>CM077000.1:13523732-16479565 GCA_039090855.1 Macrothele yani | reverse complement strand
ATTAATGTATGCATCTTCAATACCGCAGGTTTTCAGAGCCATTGTAACTGCTGATGGTTTCACCGAATCAAAGGCTTTTTCATAATCGATAAAAGCCATGCACAATGGAAGTTCATATTCCCTCGCTCTTTCAATTAGTTCTCTCAGCACGTGGATATGATCTATTGTGCTGTAGCCACTCCTGAATCCAGCTTGTTCTCTCGGTTGAGCCATGTCCAGTGTTACCTTCAAGCGGTGTGAAAGAACTTTAGTGAAGATTTTATAAACTACTGATAGGAGGCTGATAGGTCTGTAGTTTCCGAGATCCTCAATGTCACCTTTCTTATGTAGCAGGATCATTGTAGCGGTGTTCCAATCCTCAGGAATCTTTCCTTCATTAAGGCATCGAGTGAAAATTTGGGCGAGTACTGTTTCGATTTCTCCACTTGCTTCTTGTATGATGTCTACAGTAATTCCATCTTCTCCTGGAGCTTTTCCTCGCTTCATGTTCTTGATTGCATGTGCAACTTCTTCTGGAAGGACTGGAGGAACTCTGGTACTGGTATCTTTCATGATGTCAGGAGTGCATATATCATCCCTTTCATATAATTTGGAGTAGAAATCTTTCACTCTTGTCAAAATTTCGCCTCTATTTCTTGTTACAGAACCATCTTCTTTTCTCAGTGCCATAATCTGTTTTCTTCCCTTACTGAGATGTCCCTTTGCTATCTTTAGGCTTTGGTTGTTTTCAATTGCTTTCCTCACTAGTTCACAGTTGAATTTCCTTACGTCTTCAGTGATACTTTTTCTTACTGTCTTGCATAGCTCTATATATTCCACTTTGGAAGTCACATCTTCTTTAGTTGTTCTCATCTCTCTTCTTTTTTGCATCAACATTTTGGTTTTTCCTGATAATTTGTTCACATGCAACTTGTTCTTAGACCCAGCCAATTTTGTTGCTGTTTCCATAAGAGCTTTGGTTACTTTTCTGTTAACTTCAGAGATGTCCACTTCTTCCGATGTTAGGCCTTCTAAAGCAGAGAACCTGTTCTTCAGTTCTAACTTGAAGGTATTATGGTGTTTTTTAAGGTTGGTTATGTCAATAGATTTTGTTTGTCTTATGAGCTTGCCACGTTCAAGTTTAGTGTTGAGGTGCATCTTACATCTCACCAATCTATGGTCACTACCTGTGTTGAACTTGTTTAGCACACTGCAGTCTTATACATATACACAAAGTTAAATATATATACACAGAGGTTGCCAACTATTATGGATTGTCTGTAATTATTACGGTTTCGACTGTCAGATTACGGAATTACTGACAGGTTGGAAGAATTATGGATTTTAGTGCGACGCTGCCGATTCGGCGGCGTTTGATTTTGATCGGAGTATTTTCTGAATCAGACGGCAGATATCAGTGTCAATGATCATATCTTTTATCGATTGTATCGTTTTGAAATGGAATCTCCATGAATCATATCGTCAAACAGCGATATTATCAAAAGAATCATAGTATGCCATAAGAGTCGTATACTGAAATAATTTGCGCTTGCTATCAGGCTTCCCACACGCTTTCTCCGTGTGACGGGAGAAAGGCTGCTTTAGCCAAAACTTTTCCTACTGCAGTTGAGGCAGGACTGTTCACTTGGCATTGTTGGTGAATTATAAAACGTCGTACTATCGGAAATAACTTTTTCGAGCCCCGTTCGAAGTGCAATAACGCGCAACTCGTCGCAACGCATGGTCCCACGATGGCGGGTGTTTATTATTATTATTTTTTTTTTTGCGGACTTACACTGCGCGGGAGAACAAAATGCGGTGTTTTGTTACTAGAAGCTCTTCACATTATTCATTTCTTTTTCCCCCAAACAAACAGACACAATAGCAAAATCCCGTGAATAACGAATCTCCCTCTTTTTCCAAACTAGTGTTAGTAGAGTATGACTTTATTGACACAGCTTATTCCTCAGACTAGCAGACGTGGTTTTTCCTACTGCGTGAAATGTTTTGTAATGTCATTTGAAATGGCTTGTTGTAGTGAGAGTGAACGTTTGCCAAGTGATAGTGATGATTTTGAATCATCTGAGAGTGATATTGGCCAAGCAACATCGAGCCAGAAAACTAGCCACCGTGCCACGCACACAATATTTTCCAAAAGTGACGATCTTGATTGTGAATCTTCAGGTCATGAAAGCGAATGGGAGGATGTAATAGAGGGAAGTGATGAACAAGTGATGAACAGCCTCAGCATCCTTTTGATTATCATGAAATGCAGGGGCCCAAACATGCTCCTGCAACTGATGCGGCACCTATTGCATATTTTTACTTGTTTTTACTAATTTCATCCTTGGAATTATCGTTTCTGAAACAAATAAATATGCAAAGAGGTTTCTCCAGGAACATCCAAATCATTCTCCCAAATCTCAAGCTAGGAAATGGAAAAATGTTACAAATGCTGAAATAAAGGTTTCCTTGCGTGCCTTCTAATATGGGAGTAATCAGTAGCCCATGTAGGACGAGATAATTGCCGAAGGCATATCCAGTCAAAAAAACACGAGGATTATGTAAAATGAAAGACTCAATAAAAGCCTTTGGATAATTTTTTTGCAAAAAAGAATGAAAATAGCGTGATAAATGCTGAATTGCTGTTTATTACATTCGTTGTGGAGTATAACCTACCTATAAGCAAACTGTGATTATGCTGGTCCCTTGTTTCATGCTATGTTCCCAGACTGTGATATTGATGAAGCTGGATATCCTAGAGCAGATGTGGCATTGAATGAAATATCTAAGACGAAGGATTCATCTGGCCTTCCCAAGTATTCTGCATTGCCTAAAGTAATGTTGGCAATATTGACTATCCCTCACAGCAATTCCTCTACAGAGAGAATATTCAGTATAATAAGGAAAAACCTCACATACTTCTGCCCAACAATGAGCACCAAAACATTAAGTGCCCTTCTTGTACAGAAAAGTAAAGCATTTTCCTCAGGTGAGTCATGTTATAAAAAGTTTTCTGAAAAAGAAATACCACTGCAAAACAAGCAACAAGGGAGTCTTCATGTCAGCAATGACATGAGGTAAGTACAATATTGATAATTTAATTTCATAATTTTTTATCAGGATAGTGTAAATATATGAGGTTATTACACATTTCACACATTAATTTCTCATGAAATACCCTTTCCGCACGTTAACGATGAGGCTTTGTATGGTGATTACTGATAGGCTCCTCGGAAGGTCGTCACCTCATACAAGTATTACAGGTTACACAGCAATACTATAATATTGTCCTTAACTTTGAAAAAAAAATGGCATATTACATTACTTAAAATATTACTGAAAGTTTGTGTTCCATTACTGAAACATTACTGAAAAATCCCCTATTGATTACTGATACGTTCTGCTAGAGGTTGGCATCTCTGTAATACACAAAGTTAAATATATATACACAAAGTTAAATATATATACACAAAGTTAAATATATATACACAAAGTTAAAACATTAGCACTTTCAAGTTCACCATGGATCCGTCATCAGATGGTGTGGTTGTGTTATGCCTTGGAAGGATATACAATGTAGTAAGCACACTGACGAAACTATTTTTTGACGTGCGCATGCTCAGTACGTAATCAAGTGATTATACATTGGAGATTGGGTTGCTGTCGGTATTGTCCCTTTCATTGTAGTAGTTACAAAGCAGTTTCCATGGTAATGGTATAGTGATAAGGGTATCATCATTAGAACATTTTACCCTATATTTATGGATCAACAGGGGTGGGGAATTACACTCTTCATCGCCGAGTGGATTTCCTGGATTTTAGACCTCTTAAAAATTGCAGCTTATAAAATATATAAAATAATAATATTGTAGGCTTTCACTATTTTTTTTTTTTTTTGCACCTTAAGCTTCTTTATTTATAACACGGGCAAGTATATTCTATTCCGAAACCCAAACGCCCAAACTCTGAAATCATACCTCACTAGGCAGAAAAGCATTCTATTTTTTTAGACCGACCCCGGTGTTCATTCGCACGAAAGAGCAGAGCTGACGTCACGGAAGCTTAGCAGTCGCTCAAGGCCAAGCTGAGTTGCTCCTACTGCTTGTGGAATAAACCGGTTTTCCCCACTGCAGAACGATGTGTAACCGCCGGGAAGCATGCACAGGATTAATCGTTGCTGACGTCCCGCCTGTTCGAAGCGCCAACTAAATTGTCATTTTGCCTGAATGCGCGTTGGAAACAAAAACATAAACAACAAGGTTTTGGTAGACAAAAGGCTTCTGCAACATAAAAAATCGCAGTATCATTGAAAATCGGTGTGTGATCTCAATATGTTTAATTCCAAACAATCAACTTTATTTACGTTTTTCCAACGTAATTCGTCCGGTAGCAATGTAGCCGTGCCATGTGATTCATCCTCTATGCCACTTGTTTTGATTGATAGCAATGGGATACAACTCGATCTTGGTTCTGAAAATGTTTTACTTAAAGACAGAAATTTTGCAAAAAATTGTGAAAAGCCACAGAACAGGAAATTTCAAGAAAAATGGATAGAAGAATTCCCTGGATAGTTTATGAAGATGGTCTTGCAAAATGTGGATTTTGCTGCAAAGCAGATGTGAAAGTCAATATATCACGTAAGTTTTCACAGGGATTTAGTGGCCCTTTCAAACATGAAACTTTTAAATTCCATGATAAATCTGTGCAGTGTAGAAAAAATGTTGATTTTATTGAAAATTCATCACAGCTTCTTGTTAGCACCCTACTGGCCAAATGCATTAAAAAGATGGATGAAAAAATAATTAAGCAGCTCAAAGTATTATTCAATAAGCCATTTTCTGACATTGAATCACTAGTCATGTTATCCAGAAAGTTAGAGGTTGATGTACAAAACCAGTATGCAAACAGAAGTGCTTGCAGGGAATTTATTTCTTGCATATCAGAGGTTATAACAGAGTCTGTATTGAAGGAACTAAAGCAGTCCCAGTTCATTAGCATTATTTTAGATGCCTCTACAGACAAGGGCACAATAGAGGAATTGATGATGTATGCAAGATATTTGAAAAGTGGTAAAATTGAAGAATGTTTTTGGGACTTTTAGAATTAGAAAATTCTAAAATCTGAGTCCTATTTTTCTGCTATTGAGAAACACTTTGCTTCTCTTGGTTTAAATTTGAAGAAAAATTCTTGGATTTTTGGTATAGCAACAGATGGGGCAGCCAACATGGTTGGTGAAGTATCTGGTTTATGTGCCAAATTTAAAGAATTTTTACCACATATATTGTATGTGTATTGTGTTGCTCACCGATTGCAGTTAAGCATACTTTTTTACTCTGAAGAATGTATTGTATTTAGTAACGTTTGACTCTATTCTTATTTCAATTTATAAATTTTATGGACATTCCAGTAAAAAAATCAAGCACCTGGAAAAATAGCCAACTTATTAGCACAAAAAATTAAAATTCAGAAATTGCACCAAATTAGATGGGTGGCATCTAAAGTAGGAGTTTTGAGAGCAATTTTTCATGACTACCAACCAGTTGTGTTGCATTTAGAAAATGAAGCTAATGAAAAACAAGGTAGCAAAAATGCAGAAGGCATAGTAAAGAAAATAAAAGATTTCCGATTTCTGGCAACCCTCAGTTTTCTCCTAGATTTTCTTCAAATCTTTAAAGATTTTGTCCCTCATTTTCCAAAAACAGTATTTGCTTTTATGTCAAGTCAACAATGAAGTTTTGAAAGCAAAAAGAAATTAGAAAATTTGCAGAAAGAATGAGGAAAATATGAAGAACAATTTTTTAGCTCCTATAATGGAGAAACTTTCAAAGATGTAGTTCTGACAAATGTTGCAAATGGGAAGAAGTTCTTCAAATCTGACAGAAATACTATGATAGACTTTGCAAAAAAATATTTATTGGAAAGATTTTGTGACATTAATTCCCCTGTAATCACTTCAACATATGTTTTTGACACATTCACTTGGCCCACTGGAAAAGATTTGAGTGACTTTGGAGCAACCTTCCCGAATGTGCCCAAATTTTTACCAGCCACCTTGGCTGGTAAGGTCTACTTTTTACCAGCCACTTGAAAAATCTTACCCGCCAAAATATAAACTAATTAAGTTCTAAATGAACTAATATTAATGAAAAGATTTTTAATGCATACTCACAAATTTTTTGATTGATGCAAGCCTATTTATGACATTTTAAAAACAAAGCTGCATAGGAGATACAGGCCTGAGCTAATCTACAAGATCTGTCATTGAAGCATGAGCTTGGACAATTTTTTTTTTTTTTTTTTTTGTAAATATTTTTGCGAATTTGGTGTTTTTTGGTGATATTCCTGTCTAATTTACGGTTTGGCTCCATTAAACAATTCAAATAACATAAACTTGAATTAATATTAGCTTTATTAAAATTGATCGATATTGTATTAACACAATGCTATTTTGGGTTTTATTTTTTTTATTTTTTACACAGTATGAATGCTAGTTTAGGATATACATTCTTTTTTTACACAGTATGATTTAAAAAAAAACTTGCATAGGGCTTTATATATATAAAACTGAAAGCATAAAATATTATTAAGGTAGGGTAGAAACTTAGGATTTTCATTTAACGTTTGTAGGCATTATGCCGGACTTTCCCATCAGACGTATCTGTCCACCATAGTTTTGATAGCACCACATGGTTCATATTGTTCAATGGGTGGTCCATTGCACCTAATCATCATCAAATCATTCAAAGTATGGTGGTTCATGTTTGCCCTGAAACATGATTTTATTCTGTTCATAGCAGAAAATCCTCGTTCACAAGCAGCAGTACTGCATGGCACTAACTGCATCAACTCCATTAACTTTTAAATGTTGCTGTAAAAATGTGTTGCATCTTCTTCAGCATAGAATAGACTAAACAAAGCCTCAAATGTTACTCTTTTTCCAGTTGATGTCATTATACTCGTTGCATTGCTTTTTGGCCTACAATATTCCGTCATCACTGAATCTTCATTCCCATTATGTAAAACAGACTTGGGCAGTAATGACACACCTGCAAGAGTTCTTCATTCCCATATTCATTGATTTCAGTGTTGTTGTCTGGAAAGTGTGAGGGGTTTAAAATGTTTGCCAAGGGAACAATAAGACTCAGTTACTGAAAATAATCTTTCTTCTTTGATATAGCTTTTAACTGCAACAAGCAGTTTTCTCTTATCCTCTTCAAAACAACCAAGTTCATTTTGGCTTTGCTCAGAAACCAATTTAATGTCACGGAATGTACCATCAGAGATCAAACCATCAAGTTCAGTTTCACGGACACCTTTCGAACATAGGAAATTTTGTAATCTTGATATGCACGTGTTCATTTCATTAACTCCATGATGTAATTCCAATTTTTCTCTTTGTAGAAACAAGGATGCATCGCTTAGCAATTTACTAAGATCACACATAAAAAATAAGAATTTCACAAAGCGCGCACTTGTCAGATGTTTCAAGAACTCTTTAGCTTTAGCCTTCAGTTTATTTGCTTCATTTTTGTCTGCACATATGTGCTGCAAATGGCTGCAAATTATGTGTATATTGTTACGCAGTGCAGAAACTGCTCTATACTTTGACATGACCCATCGGATGCTGTTTATTGGGCGGCACTCATTAAGAAAGTCAGCCACTTCCTTTACATTTCGTAATAACTTTGGACTTTTATTATACAGTTTATACAGTCCCTTTATTACATCCTCAAAAGTTGTCAAGTAGCTCACATCATTGCAGGCATCATTCAAGGCAAGTTCTAATCTGTGGTTCAAACAGTGAACCACAACTATACCATCAACTTTATCTTTCAGTTGTTTGGCAACACCTTTAATTGAAACCATGTTCACTGATGCTCCAGCAAAGCAACTAATCTTTCTTTCCAATTAGCAATGCCTTTCTCATTCATCATTGTTTCTATGGCCTACATTGTGCCAGATGCATCAGCTTTCAAAAGAGGCTGAAGACCAAGAAAAGAAACTTTTTGATTTGGCCCATCCATATACTGGATGCACACAATTTCACTTTCTGACATACTTCTGTCGATTGAGGCATCTGACATTATTGCAAGAAAATTAGATTCATTAATATTCTTTACAAGGTTGCTTTGAATTTCTTTTGCTATGTAGCTTACAAATACTTATGCTTCCTGATCATTAATGTATGTATCACTCAACTGAGTTTCTAATTTTTTCTGAAGTGCACATAAACTTTTGAAATCATTAAATGAAAAGTTGCCTTTTGCAATTGTGTATGAAATAAGAAATAACACCTTCATGAATTTTTCTAATTCTTGGGTCATCTTAGATAAAGCTATAGTAAGAGGAGCCTCAGATGGTTTGGTCTGTGCTTTGTACACAGAACATGCTTGTTGATGTACTTTAGAAGCATTATGACTTTTAACCTGAAAAGTAAATATAAAAGACTGAGAGTTTGCACTTGGAATATCCCTTACATAATTTGTTTAGATTTCTAAAAATATAATTAAACAAGTTAGTAAAATCATGCAATGCATTGATTATGATACGCGTTCCAACATACCAGAAGTTATTACTCAAGTTATGAGGATAATGGCTGTGGAGTAAATCTCACTCCTGTACTCTGACCTTTGACCCCATTTTGATGATATCAAACAGAATTGGTTCAATATACCTCTGGAACAACATACTAAAGTTTTGTTGCAATAGAAGCATTTTTAGTCAAGTTATGAGGATAATGGCTGCAGAATGAATCTCGCTCCTGTGCCCTGACCTTTGACCCCATTTTGTTGATATTCAACAGAACAGGTTCAGTATACCTCCAGAACAACACGATAAAGTTTTGTTGCAATCAAAGCATTTTTACTTAAGTTATGACGCATAAGGGCGATAGATGGATTCCGCTCCTATGTCCAGACCTTTGACCC
Source organism: Macrothele yani (assembly GCA_039090855.1). Lineage (NCBI taxonomy): Eukaryota > Metazoa > Arthropoda > Arachnida > Araneae > Macrothelidae > Macrothele > Macrothele yani. The sequence continues at coordinate 16,470,656 of CM077000.1, read as the reverse complement.
CATTCCGCCCATTTTTGATAGGGTTCGTCCTCAGGTTGTGCCCTACAACATACTAAAATTTCATCGAAATCGAACCATTTTTACGCGAGTTATCGTGCGGACAGACGGACAAAGCTGGAGCCTATACGCTTCTTCAACCTACGGTTGGGAAGTGTAAAATAGGGCAGTAACACGCATATTTTAACATATGGTGAGTAAAACACTGTTTCCTAAGTGTGCAGTTAAAAAAACGCATTTATTACCGAATGTTGGTAATCCTGAAATTTAGTAAGTGTCGATCTTTTCACCGGAATGCATCTCCGCCGCATGTCACAAAAACCTATCTGCAAAACGGACACAAAGGGGGAGATATACCGTTGTTGCAATAGTCATCAATAAATTTTTCTGATAATCTTCCAAAAAATAAGCATTTAACTATACTAGTTATATGTCAACTAGTTTTAAATATCTGTAAACTATAATATTATTTTCTTTATTTTTTCGGAAAATCCTGACAGTTTTATTAACTCAAAGTTGAAGTTTTCCAACTATTAGTAGAAAAAATAAACTTTTTATTTTAAAATCATTCGAAATGTCAATTTATGATAATATTTTTCGATCTAAAATGATTATTATCAGTTAACTTTATCTAAAAATGGCTGGCCTCCAGCGTCGGTGTGCGCTACGATGTTCCCGTTTTCAAAAACAACAAAGAATGAAACAAAACATGATTAATTACATGAAAACAAATAAATACATTATAAAAAGATTAAGAAAAATTGTAAACAATCTTATTACAATAAACTAAAAAATAAGTAATATAACTTACGGCTTCCAACTTGAACGTTGAGCATCCTTTTCCAAAATTGTTGTGATCAGCTCGAGCGTTCCGTCGGCATACAGAATAAAACAGATTTGCGTTTTCCGTCTGCAGCCAGCTGTAAGTTTTTTTGCCACTTTTCAAAAGTACCACGGTTAAATATGAGAGCTTTTTTGGCCTCTGGCAAGTCTGAGGAATCGCAAATTTCCGGTTCACAAATCTGTACGTTAGCATCAGCAGTTTCAGCTGAAACAGCATTAATTTGCACATTACAACTTTTGACTGCACCATGCTGTACATTCTCATTCAGGAGAATAATTTTTCCGAATAGAATTTCTACTATCAGAGTTCCCACCCCAAAACGCAAAAAGGTTTTTTTTGCGACATCGAAAAACAACCAAACTATTTCTGACCTAAACGCGATCGACTATAAGCTTATAACCAAACACCAAACCAAAAGCACGTTGCGTTTAACAATAATACAGCCTTTGCAAGAGCGCAGACGCAAAGTGTCATCTAACGACCATGCGGCATCAGAAACCCGGTTTGTACGGGCTCTTAGGCTCCGCTCTTAGCCTCCGTTCCTGAAGCGCGTGCAGAGGAAGAGGGAACGCTAGGGGTAGGTATTCATTCTTATCAGTGATCAGCCGAACTTCTTTTAGCAGATACTGCTAAAAGAAGTTCGGACTTTTTTCAGAATCGGAATCCCGATTTCTTTTTTAAAAATCAGAATTCCGATTATGAAAACAGAAAAAAAAAAAAAAAACTACTCGCCAACGGTGGCGATTGTGCTTCAATATTTACCCGCCAGTACAATTTTTTTGATCGCCATTTGGCGTCTGGCGCCCGACATTCGGGAAGGTTGCTTTGGAGACAATGAAATCAAAATTATCTTGCAACATTTTAAGAAAGTAATCAAACATAAAAACAATGAGAAAGATATCGAAAAAAGTGTGGTAGACGAATAGTTTCACTTCAAAATAAGTAGCCAGAACTTGAAAGTTAATGAACTACTTTTAAAGATTACTGAACATAAAAAAGTTTTTTTTACATAAGCCAGTTTTTTTTTTTTGCTTTGTGTAATACCAACATCAACCTGTGAACGAGGCTTCAGCCAGATGAATCTTATCACAAATCACTTGAGGACCTCATTATTCAACAGAAGTATGAACAGTCTCCTAAATATACGCATTAATGGAACATCATTGGAAAATTTTGATCCAGCAGACTCTATAGATAAGTGGTACTTTGGAGGTGGAGCAAAGCGTGTACAAAGACATAAAAAAAATTTTTGTGATGCTGAATAATTGATGTAAAAATTTAAAAGAAACAAAGCTGAACAATTACTATTAATTAGGTATGAAATATTTAATTATAAAATAATAATAAATTGGTGCCATACATCTCAGTTATAAATCAAAGGTTTCATGGGGATTTTTTAAAATCTGGTATAGGGTATATATGTATTTGTATTACATAGGGGCAGAAATTCAAAATTTGTGTCATATCCCATCTCTGTACACTGTTGTTGTAATGTGCCTATATCGCGTCTTCTTGGCTAGTGGTAAAAATCCCTGGCTGGTAAGATTTTCCCGGAATTCCCCACCCCTGTGGATCAATAAGCTTTCTGTCAAAAGGATAGAAGAGCAATTAGTCGGCATATTTTACATAGTAATTTCATCCCAGATAGGTTGGTGTTGACCCTTCAAGCATAGTCTTGAAAGGGTGTGGAGGTAGAGCATGATTTAACATTATATTTATGTTCAGAGACACGTAAATTAAGGTTGTGACGGGTCGAGCCTACGTGCATCTGGTCAGATACATCGTCTTTCATGGCTTTTAGTGTTATTGCATACACACCATTCTTGGGATCAAGGAGGATCTGATCCCTGTCATTTTTAATATGGGCGAGAATGTTGCATGTTTTTATACCAAAATCAATATTGAATGTTAACATGCATTTTTTAGGGTATTTGTGACAGTATGGATGTATGGTAATTACCCACATGTGAAAAGGCTGGTCTCGTTCTTGGTAATGTTGAGTGTGATGCATTAAAATCACAGTGCATTATGGAGTTAATGGTGTAGTTGTGTTTTGACATTGCAGCAATGATATGCACCCCACAAAATTAATCTGGGTACATCACTGTGGACATCAGCCACTTCTTCTTCTTGGTTATTCAGTCCAAGGACTGGTTGTTCAGTAGATGTACTCTGTCTCTTCATTTCTCTCTATTCTCTGTCATTCTCTTCAATTCATAGTATGTCCTAGTATTGGTGTCTTGGAATAACTGTGCTACAAAACTATTCCTTCGCCATCCTCTTCCTCTCTTGCTTTGAATTTTCCCTTCCAAAACTTTCAGAATCGGGCCTCCATGGCACAATGTGTGTCCCATCCATAACATTCTTCTTTTTAACATGTTGATCAGATTCCTGGGTTCTCCCACTCTCTCCAGGACCTCCTCATTAGTCCTTCTATCGAGCCAACGTATTCTCTCCATTCTTCTATAGCTCCACATCTCAAATGCCTCCAGCCTTTTCACTTCCCTCTTGGTCAATGTCCATATCTCAGATCCATAGAGAACTACTGGCCAAACACATGCCTTTAAAATTTTCTTCCTCAGTTTTAGATCTATATTTTTGGCTCTCAGCAGTCTTCGATTCTCTCTAAAAGTCGTTTTTGCCATCCCCAGTCTCATTCTAATTTCCTTTTCACATCTCGCATCTTCAGTAATAATTTGACCCAAATAGCAAAATGATTTAACTTGTTTGATGTATTGTCCTTCAATTTTAAGGAACGCCTGTTTTCGATCCTTCCCTATTACCATTAGTTTTGTCTTATTTTTATTTATCTTCATTCCATAGATGTCCACATTTTTTGTGTATTTTTGACATCATGCGCTGTAATGATTTGACTGATCCTGAAACTGAAACTGAAAGTGAAAAATTAAACATTTTTGTAAAATAAATGATTAATAATAGAATCCTGCTATGGTTACAAATTTTTTGATCTATTTGAAAACTAAAATGTTTGTATATGTGTGTGTGTATTTCAATGCAATATGTTTTAAATTTGAGTAGGGTGCATCTATTTCCAAAACTTTTTCTGCTTAAGAGTTTGTTCTATCTACTAATAATTTACTTGCTCTAAAAAAAATTTTCTTACACCAAAAATGTATTTTATCTGCTCCAAAAATGCATTTTGTTGCTTCAAAAATGTGTTTCACCTGCTCCAAAAACACATTTTGCTGCTCCAAAAATGCATTTCGTTGCTCCAAAAAATGTATTTCTCCTGCTCCAAAAACGCATTTTGCTGCTCCAAAAATGTATTTTACCTGCTCCAAAAACGCATTTTGCTGCTCCGAAAATGTATTTTACCTGCTCCAAAAATGTATTTTACCTGCTCCAAAAACACATTTTGCTGCTCCGAAAATGTATTTACCTGCTCCAAAAATGTATTTTACCTGCTCCAAAAATGCATTTTGCTGCTCCAAAAATGGTTTTGCAACTTTCCAACACTGAATGCTGTATCTGGTCACCTACATGTCATTGTTGTGTCACATAATCATGGAACTGAGATTCAAAGAAACTATGAGAGGAAATATTTTCTCTGTAACATCTATAAAACCAACTTTTATTTATTCAGAAGACCAATAAGATGGTGTGCCAGGTTTTTATGGAGCAACACAAGTCATATTCAGATGACATATATGTGTTGCAATTGTGTCACATAAAATTGGAGTTGAGATTCTAAGAAACTATGACAGAAAATATTATTTTCTTCTCAACATCCAAAAGAACAACTTTAATTTACTGAGGAGACCAATAATAGATGGTGAGCCAGGTTATTATAGCAGAGCTGCAGTCATATTCAGTTGACCTATGTGTCATTCTGAAGCATAATTGTGCTGGTGAGATTCAAAGACTGGCAGAAAATATTTTCTATTCACCATCCTAAAGGGAAATTTTTATTTACTGATGGGACCAATAAGACTTAAGAAATGGCAGGTTGTTATAGGAGAACAGCAGTCATTTTCAATTGAGCTATCATGGAGCTGTGTGTGAGATTAAAAAAAAAAAAAAACTCATAGAAAATATTATTCTCTTTTCACTATTCAAAAGAACAACTTGAATTTACTGAGGAGGCCAATAATAGATGGAGAGCCAGGTTGTTACAGAAGCATAGATGCCAACTAGTAGAGGGTTTCCCATAATATTACAAATTTTTGTTTGGAGTAGTATATTGACATAATGATGAAATTATGGAAAATCGCCATTGGATTTTTATATTAATATTATTTTCTCTTCACCATCCAAAAGAACAACTTGAATTTACTGAGGAGGCCAATAATAGATGGGGAGCCAGGTTGTTACAGAAGCATAGATGCCAACTAGTACCAGACATGCCAACTCACCGGATTTAGGCAAGAGACTCCGGATTTCCAGCCCTTTCTCCCGCCCTATGGATGAATGTCAAATTTTTCCGATTTTTGCAAATATAATTAGCCGTTATGATGTTAAAAATTCCATCAATCACCGCCTTGGATCGATGCAGATGAAAAAGATATTGAACTGCCTGTGAAATCTTTTTCTTTCTGCGTCAATGCAAGATGGCATTACGGTCATCAGTTTTGTACTTCTCTTCTTCTAATATCTGCAAAAAGAAAGCCGCCTCCAGTGGCGCTGTGGTCTAAGCGCTGGCTTCTGACCAACTGTCAGATATGGGTCCAGGTTTGGATCCCGGTGGGCATGGATGTTGTATTTGTCTTACGGCACTAGGTCTCTCCCTTCCCTGGAACCAGTGTCCCTAAATTAGGGATGGGCGACTGCTTCTAGCAAAGAAGAAAGCTTGATACTTCCACATTTGTTTTGACAGATACCACTCTCTTTGTTGATTCTGTTTCATGCTAATGATGTGCGAATGAAATAAAAAGTGTGTCTATGATAAACGCTATATATACACTCATGGACAATGAAATTTGCTCACCTAGAAGAAAATGTGCTACAACAGCAAAACTTTGCAAATAGCTAGAGTGTGTGCTGGTATGCAAATAATCCATGTTTGGTGCAATTACGCATGACCGCACACCCTGTGGTGGTGCTGCAAGCATGAACCGGCAGCCTTATAAACCGGCATGTAGTCAATGCCCTGTGAAGTACAGAGTGGCAAGAATGCCGGGTAGATGCCAAATATGTCGATTTACGCAACTTGCAGACTTTGAAACAGGTCTGATCATCGGGCTGAAAACTGCGGGGTGGTCGGTGTGCTGTATAGCCCGCCACGTGCATCGTTCTAACCTTACCGTCTGACTATGTTGGGAGCAGTGGACACCAGTGCTGAGACGGGCCAAGCCCAAGTTCGAAGTAGAGCCCAGGCCCGAACCGGGCTCTGGCTGTGTAATACTTACTGGAGTTTGGGCTTGGGTGGGCTCGGCTTTGAGAGAGAGAGAGAATTTTCTTCCAATGGGATTTTATATGATTTATCACACAAGACTTTTTTTACACTTTCTAGTTGTTAAAGAGAATTCTTCGGCATCTGGGTTTTGATGGGTAGTAAGAATTTTGCAGGGCTATCCATTCCGTGCTTGGGTAACAAAATACCATAGGCTATAAATTACAGGATTTCTGCAAATGAAACGTTTCTTTAAGAACTATAGACAGTTAATAGCAATCTGATGAAATTTTGCTCGCTACCTCAACGGGGCAGCTCCCTGTTAATTCTATTGAGCAACATATGACGTAGATTGTTGTGCCTCCCGATTTTTTCTGATACCTCCCCCTCCCATCCCACAGCAACATTTCAGGCAGAAATAAATGGTCAAAGAAACTATAAAAATAGATAGACATCTCTTTCCCACTCTGAAGTTGAGAAAGACATTGGTTAATTGCACTGGTAAGAAAGAGCGGAAGTCTGGAATAGAAGACTTTTTTTGAATGCGTAAACAGGTTAATCATAGTTTTCGGGCTCATTTGGGCCCAGTCTCTATCTTGCAATATGAAATTCGGGCTCGGGCTGATGTACTTCAGGCTCAGATGGCCTCGTGCTCTTAAAATTGAGCCCAAACTCAACTCTGGTGGGCACGTAACTACAGTGCCACACGGCAGAGTGGCTCCAGAGGGCCCAGATAGACTACCAGTAGAGAGGGTCAACGGATCGTGTGCCATGCACAGACGAATCCCACGGGGACCTGGTCCATTATACAGGAAGATGTAGCGAATCCTGTGTGCCCATGAACCATTTCCTGACGCCTCGCAGAAGCGAATCTGTGATCCCAGCGCCCCTTACGTGCGCTGCCATTAACACCAGAACATCACCAGCTCTGTTTGCAGTGGTGCCAGGCCAGAGTGAGGTGGAACGCCACGGACTGGTGACGTGTGGTGTTTAGCAATTAGTACTGCTTTGTTTTGGGGACATATGATCATCTTGTCCGGGTGTGGAGATCAACGGCCCAGTCTCACCCTCACTATTGAGTGCCACACCTACCCCACTGCAGGCATTATGGCCTGGGGAGCCATAGCCTAGAATAGCCGATCAGCTCTAGTAGTGGTACATGGGTCATTGATGGGCCAGCTGTATGTGGATGAGATCCTATGGCCCCATGTGCTCCCATTCCTGTCCAGGATTCCAGGTGCGCTATACCAGCAGGATAATGCCCACCTGCACATGGCTCAGGTTGCCCAGCACTGTCTACATCATTTCCAGACACTTCCATGGCCTGTGCGCTCCCCGGAGATGTCCCCTATTGGGCACGTGTGGGACCAGTTGAAACACCAGCTTCCGCACTAACCGGGATTTGGAGCACACCATCCAACTCGTTTGGGCCAGTCTGCCACAGGACAACACCAGTTGTCTGTTCGCCTCCATGCCAGATTGTATTGCAGCAAGTATTGCCGCACGAGGAGGTCTCATATGCTATTGAAGATGACCGGACGGCATGCCACAGGACCTTTTGTAATTGTGCTGCAGCTTTGTTTTTGCTATCATGTGTATCATTACATCCATAAAATTTCAGTTCAATCCGATGCTTCCTTCTTGGTACACAAATTTCATTGTCCGTGAGTATATATCACTAAGCTGTTCTCCGAGATTCAGAGATTAGCTCCTCAAAGAAATACAAACTACCAGATAATTTTTAACTGATTATTTACTTACTGTTGCCATATAAAACTTTTTAAATTAAAACGATCTTGACATACAACTCTAGCTTCACTGACATCCATCACACACTGTACCCAAGATCTTCTACACTTCATACTCATAATCCGTTTTCTATTGCAGACACTACTGAATCTGATCCTCCCATGTCTTCCTTGGCCTTTCTCTGCCTTTCCTTCCTGCCACTTGGGCTAAAAATATTTTCTCAGTAAGCATCTCATCATTCATTCTTTCAACATTGCCAACCCACCAAAGCATATTAGTCTCCACCTTGCAAACAACATTTTGCTTCACATCACACAACTGCAACGCATCTTCATTACTCACACGATCAGAATGTGATTTGCCACAAATCCCCTTGTAGTAATGCATCGCCTCCCCATCACACAAACAAATCTTATGCTTCTTCTGTAGTACCCAAGTTTCACTGCAATTCATCAGAGTAGAAACAATTACACTCTCATACACAGCTATGTGGGACTCTCTTGAGAACCCATCTATGAAAACCTCCCAAAGCAGCTATGACTTTAAGGGAAGAATTCACTCGCCTACTAATTTCACCATCCAAATTGTTCTCTTTGTCAAACATGTTTCCTAAATACACAAACTCATTCACCTGGTCAATCACTGTGCCACTTAGACTTGCATTACGTTCGGTACTACCAGTTCCTCGCTCAAAACCCATAACTTTGGTTTTTTCCATATTTATACTCAGTTTGAATTTCATACAAATTTTGTACATCCAAGATAACATACTCTGCAACTCACTTTTGCTCTCTGCCAACAGGGACAGTGTCATCAGCATACAGCAATCTGCACACATGAATATCACCAAGACATAAACCAGTATTATCTATTTTGGCCCCATGCATACACACATCCATAAATACATTAAACAGCCATGGTAACATTACACAACCTTGTCTGACTCCTGCACCAATAGAAAACCATTTTGATAAAACACCATTCACTCGTACAGAAGCTCTACTGCCAGCATGCATGACTTTTACACTATTAAGTAGATTCCCAGCAACACCATATTCAAAACATTCCACAGGTGTCCTATTTACTTGGTCACAACCTTTCTCTAAATCTATGAAGGCAGCAAAAACTTTCTTACCAACAGCCATAAACTTTTCAATGATCATGCATAATACAAAAATTTGGTTAGTGCAGCCTTTATTAGGCATAAAACCACTCTGAACATCCCACACTTTCTCCGATGTAAGACCCCTTACTTTTTTAAGAATGACCTTACAGAACACTTTCCCTGGCACACTCAGTAGGATAATATCATGATAGTTCTTGCAGTCAGTCTTGACCACCTTTTCCCTTATACAAGGGAACAATGATAACATCCTTCCAATCCCGAGGAACCATTCCGAACTCCGAGCACAACTGGTTCGATTCCCAGTGGTGGCCGATGAGAATTTTTCCTTGACTCACTTATAAACGTGGAAAGAGCGGTGACTTCTATTTGATGTTGATAAACCAGTGTTATCTATTTTGGCATCACACATGCATGCATCCATAAATATATTAAACAGCCATTAGACAACCTTGTCTGACTCCTGCACCAATAGAAAACCACTTTCATAAAGCACCTTTCACTCGTACACAAGCTCTACTACCAGCATACATAGCTTTTACACTATTAAGTAGATTCCCAGTAATACCATATTCATTCAATACCTTCCACAAAAGTGTCCTATTTACTTGATCATAAGCTTTCTCTAGATCTATGAAGGCAACAAAAACTTTCTTACCAACAGCCAGATACTTTTCAATCATCATGCGTAATGCAAAAATCTGGTTAGTGCAGCCTTTACCAGGCATAAAACCACTCTGAACATCCCACACTTTCTCTGATGCAAGACCCCGTACTTTTTCAATAACAACCTTACGAAACACTTTCTCTGGCACACTTTGTAGGCTAATACCACGATAGTTCTTGCATTCAGTCTGATCACCTTTTCCCTTATACAAGGGAACAATAATAGCATCCTTCCAATTTTGAGGAACCATTCCTAACCCCCCAGCACAATTGGCAAATTTCAGTTAATCAGTCAATTCAGAGTCACCACCATATTTCAACATCCTGGCAGTTATACCATCAACTCCCAGAGCCTTACCATTCTGGTGAGATTTTAGAGCTTTACACACCTCTTCTCTTGAGACCCCTCCTATGCTTCCATTGTTCATTGTGACATCATCTGCTTCTGCCTCAGATCACCTTTCCTTTCTTGATCTAATAACTGACACAAGTATTCACCCCATCTTTTGCCTCTCACTCATTAGGCTCCCATATCATTTCCTTGATCCTATTCTTCACACAACTTACAACTTTGCTTCTCCTATTTTTTCTGGGAGTCTTGTGTACTTCTAGAAAGTTTATCTATCTTTCTAAAAAGCCAATTTATGCCTTTCCACCTTCTCCTACCTCTCTTTTGCCTTACTCTGGCAAACCAGCGTAACTGCTTCGTGCTTCTTACAACAATATTCATGCACAGAAACTCTACCTTGCAACATTCCCAAATAGGCTTCCTTCTTTCTCTTTACTCTCTCTTCAATCACACTATTCCACCAAGCATCATCTCTGTTGTTACCCACTATTGTGATGCCACAGACCTCTTAAGCAGCAGTGACAACACAGTTCTTAAAACATTCCCACTTCTTTTCTACATTTCTCTCAAATGACTTCAGCTCCTTCAGTCATTCTCTGAGTGAGTAAGAATAATGCTGATGATCTTCAGGGAGCCTTTCAACCTTTATTCTTCCCATCCTAGGCCTCTTCCTATTCCTGTTCCTCCAGCCAACATTCAGTTTCACTTGTGACACTACCAAGTAATGATCAGAGCCAACCTTCTGCACCTCTCATCACACGAGTGTCAACAACTAAGTGTTCCAGACACTGATCTTAAACAACAAAATCTATCACATTCTTTTGACCAAGAGTACGATTTTCCCAAGTATATGTGTGGATATACATGTGGTTGTAAAACGTATTAGATACACACAAACCATTCTCAATGCAAAGTTCAATTAACCTTTCACCATTATAATTTACACAAGGATCATTATACTTATCCCAAACATTGTCAGACATTGCGTTCTTCACACCTACTCGAGCATTGAAATACCCTGCTATTATGACTTTCTCTTTAGCACCAAACTGGCTCAAAACAGCTGTTAGCTTATTTCAGAAATCTTCCTTCCTATCACAAGGTTCCGAGCAAGAAGGAGCATACACTCCAACAATTACTATTCTCTGAAGTTTCACTTTCAAATAAATCCAAAGAATTCTCTCATTTATGCAACTGTAGTGAATCAAATTGTTCTTAAAATTTTCACTTAAAATCACACCTATACCAGCAGGTTCTCTCACACTATCCAATACTCCAGACCACACACTCACCGTTCCATTCACTTTTATCCTAATTTCTTTCTTTTTGGTTTCACTTACAGACAGCACATCCAATCTATACTTACTCATCTCTTCAATCACCTCATTCTTCTTGCCATTTATACCATACCACTAGTATTCCATATACCAATCTTACACTCACTCAGCTGAGATATCTTTTTGATTTGCCTTTTTCCAGTTCTAGGTCGATACCATGGTGGACCATCCTTCTCAAGTGTGGTAGGTCCACTATACCCCACACTAGAGTCTGGGGTATGCTTTCTTTTCATCTTTTTAGTCAGGCAAGTACACCAGTGTGGGGGATTTGCCCACAGCTGATGGTTCCAGTTGGTCATTCAACCTAAGGATTCTGGCACAAAACCCAGTGAGTTGGGGTCTTTTCACCAATGTCACACAGAACTAGCTGACACCTCTCCAAGATTCACAGAGGCCCTAGTTGCTGTTCTGTGTGACATTGTTGCCCATGGAGTGCCACAGGGAGGCAAACCCGGCTCTCACTAAGACCACCCACAGGGCATTAAGAGAGAGAGAGAGAGAGAGAGAGAGAGAGAGAGAGAGAGAGTTAAAAATCTGAATGATTACTGAAAGTAGTTGTTTAGATTTTTCCTGTGGACAGCATTTGTAATTTTACCACTAGCAAATTATTATTAATGTATTTTTTCCTTTTTTCCTTTCCCCTTTTTTTTTTCTACAATAATTGTTACGACAGACAGACTAGAATTCATTTCCATGATAGGTACCCAAATTTGCTGCTGTGTCCTGGATTGCCGAAAATTACTTGGGGGGGGGGGGTCAGGTTTCTTACTGAAAAGAACTGATAGAGGTTGATATCTGTGCAGAAGTGTAGCAGTCAGATTCAGTTGAGCTACATGTTATTGCCTAACATGACCGTGGAGGTGATCTGCAAATATTCTCACATCGTCATTTCTTCTGATTTTTAGTGCTGACTAAGTACGGATTCCCACTTGGAAAATCTTGTAGCCATTTTATTTTTTGCCAGCAAATTGTAGCTGTTTAAAGGGACAAAGTGAGCATAACAAAAGTCTTTTGCATTTAAAAAATGCAATTTCTTTCACTGTACAAATATTGTTGCTGATGTGGGAAAAGGGGAAAGCACAATGATCTAGCTTTTTGGAATATTTTTAAAAATGCAAAACATCCAGTTTAATGGAAATATAGAATTTATTTTTTATACAGCTGCATATCTGGGTTTCCAAAATACTAAAAGCAGAAAATAAAGTATTTTATTTTTAATATATTCAAGCTAAAGATGTATGGCCATTAATACCAATGAAGCAGTGAGTAAGTTTCCTAGTATTTGTAATTTGTTGCATGTAGAATAAATTTATGATTAGTTTTTTTTTTAATTGGACACCATGTCGGGCTTAACACATGGATGTAATAATTCCTACATTTAATGCTTGTGCAACTCTCGAGCCTCTGAGAAACTGTATTGAATTGTGATTTCACAGTATGCATGTGATTTTATAATGCAGTAATAATATCAGAAATACCCTGTTTTTTATTGTTGTTGACATAAAATATATCCACAACCTTTTTTTTTTTTTCTAGGGTCTTCATACTTATGGTTTGGATCAAATAGAAGATATTTATCGTTTAGCTGCTTTATCATCAGGTATATTGTTTTTGGTCATTTTGTTTAATATGTAATTCTTTATTGTTTAATGACTTCTTTCTTGAAAGATCTTAAATCTGAGAGATCTGTATCATTGCCTAAATAAATCATGAGACATGACACTAGAGGCTTTGAAATTCAGTGAACTATCAAATATGCTAAAGAAAACAAAGACTATGCAATCACAAGTCAAGGTGATTCCTGTGTCTGCTTTTTGAGGCTTTAATAAGTTGAATACTTGATATGCTTCATTATATTTGGTTATATATCTCCTCTGTGTCATGAAAGTTTTTATCTTTCAAGTGGTATTTAATTTTTGGAAAGAGAAAAAGTCTCAGAGAGTAAGATTTGGCATATAGGGCAGCTGTGAGACTTTTGCAATGTGGAGCTTAGCAAGAAACTTCTGCACTAGTTGCGATGCATGGGCTGGTGCGTTGTCATGGTGGAGAAAAGAAAAAAACGTCAGCATCTTCTTGACTTTGCTGTGGTGCTGTTGTGCTGTTGTGCCTTTTTTGGGGTCTGAGAGTGTTTAAGATCTTCCACTGTGAAGACTGGGCTTTAATTTCAGGGTCATACCCATAAACCTGTGATTCATCACCAGCTATGATAATTTAAAAAAAAATTTTTGTCATTTTTGCCACACTCAAACAAGTCACTAGCAGCTGAAACATGGGCCTGTTTTTACTGAACTGAGAGCAGTTTTGGCCTGTTTTATTGAACTGAGAGCAGTTTTGGCATGCTTTACTCAAAACATGAGCCTGTTTTTACTGAGCTGAGAAACATGGGCCTGTTTTACTGAGCTGAGAAATATGGGCCTGTTTTACTGAGAGCATGGGCCTGTTTTTACTGAGCTGAGAAACATGGGCATGTTTTTATTGAGGTGAAAGCAATTTCGACCTGTTTTTACCGAGCTGAGAGCAATTTTGGCCTGTTTTACTGAGAGCATGGGCCTGTTTTTACTGAGCTGAGAAACATGGGCATGTTTTTATTGAGCTGAAAGCAATTTTGGCCTGTTTTTACTGAGCTGAGAGCAATTTTGGCTTGTTTTATTGAGAGCATGGGTTTGTTTTTACTGAGCTGAGAGCAATTTTGACCTGTTTTATTGAGAGCATGGGCCTGTTTTTACTGAGCTGAGAGCAATTTTGGCCTGTTTTACTGTGAGCATGGGCCTGTTTTTACTGAGCTGAGAGCAATTTGGGCCTGTTTTACTGAGAACATGCGCCTGTTTTTACTGGGCTGAAAAACGGGCCTGTTTTTACTGAGCTGAGAAACGGGTTGGTTTTTGCTGAGCTGAGAGCAATTTTGGCCTGTTTTACTGAGAGCCTGGGCCTGTTTTTACTGAGCTGAAAAACATGGGCGTGATTTTACTGAGCTGAGAGCAATTTTGGCCTGTTTTTACTGAGCTGAGAAACATGGGCCTGTTTTTATTGAGCTGAGAGCAATTTTGGCACAAATTGGCTGAGCTGCATATCATGCCCAAATTGTCCATAAGAATCGACTGAACTTAACCAAAATTAATGTTGAATTCTTCAGATAACTAACTAATAGTGATTCAACGATTTTCATGTGCAGCTCTGCTCACAAGTTCAACATTGTTTTCACTTTTGCTGGTGGCAAGCCTCCCAGGTCTTTCATTACTCTCAACACTTTCACGATCATCTTTGAAATATCCCACTCAGAAACTTGTGCACAGCTCATACAATCCTCCCCATAGACTTTCTGCAACTTCAGGTATGTGTCTTTGCAAGTTTCGCAGTTTTTTTTGACAAAATCTGATGCAAATTCGTTGATCAATTTTTTCCGACTGTCAAAGGCAATGAACAGCTTCACTCACGTAAGAATAAAGCACTATTGTAAAAAAAAAAAAAAAAAAAAAAGGATGAGCAGGGGAGACGTGACTCACTGCACATGCGTAGTAGGTTCCAAGGTCAACCTGTGCCAAACCACTTCCTGCTGTGTCTCGTGATTCTGAACTTATGCAACCAGTCTGGATACTATTTGATCACACCTATGTTTATCTGGCGGTAAACGAGGGTAGCGATATGATGGACATGCGTAGTAGGTTACAAATTCAAGCTGTGCCAATGTGCTTCCTGCTGTGTTGCACAATTCTGAGCTTATGGGAACAGTCTGGGTACTATTTGATCACCCCTATGTTTATCTGGCGGTAAGCGAGGGGTAGCGGTATGAAGAACATGCGTAGTAGGTTCCGAGATCAACCTGTGCCAAAGTAATTCCTGCTGTGTCACGTTATTCCAAACTTATGCAACAAGTCTGGATACTATTTGATCACGCCTTGTATTGAATGTGCAGATTATATGCTTAGATTTTCCAAAAATGACGAATCAATATGACGGTATTCATTCCTCATTTTCAGAAAGAATTGTAATATGATATATCATCATCATCATCATCATCGTCAACCATTATCAATCCACTGCTGGACGGTCTCCCCAAGTTTCCTCCACAACGGTCTGTCTTGTGCCAGTCTCCTCCATGTCACCCCTGCATACTTTCGAATTTCATCCACCCATCTCCCATGTGGTCTTCTTCTGGGTCTTTTCCTGTCCCTTGGAATCCAATCTAAAATTTCGGCTGTCCATCGATGGTCTGTCCTTCTGGCAGTATGTCCAGCCCACTGCCATTTCAGGGATTTAACTCTGATCATGATGTCTTCCACTCTTGTCATTTTTCGGATCCACGTGTTCCTCTTCTTATCTCTCCTATTTACACCAAGTATGCACCTCTCCATGCTGCTTTGAGTTGTCTGCAGCCTTTGTATGTTTCTTTTAGCTAAGGTCCACGTCTCTGCACCATACGTAAGCACTGGAAGGATGCATTGATCAAACACTTTTCTTTTAAGACATAATGGCATATTGCTCTTGAAAATTATGCTGTTTCTTCCAAAAGCTCTCCAGGCAAGTTTTGTACGCCGATTAATTTCTTCATCAATGTGACCCTCACTTGATATCTGCTGTCCAAGATAAACGTACGTGTCTGTTATCTCCAGCTTTTCTCCATCAATCGATAAATCTTCATTTCTTGTAAAAGCATTGTACATCACTTTTGTCTTCTGAAAGTTCATTTTTAATCCCACTTCTTTACTCTTGTCAGCAAGTTCCTGGATCATACTCTGTAGCTCTGATGGGGTAGTTGCAAAAATGACTATGTCATCAGCAAAACGAAGGTGGGTTAGATAATCTCCATTAATCTTTATCCCTTTGTTTTCCCAGTTCAGTGATTGAAAGACATTTTCCAATGTAGCATTAAAGAGCTTCGGAGATATGGTGTCACCTTGTCTCACTCCTTTCCCAATTTTTATGTGTGTTGTATTTTCAAACAGCAGAATCTTTGCACTTGCATTTTCATAGATGTTATTAATAATATCAATGTATGCATCTTCAATACCGCAGGATTTCAGAGCCATTGCAACTGCTGATGGTTTCACCGAATCAAAGGCTTTTTCATAATCGATAAAAGCCATGCACAATGGAAGCTCATATTCCCTCGCTCTTTCAATTAGTTCTCTCAGTACGTGGATATGATCTATTGTGCTGTAGCCACTCCTGAATCCAGCTTGTTCTCTCGGTTGAGCCATGTCCAGTGTCACCTTCAAGTGGTGTGAAAGAACTTTAGTGAAGATTTTATAAACCACTGATAGGAGGCTGATAGGTCTGTAGTTCCTGAGATCCTCAATGTCACCTTTTTTATGTAGCAAGATCATTGTAGCGTTGTTCCAATCCTCAGGAATTTTCCCTTCATTAAGGCATCGAGTGAAAATTTGGGCGAGTACTGTTTCAATTTCTCCACTTGCTTCTTGTATGATGTCTACAGTAATTCCATCTTCTCCTGGAGCTTTTCCCCGCTTCATGTTCTTGATTGCATGTGCAACTTCTGCTGGAAGGACTGGAAGAACTCTGGTACTGGTACCTTTCATGATGTCTGGAGTACATGTATCATCCCTTTCATATAATTTGGAGTAGAAATCTTTCACTCTTGTCAAAATTTCTGCCTCTATTTCTTGTTACAGAACCATCTTCTTTTCTCAGTGCCATAATCTGTTTTCTTCCCTTACTGAGATGTCCCTTTGCTATCTTTAGGCTTTGATTGTTTTCAATTGCTTTCCTCACTAGTTCACAGTTGAATTTCCTTACGTCTTCAGTGATACTTTTTCTTACTGTCTTGCATAGCTCTATATATTCCACTTTGGAAGTCGCATCTTCTTTAGTTGTCCTCATCTCTCTTCTTTTTGCATCAACATTTTCGTTTTTCCTGATAATTTGTTCACATGCAATTTGTTCTTAGACCCAGCTAATTTTGTTGCTGTTTCCATAAGAGCTTTGGTTACTTTTCTGTTAACTTCAGAAATATCCACTTCTTCCGATGTTAGGCCTTCTAAAGCAGAGAATCTGTTCTTCAGTTCCAATTTGAAGGTGTTATGGTGTTTTTTAAGGTTGGTTATGTCAATAGATTTTGTTTGTCTTATGAGCTTGCACGCAATATGATATATATATATATAATATTATATATATCATATTGGGATGTAAGGTCAGGTGATGCGTAACATCACAGCCTCTCCTTGACAAATGTCAACCCCGCCTTCTCGTGGTGCATCCTGTTCCCACTAAAGGGGCTCTGACGACCGCAAATAGCGGTATAACTATACCATCGGGATCAGAGGAAATGCTATCCCACACTCACCAACCCGCTTGGCCAGCGTGGTGAGTTACGGCCAAACACCTCCAAAATGACTCTACAACTTAAATCTTGGCCCTCAGTCTCCGGCAGCTGGAATGTACCTGGCCAAGGCAGCGGCCAGTGCGACATGAAGGCAGAGGGTGCTAAGAATCCCCGGAGGACCGGACTAGGCTGCCATTTGATGCTGACCTTGGCTACCTACAACGGACGCTCCCTATCTTCTGATTCAAGGCTTCTTGAATTGGAAGAGGAACTACAAAGGATCAAGTGGGACATCGTCGGGCTAAGTGAGGTAAGGAGAAAAGGAGAAGATCTCATTGAACTGAAAAGTGGACATCTCTTCTATTATCGTGGGACAGATACTGGCAGAACTAGTGGTGTTGGATTTATAATAAACAAGAAACTGAAGGATAAAGTGGTAGAAGTTGAAAGTTCCTCTGACAGAGCTGCACGACTCGTTATCCAACTATCGAGAAGATACCAGGCTCAGATTATTCAAACTTATGCACCCACCACAAGTCATCCTGAAGAAGAAATTGAAGAATTTTATGAGGAAATTCGTCATCTAAATAATAAAGGTAAGCAGCACCTGAAGATAATTATGGGAGATTTCAATGCAAAAATAGGGCACCGGCAACAGAATGAAACTTCAGTAGGTAAATTCGGTCACGGCAACAGAAACCAGCGTGGAAATACTCTCGTTGAGTTTGCAGAGGCAGAAGGATTTTTCATCTTGAATTCCTTTTTCAAGAAAAAGCCACACAGGAAATGGACATGGAGACATCCAATTGGGACGACAAGTGAAATTGATTTTATTATGTGTAACAAAAAATTTGTCATCGAAGACTGCAGTGTGCTGAACAAGTTCAACACAGGTAGTGACCATAGATTGGTGAGATGTAAGATGCACCTCAACACTAAACTGGAACGTGGCAAGCTCATAAGACAAACAAAATGTATTGACATAACCAACCTTAAAAAACACCATAATACTTTCAAGTTGGAACTGAAGAACAGATTCTCTGCTTTAGAAGGCCTAACATCGGAAGAAGTGGATATTTCGGAAGTTAACAGAAAAGTAACCAAAGCTCTTATGGAAACAGCAACAAAATTAGCTGGGTCTAAGAACAAGTTGCATGTAAACAAATTATCAGGAAAAACCAAAATGTTGATGCAAAAAAGAAGAGAGATGAGGACAACTAAAGAAGATGTGACTTCCAAAGTGGAATATATAGAGCTATGCAAGACAGCACGAAAAAGTATCACTGAAGACGTAAGGAAATTCAACTGTGAGCTAGTGAGGAAAGCAATTGAAAACAACCAAAGCCTAAAGATAGCAAAGGGACATCTCAGTAAGGGAAGAAAACAGATTATGGCTCTGAGAAAAGAAGATGGTTCTATAACAAGAAATAGAGGCGAAATTTTGACAAGAGTGAAAGATTTCTACTCCAAATTATATGAAAGGGATGATACATGTACTCCAGACATCATGAAAGGTACCAGAGTTCTTCCAGTCCTCCCAGCAGAAGTTGCTCATGCAATCAAGAACATGAAGCGGGGGAAAGCTCCAGGAGAAGATGGAGTTACTATAGACATCATACAAGAAGCAAGTGGAGAAATTGAAACAGTACTCGCCCAAATTTTCACTCGATGCCTTAATGAAGGGAAGATTCCTGAGGATTGGAACAATGCTACAATGATCCTGCTACATAAAAAAGGTGACATTGAGGATCTCAGGAACTACAGACCTATCAGCCTCCTATCAGTGGTTTATAAAATCTTCACTAAAGTTCTTTCACACCGCTTGAAGGTAACACTGGACATGGCTCAACCGAGAGAACAAGCTGGATTCAGGAGTGGCTACAGCACAATAGATCATATCCACGTACTGAGAGAACTAATTGAAAGAGCGAGGGAATATGAACTTCCATTGTGCATGGCTTTTATCGATTATGAAAAAGCCTTTGATTCGGTGAAACCATCAGCAGTTACCACGGCTCTGAAATCCTGCGGTATTGAAGATGCATACATTAATATTATTAATAACATCTATGAAAATGCAAGTGCAAAGATTCGGCTGTTTGAAAATACAACACACATAAAAATTGGAAAGGGAGTGAGACAAGGTGACACCATATCTCCGAAGCTCTTTAATGCCACATTGGAAAATGTCTTTCAATCACTGAACTGGGAAAACAAAGGGATAAAGATTAATGGAGATTATCTAACCCACCTTCGTTTTGCTGATGACATAGTCATTTTTGCAACTACCCCATCAGAGCTGCAGAGTATGATCCAGGAACTTGCTGACAAGAGTAAAGAAGTGGGATTAAAAATGAACTTTCAGAAGACAAAAGTGATGTTCAATGCTTTTACAAGGAATGAAGATTTATCGATTGATGGAGAAAAACTGGAGATAACAGATACGTATGTTTATCTTGGACAGCAGATATCAAGTGAGGGTCACATTGATGAAGAAATTAATCAGCGTACAAAACTTGCTTGGAGAGCTTTTGGAAGAAACAGCATAATTTTCAAGAGCAATATGCCATTATGTCTTAAAAGAAAAGTGTTTGATCAATGCATCCTTCCAGTGCTTACGTATGGTGCAGAGACGTGGACCTTAACTAAAAGAGACATACAAAGGCTGCAGACAACTCAAAGAAGCATGGAGAGGTGCATGCTTGGTATAACCAGGAGAGATAAGAAGAGGAACTCGTGGATCCGAAAAATGACGAGAGTGGAAGACATCATGATCAGAGTTAAATCCCTGAAATGGCAATGGGCTGGACATACTGCCAGAAGGACAGACCATAGATGGACAGCCGAAATTTTAGATTGGATTCCAAGGGACAGGAAAAGACCCAGAAAAAGACCACATGGGAGATGGGTGGATGAAATTCGTAAATATGCGGGTGTGACATGGAGGAGACTGGCACAAGACAGACCGTTGTGGAGGAAACTTGGGGAGACCTTCGTCCAGCAGTGGATTGATAATGGTTGACGATGATGATGATGATGATGATGATGATGATATATCATATTACAGATTTGTAAGTTGATAAATACTTAGCGCCTTATTTTCGGTTTCCCAAAGCTACTTCTCATTAGACATGAAATGCTATTAGACATAATAAAATCTGTAAGTATCAAACTGAATGACCACCTGTAAGCATCACCCGGAAAGGTAAGGGTTCACTTCCATTTTCTTATGCCCTGAAGTAGATCATCTGTTTCACTTTCCGACTGTTTCTCATGTGGCCCTCTTAGAAATCTTGAAAATTGCATCGTCTTGGAGTGGGAACTGAGCTCTCATTTTCTGATGTCTGTTCAATCAGGCTGTCATTGCTTCTACCATCCAGGAAATGAAGTTTCAAGCATGAGAAAGCATAGCTTTGCTTCGAGTAGCAATTCTTAAGGTCTTCCAGATTTCTGAGCTGTAACTTCTTGGAATTTCAATAGTTTCTTTGGTGATGTAATGCATCTCATGGTCTTTGTAAGTTCTAAAAAAAGTTTTTTTGGGGGTTGGGGGAAGAACAGTGTTAAAATTCCTTATTTGTTTTTGCCAAAAATGGGTAAAACAATTATTACGTATTTATTTTTCCTAACTGGCTGCACAAAAGCCAGAAGTTATGATGTAGTGACTAGGAATTCTGCTGTGCTGTTTCCACAGACCTTATAAATCCTTGACAGTCATTTAAAAGTGCTCAATTTTTCTTAGGGTGCATAAAAATCCTTAATTTTTGAAAAATTTACTGCATGAAATCCAAAAGTTATGATGTAGTGCCTAGAACATTTGCTTCTTGTTGACTATGTTGATGGGGATGTCACATGAATGTTAGCTGTGGGAAATCACGGGACACTATGAGATAAGTAATTTTTTTAAAAAAGTGAAGCTCATGGTCTCTCTAAGTAACACATACCCAGTACGTTCTACCGAACAAGCCCCTTCACTATCTCTTGGAACTAATAACTCACTCTTGTTTTCCCCTTTTTTGTACACTTACGGACAATGAAATTTGCACACCTAGAAGAAAACTGCAACCGTGAAACTTTGCAAATAGCTAGAGTGCATCATGGTATGCAAATTTTCCATGTTTGATGCGAATGCGCATGATCGCACACCCTGTGGTGGCGCTGCAAGGATGAACCGACAGCCTTATAAACCAGTGTGTAGCCTATGCCCCACGAGACCAAAAAGCACCAGCCAACACAAGCAAGAGTACAGAGTGAAAAGAATGCTGGGTAGGTGCCATAGACCTCAATTCACGCAATTTACAGACTTTGAGAGAGGCCTGATCATTGGGCTGAAAACTGCAGGGTGGTCGGCACGCTGTATAGCCCGCCGCGGGGATCGTTCTGACCATACTGTCCGACTGTGTTGGGAGCAGTGGACATGTGACAGCACTGCCACATGGCGGAGCAGCTCCTAGCAGGCCAGGAGGATCACCGGTAGAGAGGATCAACGGATCGTGCGCCAGGCACAAGCGGATCCCAAGAGGACCTGGTCCACTATACAGACACATGTAGCCGCTTCTGTGTGCCCACGAACCATTACCTGATGCCTTGCGGAAGCAAATCTGTGATCCCAGCTCTCCTTACATGTGCTGCCATTAACACCGGAACATCGCTGGTTCCATGTGTAGTGGTGCCAGGCCAGAGTGACATGGAACACCACAGACTGGCGACATGTGGTGGTTAGCAATGAGTGCCGCTTTGTTTTGAGGACATGATAATCGGGTCCAGGTGTGGTGGTCTCCGGGTCAACAGCACAAGCCCAACCTCGCTATCGAGCGGCACACCTCCCCCACTGCAGACATTATGGCTGGAAAGCCATCGCCTATGATAGCCGATCAGCTCTATTAGTGGTACGTGGATCACTGACGGGCCTGTGGTATGTGAATGAGATCCTACGGCCCCATGTGCTCCCATTCCTGGCTGGGATTCCAGGTGCGCTATACCAGCAAGATAATGCCCACTCACACATGGCTTGGGTTACCCAGGACTGCCTACATTATGTCCAGATACCTCCATGGTTTGCCCACTCCCTGGACATGTCTCCTATTGAGCACGTGTGGGACCAGTTGAAACGCCAGCTGCCACCATGCCAAACTATCCGGAATTTGGAGCAACACATGTGATCCAGTCCGCCGTAGGACATCAGCCGTCTGCTCACCTCCATGCTGGACTGCGTGCTGCAAATCCCTCTGTAATTGACCTGCAGCTCTGTTTTTGCCATCATGTGTATCCTTCATCTGTATAATTGTGTCCATAAAATTTCGTTCAATCCGATGCTTCCTTCTTCTTGTGCAAATTTCATTGTCCATGAGTGTACATGTATATGCAAGTAACTATCTTTCAGGTATACCATGGAAAAATAAGTGCACAACTGAGATCTTTATGAAATAATTTTCACCGTGGTTTTGCAATTTAAGCTATGAAATTATTAATTTGTTAACTGTGGACTAATCCCCCCCCCCCCCACTGACATACTTACCTGATTAACAGACAAATAAAACTGCAAAACTGACTCAAGTGTGGGATGTGGTGGACTTACCACACTTGAGAAGGATGGTCCACCATGGAATCGACCTGGAACTGGAAAAAGGCGAATCAGAGATCTCGGCTGAGTGAGTGTAAGATTGTTGTATGCAATACTAGAGGTATAAATTGCAAGATGAACGAGGTGATTGAGAATATGAATAAGTATAGATTGGATGTGCTGTGTGTAAGTGAAACCAAAAAAGTAGGAAATTGGAATAGAAGTGAATGGAACAGTGATTGTGTGGTCTAGAGTATTGGATAATGCTTGAGGACAGGCTAGTGTAGGTGTAATTTTGAGTGAAACGATGATCCATTACAACTTGTTCCATTACAGCTGCATTAGTGAAAGAATTCTTTGGATACGTCTGAAAGTGAAACTTCAGAGAATAGTTATTGTTGTAGTGTATGCTCCTTCTGATAAAAAGGAAGATTTATGGAATGAGCTAAAAGCTGTTTTGAGCCAGTTTGGTGCTAAAGGGAAAGTTATAATAGCAGGGCATTTCAATGTTCGAGTAGGTGTGCAGAATGCAGTTTCTTACAATGTTCTGGGTAAGTTTAATGATCTTTGTGTGAATGATAATGGTGAAAGATTAATTGCACTCTGCATTGAGAATGGTTTGTGTGTATCTAATATGTTTTTCAACCACAAGTAGATCTACACATATACTTGGGAAAATCGTACTCTTGGTCAAAAGAGTGCGATAGATTTTGTTGTCTATGATCAGCATCTGAAACACTTAATTGTTGACACTTGTGTGATGAGAAGTGTGGTTGTTGGTTCTGATAATTACTTGGTAGTGTCATGAGTGAAGCTGAATGTTGGTTGGAGGAAAAGGAATAGGCAGAGGCTCAGGATGGAAAGAATAAAGGTTGAAAGGCTCCCTGAAAATCATCAGCATTATTCTGAAAGAGCTGAAGTCTTGTGAGAGGGATGTAGAGAAGAAATGGGAATGTTTTAAGAACTGTGTTGTCACTGCTGCTGAAGAGGTTTGTGGCACCACAATAGTGGGTAACTATAGAGGTGATGCTTGGTGGAATAGTGAGATTGAAGAGGTAGTAAAGGGAAAGATGGAAGCCTATTTGCAAGGTAGAGTTTCTGTGGATGAATAATGCTGTAAGAAGCATGAAACCGCTAAACTGGCTTGCCAGAGTAAGGCAAAAAATATGAAGGAGAAGGTTGAAAAACATAATTTTTTTTTTTTTTTTTTTTTTTTTTTTTTTTTGGAAAGATAGGAAGACTTTTTGGAAGTACATGAGACTCAGGAAAAATAAGGGAAACAAAGTTGTAAGTTGTGTGAAGAATAGAATCGGGGAAACGATATGGGAGCCCAATGAGTTCAGTGAAAGATGGGATGAATGCTTGTGAGTTATTATATCAGGAAAGCAAAGATGATTCTGAGGCAGAAGCAGATGATGTTACAGTGAAGCAGAGGTGCCAACTATTACAGATTGCCCGTAATCATTACGGTTTCGACTGTCAGATTACGGAATTACAGACAGGTTGGAAGAATTGTGGATTTCAGTACGTTTTGGAGAATCTCAATTTTATATCCTTTTTTGTTAACCCTTTTAGTGCGACGCAGCCAATTCGTCGGCGTTCGATTTTGATCCGAGTATTTTCCGAATCAGACGGCAGATATCAGTGTCGATGATCATATTGTCAAACAGTGATATTATTGAAAGAATCGTAATATGCCATAAGAGTCGTATCATGAAATAGTTTGCACTTGCTATCGGGCTTCCCGCGCGCTTTCTTTGTGTGACGGGAGAAAGGCTATTTTGGCCAAAATGTTTCCTACTGCAGTTGAGGCAGGGCTGTTCACTTGGCCTTGTAGGTGAATTATAAACAGAAATCACTTTTTCGAGCCCCGTTCGAAGTGCAATAATGCGCAACTCGTCGCAACGCATGGTCCCGTGATGGCAGGTGTTTATTTATTTTTTTGCGGACTTTCACCGCACGGTAGGACGAAATGCGGTGTTTTATTATTAGAAGCTCTTCACATTATTCATTTCTTTTTTCCAAACTATTGTTAGCAGAGGATGACTTTATTGACAGCTTGTTCCTCAGACTAGCAGACGTGGTTTTTCCTACTGCGTGAAATGTTTTTGTAATGTTATTTGACATGGCTTGTTGTAGTGAGTGTGAACGTTTGCCAAGTGATAGTGATGATTTTGAATCATCTGAGAGTGATATTGGCCAAGCAACATCAAGCCAGAAAACTAGCCACCGTGCCACGCACACAATATTTTCCAAAAGTGACGATCTTGATTGTGAATCTTCAGGTCATGAAAGCGAATGGGAGGATGTAATAGAGGGAAGTGATGAACAACCTCAGCATCCTTTTGATTATCATGAAATGCAGGGGCCCAAACATGCTCCTGCAACTGATGTGGCACCTATTGCATATTTTTACTTGTTTTTACTAATTTCATCCTTGGAATTATCATTTCTGAAACAAATAAATATGCAAAAAGGTTTCTCCAGGAACATCCAAATCTTTCTCCCAAATCTCAAGCAAGGAAATGGAAAATGTTACAAATGCTGAAATAAAGGTTTCCTTGCGTGCCTTCTAATATGGGAGTAATCAGTAGCCCATGTAGGACGAGATGATTGCCGTAGGCATATCCAGTCAAAAAAACATGAGGATTATGTAAAATGAAAGACTCAATAAAAGCCTTTGGATAATTTTTTTGCAAAAAAGAATGAAAATAGCGTGATTAATGCTGAATTGCTGTTTACTACATTTGTTGTGGAGCATAACCTACCTATAGCAAGCTGTGATCGTGCTGGTCCCTTGTTTCATGCTATGTTCCCAGACTGTGATATTGATGAAGCTGGATATCCTAGAGCAAATGTGGCATGGAATGAAATATCTAAGATGAAGGATTCATCTGGCCTTCCCAAGTATTCTGCATTGCCTGAACTAATGTTGGCAATATTGACTATCCCTTAGAGCAATTCCTCTACAGAGAAAATATTTAATATAGTAAGGAAAAACCTCACATACTTCTGCCCAACAATGAGCACCAAAACATTAAGTGCCCTTCTTGTACAGAAAAGTAAAGCATTTTCCTCAGGTGAGCCATGTTATAAAAAGAAGTTTTCTGAAAGAGAATATACCACTGCAAAACAAGCAACAAGGGAGTCTTTATGTCTGCAATGACATGAGGTAAGTACAATATTGATAATTTAATTTCATAATTTTTTTTCAGGATAGTGTAAACATATAAGGTTATTACACATTTCACACATTAATTTCTCATGAAATACTCTTTCCGCACGTTAATGATGAGGCTTCGTATGGTGATTGCTGATAGGCTCCTCAGTAGGTCGTCACCTCATACAAGTATTACAGGTTACATTGTAATACTATAATATTGTCCTTAACTTTGAAAAAAATGGCGTGTTACATTACTGAAAATATTACTGAAAAATCCCCTATTGATTACTGATACGTTCTGCTAGAGGTTGGCACCTCTGGCACTGAAGGATGAAAGTACAGGAGGGATTTCAAGAGAAAAGGTGTGTAGAGCTCTAAAATCTCTCGAGATCGGTAAAGCTCTGGGAGTTGATGGCATAACTGCCGAGATGCTGAAATATGGTAGTGACTCTGTAATTGACTGGTTAACTGAAATTTGCCAATAACAATTTTGAAGAATATATTTCTGTTCTTAACTTTTCTGTTTCACACATTAAAATTATTTGTTTGTAACTATGGAAGGCAGTGTGCACAATTATGTAAGGGAGTTTTTTTGTTTGTTTTTTGGAAAATCACATCAATAATGCGAAAATGTTAACTCACCTTCATTCTTTGTGGACTTCGCACTAGTTGCCTGATATTCCTGCAATATATATTTCCTATTGGATGATATTGGCATAAGCCAGATGAACCTATATATATATATATATATATATATATATTCTATAAAGAAGATACCTAAGCAAAAAAATGCAAATATAATTTTGACTCACACCTAGTACAACATAGAAAAGGTTATGTATCTACCTGTGTGAGTAAAAGGAGAAAAGACAAAAAATAAAATAAAACAACTGAATGTAGAAGGTGTCGAGAATACTGAGCCTTGGCTTTATCAAGGACCAGCAAAAACTCTGCATTTTCTCACTTCCACAAAGACCTAGTTGGAAATGGGTTTCTGCAAGGCCATAGATGCAAGTAACATTCCCACCTAAAATAGTTTAAAACATATATATATAAGTCATGTCCTCCGTAGAGTTGCATGACCTAGCACTAGTTAACAATTTCGCTTGCATCCATTAACCTTCATGGCCCGACCCATGCTCTTCATCTGTTACTATTAAACAGAGAGAAGAAGATTAAAGAGAACTCAAGCTGTGAGAGTGACATAATAATTAGAAATGATTTTCAGCCATAACGAAATTCCAAGTTCGTTTGAGAGAGAATTTAAACCTGAAAATCAATGCAAAGAAATCCAAATTTTACATTGCAATTAAAAAAGGAAATGTTAATTTTTAACGAACAGATTTTTGAAAGAAAACTTGAGTCTAAAACCCCCTACTCTACAACTTAGGACAGCACGAAAACGAGAATAAGTTAAAGATAATAATTAACTAAAGAAAACTTTGTGAAAGTTATATACCTTAAACAGTTAGTTGCAATATGTACAAAATATTTCAGCAGTGCTTTAAGTGCATAATTAATTAGTTATTAAGAACTTAACTACTTTGAAAAAACAGCGCAGAGACAGCGCATAGAAAAGGAACAAGCTTAGCCATCTTCTGTTCCTAGGTACCCCAAAAGACGCTCAAAGTTACAAAGAAAAGAAAGAGTTAAAACCCGCAAAAATGTTAACAGACAAACCAATGCCTAAAAGCTAAAAAACGACAGAGAACAAGTACAAACATTGAACTTATAAAACCTAGAACCCAAAAACAAGGAAGAGAGCTTACCTCTTGTGTGACAAAAACTTTTCTCCTCATAAGAGAAGAACATGGCTGACCTCTTCCGCCACTCCCTAGACGCTGGGGGCAGTGAGGTGGGGCTGATGGCCTCCTCATACAGCAAGAAAACAACGCGCGGAGATTTTAACCAGAGAAAAAAAAAATATAAACTTAAGACTGTGGATCTGTATGATCAGAAAGAGCAGAATTAACTCTCCAGAATACATGAGAAATATTATAAAATACACGAGCAGTTTATTTAATAATCTTTGCATGTATTAAATCACCTTAGTGAGCTTCTATAGATTAATCAGAATCTTATTAATTTTAATGTTGGTTTTATTTAATAATCTTTGCATCTATAGAAGCTCACTAAGGTGATTTAATACATGCAAAGATTATTAAATAAACTGCTCGTGTATTTTATAATATTTCTCATGTATTCTGGAGAGTTAATTCTGCTCTTTCTGATCATACAGATCCACAGTCTTAAGTTTATATATATATTTTTTTTTCTCTGGTTAAAATCTCCGCGCGTTGTTTTCTTGCTGTATGAGGAGGCCATCAGCCCCACCCTCACTGCCCCCCAGCTGTCTAGGGAGTGGCGGAAGAGGTCAGCCATGTTCTTCTCTTATGAGGAGAAAAGTTTTTGTCACACAAGACGTAAGCTCTCTTCCTTGTTTTTGGGTTCTAGGTTTTATAAGTTCAATGTTTGTACTTATTCTCTGTCGTTTTTTAGCTTTTCAGCTTTTAGGCATTGGTTTGTCTGTTAACATTTTTGCGGGTTTTAACTCTTTCTTTTCTTTGTAACTTTGAGCGTCTTTTGGGGTACCTAGGAACAGAAGATGGCTAAGCTTGTTCCTTTTCTATGCGCTGTCTCTGCGCTGTTTTTTCAAAGTAGTTAAGTTCTTAATAACTAATTAATTATGCACTTAAAGCACTGCTGAAATATTTTGTACATATTGCAACTAACTGTTTAAGGTATATAACTTTCACAAAGTTTTCTTTAGTTAATTATTATCTTTAACTTATTCTCGTTTTCGTGCTGTCCTAAGTTGTAGAGTAGGGGGTTTTAGACTCAAGTTTTCTTTCAAAAATCTGTTCGTTAAAAATTAACATTTCCTTTTTTAATTGCAATGTAAAATTTGGATTTCTTTGCATTGATTTTCAGGTTTAAATTCTCTCTCAAACGAACTTGGAATTTCGTTATGGCTGAAAATCATTTCTAATTATTATGTCACTCTCACAGCTTGAGTTCTCTTTAATCTTCTTCTCTCTGTTTAATAGTAACAGATGAAGAGCATGGGTCGGGCCATGAAGGTTAATGGATGCAAGCGAAATTGTTAACTAGTGCTAGGTCATGCAACTCTACGGAGGACATGACTTATATATATATGTTTTAAACTATTTTAGGTGGGAATGTTACTTGCATCTATGGCCTTGCAGAAACCCATTTCCAACTAGGTCTTTGTGGAAGTGAGAAAATGCAGAGTTTTTGCTGGTCCTTGATAAAGCCAAGGCTCAGTATTCTCGACACCTTCTACATTCAGTTGTTTTATTTTATTTTTTTGTCTTTTCTCCTTTTACTCACACAGGTAGATACATAACCTTTTCTATGTTGTACTAGGTGTGAGTCAAAATTATATTTGCATTTTTTTGCTTAGGTATCTTCTTTATAGAATGTGAATTCTGAATTTTCAAAACTGCTGCGTTGCGCGTTTTGATTTTCAGGTTTTTTTGCAACCTTCGTTTTAAATTCTAAAGTTTTTCCTTAGTCTTCAGTTTTGCTCTTAAGTAACTAATTTCAATTTATTATTTAGCAGCTCATGCGCAAATTCTAGTTGAAATGTTTTATTATTATTTTTTTATTACTATTTTTTATTTGGGGTTTTTTTTCATTTTCTAATTTTTATTTTTAGTATGTTTTGGATGCAGCTTTTTGGAGTGTAGTTTATACTCGAGTACGGTCTTTTCTTGGACTGCTTATTTCTAAAAAGTTTTTCCTAGTTGGTTTGCTCAGAATTTGTATGTTTTGGCCCAAGTGGAGTTCTAAGGACGATGAAAGGATTGGAGGTCAGCTCAGATATTTTAAGTCCTCCCGCTCGGTTAGGCTAGCACCCTTTCCCATAGTGTATGAACTCGCTGGCAAAGGTTATCTAAAGTTATGAAATGACAAACGTTGTTTGACATGTAAATCTGCAGATCCTAACCTGTATTCTTCTGTTGAGGATAATTGCTCCAACAAGTTTTGCAAAGCCTACAATACCATCTATAAGCTCACCTGTACTGTCTGCAACCTTAGCTATATTGGCCAAAGTAAAAATCCTCTTCATCTTAGGATTAATGGTCACAGGTCTCTAGTAAACAAGTTCTCTAATTCAGGAGTGTACCCCTCCACAAACGCCAACCAGTACTCTACCTTTGAATTAGAGCATTTCCATACTCATGGTTTTGACAAAGTGAAAATAGAGATACTACATATTATCCCTGACCTCTATGCTCGGCTAGAAACTGAATCCCTTGAAATTTTGCAGCATCAGTCTCTTTATCCCTATGGCCTTAATTCCACTCTATCTGACAATAAGCATAATCAGCATAAATTTTCAATTCGTGAACTCTTCTTTCTTGTTAATAATAAGAGCTGCTCTAGAGGTAATAGAGGACAGAGGTTATTTCGCACATCAAGCAAAGTTGATTTTGCTAACTTGCTAAAAACTCTGGAAAGCTTTAAAACTGGCACTAATTTTGTTAAAAATACTTACAAAATTCTCAAGTCCTTCAAGCACTCTGTCCTTAAAAGTTTTTTCAAATTCTGGAATGAAACTGCTGACCGTGTTGATAAGCATGTTTTTGCTTTGGTTCTGGACATTCTTAAACATATTCTTAAAGATAAAATTTCTCTTAAAGAATTTTCCAGTAATTTTGTTACCATCAGGTTCCTAAATAAAGCCTACGATAATTTCAATGTTAGGAAGCTGTTCTACAATAATGCAATTTTTTTTCCCATCCACAGGCACCAGTCTATTGTAAGTTTTAAATATGTTAAGACCTTAGGGTCAATAGTTAAAAACTACAAACTTAACTCTTCGAGCTACATTCCTGTAATTACTACATGTTCTTGTGATGAACATAAAGAAACAGTTCACTATGATAAGAATTACAACCATATTATCACCGGAAACTTGAGTTTTGTTGAAAATGAAAAGCTTAGGAATTTATTAGAGTATGGCTCTAAATTCAGACCTTCCTTCACAATTTCCAAAGAAAGGATTCTTGAGAGCTTCACTCAAGATGTAAATAGGTACATCGTAAAAACCAGTTTAACGTACAATCAGCCTATTGAGGCCTTCGCAGAATGGAAATATAATATAATCAATAGCTTCACCGGTGAGTTGGCAGGTCTGGACTTTTGTTTCGACAGAAATCTCTTTTTCTCTGGAGAAGCTAAAAGGTCACTCTCCAAACTACAAGACCAATTTATTTTTACCACTACGGATAAAGCTAGCAATAATTTTGCAATTATCTGTAAGAAGTTCTATTTTGAATTGTTAACTATGGAACTCAATAATAGAGTAACATACGAGCCCGTAAGTTATTCTACCAAGCAGTTAGAAAATCGGTTTAAGGCATTCTTCAAGAAACTTAAAATTCCACAAACTAGAAGATATGAGCCTGAATTTCCATTTCTTTTTGCAACGGTTAAGTTTCATAAGGATCCTGTGAAGTTCAGGTTCATAGCTAGTGGAGTAAGGAGTCATAAAAAGAAAATAGATCTTGCTTTTGAAGATGTCTTAAAGAAGGTTTTGAAACACATTAGAAACTGTTCTAACTTGATGAACAGAGATTTTTGGATAATTAATAATAATGCAGAAGTAATTTCTACTATACTCAAAGTTTGTCCCCTAGATATTAATAGTTATGATTTTGAAAACCTATATACTAATCTGCCTCTATCAGATATAATCACTACCTTTAAAGAGCTGTATGCAGAATTTAAACTTAACCAATTTGTTGATGTAGGAACTTGGAACTCTTATCTCAATTGCTGCATAAAAAATAACCATATCTTATATAATAATACTCTCTATAAGCAAGTGAACGGTATTCCAATGGGGACATCAACGTCCACGAATATCGCTAATCTATTCCTGTTCTTTAAGGAATATAAATTCATTAAAAATCACCCCACCTGCTCAGATAACTACCTTTACACTTTTAGATATATTGATGATCTGCTGTGTATCAATAATTCAGAAGTTATAGAGAGTGATTTTGATAATATCTATCCAAGCTCTCTTAACTTATGTAAAACCAACCACAGTAATCAGGAACTTGAGTTCCTAGACTTAAGCATTAAGCTCAACAGAGGTAACCCATCTATTAGCCTCTTTGATAAAAGAGTTAATTTTCCTTTCAAAGTAATTAAATATCTACACTGGAATAATAACATTTCAACCAAAGTAATTGAGAATGTACTAATTTCTCAGGTCCTAAGAATTTCAAGAATTTGCAGCAACAATTTGTACTTCAATTACCACATTAATATACTATTAGAAAGTTTTCTAGAGAACGAAATTCCTTCTTCTTTCATCAAAAGAACTTTAAGAAAAATTATTCTGAATAATAGAGTAAGGTTGGCAGATCTGCTTTAATTTTCTACACAGTTAATAATATGATTCTGACCAATCAAAGCCGTAAGGAAGTTGGCTAGAGGATGCCTATTAACTACCTAAAGGAACCTTAGTGCTATGGATATGATGGTCCTATTAAAACAGAAAAATTAAATAATATAAACAAAATCACAAAAAAAGCTTAAAAATCTGTTTATAAAAGAAAATAAAAACAAATAAAAAAGAAAACTAGTTATTCATCACTAGGATAGCTATACTAAAAATAGTAAAACCAACATTAAAATTAATAAGATTCTGATTAATCTATAGAAGCTCACTAAGGTGATTTAATACATGCAAAGATTATTAAATAAACTGCTCGTGTATTTTATAATATTTCTCATGTATTCTGGAGAGTTAATTCTGCTCTTTCTGATCATACAGATCCACAGTCTTAAGTTTATATATATATTTTTTTTCTCTGGTTAAAATCTCCGCGCGTTGTTTTCTTGCTGTATGAGGAGGCCATCAGCCCCACCCTCACTGCCCCCCAGCGTCTAGGGAGTGGCGGAAGAGGTCAGCCATGTTCTTCTCTTATGAGGAGAAAAGTTTTTGTCACACAAGAGGTAAGCTCTCTTCCTTGTTTTTGGGTTCTAGGTTTTATAAGTTCAATGTTTGTACTTATTCTCTGTCGTTTTTTAGCTTTTCAGCTTTTAGGCATTGGTTTGTCTGTTAACATTTTTGCGGGTTTTAACTCTTTCTTTTCTTTGTAACTTTGAGCGTCTTTTGGGGTACCTAGGAACAGAAGATGGCTAAGCTTGTTCCTTTTCTATGCGCTGTCTCTGCGCTGTTTTTTCAAAGTAGTTAAGTTCTTAATAACTAATTAATTATGCACTTAAAGCACTGCTGAAATATTTTGTACATATTGCAACTAACTGTTTAAGGTATATAACTTTCACAAAGTTTTCTTTAGTTAATTATTATCTTTAACTTATTCTCGTTTTCGTGCTGTCCTAAGTTGTAGAGTAGGGGGTTTTAGACTCAAGTTTTCTTTCAAAAATCTGTTCGTTAAAAATTAACATTTCCTTTTTAATTGCAATGTAAAATTTGGATTTCTTTTGCATTGATTTTCAGGTTTAAATTATCTCTCAAACGAACTTGGAATTTCGTTATGGCTGAAAATCATTTCTAATTATTATGTCACTCTCACAGCTTGAGTTCTCTTTAATCTTCTTCTCTCTGTTTAATAGTAACAGATGAAGAGCATGGGTCGGGCCATGAAGGTTAATGGATGCAAGTGAAATTGTTAACTAGTGCTAGGTCATGCAACTCTACGGAGGACATGACTTATATATATATGTTTTAAACTATTTTAGGTGGGAATGTTACTTGCATCTATGGCCTTGCAGAAACCCATTTCCAACTAGGTCTTTGTGGAAGTGAGAAAATGCAGAGTTTTTGCTGGTCCTTGATAAAGCCAAGGCTCAGTATTCTCGACACCTTCTACATTCAGTTGTTTTATTTTATTTTTTTGTCTTTTCTCCTTTTACTCACACAGGTAGATACATAACCTTTTCTATGTTGTACTAGGTGTGAGTCAAAATTATATTTGCATTTTTTTGCTTAGGTATCTTCTTTATAGAATGTGAATTCTGAATTTTCAAAACTGCTGCGTTGCGCGTTTTGATTTTCAGGTTTTTTTGCAACCTTCGTTTTAAATTCTAAAGTTTTTCCTTAGTCTTCAGTTTTTCTCTTAAGTATATATATATATATATATATATATATATATATCCCTTATTCGATGGATTAGTAAGAACCAGAATGAAGGGAAAAACTCTTTAAAATTCAAATAATCTAAGAACAAGTTGCATGTGAACAAATTATCAGGAAAAACCAAAATGTTGATGCAAAAAACAAGAGAGACGAGGACAACTAAAGAATATGCGACTTCCAAAGTGGATATAGAGCTATGCAAGACAGTACGAAAAAGTATCACTGAAGACGTAAGGAAATTCAACTGTGAAC
This sequence comes from Macrothele yani, assembly GCA_039090855.1. Lineage (NCBI taxonomy): Eukaryota > Metazoa > Arthropoda > Arachnida > Araneae > Macrothelidae > Macrothele > Macrothele yani. Next base: position 16,435,843 of record CM077000.1, on the reverse strand, counting down.
TAGTGAGGAAAGCAATGAAAACAACCAAAGCCTAAAGATAGCAAAGGGACATCTCAGTAAGGGAAGAAAACAGATTATGGCACTGAGAAAAGAAGATGGTTCTGTAACAAGAAATAGAGGCGAAATTTTGACAAGAGTGAAAGATTTCTACTCCAAATTATATGAAAGGGATGATACATGTACTCCAGACATCATGAAAGGTACCAGTACCAGAGTTCTTCCAGTCCTCCTAGCAGAAGTTGCACATGCAATCAAGAACATGAAGCGGGGAAAAGCTCCAGGAGAAGATGGAATTACTGTAGACATCATACAAGAAGCAAGTGGAGAAATCGAAACAGTATTCGCCCGAATTTTCACTCGATGCCTTAATGAAGGAAAGATTCCTGAGGATTGGAACAATGCTACAATGATCTTGCTACATAAAAAAGGTGACATTGAGGATCTCAGGAACTACAGACCTATCAGTGGTTTATAAAATCTTCACTAAAGTTCTTTCACACCGCTTGAAGGTAACACTGGACATGGCTCAACCGAGAGAACAAGCTGGATTCAGGAGTGGTTACAGCACAATAGATCATATCCACGTACTGAGAGAACTAATTGAAAGAGCGAGGGAATGGGAACTTCCATTGTGCATGGCTTTTATCGATTATGAAAAAGCCTTTGATTCTGTGAAACCATCAGCAGTTGCAATGGCTCTGAAATCCTGCGGTATTGAAGATGCATACATTAATATTATTAATAACATCTATGAAAATGCAAGTGCAAAGATTCGGCTGTTTGAAAATACAACACACATAAAAATTGGAAAAGGAGTGAGACAAGGTGACACCATATCTCCGAAGCTCTTTAATGCCACATTGGAGGGTGTTTTTCAGTCGCTGAGCTGGGAAAACAAAGGGATAAAGATTAATGGAGATTATCTAACCCACCTTCGTTTTGCTGATGACGTAGTCATTTTTGCAACTACCCCATCAGAGCTGCAGAGTATGATCCAGGAACTTGCTGACAAGAGTAAAGAAGTGGGATTAAAAATGAACTTTCAGAAGACAAAAGTGATGTTCAATGCTTTTTCAAGAAATGAAGATTTATCGATTGATGGAGAAAAGCTGGAGATAACAGACATGTACGTTTACCTTGGACAGCAGATATCAAGTGAGGGTCACATTAATGAAGAAATTAATCGCCATACAAAACTTGCGTGGAGAGCTTTTAGAAGAAACAGCATAATTTTCAAGAGCAATATGCCCTTATGTCTTAAAAGAAAAGTGTTTGATCAATGCATCTTTCCAGTGCTTACATATGGTGCAGAGACGTGGACCTTAACTAAAAGAGACATACAAAGGCTGCAGACAACTCAAAGCAGCATGGAGAGGTGCATGCTTGGTGTAACCAGGAGAGAAAAGAAGAGGAACTCGTGGATCCGAAAAATGACAAGAGTGGAAGACATCATAATCAGAGTTAAATCCCTGAAATGGCAATGGGCTGGACATACTGCCAGAATGACAGACCATCGATGGACAGCCGAAATTTTAAATTGGATTCCAAGGGACAGGAAAAGACCCAGAAGAAGACCACATGGGAGATGGGTGGGTGAAATTCGAAAGTATGCAGGAGTGACATGGAAGAGACTGGCACAAGACAGACCGTTGTGGAGGAAACTTGGGTAGACCTTCGTCCAGCGGTGAATTGATAATGGTTGACAATGATGATGATATCCCTTATTCGATGGATTAGTAAGAACCAGAATGAAGGGAAAAACTCTTTAAAATTCAAATAAAATTCGAATAGAATCGGAATAAAATCTGAATAATATTATGATAAAAAACGAACGAAAAACGGCTATGATGAATCCTCCAAAAACTTAAGATATGCTTATGTTGTTCACATACACCTTTCCAGTCATTCCACAGAAGGAAGTAAACACACTTGAAATTCAAATAAAATTCAAACCCAAATGGACCAAAATCTGAATAAGATTACGATAAAAACGAACAAAAAATGGCAATGGCAATTTCTCCAAAAACTTCAGATATGCTTATGTTGTTCACACACATTTTCCCTTTCATTCCGTATGCGTTTCAACTGCTGAAGTCACAGTCTTCATCAGTGGTCAGCGATGTTCTTGCCCCAACTGTATGGTGATCTGTGCCATGTCGATTTCTTGCCAAGACGTGTTCTGCTTCCATGTCGTAGTCATCATTGCGCATGTCATGTTGCGTGCCATCTGTTGGTGTTGTGCATTCCCTAAATTAATAGTTGGTGATAAGTGTTTTTTGTTTTTTTGGCCACTATTGGTTTTATTGGGTTATCTTTTTTGTGCATTTTGATTTTCCCAAACATTCTTGGCACAGTTGTGCCTATTGGTGGATATGCTTATTCTTTATGGTATGAGGAAGATTGCCGTGGTTTCTTATTTTGGCTAGTTATCTAATTATTTTCTCAGTAAGATCCTTGTTAATCTAGGTCAGGGGTGCACAACCTTTTTATAAGTGGGGGCCAAGTTTATTTTTACATAATAAGTGGCGGGCCGCAAGTTACCTTTTCACATAGGCACTTGCCAAACCCTACCGCTAAAGCTAATTTTACTATTATCCGAATAACCTATTTTACCAGCAGACAAAAAATGTGTTTCAATACCATTTTTGTGTCCTCTAAATGGTTTAAATCCATTTTTGAAGTTTTTTGGCAAATTGCGTTATTAAGTTATCAAATTACTGATTTACAATCAACTTACTCCTAACTGGAAAAGGTTTAGGGGTATATAAAATAAAATAATACTATCACAAGGTTGTAAAATTTTTATTTTTACAAAAAACAGAATTCTTAACATCAAAGTATATAAAAAATTAAAATCAATATATCGTCAAACTGACCATTAAATCAAGTAGTAGCCTAATGCTCCTAATGAGATGCTTGGCATTGTTTGTTTTTCAATAGTCTGTCAATATCAGGTTCAATGTTAGAGATGGTAATGCGCAAGTTTCCCTCCAATAGTGTATCACTTAAACGGGAACGACACTTTGACTTTATTTGTTTCATCAAAGAAAATGATTGCTCGCATAAGTAGGTACTTCCAAACAACGTTGCCGTTTTTAAAGCATGATCTTTGAGCAATTTCATTTCTTTCGGTAAGTAATTTTTGTAAAATTCTAGGAGAGAAACTTCAGAGTATTTTGTTTTTAACTCATTGTTACACTGAAGATCAATTAATTCCATCTGGAAATCTAGTGGCACTGACGCAACGTCAGTAGTGAATGGTAGAGAAAACATATCAAACAAAACCTCAAATTTTCTTATATCTTCAAATCGTCTTTTAAACTCATTGTGAAGGTCCACTACAAGAGATGCATATTTAGCCACATTTACATGGAATTCAGAACTTTCAACAAAACTTTTCATTGTTGGAAAATTTGCTAGTAGTCCATTGCTTAGTTGTGACTGCCATAAACTGAGTTTAACCTCAAATGATTTTAATATGTAACACATGTTGTTGATCATGTTGTTTTTACCTTGAAGCTTAATGTTTAATTCATTGAGATGTTGGGTCATATCAACTAAAAAACATAAATCACTCACCCATTCGCTGTTCTCAAAATGTGCTGCTAGTTGAGACTCATTACGACTGTGTAAAAACATTATGATTTCTTGATGCAAGTCATACACTCGTTTCAGCATTTTCCCAGCACTAAGCCAACGAACTTGTGTAAAATAAATAACATCATCATATTGGGATTCCATGTCTGATAAGAATTCTCTGAACTGGCGGTGATTAAGAGCTCCGGCACAAAGGAAATTGACCACTTTAATCACAACCTTCATCACATGCTCCATACGTATGCTTTTAGCACACAGATTCTCTTGGTGTAAAATACAGTGAATAGTAACTAGATCACTGCACTCTTTAGCAAAATAGCTGACAGCCCCTTGTTTACTTCCAACCATGGCAGGTGCACCATCAGTTGATATGCCATGTAGTTTTTCCATATTTAAATTAAACTTCTCTAAAATATTTTTCACTTCACGATAAATATCACATCCTTTAGTTGTGTCTTTCATAGGAACCAATGCCAGTAATTCTTCTGAAATATAAAAATTCTCGTCAACACCACGCACAAAAATACAAAGCTGGGCAGTATCAGTCACATCTGTGCTTTCATCGATTGCCAGTGAGAAGTACTTGAAATCCAATATTTTTTCTTTTAGTGTTTGCTCAATGTCCACTGCCATTTCTTCTGCCCTCCTGGAAACTGTCATTCGATTAAGGCTAATTTTTGATATAATACTTTTTTTCTCTGGGAATGCCACATTTGCCACTTCTTCCAAGCATTCCTTAACTAGCTCGCCATCTTGAAACGGCTTCATTCTTTTTACTAAAATCTTTGACACAATAAAACTTGCTTTTACCGCAATTTGCGATTCATCGTTAACCTTACGAAAAGATTTTGTTGAAATTTTAATTTTCTTTGCAGTTCTTTTACTTTCTCTTTTCGCATATTACCAGAAAATTCGTTGTATTTTGAAGCATGTTTTGTCTCATAATGCCTTCTTACATTGTACTCTTTCATAACACCAACTGTTTCTTTGCAAATTAAACACGTTGCTTTGCTGTTGTATTCAATAAAAAAATATCTCTCACTCCAGGTCTCTTGAAACACTCGTCCTTCACTTTACGCTTTTTTACAGACATGATACTGATATTATAATAATAATGTAGAAACTCTGTAAACTGCACACAAGCTGTAACAACACACAAACAACTCACAAACGTGAACTCTGCCACGACAACAATGATACTCCCAGTGCACGACGTGGCGTCCAGTCAGAAATAACAAACCTATAAATAGCCTCGCGTTACACCACTTCAAGGTCACACAGCGCCCTCATCCTCTCCTGCCGCACAACGATGAGTCGGTGTGTCAGTCACGTGCTCACATCCACTTGTATTGCAAGAGTGACTCCACAGTCAGTCTGAACCTTGCAGCAGTCTGGTTATGCAAAACTTAAAATCTGTCCAATAATTGTTTACTTTTTAATTTATTTTTAACAAACATTTTTATAATTTTCTTATTTCAACTAGGGCCTACAATAATGGGAAAAAATCTCATCATTCACAATATATATATTCACGTTTTCAATAGTATAAAATATTTATCCGCGGGCCGCATAAACTGACTTTGAGGGCCGCAAGCCGCGGGTTGTGCACCCCTGATCTAGGTAATGTTAAGTTCTGCTATAGTTTTACTCATTTTCTCTTCATAATCTTCTTGGTTCAGTGTCATTAATTGTTTAGACTTATCTGCCAATAATGCACTGTATGTTGGGATTGTCCCTTAAGTCCAATAGTGCCTGTCTTTCATATTTTATTATATTCTCTTTAGCTTTTTTATTAATTTTATTGATGTTTCTTGACACTTTATATCTTGTAGGTTCTTGTCTTGGTTTTGGTAGTTGTGTAATTATATCTTCTATTTGGGGTATTATTACCTGCGGTTTTGGTATTTGATACTGATATGCATATTTTACACCCTTATTAAGTCCTGCGTCTTGCATTGCTGTTATATCAATGGTAGATTTATTTATATAGCTAGGCCTAGTTATTTATCTTTTTTTATTTCCTTTTGGTTTTGATTCTTTTGCTTTATTTTTGAAGCAATGAGGTTTTCAACTTTACACGAATGTTTATTCCTGTATCGACATTTTTCTCTCTCGTTTATGGCAAATATTTTTATCATTTCTTCATTAATTTTTGTTTCTCCTAAGTATCGTGCTAAGTTCTGATAAGCTCTATATGATTCTCTGCTTAGATGATCAACCCATGCATGCTTCCTCTTATTTGTAATGCTAATCTTTTTGTTCAGCAATCTTCATTATACGATCATCAGCCTTGCTGATTCTTCTGTTGTTTATCTGTAGGTATTTCGGAATCACATCATTATTCTTATAAGTTGTAAGGAAGCTTAGATGTTCGACTTCCCTACTAAGCTTAAGCCGACATTATTTAAAGTTCATTATGCTATCTCGTATTAGGGTGGTGAACATGTCTAATGTAAAATTAGTTCTAATAAACTTGGCATGATGTAGAAATAAATAAACAAGTATATGGCATTGATATTCCGAATCTCTAGATACCAAAGATTTCGATATAGCTCAGACTTAGGTTAAGCCTGTTGCTGGACTACGTAGCAAAAATTGTTAATAGCAATTTTGAAGAATGTATTTTGCTCTTAACTTTTCTGTTTCACACGTTAAAATTCTTCATATCTGACTATGGAAGGTAGTGTAGACAATTATGTAAGGGAGTTCTGGCGACACTCTAAAGAAGATCTACAATATTTCATAAGTAGATATACAGATTTATATGGACATACTGCCAGAAGAACAGACCATCGACGGACAGTCGAAATTTGAGATTGGATTCCACGGGACAGGAAAAGACCCAGAAGAAAACCTCATGGGAGATGGGTGGATGAAATTCGAAAGTATACGGGAGTAACATGGAGGAGACTGGCACAAGACAGATCGTTGTGGAAGAGGCTTGGAGAGACCTTCGTCCAGCAGTGGATTGATAATAATGGTTGACAATGATGATGATGATGATCCAACTATTAAATTGACTACAGAATATGAATGTAATAAACAACTCCCGTTCTTAGACATTTTATTTAAAAATATATCCACCATAGAATATGAAGTTTACAGAAAACCCTCCTTCATACCAGCTATCATTCCAAAAAAGTCATATCACCTTTGGAAGTATAAAATATCTGCATTTAAGTACTACATACAAAGAGCATTTGCACATTCCTCAAGTCAATGTTCAGAAATGAAAGATCTAGATTGGATTAAAGGCATTGTTGTGGAGTTTGGTTATGACATGAAACTCATAAATGGACTATACAATGAATGTATACTACTGAGAAGCAATAATAATAATAATAAAAACGAACGAAGAAGTAAGATACTGTGGGAAACTACCATAACACCCCCATATGACAGGAATCTTAAAAAAAAAAAATGAATGCCGACAAGCTAACCTTAGAATTGCTGATACAGTTAAAGATTCAAGTACAAAAATTGTAGAAGCAATAGCTGTCAGAAGCACAATTCCCAAACACTTTAGCCGAGTTAAACTGCAGGGATAAAAATATTTTATTTACAATTAAAATCAGCTAAAAGATAGGCAAGATCTTTCGCAGCCATCACGGCTGCATCTTCAGGCCTAATCAGTAACACTGGTGTGCATGTACAGTATTATATAGTTATCTCCCCACAATTCCCACAATGCATAGAGTGGCAAGTTCAGGTTGCCAGGTAACAGTATGATCAACAGAGGTTTTTACAACGGTAGTACATAATCATTGAAAGTTTTTAACCATGTCAGTAGTCCTTGCCAAATAGAATTCACGTTGATTGGCATTTCCTCATTGCAGCATCCTTCAAAAAAATATGTAATGTATAATGCCTTTGAAAATAGTAATGTCTGTTTATTACTAGCAGATGTAAGAATCTAAACTCCCTCCCAGTCCGAGTAAAATGTTCCATTCGCGAAAGTCCTGGTTAACGATGTTGAAATAGTATTGGAACGAAGCAAGTATTCATGTTCTCAGAGGTCGCGCTTACTCGCAATTGCCGCGTAAATCAACCATTTGTTTTCGGCATTTTTACTCGCCGTTAAAAATTGCGCATCACAAGTGACTCACAAAAAGAAAAACTTGCAGATCTCAGTTTTTTTTTTAGTACATAAAGAATTCGAGGCCCATGGAAATTTCTGTTTCGCGTAGAAATCGGCATTCATTCTGCCTTTTTGCTAGTTTTCCCGTTTTAGTGGATTACCTCCCTAAATCGACGGACGTTTTAATCACCCCCGCCCGAGGCATTTTCCTTTTCACAAGACTGAAATACAAAAACGTGTTCTGCACATCACGATGTTTACCGCAGTGGGAGTGCCCTTGACCTTTAGGATGTGTCATGTGACAAAGATCGGCCGTAAGAGTGCCCATGACCTTCAATACAGGAACGTTATGACAAACGTCACTGTGTGCAGAACACCTTTTGACTTTTCGTAGAAGAGCGATGTAAATAAAGTTGTGATATATATAATTCTTAATGTTTGTTATTATTTTTGTTTCCTTTTATATATTTTATGTTTATATTATTTATTTGTAAGGATATAAAAATTAATGCAAGACACTGATAATAGTTACTTTCTGGTTTGGATTTATTAAGAATGAAAGTGAGTCCGCTAGGGGAAAAAAATTTGACTTGCAAATTTCAATATTTGACTTATGTTTGAGAATAAAGAGTCACACTGACTCAGAGTTTTACAAGGCAAGAGTGAGCTCTGATGCTCTGCCATATGTTATCCAAGATTCCTTAAAGTGGATCCTATGTCGCAGATGTCCTTGTTTTCTGGGGAAGTTGAATGAAGTGGGATTAAATAAACCCCACAGCATTTCTTTAATTGCACAGAGTCCCTGTCTTTCCGTTTTGGCATCAAAACAACTAATGTTTTTGACCTGTACGGAAAGACAGGAACTCTGCGCAATTAAAGAAACGCTGTGGGGTTTATTTAATCCCACTTCGTTCTACTTCCCGGAAAACAAGGACATTTGCTACATAGGATCTACTTTAAGGAATCTTGGTTTATGAATGGCGGAACATGAATACTCGTGAACGGAACATTTTACCGGGACTAGGACGGGGTTAGGATTCTTACATGTGCTAGTAATAAACAGACATTACTATTTTCAGAGGCATTATACATTATGCATTTTTTTGAAGGATGCTGCAATGAAGAAATGCCGATCAATGTGAATTCTATTTGGCAAGGACTACTGACACAGTTAAAAACTTTTAATGATTATGTACTACCTTTGTAAAAACCCATTGTTAATCATACTGTTACCTGGCAATCTGAACTTGCCACTCTGTGCATTGTGGGAATTGTGGGGAGATAACTATATAATACTGTACATGCACACCAGTGTTGCTGATTAGGCCTGAAGATGCAGCACTCGTGGCTGTGAAAGATCTTGCCTGTCCTTTAGCTGATTTTAATTGTAAATAAAATATTTTTATCCCTGCAGTTTAACTCGGCTAAAGTGTTTGGGAATTATGCTTCTGACAGCTATTGCTTCTACAATTTTTGTACTTGAATTTCTCAGCACGAAATATTATTGATCTGACAGTTAAAGATACTGCACAAATGGTAACCCAAAACAGAGATCCAATATTAATTCTAGATAGAACTGTGGTTTACAAAATACCAGTTGCACCATCAAAAGAGGGTAATTATGACAATAAGTTACACATCGGAAGTATAAAAAGAAATTTAAATATCAGGTTATTATTTAAATTTCTTTTTGTACTTCCGATGTATTATTATATCTTGACAATTGGAATAAAAAACAGGCAAAAACATCATTGATTCAATATTGTATGGAAAATAATATGGGGCCTGATTGGGTTAATATAAAACATCTCATAGCACCCACAAAGAGATCATTATTTCTGAGGCCATTATGACCAAAAAAACAAAAAATCTAATTGTAATAATAATAGTCCATATGACCTATGGACTATTATTATTACAATTATATTTTTTTGTTTTTTTGGTCATAATGGCCTCAGAAATAATGATCTCTTTGTGGGTGCTATGAGATGTTTTATATTAACCCAATCAGGCCCCATATTATTTTCCATACAATATTGAATCAATGATGTTTTTGCCTAACATCACAGCCTCTCCTTGACAAATGTCAACCCCGCCTTCTCGTGGTGCATCCTGTTCCCACTAAAGGGGCTCTGACGACCGCCAATAGCGGTATAACTATACCATCGGGATTAGAGGAAATTCTATCCCACACTCACCAACCTGCTTGGCCAGCGTGGTGAGTTATGGCCAAACCCCTCCAAAATGATTCCACAACTTAAATCTTGGCCCTCAGTCTCCGGCAGCTGGAATGTACCTGGCCAAGGCAGCGGCCAGTGCGACATGAAGGCAGAGGGTGCTAAGAATCCCCGGAGGACTGGACTAGGCTGCCATCTGATGCTGACCTTGGCTACGTACAATGGACGCTCCCTATCTTCTGATTCAAGGCTTCTTGAATTGGAAGAGGAACTACAAAGGATCAAGTGGGACATCGTGGGGCTAAGTGAGGTAAGGAGAAAAGGAGAAGATCTCATCGAACTGAAAAGTGGACATCTCTTCTACTATCGTGGGACAGATACTGGCAGAACTAGTGGTGTTGGATTTATAATAAACAAGAAACTGAAGGATAAAGTTGTAGAAGTTGAAAGTTCCTCTGACAGAGCTGCACGACTTGTTATCCAACTCTCGAAAAGATACCAGGCTCAGATTATTCAAACTTATGCACCCACCACAAGTCATGCTGAAGAAGAAATTGAAGAATTTTATGAGGAAATTTGTCATCTAAATAATAAAGGTAAGCAGCACTTGAAAATAATTATGGGAGATTTCAATGCAAAAATAGGGCAACGGCAACAGAATGAAACTTCAGTAGGTAAATTCGGTCACGGCAACAGAAACCAGCGTGGAAATACTCTCGTTGAGTTTGCAGAGGCAGAAGGGTTTTTCATCTTGAACTCCTTCTTCAAGAAAAAGCCACACAGGAAATGGACATGGAGACATCCAAATGGGACGACAAGTGAAATTGATTTTCTTATGTGTAACAAAAAATTCGTCATAGAAGACTGCAGTGTGCTAAACAAGTTCAACACAGGTAGTGACCATAGATTGGTGAGATGCAAGATGCACCTCAACACTAAACTTGAACGTGGCAAGCTCATAAGACAAACAAAATCTATTGACATAACCAACCTTAAAAAACACCATAATACCTTCAAGTTGGAACTGAAGAACAGGTTCTCTGCTTTAGAAGGCCTAACATCAGAAGAAGTGGACATCTCTGAAGTTAACAGAAAAGTAACCAAAACTCTTATGGAAACAGCAACAAAATTAGCTGGGTCTAAGAACAAGTTGCATGTAAATAAATTATCAGGAAAAACCAAAATGTTGATGCAAAAAAGAAGAGAGATGAGGACAACTAAAGAAGATGTGACTTCCAAAGTGGAATATATAGAGCTATGCAAGACAGTAAGAAAAAGTATCACTGAAGACGTAAGAAAATTCAACTGTGAACTAGTGAGGAAAGCAATTGAAAACAACCAAAGCCTAAAGATAGCAAAGGGACATCTCAGTAAGGGAAGAAAACAGATTATGACACTGAGAAAAGAAGATGGTTCTGTAACAAGAAATAGAGGCGAAATTTTGACAAGAGTGAAAGATTTCTACTCCAAATTATATGAAAGGGATGATATATGCACTCCAGACATCATGAAAGATACCAGTACCAGAGTTCCTCCAGTCCTTCCAGCAGAAGTTGCACATGCAATCAAGAACATGAAGCGGGGAAAAGCTCCAGGAGAAGATGGAATTACTGTAGACTTCATACAAGAAGCAAGTGGAGAAATCGAAACAGTACTCGCCCAAATTTTCACTCGATGCCTTAATGAAGGAAAGATTCCTGAGGATTGGAACACCGCTACAATGATCCTGCTACATAAGAAAGGTGACATTGAGGATCTCGGAAACTACAGACCTATCAGCCTCCTATCAGTAGTTTATAAAATCTTCACTAAAGTTCTTTCACACCGCTTGAAGGTAACACTGGACATGGCTCAACCGAGAGAACAAGCTGGATTCAGGAGTGGCTACAGCACATTAGATCATATCCACGTGCTGAGAGAACTAATTGAAAGAGCGAGGGAATATGAACTTCCATTGTGCATGGCTTTTATCGATTATGAAAAAGCCTTTGATTCAGTGAAACCATCAGCAGTTACAATGGCTCTGAAAACCTGCGGTATTGAAGATGCATACATTAATATTATTAATAACATCTATGAAAATGCAAGTGCAAAGATTAGGCTGTTTGAAAATACAACACACGTAAAAATTGGAAAGGGAGTGAGACAAGGTGACACCATATCTCCGAAGCTCTTTAATGCCACATTGGAGGGTGTTTTTCAGTCGCTGAGCTGGGAAAACAAGGAGATAAAGATTAATGGAGATTATCTAACCCACCTTTGTTTTGCTGATGACGTAGTCATTTTTGCAACTACCCCATCAGAGCTGCAGAGTATGATCCAGGAACTTGCTGACAAGAGTAAAGAAGTGGGATTAAAAATGAACTTTCAGAAGACAAAAGTCATGTTCAATGCTTTTACAAGAAATGAAGATTTATCGATTGATGGAGAAAAGCTGAGGATAACAGACACGTACGTTTATCTAGGACAGCAGATATCAAGTGAGGGTCACATTGATGAAGAAATTAATTGGCATACAAAACTTGCCTGGAGAGCTTTTGGAAGAAACAGCATAATTTTCAAGAGCAATATGCCATTATGTCTTAAAAGAAAAGTGTTTGATCAATGCATCCTTCCAGTGCTTACGTATGGTGCAGAGACATGGACCTTAACTAAAAGAGACATACAAAGGCTGCAGACAACTCAAAGAACCATGGAGAGGTGCATACTTGGTGTAACCAGGAGAGATAAGAAGAGGAACTCGTGGATCCGAAAAATGACAAGAGTGGAAGACATCGTGATCAGAGTTAAATCCCTGAAATGGCAATGGGCTGGACATACTGCCAGAAGGACAGATCATCGATGGACAGCCGAAATTTTAGATTGGATTCCAAGGGACAGGAAAAGACCCAAAAGAAGACTACATGGGAGATGGGTGGATGAAATTCGAAAGTATGCAGGGGTGACATGGAGGAGACTGGCACAAGACAGACCGTTGTGGAGGAAACTTGTGGAGACCTCCGTCCAGCAGTGGATTGATAATGGTTGACAATGATGATGATGATGATGATAATGACCTATTATGAGCATGGAAATTTTTAATTGACCAAGAAGAAAAACAACGAAAGAAAAAAGCAAAAAATGATAGGGAAGACCAAACGGATTCATATGACAGAACACCAACAGATGGCGTGCAACACGACATGCACAACAACGACTACAATGTGGAAGCAGAACAATGTCTTGGCAAGAAATCGACGTGGCATAGACGACCAGGCAGTTAGGGCAAAAACATTGCCAACCACTGCTGAAGACTGCAACTTCAGCAGTTGAACCATGTATGGAATGACTGGGAAGGTGTGTGTGAGCAATATGAAGCATATCTGAAGTTTCTGAAGGAATCGCCATTGCTGTTTTTTGTTCGTTTTTTATCTTATTCTTATTAAGATTTTAGTCCACTTGTGTTTGAATTTTATTTGAATTTTAAGGGTTTTTACTTCCTTCTGTGGAATGACTGGAAAGGTGCATGTGAACAACATAAGCATATCTTAAGTTTTTGGAGGATTCATCATAGCCATTTTTCATTCGTTTTTTATCATAATATTATTCAGATTTTATGCCCATTCTGTTTGCATTTTATTTGAATTTTAAAAAGTTTTCCTCTTCATTCTGGTTCTTACTAATCCATCGAATAAGGGATATAGGTTCATCTGGCTTATGCCAATATCATCCAATAGGCAATATATATTGCAGGAATATCAGGTGACTAGTGCGAAGTCCACAAAGAATGAAGCTGAGTTAACATTTTCACATTATTGATATGTGATTTTCCAAAAAAAAAAAAAAAACTCCCTTACATAATTGTGCACACTGCCTTCCGTAGTTACAAAGAAATAATTTTAAGGTGTGAAACAGAAAAGTTAAGAAGAACAAAATATATTCTTCAAAATTGCTATTAACAATTTTTGCCATGTAGTCCAGCAACAGGCTTAAGGTAAGCTTGAGCTATATTGAAATTTGCCAGTTGTGCTGGGAGTTTTTGGAATGGTTCCTCGGAATTGGAAGGATGTTATCATTGTTCCCTTGTATAAGGGAAAAGGTGATCAAGACTGACTGCAAGAACTATCATGATATTATCCTACTGAGTGTGCCAGGGAAAGTGTTCCGTAAGGTCGTTATTAAAAAAGTAAGGGGTCTTACATCGGAGAAAGTGTGGGATGTTCAGAGTGGTTTTATGCCTAATAAAGGCTGCACTAACCAAATTTTTGTATTATGCATGATGATTGAAAAGTTTCTGGCTGTTGGTAAGAAAGTTTTTGCTGCCTTCATAGATTTAGAGAAAGGTTGTGACCAAGTAAATAGGATACCTGTGGAAGGTTTTGAATAAATATGGTGTTGCTGGGAATCTGCTTAATAGTGTAAAAGCCATGTATGCTGGCAGTAGAGCTTGTGTACGAGTGAATGGTGTTTTATCAAAATGGTTTTCTATTGGTGCAGGAGTCAGACAAGGTTGTGTAATGTCAACATGGCTGTTTAATATATTTATGGATGTGTGTATGCGTGAGGCCAAAATAGATAATACTGGTTTATGTCTTGGTGATATACGTGTGTGCAGATTGCTGTATGCTGATGACACTATCCTGTTGGCAGAGAGCAAAAGTGAGTTGCAGAGTATGCTATCTTGGATGTACAAAGTTTGTATGAAATTCAAAGTGAGTAGTATAAATAAGGGAAAAACCAAAGTTAATGTTTTTTGAGTGAGGTACTGGTAGTACTGAATGTTACATAAGTCTAAATGGCACTGTCATTGACCAGGTGAATGAGTTGGCAGGGCTTGAAAAATAACATGCCCAAGATGCCCGGAGCATGTAAATTATTGGCCTAGGCAAGTAAAAATTAAATTTAGTTGCCTGGTCGGACAACTGGATTTAAAAAAAAAAAAAACTTTTGGAATGGAGAATTTTCTACTCTAGGAAAAAAATAAAAAGATGGTTGTCACATGTTTTTCATTTTACCGCAAATCACCAGAAGTGGTATTATTGTTACAGAATGAGTGCCAAGGCCAGGAAAATAGCGCTTCTTCAGTTATATTATGCTCTATGTCCAGAAATTGGGGCCATACATAATTTTGCACCACATGTTGATTACAGCTTACAACGGGATGCATGTCTCAGATGAAACTAACCTTTGGTATTTAATGACAAAATGCATAAACTGCCATGAAACAGGAGGATGCAAACTGATGAGCAAAAAAGCCATGCTTTATGAGGAGGGAGTGCCTTTGGGAGGGAGTGACAAAGGAATATTTATTGCACAGCCTGTTGTAGGGTCTCTGATACAACTTGCGTGAGTAAGGGAGGGGAAAGTGGATGCTTCCGCCCAAGCGCACCCACCCATGCACACACACACACACACACACACACACACACACACACACACACACACACACACACACACACACACACACACACACATGAACTGACAGCAGTACTACTGCAACAAAGGCTAAGTTTCATTTAAGAACGAGCCTGCACACTTAGCCGGGAGAAGAGTGAAAATTGATGACACCGATAACTTTGTCTGTGAGAACAGTAGTTCGTGTTAGCTGTGGATATTAGTTGTATCTAGTAATGGACATATGATGTTTGTTTGTTTTTTGGAAAAAAATACAGCAATGAGAGTATATCTCATAGTAAACAATTATGTGAAATTCCCGATCTGTCAGCGGTTGTTACAAATTCGTCTTCTGCATTGTTGAGTGACGTAATATCGGAATCTGCGTCGTTGGCAAAATTGAAACTTATGCAAGCAGACTATGATAAAGTGTACTAAAAAAAACAACATCACACAGTTCAGGAATCTTTTAATTGGCTAAAGTCAAATGATGATAAGTCTATTATGTGGTGCACTGCTTGTCAAAACCATTCTAAAATTGCCGATACCACCAGCAATTTTTTCCAAGAAATGTGGAGGTCAGGTGATAATATAGTTGAATAACTATAAGTGCACACAATAGTAGTCAAAAACATAAGGATTGCCTTTGTTTCTAAACAACAATTCTTGGGATATTTTATGATGCAAAATCACTTCTATTTGCTCATCAGAAAAAGATAAATAATTTTTACATTATACATAATATCTAAGGTGTTTTACCTGATATTGTCAAAGTATTTGTCACGTGCTCCCGGCCCCGAGAGGTCTCTTACGTTACGGACCTTTGGTTAGTTATAAAAAAATTTTGAGAAATAAAACAGTTAGGTTATATGTTTTCAGTTCCACATTCATTCACTTGCACAATCAAACGTTTTAAATTTACTATTAATTAAAAGATTTTAGTAGAAAGAGTTATACTCATCGGGTCAGGAGACGTCTCACACGTGGTTCGTTCTTCGTTGCTACGGCGAGCGCTTTCTGCGGCACCTTCACCGCCATCTTCGGGCCATTATTTCTACACGAGCGTTCTTTGCATGTGCGTAGTTTTGGAGTTGCATGTTGGGAATCGATGGGAAGGTTTACTGCCTGTATGTGTTAGGTGATTTGTTTCCAATGTGTCGCCATCTATTGGATGAGTTGGTAGGTATCATTCGTAAGTATAATTCTTTTGTGTAAATATTTTTGGGCTATTATTATTTGTTTATAGAAACAGGTGTATTATTTTTCCCCCTTTGTTTATTGGTGTAATTTTTTTTTGTAATGTTCTTTTCTTTTGGCTTTTTTTTATGTATTTTTTCTTTTTTTATAAGTGATTTCCAGGCTGTGTCTAGTGTGGTGGGGTCTTGTAAGTTGCATATTTTATCTTTTTTTTTGTTCAGTTATAACGCTTTCAGAAATTCTTAATTCTTTTTCGTTTGTGTGGGTGGTTAGTAATTTAATATTTTCAAAATCAGGGTATTATTTATGTTTAACACAGTGTTGGATAAGTGCAGTTTTTTCTTCTTTTTTGTTCCAGTTTTTTATCTGTTGATGTAATCTTTTTATTAATCTATTTTTTGTGCTGCCAATGTATGATATGTGGTCTTCAGAATTCTGTGAAACAATAGGAATTTCACATACGCATGCTGATTGTAGTATATTATTGTTACTTTTTTTCTTTATAATTAAGTCACCAATAATCAAAACTGATTGTCCAAAAATAATGTTGTGTTTCTTCATTAATCTTAAAAAATTTCCACTTAGTCCTCTAATAAAAGGGAAAGAACCTGAAAATTTGTATTTTTTGGGATGTTTTGTCTAGACTCTTTTAATTTCACCTTGTACTCAAAAATCAGCTTTTTGACAGTTTTTGTGTCGTATCCAAATTGTTTGGTTGTGTTAATAATCCACTGGATTTCTTCTTCTCTGTATTTTCTATTTGAGGAATGTGTGAAGGCTCTTTTTACCCAATTCCTAATACCATTTATTTTATGAGTTTTTGGGTGTTCAGATTGATATGGGATCATTATAGGTACATAGGTTGGTTTTCTAAAAACTCTGTATTCAAAATTTAAGTCTTTTTTTATTATTTCTATGTCTAAGAAGGAATTTTTTTTTGTTTTGTTCAAATTCTAAAGTTAATTCAATCTCTGGGTAACAAGTGGTAAATTTATTCTTCAATATTTCAAGTTCTTCTTGTTTTAATTTAGATAAAATAAAAATGTCGTCCACATATCTACAATAAATGATGGGTGGGTTTGGCAGTTTTTTAATAATTTTGTTTTCGATATCACTCATGATTATTTCTGAAAATAAAGAAGATAATGGGGATCCCATTGGGTCCCCTACTTCTTGCCTGTAGATTTTTTTGTCAAGAAGTAGGAGCCCCAATGGGATCCCCATTATCTTCTTTATTTTCAGAAATAATCATGAGTGATATCGAAAACAAAATTATTAAAAAACTGCCAAACCCACCCATCATTTATTGTAGATACGTGGACGACATTTTTATTTTATCTAAATTAAAACAAGAAGAACTTGAAATATCGAAAAATAAATTTACCACTTGTTACCCAGAGATTGAAGTTGCCTTGTTGACAAAGTGGTGAGAATGTTATGTTCCAGCCAATAATATGAGTGTGTCTGGTTTTGAGTCCTAGACAAAATATGAGCATTGTGCTTTAACTACAGTTCTGTTGTTGTTGCTTGAGCCTCAGATGCTAAATTGAGAAATGCTTTAATCCCCCTTCCTAAATGTATATGAAGCTGAATTGTTTTTTTATTTTGATCTTTAGATGAGATTAGACTTAATATCAGAAAACCACAATATCCCCCACGAGACGAGTTTGTAAAACAGTTTGAGACCTTTGATTCTTTGTTGACCTATGCTCGTAGAAGGAAGGATGATACAGAAATTAATTTCAAGGTTGATCTTGTATTGAAGCATACAGACAGAATTCCAGAATACATAGCCACCTTAAGGAGAAAGTGCAGTACTGCATTAGAGCTGGCAAGTAAGTGTTCTCTCTCCCTCTCTCTCTTTCTGTGTGTTTGTGAAGCAGTGTTTAAAATTTAGATATTGTTGTTATATAGTCGAACCTGTGTATAATGAAGTTGAAGGGAGAATCAAAAACATTAGATCTATGTAAACTTTGTTATAGCTGGGCAGAGAAAAAATAAAGGGGTCAGAGTTGTCCTGAAGTTCCCAATTTTTTTTTTTTTTTTTGTCCTGAAATGTCCTTATTTTTGTTCTATATCTTAAAAATTTGAATGCAATCCTGAAATTTTAAGAGTAAACTGTAAACCTTTGTATAGTGATTCATCATTCAGCATTTACAAGTACAACACAAATTAAAAAAATGGAACAATAGAGAGTGAAAGAGCTCTTGAGCGATGTCATCGCCAAGAACTGTCACTCCTGTAAGCTGTGGTGCATTGTGTGAATGCATTTCCGCTTTCATGAGATAGTCCGAGGATCTACCATGAACTGTGATGCTCCTCCCCTTCTGTGCCTTCCATGAGGATGTAGCAGACATGTGACTTTCAGCATGGTAATGGCCCTTAGTAATATAAGTGAAGGACAACCAGACCCCATTCATTGACTAGGAGACTAGTCAATGAACGGGGACTGGTCATTGACTAGTTTCCTAGTCAGTGTTCCCACTCCTAGTCAATAGATTTCATTGACTAGGAGTGGGAACTAACCCACTCCTAATCAATGAAGTCTTTGCCCAAGTGGAGTCCAGACTTCTAATGCTTTGTTGTTACATATGGCAGGGTGTGTCTGGGGATAGTGTGGGCATGCCAAAGGGGTGTTACCAAGACATGGGAAAGTTGCCGTACTCGCCGAGCGCATGTCTGCCCTATCAACTTGCTATATCTGCCGCTCAACTGTAGAGCCATATCTGCACCCATTTGGGCTTGTAGACCTCCGGCTCTCCCCTGTTGGGCTCTATGGTGGGCAGGGAAGTCAGCAGACAAATTCATTCTTTATGGATACCTCAAATGTTTCCCAGAAGGCCAACAGTTAACAGCATATTGAGGAAGGTTCAGCCCCTTCCTCCAAGAAACAAGTCTTTGATTCTCCTAATGCTCGGTATTTCTTAACCCACTCCTTAGACCCTTCCAAGCCTTTGAGTGCCAAAAGTCCTTTTTTGGATAAATAAGGCATTGCAATCTATAGCAACTCTCCAAAGAGTGTCAAGAAGCTCCCATCTGGAGATCTTCTCGTGGAGATGCCAACTACAGCCTACAGCACCACACTTCTCAACACTACCTCGCTGCTGGAGACTCCTATCAAAATAACACCCCATGGATACCTTAATACATCTCGAGGTATTGTCTCCTCTCTAATTGAATGTACATTGTCTAGTTGTCTATTGTCTAATTGTATGTACCAAGGAGGAACTTCTAGAAGAACTGAGGAATCAAAATGTCACTAGTTTATGGCGTACCCTCTTTCGACGGAATGGGCAGTCGTGCCGGAGTTCTCCCTTGGTGTGGACGCTGTGGTTCCATGGAGCATCACTTACAAGATGGTGTGGCTGAGGTCGAATTTTGTGTGAACTGCAAGGGTTCACATTCAGCATCAGTAAGAGAGTGTCTGAAGTGGATGGAGGGAAAAAAATCCAATGGCTGAAAACGGTTGAAAATATTTCTTATCCAGAAGCCAGAAGGAGGGTGGTTCCTATTCATCCTGCTCAGCCATCGTACGCGTCAGTGGTACTGTCGCTGTCCAAACACATGTCCAGATCCTAGTAAAATGTCCATACCATCTGGATGATATTATTGCAGCTGGGCTGGAAGCACTCCAGGCACATGCTAGGAGTCTGAAAGTGATGGCCACCACTTCGCCGACGTGTGCTCCTGACACCACCAACACCAGGACTCAAAACGCTCATTCTGGACAGAAAAAGAACAAAGAGCAGAAAGCATGGTTCGTACTCATTCCGGAAATTCTGGAAAAGTTCTGGAATTCCATTTTGTCCTGGAATTTTATCCATTCCTTCCTTTTTGTCTGTGCGCGATGTTTTGTTGTTCAGGATTTTTCTACTGACATAACGTATGTCTGACGAATTTTCCTCCCCACCCCCTGCAAAATGCGGAGAGAGGGAGCTGATCCATGCATTCTGTTTTATTTCTGATGCACAACTTCTCCGCTAGAGGGTGCAAATGGAGGTCGTATCGAATTTAAAATGCATTTTATTTCCATATATTTGCTTGTAAATATCCAATTGAAAAAATTATTTTTCCTTTTGATGACATTTATATCAAAGACTATTTTAGTTACAGTCCCTTTTTCATATAATGCATAAATTTACTGCTAGGGGGTGTTTTTAAAGGTAAAACACAATTTTTCCAATATCTGCGCTTCTAAAAGTCCGATTTGAAAAATTCTTCCTGTGTTGGACACAGCTGTTGAGCTGTTGAGGGAAAATGTTTTGTGTATAACTTCTCATTTTTGGTTAGGAATAGTTTGGCCACCAGGGGGCATTAGTGTTTATTTTTGCCTCTGATGTATTTGCAACAAAACCTGAGCTGGAAACATGATTGAAAAAATTCTTCCATGGACTATTCGCTATAATAAAAATGGAGAGTGAATAATAAGATTTTTGCTACAATAAGATCCTCTTCAAACAGGGTGTATAAAAATCATGATTTTAAAGAAAACAAAACAAAGAAAACCTGTTTTTTTATTTAAATCGGATTTTTTAAAATTTAAATCAGATTTTTATTTAAATTGATTTTTAGACTTAATCCTATCCATTAGCAACAAAACTAAGCATTAAAACACAAGCAATTAATTGCAAAAATTTAATTAACTGGAAATTAATAAGAAAAATAACTTAAAATTATTCATGCATTTTTCCAGTTGCAGTAACATTTTTACTACAAACATGAGATAGTGTAGGTATAGGTAATCAGTTAATTTTTAAGCACTTTTTTCATTTAAAGATCTAAATAAAAATACAAGATTAGCAGCCTTTTCTACTCCCAGCTGATTCCTGACTTTACTGTGCACAAGTCCAGTAGAGAACATTCTCTCTACTCCAGCAGATGTAGCTTTGCATGCGTGAAGTGCTTCAATAGCTTCAAGTCCTTTTCCAGAAACACAGTTCTTTAGCAAAGCTAATGACTTCCACCAGTCCAGTGTGTGCATTACATCCTTTCTTTCCAAGCTCAATCTTTTCAGTAAAATAGCACCAAATTGGATCTTTTGTTCTCCCAGCAGACATATTTGTAAAGTATCTGAGAACATACAAAGCACTGGCTATTATTAAGTAGAAAACACAAATAATGTAGTGTGTATAAAGCTGAGTACAGAGGAACAAAGGCAAGGCAAACAATGAACAGCAAAAGACCCTTGTACTAGTCTAGAAGAACAACAATCTTGTGATCTGACAGATCATTGAGCAGAAGATAAAAACCTGTTCCCAAACTAAAGCGACTATTCCTTCTTCTTCTACCCCTACAAATTGCATTGCAGTTACCCCTTTTGCCCTGAAGCTGAAGATGCCACTCCCTAATCCCTATTCAAGGAGCCATACATGGCTAATACCTACTTCTAGACTCTAGAATAGTGGTTCTCAAACTTTCCTTTACCATGGACCACTAGGTGTAGAATGTCAACCTAAAACAGACCACCTACCTTGGCACCTCTTCCATTCAAATACCAAAATGTAGGAATCATGATTTAACAACTCATTAAAACGTATTATCATCATAAAAAACTTGATATTAAAGTTATTTCATTGTAGAAAAGTTAAAAAATAATTAATAAAAAGGTACTGTTTTTTTTTAATTATATTTTAAAACAAAAAAGAACATGGCCAGTCACTGAACACAACATTAAACAGAAAAGAACAAACCGCATTAACAAGATTTAGAACTAGGCATCTCAAATTAATTAAAATACTTAATGGCACAAAAGACTGTACAAAATGTAATGCTAAAGAATCAACACCAAACCACATCTTTCAATATATAAAAAATTAATAAGTTAATTTAAAAAATATAACATCATGGAACTGTTTAAGACTAAGGAATAAGAAACAATAACAGCATAATTATTTTTAGAATTAAAATGGAATTAGCACATTTCAAGAAAGTAAATGAACGAATAAATTTTTTATTTTCCGTTTCAATGTGAAAAGTGGTGTTGCTTGCAATCTTTGAAAATGAATTAGCATGTGGAACTTTGCTATGAAGTAAACTTCGGAAGCCGCTTTCTCTGATTTTAATTTTTCGTTCCGAATTTTCCGTTTCAACGCACCCCTTATTACATTTTGTAATGGACATGATGAAATAAAGTTCTCAAGTAAGAGACTGAATGAAATTTCAGTCAGCATCCACAGGCTTTGGCCCAAAAGCTTCGGGGTTGGACCAGTTGGTATGCGTACATGTGCTATGTGGTATGCGGAAGTAAGTCATGTCTCCCGTGGTGTTTCTGTTTAACTCTCCTTGGGTGTTTTACAAGTACTGCTTCGTGGCAGTAGGGGGCATGAGGGAAAGATCGGAGGAATCCTTAACACTACCCCATTCACTAAATTCTCATTCTCCCTGTAAGCTGTAAATCCATTAAAATGTATTTTGAAAGAAAGCAGATGCCTCACTCAGCTCAAATAGAGTTAACACATGTACACAGTTCTCAAGCTCGCCAAATAACGAGGAAATTATTTCTTAGATTGATAAAATTAGCAAAAAAAGTAATAATATAGTTCACTTCACAATTCAGTTCAGCTTATTTTGAATTATATTTTAAAATTCTTCACAATCCGATTTTTAAACACAGCAAAACTTCCACGTGAAGGGGCTCCTAGAACAGTAGGGCCCAAGGGCTATAGCCCTTTTAGACCCCAACTTAATCTGGGGTTGTGTGGTAGGTGACCACTTGGGGATGAACCCTATTAAAAATGGACGAAATGGGGTCAAAGGTCAGGACATAGGAGCGGGATCCATTCCGTCGCCCTTATGCGTCATAACTTACGTAAAAATTATTTGATTGAGACAACTTTATCATGTTGTTCCGGAAGTATACTTAACCGGTTCTGTTGAGTATCATCGAAATAGGGTCAAAAGTCAGGGCATAGGAGCAAGATTTATTCTGCAGCCATTATCCTCATAACTTGAGTAATGATTTCTGGTATGTTGGAAAGCGTATCATAATCAATGCATTGCATGATTTTACTAACTTGTTTTCATTCCTTTGGGTCAAAAATGCATTTTTTACACTTTCCGACCATAGGTTGAAGAAGCGTATGTGCTCCAGTTTTGTTCGTCTGCACAATAACTCGCGTAAAAGTGGGCCGATTTCAATGAAATTTTAGTATGTGGTAGGGGACCACCTGGGGACGAACCCTATTTTGAAAATGGGCGAAATGGGGTCAAAGGACAGGAGATAGGAGCGGGATCAATTCCATTGCCTTTATGCGCCATAACTTGCGTAAAAATGGTTTGATTTCGATGCAATTTTAGTATGTGGTAGGAAACTACCTCAGGACAAACCCTATTGAAAATGGGGTCAAAGGTCAGGACATAGGAGCGGGATCCATTCCATTGACCGTATGCATCATAACTTGCGTTACAATGGTTCGATTTCAATGAAATTTTAGTATGCGATAGGGAACTACCTGGGGACGAACCCTATTAAAAATGGGCGAAATGGGATCAAAGAGCAGGTCATAGAAGCGGGATCCATTCCATTGCCCTTATGCATCATAACTTACGTAAAAATGCTTGGATTGAGACAAAAGTTTATCATGTTGTTCCGGAAGTGTACTTAACTGGTTCTGTTGAATATCATTGAAATGGGGTCAAAGGTCAGGGCATACGAGTGAGATTTATTCTACAGCCATTATCCTCATAACTTGAGTAGTGATTTCTGGTATGTTGGAAAGCGTATCATTAATCAACGTATTGCATGATTTTACTAACTTTTTTATAAAGCATTTTCTAGTAATTTTTAGGTCATAAAAATCCTAGCCCTAGTTATCTGGGTGTATATAATAATTTGTCCATTCAGTGTACATGAAAGTTGAAGTTTGCCTGTAAAATGCTTATGTTGCCTATTATTTTTCTACAATTTTACACAAAAATGTGAGTGCTGGTTTTTTTTTGACATTTTCTTTCTTCCTGATTACAGATGTTGTCTTTACCACTGTTGACAAGGCTAAAGGTTTTGAATTTGACACTGTTCGTTTGGTTGATGATTACAAATCTGATGAAAAGAACATTGTTGATATTGTCTCACGAGGTTTGTTTGAACTTTTGTGCTTTCTCGCCATTATGTTTTTAGTAAGAAAAAATAGTATGACCATTCCTAGGTGTTATTTACTCATTAATCGCAAATATAAAATTGGGCTTCATAGGAATGTATTATTTTTCACTTGTCAATGTGACATTAAGTAAAAAATAATCTATTTCTATGAAACCATATTTTGTACTCAAAACTTATCCTAAAAAAAAAACAATTTTGCTAGGCCAGCACTCAACCCTACACTGGCAGCCAGCAGTGGCCCAACACTGTGTTGCCAATGCCCAAACATAAATAAAATGTCCCAGCAGCCACCACATGGGCTAGCAGCAGGCCAACAGTTAGCACCTGCATCACTTGTGATACACCAGAACAGTACCATCAGTCATCCATTACTGGCAGTGACTGCCACAAGTGGCCTTTAAGTGGTCATGCAAGCACTTGCCCCAAATGATGGCTAGCCTGATGTGGTCCGCCAGTTTCCTGGCAGTGGAAACCGGCAATCATGTGAAGTAATTGGTGGCTTGTGAATCTTGTCGGTCAATTTCCCAGTAGTAGCCATAAAAAGAGAGAAAATAATAATAATAATAATAATAATAATAATAACAGTTTGGTTGTTTGAAAAGTCACAGTATTACTATAACCATTCAACAGTTTACGTGCCTACAATTACTTTAATGAGAGTAATAGGAACCTTACTTTTGCTAGAAGGTATGTTCTCACGTGAAAAATATACTTCTTTCTGCACGTTTTTTCCCCCTTTTGAGTTCTACAGTTGGTTTGGGCTTCTGGTGCGCTGGTTTTATGTTGTCTTCAGCTCCTTCTTTATTTGACAGAATGAGTAATTCTATTATCCATACTGCGGCAATGATACGTGGTCTAAGAACCTCTTTTTGACTTAAAAACCTATTATCTCACTGACATTTATGTAACCCTAACCTGTAGTTTAGTTGACTTATAAAATTTACTATTCCGTAAAACCTCATGCGTGAACATTCACTAACATAAACTAACTTCTTATTTACAACACTAAGTCAACCTAAGAGTGTACCACTATGAAGAGTACAAAACAGCTACCTCCGCTACGAAAAATAGTCTTTAGCGTTTAGAGTGGAAAGCAGTAGAATTATTGCATATAGAATCCATTTTCGTTTGCTCAGCACTTTATCAGACAAAATTGCTATCTGAAAAAAATTCCAGAAAGAAGTTAGAGCGTTTTTAGAAATAAATTTGATATGAGAAGTTGCTCGATCAAGAGCTTAGCACTCGTGGCTGTTACCATTTAGGATGCAACTCAGAGAGAGGGGAGGGGTAGAAGACATCTCCCAACATTCACAACAAAGAGCCAATAAATAGATGATCGGGGAAACTCGGTAGGTTACTTAAGCAGGCAGTAAAAGAAGAAGTTTGGACTCCACCAGACCTCCATTCACAATCTCTACTGTTGTGTGATGTGTGGGTAAGTGGGGGTTATCAGAAAGGAAACAGCAGGAGAGCACATTAACGTGGATAGATACCGTTCTTGTGTTCCACGACGAGTCGTGATAAGGCTCTCCGGCCTTTAACAACAGTACGCTTTTAGGGTGACTCTGAGTATAGTTTCCCAATGGAAATAAAGTAAGTCAAGTCAAGTGCAGTTAGCAACCAATGGACGAATCCCGACTCATTTTGTATAAGGTTCAAAACTGGTTCATATTTTTGACTCTTTGTGATACTTAAAGATCCTGATCGGTCGGTGCTGGAATGTGGACAAGTGTCTGTTTATTCGAAACAGCCTCCCTCCGTTTACAACATCAAGAATTTATATAGCTACATTTTACACCATCAAGAATTTATATAGCTGAAATAGGCTTAAAAAATTACCAGCACACGTCATGTTATGATTTTTCTATTTGAGTGTTACGTTTTTGGTTCTGAGAGGTTGGCAGGTCTGCGATGGTGTCATCTTCAACTAACTGGTACCACGGGAGATTGTGGACATGTTGCTTTGGTTGCCAGCTATGGGCCACTAGTGGCCCTTGCTTGGAGGCCCGTAATTCACGGCAATGCTGGAGGGCTATCAACGGCTGCCAATTGATGGCGCTGCTACCAACGTAATGCTAACGTACTTTGAGCAGCAAATTTCAGCCAGCAGTGACTCATCACTGCCCTGGGATGGGTTATAGTTTTTGTATTCATATGTGCAGGAATATCTTTATGCTTCATTTAGGAAAGAGTGGCCTTTAAAGCATCATTTGTAGGTCCAACAGTGTGAGCCTTCTAATGTCAGGCACTAAACATTCCTTTTGGTGTATTTGTTGTTTTTGGTGCGTTTATTTTTCATCATCATAGCTTTCAAGACGTTGGAAATACATAGATGCCAATTAGTACAGATTTTCCGTAATTTTATGGATTTTTGGTTGCTGTTACAGAAGTACGTACATACCGATGAAATTACGGAAAATCACCATTTGATTTTTGTGACATAGTAGCAATTTTCTCATCAACTTCCTTACCCCTCCCATGATGCTCTCCGTGCCACCTTCAGCTACACAGAACATACTGTATGTGGTGTGTGTCTGCTGTGCCAATAGCCATTTCTTTATGCTCTCTGGCCTCTGCAGCATGTGCTACTGTTGTATAGAAAAGTGTGGCAATCGGTTGTACAATTGTGAAGTTGTTTTTATTTAAAATGAAGCATTCTTCTCGATGACCTTCTTCATCTAAAAAGAAAGTGTGTCGTAGAAATGTACCCTAGAGACTGGCCTTGTTTTTAAAAGTCACAGGTATCTGTGAACTGTGTGTTTTGCAGCATGTTGTAGATGCTATTTTAGTATTGCATGCAGTGGGTGCAGTGGTGCACTTCATGGGGGTAGTCCAGGTGCCTGGGCCCTCCTCATGAGGTATCATTTGGCCCTTCATTCTTTGTAATTGGTGGTTATTTGTAATTATACTTGTACCTACTTGCATAAATCCGCACTTACATAAAAAATAGTCTCACTACAAATTATTTACAGATAGCGCTAATGTAAAAAGAATTTATGCAGCTTTTCCCTGCTAGATTTCTCAGCCCAGCTCGCATGTCGCTAATAACTCTCGTAGTGACATCTCTTGTCAGTCTTGGCAACTCTGTCATGTGAGCAGGGGAATCCCCGTGGCATCGATGTCAGTTCCCATGTGTTTTGCGCCGTAAACAGGTCTCTCTTTTCAGCATAGAGTCTAAGCAGAACACGTTTTTGTAGATTATCTTCAATCCACAATGTTAGTAACTTTCCATCTCCTCTATTGCTCCTTCACATTTTTTCGTTATTATTTTTGTTTCCTTGTTAGTTTCTTTCACATGCTGTTTTATTTGCGCAGCATCATTTACAATCGTATAAACTGTCAAAGTCGCAAAGCCTAGTTCACATGCTATCACCAAAAACTTTTGTCCAGATTCACATTTCTTTATATGCAATTTCTGCTCCAAATCAATTGCAGTACGCTTGCGTGATGGTTTTCGCTTACATTCAAGTACACGTTTGCCAAAATCCATTGTAAATACTATGACAGAATTTCAAAATTAACCTCTGTGCTGAAAAGAGAGACCCGTTTGCTCCATGACAACACCCTCTCTCATGTTGCACAGCGAACGATGTTGACACTAAGTGCGTTGGGCTGTGAATCACTGCCTTATCCTGCCTATTCCCTGGACTTGTCTCCGACAGCCAATCTCCTGTTTCGTCGCCTGGATCGTCGCCTGGATCACTTCAGTTTGCGACAGACAACGAGGTTCAACGTGCAGTTGATGACTTCTTCAGGTTCCAGCCATAGGACTTTTTTCATTCTGGGATCATGGCCTTGCAGGACAGATGGCAACTGTTTTGATGCCAAGGGGAATTATTTTGCCTAGGTAAGTTGTCCTACTTTTCCGTTCTGGCCGTCGGTTGTCCACATGTGCTGGTCCTTTGCCGGACATTTCATTCGCACCAACTCAATATAACGGCTGTCCTGCGAGAAGGGAGGACTACTAGAATTCAATAAACTCTGGGAAAATGCTCGAAAAGTTTTCCAACCATCAGTGGCTGGAAAATTGTCCTGATGCTGAATGAGCCATTGAGATGTGGGAAAATGTACAGAATTATGTTTCCTTTAGTGAAAAGGGAAATCTACAAACATTCCAAAGTGCAAATCATACTTTGTAGTTTCACAGGCATGTGAAGATGTCCTGATGAAAGTGAAGCTGAATTTTTTCCTTTCAATTTCCAAGATTTTGCAGCCCTTTGTAGTTCACTACCAAAGGGACTCTCCATTGTTGCCATTTTTATCTGAAGATGTAAAAAATTAGTATTGGACTGTTTAAAATATTTTGTCATATTGAAACTTCAAAAACTAAATGAGATGAGCACTGCATATGATGTGACCATTTTTTATTTCACTGATACGTCTGCATATTCATGCATAAGTTAAGGGAGCTTTGGCTTCACTGGGGATAAATTGTTAAAGTTATTTAGTTCCAGGGAAAAATTTTGTGTCAGTGATAAGGAAACCTGAAATCTTGAGGAACAATATAATACCTCACCAAAGTATGCTGCTATGTTTAGATATAACTATAATTTTAATTGAACTTATATATACTGTTCATTACAACTTATTTTGATGTTTCATGAGAGTTCTTGTTGGGCACAAATATGGTCTTTAAAATTTTTGTGAGTCCTTGAAAAGTCCGTGAATGTTTTGGTGGAAAAAAAAGTGACAACTATATGATTATATTAATTATTTTTATTCTGAATAGTTGTTGGGACAAATTGGAATTTATTGCCGTGTTGAATACCTAAAGTCACCAGTGTGGACTGGATTACAGAAATTTACGAATTTTTTTTTTTTTTTTTTTTTTGTTTACTTAAAACTACTTTTAGAGGTTGGCATTTGTGGAAATAAAATCCTTGCGTTGATCTATTTTTAAAAGTTTGTGAGATAAAGTTTTTGAGCATTCTATGAATAAGGGTAGATTTCAGATGATTATTGTAGTAGATTTGCTTGACCTTCAAACAAACTTGCATTTACCGTAATTTCTTTAATCTGTACATCAAATTATCTTCTATTCAAGAAACAACCAGGACGACACAGAAAGTGCATTATCTTTAGGATATTCTTTGTTTCTTTGGTAAATACACTACTCCACTGAGATTCCTCCTCCCCTGCGCCAATAAATAGTGAGCTAAAAATCACCAGAGACATAGAATATGAGTTGTGCATAATACATGATTTTATTTCCAAGGTGTTACATTTGTTTGGCAAACTACAAGACAGAATCATGTGATAGCAGCTAATATCTTGCATGACCACCATGTTATGCATTGCAAGCAGGCACATGAAATGAAATGGAATGATATAGCCTTCTAATAATGGTATCCTGGGTATCTTGGACCCTACAATGTTCATTTGGTCAGTCGATGGTTTTTCGGGACAGCAGAACACAGGCTTGGAAGTGTCTTACCAAACACTTAAGGAAGTTAAATTGAACAAGCCATGAAAATAAATTTTAAAAATTAGATATTTTTATTAATATTAAAATAACATATGCAATAAATAGAAAGCAGTATTATTTGTACTAGAACTTCTACAACGGTCTGTCTTGTGCCAGTCGCCTCCATGTTACTCCCACACTCCCACATACTTTCGAATTTCATCCACCCATCTCCCACACACACACACACACACACACATATATATATATATATATATATATATCATCATCATCATCATTGTCAACCATTATCAATCCACTGCTGGACGAAGGTCTCCCCAAGTTTCCTCCACAACGGTCTGTCTTGTGCCAGTCTCCTCCATGTCACCCCTGCATACTTTCGAATTTCATCCACCCATCTCCCATGTGGTCTTCTTCTGGGTCTTTTCCTGTCCCTTGGAATCCAATCTAAAATTTCGGCTGTCCATCTATGGTCTGTCCTTCTGGCAGTATGTCCAGCCCATTGCCATTTCAGGGATTTAACTCTGATCATGATGTCTTCCACTCTTGTCATTTTTCGGATCCATGTGTTCCTCTTCTTATCTCTCCTGGTTACACCAAGCATGCACCTCTCCATGCTTCTTTGAGTTGTCTGCAGCCTTTGTATGTCTCTTTTAGTTAAGGTCCACGTCTCTGCACCATACGTAAGCACTGGAAGGATGCATTGATCAAACACTTTTCTTTTAAGACATAATGGCATATTGCTCTTGAAAATTATGTTGTTTCTTCCAAAAGCTCTCCAGGCAAGTTTTGTACGCCGATTAATTTCTTCATCAATGTGACCCTCACTTGATATCTGCTTTCCAAGATAAACGTACGTGTCTGTTATCTCCAGCTTTTCTCCATCAATCGATAAATCTTCATTTCTTGTAAAAGCATTGAACATCACTTTTGTCTTCTGAAAGTTCATTTTTAATCCCACTTCTTTACTCTTGTCAGCAAGTTCCTGGATCATACTCTGCAGCTCTGATGGGGTAGTTGCAAAAATGACTACGTCATCAGCAAAACGAAGGTGGGTTAGATAATCTCCATTAATCTTTATCCCCTTGTTTTCCCAGCTCAGCGACTGAAAAACACCCTCCAATGTGGCATTAAAGAGCTTCGGAGATATGGTGTCACCTTGTCTCACTCCCTTTCCAATTTTTACGTGTGTTGTATTTTCAAACAGCCTAATCTTTGCACTTGCATTTTCATAGATGTTATTAATAATATTAATGTATGCATCTTCAATACCGCAGGTTTTCAGAGCCATTGTAACTGCTGATGGTTTCACCGAATCAAAGGCTTTTTCATAATCGATAAAAGCCATGCACAATGGAAGTTCATATTCCCTCGCTCTTTCAATTAGTTCTCTCAGCACGTGGATATGATCTATTGTGCTGTAGCCACTCCTGAATCCAGCTTGTTCTCTCGGTTGAGCCATGTCCAGTGTTACCTTCAAGCGGTGTGAAAGAACTTTAGTGAAGATTTTATAAACTACTGATAGGAGGCTGATAGGTCTGTAGTTTCCGAGATCCTCAATGTCACCTTTCTTATGTAGCAGGATCATTGTAGCGGTGTTCCAATCCTCAGGAATCTTTCCTTCATTAAGGCATCGACTGAAAATTTGGGCGAGTACTGTTTCGATTTCTCCACTTGCTTCTTGTATGATGTCTACAGTAATTCCATCTTCTCCTGGAGCTTTTCCTCGCTTCATGTTCTTGATTGCATGTGCAACTTCTGCTGGACGGACTGGAGGAACTCTGGTACAGGTATCTTTCATGATGTCTGGAGTGCATATATCATCCCTTTCATATAATTTGGAGTAGAAATCTTTCACTCTTGTCAAAATTTCACCTCTATTTCTTGTTACAGAACCATCTTCTTTTCTCAGTGCCATAATCTGTTTTCTTCCCTTACTGAGATGTCCCTTTGCTATCTTTAGGCTTTGGTTGTTTTCAATTGCTTTCCTCACTAGTTCACAGTTGAATTTCCTTACGTCTTCAGTGATACTTTTTCTTACTGTCTTGCATAGCTCTATATATTCCACTTTGGAAGTCACATCTTCTTTAGTTGTCCTCATCTCTCTTCTTTTTTGCATCAACATTTTGGTTTTTCCTGATAATTTGTTCACATGCAACTTGTTCTTAGATCCAGCTAATTTTGTTGCTGTTTCCATAAGAGCTTTCGTTACTTTTCTGTTAACTTCAGAGATGTCCACTTCTTCCGATGTTAGGCCTTCTAAAGCAGAGAACCTGTTCTTCAGTTCCAACTTGAAGGTATTATGGTGTTTTTTAAGGTTGGTTATGTCAATAGATTTTGTTTGTCTTATGAGCTTGCCACGTTCAAGTTTAGTGTTGAGGTGCATCTTACATCTCACCAATCTATGGTCACTACCTGTGTTGAACTTGTTTAGCACACTGCAGTCTTCTATGACGAATTTTTTGTTACACATAATAAAATCAATTTCACTTGTCGTCCCATTTGGATGTCTCCATGTCCATTTCCTGTGTGGCTTTTTCTTGAAGAAGGAGTTCAAGATGAAAAACCCTTCTGCCTCTGCAAACTCAACGAGAGTATTTCCACGCTGGTTTCTGTTGCCATGACCGAATTTACCTACTGAAGTTTCATTCTGTTGCCGTTGCCCTATTTTTGCATTGAAATCTCCCATAATTATTTTCAAGTGCTGCTTACCTTTATTATTTAGATGACAAATTTCCTCATAAAATTCTTCAATTTCTTCTTCAGGATGACTTGTGGTGGGTGCATAAGTTTGAATAATCTGAGCCTGGTATCTTTTCGAGAGTTGGATAACAAGTCGTGCAGCTCTGTCAGAGGAACTTTCAACTTCTACAACTTTATCCTTCAGTTTCTTGTTTATTATAAATCCAACACCACTAGTTCTGCCAGTATCTGTCCCACGATAGTAGAAGAGATGTCCACTTTTCAGTTCGATGAGATCTTCTCCTTTTCTCCTTACCTCACTTAGCCCCACGATGTCCCACTTGATCCTTTGTAGTTCCTCTTCCAATTCAAGAAGCCTTGATTCAGAAGATAGGGAGCGTCCATTGTAAGTAGCCAAGGTCAGCATCAGATGGCAGCCTAGTCCGGTCCTCCGGGGATTCTTAGCACCCTCTGCCTTCATGTCGCACTGGCCGCTGCCTTGGCCAGGTACATTCCAGCTGCCGGAGACTGAGGGCCAAGATTTAAGTTGTGGAATCATTTTGGAGGGGTTTGGCCATAACTCACCACGCTGGCCAAGCGGGTTGGTGAGTGTGGGATAGAATTTCCTCTAATCCCGATGGTATAGTTATACCGCTATGGGCGGTCGTCAGAGCCCCTTTAGTGGGAACAGGATGCACCACGAGAAGGCGGGGTTGACATTTGTCAAGGAGAGGCTGTGATGTTACGCATCACCTGACCTTACATCCCAAAAACTAACTTCAGAGATGTATATATATATATATATATATATATATATATATATATATATAAATGTTGATGCAAAAAAGAAGAGAGATGAGGACAACTAAAGAAGATGTGACTTCCAAAGTGGAATATATAGAGCTATGCAAGACAGTACGAAAAAGTATCACTGAAGACGTAAGAAAATTCAACTGTGAACTAGTGAGGAAAGCAATTGAAAACAACCAAAGCCTAAAGATAGCAAAGGGACATCTCAGTAAGGGAAGAAAACAGATTATGGCACTGAGAAAGAAGATGGTTCTGTAACAAGAAATAGAGGCGAAATTTTGACAAGAGTGAAAGATTTCTACTCCAAATTATATGAAAGGGATGATACATGCACTCCAGACATCATGAAAGATACCAGTACCAGAGTTCCTCCAGTCCTTCCAGCAGAAGTTGTACATGCAATCAAGAACATGAAGCAGGCAAAAGCTCCAGGAGAAGATGGAATTACTGTAGACATCATACAAGAAGCAAGTGGAGAAATCGAAACAGTACTCGCCCAAATTTTCACTCGATGACTTAATGAAGGAAAGATTCCTGAGGATTGGAACACAGCTACAATGATCCTGCTACATAAGAAAGGGGACATTGAGGATCTCGGAAACTACAGACCTATCAGCCTCCTATCAGTAGTTTATAAAATCTTCACTAAAGTTCTTTCACACCGCTTGAAGGTAACACTGGACATGGCTCAACCGAGAGAACAAGCTGGATTCAGGAGTGGCTACAGCACAATAGATCATATCCATGTGCTGAGAGAACTAATTGAAAGAGCGAGGGAATATGAACTTCCATTGTGCATGGCTTTTATCGATTATGAAAAAGCCTTTGATTCGGTGAAACCATCAGCAGTTACAATGGCTTTGAAAACCTGTGGTATTGAAGATGCATACATTAATATTATTAATAACATCTATGAAAATGCAAGTGCAAAGATTAGGCTGTTTGAAAATACAACACACATAAAAATTGGAAAGGGAGTGAGACAAGGTGACACCATATCTCCGAAGCTCTTTAATGCCACATTGGAGGGTGTTTTTCAGTCACTGAGCTGGGAAAACAAGGGGATAAAGATTAATGGAGATTATCTAACCCACCTTCGTTTTGCTGATGACATAGTCATTTTTGAAACTACCCCATCAGAGCTGCAGAGTATGATCCAGGAACTTGCTGACAAGAGTAAAGAAGTGGGATTAAAAATGAACTTTCAGAAGACAAAAGTGATGTTCAATGCTTTTACAAGAAATGAAGATTTATAGATTGATGGAGAAAAGCTGGAGATAACAGATACGTATGTTTATCTTGGACGGCAGATATCAAGTGAGGGTCACATTGATGAAGAAATTAATCGGCGTACAAAACTTGCCTGGAGAGCTTTTGGAAGAAACAGCATAATTTTCAAGAGCAATATGCCATTATGTCTTAAAAGAAAAGTGTTTGATCAATGCATCCTTCCAGTGCTTACGTATGGTGCAGAGACGTGGACCTTAACTAAAAGAGACATACAAAGGCTGCAGACAACTCAAAGAAGCATGGAGAGGTGCATACTTGGTGTAACCAGGAGAGATAAGAAGAGGAACTCGTGGATCCGAAAAATGACAAGAGTGGAAGACATCATGATCAGAGTTAAATCCCTGAAATGGCAATGGACTGGACATACTGCCCGAAGGACAGATCATCGATGGACAGCCGAAATTTTAGATTGATTCCAAGGGACAGGAAAAGACCCAGAGGAAGACCACATGGGAGATGGGTGGATGAAATTCGAAAGTATGCAGGGGCGACATGGAGGAGACTGGCACAAGACAGACCGTTGTGGAGGAAACTTGGGGAGACCTTCGTCCAGCAGTGGATTGATAATGGTTGACAATGATGATGATGATGATGATATATATATATAATCATTCATCATCATCATCATTGTCAACCATTATCAAAACACTGCTGGACAAAGGTCTCCCCAAGTTTCCTCTACAACGGTCTGTCTTGTGCCAGTTTCCTCCATGTCACTCCCGCATACTTTCGAATTTCATCCACCCATCTTCCATGTGGTCTTCTTCTGGGTCTTTTTCCTGTCCCTTGGAATCCAATCTAAAATTTCGGCTGTCCATCGATGGTCTGTCCTTCTGGCAGTATGTCCAGCCCATTGCCATTTCAGGGATTTTAGTCTGATCATGATGTCTTCCACTCTTGTCATTTTTCGGATCCATGTGTTCCTCTTCTTATCTCTCCTGGTTACACCAAGCATGTACCTCTCCATTCTGTTTTGAGTTGTCTGCAGCCTTTGTATGTCTCTTTTAGTTAAGGTACACGTCTCTGCACCATACGTAAGCACTGGAAGGATGCATTGATCAAACACTTTTCTTTTAAGACATAATGGCATATTGCTCTTGAAAATTATGCTATTTCTTCCAAAAGCTCTCCAGGCAAGTTTTGTACACCGATTAATTTCTTCATCAATGTGACCCTCACTTGATATCTGCTGTCCAAGATAAACGTACGTGTCTGTTATCTACAACTTTTCACCATCAATCGATAAATCTTCATTTCTTGTAAAAGCATTGAACATCACTTTTGTCTTCTGAAAGTTCATTTTTAATCCCACTTCTTTACTCTTGTCAGCAAGTTCCTGGATCATACTCTGCAGCTCTGATGGGGTAGTTTCAAAAATGACTATGTCATCAGCAAAACGAAGGTGAGTTAGATAATCTCCATTAATCTTTATCCCTTTGTTTTCCCAGTTCAGTGATTGAAAGACATTTTCCAGTGTGTCATTAAAGAGCTTCGGAGATATGGTGTCACCTTGTCTCACTCCTTTTCCAATTTTTATGTGTGTTGTATTTTCAAACAGCCGAATCTTTGCACTTGCATTTTCATAGATGTTATTAATAATATTAATGTACGCGTCTTCAATACCGCAGGATTTCAGGGCCATTGTAACTGCTGATGGTTTCACCGAATCAAAGGCTTTTTCATAATCGATAAAAGCCATGCACAATGGAAGTTCATATTCCCTCGCTCTGTCAATTAGTTCTCTCAGTACGTGGATATGATCTATTGTGCTGTTGCCACTCCTGAATCTAGCTTGTTCTCTCGTTTGAGCCATGTCCAGTGTCACCTTTAAGCGGTGTGAAAGAACTTTAGTGAAGATTTTATAAACCACTGATAGGAGGCTGATAGGTCTGTAGTTTCTGAGATCCTCAATGTCACCTTTTTTATGTAGCAAGATCATTGTAGCGTTGTTCCAATCCTCAGGAATCTTCCCTTCATTAAGGCATCGAGTGAAAATTTGGGCGAGTACTGTTTCGATTTCTCCACTTGCTTCTTGTATGATGTCTACAGTAATTCCATCTTCTCCTATAGCTTTTCCCCACTTCATGTTCTTGATTGCATGTGCAACTTCTGCTGGGAGGACTGGAAGAACTCTGGTACTGGTACCTTTCATGATGTCTGGAGTACGTGTATCATCCCTTTCATATAATTTGGAGTAGAAATCTTTCACTCTTGTCAAAATTTCTGCCTCTATTTCTTGTTACAGAACCATCTTCTTTTCTCAGTGCCATAATCTGTTTTCTTCCCTTACTGAGATGTCCCTTTGCTATCTTTAGGCTTTGGTTGTTTTCATTGCTTTCCTTACTAGTTCACAGTTGAATTTCCTTACGTCTTCAGTGATACTTTTTCGTATTGTCTTGCATAGCTCTATATATTCCACTTTGTAAGTCACATCTTCTTTAGTTGTCTTCATCTCTCTTCTTTTTTGCATCAACATTTTGGTTTTTCCTGATAATTTGTTTACATGCAACTTGTTCTTAGACCCAGCTAATTTTGTTGCTGTTTCCATAAGAGCTTTGGTTACTTTTCTGTTAACTTCAGAAATATCCACTTCTTCCGATGTTAGGCCTTCTAAAGCAGAGAATCTGTTCTTCAGTTCCAACTTGAAGGTATTATGGTGTTTTTTAAGGTTGGTATGTCAATACATTTTGTTTGTCTTATGAGCTTGCTACGTTCGAGTTTAGTGTTGAGGTGCATCTTACATCTCACCAATCTATGGTCACTACCTGTGTTGAACTTGTTTAGCACACTGCAGTCTTCTATGACGAATTTTTTGTTACACATAATGAAATCAATTTCACTTGTCGTTCCATTTGGATGTCTCCATGTCCATTTCCTGTGTGGCTTTTTCTTGAAAAAGGAGTTCAAGATGAAAAACCCTTCTGCCTCTGCAAACTCTACGAGAGTATTTCCACGCTGGTTTCTGTTGCCGTGACCGAATTTACCTACTGAAGTTTCATTCTGTTGCCGTTGCCCTATTTTTGCATTGAAATCTCCCATAATTATCTTTAAGTGCTGCTTACCTTTATTATTTAGATGACGAATTTCCTCATAAAATTCTTCAATTTCTTCTTCAGGATGACTTGTGGTGGGTGCATAAGTTTGAATAATTTGAGCCTGGTATCTTCTCGAGAGTTGGATAACGAGTCGTGCAGCTCTGTCAGAGGAACTTTCAACTTCTACAACTTTATCCTTCAGTTTCTTGTTTATTATAAATCCAACACCACTAGTTCTGCCAGTATCAGTCCCGTGATAGTAGAAGAGATGTCCACTTTTCAGTTCAATGAGATCTTTTCTTTACCTCACTTAGCTCGACGATATCCCACTTGATCCTTTGTAGTTCCTCTTCCAATTCAAGAAGCCTTGAATCAGAAGATAGAGAGCGTCCATTATACGTAGCCAAGGTCAGCATCAGATGGCAGCCTAGTCCGGTCCTCCGGGGATTCTTAGCACCCTCTGCCTTCATGTAGCACTGGCCGCTGCCTTGGCCAGGTACATTCCAGCTGCCGGAGACTGAGGGCCAAGATTTAAGTTGTGGAGTCATTTTGGAGGGGTTTGGCCATAACTCACCACGCTGGCCAAGCGGGTTGGTGAGTGTGGGATAGCATTTCCTCTAATCCCGATGGTATAGTTATACCGCTATTGGCGATCGTCAGAGTCCCTTTAGTGGGAACAGGATGTACCACGAGAAGGCGGGGTTGACATTTGTCAAAGAGAGGCTGTGATGTTACGCATCACCTGACCTTACATCCCTATATATATATATATTTATATATATACTTAAGAGCAAAACTGAAGACTAAGGAAAAACTTTAGAATTTAAAACGAAGGTTGCAAAATAACCTGAAAATCAAAACGCGCAACGCAGCAGTTTTGGAAATTCAGAATTCACATTCTATAAAGAAGATACCTAAGCAAAAAAATACATATATAATTTTGACTCACACCTAGTACAACATAGAAAAGGTTATGTATCTACCTGTGTGAGTAAAAGGAGAAAAGATAAAAAAATAAAATAAAACAACTGAATGTAGAAGGTGTCGAGAATACTGAGCCTTGGCTTTATCAAGGACCAGCAAAAACTCTGCATTTTCTCACTTCCACATGGTTTGTCTGTTAACATTTTTGCGGGTTTTAACTCTTTCTTTTCTCAGTAACTTTGAGCGTCTTTTGGGGTACCTAGGAACAGAAGATGGCTAAGCTTGTTCCTTTTCTATGCGCTGTCTATGCGCTGTTTTTTCAAAGTAGTTAAGTTCTTAATAACTAATTAATTATGCACTTAAAGCACTGCTGAAATACTTTGTACATATTGCAACTAACTGTTTAAGGTATAT
This sequence comes from Macrothele yani, assembly GCA_039090855.1. Lineage (NCBI taxonomy): Eukaryota > Metazoa > Arthropoda > Arachnida > Araneae > Macrothelidae > Macrothele > Macrothele yani. The sequence continues at coordinate 16,396,743 of CM077000.1, read as the reverse complement.
AACTTTCACAAAGTTTTCTTTAGTTAATTATTATCTTTAACTTATTCTCGTTTTCGTGCTGTCATAAGTTGTAGAGTATGGGGTTTTAGACTCAAGTTTTCTTTCAAAAATCTGTTCGTTAAAAATTAATATTTCCTTTTTAATTGCAATGTAAAAATTTGGATTTCTTTTGCATTGATTTTCAGGTTTAAATTCTCTCTCAAACGAACTTGGAATTTCGTTATGGCTGAAAATCATTTCTAATTATTATGTCACTCTCACAGCTTGAGTTCTCTTTAATCTTCTTCTCTCTGTTTAATAGTAACAGATGAAGAGCATGGGTCGGGCCAGGAAGGTTAATGGATGCAAGCGAAATTGTTAACTAGTGCTAGGTCATGCAACTCTACGGAGGACATGACATATATATATATTTGTTAAACTATTTTAGGTGGGAATGTTACTTGCATCTATGGCCTTGCAGAAACCCATTTCCAACTAGGTCTTTGTGGAAGTGAGAAAATGCAGAGTTTTTGCTGGTCCTTGATAAAGCCAAGGCTCAGTATTCTCGACACCTTCTACATTCAGTTGTTTTATTTTATTTTTTTTATCTTTTCTCCTTTTACTCACACAGGTAGATACATAACCTTTTCTATGTTGTACTAGGTGTGAGTCAAAATTATATATGTATTTTTTTGCTTAGGTATCTTCTTTATAGAATATATATATATATATATATATATATATATATATATATATATATATATATATATATATATATATATATATAGGGATGTAAGGTTAGGTGATGCGTAACATCACAGCCTCTCCTTGACAAATGTCAACCCCGCCTTCTCGTGGTGCATCCTGTTCCCACTAAAGGGGCTCTGACGACCGCCCATAGCGGTATAACTATACCATCGGGATAAGAGGAAATTCTATCCCACACTCACCAACCCGCTAGGCCAGCGTGGTGAGTTATGGCCAAACCCCTCCAAAATGATTCCACAACTTAAATCTTGGCCCTCAGTCTCCGGCAGCTGGAATGTACCTGGCCAAGGCAGCGGCCAGTGCGACATGAAGGCAGAGGGTGCTAAGAATCCCCGGAGGACCGGACTAGGCTGCCATCTGATGCTGACCTTGGCTACTTACAATGGACGCTCCCTATCTTCTGATTCAAGGCTTCTTGAATTGGAAGAGGAACTACAAAGGATCAAGTGGGACATCGTGGGGCTAAGTGAGGTAAGGAGAAAAGGAGAAGATCTCATCGAACTGAAAAGTGGACATCTCTTCTACTATCGTGGGACAGATACTGGCAGAACTAGTGGTGTTGGATTTATAATAAACAAGAAACTGAAGGATAAAGTTGTAGAAGTTGAAAGCTCCTCTGACAGAGCTGCACGACTTGTTATCCAACTCTCGAAAAGATACCAGGCTCAGATTATTCAAACTTATGCACCCACCACAAGTCATCCTGAAGAAGAAATTGAAGAATTGTATGAGGAAATTTGTCATCTAAATAATAAAGGTAAGCAGCACTTGAAAATAATTATGGGAGATTTCAATGCAAAAATAGGGCAACGGCAACAGAATGAAACTTCAGTAGGTAAATTCGGTCACGGCAACAGAAACCAGCGTGGAAATACTCTCGTTGAGTTTGCAGAGGCAGAAGGGTTTTTCATCTTGAACTCCTTCTTCAAGAAAAAGCCACACAGGAAATGGACATGGAGACATCCAAATGGGACGACAAGTGAAATTGATTTTATTATGTGTAACAAAAAATTCGTCATAGAAGACTGCAGTGTGCTAAACAAGTTCAACACAGGTAGTGACCATAGATTGGTGAGATGTAAGATGCACCTCAACACTAAACTTGAACGTGGCAAGCTCATAAGACAAACAAAATCTATTGACATAACCAACCTTAAAAAACACCATAATACCTTCAAGTTAGAACTGAAGAACAGGTTCTCTGCTTTAGAAGGCCTAACATCGGAAGAAGTGGACATCTCTGAAGTTAACAGAAAAATAACCAAAGCTCTTATGGAAACAGCAACAAAATTAGCTGGGTCTAAGAACAAGTTGCATGTGAACAAATTATCAGGAAAAACCAAAATGTTGATGCAAAAAAGAAGAGAGATGAGGACAACTAAAGAAGATGTGACTTCCAAAGTGGAATATATAGAGCTATGCAAGACAGTAAGAAAAAGTATCACTGAAGACGTAAGGAAATTCAACTGTGAACTAGTGAGGAAAGCAATTGAAAACAACCAAAGCCTAAAGATAGCAAAGGGACATCTCAGTAAGGGAAGAAAACAGATTATGGCACTGAGAAAAGAAGATGGTTCTGTAACAAGAAATAGAGGTGAAATTTTGACAAGAGTGAAAGATTTCTACTCCAAATTATATGAAAGGGATGATATATGCACTCCAGACATCATGAAAGATACCAGTACCAGAGTTCCTCCAGTCCTTCCAGCAGAAGTTGCACATGCAATCAAGAACATGAAGCGAGGAAAAGCTCCAGGAGAAGATGGAATTACTGTAGACATCATACAAGAAGCAAGTGGAGAAATCGAAACAGTACTCGCCCAAATTTTCACTCGATGCCTTAATGAAGGAAAGATTCCTGAGGATTGGAACACCGCTACAATGATCCTGCTACATAAGAAAGGTGACATTGAGGATCTCGGAAACTACAGACCTATCAGCCTCCTATCAGTAGTTTATAAAATCTTCACTAAAGTTCTTTCACACCGCTTGAAGGTAACACTGGACATGGCTCAACCGAGAGAACAAGCTGGATTCAGGAGTGGCTACAGCACAATAGATCATATCCACGTGCTGAGAGAACTAATTGAAAGAGCGAGGGAATATGAACTTCCACTGTGCATGGCTTTTATCGATTATGAAAAAGCCTTTGATTCGGTGAAACCATCAGCAGTTACAATGGCTCTGAAAACCTGCGGTATTGAAGATGCATACATTAATATTATTAATAACATCTATGAAAATGCAAGTGCAAAGATTAGGCTGTTTGAAAATACAACACACGTAAAAATTGGAAAGGGAGTGAGACAAGGTGACACCATATCTCCGAAGCTCTTTAATGCCACATTGGAGGGTGTTTTTCAGTCGCTGAGCTGGGAAAACAAGGGGATAAAGATTAATGGAGATTATCTAACCCACCTTCGTTTTGCTGATGACGTAGTCATTTTTGCAACTACCCCATCAGAGCTGCAGAGTATGATCCAGGAACTTGCTGACAAGAGTAAAGAAGTGGGATTAAAAATGAACTTTCAAAAGACAAAAGTGATGTTCAATGCTTTTACAAGAAATGAAGATTTATAGATTGATGGAGAAAAGCTGGAGATAACAGACACGTACGTTTATCTTGGACAGCAGATATCAAGTGAGGGTCACATTGATGAAGAAATTAATCGGCGTACAAAACTTGCCTGGAGAGCTTTTGGAAGAAACAGCATAATTTTCAAGAGCAATATGCCATTATGTCTTAAAAGAAAAGTGTTTGATCAATGCATCCTTCCAGTGCTTACGTATGGTGCAGAGACGTGGACCTTAACTAAAAGAGACATACAAAGGCTGCAGACAACTCAAAGAAGCATGGAGAGGTGCATGCTTGGTGTAACCAGGAGAGATAAGAAGAGGAACTCGTGGATCCGAAAAATGACAAGAGTGGAAGACATCATGATCAGAGTTAAATCCCTGAAATGGCAATGGGCTGGACATACTGCCAGAAGGACAGATCATCGATGGACAGCCGAAATTTTAGATTGGATTCCAAGGGACAGGAAAAGACCCAGAAGAAGACCACATGGGAGGTGGGTTGATGAAATTCGAAAGTATGCAGGGGTGACATGGAGGAGACTGGCACAAGACAGACCGTTGTGGAGGAAACTTGGGGTGACCTTCGTCCAGCAGTGGATTGATAATGGTTGACAATGATGATATATATACTGATGTTCAAAATTAAGAGAATTTACACATTTTGTCAAATTTCTGAAAAACTAGAGGACACATTCTAATGAAATTTGGTATGGATACACAGTTATATAAGAGAAAAAATTATACCATACAACAGTCATGGTATGAACTCATGATCATCAGTAAGGCTCATCAACGCAGGAATGTCCAAAATCCACGTTACAAGATCGAACATAAAATGAATCTAATATGAGTTATGGTCCTCTATCACAGTCATACAGCTCTCACAGCGCGAGTTAATGATTCCCTGTGGTAGTCGGTCCCACTCCTGCAGCAACGCAGTTTTCAGCTCCTATATGGTTCTCGGAGGGGATGGTGAGCTGCAATTGCCCTCTCAAGAGCGTCCCAGACATGTTAGATAGGGTTTAGGTCTGGCAATCTGGCTGGCCAATCCATCTGGCGAATATCCTCACTTTCAAGGTAATCGTCGACCAGGTGATCCCTGTGTGGACGAGCGTTGTCATCCATAAAAAGGAACCGAGGGCCAACTGTGCACCTGAAACGTCGAACATTGGGCTGTAAGATCTCATCCCTATACATCTCAGCAGTCGGGGAGCTTCTGTCAAACACATGGAGAGGTGTGCGGCCGTCCAACATGATACCTGCCCAGACTATGACACCTCCGCTGCCATAGCGGTCCCTTTCTCGGATGTTGGAGGAAAGGTATCGGGGTCCCTGATTCTCTCCAGATGAAGGTACTTCAAGAATCAGTGTCCAGGCTGAATCGCGACTCACCTGTGAAGAGAACGTTACCCCACTGAAGTATGGTCCAAAGCTGATGTTGTCTGCACCATGCTAAACGCGCTGTCTTGTGTGCTAAAGTGAGTGGGGCGAAAACAGCGGGTCTTCTTGTAAAAGGTCCTCTCTCATGAAGCCTTCGGGAAACAATAACCCTTGAAACTTGGGTTTCAGTGGTGGCATGCAGCTCACGAGATAGCTGTGCAGCTGTAGCAGTCCTGTGGCGCTTCGCTGAAAGTGCCAAATAACGATCTTCATTGGCCGTCGTGGCTCTTGAACGACCTTGCCCAGCCCTTCTCGATATGGATCCGGTGTCCTTAAACTGTTTCCACAATTTGCAGACGACACTGGGCATTACGTTGAGCTCTGTAGCAACCTGCACTTGCGATTGCCCTGCCTCCAATCTACCGACGATTCTCCACCTCATTCTGTCATCAATACGTTCGTGGCAACTCAGTTTACCCGATTGCTTATAAAATTGAACCAACTCCTGCAAGAAACACAACGAATGTCGCCAAGAAAAACTAGCAAACTAATCGCGGAAAAAGCCAGATGTGCTTTTCATGCTCTCCGCTGTCACAACTCTGCCACATGCATGTGTACGCTTACGTATTCGTCACTGCAAATTTGTATTCTTATTCGGCGGCATAATTTGTACCTTTGGTTCCATACTTTTTGTGAAAATCTACAAATGTGCAAATTCTCTTAATTTTGAACACCAGTGTATATATGTATATAAAGAGCATCACTTTAATTATTAACACACATATGGGATCATCTGCATTGTAGGCATATGCTTGTTCAATCATTTTAAAGTAGCAGCTCGAGCTGCTGAGTGAGGTGCATTAAAATTGAAGACTGAAGTCACTATTCCTGGGATATCATTTTCATCTTCGAAATTTTGAACAACATTTTCAAATGTTAAATTTTTAATCAAAGTTTAACTTCATGTTTTTTAAATTTCAAAATGAAAATCAGATGAGAGTCTGAAATTGGGTGGCTTGTTTCTTTAAAGGTTGAAATCAAATTTCATTTCACTTCATTGGCTGTAGCAACTAAAATGCGTGCCAATAGTATGTGAGGAATAAAGAATTGTTGACGCGCAATGTGAAGCAAAGTGTTGTTAGTAGGGTGGAGACTAATATTCTTAGATGGTTTTGGTAATTTCATTTCACTTCATTGTCTGTAGCAACTTAAATGTGTGCCAATAGTATGTGAGGAATGAAGATTTGTTGTAGATGCGCAATGTGAGGCAAAGTGTTGTTTGTAGGGTGGAGACTAATATTCTTAGATGGTTTTGGTATGTTGAAAGAATGAGTGATGAGATGCTTACTAAGAGAACATATTCAGCTTAAGTGGCAGGAAAGAAAGGTAGAGGAGGGCCAAGGAAGTCATAGGAAGACCAGATTCAGGAATGTCTGCATGAGAAAAAGATTGAGTATGAAGTACAAAAGGTCTTGTGTGAGATGATTGATGGATGTCAGTGAAGCTCAAGCTGTGTGTCAAGATTGCTGTAAATGGAGACGTTTGATACATCACCACAGGGATTGAAAAATGCAGTTGCCTGGGCAGGGCGACCAAAAATATTGTCCGGGCCATCATGGAAGACATAACCGAAAAATTCACACAAGAATTTCTGAGCCCCAGAAAAAAAAAGAGTAAGTACTGTTTCTTTGCTTTTCCCACTAGTTCAATGTTTTGATTATTTCCACTAGAAAAGTTAGCTGGCCTAGATTTCAGAATATTTTCCTACCCCTGCATCAAGAGTAAGTAAAATATAGTTTCGTTAGTTTCAAAAGGTAATCTGGAAAAATTGAATTTCTTTGAGGAGCTGACATCTGAATCACAGAGAACAGCTTAATGTACATATGTATGCAATTTCAAATGCAATATTTAACCTTTGCTAAGGGGAATGGTCAACTTCAAAGAATTGAATTTATGTTTTTGGTATGATAGGTAAGCTAATACCTTTAAATGTCAATTTAAATGTGAACACATTTCCTCTTCCATACTTAAGTACTGTATAAATGAGGTAGCCTTGATCCCCAGATATGTAAACAAATAGTGTATCTCAAACTTTCTCATCTGTGTTGTAGGAAAGAATTGCAACAGAATCTTATTTGGGTCTTGTTAAGCTGAAAAGTCTGTTTATGTAAACATTTTTTTTTTTTGGAAAAGTACTAAAGCCAACAAAGTGAAAATAAGTTTGTTATCAACCTTCAAAGAAATAAGACATCACATTTCAGATTCATCTTACAGCCCGGATTTTCAATTTCAGATGTAATTAATTAATGCACTGGTGTCAGTTGGAGTCTATCATATTTTACTTGGTGATTTTGGCCATCTGATTTTTTAAAAAGCCAGTCTTCATTCTGTGAGATTAAAAGTTCTTTTTTAACCTAGGAACAAAATTCTAAACCTTGCAGTTCATACCTGGCCCAAGAACGGAATTTTTCACTTAACCGATGAAAACCCTGGGCCAGGCTAGACCTGTGCAAACCACTGGTGACTGTTATCTTTTCTGGACATCAGTGAACTGGATTGTGCTATTTCTGAGAATTTCAAGGAGCAAGAAAAGAATTTGCTTTTGTTCAGTATCTCCGCTGTGTGTGTGGGAGAGAGGGAGAGAGAGAGAATCTTAAGGGACATTGTATTGAGAAAAGGTTTAAAAAAAAAAAATACTTAAAAATTCAACTACTTTATGTTAATATAAACCAACTAGATTTGGTTATTTTTTCTCACACTTTTTTTTTGCGTAATTATTCTCATCCTTAAAAACTTACACTGTACACTGAAGAGCAATTGAATTAGAGACAGCTGGCGTTAGACAAATGTGGCGCTGTTGGCGGCCCTGTAGTAGACAGAAACGACATGACGTATGCAGCGATCCGACAATAAAAGGAGTGATGCGATGCGAATCAGTAAGAGTCGGACGCAGTATGGGTAAGACGAAGGATCTAAGCGCATTTGATCATGGGCAAATTGTCGGGGTTCTACGAATGGGTCACTCCATCTCGGAAGTCGTGCAAGCACTGGGACTTTCATGAGCCACTGTGTCACGGGTGCACCGTGAGTACACTGAATCCGGTAAACCCATCCCTGCAAGGGCCAACTGCCGTGGACAACAGCGTGTGGATGAGAGGGGTCATCGTCAGCTAGCTCGCACTGTTAACAGCTGATAGACGGGCCACAGTGCAAGAAATCACTCGAAAATTTAACGCTGGTGCACAAAAACGTGTAAGCAGCCACACCATCCAGAGCCATCGCCTTGCTATGAGTATGAGGTACAGAAGCTATCATCCCACGAGGGTACTGCTGCTGACAGCACATCACAAGGTGCAAAGATTAGCAAGGGCGCGGGAACATCGCCACTGGATCCTAGACATGTGGAAAAATGTTGCCTGGACTGATAAATCGAGGTTCACGTTAGTGCATGCGGATGGCAGGATACGAGTATGGCGCAAACCACATGAAGCGATGGATCCTTCTTGCCAGCAGGGTATTCTTCAAGCTGGTGGGGGTGGCGTTCTCGTCTGGGGACCGTTTACGTGGACTGAAATGGGACACCTGGTACATGTGACATCGTCCCTAACAGGTCAACGTTACCGGGATATCCTGGGCGACCATTTGCTCCCATTTGTGCGTCTTCAACACCCCACTGGGGGACCTCATCCTGCAACAAGACAATGCACTGTGCCATCACTCCCGAATTGTATCCGAATGGTTGGATGAATACTCCACCAACGTGACCTTGCTTCCTTGGCCAGCTAGGTCACCTGACCTCAATCCCATCGAGCACATCTGGGATGCCATGAAGAGAGATGTTCGAGGCTCTGACCCCCTCCATCAAATCTTCATGAACTGTGAGAGCTTGTTCAAGGGTCGTAGATCCGTATGGCTTCCCAACGCTTCCAGTGTCTTGTCGAGTCCATGCCGAGACGAATCGCCGCCGTCATCAGGGTAAAAAGTGGTGCTACACGTTACTAGACAGGTATCTCTAATTCAATTGCTCTTCAGTGTTTGTGCATGAATCATTGTATTAAAAACTTTGACTTGTAGCAGGGGTTGCACTGGCTTTTCTAAAATTTTCGCCAAATTCAATTTGTTTTCACCATAGTGTTATAACACTATGAAAAGGTAATCACCAAAGCTTTTTTCCCATTGCCAAAACGATTTTCTCCCCGCAAATTGCGAAGAATGTGATCGGCAGTATGACCCCTGACTTGTATACTATTATAAATGAGTTAAGTGCATTGCTTATAATAATTTTCTGATTGTGACTCTTGTTTTAGGATCCGAAGAAGAATGGAACATGATGTATGTGGCTCTCACTCGGGCAAAAAGCTCTCTTTTCATTACACAGAACTTGTACTGTGTTCTACTACTTGCACAGGTAAATATAATTGTGCTTACTTTTGGTCATTTTTTGATGCTGAGTGCAGTGAATGAGTTACTTTACTTTATTATGAGTTCTGCCATTAATGATTTTCATACATTTTTCCATGTTCAGTCACGTGCTGTTTATAAATCTGTGTAATGCAGAACCTGCGTAAGGTGGCAATCTGTCTATTGTGGAAAATTTTTTTGGTCCCTTTAGTGCTAATGTATTTAGTATATGTATAAAGCAGATATCTGTCCAATGCAAAAATGGAAAAAAATTGGTGTGCTTATGCAAATTAAAATCTATATAATGCGGAAAGTTCAAGCGACATCATTTCATGATCACACAATTAGAAGAAAGCTTTGTATCGCAATTCGTACTTTGTCCCCCCATTTTATCAGGGCAGTCAGAAAATACAGTAGATGAGGAGGAGTTCCGAAGATGAACATGTAGATTCAAGCAAAGGCAAGTGATCGCCTTTCCCTCCCGCCCAAAGGTGGTTCTAACAGCACCTTTACTTGCTCCCTCAATGCCACTGAAAGAGGGAGTTTAGCAGCGGGGTGGGGTGTGTCGGTGTGATGCAGCAGTAAATCACACCCACTTTGCTGGAAGTGGAAATTTCAGTTTAGGAGAGCTTGTCAGTTGATAGCGAAAATTTTTTTAGAGTTGGTCTACTTTTTCTTACTAACTCATACAAAAGAAATCTAAGCCATAATGGCTACCAAAAAACAACACATATTTAATTTGCTATATCTGGAGCAAAAAATAAAAATTATTGAGTTAAGTGGAAAAAATGTTAAAGTTAACGAACTATGTGAGATGTTTAAATGTGACAAAACACAGGTGTACAGTACTTTGAAACAGAAGAGTTGCAAGAGGAATGGATACAAGGTGTGACTTATCAGAAGAGGAAAAGGAAAGTAGAAAATGAGGACATGGGTAACTTAGTGTGGAAGTGGTTTGTTGACGCCAGAGTCCGAAACTTACCCTGTCTGATCCCATTTTGCAATCCAAGGCAAAAGAAATATCAGAAAAACTTGGGGAAAATTCATTCAAAGCATCTAATGAGTGGTTAGTAAGTTTCCAAAGAAGGCACAATATTTCTTCCAAAGTGTTCTGTGGTGAAGCAAAAGATGTTGACATTTCTACTGTGTCCTCATGAAAAGAAAGCCTTCAAGGTTTAACCCACGGGTATGAACTGAAAGACATTTTTAATAGAGACGAAAATGGATTATTCTCTAGAGCACTTCCAACTAAAACACCTCAATGTGCAGGTGAAAAATGCGTAGGAGGTAAACATTCTATAGAACAACTCACCATATTTTTGTGCTGCAGCATGACAGGTGAAATAGAAAAGCCAGTTGTTATAAAAAAAAAAAAGCAGTGAAATCTAAGTGTTTTAGGAACATCAACATTAAGGAACTACCGGTTGTTTGGAAATTGAATAAAAAATTCTGGATGACTGCTACCGTAATGGATGAATGGATTCAACAACGAAATGAAACGACAGAAAATGAAAGTCCTTCTGTTCATAGATAATGCTACGCCCCATATCAAAATATCAAATGTTAAGTTGGTATGTTTTCGAAGTAACACAACTTCAATGACACAGCCTCTTGATCAAGGAGTTATTTACACAATGAAGCTGAAATACTGGCAATACTTTTGCAATCCTTGATAGCTAGTATGAGCTCATCTGAACTAGCTAAATCCATAACAGTTTTAGATGTTATTAATTGGTTGTCAAAAGCCTGTAAAGAAATTAAGCCTAGTACAATTACAGAATGCTTTAGAAAGATCAAACAGAAGTAATCGCTCTTTCCAAAGTGAGTCATGGAAAAATTCTCATCGGCCGCCACCGGGAATTGAACCCAGGGTGTTCCAGTTATGTGCCGGACATGCACCACTGCACCACAGTGGCCTCAAAATCCTCCAGACTCGCATACGACTAACTGCCAAACCACTTGGCACGTTGCTTCTTGGAGCCCCGCATAATGCTGGGGATTCGCCAAAGATGGTAAGCAGCAACTGAGTATGGAGGATTTCGAGGTCGCTGTGGCACAGTGGTAGCATGTCCGGCACAAACTGGAAGACCCTGGGTTCGATTCCTGGTGGCAGCCGATGAGAATTTTTCTGTGACTCACCTATAAACGTGGAAAGAGCGATGACTTCTGTTTGATGTCCTAATCCATGTCAATTATGTGTATTAATTAAAAATGCTTTAAAATAGCTTGGTTTTCCATAGATGTCACTGAACTTTTAGGTTCGGATGATGAAAATGAAATTTTACAATCTTTGATCAGTGATGGAAACTTAGGTGAAATGTCTGCCACGGACTATGTAAACATTGACCATGAAATACACTATCTACCAACAAGTAATTGGACACCTGTGATAGCAAAGGAAAACGAAGTTTATTCACCTTCAATAGTTGGTGGAGCCTCCACGAGCGGCGATTTCAGCTGCGACCCTCCGGGGCAGCATACTCTCAACCAGGCGTTGCACGATCGCTAGCAGTATTTTCTTCCACTCGGCTTGGAGAAGACAGGTCAGTTCCTTCACCGATTTCGGACGGTGGGGGCACCCCTTAAGTCGACGCTCCAACTCGTCCTAGAGGTGCTTGATAGGGTTAAGGTCCGGGCTCTGCGCAGGCCAGTCCATTCGATTAAACCCATTGTCACCATACCAAGCCACGGTGGACCTCGCAACATGACAGGTGGCATTGTCATCCTGAAAGTAACATGAGTCCACCCTGTAAAACTGCCACAACGTAGGAAGCGCATGGTCATCCAAAATGGTGCAGTAGGTCTCAGCGTTGAGTCTACCAGGAATTGTGACCAAGGGTCTCGTGCCATACCAGGAGAAACACCCCCATAGCATAATTCCACCGCCGCCGAACTTCACAGTTGGCACAATACATTCCGGCAGGAGGCGTTCTCCAGGCAGACGCCAAACCCCGACCCTGCCATCCGAACGGTAGAGGGTGAACTTTGATTCGTCGCTGCAGAGAACCTGTTTCCACTGTTCAACGGTCCACTGTCAACATTCTTTGCACCACGTTAGCTGAGCAGCGCTATTGGACTTGGTGATCAAAGGCTTGTGGGTGGCAGCACGTCCATGATAACCGAGCAGATGGGCTTCCTTACGGATGGCATTCATCGAAAGAACATTCACGGATGCCTGTTGAAACTCATCGCGGATGTGGCCCATTGATTTGGTGCAGTTCTTCCGAATTTCTCTGGCCAGCACCCGTCGGTCTCTAACTCCCAGTTTTGTGGGTCTGCCAGGTCGGGGCACATTCTGACAGTCACCTCTCATCTTCCACTTACCAATCATGTAGGCCACTGTCGATTTTGGGTACTTCAACTTGCTGGATATGTCACGTATGGATCGGCCATTTCTGTGATACCCACCGATTACACCTTTCTCGAAATCAGAGAGCTCCGAACTGCGTGGCATCTTGCATGCGACTGGTTGCGTTGTTGTTTCCCACACGATATTTAACGGCGGCGGCCGTGACGTGTATCAGGACCGCAGATATCATCGATTGCAGGGGTGTCCAATTACTTGTTGGTAGATAGTGTATGTACAGAGCCAGGAATACAGTCTATCAACGATTTTTTAAACTTATGTGATGACACAAAAAATGACAGCGAGGAGGATGAAGAAGAAACTGAGATCTCTCTAAAAACTTACAAAGACAATTTAATTCATGTACAGCACTTGCAAAACTTTAGTTTGCCTACCAATAACCCAAAATTGTTTGAAATTTTCACTGATGTTCGTTGTGAAATAGAAAAATGTATTGTCAGTAAAAAATTCAAACAGAACACAATAACTTACTATTTCAGAAGCAATGCCCACACATCTCAGCTTTCCTGAAAGCTTGATGCTTGAAATGAAGTGGAAATAAAAAACTGGATTACCAAACCAACACAAGTATACTGCTTACTTTCTGAACAAATCTGTGTGGTTTTTAGATTTTCTTGGTTGTAACTTTTAATTAATTAATGAAGGAATTAAAATAAGACTGCCAGGCCTCGAAAACCGTGATGAATCAGAGGGTAACATCAATCCACTATGATGGGGTGGGGTGGGGTGGGGGCATAATTAAAGAATATGAAAAGCCTATCTTTGTTTTCTCCAGCACATGAAACTGCTAAAAAAAATGTAGTGAGAGTATATATATATATATATTTATTTATTTATCTGCATAAAGCGAAAATCTGCCTAAGTCCCATGGATTTCCGCCTCAGACAGATTTGACTGTATTTTGTTTTGGGGGTGTGTGGTGGAGAAGGGGGTTACATGTATAGGTTTATTGAGCTAGATCAGTACTGTCCAACTTATATAGAGTTGCGGGCCAAGATTTTTAAGAGTTAGATGGCACGTCACGTACTGGTTTTTAATTTATGTAAGATGATATAAATGTAAAGATATCCTGCTTAAATTCTTAAACTGTTAAACTCTTTAAATTAGTATTAGGACCATTCAGATTTAAAATTTGAAAAAAAATGAAAAAAAAAAAAAAACAAACCCTGTTATTTAATGAAAGCACTGATAAATTAAACTTCCCTAAAAGTTTTTTGCATGTCCATTTCGATGTTTGTCATTGAAAGTCAAAGAAATTGTTCCAGAGTAGAATAATTCATACTGTTCTTGTGTTTTGACTTTAATGTATTTCACGTCAGAAAATGCTCTCACATATATAAGTACAGTCAAACCTGTACATAACGAAGTTAAAGGGAGAGACAAAAACATTTTATATATTCAAACTTCATTATAACTGGACACATGAAATAAAGGATATTTCTGGCATATTACATATACAGGGTGTCCGAAAAATAACTGTGCACTGAAAGTAACACTTACCATGTCGAACTGGTTCCTACAGGAGGTATTGGATATAGGCCCCACTGACGTCCAGACATGTCTGCACACGCTTCTGCATGTTAGTGGAGATCTTTCTCAGGGTATGTGGTGTGATTTTTGGATGTGAGTCATTATTGCAGCCTGTCGCTTTTGAAGTGTATGTGAATTACCTGTGTACACCTTCCCCTTCAGTGCTCCCCACAGAAAATAGTCAGGCGGTGTCAAATCTGGTGACCAGGTCGGCCATTGTCCCTGGGAGGTGATGCAATTTCCGAAAAATTCCTTCAAAAGCTGTACTGATGTGCTTGCGATGTGAGCAGTTGCACTGTCTTACTGGAACCATCCTTTGTTAATTTCCCATTCCGTGAGTTCAGATATGAATAGTTGGATGATCTAGGCACTGTACCATTCTGAGTTAATGGTTTCATTGGAGAAAATGGGCCCAATAATGCACATGTGTACGAGTCATGGAACACCAAACACTGACCTTCTGGTTGGGGAGAGGCACTTTCTTAAATTTGTGGGGATTTTCAAACTCCACAGGCGAGAGTTTTGACTGTTGACATACCCAGAGAGTTGGAACCATGTCTCATCTGTAAACAAAGTCGTGTCCAGAATTACTCACCTTCTTCAGGCAGGAACTCTTGGAACCACCTGCAGTACCGAACACAGACCTTGTGGTCTGTTTAGTTCAGCTGATGCATGACAGACACTTTGTACGGATGGAAACGGAACTTCCTTTTCAAAATATCATGGGACATTAGGTTGTTGTGACAGTTTGGCACATTAGGTTGTTGTGACAGTTTCCTCACAGACCTTTGTGAACTCCTGTATCATCTCCTGGACATCCTGTACGGTCTGTTCTGCCATGGATGGCCTACCAGCGCAGGGAAAAGCCAGAACACTGCCAGTTTCCTCGCAGACTTTTGTGGACTCCTGTATCATCTCCTGGATATCCTGTACGGTCTGTTCTGCCATGGATGGCCTACCAGTGCAGGGAGCAGCCAGAACACTGCCAGTTTCCTGGCAGACTTTTGTGGACTCCTGTATCATCTCCTGGATATCCTGTACGGTCTGTTCTGCCTTGGATGGCCTACCAGCGCAGGGAAAAGCCAGAACACTGCCAGTTTCCTCACAGACTTTTGTGGACTCCTGTATCATCTCCTGGATATCCTGTACGGTCTGTTCTGCCATGGATGGCCTACCAGCGCAGGGAAAAGCCAGAACACTGCCAGTTTCCTCGCAAACTTTTGTGGACTCCTGTATCATCTCCTGGATATCCTGTACGGTCTGTTCTGCCATGGATGGCCTAGCAGTGCAGAGAGCAGCCAGAACACTGCCAGTTTCCTCACAGACTTTGGTGGACTCCTGTATCATCTCCTGGATATCCTGTACGGTCTGTTCTGCCATGGATGGCCTACCAGCGCAGGGAAAAGCCAGAACACTGCCAGTTTCCTCGCAGACTTTTGTGGACTCCTGTATCATCTCCTGGATATCCTGTACGGTCTGTTCTGCCATGGATGGCCTACCAGCACAGGGGGCAGCCTGAACACTGCCAGTTTCCTGAAAATTTGCTGTAAGCTGACGTACCGCATTATGAAGGGGACCATCTGCATCACAAAATTTTGTAGCGAACTGTTTTTTTTTTTTGGTCCATGTACTTGTCATGGCAGAAGACATTCCACCAAAAACACTCTTTATTCAACCGTCAACACCATTGTCCTTGTGCCAAGACGAGTAATCAATCAACACATCTACCACTGTCTAACAAGCCCTCGGGAATTACCTCCGCTCAGAATGACAGCTGCGCGCGCTTCCGGGTGGTTGACGTGAAAATTACCAGACACAGAGCACTTCCATGGTGCAGGTCACTTCTACTGTAATTCCATTTAAAAAATTTTTGTTATTAGGTTACTGCATTCTTATATTCCTTCTTACAAAATAATTGATAGGTGGTGAACATAGTCAATTATTCAGACACCCTGTATTATGCCAGGTTAAGACTAGTTAATCATGAACTACTTATCAGTTAATCAAAGGTAAATAATATTTGTTAGTTGAAAACTGTATATAGCAAAATAATATGGGTGATATCTGCAATAAGCAAAACATTTAGTGAATATAAGAATTTAATAACTAAAAAATAATTTTTTTAGTTATTGAAGTAACTAAAAATGTATAATTTCACCTTTTACATTCAATATATGAGCTTATCCTTGCCTGTTTTGTGCTTGTCATGATCCTGGTTTTAAATATTTTTTAAGTTCCTGTGACACGATGGTTCAGATGTTTCTAGATGTGAAATAAACTTGAAGATTTCGAGAAGAGAGACAAAATAATTGATAGGTGGTGAGCTGAGAAGATAAAAGACGGCATTTGCCTGGGGGATATATGTCTGGCAAGTGTGGGGTGGGAAACGGGAGGTAGTAAATAAAAATTCTTGTCTCAATGCAAACGACACATCAATAAGGGGAACCATGAGGTGTCATCAATATGAGATAATTGTGTTCCAGTGAAAGAGGAAGCCTTAAAAACTGGATGAACTCCATTCAATACCACTTCCATTTCCTTGCTTTCCAGTGAAAGAGGAAGGCTGAAAAACTTGATGAACTCCATTCAATATCATTCCCATTTCCTTGTTTTCCAGTGAAAGAGGAAGGCTTAAAAACTGGATGAACTCCTTTCATTATCATTTCCATTTCCTTGTTTTCCAGTGAAAGAGAAAGGCTTGAAAACTGGATGAATTCCATTTAATGTAATTTCCATTTCCTTGTTTTCCAGTGAAAGAGGAAAGTTTAAAAGCTGGATGAACTCTAATACCATATCCATTTCCTTGTTTTCCAGTGAAAGAGGAAGGCTCGAAAACTGGATGAACTCTATTCAATACCATTTCCATTCCCTCGTTTTCCAGTGAAAGAGAAAGGCTTAAAAACTGGATGAACTCCATTCAATACCATTTGTATTTCCTTGTTTCCCAGTGAAAGAGCAAGGCTTAAAAACTGGATGAACTCCATTCATTATCATTTCCATTTCCTTGTTTTCCAGTGAAAGAGGAAAGTTTAAAAGCTGGATGAATCCCAATACCATTTCCATTTCCTTATTTTCCAGTGAAAGAGAAAGGTTTAAAAACTGGATAAACTAATCTCAGATGTCATATATTTGGGCATTTCTCAGTAAAATAAAGGTTAAACAATTCTGTTCCACTCTGTTTGAGCTCTGATAAATTCATCTTCTTCTTGAAGTTCACCCAAGTCCATTTGATAAATGTTGTTTGTTCATGCATTGTCAAAATCTAGTGGGTTTTCCAGTAGATGTATGCTAGCTAGGTTTCAGTTCATCAGATTGTTCTATAACTGTCATCAAATCTTAATAACTTTGTCAAGCCCAGGAGAAAGTATAAGGGGTGTCCAATAAGTATCCTGATTTTTATTCCTATCGATACAAAACTGTATAATCGTATGTATGCATGAAACTTTTACGACTACTTTCAGTGCAGCACCGCAAAAGCGGAACGGTTTGATACTAATGTTAGTTGGCACTGTTCAGAGATTAAGCTACAGTCGCTATTTTCGCAAAATGCGATGACTTAATCCAAAATGCGATGACTTAATCCAAAATGCGAGAGAAAAATTAGTGTCCTTAGCAAAATTGCACCAGCCATTTAAATATCAACCCATGAGCAGATTCTGCTCAGACTTTTCTATTTCTGTGAAAACTAGTTTACAATTCTGTCTGTGATTCGCCCTCCACTAATGTCATTTTCTAAATTCTTAAGATATGATCAATACAGACATTTGACGTGGACCAGGAACATCAAACAGAGAAACAGAGGTCATCGCTCTTTCCATGTTTATAAGTGAGTCATGGAAAAATTCTCATTGGCCGCCACCGGGAATCAAACCCAGGGTCTTCCAGTCACACGCCGGATATTAGCCTAAATTTTTTTACCCATTTTAGGCTTGGCAGTTAGTGTATGTGAGTCTGGAGGAATTCAAGGCCGCAGTGGAAGCATACCCGGCGCATAACTGGAAGACCCTGGGTACAATTCCCGGAGGCGGCCAATGAGAATTTTTCTGTGATTCACTTATAAACGTGCAAAGAGTGGATTACCTCTGTTTGATTATCTTAAGGTATGTTCACAGCACCTGTTGGCTCAATCATCCCCCCCCCACTTTCCATACATTCTAGAGCATTCCATAAAGGGTGGGGTAAGGTTACAGAGGCTAGAGGGATTAGATCCCTTCCCCCATTCAAAGTTCAAGTTTAAACCTGAGCCAACCGTGACGTCTACGCCATTCCCTCAAGGCCATAAACATTAGTTTTCCAGTGATGTCCAAAGATTCAGTTGATGGTACAATTCTCAGAGTGACAAAAGTGGCTAACTTTCTGTAGCATTTTCTACAATTTTACCCCCATTTTAGCATTTTTGCTACAGCAATTTTTGAGCTAGCTTAAACTCTGGCACTGTTAATAAAAAATTATGGTGGCTACGTTAAGTGTTCAGTTCGAGCAACAAGCAGTAGTGAAATTTTTGACGAAAGAAGGCGTAAAGACTGTGGACATTACGAAAAGACTCAAGATGGTGTGTGGGGATGCGACCGTGTCTCGTTCCAGTGTTTATGAATGGGTTACGAAGTTCAAAGCTGGTCACAACAGCCTTGAAGATGAGGCACGGTCAAGTAGACCTTACTGTGCTGTGACTGATGAAACGATTAAACGAGTTGACAACTTGATTAAAGGTAACAAACACATTTGTGCTTGGGATATTGCCATGGAATTGGATATCAGTAAAGATTCTGTTGGACGAATTATTCATGAACATCTCAACTATAGGAAGATCTGTTCCAGGTGGGTACTCTGAATGCTTACATCAGTGTATAAATGCCAAATTCTGGTAATTTGCAATGATCTGGTACAGCTCTATGATGAGGAAGGTGATGCATTGCTGAGATGCATAATCAAAGGCAATAAAATGTGGATTTATCAGTTTGAACCAGAGACAAAACAGCAAAGTATACAATGGTTATCATCTGAATTTGCCTCCGTCAAAGAAGTTCAAAGTGGTTCGTCAGCATCCAAGGTCATAGCTACTGTCTTCTGGGACAAACACAGTATCCCTCTGGTTGAGTACTTTGCAAAAAATGAAACAATAAATGCAAAGGCCTATGTGAAGACACTGAGAAAACTTGCACAGCCTATCTCGACCAAACCTCCGACATTGAAAAACAATCAAGTGTTGCTTCAGCATGATAATGCTCACCCACATATTGCTAAACCATTGCAAGCAGCATGATAACGCTCACCCACATATTGCTAAACCAGTGCAAGCAGCATGATAACACTCACCCATATATTGCTAAACCATTGCAAGCAGCATGACAATGCTCACCCACATATTGCTAAACCATTGCAAGCAGCATGACAATGCTCACCCACATATTGCTAAACCATTGCAAGCAGCATGATAGCGCTCACCCTCATATTGCTAAACCATTGCAAGCAGCATGACAATGCTCACCCACATATTGCTAAACCATTGCAAGCAGCATGATAACGCTCACCCACATATTGCTAAACCATTGCAAGCAGCATGACAACACTTACCCACATATTGCTAAACCAGTGCAAGCAGCATGATAACACTCACCTACATATTGCTAAACCATTGCAAGCAGCATGATAACGCTCACCCACATATTGCTAAACCAGTGCAAGCAAGACCATTCTTTCACACCCTGCTTACAGTCCGGACTAGGTACCTTCCAATTTTCATGTTTTTGGTCCCTTGAAGGATAGTCTTCATGGCCACCACTAGAGAACGTGGATAATCTGCGAGCAGTTGTCCGTCAATGGATTCGCAACAGCTCTGCTGATTTCTTTGCTACTGGAATGAATCAACTTGTTGATCAGTGGAGGAAATTCATTGTGCTGAAGGGAGAATACATGGAAAAGTGACTTTGACTTTTTGTACCACACTGTATTACATATGTATCATATTTATTCATCCTGTGTTTTTTATTTCTCTCCTGTAATTCATAGGAATAAAAATTTGATTACTTATCAACACCCTCATACTTTAAAATTTACAGTTTCACCAAGCATTGTGATTTCATTAAAGGTCCTTGAAGGATTCAAATGCCGCCCCGGTGGCGCAGTGGTCTAAGGCGCTGGCCTCTGATCATTCGTCCGAACGGGGTCCGGGTTCGAATCCCGGTGAGGCATGGATGTTGTGTTTGTCTTACGGCACTGGCTCTCTCCCTTCCCTGGAACCAGTGACCCTAAATTAGGGACGGGCGACTGCTTATAGCCCATTGAGTTGCTCACGGTGGTCGTTAAATCTCCAAAAAAAAAAAAAAAAAAAAAAAA
Organism: Macrothele yani; assembly: GCA_039090855.1. Classification (NCBI taxonomy): domain Eukaryota; kingdom Metazoa; phylum Arthropoda; class Arachnida; order Araneae; family Macrothelidae; genus Macrothele; species Macrothele yani. Next base: position 16,376,405 of record CM077000.1, on the reverse strand, counting down.
AAAAGGATTCAAAATGAAAAAATATTTCTTTCTAGATTTGATTTTAATCATGGCAGCTTGTTATGAAAATCAGCTATATGACTGTAAAGATTACAGAAAATTTGGTCTAAATAGGAAAAAACGAAACTTCTTGTGAAACTATAATGTACAGGTGTGAAGTTACTAGAATGGTAGAATAGGAAGGTAAATTCTGAAATGAAATTTGGTTTATTCTTCATTTTTGGTTCATGAAATTTTGTTTTGCTGGCTTCCAGTTGGACAGCTGTAGGCTAGATAATATTTCTGTCTTTGCATTTTTATGTTTGAGGACACTTCAAAAGATATCACTAAGACACTTATTCATGATTTATCTGGAACCCAATATTATAGTGGCATAAAATCCACATAGTTTGCGGTACATTGTCGCTGTAAATCTTCCCAGTGATTTTTCATTCCAAAAATGGAAGTTAGACAGCACAGAAATTTCCCTGTAATCTTCAGGCATGAGGTTTTTCTGCAGATTCGTGGAAATCCACCTTTCCCATCATCATTTGCATCTTTCTCAAGATTAGTGCTTAACCAAACAGAAATTTTGGTAGGATTGGTGGTGGTGGGGGTCATTTTTCATCCAAGGACTGAATTCCATCTTTCAAAAGTTTTGAAAATGGAAGTTAGATGAAGTGGAGATTTCTCCCATAATCATAACTCTTCTTCCAGCCCAGTATTCTTGTTAAACATTTTATTTCACAAATAGTTATATTTCAGCATGAAAACAGAGGGAAAATGCAGAGTGAAGATCACCCCAGCCCACCCCACCCTTTTTCACTTTAGTTTTTGGAAATACCCCCCCCTTCCCCCTGGTGATGTTTCTTGTATCCTGTGCTGTTGTTAAATGTATTTCCCCATAAATGTGTGCATTTCAGCTTAATAAAGGAGGGGAAATTTCCAAAAACTGAAGTTTTTAAAAAGTTTGAAGTTTTGTAAGAACTGATGCATGGTTTTCAAAAGCATTCATATTTTCAAAGTTACATACATGCATACATATGTACACATACATACATATATACTCGTACATACGTACATACGTACATAAGCTGTTCTGAGATTCAGAGGTTAGCTTCAAAAAGAAATACAAACTACCAGATAGTTTTTACTTACTGTTGCCATATCAAACCTCCATTTACAGCGATCTTGACATACAACTCTGGCTTTACTGACATCTATCACACGCCGTACACAAGATCTTCTATACTTCATACTCATAATTTGTTTCTCATGCAGACATTCCTGAATCTGATCCACCCATGTCTTCCTTGGCCTTCCTCTGCCTTTCCTTCCTGCCACTTGGGCTAAAAAGATTTTCTTAGTAAGCATCTCATCACTCATTCTTTCAACATGGCCAAACACCGAAGCATATTAGTCTCCACCTTGCTAACAACAGTTTGCTTCACATCATACAACTGCAAGACATCTTCATTCCTCACACAATCAGAAGGTGTCTTGCCACAATTGCCCCACCCCCATAAGTAACTAATTTCTCTATCACACAAACGACTCCTATGTTTCTTCTGCAGTACTCAGGTTTCACTGCCGTACATCAGAGTAGGAACAATTTCACTCTCATACACAGCCATGAGGGACTCTCTTGAAAACCCATCATTCCCGTGAAAACCTCCCAGACCAGCCATGACTGTCAATGAAGAATTCACTCACTTACTAATTTCACCATCCAGTTTGTTCTCTCTGTCAAACATGCTTCCTAAATACACAAACTCACTCACCTGGTCAATCACTGTGCCATTTACACTTACATTACATTCAGTACTACCACTTCCTCTCTCAAAAACCATAACTTTGGGTTTTCCCTTATTTACACTCAGTTTGAATTTCATGCAAACTTACATCATCTGTCTAAAATACTGAAAGCTTTGATATCATGCATTCGTCATCCTCAGGCGGAAAGTTTTTTCAGCATGATTAAATTATTGTCATTTGAAGACATTAAAAACGAAAAGCAACGATAAAGGAATGGGTGGCAAAAGACGTCGGCAGCAAGATAAATTAAGCAATGGATGCTGTGCAGCTGCCAAAAAAAAAAAAAAAAAAAAAAAAATATATGGCCACGAAACTTGCTACGAAAGTTTAGTTTCTTGCAAAAGGAAACAAGCTAATATGCTTGCAAGTAAAACAAAGAAGAAAAAAACTGTGAAGCATTGTCTTTTAAAACATTTTTTTTAATTTAGTAATTTTATATTGTGAATCAGCAGTGCTCCAGTTTAATATTTGCATAAATTACAATGGAAGATAATTAAATTTTTTCGTCGCATGTTCTGATGTTTCACATGGTTAAAAAGTTCTTTTTTTTTTCTGTTCTTCAGTTGTGTGTATGAAAAAATAAAGTTCTTAAAGTATAATAGTAATTTTGAAATCTGTCTTGCAGTATCATATGAAAACACTATTTTATAAAAAAGTGTGATGTGTTTGTCTTTCATTGATATTTTTGCCCCCAAACATTCTTTGCATCCTTTTTAATTCGAAAACATTTTCTTAAACTTTTCAGGAAAAATTTGAATATCCAATCCCATCAAAAGAAATAGTGCAGAATGTAGTTACTCAAAACTGTTTCTTGTGTTTCACACCACTCGAGCCACACACTGTTCTTAGCTTAGTTCGACGAAGGGTGACACTGGTAATGAAAGATTCTTAACTTTTTTGTTTTTAATATTGGTAAAATATTTTGCATTTGCTTGTATAGTTTGTATTCTTCTTTTTCAGTTTTCTAAATTGCGAAGCACTCATTTGCTTAACGTGTGCCAAGCATTTTATTAAAAATGCAAATTGACTACAGGAAACTGGTTTCTGTAGACCAATCATGAGCCTTATGTTTGTTTGTTGTTTTACCTCACCTGGTAAGTTGCATGGGAATGCAGAATTCACAATGAATGCCCCTCCCCTGAGTACAGACAAGCTAAAAATTCCAGTTTTTGTTTCCTGTTGAGCTTTGTAAAGAAAATATATGTCCATGTAGGCATGTACTTATGAAAGTAGATTGAAAAAAAAATTATTTGTGTTCCAGGGTTGCCATCTTTTCAGGAACAGCTTAAGGAGCATCCATAGAAATTTTGATGAGTATTTTGCCTTACTTGAGGAACAGTTATAAAAACATGTGCAAGAAATATTTGAAATGTTTGGAATTAACAATCATTTCTATTAAGTCAGTGTAATTTATTTTTTACTTACCTGTACATCATTTTAGAGGATAAATATGTGGCTTTTTGTGCCTTCTGCAATACTTCATTGGTGAACACAGTCTGATAGGCAGACACTTCCTGTGGCTTTAGCAGAACATTTTTCAATTAGCAATGCCTCCAAAGGTTCATGGCCTAAATTGCTTCGGTAATCAGATTTTAATTTATGATACTAAAAACTTTTTTACCTGAAGCATTGCTGTGTGGTATTAAGAGCACAGACATCATTACATCTGGCAAGTAGTGTACTCATTATGATATTTTAACTGTTTAATTAACGATCATGCTACATCTGGTCTGTTACAAGAAGTAATCTCATCACTAAGAGAATCAATTTGATAGTTTATACATTCTGATTCTACAACATCCTTCACCTCATCTGAATATGCAAATAAATCTAACAAAAAATACAGGGAAGAAATGTTGTGCTTCTCTTTCAGTTTTACATCTGCAATTGATGGATGTTCATATAGCTTGTCTTGCAGTGGAATTTTTTTTTACAGAATTTAAAATATTGGAACTATTCAAAAATTGATGGGTTTTAGCTCGTATTACGAGTTCATCATCTGACTTTTGATTCTTTTTGTCACCAAAATCTATATTATACACAGAGTGCTGCTGCAAATACTGCTGGCTTAATGTATCTAGCTAATAATTCAGTTAAAAGTGATTTAATTTCTCAATGATACACATGTGTCATGGATGCATCAATAAATTGGCTTTATTAAATATGGAGATAGTTACTTGAAGAAACAATAAATACAGCTTTGTTACAGGAGTTTCAAAACGTTTTTTCACTTTAAAAAATGTGGGAGATTTCCTTTTTCTTCTTCACAAAACATTTGTGAAGAGCATTCCACTGTTCCAAAAATCTATCAATGACACATTGCAATGAAAGCCATCTAGTAGAGCCATATTTAAAATTTTCGTGCTGTTCTAGTCCACAAACACTCTGGCAAAACTGCAGAAATTGAAGGCATTTACAACTTTTTTGAGATTAAACGTCCACTAAAATCTTTTCAATATTATAGTAATCCAATTCTTTGACTGCATGCTGTGCTGCCAAATGAATTAAGTGACAGGCACAGCCATGAATAATTACATTTGGGCTAGCTTTCTTTGTATAGGAGCTAACCCCTTTGAACTGCCCCATCGTCACATATGCATTATCTGCACAAAAGGAGAAAGTTACCCCATGGTATCATTTTCTTTTCCAATTCACTGTTCAACAGATTTAAAATATTTTCCCCAGTGGAATCGCCTACACTATTTTTCCAATATCATCATTATAGAACGTGACAACATTTGGAAATAACTTGTGTTCGGCAGAGTTGCTCCCATCAGTTGCCAAACAGAATTTTTTTCTTTTAGTTTTCCAATTAAACTCTCTTGTGTCATAGCAGAGAAACTTTTTACAATTGATGTCGTTTTCATACGTGCACAGGCATATTCCTTCGCGATTTGTTAATCCGGAAACATTTTTTTGAATAGAGGTTCGGCATGGTCTGATATTTCTAAAGGGCAGTTATGTTCTATTAAGAACTTGGTGAAAAAGCTTCAGCTCTTAACACATTGAAGCTTGATTCCAGCATCGGTATCATAGAATCCAGAGTCTGATTAGCGTGCTTCATTTTAGCATTCATAATATGCTTTTGATTCTCCATGTGGTGCCGGCAATCCGCTTTTCCACCATGTGCAATTGAAAAATCCAAGCAACATGCAGTGCAAAACGCATGATTTGCGGACCTTTTAGACCGCTTTAATACCAGCTATGTTGTTTCATAATCGTTACTGAAACACTGGGAATGTTTTCTTTTCCCAGCAGACATTTCTCCCTATTTAAATTTAGGAAACAAATAACAAACTTGAAATAAATCACAACAAATGCACCATACAACACCTTCCAAGCTACTTCTTAAATACGAGGAAACCAGTTTTCATCCTGTTCCTTCTCTCGTGCAAAATGCGCATGCGTCAAAAGAGGAGGAAATTTCGTCTGGTCGGAACTTATCGTCGGGTCGTTTTTTCCTTCGAGTTATCATAAATGCTGCCGATTGGAGAACCTTACAAAACTACTGTATTTACTGGCGTATAAGTCAAGGTCATAAAATGACGGGAAAAGTATTTTAAAAAAAACGAGGTTGACTTATACAGTGAGAATAAAATACCACCTGAAAAATTTTGTACGAAAATTTTGATACATTGATTTTTCATATTATTAACACTCATTTTTAAATATCATTAATAGTGTTCTCCCCAGAATTTTTTTGGGCAGCTAGAAATTTTAGCTGGGTAATGCCCCCCCTCCAAAGGAAAAACGCTAAGTAAGCTTGAATTGATGAACACCATTGCACATTGGAAGTGCCGATCTCTTGTTAAATTTAGCAGATGGCACATTTCTTTGAAGCTGAATTAATTTTGTCATTGTTTTGGGTACAGTAATTGCATCGCAATAAACATCATACATACGTATATGAAGTCCCCCCCCCCCTTTTTTTTTATTTTGCCGATCTGCGGCACTGGGGTTTGTAGTGCAGGAGTTGTTTGACATTCATCACCCAGCACCCCGTTCTTGCGTAAGATATTCTATCTATTGTTCACACCCAATATCACCCTCCCCTTTTCTGCCATGCCATCCATCTCCCCCAGTTCACTAAAACACTTGAAAAGCCCCCCCCCCCCTCCAATGTCGAACACCTAGCAGTTAACAGAATCATGAATCCTCAGTATAGAGACTGTGCGGGAGATGTAAGATTAAACGTCTGATTTTTATCCACATAAAAATAAGGCTGGTGCGCATGTGATTTTAATGAAAGGATATGTTTGGCGAAATGGGGAAGGAGGGGGGTCAACTTATACTACTGATATAGCTGAAATCCCACATTTTTGCTCTAAAAGTCCACATTGACTTATACGGCAGTAAATACGGTAATAAGACAGGGAAAAATCTAAGGGTTTCTTTTGCTTAATGCTCAATTAAGAGGATTTTACGTATTTTATGGATTATGACTTGATTTCTGGAGCAAAATAACAACTTCGCGAAGCTGCAGAATTTTAGTGTTTTTCCTTAGAAACTCCACAAAATTCAGAGCAGTTGGCAACCCTGGTGTTCTTACCTTTTGTTAAAAATATAATTCACAGCATGCTCTCATTTGACTGGTGGCCACTGCCGTAGAGGCAAGACATCCATTTTTCATTCTTGTGGACTCCCTCCTAATGTTGCACTTTGACTACTGAGATCTGTTTGCATTAGACATGCACCTGGTCTCAAATTCTTACTTTGAGTCTTGAAAATCACAGAGCGGGCGGTCGTAGTGAGCGATGGATTTGCCTCCTCGGGGCGCTCCGTGGTAACAATGGCACCCACAACAGCAACTAGGGCCTCTGTGAATCTTGGAGAGGTGCAAGCTAGTTCTGTGTGACATTGGCAAAAAGATCCCAACTCACTGGGTTTTGTTCCAGAATCCTTAGGTTGAATGACCAACTGGAACCCTCAGCTGTGGGCTAATCCCCCACACTGATGTACTTGCCTGATTAAAAAGACAAAAAGAAATATTATGAATGACTCAAGTGTGGGATGTGGTGCACCTACCACACTTGAGAAGGACGGTCCACCACGGAATCGACCTGAACTTTCTAAACGGTGTATGAGAAAGAGATCTCGGCTGAGTGAATGTAAGATTGGTGTATTGAATACTAGAGGTATAAATGGCAAGATGAGTGAGGTGATTGAGGAGATGAATAAATATAGACTGGATGTGCTGTGTGTAAGTGAAACCAAAAAGAAGGAAATTGGGAAGAAGAAGTGAATGGCACGGTGAGTGTGTGGTCTGGAGTATTGGTTAATATTAGAGGACGGCTGGTGTAGGTGTGATTTTAAGTGAAAAGATGAAGTACTTGATTCACTATAGTTGTGTAAGTGAGAGAATTCTCTGGATTCGTTTGAAAGTGAAACTTCAGAGAATTGTAATTGTTGTAGTGTATGCTCCTTGTGACTCGGAACCTTCTGATAAGAAAGAAGATTTCTAGAATGAGCTAAAAGCTGTTTTGAGCCAGTTTGGTGCTAAAGAAAAAGTTATAATAGAAGGGGATTTCAATGCTAGAGTAGGTGTGCAGAATGCAATTTCTGACAATGCTCTGGGTAAGTTTAATTATCCTTGTGTGAATGATAATGGTGAAAGATTAATTGAACTCTGCATTGAGAATGGTTTGTGTGTATCTAATACATTTTTCAACCACAAGTATATCCACACATATACTTGGGAAAATCGTACTCTTGGTCAAAAGAGTGTGATAGATTTTGTTGTCTACGATCAGCGTTTGAAACACTTAGTTGTTGACACCCGTGTGATGAGAGGTGCGGATGTTGGTTCAGATCATTACTTGGTAGTGTCACGAGTGAAACTTAATGTTGGTTGGAGGAAAAGGAATAGGAAGAGACCCAGGATAGAAAGAATAAAGGTTGATAGGCTCCTTGAAGATCATCAGCAGTATTCTGACTTACTCGGAGAATGACTGAAGGATCTGAAGTCTTGTGAGAGGGATGTAGAAAAGAAGTGGAAATGTTTTAAAAACTGTGTTGTTACTGCTGCTAAAGAGGTCTGTGGCACCACAATAGTGGGTAACAATACAGGTGATGCTTGGTGGAATAGTGAGATTGAAGAGGCAGTAAAGAGAAAGAAGGAAGCCTATTTGGGGATGTTGCAAGGTAGAGTCTCTGTGGATGAATATCGCTGTAGGAAGCGTGAAGCTGCTAAACTGTTTCGCCACAGTAAGGCAAAAGATAGGAAGGAGAAAGTGGAAAGGCATGAACTGGCTTTTTGGAAAGATAGGAAGTCCTTCTGGAAGTACATGAGACTCAGGAAAAATAGGGTAAACAAAGTTGTAAGTTGTGTGAAGAATGAGATTGGGGAAATGATATGGGAGCTCAATGAGTTAAGGTGAATACTTCTGTGAGTTATTAGATCAGGAAAGCAGAGATGATTCTGAGACAGACGCAGATGATGTCACAATGAGGGATGAAAGCACAGGAAGGATCGCAAGAGAAGAAGTGTGTAAAGCTCTAAAATCTCTTCAAAATGGTAAGGCTCCGGGAGTTGATGGCATAACTGCAGAGATGTTGAAATATGGTGGGTACTCTATAATTGACTGGTTAACTGAAATTTGCCAGTTGTGCTGGGAGTTAGGAATTTTCCCTCGGGATTGCTATTATTGTTCCCTTGTATAAGGGAAAAGCTGATCAGACTAAATGCAAGAACTATCGTGGTATTAGCCTACTGAGTGTGCCAGGGAAAGCGTTTGGTAAGGTTGTTATTGAAAAAGTACGGGGTCTTACATCATTGAAAGTGTGGGATGTTCAGAGTGGTTTTATGCCTGGTAAAGGCTGCACTAACCAGATTTTTGCATTACGCACAATGATTGAAAAGTATCTGGCTGTTGGGAAGAAAGTTTTTACTGCCTTCATAGATTTAGAGAAAGCTTTCGACCGAGTGAATAGGACACTTTTGTGGAAGGTATTGAATTAATATGGTGTTACTGGGAATCTACTTAATAGTGTAAAAGCCATGTATGCTGGTAGTAGAGCTTGTGTATGAGCAAATGGTGTTTTATCAAAATGGTTTTCCATTGGTGCAGGAGTTAGACAAGGTTGTGTAATGTCACCATGGCTGTTTAATATATTTATGGATGCATGCATGCATGATGCCAAAATAGATAATAGTGGTTTATATCATGGTGATATCCGTGTGTGCAGATTGCTGTATGCTGATGACAGATTCCTGTTGGCAGAGAGCAAAAGTGAGTTGCAGAGTATGTTGACTCTGATGCATGAAGTTTGCATGAAATTCAAACTGAGTATAAATAAGGGAAAAACCAAAGTTATGGTGTTTGAGAGAGGAACGGGTAGCACTGAATGTAATGTAAGTATAAATGGCACTGTGATTGACCAGGTGAGTGAGTTTGTGTATTTAGGAAGCATGTTTGACAGAGAGAACAAGTTGGATGGTGAAATCAGTAGGCGAGTGAATTCTTCTTTGAAAGTGAAACCTGGGTACTGCAGAAGAAACATAGGAGTCGTTTGTGTGCTGAAGAAATGCGCTACTTACATGGGGTTTGTGGCAAGAACACGATCTGATTGTGTGAGGAATGAAGATGTATTGCAGTTGTGTGATGTAAAGCAAAATGTTGTTAGCAAGGTGGAGACCAATATGCTTCGGTGGTTTGGCCATGTTGAAAGAATGAGTGATGAAATGCTTACTAAAAAAATCTTTTCAGCCCAAATGGCAGGAAGGAAAGGCAGAGGAAGGCCAAGGAAGACATGGGTGGATCAGATTCAGGAGTGTCTGCATGAGAAAAAGATTATGAGTATGAAGTATAAAAGATCTTGTGTACGGCGTGTAATGGATATCAGTGAAGCAAGAGTTGTATGTCAAGATCGCTGTAAATGGATAAGTTTGATACGGCAACAATAAATAAAAATATCTGGAAGTTTGTATTTCTTTTTGGAGCTAACCTCTGAATCTCAGAGAACAGCTTAGTGATATGTGAGTGAGTGAGTGAAAATCACAGAACTGTTTGTCCTCTAGGTTCTTATCACTTTCTAAACCTGGGTTTGTAAGTTTAAGAAGAATTTGAGAATCTGTGGTTGTATCAATGCTTTAAATGTAGCAAAATGATAGCAAGTGCCTTAGAGTTCTGATTGCTTGGAAATTACAGTGTTAGATGGAAAACACACTGTGTTACCTTCCTCCCGGTAATGCATGGTGAAAGGAAAGGGTTTTTCATCATTTTGGCAGCTGCATCTATGTCAAATCATTTTGGTTTATCAGGTTCATTGAATCCATTGAGCCGCATTGAGAATTAAATAAAAACTGCTACAAAGTTTCCAGATCTAAAGTGATCTCCATAGATGGCCCGAATAATCTGAAGTGCATAATCCAACTTGAAAAGTGCCATTTTTTAATGATTTCTTAAGATACTGAAAACAATTTTTGGTACAGAAAGAGGTGTGGAGTTGTTCTTAGGCTCCAGTGGGTATTTGTTGTGTATCTAGTTTGCATATGATTGATAAATAACTAGCATATTATATGTACAATGGCACTGAGCTCAGAGTTTCCGGGGCTTTTGTTTCACCTCACAATCATCATCCCTGAAATCATAAAAAGTACATCAGTGTGGAGGATCAGCCCACAGCTGACATTTCCAGTTGGTCATTCCACCAAAAGGTTTTGGAACAAAAACCTAATGTAAGTTGGAGTCTTTTGGCCATGTAACCACAGAACCAGCTGGTACTTCAACAATATTTGTACCAAGGCTTAGTTTCACATCAGCTTCTCAGATTCCCTTGTTGCTGTCATGTGTGTCATTGTTGCCCAGTGGAGCATCCCTTGGGGCTGACCCATCTCTCACAAAGATTGCCAGCCTTTAGTTTAGTTGTGCTAGGAGTTAGGAATAGTACCTCAGGATTGGAGGGATGCTATCATCTTTCCTTTGTAATTTTGTATAAGGAAAAAGTCATCAGACTGAATGTAAGAACTATTGTGGTATCAGCCTGATGAGTTTGCCAGGTAAAGTGTTTAGAAAGGTCATTGTCGATAAGATACAAGGTCTTAAGGGGCTCTGACGACCGCCCATAGCGGTATAACTATACCATCGGGATCAGAGGAAATTCTATCCCACACTCACCAACCCGCTTGGCCAGCGTGGTGAGTTATGGCCAAACCCTCCAAAATGATTCCACAACTTAAATCTTGGCCCTCAGTCTCCGGCAGCTGGAATGTACCTGGCCAAGGCAGCGGCCAGTGCGACATGAAGGCAGAGGGTGCTAAGAATCCCCGGAGGACCGGACTAGGCTGCCATCTGATGCTGACCTTGGCTACTTACAATGGACGCTCCTCTATCTTCTGATTCAAGGCTTCTTGAATTGGAAGAGGAACTACAAAGGATCAAGTGGGACATCGTGGGGCTAAGTGAGGTAAGGAGAAAAGGAGAAGATCTCATCGAACTGAAAAGTGGACACCTCTTCTACTATCGTGGGACAGATACTGGCAGAACTAGTGGTGTTGGATTTATAATAAACAAGAAACTGAAGGATAAAGTTGTAGAAGTTGAAAGTTCCTCTGACAGAGCTGCACGACTTGTTATCCAACTCTCGAAAAGATACCAGGCTCAGATTATTCAAACTTATGCACCCACCACAAGTCATCCTGAAGAAGAAATTGAAGAATTTTATGAGGAAATTTGTCATCTAAATAATAAAGGTAAGCAGCACTTGAAAATAATTATGGGAGATTTCAATGCAAAAATAGGGCAACGGCAACAGAATGAAACTTCAGTAGGTAAATTCGGTCATGGCAACAGAAACCAGCGTGGAAATACTCTCGTTGAGTTTGCAGAGGCAGAAGGGTTTTTCATCTTGAACTCCTTCTTCAAGAAAAAGCCACACAGGAAATGGACATGGAGACATCCAAATGGGACCACAAGTGAAATTGATTTTATTATGTGTAACAAAAAATTCGTCATAGAAGACTGCAGTGTGCTAAACAAGTTCAACACAGGTAGTGACCATAGATTGGTGAGATGTAAGATGCACCTCAACACTAAACTTGAACGTGGCAAGCTCATAAGACAAAACAAAATCTATTGACATAACCAACCTTAAAAAACACCATAATACCTTCAAGTTAGAACTGAAGAACAGGTTCTCTGCTTTAGAAGGCCTAACATCGGAAGAAGTGGACATCTCTGAAGTTAACAGAAAAGTAACCAAAGCTCTTATGGAAACAGCAACAAAATTAGCTGGGTCTAAGAACAAGTTGCATGTGAACAAATTATCAGGAAAACCAAAATGTTGATGCAAAAAGAAGAGAGATGAGGACAACTAAAGAAGATGTGACTTCCAAAGTGGAATATATAGAGCTATGCAAGACAGTAAGAAAAAGTATCACTGAAGACGTAAGGAAATTCAACTGTGAACTAGTGAGGAAAGCAATTGAAAACAACCAAAGCCTAAAGATAGCAAAGGGACATCTCAGTAAGGGAAGAAAACAGATTATGGCACTGAGAAAAGAAGATGGTTCTGTAACAAGAAATAGAGGCGAAATTTTGACAAGAGTGAAAGATTTCTACTCCAAATTATATGAAAGGGATGATATATGCACTCCAGACATCATGAAAGATACCAGTACCAGAGTTCCTCCAGTCCTTCCAGCAGAAGTTGCACATGCAATCAAGAACATGAAGCGAGGAAAAGCTCCAGGAGAAGATGGAATTACTGTAGACATCATACAAGAAGCAAGTGGAGAAATCGAAACAGTACTCGCCCAAATTTTCACTCGATGCCTTAATGAAGGAAAGATTCCTGAGGATTGGAACACCGCTACAATGATCCTGCTACATAAGAAAGGTGACATTGAGGATCTCGGAAACTACAGACCTATCAGCCTCCTATCAGTAGTTTATAAAATCTTCACTAAAGTTCTTTCACACCGCTTGAAGGTAGCACTAGACATGGCTCAACCGAGAGAACAAGCTGGATTCAGGAGTGGCTACAGCACAATAGATCATATCCACGTGCTGAGAGAACTAATTGAAAGAGCGAGGGAATATGAACTTCCATTGTGCATGGCTTTTATCGATTATGAAAAAGCCTTTGATTCGGTGAAACCATCAGCAGTTACAATGGCCCTGAAAACCTGCGGTATTGAAGATGCATACATTAATATTATTAATAACATCTATGAAAATGCAAGTGTAAAGATTAGGCTGTTTGAAAATACAACACACATAAAAATTGGAAAGGGAGTGAGACAAGGTGACACCATATCTCCGAAGCTCTTTAATGCCACATTGGAGGGTGTTTTTCAGTCGCTGAGCTGGGAAAACAAGGGGATAAAGATTAATGGAGATTATCTAACCCACCTTCGTTTTGCTGATGACGTAGTCATTTTTGCAACTACCCCATCAGAGCTACAGAGTATGATCCAGGAACTTGCTGACAAGAGTAAAGAAGTGGGATTAAAAATGAACTTTCAGAAGACAAAAGTGATGTTCAATGCTTTTACAAGAAATGAAGATTTATCGATTGATGGAGAAAAGCTGGAGATAACAGACACGTACGTTTATCTTGGACAGCAGATATCAAGTGAGGGTCACATTGATGAAGAAATTAATCGGCGTACAAAACTTGCCTGGAGAGCTTTTGGAAGAAACAGCATAATTTTCAAGAGCAATATGCCATTATGTCTTAAAAGAAAAGTGTTTGATCAATGCATCCTTCCAGTGCTTACGTATGGTGCAGAGACGTGGACCTTAACTAAAAGAGACATACAAAGGCTGCAGACAACTCAAAGAAGCATGGAGAGGTGCATGCTTGGTGTAACCAGGAGAGATAAGAAGAGGAACTCGTGGATCCGAAAAATGACAAGAGTGGAAGACATCATGATCAGAGTTAAATCCCTGAAATGGCAATGGGCTGGACATACTGCCAGAAGGACAGATCATCGATGGACAGCCGAAATTTTAGATTGGATTCCAAGGGACAGGAAAAGACCCAGAAGAAGACCACATAGGAGATGGGTGGATGAAATTCGAAAGTATGCAGGGGTGACATGGAGGAGACTGGCACAAGACAGACCGTTGTGGAGGAAACTTGGGGAGACCTTCGTCCAGCAGTGGATTGATAATGGTTGACAATGATGATGATGATATCAAGGAAGGTGTGGAATGTACAGAGTGGTTTTTATGTTTGGTAAAGGCTGCACTAACCAAAATTTTGCATTACATGTGACTATTGAAACCTGTCTGTTGATAAAGTTTTGTTGTCTTTGTAGATTTGGAAAAAGCTTATGACTGAGTATTGAGTAAGCAGGATACTTCTGTGGAAGGTCTTGAATAAAAATGGTATAACTGGAAGTCTGTTTGAAAGTGTGAAAGCTATGTATCCTGGCAGTAGAGCACACGTACAAGTGAATGGGGTTTTATTGAAATGATTTTCTATTGATGGAGGACTAAAGACAAGGTTGTGAAATGTCACCATGGCTGTTCACTGTATTTGTGGATTCATGCGTGTACTGGCTTACACCTTGCTAAGTCCAATGTCTGCAGAGTTTGCATGGCCCCCGAAATCCTGAAAAAGGCCTGGGAAGTCCTTGATTTTTAATATTTTTGTGAAAGGTCCAAGATTAGTGCTGGAATTTTTTCTTGCAGTGAAAGAAAAAGAATTGGTCAAAATCTTTCAATTGATTGTGTCACTTCATTCCAACTCTCTGATGCATGAATTCACAATGATGTCCCTTTCTTCCATGGACTGTGAAGATGTGATGTCATGTCTTTGATATCATGTGATGCTGGAATGCAAGATGTTTGAGTGCCATATTTACTGCAACCCTGTTTTGCGACAAAGCAGTGGCGTGCAGTTGAAGTGACAACAGCACATAGAAAACTTCTGCTAGTCCCAGATGGCTTACTTCTAGCTTGAACTTTACTAAATGAAGAAGATACCTGGCCTCCCTGCTACCAGTGTGCATGGGACTAGATACTCTGGAATAGGGAATATTCAGTTCTGTGGCATTGTGCTATGTTCCAGATTGCTTCATATAAGTTTTGTACAAGGCAGTTTTCATATTGGGAAATTTTGTCACTTTGTTGAACACATAACATATGCTGAAGAACACTGTTGCAGCGGAACTCATGATTGGACTTCCTAAGAATTCTAAATGCGTAGTAAAATTTCACCCCAATATTCAAAATGGTAAATAAAGCACTATGATTTTTATGGATTTATTAGTAATGATTGTATACTTGATTTTGTAATTGTGTCCATGAAAATGGAGAATTCTGTTTCTGTTTATGAATGTGGTTTCGACCAAAGATTAGGGGTTACAGGTGCGATTTGCTTATTGGTTTTTACTAATTTCTGCTAGGGTTGGATATAAAACAGTGGCAACATATCTATATTTCCCAAAATATTTATTCACAGAGCAACATAAGTTTGCATCTCTTCAGTATAATCTCCCATATTGATAACCTTCTGCCACACATGTGGAAGGCACTGGATATTGTCAGTGGAGCTGCTTTGTTGATATCAGCCCACAATTGCCCTACTGTTTGGAGGACTTGCACTCTTGTGTGAAAACACTTTCCCCATAGTGCTTTCCTTCCAGTTTTGTGAAGAGATCAGTCGTGTGAGCTCATGTTGAGGGCATACAGCAGATGTTCGAGCAACTTTCAGTGCCACCATGCTTACAAATACTTTATAGGAGCAACAGTTTGACATTGTGCAATGTCATGCAAGACAATGGGTGCACTTGTTTAGAAACTGGCCACTTTCGCCGCAGAGCAGGGCGTAGATGGTGTTGCAGCAAATGTTTGTAGTGTGGATCACTTTGAGATTCCTGGGTTCATGGTGAACATTTTTTGGCTGGGGAGACAGTGAATGCCACCATTCATTGGACTATCATTTTGGTTCTGGTTTGTATAATCTCGCCCATGTTTCATCTAAATTGATGATCTTCTCCAGGAATGTGCCATTTTCTGTGGTGTAACATTCCAAATACTCACTAGCAAGCGTGTAGCAGTGCCGTGTCGAAACTTCCATAAGGCACCTGTTGTGCTGCAGTTTTTTGGTACCCAAGCAAGTCCTTCTACATATGCAAAACCGTTTTGTGGTATATTGCTGTCTCTGTGACTAACTGTTTTGCTGTCTACTATGGATCCAGTGCCATCAGTGATTGCATCAACTCCTCATGATGGTGTTGGATGCCAGGTCGACCTGAATGTGTCACATTCTCTAGTATTGTGACCTCAGTGGAACACTGTCACCCAGCATGCCATTTTCAGTATGGTAATGCTTGGTTACTACAGGCTTCCCAAAAACTTTGAAAACATTCTGTAGCATTTCTTCCATGTGCCACCTTGAATTTGGTCCATGCATGTTGTCCTAACTTGGAAAACATCTCTTTAGATGGCCCTGTTTGACAACGATACTTTAATGTTGCAGGCACTCACCTCCTTAATCCTTGTGCTGGTGAAACTGTGGGCATGGAATCACATGTGCATGAGCAATATGGAGAATGTGTTGCCATTATTTTATATCCAGCCTTCTTTTCTTTGGTGTTTGATGTACAAATTCCTGCTTATTCCTTTGCCTTAAAATTTCATCTCCTGGATTTTTTTTTTGCTGAACTCATATAAAAGTCCTGGAATTTATTTTCTGTAAATGTGTACGACCCTGGCCTTAGAGCTGATATTTAGATGCTGGTGGGCACCTCAAAATTATGACCTACCCAACCAAATTTTTCCACCTTTGTTTTTATTCGAGGTATTACAAGTTGAAGTTAAAAAAAAAAAAAAGTTTTTTTTTTATTCTACTTTGGTGTGTGCGGTAATGACCGTCTCAGTAGGTACAAGGGTTCCTCAAGCAGCCCCATATAAACACACTGCACCAGCTTGTAGCACCCCTACTTGACAGTTGGCTTCAATGGCCTCTTATAGACTTCACCACACTGGAACCCTTCTGTTGGTATGTCAGAGCTGCCAAGTGTCCCGGTTTACCCGGATTCCATATGATTTAAAAAATATTTTCCGGAAACCCGATTTTTCTGCAAAAAATCCGATTTTGTGGTTCTTATTTATTTATTGTTCTATTTATTTATTATGCACAGTATTTTCCCCTCATTAAAGATATCAGCCATCATTTTTCTTCTGCGTCAGCGCTGGCTGTGGGATTGGGTAGCAAAAGGCGACAAATGTTTTTTTGTTAATCCACGGCACTTCAAGCGCCAAGGTCGCGAGCCCCGCTTTAGTAGCAAGACGGTCGGTGGCTTGGAAAGTTGAAGTACTGGTTTGTGACGCCACATCCACGGCGCTTGTGCAGTGCCTTGTGCAGGGATGTGAATTCTGCGCCAAAACAAAAAATACTGCATCATCATGCTACAAACGGTAGATTTTGTGCCGGAACTGCCATGCCCCGTCAGCATCATCGAGACTTCCACACAGTAAATTCTTTGTGCATATCATTCAGTTTGACACTGTGTAAGACCATGCGATAGGAAGAAAGATTAAGAGACCCCAAGTACTACAGGTTTTATGAAGTTACTATGGAAATCATCAGTACACTATGGGAAACATCCAGTATCTCAGTGAAATAATGTAATTAAACATCTGTGTAAAGTTTATTTTCGTATTTTCAAGATGTTTCGATTGCAAAAACTGGGGAAAAGTTGACGAATTTCACAAATGTTTGTGATCACATAAATTACTGCTGTAGCAGCAATGAGAATGTGGCGTCGTTTTCCGTTTTTGCATATTAATTTTTTCAGACTTTCCTTCTTTTTTCTCCGTCTGATTATATTTTTATTTTTTGATGTTTTCTGTGTGTGCGTGTGATCATGTTCCTCATTTTTAATACCTTCGGTAATATTGAAAAAAAAAAAAAAAAAAGCTGCTTTGTATTTTTTAAGAGTTTTTTCTAATGAAATACATGTTCCCTATTTCTAATAGATGCTTCTTCAAAGCTAATCAATAGAGAGCAATCGTTTTCACCCCATTTCCTTTTATTAAACAAATTAAATTTCTAGATAGGTATTTAATCTGCCTGTGGTAGAATCCATGACATTTCCATGCCCCCATAAAATTGTTTCACGACAAAGTGAGCAACGAGAGTATTGATTTTTCACATTTAATTTTTCATGGTGTTTTTCAATTTCTTAGTCACTTTTTACTCGTACAGGAGATTTTTCCGTTGATTCGCGGAATTCCGCTTTTTCTGTCATCATTTGGGTCATTTTCAAGATCGATGCAAAACTGAAGACCTGTTTTGGGGGGTGGGGGTCTTAAACCTGTAATATTATTATTTATAAATTGTAAACATGTGCACTGCTGAACACTCGTTGATGTCCCGGTTCTTGAATTTGAAAAGTTAGCATTTCTGCTATGGTATAGCTGCATGATTTCCTTTTACCATTCATTTCCTCCTGAAATGTTTCAGGGCTGGGGTGGGGATCCCGGAAAGTTCCGCTGGTGCTGCAATCTACATATGTTGGTCAATAAAATCAGCAATGAGCTGTCACATGGAAGTAGTGGGCAAAATTTCAGTGGTGTGCCATCTAGTATCTATAGTTATTGAAGCTGTTCTTTCTCCATGGAAATCCAGTAATAAATAGCCTATGGTATTTTCTACCCCAAGCACTGAAACACCTGCTATCAAGCTACCCCAACCACTGGCCTTTGTGGATCCCCCACTCCCCAGCCAAATCCACTTCCTGAAGAATGGTCTTTTATGTACTAGAAAATGTAATAGAAATTGGTGTGCTGAATCATAAGAAATCACATTTTTTAAAAAAAGAAGAAAAAAAATTATCTCTCACTCTCTCAGAGGCGGAGCTTGAACCAAAATAAATATTGTGCAGCCTGAGCCCACTTTGAGCTTTCAAGTTCAGCCTGTCTCTGCAATGCTGCATGCCAAAAACGAATTTTTGTTGGATTGAACTATCTAGAAGTTCAGATATGACAGACGGTAGACAGCAGCACTTAGCTTGGACTTCGTTTTAAGAGCCAGATAACTGTAACAAATCTGCTCAGGCATTAATTAAAAAAAAACAAACACCTCTTTCCATGACTTTCACTGTTCCCTCCCCCTTGCAATTAACTATTTATTGTTTTACTTATTGGAAGTGCGGGAAAGGGACACCTGCTTGTTTCTGTTGTATAGCTATGAAATTTTCTGTGGCTGTTTGTTTTTTCTCCCAAATGCTTCAGGCTGCCATTGCTCAAATTTTTGCCTCTCCTTCCAATCATTAACTTAAGAAGCAGAGAGTTATCAATTGGAAGGATAGGCAAAAATGTCAATGGTGTAGTATCTACAGTTCTTGAAAAAGCATATCCTTTTCTGCTGCAATCTACTTTTGTGTGGCCAAGGTAATTTTTTCCCAGAGCCTAGAAAAAAAATTGCCCTCTGCACTTTTCACCCAGACAGATTGTCAAATAATTCTCTTTATGAATTAGGAAATGCAATACACTGGTTTTCATAATTTAAGCAACGAACCAAAAAATCACGATAATTGGGCAAAATATAGTTCAAATTGCACGAAATTTGCATATGTTACAGGCGAAGGCATACAGCATCGATGTACGGTAGGCAAATGAGTGACACTGGCAGTGCTTTATGCAAATGCGCAAGGTGCAAGAGCTTAAGACCAGATGTTTTGGAGGGACGCCAATTCATGTTCTGCAGTGAATAACAATATTTGGAGATGGAGATTTTGTTAACATGGCTTTGAGACATCATTTACCAGCGGAGTTACGCTACAGAGCAATAAGGCGACTCAAAGCAGGGCAAAGGTAGGCCAAGGGTGACAACCTACATGGATGACTGGTATTTGCAGCTTTTGGCATGGTGGAACAGGACTGTTACACCATCTTATCTGAGATCTGTGCTTACGACAGCCACTAGACAGACGATACACATAAGGTTACATGCAGGAGGACTGTATTCTCGGTGACAGGTATATGCATGACCCTCACCCCCGCCACAGAGGGAATGTTTCAGTTGGGCATGAATGCATGTGAACTGGACCCAAAATCAGTGGAGACCTGTTCTGTTCACTGATGAGTCATGATATTGTTTACAGAGTGATTCTCACAGAGTTTACATCTGGAAAGAGGCCAGTACTTGCTATCTTCCCTCTAATATCCAGGAAAGGGACACGTATGATGGTGGTAGTGTTCTGGTGTGGACAAGCGTATCTTTCGGCGGCCGTACCGACCTCTGTGTTGCCACATGGAAACCTCAATGATCAGAGGTATGGAGACCCTGGACCCTATTGTTCATCCATATGTCCGCAATTGGCGATGCATTTGTACTGCAGGCGGATAACGCCCGCCCTCACACGGCTTGCCTCATGCACCAGTACCTGGAACAAGAGACTATAGTCCATGTGAAGAGGGACAGCACACTCTCCCAATCTGAATCCCATTGAGCGTGTCTGGGATGCTCTCTGAAGGTGTGTTGCTGGCCTCCAGCCCCCTCCCCAAACCCTGCTGGGACTCTTCACTGCTTTACTCAAGCAATGGACGCAGCTACCCACGGAACTACTTGACACCATAATTAACAGCATGGAGCATCACTGTCGGGCCTGTATTGCTGTTCGGGTAACCACACTTCGTATTGAAGTACCTTTTCCTATTTCCTCTTGATACCCATATTTGCATCACTCATACAAAATGTAAATGCTTTGTATCACATGTTCTAACGTTTTTTTTTTTTTTTTTGTTGCATTTGGCCTGATAAAGTTTACCACCAAATTTCATCCTGATCAGTTGCATACTTTTTGAGTTATCACGATTTTTCCATTTGTTGCTTAATTTATGGAAACCAGTGTACTAGTCTCGTTTGCCAAATCATATAAAATCACAGTTAACATAAAAAAAAAAAAAAGAAGAAAATTCAAAGCCTGGTTCAGCTTTCAGGTTCATTCCATCTCAGCAATGTTAGACTGATCGGAGAAGTGGGAGTGTTGGATTGAAGTGTGACTTGATGCTGTTGGGATTTCCAGACTATAATGTAATACAAACACTCCAACTGCTGTGGATTATCTGTAATGTAACTACGGACATCGAAAATCTCAGTGAAAATAATTTCTTTAATGATGTGCATCAAGTTTATTTTAATGTTTTATAGATTCTAACATTCATTAAACATTAAGGAGAGTGTTTCTTGAGTATTTTCAATACGATTTATATGTCTAATTGTCTCTGGCCATGTGCAGAGTTATCACTGCCCATGGAATCCTGGAAACGTCCTCAAATTTGAGTTTCCATTTCAGAGCTTGGAAGGTCTTTAATTTTTCGTATTGTTGCATAAGGTCCTGGAGTAGTACTAGAATTATTTCCATCATTTTTTTTTCTGATTGCAGGGGGGAAAAGTTAAAAGTTTTTTTTTTTTTTTTTTTTTTTTAATTCTTTTTGGATTTGAAGATGACTGAACAATTTCCGGTCTATGTAGGAACTTCGTTTACTGTAAGGTTCTCATTGGAACATACGTTGATTCTTGAGGTAAACTAAAAACAAATATGGAAGCCGCTTAGTGTTTCTGACAACTGTAAGGTTCTCATTGGAACATATATTGATTCTTGAGGTAAACTAAAAACAAAAATATGGAAGCCACTTAGTGTTTCTGACAACTGTAAAGTTCTCATTGGAACATATATTGATTCTTGAGGTAAACTAAAACAGAAATATGGGAGCCACTTAGTGTTTCTGACAACTGTAAGGTTCTCATTGGGACATACATTGATTCTTGAGGTAAACTAAAACAGAAATATGGAAGCCACTTAGTGCTTCTGGCAACTGTAAGGTTCACATTGATTCTTGAGGTAAAGTAAAACAGAAATATGGAAGCCACTTAGTGTGTCTGACAACTGTAAGGTTCTCATTGGGACATACATTGATTCTTGAGGTAAACTAAAACAGAAATATGGAAGCCACTTAGTGTTACTGACAACTGTAAGGTTCTCATTGGGACATACATTGATTCTTGAGGTAAAGTAAAAACAAATATGGAAGCCCCTTAGTGTTTCTGACAACTGTAAGGTTCTCATTGGAACATATATTGATTCTTGAGGTAAACTAAAAACAGAAATATGGAAGCCACTTAGTGTTTCTGACAACTGTAAAGTTCTCATTGGAACATATATTGATTCTTGAGGTAAACTAAAACAGAAATATGGGAGCCACTTAGTGTTTCTGACAACTGTAAGGTTCTCATTGGGACATACATTGATTCTTGAGGTAAACTAAAACAGAAATATGGAAGCCACTTAGTGCTTCTGGCAACTGTAAGGTTCACATTGATTCTTGAGGTAAAGTAAAACAGAAATATGGAAGCCACTTAGTGTGTCTGACAACTGTAAGGTTCTCATTGGGACATACATTGATTCTTGAGGTAAACTAAAACAGAAATATGGAAGCCACTTAGTGTTACTGACAACTGTAAGGTTCTCATTGGGACATACATTGATTCTTGAGGTAAAGTAAAACAGAAATATGGAAGCCACTTAGTGTGTCTGACAACTTAAGGTTCTCATTGGGACATACATTGATTCTTGAGGTAAACTAAAACAGAAATATGGAAGCCACTTAGTGTTTCTGACAACTGTAAAGTTCTCATTGGAACATATATTGATTCTTGAGGTAAACTAAAACAGAAATATGGGAGCCACTTAGTGTTTCTGACAACTGTAAGGTTCTCATTGGGACATACATTGATTCTTGAGGTAAACTAAAACAGAAATATGGAAGCCTCTTAGTGCTTCTGGCAACTGTAAGGTTCACATTGATTCTTGAGGTAAAGTAAAACAGAAATATGGACCCACTTAGTGTATTTGACAACTGTAAGGTTCTCATTGGGGCATACATTGATTCCTGAGGTAAACTAAAAACAGAAATATGGTAGTGTTTCTGACAACTATAAGGTTCTCATTGGAACATACATTGATTCTTGAGGTAAACTAAAAACAAAAATATGGAAGCCACTTAGTGTTTCTGACAAAATGTCTTCAATTTATGGGCAATATTTTAAGCAAAAATTCGCTTTTTTATGAATTTACGCTGTCATTTTGCTGCTCTGGCAATTTCTTTTTTATCAAGTGTGTAATGCAGTTGTTTTTTGTTACTACTGAAAAATGCTGAAAACTTCGGATTTTTGTAGTTTTTACTACTGAAAAAGCTAATAACAATGGATTTTTTTAGTGCTTACTACGGAAAATTTCCACTCAGGTTTAGAGTCTGTGGTAATGACAACTACTTCCTGGAGGAGGGAGTGAGTGAGTGAGGGCAGGGGAGGAAGCAATAGATGCCCTTATTTGTAGGGAAGGGTTCAGCCTGTCCTGGTCGATAGCTTAACATGCCCATTCAATAATGCACAGTCTGTATTAAGTGGTTCAGAGTGACTCAACCTACTTGGGGGTCGATCCTCCAACCATCTAGTCAGAGGGCAGTTGTTTAACCTGAAGGCCCCTCCCTGCTATACAGTAGGTAGGTATCTGGCCTACTTGTAGTCTGCAATGGATTTCATTTGGCTGTTTTATTATGACATGGAAGTTCAGGTTTGTGGATGAATGCAGTGTGTATAATAAATCATACTTTCCATTGTATTCATTTTAATGTGCACTATAACATTTGAACTGTGGCTTTTGTAGTATTATTTCTGTATGTTACTCCATAACTGCATATGCTTTCTCACTAAAAATATGTTTTTCAATTTATAGGTTAATTGTTCAAGGACTTTGAAACATGGTCCTATGTGTATAAAATGTGCAACAGCTCCATATTACACTCCTCAAATTATTAGAACCTTATTCCTCGAAAACTTGGATCCTATAAAAGATTTTGCTCACAGAAGCCTGAAATTTTTGGTTGGTCCCCCTGTCTTCCAACCCACCAATGTCTGATGACTATGATGCCTTCATGCGATGGATCTGATCTATGTGACCAGTGTGGGTATTCCACATTAGCAGTTAAAGATTTACTCTGCTATTTCACTGTGGATCATGGTTTTTGTTTATATGGTTTTTTATAATCTCAAGAGCATTCTTAATGTTTCAAATTTGGCATCTATCAGAGGTTCTGTTGCTAGTACATACTAGTGTGGAAAAAATGATCTTGTAAAAAGTTGTTGCATACCATATTATTAACATTGTATTAATCTGTGTTTGTAAACGTTGATACTTTTGCAAAGTATTGATGGCATTCGTCTGAATTGTGGGTTTATCCTGCAAACAATAAATTAAAAGAAAAAAATTCTTTGTTTCATTTTGTAGTGTTACTTCGGTTTGTATTTGGGGAAAGAACGTTATCTATAAGTAGGAAATGTGCAACACAGACAAGTGATGGCATAAATCATTCCGTGTAGTTCATTCATCATTCATGAATGATCATTCAATCTCTAGGTTGCCACTATGCTCACTGAGTAAACCATTCGTTGGAGGGATCCGGTGTTTGTGAATGATGTACTACTTTCAATGATACCGTTGAAATTGGCAAACTATTTAAAAGAGCAAGAGCTTTTTACCTTTCATGATGAATGAGCCAGTTCGTAGCTAACAATTTTTGCATACCACTCAAATGAATGGCATTTACATATTGTCTTTTTTAATTAAGTTTCACCATTATTACCTAGCTGACTGATGATGGCTCATTCACATAACGGTTGACACTTATTAATTCCTGACATTACTTTTCTTAATGGGAATTCATTTCTGAACTCATGTAAACAAAATAAATTTAGAGGTGTTGCGACTTCAGTGTGCGTTGCAGTAAAGTACAGGGGGGAAATGGGTCTGTCACTTTTTTTCCAAAATGAGAAAAACAAATTTTTAAGTTTAAAACATAACTCCTATTTTTCATAAAGAGTACAAAAATCATACATATCACCAAGCTGTTCTCTGAGATTCAGAGGTTAGCTCCAAAAAGAAATACAACCACCAGATATATTTACTTACTGTTGTCGTATCAAACTTCTCCATTTACAGCGATTTTGACATACAACTCGGGCTTCACTGATATGCATTACATGCCATACACAAGATCTTTTATACTTCACACTCATAATCTTTTTCTCGTGCAGACACTCCTAAATCTGATCCACTCATGTCTTCCTTGGCCTTCCTCTGCCTTTCCTTCCTGCCATTTGGCCTAAAAAGATTTTCTTAGTAAGCATCTCATCACTCATTCTTTCAACATGGCCAAACCACCAAAGCATATTAGTCTCCACCTTGCTAACAACATTTTGCTGCACATCACACAACTGCAACACATCTTCATTCCTCACACAATCGGACCACGTCTAGCCCCCCCCCCCCGCGTAAGTAACGCATTTCTCCAGCACACAAACGACTTCTATGTTTCTTCTGTAGTACCGAGGTTTCACTACCATACATCAGAGTAGGAACAATTACACTTTCATACACAGATGTGCGGGATTCTCTAGAGAACCCATCGTTCCTGTAAAAACCTCCCAGAGCAGCTATGACTTTCAATGAAGAATTCACTCTCCTACTAAATTCACCATCCAATTTGTTCTCTCTGTCAAACATGCTTCCTAATTACACAAACTCACTCACCTGGTCAATCACTGTGCCATTTATTATTACATTACATTCAGTGCTACCAGTTCCTCTCTCAAAGACCATAACTTTGATTTTTCCTTTATTTATACTCAGTTGGAATTTCATGCAAACTTCATACATCCGGAACAACATACTCTGCAACTCACTTTTGCTCTCTGCCAACAGGACAAATGTCATCAGCATACAGCAATTTGCACACATGGATATCACCAAGACATCCACTATTATCTGTTTTGGCATCATGCATGCATCCATAAATATATTAAACAGCCATGGTGACATTACACAACCTTGCCTGACTCCTGCACCAATAGAAAACCATTTTAATAAAACACCATTCACTCCTACCAGCATACATGGCTTTTACACTATTAAGTAGATTTCCAGTAACACCATATTCATTCAATACCATCCACAAAAGTGTCCTATTTACTCGGCCGTAAGCTTTCTCTAAATCTATGAAGGCAGCAAAAATTTTCTTCCCAACAGCCAGATACTTCTCATAATGCAAAAATTTGGTTAGTGCAGCCTTTACCAGGCATAAAACCACTCTGAACATCCCACACTTTCTCTGATGTAAGACCCCATACCTTTTCAATAATGACCTTACCAAACACTTTTCCTGGCACACTCAGTAGGCTAATACCACAATAGTTCTTGCATTCAGTCTGATCACCTTTTCCCTTATATCAGGGAACAATAATAGCATCCGAGGGACCACTTCTAATTCCCAGCGCAAATGGCAAATTTCAGCTAACCAGTCAATTACAGAGTCACCATCATATTTCAACATCTTGGCAGTTATGCCATCAACTTGTAGAGCCTTACGATTCTGAAGAGATTTTGGAACTTTACACACTTCTTCTCTTGAGATCCCTCCTGTGCTTCCATCCCTAACTGTGACATCATCTACATCTGTCTCAGAATCATCTTTGCTTTCTTGATCTACTAACTCACAGAAATATTCACCCCATCTTTCACTTAACTCATTGGGCTCCCAAATCATTTCCCCACTCCTATTCTTCACACAACTTACAACTTTGTTTCCCCTATTTTTCTTGAGTCTCACTTACTTCCAAAGAGTTTTATCTTTCCAAAAAGCCAATTCATGCCTTTCCACCGTCTCCTTCCTAAGTTTTGCTTTACCATACCTTCCAACTACTACGGACTCAGTTGTTTGACTATGGAACTCACTGTTGAAACTACAGATTCTACGAATTTTCATTTTGTTTCTCTTTTTTTTTTTTTTTTGCTGTTACGAAATTATTTCGTGTTTCAAAACTTTCGAAAATCGTAGTTAAACGGAGTAAAAGATTTTTCCCGTAACCGTAAATTTTTCCCTCGATGTTGCGTTTGTGTCCAATATTCTTGTTAAATGTCATTTTAAATCTGTGTAAAACTGAAGAGAATTTGGGGATAGGGATCGTTTTCCGTCAGCTGACGGTATTTCGTGTTTCAAACTTCCGAAAACGGTAATTAAAAACGGAGTAAAAATTTTTGCCGTAATTGTTATTTTTTTCTTTCTTCAGATGTTGTCTTTGTGTCCAGTAGTCTTGTTAAATATCATTTTATTGCATAAATGTTTGTATTTCATCTTCAAACTGTAGGCAACAATTTGCGAAAACGGAAGTTAGACGCCGCGAAAATTTCCTCATTGTCTTCTTTCGCGAATTTGAGGAATTCCGCCTTTTTCGTTATTATTTTGGTCATTGGCGAGATCGATGTTCTAACTTGACACCACTGCCGTTTACGACGTCAGTGGTGTCAAGTTAGAGCTCATTGGAAGACGGAGTGGAGATCTGTTGTGTTCTGATGAAAGCCGGTTCTGCCTGGGTGCCAGTGATGGCCGTGTGTTGGTTAGAAGGAGGCCAGGTGAGCGCCTGCAACCAACCTGTCTGCGGCCGAGACACACTGGACCTACACCTGGAGTTATGGTCTGGGGAGCAATTTCCTATGACAGCAGGAGCACTCTCGTGGTTATACCATACACCCTGATGGCACAGTTGTACGTCGGTCTGGTGATTCAACCTGTTGTGCTGCCATTCATGAACAGCATTCCAGGGGTGTTTTCCAACAGGATAACGCTCGCCCGCATACCGCTGTTGTAACCCAACATGCTCTACAGAGTGTCGACATGTTGCCGTGGCCTGCTAGATCACCAGATCTTTCACCAATCGAGCACGTGTGGGACATCATTGGACGACAACTCCAGCGTCACCCCCAACCAGCATTAACCATCCCTGTATTGACCGACCAAGTGCAACAGGCATGGAACTCCATCCCACAAACTGACATCCAGCACCTGTACGACACAATGCATGAACGTTTGCGTGCTTGCATTCAACATTCTGGCGGTTACACCGGTTATTAATATACCAGCATTTCACATTTAAAATGGCTCTTTTCGTGCTTACATTAAGCTGTGATCTTGAAACCTTAATCGATTAAATATGTTACCTATACAAATGTATTGCCGCCATTTCATTCCTCTACAACTATTTTTTCGTGGTGTTGGGATTTTTTTTTCCGTCAGTGTATATCAATATTACCATTTCCTAATGGAGGTTCAATTCACCTCTAGTTACACAATACAAAAGAGAATGAGCTGTTTAGAACATGAAGAAATACATGGTCAAGTGACATTATTGTGACCACAAGCTAATATCTAGAGTAACCACTGTGTGCAGTGCGGACAGCAGCTAGACGGGCTATGAGTGACTCAATAAGGTGCTGGAAGGTGTTCACAGGTATATGGAGCCATGCAGACTGCAGCGCAGCTGCTGGAGGGTGCATGGTGGAAGATCCATAGAGCCAACAGCACGATAAAGGTGGTCCCACAGATGCTCAATTGGGTTTAAGTCTGAGGAATTAGGGGGCCAGGGAAGTACTTTGAAATCTTCATCATGCTCTTCTAACCGCTCTCGGACGTTTCTAGCTGTGTGACATATGACATTGTCGTGCTAGAAGATCCCATCCACTCCAGGAAAGACAAACGGCATGTATGGGTTATTGTGGTCTGCAAGGATGGATTCATAATGAATTCAGGCCATAGTGCCTTTCACAGGTATGAGTGGACCCAGAGAACACCACAAAAACATTCCCCAGATCATAACGCTGCCCCCAGCAGCTTTTATTTCCAAAATCTAAGTCGAAATCAGACCGCCATAAAGCACCTTTAAACTATCGAAGAGTTAGCAGCTCCCCATTACTAATCAGCATGTCTCCATCCAGCAATGGTTGAAGTGTTTGTTCTCCAATGTTTCTCGCCTTATATGCCAATGTCCATCCGTTTGATGAAGCAGAAAGCATGACTTGCCGGAGAAGGCAATCCTTTGCCAATCAGCGGAGGTCCAATTTCAATATTGCCCCATACGCAGCAGGGTTTGCCGAATTGTCATTTTAGACGCACTTCCGGTAGTCCTCTGGTTCATTTGGCCAGCGGGTTGCTCCACTGTAGCGTGTCAGTCAGCCTTCGTGCACCTTTGCAGCTAACGTTCACCTCTCACATCAATGGCATGTGGTGCTCTGCAGTTTCCACTATCTTATTCGCAATGGTGCCATTTCTCCAATCACGATACACTTTAACCACAGCAGCATGCAAACAGTTCACAAACTGCGGTGTTTCAGAAATACTGCCACCCTTGGCCTGAAAGCCTATAATCATCCCTTTTTGCAAATCTTACAAATCGCTTCTTTTATCCATAACAGCAACGAGTGATATATTTTCAGATCAGATCATATGTAGAGGATTTTAGGGAGTGTCTGACCCCAGGTATCTTAAACAACACTTAGAAACAGGAAGCTAGGAGATTTGGGCTAGAGTGCCTGATAGGAAAGTGACACAGGAGCAAGGTAAAAAGGGGGAGGAAGACGCCCTTATTTATTACCGGGGGAGGGTCCTAGTACCCGGGGCCTGACAGCTTAACGTGCCCATCTGACGCACGGCGGGTATTTAGTGGTTCGAACCCCTCCAAGCCAGCGCACACCGCATGCCTTCTTTCATTGGCTACGCGCTGCTGACGTCAAAAGTAGGAGGTGGTCACAATAATGTGACTTGACTGTGTATTACTATCAGTTGATGCCAACACACATGTAGAACTTCTTGTAGTCATTATGTTGGCAAAAAAAGAAAGAAGCTTACCCACAGTATTTGTAGTTGGAACCCTGCTTACTGCTGCAACTCAGACTATTAAAAACAAATGTTTGTATTGGAAATTTATATATAAATCCACTACAAAACACTTCTCTCAAATAGTCAAATCTCATCTTCAGTGATCATTAGCCACAGCAAAATGCTTTCCTTCACATACAATGTGCGCCACAGTAAGTATGAGTGTTTTTCTTCTTGAAAAGCTTAGTTCTCCAGTTCTAATGGGAAGACGAAGGGTGGGAGATGCATGGATACACAACAAAAATACCACAGGATATAAAATAAAAATGTACAATATAGGAAATCTGTAACAACTATCACAGTATTGGGTACAAGAGATTAACATGCAAAACAATATAGGCTAAGTACACGGAGCTTAGAACATGAACTGTAAGCAAATAAACCACAATAAAAATTTGAATGTGCTTCTTCAGCTACCACAAAAACCTCAGCTTTGAAGAAGTTGCAGTCTGTTGATAAAACAGTGAGTGCGACAGGCCATAAGCACGATAGCAAAAACACGTGCCACACCCACTGTGTAAGGAATGACCTTTTAGCTACATCTCACCGATTTTACCAAAAAAAAGTAAGCACCTGGGAGATATGATGTAAAGGAAGAAAAGGTAACAAGAAGAAGTACTTTAAATAACAACACAGAACCAAAATGGTAAAGTTTAATTAAAGTATATATGCTGTAAAGCATTAATGGTCTAATTAATAGAAAAAAAAAAAGATTATTCGTGAGAGAGTTAAAATGCATGAAAAAATGTTTTGTCTCAGAATATATACATGCATTACAGAAAAACAACTAAATCAGGTACAGGAAACATTTGGTATCAGAAGTGAATGAAATATATTTATTTAATAGCTTATTTATGGAATATCAAAGTAAGTGATGATCCTGAAAAGCTCTGTAAAATGAGTAACAAAACATGAAGTTTTAGAATACCAAAAATTTGGAATGACTAGAAATAGGCCAAAGAAAGTCAAATCTATTTTTGGAATGAACAATAAATACAGGCAATTCAGAGATGTATAAGGGTGTCCCACTTGCTACCGAACCCGGCATTTCTTTAATTAACACCAATGAAGATATTGCAACGAAATTTTAAGTGGACTTTCCTCATTTCCTGCAAAATGTGATTACATCACAATGTGCTGGAAGTGGCCACCATTTGTGTCCAGACAGCATTGAACCTAGCGCTGTCTGCCAGCCAGCTGGACGTGCCTCTCTGCTGCTTTGTTATGCCATTTCGCTGAGTGTGTCTACACAATACGGTTGTTGATAGTGAGTGCTCGTGGCTGTTGTGTACGTGTGAAGATGTATCAATATACTCTGGAGAAACGAGTGTTTATTGGAAAACAGAATAGATAGTCTTATCAACAGCAATTCCTAGAGAGGTTTGCAGGTAGATATCCGCCGGGTGAGTCCATCATTTGAGCATTGTCAAAGAAAGTGGAAATCAAGAGGACTTGATTAGACGACCATGCAGGAGGTCGTCCACAAATGTCCGAGGAAACAATTCAGAATGTAAAGAGCCGACTACGGAAGTCACTTCGCCAACTGTCACAGGAAACGGTTGTCTAAAAGCACTCAGTTCAGTTTTAATTAAAGGGAGCTCCAGTGCTATTACTTTATCTTGTAGCACACTTGCCAAAACACCTTGTCTATTAGTTTATAATCAGTATTATTTATTAGCTATGTTCAAATCTACAATTTAGTATACTGATGAAGCCCTAAAACGGGTAAAAAAAAATATTAACTTTTGGTAAATTGTAGCTAATTTCTAACCCCTATTGTTTTTGTTTACGGTGTGAAGTTTTTGGAAATGAACACTATCATCATTCTAGGTGGGTTATTAATAATTCAAAGACTATTATCTTAATAATATAGTTATATTGAACATCCTTTTCAATGTGCTTCAGTTATGAATACCCCTCCAGTTACATAACTTACACTATTCCAGTAAATTTGCTACAACTTTTGTAAACAGCTCTGTACAACCTATGTCATGTGACTTTGTTAATTTTGCTACAGATTCAGAATACTACATAAGCTAAAAGCAAGAAAATCACAGCAAAATATACAGTAGCCATTCACAGTAAATTGCAATGAACAATTAAATCCCAAAGAACTTAAACCTAGTAACGGAAAATAAAGTGATACTAACTAACCGGTGGAATGAGATACCTGGTATTTTCTTTTTAAATTTATTTGCACAGCTGAATGCCATGCAGGATCCTACGGAAACTAAATATCAACAAGCTGAAGTATGCTGTCAAACACACAAAGAAATCTACACTAACAAACTAGTTTAACAAAAAATATGAACTTCTAAAAATCACTAAATTTTCAATGCTTTCCTATGGCAGATACGACCAAGAGAGTAACCAACGCTCTGTAGGTAGCAAAGCACACGGAAGGATATCAAAACAGATTGCCTTCAAACTTCTGCGTTCAAGGCGGCTCCTGTATTTTCTACTTCCATCTGATATAGGCGCATACCTGCCAACTCTTTCGGACTTTTCCGATTTTTTATAGTCTTCAGGTTTTCCGGCCGGAAGAACTTTTCTGCCAGATTCTAAAATTTTCTGTATTTTTTGCTAAAAGTATCCCTATAAATAAAATATATAAGAGAGATGGGAATTCTGCACCATTATGCGCCAGAACCCCCATGCTCTGGGAGTCATTGTCAGGACTTCGGAACAGTAAATTCTCAGTGCACACCGTTCCGCTTGACGCTGAATAAGATCACGCGGTGGGAAGAAAGATTCAGAGACTCCAAGTACTGCGGATTTTTACATAGTTACTACGGAAACCGTCGGTCCGCTATGGACGACGGAAAACATCGAGTATGGTATAGAAATCGTTGGTCCGCTGCGAATGACAGAAAACATAAAATATACATATGGAAATTGAAAATCTCGCTGAAATAACGTTATTAAACATCTATCTGTCTAAATTTTTTTCATGTTTTCAAGATCCTAACACTTGTTAATAGGTTCTAAAGACCACCGTGAGCTACCCCTAGTCTGTGTAGGCACTTATTACATTTACTGCAGGATTCCTATTGGTGTTTGAGGAAAACCAGAAAAAGAAAAAAATGTTAGCTCCACTTAATGTTTCTCAACTTCAGAAGCAGACCTGTGTCCCTGATAATGTTAAATTAAGCAGAAGAAAACAGTATAGGTTTGCAAAGAAAAAGTGTGAACATTCAAAGTGGCCAGGTACTTCTTAGGGAAACAAAAAATGTACGATATCATGGCATGTATTGGGGGGGGAATGGGGGAGACAAAGAGCAGCAAGAAAAAAAGTTAAATTCTGCATAGATATCCAAAAGGATAGAAATTTTTCTTGCTGACTTGTATCGATGGAATGTTTCAAAATTTAGTAAATTATACATAATTGACTTCTTTATTAATCTTTCCCTTGTTTTTGTTGAAGTGCATATAAAAGTTAGTGTGTAACTATTGCAAAACAAGATATACACTGGCGGATAGTGAAAATAGAACACCAAGAAGGAGACGTCTGATACCAAAGAAATTTATACAGCATAATAACGGAATACAGAGGATAACGTGATCAAAACATGGCAAAATACAGCTGTATTTGCTGGTAAACTGAAAAATATTATTTCCATGTAACATGGTTAGTACGAGGTTGAACCGCCATGAACTGCGTCACACTGTGCAATTCTGGCATGGAGTCTGTCGTACAGATGTTGGATGTAAGTTTGGGGTATAGAGTTCCAAGCATCCTCAACCTGGACGCGTAAATCGGGAATGGTCGTGGCTGGCCGTGGAGACCGGATAAGTCGTTGTCCCATAAAATCCCACACATGCTCAATGGGGGACAAATCCGGTGAACGTGCAGGCCATGGAAGTTGTCTCACACCCGGAAGTGCATGTTGCGTTGCACGTGCCATGTGTGGGCGTGCATTATCTTGCTGGAAAACACCACAATGGACCGACCTTACAAATGGCACAACGGGCTGAATGATGTTGTCGATGTAGGAGGTGCTGTTTAACGTACCCGGTACAAACACTAGTTGTGTACGGGAGTGATAGCTGACCGCTCCCCACACCAGGAGACCAGGTATAGGCCCTGTGTGTCGCTGGCGGATGCAAGAAGAGTGGAGACGCTCCCCTGTGTGTCTGCGAACACGCATACGGCCATCGGAGGTTCCCAAGCAGAATCTGCTTTCATCGCTGAACACGACAGATCGCCATTGCGTTCTCCAGTGCAGACGTTGGTGACACCACTGCAGCCGTTCCTGACGGTGGGCTGGAGTCAGAGGTACACATGCCAGAAGCACACGTGCACGTAGTCCTGCATCCAGTAGACGGTTGCGGATTGTTCGCACAGTCACCTCAGGTGCAACGGCAGCTCGGATTTGCGTCGCAGTGGATGTTCTGCTTGACAACGCCGCTCTTCTTATGCGTCGATCGGTCCGCTCATCAGTCCGTCTGTGACTCCCGGTTCCACATCTTCTCGTGTGGGAATGTTCCTCGGACCATCCTACCACCACCGATACTTCCCGTCCAATTCGCTCCTCAATACGGCCTTGCGGAGTCTGACTAGACCTCGCTCAAAGTCTGATAACTGCTGAAATCGTACATGTCTTCCATGTCCAGGCATTGCAGCTTCTTCAGGGTCTTTGCGCGTGTCTGTATGCCGACGACTGATTACATTTACTTTGCGGTACGATTATTTGCATATTATACCGTGCTGTGGCGGAAGCGCTCACCGGTTGGTCCCGAAATTAACATAACACCTACATAAACTCGACCCCATTAACATATGTAAATTTCATGATCGTCTGCCAATTCCTTCTTGGTGTTCTTTTTTCACTTTCCGGCAGTGTAGTTTTTTGCTCTGTTTGGACATTTTATATTGTTTAATAACAAACTAAAGTCAGAAAAATCTTCCTGATTATTATGCAATCTTCTGGATTTTTTTGGCAATCTTTTGGTTTTTCATTAAATTTAATTGGCAGCTATGTAGGCGTATATGTCGCAGACATCTTGCCACAGTTTGTCGGTATATCCATGTTCCTCTGCTGGAATGGAAGCGGCTCACAACCTGACCAGCCATGGTGCACTGATTACATTTTGCTGTTAAACTAAAAATCTGTCTTCATGCGTCGTAGTAGAGCGAGGGCGACCTCCTAGCATGAATCTGGAACACATTCCATTGGGTTGAAATGCTACCCAGAACCTGAATACCACACTGCAGGATTCCAAACTCCCTGCCAACATCACTCACTGGGTGGCCGCCTTTCAGCTTCTGTGTAATTCTTCCCCATGTGAAATCATTTAAGTGATGTCTTAGAGACATAACATAAATTACATGTTCGTACATTTATGCCTCCCCAGCAAAAACACAAGTGCTGGGAAACTGCTGGCCACCAGCTGGCAGTGATGGGTCACTGCTGGCTGAAATCGGCCACTCACTGCCCTGTAGCAGTCTGTTGGTGGCAGCACCATCAGTTGGAAGCCATTGATGGCCCTGCAGCATCGCCGTGAATTGCGAGCCACCAAGCAAGTGCCACTAGTGGCCCGTAGCTGGCAACCGATGAAACACCAGGTGGAAGCAACAGGACTGCACATGCGCAGAAGCAACACGTGCTGTAGCTCTCGTGGTACCAGTTAGTCGAAGAACACGCTATCGCCATCGTGTTATTTTAGTGGATGTTAAAAAAAAAAAAAGCCATATGTAGAGAGGCGAATTAATTTCCTAATGAAATGCCACGTTGATAAAGATATCAGATTAAGCCATGAAATACACCTACTCCATTCCCATGAATAACAAGAAATAATTTGAAACCACTTGAAACAACAGTCCTGGGAAAACATTTAAAAAAATGCTTGTTGGAAAAAAAATATTACATGCGTACAAAATTTATCAATTATTGTAAGAAAAAAAAAAGCAACGCTATGTGGATATAATGTACTCATCTATGGGTTGAACACAAGACTGGAGGAATTCGCTTCTAAAAATAACGAGAAGTAAAATAAAATATCTTTCCTCTTTAAAACAAATGTAGCTTCGGACAACGGAAAGGAAAGATACAACGTTAAAAATGTAACAGAATGTGACATGAACGGGTGAATATATTAATCCAACAATCGCCTTTCAAGACGACAAGGACAGCACAAAACTTTGGAAAGCGCCTTTAAGTTGCCGCACTCCTTGAAAATAAGTAAAGTTCCCTTAAGGTTAACAAAAAAACTATCGTTACGTTGAAAAAATAAATTTATGAATTACATGAAACTGACATTTATGAAAAGTACCTCACGAAATTGTAAAATTAAAGAGAGAACCTTAAAATATATCGTTGTTCAAATTTCGCCAATTTGCGATGAACATACTTTTTACGTGGCCATGAGAGTGTAATTTGATTGACATTAAATGTCCGTCAGTACTGTTTCACACGTTATGCAAGTTCTGCAATCGGGAGATTGTTAAATGATGTTAGATACGTGTGGGGCATAGTATTGGCAAATGAAATCAAGAAACAAACTATATATGTACTTACAATATTCGTAGTTATTAATGAAGTTATCCAGTTCAAGATTGGAGTGCTGCCAAAATAGTTAAATATCATCAATGTATCGGAGATATACATATGGTAAGTATATATTAGAATTATCTAATATACTGTTTTTAAATTTAACAGTTGTTATCCATCAATACAGGTTAGTAAAGAAATTGAAGTTATTGGCCAGCTAAACTTCTTGGATATCTCTATACACAAGGATAACGGAATTATAGAATATTCAGTCTACCGGAAACCGTCGTATGTACAAGCAATTGTCCCAAAGGATTCTACACATCCTTGGAAATACAAGACTGCAGCATTCTGCTTTTATATTAAAAGAGCCATTACACACTCATCCAATAAAATATCAGAGATCAAAGAGCTAAAATGGATTGAAAAAACTGCAGAAGAGTTTGGATATAATAAAGGATTAGTCAAATCTTTATATAACAACATTACGGCCGGTATACATCGTTCCGAAAGTAATATTGAAAAAAAAAGCAATATTATGGAAAATTTCCATACTTACCTCCTATTATACTATTTTAAAAAAAGAATGTTACAACCACAATATTAACATTGCAGAAACAGTCATTGATAATGGAAGTATACTTACTACTACTAATAATAATATATCAGTTCTAAATAAATCTGGCATTTATGTCATTCCAACAGTTAAAGATGATAACCAAAAAGACAAAGTATATATCGGAAGTATGCATAGAAGATTATTGACTAGATTAAATGAACATATTACGAATTGGACAAGAAGAGATGAAAAAACTTCATTAATACAACATTGTATCAGAAATCATGTAACTCCTGATTGGACTAACACAAAAATTATAACATCGCATAGATCACATGCCCAGATTCTGACCTCCGAGGCTGTAGTCATTGAGAAAACCAAAAGATACAACTGTAACGTTAATAGTCCAGTAGAGCTTAGTTTGCATGGAGGTACCTTATTGAACAGGAGAAAAACATTTCAAGAAAAAAAACAATAACATAAAACACCGAACATCAAATATTACTTAAAAATACAAATGCATATTTCTACTCCATCAATGCTACTTGTTTATTTTTGTTTAACTACAGATGGCAACACCATAGATGTGCGCAATAAAACCCAAACCATGATGCGCAAATATCTACATGACAGGGCTGAACATGCATTCGGGTTGAGCAGCATATCTGAGCGAGTGAGTGCGGTAATTCCAATGTCCGTGCACCTACCACTGATGATAGCTATGAATATTAGTAGAAACTAGTTTGGTGCTTGGCAGTCGGGAGATTTATTTCTTTATGCTTTGTAATCAAGATGATTATTTCTTTTTCAAGACTGTTTTTAAAATTTTGGCAAAATTATAATTCGTTTTCATGTTTCATTATTATCGTGGTGCTTCACAGTCAAGATGATTTCCTCTTCGGGATTATAGTTCGTTTTTTTTTTTTAATTCGACAAGGTTTTAATTCAGTTTTATATTTCGTTGTTGTTAAAGGAATTTTTTACCTTCATTGTAAAAATTCATCTTGTTCAATTTTATCTGGTGCAAATTTTACAATATCATGAATTTTATTCTAAACTTCATAATTGAAAAAAGTTCACATTCTTTGAAGACGTACATATGAAGCCCTGACAGCCACTACGAATATTGTAAGTACATATATAGTTTGTTTCTTGATTTCAATTGCCAATACTATGCCCCATACGTATCTAACATCATTTAACAATCTTCTGATTGCAGAACTTGCATAATGTGTGAAATAATAATGACGTACAATTTAATGTCAATCAAATTACACTAAAGAGAGAACCATTCGATTACACATTCCGCAGGAAAGAAACAGCTTCAAGCACACTCTCGTGGGTGGCAAATCAGTCCCTTCAGTAGAGAGCCCGCCTCCCACAGCCCTGGTTCGTTTCCACCTAGATCCAGACGGGCGTTTTTCCGGTCTGTTGAGAAAATTTCCCACTAGCGGACCACATTAGGCTAGCCATCATTTATGGCACGTGCTTGCAGGGCCACTTGTGGCAGCTACTGCCTGTGATGGATAACTGATGGCCCTGTTGTGGCATATGACAACTGATGGGGGTGCCAACTGTTAGCCGGAACTGCTGGCCCTTCTGTTGGTGGCCTGGCAGCTGCAACATAGTGTTGGGCCAGCAAGACTGTTTTTGCTGGGTCACGTCCAGATTTTCCTTCAAACACATGTAGCCTATTTCACCTTTTTCTGTTTTGTGTGTTAAAGTAATACCATACCCCTGTGCCCACGATTCGACATTTTGCACATGCACCAGCTTTCTACTGAACCTCCCCAGTTATGGAAATTGCTACAAGCTGTTGCACCTGGTTTTGTGGTTGTAACCTTTTGAAATAGAATTTGTCCTTAGTACCCGAAATACTTAACGGGAATTATAGAGGATAAATTTCTTAAGGTACATTATCTCTTAAATTTTTTATCTATACACTAGACAGACCTGCCAACCTCTCGGAACCAAAAAACGTAACACTCAAAAAGAAAAATCATAACATGACGCATGCTGATATTTTTTAAACCTATTTCACCTATATAAATTCTTGATGATGAGAATGTAGGGATTTTTTCCCTACATCAAAATTTTATTGAGAAACTAATTTAATCTAATCAGAAAACAATTTTACGTTGTTAATTATTAGAATAAAAATTACGATTACGGGAGAAATCCTCACTCTGTTTAACTTCCGTTTTCGGAAATTTTGAGAGGTGGAAAACTTGCATCTTAGGAGGTCTGGAAGCTAGATGGTTCAATCAGGTTCTGGGGATGTCGTTTTTGTCTGCAGGACCAAAATAAATCTGCGACGTGCATCAGCCGTCGCCACGTTTCTTCTACGAGGATTAGTAGAAAATGAATCTGCGATGTACGTCGGCTGTCGCTGCATTCTTCTACGGGGTGGGACAGTGGGTACAAAAAAAAAAAAACTGCGATGTACGTCGTCACGATTCTTTTACAGGGACGAGTACAAAATAAATCTGCGATGTACGTCGGCCTGCGCCACGATTCTTCAACGGGGACGAGTACAAAATAACACGTCGACCATCGCCGCGATTCTTCTAAAATTACAATTACGGAAAAATTCCTCACTACACCTATCTTCCGTTTCGGAAATTTTAAAAAGCGTAAAACTTGCATCTATGACAGGAAGTCTGCAAGATGGTTTAATAGGGTTCTGGGGATGTCGTTTTTTGTCTGCAGGACCAAAATAAATCTGCGACGTACGTAGCCACGATTCTGCTACAAGGCTTCTGCCTGAAAACGGGAAAAATGTAAGGAAAATATGACTATTAAAAAAAAATCGTATTAGCGTACTGCAGCATGATTTATCGTACTAAATACGATAAAATCATAACAGTTGGCAAGTCGGACTAGATCATCGTCAGGAGTTCTTGCTGGTCTTACTACTTCCACAGGTCTGGTGACCAAACCTGGTGGATTTGCCATCCAGCATGGTCGTTGATGTTGCCACCTTGCGTCTTGTAAATTTCCAGGGATTCTTCTAATTTCCAGATAATTGCATGGGATTGATGTTTGATCACTTGTAGAGTCCCAGTCCATTTTGTGGCCACAACAAACTGGCCACACAATGTATGTGTAACACATACAACAAACTGGCCACAAAATGTACATGCCCATACATAAAACAAACTGGCCACAAAATGAACTGGGACTCTTTACACGTGATCAAACATCAATTCCACGCCATTATCTGAAAATTAGACGAATCCCTGGAAATTTACAAGACGCAAGGTGGCAACATCAATGACCATGCTGGATGGCAAATCCACCAGGCTTGGTCGCCAGACTTGTGGAAGTAGTAAGATACAATAACTCCTGACGATGATCTAGTGTATAGATCGAAAATTTGAGAGGTAATGTACCTTAATAAATTTATCCTCTATAATTCCCGTTAAGTATTTATGGTACTGAAAGTAATAAGAGGAAGCCATTAATTATTAGTCCTTAGGTTTTGGACAAAAGTGTATATTGAGCAGCCAATTTATAATGACCACCTAATAATGATGTATTGCAATGCCTTGGTCTTCAGTAGCTAGCAGCTTGCCTTGCATTAATTCAACTAGATTTTAGTAACTTTGTTGCGAAATATTGGCCCACGCTTATCAAATTATTCCTTTGAGTTCACACAGATTGTATGGCAGTGAATCCAGATGTTCAACGCCACATTCAATTTCATCCTATAAATTGTCCATAGGACTGACTGAGGTTGTTGATAGTGTGTTTCTGAAACCACCGAGAGAGACTGTGGTGCTAAAACAGAAGTTGAAACCTTTTTTTAATCCTTTAAGTGGCAAAGCCAAGATCATGTGCTAATAACCTTTGTGGGAACACACAAGCTAAGTGTGCAGCCCCTGGATACTGTTTCTTGGTCACAAATGAGCTGATCTCACAGCATCTATTGTTGCTGCTGTGGATAATCGTGGGCCTAGCTCACATGGGAACTTAAGAGGAAATGCTTTGTGTGGAACAAACTACTCTTCTTGATCTCAAAGACTGCATGCAGTCTTGTGACACTTATACACTGAGTGGCCAGTTTATTATGACCACCCCTCAGTACTTCGTTGGGCCACCTTTTGCCTTTAATACTGCGTCGATTCTTCATGGCATGGACTCCACGAGATGTTGATAGGTGGTTTGTGGAATCTGAGACCATGCTTGATGAATGGCACTTTCCAGGAGTGTGAGATTGCAGGGTTGTGGATCCAGCTGTCTGATGGCTCATTCAACTTCATCTCACAAATTTTCAATGGGGTTGAGATCTGGAGATTGTGGAGGCCACCTAAGCAAAGTAAACTCACCGGCATCTTCCTGAAACCAATCCTGTACAATACGAGCACTAGGGCAGGACGCATTATCTTGTTGAAAGTAGCCATCACCATTGGGATAAACCATCCACATGACAGGATGCACTTGGTCCGCAACGATGTTTAGATATGATGTGCCAGTCAGATGTTGATCAACACGAATTAAAGGGCCCAAAGCATGCCAGGAAAACATTTCCCAAACCATAATGTTGCCTCCACCAGCTTGAAGGGTTGTAGCAATGCATTTGGGGTCCATGCTTTTGTGCTGTTTCCGCCAAATTCTCACTTGGCCATCGGCATGGTGCAACTGAAAATGTGATTCATCGGACCACATAATTTGTTTCCAATTATTGACTGTCCAATCCTTGTGCTCCTGTGTGAACTGAAGACGTTTTCTCTTGTTAACTGCAGACAGCAAAAGTGTTCGAACAGGCCTTCGGCTGCCATATCCCATCCGATGCAGTGTACGGCGAACAGTGCGTGCAGAGATCATTTGAGGGGATCCTTGATTAAGATGGTCTGTAATTTGCTGCATTGTTGCCCTTCTGTTGTCTGTTACCAGTCTGGACACTCTCAGTTCCGCCCGAGCAGTCACTAGTCGATGACGACCACACGTTACACGTAGAGACCCAGTTTTTTTGGCTGACAGTCCAATCTTTTAACACTTTAACAACAGCTGCTCTGGATCATTTCACGAATGCGGTGGTTTCGGTGATACTCGCTCCATGGCTCCGAGCTCCTACAATCATCCCACGTTGAAAGTCCGTCAAATCACATTTTTTACCCATCTCGTCACCCAAAAATCACTTCTACTACTGTCGCAAGCACTAAGCTTTCCCTTTTTATACTAGCCTTGCTCTCTGGCAGCAACAGCATGCACCCATAGCTCATTTGCTTAAAACTGTCAGGTGGTCATAATAAAGTGGCCACTCAGTGTATATTTCATCCTCCAGTGGGTAATCAATTTCCTAATGAATGACATGTAAAACAGTACTGCGTCTGTCACGATTGTATTGATGACAGACACTCAGAGGTGCCAACTTCTAACAGAATGTATCAGTAATCAATAGGGGATTTTTCAGTAATGGAACACAAACTTTCAGTAATATTTTTAGTTAATGTAACACGCCATTTTTTTTTTCAAAGTTAAGGACAATATTTATAGTATTACTATGTAACCTGTATGAGGTGCCAACCTTCCGAGGAGCCTATCAGTAATCACCACACGAAGCCTCATCGTTAACGCGCGGAAAGGGTATTTCATGAGAAATTAATGCGTGAAATGTGCAATAACCTTATATGTTTACACAATCCTGACAAAAAATTATGAAATT
Source organism: Macrothele yani (assembly GCA_039090855.1). NCBI lineage: Eukaryota > Metazoa > Arthropoda > Arachnida > Araneae > Macrothelidae > Macrothele > Macrothele yani. Next base: position 16,334,165 of record CM077000.1, on the reverse strand, counting down.
AAATTATCAATATTGTACTTACCTCATGTCATTGCTGACAAAGACTCCTTTGTTGCTTGTATTGCAGTGATATATTCTTTTTCAGAAAACTTCTTTTTATAACACGGCTCACTGAGGAAAATGCTTTACTTTTCTGTAAGAGAAGGGCACTTAATGTTTTGGTGCTCATTGTTGGGCGGAAGTATATATGTGAGGTTTTTCCTCACTATACTAAATATTCTCTCTATAGAGGAATTGCTGTGACAGATAGTCAATATTGCCAACATTAGTTTAGGCAATGCAGAATACTTAGGAAGGCCACATGAATCCTTCATCTTAGATATTTCATTCCATGCCACATCTGCTCTATGATATCCAGCTTCATCAATATCAGAGTCTGGGAACATAGCATGAAACAAGGGACCAGCATGATCACAGCTTGCTATAGGTAGGTTATGCTCCACAACGAATGTAGTAAACAGCAATTCAGCATTTATCACCCTATTTTCATTCTTTTTTGCAAAAAAATTATCCAAAGGCTTTGATTGTCTTTAATTTTGCATAATCCTCGTGTTTTTTTTTTTACTGGATAAGCCTTCGGCAACAATCTCGCCCTGCATGGGCTACTGATTACTCCCATATTAGAAGACACGCAAGGAAACCTTTATTTCAGCATTTGTAACATTTTTCCATTTCTTAGCTCGAGATTTGGGAGAAAGATTTGGATGTTCCTGGATAAACCTCTCTGCATACTTATTTGTTTCAGAAACGATAATTCCAAGGATGAAATTGGTAAAAAACAAGTCAAAATATGCAATAGGTGCCACATCAGTTGCAGGAGCATGTTTGGGCCCCTGCATTTCATGATAATCAAAAGGATGCCGAGGCTGTTCATCACTTGTTCATCACTTCCCTCTATTACATCCTCCCATTCACTTTCATGATCTGAAGATTCACTAACAAGATCTTCACTTTCGGAAGAAGATATTGTGTGCGTGGCATGGTGGCTAGTTTTCTGGATTGATGTTGCTTGGCCAATATCACTCTCAGATGATTCAAAACCATCCTATCACTTAGCAAATTTTCACTCTCACTACAACAAGCCATTTCAAATAACATAACAAAAGATTTCACGCAGTAGGAAAAAGCACACCTGCTAGTCTGAGGAACAAGCTGTCAATAAAGTCATCCTCTGCTAACACGAGTTAGGAAAAAAAGAGGGGATTCGTAATTCACGGAGTTTTTGTGATTGTGCCTGTTTATTTGGGGAAAAAGAAATGAATAATGTGAAGAGCTTCTAGTAATAAAACATCACACTTCGTTCTCCCGCACGGCGAAAGTCTGCAAGAAATATAAACACTTCGTCATCGCGGGACCACGAGTTGCGCGTTATTGTACTTTGAACGGGGCTCGAAAAAGTTATTGCCGACAGCACGATGTCTTATAATTCACCAACAATGCATACCTGCCAAAACCTGAGAAAATTGAAAGGTGTAAAATTGCACGCGAATGACATTTCTAATGATTTTTTTTTAAACTATGCGCAAACAATATTTATAATTATTTTTTTAACTATGCGCTAACATTTTTTAATGAATTTGGCTATGAACAAGTAAAAATAAATGCAAATATTTGTGCATTTCATAATTTTTAGATGTTTATAATATAAACAAATTATATCACATTTTGATACCATACTCAACGTTTTCCGTCGTCCGTAGCGGACCGACGATTTCTATAGCATACTCTATGTTTTTCGTCGTCCGTGGCGGACCGGCGATTTCCATAGCATACTTTACGTTTTCCGTCGTCCGCAGTGTACAGACGATTTCCGTAGCATACTGGATGTTTTCCGTCGTCCGTAGCGGACCTACGATTATCATAGCATGCTGGATGTTTTCCGTCATCCGTAGCGGACCTACGATTATCATAGCATACTCGATGTTTTCCGTTGTCCGTAGCGGACCGACGATTATCATAGCATACTTGATGTTTTCCGTAGCGGACCGACGATTATCATGGCATACTCGATGTTTTCCGTAGCGGACCGACGATTTCCATAGCATACTCGACGTTTTCCGTCGTCCGTAGCGGACCGACGATTTCCATAGCATACTCGATGTTTTCCGTCGTCCGCAGTGTACCGACGATTTCCATAGCATACCCAATGTTTTCCGTCGTCCGCAACAGACCTACGATTATCATAGCATACTCGATGTTTTCCGTCGTCCGTAGAGGACAGACTATTTCCATAGTAACATACGTAAAATCCGCAGTAGTTGGAGTCTGAATCTTTCTTCCCACCGCATGATCTTTATTCAGTGTCAAGCATAACAGTGTGCACGGAGAATTTACTGTGCCGAAGTCCCGACGATGACGACGGGTCACGGGTGTTCAAGCGCACAATGGCGCAAAATTCTCATCTCTGTCATATATTTTATTTATAGGTATATTTTTAACAAAAAATACAGAAAATTTTAAAAATCCGGAAAAAAAGTTCTTCCGGCCGGAAAACCGGAAGACTGTATAAAAAAACGGAAAACTTCCACAAATTCCGGAATAGCTGACAGGTATGATTTAACTGAAACATAAACAAATATTTCTCAAGGAAGATTTAAAAAAATAATAATTTAGGTATACGGAAATGCGTAAAAAAAAAAATTAGGTATACGGAAACGCGTTAAAAAAAAAAAAAAAGCGATCAATGCGTAAAATCGTAAAGAACACTTAAAATGCGTAAAAGTTGGCAGGTATGACAATGCCAAGTGAACAGCCCTGCCTCAACTGCAGTTGGAAAAGTTTGGGCTAAAGTAGCCTTTCTCCCGCCACACGGAGAAAGTGCGCGGGAAGCCGATAGCAAGCGCAAACTCTTTCACGATACAACACTTACGGCACATTACCATTCTTTCGATAATATCGCTGTTTGACGATATGATTCACGGAGATTCAATTTCAAAATGATATAATCATCGAACCGATATCTGCCGTCTGGTTCGGCAAATACACGTCACACTAGAAGGGTTAACAAAAAAGGATACAAAATTGAAATTCTTCAAAACACACTGAAATCCGTAATTCTTCCAACTTGTCTGTAATTCCATAATCTGACAGTCGAAACCGTAATAATTACGGACAATCCGTAATAGTTGGCACCTCTGCAGACACTATAAAATAGAAGTTATGTTTTAAACTTAAAAATTCGTTTTTTCTCATTTTGGAAAAAAAGTGACTTGACCCATTTTGTCCCTGTGCCCTTCAATTACTGCAACACACTGAAGTTGCAGCACCTCTAACTTTATTTTGCTTACACGAGTTCAGAAATGAATTCCCATTAAGAAAAGTAATGTTGGGAATTAATAAGTGTCAACTGTTATGTGAATGAGCCATCATCGATCAGCTAGGTAATAATGGTAGAACTTTATTAAAAAAGAGAATATGTAAATACTATTCATTTGAGTGGTGTGCGAAAATTGTTAGCTACGAGCTGGCTCATTCATCATGAAAGGTAAAGAGCTCTTGCTCTTTTTAATAGTTTCCCAAATTTCAACTGAATTATTGAAAGCAGTCCTTCATTTGCAAACACTGGATCCCTCCAACGAATGGTTTACTCAGTGACAACCTGGAGATTGAATGAATTCATGAATGAACTAGAATCAATGATTTATGCAATCACTAGTCTGTATTGCATGTTTCCTACTTAAAAATAACATTCTTTTCCCAAATAAAAACTGAAGTAACACTACAAAATGAAACAAAGAATTTTTTTCTTTTAATTTATTGTTTGCAGGAAAACCCCACAATTCAAATGAATGCCATCAATACTTTGCAAAAGTATCAAAGCTTACACACACAGAGATTAATACAGTGTTAATAATACGGTATGCAACAACTTTTTACAAGATCACTTTTTCCACACTAGTATGTACAAGCAACAGGAGCTCTGGTAGATGCCAAATTTAAAACATTAAAAATGCCCCTGATATTATAAAAAAATCTACATACATAAATAAAAACAAAAATCATGATCCACAGTGAAATAGCACAGTAAATCTTTAATTGCTAATGTGGAATACCCACACAGATCAGAGCCATCGCATGAAGTTCGCAGAAGGCATCATAGTCATCAGACATTGGTGGGTTGGAAGGCAGGGGAACCAACCAAAAATTTCAGGCTTCTGTGGGCAAAATCTTTCAAAGGATAGTAGTACTCGAGGAATAGGTATTTATCAATTTCAGAAGTGTAATGCCGAGTTGTTGCACATTTTATACACATAGGACCGTGTTTCAAAGTCCTTGGACAATTAACCTATAAATAGAAAAACATATTTTTAGTGAGAAAGCATATGCAGTTATGGAGTCACATATAGAAATAATAATACAAAAGTCACAGTTCAAATTTTACAGTGCAAATTAAAATGAATACAATGGAAAGTATGATTTATTACACACACTACGTTCATCCACAAACCTGAGCTCTGATATAATAATAGAACAGTCAAATGAAATCCACTGCAGACAAGTAGGCCAGATACCTACCTACTGTAGAGCAGTTGCCTTGAGGTTAAACAACCACCCTCTGACTAGATGGTTGAAGGATCGACCCCCAAGTTGGTTGAGTCGCTCTGTACCACTGAATATAGACTGCATTATTGGATGGGCATGTTAAGCTGTCGACTAGGACAGGGTGAACCCTTCCCTACAAATAAAGCCATCTGATGCTTCCTCCCTCCCCTGCCCTCGCTCTCTCTCCCTCAATCAGGAAGTAGTCGTCATTACCACAGACTCTAAATGGAAGATAGTCTACCAAATTTGTACAGCAGTGGCCTTGAGGTTAAACAACCACCCTCTGACTAGATGGTTGAAGGATCGACCCCCAAGTAGGTTGAGTCGCTCTGAACCACTGAATACAGACTGTGCATTATTGGATGGGCATGTTAAGCTGTCGACCAGGACATGGTGAACCCTTCCCTAAAAATAAGGCCATCTGTTGCTTCCTCCCCTGCCCTCACTCTCTCCCTCCTCCAGAGAGTAGTTGTCATTACCACAGACTCTAAACCTGACTGGAAATTTTCAGTAGTAAGCACTAAAAAAATCTGTAGTTATTAGCTTTTTCAGTAGTAATGAAAACAACTGCATTATGCACTTGATAAAAAAGAAATTGCCAAAACAGCAAAATGACAGTGTTAAATTCATAAAAAAGTGAATTTTTGCTTAAAAATTTGTCCATAAATTGAAGACATTTTGTCAGAAACACTAAGTGGCTTCCACATTTCTGTTTTTAGTTTACCTCAAGAATAAATACATGTTTCAATGAGAACCTTACAGTTGTCAGAAACACTACCATATTTCTGTTTTTAGTTTACCTCAAGAATCAATGTATGTTCCAATGAGAACCATGCAGTAAACAAAGTTCCTACATAGACCGGAAATTGTTCAGTCATATTCAAACCCCCCCCCCCAAAATTAAAAAAAATGCTGGAAAGAATTCTAGTACTACTCCAGGACCTTATGCAAAAATACGAAAAATTAATGACCTTCCAAGCTCTGAAAAAGAAACTCAAATTTGAGGATGTTTTCGGGATTCCACGGGCCGTGATAACTTTGCATGTGGCCAGCGACATATAAAACATATTGAAAAATCATAGGAAAAATGCAACAGTATTGAAAATATTCAAGAAACACTCTCCAAAATGTTTAATGAATGTTAGAATCTAGAAAACATTAAAATAAACTTGATGCACATTAAAGAAGTCATTTTCACTGAGATTTTCGATTTCCATAGTTACACTACAGATAATCCACAGCAGTTGGAGTCTCTGTATTACATTATAGTCTGGAAATCCCAACAACATCAAGTCACATTTTCAATCCAGCACTCCCACTTCTCCGATCAGTGTAACATTGATGAGACGGAATGGGCCTGAAAGCTGAACCAGGTTTTGAATTTTTTTTTTTTTTTTTTTTTTTTTTAATGTTAACTGTGATTTTATACGATTTGGCAGGCGAGACTAGTACACTGGTTTCCATAAATTAAGCAACAAATGGAAAAATCGTGATAACTCAAAAAGTATGCAACTGATTTGGATGAAATTCGGTGGTAAACTTAATCAGGCCAAATGCAACAAAAAATCGTTAGAACATGTGATACAAAGCATTTACATTTTGTATGAGTGATGCAAATATGGAAATGCAGAAATATGGGTATCAAGGGGAAATAGGAAAAGGTACTTCAATACGGAGTGTGGTTACCCGAACAGCAATACAGGCCCACCATAATTAACAGCATGGTCTCCATGCTGTTAATTATGGTGTCGAGCAGTTCCGTGGGTAGCTACGTCCATTGCTCAAGCAAAGCAATGAGGAGTCCCTGCAGGGTTTGGGGAGGGGGCTGGAGCACCAGTACCTGTGCACAGCTTGCCTTGTGCACCAGGTAAGCTGTGTGAGGGCGGGCGTTATCTGCCTGCAATACAAATGCATCACCAATTGCGGTGCATATGGACGAACAATAGGGTCCAGGGTGTAGTCTCTATCCACTGAGCATTGAGGTTTCCATGTGGCAACACAGAGAGGTTGGTATGGCCACCGAAAGATATGCGTGTCGGGTATGTAACGATTGGTCGACATAACGATTGGCCAACATTAACGATTGGTCGATAGTAACGATTAGTTGACGTTGGTCAACATAAAATGGTCAACGGAACTTGGAATTTTTTTTTTTTTTTTGAATAAGAGCAAACAGTTTGGCGGTAAATTGCCCCACCGGAAAAGTGTCACATGGTTTTCATTAAGGGGACGAGCACAAATCGCCGTTCGTCCGAGAAACGCTTTGAATGTGTGGCAATTTTCAGAGTTTCCGAATCATGTGTTGCAGTTTCCCCAAGGTGCCTATACCTAAAGTGCCCCGGGGCCCTTTCGGAAATAACATCGTTCAGAAGGCCCTCTATATAGATTTCCCCTAGAGTACAAAAGATGACACGGGGTCCTATTTGGAAACAATATGTTATAATGCTGTACGTTCTGACGACTACATTCTAAAAGATGTTACTTCCAAAAAGGAACGTTACGTTTTGAGAGGTCAGTATGTTCTGAGAGGTACCACTGCAAATGTAAACCATAATCCTGTGAACCAATGGTTATCTCGACCAATTGTTACTGTCGAGCAATCATGTGACACCGATGCCTGCCCACACCAGAACACTATTACCACCATACATGTCCCTTTCCTGGATATTAGAGGGAAGATATGAGGTGCCGGCCTCTCTGCAGATATAAACTCTGCGAGAATCGCTCTGTAAACAGTATCGGGACTCATCAGTGAACAGAACAGATCTCCATTGATTTTGGGTCCAGTTCACATGCATTCATGCCCAACTGAAACATTCCCTCTGGTGACGGGGGTGGTGGTGGTGGGGGGGGGGGGGGGTCACACATAATACCGGTTGCCGAGCATACAGTCCTCCTGCATGTAACCTTCTGTGTACCGTATGTCCAGTGGCTGCCACAAGCACAGATCTGAGATAAGCCAGCTTATCTCAGATCTGTGCTTGCAGAATGACAGTTGTTGAGCCTTCTTGCGACGTCTGCCTACCGTTGTCCTGTTTTGAGTCGGCTTATCGCTCTGTAGTGTAACTCCGCTGGTAAATGACGTCTCAAAGCCATGTTAATAAAATCTCTATCTCCAAATATTGTCATTCACTGCAGAACATGAATTGGGGACTCCCTCCAAAACAGCTGGTTTTAAGCTCTTGCGCTCTTGCATAAAACACTGCCAGCGTCACTCATTTGCCTACCGTACATCGATGCTGTATGCCTTCGCTTGTAACATATGCAAATTTCGTGCAATTTGAAATATATTTCGCCCAATTATCATGATTTTTCGGTTCGTTGCTTAAATTATGGAAACCAGAGTATTATATTTCCTAATTCATAAAGAGAATTCTTCGACAGCTTGTCTGGGTGGAAAGTGCAATTTTTTCTGGGCTTGGGGAACAAATGTTTTAGGACACACAAAAGTAGATTGCAGCAGAAAAGGAGATGCTTCTTCAAGAACTAGGCACTACACCATCGACATTTTTGCCGATCCTTCCAATCGATAACTCTCTGCTTCTTAAGTTAATGATTGGAAGGAGAGGCGAAAATTTGAGCAATGGCAGCCTGAAGCATTTGGGGAAAAAACAAACAGCCCAAGAAAGTTTCACAGCTATACTATAGAAGCAAACAGGTGTCCCTTTCCCACACCTCCAATAAGTAAAACAATAAATAGTTAATTGCAGGGGGGGGGGCAGTGAAGTCAGGGGAAAAGGATTTTTTTTTTTTTTTTAATGAATGCCTGAGCAGATTTGTTTCAGTTGTCTGGCTCTTAAAACTAAGTGCTGCTGTCTACAGTCTGTCTTATCTGAACTTCTAGATAGTTCAATCCAACAAAAATTCGTTTTTGGCATGCAGCATTGCAGAGACAGGCTGAACTCAAAGGGGGCTCAGGCTGCATAATATTTATTGTGGTTCAGGCTCTGCCTCTGAGAGAATTTTTTTCTTTTTTTTAAAATGTGATTCCTTATGATTCAGCACATAGTTTCAATTACATTTTCTAGTACATAAAGACAATTCTTCAGGAAGTGGATTTGGCTGGGGAGTGGGGGATCCACAAAGGCCAGTGGTTGGGGTAGCCTGGTAGCAGGTATTCCAGTGCTTGGGGTAGCAAATACCATAGGTCATTTATTACTGGATTTCCATGGAGAAAGAATGGTTTCAATAACTATAGATACTACATGGCACACCACTGAAATTTTGTTCCCTACTTCCATGTGACAGCTCACTGCTGATTTTATTGACCAACATATGTAGATTGTAGCAACAGCCAAACTTTCCAGGACCCCCACCTTAGCCCTGAAGCATTTCAGGAGGAAGCAAATGGTCAAAGAAACTCGTGCAGCTATATAATAACAGAACTGCCAACTTTTCAAAATAAAAAAAACAGGACATCAACACACATTCAGCGGTGCACGTATTTACAATTTATAAATAATTAAATTACATATTATAGGTTTAAGACTCCCACCCTCCAAAAACAGCTCTTCAGTTTTGCATCGATCTTGAAAATGACCCAAATGACTACAGAAAAAGCGGAATTTCGCGAATCCACGGAAGAAACTCGTGTACGAGTAAAAAGTGACTAAGAAATTGAAAAACACTATGGAAAATTAAATGTGAAAAATTCATACTCTCGTTGCTCACTCTGCCGTGAAACAATTTTATGGGGAATGGAAATGTCATGAATTCCAACACAGGCAGATTTAATACTGATCTAGAAATTTAATTTCGTTTAATAAAAGGAAAATGGGTGAAACTGATTGCTTTCTATTGATTAGCTTTGAAGAAGTATGTATTAGAAAAATTCTTAAAAAATATGAAGCCGCTTTTTTACCACTATTACCACCGAAGGTATTAAAAACGAGGAACATGATCACATGCACACACAGAAAACATCAATATATATATTCAAATGGAGGAAAAAAAAAAAAAAAGAGGAAAGTCTGAAAAATTTAATATGCGGAAACAGAAAACGACGTGACATTTTCATTGCTGCTACAGCAGTAATTTTTTATATGATTAAACACATTTGTGAAATTTGCCAACTTTTTCCCAGTTTTTGCAATTGAAACATCTTGAAAATACGAAAATAAACTTTACGCAGATGTTCAATAACATTTCACTGAGATACTGGATATTTTTCATGGTGGACTTGCACATCCATCAATCAAGCGTTCACGACCACCTGAAGAAGCTGGGATACGTAAGCAAGCTCGATGTGTGGGTTCCTCATGAACTCAAAGAAGCTCAATTGATGGTGTGTATAAACATCTGCGATATGCTCATTAAACGTGAGGAAAATGATCCTTTTTTGAAGCGGCTGATAACTGGTGACGAAAAGTGGATTCTGTACAATGTGCTGCACAAACGGTCTTGGTCCCAAAGTGATGCTTCGCCTCAAATGACATCCAAAGAAGACATTCATCAGCAGAAGGTTCTGGTCTCAGTGTGGTGGGATTTTAAAGGTGTCGTGTTTTTCGAGCTCCTACCACGGAATCAAACAATCAATTTGAATGTGTACTGTCGGCAATTGGACAGTTTGAATGAATCCATCGTTCAGAAACGTCCAGAGCTCGTTCATCGTAAAGGTGTTGTGTTCCATCATGACAATGCGAAACCACACACAAGTTTGATCACCCGCCAAAAATTATTGGAGCTTGGGTGGGATGTGTTGCCACACCCAGCATACTCGCCTGAACTTGCACCGTCAGACTTCCACTTGTTTCGCTCTCTTAAACAGCCCTTGTGTGGTATAACGTTCAATTCAGATGAGGCTGTAAATCAGCACCTTGTACAGTTTTTTGCCACGAAAGGCAGGTCCTACTATGAACGAGGCATTCTGCAGCTCACTGAAAGATGGCAAAAGGTTATCAAACAAAACAGGCATTATATCATTGATTGATCTTTGTTCTTTCTATCAATAAATTACCTTTGCAAAACATGGCTAAAATATGTCATGAATTTTCCGACAACCCAATATATCAGAATGACAAAGCGATCCTTGGACACTAGATGTAAAGAACACGTGTGAAGTGTCAACCAGGACATGCAGAATACAGCTCTCGCCAGAGAAGTCATGCATTCATAGACCGCTCCGGTACGGAATAATAGAATAATATTAGAAGAATTGCCCCTTACACGAACTTTAAAAAGACTGCCATCAGGGAAACTGTCGAAATCCTCTCCAGCAAAGTAGCATGCAATGACATGATCTCTACTGAAGTACCATGGTTTGGCATGCATTATTAAAAGACGGGAACACATCACGACGCACCCTGTGATTACGTGCCGAAAGCATTTCATGAAATATGCTCATGATGTCACCCACATTATTTCAAAAATTATCTTTATGTGTTGCAATTTCCTGCATTTTTATGTCACCATTGCCTTGAAAAAGCCTCCCAGTGGAGTGCGAAAGCTTGGCAAATCTTTGTGCTTATTACGCCATAAAAATAAACGGATCTAATATGCTATATGCGATTCTTGAGTATTCATATTGTGGTGTATTAAAAATAATGAAACCAACTGATTCCTGCACTCATCCTTATGTTTACGAGATGTGGCGTGTATTTCAAGTGTTTGGAACCCACCCCCATTTGTCACTAAACCCTTTAGCACACACAACATAAAACATTTCTCCTTCACTATTCTTTCCATTCCCATTCAGATGTAACATATCCATTTTTGTCTTTTTTACTCAACCACTCAGATTTAAAAGTGCACAAATATACAGGGTGATTCATAAAGAAGAATACAGTTTCCAGATGGTGTAAAATAGTAACAGTTGAAGACGCGGACCACAACTGCGAACCGTTAGGTAGACGTGTTCATGAAGTTTGTGTCCCGCTACTGAGAGAAATGACGTAGGCAACAGCGCACGTGTCACGTGACTAGTCAGTCAAAATGGCAGCATCTGCAGTGGATAAGGCATTTTGTGTTCTTGAATTGAGCAATGGCCACCCAGAAGTCCTGACTTAACACCTTGTGACTTTTTCCTGTGGGGGTACGTAAAGGACAAGGTATTCACCCTCACCTTCCTGTTGATCTAGCGGAGCTGAAACAGCGCATCACAGCCACTATCACTGCAATTGAATTCAGATATCTTACGTTGTGTTTGGGCGGAAATGGATTACCGGCTCGACGTGTGTCGTGTGACTATGGGTGCACATATAGAACATCTGTGACTGTCTCTAAAAAAAAACTTGAAACATTCCCTTACAATTCTGTTACAGGTAACATAAAATATCTTCCATTGTTCTTGTTTTATAGTGCATTGAAACTGTATACTTCTTTATGAATCACCCTGTATTATGTGCCACTTTATTTGAGCAAAGTTCACATATTACTATGTGGTTAAAATATTCCTCATGAAGACATTTACCATCTTACAACCTTCTGTAGAGGGTACAGCTCGCGGTGGTGTGCCAAGTTTAAAAATTCGTAGACAATTCATTAAAAATGTTTTAAATCTTTAAGTTGTTACTTAAAGTGTCCACTTTGTGATGCCTGTTGTCCCTTCTTGATGCAAGCTGTGTTGGCCCTAACCTTACCTCAACTTCTCCACACACCATTCAGTTTAGGTTAGTTCACCATTAATGCGAACCCCCATGAAAAATGCTGTGAAGTGCAGCAGCTGTAATGCAGCACAGTCCAGTACAAACACTGAAGGCCTTTTTAGTCAGCAGCAGAAAATGTTCAGGGCCCAATATTTCCCCAGAACACAATGTTTTTTGTCTGAAATTTCCCCAAAAACTGTAGCGGATTTTCATACAAGTCTAAGCGATTATTAGAGTATATGTCGATGATTAAGAACTATCTTTAAAGCCTACTACTTAAAAAATTAAAAAAAAACTCGTGTATTCCAATGATTAAATAAAAAACAATCTTACATTGATGGGCGACATCAGTTGTCACCAAGAAATGGCAGTCTTCCCATCTCTTTGTGAAGCTTGTCAATCACCTTTGACGTCTTATACACCTTGAGACGAGATGCTGAAGAAAACCGTGTGAAATGGTATCTTCCACCATGGAAATGCCTGTCCAAGGATTCTTTTAAAAGTTGTGAAGCTTTATGAACAGGAGGTCCATTCCAAGAAATGAAGACTTCATTAAAAAGGGTGTTGAAGTGGATGTTCCGATTGTGTAGGTGGTTGCCAATTACAGATTCAACTGATTCACAAACAGCTTCACTACAGATTTCTAAACAGTTTTCGAGTACGTAAATTATTTCAGGGATGTGGGCATACACTTCAGGGTTAGTAAATGTTTCTTTTATTACTGCATTATCCTGGATGATAAAGTTTGGTTTTTTATTTTCTTCAGAAGAATCCAGTACTTTTTTTAAAAAAGCTGTGTTTAAAAGGTTGTTTTTCATAATTTTCAACTGGGAAAAAAGAACTTTACTATCCAACTTGCACCCGTGGTTTTTGTTGACCCATGTTGTAAGTGTTTCTAAAGATTTCTTAATTGTATGCTCATATGTTGTATCTGGAGGGTTCGCTATGTATCTGCTACTGAAACATTGCCACATATCTTCTATAATTGGAGGTTCAGAAATTCTAAGTGCTAGTTTTTCCAGTAATGTTACACAAATATTTTCTAATTTTTTTCTTGAACTTCTAAAACCTTCACTGGTTGTTTCTTCATCCTCAGCCTGCTGCTGCTGAGTATGGGAACGGCTTGATCTTTGGTAGTCTTCATCAACCAGTCTTGGTAAACATAATTTCTTAAAGACTCCATTTCCTTAAAAAGTGATGGAAAGTTTTCTTCAGTTAATTTTCCACTTTTCATTTCGTTCGTGTGCTTTTCACTGAAGCATAATAATCAAAGATTGTCCAAATGCAAGCGTTAACGTTCTGAGAGGTACAGCTGAATTTTGTGATCAACTCTAATACGTCAATCATCCCAAGGAGTTGATATATAAAACAAGGTTTGTAAAATTTTTGAGTTCCAATGAGTAATTTTTAGCATCAGTATTGTTGCCTCGTCGGATGCATCTTTTGGGATGTTTTGTATACTCTTAGTTCACTGTGAACAAAACGGGTTTGTTGGATTGATTTCAAATTCAAAACACCCACTTGCATTTCATCTGCTAATGCAATCAATTCTTCATAGCCAATGCCCCAGTTGTAATTTTTCATTAGATTGCCTACAATTTGAGCTTGATTGTTAATCCATGATAATGACTGAACTTTACGAACATAATTTAAAACACACTCTAACCTATGAGCTAAGTCCCACATAGGAAGGAAGAAGTCATGATTGACATTTTCACAAAGACTTGCCAATTTTTTATCCACACCAAGATCAAAATATTGGCCATCAAAAGCCATTCCGTTTAGCTGTTTCTTTAACTTAATTTTAAAATTTTCAAGGGCACATTGCAGTTGTTGAACAAGAACATCACCAGTGTGTGAGGTACCACATGGTAAAATGTCAATCACAATACATGTCTGAACCCCATCTACAAGCGTAATCAGTCAGACAAGTTATTTGGTATGTCCAGTGCAATTTTGTGATTTTGTCAGCTGTAAACTGTATACACCATTTATGTGCATTTGATTGCAAATGATCAATGATGTGGGTTTTAAAATTTCGAAATTCAATACTTTAAGTTGGTTGCATTAACTGCTGTTCACTTGGAAGAGAAAAAATACCAAAAGTGCTGGTTTTAAGAACAGCCACCTTCTTAGGAATGTTTTTATAGTTTTCTACACATGGAGAGCATTGCACTGTCTCTATTCCCCCTTCTAAACACGGCATCAGTTGACAAATTTCTGGAACCGATTTGCTGATTCTAATTAACTTAATTTTTACTTTAAATTCTTCTTCTTCCTGTGCTTAAGTGCTGGGACTGGATGGGCCTGGTACAGTTAACACATGTTCTATATTAAAAGGAAGAACCTTGGACTTGGTTACAAATTGATTTGGTTTCAATAACTTATCAACTTTATGGGAAAGACTAGATAACACTTGAGATATAGTTGATAACTATTCATTGATATCAGTACACTTTTTGACGTCAACACCAACTTTATCCACTGACTGTAATTCTGATGAGACTGACTGTAATTCTGGACTAAGCAGTCCATCAAGTTGGATTTCATCAAATTTTCTTTGTTTGTTTGGAGGTTCACAACTATTACTGCAAGGCAAACCATTTTCAATTGCATTAACTTCAAGATCACGAGTTTTATGTTTAAAAAATCCGGAAATACTACACTGATCCCTGGTTCTAGGTTTATCATCCGGATGTTTATTCGAAACATGACTCATGAGCTTATCACGCCTGCCATGCCAATCACAATAAGCACAGTTCACTTCTTGTTTACTTTTAAAGGTTGACATAATTAACAAATCACCCCGGTATTTTTGAGCACACACAACAAGGAGAAATATTCTGGAGAAATATAGAGCACCACACACTTTATAATAAACTGCATGCAAACAAAGGTACGAATAATACGCATAGCACATAAACAGCAACTGAAGAACAACGTGTGTCTCGGGTGAATGGCTGCCAATAGAACTCACTGACTGTGCATGAAGTTGAAGCTTGGTGTTGCGCATCTAAACTTATAAATATAAATACAGCAGACCGTCCAAAATCAGAACTAATTGGGATCACTGGTAGTTCGAATTTCCGATGTGATCGGATGAGGACGATTTGTTTCTACTTTCCATCTCATCATTCCATAGTTCTGGCTTTTAGATCAAAGGACAGTTTGCTCGTGTTCATAAGGTCTTTGGGTCAACCTTTTAACGACACAGTGGGGCACAACATTTCTGACCTCCCCTTCCTTCCAACCAAAGACCTTGTGAACACGAGCGTGGTTGGAAGGAAGGGAGGTCAGAAACGTTTATTAGCATGACTAGTGGTTGCGTTGTACTTGTTACTCACACCACGCTGTCTCCACCTTCGCAGTAATAAAGTTTAATAAAGTTGTTTGGACTCGGTGAATCGTTTGCGAGTGGCAGTTTGCAGTATGTCACAGCGCTCATAACCTCTTGTATTCATGACGACACATTTTTCAAAATGATTACCGTGTTACAACGCTCAAGGTACGAGCTCATCACAATAAATATTAAAAGGGCGTGAAACAGTGGTTAGACCAGACAACAACCGTGAAGTAAATTACATTCCTATTTTTCACTTTATATTCGTTGTCAATAAGTCAATTTTTCGTTTTATTATTACAGAGTTGCCAACATTTGATAACACCTGTCAGGAGCACCACCCATATTTGACATTTAGTTGATGAAGCGCGACAGAAAATTTTCAACATGTTGCAAATTTACATATATGTGAAATGTTAAAAACTGCTTACTTCTAATTATATGTATTAATACTTAAAAAAATAAAAAGCCTTGGAGTGGTTAATCTGCATCACCTTATATGGCTCGATAATTTTTATGGAATTAATACCATCTGTAGCCAAGCAAAACTTGGATATCTTTAGAACTTCCGTCAGTTGCTGCACTGAAGTGTCAGCAAAACTCCTTATAATTGCAGAGGTTTTTGTGGGTGCACTTCCATATTTTGCGGCAATTGCTGAATCTGGAAACATTTTTTTAAATAATGCACTTGCATGGTCAGAAATGGCAATTGGGAAGTTGTGCTCTATTAAAAAAATTGCAAATAATGCTTCTGCTCTAATAATAAAGAGGTCATCAGATTGCGCAAAATTTTTTGTTAATGTTTGGTTTGATGCTTTTCTTTTTGCATTCTCAATATGACGGCGGCATTCCACATGATGTCTACAGTCGTCTTTTCCACCATGTGCAACTGAGAAGGAAATATCGCAACAGGTACACTAGGCATCATTTGCTGATTCTTCCGATCTTTTTAAAACAGGCAACGTTTTCTCATAAGCATCTTTAAAAACTTGGTTATGTTTTCTCTTCCCCTTAGAGAGAGACATGATAAAAAAAAAAACCAGCAGACTAATTTTTTTGAGGAAAATAAGGAGCAACCAAAATACGGAAATGAAAAAAATGAACGGACACATACGAATAACATCAACTTTTTATTCTCACGAAAGAGAAGAGCAGCGTAAAAAGGACAAACAGGCGTGCGCCAATCGTCAGTAGCGTCCAAGACGGGGGGGGGGGGGGGGGTTGCGTGCTCACGTAATATATTATGCCGGTGTGGATTTTTGGAATTTTCATTTAATAGAGCTGAATGAATTTTTAACAGATGCCTTAACTTGGTCTTATATGATTACCCTGCAAATTTTGCTTGAATCTAATGGAAACTTTTTAAATTACGCACTTTTCTTTTTATTATTAAGACGTTCAGAGAAAGAAAGATAAACTTCACAGGAAAGTGTAGATTACCGAGAACTACGGGTTTGCAACATTCATTTCCCTCCCCTCCCCCTCCCCTTACTCTGAGCCACATTTGCCACCTGCTGTTGTATTGCATCTTTGCTTAACTGAGGATAAAAATGTGAAAAATTATTTTTCCAAATTTTCATTTAAAAAAGCTGAGTTTTTTATAGATGCTCTAACTTGGTCAAACAAAGTTAACCTGAAAATTTCGCCTGAATCCGGTGAAAACTTTTTAAATTACATACACACACGCGCGCGCGCGCGCGCGCGCGCACACACACACACACACACACACACACACACACACACACACACACACACACACACACACACACACACACACACACACACACACACACACACACACACACACACAAATTGGACACTTAGAGAAAGAGGTATTAATAAAAAAAAAAAGCATTTCTAACTCAAAAAGTTTTTAAGTTATCAAGGTGAAATTTTCAGGGCCACTTTGTTTTAATAAATGATGGCATCTGTAAACAGTTCTGTACATTTAACTGAAAATTCGGGATACACATAATCCGCAATTTTGTTTCCCAGTATGTAAAGACATCATGCTGCCTGCACTGGGGGGTGGGGATCCCTCACTTCAGTACTTATCTTGAGGTCATTCATCTACTACGGACATTGCAACGTGCTTCCAACAGCCGCAATCCGACCAAGTGACGCAACTTAAACAAAAACATCAGGTAGAATGCCAGCATGTAAAGCGCGATTTGCTTCTTTCTCCCCCCCCTTTTTTGTCGGATTTTAAGTTTAGGAGAAAAATAATTGTGCCAACCCTTGAATTTTTTAACAATACACAACAATTATGAAATAAAATGCAGTAAACAAAAACAAAAATTTTATCATATCTACACCAAGATTTGTCATTTTGTCCAGAGTTTTCAGAAAACTTCCGGGGTGGTTTTCTGAAAACTCTGGACAAAATCCAAGGTTGCTGGAAATATGGCACTCAAACATCTTGCATTCCAGCATCACATGATATCAAAGACATGACATCAGATCTTCACAGTCCATGGAAGAAAGTGACATCATTGTGAATTCATGCACCAGAGAGCTGGAATGAAGTGACACAATCAATTGCAAGATTTCAACCAATTCTATTTCTTTCACTGCAAGAAAAAATTCCAGCACTAATCTTGGACCTTTCACAAAAATATTAAAAATCAAGGACTTCCCAGGCCTTTTTCAGGATTTCGGGGGGCCATGCAAACTCTGCAGACATTGGACTTAGCAAGGTGTAAGCCAGTACACGCATGAATCCACAAATGCAGTAAACAGCCATGGTGACATTTCACAACCTTGTCTTTAGTCCTCCATCAATAGAAAACCATTTCAATAAAACCCCATTCACTTGTACATGTGCTCTACTGCCAGGATACATAGCTTTCACACTTTCAAACAGACTTCCAGTTATACCATTTTTATTCAAGACCTTCCACAGAAGTATCCTGCTTACTCAATACTCAGTCATAAGCTTTTTCCAAATCTACAAAGACAACAAAACTTTATCAACAGACAGGTTTCAAGAGTCACATGTAATGCAAAAATTTGGTTAGTGCAGCCTTTACCAGACCTGCCAACTTTCAGAAACAGAAATCCGTAAAAAAATTAATCGATATATTCGATGAAATTACTTGTCGCGCATATTGATTAAATGTACCGAACATGTCGATTTAAAAAACGATGTTACCCAAATGAACCATCAACTTTTAATTGAAGTGTCTACAGATGTTTAAATTTATCGGCACATTCATATCGATTAAAGTAAATTCTATACATAATTTCTCATTACTATGCTATCATTATGACCTATAAAGTGATAAAAATTTACTTTTACAGAAGTTTGCATCTAAAGGGAAGGATGTTCTACCCTTTCAATGGGATCGTGTCCCACGCAGTCATGAAACATAGTAAAATATTTTCAAAAACAAACTATTTTCATGTTAGGTTTTTATCTTACGGAGACACGGGCGATGAGCCAGTCAAATAAAAAAATTAAATAAGTAAGAGTGACTGAAAGACACTAAATGGTAAATTATGTTCAACTAAAAATGAAGTGAATAAACATTTTGTACGAATCCCATAGAGTTCATTATAACTTTTAACAAAGGAAGTTAATTTCGTTATTTTTTTCCCACGCAGTCAACGTTATATTTATGCTTGTCACTAAAAATATGATTTGTAATATCATTCCTTCCACCATGCGAAATGTTGAAATTGCATCGGCACGTAGCGCAAAACGCATATTTTCCTTTCTTGAAGATTTCGCAATACACAGGAATTCCGCAGAATACGAATCACGGAATATTTTATAGTACTTTTTTCCCCCTTTTATGTTGCTGCTCATATCGAATCACTAATACTAAATTTATTACCACTCAGGAAAAAAAAATGTAAGTACAAACTGCTATAGTACAGGAAAAAATACCGATTACAGAGTTATCCGATTCGAGCTGGTCAGGTAGAAAAACAGAGAGCAACTGAAAGGTTCTTTCATCTAGAAACAAAGGTTTAGGTTTTAGTTACGAATGTCATTCCCTTGATTTCGTCCCCTCTCTCCCCATCATTCCTCACAGGCGGATCGGTGCCTTGTCTTTTACTAAATCCGATCCCTTTAGCAGCATCCGTTATACTTCCAAATGGCACTGATTTTATAATAAAGTTCTGTCTTCTCTTTCTGTCCTCCCCCCTACCTTCATCTTACCGAATAAAGCTTCTCTAGTCATTCCTTTTAAAAACAATCTGGGCCCATCAACGTCTGAACCAACCCCTCTCCTGCAGTAAACTAACACAATTGTTTTGCCGGAACAAAACCAACTAACTGTCTTTTACATCAGGCGTAACTGGAACGATACAGCCACTTCGTCGGTGACATCCTCCCCATCTCGTCCCCTGCTCCCTTTGTGGCGGCGTAACCACGGCACAAAACGTTTGAACCGGGATTTTAACTCCGATCTTATGTCTCTGCAAAAAAAAAAAATTGCCTAACATGACAAACTGTAGAATACACGTACTGTTTTAGAAAATGAAAATCTCTAAATATCACACAATTCAATTCGGTTTGATAGAAGTTACAAAGCCAATGGCGCTTTTTTTTCAAACATAAAAAAAAATCCACTTCCTCTCTAGATTAAACTCTTGCTGTCAAAATCCGGATATTTTAAAATTCAGAGTTGTTTTTTACTAAAAGCCCAAAATTTCATACCTACAAAAAAGTGTGGGTTTGCAAAAGCAACAGTGTTCTCCCCGATACTTTACTGTTTTCTTTACAAATCCCTTAGTATGAATTAATTGATATTTTGCGTGTTTTTGCTTTATTATAGAAAGTTTTTGTGCCCGTTAATTTCTAAATTAAAAAGCTGCCACACATGCGTCGTTTTATAATTAAAAATTCTATCCAAATCGGTCAATTTCCACGGAAGATATTGTGCTAAAATTCTAAAACGCGAGCGAACAAATCTCGCGCATGTGCTACTACACTGTCCCCGTGAATGCTGATAGCAACTATTTTCAATAGGATTGGTCCACTATGGGTGCTGAACAGCATACCCAAACTTCATCACAATCATGCTTTGATTTTACGCAAGTCATCACGCAAAAGGGCGGAAGAACGAATCCCGCTCCTACGTCTTGACCTTACCTTTGACCATTTTCAATAAGGATTAGATGAATTAGTATGTACCTCAACATATTAATTTCATTGAATCAAGCCAAGACATTTTTATGAACGTTACCGAGCGATGAACAAAGCACGGTTGGAAAGCGAAAAGCGTAGAAAACTTACTGACTAACGGACCAGCAAAATAAATCTTTGCTGGAGCAGCACTGGCTCGAATGAACATTGGACTTACTTCTTTTTTTTTTTTTTAACTTCCTCTTATAGTAGCATTCTTTCGTTAGGTCAAATTTATTGCCAGAGAAGAAGTTACGAAACCATGCATGCCCCAATGCATTTTTAATTTCACAAAATTGGCCGTTTTTGCTTAATTTCGTCATGTTGGGTATCGATCTGGGGTTAAAAATTCCACAGATTTAAAATCCGTTGGAATTTTTTTCTACGATAACTACGTTCCAAGATAGAATTTCGAACTGGGAGGAATAAAGATAAAAGACACCTGCTCCAACGCGGACACACCCCACGCTGGCCTTCTGAGAAGTTGCGACTCAGGAGATGAACAACGCATGATCTGAAAAGAAAGGCGGGGGAAACAGCGTGCACAAGAGAGGAAGAGAACCAAACGGAAGGTTAAATAAGCCCAGCTGGTTGGTGTTCTAGTGTTTAAAAAAGGCAAAACAATAACCTAAAACGTGGGAAAACTGCAGCAAAATGTTCCCAAATAAACACATGTAACTAAAAACTAAAAACTAAAAACTAATAGTGGGTGCAAAATCGTCTGAAAAAGAAAAAAATCTCGGAGAATTGCCAAATCCGTAAAATTAACATTTTGCCCGTAAAACCGTAAAACAAGTTACATTTCCGTAAATTTTACGGGTACACCGTAAAACCTGGCAGGTCTGCTTTACCAAACATAAAACCACTCTGTGCATTCCACACCTTCCTTGATATAAGACCTTGTATCTTATTGACAATGACCTTTCTAAACACTTTACCTGGCAAACTCAGCAGGCTGATACCACAATAGTTCTTACATTCAGTCTGATGACTTTTTCCTTATACAAAATTACAAAGAAACAATAGCAACCCTCCAATCCTGAGGTACTATTCCCAACTCCTAGCACAGCTAAACTAAAGGCTGGCAATCTTTGTGAGAGATGGGTCAGCCCCAAGGGATGCTCCACTGGGCAACAATGACACACATGACAGCAACAAGAGAATCTGAGAAGCTAATGTGAAACTAAGCCTTGGTACAAATATTGTTGAAGTACCAGCTGGTTCTGTGTTACATGGCCGAAAGACTCCAACTCACATTGGGTTTTTGTTCCAAAACCTTTTGGTGGAATGACCAACTGGAAATGTCAGCTGTGGGCTGATACTCCACACTGATGTACTTTTTATGATTTCAGGGACGATGATTGTGAGGTGAAACAAAAGCTCTGGAAACTCTGAGCTCAGTGCCATTATACATATATTATGCTTGTTATTTATCAAACATATGCAAACTAGCTACACAACAAATACCCACTGGAGCCTTAGAACAGTTTAACTTCACACCTCTTTTTATACCAAAATTGTTTTCAGTATCTTTAGAAATCATTAAAAAAATGGCACTTTTCAAGTTGGATTATGCACTTCAGATTATTCGGGCCATCTATGGAGATCACTTCAGCTCTGGAAACCTTGTAGCAGTTTTTATTTAATTCTCAATGCGGCTCAATGGATTCACTGAACCTGATAAACCCAAA
Organism: Macrothele yani; assembly: GCA_039090855.1. NCBI lineage: Eukaryota > Metazoa > Arthropoda > Arachnida > Araneae > Macrothelidae > Macrothele > Macrothele yani. The sequence goes on along the minus strand of CM077000.1, from coordinate 16,311,875 downwards.
TTATTTGACATAGATGCAGCTGCCAAAATGATGAAAAAGCCTTTCCTTTCACCATGCATTATTGGAAGGAAGGTAACGCAGCGTGTTTTCCATCTAACACTGTAATTTCCAAGCAATCAGAATTCAAAGGCACTTGCTATCATTTTGCTACATTTAAAGCATTGACACAACCACAGATTCTCAACTTCTTCTAAAACTTACAAACCCGGGTTTAGAATGTGATGAGAACCTAGAGGACAAACAGTTCTGTGATTTTCAAGACTCAAAGTAAGAATTGGAAACTAGGTGCATACCTAATGCAAACAGATCTCAGTAGTCAAAGAGCAACATTAGGAGGGAGTCCACAAGAATGAAAAATGGATGTCTTGCCTCTACGGCAGTGGCCACCAATCAAATGAGAGCATGTTCCTGTGAATTATATTCTCAACAAAAGGTAAGAACATTAATGAAATTTTCTTTTCAATCTGCTTTCATAAGTACAAGGACTTCTTAGAAAGCTCAACAGGAAACAAAAACTGGAATTTTTAGCTTGCATGTACTCAGGGGCATTCATTGTGAATTCTGCATTCCCACGCAACTTACCAGGTGAAGTAAAAAAAAACAAACTTAAGGCTCATGATTGGTCTACAGAAATCAGAGTTTCCTGTACACAATTTGCATTTTTAATAAAATGCTTGACGCACGTTAGGCAAATGAATACTTCGCAATTCAGAAAACTGAAAAAGAAGAATAAAAACTGTACAAGCAAATACAAAATATTTTACCAATATTAAAAGCAAAAAAGTTAAGAATCTTTCATTACCAGTATCACCTTTCGTCGAACTAAGCTAAGAACAGTGTGTGGCTCGAGTGGTGTGAAACACAAGAAACAGTTTTGAGTAACTACATTTTGCACAATATCTTTTGATGGAACTGGATATTCAAATTTTTCCTGCAAAGTTTAAGAAAAAATTTTTGAATTAGAAAGTATGCAATGAATGTTTGGGGGCAAAAAATATCAATGAAAGACAAACACATCACACCTTTTTATAAAATAGTGTTTTCATATGATACTGCAAGACAGATTTCACATTTACTACTTTAAGAACTTTATTTTTTCATACACACAACTGATGAAGAGAAAAAAAAAAAAGAACTTTTTGTAAAAAATCAGAATGTGAGATGAAAAATTTTAATTATTGTTCATTGTAATTCATGTAAATATTAAACTGGAGCACTGCTGTATTCACAATATACAATTACTAAATTAAAAAAATGTTTTAAAAGACAATGTTTCACAGTTTTTCTCTTGTTTTGTTTTACTTGCAAGCATATTAGCTTGTTTCCTTTTGCGAGCAACTAAACTTTCTTAGCAAGTTTCATGGCCATATTTTTTTTTATTATTATTATTATTTTTTTTTTTTGTCTCTGCAGCTGTACGGCATCCATTGATCCCATTGCTCAATTTATCTTGCTGCATATGTCTTTTGCCTCCCATTCCTTTATTGTTGCTTTTCTTTTTTAATGTCTTCAAATGACAATAATTTAATCATGCTGAAAGAACTTTCAGCCTGAGGACGACGAATGCACGATATCAAAGCTTTCAGTATTTTAGACAAATGATGTAACTTTGAAAATATGAATGCTTTTGAAAACCATGCACCAGTTCTTACAAAACTTCAAACTTTTTCACTTCAGTTTTTGAAAAATTCCCCCTCCCTTATTAAGCTGAAATGCACACATTTATGGGGGGAAATACATTTAGCAACAGCACACAATACAAGAAACATCACTGGAGGGGGAGGATGAGGGTAATTTCCAAAAACGAAAGTAAAAATGGGTGGGATGGGGTCGGGTGGGGTGGGGTAATCTTCACTCTTTGCATTTTTCCTCTGTTTTCATGCTGAAATATAACTATTTATGAAATAGAATGTTTAAACAACAATACTGGGCTGGAAGAGGAGTTATGATTATGGGAGAAATCTTCACTTCATCAAACTTCCATTTTCAAAACTTTTGAAGGATGGAATTCAGTCCTTGGATGGAAAATGACCCCACCCCCCACCCCCACCCCCCACCACCACCAATCCCACCAAAATTTCTATTTGGTTAAGCACTAATCTTGAGAAAGATGCAAATAATGATGGGAAAGGTGGAATTCCACGAATCTGCAGAAGAACCTCGTGCCTGAAGATTACAGGGAAATTTCTGTGCTGTCTAACTTCCATTTTTGAAATGAAAAATCATGGGTAGATTTACAGCAACAATGTCTTATGGCAAACTGTGTGGAAATTATGCCACTATTCATATCTTGGATTCCAGATAAATCATGAATAAGTGCCTTAGTGATATCTTTTGAAGTTTCCTCAAACATAAAAATACAAAGATAGAAATATTATCTAGCCTACAGCTGTCCAACTGAAAGCTAGCAAAACTAAATTTTATGACCCAAAAATGAAGAATAAACCAAATTTCATTTCAGAATTTACTTTCCTATTCTATCATTCTAGTAACATCATCACTTGTACATTATAGTTTCACAGGAAGTTTGGTTTTTTCCTATTTAGACCAAAAATTTTGTAATCTTTACAGTCATATAGCTGATTTTCATAAGAAGCTGCCATGATTAAAATCAAATCTAGAAAGAAATAGTTTTATTCATTTCGAATCCTTCAAACATCTTTAATGAAATCACAATGCTTGGTGAAACTGTACGAGGGGTGTCTGATAAGTAATCGGATTTTTATTCCTATCAATTACAGGAGAAAAATGAAAAAAATACAGGATGAATAAATATGATACATATGTAATACAGTGAGGTATGTCAAAGTCACTTTTTCATGTATTCTCCATTCAGCACAATGCATTTCCTCCACTGATCAACAAGTTGATTCATTCCAGTAGCAAAGAAATCAGCAGAGCTGTTGCGAATCCATTGACGGACAACTGCTTGCAGATTATCCACGTTCTCATAGTGGTGGCCATGAAGACTATCTTTCAAGGGACCAAAAACATGAAAATCGGAAGGTACCAAGTCCAGACTGTAAGCAGGGTGTGGAACAATGGTTCCACCTCTATTTTGCGATTTCTGCTTGCACTGGTTTAGCAATATGTGGGTGAGCATTATCATGCTGCTTGCAATGGTTTAGCAATATGTGGGTGAGCATTATCATGCTGAAGCAACACTTGATTGTTTTTCAATGTTGGAGGTTTGGTCGAGATAGGCTGTGCAAGTTTTCTCAGTGTCTTCACATAGGCCTTTGCATTTATTGTTTCATTTTTTGCCAAGTACTCAACCAGAGGGATACCGTGTTTGTCCCAGAAAACAGTAGCCATGACCTTGTATGCCGACAAACCACTTTGAACTTCTTTGACGGAGGCAAATTCAGATGATACCATTGCATACTTTGCGTTTTATCTCCAGTTCAAACTGATAAATCCACATTTTATTGCCTTTGATTATGCATCTCAGCAATGCATCACCTTCCTCATCATAGTGCTGTACCAGTTCATTGCAAATTAACAGAATTTGGCATTTATACACTGATGTAAGTATTCAGAGTACCCATCTGGCACAGATCTTCCCACAGTTGAGATGTTCATGAATAATTAGTCAAACAGAATCTTTACTGATATCCAATTCCATGACATTATCCAGAACACAAATGCGTTTCTCAACTTTAATCAAGTCGTCAATTCGTTTCATCAGTCACCTCCCTGCTGGGTCTACTTGACTGTGCCTTCAAGGCTCTTGTGGCCAGCTTTGAACTTCATAACCCATTCATAAACACTGGAACGAGACATGGCCGCATCCCCATACACCATCCAAAATCCTTAAGTAATGTCCACAGTCTTTACACCTTCTTTTGTTAAAAATTTCACTATTGCTTGTTGCTCGAACTAAACGCTTAACATAGCCACCATAATTTTTTTATCAACAGTGCCAACTAACATTAGTATCAAACCACTCTGCTTTTACGCCGCTTCACTGAAAGTAGTCATAATACTTTCACGCATACATACGATCATACACACAGTTTTGTATTGATAAGAATAAAAATCTGCATACTTATCGGACACCCCTCATACTTTCTCCTGGGCTTGACAAAGTTATTAAGAATTTTGATGACAGGTATAGAACAATATGATGAAATCAAACCTAGCATACATCTACTCAACAATCCACTACATGTTGACAATGAAAGAACAAACAACATTTATCAAATGGACTTGGGTGAACTTCAAGAAGATGAATTTATCAGAGCTCAAACAGAGAGTGGAACAGAATTGTTTAACCTTTCTTTTACTGAGAAATGCCCAAATATATGACATTTGAGATTAAAATTGTTTCAGTGTTTGGAAGTACAGTTGAACCCACATACTGTACAATGAGTTCACATAGTTCAAAGTACCACATAAACTGAAGTTTTCATAGATCCCTCAAACTTTGTAACATTCACTTATTATTTTAATCGCATATTGCAAAAAAATAATTTTTGGAGAAACTGCATTTATTGAAGTTCAGCATGGTTATCTGCAAACAAATTGAGTGGAGTTCATTCAGTTTTTAAGCCTTCCTCTTTCACTGGAAAACAAGGAAATGGAAATCATATTGAATGGGGTTCATCCAGTTTTCAGCCTTTCTCTTTCACTGGAGAACAACGAAAAAACGGGCATGTGATTGTCTAAGCATCCAATTAAGTGAAAACGCTAAAAGCTGTTCCAAGATACACATAAATAAAATGAATGTGACAAACGCAAAAATCAAAAATTATTATCGCTAATTTTATTGTGCGTGTGTGTGTGTGTGTGTGGTGTTTAAGCAAGTAAAATTAAATACAAAAGTGTTAAAAGTGTGCAAAAGTAAATTAATTGCTTAGTGTTTAAGCAAGTAAAATTAAATGCAAAAATAGCAATACTGAACTATTAAAGTGTCTTACTTACCCGCCTACATTTTTAAGTGGTAATTTACTTGATAACATTTAAGATTTAATAAAAGTATATATCATTTCCTATTTTTTCCTGCACAGTATCCCATTTATTAAATCAACTTTTAAATTAATTGATAATATTTAGTAGTGACAAATGTACTTACTCTTTCAAGAATTTAGATGGGAGGAGGGGGGGGGTGCTCAACTTGTGCTGTGCCTAGGGCCCCATTCTGTGTAAATCGGGCCCTGATCCTGGCCTGGCGCTGTGCATTCTTTCTTCCACTTAGCTTTCAAATAAGCAAAACACATTCCTCCTTGGGGGGGGGGGGGGATTAGGAAAGAAACAAAGAGCTGCATCACAAACTTTGTTCAGATGATTCTGGTCGATGTAACCCCGAGCCCAGCGCCGTGGTTTCTTTCCACTTAGCTTTAAAACAAGCAAAACAAAAAAAAAAAAAAAGAAAGAAAGAAAGAAGAAAAAACAAAGAGCTGCATGACTAACTTTGTTCAGAGGCTTCGGGCCGATGTAATACCGGGCCACGGTGAAAGAAGCACACCGGGCTGACGTAATCCCGGCCCGGCGCCTAGCTTTCTTCCACTTAGGTTTCAAACAAGCTAAACAAATTCCTCCTCCTCGGAAAAAAAGAAAAGAAACGAAGGGCTGCGTCACGAACTTTGTTCAGAGGCTTTTTTACGTTGATTAATTTACAAAACCGGTAAAACATTCTTAGTAACAGTGAAAATATGAATTTCCGCAATTTTTCGTTAGTCATCCATAATTCTGTAATCCCAGAGGTTTACGGAATTATTCTAAAAACCAGTAAAACATTTCTTAATATCAGCGAAAATCTGAATTTCCGTAATTTTTCGTTAGTCACCGTAATTCCGTAATCCGGGGAGAAATCCACAATGGTTTGCATCTCTGGACGCCTATGACACTTTCGCCCACTATTGAGAGAGAAGGTTCGTAACGGAAATGTCCAATCACATCTGAACAGAAGTTTTCTTTCTTTTCTTTGCATACGATGGCTCAGGGCTCCGTCCAATCTCTCAACTGATTTTTCTCCCAAACAAATAAATAAAACAAATAGCAATGGAAAGTATGGAGGTGAACTGAAACAGCGGAGTGTTCCCCTAAAAAAAAAAAAAAACGGTTTCGAGAAAACCGAGACGTTTGAAATAGCATGACGTCATCCGCGATATCTCGTTGGCTGAGCAGCAGCAGAAAAACTACGCCTTACGACTGAAATATTGCCACCTAGCCAACGAATATTTCTCTCTTTTGCCCCGATTTGTTTTCCAACATATCAACAATCACAAACTTTTGCCAAAAGCCTGAGATCGCAAATGACAAGTTTAGCGGATTTCCGTTTTTCTAAACAGTGAATTCATGGAATTCCGCTAATTAGTGGAAGAATCACAAGCCTGGGAAATGGAAATGGTATTGGAGTTCATCCAGCTTTTAAACTTTCTTCTTTCACTGGAAAACAAGGAAATGGAAATGATATTGAATGGAGTTCATCCAGTTTTTAAGCCTTACTCTTTCTTTCACTGGAAAATAAAGAAATGGAAATGGTATTGAATGGAGTTCATCCAGTTTTTAAGCCTTCCTCTTTCACTGGAACACAATTATCTCATACTGATGACACCTCATGGTTCCCCTTATTGATATGTCAGTTCGCATTGAGACAAGAATTTTTTATTTACTACCTACCATTTCCCACCCCCACTTGCCAGACATACATCCCCCAGGCATATGCCGTCTTTTATCTTCTCAGCTCACCACCTATCAATTATTTTGTCTCTCTTCTCGAAATCTTCAAGTTTATTTCACATCTAGAGACATCTTAACCACCGTGTCACAGGAACTTAAAAACATTTAAAACCAGGATCACGACAAGCACAAAACAAGCAAAGATAAGCTCATATATCGAATGTAAAAGGTGAAATTATACATTTTTAGTTACTTCAATAACTAAAAAATTTATTTTTTAGTTATTAAATTCTTATATTCACTAAATGTTTTGCTTATTGCAGATATCACTCATATTATTTTGTTATATACAGCATTCAACTAACAAATATTATTTACCTTTGATCAACTGATAACTAGTTTATGATTAACTAGTCTTAACCTGGCATAATACAGGGTGTCAGAATAATGACTATGCACAGAATGTAAGAATGCACTAATGTAATAACAAAGAAATTTTGAATGGAATTACAGTAGAAGTGCTCTTTGTATGGTAACCTTCATGTCCCCCAACCCGAGGCGCGAGCAGCTGTCATTCTGAGCAAAGGTAAAGGTAATTGCCGAGGGCTTGTTAGACAGAGGTAGATGTATAATAAACAAAGACATCGCTCTTTCCATGTTTAGCAGTGCACAACAACCGAAAAATTGTTATTCAGCCGCCGCCGAGGAACTGAACTCCGGATCTCTCGATATCTAGCAGAGTGTGTTAGCCTTACAACACAGTGGCTAACAATCCACGGCACTATGTGCGTTTTTCTGTTAGCATCCGACATTATAAATCCGTAAGATGGGCTCAGCTACTGAGACGTCTCTATCTGGTGGGCATTAACGGCACTGGGTATATATTAATTACAGCAGTAAATCCAAAGGGCGACATCCAAAGTGAAAATCCTCCAAATACATGGCATCAGTGAATAAACAAAAACATCACTCTTTCTATGTTCAGCAACGCACAGCAATTAAAAATTTGTTATTCGGCCACCGCCAGGGTATTGAATCCCGGATCTCTCGATATCTAGCCGAGTGCGTTATCATGCAGATGTTCCCCATCATAATGTGGTATGTCAGCTTACAGCAAATTTTCAGGAAATTGGCAGTGTTCTGGCTGCCTCCTGCGCTGGTAGGCCATCCATGGCAGAACAGACCGTACAGGATATCCAGGAGATGATACAGGAGTCCACCAAAGTCTGTGAGGAAACTGGCAGTGTTCTGGCTGCTTCCTGCACTGGTAGGCCATCCATGGCAGAACAGACCGTACAGGATATCCAGGAGATGATACACGAGTCCACAAAAGTCGGTGAGGAAACTGGCAGTGTTCTGGCTGCTCTCTGAGCTGGTAGGCCATCCATGGCAGAACAGACCGTACAGGATATACAGGAGATGATACAGGAGTCCACAAAAGTCTGTGAGGAAACTGGCAGTGTTCTGGCTGCTCCCTGCGCTGGTAGGCCATCCATGGCAGAACAGACCGTACAGGATATCCAGGAGATGATACAGGAGTCCACAAAAGTCTGTGAGGAAAATGGCAGTGTTCTGGCTGCTCCGTGCGCTGGTAGGCCATCCATGGCAGAACAGACCGTACAGGATATCCAGGAGATGATACAGGAGTCCACAAAGGTCTGTGAGGAAACTGGCAGTGTTCTGGCTGCTCCCTGCACTGGTAGGCCATCCATGGCAGAACAGACCGTACAGGATATCCAGGAGATGATACAGGAGTCCACAAAAGTCGGTGAGGAAACTGGCAGTGTTCTGGCTGCTCCATGCGCTGGTAGGCCATCCATGGCAGAACAGACCATACAGGATATCCAGGAGATGATACACGAGTCCACAAAAGTCTGTGAGGAAACTGGCAGTGTTCTGGCTGCTCCCTGCGCTGGTAGGCCATCCATGGCAGAACAGACCGTACAGGATATCCAGGAGATGATACACGAGTCCACAAAAGTCTGTGAGGAAACTGGCAGTGTTCTGGCTGCTCCCTGCGCTGGTAGGCCATCCATGGCAGAACAGACCGTACAGGATATCCAGGAGATGATACAGGAGTCAACAAAAGTCTGAGGAAACTGGCAGTGTTCTGGCTGCTCCCTGCACTGGTAGGCCATCCATGGCAAAACAGACCGTACAGGATATACAGGAGATGATACAGGAGTCTACACAAGTCTGTGAGGAAACTGGCAGTGTTCTGGCTGCTCCCTGCGCTGGTAGGCCAACCATGGCAGAACAGATCGTACAGGATATCCAGGAGATGATACAGGAGTCCACAAAAGTCTGTGAGGAAACTGTCACAACAACCTAATGTCCCATGATATTTTGAAAAGGAAGTTCCGTTTCCATCCGTACAAAGTGTCTGTCATGCATCAGCTGAAATAAACAGACCACAAGGTCTGTGTTCGGTACTGCAGGTGGTTTTAAGAGTTCCTGTCTGAAGAAGGAGAAGACATTCTGGACACAACTTTGTTTATAGATGAGACATGGTTCCAACTGTCCAGGTACGTCAACAGTCAAAACTTTTGCCTGTGGAGTTTGGAAATCCCCACAAATTTAAGGAAGTGCCTCTCCACAACCAGAAGGTTGGTGTTTGGTGCACTATGACTTGTACATGTCTGCATTATTGGGCCCATTTTCTCCAATGAAACCATTAACTCAGAATGGTACAGTGCCTAGATCATCTAACTATTCATATCTGAACTCACAGAATGGGAAATTAACAAAGGATGATTCCAGCAAAACAGTGCAACTACTCACACCGCTAGCACATTAGTACAGCTTTTGGAGGAATTTTTCGGAAATTGCATCATCTCCTAGGGACAGTGGCCTGCCCGTTCACTGGATTTGACACCGCCTGACTATTTTCTGTGGAGAGCACTGAAGGGGAAGGTGTACACAGGTAATACGCATACACTTCAAGAGCGACAGGCTGCAATAATGAACCACATCCAACAAATCACACCATATACCCTGAGAAAGGTCTTCACTAACATGCAGAAGCGTGTGCAGACATGTCTGGATGTCGGTGGGGCACGTTTCCAATACCTCCTGTAGGAACCAGTTTGATATGGAAAGTGTTGCTTTCAGTGCACAGTTATTTTTCGGACACCCTGTATATGTTATATGCCAAAAATAACCTTTATTTCCTGTGTTACGTTATAATGAAGTTCACATATATAAAATGTTTTTGTCTTTCCCTTCAACTTCGTTATGTACAGGTTTGACCGTACTTATACATGTGAGAGAGCATTATTCTACTCTGGAACAATTTCTTCGACTTTCAATGAAAAACATCGAAGTGGACATACAATAACTTTTAGGGAAGTTTAATCGACCAGTGCTTTTTTTTTTTTTTTTTTTCTAAATCTGAATGGTTCTAATATTAATTAAGGTTTAAGAATTTAAGCAGGACATCTTTACATTTATATAATCTGACATAAATTAAAAAACAATGTGACCTGCCATGTAACTCTTAAAAATCTTGGCCCGCAACTCTATAGGAGTTGTATATATAAATGTTATATTATTTATATAAATAAATAATATAATATTTATATATACAGGGTTCAAAGGAAAATCCTTATTCAGGGCAATAACTGCAGAAGAAAGGGTCCAAGTGGTACACAAGTTAGGTCTATGTATAGGAAAGAGACAATGGCCAATCGAATGAAAGCGATTGGAGGGCCGCTAGCGGCAAAGGTAAGAGGTTAGGAAACCTAACTTTCGAGAACAATGCGCGATAGAAACAAAATTCCAATTACAAAGTTGTAGCATATTGTCTAATTAGTAGGAAATGACATATGGTGCGCACGAATTATGTACATGGACGTGCCAAAATGCTGATAAAGTGTACGTGGTCGCTGGATGGTTAGGCAATGAAAAGTACCGGCCCATGATGAAGAGCGATTCAAATGCATTTGTAAATATTGATAGTGACGTGGAAGCCGGTCGGCGAGATAAAATACAGAGGCTGGGGATTTGAACGTCAGTCAACGTACACATTGCAAACACTGATGGCGGGCAACTCAAACGCTGAGTACTGTGAAATGGTCGTGCGTTATGGCGAATGTCATCGCAATGCCCACGAAGCTGCAAGACGGTATGCAAAGTGTTTTACGACTGGTCAACATCCAACTGCAGCGACTAATAACAACTGTGTTCCCCGCCTCCAAGAGACTGGAAGCATACAGGCATGTCCGCAGTCGGGCAGACCTAAGGGTTCGGGTGTTACAGTATATCCTGAGGCTGTCCTGGGACATGTCCTTGCCAATCCCAACATTAGTACCACAGCAGTCGCCGAAGCATGCAGATTAACAGCACAATGTATTTGGCAAACCCTGAATGAGTATGTAGCTCACCCGTACCATGTTCAGCTAGTGCAAGGTTTGATGGACGGAGACCAGGGAAGGCGTTTCGATTTCTGCAACTTTGTACATAACACGTTGGAGGTTAATCCAAACTTCTTGGCTGATATCTTGTGGACAGATGAGTCCCGTTTTACATGGGGACAATCAGCATAACACCCATTACTGGGCTCTGAGCAACCCATCTATGGGACAAGCTGCTAGACATCAACGGCGATGGGCAACTAACGTTTAATGTGGTATTTGAGGAAACACCGATAGCAGTTTCATGTGCTGGAGAAAACAAAGATAGGGTTCTCATATTCTGCAATTATGTCCCCATCACCACTGGTTGTAGTGGATTAATGTTACCCTCCGATCCATAATTGTTTTCGAGACCTGGCAGTCTTATTTTAACTCCTTCATTAATTAATTAAAAGTTACAACCAAGAAAATCCAAAAACCACACAGATTTGTTTAAAAAGTCAGTGTGTTGGTTTGGTACGTACATATCACTAAGCTGTCCTCAGAGATTCAGAGGCTAGCTCCAAAAAGAAATACAAACTACCAGACATATTTACTTACTGTTGTCATATCAAACTTCTCCATTTACAGCGATCTTGACATACAACTCGGGCTTCACTGATATCCATTACACGCCGTACACAAGATCTTTTATACTTCATACTCATCTTTTTCTCATGCAGACACTCCTGAATCTGATCCACCCTGTCTTCCTTGGCCTTCCTCTGCCTTTCCTTCCTGCCATTTGGCCTAAAAAGATTTTCTCAGTAAGCATCTCATCACTCATTCTTTCAACATGGCCAAACCACCGAAGCATATTGGTCTCCACCTTGCTAACAACATTTTGCTTCACACCATACAACTGCAATGCATCTTCATTTCTCACACAATCATATCGTGTTTTGCCACAAACCCCACGTAAGTAACGCATTTCTCCAGCACACAAACGACTCCTATGTTTCTTCTGCAGTACCCAGGTTTCACTGCCATACATCAGCGTAGGAACAATTACACTTTCATACACAGCCATGTGGCACTCTCTAGAGAACCCTTAATCCTGAGAAAACCTCCCAGAGCAGCTATGACTTTCAATGAAGAATTCACTCGCCTACTAATTTCACCATCCAATTTGTTCTCTCTGTCAAACATGCTTCCTAAATACACAAACTCACTCACCTGGTCAATCACAGTGACATTTATACTTACATTACATTCAGTGCTACCAGTTCCTCTCTCAAAAACCATAAGTTTGGGTTTTCCCTTATTTATACTCAAGTTTGAATTTCATGCAAACTTCGTACATCCGAGACAACATACTCTGCAAATCACTTTTGCTCTCTGCCAACAGGACAGTGTCATCAGCATACAGCAATCTGCACACACGGATATCACAAGACATAAACCACTATCATCTATTTTGGCCTGACTCATGCATGCGTCCATAAATATATTAAACAGCCAAGGTGACATCACACAACCTTGTCTAACTCCTGCACCAATAGAAAACCATTTTGATAAAACACCATTCACTCGTACACAAGCTCTACTACCAGCATACATGGCTTTTACACTATTAAGCAGATTCCCAGTAACACCATATTCATTCAATACCTTCCACAAAAATGTCCTATTTACTCGGTCGAAAGCTTTATCTAAATCTATGAAGGCAGCAAAAACTTTTTTACCAACAGCCAGATACTTTTCAATCATCGTGCGTAATGCAAATATTTAGTTGGTGCAGCCTTTACCAGGCATAAAACCACTCTGAACATCCCACACTTTTTCTGATGTAAGACCCCGTACTTTTTCAATAACAACCTTACCAAGCACTTTCCCTAGCACACTTAGTAGGCTAATACCACAATAGTTCTTGCATTCAGTCTGATCACCTTTTCCCTTATACACAAGGGAACAATAATAGCATCCTTCCAATCTCGAGGGACCATTCCTAACTCCCAGCACAACTGGCAAATTTCAGTTAACCAGTCAATTACAGAGTCACCACCATATTTCAACATCTCGGCAGTTATGCCATCAACTCCCGAAGCCTTACCATTCTGAAGAGATTTTAGAGCTTTACACACTTCTTCTCTTGAGATCCCTCCTGTGCTTCCATCCATAACTGTGACATCAACTGCATCTGTCTCAGACTCATCTTTGCTTTCCTGATCTAATAACTCACAGAAGTATTCACCCCATCTTTCACTTAACTCATTGGGCCCCTATATCATTTGCCCGATCTCATTCTTCACACAACTTACAACTTTGTTTCGCCTATTTTCCCCTTAAGAAAGACTTCCTATCTTTCCAAAAAGCCAGTTCCTGCCTTTCCACCTGCTCCTTCCTATCTTTTGCCTTACTTTGGCGAACCAGCTTAGCAGCTTCACGCTTCTTACAGCGATATTCATCCACAGAGACTCTACCTTGCAACATCCCCAAATAGGCTTCCTTCTTTTTCTTTACTGCCTCTTCAAACTCACTATTCCACCAAGCATCACCTCTATTGTTACCCACTATTGTGGTGCCACAGACCTCTTTAGCAGCAGTGACAACACAGTTCTTAAAACATTCCCACTTCTTTTCTACATCTCTCTCACCAGACTTCAGCTCCTTCAGTCGTTCTCTGAGTAAGTCAGAATACTGCTGATGATCTTCAAGGAGCCTATCAACCTTTATTCTTTCTATCCTGGGTCTCTTCCTATTCCTTTTCCTCCAACCAACATTAAGTTTCACTCGTGACACTACCAAGTAATGATCAGAACCAACATCCGCACCTCTCATCACATGGGTGTCAACAACTAAGTGTTTCAGACGCTGATCGTAGACAACAAAATCTATCGCACTCTTTTGACCAAGAGTTTGATTTTCCCAAGTATATGTGTGGATATACTTGTGGTTGAAAAATGTATTAGATACACACAAACCATTCTCAATGCAGAGTTCAATTAATCTTTCACCATTACCATTCACACAAGGATCATTAAACTTACCCAGAACATTGTCAGAAATTGCATTCTGCACACCTACTCTAGCATTGAAATCCCCTGCTATTATAACTTTTTCTTTAGCACCAAACTGGCTCAAAACAGCTTTTAGCTCACTCCAGAAATCTTCCTTCTTATCAGAATGTTCAAAGTCACAGGGAGCAAACACTACAAACAATTAAGATTCTCTGAAGTTTCACTTTTAAACGAATCGAGAGAATTCTCTCACTTACACAACTGTAGTGAATCAAGTTGTTCTTCATCTTTTCACTTAAAATCACAACTACACCAGCCTGTCCTTTCACATTATCCAATACTCCAGACCACACACTCACTGTGCCATTCACTTCTTCTACTCCAATTTCCTTCTTTTTGGTTTCACTTACACACAACATATTCAGTCTATACTTATTTATCTTGCCATTTATACCTCTAGTATTCCATACACCAATCTTACATTCACTCAGCCGACATCACTTTCACGATCTTGACATACAACTCGTGCTTAGAAAGTCCAGGTCGATTCCGTGGTGGACCGTCCTTCTCAAGTGTGGTAGGTCCACCATATCCCACACTTGAGTTCAGATATTGATTTCTTTTTGTCTTTTTAATCAGGTAAGTATATCAGTGTGGGGGATTAGCCCACAGCTGAGGATTCCAGTTAGTCATTCAACCTAAGGGTTTTGGAACAAACCCCAGTGAGTTGGGGTCTTACCAATTCTTATTTCCACTTCATTTCATGCATCAAGCTTTCAGGAAAGCTGAGTTGTGTACGCATTGCTTCTGAAATAATCAGTTATTGTGTTGTGTTTGAATTTTTTACTGACAATACATTTTTCTATTTCACAACAAACATCAGTGAAAATTTCAAATAATTTTGGGTTATTGGCAGGCAAACTAAAGTTTTGCAAGTGTTGTACATGAACTAAATTGTCTTTGTAAGTTTTTAGAGGGTTCTCAGTTTCTTCTTCATCCTCCCTGCTGTCATTTTTTGTATCATCACGTAAGTTTAACAAATCGTTGATAGACTGTATTCCTGGCTCTGTACATATTTTATGGTCAATGTTTAGATAGTCCATGGCAGACATTTCACCTACATTTCCGTCACTGATCAAAGCTTGTAAAATTTCATTTTCATCATTTGATCCGAACCTAAAAGTTCAGTGACATCTATGGAAAACCAAGCCTTTTTAAGGCATTCTGCAACTGCACTGGGCATAATTTCTTTACAGGCTTTTGACAACCAATTAACAGCATCTAAATTGTTATGGATTTAGTTAGTTCAGATGCACTCATACTAGCTATCAGGGATTGCAAAAGTATTGCCAGTATTTCAGCTTCATTGTGTAAATAACTCCTTGATCAAGAGGTGGTGTCATTGAAGTTGTGTTACTTGGAAAAAAATACCAACTTAACAATTGATAGATCGATATGGGGGTGACAGGTAGCATTATCTATGAACAGAAGGACATTTCTGTAGTTTCATTCCATTGTTGAACCCATTCTTCCATTAAGTTAGCAGTCATCCAGAATTTTTTATTCAGTTTCCAAACCGGTAGTTTCTTAATGTTGCTGTTCCTAAAACACTTAGGCTTCACTGCATTTTTGATAACAACTGGCTTTTCTATTTCACCTGTCATGCTGCAGCAGAAAAATATGGTGAGTTGTTCTTTAGAATGTTTACCTCCTATGCATTTTTCACCTGCACATTGAGGTGTTTCAGCAAAAGATTTTGACATTTCTCTGTGAGGTCACAGCAGAAATGTCAACATCTGCTTCACCACAGAACACTTTGGAAGAAATATTGTGCCTTCTTTGGAAACTTAATAACCACTCATTAGATGCTTTGAATGAATTTTTCCCAAGTTTTTCTGCTATTCCGCCTTGGATTGCAAAATGGGACCAGACACTGGTAAGTTTTGGGCTCTGGTGTCAACAAACCACTTCCACACTAAGTTACCTGTGTTCTCATTTTCTACTTTCCTTTTCCTCTTCTGATAAAGTCACACCTTGTATCCATTCCTATTGCAACTCTTCCATTTCAAAGTACTGTACATCTGTGTTTTGTCACATTTAAACATCTCACATAGTTCGTTAATTTTAACATTTTCCGCACTTAACTCAATAATTCTTATTTTTTGCTCCAAAGATAGCGAATTAGATATGTACTGTTTTTAGGTAGCCATCATGGCTCAGATTTCCTTCATATGACTCAGTAAGAAAAAGTAGACCAACTCTAAAAAATTTTTGCTATCAACAGACAAACTCTCCTAAGGAAACTGGAATTTCCACTTCCAGCAGAGTGGGTGTGATTTGCTGCTGCATCACACCGATCCACCCCACCCCATTGCTAACCTCCCTCTTTCAGTGGCATTGAGGGAGCAAGTAAAGGTGTTTTGTTAGAACCACCTTTGCCACCCCAGTGGTCTAAGCAATGGCCTCTGATCATTTGTCTAAAAGTGGTCCGGGTTTGAATCCCGGTGCCATGGATGTTGTGTTTGTCTTACGGCACTGGGTCTTCTCCCTTACCTAGAACCTGGAACCAGTGACCCTAAATTAGGGACGGGCGACTGCTTATAGCCCAGTTGCTCACGGTGGTCGTTAAACCTCCAATAAAAAAAAAAAAAAAAAAAACCCTTTAGGCGGGAGGGAAAGGCGATCACTTACCTTGCTTAAATCTACATGTTCATCTTCGGAACTCCTCCTCATTTACTGTATTTTCTGACTGCCCTAATAAAATGGAGGGACAAAGAACAAATTGTGATACAAAGCTTTCTTTTAATTGTGTGATCATGGAATGATGTCACTTGAACTTTCCGCATTATGCAGATTTTAATTTGAACAAGCTCACCAAGTTTTTTTCCATTTTTGCGGTAGACAGATTTCTGCTTTATACATATACTGAACACATTAACACTGAAGGGACCACAAAAATTTTCCGCAATAGACAGATTTCCGCCTTACACAGGTTCTGAACATGGAAAGATATATGAAAATCATTAATGATGGCAGAACTCATAAAAGTAAAGTAACTCATTTACTGCACTCAGCATCAAAAAATGACCAAAAGCAAGCCCAATTATATTTACCTGTCCATATAGCAGAATGCAGTACAAGTTCTGTGTAATGAAAATAGAGCTTTTTGCCCGAGTGAGAGCCACATACACCATGTTCCATTCCTCTTCGGATTCTAAAACAAGAGTCACAATCACAAAATTATTATAAGCAATGCACGTAACTCCTTTATAAAAGTACAAGTCAGGGATCATGCTGCCGATCACATTCTTCGCAATATGCGGGGAGAAAATCGTTTTGGCAATGGGAAAAAGCTTTGGTGATTACCTTTTCATAGAGTTATAATACTTTGGTGAAAACAAATTGAATTTGGCGAAAATTTTAGAGAAGCCAGTGCAACCCCTGCTACAAGTCAAAGTTTTTTATACAATGATGCATGCACATACAATGTAAGTTTTTAAGGATGAGAATAATTATGCAAAAAAAAATGTGAGAAAAAGTAATCAAATCTTGTTGGTTTATATTAGCATAAAGTAGTTGAATTTTGAAGTCTTTCTCTTTTATTTGTTTGTTTTTAAAACCTTTTCTCAACGCAATGTCCCTTGAGATTCACTCACTCACTCACTCACTCAACACACACACACACACACAGTGGAGATACTGAACAAAAGCAAATTCTTTTCTTGCTCCTTGAAATTCTCAGAAATAGCACAATCCAGTTCACTGATGTCCAGAAAAGATAACAGTCACCAGTGGTTTGCACAGGTCTAGCCCAGCCCAGGGTTTTCATCAGTTAAGTGAAAAATTCTGTTCTTGGGCCAGGTATGAACTGGAAGGTTTAGCATTTTGTTCCTAGATTAAAAAAAGAACTTTTAATTTCACAGAATAAAGACTGGCATGTTAAAAAATCAGATGGTGAAGATCCAACTGACACCAGTGCATTAATTAATTACATCTGAAAACGAAAATCCGGGCTGTAAGATGAATCTGAAATGTGATGGCTTATTTCTTTAAAGGTTGATAACAAACTTAGTTTTCACTTTGTTTGCTTCGGTACTTTTCCAAAAAACTGTTTACATAAACAGAATTTTCAGCTTAACAAGACCCAAATGAGCTTCCGCCGCAATTCTTTCCTACAACACAGATGAGAAATTTTGAAGTACAGTATTTGTTTACATACCTGGGGATCAAAGCTACCTCATTTATACTTAAGTATGGAAGAGGAAATGTGTTCACATTTAAAATTGACATTTAAAGGTATTAGCTTACCTATCATAACAAAAACATAAATTCAATCCTTTGAAGTTGACTATTCCCCTTAGCAAAGGTTAAATATTGCATTTGAAATTGCATACATATGTACATTAAGCTGTTCTCTGTGATTCAGAGGTCAGCTCCTCAAAGAAATTCAATTTTTTCAGATTACCTTTTGAAACTAACGAAACTATATTTTACTTACTCTTGATGCAGGGGTAGGAAAATATTCTGAAATCTAGGCCAGCTAACTTTTCTAGTGGAAAGAATCAAAGCATTGAACTAGTGGGAAAAGCAAAGAAACAGTACTTATATTATTATTTTTTTTTTTTTTCTGGGGCTCAGAAATTCTTGTGTGAATTTTTCGGTTATGTCTTCCATAATGGCCCGGACAATATTTTTGGTCGCCCTGCCCAGGCGACTGACTGCATTTTCCAACCCCTGTGCTGATGTATCAAACGTCTCCATACACAGCAATCTTGGCACACAGTTCAAGCTTCACCGACATTCATCACACATAAGACCTTTTGTACTTCATACTCATAATCTTTTTCTCAAGCAGACATTCCTGAATCTGGTCTTCCTATGACTTCCTTGGCCCTCCTCTACCTTTCTTTCCTGCCACTTAAGCTGAATAAGTTCTCTTAGTAAGCATCTCATCACTCATTCTTTCAACATACCAAAACCATCTAAGAATATTAGTCTCCACCCTACAAACAACACTTTGCCTTACATTGCGCATCTACAACAAATATTCATTCCTCACATACTATTGGCACACATTTTAGTTGCTAAAGCCAATGAAGTGAAATGAAATTTGATTTCAACCTTTAAAGAAACAAGCCACCCGATTTCAGACTCTCATCTGATTTTCGCTTTGAAATTTAAAAAACACGAAGTTAAACTTTGATTAAAAATTTAACATTTGAAAATGATGTTCAAAATTTGAAAGATGAAAATGATATTGCAGGAACAGTGACTTCAGTTTTAAATTTTAAACACACCTCACACTAGAGCACTTTCTACAGCTCAAGCTGCCACTTTCAAATGACTGAACAAGCATATGCCTACAATGCAAATTATTCCATTTGTGTGTTAATTAAAGTGATGCTCTTTTGAATATATATACATATGATGTGCAGATATCTATGAACCATTTGTTGTTGTTTCATCTGGCATCTACATTTGAAAAGTTCTGGTACAAAGAATACTGCTTTCTATTTATTGCATATGTTTTATTATTAATAAACGTATCTAATTTTTAAATTTATTTCCATGGTTTGTTGAATACAACTTCCTTAAGTGTTTGGTAAGACACTCCCAAGCCTTTGTTCGGCTGTCCCGAAAAACCATTGACTGATCAAATGAATATTGTAGGGTTCCAGATATCCAGGATACCATTAGAAGGCTATATCATTCCATTTCATTTCATGTGCCTACTTGCAATGCATAACATGGTGGTCATGCAAGATATTTGCTGCTGTCACATGATCCTGTCTTGTAGTTTGTCAAATGAATGTACCACACCTTGGAAATAAAATCGTGTATTATGCACAACTCATATTCTAGGTCTCTGGAGATTTTTAGCTCACTATTTATTGGTGCAGGGGAGGGGGAAATCTCAGTGATGAGTAGTGTATTTACCAAAAAAAAAAAAAAAAAAAAAAAAAAAATATCTTAAAGATAATGCACTTTCTGTGTCATCCTGGTTGTTTCTTGAAGAGAAGGTAATTTGACGTACAGATTAAAGAAATTAAATACAAGTTTGTTTGAAGGTCAGGCAAATCTACTACAATAATTATCTGAAATCTACTACCATAATTATCTGAAATCTACCCTTATTCATTGAATGCTCAAAAACTTTATCTCGCAAAAACATCAACTCTGGGATTTTATTTCCACAAATGCCAATCTCTAAAAGTAGTTTTCAGTAACCAAAAAAAAAAAAAAAAAAAAAAAAAAAAACCATAAATTTTTGTAATCTAGTCCACACTGGTGACTTTACGTATTTGACACGGCAACCAATTCCAATTTGTTCCAACAACTATTTAGAAAAAAATAATTAATATAATCATATAGTTGTCATTTTTTTTCCACCAAAACATTCATGGACTTTTCAAAAATTCACAAAATTTTTAAAGACCATATTCATGCCAAATACGAACTCTCATGAAACATCAAAATAAGTTGTAATGAACAGTAAGTTCAATTAAAATTATAGTTATATCTAAACATAGCGGCATACTTTGGTGAGGTATTATATTATTCAAGATTTCAGGTTTCCTTATCATTGACGCAAAATTTTCCCCTGGAACTAAATAACTAACAATTTATCCTCAATGAAGCCAAGGCTCCCTTGACTCATGCATGAATATGCAGATGTATCAGTGAAATAAAAAATGGTCACATCATATGCAGTGCTGATCTCATTTAGTTTTTGAAGTTTCAATATGACAAAATATTTTAAACAGTCCAACACTAATTTTTAACATCTTCAGATAAAAATGGCAACAATGGGGAGTCCCTTTGGTAGTGAACTACGAAGGGCTGCAAACTCTTGGAAATTGAAAAGAAAAATTCAGCTTCACTTTCATCAGGACATCTTCACATGCCTGTGAAACTACTAAGTATGATTTGCACTTTGGAATGTTTGCAGATTTCCCTTTGTCACTAAAGGAAACATAATTCTGTACATTTTCCCACATCTCAATGGCTCGTTCAGCATCAGGACAATTTTTCAGCCACTAATGGTTGCGAAACTTTTAGGGCACTTTCCTAGAGTTTGTTGAATTCTGGTAGCCCTCCCTTCTAGCAGGACAGCTTATATTGGGTTGGTGTGAACGACATGTCCGACAAAGGACCAGCACACGTGAACAGCGAGAACGGAAAAGTAGGACAACTTACCTAGGCCAAATAATCACTCTCCGCATCGACACAGTTGCCATCTTCCCGGCAAGGCCATGATCCCAGAACAAAAAAGCCTTGCGGCTGGGACCCGAAGAAGTCATCAACTGCATGTTAAACCTCGTTGTCTGTTGTGAACTGTGTCCTGGACAGGAAGTGATCCAGGTGATGAAACAGGTGATAGGTTGTCGGAGACAAGTCAGATATAGGCAGGATAAGGCAGTGATTCACAATCCAAAGGCACTTAGTCTCAGCATCGTTCATTGTGCAACATGAGAGCGGGCATTGTCATGGAGCAAACAGGTCTCTCTTTTCAGCATAGAGGTTAATTTTAAGATCCTGTTATTGTATTTACAATGGATTTGGGCAAACGCATACTTGGATGTAAGCAAAAACCATCTTGCACGCATACTGCAATTGATTTGGAGCAGAAATTGCATATAAAGAAATGTGAACCTGGACAAAAGTTATTGGTGATAACATGTGAACTAGGCTTTACGACTTTGACAGTTGATACGATTGTAAAGGATGCTGTGTGAATAAAAGAGCATGTGAAAAGAACTAGCAAGAAAACAAAAATAATAACGAAGAAACGTAAAGGAGCAGTAGAGGAGATGGAAAAGGTACTGACAATGTGGATTGAAGATAACCTACAAAAACGTGTTCTGTTTAGACTCCATGCTGAAAAGAGAGACCCTTTTACGGAGCAAAACACACGGGAACTGACATCAATGCCGCGGGGATTCCCCTGCTTACATGACTGAGTTGCCAAGACTGATGAGGGATGTCATTACGAGGGTTATCAGCAACATGTGAGCAGGGCTGAGAGCTCTAGCAGGGAAAAGCTGCGTAAATTGTTTTTACTTTAGCACTATCTGTAAATATTTTGTGATATATATATATTTTTTTATGTAAGTGCAGATTTATGTAATTCGGGTACTGCCTGTACAAGTATAATTACAAATAACCACCAATAACAAAGAATGAAGGGCCAAGTGATACCTCATGAGGAGGGCCCAGGCACCTGGACTACCTTCACTGCACCCCACTGCATGCAATACTAAAATAGCATCTACTACATGCTGCAAAGCACACAGTTCACAGATACCTGTGACTTTTAAAAACAAGGCCAGTTTTTATGGTACATTTCTAGGAAGCACTTTCTATTTAGATGAAGAAGGCCATCCAGAAGAATGCTTCATTTTAAATAAAAAACAAACTTCATAATTGTACAACCGATTGCCACGTGCTGCAGAGGCCAACAAACTTCACAATTGTACAACAGTACCACGTGCTGCAGAGGCCAGAGAGCATAAAGAAACGGCTATTGGAACAGAAGACACACCACATACAGTATGTTCTGTGTAGCTGCAGGTGGCACGGAGAGCATCATGTGAGGGGTAAAGAGCAGTGTCCATAGTTGCTGGTGATACACAGACATCATGGGAGGGGTAAAATGGGGGTAAAAGGCTGAGCCAGTGTCAAGCAGCTGCTATTGTTTCCTGTTCTTGGATTTCCTTTTGTAGATAGAAAACTTGTGGGGTTACCAAATTTTAAGTTGATGAGAAAATTGCTCCCATGTCAGAAAAATCAAATAGTGATTTTCCATAATTTCATCGGTATGTACATACTTCTGTAACAGCAACCAAAAATCCGTAAAATTACAGAAAATCTGTACTAGTTGGCATCTTCTATGTATTTCCAAAGTCTTGAAAGCTATGATGATGAAAAATAAACGCACCAAAAACAACAAATACACCAAAAGGGATGTTTAGTGCCTGACATTAGTAGGCTCACACTATTGGGCCTACAAATGATGCTTTAGTTTGTGTATTTAGGAAGCATGTTTGACAGAGAGAACAAGTTGGATGGTGAAATCAGTAGGCGAGTGAATTCTTCTTTGAAAGTCATAGCTGCTCTGGGAGGTTTTCACAGGAATGACGGGTTCTCTAGAGAGTCCCGCATGGCTGTGTATGAAAGTGTAATTGTTCCTACTCTGATGTATGGCAGTGAAACCTGGGTACTGCAGAAGAAACATAGGAGTCGTTTGTGTGCTGGAGAAATGCGCTACTTACGTGGGGTTTGTGGCAAGAACACGATCTGATTGTGTGAGGAATGAAGATGTATTGCAGTTGTGTGATGTAAAGCAAAATGTTGTTAGCAAGGTGGAGACCAATATGCTTCGGTGGTTTGGCCATGTTGAAAGAATGAGTGATGAAATGCTTACTAAGAAAATCTTTTCAGCCCAAGTGGCAGGAAGGAAAGGCAGAGGAAGGCCAAGGAAGACGTCACATGGGTGGATCAGATTCAGGAGTGTCTGCATGAGAAAAAGATTATGAGTATGAAGTATAAAAGATCTTGTGTACGGCGTGTAATGGATATCAGTGAAGCACGAGTTGTGTGTCAAGATCGCTGTAAATGGCGAAGTTTGATACGACAACAATAAGTAAAAATATCTGGAAGTTTGTATTTCTTTTTGGAGCTAACCTCTGAATCTCAGAGAACAGCTTAGTGATATGTATGTATGTATGATATGTACATATGAATACAAAAACTATAACCCATCCCAGCAAAAACACAAGTGTTGGGAAACTGCTGGCCATCAGCAGGCAGTGATGGGTCACTGCTGGCTGAAATCTGCTGCTCAAGGTATGTTAGCGATACGTTGGTAGCAGAGCCATCAGTTGGCAGCTGTTGATGGCCCTCCATCATTGCCGTGAATTACGGGCCACCAAGCTAGCGGCGCTAGTGGCCCCTAGCTGGCAACTGAAGCAACATGTCCACAATCTCTCGCGATACTAGTTAGTTGAAGATGACGCCATCGTGTTATTTTAGTGGATGTTAGTGGGGAAAAAAGCCGTAGGTAGAGAGACACATTAATTTTCTAATAAAAAGCTGTGTCGACGAAGATTACTGTCAGAGGAAAATTATATAAATAATTAACGAACTGTAAGAAATAGTCTATTACTCTCATGTATTTCCAGATACTTATTACAAAGCAAAATTCTTGCACTAACACACGAAGAATTGAGAATACAAACGCTACAGCCATAAAAGACGCCCACTCCATTCCCATGAATAACAGGAAATAATTTCTGAAAACTTAGTTCATGTTGTAATTTTTTTTTAGGAGGGCCCCTAATAATCTTTCATTAACATACAGTGAACTGCTTCAAACTAAAGTCCCAGAAAGACATTATAAAATCGTTATGTTGGGAAACAAAATAAGAATTATACATGTACAAAATGTTCAAGTATTTGAAAAAAAAAAAAAAATGAACAGCACTGTGTGAATATAATGCACTCTTCCGTGGCTTAAATACACAAGATTGTAGGAATTTGCTGCTACAAATCACCAGAAGTAAAATAAAATATCTTTCATATTTAGAACCAATGTAGCTTCGGACTGCAAAAAAGAAAGATATGTTTGAATGTGACATGAATGTATGAATGTATTAATTAAACAGCCTACATAAATTTGTGAATGTATTAATTAAACAGCCTACATGAATTTGTGAATGTATTAATTAAACAGCCTACATGAATTTGTGAATGTATTAATTAAACAGCCTACATGAATTTGTGAATGTATTAATTAAACAGCCTACATGAATTTGTGAATGTATTAATTAAACAGCCTACATGAATTTGTGAATGTATTAATTAAACAGCCTACATGAATTTATGAATGTATTAATTAAACAGCCTTTTAAGACCATAAGGACAGCACAAAACTTTTGTAAACGTTTTTAAGTTGGTACACTCATTGAGAGTGAAGTTCCCTCATAAGGTAAATAATAAAAAAGGGACATTAAAAATAAATTTATGAATTATATGAAATGGACATATCTGAAAAAAAACTCGCAATATTGTAAAATTAAATATAGGGACCCTTTCTTTCACATTGCGCAGGAAAGAGATTCACCTTTAAGCAGTCGGTAGCAGGTGGCAACCCAGTGCATTTGTTAAAGCGTCCGCTTCACAAACAAGTTGTTGTAGGTTCGATGATACCTAGATCCACCGGGGTTTTGTCCAGACCTGTAGAGGAAATTTCCCTAGCACCACATGATGTCATGCAGATGTTTTGTTGAAAAAGAAATAGGAGTTGTGCCTATGGGGAACTGTGATTATTATTAGTTTTCTCTTTTTATCACTACTACTGGCAAATTGACAAACAAGATTCGCAAGCCACCAGTTACTTCACGTGATAGCCGGCTGCCACTGCCGGGAAACTGGTGGACCACATCAGGCTAGCCATCATTTGGGGCAAATGCTTGCAAGACCGCTTAAAGGCCACTTGTGGCAGTCACTGCCAGTAATGGATGACTGATGGCCTGCTGCTGGCCCATGTGGTGGCCTCTGAGACATTTCATTGATGTTTGGGCAGTGGGAACATAGTGCTGGGCCACTGCTGGCTGCCAGTGTAGGGTTGAGTGCTGGACTAGGAAAACTGTTTTTTCTGGGATAAGTTTTGAGTACAAAATATGGTTTAATAGGAATAGATTATTTTTTACTTAATGTCACATTGACAAGTAAAAAATAATATATTCCCATGGAGCCCAGTTTTATATTTGCAATTATTGAGTAAATAACACCTAAGAATGGCCATACTATTTTTTCTTACTAAAAACATAAGGGCGAAAAAGCACAAAAGTTCAAACAAACTTTCCGAGACAGTATCAGCAAAGGTCTTATCAGGATGTTCGTAATCATCAACCAAACGAACAGTGTCAAATTCAAAACCTTTTGCCTTGTCAACAGTGGTAAAGACAACATCTGTAAACAGGAAGAAAGAAAATGTCAAAAAAAAAAAAAAAAAAAAAAACAGCACTTCCTCTTTCGTATAAAATTGTAGAAAAATAATAAGCAACATAAGCATTTTACAAGCAAACTTCAACTTTCATGTATACTGAATGGACAAATTATTATATACACCCAGATAACTAGAGCTACGAGTTTTATGACCTAAAAATTACTAGAAAATGCCTTATAAACAAGTTAGTAAAATCATGCAATACATTGATTATGATACGCTTTCCAACATACCAGAAATCATTGCTCAAGTTATGAGGATAATGGCTGCAGAATAAATCTCGCTCCTATGGCTTGACCTTTGACCCCATTTTGATGATATTCAACAGAACCATTTAAGTATACTTCCGGAACAACACGATAAAGTTTTGTCTCAATCGAAGCATTTTTACGTAAGTTATGATGCATAAGGGCGATGGAATGAATCCTGCTCCTATGTTCTGACCTTTGACCTCATTTCGCCCATTTTCAATAGGGTTTGTCCCCACGTAGTTCCCCACCACATACTAAAATTTCATCAAAATCGAACCATTTTTAAGCAAGTTATGACACATAAAGGCAATGGAATGGATCCCGTTCCTATCTCCTAACCTTTGACCCCATTTCGCCCATTTTCAATACGGTTCGTCCCCAGGTGGTCCCCTACCACATAATAAAATTTCATTGAAATTTAACCACTTTTATGCGAGTTGTCGTGCAGAATGACAAAACTGCAGCACATACGCTTCTTCAACCTATGGTCGGAAAGCGTAAAAAATGCATTTATGGCCCCACAAAAATGAAAAAAAAAAACAAAAAAAAAAAACGAAAAAAACGAAAAAAAAAAAAAAACTATGAAAAAGCACACATCTTCATTTCCTTGCAAAACAAATTAATTAAAAACAGAAGAGGTGCATGAAACAAAACAAAAAGAGCCAAAAAAATATAATTTAACCTGTTGACTCTTGCTGTTCCAAATGAAATTCTTTATTTTAGTAATCATTACTAATCACTTAATTGTTTTATAATTTCTGTGCAAAACTAAAAATTTATAAAATATATCCTGTATAAAAGAAAACAAGAAGGGACATAAAAAATGTACCCTTCGTTCCGGTCGGACTGGGTATAAGGGGCCCAGGTGGTATATTGATGTGAGGGGGCCCACGAAAAGTATGAAACGTGCAAGGGGGCCGGGAGCTGCTATTGCCACCCCCGGCAGCCAAAGGTGAAATTTTTTTTTAATTTCAATATGGTTTTCTTACGTCTTAGCGCATTTTAAAATTCTAATTGTTAGATGAAAAAAAAGGTATGTAATTAGGGCTTGGGGCACACGCAGCAAAGAATTCTTACATATTCTGATATTCACATGTACAGGTAATCGTTAAATTAAAATTGTAATGTAAATTGTAATTTAATGATTAAATGGGACATAATTGTAGAAATTATCACACCTGGTGAATTTTATTGAAACTTGACTAATCAATCAACAACTTCGTTAAATTTTTGGATGACGCGGCAAACTCATTTATAACTTTATCATGAAACACAACATCAATGCCATTAATAATATTTGTTTCAGTGTTCAATATTATGGATGCTTATAAGAGTTCTTGTCCTAACAGCGCATGAAGCCTAGTCTTTATATGCTTTAAAGCAGAAAATGTCCTTTTGCATGTTACTTATGTAAATGCAATATGCAACTTAGAGATTGCAGTATGCACTAATATGTAAATTATACTGAGACAGCAGTTTAAGCACAAGGCACACAATTTCTACAATTACGTCCCATTGATAAACAAGTCGTGACACTCTCATACTGGTTATTATCGTCAAGTGCATCATCTTCATTCGTCTAAATGTCAATACCATATTCGCAGTCCTGTTGATATGTTTCACCAAGTGTTTGGGACAGATCCTCATAATTCTCTGAAAACGATTTAAGTTCCTCTGCCAGCATATTCCTGTCGATTTTGCTCAACTTAGCAATCGCATGTAGTGCACTCTCAGGAACTGCCTCAGCGACTATGTTTTCAAAGTTTCGTGAATCCAGAAATGATGCGTCTTTCATGAGGCCTTCATTGCTGTTAAATTTATCGATGATTTTTACCATCGCTGTGTTCATGACAACTTTATAAACTTGTATGCCTTAGGATCGGTGATTAGCACTGACTCATCTTTGCCTAACTCATCAAATTGTTTCTTTTTCTTTGCAATTCTTCGCGAAGGCAACTTGGTTTCCACACTGATTTTCTCTGCCAAAGTAGCGTCAGTTTCGAACTCTTGCTCAAGTTCTAATGCAAACGACCTTGCTTTCTGAAACACGTGCTCAAATTCTTCTACTTTCTTTAATATTGTTTTCTGCAAGCCCTTTACCAAGTTCCAAGCTGTAAGATAGTCCATTTTCAGAGTCTGTAGGTACTTGCTAAATGGAGTTGTGACGGAAAAAAGGTCTTTGAAAACAAATGCGACGAGAATGGTTTCAAACTTAAAAATGAATCCAGAAGCGATTTTGCTTCGAATGCCACCTTTGAATCAAATTCCTTTCTGGTAGAGATCTCATGAAGAGTTTTGATCAGCACAACATACCATGTTTTATCAATAGTATTCAAGGCTTTGTCTTTCAACCACCATCTTGTCTTTCCTATATTTTGGAGTCGTCTCAGCTTCTCTCTCCCATTTGTCATTGCCACTAGTGTCTTAATCCAGACTGAAGTACGTTTATAAGATTCATGGATAAAAACGCACACTGACTCCAACAGAGCAAATAAATTCCTTGCTTGCACACAGCTCGCCATTGATTTAGTTATGGCACGATTAAGGATGTGTGCATAACAATGTGTGAATATTAAGTCCGGCACTTCCTGCTTTAGTATGGCCTGGAGCCCTTGTGTTGCCCAGCTATATTTGTGGCGCCGTCAAACGATATGAACTAATCATATGTTGCATATTTAGGCCTAAGTCTACCAATTCTGATTTTACAAGGCTGTGGTAATCTGCACCAGTGGCTCTTCTTATAGGCAACATGCTTATTATCCTTTCATGTACCGTTGCTCCATCATTTACGTATCATAAGCAAATCGCCACTTGATCTCAAACACCAACGTCCTGACACGAGTCAACCTCAAGACTGAAGGCTTTCGCTTCATTAACTTCTTCCACAATCATTTGCTTCACTTGACAAGCACAACTAGAAATAAGTTTGTTGACTGTTGTTTTGGATAAGAGCGTCACCAGGGGGGAACCTCGTCCTTTAGTTTTAGCTGACTGTTTTCTCGCTTGACTGTGTGATATTGATTCGGAAACATGGTCCTGCATAACAGGATCGTACTTGGCTAAGAGAAGTACTAAGCTCAGAAAGTTTCCATGGTGTCCACGTGCTTCATCCAAACAGAACTCTGACTCATTTTGCTTCCGCATTTCTTTGCTTTGCCCATTGTTCAATATTTTGCATTCTTCTCGCTAGCAACAAGGCTGACATAGCTGTCATACGAGACTGACTCGCTTCATGCCTCACGACTTGATCGTATATATGCTTTGGGGATGTAGTCATTCCGGTTACAAAGGGACTTTCAAAATTATCTTCCGCAAAGCACATGCAAGTTGTGCAGAACAGTTTGTTTAAGGCTAAACAGTAAGAAAGCGTTTCACAGTTAACAAGTCTGCCATTCGGTAATGTTCGAAAATATATTTTACTTGCATCGAAAGGCAAGCTGTTCTGATTACTGGATGGCTGAATAGGATGGCACGAGAGAAATCTCAGCTTTTCTGATGTGCATGCGTTGCTTCTAGGAGGTGCAAATGCAGCAAGATTTCTGTTTTCGTGGGTTATACTGATAGGCATAGGCTGACTTGCATACAATGTGCTAGACTCTGTCATTGTTGGTTTCTGTTATGGTAGAACTGGTTCTTGTACGATTTTATCATGTCGGTGAGGTAACTGAGGTTCTGAAGAGTCTTTCGAGCCTCCTCTCCCTCAACTTGCTGTGGTATTTTGGAGACAAACTCTCAGAGTTCCACTTCAGCTGTTCACCTTAACAAACAGTGAAGTCAGTGCAGGGGCCACTACTATTCCTGCAGGACTGCCACCTGATATCAAAAATGAGATTATACTGCTTATCCTGCATGTATTTTTAGTATGACACAAGGTTTCAAAGTTACAATTGTTAAAAATGAGTAATGTAGGGTAGGGTAATGTATAGAACAGATGTGTTCGCTTTTAATACTAGGAAGCTAGGGCCGAAGGGGTTTTCCCTTACCTTATTTTCCTCCAGTTTTTTCATTGAAGAAACTATATTGGCGGCGCCCACTGAAGAAGCTTGTTACTTGTTAAAATTAGTTCTTTAATAAGCAAAATCAATCTTCCAAGCTCTGTGCACAAACACTGAAACACAATCACAAAGAAACAGTGATAAACTGGCATAAACAAGTTCCACCACCTGCTGCATCACCGGCGATCCTGCTAGAGATGGAACGGAGTACAAATAAGGTTCCCTGCAATCCGATTGGACAGGAGAGCCCAGAGAGTGTAGATGTAGTAGGTGATGCGGACGCCACATGCCACTGTGGTGAAAAATTGAACAGCCAGCGCCCTCCTGCCTCCGCCATAGGAAAACGAGTTTTGATTCCAATAATATGGCATTTCATTTATTAACTTAATAAAAATATTACAATAAAAATTTCAGAAATTTAGAGTCACAAACATTAAAAATAAATTTGTTTAGTTGAAATGTTTTTGTTTTTTTTAATTTGGTCCATTGAACTGAAGTAACACAAAAACTTGACTATTCCGACGTCATTAAAGACTTCGCCACTTTTAAAAGAAACAAAAACTAATGTAAGACAATAAAATTCCTTTATGAAATTTCTTTAAAGACTCAGTCTCTCTAAATTTCGTTAAATAATTTCTTTAAAGACTTCGTATGAAGAAATTTCTTTAAAGACTTTTCAATGTGATACTTTTTTCTCTGCACTAAACTTGTGTTAATATTAGTTTCAATTGCTGTTTTAAATTTCAGCCCCCCCATTTTTTCTTTTTTTCTTTTGAGAAGAGTCTACTTGTTCATCAGCACACTTTTTTTTATTGTATCTTGTATCGCCATAGACAAAATTGTAATCTGAAAAAAATATCGGTAAAAAAAATGTTAAAATGAAAAATTGAATGGCCAGTGTGAAAAGGACCCCCAGAAAAATGCCCTGGTCCGGGGCCCTCATATTTGATAAGACGGCCCTGTGCCCGTCTCAAAAGAAAACCTTTAAAGCTACTGTAATCCTTATTCATCTGCTACGTCCCCACCCCCAGTTCCTGCATCACCGTTCACTTGCACGCTGCGGCACACACACTGCCAGAAAAAAAAAATCAAAATGAAAAACGTAACACTAATGAAAAATACTAGAATCAGATTACTCAATCTGAAATTTTGAAGATTAAGAAATAAGAAACATAGATGATTCTATTTCTTCTGGGTGATTCATATACAACTTTTCAAAATCAAAAACTAATAATTTTTCACCAGGAGTGAACGATTTTAACAGCTTACAAATCTGGGAGCGCAGGGGGCCTGGGTGGTGTTCGCCAGCCTGGGTATAAGGCCAGTCCGACCCTGCCTCAGCTGCACCGAACCTTCCCTTCTGACATAATGGTAATGGCCATACTCCAAATGGGAGAACAGATCACCACTGGCTTGAAGGAACCTTGCCTTCTGACATAAGGGCAACGGCTGTACTCCAAATGGGAGAACAGATCATCACCGGCTTGAAGGAAGAGACAGGGGAGCGGTGGAAGTGCTCTTACCCCCTGTCATGGCACTACCATTTATTACGACGCATATACAGATGTTCTAAACATGAGCACTCCTCTCCCATCCCCGAACTGCATATTTCAGTTTGTGCTTTCAGGGGAAAATGGAGTTTCAAGGCAATTCATCCAGAAATACCCTTTTTATTGAAAATGCCAAAATATGCATGATGACTCAAAAATTGCCTTAAAATCATTGAAAAAATGCTACATTGCATAAAAATCAGGAAAAAAATGTCTTATAACAAAGGTACTTAAATCAGCTTAGTTTTGTATGAAACACATCTGTACACACTTACACAACATTTTAGTATTGCCAAAAAAAAAAAAAAAAAAAAAAAAATGCAAAATCATAAAAATCCTAGCCCTACTGATAGCAATATGCAAAACAGATCACAGTTCCAACTGTTTTTCTTCCACACAAAAATTAGAACATTTAAGTATCTTCCAATTTTTAAGGATCCTACCAACTGCATATGCAACAAAGACATACATGCAAATACTTTCACATGTGACATAGCTACACAAATAGAAGTATGCCGATGAAGTTTGCAATATTTTCCCATATAATTAAATCAGAGGATGTAATAAAGTTGAACTTATATAATTTAAGACAGTTCTGCTGGCCAAATCAGTTTTTCTATCTGAGAGAATAATTACACATGCAATAAAGAGTATGTAAATTATAAAATTCTGGTTAAAAGTTATGACTTCAAGATTTGAATTTTACACTTATCATTTTATAGTATCAATTGCAAAACTAGTCAAAATTATGTGATGACCTCAATTCTGCAATTAATTTCTTCCTGGTAAAGCTAAATAATTGTTACTTGCATATACAAACAAGAAAGATGACACCGAATTTTCGGGTGTAACAAAGCACGTCTTTTGAATCCGTTCTGACACAAATTAAATTTATCACAGCTATTCAAAGTCGATGGAACCGGTACGGAAAACAATAGTATCCAACGAAAGAAAGAAGTTTTTCAATTTTAATCCCTCAGATATTGCTTTAAATGAAATCATGAGCTTACACCCTTTGGTTGCACACTTGTGCGTTAAGTAAAACATGAATTTATATGAGAAACATTTCGCACCGGAAACGCTCTCCAACGCAGAAAGGATTTTTCAAATCAGACTCTTAAAAACAGAGATATCAACAAAAATAAGATGTGACTTTACGTCCCCTGGTGGGAAAACCATGCATTATTTTAGGAAGAAAGTATTCTCAAAAGTTTTTCCATATGAGCGGTATAGGTCCAAGAAAAAAAATCTTAGTCGAGTTTTCAGGAGCCCAGGTTTTGCTACAAATACATCAGAAACAGAAATTAACACTTGTGCGTGCCCCTTGGTGGCCAAACCATTCTTTACCAAACATCAGAAATTATATGAAAAATATTTTCCATCAGGTGTTGTATACGATACCTTTGTGTCCCCTAGCAGAAAGTCTATGATTTAATTGAAAATTTTGAATTTATAGGGAAAATATTCCGCCTCAGAAACACTATCCAACAAAGAAGGAATTTTTCAAACCAGACTCATAGAAATAGAGATATTGACAGACACACACACACACACACACACACACACACACACACACACACACACACACACACACACACACACACACACACACACACAAATAGACATCTACACAACGTGGCGTAGAAACCATGCATTATTTTAAGAAGAAAATGTTTCTAAAAGGTTTGTCGACATGAGTAGTGTCGGTCTAGAAACTACTTTTTTCTCAATTGAGAATTTAGAAGCTCATATTTTGCTGCAAATACATCAGAAGCGGAAATTAAGATTTACGCCCCCTGGTGGCCAAACCATTTTTTTTTTTTTTTACAAAAATTAGAAATTATGTGCAAACGATTTCCCATCAGGAGCTGTATCCGGTGCAGAAATAATTTTTCAAATTACCCTCTAGCGGAAAATCTATGAATTACTTGAAAATTCTGAAATTATATGAAAAACATGTCACACTGGAAACACTATCCAACAAAGAAGGAATTCTTCAAATTGGACTCCTAGAAGTAGAGATATTGACAAAAATAAGATATACATCTATGCTCCCTGGCGGAGAAACTATGGAATACTTTAAGAAGAAAATATTTCGAAAAAGTTTATCGATGTGAGTGGCATCAGTTGACTAAAGAATTTTTTCAATCGAGATTTTAGAAGCTCAGAT
This sequence comes from Macrothele yani, assembly GCA_039090855.1. Lineage (NCBI taxonomy): Eukaryota > Metazoa > Arthropoda > Arachnida > Araneae > Macrothelidae > Macrothele > Macrothele yani. The sequence goes on along the minus strand of CM077000.1, from coordinate 16,277,924 downwards.
TTTATGGCAAATACATCAGAAGCAAAAATTAACACTTACGCCCCCTGGTGGCCAAAGTATTCTTTACCAAAAATTTGAAATTCCATGCAAAAGATTTTCCATCAGGAGATAGGTGTATGCGCTGAAGAAAAAAATTTTCAAATAGGAGTTTTAGAAGACGAGCTATCGGGAAAAATGTCATTTACTTTTATGCCCCTAGCGGAAAATCTATGCATAATTTGAAAAAGTAACAATATCTAAAATACTCTTTGACATAAATGGAATTGATATCAATCGGATGTTTAGCAGCAAATATGTGGAATAAAACGTATTTTTGAATTCAACATCTGCATTTACGCCCTCTAGCGGCGAAATTGTACATCGTAAAAAAAATGAAATGATTATCATTCGCATATTTCAAGCTTCCCGATGCAAAAAGAATTTTTCAAATCAGACTAATAGCTGCAGAGATATCGTGTCTACAGACGGACGGACAAACCGATAACATAAGCACGATCTTTTTTTACAAAAACGTGTTAAAAAGGTGAAATACAAAAGTCATTGGGTTGTCGGAAAAGTCATGACGTATTTTAGCCATGTTTTACAAAGGTCATTTACTGATAAAAAGAACAAAGATCAATCAATGATATAATGCCCGTTTTGTTCGATGACCTTCTGCCATCTGTCAGTGAGCTGCAGAATGCCCATACATGAGACACCAGAAGGGGAAAAAAAGCTGAACTTTTTTAATTGCACGGGTGAAAAATAAGAATGTACTGTGAAAGAGCGTGACTATAACATGGTGTGAGCAAGATCAAATTGTGCACTGAAATTTATTATGTAAATATTAAGCTTGAGCACATCCCTGTATTCAATATATATCATCATCATCATCATTGTCAACCATTATCAATCCACTGCTGGACGAAGGTCTCCCCAAGTTTCCTCCACAACGGTCTGTCTTGTGCCAGTCTCCTCCATGTCACTCCCGCATACTTTCGAATTTCATCCACCCATCTTCCATGTGGTCTTCTTCTGGGTCTTTTCCTGTCCCTTGGAATCCAATCTAAAATTTCGGCTGTCCATCGATGGTCTGTTCTTCTGGCAGTATGTCCAGCCCATTGCCATTTCAGGGATTTAATTCTGATCATGATGTCTTCCACTCTTGTCATTTTTCGGATCCACGTGTTCCTCTTCTTATCTCTCCTGGTTACACCAAGCATGCACCTCTCCATGCTTCTTTGAGTTGTCTGCAGCCTTTGTATGTCTCTTTTAGCTAAGGTCCACGTCTCTGCACCATACGTAAGCACTGGAAGGATGCATTGATCAAACACTTTTCTTTTAAGACATAATGGCATATTGCTCTTGAAAATTATGCTGTTTCTTCCAAAAGCTCTCCAGGCAAGTTTTGTACGCCGATTAATTTCTTCACCAATGTGACCCTCACTTGATATCTGCTGTCCAAGATAAACGTACGTGTCTGTTATCTCCAGCTTTTCTCCATCAATCGATAAATCTTCATTTCTTGTAAAAGCATTGTACATCACTTTTGTCTTCTGAAAGTTCATTTTTAATCCCACTTCTTTACTCTTGTCAGCAAGTTCCTGGATCATACTCTGTAGCTCTGATGGGGTAGTTGCAAAAATGACTATGTCATCAGCAAAACGAAGGTGGGTTAGATAATCTCCATTAATCTTTATCCCTTTGTTTTCCCAGTTCAGTGATTGAAAGACATTTTCCAATGTGGCATTAAAGAGCTTCGGAGATATGGTGTCACCTTGTCTCACTCCTTTTCCAATTTTTATGTGTGTTGTATTTTCAAACAGCCGAATCTTTGCACTTGCATTTTCATAGATGTTATTAATAATATTAATGTATGCATCTTCAATACCGCAGGATTTCAGAGCCATTGCAACTGCTGATGGTTTCACCGAATCAAAGGCTTTTTCATAATCGATAAAAGCCATGCACAATGGAAGTTCATATTCCCTCGCTCTTTCAATTAGTTCTCTCAGTACGTGGATATGATCTATTGTGCTGTAGCCACTCCTGAATCCAGCTTGTTCTCTCGGTTGAGCCATGTCCAGTGTCACCTTCAAGCGGTGTGAAAGAACTTTAGTGAAGATTTTATAAACCACTGATAGGAGGCTGATAGGTCTGTAGTTCCTGAGATCCTCAATGTCACCTTTTTTATGTAGCAAGATCATTGTAGCGTTGTTCCAATCCTCAGGAATTTTCCCTTCATTAAGGCATCGAGTGAAAATTTGGGCGAGTACTGTTACGATTTCTCCACTTGCTTCTTGTATGATGTCTACAGTAATTCCATCTTCTCCTGGAGCTTTTCCTCGCTTCATGTTCTTGATTGCATGTGCAACTTCTCAATATATATATATATTCCATTTAACAGCAACACAAGATAAATGTAACACCGCGGAGAAAAAAAAATTACGATTACCAGAGAAATCTACGCTCTGTCCAACTTCCATTTTAGGAAAGTTTTCCTCCAGTTTGAAGCTTCAAAACAAGTATTTGTGGAATAAAATTATATTTAACAACACTACTGGGTAGAAGAAACATCGCCATGAAGAAAGGATTACGATTACGGGAGAAACCTTTACTCAGTCTAACTTCCGTTTCCGAAAGCTTTGAAAGTCAGAATTCCGCCCAAAGATAAAAAACCACCCCATCACCACCTCCACCAATCTCTCCCAAATTTCTGTTCAGTTCTGAATTGATCTCGAGTACCATAGAAATGACGATGGAAAAGGCGGAATTCTTCGAATACACTGAAGAATCTCGTGCCTGAAAATCACAGAAACTTTCGTGCCAAGTTCCGTTTTCGAATTTTTCTTCCATTTTCAAGCTGAAATGCAAATATTTATGGAATAAAATTATATTTAATAATGTTCACTCCTTTAACTTCTGTTTTCAAAAGTTTTGAAAAACAAAATACAATCTATACACACACACACACACACACACACACACACACACACACACACACACACACACACACACACACACACACACACACACACACACACACAAAGACCCCTTCCACCTAATTCTTTAAAAATTATCTTCAGTTTTGCATCGATCTCGAGGATAACCTAAATGATGACAAAAAAAAAGCGGAATTCCGCGAATCCGTGGAAGAATCTCATGTATTAACGCCTCGTTCATAGAAGGACCTGTCTTTCATGGCGAAAAACTGTACAAGGTGCTGATTTACAGCCTCATCTGAATTGAATGTTATACCATGCAAAAACTGTTGAAGAGAGCGAAACAAGTGGAAGTCTGAAGGTGCAAGATCAGGCGAGTATGCTGGTTGTGGCAACACATCCCACCCAAGTTCCAATAATTTTTGGCGGGAGATCAAACTTGTGTATGGTCTCGCTTTGTCGTGATGGAACACAACACCTTTACGATGAACGAGCTCTGGATGATGGATTCGTTCAAACTATCTAATTTCCAACAGTACACATTCAAATTGATTGTTTGATTCCGTGGTAGGAGCTCGAAAAACAAAACACCTTTAAAATCCCACCACACTGAGACCAGAACCTTCTGCTGATGACTGCCTGCTTTGGATGTCGTTTGAGTCGAAGCAGCACGTCGGGACCAAGACCATTTGCGCAGCATATTGTTGTACACAATCGACTTTTCAACAGCAGTTATCAGTCTCTTCAAAAAAGGATTGTTTCCCTCACGTTTAATTAGCATATCGCAGATGTTTATACGCACCGTCAATTGAGCTTCTTTGAGTTCATGAGGAACCCACACATCGAGCTTGCTTACGTATCCCAGCTTCTTCAGGTGGTCGTGAACGCTTGAATGATGAATGTGCAATGTGTCTGCAATCTCTCATATCGTGTAACGTGGGTTTGACTCGATCAATGCCTTGATTTGGTCGTCATCAACCTCGGTTGGGCTACCGGACCAAGGAGCATCGCTGAAGTCAAAATCACCAGCACGGAATTTTGCGAACCACTGCTGGCACTGACGTTCTTGTAGAGCATTACCACCGTACACTTTACGCAACTTTTCACAAGCTTGATGCGCGTTCTTCCCTTTACGGAAGTAAAACAGTAAAATATGGCGAAAATGCACAGTTTGGTCTTCCACCTTCAACTTGATGTCAAATCTCTGCAAATCAACCAAATCACTCACTATTCCTTTTAGACTGCAGATAGAACTGGCACCTGTCGAATGCCATAGCGATAACAGAGGTGCGCATGCCTCTAGTACTTCCAAAACCACCCAACCGCCATCGGGTGCCAAAATACGTCGTGACTTTTCCGACAACCCAATAGTTACCAGGGTGAGTCAGAAGTTCATAGCGTTTTGGGGTACAATGTCCATTCCAGAACCACATGTTGACCACATATGGCTATTCAGCAAAATACAATCCATCAGAGTCTATGGCCTTTCACTAACATACAGCCAAAGATGCAATGGCGTTGCAATACCAGGTGGCTAGCTTCGATGCAAAAAACTAAGCGGTGCCATCTTTCATAGCCTCCAAGGAATGGAACTGTCTGCCGGCCAAGAAGTGCGCCATGGAACGATACAGCTGAAAATCTGAAGAGGCAAGTTTCGCACTATGGTTTGGGTGCAGTAGGATTTCGATGCCATCGAAATCCTGAATTTTCTGGCAAACAATCCGTGATTCTATGACATGGGGCATTGTCAAATTGCAGGAGGACCTCCTTTTGGTTCCCCACTGTGGAGTAGTGCGGTGTAGAACATCGTATATGTGTTGCAGCTGGTCAGCATACAGGTTCCAATGAAAGGCCTGACCATATGGCACAAGCTCCCAGACATGACTCTCAAAATTCCACCCTACACACAACATTGTCTTCACTTCAAAATGCCCTCTTTGAACAGCTGCTTGAGCCTCATCCCCTGGAAAAAGGAACTGTTTTCCAGTATCAGGATAACATAGGAAGACCCACTTCTCATCATTCATTATGATTCTCCATTAAAACAGGACATCATGTGATTTTGTAGCAATTCTTAACACTGAGTGAAATGCTCCTCAGCTTTCTTTGGGGCTCAACTCATGGGGAACCATTGGCGGATGTCTGGAGTGAAAACAGAGTTGGTTTGTCGATTCCATCACAGGCGGAATAAGTACCAATTTTAAAATTTAATTTAGCTTTAAGAAAGCGGAAAAGAAAAAAATACTTTCCGTATTGATTGGTTTTGAAGAACAGGCTGTTAGAAATAATAAAAACTGCACTTCACTAGAAAAAACTTTTAAAATACGAAGTTGTTCTTTTCCACTATTACTGAAGATATCAAAAATGAGAAACAATCAGAAAAATAAAACAAAGAAGAATGTAACCAAAAAGTGAAAAAAAGCACTTCCTGGGGTAAGAAAAATTCAAAATTTAGAAAACTACGGAACATTTTCATCCGTGCTAAAACAATCATTTTCGTAATTAATGACTTCATGGCTTCCTCTTATTACTTTCAGTATTATAAATATTTAACGGGAATTATCGAGGATAAATTTATTAAGGTACATTACCTCTCAAATTTTCGATCTATACACTAGATCTTTGTCAGGAGTTCTTGCGTCTTACTACTTCCACAGGTCTGTGGAAGTAGTAAGATGCAAGATCAAAAATTTGAGATATAATGTACCTTAACCATTTTCAGGCAATGGACGGCATGAAGATGCCCAAATTATATCGAACAAAGGTCGCAACATTAAAAACATCCAATAGACAGTCCCAAAAATGTTTGATAAATGTTCGAATTTTGAAAACATGAAAATAAACTTTGAACAAATGTTGAATAACATTTTTACAAAGAGATTTTTTTATTTCCACAGTATATTCGATGTTTCCCGTACTCCGCAGTGATTGATGATTTCCATATTGACTATGGAGAATTCGTAGCATTTGGAAGGTCTGTGGTGGGCAAACAGAAAAAAATGACAAATCATTAAAATTCTACCGAAACTGAACTTTTTCCAAAGGGGAAAAATACAAAAAAACACACTGGGTTTGAAATCCGGACAGAAGCCGATGGAATCATGATACTCTGCACGTGTTCTTATTTCGTCATGACTATTTTTTCAACACCTGTGAAGGTTTATCAATGTTTTTAATGTAATATTTATTAGAACAACCCAGGAAATTACTGAATATTTTCTGTTAGATAGAGGTCAGGAATCATTGTGAGTCTGTAAAATAAAGTGACCAGGTTGGTATCACATTTCTCCCAATCTCAGCTCAACCACAAAATGATTCTGCTATAAGATATGAAATTCATTTTTGAAAGCTATACAGCCAGTTTTCATTTTGACGCCAAGAAGAACCTAACCAAAAATAAATGGAATGAAAAGAAAAAATTAGCAGAATTGGAAGCAGCTTCGAAACATAATGTCTGAACATTTTCGACCATCAAGAACTCACCAAAAACTCCTAGAGAAACTAAAAACAAGCAATTTTTAGTACATGAAGATCATAGCATAAATTGTTGAAATACTGCTGACTGTTATGCCAAGCAGTGCAGAAGTTACGAGAATATGACATCATGGGCAATATTCTTGATGACACGACAATGTTCATGCAAAAAATGACTTTAGAAAACGGGCACCAACCAAATAAAGTAAGCCAAAGTATTACTTGAAAATTTTGACCCATCCACTGTTATCAATTTATGGTGGAGAGATTGAGAGATTTTATTTGACAACATAGCAAGAAACCAAATAAAAATTATTATCTTTCCAATAAAAAACTGTCTAGAAAATTTGGTTGATGTGGTTGAAGAAAAATATAACTTTTAAGATTATATTTATTCATTTAATTACACTGGACAATAGACAGTGGGCCCTTGTAACTACTAAGCTTAAATTTAACTATGTCTAAATAAATAAAAGGTATACAGTGCAGTGATAAAATGTGTATACAACACGAAATAGCTGTAAAGAAAGTGGCCACTAGATTTTGTCTACCCACTGGCCAATGCCCACTCGAAAGAGTCACCAACTTTAATCTTTAGGGTGGGGAGGGAAATTTGTCAGACATAAGTTACGTCAGTAGAAAAATTGAACTACAAAACACTGCACAGGGACAAAAAAGGCAGGAATGGATAAAATTCCAGGACATGTAACAGAATTTTAGGACTTTTCCAGGATTTCTAGGACACATACAAACTATACCTTCTGCTCTTTCTTCTTTTTCTGTCCAGAATGAGCGTTTTGAGTACTGGTGTTGTTGGTGTCAGGAGCACATGTTGGCAAAGTGGTGGCCGTCACTTTCAGACTCCTAGCACATGTTGGCGAAGTGGTGGCCGTCCCTTTCAGACTCCTAGCACATGCCTGGAGTGCTTCCCGCCCAGCTGCAATAATATCATCCAGATGGTATGGACATTTTACTAGGATCTGGACATGTGTTTGGACAGCGACAGTACCACTGATGCGTACGATCACTGAGCAGGCTGAACAGGAACCACCCTCCTCCTAGCTTCTGGATAGGAAATATTCTTAACCATTTTCAGCCGTTGGATTTATTTTTCCTCCATCCGCTTCGGACACTCCTTTGCTGATGCTGAATGTGAACCCTTGCAGTTCACACAAAATTCGACCTTGGCCACACTGTCTTGTAAATGATGCTCCATGGTGCCACAGCGTCGACACAGAGGGGGAACTCCAGCACGACTGCCCATTCTGTTGAAGAAGATATGCCATACAGCAGTGACATTTTGATTCCTCAGTTCTTCTAGAAGTCCCTCCTCAGTACATTCAATTAAGTCCTGAGAGGTGACAATACCTCAAGATGTATTAAGTTATCCATGGGGTGTTATTTTGACAGGAGTCTCCAGCAGCAAGGTAGTGTTGAGAAGTGTGATCCCATAGGCTGTAGTTGACGTCTTCACGAGAAGATCTCCAGATGGGGGCTTCTTGATGCTCTTTGGAGAGTTGCTATATAGACTGTAATGTTTTATTTATTCAAAAAAAGGACTTTTGGCACTCAAAGGCTTGGAAGGGTCCAAAGAGTGGATAAAGAAAAACCGAGCATTTGGAGAATCAGGGACTTGTTTCTTGGAGGAAGGGGCTGAACCTTCCACAATATGCTGTTTACTGTTGGCCTCCTGGGAAACAATTGAGGTATCCATAAAGAAAGAATTTGTCTGCCAACTTCCCTGCCCACCATAGAGCCCAACGGGGAGAGCCGGAGGTCTGCAAACCCAAATGGGTGCAGGACAATGGCTCTAGGGTTAAGCGGTGGATTAGCAAGTTGATAGCATGGTTCATACGCTTTTTCAATCACAAAATTCCAGGATATTTCCACGACTTTTGGATTTTTTTTTTTTTTCAGAACATACGATCCAAACGCTCCATAGGTCTATTCAACTTGTAACCTGCAACAAACAACTTGCTACATGCTTGGGCAAACTTAATGCAGAATGTTAAAAATGATGTCCGCTGCAGCTAATCAGAAACCTAGAATCACAGATAAATACTGAAATACCAAAACTGCCACTGAAAATGTGACCAGGTTTAATATCTACTAAACTTTTACATACAATATACAACAATGATTTTGAGAAAAATTTATTTTTCTACTTTGGTTTTAGTTCAATTATTGAAGCAAATTACAGAATAAAAAAAAACCCATAAAATTCAAAAATACATCTGGTATGTGGCATTACTTTTGAAATGCTTGTATATGCCACACAATCAATACATAAAATCCTATTTATATTTAATTATTTTAAAGTAACGCTTACATTGGAAATTTAAAAGTAAGGAAAGGTGAAATTTTTGGAACTTTTTCAAAGGACCAAAGAGATTGTTATTTCTTAAACACATAATCGTGGGATCAAGTATTTGTGTTAAATTTTATTTAGAGAAGCAGTTTTCAACATAGTATTGATGCTGTAGCTATGTTAATTTTTACTCGCCAGCAAACAAAGTATGCACAAAAATTTCCGTGAAATGAAAGAGAATAACGGGGAAAACCTTAAATCCAAGTGCTGTGTACAATTGCATTCATTAGTGATCAAGGCAATTTAACTGGGCATGATTAGAAAATTAATTACAAAAGATGCAAAGTTGTTAATTTGCTCAGAAAGTACTAGAAAGCAATCTGATTTTATGGGAAATTTTTCTATAAAGCATTTATAGCAAATTTCAGTAGAGATCAAAATAACCCACAAAAAATAAATAAATAAATAAATAAAAAATTAGCTACTTATAAAACATCAGCTACTTACTTCCACCAGTGGCTAAAAAGTATGTAACAAAAATTAACAAACAGTGCAAAAAATGTTTTCCATAGCAGAAGGAAGATATTAGAGATAAAAAATATGTTCAAATCAAACAGTTAAAAAAAGAGATATAGAAGCAAACATGATATAACTCTACGCCTTTTAGTGGAAGAATTTTGCATAATGGAAAAGTTGAAAACAGGTGAAAACGTATTCTTTATAGCAAAAGCTATGCTAAGAAAAATAATTTTTCAAATATGTCTCCCAGAAGCAGAGATAGCAAGAAAAACGTTTTGACCTTTACAACTCCTACAGAGAAACTTGTACATTACAGTAAAAAAAGAAATTTATCAGTAGGGATTTTAAAGGCAGAGATAGGCTGCAAACAAAATTACACAAGCACCACTTAGTGGCAGAATTGTGAACCACAAACCTCTTCAAATACAAACCTAAAGTGTTCCATAAAGTAAATGATATCTGGTGTTAAAAGAATTTTTAAATCAGACATTTAGAAGTAAAAATATTGAGAAAAATAGATTAAATACTTGCGCCCCAAGCGGCAAAATTGTGCATTATTTTGGAAAGAAAATACACACAAAGAGTTTTCATAGTTAGTAGTAGTATCTGATTGAAAGAGAATATTTCTCAATCGAGTTTTTAGTCCCGCAGATATTTCTGTAAATGGAAACGTGAACTTACGCCCTGTAGTAGCGCACTTGTGCGTTAAGAAATATTTGAAATTATATGAGAAACATTTTGCACCAAAAATTTTCTCCAACAAAGAAAGAATTTTTCAAATCGGACTCCTAGAAATAGAGATATGGCCCAAAGTAAGATACACATGTACGCCCCTGGTGGACAAATTATACACTATTTTAAGCAGGAGGTATTCTCAAAAAGTTTTCCGAGGCGAGCGGTATTGGTTCACGGAGAAATTTTTTCAATCGAGTTCCCAGCTCAGATTTTGTTGCAAATACATCAGAAGCAAAAATAAACACTTATGCTCCCTGGTGGCCAAACCATTCTTTACTAAATATGATAAATTATAAGCAAAACATTTCCCCTCAAGAGTTGTATCTGATGCAGGAAGAATTTTTTCAAATCAGACTTTTAGGAGCAGAGATATTGGGAAAATTGCATTCTACCTTACGCCCTAGCGGAAAATTTATGCATTATTTGAAAAAGGGACTGTAACTAAAGTAGTTTTTGATATAAATGTCATCGAAAGGAAAAAGAATTTTTTCAATTGGATATCTAGAAGCAAATATATGAAAGAAAATGCATTTTAAATTCAATATGACCTCCATTTGCGCCCTTTGGTGGCAAAGTTATGCATCAGAAAAAACTGGTTAGCTAGTTAGTTAGTTGGTTTTAATGGCGCAAAAGCCAGGTTTGGCCAAAGAGCAGGATGAATTGATAAAGGTGAGAAACAAAAATAATGGAATGGTGTAAAGGCTAGTTAAATTATAATTATTATTATTTTTAGATAGGTTTTAAAAAGTAAATTTATTTTAAAAAGGAAAAAACTGCAAAAGTGCTATAGTGGTTGCCTAATAGCTTCTAAAGTGTAGTCATGTCGTCGTTCATCAGATGAGATTGAACATAGTGAAGTCTACGATTGCGAAAACGAACACAACTACACAAAACAGGAGAGAAAGTGAGTAGGCAGTCACATGTCTCGCACATCGGGGCAGTGTCGCCACACAGCAAATAGCGATAATGCCCAATGCGGAGACACGCAAGAACAACTTCCTTCCTATGGTTACAGCTACACAATGATTTTCAGATTCCAAGGACAGGTTTAATACGGTGCAGTTTATTCTCCAACCTGTTGGTCCCACAGACCCTGCCACGTTCACCTGATATGATCATGAACAAGGAAGCGAAGATCCCGGTGAACAGTGGCAAGAGTGTGACGACCAAGGAGGAAGCAGATCTAGCAGCACAGCAGCAGACTCGTTCCCTGGAATCCCAACATGCCCAAGAATCCAGCAGAATCTTATCTGGACACCAGCCTCGAGCAAAAATACAAAGTAGTCCTCGTACGGTAAAAAGAAGTGGGTGGCTGGTGAAATCCAAAGATGACATAGATTGCACAACACTCAACGAATTGCTGTACACAATAGCATGCTGATGAGAGCTCGACTGCATGTGAACAAGTGTAAGATACAAAGCTTGCATCTCGGCCGAAAACACTGTGGCCTTGGTAGGAATGTGGGCAACAGAAACTTTGTCAACGCAGACTGTGGCAGATCCAACAACACCAGCAGTCTTAGATCCATCGGTGAAAACAGGAGTGAAGTCTGCGTTGACGTAACAGTGCTCAGCGAAGAGCTGCTGGTACACTGACGCAGGGGTTGAGGACTTATCAAAAGATGTGAAACTGGTATCAACCATAACACCAAGAGGGTGCCATAGAGGATCCTCAAAGCCCCTGGTCTCTCCAGCGTGTGACAAGTTGAGCCCTGCATCACGAGCTACGGCCTCCATACGAAGACCAAAGGTTGGAATGCACAAAGGACTGTTCTCAAATAAACGAGCATGCTGGAGATGAAAAACTGCGTCGTAGAAAGGATGGTCTGGGAGAGATTAGAGTTTCAGGTAAAATTGAAGAGAACAGCTGCAGACAGCATAAATGAAGAGACGGTTCGTTTGCATCGGAATAAAGGCTGGGAATGGGTGACATGCGAAATGCCCCCGTACAAAGACGCAGCACTTGATGGTGGATGGTATCCAACGGCCGGAGAATGGAAGGGAGCGCAGAGCTGTACACTATATACAGCCATAATCCAGTTTAGACTAAATAAGAGAATGGTAAATACGGAATAAGGAAGTCCTGTCTGCACCCCAGCAGACTGAGGCAAGGATCTTAAGGATTGACAAAGCTCTCAGACAGGAAATCCTTAGCCGTCAAACGTGTGAGAGAAAGGTCAGCGCACGGTCGACGGTCAAACCAAGTAACTTGGTTTCTGGCAAAACTGGCATGGCTGCACTGCACGGTCCAAATAGAGCTCTGGGATTGGGATAAAAGCCACACCTACGGCAGAAATGGACACACGCTGTCTTGTCGGGAGAAAGGGCGAAACCATTGTTGTTAGCATCTTTAACAATCTGGTTAATAGCACACTGCAGCTGCCTTTAAATGAAATGCATGCTTGATGACGAGCAAAAGATGAGTAAGTCGTCAACATAAACGGTAGCCAAAACCGCAGGAGGAAGAATTTTGAGCAGACAGTTAATGCAGAGGATAAACAGAGCCACCAATAGAATGCTGCCTTGAGGAACACCTTGATCTTGATGGGAAAAGGCAGAGAGTGTTGTACCCAGGCACACCTGGAACACGTGGTTACGAAGAAAGTTGGAAATGAAGGTTGGGAGGTTTCCCCGCAACCCACCCTTGTGGAAGTCACAGAGGATACACCATAATGCCACGCTCTATTGTAAGCTTTGTCGATGTCAAAAAATACAGACACCAAGTGCTGCCTACGTATGAATGCCTCACGAACAGACGTCTCAAGGCGCAGGAGATGATCAGGAGCTGAACAATGAGGGCGGAAGCCGCTTTGCGATGGCGACAGAATTTGACGTTCTTCTAAGAAATAAATTAGCCAGGAATTAACCATTCGTTCAAGGAATTTGCACAGACAGCTAGTGAGGGCATTTGGACGATAGCTAGAGGGAGACTTGGGAAAAGGTAAAACAAAAGCATTTTGCCAAGAGTCCGGGAAACTGTGCTCCAACCAAATGCGTCTGAAAAGCACTAACAGATTCTCAAGAGACGACTGCGAGAGATGATGAATCATGTAATAGTGGATGCCATCGAGACCGACAGATGTTGCACCGGACAGATGCAGAGCCACCTGTAGTTCAACCATGCTGAAGGGGGAGTTCTACTCGGTGTTATGAAAAGGCGCAAAGGAGTCTTTGGCATTCCGCAGCAGATTTAATCCTCTGAAAGGAGGGGGAATACACCTGAGAACTAGAAACAGAGGCAAACGCTTCACCCAAACAATCTACAATCTCCCTGACTTCAGCATACATGCAGCCGTTACTCTCAAGAATTGAGATCTGATGGTAATCATAGTTTCCCCGGATCTTATGAATCTTTTACCAAACACCTTTGGAACTGTCACATGAATTTATAGATGAAACATATTTCATCCAAGACTCTCCCTCTTGCTTCGTCGACGCACCAACCGAGCATAAGATTTTGCTCTTTTAAATTTAACAAGATTAGCATTGGTTGGATAACGACAAAATGTACACCAGGCCTTATGTTGAGCTCTCCTAGCCGCTGCACAATCAGGGTTCCACCAAGGCTTCGGAAGTCTTGGGAGCATCGTTGATGTCTTTGGGATAGAGAGATCCGCTGCCTGAATGATACGATTCGTGACATCAGTAACATCTGCGTCGATTGACCGCTGGGTCACCATGGCAGAAGATATCACTGCGGACAATGTAAAGACCTCCCACTTGACACGATCCCTCCTCAATCGAGGAGGACGGGAGGCAGAATATGGCACGCTCACATTATCCCTAAGTACAATCACGGATCATCATTCTCACATTTACTGTACAAAGCATAGATCATCATTCTCACATTTTAAGCTTCACAATACAAAAAGAATTTTACAAATCGAACTAATAATTGCAGAGATACGGTCCCCCCAGTTGGAAAGACAAAGTGATAACATAAACACGACGCAAAAGATGCTAATAATGCAGCTTCAGACCTCCTAACAGACAAGAAAGCCAACAGCCCCCCCCCCCCCCCCCATTTTCTGCATTTCGCAGGGGCTGGGGAGGGAAATTTGTCAGAAATAAGTTACGTAAGTAAAAAAAAATCCTCAACTACAATACGTCATGCAGGGACAAAAATGGCAGGAATGGATAAAATTCCAGGACATGTAACAGAATTTTAGGACATTTCCAGGACGTGTACGAACCATGTGATAAAGCAGACATGCAGTCGGCGAGTACGACGCCTTTCCCATGTGTTGGGAAAAGCAATAGTGTGGGCACCTCTTTGGCATGCCCACACTATTCCCAGATTCACCCTGTCATATGTAACAACAAAGAATTAGAAGTCTGGATTCTACTCGACCAAAGACTTCATTGACTAGGAGTGGGAACACTGACTAGGAAACTAGTCAATGACCAGTCCTCATTCACTGACTAGTCTCCTAGTTAATGAATGGGGACTGGTTGTCCTTCACTTATATTACTAAGGGTCATTGCCATGCTGAAAGTCAGGTGTCTGCTACATCCTCATGGAAGGCGCAGAAGGGGAGGAGCATCGCAGTTCATGGTAGATCCTCGGGCTATCTCATAAAAGTGGAAATGCATTTACACAGTGCACTGCAGCTTACAGGAGTGACAGTTCTTGGAGATGACATAACTCAAGAGTTATCTTACTCTGTCTTGTTCCATTTTTATTTTTCATTTACATTCTACTTGTAAATGCTGAATAATGAATCACTATACAAAGATTTACAGCTTATTCTTAAAATTTCAGGATTACATTCAAATTTTCAGGATATAGAACAAAAATAAGGACATTTCAGGACAAAAAAATAAAAATTGGGAACTTCAGGACAACTCTGACCCCTGTTAATGTAATATGCTAGAAATACACCCCTTTATTATTTATCTGCCCAGCTATAACAAAGTTTGCATGGATCTAATGTTTTTGATTCTCCCTTCAACTTCATTATACACAGGTTCGACTATATAATCAACAATATCTAAATTTTAAACACTGCTTTACACACATACACACACACTCAAAACCACTTACTTGCCAGCTCTAATTCAGTACTGCACTTTCTCCTTAAAGTGGCTATGTATTCAGGAATTTTGTATGCATGCTTCAAAACAAGATCAACCTTGAAATTAAGTTCTGTATCATCCTTCCTTTTACGAGCATAGGTCAACAAAGAAAGGAAGGTCTTGAACCGTTTTACAAACTCGTCTTGTGGCGGTGGCAGATCCTGCGGTTTTCCGATAATGAATCTCCTCATACCTAAAGATTAAAAAACAAAACAATTCAGCTTCATGTACATCTAGGGAGGAGGGGGGATTAAAGGATTTCTCAATTTAGCATCTGAGGCTCAAGCAACACCACCAGAACTGTAGGTAAAGCACATTGCTCATATTTTGTATAGGACTCAAAACCAGACACACTCAGATTATTAGCTCGAACATAACATTCTCAGAACTTTGTCATCAAGGCAACACAATTCATTTCTAAAAACAGCATTATTTTATTAGATATCGGTAAAGCTGGCTTTCTATAAAAAAAAAAAAAAAAAGTCAGTGATGTCAGTATTGGCAAATAGGTGTCCAGCAACCAGTCAGACAGCAAACAATTCTTTGTGTCATTAGCTTCATTTTACTATGTAATAGAACTTCGTACATCTATCTGATCGTATTTAATTGTGTTTAAAATGAACAATTCTTTTTCAACAGTGTGGACAGGTGTCAAACAACGATCAGATGAGTTTTTAACTGATGAAAATATACCTCCCAAAGAAATTTACACTAGATCAGCGACAGTTTACGGTTCTGTAACTTTTTAACACAAACACTGTTCTTTGTTGGGTAAGAAAACCAAAGGATGGTGGAGGAATGTTGACCTCAAAGGATCAAGCCTGGAATGAGAGGCCCATAAACTCAACAAGAATTGAACAAGCACAAAGTCAACAAGCTGATCAGGACAAATTGAAGAATAACTTAAGAGAACCATAGAAGGTAAGCTGAACATTAGTTTAGGTAGTGTCAAAGACATTGTTAACGTTTTAGGATAGAACAAAATAGCTCAGAGAACCATAGCAGATAAGCTGAACATTAGCTTAGGTAGTGTCAATGGCATTGTTAACGTTTTAGGATACAACAAAATAGCTCAGAGAACCATAGCAGGTAAGTTGAACATTAGTTTAGGTAGTGTCAATGACATTGTTAACGTTTTAGGATACAACAAAATAGCTCAGAGAACCATAGCAGGTAAGTTGAACATTAGTTTAGGTAATGTCAATGGCATTGTTAACGTTTTAGGATACAACAAAATAGCTCAGAGAGTAAATTGAACATTAGTTTAGGTAATGTCAATGACATTGTTAACGTTTTGGGATACATCAAAATAGCTCAGAGAACCATAGCAGGTAAGTTGAACATTAGTTTAGGTAGTGTCAATGACATTGTTAACGTTTTAGGATACAATAAAACAGCTCAGAGAACCATAGCAGGTAAGCTGAACATTAGTTTAGGTAGTGTCAATGACATTGTTAATGCTTTATTTAGGACAGTGTTCAGCAACCTTTTTCTACTCATGGCACACCATAAATTATCCATGACTCAATTCGGTACACCAAAATGTTAATCCCCTCAAAAACGTATGATATGACACTATTAATATAAATACGTAATGTAATCAACCTATTGTCTTATATTCTTATTAAACAGAAATCGACTGGTGCATTTATTAACAATTTATGAACTTCAATTATTTTAGAAAATACACTTTTCTATTACTATTAAAATAAATAATTCAACTCATACCTTCAATGTGATACTTGCGTTTGCTTAGCTGCACACGGCTGATCCGTGGCGGAATCGTTGACAATGCAATTCTCATTTCTTCATCGACGGATTTGAGTCTCTCCCTCTTTTATGTTTTAATTTCAGTTAACGTTGAGAAGCCCAGTTTACACAAATATGTAGTTGAAAACAGCAATAACACATTAACTGCCATCTCGGAGATAGCTGGGTATTCCCTCCTTATTGCCAACCAAAATGTATCCGAAGGCACTTCCAGAAGTTATAATTTTAATGTTCTGTCTGCTTTTAAATCTGCGAGTTCCTCTTGTATATTAATCGGAAGAGGTTATGAATTTGCAACAAATGGATCACGAACCCAGTCGAAATCTTGAACACACTCTCCAAAATAATTCTTTAACTTCTGCTGCAAGATTTCTAAATATTCTTTAATTAAGTCCATCACCACTTTAGTAACGTCAGGAAGTGGCCATACAATCGAGAGCATCTCAAACGACCCATTTTCAATTCTCTGTATCCACAAATTCAGCATATTCACAAGCTCATTCAAGTGAAGGAAAGTATCTGAAAGATATGCCTACTTACATACCCATTCACCATCTGCAAATAAATCCATGTACTCATGCCCTTCAACAGTTAAAAATGCATGTACGTCCTCTTTAAGTTCAAATATTCGCGGTAACACTTTTCCTCGTGATAACCACCATACTTCTGTATGAAGTAGGAGTGTAATGTATTCTGATCACATTTCCCGACACAAACCGGGAAAAAGCCACGAATTTAGGGGCCGCGATTTGACGAGGTTCGCGACTTTTACTACTTCGTCCAGCACAACTTTCAGAAAAGATGGCAAAGATTTAGCAACAATGGCTTTGCGGTGATGAGACAATGATCACATCATACACTGCTGGCCACCCAAAATGCAACACCAAGAAGGAAGCATCCGATTGGCCTGAAATTTGCAGCATGCATCGCCAGAGAGAGGACATGCAAACGATTAGCATTGCGGGGCATATGCAAATCATGTGCGTCCGGCATGCCTCCGAGAAGCACTATAAGAAGGGTGCGTGCACAGAAGGCGGGGTGTAAGTAGTGGAAGTGTGTTGTGCTGCCAGACCTGTGCGTGGGAAGCTTCCTGATGCCTCGTCGCAGAATACGGTAGTCATTCCAGCACGTTTCGAAGTTCAACAGAGGACGAATAGTGGCTCATCGCGACAGCGGTTTATCACACCAAGACATCGGTGCCCGTGTGGGACGACATCCAGCCACAGTGAGGTGAGTATGGATTCGGTGGGTACAGGAGGGATGGACGGACCGACGTGAGCGATTGCCACAGCAGCGGCACACCACCGAACGAGAGGACCGCCACGTCGCGAACATTAGCGCAGGAATTGGGGTGTGTTGCGCAACAACCTGTGTCAGCATGTACCATTCGATGTCGTCTACAGGAGCGGGGACTGGTCGCACGGCGCCCATTGCTCCGATTACCAATGACGTTACACCACCGGCGAGTGTGGCAGCAGTGGGCCGGTAAAAACAGGCACATGTTTCTCAGCTCAGTAAAAACAGGCACATGCTCTCAGTAAAACATGCCAAAATTGCTCTCAGCTCAGTAAAAACAGGCACATGCTCTCAGTAAAACAGGCCAAAATTGCTCTCAGCTCAGTAAAAACAGGCCCATGCTCTCAGTAAAAACAAGCCCATGCTCTCAGTAAAACAGGCCCATGTTTCTCAGCTCAGTAAAAACAGGTGCAGGCTCTCAGCAAAACAGGCCAAAATTGCACTCAGCTTAGTAAAAACAGGCCCATGCTCTCAATAAAGCAGGCCAAAATTGCTCTCAAACTCAGCAAAAACAGGCGTATGTTTCTCAGCTCAGTAAAAACAGGCCCATGTTTCTCAGCTCAGTAAAAACAGGCCCATGATCTCAGTAAAACAGGTCAAAATTGTTCTCAGCTTAGTAAAAACAGGCCCACGCTCTTAGTAAAACAGGCCAAAATTGCTCTCAGCTCAGTAAAAACAGGCGTATGTTTCTCAGCTCAGTAAAAACAGGCCCATGTTTCTCAGCTCAGTAAAAACAGGCCCATGTTTCAGCTGCTAGTGACTTGCTCGAGTGTGGCAAAAATGACGAAAACTTTAAAAAACTATCATAACTTGTGATGAATCACAGGTTTATGGGTATGACCCTGAAACTAAAGCCCAGTCTTCACAGTGGAAGATCTCAAACACTCTCAGACCCCCAAAAAAGCACAACAGAGCCACAGCAATGTCAAGAATATGCTGACGGTTTTGTCTTTTCTCCACCATGACAGCGCACCTGCCCACGCATCTCAAGTTGGGCAGCAGTTTCTTGCTAAGCACCGCATTGCACAGGTCTAACAGCCTCCCTATTCACCAAATCTCGTTTGCTGAGACTTTTTTCTCTTTCCAAAAATGAAATACCACTTGAAAGGAAAAAGATTTCAAGACACAGAGCGGATATAACTGAATGTGACGAAACATATCAGGTATTAACTTACTAAAGCTTCAAAAAGCAGACCCAGGAATCGCCTTGACTTATGATTGCATAGTCTGTTTTCTTTAGCATATTTGATAGTTCACTGAATTTCAAAGCCTCTAGTGTCATGTCTCACGATTTATTTAGGCAATGATACAGATCTGCTCAGATTTGAAATCTTTCAAGAAAGAAGTTATTAAACAATAAAGTATTGCATATTATAAGCAAAATGACCAAAAACAATATACCTGATGTTAAAGCAGCTAAACGATAAATATCTTCCATTTGATCCAAACCATAAGCATGAAGACCCTAGGAAAAGAAAAAAAAAAAAATTGGATATATTTTATGTCAACAGCAATAAAAAAAACAGGGTATTTCTGATATTATTACTGCATTCTAAAATCACATGCATACTGTGAAATCACAATTTAATACAGTTTCTCAGAGGCTCGAGAGTTGCACAAGCATTAAATGTAGGAATTATTACATCCATGTGTTATGCCCGACACAGTGTCCAATTTTTAAAAAACTAATTATAAATTTATTCTACATGCAACAAATTACAAATACTAAGAAACTTACTCACTACTTTATTGGTATTAATGGCCATACATCTTTAGTTTGAATGTATTAAAAATAAAATACTTTATTTTCTGCTTTTAATATTTTGGAAACCCACATATGCAGCTCTTTAAAAAATAAATTCTACATTTCCATTTTTAAAAATATTTCAAAAAGCTAGATCATTGTGCTTTACCCTTCTCCCACATCAGCAACAATATTTGTACAGTGAAAGAAACTACATTTTTTAAATGCAAAAGACTTTTGTTAGGCTCACTTTGTCCCTTTAAACAGCTACAATATGCTAACAAAAAATAAAATGGCTACAAGGTTCTCCATGTGGGAATTCGTACTTCAGTACTAGTTATAAAAGGCAATCCATTGCATTGGATTGCCTTTTATAACTAGTTAATGCCAGCATAAAAAGCTGTGGTCAATTACAAACTAGCAGAAATCACTAATCCAGAACAGGTGGATTCGCCTTATGAAGATTCTGTTGTGGAAGTCAAAAACCAAAGAAATTAAGCAGGGTTGGGGGCTAGATTGTTATTCTTGATATGAATAGTAGAGCTGGAAATGTAAAGAACAAAAATTTAATGTGAAAAGTTGGAGACAATCAGCTGACAGATGTGAAAAGACTTCTTCACTCCTGATTGGCCAATGGTTTCTTTATTATGAACAAAATCACAGGAATGATAAACAACATGACCACTTCATTATGGGGAGGAAAAAAAAAAAACATATTTAGGCACAGAAGTACAGGTTTCCATGTACTCCTATTGACTTAGTCAGCACTAGAAATTGTAAGAAATGACAATGTGAGAATATTTGCAGATCACCTCCACGATCATGTTAGGCAATAACATGTAGCTCAACTAAATCTGACTGCTGCTCTTCAGCATAGATATCAACCTCTGAGAGTTTTTTCAGTAAAAAGCGTGACCCCCCCCCCCTCACCCCCCCAAGTAATTTTCAGAAATCCAGCACATAGCAGCAAATTTGGGTACCTATCATGTAGATGAATTCTAGTCTGTCACAACAATTACTGCAGAAAAAAAAAAGGAAAGAAAAAATACATTAATAATAATTTGCTAGTGGTAAAATTACAAATGCTGCCCACAGGAAAAATCTAAATGACTACCTTCAGTAATCATTCAGATTTTTAATTCTCTCTCTCTCTCTCTCTCTCTCTCTCTCTCTCTCTCTTAATGCCCTGTGGGCGGTCTTAGTGAGAGATGGATTTGCCTTTTCATGGCGCTCCATGGGTAACAATGGCACACAGAACAGCAACAAGGGCCTCTGTGAATCTTGGAAACTCCATGATTGTTACACAATAACAACCCATAGCTCAATTGAAAATGACTGCTGTTCTCTCATAACAACCTGCCATTTCTTCTTATTGGTCCCATCAGTAAATAAAAAATTTCCTTTAGGATGGTGAAGAAAAAATATTTTCTGCCACAGTTTTTGAACCTCATCTCCACGGTTATGCTTCAGAATGACACATAGTTCAACTGAATATGACTGCTGCTCTCCTGTAATAACCTGGCTCCCCATCTATTATTGGTCTACTCAGTAAATTAAAGCTGTTCTTTTGGATGGTGAAGAGAAAATAATACTTTCTATCAGTTTCTTTAAATCTAATCTGTTAGCCCACATATGAAATAAAAATTGTTGCTACAGATGGTGAGGAGAAAATAATATTTCCTGTCATAGTTTCTTTGAATCTCAACTCCAATTTTTTGTGAAACAATTACAACACATATAGGTCATCTGAACACGACTTCTGTTGCCCTGTAACAACCTGGCAGACAATCTTATTGGTCTCCTCCATAAATAAAAGTTGTTCTATATGTTACAGAGAAAATATTTCCTCTCATAGTTTCTTTGAATCACAATTCCATAATTATGTGACACAACAATGAAATGTAGGTAATCTGGTACAACATTTGTACACACAGAAAATTAATTTCAGGACTTTTGAAGGAGTTAATCCAAAAATTGCAGAAGTTTTTGCTAGAATCATAGCTGTGTTTTATATTTTGCAGATTGAGGTGAAATTTATGAAGCATTTAGAATTCTTATGAAGTCCTATGGGTTCTACTCGTTTTCTTACGAAGTCCTATGCCAAAATTTCCCTATATAAAAATTGTTCTGTATAAAACTTACATAAAGCAATTTGGAACTATATGAAGCCATGGCACTAAAGATTGCCAATTCCATAGTCACTTATTCCCACACACAATGGCATCAGGGATGCTACTCGTTTCGTGAGGAAAGAGGGTACTAGAATGTGCCAGAAGGAAGGGCCATCTTGGACTCACCAGAAGTTTTCCACATAATTGGTATACCACAAACGAAGCTCACACAAAATATGGCACTCAAACATCTTGCATTGCAGCATCACATGAGATGAAAGAGATGACATCATGTCTCCACATTCTATGGAAGAAAGTGATGTCATAATAAGCAGACACCACAGGGAGCTATTAACAGAACAAAGTGATGCAATCAATCCTAACATTTTAACTCCTTTTTAACACATCTTTTGTAAAAAAAAAAAAAAAAAAAAATAGCGTTTATGTTATCACGTTGTCTGTTTGTCCATCAATGGAGACCTTATCTCTGCAACTACTAGTATTGATTTGAAATGTTCTCTCCCCCAACCACCATTAGAGAGCTTGAAATCTGAGAATGATGATAATTGCAATCGGGTTGTTTTCAAATGCCAGGGTGTCTACCAAATTTGGGAAATGCAAGTTCATGACCATTTTTAAAAGCTCCCCCGCCTCTCTCTCTCGATATACAGGGGCTGGACAGAATAATGTGAACACCACGCTCAGAGACTTGACTTTTAATGCAACTGTGTATGTCGCAATACGCAAAGGTATCCACCACTTTTTGGTTGTAATAGCTTTGTTTAGAACCTCAAGGTTTCAGGGTGACAATTAAATGAACTGCCTAACGGACTTCGAAAGAGGGCTTTGTTGGTGGCTGGCTAGGTGGTGCCTCCGTGACAACAGTCGCAAGAGTAGTAGGGGTATTGAGAGCTACTGTGTCAAGCATCATGGCAGCATACCGTGTTCATGGAAAAAACCTAGTCTGTGAAACACAAGAGCGGCCGGAAAACGACCCTGACCAATTGAGACAGGGCAGCATTACAGAGGATTGTTAGGCATAATAAGAAGACCACTGTGCCAAAAATTAGTGTAGAGTTTGATCTACATCTCTAGACCCCAGTATCAATTAAAACAGTGTGCAGGTAACTGCATAAATAAGGTATTCATGGGAGAGCTGCTATTGCAAACCTCTGATGACCCAGGTGAATGCACAACAGTGATGGTGATGGTGCCTTGAGCATACAGTGTGGACTGCAAATTCATGGAAGTGTGTAATGTACAAATGTAGTTGGATGAATCCACATTCTACACTATTTCCCACTGTAGGATGTGTTTACCTGTGGAGAACACCGTCGGAAGAGTACAACCCAGACTGTTTGCTCCCAACAGCGAAGCATGGTGGTGGTTCTGTCATGCTCTGGGCAGTCATATCATGGTTTTCAGCAGGTCCTCTGATCACCTTGAAAGGACTGATGACTAACAGGGCGTATGAATTCATTTTGGTCGACCAAGTTCATCCAGTGGCTCAGGCATTGTTTCCTGCAGGCAATGCCATCTATCAAGATGAAAATGCCCAAATTTTCAGAGCTCGGAATGTCCAATCATGGTTTGAGGAACATGAGAACAAACTTTCACACCTTCCTTGGCCTCCCCAATCACCAGACTTAAACATTATCGAGTCACTGTGGTCTGTGTTGGAAAACAGAGTAAGATCCTGTTATCCTCCTCCTGCATCTCTCAAGGACCTCGAGCAGTTTCTGAATGAAGATGGTGTAACATCCAACTAACCACCATCCAGGATTGGTATGCATCCATTCCAAGAAGGATAAAGGCAGTTTTGAATGCCAAAGGTGGCTCACACTCTACTAGGTATGTAAAACCTTTTCTGAGGTGTTCACACTACTCTGTCCAACCCTTGTATAGCCCTATCCAAAACAGCAGTATATGCGCACACACACACACACACACACACACATGTACAGTAAGTATAATTAAGGAAAGGGATACTCCAACCCTTTTTCCTACATACAAAGTGCCCCCTGCACTTCTGCCAGTAACAAAAAACTGACATCGTACTTTGACTGTGCCTGAAGTTGAAAGCTCAATATTGTGTATAGGCACACACGTGCATGCGCACACACGATCAGTATACATTAAAGATTAGGGACACTACACCACCTCATTTTTTCTACGTAAAAAGTGCCCCCTGCACTTGTGCTAGTAACAAAAAATTGACTCATCATCAGGGACATCCCCAAGGTAGTACGAGGGTGGACTGAAATATGTCTTGCCCACCCTGCCGCCCACCCAGTACAAAATGTGCCATTTTCCAGTATATTTAACTCTAAAATGTAATCTGCATTCTGTCAAATAATAACACGTGTGTTTTATTTCATGTAACCTTACATATTTCCCCCTAGGAAGTTAGTCCGTTTACTTCACCATAGAAAGGTTATCAAAATTTAATTCGCAGGGCCATGAAAATTTAATTGTTCTCCACTCTTTTGCCTCTTTTTCATGTTAGTATGACCAGAGAGGAATGAGGAAAGTGGACAGGAATTCACTAAGGGAAGTCATTACTAATTACTCTACTTTACCTATATGTCAACAAACTTGTCTTGTCTAGTTTGTTGACATATAGGTAAAGTAGAGTAATTATATGTCAACAAACTTGTCTAGCATACCTAGGCGTTTTCTGGGAGACGCGGGTTCGGGTCCCGCTCCAGGACGATGAAAATTTTCAAGTTTTCGGATATTATCTGACTTACCATCCTTGTCACATTTACGCCAAAAAACGGATTGTCATCTTCAAAATTCATATTGTCTTCTGTTGACATATAGATAAATTATTTCTTAACCACGTAATGAATTCGACAAATGTAATATTGTTGAATTAATATAATTACTCTACTGTTTGTTTTAGTTACTAAATATGGGATCCCAACACAGAGAGTGGAATCTAAAGCTACACTAGCGCTCTTAGGACTGCCCCGGGACAGTGAAAGTGCAGTCAGTGGCTGACGACTTTGTAGTTAATTGATTTTAATGGTGCAAGGGCCAAGTTTGGCCAAAGAGCGCCAGACACAGAACTACCAGAGTAAGATTTTTAAAAGAGCAGTGTCATGGTTAAGAGCAGGCTGATTTAGTAAAGTTTACAAAAGAGAATGAGGAAAAGGTGTAAAGCCTAGTTAGTAGATTTTTTCTTAACCAGATAAAAGTTTTAAAAAAGTCAAATTTGTTTTAAAAAGGAAAAAAACTGCAAAAGTGCCGCAGTGGTCACCTAAAGGCTTTTGAAGCGTAGCTGTGCAGTCATCCAGTAAATGAGACTGAAAATAATGAAACCGATGATTATGAAGACAAACACAACCGACTTTGTAGGAGAGGAGTGCAAGGCGAAGTCGCTGGCTGGAAGCACGGAAGTTAAGGAGGGAGGGTATTGTGTCTGTGTGGCACAACATTAAAACTTGATTTAAATAAAGAAAAATGCCATTTTCTTTTAAATAAACTGTTCAAGTACAGTACTATTTTTGTAAGAACAAATTCAAAATTTTAAAAAGCAGTTTAAGACAATGCATTCAGAGCAAGCAAAAAGTCGAAGGCAACATTCTACCAACACTTGTATCTTACATCAATGGCATAACAGTCGCATCCATGTATGTATATGTATTCAGGTGGAAGGGGTGGGAATTGTACGAACTCTTTCGTAGCTGGTAGTGAAACGCATTAAAGCTGTCTTGATGGCACAGTGCTCTAAGCACTGGCTTATAATCATTTGTCCGAGAAGGGTCCGGCTTTGAATCACGGTGAGAAATGGACGTTGTGTTCGTCTTACGGCACAGACTCTCTCCCTTCCCTGGAACCAGTGACCTTAAATTAGGGACAGGTGACTGCTTTTAGCACACCGAGTTGCTCACGGTGGTCATTAAACCTTCAATAGAAAAAAATACATTAAAAAATTTGTTCTTTCAGTGTTTCATACAAAAATAAAAAATGCTATCAAGCTTGCCCCAGCGAAAAATAATGCTCACCCACCCCTCGTCCATCCAGATTTCGAAGTCTGGCGACATCCCTGCTCATCATACTTTGTGCCTAAAATACATTGAAATACTCACCATTGTGCAACTTGATTTCATAACACATCTTTCTTTAACATTTACACCTAGAAAATGTCATTACTTTATTAGAAGCATAATTTAAACTGCTAAATTGATCTCAAAATTTTGTACATATATTTTCTATGCCAAAAGGTTTTTTGATTTAATTGCTTTCTTTGTGCGTGTGTGTGTGTGGGGGGGGTGCATAAGGGTAATTTTTTTTTATACTTGAATCATAAGATGGAAACTACATTTGCGCCTTATGTGGTTGGTGCCATGGTGAGAAATGGATGTTGTGCTATTAAGTTTGCTGATGACCAGGCAATAGTTTCAGGATCAGTCAAGTCATTACAGCGCATGATATCAAAAATACACAAAAATGTGGATATCTATGGAATGAAGATAAATAAAAATAAGACAAAACTAATGGTAATAGGAAAGGATCGAAAACAGGCGTTCCTTAAAATTGAAGGACAATACATCAAACAAGATAAATCATTTTGCTATTTGGGTCAAATTATTACTGAAGATGCGAGATGTGAAAAGGAAATTAGAATGAGACTGGGGATGGCAAAAATCGCTTTTAGAGAGAATCAAAGACTGCTAAAAGCCAAAAATATAGGTCTAAAACTGAGGAAGAGAATTTTAAAGACAAGTGTTTGGCCAGTAGTTCTTTACGGGTCTGAGACACTGACATTGACCAGGAGGGAAGTGAAAAGGCTGGAGGCATTTGAGAAGTGGGGCTATAGAAGAATGGGGAGAATAAGTTGGCTTCATAGAAAGACTAATGAGGAGGTCCTGGAGAGAGTGGGAGAACCTAGGAATATGATCAACATGTTAAAAAGAAGAAGAATGTTATGGATGGGACACACATTGTGCCATGGAGGCCCGATTCTGAAAGTTTTGGAAGGGAAAATTCAAAGCAAGGAAGGAAGTGGATGGCCAAAGAAAACTTTTGTGGCACAGTTATTCCATGACACCAATACTAGGACATACTATGAATTGAAGAGAACAACAGAGAATAGAGAGAAATGAAGAGACAGAGTACATCTACTGAACAACCAGTCCTCGGACTGAGTAACCAAAAAGAAGAAGGGGTCGATGTCCACAGTGACATACCCAGATTAATTTTGCTGGGTGCATATCATCGCTGCAATGTCAAAACCCAACTACACGGTTAACTCCATAATGCACTTTTTTTTTTTTAATGCATCACACTCAACATTATAAAGAACGAGACCAGCCTATTAACATGTGGGTAAATTACCATACATCCCTGCTGTCACAAATACCCTAAAAACCGCATTCAATATCGATTTTGGTATAAAAACGTGCAACATTCTCGCCCATATTAAAAATGACAGGGATCAGATCCTCCTTGATTCCAAGAATGGTGTGTATGCAATCCCAGTAAAAGCCATGAATGATGATGTATCTGACCAGATGCACATAGGCTCGACCCATCGCAGCCTTAATTTATGTGTCTCTGAACATAAATACAGGGATCATAGCATACTTCTGGAAAATTTTAGGTAGGAATTTTAGGAATTTTAGGAATTTTTAGAAAAATTTTAGGAAAATTTTAGGAGTGTATTTCAATAAAAACTAGATGTATATTTGTATACATCTAGCAAAACAACTTTGTATACATTGTAAAGAGTTTGCTTCACACCCTTCAACCATATATACTGATAGACTGCGCATGACATCAAAATTTCTGGCTCCAACATAAAATCACATGACAACAGTCAAAAAGATGGGTTACACCTGCTGTGCTTATGGTTGCTCTGAGCGATATAGTAAAGAAAGTTCTATGATTTTTCATGGGTAAGAAACGAATTAAATACCTAAGTCAATAAAGTTCAATTACTTAACCAGAAACTTGCAGCTATTGATATAAAAATATAGTAACTTAAGAAAAAAAAATGGAATGCATGTTCCAAATTCTTCGCAAATGTTTATCACATTATAAATCACAAAATGTAAACAACCCGATCATGCATGTATATAGCTCATAAGTAAACTTACCTGAAGAGTTTTCATTATATATGAGGCGCATTCACATAATACACCGAAAACACTGAAGTTCTGCAGCGTAAATTAGTAATCATAACAGCATTTTTACACGAAATTTGGAGTCTGATGATGACGTGCCCAATGTTTGAGCCATGGCGGCTTTGATGCAGCTATTGCCAATGTGCAGTCCATTAGTATATATGGTCGAAGTTAACACCCAAATTTTTTGCATAACGTCTAATGTCTAAAGTTTAAGTATGATTTACTTCTAATGTTCAGTTCTTATCTTTTCACGTGTTATTATCATATTCAAGTATATTTACCACATTCAAGTTTCACTTTGAACATTAATATGCTGTTGAACCAGAAGCAATTCACGATTTTCACAGTAAAGTTTTCAGGTTTCACATTAAATTATAATATCCTAAAAAGGTAATTGAAAACCAAGAACTATGTACAATTGTTCACTGAATTACTTTTTTCATATTATTGTTTTAACCTTTTCCTGATTAGCCTATCTTTTTCTGCTTCTACCACAACTAATTTACTTTCAGTTTTCTTTATTTCAGCTGAACCTTGTATGATCAAGTTAGAGGCAACTGCTATTTCAACAGTATTTTGTTTTTCTACAGCTTTCCTCATTCTTTCTGTTCCCTCTTGAATTATTGCTAGGGAGGCTTCTTTATCGTTTTTAAGTCTATTTATTTCTGCATCATTTTCTTTTATTTTGTCATCAAACTCAGCTTTTCTTTTTTTCTCTAGCTGCTTTTCCTTATTTTCCCTCTCTTTCTGCTTCCTTTCTTTTACCTTTTTTGATTCTTCTTCCTTCAGCTTATCAACATACTCTTTATAAAATTTATGTGAATCACAAACACTATTTAACAAATTTTTTGTTATGGGAACTTTACTTACACATCCATAGTGTTTAATGGCCCCTTTAACTATTCTTAATGATGTTATAGTTGAGTCTTTTAAGTTAGCCTTGTCCTTCCTTAACAGAGCAGTGTTAACCGAAAATCCCCTTTCTGCATCAGCATTACCATGAGGTAAAACTAAAATTGACTTTATGAGTTTAGCAAGATTTGAGTATTTTTCTTTTCCGCTAGAGTCTTTAATACTAAATATATTACGCCAGTAATGATCAATCCGCACTGGAATATGCCCTTCCTCTGAAAATTTCACTAGTTCATCTAGAGTTGGCTTATCGCAATTTAAAAGTTTCCACTCTTCTCTTACTCTATCAATTTGTTCCTCAGAAAGATGCAAAACACTTGAAATTCTGGTTATTTCCGAAAGTCCTTCAGTGACTGAAAGTTGAGTTGACTCTTTCTTTGGTTCTTTTACCTTTAAAACTTCTATGTCTCTTAGCTTTTGATTGCAGAATGGCAAATTTGACTTTAAATATTTTGTGGTTGCAATTAGTGATGATCTTACATCTAAGAGAAATAATTTCTGCCTGGTCTCCTGAACATTCCTGAGGAGATTTTTTGTCTTCATACCAACTTCTAACTCCCTAGTTTTTTCCATGAATTTTTGTTTTCAAAATCTACATTCTTTAGGTCTTCTCCAAATTTCCCTGCTATAATATCATCTTGGATAAACTGAGCCATAACATTCCTCATTAAAGTATTTAAATCAGAATATAACTGGTGTATTTTTGGTTCTTCACTCTGATAACATAATGAAAACTTTTCAAAATTTTGGTGTGAAAATGAAATTAATGCTAAATAGCAAGGAGTAAGCTCATTTTTCAGGAAACAGTGAATTCTTTTATACCTTGCCGAATTGCGCAGTTGTTTTTCAAATATTTTTTGAGATGGCAAGAAGTTTAAAAAATATTCTGTAATATTTAGCCATTGATCCAAGAGCCTCTGGGCTACAGAACCAACGGTTAACCATCTGTTGCTGACATGACGCAAAAGAAATTTGGCAGTGACCAATGTTATATCCTCGACAGATTTATAATCCTCTCGTCTTGCAGCACTACTCTTTAAAAAGTAATGCATATCAGTAGCAAATTCGTCAAAATCTATATTTAAGCTTGTCAAAAAAATTTTAAATGCATTACTAACAACATGCAGGTTGCAAAAACCTAGTTCCAAAGATTTCTGGCCTGTTTCTTGTTTTACAACTTCATTGAATTTGCGTAAAAAGCACTTATTTACATTTGGGCTGTCCATGGATACACAAATAATTCTGTTCAACGAAATATTG
Organism: Macrothele yani; assembly: GCA_039090855.1. Taxonomy (NCBI): domain Eukaryota; kingdom Metazoa; phylum Arthropoda; class Arachnida; order Araneae; family Macrothelidae; genus Macrothele; species Macrothele yani. The sequence goes on along the minus strand of CM077000.1, from coordinate 16,247,664 downwards.
AAGGATGATAACACATCAAGAATTTCTTTTAGCAAAATATCTGCTGTTGCATGACCCAGAAAAACGCTTGTTAGGTATCGGCAAGAAACTGAATTTATTTCTGAAGACCAGTACCTGAGATACACATCCAACTGCCGTTTCACTTGTGTATTTGTAGTTTCATCAAATGCTATAGTAACCTTTCCTGGGCTACTAGATGCAATGTCTTTTTTCAAATCCTCTTCAAAATATTTTGACAATCCATGTGATATCACATAAGCAACTTTTTCTTTAAGTTGCATTTTGGCTGCAATAGCAGAATCAGGAAACATTTCTTTGAAAAGTTCAACTGTTTCAGTGCATGAAACAAAAGACATATTGTCCTTAGCAACTTTCATGGCCCATAATGCTTCGGCTTTAGCCAACTGTAAATCATGACTCAGTACTTCACTAATATTTGTTTTGGGCTGAAGATCCCGTCCTCCAAAGGCTTTCAGGATGGACTTATTTTGAAATGTACTTTGAAATTTCTGCAAACGTTTTTTTTCCTTTATGATGTGCTTTTACTTGTGAAAAGCCACTATTAGAAATGTTGAAAATTTCTGAACACAATATACACTTAGCAGAAAATATTGTTTCAGTTGCAGAACACCATTATTTCAACTTCACTCCGTCCAATTCTTTGGCGAGCCACGCATCTTGAAATTTCGTTTTGGATTTAGGCATCTTAAACACTTGTATTACTAACCAGAAAATGAAAGGGAAGTATAAAAACATGTTCCAATATTGCAAAACCAGACAACTTCCCGAAATTTGGCTGCGAGGATGTCAGAAGATATGAAAAAAAAAAAAAAAAAAGCAGGTCACCACTAGAGAACTGAACCTGCACACAGCACAGAGAACACCATAAAAGACGTAAAACCAGAAACTATCATACGCATCTCACGCAAGTTCAGTCAAAGCGAGTCGGAGCCGAGATATATTGCGCATCGAAGGTCGCTGTCGCCGACGCATGATCGAAGGTCAATGATCACGTGCTCTACTGCCTGCCAAGATAACACTCAGCTACCATCCCATAGTCATTATCGGAGGTTACGGAAGGAGACCACATGTTTCCTCTTTGCTTCCACCCACCTGTGGTTTACAATAACAAAACATCAGCAGAAAGAGGAGGTTCCACAAGGCATGTACAAAAATAAAGTACGATCTTCTGCGTGCCACGGAGTTCGTCTGCAAAGCGCAAACCAGGGGTGAAAATGACCCCTCCCCTTTTCCCTTAGATCTCTTGTTACTCTCGAAAACTGTTCGAAGGCAAAAAAATGGAACGCCCGCCCCGAAGCAAGTGCATCTCGATGGCGTCATTTTCCCCTCCCTTCAGCAGCACAGCATATAGGCTGTGTTTCTACAATAACAGGTCTTTTTTACCTTACCGTAATGGTAAATTTATTGGCGTTAATAACGGTTGTGTTTTTAATAAAAATAAGCTTACGAAAATTTTAGGATGAATAGCAAATTTTAGGTCTAATTTTAGGAATTTAAGGAGGGTCACAAAATATTAGGAATTTTAGGAATTTTAGGAGGAATGCGATCCCTGTAAATATAATGTTAAATCATACTCTACCTCCACCACCCTTTCAAGACTATGCCTGAACGGACAACACCAACCTATCTGGGATGAAGTTACTATGTTAAATACACCGACTTACTGCCCTTCCATCCTCTTGACAGAAAGCTTATTGATCCATAAATATAGGGTACAATGTTGTAATGATTATACCCATATCACTATACCGTTACCATGGAAACTGCTTTGTAACTACTACAACGAAAGGGACAATACCCGCAGCAACCCAATCTCCAATGTATAATGATTTGATTAAGTACTGGGCATGCACATGTCAAAGATAGTTTTGTCAGTATGCTTACTACATGTATATCCTTCCACGGCATAAACCAACCACAAAATCTGATGACGGATCCACGGTGGACTTGAAAGTGCCGATGTTTTAACTTTGTATTTATATATATATATTTTAACTGTAATTTTTAAAATCATGTACGGACGGCAACCTGTGTTTTTAATATCCTTCAAGCACGAATAAATTGACTTCATATGATAATGTCAAAACCACGAATACGAAATTTTGTAGCTTGAATTATTGCTATTTTTTAAATTTGATCGAAGAATCAATTTTGCAATTACATCAGACTGTTCAAGCACTTCATATAGCATTTACATCAAGTTGCATCTGTATTATGCACCAGTGAATAAAATTTTATAAGATGTAAAATCAACAATCAAAAAATTCTCATATTCTCAGTTTTATCACTACATCTATGATATCATTCCTTCCTAAAGTGATGAAAAAACTGTGCATGTGAACAGGCATTTTTGTTCTTCTCAAATATTATTAATTAAAAAAAAAATGTTTATTCTACGCTTTTGTTTTCCGGCTATGGTATGTATTCAAGATAAAAGGCTTACTCCCTCCCTCACCCAGCCCCCACCATTCATTAGATTGATGCCATGACCACAACAACATACAACACCAGTTCGCGTTCTTCTTTCTTTGGGGACATACAACATACATGAGACTGCCGAAGGAATAAAAAAGCTGAACTTTTTAACCGCACGGGTGAAAAATAAGAACGTGCTGTGAAACAGCGTTAATATAACGCAGCGAGAGCAAGATAAAATTGTTCACTGAAATTTATTATGTAAATATTAAGCTGGAGCACATCACTGTATTCAAAATATATAATTTTCTTCCCCCCCCATTTAACAGCAACACAAGATAAATGTAAAATCGCGGAGAGAAAAAAAATTACGATTACCAGCAAAATCTACGCTCTGTCTAACTTCCATTTTAGGAAAGTTTTCTTAAATTTTGAAACTAAAAAACAGGTATTTATGGAATGAAATTATATTTAACAACACTACTGGGTAGAAGAAACATCGCCATGAAAAAAGGATTACGATTACGGGAAAAACCTTCACTCCGTCTAACTTCCGTTTCTGAAAGTTGGAACTCCGCCTACCAACGGAAAACGACCCCACCACCAATCTATCCCAAATTTCTGTTCAGTTCTGCATCGATCTCGAGGACCATCGAAATGATGACGGAAAAGACGGAATTCTTCGAATCCACTGAAGAATCTCATACGTGAAGATCACAGGGAAATTTTCGCGCCAACTTCCGTTTTCTGAATTTTTCTTCCATTTTCAAGCTGAAATGCAAATATTTATGAAATAAAATATATTTAATAATAATACTGCGCAGAAGAAACATCGCGAGAAAAAGAAATCACGATTACAGGGAAAATGTTCACTCCTTTAACTTCCGTTTTCGAAAGTTTTGAAAAACGAAATACCATCTCCAGAAAAAAAAAAAAAAAAGACCCCCCCCCCCCAATTAATCCTCCAAAATTTCTCTTTAGTTTTGCATCGATCTCGAGAATAACCTAAATGATGACAAAAAAAGCGGAATTTCGCGAATCCACGGAAGAATCTCATATATGATACAAGTGGGAAATGCTCACAGCGGGGTGGGAGTGGGGACAGGCATTAACAATAGGCATATGTGACCTCATCTGACCATTCCAAATAAAGAAGTAGCTAACAGCAATTTAAGAAAGATCAGAATGGCGACACTAGCAAAATAACATCACCGTCACTTTTTAATACTAGACAGAATTATTTCAGAGGGGTGCATATGGCCCTTTGCACCCCCCTCCCCACCGCCCGTACACCATTGGGTGTTTATGGAGAATTACTTCTATTGTCACCAGAAAATGGACAATAAATAAAAATAAATTCATTCCCCAAAGCAAAATTTGTGACTTTTCCATGACTTTCATAACCCTTTTCTGATTTCCTGACTTTCACGACCACCAGACAACATGGATGCACATCCTTGCAGCTAGTGTTTTGAATTTGAGATGATATCAAATTCAAAACACAGTTTATTCCACATATTGCGTCTAAATATCCAGTTGAAAAATTATTTTTCTGTTTGAGGTCATTTATATTGAAGACTGTTTCAGGCACAGTTTCTTTTTTAAGTAATGCATAGATTTTCTGCTAGAAGATGTAAAGGTAAATTGTGTTTTCCCAATATCTCTGCTTCTAAAAGTCTGATGTGAAAAATTCTTCTTGCATTGGATACAGCTCCTAATGGGAAATGTTTTGCACATAATTTCTAATTTTTGGTAATGAATGGTTTTGCCACCAGAAGATGTAACCGTTTGTTTCTGTTTCTGATGTATTTGCAGCAAAATCTGTGCTCCTGAAAACTTGACTGAAAAAATTCTTTCAGAGACCGATAATCACTCACCATAAATAACCTGTTGCAAAATACTTCCAGCTTAAAATACAGTGTTTTTCTGCCAAAGAAGTTTTTTTTTTTTATTGGAGGTTTAACAACCACCGTGTGAGCAACACAATGGGCTTATAAAGCAGTTGCCCATGGAGGAAGTAGATGCATATCTTATTTTTGTCGATATCTCTGCTTCTAAGAATCCCATTTGAAAAATTACCTTTGTTGGAGAGCATTTCTGGTGCAAAATGTTTCTCATATAATTTAAATTTGTTTTAATGCATAAGTGTGCCACTAGATAAGCTCCCATTTCCATTTTCAGCAATATTTTGAGGGACTAAAACAAACTTTTGGTCAGATAGTACACTGGCGTGCAAAAATTAAGGACGAGACGGTTTTTCGAATGTAACGTCGTACAGGAGTGCTCCACATTGACTCAAATCATACCATAAGATCCCCAAGATGTAAGAATATGGGACAAGTGAGCAAAACCGTCCAAACAAGGAATCCAAATGCTACAAAGGCACTTTATTGAAAAGGTAGCTTCGAGCATAACTGGACAGAAGACAGAAACGTCCATGTGACAGGTGGCTGCCAAGAAAAATCCAGTCTTTAGTATGGGATATGATCACCCTTGACTGCGTTGAAGGATTTACAACGTCTGTCCATGCTGAGGACGAGGTTGTCAAGGAGCTGTTGGGGCATCACGGCCCATTCCTCTTGTAGCGCCAATCGCAGCTGCAGAATCGTTGCTGGCGGCTGGTGACATGCTGTCAAGCGTCTCCCGAGAAGGTCCCACACGTGTTTGATTGGATTTAGGTGCTAGGACCTTGCGGGCCAATCCATGCGTTGAATATCTTCACTCTCCAACAACTCTGCAACAGTCACTGTACGATGAGGTGTAGCGTTGTCGTCCATGAAGAGGAACTCAGGGCCCAAAGTACCTCTAAACAGACTCACATGAGGCAGGAGAACCTCGGTACAGTAGTGGACGCCAGTGACTGAACCTCCTTGGAAGATGTGGAGGTCAGTACAGCTACCAAGCATACCACCCGAAACGTGAACTCAGCCACCTCCAACCGTCCCTTTCGATGATGTTGGAGGTGTGATTGCGTGTTCCCTGCTCTCTCCAGATGTGTATACGTCCAGAATCGCTCGTCAGACTAAATCGGCTCTCATCCATAAAGAGAACTCGACACCATAGCTGATGTGTCCAGTTCTTGTGTTTCTGGCACCACAGAAACTGCAGTCTCCGACGAGCAGGCGTTAATGGCACACACCGTACTGGTCGTCGTGCAAATAGACCACCTTTGTGCAGCCTCCTGGCCATGGTAAAACGCGATAACGGACGTCCAGTTGTCTGTTCCATGTGCCTTGCGATTTCTCCCGCTGTCTGACGTCTGTCTCTTCTCGCCTGTAGGACAATATACCAGTCGTCCGCCGCCGTGGCTGCTGGTGAACGACCACTGCTTAAGCTCTCAGACAGCTGTTCCTGTCATTTGAAATGCTCTTCAAGCTCGTGAAACGATGCTGTGAACTCCTCAGCCACACTAGTCACACTTCGACCTTCTTCCAACTTCCCAATGACACGACCTCGGGTAAAGTCATCCAGATGTCAACTGGATTGCCTGTTGGACATATCACATGGTGGAAGCAACTCAACGTCCTTCAAACCGATGTACACCGTGCAATAGCTTTCACCTAATTGCTGAGCGTACACCACTAGTGTGCTTCATACCCTTCCGACACTCCCCACGTCATGCTGCATATATGCGCATGCCCTACCGTACTGGACCCTAGTCTATCTCCTGAGTGGTCTTTTGGTCCGTTCTGCCTGCTCTTTCCGCTGTTATGCTAAATTTTCCTCTTTGTCCTTAATTTTTGCACACCAGTGTACTAAGAAAACTGTGTGCACGTATTTTCTTTCCAAAATAATGCACAATTTTGTCACTAAGGGGACACAAAGGTTTAATCATTTTTCTCAATATCTCTGTTTCTAAATGCACGATTTAAAAATTTATTTTAACACCAGATACCATTTACCATGTGGAAAAAATTAGGTTTTGTATTTGAGTTCTATAGTTCACAGTATGTTGCTAAGTGGTGTTTGTGTACTTCCGTTTGCAGTTTTATCTCTGCTTCTAAAAACCCTATTGAAGTATTTCTTTTTTTATTTTATGTCATTCGCTTTAAATAATGCACAGCTTTCCTGCTAGGGAGCATAAAAGTCAAAACCTTTTTTTCGCTATCTCTGCTTTTGCGGGACGTGCCTGAAAAGTTCTTTTTCCTTAGCATAGTTTTTGCCATGAAGAATACTTTGCTTATTTTCAACTTTTCCATGATGCAAAATTCTTCTGCCATGGGCATACGGTTATATCGTGTGTTTTTCTACATTACTTCTTTTAACTGTTTGAAAATCTGTTTTTCTCTATTACCTTTGTTCTAAGAGAAACTGCGCCATTTGTTAAATTTCGTAACATACTTTTTTTTTTTTTTTTAGCTACTGTTGGAAGTAAATGGGTTTCATTTCTGGATATTTTATTGATTGTAGAAATCCGGTAGATTTTTTTTAACATGTTCCATTGACTTGAATAACTATGATAAATTTTATCCGTGTTGAAAAGGATCCAAATTCGTGCCCATTACAGCAGAAAATTTGGTGTCATCCTTCTTGTTTTTCCACTGTAAGAAAATATTCCAGGACTATTCCAGGACCTTTCAGAAAAACATGAGAAATAAAGGGATTTCCAGGCCTGGAAAAAGGAGAAATCAAATTCAAGGACCTTTCACAAAAATATGAAAATCAAGGGCTTTCCAGGCCTGAAAAAGAGGAAATCAAATTCCAGGACTTTTCCAGGATTCCGGGGTCCATGTGAACCCTGTGAATATGACTGCTGCTCTCCTTTAACAACAAGGCATGCCATCTGCTGCTCTTCCCAGTAAATAAAAGTTAAGAGTTACAACACAGGTTATAACTTACCTAGTGTATGTAAACATATGTGGTACCTGTAAACTCTGAAGTTGATCCGTGCCCCAGAAATTTTTTAACTTTACGTTTAAGACTAAAATAACAATATTTACAAGTTAAACCAAGTAAAAATACTGTCAAAAGATAAGTCTTTAATAACTTAAAATAGAAGATTTAAAACACTTTGAATGATAAAAAACTCTACAATACCAATTTGAACAATAAAAGAATTTTAAAAATGCAACTAAGTCAAAAGGCCAACTTTAAACATGATACTATCCTGCATTCTACAAGTGTTTTTAGCGACACAACTTTCCATATTCAAGCAGCAACTCTTCTTTGACCTCTTTAAATTAAGGTAAGAAAGGCATGGTTTTTATCTCTATGACATGTTTTAATATGTGTAGGAGTCAGAAAGTATTACCTTCCCTAGTGTATATTTTTTCTAAACTCTACCACAGCACAAGTCTTCATGAAATACCTGCTTGGTTTATACGTCTCTTCTAGACTTCTTGAAGACAAACTGATGATGTATTATGGCACTGTTTATGACAGAGGCAGTTTCATCTGTGATAGGACTGTTAGAAATCTTTCAAAGGAAAGAAATAGCAAAAGTTTATAAGCAATCAGCCTTAATGTTATTCTCCTTCCACTATTTTCATCTTTTGTTCTCTGCGTGAGTGTGTGTACACACACACCCACACACACTTATTTGTATTTCATCATTCTAAATTCCTTCAAAATATTTTAGTGTATGGATATGATGCATGCATGATGTAATTTAAAAAGAATATGCACCAATGCCCTTCAAAAGCATTTACAAGGCAAACTGATAACTAAGTACTTCTTAAATTTAGGTAACAAATGATTGACCAAAATACCAATATTAAACCAAACAAAAACTTACACCAATAAATGCCCCATGAATGGGGAAGTGCGGTTCTTCCTCAGGCTTATAGCATTCCTTACAACACAAACGTATAGCTTCTTTAAATAAACCTAATTTTGTCCTTGCTATTATAGCATACTGACCTGTGACACCACCACTTAAGGTACCTAAAATAACAAAATAGAAAAATCAGATTAACAGAAAGGCAAATTATTTAAAGTGTAGCATAACAAAGCTATGGTAATACACACTGTAACATGAAAAAAAAATTTTCTTGCCCACAGAATATGAAATCGTAATTACTTACATACATCTTACTACACTAGATTACATCAGCAGCATTTATTCAAAATTAAATATTTTAAGATTTACAATAGTTTTGCTGAGCATTTGGCTTGGCTTCATCAGGAGAAATACCACCAAGCTGTTCTCCAAGATTCAGGGACTGGATCCTCAAAGAAATCTAATCTGCCAGATTAAATTTTAAACTACTGGTGTTAGTTTTGATGTATCAAACGTCTCCTTTTACAGCAATCTCAACCTGCAACTTGAGATTAAATGACATCCATTACACATCTCATACATGACCTTCTATACTTCATACTCATTTCCTCACGCAGACATTCCTGAATCTGATCTTCCCACGATTTCTTTGGCCTTCCTCTACCTTTCTCTCCGGCCACTTGGGCTGAATAAATTCTCTTAGTATGAATCTCACCACTCATTCTTTTAACATGGCCAAATAACCTAACAATATGTCTCCACCTCACTAACAACAGTTTGCTTCACATTACACATCGCAAATGCATCTTTTTTCCTCACACCACCAGAATGTGTCTTGGTGCAAACTTCCTGTAAGTAACACATTTCTTCTGCACATAAACGACTCTTGATTTCGCTGGATTGCGCAGATCAAGAAGGCAGCACATTTGAAGACTCTTCCGGAAACCATAAGAAAAGGAGTGAGACCACCCCCTGGTCCAGCTATATCTAAGTTATTCGGAAGATTGAAACACCATAAAGATGGCAACCCGATCAGGACCAATTGCCTCCAGGAAGCAAGCGCCATCAAGGCATCTCGAGAAAGCTCTTTCAGTTTTTCTGTTACCATTTCTTCTGGCCACGGATATAGTATTACGCTCCTCAGAGGAATTTGTCTCTAAAGTTAGAAACATCACCCTAGGTCCAGGTGAGTTAATCAGGAGTTTCAATGTCATATCCCTATATCCCTCGGTACATGTGGCAAAAGCGGCAAGGAACATCAAGCAATCATTGGTTGAATCCAACCTATGCTGCCAAGAATCTCTGGAAGATATTTTCAAAACCCTAGACATTGCCACGAATTCCAGTTACTTTTCCTGCGACTTGCATATTTACAAACAATCCAAAGGGGTACCGATGGGTTTAGTGTTTTCTCCTACCCTACTCAGAACCCGGAAATTATGGCTATGCTATACTATGCGGATGATGTCTTTTTTGTCTGGGAACACGGAGAGGATTACTTGCAGGACTTCGTCGTTTCTACGATCAAGTCCCACAATAACATAAAATTTAATGTTGAAATAGAAAACCAGGGAGAATTACCTTTCTTGGATGTGCTCGTGAAGAGATTGGCATCGGGTGCAATTAGTACCAAAGTGTACTATAAGCCCACGCATGTGAATAACCCCATTCTGCCAATCTCAACCAAATCAACAGCCCATAAATACACACTCTTCAAACACAGAACTAAAAGGGTCAGAGAGTTATATGTACTGAGAAGGTAGACTATGAAACAGAAATAGGAGCTCTGAAAGATCTTGCCAGAGTTGGAGGATTTGACACCTTCAGAGTGGAACACATCACAGCGAAAACAGAGGCAAACAAACGTATTATGATACATACCCAAAGTTTCATACTTCATCAAGAATCTTTTCTGAAGGAGAAGTCTGGACGTTAGTTTGAAATCACCTAAATCAATGGCGACCATACTCAGCACTGAAAGAAATGGCTCCATGTGCCTTACAGATGCAGGTATCTATATACCCTTCCCCTACGGTACCCCGGACTCGTCCACTAAGCATTATGTGGGACTCACCAAAAGGACCCTTAGTCCTTTATTGTGAGAATGTCAGAGCACAAAAGGGATGTGAAGCAAAAGAAACTTTCTACTGCACTTGCCAAAGAAGCAGCTAACCAGGGAGCGCAGCCCCAATGGTAGAACATCCACAAGATTGCACCATACAGAGATGCTAGGATGGCAGCCATTCGAGAAACTACTGAAATCTTAACACGCCATGATGTGTGCAACACAGAGGTTTCAATGGAGCTCCCTGGGGCCTGGAACCATCTGCTTGGCCTCGCAAGTAAGATGCAATGATTCTATGTACATTAATGACTTAGTACGTGTTGATCATATATCATATAACATTTCAGTTGTTACCCGTGTGTTTAGCATGCGCGAGCATAGTGTTCTACATATCATATTTATTTATGTGTATGAGTATTCATCTATTAATTTGATTCCGTTTCCCTTTGTAACTGCCTGAAGAAGCCGTCTGTTGATGGGGATGATTATATTTTCCTACTGGACACCAATAAACACGGATTATATATTATATTGGTTTTGTTACTACTTTGGCGTTGACAACCCACAATTTACTGATAAAGATTTTTTTTTTTTTTCAGATTCAAATTTTTGTTTATTACCTTGTTTACAGTTAAAACACGACTTAGTGATTGATCTTTGGGTTGGTGGTTTTCTTGTAAGACCAGAGACCTTACTTTTGAAATATTTGTAAAAGTATGAATCTTCTTTGGATATTCGTTTGGTGTTCTTTTTCCTGTTAAAAGAAAATGCTAGAATTCTATGATTTTCACAGCATTTTTTAATTACAGAATACAAATATTTCTCTTCATAAAGAGCAAAAACATAACCTTCTATTCCCACCTTGTTTAGGTAAGACATTTTTCTTAGCAGACAATATTTAACTGCAGCAGATGTTTCTTACATGATCATCTAACACGCTGTTGCCAGGTTCAATTCTTTGAACTTCTTTTATTTTCTGTAATTTCTTATCAAAAACGTTCTAAAACTGTGTGAACATCCTCTTTAGTTAAGCTCTCAAAAGATTCCTCTGCTTAGATGAAACTTGGGTGGAATTTTACGCACCCAGGCAAAGACATCAGTCATAGTCCTGGGTTGAATTCCTTACTTCTGCTGTATCTTAACCCCAAACAGAATTGTGTGAGCACAAAATCTTACTGGGCATGGCTTTCTGGAAGACAAAGGATGAAAACATCAGCATGACATCTCAGCAGTATAAGTCATTTCTATGGGACCATATCCAAGCATGAACACTCCACAACGACCTGTCCTCATGCACAGCAGCGCAAAGCTTGGATTTTTCGGGTGATCATTGAACAGAAAGGTTTGTTGCAGCTGCCTCATCCACCTTAATCACCGGATATAATCCCTGTGATCAACTGTTTCGGCCACTTGAAAAGAGAGATGTCTGATACTTGCCACAGCAACAAAAAAGAGCATTCGGATCTCCAAATCACAGACATTTTCCACAGACTGAATGACATTGGTAATTTTAATGGTGTTCGTGAACTGCTCAGAATTTGGGAACGTAACATTGATAATAAGGGAAATTACTAATAACTGCCCTCAAATATTGTGATCATTGCTTTGCTATTACAAAAACTATGGTAAGCTGAGAGTGTACACTTACTTCCTGAACAATCTAATGTTCAGTACAACAGATACGGCACAGATGTTACAAAGGTGAACAGTGCGCTAAAAGCAGACTGCTGAAAGTAATGTGCAAGTTGCTGTTTTTTTCAAATGCCCTTGTTTTATTCCTGAAATAATTTTGATCATCACATGTCCCTATTTGCTGTGATAAAAAACAATCTTTAATGGAAGACTTAAAACAGAACATAAATCATCCCCACACACAATACACACACACACACACACACACACACACACACACACACACACACACATGTATGAAGCCTAAAACTGAATGGGGGGCATATCTTTCTGAAATTTTGTATCCAGAAAAAGTAAACAATTTATTATTTACTTACTAGGTCTACTGTTGCCAACTAATGTTTCCCGTCTGTATTTCTTCAGAACTTCAAGCCAGCACGATGCCACATACGCAATTTCTGGCCCACATCTGAAAGACTAGAAAACAGTGGAAATAGGATTATAAGACTGATGCAGGTGCAGGGAAGAAAACAAAAAATATTTTTTACATGAATCCCAGAAATAATATAACAAAAATAATACGTTTGTAGCTGCCATGTTTACGACAAAAAATGTTAGGAAAAATAAAGCAAATTAATGCAATATATGTAAGAACTGAAAAAATACCAAATTAATTTAATCAGATTAAACCTGTTTCTCCTTACAATAATAATAAATGTGAATGTGGTGTTACATTTACAGTATTTAAGCTGCATGCACGTACAATAAATATACATACTGTAAATTTACAAACATGGAAGTTCAAAAACAATTTAGCACTGTTTTTGGGTGTGAACAATTCAGAAAGCACGGTTTGCGCAAAGCGTAGAATTACGATTTGCACAACAGGCTCCAGTTTCTTTCTGAAATCTTTTACCTGTCTAGTCTCTGTGGGAGCAGCATCACATTCCCAATATGAAAACAGTGCTAGATCATTGAAGCTATTTCATTTTCTAAAGCACTTTGAATTCATTGTTCAAAGCAGTGCTGACCCATGGTGAAACCAAAACAAAGATTAACTACCTTAAGCATGGAGAAAATGGAAAGAAAGCTCATTTCACTCTATGATGTTTCAACAGAAATTAAAACAAATTGGTCAGACAAGAGTAGTTCGTTTGTTTCACACAAGGCATTTCCTCTGAAATTCTCATGTCAGCTAGGCTCAGAATTGCCCAATAGCAGCAGCAGTAGATGCCATGAGATCAGCTCGTTTGTGACCAAGAAGCATTATCACGGGCTGCAAGCTTAGCTTGTTTGTACCCACAAAAGTTATTAGCACATTAACTTGGGTGGGACATCTGGATTCAGTGCCATCTAATCTGGGTGAACTTGAAAAAACAATTTAATTAGTGTGAGCCAATGTTTCATAACAAGGTTACCAAAATTTAGTTGAATTAATGTAAGCAAGCTGATAGTTACTCAAGGCCAAGGTGGTACAATACATTATTAGGTAAATGGTCCAATACATTATTAGGTAGGTGGCCCAATTCATTATTAGGTAGTGGTCCCAATAAATTGGCTGATCAGTATACAGTGGTGTCCGAAACCTATGGCCAGACATTATTTTGAAAGGTTACAACCACAAAATCAGATGGCACCTTGTAGCAATTTGCATAACTGGGGATGTTCAGAGAAAGCCGACGTACATGCAAAGTCTTGAATCATATGCACAGGGGTCACGTGGTTATCACTGAAACAGATAAAAGTGTTCAGTAGGCACCATGTGTTTAAAAGAAAATCTGGACGTGAAGGCATAAAGGTACGAATGCTATGTCTCAAAGACATCTACAGGATTTCACGTGGGGAAGATGTACAGGGAATCTGGAAGAAGGCCGCTGAGTAAGTGATGTCACCATGGAGTTTGAAATCATGTATAGTGGGGTGGACAGGCTCTCCGGAGCATTTAAAATCAATGGAATGTGTTCCACATGCACGGTAGGAGGTCTCCTTTACTCTACTGCGATGCATGAACACAGATTATTAGTTTCACATCAAATTGTAATCGCTGCACCATGGCTGGTGGTCAGGTTGCAAGTCACCTCCATTCCAGCGCAGGAACATGGATATCCCGACAAACTGTGGCAAAATGTCTGTGACATATAGGCCTATATTGAAGTAGACCAGTAGTCTGCATTCCTACATCCAAAGCTCAACTAGCATATGTTTTCAGTGGTGGTGTATCCACAGAAATTGGACAAGTATCAATGGGCCAATGTACACTTCACAGCTGAGAGTCATTTCAGTCTGTCCCCAGATTCTACACCTCAGCTGAGCTCCTGATTCAAGACCTAGACATCAGCTGATCTTAGATTCTGAAAATCGGCTGATCTTAGATTCTAGATCTAGAGCTCAGCTGATCTTAGATTCTAGACCTAGAACTCAGTTGATCTTAGATTCTAGACCTAGAGCTCAGTTGATCTTAGAATCTAGACCTAGAGCTCAGTTGACCTTAAGATTCTAGACCTAGACCTCAGCTGATCTTAGATTCTAGACCTAGAGCTCAGTTGACCTTAAGATTCTAGACCTAGACCTCAGCTGATCTCCTGATTGAAGACCTAGACATCAGCTGATCTTAGATTCTAGACCTAGACCTCAGCTGATCGTAGATTCTAGACCTAGAGCCCAGCTGATCTTAGATTCTAGACCTAGAACTCAGCTGATCTTAGATTCTAGACCTAGACCTCAGCTGATCTTAGATTCTAGACCTAGAGCTCAGTTGATCTTAAGATTCTAGACCTCAGCTGATCTTAGATTCTAGACCTCAGCCTTTCCTGCGTACCAGCACGAGAATATGCAGGAAAGGGACACATACAGCAGTGCTCGGTTCATGGTGTTGGGCAGGAACATGATTAAGTGATGCACCAAGCTACAGGTGCTGAAAAATTGTAGTATGGCGGGCAAACGATATTGCAAAGAAGTTCTTGAACATCATGTCTGATTATTCCGTGTTGCTGTAGGATAAGACTTTCTGTTCATGGATGACAATGCAACACCTCATTGTACGAGACCAGTGTAATCACTGCGTTGCAGGATTTACAACGTCTGTCCATGCTGAGAACGAGGTTGTCAAGGAGCTGTTGAGGCATCGCGGCCCATTCCTCTTGTAGCGCCAATCACAGCTGCAGAATCGTGGCTGGTGGCTAGTGTCGTGCTGCCAAGCATCTCCCGAGAAGGTCCCACACGTGTTCGATTGGATTTAGGTCCAGGGACCTTGCGGACTAATCCATGCGTTGAATATCTTCACTCTCCAACAGCTCTGCGACAGCCACTGTACGATGAGGTGCAGCGTTGTCGTCCGTGAAGAGGAACTCAGGACCCACAGCCCCTCTAAACAGACGCACGTGAGGCAGGATAACCTCGGTACAATAGCAGACACCAGTGACTGAACCTCCTTGGAAGATGTGGAGGTCAGTACGGCTATCTAGCATGATACCGCCCCATACGAGAACTGCGCCACCTCCAAACCGGTCCCTTTCGATGATGTTGGAGGTGTGATTGCGTGTTCCCTGCTATCTCCAGACGTGTATACGTCCAGAATTGCTCGTCAGACTAAATAGGCTCTCATCCATAAAGAGAACTCGACCCCATTGCTGATGTGTCCAGTTCTTGTGTTCCTGGCACCACAGAAACCGCCGTCTCCGATGAGCAGGCATTAATGGCACACACCGTACTGGTCGTCGTACAAATAGACCACCTTTGTGCAGCCTCCTGGCCACAGTAACATGCGATAACGGATGTCCAGTTGTCTGTTGCATGTGCCTTACGATTTCTCCCGCTGTCTGTCTCTTCTCGCCTGTAGGACAATATACCGGTCGTCCGCCGCCGTGGTTGCTCGTGGACAACCACTGCTAAACTCTTGGACAGCTGTTCCTGTCGTTTGAAATGCTCTCCAAGCTCGTGAAATGATGCTGTGAGCGATCCCGAACTCCTCGGCCACACTAGTCACACTTCGACCTTCTTCCAACTTCCCAATGATGCGACCTCAGGTAAAGTCATTCAGATGTCGTCTACTGGATTGCCTGTTGGCCATATCACAACGTTGCAGCAACTCAACGTCATTTAAACCGATGTACGCCGTGTAATAGCTTTCACCAAATTGCTGAGGGTACACCGCCCGTGTGCTTTATAACCTTCCGATAAATCCCCCCTCCATGTCATGCTGCATATATGCGCATGTCCTACCGTACCAGACCCTAGTCTATCTCCCGAGTGGTCTTTCAGTCTGTTCTGCCTGCTCATTCTGCTGTTATTCTAATTTCTCTTCTTTGTCCTTAATTTTTGCACACCAGTGTATTACATATTGAAATGCCTCACCATCTGGTTGCTGGTAAGCACTGTACATCCATGTCCTTCAAAAATTTGTAACCTCCAACTATGTCCTTCTCCAACCATGTCATTCAGAAATTTGTAACCTCTGTGTAAACACTGATTACAATGTAATCTGTATGTCATTAAAAACCATTTTGTTGTATCTTTTCATGTGTTTCTATGCAGGCAATATAATTATTTCCTCCATTTGGCTGTGGTCATGTATTGTTTTTCTTATGTATGTAAAAATGTAGACTGTGCTTAGGTTTTGGACAAGGTGTAAATGACAGAAAAATTAGCCATTGTCACATCTGTAAAGGAAAATGTCTGTCAGTAATGCATGTTCTGACAGATATACAACTCATCACTGGCAAATGGTCAAAGTACAACTTTAAATTAAATATTACAATAACAGTGCCTTTTTGATTCAAGGTCTTGTTTAGGCCGTCATCAAACAATTCCAGGAGCTTAATATTTGCTAGAATGATATTGCTTTGTTCCATATTTTGCAAATTCAGTTGAAATTTATTATGCACTTTGAATTCTTATGAAGTTTGCGTTGCATTGTTACAGTCTTTTTTTAGTTTATGTTACACTGTTACATCTTCAATAAAGTAGCAAAATTTCCCTGTATAAATACTGCTCTGTATAAAATTTATATGAAGCAACCTGTACCTTAGCAAAATGATAATAATACAAAATAATTTTGCCATGGCAGTGAAAATTCCCTATTCTAAAATCATCAATTCCCATACATACTGGTGGCAGGGAGGCAAGATATCAATCTCTTTCAATGAGGAAATGCCTGCTAGAAAGAACAGCTCTCTTGGGCTCACAGGAAGGGAAGGTTTCCACACGCTACAGGTGTTCCCAACTTGGGGGGAAAAGTTGCTAAATTTAGGGGATTTTGGAATGTAGTTTATGACAAAAATATTAATTTGAGATAAGCTACTTTTTAGCAGTTTTTTTTTTTTTTTTTTTTCTTAAACAATTTTGGTGACTTTTCACATTTTGGATTTTAAGCATGTAATGTGCGATTTTGGAATTAGAATATCTTCTTCACTTTCCGTAGTACTCATAATGGTAACCATA
The DNA here is from genome assembly GCA_039090855.1 of Macrothele yani. Classification (NCBI taxonomy): domain Eukaryota; kingdom Metazoa; phylum Arthropoda; class Arachnida; order Araneae; family Macrothelidae; genus Macrothele; species Macrothele yani. The sequence continues at coordinate 16,230,373 of CM077000.1, read as the reverse complement.
AATTTTAATGTTTGCAGAAGGTAATCCTCTCCCGCTTTTGTTTTTATCAGGCACAAGAAGCACTTGCCCGTGCTGGCTTAGTGGGTCTGGGAGAAAATTCTTTTCTATGATACCTTAAGCTGTGAGTGAGATAGTGTTGAGGCTCATTTCAGTGCTTCCATTTCACAAAGTATTTTGCCATTAAACCAAAAGTTATGTTTTGTCTAAATCAAAATATTAGTAACACATGACTGAAAAAAGAATTATGTTCTTTTTCTAAGAAACGATTTCATCTTCAACCTTATACTTAATTGGTGAACCACATTTTGTAGAAGTGATTTTTAGCCGTTTAAAAATTGCTACTATATGACTAAAGAAATTAATGTTTTGACCACACTTTTTCCTGAGCTCAGCAGCCTGTGTGATATGGATGACGAGTTTGCCTTACACACTGGCTCTCTGTCCCTTTCGTGGAACCAGTGGACCTAATTGTAGGGACAGGCAACTGCTTATAGCCCAAGCACAGAGGGTGATTTGTTACAACTCCAAAACAAACAAACAAATAAATAAATAAACTGTGGTCGACAAGAAAATTACATTAATTGTGACAAAAAGTTTATTTAATCAACCTTATATACTTTACAATGTTTGTAGTCCATTTTTGTGAGGGGAGGGGGTGACTGTTACATGCAACTTGGTGGACTATGAGCAACCACCTGTCCCTAATTTAGTGCCACTGATACCATGGAAGGGAGAGAGCCAGCACTTTAAGACATTCACAAGATCCACGCCTCATCAGAATTCGAACCCAGACAAATGGTAGAAGCCAGCACAATCAAGGCGTTGCCTTCTAACCATTTGTCCTTAGACCAATGGACTACTAGTCAAAGGTCAATGGACCGCCACTGCCTTTCGACCATTTGTCCTTAGACCATTGACGTCTAAGGTCAATGGACCACCACTTTATATTCTATGATTTGTAATATTGTTATGAGTGTGTGTGTATGTATTTGCTCCCACTAAGTACACTACTGAAGCTATGTTATGTACGAAAGTGAGGGAAGTAGAAATTAGGGTATCATGTTCACTTCTTTTTACATTATTGATTTAAAGTATCAGATAAATATTAATGGTAAAACTTCGTTAAATTTTGAATGGCACAGATAAATGCAAAAATTTTACATAATTTAAATCTTATTTTAGGGACTTTTTTATTAACTTTTGGTGACTCAGAATAAGTTACTTCGCAGCATTGGCTGGGACTAACTGCACTCAACTGGTATACTACAAACCAAGGTCACTAGAAACACTGCAATTAAACATCTTGCACTCTAGTGTCACATGAGATGACATCATATCTCCACATTCCATGGAAGGAAGTGATGTCATCACAAGAAGATGCTGCAGGGAGCTGAAACAAGGCTGCACAAACAATCCAAATAACTTTTTTCATTGGAAGAAAAACTCCCAGGACTATTCCAGGACTCAACACAAAAACAAGAAATCAAGGCCTTTCCACCCCTGGAAAAGAGGGAAATCAAATTCTGCGACTTTATCAGGCAGGGTTCGTACACTTTTGGGGGGAAAAAATTCAAGGACTTTCCAGGCCTTTTCCAGGACATATATAAAAAATTCCAGGATGATTATTACACTTTACAGTATCATGTTCAAATTACTTTTTAAAAGTAATTTCAGTTTTAAGTAATAAAAATGATGAAAGATGCAAATGGATGAGTGTGCTTTATGCAAATGGATCAAGTTTATCAAGCACAAAATCATAAAGAACGGATTCTGTTCTTATGCCCCGACCTTTGAATTCAATTTGGACCATTTTCTACAAGGGTAGGTTTCTCCTCCCTGATAACATACCAAAACTTCATTGCAATCAAACAGATTTTATGTGAGTTAACATTCCTAAGCTTGGAGAACGAATACTGCTCTTATGTCTTGGCCTTTGAATTTAATTTCGACCATTTTCAAAAATAGGGTACGTTCCCAGGTTGTACCCAACAACATACAAAAATTTCGCCGAAATCCAACTGCTTTCGTGCGAATTATCGTACGGACAAACCCAAAGCATAAATAAACGTTTCTGCATCGAAAATAAAAACATAACAAACAGCACGAAAACTAGCTCATAAATAGAATATTTGAAACTACAGTATGCACTCTCAATTATTAGGGATGGTAGAGGGGAAGGGAATAGAACTGTCCAAAATTAGCATGTTTTCATTGCGCTAGGCGCTTAAGTACTGCTGATTCCGTCGGACCCAACATACCCCCAATGGTCAAATGATTGAAATGTGCTGATGTTCATGGAATGAAATGGTTGATCAGCTACGATGACTGCATAAAAGTTCGGAAGAAGCAGGGGGGTGGGGGTTAAGTTTATGTAACATTTTACATCACTCCAGTATTTATCTTGTCATCATCAACAATCGCAATGCAACTACCGCTTACGATCGTGGATATCAGCAACCGAATATCTGCCATATCACTAAGTGATACGACACACAGGTATCCTGTTACAATGTATTTAATTGAAAGAAAAAGGATGTGGAAAAAAGAAACTTTCAGAAATTAAGATCATCGTCAAGCCATGGCGTTTCAAAAATCTGTTTTCCTTTACAATGTTTAAAAGTATGTTTTTTGCTTTTTTACCTGTAGTGTATAATAAAAATACTGTTGATTTTTTTTTTATGGAATCAGATGTCCGTATGTCTGATTGTCTTGTCTGAGTTCACACGTTAGCTACTGTGTAAAGTAGAGCTATTTTTTCCAGATCAAAAATATGTAGTTTTGTATATATTCACAGTATAAGTCATTCCTTATTCCCACAGAACTGAATTCAGCAGATGCATAATGAAGAACATCAAGACCCGCCCAACACCATGTTTCTGATTGTCTGCTGTTTATATTCAAGAAATGCAAATATGGATCAATGGTGAATGCAGCAACTATGATTTTTATTTATTACCAAGAAAAAAAAAAAAAGCCGTGAAAGCTGCAAAGCTGAAACGGATATTTCTTCCCCTTCATGCACAAAAACATTCCGCTTAAGATCAAACAGCAGGAACACGTCTCCACGCACAACCTTTGGAATGTCCTGACGGAACGGCTTCTTTTCATTTGGCACATCGCCATAAATCACCACCCGCAGCTCACTGAACTGTCAAGTTGCACCCTTCCTCCTTCACCCTAACTATAGGAGAAAACGTGTAAAAAAAAAAAAAAAAAAAAAAAAAAGCTCCCCGAATTTCGCCAAAATGACCAAATTTACGTCATGATGTTGCAATTTACTAAAATACGTTTATCTGCTGAATTTCGCCTAAACCCATAGAAAACTTTTTAATTATAGATTTTTTTTTTATTAAAATAGTAACTCAGACGTCTGAACAAAAATGTATGTTTGTAATTTAAATAGGGTCCATATCATCACAGAAAAAAATTTAAGGATCACTCTGTTTAAATAAACCATGGCATCTAAAAAAAATAATTCACTTGCTTTTCCCTTAATTTAGAATTACTGTTTCTTTTTTTTCAATCGGATTACGCAACAGAAGATTTTTTTTTATTTTTGCATCTGCTAAAGTTTCTAACGGAATTTGGCGAAATTTGCACTAGAACTTTATTGTGATGTATCTTAACCACTGTAAAAATTTTACTGCGTTATTTTCAAAATTTGCTGAAATGGATTTCTGAAAATTTTCTCCTAGTCCCATTGAGCAGTGGAAGTGATAAACAGGTGTTTGCTTTCTTCCCAACCAAGGGCTTTGGATCAGCGCTTCCAGCTGTCAATCAACCGTTGCTTGGTAACACCCTTTCTGCTGGAGGCTCACTCTCTCCAAAGAGGCATTCATACTTGTGCATAATAAAAATTTCCAATGCTAACTTTTTAAGTTTTAAACCGATTCAATTGGAATTTTGGGAGTAAGCTTCTGTAATCCAATTATAGTGAATGTAAAAATTTCAGCCACTTTCGTGAAAAATTCGCAAAGATAGTTTTCTTATTTTTTATCATAAGTAGCGGAAGTCTCTTGAGGGAGGGCTGGCAATGCACATAAACAAGGACCAGATGAATGTGTTGTTCAGGCATACTCCTCACTGGTGGATGCCGGCTGACTTGGTACATACGCGACCCCCCCTGCAAATTCTAAATGTCTCTTCTTTCCCCTTCCGTTTGTTGGACGGACATCAAGCTCCCCTTCCTAACAGAGCTACTAGAAATCATCCAATTTTATTGCACTGGAAGTAGTGCTTTTTTTTTTTTTTTGCTTTTTCCCCCAGCCAAATTAGAATTTGGTACACGTCTGAAACATTCTTTGAGAACAGAGGAGAGGAACTTTAAAAAATGAAGGGGTAACAGTAACACGATTTCCTAAAAGGGCATTTTTTAAAGCAATAATTTCAAATTTCAAGGCTTTTCAAGACAACATTAAAAAAACACCGTTTTTCCAGGATATTCCAGGCCTTGAAAATGTAATCATGATTTTCCAGGACTTTCCAGGTTTTCAAGCACGCGTGCGCACCCTGTCAGGATTCCAAAGATCATGTGTACCTTGTTAGCAATAAATGCAGAAGTTTTCATGCAGTTTTCTCTGCAACTATAGACCAGAAATTATGTGCAAAACATAAAAAAGAAATCCACTCACTTTATTTAATCGGTAAGTATGGGTGCTCTTGATGTCTTGCAAAGTATGGGTGCCCTTGATGTCTTGCGGGACAGTTTTATTTCCGTGAAAGCCATAAATCTTTTGGTGGGGATCGCCAACTAATATCACAGGTACTTTCTGAGACAAGACAATATCTAATACGACTACAAAGAAAGAAAACACATACTTGTCAGAAAAATTGTCAGTAAAAAAAATCAAACAGGAAGAGCATAACGAAGAAAGGGAGAGAGAAAGAGAGATCCACAACAGCATTTGAATGCTCATATACTATGAAACATATTCCACACAAAATCAGCACTACATTTACATAAATAACCAACTGATCTTCAGTTAAATACAACAATAAAAAAACTACATGTGGTCTCACTTACTCATAGGTATAAATTAAAATTGGTTAGCAGGAAATGCAACATATCAGATTATATCACTAACCTGTTCTTTGAGATTCAGAGGTTAGCTTCACAAAGAAATACAAACTACCAGATAATTTTTGCTTATTTTTGCCATATCAAACTTCTCCATTTAGAGTGATCGTGACATACAACTCGGGCTTCACTGACAGCCATCACACGCAGTACATAAGATCTCTACACTTCATACTCAATATTTTTCTCATGCAGGCACTCCTGAATCTGATCCTCCATTGACTTCCTTGGCATTCCTCTGCATTTCCTTCCTGCCACTTGGGCTAAAAAGATTTTCTTAGTAAGCACTTCATCACTCATTCTTTCACAACATTGCCAAACCACCGAAGAATATTAGTTTCCACCTTGCTAACAACATTTTGCTTCACATTACACAACTGTAACACAAGCAGTAGAAACTCAATTTACCGCAGTTCATATCTGTTACATACATTCCAAACAGTGATACACAGCTTTTAGAGGGAATAGATATGCAAGACGACATATACTAAAAATGGTTGAAGACATACAAGAAAATTTAAACATAGCTGGTTAGGTTTGATTGTGAAGCATGCTGCAATTCCTGCTGCTGCATTTGGTGGAGACATGCACAATCATTGAAGATGGTGATGTATCTGAAATCTATAGGAGATAGAAGAAAGAAAGAAAACTTTGTGGGAGCAACTCAGATTGAATGGTCAAAATACAGATAAAATTCCAAAACCATTAAAACCATTAATTATAAAAGTTAATAAAAAGATGAATAATTGAAGATTGAAAGAATAAGAAAGTTGCTAAAAACAAGTATAAAGGTGAGTCAAATGAAAGTGAGCAAGCATTATCTACAGCTGAAGGGTTGTGCCCACTGACTCTGACACATTTATGAGATGCAGTCATCTGCCAAGTCAGTAGTCAAGGCACAGTTGTTGTGAGGAGAGGTACTGTGGAATCTGAATTGCCTTGGTTTGAACATGGACCTGCACCTCAATGGACGATCCAGTAGAACAGAGTGGTGTGGTTAGATTTTTAATGGCTGAAAGTAAATTCAGTGTTAGAACATCTATAGCACAGGCCACGGCTGTTCGTAATTTATGTGCATACAATTATAATTATAACAGGTTGCTTACCTTTTTACACATTTCCCTGCACGTTTTATTCCTTTAGTTGTCTTGCTTGGTTCAAGCCTCTGGTGTGGTGTTCCATTTTCGTCTTCAGGTTCTTTCAAATGCTCAAGTCCACGAAGTGCACTATTTTAATGACTCTAGGTCGCATAAACTGTATCTTCCTCCCTCCCCACTATTCCCACCAGCTTGTAAAACCCAACCTTCGTCGGTTGATTGACATATATTAAAACCCCAATTCTTGAACTCAAAACCTTTTGGTACCATCAACGAGCACAAACTGCCTATTTACATACATACAAAATACCGAACAAAAATATTAAAAACGTATATACAACCAGGGGTGCAGAAAATTTTTGGGGCCCAATATTTCCCCAGAACACTTTTTTTCTCTGAAATTTCCCCAAAAACTAGTGGATTTCCATACAAGTTTAAGAGATTATTAGAGTATATGTCAATGATAAAGAACTCTCCTTAAAGCCTGTTACATAAACATTTGAAAAAAAAAACAAAACCACCAGCTAATATTTATTCCAATGAATAACTAGCTTTTTTTTTTCACGATTTTTTTTTTTTTTAAACGCACGGAAGGTTTAGTTCTCCAGGTGAGTCTCTCCCCTCTAGCAGGCGAAAGTTTTAGGCGAGACAGGAATAGACACATCAAAAATTCTTTCCTTGCCTAAAATGGCGGAACCCATTAACTTTCGACGTATGAAGAATAGGCGAATCAAGAAGTAACCCGGGGCAGAGAGGCTGAAAAATAAACAGCTAAAAAATTCTGTAATTAACTATAATTTATTTCATTCTAGCATTCCAGACGTCTAATTGTGCCAGATAATTTCACTGAATGAAATTTAAATTCGACTTAAATCCTTTGAAAAATGCATGGGTCATTCACTTTAAAATGTCCAGAACCCCCAATAATTTTTCAAATCAGCACCTATGACACATTCGCTGCCATTATTATTATTTTTTTTTCTATTGGAGGTTTAACGATCTCCTAGAGCAGCTCAGTAGGCTATAAGCAGTCGCCTGTCACTAATTTAGGGCCACTGGTTCCAGGGAAGGGCGAGAGCCAGAGCCATGAGACAAATACAACATCCATGCCTCACCAGGATTCGAACCCGGACCCATCTCGGGCAAATGATCAGAAGCCATCGCTTAGACCTCTGTGCCTCCAGAGCGGCCCATTAGTTTCGGAAACGTTTATTAGAGTGACTAGTGGTTGCATTGTACTCGTTACTCACGCCACGCTGTCTCCGCCTTGACATTAGTAAAGTCGTTTAGGCTCGGTGAATCGTTTGCGAGCGGTAGTTCGCACTACGTCACAACCCTCATAACCTCTTGTATTCATAACGACACTTTTTCAAAATGATTACCTGATTACTGTGAAGTAAATTACTCCTATTTTTCACGTTATATTCGTTGTTAATAAGTCAATTTTTCGTTTTATATTACTACAGTACAATTCCGAAAATACGCACAACTTGGTTCCAGAGGTTGTGCAGATTTTAGAATTTTGCGAATTTTAGAGAACCTGTGTGTGTTTACTAGTACATATGTACTGTAAACACACACAGGTTCTCTAAACTATATAATACTAATTCAAATAGGATGGTATGTATGTATATATTATAGGCTTTCATTTGTTTAATAATTAGTAATATTTATTTAATACTGTAATTAGTAGTATTTGGAATTTATGTAGATATATGTACAGTATTTAATAAGTAAGTAAAATATACGGAACAAATTCATAATTCAGTACTATATTAATTAATTGATTTTTTATTTACGAAATACTGTATATGTCAATCAAACATTCTGGCTAGCAAACATTCCATCAAAAAAAAAAAAAAAACTAATGCTAAGTAAGCTTGAAGTGATGAACACAATTGCACAATGAAAGTGCTGATCGCTTGTTAAATCTAGCAGACGGCACATTTCTCTGTAGGTGAATTAATTTTATCATTGTTTTGACATTAACAGTAAAGTAATTGCATTGCGGTAAACATCATACGTACGTATATAACCCCCCCCCCCCTTTTTTTTTTTATTCCATAAGCATGCGGCACTGGGGTTTGAAGTGCGGGAATTATTTGACATTCATCAACCAGCACACCGTCCCTGCGTGATATTCTGTCCACTGTTAACACGCCGTACATTTTTCTTTTGAACTATCGCAATTCCTGTACTACTGTAAATGACAAAATACTGTATCATACTCAAATGTTTCACATCAAAAAAGCATATTTTTATTTATACAGTATTCGACAAATATCCATAGTGTAGCATACAAAGGAAAGAGCAGCTTATCAACTTTGAAACAAAACGTTGTTGTCCGCTAAATTCAACAAGTGGGATGGTGGGGAAAGCAGGAGGGTTCCCCATCTCCCGTAACCGCATTACGTAAGAGCAGGGTTCCCTGTATACTACTAAGGTTTTGCCAGTAGACTGGATAAAAAAAATAAGAAAACTCATCATTGTCAATTCTTTATGAAACTGGCTGAAATTTTTACACACTCCATAATCAGCTAAGAGTAGTCAACTCTCAAAATTTTGCTTTAATTGGTTAAAAAACTTTTAATTAGCCATGAACATTGTTATCAAGAGATTTACGAGGGACAGGCACACAGGAATGTTTAATTAAAATTTTCATGGCTAGTTTAAAAAGTTATTAAACAATTCAGGCAAAATTTTGCCGATCCATTCGTAACAAGGATTTATGGTGCTTATAGAAATTTCAGACAGCTGTCTGAAAAATTCGCGAAAATGCATTTTTGCGATTTTCAATTTAGGTCAGCAATCATGTGAGCCGAAGAGGAAGTTTTTCCTTCTTGCTCTTGTCGCATTCTGCTGGCCCCACCCAATATCACCCTCTCCTTTTCTGCCATCTATCTCCCCCAGTTCACTAAAACACTTGAAAGCCGCCAACATACATACACACACACACCCTCCCTATGTCGAACGCCTAGCAGTTAACAGAACTAAGTCATGGATTCTCAGTACGGAGACTGCGCGCGCGGGAGATGTAAGATTAAACGTTTGATTTTTATCCACATAAAAATAAAAATGAGCAAATTTCTTAATGGTAACAAGGATTAAAAAACAAACAAAACACAACTTTTAGCATTCATTTTTAGACGATTCAGGTAAACTTTTTTTGGGGGGTTATTGTGCTTGTCGTGATTTGGTGAAAAAATGATAGGCAGCTTAAACACTGTCAGCTGGGCGGGCGCCCAACAAACAGTCTCTAGGGAGAACACTCTTACGTACAACCTTTAAAAATATCTTAAACATTTTTTTTTTTTTTTTTTTGTGAGCTGGAAAGTAAAAAAATTTTGATTTCTGAAACCTTTTTTTTTTTTTTTTTTTCTTACCCGTCTGTTGTTACCTGTAACCGATGTTTGAATCCCCGCAGATTTTAGGCAATTGCAGAGTTTCGGAATTGTACTGTATTATGATTTTACCCCCGGGCAAAAATTTCCCCAGAGCTGCCTTAATTTCCCCCAAACCTTGTTCGCGCGTTCGGACATATTCTGCACCCCTGTATACAACTACTTACATAACTCATCTTATTCCTTCAACTCCTCTTCCCAACTCCTCATGACAACTAGAACATTCAATCACCACACCCGAAGCCATTCCCACACAGACCGCCTCTAGTACTTTCTACCCCCAACCGGGGTTATCCTCAGGAGGTGTTCTTGATGTTTTCTCCACTGCTACCAAAAACTTCCACCATGGCTCCATCTTTTATTCACTTTAGTAAACTCTTCATTTTCTTCTGTGTTTTTGGTTTTTTTGTTCAATTTTTATTAGTTTTTCCCATTTTCCATTAAGGGTACTTGGGTCGTTATTATTACAAATTCGATCTCTATTTTTTTCAATCAACACAGACTGCAGTGCGTAGGGGTCTCTCTCATTGTGACACAATTTTATTATTTTAATCTCTTCAAAATTTGAATATGTGTGGTTATCCAGACAGTATTGTATCAGTGCTGTTTTTGCTTTTTTTTTTTTTTTTTTTTTGCCAATTTTTAATATGTTGTTGTAGGCAATGTTTTAATTGATTTTTGGTACTTCCAATATATGATATTGGTGGTATTCCATTTATAAGTATTTCGTACCCACCCGCCTTTTCTAAGATACTACATTTTTCAGTGTTATTAATTATCATATCTCCAATTGTTATTACTTTGTTTCTCATCTGGATTCCATATTTATGGCACAATTTATTGATTTGTGTAGATATTCCTGGAAGGTAAGGTATTGCTCCAACATATTGTAATTGTTTTTTTTTTTCCCCTTTTTAGGGGAAGATGTATCTTGCATCTTTACTTGTACTTCATAAATCAATTTATTTTCTGTGGAGGATATCCATAGCTGTAAGAGATTTCTTTAATGTAATTTATTTCTTTAGTACGAAATTCTTCTTTAGAGCAATGTGTGATTGCTCTTTTGATTAATGTTTTTATGCTATTACATTTCTGTGTGTAAGGGTGTGTTGAGTTATATGGTATCAGAACGGGAACATATGTCTAGTGTTCTCCCTAGTTTTTTTTTTTACAAGAAATTTTAGCTGGGTGGCAAAGAAATTTTAGCTGGGTGGTTCTTTAAATGACCCATTTCTCAATCGAAAAAAAGAAAGGATGTTTTGCTTAACATGACTGTACTTATTAAATACTTACTGATAAATCATGTTCAACACAGATTTCAGTCATTTTCACCAATATTTATGGTGCATGTGGGAGTAAGTTTTCCACTCTTACTATTATGTGTGTTGTCAAAACATTCATTGCAAGAAATTTAGCTGGGTGGTAGAGAAAATTAGCTGGGCAGGCCACCCAGTAAAAAGGCTCTGGGGAGAACACTAATGTCTGTTTTCTATGTACCTTGTACTGCAGTTGGTTATTTTGCTTGATCTTAACATGTAAGTAAGGTAAGATATTTTCTTCTTGATGTTCTACTGTCAATTTCATTGTGGGATAGACATTACCAAGTTTTTGAGTTAAAGATTCCAACTCATCAGTATCCATTCTGGTCATGATGAAGATATCTTCTATGTATCTGCAGTAAACTAACGGTGGTTCATCCATTGTACTGATAATTTGTTCTTCTATGCTGTTCATAATTACTTCAGCAAACAAATTTGACAGAGGAGAGCCCATTGGGCCTCTGCAATTTTGTTTGTATATTTTCTCATCATATTTGAAGATATTATTTTCATAGATGTATAATAAAATTGCTTTTAACTCTTGTAGTTGTGTTATTAAGAGATTGATCCTGTTGTAATTTTTTAATAATAATCTCAATTGCTTCTGGCACAAGGGTACTTGGAAATAGAGCTTTGACATCCATACTAGCCATTCTGTACTCTTTTAGATCTTGGTTTACATTTTTCACTATTTCGATAAATTCATATGTATTCTTTACAGTGTATTGTGTTTTCATAAACACTGGTGCCAAGAAACTGTAAATATTCTTTTCAAGATCAATCAATGGAGAGTTCTTTTTGGACACTATAAGTCTCACGGGATTACCATCTGTGTGTTTTTAATTTTTGCAAACATTTGTGGGACCTTTGTACTCATTGGTGGTTTTGCATTTTTGATCTCATTAGGCAAGGTGCTATGGTTCCTGATGTTAGCCAAATATCTAACTTGATTATCAATTGGGTCCCATTTTACCTTAGAACATTTCAATTCTTCTATTGCCAATTTCATTTTTAGGTTATATTCTACTGTATTCAAGATCACAATTTGGCCACACAAAATTTGATATTCTTGTCTTCTTTTAATTTCAACAGTTGATTTTTTTCATATTTTAACTTTTTTAAATAATAATTTTATTATTTTTTTCATTATATTCCTTTAATATAATTTGGAAAAGTTTACCACTAAACTCCTCCTTATCCTCATTAGGGATATTTCTGATGATATCTTCAAAATTTGGTATTAGTTCTTCGGTTTTTGTTGTCTTCTGTGGAAATGCATACTTTTTCCCTTGTTGTAACACAGCTCTTTGTGAATAAGTTAGCTCATGTGATGACGTATTCTGGTAAACCTGATAGTTATTTTCTTTTTGTTCATGTCCTGTATATTGGTCCAGTAGTCGACATAATTTAGCCGTAACACTTTCTTTTCAACTATTTCAGTAATTTCTCTTAGTGTCCTTTTTGCATTTTAGCACAGCAATTATAAATCACATCCTCCGAAAGCTGTGTAAACTGTGGAAAATTGTGTTTTACTGCTTATTTCATATACAGTCAAACCTCGGTTTTCGTACGATTAAGTTTTCGACGACTTTTCTCGTCAAAATTTTGTCCCAGTTTTCGTACATCCGCTCGGTTTTTGTACAGTTGAAAATGAACTCGTCCACCTGCCCTCGTGACTAAGCCACTCCTTTTTCGTGCTGGAAGCAGCGAGCACCCACACAAAGCATCTCATGCGTTCGTGACTCTCAGACTGCCTCTGTTTCTCGTTGAGTGAGCATCACCCTGCGCGCTCATCGTAAACGTAATCCATTGTTTTGTGTGCTTGTTTATTGAGTATGAATGCTAAATAAGTCACCATGGGGCCAAAGAAAGTTCCGAGTACCAGGCCTTTGATAAAGAAGGCGAGAAACACGATAGAATTCAAGAAAGAACTCGTAGCAAAGTACGAAAGTGGCGTACGCGTGGTCGATCTTGTCAGGATGTACGGGAAGTTTGCATCAACGATCAGCTCCATCCTCGTGAAGAAAAAAGAAATCAAGGAAGCTGATGTTGCGAAAGGGGTAAATGTGCTAACGAAACAGAGATCGCAAACAATCGAAGATGTTGAGAAGAAGTTGTTGGTGTGGATCAACGAAAAACAATTAGCGGGAGATAGTGTTTCGGAGGCGATAATTTGCGAAAAAACAAGGCTGTTGCAAGCGGATATCACAAAGAAAATGCCTGGAACGAGTGCTGCTGTTAGTGAATTTAAGGCCAGTAGAGGCTGGTTCAACAAATTTAAGAAGCGAACTGGCATACACAGTGTGGTAAGGCACGGCAAGGCTGCAAATTCAGACAAACGTGGGGCCAAATGATTCGTTGATGAATTCAAGGAGTACGTAGAGGCTGAAGGATTCCTCACCCCAACAAGTCTTCAATTGTGACGAAACAGGCCTCTTTTGGAAAAAAATGCCAAAGAGGACCTGCATCATGCAGGAGGAAAAGGCACTGCCAGGACACAAGCCTATGAAGGATAGGCTAACTCTTTTGTTCTGTGGTAACACTCGTGGGGATTTCAAAGTGAAGCCTTTACTGGTGTATCACTCTGAAAATCCCTGAGTGTTCAAGAAAAACAATGTCATCAAGAGTAAATTGTGTGTGATGTGGAAGTAAGTCTAACACTAAGGCATGGGTCACGAGGCGTATTTTCATTGAGTGGGTCAATGAAGTGTTTGGCCCGAGTGTGAAGAAATACCTCCTGGAAAATCAATTGCCATTCAAGTGCCTCCTGGTAATGGACAATGCTCTTGCTCATCCTCCAGGCTTGGAAGACCAATTGTTGGAGGAGTTTAGTTTCATCACAGTGAAGTTCTTGCCCCCTATTACCACTCCTCTCATCCAGCCCATGGACCAGCAAGTCATTTCAAATTTCAAAAAACTTTACACCAAAGCACTGTTTCAAATGTGCTTTGAAGTGACCTTGGACACTGAATTGACTTTAAGAGAGTTCTAGAGGAATCACTTCAGTATCCTCAATTGCATATGCCTTATAGATAAGGCTTGGCAGGGAGTAATTTCCAGGACGATGAACTCTGCTTGGAGAAAATTGTGGCCAGAATGTGTCCTCCAGAAGGATTTTGAAGGGTTAGAGGCTGACCCTGACAATCACATGCATGTTGTGGAATCTATTGTGTCTTTGGGGAAGTCCATGGGGTTAGATGTGAGTGGCCAGGGTGTGGAAGACTTAGTGGACGACCACAGGGAAGAGCTAACCACTGAAGAGCTGCAAGACCTTCAAGTGGAACAGCAACAGATGGCAGCTGAGGAAATTGCTTCAGAGGAGGAGGAAGAGAGAGGGGAGAATGTGCCTTCTTTAGTCATTAAGGACACGTGTGCAAAGTGGAGTGAGTTGCAAAGTTTTGTGGAGAAATATCACCCTAACAAAGCTGTTGCAAGCCATGTCTGCAACATGTTCAATGACAATGCTTTGTTCCATTTTAGGCAAATCTTAAAGAGACACCAGAAACAGACCTCTGTGGACAGATTTTTTGTGCGACAGGGGTCCAGTGACTCTCAAGCTGGTCTTAGTGCCAGTAAAAGACAAAGAAGGGAAGATAGGGCCTTGATACCAGAAGTCGTTATTGAGGGGGATTCCCCTTCCAAACAATAACCTCTCCCCGCCTCGCCGTCTTCCATACACCAACAAGAGTCTTCAATAACGGTAAAAAAGATGTTGAATGTTCATTTATCTATTTCATTAGTCATTTATATTTATTTCTCATTGTTTTCTGTATGTAAAAATATAGTTATTCTCTATAAAATGTTTTTTTTTTTGTTAATATTTTTGGGTGTCTGGAACGGATTAATTGGATTTACATTATTTCTTATGGGAAATATCGCTTCAGTTTTCGTACATTCGGTTTTAGTTAGACTTTTTCGAAAGGAATAATCACGAAAACCGAGGTTCCACTGTATATGAAATGGCAGCATAGAAATTGTGCCATATATCACAAGTTTGATGCAGTATAGAACATTTTATAAGTTCATAAATGACTTCAACCATGTACAGTGTGGATGCTGCATAATCAGATCACAGATGTTATCCAAAAAATGTACTAGAATCTCTATGTCCCAACTAAGTGTATGTGATCATAAGAAAATTTTATACATAGTGAACTGGATGGATAATGGCCTACCTAGATGATGCAGATTTCTCTAGCTCTCCACGATCACCTTTCCTCATCATTCTTTGAATAAATTAATCCCTATCAATGATATCAAGAACAAAAACACTGATCACCACATGAACAGATTCAGATAACATTCTTTTTCTTATTATAGGAAAAGCATTTTTCATTTTCTTTTCCACGTGTTCAAATGGCACACACACATACAAAGTGAAAATCGAACTGCAAAATTTTCCCAAGCCACCCTGGGGAAAGTAGGTCATAGGACTTCAACAGTGAGAAAACTGTGAATGCAGGGTTCGTACACTTTTGGGGGGAAAAAATTCAAGGACTTTCCAGGCCTTTTCCAGGACATATAATAAAAATTCCAGGATGATTATTACGCTTTACAGTACCATGTTCAAATTATTTTTTAAAAGTAATTTCAGTTTTAAATAATAAAAATGATGAAAGATGCAAATGGATGAGTGTGCTTTATGCAAATGGATCAAGTTTATCAAGCACAAAATCATAAAGAACGGATTCTGTTCTTATGCCCCGACCTTTGAATTCAATTTGGACCATTTTCTACAAGGGTAGGTTTTTCCTCCCTGATAACATACCAAAACTTCATTGCAATCAAACAGATTTTATGTGAGTTAACATTCCTAAGCTTGGAGAACGAATACTGCTCTTATGTCTTGGCCTTTGAATTTAATTTCGACCATTTTCAAAAATAGGGTACGTTCCCAGGTTGTACCCAACAACATACAAAAATTTCGCAGAAATCCAACTGCTTTCGTGCGAATTATCGTACGGACAAACCCAAAGCATAAACGTTTCTGCAACCATAGTTCGAAAGGGTTAGTAACTTCGAAAATAAAAATATAACGAACAGCGCAAAAACTAGCTCATAAATAGAATATTTGAAACTACAGTATGCACTCTCAATTATTAGGGATGGTAGAGGGGAAGGGAATAGAACTGTCCAAAATTAGCATGTTTTTGTTGCGCTAGGCGCTTAAGCACTGCTGAATTCCTTCAGATACCCCCAATGTTCAAATGTGCTGATGTTCATGGAATGAAATGGTTGATCAGCTATGATGACCGCATAAAATTTCAAGGGGGGGGGGGCTATTTTTGTTTTTTTTAGTTTATGCAACATTTTACATCACTCCAGTATTTATCTTGTCATCATCAACAATCGCAATGCAACTACAGCTTATGATTGCGGATATCGGCAACAGAAAATCTGCCATATCACTAAGTGATACAACACACAGTATCCTGTTACAATGTATTGTAATTGAAAAAAAAAAGGATGTGGAAAAAAGAAACTTTCAGAAATTAAGATCATCAAGTCATCAAGAATGCTAACTTTTTAAGTTTTAAACCGATTCAATTGGAATTTTGGAAGTGAGCTTCTGTAATCCAACTATAGTGAATGTAAAAATTTCAGCCACTTTCGTGAAAAATTCGCAAAGATAGTTTTCTTATTTTTTATCATAAGTAGCGGAAGTCTCTAGAGGGGAGGGAGGGTAGCATGCACATAAACAAGAAGATGAATGTGTTGTTCAGGCATACTCCTCACTGGTGGATGCCAGCTGACTTGGTACATATGCGACCCCCCTGCAAATGTTAAATGCCTCTTCTTTCCCCTTTCGTTCTCAGAGTTGTCCGACGGACATCAAGCCAAAGAATATAAATCAAGCTCCCCTTCCTAACAGACCTACTAGCAATCATCCAATTTTATTGCACTGGACTGTTGCCGGCAGTTTCTTTGAGAACAGTGGAGAGGAACTTTAAAAAATGAAGGGGTAACAGTAACACGATTTCCTAAAAAGGCATTTTTTAAGCACTAATTTCAAGACTTTTCAAGACAGCATTAAAAAAAAACACCGTTTTTCCAGGATATTCCAGGCCTTGAAAACGTAATCATAATTTTCCAGGACTTTCCAGGTTTTCATGCACGCGTGTGCACCCTGTGAATGTGTTATTAACAGATGAAGTTGAAACTCGTGCAGTTAGTTAACCATAACCAATAACAGTGTTGAAATGAGAGAATTATTCCAAATTTGCAACTTGGAGTACTACAGGTAAGCAATAAAAAAAATTATGCACAATCAAATCTACACCAATTTTTCTAATTCTTGTTATAATGGTTTCCCTTTAACTGATTTTAAATATGTCAATAATTATAAAAATTTAGCTTCCACACTTGCAGGTAATGTGTTTTTAGTCCAATTTAGATACACTAACTCTGTAGCTGTTGAATTTTGATTTCACTGGTCAATATTATTAAAATACACATGCCATGAAGTAATCACAGTTCCTTTCGGTTTTTCTAACAGTTGAAACAACCTCTGAAAAATTGTTTTCTCATACAAACACACTCCACAAATCTCTCTAGCCCTGTGGATCACATAACTTTTTATACATGGCTGGCAGTTGAAAATGCAACGCAAAGAAAGACCTGAGATATTGAAGTGAGATTTATGAAGTACATTGCTTATGATGCAAGATGTAAATCAGTTACAAAAATTCTAACACAGTCAATTCTGTAATTGACTGGTTAACTGAAATTTGCCAGTTGTACTAAGAGTTAGGAATGGTCCCTCGTGATTGGAAAGGTGCTATCATTGTTTCCTTATATAAAGGAAAAGGTGATCCCACTAACTCCAAAAACTATCGTGGCATTAGCTTACTGAATGTGCCAGGGAAAGAGTCTGGTAAGGCAAAAGGTACGAGGCCTTACATCAGACAAAGTGAGGGATGTTCAGAGTGGTTTTACGCCTGGTAAACACTAAACTAACCAAATTTTTGCATTACACCTGATGATCGAAAAGTATCTGGCTGTTGGTAAGAAAGTTTTTGCTGTCTTCATAAATTTAGAGAAAGCTTACGACCGAGTAAGTAGGATACTTCTGTGAAAGGTGCTGAATAAATATGGTGTTACTGGGAATCTACTTAATAGTGTAAAAGCCACGAATACTGGCAGTGAAGCTTGGTCTACAACAGTGTTGTATCAAAATGGTTTTCTATTGGCGCAGGAGTCACACAAGGTTGTATAATGTCATCATGGCTGTTTAATATATTAATGCATGCGTGCATGCGTGATGCCAAAATGACAATAATGGTTTATGTCTTGGTAGTTTCCACGTATGTAGATTGCTGTATGCTGATGGCACTGTCCTGTTGGCAGAGAGCAAAACTGAATTGCAAAACATGTTGGCCCAGATGTATAAAGTTTGTATGAGATTTAAACTGAGTATAAATAAGGGGAAAGTCAAAGTTATGGTTTTTGAGCAAGGAAATAGTACTGAATGCAAGATAAGTTTAAATGGCACAATGATTGACCAGGTGAATGAGTTTGTGTATTTAGGAAGCATATTTGACAGAGAGAACAAATTAGATGGTGAAATTAGTAGGTGTCTTGAATGGCTGGGTATAAAAGCGTAATTGTTCCTACTCTAATGTATGCAGGGTTCAAACACATCTGGGGGGGGGGAATTCAAGGCTTTTCAAGGCCCTTGAAAGCATTTTAACACAGTTGGGGGGGAATCAGCATTCCCATTTTTAATTTCTGTGAAAAAATTAAAGTAAAACAATCAACACCCTTGATCATAAAGCCCAGAAAAGAAATTTGCATAATAACTTGCCATATATTGTTTCTTTTTTCAGTACTTTTATACTCAGGACTTGTTAAACAAGGTGTGGAACATGCTCGATTAAAAGAATGGGGCATTTAGCAAAATATATGCTGTTAAAAATATTTCCAGCTTTTGTTTTCATTTTTACCATATTTTTAATTATTGGTTCACAATATGGCAAATGACAATACAACTGTATTGACCAAAGGAGGAAAAAGTAGTTGCTAGGATAATTACCCCTTACAAATAAAGCACAAGTTTAATAATTTATGAAATTATTAATAGTCATAGTACATACTAATGCTTGAATATGAATTCTGTTTGGGAGGATGACCCTGAATAACAATATAATATATGGAGAACAAAAATATATAACTGTAAACTTACCATTCAGTGAACTGTTGAAAACCTCCTTGGAAGTTATTCCAATAAAGAAATTGAAGTACTACTTCCAGTTTTTGAAAATTGAAATCTGATACTTCAGTGACATGATCTACTACATCACTTACAGCATTTTCAGCTTGAAACCCATTTTTTATATGAAGTATTTTTATAGCAGATGTAGCACCATCTAAAACATCTGTTTTTAGAAAGCGACTCATTAAGGTTCTTAAAATTTTCTCCAAGTCTCTGGCAATGAATGGGAACCTGGGCTTGCCACTTCCGTAAACCTTTAAAAAAGAAGACAGTTGCATAGCCACAAGTACGCTCACATACTACTGAATTCTCAAGCCATCTGTGGGGACAAAATTTCAGTGGCACTTTTGCTTCAGGAGCTATTTTGGCAAATACTTCTCTCCTGACTGGTGTATCTTTAAACAGTCTATATATGCTAGAGAACAGTTTTTCAAGTTCCCACTCACTAGCAGCAGCAGCACTATGCCTGAAAGCATTATTCATTATGTGCAGACCACAACTTCTAGTGTTCAAAAGTGAAACATCATGATCACCCGATATTTTATTTTGGGTCATCCCACAAAATTTCCAGTTGACACTGGGACCCTCCATTGAAAGTTGGACAATGTTACATAATGGCAAGGGTTCAAAGCACCTAAGGAATTCAAGTCATCATTACTTCAGCTGTTGAACGTTCTAAAAACACGGATGAAAAGTACTTTGTCACTACTTTGCAGTTTTGCCACAATCTGACATGGACATCCATTTGCTTTGTTTGTGTAAATTTGTTGCAGCTTTCATCAAACAAAAAAACAAAGTTTCTGTTTTCATATTTAATTTCTTGAATCAGGAGCGACCTGAAATGTGGTGCTAATCCAAAACAACAGATGTAAGAACATTCCTTTTCTCCACAAGAAAAATTATTTGCAATGAATGGTAGGAAAAATGAGATTTTACAACTTTCAATGCTCACAAAATTTCCTTTTTAACAGTCACATTATTCTCAGCAATCCTTAAAGTTAGTGATAACATAGATGCAAATTTATTATCTATTCAGAGTGGCATAATTTCATTTATAGTCATATTTCTAGAAGTTTGTGAGGGTGAAACATGCTTTTACTCTTCATATGACTTTTCAAAGTGGATTCCCCCATGCTAGAAATATCCACATTTTTACAACACAAAATACACTTTGCAATATAATTATTATTATTTTCCTTTCCAATTCATGTGGCATATGATGGGTTTTTCAACCACAGTTCTTGAAAGGAAGACTTGCCCATTTTGACAATGTAAATGACTTTTGAAGCTTAATGAAGATAAAAGTCTTTCTTTTCAGAATAACAAAAGGCAACAAAGAACAAGTGTTGATAAATCACACGACAGAAATGAGAAGCTTGGTAATCGCAGTGAATCCACAATGCATGTAAATATCCTACAAAGGTTTCCAGTATCGGCTGATAAACAAAGGCCTGGCAACCTAAAAATTCCCCCAATTCTGTAAATTAAAGACATTTTTCCTAGGACATTTTTCCTTTTTCCTAGGACTGGAAGCTGCGACGCTCACTACTCTCTTCCTTCCCGCAAAAACACGACACGCTGAAAACATGTTATTGTATTATCGCTGTGCCGAAAGGAACGTGGGTGCACGTGCAACCATTTCACGTGTTTCAGCGGCGGCCGACCGCGATGAGCAAAATCTGATAACAGACTCTCCGCAAAGCAACTTTTACTGCAATAAACAGTTTTTCCGACGCTCATTTTCTTAAAGCTTTTTTTTTTTTTTTATTGTTATAAAATTAAACAATTTAAAATTTGCTGATAGCAATTTTCAAGGCTTTTTCCAACTTATATATATATATATATATATATATACTTAAGAGCAAAACTGAAGACTAAGGAAAAAATTTTAGAATTTAAAACGAAGGGTGCAAAATAACCTGAAAATCAAAACGCGCAACGCAGCAGTTTTGAAAATTCAGAATTCACATTCTATAAAGATACCTAAGCAAAAAAATACATATATAATTTTGACTCACACCTAGTACAACATAGAAAAGGTTATGTATCTACCTGTGTGAGTAAAAGGAGAAAAGAAAAAAATAAAATAAAACAACTGAATGTAGAAGGTGTCGAGAATACTGAGCCTTGGCTTTATCAAGGACCAGCAAAAACTCTGCATTTTCTCACTTCCACAAAGACCTAGTTGGAAATGGGTTTCTGCAAGGCCATAGATGCAAGTAACATTCCCACCTAAAATAGTTTAAAAAATATATATATAAGTCATGTCCTCCGTAGAGTAGCATGACCTAGCACTAGTTAACAATTTCGCTTGCATCCATTAACCTTCATGGCCCGACCCATGCTCTTCATCTGTTACTATTAAACAGAGAGAAGAAGATTAAAGAGAACTCAAACTGTGAGAGTGACATAATAAATAGAAATGATTTTCAGCTATAACGAAATTCCAAGTTCGTTTGAGAGAGAATTTAAACCTGAAAAACAAATTTTACATTGCAATTAAAAAAGGAAATGTTAATTTATAACGAACAGATTTTTGAAAGAAAACTTGAGTCTAAAACCCCCTACTCTACAACTTATGACAGCACGAAAACGAGAATAAGTTAAAGATAATAATTAACTAAAGAAAACTTTGTGAAAGTTATATACCTTAAACAGTTAGTTGCAATATGTACAAAGTATTTCAGCAGTGCTTTAAGTGCATAATTAATTAGTTATTAAGAACTTAACTACTTTGAAAAAACAGCGCATAGACAGCGCATAGAAAAGGAACAAGCTTAGCCATCTTCTGTTCCTAGGTACCACAAAAGACGCTCAAAGTTACAAAGAAAAGTAAGAGTTAAAACCCGCATAAATGTTAACAGACAAACCAATGCTTAAAAGCTGAAAAGCTAAAAAACGACAGAGAAAAGGTACATGAAGTACAAACATTGAACTTATAAAACCTAGAACCCAAAAACAAGGAAGAGAGCTTACCTCTTGTGTTACAAAAACTTTTCTCCTCACAAGAGGAGAACATGGCTGACCTCTTCCGCCACTCCCTAGACGCTGGGGGGCAGTGAGGGTGGGGCTGATGGCCTCCTCATACAGCAAGAAACCAACGCGCGGATATTTTAACCAGAGAAAAAATATATAAACTTAAGACTGTGGATCTGTATGATCAGAATGAGCAGAATTAACTCTCCAGAATACATGAGAAATATTATAAAATACACGAGCAGTTTATTTAATAATCTTTGCATGTATTAAATCACCTTAGTGAGCTTCTATAGATTAATCAGAATCTTATTAATTTTAATGTTGGTTTTACTATTTTTAGTATAGCTATCCTAGTGATGAATAACTAGTTTTCTTTTTATTTGTTTTTATTTTCTTTTATAAACAGATTTTTAAGCTTTTTTTGTGATTTTGTTTATATTATTTAATTTTTTGTTTTAATAGGACCGTCATATCCATAGCACTAAGGTTCCTTTAGGTAGTTAATAGGCATCCTCTAGCCAACTTCCTTACGGCTTTGATTGGTCAGAATCATATTATTAACTGTGTAGAAAATTAAAGCAGATCTGCCAACCTTACTCTATTATTCAGAATAATTTTTCTTAAAGTTCTTTTGATGAAAGAAGAAGGAATTTCGTTCTCTAGAAAACTTTCTAATAGTATATTAATGTGGTAATTGAAGTCCAAATTGTTGCTGCAAATTCTTGAAATTCTTAGGACCTGAGAAATTAGTACATTCTCAATTACTTTGGTTGAAATGTTATTATTCCAGTGTAGATATTTAATTACTTTGAAAGGAAAATTAACTCTTTTATCAAAGAGGCTAATAGATGGGTTACCTCTGTTGAGCTTAATGCTTAAGTCTAGGAACTCAAGTTCCTGATTACTGTGGTTGGTTTTACATAAGTTAAGAGAGCTAGGATAGATATTATCAAAATCACTCTCTATAACTTCGAATTATTGATACACAGCAGATCATCAATATATCTAAAAGTGTAAAGGTAGTTATCTGAGCAGGTGGGGTGATTTTTAATGAATTTATATTCCTTAAAGAACAGGAATAGATTAGCGATATTCGTGGACGTTGATGTTCCCATTGGAATACCGTTCACTTGCTTATAGAGAGTATTATTATATAAGATATGGTTATTTTTTATGCAGCAATTGAGATAAGAGTTCCAAGTTCCTACATCAACAAATTGGTTAAGTTTAAATTCTGCATACAGCTCTTTAAAGGTAGTGATTATATCTGATAGAGGCAGATTAGTATATAGGTTTTCAAAATCATAACTATTAATATCTAGGGGACAAACTTTGAGTATAGTAGAAATTACTTCTGCATTATTATTAATTATCCAAAAATCTCTGTACATCAAGTTAGAACAGTTTCTAATGTGTTTCAAAACCTTCTTTAAGACATCTTCAAAAGCAAGATCTATTTTCTTTTTATGACTCCTTACTCCACTAGCTATGAACCTGAACTTCACAGGATCCTTATGAAACTTAACCGTTGCAAAAAGAAATGGAAATTCAGGCCCATATCTTCTAGTTTGCGGAATTTTAAGTTTCTTGAAGAATGCCTTAAACCGATTTTCTAACTGCTTGGTAGAATAACTTACGGGCTCGTATGTTACTCTATTATTGAGTTCCATAGTTAACAATTCAAAATAGAACTTCTTACAGATAATTGCAAAATTATTGCTAGCTTTATCCGTAGTGGTAAAAATAAATTGGTCTTGTAGTTTGGAGAGTGACCTTTTAGCTTCTCCAGAGAAAAAGAGATTTCTGTCGAAACAAAAGTCCAGACCTGCCAACTCACCGGTGAAGCTATTGATTATATTATATTTCCATTCTGCGAAGGCCTCAATAGGCTGATTGTACGTTAAACTGGTTTTTACGATGTACTTATTTACATCTTGAGTGAAGCTCTCAAGAATCCTTTCTTTGGAAATTGTGAAGGAAGGTCTGAATTTAGAGCCATACTCTAATAAATTCCTAAGCTTTTCATTTTCAACAAAACTCAAGTTTCCGGTGATAATATGGTTGTAATTCTTATCATAGTGAACTGTTTCTTTATGTTCATCACAAGAACAAGTAGTAATTACAGGAATGTAGCTCGAAGAGTTAAGTTTGTAGTTAGGTCTGGACTTTTGTTTCGACAGAAATCTCTTTTTCTCTGGAGAAGCTAAAAGGTCACTCTCCAAACTGCAAGACCAATTTATTTTTACCACTACGGATAAAGCTAGCAATAATTTTGCAATTATCTGTAAGAAGTTCTATTTTGAATTGTTAACTATGGAACTCAATAATAGAGTAATATACGAGCCCGTAAGTTATTCTACCAAGCAGTTAGAAAATCGGTTTAAGGCATTCTTCAAGAAACTTAAAATTCCGCAAACTAGAAGATATGGGCCTGAATTTCCATTTCTTTTTGCAACGGTTAAGTTTCATAAGGATCCTGTGAAGTTCAGGTTCATAGCTAGTGGAGTAAGGAGTCATAAAAGAAAATAGATCTTGCTTTTGAAGATGTCTTAAAGAAGGTTTTGAAACACATTAGAAACTGTTCTAACTTGATGTACAGAGATTTTTGGATAATTAATAATAATGCAGAAGTAATTTCTACTATACTCAAAGTTTGTCCCCTAGATATTAATAGTTATGATTTTGAAAACCTATATACTAATCTGCCTCTATCAGATATAATCACTACCTTTAAAGAGCTGTATGCAGAATTTAAACTTAACCAATTTGTTGATGTAGGAACTTGGAACTCTTATCTCAATTGCTGCATAAAAAATAACCATATCTTATATAATAATACTCTCTATAAGCAAGTGAACGGTATTCCAATGGGAACATCAACGTCCACGAATATCGCTAATCTATTCCTGTTCTTTAAAGAATATAAATTCATTAAAAATCACCCCACCTGCTCAGATAACTACCTTTACACTTTTAGATATATTGATGATCTGCTGTGTATCAATAATTCCGAAGTTATAGAGAGTGATTTTGATAATATCTATCCTAGCTCTCTTAACTTATGTAAAACCAACCACAGTAATCAGGAACTTGAGTTCCTAGACTTAAGCATTAAGCTCAACAG
Source organism: Macrothele yani (assembly GCA_039090855.1). NCBI lineage: Eukaryota > Metazoa > Arthropoda > Arachnida > Araneae > Macrothelidae > Macrothele > Macrothele yani. The sequence goes on along the minus strand of CM077000.1, from coordinate 16,205,164 downwards.
AGGTAACCCATCTATTAGCCTCTTTGATAAAAGAGTTAATTTTCCTTTCAAAGTAATTAAATATCTACACTGGAATAATAACATTTCAACCAAAGTAATTGAGAATGTACTAATTTCTCAGGTCCTAAGAATTTCAAGAATTTGCAGCAACAATTTGGACTTCAATTACCACATTAATATACTATTAGAAAGTTTTCTAGAGAACGAAATTCCTTCTTCTTTCATCAAAAGAACTTTAAGAAAAATTATTCTGAATAATAGAGTAAGGTTGGCAGATCTGCTTTAATTTTCTACACAGTTAATAATATGATTCTGACCAATCAAAGCCGTAAGGAAGTTGGCTAGAGGATGCCTATTAACTACCTAAAGGAACCTTAGTGCTATGGATATGACGGTCCTATTAAAACAAAAAAATTAAATAATATAAACAAAATCACAAAAAAGCTTAAAAATCTGTTTATAAAAGAAAATAAAAACAAATAAAAAAGAAAACTAGTTATTCATCACTAGGATAGCTATACTAAAAATAGTAAAACCAACATTAAAATTAATAAGATTCTGATTAATCTATAGAAGCTCACTAAGGTGATTTAATACATGCAAAGATTATTAAATAAACTGCTCGTGTATTTTATAATATTTCTCATGTATTCTGGAGAGTTAATTCTGCTCATTCTGATCATACAGATCCACAGTCTTAAGTTTATATATTTTTTTCTCTGGTTAAAATATCCGCGCGTTGGTTTCTTGCTGTATGAGGAGGCCATCAGCCCCACCCTCACTGCCCCCAGCGTCTAGGGAGTGGCGGAAGAGGTCAGCCATGTTCTCCTCTTGTGAGGAGAAAAGTTTTTGTAACACAAGAGGTAAGCTCTCTTCCTTGTTTTTGGGTTCTAGGTTTTATAAGTTCAATGTTTGTACTTCATGTACCTTTTCTCTGTCGTTTTTTAGCTTTTCAGCTTTTAAGCATTGGTTTGTCTGTTAACATTTATGCGGGTTTTAACTCTTACTTTTCTTTGTAACTTTGAGCGTCTTTTGTGGTACCTAGGAACAGAAGATGGCTAAGCTTGTTCCTTTTCTATGCGCTGTCTATGCGCTGTTTTTTCAAAGTAGTTAAGTTCTTAATAACTAATTAATTATGCACTTAAAGCACTGCTGAAATACTTTGTACATATTGGAACTAACTGTTTAAGGTATATAACTTTCACAAAGTTTTCTTTAGTTAATTATTATCTTTAACTTATTCTCGTTTTCGTGCTGTCATAAGTTGTAGAGTAGGGGGTTTTAGACTCAAGTTTTCTTTCAAAAATCTGTTCGTTATAAATTAACATTTCCTTTTTTAATTGCAATGTAAAATTTGTTTTTCAGGTTTAAATTCTCTCTCAAACGAACTTGGAATTTCGTTATAGCTGAAAATCATTTCTATTTATTATGTCACTCTCACAGCTTGAGTTCTCTTTAATCTTCTTCTCTCTGTTTAATAGTAACAGATGAAGAGCATGGGTCGGGCCATGAAGGTTAATGGATGCAAGCGAAATTGTTAACTAGTGCTAGGTCATGCTACTCTACGGAGGACATGACTTATATATATATTTTTTAAACTATTTTAGGTGGGAATGTTACTTGCATCTATGGCCTTGCAGAAACCCATTTCCAACTAGGTCTTTGTGGAAGTGAGAAAATGCAGAGTTTTTGCTGGTCCTTGATAAAGCCAAGGCTCAGTATTCTCGACACCTTCTACATTCAGTTGTTTTATTTTATTTTTTTCTTTTCTCCTTTTACTCACACAGGTAGATACATAACCTTTTCTATGTTGTACTAGGTGTGAGTCAAAATTATATATGTATTTTTTTGCTTAGGTATCTTTATAGAATATATATATATATATATATATATATATATAAAGACAGCAAAAATTCCCGAACATTCAAGTCCTTGAAGCAAAAATTCGTTTTTCCAAGACTTTTCAAGGTTTTGATGTGCAGCAGCATAGCAAAATCAAACAAGAAATACGACACCGAATTTTTGGGTGTAATAAGCACGTCTTTTGAATTCGTTCTGACACAAATTAAATTTATCAAATGTATTCAAAGTCAATGGAACCGGTATGGAAAACAATAGATCTGACGAAAGAAAGAAGATTTTCAATCGGGTTTTTAATACCTCAGATATTGCTGTAAACGGAATAGGGAGCTTACTCTTAAAAACAGAGATATCGACAAAAATAAGATGTGACTTTACGTCCCATGGTGGGAAAACCATGCATTATTTTAGGAAGAAAGTATTCTCAAAAGGTTTATCCATATAAGCAGTATCAGTTCAAGAAAAAAAAAAAATTAGTCGAGGTTTCAGGAGCCCAGATTTTGCTACAAATACATCAGAACCAGAAATTAACACTTATGACCCCCGGCGGTCAAACCATTCCTTACCAAACATTAGAAATTTTGTAAAAAATATTTTCCATCAGGTCTTGTATGCAATACAGGAAGAATTTTTCAAATCAGAGCTTTAGGAGCAGAAATAACGCAGAAAACGCAATTTACCTTTGTGCCCCCCAGCGGAAAGTCCATGATTTATTTGTAAATTCTGAATTTATAGGAAAAACATTTCGCATCGGAAACACTATCCAACAAAGAAGGAATTTTTCAAATCTGACTCTTAAAAGTAGAGATATTGACAAAAATATTATATACATCAACGCCCCCTGGCGTAGAAACCATGCAATATTTCAAGAAGAACATTTTCCTAAAAGGTTTGTCGACATGAGTAGTTTAGCTCAACAAAGGACTTTTTTTTTTCCAATCGAGATTTTAGAAGCTCATATTTTGCTGCAAATACATCAGAAGGCCGCCCCGGCGGCGCAGAGGTCTAAGCGATGGCCTCTGATCATTCGTCCGAACGGAGTCCGGGTTCGAATCCTGGTGAGGCATGGATGTTGTGTTTGTCTTACGGCACTGGCTCTCTCCCTTCCCTGGAACCAGTGACCCTAAAATAGGGACGGGCGACTGCTTATAGCCTATTGAGTTGCTTACGGTGGTCGTTAAACCTCCAAAAAAAAAAAAAAAAAAAAAAAGCATTAGAAGCGGAAATTAAGATTTACGCCACCAGCTGGCCACACCATTTTTTACAAAAATTAGAAATTATGCGCAAACAATTTCCCATCAGGAGCTGTATCCGGTGCAGAAAGAATTTTTCAAATCAAAGATTTAAAAGCAGAGATATAGGGGAAACGCAATTTACATTTACGCCCACTAGCAGAAAGTCTATGAATTACTTGAAAATTTTGAAATTATATGCAAAACATGTCACACTGGAAACACTATCCAACAAAGAAGGAATTTTTCAAATCGAACTCCTAGAAGTAGAGATATTGACAAAAATAAGATTAACATCTACGCTCACTGGCGGAGAAACTGTGGAATATTTTAGGAAAAATATATTCCAAAAGGTTTATCGATGTGAGTGGCACAAGTCCATGAAAGAATTTTTTAATCGATATTTTGGAAGCTCAGATTTTACGGCAAATACATCAGAAGCAAAAATTAACACTTACGTACCCTGGTGGCCTAAGTATTCTTTACCAAAAATTAGAAATTATATGCAAAAGATTTTCCATCAGGAGATGTATACGCTGAAGAAAAAAAATTTCAAATCGGAGTTTTAGAAGAAGCGGAAAATACTTTTAAAAAATTACTTTTTCAAATTACGCATAGATTTTCCGCCCTCTAGCGGAAAATCTATGCGTAATTTGAAAAAGTAACTATATCTAAAACTCTTCGACATAAATGGAATCGAAAGATAAAAGAATTTTTTCAATCTGATGTTTAGAAGCAAATATGAGGAATAAAACGTATTTTTGAATTCAACATCATCTGCATTTACGCCCTCTTGTGGCGAAATTGTACATTTTAAAGAAAAAACGAAATGAAGGATCATCATTCGCATATTTCAAGCTTCCCAACGCAAAAAGAATTTTTCAAATCGGACTAATAGTTGCAGAGATATCGTAGGTACAGACGGACGAACAAACCGATAACATAAGCACGATCTTTTTTTACAAAAGACGTGCTAAAAACAGCTAAGAGAATCCCCACTTCCAGTTCTTCGATTTCTACCAAAACTTAAACAGCACAAGAGAGTATAACGCAATTCTTAAACATAAATCTTCGTGCTGTTAGCTACAGTAGGTTTTCAGCTACTCAAAAAATAGCTACAGTATACACTGAAGAGCAATTGAATTAGAGACAGCTGGCGTTATGCAAATGTGGCGCTGTGGGCGGCCCTGTAAACAGAAACGACATGACGTATGCAGCGATCCGACAATATAAGGAGTGATGCGACGGGAATCAGTAAGAGTCGGACGTAGCATGGGTAAGACGAAGGATCTAAGCACACTTGATCGTGGGCACATTGTCGGAGTCCGACGAATGGGTCACTCCATCTCGGAAGTCGTGCAGACACTGGGATTTTCATGAGCCACCGTGTCACGGGTGCATCGTGAGTACATCGAACCCGGTAAAACCCATCCCTTCAAGGGCCAACTGCCGTGGACAACAGCGTGTGGATGGGCGGGGTCATCATCGGCTACCTCGCATTGTAACAGCGGATAGACGGGCCACAGTGCAAGAAATCACTCGACAATTTAACGCTGGTGCACAAAAACGTGTAAGCAGCCACACCATCCAGAACCATCTCCTTGCTATGGGGTACAGAAGCCATCGTCCCACGAGGATACCACTGCTGACCGCACATCACAGGGTGCAAAGATTAGCATGGGCGTGGGAACATCGCTATTGAACCCTAGACATGTGGGAAAACGTTGCCTGGACTGATGAGTCGAGATTCACGTTGGTACATGCGGATGGCAGGATGCGAGTACAGCGCAAACCACATGAAGTGATGGATCCCCTTCTTGCCAGCAGAGTACTCTTCAAGCTGGTGGGGGTGGCATTCTAGTCTGGGGACTGTTTACGTGGACTGAAATGGGACCCCGGGTACGTGTGACATCGACCCTCACAGGCCAACGATACCGGAATATCCTGGACGACCATTTGCTCCCGTTTGTGCGTCTTCAACATCCCACTGGGTACCTCATCCTGCAACAAAAAAATACACCAAGCCACCACTCCCGAATTGTATCCGAATGGTTGGATGAACACTCCACCGACGTGACCTCGCTTCCTTGACCAGCTAGGACACCTGACCTCAATCCCATCGAGCACAGTTGGGATGCCATCGAGAGAGAGAGAGAGAGAGAGAGAGAGAGAGAGAGAGAGAGAGAGAGATGTTCGAGGCTCTGACCCCCCCTCCATCAAATCTTCGTGAACTGTGGGAGCTTGTTCAGGGGTCGTGGATCCGTATGGCTTTCCAACACTTCCGGTGTCTTGTCGAGTCCATTCCAAGACGAATCGCCGCCGTCATCAGGGCGAAAGGTGGTGCTACACGTTACTAGACAGGTATCTCTAATTCAATTGCTCTTCAGTGTATTACCTGAGGAATCAATGGGTACCACTTACCGAAGTGAACGGTAGACGCGCAATTTGTTTTGAGGGAGTCAGTTATCTGCGGTAAATGCTCTAGAGGTCAGTTGCCTTGCGTAAAGGCTGTATAGGTCAGTTCACTGACAGTCTGTTATCAGCGCAGTTATGATGCGCGTGCTTTATCCAAAGGTCTGCGCATTTAGCCATATAAAGTTTATCTGAAATAATGTTGCCCGCAGAAGTTCGTTTTTTATCGCACATGGTAGCAGTGTGGTACATTTGTTTAATAACTCCAATGTTAGGATAATAATGCTGAGATGAGTAACACAGCGTCATTCTTACAACAGCAAAGATTAAAAAAAAAAAAATTGCGTATAAATATTATCAGGGCCAAACAAACGAAATGCAGATTTTCTGCTAGATTACAAGGATATCATGGAGAGTGATTATTTTTCTTTTTTTTTCAGTATTATGTACCTATTAAGTAAGCTATTTATACTGGATATAAATGAAAAATATAATGATTAAATATTTTGAAAACTACTTTTTTCTGAAGTTTTGTCCCTTGTTTCTTTTCCTGTTTTTAGACAGGAAGAGCTTACCGTTCTTATTGTGCCTCATGGCGAACAAACAATGTATATAATAAGAACACAAGGAATACAATATATGGTAGAAATACCAAAAACAAAGAATGAAAGTAAAGGATACTAGAAACAAGAACAGTGCACATATTGGTAATCGGAAAAGTCCCCCGCATTGGAAAAGGTTCCCATAGGAAAACTCACCCACAGGAAAAGTCCCCCATCTTTTTCAGTCAAGAACCGTGCACAAATTGCAGATTACACAAAATATCGAATGTAGGGGAGATTTCTGGGATCATCATTTCAACTTTTACTGCGGTATATAGTAAAGAAACGGTCTTACAAGTATAGCTGACCGGTCGCTCTGATACCGACCGGGTGAGAGTTCCTAGTGCGTGACTTGGCTGAGCAATACTGCACTGCAAAGCAGAACTGACGATTTCAACCGCGAGACGGGTTTCCATCCCGATCTCGTGCTTTTTCCTTTAATCAATTCGGGTAGTATACGTTACCCACCAATTAGAGCAGTGACGGGACTTGGTAAAAACGCCCTTGTGAGGGCGAAGTTCTGTTCAGCCCGCATTGAGAACTCTGGTATCAGTTTTGGGTACGTCGTCGCCGTTCTGGTCCCGCGGATGAAGGGGCTATTTGATCCCTCACCCGCCCAAACCCCAAGAGCCAGGCTTCTAAGGTTTGACTGGAGTGGGAGAACCTCTGGGTGCCCACTCAGTACTTAGAAGAAATTTTTGTGTTTTTTCATCTCTCTCACAGAGATGTCAACTACCCAGAAGGGTAGAGTGAAACCAAAGGGGTCCGTCCCCAAATCGTCCGGGACAACCCGGACGCAGAAGGTAGCGGCAGAAGCACTACCAAGTCCAGTTGGCAGTGCTAAAGGGGTAAGCCCCTCTTCCGAGAACAGCCAGAAGGTAGAGCCCAAAGCCAGGGAGAAACCGTTAAAGACGCTTCCCCCAGCGAAGGGCTCTAAAGCCGCTACACCCACGAAGGGAGCCTCGACTGAGCAGCCTCAGTCAGCTAGCGGTGTAAGCACCCCTCTTGCCAGTTCCGCCCATGGCAAGGACGGGTAAAACACCACCCCAGCCCGAACCCTCTCGGGCTCCTATGGGGTCGTCTGCGGGTTGCCCAGATGTTTCTTTGGTGGGAAGCACGCATCCCAGGACACCCCCGGTGCTTACACCCGAGGCGTTTGTGAGCCACATTTTCAACCTCACCTGGGAAGTTGTGTCCGTTCTCTTGGACTCGCGGGTCACTTCCTCAGAGAGAGAAAAGGTGAAAGCTGCCCTGAGCAGTATTAACAAGGCTTGTTACGAGCAAGCAGCACGGGTAGCCTATGTCGAAGGCAGGCTGTCCGTGCGGGATGAGTAGGGCTGCGAAGCCGACGCGAAAGTGGTTTCCTACGCAGAAGTGGCTAGGAAGGGGGCTAGCAAGGCGAAAGGGCCTTCGCCCGCCCCGATTGAGATTAAAAAGAAGAAGGTAAAGTCGGGAGACAGGAGACACGTGCTTTTAGTCTACCCGACAGTTGAGAGTGCGTCCTCAGAGGACACCAAGAAAACCCTGAAAACTGCAGTAAACCCAACTAAACTGCAGATAGGGGTCAAGAGCTTAAGGAGCATAAGGAAAGGAGGGGTTGCGGTGGAGTGTTCCCATCCCGGGGAGCTCGACCGCCTTGCTCAGGAGTTGAGAAGCAATCCGCTGACCAAGGATTGCACACTTCCCACGGCCCCACGAAAGAGGAACCCCGGTTGATAGTGTATGGGGTCGACGGGGGTCTCTCAAAGAAAGAGTTCGAGCAGGCGGTTTGTGGGCAGAACCCAGAGCTCGAGAACGGGTTCAAAGCCTGTTTTCCCATCAAGGGCAAGGGAGGTAGGGTCCGCTGGGTGGCAGAAGTGGATCCCAAGGCCTTCAAGCACTTGGTGAGACGGAGACACTGAACTTGGGTTGGTCAGTGCTCCATCTAAAGGAATTTTTGAGGGAGGTCAGGTGCTTTCGGTGCAATGGCTTTGGCCATTTCCGAGGCACCTGCCCCGAGACAGATGCAAGGTGCGGCAATTGTGGTGAAGTTGGGCACCAGCACCACCAGTGTGCTGCCGCACCGAAATGCAGCAACTGCACCGCTGCGAATGCCAAGTTCCGCCTGAAACTGGACGTCTCACACTCCAGTTTCAGTAAGACATGCCCTAGTCTTATTAGGGAACTTGAGCAAAGGAAGAGTCGGGTCGACTATGGTTGACAGAGGGAAGTACCCTCGGAGGTACGTCGCTCTCAGTATTGAGCTTTTGGGTCTATTGACTAAGGTGTTTTTTGAGGACCCTGGCCCGGGGTCATCACCACAGCACTGGCCCTAGCGCTGTGGAAAATGTTGTTGTGATGTGTTTTTCTTAAAAATTTCTTAGTGTTTGAATATTGTGAGAGGGGTGCATGAGACCCTCATAGTGAAACGTGCATGTGGTTGTATTACTCAAGATACCTAATAAAGGACATTTGTCCCAAACAAACTCGCGTTGGCGGGCGATCTCCCAGCCACGAGATGGGATTTTCTTGAGAAAATTGCTTGCCCCAACTGCCCATAGCACGTCGCACACACTGGTTGTCACAGAAGGGTGTAAGGTACCGATCCCGTGGGGAGGCAGATCCCCACGGGTCACTAGACCGAATCTGTCCGAGTGGAAGACTGTGGTTTCCGGTGACTGACAGGTTAGCTGTCGGAACGCCGTCAGGGATCCTATCAATCCCAAACTATTCGAGAGAGTTCCGCATCTCCCTGCGATGTCAGCACTTTGACGGTGCAGGTATAGTCATCAGCTAGTATTACAAGTATAGCTGGATAAGGTGAGAGAAATTTCTGGGTTAGCATTTCGACTGTTACCGCGGGTTTTAGTGACAAACGGTCATACATTTAGCAGGGTCGGCATTTCGATTTTCACCACAATTTACAGAGGGAAATTTTCGGGGTTGGCATTTCGACTTTTACGCAGTTTAAAACAACATGAAGCCGTACAAGTAGCACAGATATGTGGGAGAAATTTCCGGGGTCGGCATTTTTATTCCATCATGCTCGTGTTCATAACGTTTACGTAACATTTCAAATTATTAATTTGCGATATTACTCAGACAGAAAATATTGTTCTGTCTAATATAGCTATTTACGAAGGCTCTTCTAAAAGTTTTCATTCTGTCATTCACATATTCCTAAAATTTACATAAGTAGTAATGTAAATAATATTGTGCTTCTACTTATGCACCATATATTAATTAATAGGCCGTAGGCTTATGCCTTTTTAACACTTTTTTCTTCGCCTATGTCATATTCGTAAAGTTTTCAAAAAAGTCAAGTTAATGGCTTTGCACCTTTACTTAGGTATTCAATATAAATTATTAGGCCTAAGTCCTCTGGACAGTTTTTATTCTTCTGATGTTATATTAATAACTTATACACAACAAGTCAAGGTAGTACCTTTTTCTTTTACTTAGGCACTAAATATTAGTTCATATGCCCTAGGCCTAGGCCTTTTAACAGTTTTTATTCTAACGATGTCATATTCATAACGTTTTACATGAACTGAAGTTAATCATATTGCACTTTTACTTAGGCACTAATTTTAAATTCATTGGCCTTAGGTCTAAGGCCGGGAATTCATATTGAATGCTAAGTAAAAGCGCAAAGCTATTAACTTGACTTTCTTTGTAAACTTGACGAATATCACATAGGCGAAAAAAAAAGTGTTGAAAAGTCCTAGGCCTACGACCTAATAATCAATGTATGGTGCATAAGTAGAAGAGCAATATTATTGACATTACTTGTTATGTAAATTTTAGGAATATGCGAATGAAAACTTTTAGAAGAACGTAGACGTTAGATCTTTTTTTTTTTTTTATTGGAGGTTTAACGACCACAGTAAGCAACTCAATGGGCTATAAGCAATCGCCCGTCCCTAATTTAGAGCCACTGGTTCCAAGGAAGGGAGGGAACCAGTGCCGTAAGACAAACACAACATCCATTCCTCACCGGGATTCGAACCCGGACCCCTTTCGGGCGAATTATCAGAAGCCGTCGCTTAGACCACTGCGCCACCGGGGCGGCGACGTTAGATCTAATATTTTCTGCCTGAGTAATATCGCAATATTAATAATTTGACATGTTAGGTAAACGTTATGAACATGAGAACGTCGGAATAAAAAATGCCGAACGCAGAAATTTCCCCTACCCCTGCCTGCTAATTACAAGACTGTTTTTTACTACAAACTGCGTAAAAGTTGAAATGACAACCCCGAAAATTTCCCCCACATATTTGTGTTCATTGTACGGTTGCATCTTATTTCAAACAGCATGGAAATGGTGACCCGGAAATCTCCCCCACATTCGATATTTTGTTTAAACTGCAATTTGTGCACGGTACCTGACTGAAAAAAATGGGGGAACTTTCCCTGTGGAGGAGTTTATCTATGGGAACCTTTTCCAATGTGGAGGGCATTTCCTGTGGGGGACTTTTTCGTCCACACCGCACATATTACGTAGAAAGAATAATAAAAAAAAAGAATAAAATAAGGAAAACAAAAATCAAATAAGAATAAGGAGTGAAATTCAAAAAAACAATATATTTTTTTTTTAAATGCAATAAAAAAAAAAAGGAACGAAATAAGATTGAGGAATAAATTCAAAATTGGAATAAACTAAAAGTATGGAATATATATGTATAATAATGAAATACAAAATCAGAACAAAGAATAAAATAAGAACGGAAAAATAAACCGAAATCAGAACAAATTACCAAATACCAATATAACACCAATGAAGAATAATAAAAATATCTATAAAAACCAAATTTGATGCACGAAAAGACAGAGTTCGAAGAATGTCAGCTGAACACAAATGCCTTGTGTCTTGTGTGACGAATGTCGCTGAAGCTTTTCTTGAGATAACTTCTTTTGCCCCATCAGTTCCCCTGCAGGGTCATTAAGACACCCTCGACGGCTCCGTATCGCAGGGAGGGAATTGCAGTCACCGGGGGGGGGGGTCAGTGGGCGTGACCAGTTGTTGAGATGTTTGAACAATCTTTTTTCAATACGTAGTGACTTTATTTCACAAATTGCAGCCAATATGTTTTACCAATTAAGTAAATTTTAGTATTTCCAGAAAGTGAGGAATCATAGAATTGCTTCTCTGGTTTCAGAATTTTTATTGACCTTTCCCTTCATTTTTTATCTGCAGCGAAAGTCGTACCAAGGCGTCTTCCATAGTTTTATTAATTAATAAAAAATACTTAAAGGGTCCAAAATGAAAATCTGAAACCAGAGAGTTCTTTATTTATCATATATCTTGCGTTAGCCACAAAGAGCGTTCCAAAATGTGCAAAATTGCCCGAGCAATTTGTGAAATACGCTTGCCCATTGGTTAACAAGAAAAGGCAGAATACAAGATGGCGGGTCTTGTAGAGCCTTAATGGGGATGCCTATGCAAGGAGAATTCAAGCCTGAAGAATTCCACCCAAGTTGCTTAGTGACTACTGTTAAGCATCCGGCAAAATCCATGGTTTGGAGCTGTATGTGTGCACATTGCGTTGGGAACCTCCATATTGTTGATGGTATGGTAAATGCCCAGAAATACATCTGGATATTAGAAAACAAGATGCTTCCACCATCTAGACTTTATGATGGCAATTTTATTTTTAAAGATGACAATGCTCCCTGTCATCATGTTAAAGTAGTGAAAAAGTGGTTTCAGGGAGAAAACGTTTAGCATCCTGAAAAAGTGTTTTATGAACTATCAAAAAAGAAGCCAACAACTAAAATTCAACACATTGAAGATGTAATTCAAATTTGGAATCATATTGTTCAACCCAATCTTTTAAAAACCTTGTTTACAGTACACCAGCAAGATGCAAAGCTGTGACTGAAGCTAAAGGCTGGGCAACAAAATATTAGGTACATTTTTTAATTTTGCGTCACTACATTAACTGTATTTAAATGTTATTTCATTCGTTATGAATTATAAAACCGATTTATTGCTGTAAAACTAGGTATTGGATAAATGATCATTTTTATAATAACTTAGTCATTTTTGTAATGTACATATGTTAAGAATAGATCATAGTTACAGAAAAAACTAAGACATTTGAAACCTCCATTAAATTCCACATCTAATGACATTTAAATGATGAAATAACTACAAAAATTAGTTAGTTGAAAAAAAGAGTTGAACTTAAAAATTCACGTTTTTTGCAGAATACTTTGGCACACCACTGAACTTTCATTTTGGTTTTTGTTTGTGCAAATACATCGTTTCTTTTTCTGGAATTTGACTGTGTGCATTACTTATTACCTTCCCTCATATGTTAACATGGTAAACAGCAGAGAAAAACACTCATTCGTAAAACACATTCATTTTACCTGGATTGCAATCCTGTGCTTCATCCATCATAATGCAGTCGTACTTCTTTATAACTGGCTTACTCATCTGGAACATCTTCAAATAAACGTCACGAGTTACTGGACACTTCTCATTTCTATCTGTCAAAACTTTCCAAACTGCAGCAGCTGACTCACAAATATGCTGAAATTATATGAAGAAAAAAAGTGTAAAATCTACATATAACTGGATTTTCTGCTATGCAAGACAAAAAAATTCAGATTATTTTTTTTCCCCATGTAGCAAATTGTATTTCATAAACTTAAAAATCAACACACCGGACAAAATATTATGGAATGTAAACTCCATTCCTTCATACAGAGTTACACGATCGAATCAGAATAATATGACCACCCCCATAATCACAGTGTGCACACGACAAGTTCGACCACACTAAGATATTAGTGGCAGGCCAGGACAGATGAAACATAGGACGCCACATGAGCACAATGGGCAGAGGCAATGAGTTGATAGATGTTCAAAAATCAATTATCATTGGCTACCGTGCCAAGGGTGGAAGCATCTCAGAAACAGCAAAGCTTCGTGGGCTGCTTCTGTAGCAAGGGTGTACCAAGAATGGACCGCTGGCACACAGAGTACCTCCAGATGTCATAACTGTGCAGCCCCAAAGGCCATCAACCCCAGAAGAGAACATCACCTCCATTGACTGGTAAAGGGCACTTGACCTGCAACAATGCAGCAATTGACCACACAAATTAACACTGGGCACCCAGGTATTGGTCTCCCGATAACAGCAAAGCATCTCAGAAACAGCAAAACTTTGTGGGCTGTTGCTATAGTAAGGATGTAGCAAGAATGGACTGCTGGCACAATGAGTACCTTCAGATGTCATAACTGTGCAGCCCCAACGGCCATCAACCCCAGAAGAGAACGTCGCCTCCATCAACTGGTAAAGGGCAATCGACCAGCAACAATGCAGCAATTGACCACACAAATGAACACTGGGCACCCAGGTATTGGTCTCCCGATAACAGCAAAGCATCTCAGAAACAGCAAAACTTTGTGGGCTGTTGCTATAGTAAGGATGTAGCAAGAATGGACTGCTGGCACAATGAGTACCTTCAGATGTCATAACTCTGCAGCCCCAACGGCCATCAACCCCAGAAGAGAACATCACCTCCATCGACTGGTAAAGGGCACTCGACCTGCAACAATGCAGCAATTGACCACACAAATGAACGCTGGGCACCCAGGTATTGGTCTCCCGATAACAGCAAAGCATCTCAGAAACAGCAAAACTTTGTGGGCTGTTGCTACAGTAAGGATGTACCAAGAATGGACTGCTGGCACAATGAGTACCTTCAGATGTCATAACTGTGCAGCCCCAACGGCAATCAACCCCAGAAGAGAATGTGGCCTCCGTCGACTGGTAAAGGGCAATCGATCTGCAACAATGCCGTAATTGACCACACAAATTAACACTGGGGCACCCAGGTACAGGTCCTCGACAACAGTAAAGCGAAATCTGTTATGCATGGGTTCCTGGGGGCACCCAGGTAAGTGAAATCTGTTATGCATGGGTCCCTGGGGGCACCCAGGTAAGTAAAATCTGTTATGCATAGGTTCCTGGTATTGGCGATGTGTGAAGGTGCCCATATTAACCCAGGTCCATCAGCAATAACGTCTTCAGTTCACATCGAACTACCATCATTGGACAGTGGAAGAGTGGGAAAAGGTTACCTTCTCTGACGAACTGAGGTTTCTACTCCACAGAAGTGAGGGGCAGAGGCAGATACGGTGTTAAGACACATAAGAACCAACACCCGGACACGCTTGTCGGTCAAGTACACGTCAGCAGTGGCAGTGTGCATGTCTGGGGGATGTTTTCCTGGCATAAACTGAGACCGCTGGTACCAGTGAATTTTTTTTCTCTTTTTTTTTTTACACATAAATCGTTAAGATGGACTGAGCCCTTATGTGGTCAGTGCATGGAAAATTACTTCAGAATTTGGCCAGAAAATTAAAAATTGCTAAAAATAAAAAGAAATTCATTACCTTTTTCTAAATTTGTGACTACTTTTTGACTTTCATGACCTTTTTCTAAATTTGTGTTTTTCATGATTTTCATGACCAGTAGATGTGTTAAGTAATAATGAAAATGATATGCTTGATCAAATGATTCCAATGTCTTTTCTTTCTTTTTCTTTCTTTATTATTATTATTTTTTTTTTTTTTTTTTTTTTTGAAAATTAAAATTATATGCAATCCTTGAGTTAGGCAAAAATATGACTTACGTACAACTTGTAGTTACAAACCAACCACCGTGAAGCCTATTATACTAAAAATTTGAGTTAGAGTTACATACCATAACAAACATGTGTTACTACACAATACACATAAAAACATCACGCATCTACAGATGTTTGTCAGCTCGTGGGCTCAAAGTAGGACAAAGACTTTGCTCTTCTCGGTTAGACCACATTGCTGTTAACAGTGTTTCACGTGTGTTACTGTATTTGGCTTTCATTTTTTTTTTTAAATTTACCCTCATAACCATGGCATCAAAACACTAATGTGATGCATGTGATGCTGATGCATCAAATAAAAAGAAAACAATCATGATTGAAACTCAAGAGGAAATACTAAAGCGCTCTGAAAAAGGTGAAACACCAGCGGGGCACCGGAAACATTTAGATTATTATTATTATAATTACTGTGTTATTATGTTAGTGATGTTTTAATGCATCAGGAAGTGTTTCTTTAATGTGTGTTGTGTTTTTTTTACATCAAAAGGTTTACTATAAATAAACATTTGACAAACTGACATTAGAGATACGAACCATACCTAACTGTACCAATTTACATACAAATTTGACAAAGACAGACTTAGGAACAGATATATTTGGTAACCCAGTGACTGTCTGTACTTTCTTAGCAACACAATACAATGAAATTAACGGTTGCTTTGGAATTTTATTTCAAAAATCAAAATCTGTAATTGAGTGTAATTTCAGAAACCTTGCAGAGATTTTTACTCTATCAACAATATACACAGTAAATCCAGATAGATTTAAGAATTATTATTATTTTTTTTTATGTACTATGCACACCATCTGTTGGGCAGCACATGAACCATTTTTGATAAACCCTCAGCAAGCAATTGTAATTTTTTCACCCAATTCCACTTTAGTCGTGGTAAACAGTACACATGTTTTTCACGCTGGAATTTTGACCATGTCACACTTTAGAGAATGTAACAAGGGGTCAACATTAAATTCCGCTTTAAATAGGGCAAATCTGCATCAGAAACATTCAAACTTATGAAAGAAGGATATGGTGATTAATATTTATAACAGCCAAGGGTATATGAATGGCAGGCACGTTCTTGTGATGGCCGACAGTTGCTGGAGTATGATGTAAGGAGCGGACGACATTCAAGAAGCAACACTCGTGAAAATGTGCAGTCTGTTAGCAAACTGCTGGTTATGGATCATCGATTAACACGTCGAATGATAGCAAAAGAACTGAATATCAGCACAAAACAGTAGTGCACAGAATCATTTGTGACGCTCTTGGTGAACTGAAGGTGTGCGCTAGGTTGGTCCCACACTTTCTGTCTCCGAAACAAAGACCGCTGTGAGCGACAGCTTCGCAAAACTTAGTGGAAATAGTTAATGGCCACCCAGATTTTCTATTTGATAATAAAGGTGATGAATCATGGTGCTTTAAGTATGACCCATTCATGAAAGGACAAACTAGCAAATGGTCAAGTCTGGCAAAGTCGAAACCAAAGAAGGTGAGGGCTGTGAAGTTGAAAATCAAAAATTGGTTGAATTGGTTAATGGCGACCCAGATTTTCTCAGCAAGATAATAAATTGTGATGAATTATGTTGTTTTGAGTATGACCCATCCACGAAAGGACAAACTAGTGAACAGTCAAGTCCAAGAAAGCCAAAACCAAAGAAGGTGAGGGCTGTGAAGCTGAAAATCAAAAATTGGTTGAATTGGTTAATGGCGACCCAGATTTTCTCAGCAAGATAATAAATTGTGATGAATTATGTTGTTTTGAGTATGACCCATCCACGAAAGGACAAACTAGTAAACAGTAAAGTCCAAGAAAGCCAAAACCAAAGAAGGTGAGGGCTGTGAAGCTGAAAATCAAAAATTGGTTGAATTGGTTAATGACGACCCAGATTTTCTCAGCAAGATAATAAATTGTGATGAATTATGTTGTTTTGAGTATGACCCATCCATGAAAGGACAAACTAGTGAACAGTCAAGTCCAAGAAAGCCAAAACCAAAGAAGGTGAGGGCTGTGAAGCTGAAAATCAAAAATTGGTTGAATTGGTTAATGGCGACCCAGATTTTCTCAGCAAGATAATAAATTGTGATGAATTATGTTGTTTTGAGTATGACCCATCCACGAAAGGACAAACTAGTAAACAGTAAAGTCCAAGAAAGCCAAAACCAAAGAAGGTGAGGGCTGTGAAGCTGAAAATCAAAAATTGGTTGAATTGGTTAATGGCGACCCAGATTTTCTCAGCAAGATAATAAATTGTGATGAATTATGTTGTTTTGAGTATGACCCATCCACGAAAGGACAAACTAGTAAACAGTAAAGTCCAAGAAAGCCAAAACCAAAGAAGGTGAGGGCTGTGAAGCTGAAAATCAAAACCTGGTGGAATTGGTTAATGGTGTCCCACATTTTCTCAGCAAGAATATAAATTGTGATGAATCATGGTGTTTTGAGTATGACCCATGTGCAAAAGGACAAACTAGCGAACGGGCAAGTACAGGAAAGCCAAAACAGGAAGAAGGTGAGGGCTGTGAAGTTGAAAATCATATCGATGCTTATTGTAATCTTAGATTCTTGTGGGATTATCCACCGTGAATTTGTGCCTGAAGGACAAACCGTCAGTGGCTTGTTTTACAAGAAAGTCATGAGTGGCCGAGGTGTGTGATGGAGCATTATAGTGGAGGAGGATCGCCTTCTCAAGACAATTTGACAAGTTAGGCAGGGTTTTTGCATTGAGGTGGAGAATGGTTCCTCCTCCACAATAAAGTTTCGTCACACACCTTGAAAACTCTTACCCAGTTTGTGGCTAAAAACGAGGTAACAACGATCATGCATCTTCCTTAGTTGCTGGATCTAGCCCTGGCAGACTTTTTTCTCTTCCCAAAACTCAACGTACCCATGAAGGGAAGACAATTAGGGTCCATTCCAGATGTTTAAAGGTCAGTGGAAATGTACCAGAAAAACATCCCACAAAATGACTTCACCAGGGCATTTGAGAGACTTTTGGAACAATCCAAGCTGTGCATTAGAGGAAGAGGGGACTATGTTGATAATCAGCCAAATTACTACAGGTAAGATATATATTTTTTTTTCATTGAATTATTCCTGGAACTTTCTGGACCAACTGTGTATTTCAACACCAGGTCACCTTGAGAATTAGAAAGACAAACCATCAGTTCAAGGTGAGCCTATGAGCTGATACCACACACACATGCATACATCCATAATATAACTACAAATTAAAGCACAAAAATGAGCTTTAGTATGTTTAAAAATATGAGTTGAAATACTTATACTTACATGTTTCTGCTTGGGTGTAATAGTGCTAAAGCGATCCCTCATTTGAGGAGTGATTGGCTTGTCTTTAGCAATGTGTTTCACTGAAATTTCCATGTCATCTGATACCATGAAATTCTTAATTGTTAGTACAACAGCTCTGCAATAGGAACGTCTTTCAAATGTGCATTCTGAAACATTCAAGCACTGCCTAATGATATATAATGAAAATTTTGAAGCTAACCTCTGCACAAACCTAAAAAAAAAAAAAAAGAACAAATTGTTTATACCCATTTGTTAAATTGTATAAAGCAATTAACACTCACAGACAATGAAATTTGCTCACCTAGAAGAAAACATGCTACAACTGCGAAACTTTGCAAATAGCTAGAGTGCCTGCTGGTATGAAAATGATCCACGTTTGGTGTGATTGTGCATGACCGCACACCCTGTGGCAGGGCTACAAGCATGGACCGGCAGCCTTCTAAACCAGAGTGTAATCGATGGCCCATAAAAGTGAAAAGCACTTGCATAAGCCAGCAAGCGTACAGAGTGACCAGAATGCCGGGTAGACACCAGGATTTTCTGACCATACTGTCCAGACTCGATTTACACAATTTGCTGACTTCGAGAGAGGCCAGATCATCGGGTTGAAAACTGCAGGGAGGTCAGCGGGCCATATAGCCCGCCACGTGGATTTTCTGACCATACTGTCCGACTGTGTTGAGAGCAGTGGACACGTGATGGCACTGCCACATAGCTTAGCGGCTCCGGATATACCAGGAGGACCACCGGTCAAGAGGATCAACGAATCGTGCGCCAGGCACGAACAGATCCCACGGGAACACGGTTCACTATACACAAAGATGTAGAGGCTCCTGTGTGCCCACAGGCTATTTCCGGAACATCTTGCAGAAGCGAATCTGCGATCCCAGCACCACGTTAAGTAAGCAGTCGTTAACACTGGAACATTGCCGGCTCCATGTACAGTGGTGCCAGGCCAGAGCCACGTGGAATGCCACAGACTGGCGACGTGTGGTGTTTAGTTACGAGTGCCACTTTGTTTTGGGGACAGATGATCATCATGTCCGAGTGTGGAGGTCCCCAGATCAACGGCACAATCCCAACCTCGCTATTGAGCACCACACATCCCCCAATGAAGGCATTATTTTCTGGGGAGCCATTGCCTACAATAGCCGATCAGCTCTAGTAGTGGTACGTGGATCATTGACTGGCCAGCGGTATGTGGATGAGATCCTATGGCCCCATGTGCTCCTATTCCTGGCCGGGATTCCAAGTGCACTATACCAACAGGATAAAGCCCACCCACACACAGCTTGGGTTGCCCAGGACTGCCTACATTCATGTCCAGACACTTCCATGGCCTGCCTGCTCCCCAGACATGTCTCCCATCGAGCACGTGTGGGACCAGTTGAAACCCCAGCTCCCACCGTGCCGCATTACTCGGGATTTGGAACACACCGTCCAACATGTGTGGGCCAGTCTGCCGCAGGACAAGCATCAGGCATCTGATCGCTTCCATGCCAAACCATATCGCCGCATGAGGCAGTGCGACGCGCTGTTGAAGATGACCAGACTGTGTGCCACAGATCCTTCTGTAATTATCCTGCAACTCTGTTTTTGCCATAATGTGTATCAATCATCTGTATCATTAAGTCCATAAAATTTCAGTTCAATCCGACGCTTCCTTCTTGGTGCGCAAATTTCATTGTCCGCGAGTGTATATAAAATGTTTATTTTTCCTTATTATCTTAGTAACATATGTTCATCATATCTGACATATGTGGTTGCAAATAAATATAAAAGCTCAAATGTTTGGACAAAAAATATGATACATTTACAGGAGTCACGCTGGATCTTTTAAAATTTTCATCAATTTATTCGCCAAATTCAAATTTTTTTATCACCAAAATGTTATAACATCACAAAAAGGTAATCGCCAAAGCTCTTTTTCCATCGCTAAAACGATTCTTCTTTCGCAAATTGCGAAGATGGCGATCGACAGCGCTACCCTGCATTTAGAAACAAACTTACTTTACTTCAAAGATAAATATGTTGATTGTTTTGTTTTGTGTAAGTCAGCATCAGGCAGATCTGCATTAAAGAAAGCTTGATCAGTACAAGCTTTCATTTTTCAATTATTAAAGATTCCAAAGTTGAAGCACAAACTGGATTGAAAATCAGTTAGATTCTCCTTAACCATGCTAAACACTCATTCACATGTGGCATTGCTGTGAGGTATACAGAGAATTGTGGCCATTAATTTTGGTAAAGAAAACAGTGTATTTAAATGACCCATTATGATATTTAATGCACCAATATTAAATTTCAAGCTACATCAACTTTGTCAGCAGTTCAGATTTATTCTGTCAGAGGATCACTTTGGAATTTGGCAAACTGTTCCTCAAGTCAAATCTTTTTTGTATCAGAAAAAGAAAACAAGTTTAAAAAGAAATCAACTGATGAGAATCTAGTTTCCTTCAGCAAACCTCACAATGATAATACAGACCATTTGCAAAGGAATCTTCTTCGTCGTGCACATGTATGCCTTACTATAGTACTGTCTGAATAAAAATTGCAAAAATCTATTTGTGACAAATTTGAATCTTTGATATACTGTGGTGTTTTTCCTCCAATAACAAGGTCATCCTCATCTTTCTGGATCTTCCCACGTGAAAAGCCCATGTCAAATACAGAAGCTGCAGCAGTCACAGCAGAAGGCTTAATAAATCTTAACAGTAATTCATTAATAAATGATGTCAGCTCTCTTTGAAACCTGTGAATTATGGGTGCATCTTGCTGTATCATTGTATTTATTTTGGTGAAGAGTGGCATGATCGATTGTAGAAAAAGCAGATAAAGTTTCATCTTTGAAGCTTCAAAAATGTCTTTTAATTTCAAAAATACTTAAGATTCACCCTTTTCTTCCTCACAAAAAAAAACAAACTACTAATGCATCCTACTTCTCCAAATATCTTACAACAACACTGCCATTGGCAGCCACCTTGTTGAGCCATACTTAGTAATTTTATGTGCTTCTAATTCAGAAACCTGTTGGCAAAATTTTAGCCTTAGTACTTTTTTTCACACAGAAGTAAACATCAACAAAGAAATCTTTCACATTAACCCCTATTAATTATTTTGAAGCATGTTTTGCCACCAAGTGGATCAAATGGCACGCACAACCATGTATTATAGCTTTAGGATTTTCTTTCTTAATAAATGCACTGACACTTTTATGAATTCCCAGCATTACTGATGCATTACCAGCAGCAAATGCCACACAATTTGTCCATAGAACTTCATATTTTGAAAATTCTGTGTTTAACAGCTTAAAAATATTTTCACAGGTAGAATCACCGTTTAGGTTTGGAAGCGATAATAAACAGGTGACAATCTTACCTGATGAAGGAAAAAGTATGTCACAACAACTGGAAATAGTTTATCATCTTCAACAGAATTGCTGCCATCAGTTGCCAGTGAAAACTTGTTTGCCTTCAATATTTTGCCAATCTCCTGGGCTGTGGATGAAGCATAGGATTTTATTATTGCCGTTGTCTTCGTGCGAGCACATCCGTATTTTGAAGCGATCACCGAGTGAGGGAACATCTTTTTAAACAATGGACCGGCATGGTACGATACTGAAAACAAGCAGTTATGCTCTATTAAGAATTTGGTAAACAGAGCCTCTGCCCGAATAACTTTTAAGTCATTGCTGCAGGGTAACATGGAAGTTAAGATTCGGTTTGAGTTTTGTGTCTCTACATTTCCAAGATGGCGTACACCTTTGACGTGCTGCTTGCAATCATTTTTACCTCTGTGAGCAATGGAAAAATCTGAGATGCAAATAGGGCAAAAAAAAAAAAAAAACCATGATTGACTGATTTGTAAGATTGTTTCAGCACCAGCCACACTGTTTCATATTCTTTTTCAAAAACTTGGGAATGCCCTTGTTTTGACGTTGTGAAAAACACTCCATTAACGCACTTTCACAATTAAATCCCAAAGCCGCTTGCGTTAGCATAGCTCTCTCTCTCTCTGACCACACCTCCGTGTGGGGAATTCCTGGCGGCTGATCTGAACGTGGGATGACAATCGTATGCACTTCACTGGTCAATGTGATGCAGTCCCCCACCCACTCGCGGGTGCAACATCCAAGCCGATAAAACCACAACCAAAACTTGAAGTTTTCGACTTCCCATCGAACTTTCGTTTATTGAGTACTGGAGATCTACTTTGACTGTTCTGTACAAGAAAGAAAGGCATCTCCGAACTTTATATTTGGTGTGAGGGAATCGCATATGGAACAATGAACAAACTGTCAGCGTGTGCTTTAAAAACAGTGAGAAAAAATTGAAAAACTATACTCCTGCACAATGAAATTTGGCAACTTGAGGAAAACGTGCTACAACCGCGAAACTTTGCAAATAGCTAGAGTGCGTGCTGGTATGCAGATGATCCACGTTTGGTGCAATTGCGCATGACTGCACACACTGTGGTGACACTGCAAGCACGAACTGGCAGCCTTATAAACCGGTGTGCCCCATGAAAGCGAAAAGCACCGGCCTATGCAAGCAACAGTACAGAGTTCCAAGAATGCTGGGCAGACACCAGAGGTGTTGATTTACACAACTTATGGACTTTGAGAGAGGCTTGATCATCGGGATGAAGACCACAGGGTCGTTGGCGCTCCGTATAGCCTACCAGGTGGATCGTTCAGACCATACCGTCCAACTGTGTTGGGAGCAGGGGACACGTGACGGCATTGCAGCTCCAGATGTACCAAGAGGACCACCGGGAGATAGGATTCGACGGATTGTGCGCCAGGCACGAATGGATCCCACGGGGACACGGTCCACTATACAGGCAGATGTAGCGGCTCCTGTGTGCCTGCAAACCATTTCCCCGACACCTTATGGAAGCAAATCTAAGACACACACACACACCCCCCACCCTACGTGTGGCGTCGTTGACACTGGAACATCGCCGGCTCTGTTTCAGTGGTGCCACAGCGACGTGGAATGCCACAGACTGGCATCGTGTGGTGTTTAGCGACGAGTGCTGCTTTCGTTTTGGGGACAGATGATCATCGTGTCCGGGTGTGGAGGTTCCCAGGTCAACGGCACAATCCCAACCTCGTTATCAAGTGCCATACCTCCCCCACTGCAGGCATTATGGTCTGGAAAGCCACTGCCTACGATAGCCAATCAGCTCTAGTAGTGGTACGTGGATCAATGACAAGACAGTGGTATATGGATGAGATCCTATGGCCCATGTGCTCCCATTACCGGCTGAGATTCCAGGTGCGCTATACCAATAGGATAATGCCCGGCCCCATATGGCTCAGGTTGCCCAGACTGCCTACGTCATGTCCAGACACTTTCATGCCCTGCCCACTCCCTGGACATGTCCCCTATTCAAGCATGCGTGTGACCAGTTGAAACGCCAGCTGTTGCCGTGCCACACTATCCGGGATTTGGAGCACACTGTCCAACACATGTGGGCTAGTGTGCCACAGGACAACATAAGGCATCTGTTCGCCACCTTGCCAGGTGGAGGGGCGTATTGCAGCATGTAACACCACACGAGGGAGATGACCGGACTGCATGCCACAGCACCCTCTGTAATTGTCCTGCAGCTCTGTTTTTGCCATCATGTGTATCATTTCATCTGCATCATTACATCCAAAAAATTTCAGTTCAATTCGATGCTTCCTTCTTGGTGTGCAAATTTCATTGTCTGTGAGTGTATATTCTGTAGCACAGCACAACAAAATGGATTGCTCTCCTGACAACATCGTAACTGGTTCTTCCTGTACTCTTCCACCCATGAATTGGCCGCCACAACGAACCGTCCTTTCAATGGAGCAACACTTCAGATCATTGCTGCAGCATTGTTTTAGGCCTGCAACAGCTTCTGCTCGAAGTGTCATACCTTCGCATAAATATTATGGTAAAAACATTTTAAATGCACTATAAAATGCATTATAAAGATGAGATGTGTTCACCATTTGCCATGAAATTTTATACTTTGGAATCTGTACATCTCACTTTTTCAAAATACTTCAACATTTGTGGCGAAATAATTTAGGACGTTAAACAAAACATTTACCAAATTTATCTGTACTTTTAATGTAGTATATTTCTGGCCAGTCATTGTTTGGGGGAAAATGGGTAATGAAATAAAAATTTTGATTTTTCAAGAGAAAACCCGAAACTATGCGGAGCGGCTACATACATCCGGGATAATCCGGACCAGTTGGCAGGTATGTATATGGTCGTAAAAGTGTATGTATATGTAGACTATATATATATCCACTGCTGGACAAAGGTTCCCAAGTTTCTTCCATAACTGTCTATCTTGTGCCAGTCTTGTCCATGTTACTCCTGCATGCTGTTGAATTTCATTCACCCATCTCCCATGTGGTCTTCTGGGTCTTTTCCTATCCCATGGAATCCTATCAAAAATCTCTGTTTCTAGATGCCAGAAACTGACAGCCAAATTTTAAGTCGTGGAATTATTTGGGGGGGGGGCATAACTCACCATGCTGGTCAAGTGGGATGTCTACTGTGGGACAGCATTTCCTCTAATCCCCTAATCTAGGAGGTACAGTTATACCGCTATTGGCAGGGGGCCGTTTGACATCTTGTGGCATCATGGGAGATTTATATATATATATATATATATATGCAAGGTCAGGTGATGCGTAACATATCCCAGCCTCTCCTTGACAAATGTCAACCCCATCTTCTCATGGTGCATCCTGTTCCCACTAAAAAGGCTTTGACGATCGACGAATAGCGGTATAACTGTAACATTGGGATTAGAGGAAATGCTATCCCACACTCACCACATTGCTTGGCCAGTGTGGTGAGTTATGACCCCCCCCCCCCCCACACACACACACACAAAGATGACGTACAACTACCCCTTCAGAGATGCTAACATCTGAAGGAAGTCATCAGTAGTCCATGTGTGTGGCGCCCATAGTTTTCCGTAGCAAGGTCAAGTCAAGTTCTCACATTAAAATTTGCAGGGCATGACCATTTCCCAGAGTACACTGCTACATTTTAGCAACATGTTAATCTCGATCGGGGACAATACTTGGATAAATTTTGCAACATACCTAAGTCCCCTTAAAATGGGGGAAAAAAACTTGGAGTAAATACACAAAAAATACATACCATTGCAACTCCAGCTTTTAATAAATATGTTATGTCATAAGTGTGTGATGCCACATACTTATGGTTATTCCTCCTGTTTTTTAGAGTGAAAATGCCGATTGCAATCGTCTTTTCCGCCGTGTAAGATTGAAAAATCAACAGCACACAGGGAACAAAACCCATGGTTTTTGGATACCCGAGACGATTTTAGACACAGAAATTCTTGCGAATAACTCTCCATGAATTTTTGACAACTTTTTTGCTTTTTAGATCCAAGAATATTAGAAGAGGCAGGTGGCCATTTACCCGATGCTATTGCAAGTAAATTTGTACACGACAAACACAATGGGAGCAAAGACCGACGCACAGAACAATTAACTTTGATGGTTTCATAGTGTTATTATGCGGACAAATAGAAAATTAGCATTAAATGCTTATATGAAAAAAATAATCAAAAAGGTATCTTAAATTGCATAAATAAACCAATTCTGTAAAAAAAAAAGGATAAAATAAAAACGCAATGCAAATAAAATAAATTACAATAAAAATCCATGCAACGTTTCATGTAACACAATAGAAGTTTTCTGCTAAGATGCAGGAAAGTAAAATGTCACAACTTGAAACGCAAGTGAGTAACGAAAAAAAAAAAAAAAAATTAAGACTGAAATTAAAAGATTCCCAACGAAGAATGATCTGGGGAAAACAATCTTTTAAAACAAGCTATTAAGGAAGAAAGGAAGTTCTTGTGAATCTGACAAGATAAAATAAAACATCCCTTTGTTCAGCAGAACATTTTTACAAGAGAAAAAAAAAAAGAACTGCGCTTTGCAAATCTGTCAAAGTAACAAACAATTAAACTCTTTGCCGACAGCGAGGAGCGTGGGAAAGTAGGTCACAATTGGCGCACACACCCAGCAGCTGCTAGACGTTTTCTTTGGCTGCTTGCCAAAGACACAGGGAGAGATATTCTCTTGCTCTGGGCAAATATACTGCGCGCAAAGAACAAAACTCCTGTGGAGGTAACATAAAACAGGCAATAACAACGTCCACAACATCCTGGTAGCTTAGTTATGTGCCCTGCCGGGGAAAAAAAAAAAAAAAAACATTCAGGATTCCTTTGATCTGATGAATATTTGCTCAGATTAGGGTTTGTTTTTTGTTTTTTTCTGATATCCCACCTGCCCCTTATTTTCGTGAAATAAATATGCAATAGCAATTAATATTACTATTTAAATTACATTTCAGTAAATATTCATTCGGACACCCCTACCCCCTCTTAATTGCTAACAAACAGAAAAATAATGGGGGAGATGAGCGAATAAAGAAAAATAATTTATTTTTTCTAAGAATGTTTACTATCACACTTATTCCTCTTAAACAGTATGGTGCCACATGTGTGTATAATATAAGAAAGATAAACAAAGACTTAAGTTAAAGTAAAAATAACTCAAATTCTTACACCTATTATGGGCCAATATAATGAAACTATTACAATTCTTACCTAGTTGGCCTATTATAGGAAAACTTATTTCTCATTTAACATTTTTGCAGTGGCTTGTTTGGCAATTAACAGTTCTGATTTAGAAAATGCCTTTGAGAAACAGGTTTGATTATTGGCACACATTTTCAATTTTTCAATGAGGAGTGCTTCCAGTGAAGCAGTCGATAAATTTGGACGAAAGTCAGTTTGATTTTTACGCACAATACTGAAAATCCTCTCACTTCTTGCATTTGAATGGGGCACAACTAAAATCGCAAGCATTACCTTTGGTAATACAGTATATTTTAAATGTCCATTGATATCAGTTTGCTTTGAAATGTCAGCCCACACTTTGTCCATTCTTTGAATATTGCAAAAAGTCTGATCAATGAAAGTGTCTGATTGATATTTGGCAAATTCTACCTCCAACAAATCCATTTTATCTTCACTAATAAGACCTGAGAAAGTATTTACAAAATACATCACTGAGGAAAAATCTGCAGTTGACTTTAATGTAGCATCAGCAACTTCAGCGTGCTTCAAAACAACATCTTCCAAAGGAAATTTTTCAAGTATGTATGAACACGCAGCAACATAAAACCTGCGCACGGATGTATAGAACACTTCAATTTCCTTATGTTGTAACTTGCATTCTTTAATATACATTTGGGTTGCTCCACCAATTATTAAATTTCCATCATCTTTCTGCTTATTACGGCTTTTAAACGTGATTTCAGATAAGCTTTGTATATCTTCTTTAAGAACAGGTACTTCTGATGGTTTAACAAATCTAACAAGTAATTCCATTAAAAGGCCTAATAATTCACGTCTTAGCTTGTGTATATATGGAACCTCAGTTTGCAGTGCAACATTAACTTTGGTGAAAACAGGCAGAACATTACTGAGAAATAACAAATAGGGCTTTGTCAAAGGACAACCTAAGGACTTTGTTATGTTTACAAAACGCTTGTTTTCTACACCGATTTTCTTGGCTTCATCATCAAAAAACAGTTTTAATGCCTCCCACTGCTCTAGAATTCTATTTAGGGACTCTAGAAGAGAAAGCCATCTTGTGCTGCAGTATTTTAAGATTTTGTGGACTTTTCCATCAGTGAAAATCTTTTGGCACAGCTTTAAGTTTTGCTGCCGTTTATAACTTTTTCTAAAAAAAAGAACACATCAACTAAAAGCATTTCAATATTCACTTCACTAAGTTTCTCTGCAGTTTTTCTTGCTGCTAAATGTACTAAATGACAAGCACATCCCCTTATAATAATGGATGGCTGTTGTAATTTCAGAAATGCTGCAACACCTTTACATTTTCCTAATATTGTGCTAGCATTATCGGACCCAAATGCAACACAGTTTTCCCATTTCAATTTTTTTTAGCAAACTTTATTTAGCATTTTGAAAATGCCTTCCCCAGTATATTATCCTGGCATTCTGGTAAAGAAAGCAGTAGCGATGTAATCTCTCCTTTTATCTTTTGAAAATACGATATAACAATTGGATAAATTTTCGTGTTATTACTGTCGTTGCTGCCATTCGTCGAGACTGGAAAAGTAGTAGAGCAAAGGGCGGTCGTAATTTCTTCCGTTGTTATTTTAGCCATACTCTGAATAATAGCTGTAGATTTTGTGCGCCCACTACTGTATTTTTTCGCTATCTCCAAATCCGGAAACATTGCTTGAAAAAGGCATGATCTGCGGCAGAAATTGCCAAATTATGTTCGATTAAAAATTGAGCAAAATAACTTTCGGCTTGAATAACAGCGATCTCATCACTTTTTACGAAGTAACTGGAAACAGAATTATTCTTTTCTTTCAATAAACCATATTGTTGATGTTTTTTCAAAGTTACATGCCTCCTGCAATCGTCCCGTCCACCATGAGCCACCAGAAAAATCGCAATTGCACACGCCACAAAACACATGATTCACAGAAACACGCGACCGCTGTAAACATGGAAATTCCAACGAATAACATTCCTTGTACTGCTGCAAGTTTTTTATTTTTTTCACACCACTGGAACTGGAAGCCACTGAAGCACGCTTCATAACTACAGAAAATCATGTCACACTACAACTAATCAACTTAACAACAAGAACAGAAAACATGGAACTGACTCTAGTCCACCTCTGACAACTTACGTTAGCTCAGGACGTGGTTAAAGGTTTTCCCGAAGTTAACAGACGTCGTGCGTTGCGAACGCCATCCCACAGCAAGCCAGGTACAAAGTCCCGTGATCAGACAGAACGATCTCCGCTTGCTTGTCGGCCAGCCAAACATGCTTGCTGTGTGATGGCTTCATGACGTTACCGCAAAAATCACTACATTTGACAACGCTCGACATTTTTTTTTTTAAATAATTAAAAAAAAAAAAAAAAGGTTTCCGGAAATATCAGAGTTTTGGGAAAATCTGTAGTTTTTCACACCTTGTCCGTAGTACGAACATGATATCTGTAGAATCCGTAGTACTTGGCATCTTTGCCCCTTCATAGCTGCAGAGTATGATCCAAGAACTTGTTGACAAGAGTAAAGAAGTGGGATTAAAAATGAACTTTCAGAAGACAAAAGTGATGTACAATGCTTTTACAAGAAACAAAGATTTATCGATTGATAGTGAAAAGATTGAGACAACCGATACCTACATTTATCTTGGGCAGCAGATATCAAAGTGAGGGTCACATTGATGAGGAAATTAATTGGCATATAAAACTTGAATGGAGAGCTTTTGGAAGAAACAGTACAATTTTTAAGAGCAGTATGTCATTATGTCTTAAAAGAGAAGTGTTTAATCAATGCATCCTGCCAGTGCTTACGTTTGGGGCAGAGACATGGACCTTAACTAAAAAAGACGTACAAAGACTGCAGACAACTCAAAGAAGCATGCTTGGTGTAACCAGGAAAGATAAGAAGAGGAACTTGTAGATAAGGGAAAATGATAGGAGTGGACAACATCATGGGAGATAGATGGATGAACTTCGAAAATATGCTGGAGTGACATGGAGCAGACAGGCTCAAGACAGACAATTACGGAAGAAACTTGGGGAGACCTTCATCCAGCAGTGGACTGATAATGGTTGATGATGATGATGATGATATATATGCACACCTATGAGCCATTACATTATGATCACTCCCCAGCCTAGAGAAATGAGAGCACCTGGAGGCTGAACAGTGGCATAGGTGAAGTTTACAGAGCAGTATATATACAACCCGAGGACTGGCTTTTGGTTAGTAGAGTGTTCAAAGTCAGAGTGGGAAAAGCTTCCAATTTATCGGAGTTTGATTAAGGACAAATTGTGATGGCAAGGTGCCTCGGAACTACGATCTCAGAAACTGCACAGCTTGTGGGTTTTGCTCATGCCACTGTAGGGAGCACATATCAAAAGTAGTGCAAGGACGGCCAAACAACAAACCGTCGTTCCAGCCATGTGTCGTCCGCAGCTCATTGATGCCAGACGGGAACAGACACTGTTGCACATTGTTCACAGTGACCGCTGGGCCACAGTTCGACAAATCACTCACAGCTACAACACTGGTGATTAGAACAATGTGTCACAGCACACAGTTCATCGCAAACCTTCTGTGCATGGGCCTGCATAGCCAAAGATCCAGATGGGTCATGCTCACTGGACGTCATTGACAACGACGCATGAAATGGGCCCAATGTCATCAAGATCGGATCGTGGATGATTATAAGAAAGTGGCCTGGTCTGATGAATCAAATTTCCTGGTACATCACATAGACGGCAGAGCACTGATACGGTGATTACCAACGGAGGCTATGGCACCTGAATGCACTATTGAACGGAAACATGTTGAGGGCGGCAGTGTTATGCTGTGAGCGATGCTTTCTTGGGACACTTTAGGCCCCATTATCCCAATAGCACAATTCCCGACAGCTCTCAGGTATCTGAGCATCGTTGTGGGTCAAATTCACCCATGCATGTCAACTGTGTTCCCTGCTGGTGATGACTATTACCAACAGGATAATGCACAATGCTACACTGCCAGAATCGTCAAGGAGTGGTTCAAAGAACATGCTGGTAAATTTCTGTTAATGCCCTGGCCTCCAAATTCACCTGACATGAACTCAATCGTACATTTATGGTTCGACTTGGAAAAGCGGGTTCGCGCTAAATCACCACCACCCTGAAATGTACGGGAACTGGGGGACCTGCTGTTGACATTATGACATCAGATACCCTAGGATGCCTATTGCCACCTCATCGAATCAATGCCTCACTGAGTGGCAGCTGTTTTGTGGGCTAAAGAGGGTCCCTACAGTTTATTAGGTAGGTGGTCTAATGTAATGGCTTATTGGTGTATATGCATATAGTTTATACAGTAAATGTCTACATTCACATCATCATAATATTTCCTTACTGGCAGAATTATAATTTTCAATATCAATTATGGGTAAATTTTCTTATATGTCAGAACAGCAGAGTCGCGCAGAGCCATGAGATGTGAATCGTGGCCAGGTTAATCTAAATGCTTAAAAGCTCATACATGGGGCTGTGTGACATCTTGTAGCATCATGGGTGATTTGCACAAGTTTCTTACAGGCACCTCGTGCTTGCTGCTAAAACAGCACACTGGCAGAGAATGTGTTAACCAACTGAGGCTGATAAGTATTAAAACATGCTTAAATTACATATAAAGTTTAACGCAACAAGGGCATTCAACTGATAATTTCAGTTGAATGCTTCCTTACATTAAACTTTTTACATAGCTTTAGCATATGGAAAAGCCAACAAGCAGAAATTTAGCACCTAGACGTTGCTTTTTCTATATACTGATTAAAGTAGAGAGGCTGCTTTTTAACCTTTTCAGTGGTTTTGAAATTTGTTTTTTTTTTATATACAGTACAATTCCAAAAATCTGCACTCCTAAAATCCGCAATTCTCTAAAATCTGCATGGATTCGAACAACGGTTACAGTTAACAGACAGGTAAAAAAAAAAAAAAAGGTTTCAGAAATTGAATTTTTTTATTTCCCAGCTGACATAAAAAAAAATTTAAGATCTTTTTAAAGGTTTTTAAAATATTTTTTGTGTTCTCTCTATTTGAAAAATATTACTAATGATATACATTTTTTTTTTGGTCAAAAATGATGGTACAGTATTGAGAGATTGAAGTTCAAATAAAGCACATATCAAGCGGGCAATCTGACAACTTAGCATTGCGTGTTTAAATTTTTTCCCGGTACACGTGCTGTGAGAATCTGTTTTTACATGTCTTGTTTCACATCTTAAGGTGAAATTTTTTGAATAATTGTTTGAAAATTTGAGAAAAAGGCAGGAGTTAAGAGAAAGCACAGCTCTTTAACGATTCAGCAGAAAGTGGACTTGTTGCAAAATCTTGATAATGGCAGTGCACCAAAGCATGTTGCGGAGATTTTTGGTATTGCTGTTCAGACTGTGTACGATATTAAGAAAAACTGTGACAAGATATTGCAATTCTATGGCAATTCTGAAATTGCTGATCGCAAAATGATGGCATGAAGCCAGAAACTCCACCCTCGATGCTGTTGTTTAAGAGTGGTTTCGGCAAAGGCGTAATTGATGGTATGGCAATTACAGGTCCACTCTTAGGCGAAAAAGCCAAGCTACTTCATCAACAACTGAAGATTGACAAGCCTTGTATTTTTTCAGTTGGATGGCTATCCCGCTTCAAACAAAGACATGGAATTCGTTACTTGAAATCCTGAGGGGAGCAAGAATCGGCAGATAAGGCAGCTGCAGGATGTGTTTGCGAAATTTGTCCAGGAGGAAGTTCTTTCTCCTGATCAAATTCATAACATGGATGAAACTGGACTTGTCTGGTGTTGTCTACCAAGACATACTCTAGTGTGTGCTGATGAAGTAGGACCTTCCGGTGTTAAGGAAGGCAATGAAAGAGTAACAGTTGCTCTTTGTTCCAGTGCCTCTGGAAATCATAAATGTATGCCATTTGTGATTGGAAAAAGTGCCTGTCCTAGGGCTATGAAGGGCATAAAGGTCTTACCTGTGATCTACTGCAGTAATAAAAATCATGGATGACCAAAGAACTCCCTACAGACTGGTTGAATATTCAATTTGTTAAAGATGCCAGAAGGCACTGTGCGGAAGTCGGACTTGCTCCAAACTGTAAAATTTTGCTGGTATGGGACAGCTGCATGGCCCATCCTGAAGATTTAACTTCCAATAATGTTACAGTTATGTTCTTACTCCCAAACACAACTTCATTGATTCAGCCAATGGATCAGGGCATAGTGAACAGTTGGAAGTGCGACTACAAAGGAGAATTCCTAAGGAAACGGTTGAACTCTGATAAATCGTTTCAAACAATCAAAACATTCATTAAAGATTTCACAATGAAGGACTACATGTAACTCAATAGCAGGTTCATGGAATAATGGCAAACGTTCTACTCTGATAGACGCATGGCATAAGTTATGGCCAGCATCAATATTTATTGACGCTGAACTCGAGGATTACGAGTTCAAAGGTTTCGTAGCTTTGAAGGTCAAATCAAAGGCTACAGAGCTTCTAGCATATGTCAAACAAGCAAATGTGTCAATGATGAATGCATTTAGAGAAGAAGATATAGTTGAATGGATGGAATCTTCAGACAAGAGTGAAGTCCAAACGATGCCTGATGGTAAAATCCTAGCTAGTGTGATTAAAATCCTGATGCAGGCAATTCAGATACTGACAGCGAGGATTCTACTACCATAAAAATATCCTTTGGTGATGGAATTTTGTTGGAAGAACAATACATAATTTTTTTAGAACAGCAGGAATGTGTTTCAGCACAAGAAATAATGATGATTTATAAACTTCAGGAAAAACTTCAACGAGAGAAACCAAATTTAAAACAATTGACCATTGATGGAATGTTTGCCAGCCAGAATGTTTGATTGACATATACAGTATTTTGTAAATAAAAATTTAATTAATTAATACAGCACTGTATTATGAATTTGTTCCCTATATTTTACTTACTTATTAAATATTGCATATATCTATATAAATTCCAAATACTACTTAATTACAGTAACAAATACATATTACTAATTAATTTTACTAATTATTAAACAAATGAAAGCCTATAATTCGCACATACATACCATCCTATTTGAACAAGTATTTTACAATACGTATGTACTAGTAAACACACACAGTTTCTCTAAAATCCGCAAAATTCTACAATCTGCACAATCTCTGGAACCAAGTTGTGCAGATTTTTGGAATTGTACTGTACTAATTTAAGTAAGGATGGGTTACTTTCTAACCTTTTCAGTGGTTTTCAAATTCAGTTTTTCTATATACTGATTAAAGTGAAGGGGGACTGCTTTAACCGCAGCAGTTTTCAAATTTGGTTTTTCTGTATCTAATTTGTTTTTTCTATATACTGATTAAAGTATTATTAGAAGGGCCTGCTTTCTGCTTTCTAACATTTTCACTGGTTTCTATGTATTAATTTAAGTAAGGAGGGGCTGCTTTCTAACCTTTTCAGTGGTTTTCAAATTTGGTTTTTCTATATACTGATTAAAGTAAAGAGGACATGCTTTCTAACCTTTTCAGAGGTTTTCAATTTCTAGAGATCACATATCAATAAATATCATTATGGCAAATATTGATTAGGTTTTAATAATTTCTTTGTGTGTGATATATATATAACATTGGTTTTTCTGTATACTAGTTAAAGTAAAGATAGGCTGCTTTTTAATTTCTTTAGTGGTTTTCAAGTTTCTAGAGATAAAATATCAAGAAATATCATTATGGCAAATATTGATTAGGTTTTAATAATTTCTTTGGGTATTTCAAAACATAAAACATTTTTTTCTTACTTTTTCCCATGTATGCTGACAGTAGAGCTTGTGTACGAGTGAATGGTGTTTTATCAAAATGGTTTTCTATTGGTGCAGGAGTCAGACAAGGTTGTGTAATGTCACCATGGCTGTTTAATATATTTATGGATGTGTGCATGTGTGATGCCAAAATAGATAATACTGAATTATGTCTTGGGGATATCCATGTGTGCAAACTGGTGTATGTTGATGATACTGTCCTGTTGGTAGAGAGCAAAAGTGAGTTGCAGAGTATGTTGTCCCAGATGTACAAAGTTTGCATGAAATTCAAACTGAGTATGAATAAGGGAAAACCCAAAGTTATGGTTTTTGAAAAAGGAACTGGTAGTACTGAATGTAATATGTCTAAATGGCACAGTGATTGACCAGGTGAATTAGTTTGTGTATTTAGGAAGCATGTTTGACAGAGAGAACAAATTGGATGGTGAAATTAGTAGGCAAGTGAATTCTTCATTGAAAGTCAAAGCGGCTTTGGGAGGTTTTCACAGGAATGATGGGTTCTCGAGCGAGTCCTGCATGGCTGTGTATGAGAGTGTAATTGTTCCTACTCTGATAAATTTACTCTGAAATTTGAAGTAAAAGAAGTTGGACACCAGGACCAAATTTCCAGGTGCCCCGATGTGCAGACTTGTTACATGTTCAAATTTAAACATGTAACAAGTTTGCACATTTTGTTAAGCTCTTAGCACTCCTTCAGTGAATTGTCAGATCATTTGATGATCTTTGTCAAGCAGGCCAGTAAATAAATTGTGACACTTAATTTCCTCACCTCTAAAAACATCACACAGGTGAAATTCTGTTTGGATAGCAGATCAGCAAGTTGAGAGCAATGATTTAAGACTGGAAATAATTTCTGGCCTCTAAGCATCATATTTCCGAAATTCCTTTTCATATTGGCCTAGCTAGCTAGAAAAGTAATCAGCCACTAAAAGGTTCCATTGTAAACTGAAGTGTTTTCTCAAAGTGCCTGAGCATACACAAATAAACCTTAAGTTAATCTGGAATTTATGTTTGAGCAAGTTATTTTGTGTCCCATGTGAATTTCTCTCTTTGGTAGTGGCGGAATCACCTTCCATTTGATGAGAATTTCTTAGGATAGAGACTTGAGAATGTTTTTTATTTTTCAGGTTGTTGAGGGTAAACATTAGTGAATAACTTAAGATTTTGAATAGTTTTTGTTTTGTTTTGTTTTTTGTGCACTTCATCAAAATCCACCACTAGTATAAGAGGTCATAGGCCCTTTTTTTTTATTGAAGATAAATTTTGTTGAACAGTCAAAAACTCTGTTGCTAAAGAAAGAAGAAAATAAGTTTTTCATCAACAACAAAAAATCATAATTAGTAACTCTAACCCCAATTTTCATTGTGTGAAAACTTTGGCAAGTATCAAAGAATATAACCTTTAAAGACAGAGAGAAAAAGAGACCAAACACATTCAAAATCTCCCTTTCTCTATACTAGCACTCCCTTTCTCTATACTAGCAAGCAGTAACACTACAAAAGTCAATCCCTATAGGGATTAGGGATAGGAGAAACAATCGATGCTGCCCTCCCACTCACTCACACACTCTCTCACACACACACACACCACTGCAGACTCCAGAGATACTTGCTCAGAGTCAAATCTTTTTGTTGTCCACAAGCCCCAAAGTGTTTTTACCATCTTAACACCTACAGATGGTAAAACATTGTGAGTACCTCTCCTCAACTATGTGATTATGCCCTGGGCTATGTCATGGAAGTAAGTAAAGCCAGCAAAACAGTTAAGCAAACCAGTAAATCGGGAAACACGATATTTTCCTTCTTTTTTTCCTATTGCAGTAAAAAGAATGGATCGACTTGGCCCAGCTCTACCCAGCAGCAAGTCTCTGGGGAAAAGCCTAGCCCATTGCTTTCTTCTTTAAATTAAAAAAAGCCCGACCCTGTCCATGAAGACCTCTACCAATACTCACTTTGACAGGAAAACAACTTTATAGGTCAAAGAAATGGTGCCAGAACTAGAACACATGAAAAACACACAAAAATGCTTACTTGGCCAATTGACAGAACAAGGAGAAACTTAAATTTGAGCACTTGTTACAATTTTTAGATTTTCACCAAAAAATCCACCAAAGATGGAAATTATTTCCCCAGACAGAACTCTTGCACCCATACATACAAACAGTAAGAAATCCTACTCGAAACAGAATTAGTGAAAATAGTTAAACAAAAGTGCACTTACTGTTTTCCTTTTGATGCAAATGCCAAAGAATCGACAGTCCGAAACTTCACGTTACTTGGAAACAGTTTCTGGGCATGATCACACGCAGACCTAATAAAACAAGTTTGAAGTATATTAAAATATAACAAAACCAAATAAAAAAAATTATAATTTGTAAAACCCATCTAAATTGATTCACAGCAAGATCTCGCAACTCTTCTATGTTCATTCGACACGTGTTTTTGATTCTATTTAACCATTGTGTTTTCTGCCTTTCCATTCTGTCTCCCCCAAGAATTCTGTCTTGCCAAGCATGATCATTTTTTCAAACCCAATGTTGGCACAAATCACATGTCCAAAATATGTACGTTTTTGCTTACAAATCATTGCCTCAAGGGAGCACCTGGGCTTTATTTGCTCAAATACTGATTGATTAGTTCTTTTTGCAGTCCATGGAATTCTAAGTAGCCCTCAGGTCCATAATTCAAAAGCATCTATCTTCTTAATTTCCCTCTTCCTCGATGTACAGCTTACACAAACATACATTACCACAAAAAAGACCATTGCTTTAACAATTCTAGTCTTTGTGGTCAAGAAGTCTTTATCCTTCATGATCTCCCCTAAATTTGTCATTGCCTAGAAACCTTGGGATAATCTCCTCCTTATTTCTCCAGCACACTGCCCCTCGTTATTTATTCTGAAGCCCAAAAGAACAAAATTGTCTACAACCTTCACTTCCTCCTCATCAAATATAAAATCTATAATGTTGCAAGGTGACATGACCTTCGTCTTCTTAATATTTAAGTGCAATTACTATTGAGAATTTAAACTCGAATCAAATTAATTTGTGCAGAGTTCACAAGTAAACTGATAACACTCGCACACAGAATGGTTAATAAAAAATGTTTCCATAAAAATTATAAGCACCATATTTCATACATGTGCATATCTATCAGCATTTTAGCTCACTACACAACTATGCATGAGGCAAAACTGCAACAAAGAGAACCAATATTTAGTCTGTTCAATTTTATTTTATTTATGAATATGCCTAAGCAACAAGAACATATACACAAATTTAAAAATAATGATACAAATACAGAAGTGGTTTGTCATTCGTTAGTGTGTTTTTCTTAATTGCTGATTGCATACCAACAGAAATCATTAACTACTTATCCAACCTGAGTCCATTAACTATTCATCCAACCTGAATTCATGAACTATTCATCCAACCTGAATTCATGAACTATTCATCCAACCTGAAAGAAAAGTGACCATTTTGTTTCAGGAGTTTTGTATGAGTGTGTATACATTTTACTTGTGTGCACTGTTTCTGTCAATCTAACATTGCATTAAAATACATACTAATGAACGAAATATATTGGGTTGTCGGAAAAGTCATGACGTATTATAGCCATGCTTTGCAAAGGCCATTTATTGATAGAAAGAACAAAGATCAATCAATGATATAATGCCTGTTTTGTTCGATAACCTTTTGCCACCTTTCAGTGAGCTGCATAATGCCTCGTTCATAGAAGGACCCCGTCTTTCGTGGTGAAAAACTGTACAAGGTGCTGATTTACAGCCTCATCTGAATTGAACATTACACCATGCAAGGACTGTTGAAGAGAGCGAAACAAGTGGAAGTCTGACGGCGCAAGGTCAGGCGAGTATGCTGGGTGTGGCAACACATCCCGCTCAAGCTCCAATATTTTTTTTGGCAGGTGATCAAAATTGTGTGTGGTCTCGCGTTGTCGTGATGGAACACACCTTTACGATGAATGAGCTCTGGACGTTTCTGGATTATGGATTCGTTCAAACTGTCTAATTGCTGACAGTAAACATTAGCATTGATTGCTTACTGTCAGCAATTAACATTCGCATATTTTTCGAGCTCCTACAATGGTTCCACGGTAGGAGCTCGAAAAATACGACACCTTTAAAATCCCACCACACCGAGACCAAAACCTTCCGCTAATGAATGTCTGCTTTGGATGTCGTTTGAGGCGAAGCAGCACGTCGGGACCAAGACCTTTTGCAGAGCACATTGTTGTGCACAATCCACTTTTCGTCACCAGTTATCTGTCGCTTCAAAAAAGGATCGTTTTCCTCATGTTTAACTAGCATATCGCAGATGTTTATACGCGCCATCAATTGAGCTTATTTGAGTTCATGAGGAACCCACACATCAAGCTTGCTTATGTATCCCAACTTCTGCAGGTGGTCATGAACGCTTGAATGATGGATGTGCAATGTGTCTGCAATCTCTCGTGTCGTGTAACATGGGTTTGGCTCGATCAATGCCTTGATTTGGTCGTCATCAACCTCGGTGGGCCTCCCCGACCGAGGAGCATCGTTGAGGTCAAAATCACCAGCACGGTATTTTGCGAACCACCACTGGCACTGACGTTCTTGTAGAGCATTATCACTATACACTTTAAGCAACTTTTCACAAGCTTGACGCGCGTTCTTCCCTTTACGGAAGTAAAACAGTAAAATATGGCGAAAATGCACAGTTTGGTCTTCCATCTTCAACTTGATGTCAAATCTCCGCAAATCAACCAAATCTCTCACTATTCCTTTTAAACTGCAGCTAGAACTGGCACCTGTCGAATGCCATAGCGATAACAGAGCTGTGCATGCCTCTAGTACTTCCAAAACCGCCCAACCGCCATCGGGTGCCAAAATACGTCACGACTTTTCTGACAACCCAATACATGGAAAATAAATCCACACACTTACTCGACTTTCCTACATGAAACTGATTCCACAGCTTTCAAAATGGCAGAAAATCAACTATAATCCCATATCTTTGATACTACACTGAAGTGCCAAAAGTCTTGGGAGAGTAGTGTGAATTTTTTAACTGGCACTGCCATCGTATAAAGGCTTCGACGAATGCCACGATTTCTATCAGTTGTGAGGTGTAATCTTGTGAGTCAGGCTGAACAACCACTAGTAGGATTATGACAAGCTGAAGTGAATTATCGGAGTTTGAACAAGACACGGTAGAGGGAGCCAGATGGATGAGACATTCAATTTCCAAAGTTGTGCGAACATTCAACATTCCTTGATTCATGGTGTCACAGGTGTACCAATAATGCCTCATGGAAGGCATTACCACCCACCGTGGAGTGTGGCGGCTGACCATGGGTGCTGAATGACTGTGGCGAGTGGCGTCTGACCAGGATTGTCCATGCTAACAGACAAGCGACATTGGCTCAAATAACATCCACATTCAATGCACGAGGTACCAGAGACAAATCCATGATGTCAGTGCAGCGTAATTTAGCGCACATGGGGTATGGTAACAGAAGACCCACCAGAGTGCCTTTGTTAACACCACGACATCAGACACAGCGTCTCAGCTGGGCCCCTGAACACGGTAATTTGACCCTGAAAGACTGACAACACATGGCATGGTCCGATGAGTCACACTAACAGTTGCTACCAGCTGATGGTAGGGTTTGGGTGTGGCACAGACCCCGTGAAGCCATTGACCCAAGCTATCAACAAGGCACTGTGCAAGCTGGTGGTGGTTCCATACACATGTGGGAGTATCTTTACATGGCGCTGTCCGGGTCCTCTGGTCCTCGTAAATACGTCATTAACTGGTAATGGCTTTAATGCTCTGCTGGGTGACCATTTGCAGCCCTTCACGGACTTCATTCATGTACCTAAATGACAATGGGGTTTTCCAGGCAGACAATGCACCATGTCATCGGGCCCAAATTGTCCAAAATTGTTTCGAGGAGCATTCTGGACAGTTCCGACGGATGGTGTGGCCACCACATTCGCCCGATATGAACTCAATAGCGCACTTATGTGACATGGTGGAAAGGTCAATTTGCATCCAAGATCCTGCATCTACAAATACCAGGGAACTGTGGGCAGCTGTTCAGACTGCATAGCTCAACATCTCTCTAAAAGTTTTCTGGCCACTTGTGGAATCGATGCCACCTTGAGTTGCTGCACTTCGCAGGACTAGAGGAGGTCATACACAATACTAGGTATGTATCTAATGACATTAGGCACTTCAGTGTATAATTAATACACTTTCATCAAATCTGAAATGTGTTCTGTCGCTGATTTTACCAAGTTTGGGAGGAACTGGCCACTTTCTTCTAGATGACTGAAAAATCAACGCGACGATCCACACATTCCCTTCGGGAATGATGAATAAGGAATCCTGCGCAAATTCTCCTGTTTATCATCCCTGAAATTCAACATTTTAGATTCCATCTCTGAAATGAATTCAGTTAAGAAAAGCCAAGAAAAGTTTGAAGGAGTTCTTCCCATTCATTCCATTTGTTCCATTTTATCCTTCCATTCATTTTATTCTTACGTAATTATTTTTTGTTTTTCTCTTTTGATCAATATCTGGAATGAACGATCATACACTCAAGGAGCTGGAAAGCAAAAACTAAGAGGCATATTTTCGGGAAAAAGCACTAATATTAATAATTAGTAATTTCATAATTTTATAGTCGATGTGTGTTTGCTAGGTAACAAACAGTGCAGCCGATAATAACGAAATGAAATAAAAATAAAATATTTTTCCTTTTGCAAGAGATAAAAGAATTGAAATACCCAGAAAACTAAATAACAAAGCAAAGCAATTAAATTTAACTTTTACATCAGTGAACTAACTGATTTGTGCTCAATCTGGTTGCAGATATGAAACCTTATAAAAAATGTGAATAATTAGTGAACATAATGTTGAACTGTGTATGCTTAGAATGATAATGAAATGAAGAATATAAAATATATATATATATTTCAGTATTCCTTTGTTAAGTACTCGTTGGCCAGGTCAGCAAAATTCTGGGAATTTGGTTTGCATTCGCAGCATCGTACCCCCGCTGAAAGTTCCTGGAATTCGCAGGTTACGCTGAGGTCACGACCTGTGCACGTGAAGTGGTCGTGCCTGAGCCAATGGGAGTCGACTGCCTGTGGGGTTGAACAGAGCTTAAAAAGGGGTAAGAAGCCAGGCACTCTCTCTCTCTCTCTCTCTCTCTCACTTGCTTGGAAGTGTCATCACCCCCTTTTTAGAGGGTTATTATCACCTCCTTCCTGGGTTTCAAAGGGATAAGGTGCCGGCTGAAGTCCCCCCCCCCCCCCGTCACGCCGCCAGCGATGGAACATCTCAGTTGCCTCATGGAAGTGCCCATGCTGAACCAGCAGGCCACTTGAAGTCAAAAGAAAAGTTTTCCCCGACGTAGTCTGCCATCTTGACAGCGAAAATCTGAGTGTGTGGAATTTGCAGTGTCTAAAGCACCCGTGAAAGTGCCTCACTTCGAAGTAGATG
Source organism: Macrothele yani (assembly GCA_039090855.1). Classification (NCBI taxonomy): domain Eukaryota; kingdom Metazoa; phylum Arthropoda; class Arachnida; order Araneae; family Macrothelidae; genus Macrothele; species Macrothele yani. The sequence continues at coordinate 16,163,116 of CM077000.1, read as the reverse complement.
TGTTACGACCCCGATAAAGAGGTAAGCCATTTTTGGAAAAAAATTTGTGAAAACTGAAGCCAGAGTAGGTACTAGCAAAGCTCATGTAGCTGAAAGACTGATCGTGAATTATGCAGAAGTATGAGCTAAGCTCAAGATAAATTAGCAGGAGTAGTACTATACATTACGAGTGAGGATTTTGGACCAAACTGAAATATATGGTCTGTTAAGGAGAGATTTTCTCTATAAATAGTACAAAATTTTCCAGGTGTTCAGCTCATAGATAGAAAGAGTTCGCATTTCATTGTACCGTCGCCTTAGCAAACGGAGATTATGATCCCTGAGAGCAATGTACATTTGATATGTTTTCTTACCACGTGCTCTTGTATTAAACATGTCATTAGAAATACATGTATCTTCTAGAAAATTTGGAGAGTTGCATAGCCAAGTAGCTGGAAAACAAATTTTATTCTATTAATAAGTGTATGCCCAAACTATAAAGCTATTCTAAAAATTGTCAAAAGAACTGCGAATGACTTGCCATTCATTTAGTATGTCAAAGGAAAAAAGATCTGCTTTGGACTCTAGATTTTTGCAGATTCACTTTACATAGAAATTGAGTCTAACAATTAGAGTAAAGTTTATTTTTCATATTGCGTAAAAAAAAAATTAAGTAGCCCAATAGGGTGGTAAAGTTCAAGTACAATAAATACAAGCAAGGCTGCCTTTCAAAAAACTTAAAACTTGTGTGTGTGTGTGTGTGTGCACGCATGCAGTGAATTTAGGTTTAAGGTTGAAAGTAGTAATTAGCTATCTAATAGTGCATGTGGCCCACCTCAGCCTGACTAAGGGCGGATCTGAACTTGGGGAAGAAAATATTAAATTATTGCGGAATATTTTAACCCAACCACGAACATGATTTCACAGCCAAAATTAATCACAGTTTTTTTTATTGTATTATATGATTTCAAGTGTCACATGGATGGTAACTTCGACTGTGTATATATATTGACTACATATCTGAAAACCAGATCACACCAATGACTATTTATTGTGAACACAATAACTACTTGCTTTTATTGTTCCAAAATAACACATTGCTACATGGTGTATAACATAGACGTACATTTTCAATTGATACTTATTTATATACACCTTCTTGACACATGGTTTATAGATATATATTCTTGCTGATAACAGTGAATAACAAAAATGTATATTCTCAAGTGATATCTACCATACCCATTTACGAGATATATCAAATGCAATCTCAGTGTAATACTTTTGGAGCACATATCAGAGGGATAAGTCAGCAATAATACGTGAAATTTCTTATCTTTAACTTCAAATTTTACACAAATTTTATACAGAACAACCACAGAAAGAGTATAAAATCTACTACACAATATTTACTTCATATCTGAAATACCTGAAAGAAGTATGCTGCCTTTCATCTATTTCAGATGTGAAATAAATTCTACAAATACGGCCTGCAGAAGTGTTCATACACACTTTTATGTATTATTCAATGACTAAATGAACTCTAGAAACATTATAAATGTAATCAACTGAAAGTGATGTACAAAAAAAGAGCTATATCCATACCAGCATATGAAGAATCACATAACTTACTCGTTAAATGTTACATTCAGAAAACGAAGATTAGGATTCCGTCTTGCCAATTCAATCAGTGTTGAAGTTTTACCACTTCCTAAAAATAAAGGTTGTCGACAGTTTCACTTTAGAATGTCACAATTTTCATAACAGTACACACAACACTGCATAAACAGCAAAAAATCACAACAGAAACTGAAGAATCTGTGTCAGTTAGTCAGTGGTATATTTTTAACTTTAACGTTGTGAGGTGAAATTCCACAGAACTATATACATACACACACATTATGCCAGCTGAAGAATCTGTACACTCAAATCCTCAAAAAATAAAAACAAACATGATTTTTTTTACACTTGCTACTAAAATACTGTGCAAAAACCAGAATTATACTAAAGGTAAATAGTGCCATGAACAATCTCTATGGGGAACCTGGTGAAATGCCATATTTTTCCTGGTACCAGGAAAACAGGGTTACCTTGTTTTTCCTCCACATGCACTAACTCATGGATAAAGTTAATTCCAAAAAGAACATATCCGTTTACAGAAAAAAAAAAAACACTGAAAAAATATTACTAAGTAAATACGGACTGCAATGCCTCCATACAAAGAATACACTTAAGAACTACGGAACTGGCCAGCAGAATTTTTTTTTTTTTATCCAAATGTATGTAGGCACAGAAGAACCAAAGAAGCATTAATGGACGTATCAGAATAATATGACCTAGCCCGGAATCACAGTGTACCCGTCCAAGCATGTCACAGAGTGCACATGACTAGGTTGACCCCACTGAGATATAAGTGGCTGGCCAGGTCACATGAGTCATAGTGTGCACAATGGGCAGAGGTAGTGATTGGACGAACGTTCAAAAAGTAATGATAATCGACTACTGCACCAAGGATGGAAGCATCTCAGAAAAAGCAGACTTTGTGGGCTGTTTGCGCGAGGGCTGCAGTAAGGGTGTACCAAGAATGGACCACTGGCATACCGAGCACTCCCATCATAACTGTGGATCCCCAGTTATGATGTTGGGAGGTGCTCAGTGGAATCGAAGAGCAACAATTGGCCATGCAAATGCATGCTGGGGTACCCAGATATGTGTCCCCGATAACAGTAGAGCGAACTCTGTTATGTATGGGTCTCCGGAGTCGACGCTGCATCAAGGCACACATATTAACCCAGGTCCATCAGCAACAATGCCTACAGTGGTGGCATGGGACTACCATCATTGGACAGAGGATAAAGTTGCCTTCTTCGACGAATCGAGGTTTCTACTCCACAGAAGTGACGGGCAGTGGCAGCTATGGTGTCAGAATAAAGAATATTTTCCCACTTTGATGGGAAAAGGCAGAATCATCATGCTAAACCAAATTTTCCACCTTTTTATTTGGCATAAAATGATCACAGGAGCAGTAGGAAATGAGTGGGGGCAAAGCTAAAACAGACTTCTCTTACATGTTGTATCATTCAAAATGGTCATATCCAGCAAAGAAAACATCTAATTTAGCTTCAAGTAATAGAAGAATACACAGAAACATCCACAGGAGAAAATATTATTTTTTATTTAATATTGTTAAGAAAATTATTGAACACAGTTGTAGTCTTGGGGAGATTTTTTTAGAGCGCCTAGTTAACACTAGGGAACACATCCTGCAAATAAAGTCCCCACTTTTCTCCCTTTGACAAAGACAAAAATGCATCTGGAAGTATCTCCACAGCATTGTAGACAGTATGAGATGCGGCCAGATGTTAATAAACCAAGTCTCAAGTACTTTGTTGTTGACAGTTCAGTCAGTCAAGAGAGGGAGCAGAGAAGAAATTAGAGAGAGTTGTGTAGCTATTGCGAACCAAGAGAGACATGAATAAAAAGGGGGATATGCTATCCCTAAGAGAATTGCAACATGGGAAGCCAGGGGACTGGATACTGATAAACAACCAAAAATTGACTCGGGTGTGCTTAAACAAGCAGTGGGCGAAAAGGATTCCCTGTAAAAGAAATCGCGAGGTCCCGAGTCCAGACTGAACTGCCGTCATAATGACCTGCTGTCATGAATGCACCAAGTTAAACCTCCGGGAAATACGAGGTAAGGAATGTGCATTCACATAGGGAAAGCTGAACAGCAGAAGGGAACTACGTCGGAACATCTCCTGCCTACCAACAGCCGATGAAAGCTAGCTCAGAAGGGAAATCCAAGGTCCAGCCAATGATGACACGGAGAGCTGAAAGAAGAATACCCTTTCATCCCAAAACCAGGTGAGGTGAGGCTCACCACCTGGGTCTGTGTGTGTATTGTGTATGTTCGTTTGCTTGCACAACACTGTCCTAAGTGCGGAGAACCAGAGAATCTTTCCTGTGTTGACATATACAGCATTCTATATACAGGTGTTGATTACGAACAGTGCTGAGACAAAGTCAGTGCACTCAGTTTCGACAGGCAACACTGATGTTTGATTTTCAAAAAGATAGCTCCTCATCCACTAATGTAAGTACTTTTTAGGTTTCTCGAGCCTAAATATCTGGTACAAAAACACCTCGAGTAGTGCTAGAACATGGCTAATTAAGACTTTACAGAAGAAGAGTTCTGTTCTTTTCAAGAACTTTTACTTTCTTTAGGGCATCGTTGTTTGCTGAACAAGCCCTGTGATTAAGTTAGCCATGCAAATGTCCAACTATTGCTTTTATTGAATTTATCATCTTGTGATTTTTTATTAAAACATGTCTCTGTTATCTACTGCATACCTGAATTTTTACATTATACTGTGGGCTCTGATTGCTTTTAGGTACCTGCGGGTTCAGTGTACAAATCGTGATTTAGACGTTACCATCCGGTGGTTCAAAACCCAAGGTCAGCAAGTTCAAATTGCCATAGTGTGACCCCTGTATCCACTGGGGCCTCTCGTTTGGGGCCCACGTCGCAAGTTGGTGTTAAGAGATGGGAAAAATTATCACACTGGGCCCCTACAGTCCAGGGCCTGTTACAATACTATAACTCTTGTATTACACAAGCTTCTTCTCCTTCTGGTTGCATTTTATTTTTATTTTATTTTTCTGCAGCCTTCTCACTGTATCTACGATGACCTTTATCTTATTTGTCCTCTCACCTTGCCTTCCCCACCTACTTCCATGCTTCTTGACATTTAGCTGATGCTTGTTTTGCTGCCATTACCATGTCTTTCATAACTATCTAATTTTATACTCCTGCTATGAAATTAATGAACTTTAATTTAAATTCTGTATCAAACATTCATTGTTTATAAACACCTTTCTAATGTACCATTCCTATGAAGAAGAATAGTACCTTCTTGGAAAATTTTTGTTAGTGGCCCAGATACATTTGCAGCATTGTATATGTTCATTAAAAATGCATCTTATCTGTCCTTGTACAAATCAAAGGTTTCAACCTTTACTTAACATCTGTCTGTTTGCAGACTTGCAAGTGTTGTTTTTTTTTATTATTTGTTTGTCATCATTGCAACAATATGATTCTTTGATGTAAGTACACTTAAAGCAGTACTGGAGTTTTTTTTTTTTGTTTTTTTTTTATTTTATTGAATGTTTAACAACCACTGTGAGCAACTCAGTGAGTGTACGCAGTCGCCCATCCCTAATTTAGGCCACTGCTTCCAGGGAAAGAAGAGATATTGCCATAGGACAAACACAACATCCATGTGCAAGAGATATTGCCATAGGACAAACACAACATCCATGCCTCACTGGGATTTGAACCCAGACCCTTCTCGGATGAATGGTCATAAGTCAGTGCTCAGGCCACTGCACCACCGGGGCGGACAGTACTGAGTTCAGATGCTCACAATGAACTACTCAACATCACACCAAGTGACAAAGACATGATACACCTTGTACCGTAGAGTTCTGTGCAAGAGATATTGATCCAATTAGCTTCAAATATAACAGAGACAAAAATCTGTGCATTCTCATCTGAATTTGGTCACCTCAAATTCCTTTGCATTTTTTTTGCAAGCAGATCTGGCACCAAACCCAATATCAACAGATGCAATATTTACTCTGTTTTTGTTTGTTTGAAGGTTTAACAACTACCACAAACAAACTCAGTGTCCTATAAGCTATCACCTGCCCCTAATTCAGCTACCCCACTTGGTTCAAGAGAAGAGAGAGCTAGAGTAACACAAATACACCATTTAGGCCTCACTTAGCAGCAGTTGCTCTGGCTTTTTTTTTTTTTTTCTTCTTCTTCTTCTTTCAAGTTTTCATCAAATTCAATTTATTTTGCCAAAAGTGTTATAACGGTACGAAAAAGTAATCACCAAAACTTTCTGTTCCATTGCCCAAACTATTTTTTGTTCGCAAATTGCGAAGAATGCGATTGGCAGTGTGATGTCTGCCTGGGATTCGAACCCAGACCCATCTTGAACAATCAGGAGCCAACACTTCATACTACCACTTAGCCACCAAGGCAGGCTTCACTTGACTGCCACAGCTTTTTACATTTACTGCAAAAAGTGAATTTCCTTTTGTTTGCAGAGGTTAGGACCCATCCCTTTTTTTTTTTTTTTTTAAACCACTGTGCTGCGAGCTACAGAATATAGTAGAACAGAAAAACTGTAACACATAGCCACCAAGGCAGGCTTCACTTGACTGTCACAGCTTTTTACATTTATTGCAAAAAGTGAATTTCCATTTTTTGCAGGGTTAGGGCCCTTCCTCTTTTTTCTTTTTTTTTTCAAAAACCACTGTGCTGCGTGCTACATAATATAGTAGAACAGAAAAACTAACACATAGCTACCAAGGCAGGCTTCACTTGACTGTCACAGCTTTTTACATTTATTGCAAAAAGTGAATTTCCATTTTTGTTTTTTTGCAGAGATTAGGGCCCCTCCTTTTTTTTTTTTTTTCTTTTTTTCAAAAACCACTGTGCTGCGTGCTACAGAATATAGTAGAACAGAAAAACTGTAACACATAGCCACCAAAGCAGGTTTCACTTGACTGTCACAGCTTTTTACATTTATTGCAAGTAAATTTCCATTTTTTCCCCTTTTTTTTTTTTTTTTTTGTAATCAAAACCTGATGCACTGCATGCCACAGAATATACTTTTTTCCCCAGGGAATGACATTTTCTAAGTGCTTTTTATTCTTTGGTTCACATTTGGAACTTCACTTGGGTGGTATGGTTGCTTAACCACGTGCTAAAACTGTATTCTTCTGTTGGTTGTTCAAGCCTTCTCACATTTTTTGCGAGTTTTTTGACAATGTTTTTCTGTTTTTTGTGGAAGATGACGAGTATGGGTTGGGCCAGGAAAGTGATAGATGTATGCTAAAACTTTTGCTAAATTATTTTTTTCTGCACCTTTGAAAGCGATTATGTAAAAAAAAATTGGGGGGGGGACTACTTGCATCTATGGCTTTGTAGAAACCCATTTTCTACTAGGTCTTTGTGGAAGTGAAAAAAAGCAGAGTTTTGCTGGTCCTTGATAAAGCCAAGGCTCTGCATTCTCGACACTTTCTGCATTCTGGTTTTGTTATTTTTTATTTTTCTCTCTTGCCTGTCGGGTTTTGAGTTTTATTTTGTATTTTTTGTCATCGTTAAAAAACCTTTTTGTTTCAGTCTGCTTTGTAGGTTGTTCGTTCTGATTTTTCGTCACTGCTGCGTTGCGCGTCATGATCTTCAGATTGTAAGTTCAAAAAAACAACTTTTGTTTTTAAATTTTGTCTTTAACTCTGCTTTTGGATATATACACTGGCGGAAAGTGAAAAAAGAACACCAAGAAGGAGATGTCTGATGCCAATGAAATTTATACAGCATAATAATGGAATACAGAGGATAATGTGATCAAAACATTATGGCAAAATACAGCTGTATTTGCTGGTAAACTGAAAAATAACATTTCCATGTAACATGGTTAGTACGAGGTTGAACCGCCATGAACTGCATCACACTGTACAATTCTGGCATGGAGTCTATCATACAGATGTTGGATGTAAGTTTGGGGCATTGAGTTCCAAGCATCCTCAACCTGGACGCGTAAATCAGGGATGGTCGTGGCTGGCCGTGGAGACCGGATAAGTCGTTGTCCCATAAAATCCCACACGTGCTCAATAGGGGACAAATCCGGTGAACGTGCAGGCCATGGAAGTTGTCTCACACCCTGAAGTGCATGTTGCGTTGCACATGCCGTGTGTGGGCGTGTGTTATCTTGCTGGAAAACACCACGATGGACCGACCTTACAAATGGCACAACAACGGGCTGAATGATGATGCTGATGTAGGAGATGCTGTTCAACGTACCCGGTACAAACACTAGTTGTGTACGGGAGTGATAGCTGATCGCTCCCCACACCAGGAGACCAGGTGTAGGCCCTGTGTGTCGCTGGCGGATGCAAGAAGGGTGGAGACTCTCCCCTGTGCGTCTGCGATCACGCATACGGCCATTGGAGGCTCCCAAGCAGAATCTGCTTTTATCGCTGAACACGACAGATCGCCATTGCGTTCTCCAGTGCAGACGTTGGCGACACCACTGCAACCGTTCCTGACTGTGGGCTGGAGTCAGAGGCACACATGCCAGAGACACACATGCACGTAGTCTTGCATCCAGTAGACGGTTGCGGATTGTTCGCACAGTCACCTCAAGTGCAACGGCAGCTCGGATATCGCAGTGGATGTTCTACTTGACAACGCCGCTCTTCTTATGCGTCGATCGGTCCGCTCATCAGTCCGTCTGTGACTCCCAGTTCCACATCTTCTCGTGTGGGAATGTTCCTCGGACCATCTACGCTACCATCGTACCACCACCGATACTTCCCGTCCAATTCGCTCCGCAATATGACGATACGACCACCCGGCCTCGCGGAGTCCGACTAGACGACCTCACTCAAAGTCCGATAACTGCTGAAATCGTACACGTCTTCCGTGTCCAGGCATTGCAGCTTCTTCAGGGTCTCCGCACGTGTCCGTACGCCGACGACTGATTACATTCACTTCGCCGTACTCCTTAAATACCACCGACGTTAATGTGCATATTATGCCATGCTGTGGCGTAAGCGTTCACTGGTTGGTCCCGAAATTAACATCACACCTACATAAACTCGACCCCATTAACATATGTAAATTTCATAATCGTCTGCCAATTCCTTCTTGGTGTTCTTTTTTCACTTTCCGGCAGTGTATATTTCTTTTGTTCAGTTTTTTAATTAAGATGTTTTAATTTAGATATCCATTCTTATTTTTGCAAATTTGATCCATTATCCATTTTTCAGTAGGAGTTACCTGCAAAGGTGACTCAACTACCTTCACCTGTGTGTGAATCCCACCTGTGCACTCAGGTTTCATCATCCAGACGTTCTTTTTTTGCAGAGGTTGGGCCCAGACCGTCACTGGAGCTACTGGGGTGAGACAGAACAGATACATCCGATCATCCATTTTTTCGTAAAGGTTACCCTCAAAGGTCACCTAACTACCTTTAATTCACCTGTGTATGAAACCCAACTGCACACTCAACTCTTATCATCCATATGAACGAACATTTGCAGTCTGTTCCTGAAGCTACTGGGATGAGAGAGAACATGGATGTACATCCATTATCCATTTTTCAGTAGGGGTTGCCTGCATAGGTCACTCAACTGTCTTCACCTGTGTGTGAATCCCACCTGTGCACTCAGGTTTCATCATCCAGATGTACAAACACCTGCAGACTGTCACTGGAGCTACTAGTGTGAGAGAGAACCAGGATGCACATCCAATATCCATTTTTTCATAAAGGATACCCTCAAAGGTCACCCAACTACTTTGCTGCAAATGTAACTATCACTCACACTGAAGAAGGAAGTAACACGAGATTGAACCTACAGTCTCAGATAGGACAGAGAGTAGACACATCAGAGAAGCAGGAGTGTTAGAGAGAAGTATGAGTTGTCAAAGTTGGGAGTGCTAGACTATGAAATCACAACATGTATTTCCAAGGGATATAGAACACAGAGGAAGAAGGAACAAGTGACCTTACTTTAAACAGGCGGTCCAATACCCCAGTTCCAACAGCTTCACATGCTCGTTTGACACGCTGCAGTTATTTGGTGATTCATAGCAACACATCCCACTTGGGACTGGAACCCCAACAATTCTGGCAAGAACTTAGCAACTCAAAACCACTAGTCAACCCACAGATCATTTTCATGACCTTTTTTTCCAATTCACAATGCTAAGACCTTGTAGACACCTTAAGAATTTTTTTCTGTTCTATAAATGTGTTACTGGGAATCTACTTAATAGTGTAAAAGTCATGTATGTTGGCAGTAGAGCTTGTGTATGAGGGAATGATGTTTTATCAAAATGGTTTTCTATTGGTGCAGGAATCAGACAAGGTTGTGTAATGCCTTCATGGCTGTTTAATGTGTGTGTGAGTGTGTGTGAGTGTGTGTGCGTGCATGTGTGTGCATGCATGATGCCAAGATGGACAATACTGGTTTGTGTCTTGGTAATATTCCTGTATGCAGATTGTTGTATGCTGATGACACACTCGTCCCAGATGTACAAAGTTTGCATGAAATTCAAACTGAATACAAATAAGGGAAAAAACAAAGTTATGGTTTTTGAGCAAGAAACTGGTAGTACTGAATGCCATATCAGTCTAAATGGCTCAGTGACTAACCAGCTGAATGAGTTTGTGTATTTAGGAAGCATGTTTGACAGAGAGAACAAATTAGATGGTGAAATTAGTAGGCGGGTGAATTCTTGATTGAAAGTCATGGGTGCCTTGGGAGGCTTTCACAGGAATGATGGGTTCTCAAGAGAGTCCAGCATGGCTGTGTATGAAAATGTAATTGTTCCTACTCTGATGTATGGCAATGAAACCTGGGTACTACACAAGAAACATAGGAGTCATTTGTGTGCTGGAGAAATGCATTACTTACAGGGGGAGTTTGTGGCAAGAGAGGTTCTGAATGTGTGAGGAATGCAGATGTGTTACAGTTGTGTAATGTGAATCAAAATGTTGTTAGCAAGGTGGAGACTAATATTATTTGGTGGTTTGGACATGCAAGAATGAGTGATCAGATATTTACTAAGAATTTTTTTCAGCCCAAGCGGCAGGAAAGAAAGGAAGAAAATGGCAAAGGAAGTCATGGGAGGATCATATTCAGGAGTGTCTGCATGAGAAAAAGATTATAGGTATGAAGTATAGAAGGTTTTGTGTGCATTGTATCAGTGAAGCCCGAATTGTGTGTTAAAAACGCTGTAAATGGACAAGTTTGATGCGGCAACAGTAAATAAATAATCAGTTAAAAATGTATGTGGTAGTTTGTGTTTCATTGTGGAGCTAACCACTGAATCTCAGAGAACAGCTTAGTGATATGTATGTATGTCTAAATCAGTGGTTCTCAATAGGTGGTTCATGAAGGGTGTCAGTCTGGCCTGCGGTAAAAAAATAAACCAAAAAGAAATTTTTAAAATCCACAGGAGAAAAAAATGTTTATCAATATTTATAATACAAACAGTATAAATATTTTTGTTTGATTTAGTTCTGTGACTGTGTTTAAAGGTTTCAGAACATGCATTAGTATGCAACAAATAAACATAATTATGTAGTTTTCTGTGGGATTTTCTAATGCTCCAATGCAACCCTTTGTTAGGCATCACAGGAGAGGAAGGAGGACTCGCATGTTCATGAGTACTGCTCTCTACTGAATGCAACATTTATGAATTCTCGCTGGCAGCATTTGGAACTAAAGATTCCCGAGGTTTATCCCGTATGTGCTTTGTGAAGTGCTGAGAACAACAGCTCTAATTATTGTGATTGTTCAAAATGCTGTTCTCAAAGCTAAATGAGAGAAAAGTTGACAGTGACAATTGTGAGTTTAAGTGAATGGACAGAGCAGTATTTGTTTATTTTACCACAGAGAAAAAGGGCTATTCCTTTATGCCTAATGTGCAACAAAACTGTGTCTGTATGTAAAGAATACAATATGACGCACCACATCAATACTAAACATAGGAGTCGTAATCTGAAGTTTCTTCCTGGCTTGGACAACCAGAAAACTGAAATATCTTCTTTAAGTGCAAGTTATTAGAAATCATCTGTTGTGATTTCATGTTAATACAAGTAACTAATTTCTGAAATTTGTTTCATTTTTCTTCATTTGCTAGCTATGTAAAGTTCATTTTATAATTTTCACATTACCTTTAAAATATAAAATAAAAATAATGTTTATATGAGTATCAGTATGACATGTAACTTACATTTACCAAATTAAGTTTTTACCTCTCTGGCACGGTTCCATGAAAAGAAAAAGGAGTGCGACACCTGGTTAAAAGTAATTAAGGACCATTGCTCTAAATGGACATATTTCAAATAATTTGCATTCCAATATTCAAATGATTTAATAACATCCAGTGCTATATACTGTATGTAGTCTTTGTGCCACTCATACTCTTAAACAATTGGTTTCTACAAATTATAATAGCAATAGTAAACAACAAACAAAAACTTTCAGGAATCAAAGTTACCTGCAAAACCTATGACTTTAATAACATCACCTTGCTTCAATTTATGCCTAACAATCCTGTTTTGTTCACTTGTGAGATGCAATGAGGAACTGAAATATTGAAAAGTAAGATTATGAGAAATTCTATCACTCAGCTGGAAAGCATAAACAGAAACACATGGTTAAAAGGGAAAGTTTACATTTCTTGTTTACATTACAATTATCATAAACCATAAAGTTCAACAAAACATATAATTCTTAATAAAAATATTATCAAAGTAACCCAATACATAAAGTAAACCAGCATTTAATATGACATTGAACTCACTTATGGAAGACCACCTTTTAAAATGATATAATATGTTAAATGGAACTTGATCTTATTGATCAAACAATCATCATCATCATCATCATCATTGTCAACCATTATCAATCCACTGCTGGACGAAGGTCTCCCCAAGTTTCCTCCACAACGGTCTGTCTTGTGCCAGTCTCCTCCATGTCACTCCCGCATATTTACGAATTTCATCCACCCATCTCCCATGTGGTCTTTTTCTGGGTCTTTTCCTGTCCCTTGGAATCCAATCTAAAATTTCGGCTGTCCATCTATGGTCTGTCCTTCTGGCAGTATGTCCAGCCCATTGCCATTTCAGGGATTTAACTCTGATCATGATGTCTTCCACTCTCGTCATTTTTCGGATCCACGAGTTCCTCTTCTTATCTCTCCTGGTTATACCAAGCATGCACCTCTCCATGCTTCTTTGAGTTGTCTGCAGCCTTTGTATGTCTCTTTTAGTTAAGGTCCACGTCTCTCGGCACCATACGTAAGCACTGGAAGGATGCATTGATCAAACACTTTTCTTTTAAGACATAATGGCATATTGCTCTTGAAAATTATGCTGTTTCTTCCAAAAGCTCTCCAAGCAAGTTTTGTACGCTGATTAATTTCTTCATCAATGTGACCCTCACTTGATATCTGCTGTCCAAGATAAACATACGTATCTGTTATCTCCAGCTTTTCTCCATCAATCGATAAATCTTCATTTCTTGTAAAAGTATTGAACATCAGTTTTGTCTTCTGAAAGTTCATTTTTAATCCCACTTCTTTACTCTTGTCAGCAAGTTCCTGGATCATACTCTGCAGCTCTGATGGGGTAGTTGCAAAAATGACTACGTCATCAGCAAAACGAAGGTGGGTTAGATAATCTCCATTAATCTTTATCCCTTTGTTTTCCCAGTTCAGTGATTGAAAGACATTTTCCAATGTGGCATTAAAGAGCTTCGGAGATATGGTGTCACCTTGTCTCACTCCCTTTCCAATTTTTATCAAACAATATCATGTATTATCATTTGCTAAACGAGATTAGTCAAACCAAAATGTGTCCCCCCCCCCACTTCTTAATCAGCACTTATGGTTCATGTAAAGGTGAATTCAGATGCGAGTGTTACAATCTGAAATGCACTCTTTGCCTAAAAAAAATGAAGCACAACGAGAAAGTTGTTCAATCCTGATGAAATTCTGCATGCAAGTACCGTAATTTCGGGTAGATAAACCGCAGCGTATACGAGTTCAAAAATAAATTTTCAGCCCATGCACCTTATACAGCATGGTGGAGTAGCAGATATTTTCAGAATGCTGTGCATGTATTTTTTAAATTCTTGAGGTATAAATGTTTTACAATTGGTTTAAACACCTTATGAATTCTTTGAGTAAATTTTTATAAAATAGGTAGTACGGCAAGTGTTATTCTTAATATTGAATCTTGTTTAATTGATATTTTTATTTATTATTTGAAAGATCAGGTACTATATTTTTATCTACGTGTTTTCAAGACTCCGTCGTGGTATTACCCCACCTTACTGCGAAGGTGCGGCATATACGTAGGTGCAGCATTTCTGATTTATTATTTTCATTCACCCCTTTTTTTATTGCTGCGGCGTATACACCAGTGAGGCTTATTTACCCTAAATTACAGTACCTCAGGGCCATATATGAAAATGATTAAAAAATAACAACCAATGATTAAATGGTTGCCCACCACAGCACACAGGAACATGCACTGACGAGATTATATCAAGAGCAAAGCTCGCATGCAGGAACAATTGTGATAGAAGATTGCCATTGCATTAACCACCACAGACTGTGAGGATGCCTCGATGTTGGATCAATGCATAATACGAGAGGTTGAGCAAGTTTGAGGGAGGACATATAATTGGGCTGCAAAGGCCAGTTGATCAAGTCACAACATAGCCAAGCATTTGGGTTGGAGCAGCGTGCCAATCGGACAATGTTGGTGTCAATGGGTCGAGGAGGGCACAGCCCGGTGGCATACAGGCAGTGGATGGCTGAGGGCAACCACAGAACGCGAGGATTGAGCGAGTGTGAGAGCCACATGAACAGAACTAAATTCGTAACTCTCAACCACTTGTGGGCATGTTGCATTATCTACAGGCATTGAAGTAGCCATCCGGACCATTGCCAAACAACTTGCGGCACAGAGTCTACATTCGAGGAGGCCACTTCACCACCTACCACTGACCAATGAGCATCACCATACTGGTTGCAGTGGTGTCGGGTCCAATCAATGTGGCATAGTGTCCAGCAGAGTTGTATAAAAATAAAATGTATCTGCGTACACAACCATCAAAACAGAAAACTTGCTGCAAACCCGCGAATCACGATAACAATAGAATGAGATAATTTAAAGAAAAATTAATATAACAATAAATAACTATTACAACATAACAGATTCCAGAGAGGAGAAAAGTAAATTATGACTGAATGCATAGAAATGTGTGCAAAATGGACCTTAAGGCCAAAAGTTTAAAATATTGAACTATGAACCTCATAACAAGATACTAATTAAAGAAAGTTTTTATATCTAGAAAAGCAGTTCCATTAATGAACCTTCAAAAATTATAAATAGCATTTTCAACACCTTAATTCAAAAATAGTAGACTTATAAAATACAAAAGGAAAAGATTTTAATTTTATAACTGTCAACTGCAAGAGAAACCTGGCAATATTTATTTTTTTAATTCTTTCTGTGTAAACGGAACTTTTGTTACAGTTCCTATATATTGAGAACATGCCTTGTTAAAATCTAGAGGCCAGAAATGTCTGTAAAAACAAAAGAACTCACTATCGGAAGATGTGAAAAATAGTTGAGCATTCTCACCTTAAGATAGAATTAAATATATTAATCTGAGTAAAGCCTTCAGTAAGTGTTTTAATTGCTGTAAATAACATTTTTATTTTTTAATCTACAAACCAAAACTATCTGCAAAATCTGCTAATATTTTGGAAACTATCTGCATGCGACGTACGCGTGTATGTCTATATTCTGCAACTCTGGTGTCCAGTGGCGTTGTGTTGTCTTCAGTGATGAGTCACAGTTTGCGCTTGATACCGAATATCAGAACACATGTGTCTGCACATGTGCTTGCCAGTGCATGGAGCCTGCCTTTACCGTGGAACAGCACATGGCTTGCACACCAGGAGAGACTGCCTGGGGAGCTATTTCCTACAATAGCCAGACACCCTAGGTAGTCCTCCATACCACCTTCATGGCACAATGGTACATCAACGATATTCTATGACCTGTTGTGTGTGCCATTCCTGTCGCAGCATCTCCAAGCAATTTTTCAACAGGATAATGCCCGGCCACACAGGGCATGCATAGCTCTTGCACGCTGGCCTCCGTAATGTTGACGCCCTTCTATGGCCGACCAGATTACCCGTCTTCTTACCGATGGAACATGATGGGACACCGCCTAAGCCTATACCAGAATGACGTCAAACTGGCCCTCATTTAGGACGCTATCTGGCATGATATACCTCAGTACAGTATCCATGAACAACATGCATCTATACCACGCTGGGTAACAGCTTGCATCTGAGCCAGATGTAGTGCTACAATGTGCCAACTTGTTACACTCATGAAGTTGTTTTATCCAAATAAATGGTTCAACTGCTCTGGAATTGCAATCATTTTATTTCCTATACATGTACATTGCACATAACAATTTTCATCTTGATCAGATGATTCCTTCTGGGTGCTCCATTGTTGTTTGGCAATAGCTGAACTGTACATCACACTGCCAAGGTCTAACTTTTAAGGTGCAATCTGCACATTCTCATGCTTAATGCAATAAATGATGTGTTCCTACCTCTTTTATTATTGGACTGCTTTTAAATTTTAATAGTATTAATCTTTATATATAATCACAGCTAAAATAATTTGTCCAGCTCAAGAACTATCTGTCTGGAGTGGTAGTGTAGTACTGTAACACAGGAGTGACCTTTATTCATTGTCCCGAAACACTGCAATTACAGCTGAAATAACAAAAACCAAATGATGATATGCCTGTCCAATCACAGGGCATGCATGTTGGTCGTTTGAAGGTCACATGTACAGTCTCTGATGTCTCGTTTGCAGCATCTTGGTTTTGTAGAAATGTTATGTTTTTTGCTTTCTTTTTTTCTAGCAAGCATTCCTTTACAAATTCTGATCTAAACTTAACCCAACCCCACTCCAGCCCCTCTACACTTCTTTTCTATTTGCAAAACTAACAAATAAAATCAGATACATACATTTTAACTTTTAAAAACATTTCAATAACATCTTTTTTTTTTTTTTACAGATACCCAAGAAAAATTAAAAAAACATTTTACTTTTCACATTGGCTCTGACTTAATTTTTGCTGTTTAATTTCTCTAACTTTTGGACTTCAATAGCAATTAGTGAAAGATATTAGAGTTATTCCTGACACATTGTACTGCACAAATAATTTTACTACTTTCAGCTTGCTGAATGATCTTTCAGAAGTAGCTACTGCAACTTTGTTAGATATAAAAGAAGTTAGAGACATCCCAGTAATTATGTGATAAAACATTAAACATTATTATTAACACTTCTGCAAGTCCTTTTATTGAATTTATTAGTTTGATTTCTTTCTTCTATAAAGTTATTTGGAACTCTTTACAAAAGTTGAATGTGGAAATTTCTTAGATGTTTATCATATATTTTTGACAAATTCTTTAGTATAAGCAAGTTTTGAAGCTCCAAAAATGCAAAATTACTGACATTTTTTGGAAACCAATATATCTAATTTGTGTTATATGTATGAGTAAATTTCTAAAAAACACATTTACTCTGAACATATCTTCAGCTCTTTTAAATCAGTCATCCAATGTTTAGCATCATGCCAAAGACATCCCTGCAATGCTAATGCCATAGAAGATGAGTAAACTGAGTAGATCTCTTCTCTAACTATAGCTTGCATTTATTTTATTTTCCCCGGCGATCCTTCACCTTCCTTGTTTGTTAGTCGAGTTGAGGTAAAAAAATTATTTTCTTAATCCCCTTAGCATCACTTCACAAAAGTTATAACACTGATGCCAGTCCAATCACAGTGCACACATGTTGGTGGATTTGAAGGTAGCTTGTGAATTTTTCATTGTTTTGTCTGTAACATCTTGAGTTTTGTAGAAATGTTTTGCTTCATTTCTTTTTTTTTTTTTTCCTAGCGAGCATCCATTTAAGAATTCTAACTTAAAACCGCCACTACAACTCGGACAATAGTGAAAAACATTCAGCAAAATTTTGGAGGCTACCATAAATTCTCGATGAGTTAGGGTTGCCACAGACACAGAATTCATTTTATTATTATAGATGTTTCATTTCATAAATAGTAGAACTTGCTACACAGTAGTGTTAATTTTTGCATTCCAACTGAATGAGGAGCTATCAAGTATTTGCTCGAATGTTTGTTTTCCTTTTAGATCTACAATGCTTTAACACAAGCTTTGTTCTATTTTTCTGTTATAGATTCTGTGGATTGAGAAACTCCTACTCATCCCCACCAGTTTAGTTTCCCAACTGAGTTCTATGCATAAAATTAGATGGGATGAGAAACAAGTTCCAGGTAACCACAGTTTACAGTACTAGACCACCAAGTGTTCCTCTACATTTTAACCAAAAATGAGATTTCCTGAAAAAAGATGAAGTGACCACAATTTGCAATACTAGATCAAACTCGCCATAGTTTACAATACAACTAAAGCATGTTGCTTTACATTCTAAGTAAAAAGAAATTCCACTATGCTAAGAAATTGAATCAAAGTCAATTTAGTTCTATGTAATTGTGTAAACCTGTAAAATGATAATTAAAAAGATGTTAGAATAAAGCCTCACGCAGAACAATTGTTGACTGCACCCACTATTAGTGCAGGTGTGGGCTCCCGAGACTTTTGCTTTCACACGAGCGCCAGCAACAAAGTTCTGCCCACATATTAAAACAAAGTTTGGTCAGTCAAGCTCATGTCACTATTAAATGAACACCTTTTTTTTTTGTGTGTGTGTCTCTGTTTTCAAGTAGAAAAATTAAAACTTTTTTTTTTATAGCTGTTATTAGTTAACAAGAAAAAAGCTATTCATTCAAAATTTTTATTTAACAAATGGACAAATTAATTTTTAACTTTTAAATTGAAAAATTCACTGAACTTTTACCTGATCTTTAATCTACCTTACAACTTTTTTAACAGCAACACAGAAAAAAAGAAAGCAACCACATCATTCAAACACTTGACAAGAGACTGAAGTTGCAGGAAAGGCAGTCAGTCAGCATCTGCATTGTGTGAAGACCTGCATTCTGTTCAATGAACAAGAAAAGTGCATGTGCATCTCAGCAGCAAAGATATGACATTGACACACTTTCTGGACCCCTTTACACTTGCATTTACTTTGTGTGAAAGCCTGCACTAGAACCATCAGTTAAAAATTCCTGTGGGTCTGCACTTACATGAGGGCACGTGCAACACCTACTCCGTGTGAAAGAAGCCTAAGGAAGTTCAATATAACATAACACTTGCATTTTTGTCTTTCATTAAAAAGAATTGCCCTGGTTTGAAAACCAAATAAATTCAAAGCACCTGTTTATTTTTCTACTACTACTTTGTGTTTAAAGTACGGAGCATGGAAAACTTTACAACTGCATAAATCTCAGAATTTTCTTCATTTTTATTTGGTTAATATACACTGAAGAGCAATTGAATTAGAGATACCTTTCTAATAACGTGTAGCACCACCTTTCGTCCTGATGACGGTGGCGATTCGTCTCGGCATGGACTCGACAAGACACCAGAAACGTTGGGAAGCCATAAGGATCCACGACCCCTGAACAAGCTCCCACAGTTTACGAAGATTTGATGGAGAGGGGATCAGTGCCTCGAACATCTCTCTCGATGGCATCCCAGATGTGCTCAATGGGATTGAGGTCAGATGACCTGGCTGGCCAAGGAAGCGAGGTCACGTCAGTGGAGTGTTCATCCAACCATTCGGATACAATTTGGGAGCAATGGCACGGTGCATTGTCATGTTGCAGGATGAGGTCCCCAGTGGGATGTTGAAGACGCACAAACGGGAGCAAATGGTCATCCAGGATATCCCGGTAATGTTGACCTGTGAGGGACAATGTCACACGTACTAGGGGTCCCATTTCAGTCCACGTAAACAGTCCCCAGATGAGAATGCCACCCCCACCAGCTTGAAGAGTATCCTGTTGGCAAGAAGGATCCATCACTTCATGTGGTTTGCGCCGTACTCGTATCCTGCCATCCGCATGTACCAACGTAAATCTCTACTCATCAGTCCAGACAACATTTTCCCACATGTCTAGGGTCCAGTGGCGATGTTCCCGCGCCCATGCTAATATTTGCACCCTGTGATGTGCGGTCAGCAGCGGTACCCTCGTGGGACGATGGCTTCTGTACCCCATAGCGAGCAGATGGTTCTGGATGGTGTGGCTGCTTACACATTTTTGTGCACCAGCGTTAAATTGCCGAGTGATTTCTTGCACTGTGGCCCGTCTATCCGCTGTTACAATGCGAGCTAGCCGACGAATACCCCACTCATCCACACGCTGTTGTCTACGACAGTTGGCCCATGCAGGGATGGTTTACCGGATTCGATGTACTCACGGTGCACCAGTGACACAGTGACTCGGGAAAATCCCTGTGCCTGCACGACTTCCAAGATGGAGTGACTCATTCGTCGGGCCCCGACAATTTGCCCATGATCAAATGCGCTTAGATCCTTCGTCTTACCCATACTGCGTCCAACTCTAACTGATTCCTGTTGCATCACTCCTTATATTGTCGGATCGCTGCATACGTCATGCCGTATCCGATTACAGAGCTGCCCGCAGCGCCAAATTTGCACAATGCCAGCTGTCTCTAATTCAATTGCTCTTCAGTGTAAATATGAGCAAGTTTTGATACTTCATTTTCCCAACTGCAGTCAACAGAAAAGCTCTGAAATAACTGAAAGCAAGCAAACATGATGAGATACCACCAACAACAGGATGGAATGGGGAAAAGATTGAAGTGACAAGTCAGAAGAATGAAAGAGTGTTTTGCTTATCATACAGAGAGAGAGATGGGTTTGCCTTCAAGGAATACTCCACTGAGCAACAATGGCACACACAACAAGGTCCTCTATAAATCTGAGAAGTTGATGGAAAATTAAGCTTCAATATAAATGTTGAAGAGGCATCAGCTAGTTCTTTGACTTTTTCAATGTTGTAACACAAACTGTCATATATTATTCTGTTCATCACGTTTGTTTAAGCCTTTGCTAGAGGAGCTTTACACATTTGTTAGTTCTCATTGCTTTTATGTTGTTATAGATTTCAATAAAGAAGTTCATTTACCTTGAGTCTTGCTGTTCATAGTTTCTTATGTACGTCCCTAATTCAATGAACGACATACTTTTTTGCTGCAGGACGTACCTTTCCTACATACGTTACCAGTTCCATGAAAGACATAAAGGAGTTAAAAGGAAGAATATTTCACCTTATTATACATCTTCTCTACCGAGGCCAATGAAAGGTTTAGTCTGCGTCTTCATAAATTCTTCATAAGACTCAGGTCCAGCTGTCATTAAAAGTTTTAACGTTAAAAGAAAACTTAAAATTTAGGTTATTTACGTTGAAATGCGCACCATGAGGAAACAAAATGACTTAGAAAATCAAATTTTTCACACTGTAGTTGCAAACTTCAGCTGTATAAACACGTATGCTGATGTTGAGTTGGTATTCATAATAATTCCGTAAGGTCAGGGTCCAGCAGTCGTTGAACTTCAATCCCAATGTCCTTCATAAACTTTTAATGACAGCTGGACCTGGGTCTTATGAAGAATTTTTGACTAAACTTTTCATTGGCCTCGGTAGATGAAGATGTATAGTTACAAAGTTTTTTTCAACTACAATAGGAAGATTTTAATTTTAAACTTGTGCGTTTTCCACAGTGTGAATAAGGTGAAATATTCTTCCTTTTAATTCCCTTATGTCTTTCATGGAATTGGTAATGCATGTAGGAAAGGTACGTCCTGCAGCAAAAAAGTGTCATTCGTCGAATTAGTGAAGTACGACGGGCAGTCAAAAAGTTAGTTGCACTCCTCCGTAAACATTTTGGTAAAAGGATATTTTGTTGACACTTTGTGGCAACACTGCTGGCATTTATCTGCAGCACGTGACGCAGTTGCTTTTACGCAGTAGTTTTAGTTCGCTCGCTAACGAGTCGTGAACATGCCTCAGCAGCTGCTGGTGGTGTCCAAATTGGAACTGCGTGCAGCAATTCATTTTGTGCGCGAAAGGGTGTAACTGCACTGAAATTTTTTGGCAGTTGAATGAAGTGTACAGTGTGAACGCAATATCGTGCCAAGCTATCGCAAAGTGGTGCATCTTGTTTGAGAATGGACGTACTGATATTGAGGACGATTACCGCAATGGAAGACCACATGCGGCGAACCTAACGAGGACCTTCTGAAAAAGTTTATGTGGGAGGTGTGGAACCACCCTCTTTATAGCCTAGATCTTGCACCATGTGACTTCCACGTCTTCGGTCCCATGAA
Source organism: Macrothele yani (assembly GCA_039090855.1). Classification (NCBI taxonomy): domain Eukaryota; kingdom Metazoa; phylum Arthropoda; class Arachnida; order Araneae; family Macrothelidae; genus Macrothele; species Macrothele yani. Next base: position 16,141,157 of record CM077000.1, on the reverse strand, counting down.
ACAAGAACTTGCAAAGCGACGATATCACTCAGATCACGAGGTGAAAGCTGCAATCCAGCAATGGCAAGGTTCGTACCTTTCCAAGCAAAATAAATTCAAGCACTTTTCAAGGACTTTTTAAACCCAAATTATCATATGTGTGTGTTGTCAGTCGATCAGTAGGTAGGTATTTGAGTAAGTTCAAACCATTAATCTCAGCTGGGGCAGGCACACCTTCAATAACCTGCCGTTACCCTTGCCTCCAGTTGATTTATTTTATTAACTTTGAATCGTCCCTTTGTTTTGGTGTTTTTCGAAATCATTTTACTTTGTGGAATGTTTCTGAAACGATACATTATTTTCATATTGATCTGCTGGTATGACACTTATTGTTTGCTTTAACTTTTTATTTTTGATACATGACTTTGACGATTTTTTTTTTTTTTAATGCAGACAGGAGATGAAGGGTCCACGCATGAAGCACAAGCAATTCCTGGAAGTTCTACATTCCTGCAAGAATGCATCCCTAACCCCAGTAAACAGAAGCCCATTACAATTTGTGAATACATCATTCAACAGTTTATTTTACTCCCATGGCTGGTGCTTTACTCTGTAGTGATATCATAACCAAGGCACCAGCTGTCCACACACTCCCCTGGGTTGAATGCAAGTTCTGCACTATTTGATCAGCTTGGTGTTTTTATTGGAACTACACAAAAATCTCCTATACATCTTTTTAGCACAAACAATTATTTATCACATGCTCTTTGACATCATTACTTAACAATCAAAACAGTTTTTTCAAGTACTATTTAGAGAGCCTTAAACTTTTTCAAGTACTTTCAAGCTCTTGAAAATGAACTTTTTTATTCAAAGACTTTTTAAAGTTTTTCAAGGAGCGTATGAACCATGAATGGTTATCAGACGTTGGACAGAATTTCTTCGCAGAAGGCATAGAAAAACTTGTGCTACGCCTCAACAAATGTTTCAATAAACTAGGAGATTACGTCGATAAGTAACTTTTGTATGGAACTTTCAGGTACATATAACATTTTTCTGTAATTTCGACCGTGTTCTTTTATCAAGCAGTGCAACTAACTTTTTGACTCACCTACGTATATAAGAAACTATAAACAGCAAAAAGCAAGACTCAAGGTAAATTATTCTTCATTCAAATCAATAATGACATCAGAGCAATAAGAACTCACAAATGTGTAAAGCTCCTCTAGCAAAGGCTTAAACAAATGTGATGAACAGAATAATATATGACAGTTTGTGTCACAACATTAAAATCAATATACCAAGTAATGAAAACACCTGATGGGAGTAACGTATAGATATCTCTCACAGAAGTACACGTATATATAGTTCTTTGACACTGGCCAAAAACCTCCATTCCACTCTGTTTTGTTCCAGAATCCTTAGGGCTGCCCCAGTGACCCAAAGGTTTAGGTGCTAGCTTATGACCATTTGATCCAAGTTCGAATCCTGGTGAGGCATGGATGTTGTCTTTGTGTAATGCCACCAGTTCACTCCCTTCCTTGGAACCAGTGGCCCTAAATTAGGGATGGGGAAACTGCTTTATTATAGCCCATTGAGTTGCTCATGGTGTTTGTTAAAACCTCCAATAAATAAAAAAATCCTTAGGTGGAATGACCAACTGAAACTGTCGGCTGCGCACTGATCCCCCACACACACCGATGTCCTTCTATGATGCTTCAACATCTGTATGTGACACATATTATTGTACCAGGGTGATTCAAGTCATTGCAGTTTTCTGACGGTAGATCAAAACGTGCATAAATGCATAAACATTAAAGTTTTATCTCTGAAATCACCCCGCAAAAGAATTCTTTTGGTTTTGCGGCAAAAAAAAAGTTGTGGACCCCAAATTCAGCATTGTGGATGTTTTGGTAGCATTTCCCACCTAGAAAATGTACCGCGAACGGGAATAAGTGGTAGTCTGAAGGTGCAAGATTTAGACTATAAGCAGGATGAGACATTATTAGCTCCAAACCCACCAGTTTCAGTATTTTTTCCCTAGTTGACTGGGCACAATAAGCAGGAGCATTATCCTGTTGGAGGATGGCTAATTTACAGTCCACCAGAGCAGGATACTTTCGGCTTAAAGCAACATACATTTGCTCCAACTGGCCACAGTACAGCTGAGCATTAATGCCTCCACCATTTGAAAACAATTCCTAATGAATGGATCCCTCTAAGTTTCACCATATGCATAGCATAAATTTGTGCTTAAATTGTCCCCTTTTTGGGACTGTTTTTGGTGGCTTTTGTGGTTCTAATCACTGTTTTCTCAAGTCAGGATTCTGGATATTTTCAAGAAATCTGACTTCAGAAAACAAGCTGGACTTGTCAGGATTTAACAAATCAAGATTCTGGAGGCATTAACGCGCAGCTGTACTGGGTCTAGTCCACCAGAGCAGGATACTTTCGGCTTAAAGCGACATACATTTGTTCCAACTGGCCACAGTACAGCTGCGCATTAATGCCTCTACCATTTGAAAGCAATTCTCAACAAATAGATTCCTCAAAGTTTCACCATATGCATAGCATAAATTTGTGCTTAAATCGTCCCCTTTTTGGGACTAGTTCTGGAGGCTTTTGGCATTCTAATCACTGTTTCCTCAAGTCAGGGTTCTGGGAAAATATCCATCTTTCATCACGTGTCACAATCCATTTAAAGGAACGGTCATCCAGGGGATTTTCCAGTAATTGGCAACACACACGTGCAGATGTCACTGAGTTTGAGCAGCAGTAAGTTCATGGGTTATTTGTCGACAGCTTCTGTGTGTCATGCTGAACTTGTGCAGTTCACGAACAATTGTGGGTTGAGTTCATTTGATAGTTGTCTAGGGCGTGTTCGTGGATCTGACTCTACAGTTTGGCAGACAGCTTCAGAAAGGGCTTCTAGGATGTGCTTTATCTTGAAGGCTGCAGTCCCCACTTTTAAATGGCTGAAACCAAAATCTTGTCATTCTTTCAGACACTTCTCTACTTTCCACAGCACAAATTTCCCTCACTGCAGCTGTCAACTTTTTTAAAAAGAAAAACTGCAACAGTACTCAGATTCTTTATTTCTTATCCACAGCTTTTGACAGCAGAAAACTTTCCAATAAATCGCAGCATTGTCTGCTCCTACTTATATTAACTAGACAATACCGGTTTTCTGGTTATGCGTTGTTCTTATCTGCATAACGCATGCCCACCATGCAATTTCCTGACACAGGACAACTCTTTAAAACAGCAATGACTTTGGAATCACCCTAATACGAAGGTTGTACCGAAAGTAATGCAAAAGTGAGTATAACTTTTTTATAAACTGACAGAGGTTGTTCAAATTGCACATGTTGGTAGAGTAACTCTTTCTCTATACAAAGGTACTACTCAACATGGTCACTCACCATCACAAGTGATGCATTTGCACTATCATTGAACCCAACTCTCAAATCCTCTTTGAAAAACTTCAGGTATGGACTTTGTACCCACTTCTTCACAACCCTTTTCACCTTGTCTGTGTCATCAAATCATTGTCCCCGGAGACTGTCTTTCACTGGACAGTCTCCGGGGACAATGGAGGTGGCCAGATCTGGGCTGTATGATGGATGGGGGACTACCGCCCAGCCTAGTTTGCCGATCGCCTGATTTGTTGCCAAAGATTTGTGTGGTCTTGCACTGTCATGGTGAGTGTGGAAGTGGATCCTTTTCAGATTCTTGTTTGGTTTCTTCCTTCTTAATGCCTTCTCTAAGCTTCTGAGTGTTACCTGCTGGTCACAGTATGGCCACATTCCAGAAAATCAAGGAGAATAAAACTCCCGTCATCCCAAAAAACAGTCACCATGACTTTCTGTGCTGATCGCTGGCTCTTGAATTTCTTAGGCCTTGGTGACCATTCCATGGATTGATTCTTCATTTCCAGAACGTAAAGATGCACCCACGTTTCATACCCTGTCACCAGATTGGAAAAAAAAAAAGTGTCTTCATTGGCTTTAAAAATGCTTCCAGCAGATCATCAGAGCAGACTTCCACCCTTCTCTCCTTCAAATCGGGCGTCAACTGCCGAGGTACTCACTTTGCACACACTTTCAGATACCCTAAGTCTTTCACCCTCTTCTGTGCGGCATTGTGACCACAGTCCAGTCTTGCAACAAGCTCACGGATTGCGACTCGTTTTTTCTGCACGAATCAATTCATCCACTCGCTGGCGATCGTGCCAGTGGTTGCAGATGATGGTTTCCCACTGCGTGGTTTGTCTTCAATGCTGGTTTCCCCTTCTTTAAACTTCTTCATCCATCTGTGCACATTGCTCTTGTCAATGACGCTACCTCCGTAAATATTCTGTAGCCTTCTGTGTATGTCGGACAGCCTGCACTCTTCCTTCGTAAAGAACTCAATGATGGCACAATGCTTCTGCTTGGGAATTCATTATCTGTCTGCACTGAAGAAGAAGGGTTACTATACTCTACCAACATGTGCAATTTGAACGACCTTTATCAGTTAATAAAAAAGTTGTGCCTACTTTTGCATTACTTTTGGTACAACCCTCGTACTACTCTGTAAAAGCAGTTGTTTTTGTGTGCGAGCTTTTTTTTTTTTTTTTTTCTTTTTGTGCCACTGTTGTCAAGCATCTTGGAAAAAAGGAACTATATATCAAAACCAAAATTAAGTATCAACAAGTTAGGTGAGTAATAAAAGGAAACAATATTTTATGTCAAAAATTTCAGCTACAAGATCTTATATGAAAAGTAACAACTAAAAAGAAAAAAATATGCAGAGAACTTATAACTGTTTGTATTTACACTGCCTTCACAGAAATAATAGTGATTAGGAAAAAGACTACATGAATGAGCACTAACTGAAACTGTACTCAAACAGCAGTCCAAAAATAATGAAGGTTAAATGTTTTCAGTACTTAATAGCATTTCTTTTTTTCCCCGCACAACTCTCACATACGTAAAAACTTTGCTAAATGTAACACCAAGAGCAAAATAGCAGAATGGTGCCAACATATGCTGCAGATGTGTCCAGTTTAAATATATAAAAATTTCGGCAATAGTAACAAAAAAAAAAAAAACTCACCAATAATTATGCATATTCTGCTGACCAGATGATACATTATTTTGAACAGAACTATTACCAATCTCAGCTGGAAGCTGATTTTCATACGTATACAATGCGTAATACACCCTGTAATGAAGCCTGAAAAGACAATGAGAATAATAATAAAAAAATTATATCATTATAGTACACACATTACCTTCAGAACAGCTTTAATTTCATACAGAAAAAATTAGTGGACTATAAACAAAAAACAAGTAAAAATGGGTGGGGGGATGATTATCCTAATAGCCACTACGTAAAAAAACTAACTCATGCTAGCCATATACGCATGCATACATGGGACAAGCAGGTGAAAAACATGGACATAACTTCTAGAGTTGAAACTATCATGAAATGTGCGTTAGTCTGTACCTACAGATGTTTTAATGAGGGGCTGGACAATCTGTTAACAGACTTCCAACTGATTGTTGGAAGGCTGTTTAAGGAATTTTCCAAGAGTTGAAGACATCAAACTTTTTAAAGTTTAATTTCCTTGAAAATGCATAGTTTTCCATTAACTAATGAACCATTTGTCTAAAAAAGTGGTCTAAGTGCTGGCTTCTGACCATTCGTTCGTTTGTTTGTTTTTTTCTTTTTTGATTGGAGATTTAACAACCACTGTGAGCAACTCGGATTATAAGCAGTCGCCCGTCCCTAATTTAAGGTAACTGGTTATAGGGAAGGGAGAGAGCCAGTGCAGTAAAACAAACACAACATTCATGCCTCACCGGGATTTGAACCTGGACCCCTTTTCAACAAATGATCAGAAGCCATCGCTTAGACCACTGCACCAACAGGGCGGTCATCTGGGTTTGGATACAGTGTGGCATGGATGTTGTATTTATCTTATGGTACCGGCTTTCCTCTCCCTTCCCTCAAACAAGTGACTCTAAATTAGGGATGGGCGACCAGTTATAACCCATCGAGTTGCTCATGGTGGTCATTAAACCTCAGACCATACCAGATCAATAACTTCTTATATCAACAAATGAAAAGATAATGTATTTTCGTTTTTGTTTCCAAAAAATTAAACTTTAAAATCTTAACTTCAATTCTCCATCTCCATCTTTTGTCCCCCATAAAGACATGTTCTCTGCACTGTGAGTATGCAGCAACATGTTTGAACATTAATTTCACTTCAAGCAAAGGAAAAAATGCTTGCTGCCCCCTTGACACAGAAAATCAACTGATTATGCCACGGAAATTAAAATATATAACTACACATTACAAGACTTGTAAAAGAGAATTAGGAGCCAGTGCCCAATTTCTAAGGGACCAGGATTTTTCCAGCCCTGCACTAGTGTTATGCAAAATGTAGAAAATGAGCAAAATTATCAATTTGTGCCTCTAGCAGCATGAAGATATTGAAAAATCTTGGAAACAAAGAGCATTTGCTTGCAACATGAATGTGATAAATTTGGACATAAGCACATACCCATTTATTAACAATTTAAACTTTGACTTGCTATGAACACAATTAACAATCCATGTTGCATAAAACGTTAAACTCTATATGCCATTTTCATTGTCACCCAATTACTGCAAATGAAGGAAACAGCATTATGAGTGGCTATGTTTGTTCTCTTGTACTTGGTCTGTGGGCAACAGTTTCACATAAAAACTAAAAATGGCAACAGTGTGCAGATGGGCAACCAAGTTTACAGCACACTGGAAGTATTCATTGTCTACTTACCCTACCAGGATGAGCCAAAATTTTGTCCCATTGTCAATTTAAAAGTTTAATAATATAAGAAAGCAGTATGTGCTCACCTTATTTGGCAAAATACAGGCTGCTCTTTTCTCTAGTCCCTTGCCAACCTTCCACCAGCATCATGACCCCATAGCGGTGCCACTCAGCAAGTTTCGAAACAAATTCTTGGCTGCTAGACTCCACATTCCACAGAAGTAATGTGTCATCATGTACATGGTGAGTACCTTTTACGAACAAAAAAATTCAAGGACTATTGAAGGACTTTTCAACAGAAAATTTTTCTTTTTCTAGGGCAGTATCGGCAATATTTATTTGGCTTAAAACAGTGTTCAGATTTTACAGTGAGTTACTGGCTTTGGGAAGTTCAGTATGAACTACTTATTTACTAATGCATTTTGCCAGAAAGAGTTAACATTAATAACTATTGAATAAAGACAAACTTCTTGTATTGTTCCTTAACATGCTATAGGAACAAGCAAAAGGAAATTGCAAAAAAGGGAAATTAACTTTATTAGACGAAACCCATCGGAATCAACGGTTAGTTTGTTCTTGTTTTTTAATAAAGTCATATGAACACAACAAATGTAAACTTTATTTGATTAACAAATTCATTCAACCACTTCAATAAAGACAACAGTTCAGGTTCATGATTTGATTTTTTTTTTTTTTTTACTGAAGGTTTAATAACCATTGTGAGGAACTGAATGGGCTATAAGCAGTCGGTCATCCCTAATTTAGGGTCACTATTTCCAGGAATGAGAGAGAGCCAGTGCCCTAAGACAAACACAATATCCGTGCCTCACCGGGATTCGAATCAGGATCCTTCACGAACAAATGATCATAAGCCAGCACTTAGACCACTGTGCCACCAGGGTGGTCAGGTTCGTGATGAACATCACGACCGCACCCTTTTGCAGTCGTAGAATGTGAGACGGAAGTCCACTCATGTCGATCGTGTGCAAAATTCAACTGGATAGCACGCTCTTTCACTCTCATCTTCAGTCACAACTGTGTTTGTAAATGTTGTTGGAATGAGAATCACGTTGGGAATACTCTTCATTCTCTCTTGCCTGAGACATATAGTTGCGGCCCGTTGATCGCTAATGCCTTCCAGAAACGCTCTTACATTTTATTTTATTTTTTTTTCTGCGGGAGACATTCTGTTAAGGGTAAGTATGCAATAAAGTATTTACTTACTTTAGGGATGATCACAGAACACCATGCACACACTAAGTCTGACACTGAACTGAGCGCCAGATGTAGATAAGGGGAACTTTGCCATCCTGTCATGCCCGAACCATTGCTCCAATCTCAGTTTTCTCTTCGACTGGCACATCTACATGGTAAGACCTTTATTTTGATACCTCAACCATATGTTCATGTTCAGCCATTCTCTCAAAATAGGTCTCACAGTAAAAAACCTTATAGAATGAATATATAGATAACATACAAGTAACTGTGTTGTGAGATTAGATATTTAAAAAAGACACCCAGGTGTGGGGGGAAAGTGGTGTTAGTGCGTGTTTCTGTTCAAAGATATTTTTTGCATAGCAAACTAATATATTATTAATTATTATAGGATCAGCTACACAATTACTGTAGTGGCCTAAAGGATTAGAAACACAATATTAATAACACTGCAGTGTTATTAATATTAGCACATCTACAGTGTTAGCACATCTACACAGACTTTTGGAGACTGAAAGTTAAAAACCCTGTGCAGTGTGCATCTTTGGGAAAATGTTGCTTTGAAGCTTTAGCTAAACCCCTTTTTCCCAAGTATTGGGAATATGACATTACTTTTGAATGCATATTTTGCATGTAACACATGTCCCATTTTAAACAGTCAAAAGTAAAATAAATAAAAAAATTATGACTTAAGCAAAAACTTACATTGCAGAATTCATACTTCAAACTGAAAACTATGAAATCATTACTGACTAGAAAAAAAAACTGTAAATGGGGAAGCAAAAAACAGCAAAACAAGAAATGACAACAAATTTTCAGTGTACTAAGTTTTCTTTTGAATCTGTTCTGACACAAATTAAATTTATCAAAGCCAAAGGAACTGGTATAAAAAACAGTAGTATCTGACAGAACAAGAAGTTTATAAATTGGGTTTTTAATACCGCAGATATTGCTGTAAACGGAAACATGAACTTATGTCGTCTGGCGGCAGACTTGTGCATTAAGAAATTATAAGAGAAACATTTTGCAGCACAAACATTCTCCAACAAAGAAAGAATTTTTTGAATCGGACTCTTAGAAGTAGAGACATCAACAAATATAAGATATGCATCTACGTCCCCTGGCGGGGGAAAACCATGCATTATTTTAAAAAGAAAACATTCTCAAAAGATTTTTTGATGTGAGCAGTATGGGTTTCAAATCTTTTATTGAGCAAAATCAGAAATAAAGAACTGGGAAGACGGGCAACATTCTATGTCTCAAAGGAAAATAACAAATGCAGGGTATATGGATAGAATTAAAACAATATATACAAATATATAGCTAATTACAGGAGAGGTGCAGCTACTCGATGCTGCAGGAGACATAGGGAGAGTCCAGAGAGACGCAAAGGTCATGGAGGTACGTAGGACGTTCCCAACAGCGGAGGGAGGGAGTCCGCACATAACAAAACACGTCAATGACCGGCAAATAAAGAAGTCCGAAGGTAGAAGAGGCCACATGCTGTAGAAGGAGGAGGCAGCAAGTTGGGTGGCAAAGTCCTGGGAGTACTCACAGCAGAAGGCGCTAGGTGGTGGAAGGTGAGTGGTATGTATGGGTCCACAAAATAATCTTTTTCAGTTGAGTTTTCAGGAGCTAAGATTTTGCTGCAAATACACCAGAGGCAGAAATTAATGCATACATCCCCTGGTGGCAAACCATTCTTTACCAAATATTAGAAATTATGTGCAAAAGATTTCCCATCAAGAGCTGTATCCAGTGCAGAAAGAATTTTTTAAATCAGAGTTTTTAGAAGAAAAGATACCAGGGGAAATGCAATTTACCATTATGCCCCCTAGCGGAGAATCTATGAATTACTCAAAAATTCTGAAATTATGTAATTATATGAAAAACATATCACACCAGAAACTATCCAACAAGCAAGGAATTTTTCAAATCGGACCATTGGAAGCAGAGATATTGAAAAGAATAAGATATACATTTACGCCCCCAGGCGGAGAAACCATGCAATAATTGAAAAAGAAAATATACCAAAAAGGTTTATTGATGTGAGCAGTATCGGTCCAGGAAATAATTTTTTCAATCAAGTTTTCAGGAGCTGATGTTGCTGCAAATACATCAGAAGCAGAAATTAACACTTACACCCTATGGTGGCCAAATTATTCTTTACCAAATATTAGAAATTATGTGCAAAAAATTGCCCATTAGGAGCTGCATCGTGCGCAGAAAGAATTTTTCAAATTGGAGTTTTAGAAGCAGAAATATTGAGAGAAATGCAGTTTACTTTTATGCCTCCTAGCAGAAAATCTATGAGTAACTTGAAAAAGTGACTATACCTAAAGTAGTCTTCAACATTAATGGAATCGAAGGGTACAAAAAAATTTTTTAATAAACAGATATATGGAATAAAATGTATTTTGACTTTGATATCATTTGCATTTACACCTTCTAGCAGCAAAATTGTAAATTGAAAGAAAAATGAAGGATCATCATTCGTACATTTCAAGCTTCCTAATACAAAAAGAATTTTTGAAATCGGACTATTAGTTGCAGAGATATGGTGTCCACAGACAGATGAACGAACAAACCGGTAACATAAAAACGATATTTTTTGCAAAAGATGTGCTTTTTTAAAAAGGACAGTAAATGGCAGGAAAGAATACTGGAATTATGATTATATGATTCTCAAAAATCAAGGACTTTTCATGGATCCAAAAGTTTTTCAAGTACTTTCAAGGCCTTGAAAATAGTACTTAATTTCCAAGGACTTTTCAAGGAGCATACGCACCATGATGTAGAAAATGGGCCATAGAATGAAATAGGTAGTAATCAAATGGGGCAAGGTCTGGACTGTATGGACGATAGTGTAGAACCTCAACCCCTTCCAATTCCTATAGCTTTCAATGGAACGCATCAAGGTGTGACTTGGGGTATTATCCACTTGCAGCAATGCCTGCTTCATATTGCTGAGCATTGGTGTGAAGCATGATGGATCCTCTGCAGATGTTTGGCAGAGGGTTCTCATCCACATACTGATCATCTGACACGAGCTCCGGATGAACAGGGCTCTCACAACCAGTTGAACAGCATGACTTTCTTCTTGAACTGTCCTCTTTGCATCACGGGCTGTATTTCCTAACATGGCCTAATTAGAGGAAGAAATCCATGGGAGTTAGATCCAGGGATCGTGGAGGCCACACTACGGGACCACCATAACCGATGATCTGTCGCCCGAAAGTTTCGGACAGGAAGTGCTGTACCGCTGTTGGTTGAGGTGCCGGAGTGCCGTCATGCTGAATCCATAATGAGCGTACATCATGCAGCGACAGATCATCTAACCCCTCAGGTAATGTGCTTTGTAACAGCTGCAGGTATCTTCGTCCATTTAATGCACCCTCATAGAACATAGGCCCAACAAGTTGGTCCTTCCAGATGCCACACAAGACATTGATCGACCAGCGCACCTGATACCTCATTTTCCGCATAAAAAATGGATTCTGAACTGCCCAATAATGGATGTTTTGTTTGTTCAGCACACCGGCGCGTGTGAACTGCGCCTCGTCAGTCCAAAGGATGTTTGATAGAAAGGCCGCATTTTCTTCTACGGTGTTAATTATAAATTTGCACCAATTTAGACGGCGTTGGTTATCACCTGGCATCAGTACATGCAGCGGTACTGTACGGTACGGGTGGGCACCATGCTGATGCAAAATGTTCCACACATGGGACTGTGATAAGCCACATGCCATACTGACTTCCCTCGTACTGGTGTGTGGGTTGGCCAAAACGTATGCCAGAACATCGACTGGTTGCACATCCCTACCCATTCTGATGGGTCGGCCCAAACTGGGACACACTACAATACTGCATGTCTCTCGTAGCCGTCGAACCGCGAGACTGATGGTCCACGCTGTCGCCGATGGATGAGTCGGAAATCGTAAGCCATACTGGCACGACGCTTCCCTCGCCTTGTGTCCGAATTCTCCATATAACAGTACCATCTCGCAATACTGTTCATTCGAATAGCCTGCCATGCTCGTTCTTCACCCGATACTCACGCTACGAATGACACAGCTCCTGACCGACGATTCTTTATACATTGCCACGCCACGCCACGCCTGATACGGCAAGTGAGGTGTTATGTCGCACCAGAATGTGCATACGACACTTACAAGAATGTGGTCGCATACGTCATACATTTCTCTCTGCTAGACTGTTACCGCGACAACGACACGAACCGGCTTCGCACAAGTTCACGTTTCCAGCCTTTTACTTACCCCAGCCATTTCTACCATATGTTGTCTCCTACTAATTCGTTGATGCTCTACAAGTTTCTAATTGATCTTGTTCCCGTATTTCTCATGGTTTCCGAGATAGGAGTGCTAACTTCCATATTTCGCCACTAGGGGCGCTGCAGTCACTCTCATCCGACAGCGCATGGTTGTTTTACTATCCCCTGCCTAACTTCCATAGCTGTCTTTGTTCCCAACTTATTGAGGTGACTTAGCATTTTAGGAATCACCCTGTATATCCAGTTGCAAATCACTTGTGACAATAGAATACAAAAACTTAATTGTCCTGTGGATTTTACAGCAATCTGTAACACAGTGGCATGTTGCTCCACTTGCTGAGGTGTCAATGCATGGGGAACCAATGACATCAGGAGGAGAAACCAAGCTGGTGAAACTGATAAACAATGGTAGATCGGAAACACCCCACCTTAGGAGTCAGTTGTTATGTACTGATACTGTAGTTTGCTGTCACAGCTTCAATGAGGGTGTCAGTGTTGGTAGTTGATGGATGTCCTGACATGGGCCTACCTTCGAAACTGCTGTTCCCAGCACTGGCAGGAATTTTGTTAAGTGCTGCAGTCCACTATTCCCCCGCCATCAACTGCACAAATTTCGCTTGCTGCTACGGCCACATTTATCCTTTTTCTAAAAATGGTATAGAAGCATCCAGACTTCACATTTATCAACTTCCATCCTTTTCTCACCTGATAATACAATGTGGCTCCCTATTAAAAGCATGTCATCAGTCTTGTATGTCCCATGTCGTTGCAGTACCCAACTGATGAAGGAACACATTTCACACTGGAATAGAGGCCCAAACAATATCATGTGTAGCTCAAAATGGGAAAACTTTTAACTTGCCTTGCTATTGAAAATGTTCAAATTAATAAGATACCATATATACGCGTGTATAAGCATAAAGTTTTTGGAAGAAACTCTGCCTACTAAGTGGGGGGGGGAGTCTGCTTATACACTAGTCACTAAAAATAGGGCTGAACTTCCGAAGTGTTGCATGAATTCTCTCGTGGAATTTACCAGCAGGTTTGTTTACATTTAAGACATGCCACTGTGCAATGGTTTTCTGACTTTCAGTCAGTTATATCTTTAGCTGTGCCAACCACTTTGAGGGGAGCATAGTTGTGTATAATAACTGGTAGTTAAGTTTATACTGCTCTCAAGACATCATGGAGGACACTCCTTCCATGTGCCAATGGCGTACATGCGATGCAAAAAAGAGACATTGGTTTCACTTCAAAGTAAGAAGAAAATTACTGTTACAGAGACTTTACACATTCCATTGTACATATTTTACTTCTATTCACTGAAATATTTATGTATACATCCTTAGAAAAAATCTGATCCTTTTTCGCATTTCAGCATTTATATCACATAATGGTCCATGGAAAGCTGCAGACTCGCAGCAAATAAACAGCCGGCAACTGCAGCGTGAGGATTAACATAAAACTTCATTGGAAGTACTTCCGAAAAGTAAAAAAAATATGAAACGTTTTTTCACCCAGAGTAGGATTCCTATGGAAACAGGTGTTGCTAATATGATAAGTTATGGGCAGAAATTATGGAAGAAAATCTAATCCCATTTCAAATTAGCCATCAGCGCTATGGAAAAGCAAAGACGGTGTTTACGAAAGGTGGCAACTTGAAAAAGGCCGGCACGGCCCTTGTTACCTCTTGGGTGAAAGAATTGTGGGACACAATTTTACCAGAAATGGTTATAAAGTCTCTCAAAAAAAATGCTGCATAAATAATACAGCACATGTTACTGGAGTTATATGGAAACTCGTACTTTGAAGGTTTCTCCAGAAGATAATCTCAGAAACTTGGATAATTCATTTTACTAAATATATTTTCCAAAATCTTGAAATTTAAGGTCAGCTTATATGTGGGTCAAGGTTTTTCACAAATTTTTAGCTCTTGAAGTAGGGGGATTGGCTTATAAGCCAGTACAGTATGGCCAGAAATGAAGTATACATAACGCTATGTCAAGCCATAAGGCAGGGAATCTGTGTTTAATTTCAGAATAGTACGCATCAAAGATCTTACCACATGTGTACAAGATTCAGATGACATGGCGCAGGTGTGAACCATTTAACTCCAGACATGTTGATGCAGAACTACATCTTATGGTATGATACAGATTAGCGGTGGACGCGACATAATTGTGTGTCTGATTTCAACTCGCAATAACTCCAGGGTTATTGGGGGTTTGACAATGGAGCTAGTATTGTTTATAACACATAGGTGACATTTAGTGACAATTCTAAGTGGTGGAGCTGGCAGATGAATAGCAGTTCGCGACAGCACACAGATGTGGATGGTCATTTTTGTGCATTGTGCTGTGAGTATACTTTTGTTTTCAATACTTCTGAACTAAAGGTGATTGAACATTGGTTTTGGTATGTAATTAATGGTAACACAGTGGACGAGGCGTGTGAATTGAAAAAAATTACAATTGCACTTGTTTTTTTCACAGATTTGTAGAATTAGTGGGTAAAGAACCATTAAAAATGCCACAGAAATTTGAAGTTGAGTGCAGAAAGGAGCTGTGGAAACTGAAAAGACTGGCAGAACAGGAAATTTGTGGAACCAAGAAATCTCGAACTACCAATGCTGAGCATTCACGCTCCTATCATAGACACAAGACAGGCAGCCCTTGCAAAACTGCTGAAATTCTACTAGCCAATGTGGCTAGTGGAATAAAAATTTTACTAACTAAATGACAAAATCTACTGGCAATACAAGATTAATATATATATATATATATAATAATTCAGGAAGTTTTCTATTTACGTTTCTATGAAACTAAATGGTTGCATGTTTTTTTTTTTCTTTCTAATGAGAGAAATCTCCCCTATTAACTTAATAAAAACAGATGCAGAGCAGTTACTGCATAGGATCATTAGATTGACTGCAAATATCGCATATGCTTTTGTTACAAAATGATCGATTTTTGATCATTTATTTTCAGTGCTATAATATCATTACTCTTACTATCTTAATTTACACATACAGAATTTATTTTTGAGAGGCCATTGAATTTAGATGTCTGATTTCTTTAAATAATATTTAAAACAAATGGACAAAAGCAAGGATATATATACATAAAGTGGCACTAATAATGTTGATACAGTTTACCACTGATATGTACTGTGTCTGATCTTCCCATCAAAGGTATCTGCCCACCACAATTCAATAGCATTTTGAGGATCAAAATCTTCAATTGAAGTGCCATTGCATCTAATCATCATTAAGTCATTTAAAGTGTCACTATTCAGACATGCCTAATTACTGGTTTTTATGAGGTTCATTGCTGATGCTTCACGTCAATGGGCTAGTGGTTTGCCGCCACCGAAGTGTTCGCGCGCTGCGCTGCAGCTATTTTCTTTTGCTCCCGATACTTTCTCCTGCATTCTGGCGCAGACATTGCAGTGTTTAGCGAAAGCTGATGAGTTGCTCTTCCGAGTAGACTACATTTGATGTATTTCTGCTTGGCTTTTTCACAAGTATATGCCAACATTGTGAAATATTTCAACTGCAATCTAAAGTTTTACAACCAACACTGTATTTGATGTCCAGATCTCGACGTTAGCTTTGGTTTGAGACCAATTTCGACATTGTAGAGCTTTGCAGTGCCGAGTTATACTGATTAGAAGTTTGAGCGGCACAGGTCAACCCCCCCCCCATCGTTGCGCTGTAACTCAAAGTCACTAACAAGTCTTTGTTTCCTTAGCTATCAAATGACACTAGGTTGGTTTGGTTTGCAATGGTAATATAGAAATTATTAGACCAAACTCAATGCCCATTTTTTCGTAATGCTCAACTTTCCATACTGGCCAACTAGTACTGGTCTGATTTTAAAGACGTATTCACGTTAAAAAACCCTGCCACATACTTTCTATTGTTCCTAAGCTGCGGTGAATTTCAGAGATACCACTCGTGGAACACGCGACCTCTTCATAGCATCGTCGACGCATGGAGGCTCGATAAGAAACCTGTTTAAACATCGTGTCTGCATCGTGATTGGACTCCCGATGGGATCGCTTATGAAGCTACGATGTCCACGATTGCTCACCTGGCAGACGAATTTCCAATGAGCAATCCCCCGATGTAGCGTCTCGAAGCAGACACCACGAGAAACTACATCGGAGACGTGCCCGTGCACAAGGATCAGCCGATATTCATGTGTCTTAGACTGGGAAAACCGGTTTGAACAACAGTGCTTGGTCACTGCTTGGTGGTGTGTGATGGCGATTACATCGCAAGCATTTAAATCATGGTGGTGATGAATCATAGTTTCGTCAGTGGAAACACTGTAATGTTGATGTTAAATTCACACCGGTTTTTTTCACGATGTATCGATACATTGCCAAGTCCTAGTGGGGGAAAAGTTGGACAAAATAGTTGCTCACTTGAGGGGGGGGGGGGATCTACTCACCATCATTAGCTACTATACTAAAAAATTTACTTGCCACTACGAAATATCTAGTCGACATTTGTGAGGCCTGAAGACAGGGCATAACGCATACCTGCCAACCTGGGAAAATGTGCATCAGTAAAATTATATGTGCACATCGGTAAAATTATGTGCAACAAAAATCTGCACACTTTGGATCAAATTTTCAAACTTGTTAAAAAAGGTGACAACAATGGGATACAGTTTGTAGTCATTGCTATCATTGTTCCCATCGCATGCAACAGCAAACGTGCCTTCTTGCAAATATGTGACCACTGAAGAAATTCTCTCTTCAGAAGTTTCTTTAATTAGAGCTGTTGTTTTAGTTCTTGCACACCCATGCTTCTTTGCTATTTTGGATTTCGGAAACATTTTCCGAAATAGGGGACCGGCAAGGTCCGTGGCACTTATTAGAACATTATGTTCAATTAAAAATGACGTAAATAGCAATTCAGCATGTAGCACATCCGACTGACAGTCGCTCGCCTTGAAATAAGAGTCCACTTTCATAATTTTTTCAACACATTGTGCATTGCTTATGTGCTTGGGTCCTTTCACGTGCCAAGAAATGTAGTTTTTCCCAGCATGAGAAATGTTGAAATCAGATCGGCACACTACACAAAACGCAAACTTCGCACCTTTTTGTGATCATTTTATGCAGGGGAATTCTTTAAGTTAAACTGTCCTTAAATGCTTAAAAATATTTATTTGCCTTACTCAAGGTCATTGCATGGTTAAGAGGCAAGTAATGATAATATGAAAAACAGCAAGCAAGCATGTGCGTAACTTTCCATGAATTCTGTTCCCCTGCTGCGCAGAAAGTACCAAAGCTGAAGCGCTCGATCCGCTGCGAAGTGTGCGCGCTGCCTTGACAGCATTACAAGAAGTGCCGATTATCACGTGACCTAAAGCAGGAGTACAGTAAAGAGAGATCGAATCTGACTCGCTCCTCGGTGCACTGAGCGAGGAGGCGAAGGCAAAATTACGCAGAAGTAAATAAAAATCTCAGGAAATTAAAATCGCCAAAAATCCGTAAAATTGTTTGAGTCTTCCGTACATCCGTAAAACAGTATAAAAATCCGTAAAATTTGGCAGGTATGGATACGTAACACAGCGGGCGAATCCACTTTCGCCCCATCTTTTTTTTTTGGGGGGGGGGGTTCATATCGACACTGGAGATTTACAAACATTGCTGCAATTGTATCCTGAGAAACTGAATGCCCATCTGACATTAGTTTTCAGCTGTGCAATATCACAAGGTGCTGGATCACGGTAGTGGCACTGTTTCAGTATGCCCCACAAATAAGAATCCAGTGGTGTACGGTTGAGAGAATTCAAAGGATACGGATAGTGTGCTCCCCTGTGAGATAATGTGGTTCTGAATGTGTCGCCAGCTGAGTGTGCTACTGCACCATCCTGCTGAGACTACTCTTATCTGAAATGCAAATTTCTACTTCAACAAAGGAGTCTCAAATCTGCTACAATGGGTGAGACAACCAGTTCTCTGTACCTTTAATGACTGACAGTAACACGTCTACCATTCACATCTTCCAAAAAATAGGGTCCACTGATGCCATGGCAAGAACTCCACGCAATAACCCTTTCAGAAATTACGAAAAATGCAATTCATAAGACTACCTTATAGGTTGTCTTATGTTATAAACATGATTTTAATTAAACTATACATAATATCTAAGGTATTTTACTTTGACAATATCAGGTAAAATACCTTAGATATTATGTATAGTTTAACCCTTTCAGAGTGTAGAAAACGTTCAAGAACCTCAATCGGCTGTTCAAATACAATAAATCTGGTCCTTTATTCACATAACTGTCCAAGGCGACATGACATTCATCAGAAACCAAATATTAGGCAGAAAATGCTATTCTTTATGCACTTCTGCCAATGTGCGAGCACAGAATAAATGTTCTGTACCTTATCGGGGTCGCGTAACTTATGGCATACCTGCATATGATATGAAAATGCTCCCACTTCATGAACAAGTGTCTGCACAGATGTTCTCTTCATATTAAGTTATTTAGCAACATACTGCCAACTTTTCTTTGGTGATCTCAAAATTTTATCAAGCACAATCCCCACATGTTCATTTTCTATAGAGATGCGTTTTCATCCACAGTGATTTTTCCGTTGACACAGAATAGATCCTGTTTGCCTAAACATTTTCACCAACAACAATACTGTTTGCTTCATAAGTGGGACTTTGTGCAACTCTTCTTCAAAAAGTTTAAAAACATAATTCACATTGGTTCCCCAGGAACCGATGTGAATTATGTTTAAAACATTATCTTTGAAACATCGGTTTTCATGATGTATCGCAATATCTGCTGGTATTCAAAATCACATCTTTCTTTCTGTTTAAAAAATTGCTTTTCATAAGTTAATTATACAGAATGTTTTACCAGGTTGTCAAAATGCCAAAAGGAGGAAATATAATATACAGAACTTTTAGTGGATTGGGAGCAGAAGTCCCAAAGATGTCCACTTCATCTCAGGTTAAATGCAATAACATTTGAGTGCATGAAGACACCCCATTTGTATTTGAAAAATTACACAATGAAATCATTTTATTATTCTACAAACTATATCTCTTGAGAAACTGAAAAACAATTCATTCAGCAAAATAAGGTGGTCTTGCCTTAAAACATATTTTGCTATGCATCAAAATATATAAATCTGATTAGGGTATGCCATAAATACAAAGTTTGAAAATTTATTTATAAAGAAAACACATTAGAGAATTAAAAGCAGTTTTATATATTATACCCCATCTATACTTCAAACCCTGGCTGTGAATGAAGAAACAAACTTACCGATAGAGCTAAAGAAGAAACTTCTTATATCGTTGTTCAATTTTCGCTAAGTTGCGATGAACATACTTTTTACGTGGCTACGATACTTTAATTCGGTTGACATTAAATGTCTGTAAATACTGTTTCACACGTTATGCAAGTTCAGCTATCGGGAGATTGCAAAAGGACGTTAACGTAGTATTGGCAATTGAAGTCAAGTATATTAATAATAAGTATCTATACTTACAATATTCATAGTGGTTGTCGGGGCTTCATATATGCGTCATCTAAGAATGTGAATTCTTTCAATTGTGAAGTTAAAATTCATGATATTGTAAAATCTGCACCAGATAAAATTAAACAAGATGAATTTTTTACAATGCAAAAAAATCCTTTAACATCGATGAAATAAGAAACTGAATTAAAACCTTGTTGAATTTTTTAAAAACGAACTACTATCCTGAAGAGGAGACAATCTTGACCGCGAAGCACCCTGACACATAATGAAAACCAAAGATGAATTATACTTTTGCCCAAACCTCAAAAATAAACAATCTTGAAAAAGAAAATACAAACATACAAATCTCCCGAATGCGAAGCACCAAACTAGTTTCTGCTAACATTTATAGCCATCATCAGTGGTAGGTGCACGGACATTAGGATCACCGCACTCACTCGCTCAGGTATGCAGCTTAACCCCAATGTATGTTCAGCCCCGTCGTATAGATATTTGCGCATCATGATTTGGGTTCAACTGCACATATCAATGGTGTCGCCATCTGTAGTCAAACAAAAATATACTAGTAGCTTTTACATAGAAATATTCAACTGTATTTTTAAGTACTCTACTGGACTATTAACGTTACAGTTGTATCTTTTGGTTTTCTCAATGACTACAGCCTCGGAGGTTAGAATCTGGGCATGTGATCTATGTGATGTTAGAATTTTTGTGTTAGTCCAATCAGGAGTTACATGATTTTTGATACAATGTTGTATTAATGAAGTTTTTTCATCTCTTCTTGTCCAGTTTGTAATATGTTCATTTAATCTAGTCAAAAATCTTCTACGCGTACTTCCGATATATACTTTGTCTTTTTGGTTATCAAAATATGATAAGATGGCGACGCCATTGATATGTGCAGTTGAACCCAAATCATGATGCGCAAATATCTATACGACAGGGCTGAACATACATTCGGGTTAAGCTGCATACCTGAGCGAGTGAGTGCGGTGATCCTAATGTCCGTGCACCTACCACTGATGATGGCTATAAATGTTAGCAGAAACTAGTTTGGTGCTTCGCATTCGGGAGATTTGTATGTTTGTATTTTCTTTTTCAAGATTGTTTATTTTTGAGGTTTGGGCAAAAGTATAATTCATCTTTGGTTTTCATTATGTGTCAGGGTGCTTCGCGGTCAAGATTGTCTCCTCTTCAGGATAGTAGTTCGTTTTTAAAAAATTCAACAAGGTTTTAATTCAGTTTCTTATTTCATAGATGTTAAAGGATTTTTTTGCATTGTAAAAAATCCATCTTGTTTAATTTTATCTGGTGCAGATTTTACAATATCATGAATTTTAACTTCACAATTGAAAGAATTCACATTCTTAGATGATGCATATATGAAGCCCCGACAACCACTATGAATATTGTAAGTATAGATACTTATTATTAATATACTTGACTTCAATTGCCAATACTACGTTAACGTCCTTTTGCAATCTCCCGATAGCTGAACTTGCATAACGTGTGAAACAGTATTTGCAGACATTTAATGTCAACCGAATTAAGAAACTTCTTGACGACAGTGTGTTTTGGGTTCGTATTGATAAAACGGTCAACATTCTGAAACCGATAGTGGATTTACTTAACAAAATTCAGTCAAATGAGCCACAGACATTCTGTGTTTTCTGAATTTGAAAATCTTCAGGCTATTTTAAATGAACAGCTGCCTGTATCCCCTCTGCAAAAAGCTGAAGAACAATTGATACTAACGGAATTTACAGAAAGGAAAGAGTTTGACCTAGAACATATTCATTTAGCATCAGATCTTCTGAATCCAGTGTCACAAGGACGTAAATTAGGTCCCATCCAATTGATTGATGCAATAAGTTTCATTTGTGATGTGGAACAACACATGGGACTAAATAGCATACAATTAAGAACAGATTTGGTAAACTACAGAGACAAAGATGGACTGTGGGCAAGGAAGTTTGTATGGGAAGTAGTTAGCATCATGAGTCCCATACAATGGTGGAGAGGAGAGGGACAAATGAACTGGTGGAAGTTGCCATTAGCATCTTAAGTGCACCAATAACATCAGTGGCCACTGGAAGATCATTCAGCACATTCAGCTGGATCCACAGTATAAAAAGAAATTGCTTGATATCAGAAAAGGCTGCAAAATTAACCTATTTGTCATTCGACTGGAAATTGTTAAATCAAAAATGCATTTCCAAACCAGATTTAGATGAGCATGAGCACAATGAAAGTACTATGTCTATAATGTTTAGCATGTTAGATGACAAGAAAAGTCAGAAAATGGGAAGGAAATGGCAAGATATTCAGAAACAGAAGAATTTTAAGATGAAACAAGCTCAAGTGATTCTGACTGTGAAGAGTCTGAATCACTTTCCAATTCAGATGAATAGAACATTAATGCGATAAAATGCTGAGGAGCTGCGATATATCCTTTAATATTGTAAATTAATGAGTAAAGGAGACTATTTTGACTTAAAATAAAGGTAATTTTTCATAAAGGTGTAATTGTTGATTTCCTTCCTCATAAGAAAATTGTACACAGATAAGAAATGTCCATGCTAGATAAAAAGTAATTATTTTGTTTTTTTACTTATATTGCAGTACCAGTATTTTTTTAAATCATATTGAAGGAGTTTAGACTGAGAAATTATTTTACTATCATCTTGAAATACTTGCTCTTTAAGGTAATGAGCTAAATTCTTACTTTTTCATTTTAATCTATTTCATACTACTCAGTTTAGTCATCATATGTCATGAATAAACTGTTTAAGGGTAAATAAGCAGTTAAACTTGAAAACAAAAACACTATAAATACCCACTAAAATACCCTAGTTTTTATCCTGGGTATTTTCCCGCATAAAAATAAATACCCAACTATTTTACATCTCTAATCACCATGCATTACAACCATTTTCTTCACAAACCAAAATCACACTGAAGCTTCGTCATACCACACGCCTGGGAATAACAACTATGTATAGTGCCGTACCCTTTCAGCATACTTTATTTCCAGCCATAGTGTACACACGGTAATTAAAAACATGGGCAAGTGGCTCTAAGCGTGAAGTTCTTCAGTTTGGTAACATTTTTCTTCATTTTAAAGCAAAGAGTTGAGATAAATATCATGTAAATTGTGAATGCTCTTCATCTGGTCCACGAGTCACTTTTACACTGCCTCACTGCTGTCTTGGCACTTAAATAACTGCTAATTTGTTCTGATCAAAATGTAACACTGCACATAAACACTATTTAAACAAATACAATAACCTTTAGACACAAACATGGTTTTCTTTGAAGAAAATATTCCTCTTATGTCTAAAAAATTTAACAGAGACTGCAAAGACAAAGCTACATTACATCAGAAATTAATAAAAAAATTCTCAACTTACCCATGATTGATTTTTAAAGTATTCATACAGTACAGCAGAAAGGTTGCATTGCAGTACAGAGCCTCTAAGACATCAACTGTATAACCAAGGAGATGAATTATTTCAAAGATATCACTGACTGCCTCAGAGAGAAGAATTATTGTAGTTATAAAGCACCATGGGCTTATATTCTGCAAGTAATAATAATGACACCATTTTATATTTAAATTTAAAGTAACGTTTGAAAAACTGTCATAAATTCAGGTTTTGCAAAATACAGATTGTTATGAATACATTAATTGGAAAATTTTATTTGTAGTTAGTTAGTTAGTTATATATATATATATATATATATATATATATATATATATATATACTGAAGAGCAAAACTGAAAACTAAGGAAAAACTTTAGAATTTAAAACGAAAGTTGCAAAATAATCTGAAGATTAAAACGCGCTACGCAGCAGTTTTGAAAATTCAGAATTCACATTCTATTAAGAAGAGACCTAAGCAAAAAAAAAAAAAAAATACATATATATTTTTGACTCATACCAAGTACAACATAGAAAAGGTTATGTATCTACCGGTGTGAGTAAAAAGGAGAAAAGATAAAAATAAAATAAAACAACTGAATGTAGAAAGTGTCGAGAATACTGAGCCTCGGCTTTATCAAGGACCAGCAAAAACTCTGCATTTTCTCACTTCCACAAAGACCTAGTTGGAAATGGGTTTCTGCAAGGCCATAGATGCAAGTATCAGCCCACCAAAAATTGTTTTAAAAAATATATATATGTCATGACCTCCGCAGAGTTGTATGACCTAGCACTAGTTAACAATTTCGCTTGCATCCATAACCCTCCTGGCCCGACCCAAGCTCTTCATCTGTTACTATTAAACAGAGAGAAGAAGATTAAAGAGAACTCAAGCTGTGAGAGTGACATAATAATTAGAAATAATTTTCAGCTATAACGAAATGCCAAGTTCGCCTGAGAGAGAATTTAAACCTGAAAAGCAATGCAAAAGAAATCCAAATTTTTACATTGCAATTAAAAAAGGAAATATTAATTATACACGGGGTTTTTTTTTAATAGGCAGTGACAAGAAAGAGACAATAAAGTTAACTTACTTTATTGGAAGAAGAAAAATAAGTTTACAGGAGTAAGAGTAGGCAAAAGGTAATCAATAGATGACATGTTCCACATGATGACCATCCGCTGTCACAACATGGCAAATACGTGCTTCGAAGTGCTGAAATACCGACAGGAAGATGTTTGACGGGACCCGTGCAATTTCCTGTTGGATGGCACATCGGAGGTCAGGCAATGTTCACGGGTTGTCCTGGAACATCCGATCTTTTAGATAGCCCCATTAGAAGAAGTCAAGCGGTGTTAAATCGGGGCTTTACAGAGGCCAAGAGAAAGTGGCTGAAAAACGTTGGGAAAATCATCTGGCGATGACCCGTGGGCCAAACTGCTGGTGGAGCAAATCAAGAACAGCATTTGTGGAGTGTGGAGGTGCTCCGTCCTGTTGAAATGGGCAGTTGTGAATCCAGTTTTTCAGGACTGCAGTGGGGGAAAAAAGATTCTTCAAAAGGTCACTGCAGGTGGCAGTGGTAACTGTGGACTCCAGGGAAAATGCCCAGTGAAGCCATCACCACTTATTGCACACCAAATGGTTAGCTTCAGCGGATGGAGAGACTTCACAACACAGACCACTGGCTTCTCGCTTCCTCAGTTGCTATAATTTTGCCGGTTAATGTAGCCATCCAACCAGAAGTTCGCCTCATTACTGAAGACAATGCTCTTCACATCAAAGTTGTGCTCATTGATCAGTGAACACGTCCTTCACAAACTCATAACGCTGCTGAATGGCTATTGCGCTCAAAGGCTGATGAACCTGGATTTTGTAGGGAAACATGTCCAAATCCAATGCCACAATGTGCCATGCAGATGCTGGGCTAACGTCTAGTTGCTGCGTAAGTCATCGTGTTGACGTACCGGCTTCTTTGTGCAGAAGTTCTCATGCAGCTTTGATGGTTTCCACCGTCCGCGCTGTTCTTCTCTTCCTCGCCATGCTTGCCACGTCATCTATGACACTGCCGGTTTGTTTGAATTTCACTACCAATTTGGTCAGCTATGCACGGGATGGTTAATGACGATTCTTAAACGCTGTACCCAACTTTCGTAACACCTTTGTGGGGTTTCTGCCCTCCACATACTAATTTTTCACCAAGATAACTCTTTCTTCTCTGATATATTGCTGCATGTCAAAAATTGTGTGTCCACCGTCCCACTACTTCCTCACGAATGTCTGTCGCCTACTGATCGATGTCTCAGACTTACAGCGCCATCTCGTAATTCTTTAACGATTTATTCCACAGTTAAGTTTTCACAACCCAGTGAAATACCCGGTATATATATATATATAAACAGGGGATGGACAAAAATATGGAAACACCTGTTTAAGTATGAAGAAAATGACCAACGTTTTCCATGTTGCTGTCTAGACATTGATCTGTGTGTTACAAGTGAATTATGTTGGAGCTTACAGAGTTTCAAAGAGGGCAAGTTGTTGAGCCCTGTATGGTGGGTGCTTCCGTGACCAAAGTAGGAAGTTTATTTGGTGTACCGCAAGGTATTGTAGTGAAAGTTCTGACCGCATATTGTGCTTCTTGAAATCCCAGGATACAAACAGTGTTTCCTGCAGGCGGAGCCATTTATCAAGACAAAAAGACACCAATTCATACAGCTCATATCGTTCAATCATGGTTTCCTGAGCATACAGAGATGCCAAGTACTACGGATATCATGTTCGTTCTACGGAAGTGTGAAAAACTACGGATTTTCCCAAAAAATCTCGGATATTTCCGGAAAACTTATTTTTTTTTAATTATTTAAAAAAAAAAAAAAGTCAAGCATAGTCAAATGTGATTTTTGCGATAACGTCACAAAGCCCTCGCACAGCAGGCATGTTTGGCTGGCCGACCAGCAAGCGGAAATGTTGCAGCGGAGATCATTCTGTGTGATCACGTGACTTTGTACCTGGCTTGCCGTGGATGATCACGCGCAGTGTATTTGCCCAGAGCAAGAAAAAATCTCTCCCTGTGTCTTTGGCGACCAGCCAAAGAAAACGTCTAGCAGCTGCTGGGTGTGTGCCCAGTTGTGACCTACTTTCCCACGCTCCTCGCTGTCGGCAAAGAGCTTAATTGTTTGTTACTTTGACAGTTTTGCAAAGCGCAGTTGGTTTTTTTTGTTTTTGTTTTTTCTCTCTTCTAAAAAGGTTCTGCTAAACAAAGGGATGATTTATTTTATCTTGTCAGATTCACAAGAACTTTCTTTCTTTTTTAAAAGATTGTTTTCCCCAGATCATTCTTCGTTGGGAATCTTTTTAATTTTTTTTTTTTCGTTACTCACTTGCGTTTTAAGTTGACATTTTACTTGCTTACATCTTAGCAGAAAATTTCTATTATGTTAATGAAACGTTTCATGGATTTTTATTGTAATTTGTTTTATTTGCATTGCCTTTTTATTTTATCCTTTTTTTTTCCAGAATTGATTTATTTATGCAATTTAAAAAAACCTTTTTGATAATTTTTTTCATATAAACATTTAATGCTAATTTTCTACTTATCCACATAATAACGCTATGAAACCTTTCAAAGTTAATTGTTCCGTGCGTCTGTCTTTGCTCCCATTGTGTTTGTCGTGCACAAATTTAATTGCAATAGCGTCAGGTAAAGGGCCACCTGTCTCTACTAATATTCTTGGATCTAAAACGCAAAAAAGTTGTCAAAAATTCAAGGAGAGTTATTTGCAAAAATTTCCGTGTCTAAAATCGTCTCGGGTATCCAAAAACCATGGGTTTTGTTCCCCGTGTGCTGTTGATTTTTCAATCGCACACGGCGGAAAAGACGATTGCGATCGGCATTTTCACTCTAAAAAACAGGAGGAATAACCATAAGTGTGTGGCATCACACACTTATGACATAACATATTTATTAAAAGCTGGAGTTGCAATGGTATGTATTTTTTGTGTATTTACTCAAGTTTTTTTTCCCCCATCTTAAGGGTATGTTGCAAAATTTATCCAAGTATTGTCCCCGATCCAGATTAACATGTTGCTACAAATGTAGCAGTGTACTCTGGGAAATGGTCATGCCTGCAAATTTTAATGTGAGAACTTGACTTGACCTCACTACGGAAAAACTATGGGCGCCGTGCACTTGGACTACTGATGACTTCCTTCAGATGTTGGCATCTCTGAGCATACTGCTGAGGTTTCCTCATGTTCCCTAGTCCTCTCAATCGCCAGACATCACTATAATAGAGCCCCTATGGGCCGTTTTGGAGAACAAGGTTCGAGCACACTATCCACCTCCAGCATCTTTATGGGAACTTGAACAGGTGTTGCAGGAAGAATGGTATAACATCCCACTATCCACCATCCAAGCCTTATATTTGTCCATTCCCAGGAGAACCCAGGCCATCTTGATTGCAAAAGGCTGCCCTACACCATATTAGGTATGGAATTCCTTCTTTTACCAGGTGTTTCCATATTTTTGTCCATCCCCTGTATGTAAATACACTATCTGCCAACAAGTAATTGGACACCCCTGCAATCGACGATATCTGCGATCCCAATACCAGTCACGGCCGCAGCTATTAAATATCTTGTGGGAAACAACAACGCAACCAGTCGCATGCAAGATGATACGCAGGCAGTTCGGAGCTCTCTGATTTCGAGAAAGGTGTAATCGTCAGGTATCACAGAAATGGCCAATCCATACGCGACATATCCAGCGAGTTGAAGTACCCAAAATCGACAGTGGCCTACGTGATTGGCAAGTGGAAGGTGACTGTCGGAATGTGCCCCGACCCGGCAGACCCACAAAACTGAGAGTTAGAGACCGACGGGTGCTGGCCAGAGAAATTCGGAAGAACCGCACCAAATCGATGGGCCACATCCGCGAGTAGTTTCAACAGGCATCCGGGAGTGTTCTTTCAATGAATGTCATCCGTAAGGAAGCGCATCTGCTTGGTTATCATGGACGTGCTGCCGCCTACAAGCCTTTGATCACCAAGTCCAATAGCGCTGCTCGGCTAACGTCGTGCAAAGAACGTCGACAGTGGACCGTTTAACAGTGGAAACAGGTTCTCAGGAGCGACGGATCAAGGTTCACCCTCTACCGTTCGGATGACAGGGTCTGGGTTTCGAGTCTGTCTGGAGAACGCCTCCTGCCGGAATGTATTGTGCCAACTGTGAAGTTCGGCGGCGATGGAATTATGCTATGGGGGTGTTTCTCCTGGTATGGCACGGGACCCTTGGTCGCAATTCCTGGTAGACTCAA
Organism: Macrothele yani; assembly: GCA_039090855.1. Lineage (NCBI taxonomy): Eukaryota > Metazoa > Arthropoda > Arachnida > Araneae > Macrothelidae > Macrothele > Macrothele yani. The sequence continues at coordinate 16,112,612 of CM077000.1, read as the reverse complement.
CGCCGAGACCTACTGCACCATTTTGGATGACCATGCGCTTCCTACGTTGTGGCAGTTTTACGGGGTGGACCCATGTTACTTTCAGGTGGCAATGCCACCTTTCATGTTGCGAGGTCCACCATGGCTTGGTATGGTGACAATGGGGTTAATCGAATGGACTGGCCCGCGCAGAGCCCGGACCTTAACCCTATCGAGCACCTCTGGGACGAGTTGGAGTGTCGGCTTAAGGGGTGCCCTCACCGTATAAAATTGGTGAAGGAACTGACCTGTCTTCTCCAAGCCGAGTGGAAGAAAATACCGCTAGCCGTCGTACAACGCCTGGCTGAGGGTATGCCCCGGAGGGTCACAGCTGTAATCGCCGCTCGTGGAGGCTCCACCTACTATTGAAGGTGAATAAACTTTGTTTTCCTTTGCTATCAAAGGTGTGCAATTACTTGTTGGTAGATAGTGTATATCTATCACCATCATCATTGTCAACCATTATCAATCCACTGCTGGACGAAGGTCTCTCCAAGCCTCTTTTACAACGGTCTGTCTTGTGCCAGTCTCCTCCATGTCACTCCCGCATACTTTCGAATTTCATCCACCCATCTTCCATGTGGTCTTCTTCTGGGTCTTTTCCTGTCCCTTGGAATCCAATCTAAAATTTTGGCTGTCCATCGATGGTCTGTCCTTCTGGCAGTATGTCCAGCCTATTGCCATTTCAGGGATTTAACTCTGATCATGATGTCTTCCACTCTTGTCATTTTTCGGATCCACGAGTTCCTCTTCTTATCTCTCCTGGTTACACCAAGCATGCACCTATCCATGCTTCTTTGAGTTGTCTGCAGCCTTTGTATGTCTCTTTTAGTAAGGTCCACGTCTCTGAACCATACGTAAGCACTGGAAGGATGCATTGATCAAACACTTTTCTTTTAAGACATAATGGCATATTGATCTTGAAAATTATGCCGTTTCTTCCAAATGTTCTCCAGGCAAGTTTCATATGCCAATTGATTTCTTCATCAGTGTGACCCTCACTTGATATCTGCTGTCCAAGATAAATGTACGTGTCTGTTATCTCCAGCTTTTCTCCATCAATCGATAAATCTTCATTTCTTGTAAAAGCATTGAACATCACTTTTGTCTTCTGAAAGTTCATTTTTAATCCCACTTCTTTACTCTTGTCAGCAAGTTCCTGGATCATACTCTACAGCTCTGATGGGGTAGTTGCAAAAATGACTGTCATCAGCAAAACGAAGGTGAGTTAGATAATATCCATTAATCTTTATCCCTTTGTTTTCCCAGTTCAGTGATTGAAAGACATTTTCCAATGTGTAATTAAAGAGCTTGGGAGATGTGGTGTCACCTTGTCTCACTATCTTTCCAATTTTTATGTGTGCTGTATTCTCAAACAACCGAATCTTTGCACTTGCATTTTCATAATGTTATTAATAATATTAATGTATGTATCTTCAATACCGCAGGATTTCAAAGCCATTGTAACTGCTGATGGTTTCACTGAATCAAAGGGCTTTTCATAATCGATAAAAGCCATGCACAATAGAAGTTCATATTCCCTCGCTCTTTCAATTTGTTCTCTCAGTATGTGGATATGATCTATTGTGCTGTAGCCACTCCTGAATCCAGCTTGTTCTCTTGGTTGAGCCATGTCCAGTGTTACATTCAAGCGGTGTGAAAGAACTTTAGTGAAAATTTTATAAACCACTGATAGGAGGCTGATAGATCTGTAGTTCCCGAGATCCTCAATGTCACCTTTTTTTATGTAGCAGGATCATTGTAGCATTGTTCCAATCCTCAGGAATCTTCCCTTCATTAAGGCACCGACCGAGTGAAAACTTGAGCGAGTACTGTTTCGATTTCTCCACTTGCTTTTTGTATGATGTCTACACAGTAATTCCATCTTCTCCTGGAGCTTTGCCCCGCTTCATGTTTTTGATTGCATTTGCAACTTCTGCCTGGGAGGACTGGAAGAACTCTGGTACTGGTACCTTTCATGATGTCTGGAGTACTAGTATAATCCCTTTCATATAATTTGGAGTAGAAATCTTTCACTCTTGTCAAAATTTTGCCTCTATTTCCTGTAACAGAACCATCTTCTTTTCTCAGTGCCATAATCTGTTTTCTTCCCTTACTGAGATGTCCCTTTGCTATCTTTAGGCTTTGGTTGTTTTCAATTGCTTTCCTCACTAGTTCACAGTTAAATTTCCTTACATCTTCAGTGATACTTTTTCTTACTGTCTTGCATAGCTCTATATTATTCAACTTTGGAAGTCACATCTTCTTTAGTTGTCTTCATCTCTCTTCTTTTTTGCATCAACATTTTGGTTTTTCCTGATAATTTGTTCACATGCAACTTGTTTTTAGACCCAGCTAATTTTGTTGCTGTTTCCATAAGAGCTTTGGTTACTTTTCCGTTAACTCCAGAAATATCCCCTTCTTTCGATGCTAGGCCTTCTAAAGCAGAGAATCTGTTCTTCAGTTCCAACTTGAAGGTATTATGGTGTTTTTTAAGGTTGGTCATGTCAATACACTTTGTTTTATGAGCTTGCCACGCTCGAGTTTAGCATTGAGGTGTGCATCTTACAATTCTATGATCAGTACCTATGTTGAACTTGTTCAGCACACTGCAGTCTTCCATGACAAATTTCTTGTTACACATAATAAAATCAATTTCACTTGTCGTCCCATTTGGATGTCTCCATGTCCATTTTCTCTGTTGCTTTTTCTTGAAAAAGGAGTTCATGATGAAAAACCCTTCTGCCTCTGCAAATTCTACGAGAGTATATAAATAAACTCCAATTAAAGAGATCGGGTAGAGATACACCTTGACTAAATAACTAAACAATCAGATAAATCCGTTTAATAGGCGTAATGCAGATACAAACGTAACTAAACGCAAGCTTTCACCCAAACACGGTTGGCTTCCTCAGACGAATGCTATAAAATATAAACAAAGAATTCCATTTAAATGCACAGAGTAATGTGTAAAACAACGGCACAGGTGGTATGTGATAGGCATGCACTGTTAAAGTCATAGAGCAAATGCGCGTGGGGAAAAGCCATAGAAACAATATTCGTGGGGAGAAGCCATAGAAACAATATTTCTATGGCTTCTTTTTCGAGAAGCCATAGAAATATTGTCAAGGCATGACGTATGCAACTCTGAAACATCAATTGAGCTTCCCCATGCCTGGCGTGCCCTACTTAATTCTCACCCACGCGCATCTGCTCTATGACTTTAACAGCGCGTGCCTATCACATACCACCTGTGCCATTGTTTTACACATTACTCTGTGCATTTAAATGGAATTATTTGTTTATATTTTATAGCATTCGCCTGAGGAAGCCAACCGTGTTTGGTGAAAGCTTGCGTTTAGTTACGTTTGTATCTGCATTACGCCTATTAAACGGATTTGTCCGATTGTTTAGTCTACGAGAGTATTTCCACGCTGGTTTCTGTTGCTGTGACCGAATTTACCTACTGAAGTTTCATTCTGTTGCCCTATTATTTTTGCATTGAAATCTCCCATAATTATCTTCAAGTGCTGCTTGCCTTTATTATTTAGATGACGAATTTTCTCATAAAATTCTTCAATTTCTTCTTCAGGATGACTTGTGGTGGGTGCATAAGTTTGAATAATCTGAGCCTTGTATTTTCTCGAGAGTTGGATAACAAGTAAATGTTCATTTCGTGTTTATGTTGACTTTCTATGTTGATTTCCGCCGTCTTTACACGATCATTGTTCAAATAACAGATTCAAATAACACATTTGACTGTTTAGATGATTTAATGGGATGAAATTAATTATTAAATTCATATAGAAAAACATTAGAACTTTCAGGCCCGCAATGGATCCATCTTCAGATGTTATTAGCAGAATGGAACTGAGTATGATTTAAATACATTAATGTTATGTGGTTTTCTTGATATCGTGACCTGCTCGTGATGGACATCATATCTCGTGAAAGGTTTGTTAACATCGATAAATATATTACGTGTCAAGCAACGTATTAAAAACTATGTTTGAAGGAAATAATTGGTGTAAGTCTCTATATGTTATAATTCATTAAGCACCGTTTTCCAAGGTAAAGGGATGTGACAAGGAGTATCATCATTGCAGCATACTTCACCATATTTGTGAATAAATAGACTTTCTAGTAGTAGGATTGATGCTTTTGAGTAGGGTGTGGCAAGGATGTTGGCTTCGCTCGAACATTGGTAATGAGATCCTTTGTATGATAGTCTTGATAGGGAAGTCCTTGATGAGTTTGTCTTTATGTTATATTGGTGCTCTTTTAAACGAGTTTTTAATGAGCGAAGTGTAGATCCAACATATATATGATCTTCATCTTGAATGTCTATTGTCTTCAGTGGGATGACATATACTCCATATCGGTTGTCTAAAGGAACAACGTCTCTATCATTTTTTATTCCTGATAGCACATTGTGTGTTTGTACACCGAAGCCAATATTGTGACGATGACAAACGTTTTTGAATATATTGATGATGCTGGGAATGTATGGTAGTGATCCCACATATTTAACTGGTCTACTATCTCTTATTAACGTGGTATCTAATGTGCGTTTTATTTTCTTTACGATAGAATTAACAATGTCATCTGAGTAAACATGATGAGATGCAGATACGAAATAAAGAAATAGCCAAAATTAAAATATCTGCATCTCATCATGGCTACTCAGATGACATTGTTAATCTTATCGTAAATAAAATAAAACGCACATTAGATACCACGTTAATAAGAGATAGTAGACCAGTTAAATATGTGGGATCACTACCATACATTCCCAGCATCATCAATATATTCAAAAACGTTTGTCATCGTCACAATATTGGCTTCGGTGTACAAACACACAATGTGCTATCAGGAATAAAAAATGATAGAGACGTTCGTTTGGACAACCGATATGGAGTATATGTCATCCCACTGAAGACAATAGACATTCAAGATGAAGATCGTATATATGGTGGATCTACACTTCGGTCATTAAAAACTCGCTTAAAAGAGCACACAGGGATGGAAACCAAACCTAAGACTAAAATTACTGACTTACTGACCATTTTGATTAAAAAAACTGACTACTTATTTGAACATTAAAAAAAAAAACAGACTAAATACTGACTCAAATTTCTCATTAGGAAAGAAGGGTCAAAAGCATTTTTTTTTTAATCTGGCCTCCACCATCCCCATAGCCAGCCAACTCCCACCTATTTATTGTTTTAATTTTAATCAACATATAAAACTATTACAAAATTACATATAATAATAAAAAATAATCAGCAAAATCATTGCACTTTATTATAATAATACTGACATGCTCCTATTCAGCACAAATATACCTAAAACTAGAAAAAGCTTTAAAGTGCAGCTGTACAGTACCATTTTCAGAATAATACAAACAAAATGTTTACAACTTTAAATTTTTAAATGTAATGTGGAAAATCATCTAGCTTTCTTTACAAAATTAGGTCTTTAAGTCTTACTTTGTTTCTGCTTCTTTGAAAAAAATATTATTATAACACTGCTTTTTCGCTTATCAACTGCTTTCTGTACTTTTTCTATGTCTTTAATTTTCTTCACTTCTTGTTCCCTAACTTTCGTAGCACTCTCCAACATTGCTTGGGCCACACTAATTCCCACCAAGTCCTTTTTATTTATTGCTTCTTTTAAGCACTTGTTTGCATCATCCAGTAATCTGTCAACAGTCAATCTTTTCTCCTTTTCTTCCTCTTTCATTTTTTTCAGTGCCTGTTCACCGTGTTCAATATTTACTTTTTCTTTTTCAAACTTACTCTTCATACTTGCTTGCAACAATTTTTCTTTTTCCTGTTCTTCTTGTTTCCTCAGTTTTTCCTCAGCCACTCTCTTCTCATCTTCACAGTACTGCTTGTATCAGACATGAACTGTGCGTGCCAATTGAAGAAGTTCCAGAGTGATAATTACAAAGTGAGCCTTCCCCTCAAACACATTCACACACAGCATCTCTTACAGTCAAATAAACATCCAATGTTCTTTCACACATATTTGCGGTGTCTTCATTCAAGATGTTCCCCGACAATGAGAATGCCCTTTCTACATCCGCATTGCCATGCGAAAGTGCAAGTGCAGCCTTCACAATTTTCGTAAAAGTAGGGTATTTCTTTTCTCCAGAGGTATATGTCTTCTCAAAAAACTGACTCCGGTAAACGTCCACTGGGTTCTTGTCACTACCTCATTTTTCTTCTTCTAATGTCAATAGTTTCCATTCATCAACTAGTGCATGTTCACTGTACTCAATTGGAAGAACTGCAGCTAATTTCACTATGTTTTTGTATGATCCTTCTTTCACCCTCTTTGCAGGATGCAAACATCGAAGATACCACAACACAGGTTTATCCAAAGAAGACTTTTCCAAAATATGTGTACAAGCAGACACATAGTGCTTTCTAGCTTTCATGGAAATATAGCATCTTTCTTGTGCGCTTAGCTTCTTGAGATATTCACTTTCTCTAGTGTCGAACACTATGTTTTTCAATGGCAAGTAATACTTATCACAAAATGCTTCCGGACTCAATGGAGCAGCACTAACACAAAATTGATTCATGAGTGTTCTGACGAGGTTTGTGAGCTCATTATAGATTAGATGCATTAAAGGATCTCTCTTCTGAAGGAAACCAGTGAATCTTAAACATATATGAGCACTTGCACAAGCAAACATAATTTTTGCTTTGGTAGTTTTGTCTTTTAATAGTTTAACAATATTCTTGTATTTCAAAGAACTCATCAACTTGCTTTTGTGCTGGGGTATGAACTGAAGAAAGTACTTTTCAACAGCTGACCATTGTTCTAAAAGTCTCTCTCCAGCTGGTTCTAATGTCAGCCATCTAGAGGAAACATGTTTCATAAACCAATGACCCGGAAGTTTCATATCTGACTGTATTTTTTCAAAATCTTCCCAACGAGATGTTTGGCCATCAAAAAAATTATAGAGATCATGTCCGAAGCATTTTCACCAAAGTCTTGTAATCCTTTTTTGAATGCATTATGGATGATGTGTATGTTACATGTGCCAACATCAATGAACTGTTTTCTTCCTAACAGGATCAGAGAATCATTCATAAGACAATTAACAGTTTTGTTAACATTGGGTCCATCACAACCTAGCATCAACAGCTTTGAACGAGAAAGCTGGGCATTATCCAAGGCTTCATTTAACTTTGAGTAAAAATCACTAGCAGTGGCTTTACCAATTAAGAAAGTCTGTAGATGTCATGTCATAATCATTTGTTTGGAATCAGACCAGTATTTAACTATAGTTTGAAGCTCTTTCTTTGAAGCTGCATTCACAGTTTCATCAAAACAAAAAGAGAAATGTGCTCCTTCAATATCATCCACCAACTGCTTTTTAAAATATGGAGCTAAAGCATCACATACTAAATACCTTGCCTTTGTCCTTGAAAGGGTGAACTCAGAAGGAACACTTTCAGGAAACATTGCCTTAAAGGTTTCTTTGACATCTTCACAAGCTGGCTGAACAGCAAAGTTCCCTCCAATCATTTTCAAACACCAGATTAACTCTGCCCTTGAAGCAGCTTGTCTAGCAGAATAAAGCTGAATTGATGGTGTAGCTCCGGGAGATGAAATTACAGCATCACTGCTACATCCAGGACGGGCTGAAGACAATTGTAGTTGTGAAGAACTCAGTTTCACTTTACATTGTTCCCTGTGTTTCCGAGTACAAGCATGCTGTTCTATAGCACTAAAGATTCAAAAAACTGAAAATGTTTGTGCGCACAACATACAAAAAACTTCGCTGTCACTTTTTTTCTGTCCCCATTCAGAAACCATGAAACCATTGCTGTCCTTTTTTCGGAACCATTCTGATTTTACAGTGCATTTTCCCACACTTTTGTCTAAGTAATCCAGTTAATCAAAAAACGTATGATTTTATAAAGACAGCTGCATTACCTGAAACAACAAATAAAAAAAAATTAGGATTACTATTCATTACAGTATGAAGTGAAGAAAAAACACATATGCACACACAACTATTTCCCTATATATATATATATATATATATATCATCATCATTGTCAACCATTATCAATCCACTGCTGGACGAAGGTCCCCCCAAGTTTCTTCCACAACGGTCTGTCTTGTGCCAGTCTCCTCCATGCTACTCCCACATACTTTCGAATTCCATCCACCCATCTCCCATATGGTCTTCTTCTGGGTCTTTTTCCTGTCCCTTGGAATCCAATCTAAAATTTCGGCTGTCCATCGATGGTCTGTCCTTCTGGCAGTATGTCCAGCCCACTGCCATTTTAGGGATTTAACTCTGATCATGATGTCTTCCACTCTTGTCATTTTTCGGATCCACGAGTTCCTCTTCTTATCTCTCCTGGTTACACCAAGCATGCACCTTTCCATGCTGCTTTGAGTTGTCTGCAGACTTTGTATGTCTCTTTTAGTTAAGGTCCACGTCTCTGCACCATACGTAAGCACTGGAAGGATGCATTGATCAAACACTTTTCTTTTAAGACATAATGGCATATTGCTCTTGAAAATTATGCTGCTTCTTCCAAAAGCTCTCCAGGTAAGTTTTGTACGCCGATTAATTTCTTCATCAATGTGACCCTCACTTGATATCTGCTGTCCAAGATAAACGTACGTGTCTGCTATCTCCAGCTTTTCTCCATCAATAGATAAATCTTCATTTCTTGTAAAAGCATTGAACATCACTTTTGTCTTCTGAAAGTTCATTTTCAATTCCACTTCTTTACTCTTGTCAGCAAGTTCCTGGATCATACTCTGCAGCTCTGATGGGGTAGTTGCAAAAATGACTACGTCATCAGCAAAACGAAGGTGGGTTAGATAATCTCCATTAATCTTTATCCCTTTGTTTTCCCAGTTCAGTGATTGAAAGACATTTTCCAATGTGTAATTAAAGAGCTTCGGACATATGGTGTTACCTTGTCTCACTCCCTTTCCAATTTTTATGTGTGTTGTATTTCCAAACAGCCGAATCTTTGCACTTGCATTTTCATAGATGTTATTAACAATATTAATGTATGCATCTTCAATACCGCAGGATTTCAGAGCCATTGTAACTGCTGGTGGTTTCACCGAATCAAAGGCCTTTTCATAATTGATAAAAGCCATGCACAATGGAAGTTCATATTCCCTCGCTCTTTCAATTAGTTCTCTCAGTACGTGGATATGATCTATAGTGCTGTAGCCACTCCTGAATCCAGCTTGTTCTCTTGGTTGAGCAATATCCAGTGTTACCTTCAAGCGGTGTGAAAGAACTTTAGTGAAGATTTTAAAAATCACTGATAGAAGGCTGATAGGTCTGTAGTTCCTGAGATCTTCAATGTCACCTTTTTTATGTAGCAGGATCATTGTAGCGTTGTTCCAATCCTCAGGAATCTTCCCTTCATTAAGGCATCAAGTGAAAATTTGGGCGAGTACTGTTTCGATTTCTCCACTTGCTTCTTGTATGATGTCTACAGTAATTCCATCTTCTCCTGGAGCTTTTCCCCGCATCATGTTCTTGATTGCATGTGCAACTTCTGCTGGGAGGACTGGAAGAACTCTGGTACTGGTACCTTTCATGATGTCTGGAGTACATGTATCATCTCTTTCATATAATTTGGAGTAGAAATCTTTCACTCTTGTCAAAATTTCCCCTCTATTTCTTGTTACAGAACCATCTTCTTTTCTCAGTGCCTTAATCTGTTTTCTTCCCATACTGAGATGTCCCTTTGCTTTCTTTAGGCTTTGGTTGTTTTCAATTGCTTTCCTCACTAGTCCACAGTTAAATTTCCTTACGTCTTCAGTGATACTTTTTTGTACTGTCTTGCATAGCTCTATATATTCCACTTTGGAGATCACATCTTCTTTAGTTGTCCTAATCTCTCTTCTTTTTTGCATCAACATTTTGGTTTTTCCTGATAATTTATACACATGCAACTTGTTCTCAGAACCAGCTAATTTTGTTGCTGTTTCCATAAGAGCTTTGGTTACTTTTCTGTTAACTTCAGAAATATCCACTTCTTCCGATGTTAGGCCTTCTAAAGCAGAGAATCTGTTCTTCAGTTCCAACTTGAAGGTATTATGGTGTTTTTTAAGGTTGGTTATGTCAATACATTTTGTTTGTCTTATGAGCTTGCCACGTTCGAGTTTAGTGTAAAGGTGCATCTTACATCTCACCAATCTATGGTCGCTACCTGTGTTGAACTTGTTTAGCACACTGCAGTCTTCTATGACGAATTTTTTGTTACACATAATAAAATCAATTTCACTTGTCGTCCCATTTGGATGTCTCCATGTCCATTTCCTGTGTAGCTTTGTCTTGAAAAAGGAGTTCAAGATGAAAAACCCTTCTGCCTCTGCAAACTGAACGAAAGTATTTCCACGCTGGTTTCTGTTGCCGTAACCGAATTTACCTACTGAAGTTTCATTCTGTTGCTGTTGCCCTATTTTTGCATTGAAATCTCCTATAATTATCTTTAAGTGCTGCTTATCTTTATTATTTAGATGACAAATTTCCTCATAAAATTCTTCAATTTCTTCTTCAGGATAACTTGTGGTGGGTGCATAAGTTTGAATAATCTGAGCCTTGTATCTTCTTGAGAGTTGGATAATGAGTAGTGCAGCTCTGTCAGAGGAACTTTCAACCTCTACAAATTTATCCTTCAGTTTCTTGCTTATTATAAATCCAACACCACTAGTTCTGCCAGTATCTGTCCCATGATAGTAGAAGAGATGTCCACTTATCAGTTCAATGAGATCTTCTTCTTACCTCACTTAGCCCGACGATGCCCGACTTGATCCTTTGTAGTTCCTCTTCCAATTCAAGAAGCCTTGAATCGGAAGATAGGGAGCATCCATTATACCTAGCCAAGGTCAGCATCAAATGGCAGCTTAGTCCGGTCCTCCGGTGATTCTTAGCAACCTCTGCCTTCATGTCACACTGGCTGCTGCCATATATATATATATCATCATCATCATTGTCAACCATTATCAATCCACTGCTGGACGAAGGTCTCCCCAAGTTTCCTCCACAACGGTCTGTCTTGTGCCAGTCTCCTCCATGTCACCCCTGCATACTTTCGAATTTCATCCACCCATCTCCCATGTGGTCTTCTTCTGGGTCTTTTCCTGTCCCTTGGAATCCAATCTAAAATTTCGGCTGTCCATCGATGATCTGTCCTTCTGGCAGTATGTCCAGCCCATTGCCATTTCAGGGATTTAACTCTGATCATGATGTCTTCCACTCTTGTCATTTTTCGGATCCACGAGTTCCTCTTCTTATCTCTCCTGGTTACACCAAGCATGCACCTCTCCATACTGTTTTGAGTTGTCTGCAGTCTTTGTATGTCTCTTTTAGTTAAGGTCCACGTCTCTGCACCATACGTAAGCACTGGAAGGATGCATTGATCAAACACTTTTCTTTTAAGACATAATGGCATATTGCTCTTGAAAATTATGCTGTTTCTTCCAAAAGCTCTTCAGGCAAGTTTTGTACGCCGATTAATTTCTTCATCAATGTGACCCTCACTTGATATCTGCTGTCCAAGATAAACATACGTGTCTGTTATCTCCAGCTTTTCTCCATCAATCGATAAATCTTCATTTCTTGTAAAAGCATTGAACATCAGTTTTGTCTTCTGAAAGTTCATTTTTAATCCCACTTCTTTACTCTTGTCAGCAAGTTCCTGGATCATACTCTGCAGCTCTGATGGGGTAGTTGCAAAAATGACTACGTCATCAGCAAAACGAAGGTGGGTTAGATAATCTCCATTAATCTTTATCCCCTTGTTTTCCCAGCTCAGCGACTGAAAAACACCCTCCAATGTGGCATTAAAGAGCTTCGGAGATATGGTGTCACCTTGTCTCACTCCCTTTCCAATTTTTACGTGTGTTGTATTTTCAAACAGCCTAATCTTTGCACTTGCATTTTCATAGATGTTATTAATAATATTAATGTATGCATCTTCAATACTGCAGGTTTTCAGAGCCATTTTAACTGCTGATGGTTTCACCGAATCAAAGGCTTTTTCATAATCGATAAAAGCCATGCACAATGGAAGCTCATATTCCTTCGCTCTTTCAATTAGTTCTCTCAGCACGTGGATATGATCTATTGTGCTGTAGCCACTCCTGAATCCAGCTTGTTCTCTCGGTTGAGCCATGTCCAGTGTTACCTTCAAGCGGTGTGAAAGAACTTTAGTGAAGATTTTATAAACTACTGATAAGAGGCTGATAGGTCTGTAGTTTCCGAGATCCTCAATGTCACCTTTCTTATGTAGCAGGATCATTGTAGCGGTGTTCCAATCCTCAGGAATCTTTCCTTCATTAAGGCATCGAGTGAAAATTTGGGCGAGTACTGTTTCGATTTCTCCACTTGCTTCTTGTATGATGTCTACAGTAATTCCATCTTCTCCTGGAGCTTTTCCTCGCTTCATGTTCTTGATTGCATGTGCAACTTCTGCTGGAAGGACTGGAGGAACTCTGGTACTGGTATCTTTCATGATGTTTGGAGTGCATATATCATCCCTTTCATATAATTTGGAGTAGAAATCTTTCACTCTTGTCAAAATTTCGCCTCTATTTCTTGTTACAGAACCATCTTCTTTTCTCAGTGCCACAATCTGTTTTCTTCCCTTGCTGAGATGTCCCTTTGCTATCTTTAGGCTTTGGTTGTTTTCAATTGCTTTCCTCACTAGTTCACAGTTGAATTTTCTTACGTCTTCAGTGATACTTTTTCTTACTGTCTTGCATAGCTCTATATATTCCACTTTGGAAGTCACATCTTCTTTAGTTGTCCTCATCTCTCTTCTTTTTTGCATCAACATTTTGGTTTTTCCTGATAATTTGTTCACATGCAACTTGTTCTTAGACCTAGCTAATTTTGTTGCTGTTTCCATAAGAGCTTTGGTCACTTTTCTGTTAACTTCAGAGATGTCCACTTCTTCCGATGTTAGGCCTTCTAAAGCAGAGAACCTGTTCTTCAGTTCTAACTTGAAGGTATTATGTTGTTTTTTAAGGTTGGTTATATCAATAGATTTTGTTTGTCTTATGAGCTTGCCACGTTCAAGTTTAGTGTTGAGGTGCATCTTACATCTCACCAATCTATGGTCACTACCTGTGTTGAACTTGTTCAGCACACTGCAGTCTTCTATGACGAATTTTTTGTTACACATAATAAAATCAATTTCACTTGTCGTCCCATTTGGATGTCTCCATGTCCATTTCCTGTGTGGCTTTTTCTTAAAGAAGGAGTTCAAGATGAAAAACCCTTCTGCCTCTGCAAACTCAACGAGAGTATTTCCACGCTGGTTTCTGTTGCCGTGACCGAATTTACCTACTGAAGTTTCATTCTGTTGCCGTTGCCCTATTTTTGCATTGAAATCTCCCATAATTATTTTCAAGTGCTGCTTACCTTTATTATTTAGATGACAAATTTCCTCATAAAATTCTTCAATTTCTTCTTCAGGATGACTTGTGGTGGGTGCATAAGTTTGAATAATCTGAGCCTGGTATCTTTTCGAGAGTTGGATAACAAGTCGTGCAGCTCTGTCAGAGGAACTTTCAACTTCTACAACTTTATCCTTCAGTTTCTTGTTTATTATAAATCCAACACCACTAGTTCTGCCAGTATCTGTCCCACGATAGTAGAAGAGATGTCCACTTTTCAGTTCGATGAGATCTTCTCCTTTTCTCCTTACCTCACTTAGCCCCACGATGTCCCACTTGATCCTTTGTAGTTCCTCTTCCAATTCAAGAAGCCTTGAATCAGAAGATAAGGAGCGTCCATTGTAAGTAGCCAAGGTCAGCATCATGTAAGGTCAGGTTATGTAATGTAAGGTCAGGTGATGCGTAACATCACAGCCTCTCCTTGACAAATGTCAACCCCGCCTTCTCGTGGTGCATCCTGTTCCCACTAAAGGGGCTCTGACGACCGCCAATAGCGGTATAACTATACCATTGGGATCAGAGGAAATGCTATCCCACACTCACCAACCCGCTTGGCCAGCGTGGTGAGTTATGGCCAAACCACTCCAAAATGATTCCACAACTTAAATCTTGGCCCTCAGTCTCCGGCAGCTGGAATGTACCTGGCCAAGGCAGCGGCCAGTGCGACATGAAGGCAGAGGGTGCTAAGAATCCCGGGAGGACCGGACTAGGCTGCCATCTGATGCTGATATATATATATATATATATATATATATATATATATATATATATATATATATATAGAGAGAGAGAGAGAGAGAGAGAGAGAGAGAGAGAGAGAGAGAGATTATATATATATATATATATATAACAGTTGAAAATGTTTTTGAAGTTCTAAAGCGCCGAAAGGCTGCATTAAAGATAAATCAAATTAATTATGGAGAACACCGAGACTGCAAATTTCTTCAATAATTACTGAATAGCAAGACCAAACATTACTAACCACTGGGATAAAAGGAGAGAGATATAGAGCAACTGTAAGCCGTTCTTCATGGCTTTGTCAAGGGCCAGGCATGGACAACACCCAACCAGGCTCTACAGAGACCTGAAAGTGTGGGTTTCTCACAAACACAGCAAGCTGCCAAAAGGGAAAACAGCCCACAGCTCCAGTATCCAGTCCCCTATACTCAGGGAGCAAAGAAAATCCTACCAATAATATATATATATATATATATATATATATACACTGAAGTGCCAGAAAAACTGGTACACCAGTCTAATACTTGGTAGGTCCCCCACGGGAGCCCAAGACTGCAGAAATATGATGAGGCATGGACTCCACTAGCTTCTGGAAATATGCTGTAGACAATGCACACCATACTTCCTGCAGAGCGTTCCACAATTCGGGTGTATTCCGAGGACTCTGATTCCTGCGTTCGATAGCGCGTTGCATGGCATCCCAAATGTGATCTATCACATTCAGATATGGGGGACTTGGGAGGGAATGGCAACACCCAAACTAAGATGAATGCACCTCTAACCATAATGTGGCATCCCGACATTTGTGTGGAGGTGCATTGTCCTGTTGGAACAGACCCAACCCATCAGCATGAATGCAAGACATGAACCGGTGTACCTTGTCAGAAAGGATGTGCACATAGCGTTGGCCGGTTACACATGATTGTAGACGTACCAGGGGTCCAAGTGAAGTCCAGCTAAACACACCCCATTCCATTACGGACCTCCCACTAGCTGGTACAGTTCCCTGTTGACAGGCGGGATCCATGGCTTCATGGGGTTTGCGCCACACACAAATCCTTCCATTTGCCCGATACAGTTGGAAACGCGACTCGTCAGACCAGGGTACTTGTTTCCAGTCATCAAGTGTCCAGTGGCGGTGTTGCCGTGCCCAAGCGAGGCGCATAGCTCTGTGTCGTGCACCCATCAAGGGGACTGGAGTTGGGCGTCGGCTCCCAAAGCCCATATCGTGCAGGGCGCATTGCACAGTCCAGACGCTGATGCTTGTTGAGGCTCCAACACTGAATTCCGACGATACCTGCGAGAATGTTGCATGCCTATCGCGTGAAACGATTCTTGACAGCCGAGGACGGTCACGTTCATGCACCCAATGTCTTTTTACGGCCACACTGGTATTGTAGGGTGGAGGTTTTGCCGGAATTCTTGTAGTCACGGTACACCCTTGTAATGGTCGTCCGTGAAAATTCGAACTTCATTTCTACCTCCGAAATACTATGGCCCATCTCACGAGCGCCAACTATGACACCGCATTGAAAATCGCTTAAATCATTATTATTTGTCATTCTCATGTCGAAAACAGCTCTGAGAGCTGGCAAGGATGTCCATCACTTTATATACGCACTGGCGGACGCAAACAAAGTACACGCATAGGTGTCATTGCTATGTATTTTGCATAAGCTCGTCTGTACCAGTTTTTCTGGCACTTCAGTGTATATATAACATGCACATTCAATGATGGATAAAACATTTGAGATACCTATCTAATAGTATATTGGTCTTCCTCTAGTGCAAATAACAGACACTACAAGCCAAGGCATTGAATCCACCAGATGCTGGTGGGTTTCCAGAGGTAATGTCAGCCATGGCTGTTGCAACACTGTCCACAAATCCACTCAAGATCCATGGAGCTGATGTTCTGCCCCATGGCATCACAGAGAGCTTCCATGTGTATTAAATCTGGAGACCTTAAGAACCACTGCATAGTTCCAAACTCAGATGTGTGTTCCTTGAGCCATGCCTGGGTGACTGTTGCCCAGTGGGATGGTGCACTGTCTTGCTGAAACAGATTATTGGCTGCAGTATGTGAAAAGGCCAAGAAAGCGTGAAGGTGACCAGCTGTCACATACTGGTAGTGCACAGCTGTTAAGGACTTCTCCAGACACACCAAGGGACCTAACATGTCCCATAAGAAGGTTCCCCAAACCACCACCTTGAACAGAGCCAACCTGGTATGATGGGCCCACGGCCTTGTGCTGCCGATGCCACACTTGCACCCTCCCGTCAGCTTGGTACAGCTGAGAATGGGATTCATCTCACGACACGATGTGGTGTCGCTCTGCGGAGGTCCACTTTTGATGTTCCCCCCACCAGGTGAGGTGTCATGTCCAATGACGAGCAGTCAACAGTGGCACACCAGTAAGGCATTGGCTTCCGTAGCCCAATGGATGCAAAGTGCATAATACCGTTTATTTGCTGATGCTGCTTGGGCCTCTGACATGTAACCCGGATGTGATTCGCACCACCATTGCCAAGTGGTCAGTTTGCACGAGTCCGGATAGTTTACATCACCTCCAGTCATCAATGATGTGTGGTCAGCCATTGCTTGCTTTCTGGGAGGTGGTACGTCTGTTGATGGCATACTCGCAGTACACTCTTGATATGGTTGCCCTTGGGAATCTTAGGGTTCTTACCACTTGGGTGATAGAATGACCCATCTGTCTTGAGCCGACAACGAGTCCACAATCAAAGTTGCTCAGATCACCATGTTTACCCATGTTTGTCAATTGCAGTACACTGTTGGGGAGCCCTGATGTCTGCCTATTTATTGCCTGCATTCAGTTTGCGTCTGTCACACTCAGCACGGGGAACGTCCATGTCAATTGCCTATCACCCTTTTCTTTAATGTTTTGTCTACTGAGTGTATATGTCCAATAAGTAGGAACTGTACACCAAATTATACTCAAAATAGTATAACTATACTAAAAATCTTAAATTATTTGGCATAGAATACAAATAAAACTTTCCAAGCTTTCACACACCAACTAGTTGGCTTTTTCAAGGAAGGTAGACACCTAACTGCAAACTGGACAATAGAACATTTCAAGAATTTGAATGAGACGACTTGACTAGACAATAAATGAATAGGCGCAAACGTGATAATTCGAAGGAACGAGGTTCCATTGGTTGATGTAAAGAAATTAGCTTCATACTCCACTCCCAAATTTACTGCCATTTGCGAAACCTTGGAAATCTTGACCAGCTATGAGGCTTGCAATGATAGGCATCTCTCTGGAGTTGCCATGTATTTGGAATCAATTCTTCAAATAATGCTGCGTTTTCTACCATGGCACCACGCGCCCAACCAATGTGATCTCATTTCTTTGAATTATCACGTTTGCACCTATTCATTTTTTTGTCTAGTCAAATCACCACGTTCAAATTGTTGAAACGTTCTATTGTCTAGTTTGCTGTTTACCTTCCTTGAAAAAAACATCTTTCTGACTGTCTGGTTAACCTGAAACATCGTTTCAGAAATGAGTGGTAGGCAATGCACGTAACTAACAAACTAATTAAAAAGAACGCAGTGGGTTTTTTTTTTTTTTTGAAGAAGAAGAACATAGTGTAGTACACGCTAAGTTATGTATAAAAGTTTAATGCAAATATATAGTAATGGCTGAAATATATTTGCATTAAACTTTTATACGTAACTTAGCTTATTCTACACTACCTTCTTCTTAATCGTTTCAGAAAGTGTGAAAATTACATCGCCCTAGAACAAGAAATGAGCTTGCGCCTCCTGATTTTCATTCAAGCATGATAATTATCTAAAATGAAGTTATATGTTCACCAGTAAGCCAGTCAGCATATGATCTTATAAAGTGAGAAGTTACTTTTACCAAATGAAGAACATTTATTTTTTTCGCTTTTCAAGAAATGCCCTTCTCCAACAGGAACTTGAATCCTTCTGGCATAATAGACCCACATTCTCAACATGATGTAAAGTAAAAAACAAGCAGGCATCCAAATCTTTTAAATCACACTTGGACTATTTCCTCTTAAAAAAAAGTGAAGATTATTTTTGGTTTATTCTTTTTTATAAAATCGAATGAGAAAATTTTAGGAGGATGGGGGTGGGGGGCCTACTTAATTGATATGATGATAAATGCACCTTCTAAACATGAACTACTATTTTCCTTTCTCAGTGAATTTATACCTTTTTCCCATCAATTTTGCGACTTCTGAGTAAATTTACACTCCCCCTGCAACTTATTGCAAGATCACTACTGAATGGTAAATAACACAACAATATATTGTAGAATGTCTTACTTCCTCCCAATCAGGAAACCTTTCTTTCAGCACACTCTCTGCAACATCAAACTTCTTATGCTTTTTAAGTTTCTCAAGCATGTCAGGGGCTGGAACACGTGTGAAACCCGCTTTCATGAATCTAGTGGATGGAAAAATATACAAGCATTTTAAAATTCAAGGAAGCCTATTTTGACAAATGAATGCATACACTATAATGAATTAATACTGTAATCCCTTGATAACAGCAAACTTGAGCGTATAAGCGACAAGTGTTCTGCACACACACATGGCTTATACTTTTAAGTTTGAACATACAGAATTGCCAATGAGGACCCTATAACACAGCAACAAGTGTTCTTCACTCACAGATCCCCTATGTCTTGAATATGCAGGGTTTAATGGTTACTTGAGGAGCAGGTTTATGAAAATAAACCCCAATCATTTTTTTTTTCATTTGCAAACAACATAATAAATACTTACAACTAATACATATATCTCAATACTCATCAATAACTCTCTTAATAGAAATCACCTCTACAGATGTCAGTTCACAGAAAGTGAAATACAATGGCGACCAAAATTAACATGACAAACACAAAATTATGTAGAAGGCCACACGACAAAGTTTAACGACAGTTGATACAGACCTACACATGTCGATAACGCTGTAATAAACATCAAAAAAGGAATGCCATCACCACATGAGGAGGAAGCATGTGCATGACAGGTCAAAAGTCATGCAGCAAGTCGTGTAGATTTTGAGAGTCTAATAGGGAGTGCGAATACATCTGAATAGTGATACAGCTCACACAAGGAGTCCTCATGCCATTTACAAGGCTGTGAATGAGAGTGTGGAGCAATAAGTGCCATTCCTCAACCAGGGCACATTGGAGTCCTGGAAGAGTTCTAGGAAGGAAGCTGCTGGTCTGCAATTCTTCTTCCCGGGCATCCCAGACATGCTCTATTGGGTTCGGGACCAGAGATCTTGCGAGCCACTCCATCAAATCAATATCCTCACTCTCCCAGTATTTAACAACTAGCCAAGCACTATGGGGAGGGAGTTATCATCATTGGAAAGGAACTGAGGGCTCTAAGGATGTCATCCCTATAGCATGTAGCAGTTAAAATGCCTCCTGGAAGCACGTGCAGTGACATACATCCATAGAGATACCAACTTGAGAAAGGGGTCATCAGTAAAAAAAATAAGTTTTCAGTAGTTTTCCGTAAAACCGCTTCAACCTTCAGTAAGATTTTCAGTATATCAAAAATATTTATTTTAAAATCTCAGAATCGTTTATAACACTTTTTAATAAAACGAATAAGTTCCAAAATATAGTTTTATTTAAAAATTATATTTTTCTGCCGTACAGGCCACAACTTAGCAGTGAAAGTTCAGATTTGGCACACCAGCCCCGACATACGAGCTACAGAGGCATCATCGGCTTGGCGGGTGACACGTGAGCTATTCAGTGAAATGTCTCGCGAGTGTCGACATGCAAGCTACAGAGGCATCATAGGCATGGAGGATGATATTCCAGGGTGATACGCAAGATATTCAACGAAACAAAAATGTCTCGCAAGCTCAAACATACGAGCTACAGAGGCGTCATCGGCGTGCCAGATGGCATCCGACACGCGAGCCATAGAGGTGTCATACATGTGGCGGATGACACCAGACATACGAGCTATTCAGCGAAAAAAATTCCTCGCGAGCACCGGCATGCAAGCTATAGAGGCGTCATCGGCATGGTGAGTGACTCGCCGATGACATTTCTTTTTATCTATTCGGCAAAAAAGAAGCGCCAATATGCGAGCTATAGAGGCGTCATCGGCATAGCGGGTGACACCCATCCAAATGTTATCAAATATGCCATTTTTGTTCTTCCTAATGTGCACTTCTTCGCTGTCACTGAACAGGTGGGTAAAAATTTCTGCAATATCGTTAAAACTACGGAAGGGCGAATGAGAAACTACAAGTTTCATTGCCCACAGTATCTCTGCTATTAGAGTAGATTCATGTGAAACAAAATTCGTAATGGTAGGCATCCCCCCCCCCCCGCGCTCAACATCCAAAATCTCGGAGGCTACAGAACTTGTGCAGGTTAAAGTGGCAGGTTTTTTCTTTTCTGCTGTGGAATTTACTGAGCGTAATAAATTTACAAGGGAAGGCTGATGTGACTGAGCTTTTATGTTTTTCTGATGCTTAGCACTCAGTTCATGACTTGTGATGGCCTGCTTACCCATATTGCTCAAACTGAAAATTTTCTGACAAAAACAGCATCTTGCAGAATATGGGCTCTTCGGAACTTCTTTAATCCAGTCTGCATATTGCAGATATGCATTATGATCCATCCAAGGTATATTAAAGGTACGCTCTTACTGTACTTTGAGCAGCTCATGGCTGAACTCACTAGGTTGAATAATAGGCAAAAATGCAAGTTCTCACAACAGCAAAATCAAACCTGTGTCACTAACGTATAAGATGCTGGGAACTCTGAGTTTCCATTGATTTCACCCCACATGAAATCACACCACGGTACCAAATAAACCTCGTGCTTAAAACATGCCGTACCAAAGACTAAAAAATCAACAAGTACACGCATTATGTATCACTACACATAGCTTTCTGAAACCAAAACTTTAACGAACGTGCGTAAGCTGAACCACACAACAGCGTGGTGGCAGAGAGGACATGTGACATGGAGAAGCTGGGAGGTCACCAATCGGTTGCACTGTGAACAAAGCCAGGCTATTAGGAGAGTGGGAGGGGAAGTGACACCTACAGACGTGCCAACCTTCAAAATCTAAAAATCAGATTTTTTACAGCTCATAAAATTACATGTGTGCTATTTTTTATCGACATTTTTCAGATGCAGGAGCAATTTTCCAGAAGTAATATTATTGGTACATAGCATTTTTAATGTTTAAAAAGTTATTCAAAATGCAGACTGTATGTTTATAATATGCAAAATAAAAAGTATAGTGAAAATAGTTGTCAACCAGATACAATTAATAACATTAATAATTAATACCAGATATGTACTTAATTTTTGATACATAATTTAATCATAATTGATCTTTATCCTTATTTAGTGAATGTACATTAGCTAATTATACTTTAACAAAGATCTACAAAAGTTTTGTTCAAAGCATTTTTTTTTCATTCTGGACTTAACTGTCAGCAGTTTTCCAGTGTTGGAATAGAGAGACAGACAGAGGTATCTGTCAAAACAAATGTGGAAGTGTCAAGCTTTCTTCTTGGTTGGACAATGAGCACCTCAGTGGGCTATAAGCAGTCGCCCATCCCTAATTTAGGGCCACTGGTTCCACGGAAGGGAGAGAGCCAGCGCCGTAATACAAATACAACATCCATGCCCCACTACGATTCGAACCCGGACCCATCTCGGACAATTTGTCGGAAGCCGGCGCTCAGTTTCACAACTTTATTATGCAGCAAAGACGATAACAGCTAATATGTGAAGAAGAAACAAATTGCCAAAGATATGACATAAAATAAAACATTAAAAACAGTGAAAGTGGCGTAATGCAAAAGGAAAAATCTCCTGCAAAAATTAAGCGAAAGAAATGAGAAAAAAAAAATTCACAAACTGAGTGTACACAAAATGCTACAATAGAAGATAAAACAATTAAAGCTGACAATAACAGATTTGCAATTAGAGATGAACAAAGGAGCACATTAATCTTCTACAAAATGTGATGAGAAGGGAAAAAAGACAAACATGGTGCAAAACAAGAAATAAAAATCTTCACAGTAAAGCAAAACTGAAAAGCACTCCACAAAACTCTGAAGGAAACATAAACAGAGCTTGCAGCTAAGAGCGGGGAGACGTGAAAAGATAAGTAGGTCACAGCTGGCGTGCGAGTGTGTTTGTAACAAGTGGAAGGAAGAAACCATGGGGAGCACGCACAGATGTTCACAAAAGCATTGTTTCAAAGCAACATAAAATAGACCACTGCGCCACCAGGGGTGGCTTTCTTTTGCAGATATGAGGAAAGGGAAAGTACGATACTGATGACTGTAAATGCCGTCTTGCATCGATGCAAAAAGAAAAAGATTTCACAAGCGGTTCGAAATATTTTTTCTGCGTCGATCCAAGGCGGTGATTGATGGAATTTCGATCATCCTAACGGCTAATTATCGGCGAAAATCAGGAGAATTTCACATTTATCCGGAGGGCAGAGGAATGGCTGAAAATCCGGAGTCTCCCGCCTAAATCCGGAAAGTTGGCATGTCTGCGCCTATGATGCAGTGCGGTAGGCATGGGGCTGAAAGAGACTGCCTTCTTTGATTAGCTGAATTGATGGCCCATGAGATAGAAGCCTCCCTGCGACATCACTGAGTTCTGATCATGCTCTGGGCAGGTATTCCTTGCCGATCGCATGAGACCAACTTCAGCGTGTGATCCTCAGAGCATGCTCTACCAGGGAAAGTAGTCTATAAACAAATGCAGTCAACAGAAATACCATCTTAATATCAAAAACAAGTAAAAATTAGAAATAAGCAAGTAATCTCAAGTATGGAAATAGTACAAAGTCCAAAATCCGGACATTTTTCTGTGGCTGATAGCAAAGCTGACACCATCTATTGGCAAAAAAACAATGACATTTGGAAAATTCAGACAGTCGGTGTTTTCTTTTAGTTTATATATATATATATATATACATACAGTAAAACAACAATGAGCGGCGACCAAAAAAAAAAAAAAAAATGCTGGCGAGTAATTTAGCTATTTATTTTTTCAGCCTCTCTGCCCCACCACTGTTTTCACCTAGACCCAAAAATGTTTCATTTTGAATCTAAGTTTCATGTTTCTATTAGAACTGCATGACTTTTGTTTGGAATGACGGGGGTGGGGGAACCATGCAGCATGCTTTGCTTGCATTGTCCGAGAGGAAGCAGAAGAATGTGAAAGAGCAGATTAAAATATTAAAATACTGAACACTCTTTGGAACAATGTCACCGTTTGTAGATTGGAAGGTGGGGGCTGGGGGGGGTTATAAATCGCTCAAAGCCAAGTGGTTGGAATGAAGTGGAGGACAGAAATGCAGAGTCACAAACTGCATCCTTAATCACTGGAAATGCCTACGGTTTCATGCTTTATTATGCAGCTAAATACGTACTGTAATTTTCGTCATATTATCCGCACCAGCGTATAATCCGCAGACCGTGACATTCGGGGAGGGGGGATCGGCGTATAATGCGTACATCACAGATGTTGATCCAGAAAAGGAATTTCAGACAGAGAAATCAGTCTCTTAAAAGTCCGATGAAGACGAGAAAAAAAAACGATCTTACTAAATAAAGAAACTCATTTTTAAATGTTCCTTTTTTTATATACTTTTTATCTCCGGACAAATAAAGAAAGCTCAGCAGTGTTTAATCTGACAAATAAAACTAGGTTTTTAGCTAAAATCTCTAAAAATATTTTAGCATTTTCAAATTTCCTTCAGCAAAAATCCTGCGCGCGTGGTGATCTCTGTCTGATGGGCCAGGATTTCCACTAGACTTGGATAAAAAGGTGAGAAACATATCCTTGTGCAAATATTTTATGAAACTGACTGAAATTTTAATGAACACCATAAATCATTAATAGGAATAGTAGACGAGCCCGTCTGAATCGACACTAAGTTTTTTATGAAAATAATAAACTCGTGAAACAACAAATGTAAACTTTATTTGATTGAAAAATTCATTCAACCACTTCAGTAAAGAAAATAGTCCAGGTTCACGATTGGGGGGGGCTGAAGATTTAGCAACCACCATGAGCAACTTAATGGGCTATATAAGCAGTTGTCCGTCCCTAATTTAAGGTCAGTAGTTCCAAGAAAGGGAGAGAGCCAGTGGCGTAAGACAAACACAACATCCATGCCTCATCGGAATTCGAACCCGGACCCTTCATGAATGAATTATCATAAGCCAACGCTTCGGCTATAAGCAGTCGCCCGTTCCTAATTTAGGGTCACTGGTTTCAGGGAAGAGAGAGAGAGAGAGAGAGAGAGAGAGAGAGAGAGAGAGAGAGAGAGAGAGAGAGAGAGTGCCGTAAGACAAACACAACATCCATGGCTCACCAGGATTTGAACCCGGTAGACGATACCGTTAGGAATCGACGAATAGTCCCCCCCCCCCGACTTTATTCTTTTTAAAGAATAAAGTCATATGAAACGTTTATTTACATCTTTACATAATGGGAAACGTCTTACCTACATACCTACATGAATAAACTGGATCGAAAGAATGTTAAATTGTACATATACATTACACAGTCCAACGGCTCAATGCTGTTCGAGTGTTCGCTGTTCCGATAACTTTCAAACAAATTCCTGCTAGCGTTGTTTTGCACAACAGTTCGCTGAGAAGAGGACTTTGGACTATTCGAGTCCCTCCATACTTCTGCCTTCAACAGCGCGTGAGTCAACCGCACGCTTCTCCCATTTACTTTACATGGGAACTTTGCCACCAAACCATGCCCGAACCATTGCCCCAATCTCACTTTTCCCTTTAACTGGCACATCTACATGGTAAGACCTTTATTTTGATACCACAACCATATGTTTACGTTTAGCCATTCTTTCACAACTGGTCTTACAGTAAAAAGCCTTATACACTATCTACCAACAAGTAATTGGACACCCCTGCAATCGACGATATCTGCGGTCCTGATACACGTCACGGCCTCCGCCGTTAAATATCGTGTAGGAAACAACAACGCAATAACCCGTCGCATGCAAGATCCCACGCAGGCAGTTTGGAGCTCTCCGATTTCGAGAAAAGTGTAATCGTCAGGTATCACAGAAATAGCCGATCCATGCGCGACATATCCAGCGAGTTGAAGTACCCAAAATCGACAGTGGCCTACGTGATTGGCAAGTAGAAGATGAGACGTGACTGTTGGAATGTGCCCCGACTTGGCAGACCCACATAACTGGGAGTTAAGAGACCGACGGGTGCTGGCCAGAGAAATTCGGAAGAACCGCACCAAATCGATCGGCCACATCCGCGAGGAGTTTCAACAGGCATCCGGGAGTATTCTTTCAATGAATACCATCCGCAAGGAAGCCCATCCTGCTCGGTTATCATGGACGTGCTGCCGCCCACAAGCCTTTGATCACCAAGTCCAATAGCGCTGCTTGGCTAACGTGGTGCAAAAAACTTCGACAGTGGACCGTTGAACAGTGGAAACAGGTTCTCTGGAGCGATGAATCAAGGTTCACCCTCTACCGTTCGGACGGCAGGGTCTGGGTTTGGCATCTGCCTGGAGAACGCCTCCTGCCAGAATGTATTGTGCCAACTGTGAAGTTCAGCGGAGGTGGAATTATGCTATGGGGTTGTTTCTCCTGGTATGGCACAGGACCCTTGGTCGCAATTCCTGGTAGACTCAATGCAGAGACCTACTGCACCATTTTGGATGCCCATGGGCTTCCTACGTTGCGGCAGTTTTACGGGGTGGACCCATGTTACTTTCAGGATGACAATGCCACCTGTCATGTTGCGAGGCCCACCATGGCTTGGTATGGTGACAATGGGGTTGATCGAATGGACTGGCCTGCGCAGAGCCCGGACCTTAGCCCTATCGAGCACCTCTGGGACGAGTTGGAGCGTCGACTTAAGGGGCGCCCCCACCGTCCGAAATCGGTGAAGGAACTGACCTGTCTTCTCCAAGCAGAGTGGAAGAAAATACCGCTAGCCATCGTACAACACCTGGTTGAGAGCATGCCCCGGAGGGTCGCAGCTGTAATCGCCGCTCGTGGAGCCTCCACCAACTATTGAAGGTGAATAAACTTCATTTTCCTTTTCTATCACAGGTGTCCAATTACTTGTTGGTAGATAATGTAGAATTAATATTTAGATGACCACCAAATGTTGCTTTAATTGGTTAAAACCTGTTTAAATTAGCCCTCAAAATTTTATTAACCTTTTCTGTGTATACCATTTCTGTTTATTGATGATTAAAAATTTCCATTACTAATTCAAAAAGTTTGTAACCGATTCCGGCGAAATTTGGAGGGTCTGTTCCTATTACCAATTCATGGAGTTGATAAAAATTTCAGCCAGTGTTGTGAAGATTTCCCAAAGCAAGTGTTTGCATTTTTTTTTTTTTTTTTTAATTCATAGTCCTGAAACAATGGTGGTGGGGGACTATGACTTCACCTTCTCCTTTCTTTCGGTGGAGGTGAGGGGGAGCATGCAGCGAGTGTTGTACGTATGTTTCCATTGGCTGGTTGCCAAAAACAGAGAGAGCATGAGCAGTCAGCATTGACTTTCTCAACAATACAAAATGACTCCCGCTCCTCCCCACAGCTTTGTCGATCTTTCATTATGGCACCCCTTCCCCCCGCTCCGTACAATAAATTCCAGAATGTAAAAACTTTTCCCAGGTTTTTATGAGAAATTTAATATTTTCCCTGATTTCTCCCGGTTTTAAACCCTATTATAAAATTTCCTGTGATTTCCCAGTCGCATGGCCACCCTGACAATATGAGCAGCTGGGTGAGTTTGAGAGAGGGCGTATAATTTGGCTGAGAAAAGCTTGGTCAAGTTGCCATGTCACCAGGCATTTGGGTCAAATAGATGTAGCAATCAGATGATGTTGGCACCAATGGGTCTAGTAGAGCACAACCCAGTGGCACACGGGCAGTGGACAGTCAAAGGCAACAACAGAACATGAGGATAAAGTGATTTTGAGAGCCACACTAGTGTTTATCCAAGATTTTTTTTACAGCTGGGTGACAAGAAATTTTAGCTGAATCAGGGATTGAAAAATATATAAAAAGTTACACGCCCAGCTGGGCATGTGCAGAAATTATTTTACCCGCCCAGGTATTAAAAGCTCGATGCCCAAGAAAATTTAACTTTTAAGATAACAAATCGGAACCCTCACTTTGTTTAAGTTAAAAAATATGATTAACTTTTTTACCATACAGTCAACTCCTGATTTTCCACAATAGTGGGCAGCACGAGTTTCATGAAAACTCCAAATTTTTACAGGAAAAATTAACTACGGTAATCTACAAATTACATGCATTCCATAGTGCTATGTTTTATTCAGACTATTAGTTATTATTGCAAGCATAATACATACTTTAAAGTTACCTGTTTAAATCTTCTTAAAATAAATAGTTACTTGCTTCTGTTTTTTTATGGCAAAACATTTTTGTTTAATTTGGGACTGCACTCAGCACAAAACCAGCTTATCAGCTAATAATGCATCGCCTTGTCCTTCAAGGAACTCGAGCAGGCTGTCGACATGTTGCAATGCTGATTCGCGATTCACCCATAACCAGAGATGCCAACATCTGAAGGAAGTCATCAGTAGTCCATATGTCGGGCGCCCGTAGTTCTTCCGTAGTGACGTCAAGTCAAGTTCCCACATTAAAATTTGCAGGGTAGCATGTGTATTTCCCCAAAATATACTGCTACATTTTCAGCAATATATTAATCTTGATCGGGGACAATACTTGGATTAATTTTGCAACATATTTAAGTCCCCTTAAAATGGGGAAAAAAAAACTTGAGTAAATACACAAAAAATACACACCATTTCAACTCCACCTTTTAATAAATATGTTATGTCATAAGTGTGTGATGCCACACACTTATGGTTATTCCTCCTGTTTTTTAGAGTGAAAATGCCGACCGCGATAGTCTTTTCCACCGTGTGCGATTGAAAAATCAACAGCACACGGGGAACAAAACCTATGGTTTTCGGATACCCGAGACGATTTTAGACACGGAAATTGTTGCAAATAACTCTCCTTATATTTTTGACAACTTTTTTGCGTTTTAGATCCAAGAATATTAGTAGAGACAGGTGGCTCTTTACCTGACGCTATTGCAATTAAATTTGTGCACGACAAACACAATGGGAGCAAAGAAAGAACAATTCACTTTGAAAGATTTCATAGCTTTATTATGTGGATAAATAGAAAATTAGCATTAAATGCTTATGATACGAAAAAAACTAAGCAAAAAGGTATTTTAAATTGCATAAATCAATCAATTCCGGGGAAAAAAAGAATAAAATAAAAAGGCAATGCAAATAAAATAAATAACAATAAAAATCCATGCAACGTCTCATTAACACAAAAGAAGTTTTCTGCTAAGATGTGGGGAAGTAAATGGTCACAACTTAAAACTCAAGTAAGTAATGAAAACAAATTCATCAAAAAAAAAAAAAAAAAAAAAGAATTGAAACTGAAATTAAAAGATTCCAAACGAAGAATGATCTGGGGAAAACAATCTTTAAAGCAAGCTATTAAGGAAGAAAGAAAGTTCTTGTGAATCTGACAAGATAAAATAAAACATCCCTTTGTTTAGCAGAACATTTTTACAAGAGAAAAAAAAAGAACTGCACTTCGCAAATCTGTCAAAGTAACAAACAATTAAGCTCTTTGCCGACAGCAAGGAGCGTGGGAAAATAGGTCACGACTGGAGCACACACTCAGCAGCTAAGAAACAACTCACCGCAGCAGCAGTGAGCAGCTACTGCTGCTAGACATTTTCTTCGGCTGCTTGCCAAAGACACATCGAGAGACTTTCTCTTGCTCTGGGCAGAATATACTACGCACAAAGAACAAACTCCAGTGGAGGTAACATAAAACAGGCAATAACAGC
This sequence comes from Macrothele yani, assembly GCA_039090855.1. NCBI lineage: Eukaryota > Metazoa > Arthropoda > Arachnida > Araneae > Macrothelidae > Macrothele > Macrothele yani. The sequence goes on along the minus strand of CM077000.1, from coordinate 16,083,448 downwards.
GTCCACACATCTAGGTAGCTTAGTTATGTGATCTGCCGGAAAAAACAAACATTCAGGATTTCTTTGATCTACAATTGTTTCCTTCGATCTGATGACTATTTGCTCAGAGCAGTTTTGTTGTTTTTTTTCTGATACCCCACCCGCCCCTTACTTAGGTGAAACAAATATGCTATAGCAATTAACTATTTAAATTACATTTTAGCAAAAAAAAAAAAAAACATGATAACATTCCGGCTTGTACTGCTGTGAATTTTTATTTTTTTTCACACCACTGGAACTGGAAGCCACTGAAGCACGCTTCATAACTACAGCAATTCAAGTCACACCACAACTAATCAACTTAACAACAAGAACAGAAAACGTGGAATCGACTCTAGTCTACCTCCATCCTCCGACAACTTACGTTAGTTCAGGACGCGGTTAAGGTTTTCCCGAAGTTAACAGACGTCGTGCATTACGAACGCCTTTCCACAGCAAGCCAGGTACAAAGTCACGTGATCATACAGGACGATCTCTGCTGCAACATTTCCGCTTGCTTGTCGGCCAGCCAAACATGCTTGCTGTGTGGCGGCTTCGTGATGTTACCGCAAAAAACACTACATTTGACTATGCTCGACTTTTTTTTCAAATAATTAAAAAAAAAAAAAGTTTTCTGGAAATATCAGAAATTTCTGGAAAAATCCGTAGTTTTTCACACCTTTTCCGTAAATCCGTAGTTTGAACATGATATCAGTAGAAACTACAGAGGATCCGTAGTACTTGGCATCTCTGCATAACTGTGAAATCTCCTCCTCACCTTCTTCACATTCCTTGTTTTCCATCTGCTATTCCTCTAACTTTATTATCTATTCGTAAGTTAGTTAAATGTTCAAAGTCAGGTCATGTATGTCGGAGTCCAGCTATTTGACAATATTAGTTTCATCAACGTTTTCCCCTCCGAGAACCGATTTCAATAATTTGATTAGTTCTGTGATGATGTTAGGACTTGTATTTTCTTCAAAACTGCAATTTCCATCAGAGAGAAGTATTCTCCACAACCTACTGATAGTGATGGGTTGAACTGAATCCCAGGCACTTGCCACGTCATAGACAGAGTCAAGAATTGAATAGCCTTGCCCCAAAGTCCTAAGTCACATCCTTTTTAAATTCTTTTTAGTAACAAAAAAATATTACTGCAACCAAAAAAAAATTACTTTATGTTCTAGCAACTAAAAAAATTATTACAGCAAAGTCGCATCGTGGATAAACTAGTCACGGATAATTCGGAGTTGACTGTATTTTGCATTTCTGTTTTAAGGGTCTGCATTCAAATTGTTCAATGCACAAATGTTAAGTTTTAAGGTGATGATGTTTTAAGGTATTGGTATAAAATGGTATGATGATGAAACTGGTATTTGAGAAATTCAGTGATTCTGCCATGTTCCTTTAGTTGAAGATTTCGTCCTTTGTCACTTAACACCGGAGGCTAGTTCCATTAGAGGGTATGCATCCTGTTGCTTACTATAAACAACATTTGGAGCAAAACTGCATATGGTTCCAATTTCTGGACCTAGAGCATTACATAATTAAAGTGATATTCTTCTGTCCTTTGCACTCCATAACAATAATACAACTTCCAGTGATTAGCAGTGAAACATGACATGTGATGAATCTTTTTTCTTGTAGTAGGAAATTCTATTCCAAACTTTTTTATTTTTTAATTTAGTTGCCTGGACCGGGCAACTATATGTTTTATTTACCTGTCCCAGGCATCTCAAGCATGGTATTTTTCAAGCCCTGTGGTTGGTTTTAATGACCCTTTCCCCAATCTAAAAAAAGGATGATGTTTTACTTAACATTACTAATTAAAAAAAATTAGCGGTGTGGTAGGCATTATTGTAACATAACATGAAAAACAACATTAGAAAATTAATTTCAGCCAGTTTTCATCAATATTTATGGTGTATGTGGGAATAAGTTTTCCATCCTATTATGTGCATTGTGAAAATGTTCATTAAAGGAAATTTAGCTGGGCATGCATCATCAGAGAAAATTAGCTGGGCGAGCCGCCCAGTAAAAAGGCTCTAAACAGAACACTACGCATGAACAGAACCGAATTTGTCGCTTTCAACCATCTGTGGCCATGTTGTGTCATCTATCATCTACAGGTACAGAATGGCCACACAGATAACTTGGTGCACAGGGACTAAATTCGATGAGGCTACTCTACCGCCTACCACTGACCAGAGAGCATTGCTGGCACTGGTTGTAGTGCTGTCAGCCCCAATCGATGTGGGATAGTATCCAGTGACATTGCCTTGTCTTCAGTGATGAGTCACGGTTTGCACTTGGCACTGATGACCAGCGCACGGATCCTGCCTTCACCATGGAACGGCACGCAGGCCAGCACATGGATACTGCCTTCACCACGGAATGGCATGCCGGTCAGCGCACGGATCCTGCCTTCACAATGGAACGGCACGCCGGCCAGTGCACGGATCCAGCTTTCACCAAGGAATGGCATACCGGGAGCGACTGTCTGGGGAGCCATTTCCTATGGTAGCCAGATACCCTTGGCAGCCCTTCGTACCACCCTCATGGCTCAATGGTACGTCGAAGACATTATACAACCTGTTGTGTTGTCCTCCCTGTCGCAGCATCACCGAGCAATTTTTCAACAGGATAATGCCTGACCACACACAGCACAGTTCTCCCACACCCTTCTCCACAATGTTGACATTCTTCCATGGCTAGCCTGATCGCATGACCTCTCACTGATTGAACATGTCTGGGACACGATGGAACGCCACCTACGCCCATCCCAGAATGTCAGTGAAATGGCCCGCAATTTGGACACCTACCACTGGACAGCATCTGTGAATTTTATGCATCTATAATACATCAGGTAACCTCTTGTATCCGAGGCAGAGGTGGCACTACAATGCATTATCTTGTTCCACTCGTGTAGCTGTTTTATCCAAATAAATATCCCAACTACTCTGGAATTACAATCATTTCCTTTCCTATACATGCACATTGCACATACCAATTTTCATCAATTGGGCGATTCCTTCTGGGTGCTTTTGGGGGTGGGTTTGGCAAAGAGTGTAAAAGCATTCAACAAAAGTTCACATGAAATAGCACAAACAAACTGCTCAATAAATACTGAAAGAGATTTATTTGTTTTACCTCACTAAGGCATGCAAGCAATGATCTGGAGTATTGCCTTCCAATAATGCTAAAAAAAATGCCATTGTTTCAGCTGCAAGTGAATATCCATACTTTAACTCGTAATATACTGTTTTCCAGGGAATAAACTGCAACGGTACAAGCAATTTTCATATATGTAAGTTACATTTAAAAAATATTCCATAAAAAGAAGATTTCACATTTTGCTGACAATTTAGAACTAAGGATTAAGAACACTTCAAAACTTCAATGTCAATTACACTGAAGGTAAAACATTTGGCTGTTTATTACCAGAACATTATTAGCATTCAACTTAAATTATCAGCCAGTACTTTAAATCCACCGTAAAAACAGAAATCAAAAGATTCACAAATCTTCATCTACCTTCACAAATATTCAAACTCAATTTGTACAGCAAGGAAAATGTATATTTCTCAAACACAGTACACAGTTGTATCAGAATAATATGACCAACCTAATACATATATAGTTCCCACTATTTTTCCACCAAAAAGTTCAAGGACTTTTCAAGGACTCACAAAAACTTTAAAGACTATATCCGTGCCCAATAAGAACTCTCCTCTGAAGTTTCAATATGCCAAAACATTTTTAAACAGCCCAATACTATTTTTTTTAATATCTTCAGCTCAAAATGGCAACAATGGACAGTCACTTTGGTACTGAACTACAAAGGGTTGCAAAATATTTGAAATTGAAAGGAAAAATCAGCTTCACTTTCATCAGGACATCTTTGCGTGCCTGTGAAACTACAAGGTATGATTTACACTTCAGAAGATTTGCCGATTTTCCTTTGCCAATAAGGGAAACACAATTTTATACATTCTTCCACTTCTCAATGCCTCTTTCAGCAGCAAGACAATTTCCCAGCCACTGATGCATAGGTGCAAACTAAAATTTTAGCTAAGCGGCCAGTGTAAGTCCAAAAACATTAGTGGCAAAATAAAAAATCTGGCTGATAAGTTTTAGTGGCCAAAAAGAAGCTTCCAGCATTAAAAGGGGGGGATTAAGAGGAACTTTAATGTAACTGCTATTATTTACATGGATGGCTTTATCTCAACATAAAAACCATTCAATACACAAAATGAAGACATTTTGTAAATCTTTTTTCCCTCTGGGTTTACTCATTCCCAAAACATCGATAGTATCAGTGAAAATTTACCACGTATCAGGGAAAACCTCGATGTTTTTGCTAATAAGCCGATGAATTGGTACTTTTCCATCCGCAGCAGTAAATGGCACGAGTGGGTAAAATTGCTGCTCAATATAATGGTGATTACACACCAATTCAAGTAACCAATAATATCTGTTAAAATGCTCGATGTGTCGGTGGAAACCTAGTTTTTTTTTGGTTTTTTTTTATGTATCGATCCCTATAGCATTGAGGAAAAGAACTATTTCGTCAATGAAACGTAGACCAAAACAGCCAATTCACGACATAAAAAGTATTGTGGAATAACTTTTTTACGGGTCTTATAGAGGTTATTTTTCATGAAAGTTGGTTGTCAAATTTTCGAATTAAAGCCTAGTTCGTCATCAGGACTATGTCACTGGAGTAGTTGCTGCCACTCAATTGGAAGAGTCCATCCGCAATTATCGTTAATTGTGGTACTTCTTCTTGCTATTTCGATCCCTTCTTCTAGTTTCCTCTTTACTAAGTTTGACTGGTGGGCAATTATTTTCACTGAGTCCCAATTTATGGAGTGTCCACTTGCTTGTATATGTCTGTCTAGCCCTGTTTTGTTCCCAATGTTCCTAATAGCTGCTTGGTGTTCTTTCTTTCGGACCTTAATACTTCTCCCTGTTTCTCCTATATAGCTGAGTCCGCAGTTACAGTCGATGCAGTAAATTACTCCTTCCTGCAATTGGATGTCCAATTCTTTCTGCTTTAAAGCTGGCAGGAATTTCTTTATTTTGTTAAGATCTGGAGCTAGCCTGATATTATATTTTGCTCCGATCCTTTTCAGTTTCTCGAAAAGTCCCTTGTGGTACGTAATTTTGCTGGTGAATTTGAAGTTGGTTTTATCCTGCTTCTTTTTTGGCACTTGTTTAAATATTTTCTCAACATATGGGGAGGGGTAATTGTTTTCTGCCAATATTTCCTTTAATTCTTCTTTGTGAAGATCTTTCTGAGTAGCTGAAGAGACCAGGATTTCAATTTTTTCCAAAAATTGTCTCGCCGTATTCGATTTAATACAATCAGGGTGGAATGAGCAGAAGTCTAACATCTTCCCTGTGTTGGTGGGTTTTCTAAAAAGCTGAGTGAATATTTTCCCCTTTCTTGAGGTCAAGGTTAAATCTAGGTAATTGATGCTATGGTTTTTTTCCTGTTCCAGGGTGTACTGCAAGGTATTCTCTAGTAAGTTAAATTCTTCCAGAATCTGAGAGGGTAGAGATTGGTCCACAGTATCTACTATAATTAGGACATCATCCATGTACCTTACATAGAGAGCAAACAAGGAGGGTTGTATAAGGATGTTTGCCTCTAGTTTACTTATATAATAATTTGCTAGCAGAGGTGCTAGTGGAGAACCCATTGCAAGTCCTGAAGTTTGCCTGTAATATTTCTTTCCAAACTGGAGGTTAGGAGTAAGAGGAGGTGGCAACAGCCCCTCTCCCTGTGTTTCTGGCGTGATGCCACTTTTTATCAGCTGACTACACCAATACGCCCAACCTAAGATTCTCCTGTATATTTCTATGGGGAAATTGCGATTTTGAACGGGTTTTTCGAGCCCTTATTCTACCCATACAGGCATGAAAAAAATTGAGGCTGAAATATTCATTCCCATAATAAAAAATTTCCAGAAAAAACAGGAAAATGTGTTGGTATTTCTTTAAAAAAATTCAACAAAACAATGATTTTTTGAGCGGAAGTGCATAGTGTGCATGGTTACTTACTGCCCATGTGCAAGTAACTATGTTTAAAATATAACCAAAAGCCTAATGTTAAGAAATAAGAAGTCCGAAATATTCCTTCTTTCCATCCTTGGTTTGCATGCGCTAAGCAATACTGCTTAAGCCACAGGAAGTGACGTCACATTCCCGAACTCCCGCAGCGCAGACTCCCACCACCTCAAAGAGAGAAAAGAAACAGCTGATCTGTTTTGGCTTCACTCAAAACGTGTCCCTTCACCTCCTCTTCTTCTAACCTCCTTGACCTCAGCTAACACACAAATATTTATTAATATTTGAAGGAAAATAGGAGTAAAGCCATTAGTCAAAACAGCAAAGGACGAACTAAACACAAGGTGCACATGAGATTCAGAAAAATGGAACTTTGAAGGGAGAGAATTCATGCAGCAAGTGCTGTGTGCATACAATTTCATTGGTTGGTTGACAAAAAGAGGGCACAACCAATCAGTGTTTCTTTCTCAACAACACAAAGACAAAATGACTCCTACCATCTCTCCCTACAACTTCATCGATCTCTTTCACATACCTGCCAACTACTACGGAATGCCCGTAGTTTCTACGGATTGTTCACATGCCACTGTAGTGAGTATATATTAGAAGTGGTGCACATATGGCCAAAGAATGAACTGTCATCCGCAGCTCACCGATACCTAGAGTGGAGATTGTCACACATTGTTCACAGTGACCGCAGGGCCACAGTGTGACAAATCACCCACAGCTACAACACTGGTGATCAGGGCAATGTGTCACAGCACACAGTTAATCACAGTCTTCTGTGCATGGGCCTGCATAGCCGAAGACACAGCCGGGTCCCCGTGCTCCCTGCATGTCATCGCCAACAATTCCCGAAATGAGCCCAAGGTCATTGAGATTGGATCGTGGATGATTGGAAGAAAGTGGCCTAGTCTGACGAAGCACAATTCCTGGTGCATCAAGTAGATGGCCGAGAGCGGATAAGTCAATTACTGATAGAGGCTCTGGCACTTGAATTCTCTGTTGGGCAAAAACAGGCCGGCAACAGCAGTGTTATGCTGTGGGCAATTTTCTTGTGACACTTTAAGACCCATTATCCCAATAGCACAATCCCCGACAGCTGTCAGGACATCACTGCAGACCAAGTTCATCCATTCATGGCAACTGTGTTCCCTGCTGATGATGGCTATTACCAACAGGATAATGGTCATGCCACACTGCCAGAATTATCAAGCAGTGGTACAAGGAACATGCTGGTGACTTTCTGTTAACGCCCTAGCCTCCAAATTCACCTGACATGAACCCAAGTGAACATTTGTGGTTCAACTTGGCAAAGCAAAATGCCAAGTGGTTCAACTTGGCAAAGCAAAGGTCCTCCAGTTCCCGAAATGTACGGGAACTGGAGGACCTGCTGTTGACATTATGGTACCACTATCGGGGTTTTGCCACCTCATTGAATCAAAGTCTTGCCGAGTGTCCGCTGTTTTGTGGACTAAAGGGGGTCCTACAGCTTATTAGGTAGGTGTTCATAATGTAATGACTCATCGGTGTAATTAAACTCATTAAATGTTTTAGTGAAATGAAAAATACTTACCCTTTTACTGTTAATGACATCATTCCATAAATGGCATACAAGTCTGCAGTTTCGTAAGTCCAAAAATGGAAGCTGGCAAAAAATGTTTTCCATCACTTCCAAAGGCAACTGATTAAAATAATCTGGCTCAGGATATTCATCTGTTTCAGCAGCACCAAATAGTTCAAAATAATTTGAAACCTTCTGTTTCTTTGACTCACTGCTTCCTTGGAGAGACTTAGATTTTACACAACAGATATTATTACTGAACTCACTTACAGAAGGATTTGGACTTCCTTCTGAGGTGGTTGTTTCCCTACAGTCAACTGAAATATCACATCCTGATGATTCTGTCTTCAACAAGTAATCAGTTCTTTTGTTATTTTTAGATGGAATTTTTTTTTCTTTTTTTTATGTGTAGGTTCAGTCCTTATTTGCTTCACATGATACTTAGAGGCTTTGCTAAATGATGGATAACAACCATCACTGCTGCTGCTTGATGCCCTATGCTTATAAGTTTTGGGACATAGTCCTTTGTTGGGATTCTTGTTTCTCATTTTATTTGTGCCCAGTGCAATCAGACGTTTAACACCTTCAGATGAACTGGCAGATTTAACACACCATGCAGCAGCCACGTAGATGCATTTGAGTTTTCCTGCTTCAGATGACATTCTTCATAAAACCTGAAAAAGAAAACATGCGTCATACACATACAGACTAACATTTTTGAAACATTTAAAACAAAGTTTGTAACTCTTGGTTCACTCCATGTCAAATCATCCAGGCCGTGTCCCCCACTGACTTGAATTTAAACAAAACTCAGCTGGTAGGTGTACCTACGAAAGTTATGAAAAAAATCCTCAAAGTTTTAATTTTTTTAACCCCATAGTTTTTAATACACAGTGTTCCAAAATTTAGCTGAGCACTCATTTTGGCAGCAATGCAGCAACATGCATTGCTGCCAAAGTGAGTGTTGCCAAAGTTCCTGTAACCAGGCCTCGCGAATGTCGGTCGCCAGTCGCCAAATGGCGACCAGATATTTCATAGTGGCTAGTAAATTTTTTTGTATAGTAGCCAATGATGGAGAGTAGATTTTTTTCCCCCCAACCAAGTGAGCAACTATTTTGTCCACCCCCCCCGGACTCGGCAATGTATCGATACATCGCGAAAAACCGGTGTGAATTTAACATCGATGTTACGGTGTTCCGACTGACGAAACTACGATTCATCACCACCGTTATGTAAATGCTCGCGATGTAATCGCCATCGTGTGCCACCCAGGGCGGCCAACAATCCACTCTTTATATCGCCAAAATCACAAGCAAATATCTCCAGAAAATCACCAGATTTAAGGAAGAAATCAGCAGTGCCGTATCACACAAGTCTGGAACGAAATATAAGTTACATTAATATGCATATATCATCATCATCATCATTGTCAACCATTATCAATCCACTGCTGGACAAAGGTCTCCCCAAGTTTCCTCCACAACGGTCTGTCTTGTGCCAGTCTCCTCCATGTCACCCCTGCATACTTTCGAATTTCATCCACCCATCTCCTATGTGGTCTTCTTCTGGGTCTTTTCCTGTCCCTTGGAATCCAATCTAAAATTTCGGCTGTCCATCGATGATCTGTCCTTCTGGCAGTATGTCCAGCCCATTGCCATTTCAGGGATTTAACTCTGATCATGATGTCTTCCACTCTTGTCATTTTTCGGATCCACGAGTTCCTCTTCTTATCTCTCCTGGTTACACCAAGTATGCACCTCTCCATGCTTCTTTGAGTTGTCTGCAGCCTTTGTATGTCTCTTTTAGTTAACGTCCACGTCTCTGCACCATACGTAAGCACTGGAAGGATGCATTGATCAAACACTTTTCTTTTAAGACATAATGGCATATTGCTCTTGAAAATTATGCTGTTTCTTCCAAAAGCTCTCCAGGCAAGTTTTGTACGCCGATTAATTTCTTCATCAATGTGACCCTCACTTGATATCTGCTGTCCAAGATAAACGTATGTGTCTGTTATCTCCAGCTTTTCTCCATCAATCGATAAATCTTCATTTCTTGTAAAAGCATTGAACATCACTTTTGTCTTCTGAAAGTTCATTTTTAATCCCACTTCTTTACTCTTGTCAGCAAGTTCCTGGATCATACTCTGCAGCTCTGATGGGCTAGTTGCAAAAATGACTACGTCATCAGCAAAACGAAGGTGGGTTAGATAATCTCCATTAATCTTTATCCCCTTGTTTTCCCAGCTCAGTGACTGAAAAACACCCTCCAATGTGGCATTAAAGAGCTTCGGAGATATGGTGTCACCTTGTCTCACTCCCTTTCCAATTTTTATGTGTGTTGTATTTTCAAACAGCCTAATCTTTGCACTTGCATTTTCATAGATGTTATTAATAATATTAATGTATGCATCTTCAATACCGCAGGTTTTCAGAGCCATTGTAACTGCTGATGGTTTCACCGAATCAAAGGCTTTTTCATAATCGATAAAAGCCATGCACAATGGAAGTTCATATTCCCTCGCTCTTTCAATTAGTTCTCTCAGCACATGGATATGATCTATTGTGCTGTAGTAGATAAATAGATATAGATATAGACACATATATAGAGAGATAGATGAAAACACAATGTAAGCGTTTATGTTGAGAATTTGAAAAACCTCAATGAACGCTAAGACCAAACAACATGCGAACTTTTAAAAACCTTAATGATTTACATAACAGCCCAAGGATTTAAAGTAAAACAATATGTACATGCAATAAAACTGTGTGAATAAAATCATGATAAAGTAACAAACAACGTTGAAACCAAGGACGTAGAGTTAAATTATATGCAAATACAATAAAATTCAGAGAATAAAGCAATGACGTAGTTAAAAGAATGAATATATATGTGTGTGTGTGTGTGTGTGTGTGTGTGTGTGTGTGTGTGTGTGTGTGTGTGTGTGTGTGTGTGTGTGTGCTTTTTGTTGTTAATAATGTGAATTCAACTGGCTTTTTGATATACTAAACATTTACCAAAGAATATGAGTTCTCAACAGCAGGAGAGTTAATTGGAGGACCCATAAGAAATGAAAATGTGATATAAGATGGAATTTATCCCCATCACTTGAAAATTTTGTATTAATATTTGAAACAATTTCTTAGTGTATTACTTACACAGCTAAAGCCTTAAATATACTTTCTGTCATCACTGTAAAATTTACAAGTTTGGACATAAATTTATCTTCAAGTTAGCTTTGTAAGAAAACTGAACAATTTTACAGTATGTAAAGAAAAACAATGTTTTATCAGTCAGTCTGCTCAAAAGTTTCAAATTCATCATCTGAATATGGCATCTGAGAAGATGATGACTGACCCTCGGTGAATATGTCATAAATTGCCATTGTGGCAATTTTTCACCTACTTCTTTTGGAAGCTCATATTCATGACACTACTTGCCCTCTCGTTTCAAACCAAACTTTATGATCAGTATGCTGACTAAAGTGTCAGTTTTCATTGTATTTCTGGTTTTGTTTCTCACATGATTTACATAACTGAAAACTCGTTCAACATCTGCACTCGAATGTGGCAGTGTTAAAACATGTAACGCAAAATCAGAAAGTTCCTTAAAAGGATTTTCTCCTGTTGAGTCTTTGTATGATGCTATTTCACACCACAGCTTTACAGTGTCATGAACTTCAGTCCATTTGACATAATGAAAATTTAGCTATTGTCTTTTAATCTGCGTTAATATAGATGCATCAGAATAACATTGGAATAGGTGTTCCTAAATTTACAACAGAAGCCTTCAGTGGTCTTAAACATTCTGATACAGATAACAAAGACATATGCTGCAAAATCTAAATGTTCGATCGTAATCGTTTCCTCAGCTGTGCTCCAAGTTCCTTCAAGAACAGAACACATTTTTTTCGCATATCCTTTTCAAAATTTTCTGGTGTTAAATTAATATTAAAATTTTGAAATATAAGATAGGATCTTTTAATGACAAACATTTTCTGGTACTTCAATTCAGAGCAGACAACCAACTGAGGAGGTGGGAGCCTGCGCAAGAGTTACCACTTGCAGCAGGAAGTATACAATTTATTTAGAAGTCTACTTTTAGAACACTCTACATTATTCGTATGAGGTTCGAGTCAAAAGTATATCAGAAAAAAAAAACTGACAAAAACTAGAGAAAAGAAAATAATTGTTTAAAACATGAAAAGATAAAAAAGTGGTGAAATACAATAGAACAGAAAATACGAAAGACAAGATTGAAAAACCTAAATGGATCCATTTGTTTAGCAGTTTGTTGTTAACAATTATTTTTATTCTTTGTCGGTGATATTCCCATATTTAAAATGAATAAGTGTGTATATTACATTTACTTTCAGTAAATTCTTGCAATATAAATAATCTGTTTAAAATGGAATTAATTATTATATAAATGTTTTGCAAATAAATACCGCTACTATCTTAGAAGCTAAAATAAAAAATATGTTTGAGAGTATAAGGTATCTTTAAGTTATATTACATTTTACATTTTAGCTACAAATATTTTAAATTTAAAAAGCTTAATCAATAATCTTATTTAGTACTTTTGATATTTTTTTAAAATTTACAGGAACCATTGCTTTCAATTTATTAAAAGTTATTTGAGTACCGTTAGATTTGATTTCAAATTCCAGAAATCATCTGAGGTCACACTTTATGGCAATTTTTATCTGCTCTATATTTTTGGAGTTTTGTTCAAAGTATCTTTATAATTTAAATATTTTTGTAACCAATCCCAGATGTATTTTGATTACAATCAACAAATGAATTTTCTAGAATTTCCTCTGAACACAGAAGGTGCAGTTTGGATTAGGTAATTTTTTAATTTTAAACAGCCATTTTTTTGAAGGACCAATATTATGTGAAATTTTGAAGAGTAAGTCTCTAGTATGAGTGAGTACTTATTTATTTTTATTTTTTTTGTATTTCTGTATCCATATATTTTTTACTGTATTAGATAGAAGTATATCTTCTAATTGTGTTGAATAAATTTTTTTTAACTCTAGGTATATTTTACATAATTTATCATCATGGGGGATATTTTTTTAAATGGATTTATCCGTTATTTCCTTCCAAATACTTCTCATTTTTGCATATTTATTTCCTGTGAAATAAACAAATGTTTTTTGAGGTGTGGATTAGTTGAAGTACTGTATTTCTCTACCGACCTGAAATTTTAATATTTTAAATGCTGGGCGCTTTTCAAAGATGGTCTCACAATACCCAATCCCCCATATTCAAAATTGTTATACATTACGCTTCCTCTCATTTTGAAAAAAATTCTAAGTGTACGAAAACGGAAGTAAATCGCTTTTCAAAGATGGTCTCACAATACCCAATCCCCCATATTCAAAATTGTTATACATTACGCTTCCTTTTGTTTTATCCCACTTTCCTTCCCAAATGAAACGAAAAGGAAGTTGTTCTGCCTCTTTTATGACATCTTTAGGAATTTCAAAGGTTCTGGCAAAATAATAAAACTTTGAGAAATGTAAAGAGTTTATAATTTTGTTCTTTAAAAAGAAGGAATAACTTTTTGTTTCCAATTTTGTATTATATCTTCCCATACTTTTGATACATTCTTTCCATTTTGTAGTTAAATTTGGTTCCTCATAAACCAGATGGTACATGGAAACCACCCGGCCGCGGACTTGTAGATGGAATAATCGAAATGGACGTTCACGGTTAGGGTTGCAATTTGACAAAAACAGAGAGTAAGACTAAAATCTCCAGATTTCTCACTAGATGAGAAACGATATCTCTAGTATTGAGACATGTCGCTGGAATGATAATTATGTCACCAGATGTAAATCATTATCTCCACATCTGGCGACAAAACCGCTAAGTTGGTCACCCTGGTGCCACCAAGCCATGACAAAGCACTGTTGTTCAAACCGGTTTTCCCAGTCCGAGACACGTGAATATCGGCTGAACCTCATGCACGCGCGTCTTCGATGTAGTTTCTCATGGTGTCTCGTTCCAGACGCTTCATCGGCGATTCGCCTGCCAGGCGAGTAATCGTGGACATCGTAGCTTTATGAGCAATCTCATCTGGAGTCCCATCATGATGCAGTCATGATGTTTAAACAAGAGAACCACCTAATGCTCAACCGACATGGTCCGTGCTGGTCGGAGCAAAACGTCCCCTAGATGACGGTAACGGAATGTTTACCGAAAGTACTCGGGTAAAAAACGTATCGAAATGTAGAAGCGGCAAAGGAAAAAAATTCATTTAGTGACGAGGCCAATTAAAAAGGAACAGCAACTGAATGGGGGAAAAAAAAACCATGGCGCATATACACAACGAAAATACGGAAACCAACACGTGCAGTAAGTGTTCAACATGGATTTAACGGTAAGTCCAATAATGCAATTGCATTAATGCACGTCAAAAAACGAATTAACTTTTTAATAGCGGGCTTTTACTAACGAAATCCAATATTGGAAGTACTTTAAATAGTATGATCTGTAAAATCTGCCAGAATTCCAGTATGAAAGTAGTCATGGCAAAGAATGGTTCTGGCTGTTTACAAAGAAGCACTTTGGTTAGACATGATTCACATGAAAATACACTTGAACACAAGTTTGTTGTGAATAACCAGAATGAGTCGAAGGTTATGCACAGTGTCATTGAAAATTTAAGCAGTAATGTTTTAGAGGGTGAGTTAGCAGTTTTTAAAAATATTTATACATTAACTAACAGGGTTCCCACTCAATTAGTAAAATCAAATTCCCTCTTTTCCAGGTGGTTTTGGGTAAAATTCCAGGTGTTTGCAACGGGGTTGTTGGAAATAAAATTATTTAAAATAAATTTAGTCCAACATGCACGTGCATAGATAGCCCAGGGGATAGCGGGAGGCAATCCCAAGCCTTGTGACGATACTTAGGTCCCAGGGGATATCGGGGGATGGCAAGGGTCGTTGCGGTCAGTTCCCAAGAAGGAAGTGACGTGACCTTCGCCTTGGGGATTAGATGAATCCCTCAGGTCAAGTGACCTTGGCATCCGCGGATAAAGGTCAAACCCAGTGGTCAGAGGGTGGTTAGACCGATCAAGGAGCTCGAGGAGTGGAGGCTAGTAGCAGGGCGAGAGAGTCGAAGTTGAGTTCGAGGAGCAGCAAGGGACAGACGTGGATAGGGAAGGCCAAAAAGATGACGATAGAGCGATGTGACCAGAGATAGATGAAGTACTGCCAGCGCTGACAATTGGATAACGATTAGGATTGAAAACCTGAGAGACACATCGAGATTACAGATAAGCTATTTTTCCTTTTCCCTGTTATTGCATGTACTTGCTTAAATTTATTCATAAACCTACTTAGAGTACGTGGCGTGTGTATTGGTCATGATCAAACAATGAAAACCCAGTTAGCTAGGTAAAACATTTAAGTAAAGCATAGGAGAAAAGGAACTAGAAGTAAAATAAACCACTAAGCATTGCACTTATATATATAGATAGATGTATGCAGAAATGATCGGAGACGTTATAGAGAAAAATCGTAATAATAATAAATTTTATGTGTAAGGTATTGTTAACGGCTGCACCCACGCACGTGGTACCTTAGTGTTCCTAAATCTCACGTACTAAACCATTTTTATTACTTCCACATAAGATTCCTGTTTGTTTTCCTTATAACCACACAAGACATAAGTTAAGGTATGTGTAAACTAAGATATGCGTTTATGTTTCTAATTTCTATCACGAGCGGCACCTTTACTCCCCCACCATTCCAGTGACGGGATAAAGGTGAATCACAACGCCGTGCTTTATTATATGCCAGTACATATAAGGGGCACGTTTTTGTCCATATACGATCACTGTAGAACAAAAGTCCCATAGTTATAACAAGGCACGATAAAGTAAATTTAATCGGTAAATGATCTGTAATTGATGCACCTATAATTTGTTCATAATAATAAATATAACAATAAAATTAACACCTTGTATTTAACATTGATGACTGTAACACAAGTTCCAGTGAATATCATCAACACGTGTTCCATTGTTCATAACTTTAACACGTGTTTCGTATTAGAATGTAACATTGGTACCGATTAATGTTTGAAGATAACTATGGTGAATTGTTTCATAAAGTATATAACTTTGGTACATTGAAAGCCATTCGTGCTATCACGTATTTTCCCCCGTCGCAGTACGGATTGAATGGGTTTTCTTTTCTTCATGTGTAGAAGTTTATAATTTTCTTTTGTTGTAAGCATCATGCAATAGTTTTCTTAAGGTGTTATTTTGACAGCTTCATTACTAAAAGTAAGGTAAAGGCGCAATTGCATGTTGTAAGGATAAAGATATTATTTTAATTGGTATTAGTGTATAATTAAAAATGTCAGGCTCCTCCGTTCAAGATTCCATGCAGGAGTTGCAATTTATTGCATCAGTACTTCCCCTGATTCCCGAATTCTCTGGAAACGATAAGCTTATTTCAGCTAATTACTTGTTCGAAGCAATAGATGGATTAGAATCAGTCACTAATTGGTCAGAAAAAGTAAAAATTTTTGTAGCAAATGCTCGCATGACGCAAGCAGCTTTAGGATTTTTGAGTGAATCTCCCCATGTTAGACAGCTTGATGATTACAAGATGTTTAAATCAGCAGTGATAAAAAAGGTTTGCCAATAACCAACCTCTAGTAATGGCAATACAAAATTTTAATTCTTGCAATCAAAGACCAGAAGACACGGTCGCCCAGTATGAATCACATTCTTATCTAGGCGCACCGGTCTCAGGGGATGAGCAGGTTAAAGCACTGGTTGATTCAATTATGTTATCACAATTTTTAGCAGGTGTGGAAAGAAGTATTCAAACAGTGGTACTTTCGAAAGGGCCTGAAAATTTCGATCAAGCAGTACAAGATGCACTGCTTGCTGAGGCAAATCGACATATCATCACAAAAAGTGTCAATTCTGCCGATGATGCAGGTCAAATCCCTCGAGAAAGCGCCCCAGGCGATGCTAATGGTATTTCAGAACTTTGTCCCATGTTTCAGCAATACATCGTGCAGCAAAATGCACTTATTAGTACCTTACAAGAAGAATCACAACGAATGAGTGAAAGATTAATGAAAGCCGAGAATGAGCTATCAAAATTGCTATCAAAAATTAATGAAAGTCAAAATTATGAGAATTCCAGCTATAAGGCTAGGCGAAATTTTGTTAATGTTAGATGTTTCGGATGTGGTGCATTAGGACACCCAGTTAGCAGATGTAATCAGCAATCAAATAATCTTGGAAACCAAAGATAGGGAGATAGAGCCCCGTTTCGTGTCCCCCAATCTTCAGGTTACGGAGCGCGGGATACAAATGGTGCGGGTCATTTTAATCCTCGCGGAAATTTGTACCAGAGACAAAACTGGAATAACAACCAGGGAAATGTAAACACTGCAGTTGTCAATACATTCCACATCCAGAGACATAGAAGTTTTCCGTTGAAGCAGAATAAGCATTTTGATCAAACAAATAGGAATGCTAGACCACATTACGTAACACATCAGAAACAACGTCAGGCTTATGACAACCTCCGTTGTTTTGGATGTGGAGCTATAGGCCACAAAGTGAGATTTTGCAGAGGGGAAAATAATTACAGAAATCCATTTTCCTCAAAACCTAGTCAGGGTAGGCATTTTTACAATAAGTATAATAGACACCAGCGTGCTCAAAGCCACGTGTTACTCAAAATGAAGAGGCTCAAGAGAAGGTCCAGGTTTTGACAATAGTTGATTCCCGAAGTAAGAGCAAAGCAAGCGTAGATAAAATCTCTACAGCTGAATCCACTACAGAAATTGTACATAAGCAACGTAAAAATGAAAAAGACAACTTAGAATCCCCCCAGATTGTGAAGAACAGTAAAGAGAAGAAGTCGGTAACGAATCCAGTTCGTTCTTCCTCACAGTCGTTCACAAATCCTCATAATCCACTAAACGAAAAATGTGAAGAACAAACTGCAGAATCGCCATTTGATCTTTCACAGTTATTAGGAGTACAGGACGATAAAGATCCTTTTAAGTTAAAGCAGCCAAGCAAATCTTGTTCGAGACAGAAAGGTGCAAAGCAATAGAAGAGCTGCAGTTTATTTCATTTACACCTCTTCCCCCCCGCCCCAATTCCAGTAGGAAATCTAATTCGGATCTTTATTAAATTTATTTGATAGATTTAGTAATTCATTATTGTAGTTAGAAGGCATTTTAAACGGAAGTTAGTAAGTCATAATGTTTTATTATAGGATTGGCATATATCTCTTAATATTAAAGCAAAAGGTGGAAAATTCACTAGTATTTTGTGTAATATATATGTATAAAATTTTCTCGAGTTCGGGTATTATTTTCCAGTCCCACAATTTATTTTACGAATTAATCCTGACCAAGTTTTCCATCCGATTTCCGTGTTCACTTAAAAAAGAAAAATAATTAATTGGTTAACTTGGCCTTTTGTCATTATTTTTACCAAATATAGTGCTTTATAGTGTATTCAGTTAATACTAAGTTTGAATTTTAACCAAACTCTATAATCCGGAAATTTCTAAATTCCGGAATCGGCAAAGTGTGGACGATTCCGGATTTTCGAGGTTGTACTGTAATAGTATTCTCATACCTGCCAACTACTACAGAATGTCCATAGTTTCTACGGATTTAGTTGTCTGATTATGGAACTACGGACTTCGCTGTCGAAACTACGGATTCTACGAATTTTCATTTTGCTTCATTTTTTTTCATTTTGCTATTGTTTTATGTTATATACACGAAATTCTTAAGCGGATTCACGGAATTTCGTGTTTTTGTCATCATTTAGATCATTCTCAGGATCAGCGTAAAACAGAAGACTATTGGGGGGGGGGAGGGATGTTTTCCGTCAGGAGACTATTTCGTGTTTCAAAACTTTCGAAAACGGTAGTTAAACTGTGTAAAAACATTACCGTAATAGTGATTCTTTTTCGCCCAACGTTGCCTTTGTGCCCAGTTTTCTTATTACATATGATTTTATTGCATAAATGTTTGTACTTCAGCTTGAAACTGTAGGCAAAAATTTGCGAAAACGGAGGTTAGGTGCAGCAGAAATTTTGCCGTAATCTTCAGGCATCAGGCTCTTCCGCGAAATCGAGGAATTACACCTTTTTCGTTATTATTTCGGTCATTCGCAAAATCAATGCACAAGTGAACATAATTTTTTTTGTGGGAGGGGGCTGTGTGACGGGGGTCGTCGGAGAACGGAATTAAGTCTTCACGAAAATTTCGAAAACAGAAGGTTGACGGAGTTCAGATTTTTTCCGCAATCGTAATTCCTTTTTTATCGCGAGGTTATCTCTGCCCAGTATTATTGTTAAATTACATTTTACTGCATAAATATTTGTCTTTCAACTTGAAAATAGCGGGAAAATTCCAAAATTGGAAGTCCGACGGTGCAAAGATTTCTACCGTAATGGCACAGAGATGTTCCCACTCTCTCGCATTGTTACCCGTCCCATAAGTTTTTGCATTTAAGCTTGATAAGGGAGGGAGAAATTCACAAAAATGGAAGTGACAAAGTTGAAAAATTTGTAAAAATTGATGCATGATGTTCAAAAGTACCGATATTCTCAAAGTTACACCATTTATCTAAAATAGTTAAAGCTTTGATATCACACACCATAACGAAGTAAATTTCTTCGTCATTTTTATCCACGCCGGGGCTCGAAACAGAGTCCACTTATTCCGGAATAAGTCGCTCTACCAATTGAGCTACGCGGACGTTCGTTATCGCTGCTATCTGAATTTATGTCGTGTGCGTCTTGCTGGGCAGGCAAGTCACATCCCCCCCCCCCCAAGGAGGGCCGGGGCATGGCCCACGGGTCAGCCGTGACCATGAATCGTTGCAGGCTGCCATCCTCTGTAGAACGTGAACATGAGAACTCCCAGTCAATCTAGTGTGTGGAATGCAACATCACACATTTTTTTTATTTTTCGAAGCGCTGAAGAAGGGATTCTCTTATTTTTCCTATCTCAACGGTGTGGAAAGATCATCACACCACTGCGAGATTTTGAACGGCCGGGTCATCCGGAATGTTCGGGCGCCATTACAACGAAGTAAATTTCTCCGTCATTTTTATCCCTGCCGGGGCTCGAACCCGCGTCCACTTATTCCGGAATAAGTCGCTCTACCAATTGAGCTACGGGGACGTTCGTTATCACTGCTATCTGCCTTTATGTCGTGTGCGTCCTGCTGGGCAGGCACGTCACAACACTCATGGTGGTCTTCAGGCTGAAAGTTCTTTCAGCATGATGGATGAAGTTACTGTTATCAGAGAACATAAAAAAGAAAGGAAAGAAAAGCGTCAATGAAGAAACAGGGAGCGAAAGATAGCAGGAAGAAAAATTAAGCAATGGATGCTGTGCAGCTGCAGAATAAACAAAAGACAAACTGACAGTAGTCCAAATTCTTGTTGTGTTTGGATTTTTCACCCTGTTAAAACATTCAGCGTTTTTTTTTTTTTCCTTCTTTGGTCTCATCTTGACATATACTACAACTTTAGAGGCAGTATGATCATACGGTAAGTGGAGATTCATGCACTGCTGGTTCACCTGCTTGGATTTCCTGTCTGTCAAGCGTTGTGGGATTTAGAACGCATTTGACTGATGTTTACTGGTGGAAGTTTTGAACTTAAATCTTGCAATGTTATCTATCATGCCCTCGCCAGGGGAATCAACTTTGTGTTTCGCACGTGCTAGTTTCATTAGTGACCTTGTTTGTTGAAACGTTTTGTTGTGGCACATATTTCTTTTCCACAAAGAGATGCATAGTTTCGTAAAAAAGCGACTATGTATGCCGCACAATAATGCTGTTTACCACTGACAAGGCTTTTGCCAATGTTGGCAGGTATGGTATTCCTGTGCATAAGTACTTTTTTTTTTTTTACGCCAGTTCTGGTGTTTACAAGATTGGCGAAGATTTTTTTTTTTATTTTTCGTGTGTTAGACTGCTTTTTTTCACTTTATCGTCAGCAGATTTATTTCAAGTTTTGTCCGTTAGTGTTGTTTCTGTAAAATTGTTCATCCAATTCAAATACAGTTTGTGTGGCTTTTAAAAACACTATTGTCTGCAGATGGGAAAACTCAAGAGAATTTAATTTGTCAAATTGAGTGGTAACCCCAAATAACCGATAATCTGGATATTTTTCCTGATTTATATCTATGACTTATCACGGTCAGCAAAAAGCAAATACTTTTTTTTTTTCATATTATCTGCCTTCCCAAGCACTTTTTACTGTAATCAGTGTGCTTTTAATAGTACCTCAAGAAAAACATCCCACTTCCTAATTTCTGTGAGAGATAAAGTTTCTATGTTGGAACATAATGCCAATATTCAGTTTTTTAACATTCTTCATGTTTTTCAAACTTTTTTTGAAAAATGTGAAACAGATTCACATTAAACTACATAAGTTTTTTACCAGAATACATACTTGTGGTAAAAATAATTGAATCTGATAGTTTCTTAGTCGTGGTTAAAAACTCCAAAATTACAAAACAGGCAGTAGCACAGTTAAAAAAACATAAATGAAACCCATAAAACTTCTTACAGGATTATCTTTTGGAATTCCAATTTCTAGTTCAGTTTTCTTAAATCAACTTTTGGTTATATATATCCATTCAGAAGATCAATGGATTTTTTGACATAATCTCATGTGTTGCTGAATGTTCTGGAAAGCTGAAAAAACTGATGTGGACATCAGTAGTGTTTTGCACTATGTTACTGAACTTGAGTTGGCTGTTTTAAAATCTGCAGATGAAGGGGCAAATTGGTCCTTTTTTAAGGAATCTTTGTCTCAAAATGATGGCATGCCATCAACATTTCAAAGTCACCAAATCAGCACAGCATGTAATTAATGAAGATGTGTTGCAGATGATGAAGATATAGAACTAAGTTCTACAGAAAACAGCATTGATTTATTGAAAAAGAATTGCACAAAAACTTGAAATTTTTTTTACTAATGTCCAAACATCTGTTTTCTGCAAATAGATAAGGTGCTATTTCCCAAATCTTCTGAAGGCCTAAACAATCAATCATGGTGATGATGCAATAACTAAAATATGCAAAGTTTTAAAGTTTAACTCTGATCGTGCTTTGGAATAGTGGCTTCAAATCAAGAAGATTCTTGTTAGTTTGAATCCTAACAGAATTTCATGTATTTCAAATACTTTGTTACACAAATTGGAGAATTCAGATAATCAACAGCCTTTTGAACTCATCAGAGATCCAGTAGCTGTGCTTTTGATTACACAGTTGTTAAATGCTCATGTAGAATGTCTTTAGTCAGCAGTTAAAAAACACAATTAGGTGAAAGAAGCCTTCTAATGAAAATGAACAGACTTGAAAGTCGCATTAAGGTCAAAACATTAGGAATAAAAATGAGTAACTTTGACCCTGAAAATGGGATAAAACTATGGTGTGAGGATAGCGTGAAATCTTGTTCACCAAACTACAAAGATTAATTTATGTATTTTATTACTTCAGTTTCAACTTTTAAGCATACTACAATTGAAATATGCAAAATAAAACATATGGATATTATAGTAAGCGATTTTATAAAAATAATAGTATGAAATATACAATTCGATTTTTTCAAAGTTTGACTTTTTTTTTATGGCCACTAACAATTTTGGTCTTGGTGGCCAATGTCTACTAGCAAAATTTCTAAGTCTGGATCTTTACTGTCGCACATTATATCATTTACATTCCTTCATTTAATTACATTCCCAGACATTTTTACAATAAAAACAAAAACATTTTGCACATTTCTTTATTAATAATATAATTAATGAAACATTTCTGAACTACTACTTTTTGCACACGATTACATGACACATCACACTCTTCCGAGACGTACAACCCACTCTTGTTGTATTCTTCCGCGCATTTACTAGCAACTGTTACTCCCTTCCGATGCATGGTCCCTTCACGTCATAGCCATTAGCATCGTTTTGGCCTCCCGCACCAACTGCTGCAAACCATCGTATTCTTCGGAAAATATTTTTCCTTTCATGTAAAAATACTATATTATTTCACCTTTTCCCATTATTTTGCATGCTTAAAACATTGTACGTAGCACTTTTTCCAATGAAATAATTTAGGACGCTAAAGTACAGATTTACCGGCTTTTCACCTGTGTGCATAGCCATGTGCTCTGAAAGATGACTTCTCCAAACAAATTGATGGAACATACATCACATTGGTAAGTCTTTTCACCTGTGTGCATAAGGATAAGCTGTGAAAGATGACTTTTTTGAGCACATTGCTTGGAACATACATCACATTGGTAAGGCTTTTCACATGCGTGCATAGCCATATGCTCTGAAACATGACTTTTCCAAGCAAATTGCTTGGAACATACATCACATTGGTAAGGCTTTTCACATGCGTGCATAGCCATATGCTTGAAACATGACTTTTCCAAGCAAATTGCTTGGAACATACATCACATTGGTAAGGCTTTTCACATGCGTGCATAGCCATATGCTCTGAAACATGACTTTTCCAAGCAAATTGCTTGGAACATACATCACATTGGTAAGGCTTTTCACATGCGTGCATAGCCATATGCTTGAAACATGACTTTTCCAAGCAAATTGCTTGGAACATACATCACATTGGTAAGTCTTTCCAACTGTGTGCATAAGAATATGCTGTGAAAGATTACTTTTTCAAACAAATTGCTTGGAACATGCATCAAATTGGTAAGGCTTTTCACCTGTGTTCAAAAGAACATAATTCTGAAAGATGACTTTTCCGAAAAAAATAAAAAATTTTAGAAAGTATGACTTTCCCGAATTTCTATTAGAATTTTTTCCTCTGTCAGGACAGCAAAATATACTGTTCTGTTCCATTCTGTCAATCAAAATGGGAAATTCAGCTGGTCATGATTGCCAGGGAACTCCTGAAAAGAAATCTGAATGCCCTTAACATTATTTTTTTATTATTATTATTTGATTTACAAAATGGCACTGAATAGTGTGACATTTTGTTGTGCTAACAGCGGAAAAATTTCTAATAGAAATTGATAGAAACCGTATGACGGTCTCGATAAAAACTAACCTTTAACCCACATGTGAGCTTCTTAGAACTGCTGAAATGCAGCGCCATCTAGGGACAAATTTATTCACAAGGGCAGTTGCATGAAATGAGCAGGTCATATCTATGTAAGCTGGTCTTGGTTCAGAGACTTCGAGCCAACATAATACCGGCCCGAAGCTGCGCTTTCTTTCCGCTTACTTTCAAACAAGACATATTCTTGCTCCTAAGAAGAAAAAAATGTATATATAAAAGAAACAAAGAGTTCTGTCATGAACATTGTTCAGAGGCTTAGGGCAGACGTTATCGTGGCCTGGCGCCTTGCTTTCTTTGCACTGTTTTCAAACAAGCAAAACACATTCCTCCTCCTCAGGAAAAAAAAAAAGAAAAGAAACACAGAGGTGCGTCACGAATTTGGTTCAGAAGCACCCGGCAGACGCAATCCTGCACCACAGTGAAAGAAGCACATCCAGGCCACGGGGAAAGAAGCACGCCTGGCCTACGTAATCCCGACCCGGTGCCCTGGTTTCTTTCCACTTAGCTTTCAAACAAGCAAAACAAATTCCTTCTCAGGAAGAAAAAGAAAAGAAACAAAGAGCTGCATCACACACTTTATTCAGAGGCTTTGTGCCGAAGGAAAACCACAGCAAAAGAAGCATACCAGGCCAACGTAATTCCGGGTCAGGGAAAAGAAGCACGTCGGGCCGACGTAATCCCGGCTCAGCGCCGTGCTTTTTTATTTGCACTCTTTCAAACAAGCAAAACAAATTCCTGCTGCTCAGAAAAAAAGAAAAATGAGAAACAAAGAGCTGTGTTACGAACTTTGTTCAGAGGCTTCAACAAGATTTTCTACAACATTCCTTAATGCTGTTAATTACAAAACCAGTAAAACTTTCTTAATAACAGCGAAAATCTGAATATCTGTAATTTTTTGTTAGTCAGCCGTAATTCCATAATCCCGAAGGAAATCCACAATACTTACGGAGATTCCGTCCATAACGGTTGGCATTTTTGTGTCTTTCGTAAGATGCCGCTTCAATTCTCAAACGATCTCACAAAAGCCGGAACGCATTCACGTACATCATAAATTACAAGAGTGAGAGTTCTTGGCAATGACGTCACAGCAACAGAGTACTCTCTTTCTTTCATTCCATTTTTTTATTTACACGGTACTTATAAACGCTAGGTGATGAATCACTATACATAGTTTAACATTAATTCTTAAAATTTCAGGATTACACTCAAATTTTCAGGATATAGAACAAAAATAAGGGCACATTAGGACAAAAAAAATAAAAATTAGGAACTTCAGGACAACTCCGACCCCTGTCAATAGGATTGGTCTGCTACGTGTCCAGAACAGCATACCGAAATTTCATCATGTTAAGGCATTGATTTGGGATAAAAAATTCCACAGATTTAAAATCCATTTGACTTTTTTCTATGATAACTACGCTATGAGATAGCATTTCGAATTGTGGGTTATAAAGACTGGTGCTCCAATGCCGGACAACCCCACGCCGCCCTACTGAGAAGTTGCTACTTGGGAGACGAACATTGCATTATCTGAAAAGGGGGAGGGGTAAATATAGCATGACATAGACAAGCCCAAAACTGGGACAGTTCAGTTTACGCACAGCACAAGCTTTAGTGTTTGAAATGACCACGTGAGAAAACTACAGGTGAAGTTTTCCCACATAAGCACATGTAGCTGAACAGAAGTTTATTCCCAACTTACATCCATGCTTTGTCGGTTGTCGGTCAATACATGGACGGTTAATGCTGGTTGGGGGTGACGCTGGAGTTGTCGTCCAATGATGTCCCATACGTGCTCGATTGGTGAAAAATCTGGTGATCTAGCAGGCCAAGGCAACATGTTGACACTCTGTAGAGGCATGTTGGGTTACAACAGCGGTATGCGGGCGAGCGTTATCCTGTTGAAAAACACCCCTGGAATGCTGTTCATGAATGGCAGCACAGGTTGAATCACCAGACCGACGTACAACTGTGCCGTCAGGGTGCGTGGGATAACCACAAGAGTGCTCCTGCTGTCATAGGAAATTGCTCCCCAGACCATAACTCCAGGTGTAGGTCCAGTGTTCTCGGCCGCAGACAGGTTGGTTGCAGGCGCTCACCTGGCCTCCTTCTAACCAACACACGGCCATCACTGGCACCCAGGCAGAACCGGCTTTCATCAGAAAACACAACAGATCTCCACTCCGTCCTCCAATGAGCTCTAGCTTGACATCACTGACGTCGCAAACGGCAGTGGTTTGGAGTAAGTAGAATGCACGCTACAGGGAATCTGGCTTGGAGCTGTCCTTCAAGTAACCGATTAGTAACAGTTCGTTGTGTCACTGTGGTGGCAACTGCAGCTCGAATTGCTGCCACAGACACAGTACGATGAGCCACGGCCATACACGGCGGTCTTCCCTCTCAGACGTGGCCGGCCGGAACCCGGTCTTCTTGAGGCAGTACCTTCCCTTGACCACCGCTGCCAACAATCATGCACAGTGGCTACATTCCTGCCAAGTCGTTCTGCAATATTGCGGAAAGAAAATCCACCTTCTCGTAGCCCTATTACACGACCTCGTTCAAACTCCGTGAGCTGTTGATAATGGCTTCTTCGTTTTCTTAAAGGCATTCTTGACTAACATCAACACCCTACGTCGAATCTCAACGATAACTAACGCTAACAAACATTACAGCGCATATTTACAGCAAACCTGCTTTGCATGTTCCAAGGGGCGCTACTAGCTCCACACGTATGCACCGAGCGCGAAATTTGCATAGATGTCATCTTACAGTTGTACTCTCACCGCCTAACAACTGTCGTTTATCTAACACAACCCCTTCTTGGTGTTGGGATTTTTTTTTCCCGTCAGTGCATTTTATCATGGTTTTCATTAGCGTCTAAGCTTTCCATTTTCTCGACTACTTCTGTTTTCATTAGCGTCTTAGCTTTTCCTTTCCTTGACTACTTCTGTTTTCATTAGCGTCTCAGCTTCTCATTTTCTCAACTACTTCTGTAAACCAGTTCTTGTTCCCAAAAAATAAAAATAAATGATTTCCTGCAAACTGATCAACTGCTACTGTAAATCGGTACTGGTCTCAAGAAAGAAAAATTAATTGGCTAGCTTCTGCAACCAGGTTCAAGGAACAACTACTGTAACTTGTTACTTGTCCCGAGAAAGAAAAAATAATGAGTAACAACTGAAATACAGAGGTACTGATTGTAAGTTCATTACACCGTAACAGTTACGGATGTAGCGACCCATCAAACCAGGTCCAAGGAATGACTGCTGTAAAACAGTTCTTGTCCCGAGAACGAAAAAGTAACAACTGAAAAACAGAAGCACTGACTTCTGTGCTCGTTACATTGTAGTAGTTAAAGCTGAACTGACCGATCACTACTTCTCACCAATTTTCGTTAAAATCTGAGATGTGAAGGTTGAGTGCTGTGTTCATTTGACATGCAACGACCCTTTTTCCAGAGCACCTATATTCATTAGAATGACTACTGCATACTTCCAATAACAAAATTAGAAACAATATGCTCTTCCTAACAATCAGAATAAGTTTACACTAGAAAACAAACTTGAAATTCTGTGTTTAGCCAACACATGTCCTCCACATACACAATTACAAATTAGCTTGTTCCACTTTGCCTTTTATGATCCAGTTAAACATCAATTATTACTCATCAAAATTTTTCTGTTTCATGGATCTGGCCTAGTTTCCAGACAGTGTTCTGAAAATCTTCCCAAACATATAAAATACAGACGATCACAAGAAATATGTCATTTTATAATCATGTACCAGATACAATAAAAATAACTCATGGTCGTGCTGCGGAAACAATTTAACCACACATAATAACAATCCCAAATGTATAAAACCAGCGCAAGGATAACAAGACACTTTTTTCTTTGGTGATAACCACTGTTCAATTCTCTACACAATGGAATACCACACATGGATGAAAAACCAGCCCTTATCAAATTGCACAACAGTATACTATTCGTTCCGCTCTTGATGTGTTCCAAGAGAGAACGAAAAGAAATCTCTTGGTGTCCTCTTATTATACTCCAAAAAAACGCATAAAAGTAAAACTAACAAAGCCAACAGCTGCACCTTTTTTGATCTTTTATGTTAACACAAATCACTAAATGTACCACCCTAAAGTAAAAACAGAGGCAATTTCATAGTCACTTGAGGCAAAATACATGGTACTGTTAGAAACCAGTACGATTCATCACAATTCATTGCTGAGGAATGAAAGTTATTCTACAGAATCAAAACCTAGTTTTTCATATTACAACTGATATCACCTAACAAAATTTGTTTCGCCGATGAGACTTTAAAAAAATTATGGTAACACTCGACTGTAAAACCCGAAGCTTCTCTAACGCATTTCTCTTCTATTTTTCGACAGATATCCATTAAAGTGGTATCAAAACAGAGTAATACCAAAATTATTTTACATTTTACTTACGTATTTCTATACTTACATCTAAGGTAACAGACGCTTAATAAAATTCTGTCGAAATACCAGCCATAAAGTAAAGAATATCCAGCATTCTTTACTCACTATACCTCAATCTTCCTCTGCACTACTTTTTACCAAGGTCATCAGATATATCTCGTGACTTTTTACAAACCAAAAACCCAAAACAAACATGTGCGCACGTGTGTACGGACTTTGACAATTCAAATTTTACAAATTACTCCACGGACCACGGCGGCAAGAGTGCATGTCCAGAAAACGCACACCAAGCAATGTTGCCAACCCACTCATTCCGAAAGTCTCCAAATTAGCCACAAAAACAAAGAATGTATTCTTTGACAAAAATCTCCAAAAGTGGAAATAAGTCCCTAAAAATTAGATTTTTTATTATGTTAAATTTTCGTACTTATCTGTGCGCCATTTAAAATTAAATCATACATTGCTATTATTATCTATTTGATACATTTTTTTTTTATTGGAGGTTTAACGACCACTGTGAGAAACTCAATGGGCTATAAGCAGTCGCCCGTCCCTAATTTGGGGTCACTGGTTCCAGGGAAGGGAGAGACCGTGCCGCAAGACAAACACAACATCCATGCCTCACCGGGATTCGAACCCGGGCCCCTTTCCGACGAATGATCAGAGGCCATCGCTTAGACCACTGCGCTACCGGGACGGCCTTGATACTTTAAATTAATAATAATGTAAAAAGAAGTGAATGTGACGCCTTTGTTACTTAATATGGCTGGGTGGGGGATAACGAACGCCGTGAGCAACACAATAGGCTATAAGAAGTCAACCATCTCTAATTTAGGTCTATTGTTCCCAGGAAAGGAAGAGAACCAGTGCTGAAAGACAAACTCAACTTTCATGCCTCACCGAGATTCGAACCCGGACCCAACTCGGGTGAATGCTAATAGGGTTTTAATTGTACACAAACTTAGAGGGGGATGATACAGAAACAAGTTTTAAATGGCTAAGAAGACCAGCTAAAAATACTTAATGTAAAGCATGGTGAACCAATAAATTATAGCATTGAAGATGAAATTTCTTGCAAAAGCAAACGGCCGCCCCGGTGGCGCAGTGGTCTAAGCGATGGCCTCTGCTCATTCGTCCGAACGGGGTCCGGATTCGAATCCCCGTGATGCATGGATGTTGTGTTTGTGTTATGGCACTGGCTCTCTCCCTTCCCTGGAACCAGTGACCCAAAATTAGGGACGGGCGACTGCTTATAGCCCATTGAGTTGCTCACGGTGGTCGTTAAACCTCCAATCCAAAAAAAAAAAAAAAAAAAGCAAACGTTTTATGCAGTTATGTGTTACTGTTACTTTGATTTATATTAAACAAAACTTTTGTTTCAATGAAGAATAAAACAAAAGTTTTGTATAATGATAATATATTTCTGCAAGTGAATACACTGTAGTAAGTCCCACCACAATCACACTCGCTGTCTGAGGGATCCCAGGCAGGCAAACTGATCGAGAGCCGCCCCGGTGGCGCAGTGGTCTAAGGCGCTGGCCTTTGATCATTCGTCCGTAACGGGTCCGGGTTCGAATCCTGGTCGGGCATGGATGGTGTGTTTGTCTTACGGCACTGGCTCTCTCCCTTCCCTGGAACCAGTGACCCTAAATTAGGGACGGGCGACTGCTTATAGCCCATTGAGTTGCTCACGGTGGTCGTTAAACCTCCAATCAAAAAAAAACTGATCGAGCATCAGCAAGCTTTCTGTGACAGATGGAAACGAAGGCGAGAAGGAAAGGGGATTGCATTAAACGAGATTGCATTCTACAAGCGCCGCCCCGGTGGCGCAGTGGTCTAAGGCGCTGGCCTCTGATCATTCGTCCGTAAGGGGTCCGGGTTCGAATCCCGGTCAGGCATGAATGTTGTGTTTGTCTTACGGCACTAGCTCTCTCCCTTCCCTCGAACCAGTGACCCTAAATTAGGGACGGGCGACTGCTTATAGCCCATTGAGTTGCTCACGGTGGTCGTTAAACCTCCAATCAAAAAAAAAAAAAAATTCTACAAGCATTAAAATTCACGGTTATGGCTATTAGATCTGCAGAAAGTGAAGAGACATTCACCTGATTCAAAAACCGTATTTAAAATGCTTAAAACTGTAAATAAAAGAAATCGCTGAAATTGTTAAAACAAAACAAAATCCCCTAAAAAAGTCGCTAATCCCAAACTACTGGGTTTTTTTTGCTAACGCCAATCCAGAATCCCCTAAATTTAGTGACTTGGCAACACTTGCACCACGGCAATCTTATACGGATTCTACGCAAACCTGTGATTTGCTGCTCAGAGAGGGAGACGATTTGATCGGAAACAACCCGAAGCCCGAGGAACTCGAGGTAATGTACTCTCGCCTCGTTCTCGAAAGCAGGGCAGCAAGCAGGAGGATAACACGTGTTCTGTCTTCTATCAAGAGAATTCCTCCTCCCTTTGAAGCGGATAAAACATGGCTCGTACAAAACAGACTGCTAGGAAAAGCACCGGGATGGAGTTTGGTGCTGATTGGCAACGGTTGCCTGTTTCTAATCGGTGAACCCCCGTAGGATACGTGTGTTTTGGGTGTGTCGTCGTTGGCGAAAGCGTTCTTGTTTCGTTGCATTTTTGAAACAGCGGCTGAGGCAGGTGCACACAGGGGCTTGAACACCTGGAAAGTCCTTGAAAATTATGATTGTTTTCAAGGTCTGGAATATCCTGGAAAAATTGTGTTTTTTTAAAGCTGTCTTGAAAAGCACAAAGGAAAGACAAACTACCAGATAATTTTCATCTGATTATTTACTTACTGAAGCCATATCAAACTCCTCCATTTATAGCGATTATGGCACACAATTCGAGCTTCACTGACATCCATCACACGATGCACACAAGATCTTCTCTGCTTCATACTCGTGATGTTGTTGTTATGTGTCCAGTAAATCTGGCTTTGCTATCTCGTGTCCTTCTTGATGTTGCATTTTGGGTGGCCAGCAGTGTATTTTGAATTTTCTTTAATGCAGCCTTTTGGCGCTTTAGAACTTCAAAAACATGTTTAACTGTTGCCTTGTTTGCTTTTTCTGTTTGTAATTCCGCTTAAAACTATAGGCAACAATTTGAGAAAACGGAAGTTAGACCCAGCGAAAATTTCCTTGTAATCTTCAGGCTCGAGTTTCTTCTGCGAATTCGAGGAATTTCGCTGTTTTCGTTATTATTTTTGGTCATGTACGAGATCGATGCACAATTAAACAGAAATTAGAGGGATGTTCGTCAGAGGACGGAATTCCATCTTCATGAAACTTTCTAAAACGGAAAGTCGACGGAGTTAAGATTTTTTCCCTAATCCGAATTTCTTCT
The DNA here is from genome assembly GCA_039090855.1 of Macrothele yani. NCBI lineage: Eukaryota > Metazoa > Arthropoda > Arachnida > Araneae > Macrothelidae > Macrothele > Macrothele yani. The sequence goes on along the minus strand of CM077000.1, from coordinate 16,051,865 downwards.
TCTCACTGTTTTGCATTATTCTTAAGCAACATTTTGCTGCATAGATAATTTTCTTTCAGCTTGAAAATAGGGGGAAATTTCCAAAACCGGAAGTCGAACGGAGCAAAGATTTTCCTGGTAATTGCACCCCCCCCCCCCCCGCGATGCTCCCACTCCCCTGCGTTGTTAAATATCCCCTGTCCCATAAGTTTTTGCATTTAAGCTTGATAAGAAAGGGGGAAATTTTAGAAAATGGGAGTAACGAGGTTGGAAAATTTGTAAATTGATGTATTTTTTTACAAATTTTGGATTTCTTGTCTGTCAAGCATTGTAGAATTCTGAATGCATCAGACTGATTTTAACTGGTGGAAGTTTCGAGCTTAAATCTCTGTTACCCATCATGCCCTTTCCAGGGGAATCAACTTTGTTTTTCGCACGTGCTAAGTTTCGTTTCATTTGTGCCTTTGTTTGTTGTAACCTTTTGTTGTGGCGCATATTTTTCTTCTTCACAAAGAGATTGACTGTTTTATAAGAAAGTGTGTGTGTGTGTGTGTGTGTGTGTGTTGCATAATAATACTTGTACCGGTTACTACTGACAAGGTTCTTGCCAATATTGGCAGGTATAATTATGTGAAGAATATTTCTTCCACACTGTTTACCTGAGCAACTGGAGATTTACTTAACTATGCCATGATGAACCCGAATTTTGTCGCCCCGGTGGCGCAGTGGTCTAAATGGCAATGGCCTCTGATCATTCGTCCGAAAGGGGTCCGGGTTCGAATCCCGGTGAGGCATGGATGTTGTGTTTGTCTTACGGCACTGGCTCTCTCCCTTCCCTGGAACCAGTGACCCTAAATTAGGGACGGACGACTGCTTATAGCCCATTGAGTTGCTCACAGTGGTCGTTAAACCTCCAATTAAAAAAAAAAAAAAAAGAACCCGAATTTTCTTTGACTGGCAAAAATCAGACTATACTGGTTTTTATCACTTGGATATTTTGTCGTCGTGGGTAGTGTAATGGATAGGGATGCTCCGACGGAAATCGGGCAGTGTGGGTTCAATTCCCGCTCCAGGGCGATATAAATTTTGAGTTTTCTGATGTGGTTAATGTTACGTGAAAAACAGCAAAATACACTTAACTCAGATGTCTGATTGCTGGGTTAGTAATTCATGGGTGCAAGTGTTCATTGATTTTGCACTGTGCAGCTTTGATCGTGGACTCATTGTCTGCGTAAGATAGATGGGCCATTCTGTCATCCAAGTGGTAAGAATCCTAGGGGTTCCAGAGTGCAACCGTATGAAGGGTGTACTGCGAGTATGCCATTTTGACGACCGGGGTCGACATACAATGTCTAGGCTCATACAGGCCAATGGCTTAGCGACAGCAGGACAAATTGCATCCAGATTAAATGTTGGTAGGCCCCAAGCAACATCAGTAAGCGAATGGTACAATTCTCGCTGCATATTTTGGGCTATGGTAGCTTATGCCTGGTGCTGGGAACGTGAAAACTAGATCTCTGCAGAGTGGCATCACATCACGTGGTCAGATGAATCTTGCTTTCCGCTGTACCGAGTTGAAGAGAGAGTGCAGGTGCGGTGTCGACAGTAGGAGGCTATGGCCCCTTCGTGCCAGGCCAACTCTGTTCAAGGCAGTGGTGGCTCTGTGATGGTTTGGGAGCCTTCTCATGGCACATTAGGTCCCTTAGTGTGTCTGGAAAGGTCCTTAACTGCTGTGAGCTACCAGCATGTGCTGACTGATCACCTACACGCTCTTATGGGCTTTGTTCATCCTACGGCCAATGGTCTGTTCCAGTAGGACAGTGCACTGTCCCACCAGTCTGCAACCACTCGGGCATGGTTCATGGAACACTCGTCTGATTCTGAAGTCGTCAGTGGCCCCCAAGAACCCCAGATTTAAACCCTATGGAAGCTCTTTGGTTGGATGATGCCGTGGAGTGGAATATCAGATCCATGGATCCAGGACCAATATCACAGGCAGAGTTGTGTACAATGTTGCAACAGGCATGGCTAGCATTACTTCCAGAAACCCTCCACCATCTGGTGGAGTTCATGACAGGCTGTTATTCATGGTGGAGGAGGACCAACACACTATTCCATAAGTATCTGTAATGTTTTGTCCATTGAGTGTATACAATGTACATTTCGTTCACACACACACACACACACACACACACACACACACACACACACAGGGGGTGGACAATGAAGTTTAAACACATGGGTTTAGGACACAACAATTTATTGGTACCATGTATTGGCCTCCTTTGGAGATCAATACAGCTACAATTCATCATGGGAAGGACTGATGCAAGTCCTGTACAGTGGCCAGAGAGATTTGAAGCCATTTCTCTTGCAGAAAAGTGGCTTGTTCATGACATGATGTTGGTGGAGGTAAAACGTTTCCTGCCTCACTCCTCCAGAACACCCCAGAGTGGCTCAATAATGTTCTAGTTGGGTGACAGTGCAGGCCATGACAGGTGTCCAACCTCACTTTCGTTGTTAAGTAAACCAGTCTTCCACCAGTTGCTCTGTGTATCGGTGTGTTATCTTGATACACAGCACCACTGTCATGGAACAATGTTTGGACCATCGGGTGCACCTTGTCCTCCAGAATTGTCCTATAGTCCTTGACAATGATGTGCCCCTCAAAAACAATCAGTGGGCCAGCACACTGATATGATATTGCACCCCAAACCATCACCAGTTCACCTCTATGCTTCACTGTGGGCAATAAACAGTCTGGGTGGTAAGCCTGTGAGGGATATCTCCACACATAAATTCTCCCGGTTGTGGGAAAGGCCGGGAAAGATGATTATCAGAGAACAGTACACATTTCATGTTGTTTAATGTCCACGATTTACGCTGTTGGCACCATTGCAACAGACGTTTGGCATTCACACTGATGATCCAGGGTTTAGTGATAGCAACACGACTGTGAATGTTGAACCAATGATGCTCCCGACAAACATTTTGGTGGAAACGGGTGAGTCGATGTGCGTATTCAATCCTGTCGTGAATTGGGCAGCTGTGGTTTTCTGGCTACCATCCGTGTTAGCACCCAGACGTCCTTGTCGGACATCTTCCTCTTACCTCAACAGTTACTCCTGTTGGATGTGGTTCTTCCCTCTTCCTGGTATGCCGACATGATCCTGGGTACAGTGGCTCGCGATACACCACAAAGATTTGGTGTCTTGAACACATGCACCGGCGAGAAGTGCACTAACAATCTTTCCTCTTTGAAACTCAGATAAGTCTCCCATTATGTTGTGTGGATCGCACTTTTTGACATCAGCTGTGCTTACTGGTCTGCTAATGCAACCTTCACACTCTACTCTCATTGATAGACTGTGAAATAGATGCAGGCTGGCCACCGGGTAGCGCATACAGTGGTGTGACATGTGGGGTGCTTATTTGCATAGACGTTTCAGTTTCATTGTCTGTGTGTGTGTGTGTGTGTGTGTGTGTGTGTGTGTGTGTGTGTGTGTGTGTGTGTGTGTGCGTGTGTGTGTGTGTTTCAGTTCTTTTTCATTGTCCATCCCCCGTATATGCAACTTTCTAGTGTTTGCAGTTTGTAATGGTTTTGATGTATTATGTGAAATCTTCTCTGCCGCCACGGTGGCGCAGTGGTCTAAGGCGCTGGCCTCTGATCATTCATCCGTCTGTGGTCCGGGTTCGAATCCCGGTGAGGCATGGATGTTGTGTTTGTCTTACGGCACTGGCTCTCTCCCTTCCCTGGAACCAGTTACCCTAAATTAGGGACGGGCGACTGCTTATAGCCCATTGAGTTGCTCACGGTGGTCGTTAAACCTCCAATCAAAAAAAAAAAATCAAAAATCTTCTCTAAAATAAATTTTCTATTTACTTCTAGAAAAAAAGAGGAAAAGACTAAAAATTTCTCAAGTCAAAGTTAGCCAAAGGACTTCCAACAAAAATTGTGTCTGATGTTGATGTAGTTTTAGCTCCAAGACTTTTTACAGAATTCTTAATTTTTAGGAAACAATAGGACATTGCTGAGTAAAAGATTACTAGCAATTATGTGTAAATAAGAAAATAAAATAGAACTTATTTTTACTCAGTTTCTAGTGTTCATTTCATTAAAAATGGGTAATTTTGTTTGGTAACTAACTGAACAGTACCTGGATCTGCTGTGGCATAATGTTTAAAATACAATCTGTATATTTTCACTTTCACTACAACAAAAATGCTTGTGTTGTGAGTAACCACCTCCTGAAAACCTTTAGGTCTGCACAGGACTGGCTTGCCCCTCTTCATCAACAAGATGTCTACTGTCATAAAAGTTACAAATTCAGAGAGGGGTCGTGAAAAAGTCCCAACTTTTGCTTTATTTAGGGTCAAAAAATTTTTATTTTTAGTAATTGTTCATTTTCTGGCTGCAATCAAGTAATTCTCCATGCCCCGACCACATACGATGTAAATATGGTTTCCATCTAATGATCCTAGTGTCAAAAAAAGGAGGGTGCTTATGCCCTCCCCCTCAAAGAAAATTGTTAAAGTAAAACACATTTTAGCATTGAATTATATGTGCAGAATGTTGTTTACAATGAGAACAGTTTAGCTATATAATTATGCTGCTTATAAAGTAATGCTATTTTTCAGGTGTAAACGTTAAAGAAAGGTGTGTGATGAAATCATGTAACATAATGTCAAGTATTTCAACTTATTTAACGTGCAATTAAAATACACTGCTGGCCATTAAAAGTGCAACACCAGGAAGATTGCATCTCACGAACTTGAAAGTTAGCAGAAGGGCAGACATAGGCACAAATGTAAATGATTAACCTGGCAGCACATGTGGAAATCTTGTGGGACAGTAACGTCCCCCGGAAGTCGTATAAGAGAGTGAACAAAGAGCTGGTGTTAAGCACTTGAAGTGTGTTTGCTCACCGCTCCTGGACTTGAAGTGTGTTTACTCACCATCATGCCCCGTCGAAGACAACAGCAACTGTAACCAGCAGGTTTCTGACTTCGATCGCAGGAGAATTGTGGCATATTGGGATTGTGGATTGTCACTCTGAGACACTGGTGCTTGTTTGGGAAGGCAGGCATGCAGGCAGGGTGGGGAGAATATAGTATTGGTGGATAGTAGAGGAATGAACACACCGACGTACCGAATCCCAACAGCCCTGTCATACCACTGAATGAGAGGACCAGCATCTGGTGTGCATGGCTCTGACAGATCTCACGGCCACATTAAACACTGTACTCAACAGTTCGGGCGTGTGGCTCAACACCCAGTTTCCACATGGATGGTTCGATGTTGTCTGAAGCAGTGAGGCATTTTTGCACAGGGCCCATTGCTTTGGCTACCCTTGACTGTACAACCCCAGCGACTGCAATGGTGCCAAGAACATCTTTTAATGGAGCCGCCCCGGTGGCGCAGTGGTCTAAGCGATGGCCTCTGATCATTCGTCCAAAAGGGGTCCGGGTTCGAATCCCGGTGAGGCATGGATGTTGTGTTTGTCTTACGGCACTGGCTCTCTCCCTTCCCTGGAACCAGTGACCCTATATTGGGGACGGGCGTCTGCTTATAGCCCATTGAGTTGCTCACGGTGGTCGTTAAAAATCCAATAAAAAAAACATCTTCCATGGAAGAGCGAATGGCAAGGCATTGTGTTTTCCGACGAATCTTGCGAGCGGTTACCGGCTGAGCGAGTCCCGCATTATGCTGTGCCATACCGGCCTGGCATTACTGTATGGGATGGCATTGGATTTCGCTCAAGCACGCGCCTCATCCACATTACCGGTTCATTGAACAGCCATCATTACATCACTGAGGTGTTGGAGCCTGTTGTTGTACCATATCTTCAGGGACTGTCTGATGTCATTTACCAACAGGATAATGCACGACCGCATGCGGTATGCAACGTCCAAGACTTCTGGACCGCCACCATGTGCCATATTTTCCTTGGACTGCGTGGTACCCGGATATGTTGCGCATTGAACATGTGTGGTCCATGATTGTCGGATGACTGACATGCTATAACGAAGTGAATTTCTCCGTCATTTTTATCCGCGCCAGGATTCGAACCCGAGTCCGCTTATTCCGGAATAAAGTGCTCTACCAATTGAGCTACGCGGACATTTCATTCTGATTCCTATCTGCCTTTATGTCGTGTGCGTCCTTCTGGCAGGTACGTCACATCTCCTGGTACGTTACATCATTCATCCGGATAGTTCGGGCGCCATTATAATGAAGTGTATTTCTCCGTCATTTTTATCCGCGCAGGATTCGAACCCGGGTCCCCTCATTCCGGAATAAGTTGCTCTACCAATTGAGCTACGCGGACATTTTATTCTGATTCCTATCTGCCTTTATGTCGTGTGCGTCCTTCTGGCAGGTACGTCACATCTCCTGGTACGTTACATCATCTCCCCCTTATTTTTTTTTTTTTTCGAAGTGCTGCTTTTATTTTTTCTATCTCGCGGTGTGGAAATAACATCACACCATTGCGAGATTGTGAACGGTCGGGTCATCCGGATAGTTCGGGCGCCATTATAACGAAGTAAAGTTCTCTGTTATTTTTGGTCTACGCCGGGATTCGAACCCGAGGCCGCTTATTCCGGAACAAGTCGCTCTACCAACTGAGCTACGCAGACATTTCATTCTGATTCCTATCTGCCTTTATGTCGTGTGCGTCCTTCTGGCAGGTACATCACATCTCCTGGTACGTTACAATGCCAGCGACCAACTACGATGGAGGAACTGTGGCATTGTATCAAAGCTGTGTGGAAGGGCATTCCCCAAACACACATCCAACGTCGCTTCCTTTCAATGCCAGGCCATGTAACAGTTGTAATTGCTTCTCATGGTGGCTACACCAGATACTGATTGTTACGTGTTCCCCTCATCCCCTGTGCTGTAGTTGTAATCCATTCACCCTTGTGTCTGCTTTCTGTACAATAAACATGGCTTTGATATCTCGCCTTTCATGATGTTGCACTTTTAATGGCCAGCAGTGCATGATGAGTTAGATTTTTCTTGCTAGTGGAAGGGCAGGGGGCGCTTTTTCCATAGAAAAAAGAGTGGGCACAGCACCCCCTCTCCTCTTTAATATATACACTATATTGACAAGCCACCGGACACCCCTTCAACAGCAGACGAATGGATCTGCTGCATTGTTAAGATGTGCGGTACAGCTGCAAACTGTATAAAAACAAGCCTGCAGGTGACCGCAGTCATATCGCAATGTGATATTGAGTGAAAATGTCACTGCGGGAGAGAAATGACTTTGAGAAATGAAAGGTACTTGGGTGTTATATTAATGGGTTGTCCATAACAGAAACCGAGAGGCGTTTACACATACCCAAGTCAACTGTTTTGAATGTACTGAATAAGTGGAAGACGCATGGCGTTCCTGAAGCAGCAAAACGTACCAGCAGACCAAAGAAAATCTGTGATGAAGGACGTTGAAGCCTTGGGAGAGTCGTTACAGCTAATTGACAGTACTACTGCCCAAGACTTCAGTGTACAGGTGAGTAAAAATGCTAAGAGCTCGGTATGTACACGCACCATTCACAGAGAACTTCATTCCATGGGTTAGCGTGGTCGTGCGGCTGCTCATAAGCATTTCATCTCCACTCAGAATGCTACTTGTCGTTTAGCGTGGTGTAAAGAACATTTATCGTGGACCATAGATCAATGGAAACGGATCCTATGGACTGATGAATCCAGAATACACGATCCATCAGTCTGATGGCCGTGTGTAGGTATGGAGGCAGCCGGGAAAATGCTATTTACCACAGTGTACTGTTCCTACGCTCAAGTTCGGAATGGCAGTGTACTTATGTAGGAGTGTTTTTCGTGGTATGGTCCCGGCCCATTGGTTATCGTGGACAAACTTCTTAACCAATCGCGTCTATCTTGATATTCTGGACAATTATGCCCCACCAATTCTATGGCAATACTATGCAACGGAGCCTTGTTGTGGTATCAGCAGGATAATGCACTGAGAAATAAAGCAAGGACTGTTACGGCGTGGTTTGACAATAGTTCCTTCTAGTGTGTGGACTGGCCAGCACAGAGCCCTGATCTTAATCCCATGGAACACCTATGGGATGAATTAGAGTGTCGCATAAGAAGTTGGAACCAAGGCCTACTACTAAGCTGCAGTTTGTGGCAGCATTATGTACTGAATGGAAGTACATACCTATCGCTGTGTTCCAAAAACCTTGTCGAAAGCATGTCTCGAAGGGTCAGTGCATGCATTGAGGCCAAAGGCGGACTGACACCGTAGTAATGTATGTCAATAAATGTTATCTTGTGTTTCTCTTCTAGGTGTCCGGTGACTTCTGTCAATATAGTGTATGTGTGTGTTCATATCGCTGCCTTGGGGATACATACACACAGAAGTATGTGAAAAATGGTCATTGAAATTGTTAATTGGTCGTGAAATTGCCTTTCCCAAATTTGGTAGATACCCTGATTAAGTAATCAAGAAACTCCTGGTTCTGGTCTGTTCTCGAAAGTTTATCACTTTGCTTCTTACAACATGAAGACTGACACGTTAAATGCAGTGGAAGTTGTATATAAAGCAGACGGTAATGTTGTGAAGTTGGATATAACACGGGTCTGATTGCGACCCTCAAACAATAATCTGTGGCTTAGGGCTCAAAGTATTCAGAGTTGAATATAACACGGTTATCACCTTGTCCCCATGTATCTGTGTAATAACAGGGTCACACTGTAATCAGACGGTGAAAATCATAAAGTGAAACAAACTATATGGATGTGTTGATTCATTACAGCTGAAACCAAAATGCTGAGTTTATGAATTTGAGTAACTACTATATGCACAATTTTAACACATGATGCAGTTACTTCGTGATGATGCAGGATTCTTTTTAAATTCATATTTGGAAAGGAAACTCAGTTGTGACCACTGAAACCTAGAACTGTGTGAGCACTCAGCTTGACTGCTATAAAGATTTAATGTAAAATGCAATAATTGTTGAGGGTTTGACATCTATCAGGTGTTGAGCTTTCCAGTGGGCTAACTAGAAGTTATTCTTCTCATATCAGTTTCTCGTGGACTATCTGGAAGTGATTTGACTAGCTTTCTGTTGACTTCTAGAAGTGATTTCACTCGCAAGGGATGTGTGTGGGTTCGAACGCACCAACCGACATGAAATGTGGCACATGTGTACATGTATGATCAATACAGACACTTGATGTGCACCAGGAACATCAAACGGAGGTCATCGCTCTTTCCACGTTGAAGAGCGATGACCTCTGTTTGATGTACACGTATGAGTACGGACCACGGTAGGGTGAGTCATTCCTGTGTAAAACGTCTTAAATGAAGATAGCGCCACCTGTCCTCCAAAACACTCATCATAAGTCGTGTAGTTTGCGTGGAGTGAACAGCGTCCAGGTGAATAATTCGTGTGTATTGCACCACACATTGTGTGAGGTGCTGTCGTAATTTTTCGAACTTGCTGAAAATTGTCACCATTAGCCCCCTGAATGTCACTGAGTCGCTGAAAGACAAAATAAGGTGACGATTTACCGATCAAAAGCTAATTGGGGTGGAAGATGAGTCATTTGCGACAGTTTCAACCAACATAATTATCAGCAGGTATGAAAATGAATTGGAAATGATGTATGCAATGACCCTCTACAGAAATAGTGAAGACTACAGCATTGGGCAGGATGACTACTCTGACAGGTGTGCATTTCTGGTCCCACTATGGAAACATGGCATTGGATTTCTTGGTGGTGCTGCCGATTTTAAATGTTTTACATGGGAATGACTCTCCCTACGGTGGTTCATACTCATACCTGCACACAATGTCACGTTTTATGTTGATTGGCACATTCAAACCCAAACACATCCCTTGTCAGCTTCCATATGGAGTATCTTAAGGTTACTATTAATGTTCAAAACGAGGTAACTCTTCAGCACTCTCTCTCACTCACTCAAACATAAAGATTTTTTTTTTACTGTTCTGTTAATTACTACAGTCCTGGCAGGTCCATTTCGTTTTATGTGCATACATGTCACTAAACTTCTCTGATATTCAGAGGTGAGATCAAAGAATGATTCTCTGTGAAATCAAACTTACAGATGGTATTGGATTTTATTTATTGTTGATATACAGGATGTCCAAAAACTTGTGCCCTGAAAGTAACACCATGTCGAACTGGTTCCTAGAGGAGGTGTTGGAAATGAGCCCACCAACGCCCAGACATGTCTGCATATGCTTCTGCATCTTGGTGAAGATCTTTCTCAGGGTATGTGGTGTGATTTGTTGAATGTGGGTCATTATTGCAGCCTGTAGCTTTTGAAGTGTATGCGGATTACCTGCGTGCTCCCCACCGTAAAAAGTAAGTCAGTGCCAGATCCGATGACCAGGCTGCCAGTCTCTGGGAGATGATGAGATTTCCGAAGAATCCCCCTCCCGAAGCTGTGTTGATGCGCCAATGGTGTGAGAAGTTGCACTGTCTTGCTGAAACCATCCTTCGTTGATTTTCCTGTTCTATGAGTTCGGATATGAATGGTTGGATAATCTGGGCACGGTACTGTTCTGAGTTAATGGTTTCACTGAAGAAAATGGACCCAATAATGCCCATACAAGTCGTGGTATGCCAAACACTGACCTGGTTGTGGAGAGGCATTTTCTTAAATTCTTATGGATTTTCAGTACTCCACAGACAAGTGGTTTGGCTGTTGAGGTATCCTGACATGTGGAACCATGCCTCATATGTAAAGAAAGTCACGTCCAGAATGTGCCCACCTTTTTCAGACAAGAACTTTGAACAATTTGCAGTACCAAACACGCGCCTTGTGTTCTGTTTCTCTCAGCTCGTGCATGACAGACACTTTGTATGGGTGGAAACACAACTTCCTTTTCAGAATATCGTGAGCTGTACTCTTTGGCACATTAGCTTGTTGTGACAGCTGCCTCACAGACTTGTGTGGACCCCTCTGTATCCTGTACACTTTGTACGGGTGGAAACGCAACTTCCTTTTCAGAATATCGTGGGCTGTACTCTTTGGCACATTAGCTTGTTGTAACAGCTGCCTCACAGACTTGTGTGGACTCCTCTGTATCCTGTCCTGGATATCCTGTATGGCCTTGTCTGCCGTGGACAAAGCGAGTACATGGTAAGCGTAGGAGCTCCAATGGAGATAGTGGATCCCTGAAACCTCAGTGCCATCTGGTGGTGAGGGGGAAAACCAACATAGTGACATGAAGTCGTAAACCACTTAGGAACAGATTATAGATCTTTGGTTAGAAGTTCACGTTTTGCATGCAATCTGGTGAATGAGTGTATATGATGAAAAAACGTTGTCATTTTCCCAAGTAGCACGTGACGTTTAAAAGACGTCGCATTTCGGTTGCAAAAGTTGATATTTGGTCTTCCGTACAAAGACTACGTTTGATAAACGTTTGTTTAATGTTACATCCGTTACCGTTGCGATTTTGTCACATTCATTACGTTTGCTAAACGTTGCATTTTCGTCATGTTAGCAAGGTCGCGGCTAATCTTTGGCGTGACATTACATTCAGGCAAAAAAGAACAAAATTATACTGTTGATAAAACAGTAAGCTTGTGTATAATTGATAAAGATTATTGAATTCCTCCTTTTATTTTTTTTTTTGCTTATACGACTAGAAGATTTTATTCCATTGGTTTTAAAGCAGCTTCTGGTCTGCGGCTGCGTTGTTCTCTAACCTGCTGTTACGTCACTTGTACTACGGACGGTGAGTTATGGCAAAGGCTGAGCTCGATCGTCCAGAGCTGCATGCCTAATCGATGGATTTTATCATTCTTAAAAGGTAAGTTCTTTTCCTGTTTCAATTCATAGGCTTCGATTTCGAAAACAATTCATGTATTCGCTTCGTAACTCGTAGAGATTCCCGTAACATGTGAAGACATTCATGTATTCGTTTCGTAACACGTGGAGGTAGGCTTAACACGTGAACACATTCATGTATTTTCTTAACAGGTATATATATCATGGACTGCATTTTAAACTAGGAGTAGTAAAGAATTTGTTAGATTTTCGGATCTAAACACAGCTGATTCGTTTTTAATTTTGTATTTTCGTGAAAGAGTAACAAAAATATATTTCAAGGAAACGAAATTTTAGACCTTTTCATTTTTATGAGCTACTGAATATTTGGTTAGATTTTTAAATAACAAATGCAGCTAGTTGTAAAAGAAATTCTAATTCTTCAAATGTTTAGAGAGTATTGAATTTATACTTAATTACTCAAATGTGCTTCAGTGTAGCAAACATTGTTACAAACGCAGCTTATTGGTATGTTAGTTATAAAGGATTCTCTATATTACTGTTATCATATATTAGATCAGCATTTCTTAGGGCTCATTCAGCCAGTTTTTTTGTAAGAAATATATTGTGTGTAGAGTAACAAACTGAATAAGCTGTTGGAGAGATACTTATTAAATCCAGAAACCTTCAAGGTTGAAAAAATTCAAAACCCACCCTGTACAGAGTCCTGTGGCCAAGAAGTATATTGTCAGTCACAATTCAAAGTCTACGTAAGGCACGCAAAAATTTAACTTTTTTTTTTTTTTTTTTGAAAATGCACGTTTTATACCAGATGTGAATTAAACTTACTGAAATCATAATGTATCTGTATCCAAATGGAATATATACAAATATCCAATGCAACATTTTGTTAGACTGTGGGAGTACACACTTACATTCAAATGTGCCCATCTCCCCCTTCCACATATCAGAGTTGTGCCTATCAAATAATGAAGCAGAGGAATGCTATTGAACCTGTCACAGGCAAGGTGGCCAGTTGCTTTGCTTTTCCAGTTACAGTTTACTAAATTTTTGTTCAAATTTCAGGAATGCAGGGGTGGGAGAAGTTGGAAGCAGAGTTGTATAAAAATAAAATGTATCTGTGAACACAACCATTGAAACAAAACTTGCTGCAAACCCGCATATCACGATGACAATATAAGATAATTTAAAGAAACAATAAAAAAATAATTATTAGGACATTACAAATTCCGATGATGGCAAAATACAATTGAATGTGTGTGAAATTGACCTTTATGGCAAAATATTGGATTATGAACCTCATAAAAACAAGAGAATTAAAAGAAACATTTTATACCCAGAAAACAGTTCCATTAATGAACCTTTAAAAATTATAAATAGTATTTTCAACAGCTTAGTTCAAAAATTACTGTGCTGCCCCCAGTGGCGCAGTGGTCTAAGCGATGGCCTCTGATCATTCGTCCGAACGGGGTCCGGGTTCGAATCTCGGTGAGGCATGGATGTTGTGTTTGTCTTACAGCACTGGCTCCCTCCCTTCCCTGGAACAAGTGACCCTAAATTAGGGACGGGCGACTGCTTATAACCCATTGAGTTGCTCACGGTGGTCGTTAAACCTCCAATAAAAAAAAAAAAATACTGTCGACTTACAAATTACTTAAGGAAAAGATTTTAATTTAATAACTAGTTGCTGCAAGAGGAACCTGGCAATAAAATTTAAATTCCTTCTGTGTAAAGGAAACTTTTGATACAGTTCCTATGTACTGAGAAACAGTCCTTGATAAAATCTAGAGGCCACAAACGTCCAAATGTGCCCATATTGGCAAAATCTGCTAATAATTTGAAAACTATCGGCGTGCGCACATACTTTTACATTCTACTACTTTGGTTGGAAGTATAGTTTTATGAGGATTTTTTTTCTAATTTGAATTAATTTTCTCTCAACAATATTATTTTTGAACACATATCATTGCTCCTTTGTTTCTGTAATGCTTCAAAACCATCTTGATAGCTGTTTACTTTTGGTGCTACTGGTTTTGAATTTAATGTTCACTTTGAATTTTGTAGCTGTTTGTTCCCAAATGGCAAGAGTAATAGACCAATTTTTGTATTTGCTAGTTGAGTCTGTATCTTCAGATTTCTCTGAATGAATAATCTTTTCTAAGCAATTAAATTAGAGAGCCACAAACCAATATTTCTATTCACTGTCGGATTAATACTTTTCCGACTAGGCCAGTGCTTCCTAATTAGCCTTTCTCTGAATTATGGATCTCTTCTATTATCAGATCGTTAAGGGCAACAGATTAAAAGCTGGATCATGTAGCTACGCTGTGTAGAAAAGCCGTACAAACTGTCACAGTTTGATTGTACACATTTTTTTCAGCAATGTATGTATGTATATATATATATACTGGTCACAAAAAGTTAGGGATATTGCATGAAGTGAAGCCACGTAACATAAACGTCAGTGTTTTTGCAAAAACAATTCAATGATCAATTTCTGCTCACAACTAGTAGTACCACAATATAGACAAAAGTGTATATTCAGAGAATGTCCAAACCTCTGGATTTCAGTATCCAGTAACACTACCTATGTGTCGAAGAATGTCTTGACACCTTCGAAGCATACTTGCAGTGACATTATTGATCAGTGTTTGGTGCAGTTAGTCCCATATTAGTCAACACATTACAGAGGTCTGCCAGTATACTGGGGTATGGAATGCGGTTATCTAAACATTGCTGTATAGATTCCCAAATTTTCTTAGTAGTATTAAGGTCAGACCTGAGGTAGCTGTAAGGATTCGATCTTGTGGTTTTCCAGCCAGGGCCGGTCCAAGGGGTAGGTAGGCCAGGTGGTAAATGTGTAGATTAGCGTCCTAAATTATTTCGTTAAAAAAATTTTAGTACCTGGAAAAAGTGCGATGTACAGATTTTAGTGTATGGAAATTAATGTCAAATGGTGCAAAAATTGCATATTTTAAATGTGTTTTAAAGATATATTTTTTTCGTAATATTGACCTGTAAGTCTGACGCTGTGAAGAGAAGCTGCGGTAGGCCTAATGTATTGCTCCGGCAAAGAATGTGAAGCTTTGGTCCTTTAAAAGGAAGGTTTCTTGCTGTACCAAAATGATGGGCGGAAGAGTACAAGAGAAAGAGGTTATGTTGTTGGCAGGAGAGCAATAAATGTAGTGATAGGCTACAGAAAATAGGTCCACAGCATCCACCCTTTATTTTGTTGTATCCTGTATGTTGTTGGCAGGAAAAACTGGGGAAAAAACTCTTCGATTTGCAAAAGATATGTATGAGTAAGATAGAAACTGACCTGCGAACAAGCTATTAACACAGGAGAACCAAAAGTGCAGTGACACAGCAAATCAGCTATGAATGGAAACTGTTCAAACCAGAACCGAAAGTTATAGTTCCCCAGTTTCCTATACAACATAGAAAAGCATGTTAGTACTTTCTAACATGCTTTTCTACGTTCTTTCGCATACCACGAGTATGCGAAAGAACGAAAAATTTCTCAACATCGCTTTAAAAACAATGACAAAACATGAACGAACTATATTGTGTAGCGTATGAGTATAACATGGCTCGCTCTCGTGGTAACAAAATACGCGCTTGGACTTGTAGTCGTCCGCGCGTGAATTAAACGCTGCAGCGAATCTTCCTTTCAATGAAGCTAAGCTTCACATCGTCGCCGTAGCGATGCACAGAGTCGCACAATATAGACGTACACGCGTACGCCATACGTGGGTAGTTTGCAAATTATTAGCAGATTTTGCAGGTAGTTTTTGCTTGTAGATTAAAAAAATAAAAATGTTATTACAGCAATTAAAACACTTAAGGTTTTACTAAGATTAATATATTTAATTCTATCTTAACATGAGAATGTTCAACTATTTTTCACATCTTCCGATAGAGTTATTTTGTTTTTGCAGAAGTTTCTGGCCTCTTGATTTTATCAAGGCCTGTTCTCAATATATAGGAACTGTAACAAAAGTTTCATTTACACAGAAAGATTTTTTTTATTTTATTGCCAGGTTACTCTTGCAGTTGCCAGTTATTAAAATAAAATATTTTCCTTATATATTTTATAAGTACTATTTTTGAATTAAGTTGTTAAAGATGCTATATATAATTTTTTAAGGTTCATTAACAGAACTGCTTTTCTTGATATATAAAAATTAGTCTCTTGTTTTTATGAGGTTCATAGTCCAAAAATTTTTTAAGTTTTGGCCTTAAGGTCCATTTTACACACATTTTTGCAGATTCAGTCGTAATGTCCTTTTGCCCTCTCTGGAATCTGTAATGTTCTAATAATTATTTACTGTTATATTAATTTTTCTTTAAATTATCTCGTTCCATTATCGTGATTTGCGGGTTTGCAGCAAGTTTTCTGTTTCAATGGTTGTGTATGCAGTCACATTTTATTTGAATGCACCTCTGGCGATGCATTAGGCCTACCGCAGCGTCTCTTCACAGCATCACTCACAGTTCAATATTATGATAGAAAATCTTTAAAACACGTTTAAAATGTGAAATTTCTGCACCATTTGCCATTAATTTCCGTACTCTAAAATCTTTACGTCACACTTTTTCGAGGTACTGACATTTTTCCGACGAAATAATTTAGGGCGCTAATATACATATTTACCGGCCAGGTAGGCAGCCACCAAATGGAAGGGATGCCCATAAATTTTCTTACATAGTAAAATTATCCGCTAACTTTTTTTCTTTTTCTTTTATGAGCTAGTCTGTATTTGCCACAAAAATGAAAGCTGAATACTCCTTTGTTGTTTCTCTGGCACATGCAGAGTTCCTATATATATACCACCAACAACAAGAAGCATTTTCAATTCTTGTGCGTTTTTTTTTCCCTGAGAATTCTTCTCTGCTGCTTTTTTACGCATTTGGGTTTTCAGGGGGGAAAAATGAACCTTTTTTTTTTTTTTTTTTGTTCGTTCCTGATGTTTGTTGACATTTTTATATACACTGAGTGGCCACTTTATTATGAATACCTGACAGTTTTAAGCAAATGAGCTATGGCTGCACGCTGTTGCCGCCAGAGGGTGAGGCTAGTATAAAAAGTGAAAGCTTAGTGCTTGCGACAGTAGTAGAAGTGATTTTTGGGTGACAAGATGGGTAAAAAATGCAATTTGACGGACTTTCAACGTGGAACGATTGTAAGAGCTCGGAGCCTTGGAGCGAGTATCGCTGAAACCGCCGCATTCATGAAATGTTCCAGAGCCACTGTTGTTAAAGTGTTTAAAGACTGGACTGTCAGCCAAAAAACTGGGTCTCTACGTGCAACGTGTGGTCGTCATCGACTAGTGACTGCTCGGGCGGACCGGAGTGTCCAGACTGGTAATAGGCAACAGTGCAGCAATTACAGACCATCTTAATCAAGGATCCCTCAAATGATCTGTGCACGCACTGTTCGCCGTACACGGCACGGATGGGATATGGCAGAAGGAGGCCTGTTCGAACACCTTTGCTGTCTGCAGTTAACAAGAGAAAATGTCTCCACTTCGCACAGGAGCATAAGGATTGGACAGTCGATAATTGGAAAAAAATTATTTGGTCCGATGAATCACGTTTTCAGTTGCACCATGCCTATGGCCGAGTGAAAATTTGGCGGAAACAGCACGAAAGCATGGACCCCAAATGCATTGCTACAACCCTTCAAGCTGGTGGAGGCAACGTTATGGTTTGGGAAATGTTTTTCTGGCATGATTTGGGCCCTTTAATTCATGTTGATCAACGTCTGACTGGCACATCATATCTAAACATCGTTGCAGACCAAGTACATCCTGTCATGTGGATGGTTTATCCCAATGGCGATGGCTACTTTCAACGAGATAATGCGTCTTGCCATAGTGCTTGTATTGTACAGGATTGGTTTCAGGAAAATGTTGGTTAGTTTACTTTGCTTAGCTGGCCCCCACAATCTCCAGATCTCAACCCCATTGAGAATTTGTGGGATGAAGTTGAACAAGCCATCAAACAGCTGGATACACAACCCTGCAATTTCACACTCCTGGAAAGTGCTATTCATCAAGCATGGTCTTAGATTCCAAAAACCACCTATCAACATCTCGTGGAGTCCATGCCACGAAGAATCTACGTCGACGTAGTATTAAAGGCAAAAGATGGCCCAACGCAGTACTGAGGGGGTGGTAATAATAAAGTGGCAACTCAGTGTATAACAATAAGGCTTGAGTGACAAGCCTTATTGTTATGTACATCTTGGAAATAAATCCCAAATTCCCACAGCCTAGGGTAAAGCGGGAAAAAAACACTTTTTACTATGAAAACTGCAACACAAAGCTCCTACAGATTGCGAACCATATATATATCAATGGTTTTCTATCCACTCATTGATAGCGCATTGTTTGCCATTCAGGAAAGATTTACTCAGTTGCAAAAACTTTTCAACGCTTCGGCTTTCCTTTATAATTTGAAGAAATTGCCTGACAGGGGATTCTTTAAAAGAAAAGTGTATTCAGTTAGAAAAATTCCTTAAGGATGCTGACAGTGAAGAAAAAGATATCGATGGGGAGCAACTGTTTGAAGAGCTGAGGCATTTGCAAGCACTTATGAGAAATGCAGCTCAGCTACTACAATAGAAGCTCTAAACTTCATATTCCAGTATGATATGGTTCATTGTTATCCCAACAGTAGGATTTGCTTTCGAATATTGCAATTCCTGTCTGTAGAAAGCGGGAAAAGAAGTTTTAATAAATTAAAGCTGATAAAGACTTATTTGAGATCTACAACGATGCAGGAACAGCTATCGGCTTTATCCATCATTTCTATTGAAAACGATATTGCACCAAAAAATTTCTGAAACAAAGAGGTTTTTGCAAAGTAAAGCCAGACATGAAAGTTTCATGTAAATAACACAAACAACTCTATGTATGATTAGTCATTTTGTGAGTAAAATTATCATTATTATATTGGACTATTTATTTGTAGCATAGCATATAATAGTGAGTTAGTGACATATCTACTGAGCATGCGAAGTTGAGATTAGAGCTATTTGCTGTGTTTGGGTCCATACTGCAAAAAAAAAAAAAAAAAAGATGGGGGGGGGAATCAAAGGAGTCTTTCTGGCTGTCGGAAAAAAAAAACAGAAAAAGTTGAATGCCATGATGACAGCACTTTCAATTGGTTTCTTCAGTGGTTTAGCTTTTTTTCTCTTCCTTTTTTTTTTTTTTTTAATTTTCATTCCAGTTAATTGTAACTGCAGCTTGTGCTCATTTTGGCTTTTCACTTTACTAGTAACTTGTTTTTCAGTGTTTACTTCCCTTTTTGTTTCTTCTTGCTGCTTGATTCTTAATATATATAAAGATAAATTAAAATTTGGGGGTATATCATAATAAAATTTTATAAACATAATTTACCAGCACTAACGAGGGCAAACTTTTGAATGTGATTTACATTAAGAAATAATAGGGCATTCAAAACAGTTGAATTATATAAAGAAATTGCATAAATGATTTTTTTTTTCTTTTTAAATTTTACTCAGGTTTGGTTATTCATGGCTCTAGTTAGGAAAGTTAGGGATGTTATGCAAAACACAGATGAGTGTAAATTAAGTACAACCTCCTGTAGCTTTAAAACTTGAGCTTATATCCCTCAGATCAGTATTTCCCCTCCTACCAGTAGATCTCTCTGTAGAGTACAACTGGATCACCCTGTGAAAGTAAACCAAGTTGGTGACTTCACCAAGTTGGTAAATATAATATTAGTGGAATTAAAGGATTAAACCATGTGTGAAATTATAGAATAAATAAGCAACATTTATTCACAATTAAATAATTTATTTTAAGATCTATAGTTTTGTTGAGCCTTTAGCTCGGCTTCATCAGGACAAAGGGAGCATAAACATTCATATGTGACATCATCAGGTAGTTGATGATCATGGATTTTGGTGAATTGTCTCCATGCAATTGAAAGAAATCGAGTAGGTGTCATGTTGTTGACAAGTCATAAAGAAAAGTCATGGAAACAAATTGGTGTTTTCTACCCATGTATATCGTGCAGTACATCTATGCGTTACAGAGGATTCCTTGCAGAAAAAGCTAGATTTTTGCCACCGCAGTGGTCTAAGCACTGGCTTATGACTGTTCGGTTCTTCCAAGTGGGTTGGGTTCGAATCCCGGTGAGTCATGGATGTTGTGTTTGTCTTACGGCACTGGGTCTCTTCCTTCTCTGGAACCAGTGACCCTAAATTAGGGACAGGCAACTGCTTATAGCCCATTGAGTTGCTCACCATGGTCAGTAAACAAAAAAATTAAAAAAAGTTATGATTTTTTTTTTAAAGAAATTGTGGCACACACAGGATATAGATTGTCCTTTTGTTGTAGACAAAGCTGTCCAAAAATTTAGGAACTTTCAAATGTTTAAATTTCAAAGTTATTTTGAAATCTATAAACAAGGCAAATTTTTGTGGATCAAAAGACTACGTTGAAGACATAACTGGGGAATTTATCACATCGCTTGTGAATGTGGACTTTCATGTATAGGACAGATCCGTAGAGCTTTTAAGTTTTCATGTGAAGGAACACATGACTTACGTATGGAACTGAAGAAGTTGTCTATAGCCCAACATTGTCATGAAAATAACCAGATTTTTTTTTTTAATGCTACGCTTATTGATAAACCTGATTTGACTATCAAGCTTAATATATTAGAAGCTTTCCACATCTAGTGCAACTGCTCATGGCTTGTCAACGACATGACATCTACTAGATTTCTTTCAAACACGTGGAAACAACTTGCCAAAAGCAGTGACTGTCAGAATGCTGATGATGTCACGATGATTTGAACGTTTGCACTCCATTTGTCCTAATGAAGCCAAGCCAAAAGCTCAGTGAAACTACAGTAGATTTAAAATCTTAAAATAAAATATTTAATTGTGAATAAACATTGCTTATTTAAAATATTCTATCTCTACAGCCCAAGTATTGAACTCATAAAATATATTTGGGAATTACTTGGAGCAAAAACATAACGTACAAGAGCATTAACCAGAAAAGAAATCATGTGTTTCTTTGGAAAAAAAAAAAAAATAACCATTTGCAGTGGGTGGTTTTTTTTGGGTTTTTTTTTTAAGTAACCCCCCCCACACACACACCTGTTTATTGGGGGGGGTAAAAATCCTGCTTGATCTGCAGCATTTCCATTCGGTAGAAATTTTGTGTGTAGCTAGCTTGCAAAACTCCTAAAGCAGCAACTGCATCAATCTGCCGTACACCTGCATGTAACATGTCAACAGCCCTATTTCTGAAGTCAATACTTAAACATCGTCTGAACATCTTTTCAAGTTAATCCTACTCTGAAGGAAATGCATTCAGCAAACTTGTAGTCCAAGCAGTGAGACGACCTGTTTTCTACTTCTCGGAAGCTACTTTTATCGGAGCTTGCACACACACACACACACCAACCACATGATGTGTCATCATGATGCTAATTTATGCTGATAACCTATCTCCTGTAGTCACTAAATATGCATATCACCATGTTTCCCTTTTGAAACCATAATATCCCAAACTTTTTGTGAGTACTGTATATATATATATATATATATATATATATATATATTTTTTCTTATGATTCAGAATACATGAATTGTGTTTGAAGCCTATGAAAATAATGAAATGAATGCATGAATTGTTCATTTGTTTCATTATAACTTTTTGTGACCACCTATGAATTGAAACAGAAAAAGAACTTATACATTTTAGGAACTTGAAGTTAATGTTATGTACAGAAATAGAGAGAAGAGCACAGCACAATGTCAGAGTACAACAACAAATGGCATTAATGAACAACCAATAGAATAAAATATTTTTTTCTGGTTGGCCAAACAATGCAAAGAGTTACTCGTGAAATGAGTATATATGAGTAGCAACAGAATTTAACCCAAGACAGAACAAACTAGATTGGGTGGCTGTTTTCATATCTTATTTGCATACAAATTTTTGAAAAAGGTGTTTCAACATGCATAATCAATTGATTCTTACAATTATTTATATGCTACGTACTGTTTGTTACACAATAGGACCCTCAAGCGGAAACTAAAAATTGCAATTTCTAAGCACAAGATATAAACTAGGGACATTACACTAAACAAACTTCCTGAAATACTAAGACAATTATAACCAAAAATTAAGTCTAAATTCGCAAACTAGTGAAAAAAAAGATTAAGAACCAAATACACATGGGTTGAAAAAATACAAAGCAACTAACATACCAAAATAAAAGGCTCCTCTGTAAAAATACAGAAAAAATGATAAGGAAACGTAAACTGAGATATAAATACACAGATCTGCAGCAGAAACACAGATAACCTTTAGCTACACTTAAAAGAAAAATTAAAAACAAAGCTGTGAAAGTACTACTTGATTTATCTCCCAGCATTATTTCACCTCACATTTCTAATAATCTATCAGCTAAATTTCAGATGTGTCCGAAAAACTCTTAAATGAACAACACAACTGACTCAGTTTTATGTTGCAATAACTTAGATGTTAGTGGTATTAAAATGTCTACTTTATGCTCAGTTAAATATGAGCAACTGAATTTTCAAGAAAATTGCAACAGCCACAACGAAGCCAGTGAAATGGACTTGAGTCAAAACATAGTTTGTGATGTCGTATACCTTGTGAACAATAAATATACAGGGTGTCCGAGAATTATTGGACACAGTACAAAATTATGTAAAACAAAACATTAAACAGATAGAAAGAAACTGACTGTACTAACTTACAATGTAACTACACATGTTAATAAATTTCGATGTAAGATCCCTTGGTTGCTCGTAGTACGTCCAAGCGATACTCGATTTCATGCCATGTATTGCCAAGCATCTGAAAAGATATGGAATTAATAGCAGCTGTGATATGCTGCTTCAGTTCCTGCAAATCAGTAAAAGGTGTCTGGTAGGCACGATCCTTCACATAACCCCACATGAAATAATCCAATGGAGTTAGATCTGGGGAGCGAGGAGCTACGGAATGGGACCACCACGCCCACTCCATCTGTTGGGGAAATGCTCATTTAGGCACTTACGTACACACATTGACCAATGCGAAGGCATGCAGTCTTGTTGGAAAACGACGTCATATCTTTTGATCTGGGGTATAGGGAAATTTTCTAACATATCCAAGTAAATGTCACCATTTATGGTTTTTTCGCAGAAGAAAGGGCCAATCACTTCTCTTTTTTATAGGGCGCACCACACATTAACTTTTGGAGAATCACGTTCCAGTTCAATAGCAGCATGAGGCAGTTCACTGCCCCATATCTAAACAAAACATAGTTTACGAAGTGAAACAATATCTCATACATGAAATGTGGATTAATCACTAAAAATTACAGTACTTAGAAAGTTTTTATCGTTTTCCACTTGATTCAGCATATCCACAGCAAAATCGTATTGCAGAGTGTGATTATTTGCATGCATCTTTTGCACTATTTGAATTTTATAAGCATGAAACTAATTTCTTGTGCAAGATATCATGAACTGTCTATTTTGGAATGCACAGTTCTCTGCTTGCTTTATGAACGGATTTCCTGGGGCTTCGTCGGAAACTTTCATAGCTTGGTCAACCATCTCACCTCTGACGCTAGGCCTACCGGTTCCTCCACGATGTTCCACATTGCCAGTTTCTTTAAACTGTTTCATTCACCGCTTAGTTGAATTTGTTGACGGAGGATTACAACCATACTCTAAACGGTACCGTCTTTTAACTTTAATGACAGACTTTAATTCCGCAAACCATAACACACACATCGCCTTCTGCTGTATGGATGACATGGCTACTGATTGCGCATTTCTCATAAATTCCTCATCAGGCCACACCTAGCGCCATCTATCGGATTCTGGGAGTAACAATTCTGCAATACAAAAATATAGGAACCGTGTTAGTAATATGTGACATAGAAAAACAGACAACGCTCATAGTTTTTTTTTTTTGTACATAATTTTGTAATGTGTTTAATAATTCTTGGACACTCTGTATAATGGTGAGAGATTGTGTTGTACTAGTAACTGTGATAGAAATGCTTTCTTTTTTATAACATTAATTTCCTGACGAAGTCATCCCTTATAAAGCTTCAACAAAAATAAGTGATAGTAAAATAACTATTAGGAACAATAAAAGTTTTGTGAAGGGGCCTTCATATGATGAAAATGATATTTTATGATATGATGAAAATGATTTTTTAGGTTAGCTAAGAACTTCATTTATTTACCCCAAATTTTTGTAGACTAGGTAACAAGACTGTATACAACAGATTATCATGGCAGCTTTAAGATAAGCATTACCGTACGTCCCTCTTACGGAGCACAAACATTGCTAAAACGGTTTTGCTACGTTATGGAAACGTTTGTTTTCAATGTAATATGCAAAGTAAAAGATTTGAAGAGTGATTCCGTATCAACTTAACACAATTTGAAGGCATTTTTTATCTCTCCATCTCAGATTTTAATGAAATTTGGTACATAGGTGGCCTCTGCATAGATTAAGAAAAATATCAAATTTCATCGTCATATAGCCACCGGTTTTGGAAATACAGCTATATAAAATGTCCAAAAACACCCCAAAATCAGAAGATTGATATGTTTTTAAATTATGATTGCAGCTCCCCTAATTAAGATAGAGATGGGAAAGGTATCTTTTTGTAGTATTTTTTATGCTCTTTTATTTGATGTACAACAAACACCATAGGGGTTAAGATTTAAAAAAAAATAAAATTAAAAATTAAAATTTTGAATTTTTCAAAATGCGACACCAAAAAATTTGAAATTTTTTAAAACAATCTATGTGTTTGGTATTTGATTACGTGAGTTGTAACTTGGGATGATAATGGGTTTACTTAAAAAGCTATATTCAAATTTAGCCTAACACAAGAATTTAATAAAAAAAACATGTAAACTGAAAATAAATTTAGGCTAAATCTCAAAAAAGTTTCATTAATAACAATAGATATAGTATTTTTGTTATTTAAAACTATTTATTTAAACAATGTTTTATTTTTAATTGATTTGTTTAAAATCTGAGACTACATGGGTTTAAAAATTTTATTAATTTCATTATTCAGAATTTGTAATAATTCACAATTCAATACAAAAAAAAATAAACAGACTTTAAAAAGTAATTTCAATTACTGCTCAAGAAACTCATCAAAATAATAATAACATATGGCATTGAATTGTTTACATTTATGCAAATTATATTCCTAATCTTAAACTTAGATCGTCACTTAAAGCAGAATCTTCTAAAATTAAAAAAAAAGTTGCATCATTGTTTTGAAGTGAAATCACACGTGTAGATCCTTGATATAGTCTTTAAAAGCTTCAATAGTTTGGTGTATTTCTGTTTCGGAGAGATTGTAGAGTCTTCCTGTCGGAGTCAAAGGATTTACTTTACACAAGAGGTAACTTACAGGAAGCCATAATACATCTTGTGGGCTAGGGTAGGAAAAGGATGTAGATGGACCAGCTGGATGTAAAAATGAGACCTTAACTTCATTCTCACTCTCTTCTTTTGGTAGAACATACGCTACCCACCAGTTGTTTTCATAGATTATGGTTATGTAACCACTCATTTCTGTTATTTGCAGTCTGTCTTGTAATGCTGATACTTTTTCAGTAGCTGACTCGTTTGATTCTGAGAACATCTTCACTTTTATTTTTGAATTACTCAATGGGATAGGAATAAAAGCATGAAGTTTCTGGGTACCTTGTATTGTTAGAGACTTGCTTAGGCGATTTTCCAAAAATTGGTCTGTTTCTATGTATTTTTCTTGACTTACATATGTAAAGTTTGCCACAAAAATGTTCTGAATTGCCCATTCGTACAACTGAAATGGTGTTTGAATTTGATTCTCGTAAGGGCGTTGTAAGCTGGCTTGGGCAGCTAACCTTTTCACCGTTTCACCAACGCCATCACATGGCCCCTTCCCGTGTGCTGTTGCTGAAAAATGCCATTCAGCATCAATGTTGAAGTCATCTTGATGGAAACATAAAAGTTTGTGAAAAAATTTCAGATTTTTGCACTGGGCTGTAGACCCATCAGAGAAATAGTACATTTTTTTGACGCTGTTGTCACCAAACTTACTTTTCAAGAAGTTAATAAGCTTTTTTTTTGGAAGCAGTACAGTGTAATTGTGTTGTGCTCTAAACATTCAGAAATTACTACAAAACTTGCATGTTCAGTCTTTTCTGTTTTGTAATAGATGACAAATGGGTGGACTGTGGCTTGCCCACTGGTCCAGTGATAGCTCTGGGCTTCATCTTGAAGAAGAAAACTATAATTTTTAGCAAAATCACAAATGATGAGAAATTCTGAGTCCTTGAGGTTTTCCTTAGTACTACTATTCATAAAAGAGCTTTGCTGCTTAGCAATGAAGTCATGTCTGACCAAAGCAGACAGTTTTTCGCAAAACAAATCAATAAAATTTGAAGTTGATTTTTCTAATGTCTCCAAGTTGCATCTATCGACTGTAATCCATTGGCGAAAAGTTAGTTTTTCAACCAAGTTCTCAAAACCGTGTTCCCAGAACAGGTGGGACACTTCCCCAAATGACAATCTATGGAAGTAGGGTTGCATAATACTCTTGCAAGACAATGTTTGTAGGAAGATAATTGTCCATTCGTTAGTGAACCAATTCTTGCATTTTCCATCATCAGTTTTACATTTTGGTGTGTGGTGCAAACACATACCGTATGAGTACCACTAGACCCTACCAGGACACGGTTTTTTGGTCTGAGCTCTGCAAATTTGGAAAAACTGACTTTCGTGCTTGCAAATTGTCAAATTACATAAAATCAGCCTGTTTGACAAACTTTATCTCCGTTTTCAGTCCTAACAGAAACACAATCTTTCATTCCAGGTAAAACCCGACTAATTTCATCACTTTGGTAAAACGATCATACTACAACTACTTCAGAAGAGAGAGACTTACCTGGTTTTCTATTAAGGCTTTCCAAAATTCCTTTCTCCTTCAGAATTTTTTTTTTTATTGTCTTACCATATAATTAGGAGCATTGAATTCTTACATGATTTTCTTAACACTCCATGACTCTGGTAAGCAAGTCAAAATCATCAACTGTTTATCTATTGTGCAGTTAGAAAAATTACTTTTAAGATTGTCCATAAGAGAGTCGTGAAGTATTTCATCCTCCTCATCAGATGATTCTTGAATATTTGTAAAAAGCTTCCGTTTCATAGCAGAACTGATTTTTTGAATTTTGGTTGAAGCATAATATTTAGATTTTAGCTTTTTCTTATTGACAGCTGATTCACCCCATTCATGGAGCGAAGTATTCAGTGTTTCAATTACTTCTGACATAGATGCAAAATTTTCGTCCATTTTCTCATCAGCACAGGTTTCATTTGCTTCTTGACTAATTATTAAAGTTTTCAGCTGCTTTCTGCAAGAATCACAAATTTTAGTCTCCTTTGATAAGTCATCAAAATTTTCCAACATCCAGTCTGTCACATTTCTATATGGATTGAAACATTGTATTAATGCATATCTTGTACTTTCCATTGTTGATTATTTGTGCATAAAATGTAAAATTAAAATAGTAAAATAATTGCCTCCCATTACCTTTTTATTTTTCCTAAAAAATCCTGCACAGCTTCAATTTATAAAAGTCTAGTTTCAAAACTGAAAAGGATGTACTTTATTCAATTTAAAGTTTTCAACCACAAAAGTTTTCAAACACATATCACTTTCACTGCAAGAAACACATGATCACCATCAAAACCTAAAGCAGACTGAGAAACACATCTGATCACCATCAAAACCTAAAGCAGACTGAGAAACACATCTGATCACCATCAAAACCTAAAGCAGACAGGTCTGCAAGGTAGGAATGCAAGTTGCTGCTTGTTGGGTCTTGTTACCAATGATCTAAACAACAATCAGTTTTTTAAGTCTGAACATGCAGAGTTTTGTCCAAAACAAAATGTAGCCTACAGTATAACTGCACAGTCTTTATTTTTTTATATTGTATTGGGAATTATTACAAATTCTGAATAATGAAATTAATGAAATTTTTAAGCCCATGTGACTCAGATTTTAAACAAATTAATTAAAAATAAAACATTGTTTAAATAAATGGTTTTAAATAACAAAAATACTATATCTATTGTTATTAATGAAACTTTTTAAAGATTTAGCCCAAATTTATTTTCAGATTACATGTTTTTTTATTTTATTTTTTTTTTCATTAAACTGTTGTGTTAGGCTAAATTTGAATATAGCTTTTTAAGTAAACCCATTATCATCCCAAGTTACAACTCATGTAATCAAATGCCAAACATATAAAGATTGTTTTAAAAAAATTCGAATTTTTTGGAGCGTCACATTTTGAAAAATTCAAAGTTTTAATTTTAATTTTAAAATTTGAATTTTTTTTTAAATATTAACCCATATGGTGTTGTACATCAAATAAAATAGCATAAACAATACTACAAAAAGATACCTTTCCCATCTCTCTATCTTAATTAAGGGAGCTGCAATCACAATTTAAAAACCTATCAATCTTCCGATTTTGGGGTGTTTTTAATACTTTTTATAGCTGTATTTTCAAAACCGGTAGATATATGACGATGAAATTTGGTATTTTTCTTAATCTATATAGAGGCCACCTATGTACCAAATTTCATTAAAATCTGAGATGGTCAAGTCTTTGTGTTGAGTCGATACGGAATGACCCAAGCACGAAATAGAAACGTTCTAATGTTTTGCAACGGCACACGTAAAGCCAAAAAAAAAAAAAAAAAGTCTTGAAACTGGAATATAACCTTCGATAAAAGGTTGTGGTAACATTTTTTGCGACGTTTGACGTAATACACAAAGGACAGCAACGTTTAATAGAGGAAATTTAGACATTGATTAACCGTTGCTGTTACATTTACTAAACGTAATACAGAAAGGAAAAATACGTTGTAAAATCGAAAATAAAACGTCGCTAAACGGCTGTTAAAACCGTTTCTCAACGTAATAAAGAGGGAATATGACGTTTAAATAACGTCATTTAAACGTTGCTAAACATTCTTAAAAACGTTTCTCAACGTCATAATGGAAGGAATATGACGTTTAAATAACGTCATTCAAACGTTGCTAAACGGTTGTTAAAACCGTTTCTCAACGTAATGAGGGAAGGAATATGACGTTTAAATAACGTCATTCAAACGTTGCTAAACGGTTGTTAAAACCGTTTCTAAACGTCATAATGAAAGGAATATGACGTTTAAATAACGTCATCTAAACGTCTTAAAAACAGTGCTACAACGTTATAACAACGGTTGAAAAACCATTGAATCAACGAGACGTATTAGCGTTTTATAAACGTAATATTGTGACGTTTTTTCAACGTCTCGCCGAACTGGTTTTAAAACGTTTTACAAACGTTTTTGTGCTACTTGGGTTAAAGATTGTTCAGTTACATATGAGGACAAATTAAGCCTTTTTCAATTTCCTAAGCAAAAAGATCAAGTTTCTTCGGTATTTATTTCTTTAGTAATAGTTATTTGTCATTGTTGACGAACTCACATGGAGCTTGTGTGATGTTGATAGTATTGAATCCTATGAGCTCACTTCGAGAAGCGAAGGTTGCTGTAGAAGTTTTGTCCTCAAGAGGAATAAACATGTTTGCAGAATCAAAAATAATAATTAAGTATAATAATTATAATACACATGTGGCCCTAGCTCCGGCTCAGCAGGCATGTGCTCCCACAATGCATTGTGCACATTCTGTTTTGCCCCTTGGCCGCTGCTTTAATTGGCACTGCAAGTGGAGAATTCTTGATTCTCGAGGCTCTCGTTTTTAACATTAAGTTCCCTCGCTTACTCTTGTACTCGCTTTGGCCCTGAAGGCCTTGGGGGGCATTCAGAATACTGCCAGTTTCCCGAAACTTTGCCATGAGCTGACGTACTACATTATGATGGGGGGGGGGGATATATCTGCGTCACAAAATTTTCTTGTGAACTGTTTTGTCACTTCGTCCATGTACTTGGCATGACGAAAGACATGTTCCGCCAAAAAAAAAAACTATTCAACCATCAACATCATTATCCTTGTGCTGAGACAAGTGATCAAATGACAGGATTGGATTCCTCCGTCGATCAGACAGCTGCACACACCTTGGGGTTGGAAGGACCAAACGCAGAGCATTTCCACTATAATTCCATTCAAAATTTCTTTATTGCATTACCGCTATTCGGACATTCAGTGCACAGTCCTTATTCGGACACCATGTGTCAAGCATCTTTTACAGTAATCTTGGCACACAACTTGAGCTTCACTGATGTCCATCAAATTGGCACACAACTTTTTATACTTATCTTTGTCTCATGCAAACATCCTTGAATGTGGCCGCCCCAGTGGCGCACTGGTCTAAGCGATGGCCTTTGATCATTCGTCCGAAAGGGGTCTGGGTTCGAATCTCGGTGAGACATGGATGTTGTTTGTCTTACGGCACTGGCTCTCTCCCTTCCCTGGAACCAGTGACCCTAAATTAGGGACGGGCGACCGCTTATAGCCCATTGAGTTGCTCACGGTGGTCGTTAAACCTCCAATAAAAAAAAATCCTTGAATGTGACCCCCCCCCCTCATGCTTTCCTTGACCTTTCTTTACCCTTTTTTTCCCTGCCACTTTGGCTAAATAAATTCTCTTAGTGAGCATCTCACCACTCATTCTTTTCAACATGGCCAAACTACCTCAGAGTATTTGTCTCCACTTTATTAACAGCATTTTGCTTCTCATTGCACATGTGCAATGCATTTATGTTCCTTACGTGATCAAAGCACATCTTGCCACAAACTCCCCATAAGTAACTTGTCTCTCCAGCACATAAATGATTCTCTTCTGCAGTACCCAGGTTTCAATCATCCAACAAAGTAGGAACAACTATATTTTACCGAACCACATTGTGAACATAAAAAAAAGTTAATTGCTCTATTGCCATCAGTCATGCAATTATGTAGTTTTAATTGCATCATAGTGAAAACATATAATGAGGGGAACTTGTATTTTAAAAGTAAATAGCTTGTCCCAAAACAACTGAGAATATTTTTATAAAAAATGTACAATACTGCATTCGACCTTGCCACGAATCGTGAAAACATGGTAGTCGTAGAAACCATAGCTGCCAGCTACACATGTTTATCATGCGTACGTTGTTGGTAGTGTGTAGTTCATATGTGTTGTTTCGTAAACTTCTAACTAATGCTTTTGCTCTGTGATTTTTAAAAAAAATGGATGTGACATTAAATTTTGCTGTCTACTTAAGAAGTCTGTTGGAGAGACTTTCCGCTGCAAGAGGCTTATAAAGGTGAATGTCTAGGAAAATGGTCCATTTACAGATGTAAAGAATTTATGGATGCTTCAGGAAGACGCTTTGACGTCCAAGTTCTGTTTTACACGTTCTGTAAAGTGGATATAGTCTACGGTGGTGCCTTAACTTATTCAATTAAGATATCAATCGGTTAAAAGTCCTAAAAATGTTACTCGCGGAAGTGCGTGTTCAGTCCGACGTCAGTAGTTATTGAGAGTTTCTTTTTCCAAAGTTGTATCTTGCTTCAATATGGTCAGTTGTTAGGGTTAGCTTGAGAGCCATTTCGTCAAAAGTTGTTCTCTACTTCGATTATGTCCAGTTGTTACGATTAACTCAGTTCTGGCTGTGTCGACATCATATTGAATGGGTAAAGGTTTCCAGATAATAATTAAAAATTCTTGAGTTAAGAGTTAGTATTATACCATTTGAAGTTCCACGTCGTACTTGGCTATTAGGGTTATCTCTTCAATGCTGCACTTTAAAGAAATCTTCAAGTTAGGTCAGGTTCATAAAAAAATTAAAAAGCTTTAAAAAATTCCAGTTAAAATCATTATTTTTAAAGCAATTATTTTTAAAACTCTTAATTATTTTTAAAGCTTTTAAATTTTTTATGAACCTGACCTAACTTGAAGATTTCTTCAGCAACTCTACGAGAGTGCAGCATTGACGAGATAACCCTAATGGCCAAGTACGACGTGGAACTTCAAATGGTATGTCAATAGTAACTCTTAACTCAAGAATCTTTAATTATTATCTGAAAACCATTACCCATTCAATATGATGTCGACACAGCCAGAACTGATTTAACCCTAACAGCTGGACATAATCGAAGTAGGGTACAACTGTTGACAAAATGGCTCTTGAGCTAACCCTAACAACTGACCGTATTGAAGCAAGATACAACTTTGGACAAAGAAACTCTCAATAACTACTGACATCGGACTGAACACACACTTCCGTGAGTAACATTTCTAGGACTTTCAACCGATTTATATATTAATTGAATAAGTTAATGCACCACCGCAGATTGTAACCATTTTACAGGACGTGTAAAACAGAACTTACAGACGTCAAAGCGTCTTCCTGAAGAACCTTGTGGTTACATAATGGTATGTGAACTTTATGATAGAATCACATGATATAATAATTTATGGATGGTCGTAAGTCGGCGGCTTTAATCACACATGGAGCAGGACCTTCAATGAATGTTAGAGATAAATATCAATACAATAGGTGTTATTGTACGGTAAGATAGATTCTATCAATTACTGATATCGAAGATTTGGCTCATATTTCAAAATCGTCAATTCACAGAATTTTAACCAAGCATTTGGGCATGAAACAAGTTTGTTCAACTTGGGTTCCTCATGAAGACAATGAAAAATTAATGCTAAAAATGAGATTGATTAAAACTCTGTCTCCAACACGATAATATAAAACTTGAAATGATGGTATTTACAAGTTAAAACCTTTAGTGAGTTAAAAAATACACATACACAAGATCTTTCGGACCCTGTCGAACAGGTCCATCATCCGGTGAAACTAATACAATGAGTAGTGTGAATGTAGAAATTCAAAATTACATATAGTTCATTTGCAGAAGGATGAAAACTGAAAAGGTTCCCTGAACATAAAACAAATTTGAAGGGGGCAAACAGGAGGTTCTTGTATTAAATGAGGGATGCTTGTACACCATACTTGAGGAACACTAGATGGTACATAGTCAGAACTGGGCATGTGCGGCCCGATGCAAGGCCACACATGGCCAGTGCTGTCATTTCTTATTTGGAGAAAATTAATATTAAGTTGATGCCCCAACTTGTATATAGTCCAGACCATTGGTGCACCCACAGTGGGGGCTTAAGCCCCTCCAAGGAGATTAAGAACGACGTACGTCACAAATTAAACATTCAAAAATATTATTTTACATGTTCAAAAAATTAGTGTCTTCTTCTCAAAGCCCCAAAGAGATTAAGAGCAATGTACGTCACAAATTAAAAATGAAAAAATATTATTTTACATGTTAAAAAAATTGCATAGTGTCTTCTATTACATGGTGTCTTCTTCCCAAAGCCCCAAAGAGATTAAAACCGATGTACGTTGTAAATTAAACATTAAAAAATATTGTTTTACATGTTGAAAAAGTTAGGCCGCCCCGGTGGCACAGTGGTCTAAGCGATGGCCTCTGATCATTCGTCTGAAAGGGGTCCGGGTTCAAATCCCGGTGAGGCATGGATGTTGTGTTTGTCTTACGGCACTGGCTCTATCCCTTCCCTGGAATCAGTGACCCTAAATTAGGGACAGGCGACTGCTTATAGCCCTTGAGTTGCTCACGGTGGTCGTTAAACCTCCAATCAAAAAAAAAAAAAATTAGTGTCTTCTTCCCAAAGAGATTAAGAGCAACGTATGTCACAAATTAAACATTAAAAAATATTATTTTTCATGTAAAAAAAATTGCATGGTGTCTTCTTCCCAAAGAGATTAAAAGCAATGCACATTGTAAATTAAACATTAAAAAAATATTATTTTACATGTTCAAAAAATTAGTGTCTTCTTCTCAAAGCTCCAAAGAGATTAAGAGCAACGTACATCGCAAATTAAACACTAAAAAATATTATTTTACATGTTAAAAAAATTGCATAGTGTCTTCTATTACATGGTGTCTTCTTCCCAAAGATATTAAAAGCGATGTACGTTGTAAATTAAACATTAAAAAAAATTATTTTACATGTTAAAAAAAATTAGTGTCTCCTTCTCAAAGCCCCAAAGAGATTAAGAGTGATGTACGTCACAAATTAAACAATCAAAAATATTATTTTACAAGTTTAAAAAAAATTACACTGTTTTCTATTACATGACGTCTTCCTCCCAAAGAGATTAAGAGCGACGTACGTCACAACCGTATATAAACTATAGGAGTACATTACATATATGCACACACGGTGTGTACGTATACTATATATATATATATATATATATACTTAAGAGCAAAACTGAAGACTAAGGAAAAACTTTAGAATTTAAAACGAAGGTTGCAAAATAACCTGAAAATCAAAACGCGCAACGCAGCAGTTTTGAAAATTCAGAATTCACATTCTACAAAGAAGATACCTAAGCAAAAAAATACATATAAAATTTTGACTCACACCTAGTACAACATAGAAAAGGTTATGTATCTACCTGTGTGAGTAAAAGGAGAAAGGATAAAAAAATAAAACAACTGAATGTAGAAGGTGTCGAGAATACTGAGCCTTGGCTTTATCAAGGACCAGCAAAAACTCTGCATTTTCTCACTTCCACAAAGACCTAGTTGGAAATGGGTTTCTGCAAGGCCATAGATGCAAGTAACATTCCCACCTAAAATAGTTTAAAAGATATATATAAGTCATGTCCTCCGTAGAGTTGCATGACCTAGCACTAGTTAACAATTTCGCTTGCATCCAATAAACCTTCCTGGCCCGACCCATGCTCTTCATCTGTTACTATTAAACAGAGAGAAGAAGATTAAAGAGAACTCAAGCTGTGAGAGTGACATAATAATTAGAAATGATTGCAATTAGAAAAGGAAATGTTAATTTTTAACGAACAGATTTTTGAAAGAAAACTTGAGTCTAAAACCCCCTACTCTACAGCTTATGACAGCACGAAAACGAGAATAAGTTAAAGATAATAATTAACTAAAGAAAACTTTGTGAAAGTTATATACCTTAAACAGTTAGTTGCAATATGTACAAAGTATTTCAGCAGTGCTTTAAGTGCATAATTAATTAGTTATTAAGAACTTAACTACTTTGAAAAAACAGCGCATAGACAGCGCATAGCAAAGGAACAAGCTTAGCCATCTTCTGTTCCTAGGTACCCCAAAAGACGCTCAAAGTTACAAAGAAAAGAAAGAGTTAAAACCCGCAAAAATGTTAACAGACAAACCAATGCCTAAAAGCTGAAAAGCTAAAAAACGACATAGAAAAAGTACATGAAGTACAAACATTGAACTTATAAAACCTAGAACCCAAAAACAAGGAAGAGAGCTTACCTCTTGTGTGACAGAAACTTTTCTCCTCACAAGAGAAGAACATGGCTGACCTCTTCCGCCACTCCCTAGACTCTGGGGGGCAGTGAGGGTGGGGCTGATGGCCTCCTCATACAGCAAGAAACCAACGCGCGGAGATTTTAACCAGAGAAAAAAATATATAAACTTAAGACTGTGGATCTGTATGATCAGAAAGAGCAGAATTAACTCTCCAGAATACATGAGAAATATTATAAAATACACGAGCAGTTTATTTAATAATATTTGCATGTATTAAATCACCTTAGTGAGCTTCTATAGATTAATCAGAATCTTATTAATTTTAATGTTGGTTTTACTATTTTTAGTATAGCTATCCTAGTGATGAATAACTAGTTTTCTTTTTTATTTGTTTTTATTTTCTTTTATAAACAGATTTT
This sequence comes from Macrothele yani, assembly GCA_039090855.1. Lineage (NCBI taxonomy): Eukaryota > Metazoa > Arthropoda > Arachnida > Araneae > Macrothelidae > Macrothele > Macrothele yani. The sequence goes on along the minus strand of CM077000.1, from coordinate 16,016,274 downwards.
TAAGCTTTTTTTGTGATTTTGTTTATATTATTTAATTTTTTGTTTTAATAGGACCGTCATATCCATAGCACTAAGGTTCCTTTAGGTAGTTAATAGGCATCCTCTAGCCAACTTCCTTACGGCTTTGATTGGTCAGAATCATATTATTAACTGTGTAGAAAATTAAAGCAGATCTGCCAACCTTACTCTATTATTCAGAATAATTTTTCTTAAAGTTCTTTTGATGAAAGAAGAAGGAATTTCGTTCTCTAGAAAACTTTCTAATAGTATATTAATGTGGTAATTGAAGTCCAAATTGTTGCTGCAAATTCTTGAAATTCTTAGGACCTGAGAAATTAGTACATTCTCAATTACTTTGGTTGAAATGTTATTATTCCAGTGTAGATATTTAATTACTTTGAAAGGAAAATTAACTCTTTTATCAAAGAGGCTAATAGATGGGTTACCTCTGTTGAGCTTAATGCTTAAGTCTAGGAACTCAAGTTCCTGATTACTGTGGTTGGTTTTACATAAGTTAAGAGAGCTAGGATAGATATTATCAAAATCACTCTCTATAACTTCTGAATTATTGATACACAGCAGATCATCAATATATCTAAAAGTGTAAAGGTAGTTATCTGAGCAGGTGGGGTCATTTTTAATGAATTTATATTCCTTAAAGAACAGGAATAGATTAGCGATATTCGTGGACGTTGATGTTCCCATTGGAATACCGTTCACTTGCTTATAGAGAGTATTATTATATAAGATATGGTTATTTTTTATGCAGCAATTGAGATAAGAGTTCCAAGTTCCTACATCAACAAATTGGTTAAGTTTAAATTCTGCATACAGCTCTTTAAAGGTAGTGAATATATCTGATAGAGGCAGATTAGTATATAGGTTTTCAAAATCATAACTATTAATATCTAGGGGACAAACTTTGAGTATAGTAGAAATTACTTCTGCATATATATATATATATATATATATATATATATAGGGCAAAATTTTGCACAAGAGAAATAAAAATTAATAAAATAAAGACCAACAATCACCAAAAACACCATCCGAACCAGGTGAGCCTCAAACGATGCAAAGTACCGAATAAAAGAATGCAGGGAAGCATATTAATGACTGATCTCTTGCCGGCTTCGTCGAGGGCAAGTAACAAGAAAACACTCGCTTCCCTGCATTCTTTTATTCGATACTTTGCATCGTTTGAGGCTAACCTGGTTCGGATGGTGTTTTTGGTGATTGTTGGTCTTTATTTTATTAATTTTTATTTCTCTAGTGCAAAACTTTGCTTTGTTTTGCCCTATTGTTATTTGATCTTTCTCTTATGCAGCCTCTGGCGCTAACAAATTTCAAATCTGTTCTGTTTTTTTTTGTTGTTGTTGTTTCACATTATTGCTTTTGCTAATATATAGCCCTCTCCAACAGGAATTCCTGGGTGCGCCACTGGTCCAGACTTGTCACCATGTGACTTCTGGTTGTTCCCCATTTTAAAAAAGATATTACGGGCACGGCAAGTTGAGACTGATCAATAACTTGTGGTGTTAATATAGAATAAAAATAGCAACGTTTCTCACAATAAAATATTTATTATACATTGACTATAGTTTCATGGAGCATTTGGCTTGGCATAATCAGGACGAAAATTTCCTGATATTATCTGTCCCGATGATGCCGAGCCAAACGCTCTGCAAAACTATAGTTGATGTATAATAAACATTTTATTGTGAAAAACGTTGCCATTTTTATTCTACTACCTAGGCTACTTGCTCACAATGTTTCATTAAAGGCCTATGAATATTTTACAGTTTTATCAGACTTGGGGTGCTCGAGTAGGTCAAAGCAAACTGTCATCTGAGATGTGTCTGACTATTTATTAATGGCAGGCAAGAGTATTTTTATGTCACACAGCAGGACCACAATGGCCATGGTTACTGACAGTAATTTGACTAAAGTCTTCGGATTTTTCAAGAGGAGATATGCGAGTGAGCACATATTTATATCACCCAGCAGGAAAAAAAATCTTGTACAACAGGAGAAACTTGGAAAGTTCATTATGATCACAAAAAAATTCCAATGATATTAAAAAACATTTACACCACAGGAAATAGCTGCTTCAGCAGCATTTCCGAAGAATAAATCCAGAAGACATTCAGAAAGTGGGTGGAACATTGGGACAACTGTATTCAATACAATGAACAGTATTTCGGAGATGACCACTTCCTTAATAATTAAGGTATGCATATTTTTTATAAAAACATTCTCAGTTGTTTTGGACAGCCCTTGCAGAAAGTGTTTGTAACAGTGGAATATTTCAGGGTTTAACATCTGAGAAAGAAAGGAAAATAATAATCCTAAGGCAACAGTAAGAATTTTGTAATAACACACTTTTTTTTCTCTTTAATTTTCAATATGACATGAGCAACTGAACTGCTGCAGCTTACTCATTGGATTGCCAATACATGCCATTGTGGTATCGTTTAAGCAATCAAATTTAATGGGCTGTATTCACTGCGGATTTCCGTGCGGAAAGTCTTTGAGCCCAAGGAGAATTCTTGGGGCTTCCTCTGATTTCGTACACAGGCTCATCTCCGTGGCTTTCATTGAGAAGAGTCTTTTCGCCAGTTTCACACTTCGTCAAATCAGAAGTACTGTCTCTCTAGAATAAGCAAAGTCTTGCTAAAAGTAAACAGCTGAGTAGGTAAAATCTGAGAAACATCAAAGTTTACTGAATATCTGATTACATTTTTCTTCATTAACTTCTATCTGTTGAGTTAGTACATTCAAAAACATACTAAGAGTTACAATAAGAATTTTTTTTTTTTGATTGGAGGTTTAACGACCACCGTGAGCAACTCAATGGGCTATAAGCACTCGCCCGTCCCTAATTTAGGGTCACTGGTTCCAGGGAAGGGAGAGAGCCAATGCCGCTAGACAAACAACATCCATGCCTCACCGGGATTCGAACCCGGACCCCTTTCGGACGTATGATCCGAGGCCATCGCTTAGACCAATGCGCCACCAGGGCGGCAGTCATATTCTGATAAGAATGTGTATGTACAACATATACATCTACTTCACAATAGTTTCACAATAAGAATTAAGTATCCAATGTGTGAAACTATTTTGAAGTAGATGTATATGTTGTACATATACATTCTTATCAGAATATGACTGCCGCCCTGGTGGCGCAGTGGTCTAAGCGATGGCCTCGGATCATACGTCCGAAAGGGGTCCGGGTTCGAATCCCGGTCAGGCATGGATGTTGTTTGTCTAGCGGCATTGGCTCTCTCCCTTCCCTGGAACCAGTGACCCTAAATTAGGGACGGGCGAGTGCTTATAGCCCATTGAGTTGCTCACGGTGGTCGTTAAACCTCCAATAAAAAAAGGTTGCCTGAGGCACACATGCCCATTTGGCCGCCCCGGTGGCGCAGTGGTCTAAGGCGCTGGCCTCTGATCATTCGTCCGTAAGGGGTCCGGGTTCGAATCCCGGTCAGGCATGGATGTTGTGTTTGTCTTACGGCACTGGCTCTCTCCCTTCCCTGGAACCAGTGACCCTAAATTAGAGACGGGCGACTGCTTATAGCCCATTGAGTTGCTCACGGTGGTCGTTAAACCTCCAATAAAAAAAAAAAATCATGCCCATTTGTACTGCAGCAGAGCACAAAGGCCCTGGAAAAGACGTGGTTGCTGGTCGGCACGTCGAACTTGTCAATCCAAATAGTCCCACGCCGCCCCGGTGGCGCAGTGGTCTAAGCGATGGCCCCTGATCATTCGTCCGTAAGGGGTCCGGGTTCGAATCCCGGTCAGGCATGGATGTTGTGTTTGTCTTACGGCACTGGCTCTCTCCCTTCCCTGAAACCAGTGACCCCAAATTAGGGACGGGCGACTGCTTATAGCCCATTGAGTTGCTCACGGTGGTCGTTAAACCTCCAATCAAAAAAAAAGTAGTCCCACAAGTGCACTATGGGATTGAGGTTGGGTGATTTCGCCGGCCAAAGGAGAACGAAGACATCACTGTCATGTTCCTGGAACCAGTCATGCAAGCACCCCATTAGAGACGTGGCATGACACATTGTCCTGTTGGTAGAAACCTTTACTACCAAAGTAAACGTCCAACATGAAGGGGTGCATGTGGGTCAGCAATGATAGACAGGTAGCCATTGGTGTTCAGGGACCCATCCAGTGGTACCAGTGCTCCCAGGCCATACCAGGAAAACATTCCCCAGACATGCACACGGCTACTACCTGTTACTTCTGTAGAGTAGAAACCTTGATTCGTTGGAGAAGGCAACCTTTTCCCACTCTCCTACTGTCCAATGACTAGTACCATGCAAACTGCATGCGTCGTTGTCGATGGACCGGCCAGGTTAACATGGACGCCTTGGCGCAGCGTCGACTCCGAAGACCCATGCGTAACGGGGTTCGCTCTACTGTTACCGGAGACATGTACCTGGGGCCTCGGCGTTCATTTGTGTGGTCAATTGCTGCACTGTTGCGCGTCGATTGCCCCTTACCAGTCTACAGAGGCGACGTTCTCCTCTGGGGTCGATGGCCTTTGGGTTTCCACAGTTATGACTTCAGGAGGTACTCGGTGCGCCGGCAGTCCATTCTTGGTGCACCCTTACTACAGCGCTTAGCGGAAGAGCCCACGAAGTCCGCTGTTTCTGAGATGCTTCCACCCTTGGCGCGGTAGCCGATGATCATTCCTTTTTGAACGTCAGTCAAATCACCCTTACTACAGCACCTCACGAACAGCCCAAGAAGTCTGCTGTTTCTGAGATGCTTCCACCCTTGGCGCGGTAGCCGATGATCATTCCTTTTTGAACGTCCGTCAAATCACCCTTACTACAGCACCTTTACTACAACACCTCACGAACAGCCCACGAAGTCTGCTGTTTCTGAGATGCTTCCACCCTTGGCGCGGTAGCCGATGATCATTCCTTTTTGAACGTCCGTCAAATCACCCTTACTACAGCACCTTTACTACAACACCTCACGAACAGCCCACGAAGTCTGCTGTTTCTGAGATGCTTCCACCCTTGGCGCGGTAGCCGATGATCATTCCTTTTTGAACGTCCGTCAAATCACCCTTACTACAGCACCTCACGAACAGCCCAAGAAGTCTGCTGTTTCTGAGATGCTTCCACCCTTGGCGCGGTAGCCGATGATCATTCCTTTTTGAACGTCCGTCTAATCACCCTTACTACAGCACCTTTACTACAACACCTCACGAACAGCCCACGAAGTCTGCTGTTTCTGAGATGCTTCCACCCTTGGCGCGGTAGCCGATGATCATTCCTTTTTGAACGTCCGTCAAATCACCCTTACTACAGCACCTCACGAACAGCCCAAGAAGTCTGCTGTTTCTGAGATGCTTCCACCCTTGGCGCGGTAGCAGATGATCATTCCTTTTTTAACGTCCGTCAAATCACCCTTACTACAGCAACTCATGATCAGCCCACGAAGGCTGCTGTTTCTGAGATGCTTCCACCCTTGGCGCGGTAGCAGATGATCATTCCTTTTTTAACGTCCGTCAAATCACCCTTACTACAGCACCTCACGAACAGCCCAAGAAGTCTGCTGTTTCTGAGATGCTTCCACCCTTGGCACGGTAGCAGATGATCATTCCTTTTTTAACGTCCGTCAAATCACCCTTACTACAGCACCTCATGATCAGCCCACGAAGTCTGCTGTTTCTGAGATGCTTCCACCCTTGGAGCGGTAGCAGATGATCATTCCTTTTTTAACGTCCGTCAAATCACTACCTCTGCCCATTGTGCTCACGTAACGCACTGTGGCTCATCTGTCCTGGCTGGTCGCTTATATCTCCGTGTGGTCGACTTTGTCATGTACACTCTCTGATGCGCCTGGGTGGATACACTGCGGTTCAGGGGGTGGTCATATTTTGATACGACCGTGTATATGAGGCATATTCGAAAAGTAAGTACTGTTTGCAAATATTTTTACTCAATGCTGTGGTCATTATATCGCACATACCCGCTGACTTCCCTCCATAGATGTCATTACAAGAACACCAGATTGTGTTTGCTTGTTCTGTATGTTAAACATGTTCAAGAAGATCAAGTGGCCCACCGATTGTGAGATAATATGCGTAATTTTATTTTGAATGCAAGAAATGTGAAATCAGCTGATATTCATCATCAGATTTGTGAGTTCTACAGTTAAACTGCCTTGAATGATGGAATGGTGGGGAAATGGGTCAGGCAGTTCAACAAAGGTCATGAGAATGTGCGCTATGAGGAGCAGAGCGGTCGTCCATCTGTGGTCAACGAGGATTTGGTGCGTGAGGTTAACACAAAATGTCATGAGGACAGACATTTCACAATTTCAGCACTTTCTTGGCATTCCCCGCCAAGTTCAAGGACCGTCCTCTACGAAACTGTGACAGGTCGTTTTGGGTTACGGAAATTATGCTCATGCTGGGTGCTGAAGATGCACTCCGAGGAGCACAAAAGCAAGTGGGCTAACAGTGTGTTGACCTTTCTCACGCAACACAGTGAGCTAGGTGATGGATTCTTGATCCATAGCATCACAGGTGACAAGACATGGGTGTCCCTCGTGACTCCGGAATCAAAGAAGCAGCCTATAGAGTGGTGGCACACCTAATTGCCATTTTTTGGGACAGGCAAGGTGTTGTGCATGTTGAATTCTTGCCTAAAGGCAGAACAGCAAACTCATCAGTATTGTAAGACTGTGGAAAAACTTCGTCACATGATCCAGAACAAAAGGCATGACATGCTTACTCGCGGCATTGTCTTGCTTCGTAACAGCATTCAGCCATCACGTAATTTGGCTGGAAACAAATGGATAACCTCCTTCCAGCCCAGACCTAGCACCAAGTGACTATCACCAGATCTTGCACATCTGAAGAAGTTCCTTGCTGGTCAACATTTGTTCAACAATGATCATTAAACAAATGGATCACCTTCCTACAGCCCAGTCCTATAGCACCAAGTGACTATCACCAGTTGTTGCATCTGAAGAAGTTCCTTGCTGGTCGGCATTTGTTCAACAACGATCTTTAAACAAATTGGTCACCTCCCTACAGCCCAGATCTAGTGCCAAGTAACTATCACCAGTTGTTGCATCTGACGAAGTTCCTTGCTGGTCGGCATTTGTTCAACGATGATCATTAAACAAATTGGTCACCTCCCTACAGCCCAGATCTATTGCCAAGTGACTATCACCAGTTGTTGCATCTGACGAAGTTCGTTGCTGGTCGGCATTTGTTCAACGATGATACAGCCCAGATCTAGTGCCAAGTGACTATCACTATTTGTTGCATCTGAAGAAGTTCCTTTCTGGTCGGCATTTGTTCAACGATGATCATTAAACAAATTGGTCACCTCCCTACAGCCCAGATCTAGTGCCAAGTGACTATCACCAGTTGTTGCATCGGACGAAGTCCCTTGCTGGTCGGCATTTGTTCAACGATGATCATTAAACAAATGGGTCACCTCCCTACAGCCCAGATCTATTGCCAAGTGACTATCACCAGTTGTTGCATCTGACGAAGTTCCTTGCTGGTCGGCATTTGTTCAACGATGATACAGCCCAGATCTAGTGCCAAGTGACTATCACTAGTTGTTGCATCTGAAGAAGTTCCTTTCTGGTCGGCATTTGTTCAACGATGATCATTAAACAAATTGGTCACCTCCCTACAGCCCAGATCTATTGCCAAGTGACTATCACCAGTTGTATCATCTGACGAAGTTCCTTGCTGGTCGGCATTTGTTCAACGATAATACAGCCCAGATCTAGTGCCAAGTGACTATCACTATTTGTTGCATCTGAAGAAGTTCCTTTCTGGTCGGCATTTGTTCAACGATGATCATTAAACAAATGGGTCACCTCCCTACAGCCCAGATCTATTGCCAAGTGACTATCACCAGTTGTATCATCTGACGAAGTTCCTTGCTGGTCGGCATTTGTTCAACGATGATACAGCCCAGATCTAGTGCCAAGTGACTATCACTAGTTGTTGCATCTGAAGTAGTTCCTTTCTGGTCGGCATTTGTTCAACGATGATCATTAAACAAACTGGTCACCTCTCTACAGCCCAGATCTATTGCCAAGTGACTATCAACAGTTGTTGCATCTGACGAAGTTCCTTGCTGGTCGGCATTTGTTCAACGATGATCATTAAACAAATGGGTCACCTCCCTACAGCCCAGACTTAGCACCAAGTGACTATTCCCAGTTCTTGTATCTGAAAAAGTTCCTTGCTGGTCAACATTTGTTCAACAATGATCATTAAACAAATGGATCATCACCCTACAGCCCAGACCTAGCACCAAGTGACTATCACCAATTGTTGCATCTGAAGAAGTTCCTTGCTGGTCGGCATTTCTTTGATGATGATAAGTCAAAGGTGCAATGCAGAATTGGATGTCCTCACAAGCGGTCTTGTTCTACAACGAGGGGATACAAAATCCGGGGCCCTGCTACGATAAATGCCTCAATAATGGCGGAGATAAGGCGAATCAGATAAAAATAACAATTTTTGCAAATAGAAATGATAAGGAAACAGTACTTATTTTCCGAATATGCGTTGTATTAAAAAAATATTTATATAAAGGCAGGGTCAGACTTGCAGATTGGAGAATTGAATGAGCTAGTCGAGTATGGTTTCAAAGCATTTATTTAATTTGTTATACCCAGCACAGGTCTATGATATAAAAAGTAGCCTACATAATTTTACAAATAATTCTGGATGCATTGCGAATACAAAGCACATCGATACACGAATTACCGAACGTGGTGCTCTGTGTTCTTGGGCTTCTTACATTCCTAATCACCTGCTCTTGCCTCACGTTTTGATTTTCTCCACTTTTGCTTGCGTTCATTCTGCGAATTCCGCTACATTGTCGAAAATGTTAATCCGTTCACACGAAACCAATTTTTAAAAAATTTAGTTTAAACCACTGCTATATGTTCTTTATCATATTTGAATAGATCTCGTCGAGAACTTTAGAACGATACCACGCACAGTCATTTTGCACTCACTGTTGTCCAGATAAACCGCGTTATTGTCAAAAGTATTAACCGGTTCACAAGAAAAAAATTTTAAATGTTCAGTTCAAACCACTGCGAAATGTTCTTCGTATATTTGAATAGATCTCGTCGAGAGCTTTTGAACGATACCACGCATAGTCGTGTTGCGCTCACGGTTGCCGAGATAGACTGAGTCAAACGCGGCCACACTCAGAAATATTGCGTCATCTCCCCCCAAGCACAAGGAGCGTCGCACTATGTATTGCGCAGTATGCGAATTGGACTCCATGCTGTTTACGAATATATGCTAACACGATTAGTGTGCGGCATGTATTTTTAATGCTATTATGATTCCAGTTGGGACCTCTTTTTGTCATATGCAGTCGGCCGTAAGTCGCCCCATAGTTCTACGTCAAAAAGAAAAAAAACCTGTAATGTTCAACGCTTTTTTATACCGAGTGGGAAAAATGAATGTTAGACACATTAATTTTGTGCTATTACACCGTAGGCCCGTCATTTCCAGACAGAGAAGTTGGGAAGGGCAGTTAATACAATTGAGGTCGCCCAAAAGATGTGAAAGAGGGGCCGCGGATGGCCTAGTGGTCAACGTTCGTGACTGTCCCGGAGAAACCTCAGGTTCGATTCCAGATAGGTACGAACGCTCGAAAAACTAAATATCGACCGTGCGTCGGATGGACACGTTAAGCCGTCAGACCCCGGGTACTGCCTCGCCCCGGTTATAAATAAGGGCGACTTTCTCTACCTCCCTTCCGTGTGACTTTCCTGTCAGGCAGCCTAGCCCAAATCTCCTAGCTTCCCACTTCTAAGGGTTGTTTAAGACCTGGGGTCAGACACTCCCTAAAATCCTATACATAAATCTCTACCTCGCTTCCGTGTGACTTTCCTGTCGAGCACCCTAGCCCAAATCTCCTAGCTTCCCACTTCTAAGGGTTGTTTAAGACTTGGGGTCAGACACTCCCTAAAATCCTATACATAAATCTCTACCTCGCTTTCTTTCCTGCCGGGCACTCTAGCCCAAATCTCCTAGCTTCCTACTTCTAAGGGTTGTTTAAGTTCTGGGATCAGACACTCCCTAAAATCCTCTACATAACTCTCTACCTCGCTTCCGTGTGACTTTTCTGTCGGGCACCCTAGCCCAAATCTCCTACCTTCCTACTTTTAAGGGTTGTTTAAGACCTGGGGTCAGACACTACCTTCCTAAAATCCTCTACATAAATCTCTACCTCGCTTTCGTGTGACTTTCCTGTCGGGCACCCTAGCCCAAATCTCCTAGCTTCCTATTTGTAAGGGTTGTTTAAGACCTGGGGTCAGACACTCCCTATACCTAAAATTCTCTACATAAATATCTACCTCGCTTCCGTGTGACTTTCCTGTCTGCCACTCTAGCGCAAATTTCCTTGCTTCCTATTTCTAAGGGTTGTTTAAGATCTGGGGTCCCTTCCTAAAATCCTCTATACATATGATCTGATTTGAGGTATGATAGAGGCCGGACACTGGGCTGTAGTATGAGTCGTTATGGCGGACAGAAGGAAACTCAGGTTGCACGCCACCCGGCCCGGCCCGGCCCTTCCCTGGATATGGACGGCACTCTTATACACCACATGAAAAATGAGTTGCATTATGATTCTTTTATGGAATTACGATGCATGAATTTGTTATAAGAAATAAATGTATCGTTATTTTCCATAACAAAATAAATGCCTATATTTATTTCCATTACGATAAGATTTATTTCGGTGGAAATAGTAATACAACTTCCGTGTCGTATCGTGAACTACTTTCTTTCACATTGGGTGTGATCAGGTTCTACGTAAATTAAAGCGGAACGAAACATTTGAAATCCGAAACAACTTGATAGCGTTCTGATTCGGAAGTGCAGCCGAATGTTATTATTTTTTTTTTCAAATCAATGATTGAAAATAAAGACAAAAATGTCAATGGCCTGCACTTACGAGGCTGTGTCGCCGAAGCGTCGCCGCCGCAATAAACCAGACCTCCCAAGAGCACGCTGGGAACCATGGGAAAATAATTATGGTTATACTGTTTTTAATTAAGAAACGGGGGTTGGTTGTGAGTATGAAGAAGTGAAAAATATAAGCCTTGTTCATCCCTCCCCCAATGTTCTTATTCTGACAACACTCCTGCTACACAATCTAATACACTCACGGACAATGAAATTTGCGCACCAAGAAAGAAGCATCGGATTGAGCTGAAATTTTATGGACGTAATGATACAGATGAATGATACACATGATGGCATAAACAGAGCTGCAGGATAATTACAAAGGAATCTGTGGTACGCAGTCCGGTCATCTTCAATAGTGCGCCGCACCGCCTCGTGGAGCGATACATGCTACAATACAGTCCGGCATGGAGGCGAACAGACGCCTTATGTTGTCCTGCGGCAAACTGGCCCACACGCGTTGAACGGTGTGCTCCAAATCCCGGCTAATGCGGCAGCTGGTGTTTCAACTGGTCCCACACATGCTCGATAGGAGACATGTACGGGGAGCGGACAGGCCATGGAAGTGTCTGGACATGACGTAGGCAGTCCTGGGCAACCCGAGCCGTGTGCGGGCGGGCATTATCCTGCTGCGCCTGAAATCCCGGCCAAGAATGGCAGCACATGGCGCCGTAGGATCTCATCCACATACCGCTGGCCCGTCAATGATCCACGTACCACTGCTAGAGCTGATCGGCTATCATAGGCAATGGCTCCCCAAACCATAATGCCTGCAATGGCGGGAGGTGTGGCGCGAGGTTGGGATTGTGCCGTTGACCCGGGGGACCTCCACACCCGGACACGCTGATCATCTGTACCTAAAACGAATTGGCACTCATCGCTAAACACCACACGTCGCCAGGTGACGTTCCACGTCGCTCTGGCCTGACGCCACTGCACACGGAGCTGGCGATGTTCCGGTGTTAATGGCAACACACACGTAAGGGGCGTTGGGATCGCAGATTCGCTTCCGCGAGGCGTCGGGAAATGGTTCGTGTGCACACAGGAGCCGCTACATCTGCCTGTATAGTGGACTGGGTCCCCGTGGGATCCGTTCGTGCCTGACGCCAGATCCATCGATCCTCTCTACCGGTGGTCCTCCTGGTTCGTCCGTAGCCTCTCCGCCGTGTGGCAGTGCCGTCACATGTCCACTGCTTCCATCACAGTCGGACGGCATGGTCAGAACCATCCACGTAGCGGGCTATACGGCGCGCCGGCCACCATGCGGTTGTCAGCCCGATGATCAGGCCTATCTCAAAGTACGTAAGTTGCGTAAATCGACGTCTCTGGCGTCTACCCGCCATTTTTGTCACTGTACTCATGCTTGTGTCGGCCGGTGCTTTTCGCATTCATGGGGCGTCCACTACACGCCGGTTTATAAGACTGCCGGTTCGTTCTTGCAGCGCCACGACAGGCTTGTGCGGTCATGCGGAATCGCACCAAACGTGGATAATTTGCATAACAGCACACACTCTAGCTATTTGCAAAGTTTCGCAGTTGTAGCATGTCTTTTTCTAGATCCGCAAATTTCATTGTCCGCGAGTGTATATTATCTATTATTATTTCAGCGTCTAATCTATTCTTATTTCAAAAAATACGAGTTACTACAGCGTCTGGTATACGATGGTTGTACTGAAAGTAATACAGAAGTGGGCATAACTTTTTTATTAACTGGCAGAGGTCGTTCAAATTGTACATGTTGGTAGAGTAACTCTTCCTCTACAGCAGGGATGGCCAAACTTTTTGGGTCCTGGGGCGACTTTCGATCTTAGTACACATTAGCGGTCGACTAATAAATTAGCTGATGAAATTCGTAGGGAAAGAGAGTCCCAACAAGGGCATCATAATAAACATCACAAAATGAAATAATTATTTATATTTGAAGCGTAGAAAATGCATTTAAAACAATACAAAAAAGAACAAGTTAGTAAAATCATGCAATGCATCGATTATGATACGCTTTCCAATATGGCAGAAATCATTACGCAAGTTATGAGGATAATGGCTGTGGAATAAATCTCACTCCGCCGCCCCGGTGGCGCAGTGGTCTAAGCGATGGCCTCTGATCATTCGTCCGAAGGGGTCCGGGTTCGAATCCCGGTCAGGCATGGATGTTGGGTTTGTCTTTCGGCACTGGCTCTCTCCCTTCCCTGGAACCAGTGACCCTAAATTAGGGACGGGCGACTGCTTATAGCCCATTGAGTTGCTCACGGTGGTCGTTAAACCTCCAATAAAAAAAAAATCTCACTCCTGTGCCCTGACCTTTGACCCCATTACGACTATATTAAACAGAATTGGTTCACTATACCTCCGGAACAACATACTAAAGTTTTGTCGCAATAGAAGCATTTTTAGTCAAGTTATGAGGATAATTGGCTGTCTAATAAATCTCGTTCCTATGTCCTGACCTTTGACCCCATTTCGATTATATTACACAGAACCGGTTCAGTACATCTCCGAAACAACATGATGTTGTGTCGCAATCGAAGCATTTTTACGTAAGTTATACGCATAAGAGCGATGGAATGGATCCCTTCCCATGTCCTGACCTTTAACCCCATTTCTTCAATTTTCAATGGGGTTCCTTCTCAGGTGGTCCCCTACCACATCTTAAAATTTCATCGAAATCGAACCATTTTTACGCGAGTTATCGTGTGGACAGACAGACAAAGCTGGAGCATATACGCTTCTTTAACCTACGGTTGGAAGGCGCAAATAATAATTAAACAAGTCAGTAAAATCATGTGATGCATTGATTATGATACGCTTTCCAACATACCAGATATCATTGCTCCAATTACTGTATTACTCAAGTTATGAGGATAATGGCTGTAGAATGAATCTTGCTCCTATGACCTGACTTTTGACCCCATTTCGATGATATTCAACAGAGCCGGTAAAGTATACTTCCGGAAAAACACGATAAAGTTTTGTCTCAATCGAAGCATTTTTGCGTAAGTTATAACGCATAAGGGCGATGGAATAGATCCCGATCCTATGTTCTGACCTTTGACCCCATTTCGCCCATTTTCAGTAGGGTTCGTCCCCAGTGGTCCCCTACCACATAGTAAAATTTCATCGAAGTCGAACCATTTTTACGTAACGCATAAGGACGATGGAATGGATCCCGATCCTATGTCCTGACCTTTGACCCCACTTCACCTATTTTCAATAGGGTTTACATCCCCAGGTTGTTCCCTACGACATACTAAAATTTAATCGAAATCGAACCATATTTAAGCAAGTTATGACACATAAGGGCAATGGAATGCATCCCGCTCCTATGTCCTGACCTTTGACCCCACTTTATCTATTTCCAAAAGGGTTTGTCCCCAGGTGGTCCCCTACCACATACTAAAATTTCATTGAAATCGAACCACATTTACGAAAGTAATGACGCATAAAAGCAATGGAGTCGATCTCGCTCCTCTGACCTTTTAACGACCATCACCCAGAAATATTTTATCACTCCAAATGCCATAACGCCCGAAATTGTCTTTTGGTTCACTTCTTTGTTTAGTAACAACAATAGAGACCGAGGGTGACTGATGCTGATTTCTCATAGGTCGAGAAAATTTGAAGAACAGGTAAAGGTAGGAAATCTGATTCACTCAAGAGAGGCGTTTCGGGCGGCTATGCCGTTTGTATGTACGGGCGTTTTAGTCGTTAAAGGGTTAATCCCATTTTCAGTAGGGTTCGTCCCCAGGTGGTCCCCTACCACATACTAAAATTTCATTAAATCGAACCATTTTTACTCAAGTTATGACGCATAAGGGCAATGGAGTGGATCCCGCTCCTATGTCGTGACCTTTGACCCCATTTCGTCAATTTTCAATAGGGTTCGTCCCCAGGTGGTCCCCTACCACATACTAAAATTTCATCGAAATCGAACTATTTTTACGCGAGTTATCGTGCGGACAGACGGACAAAGCTGGAGCATGTACGCTTCTTCAACCTACGGTTGGAAAGCGTAAAAAACAGGAATAATGAAACTCCTCTTCGATCAACCTGAAAGAGGAAATGCATTCAAAACACAGAAAGCCTCTTTGATGAGTTCTTCGTCTTCAAATGGTTTGTTTCGTTTCATAAGTACTTCAGTAATATTGAATGACGCCAATGTCACCGCTTTTGACTCACTATTATATATAGTCTTTGTAAATATAGACTGCTGTCTGCTCAAATTCGACTTAAGTTCTCGAACTTTAGTCTTCCGAAGTTCATTACCACTTGGGAAACTCGTAGCGAATGTTTTGTGAACGGTTTTAAAATGTCTTTCTACATAAGCTTTCTTAGGCAACACCACACTAGAGTTACAAATAAGGCAAACACACTTATCTTTAACCATAATAAATAAAAACTCTTCCTCTCATTCACTGTGACAGTGACAAGTTTTTGCTTTCATACTACTACCGCCTGTTGCACTCATATTGGTCAGAGTGTACCGAATAACGTGGAACTCGTACTACCAAACAGCAACAATACACTCCACTGAGCACTTAAGTTCACTGCAACGCTGTCTCTCCGCGCCGAATCTCCGACGCGCATGCGCAGCAGTCAGGGGGAAAGATTTGGCACCGCCGCCGAGTCGCAACGTATTTTTAGAGCACTGGAAACCAAGAAAATCCATTGCGTTTCCAAAGACCAGGATCCCACGTTTGAATTGCCTTCAGAAACGTGACCAAACTAAAATTCTTCAAATAATACGATTTTTCGCCATGCGGTCGACGCTTTGGCCATCCCTGCTCTGTAGCAACCCTTCTTCTTCATTGCAGATTTAAAGGAGAGAAGGATGGAAGTGTGCTCTGATCTGCTGGAAGCTTTTAAAACCAATCAAGACACGGTTTTTTTTTTCGATCTGGTGATAGGGGAGGAAACGCGTATCTTTACAATCCCGAAACGAAGAATCAATCCATGGAATGGCGTCACACCTCTTCACCAAGGCCTAAGAAGTTCAAGAGCCAACGATCAGCACAGAAAGTCGTGGTGTCTGTTTTTTGGGGAAGACAGGGGTGTCATTCTCCTTGATTTTCTGGAACGTGGCAGTACAGTGACCAGCGAGCGATACATTAAGACACTCGAGAAGCCATAAGGAGGAAGAGACCGAACAAGAATTTAAAAAGGATTCACATTCACCATGACAATGTGAGACCACACGCGTCTTTGCCAACAAATCAGGGATTAGCAATTAGGCTGGTCGGTGGTCCTCCATCCACCGTACAGCCCAGATCCACCACCCTCCGACTTCCACCTGTTCGGTCCAATGAAGGACAGTCTCCGGGTACAACGATTTGATGACACAGACGAGGTGAAAGTGGCTGTGAAGAAGTGGGTACAACAGTCCACACCTGAATTTTCTCAAAGAGGATTCGAGAGTTGGGTTCAACGATGGCACAAATGCATCACTTGTGATGGACACTATGTTGAGTAGTACCTTTGTATAGAAAAAGAGTTACTCTACCAACATGTGGAATTTGAATGACCTCTGTCAGTTAATAAAAAAGTTATGCCCATTTATGAATTACTTTCGGTACAACCCTCGTATTATTATTCTAAGAAAACCCGCATAAAAATGCATTGGGAAGTAGTTCCTATGCTCGTTGGTGGTGGGTGTGAGCCGGCTGTATGTAAATATGGCGCAGCGATACACGCAAAAACTACGTGAAGCACTCAAAGATCCGTTATTAGGCGTAAAAACTTCATTTTTACTTTGCAAGCTTTCGCTTCCAACGGGAAGCGTCTTCAGACAGCGGAAAAATAAATAGATAAAACAGAACAGATTGGAGCAAATTTCTAGGTATACAGCGAGCGCGCCCGTCATGAGCAACACGACTATTATGAGCACTCGAGCTCCTGTTTGACATATTTGAATTGCATTTGTGCTCTGATTCTGTTCTGTTTTATCTATTTATTTTTCCACTGCCTGACGAAGCTTCCCGTTGGAAGCGAAAGCTTGCAAAGTAAAAATGAAGTTTTTACGCCTAATAACGGATCTTTGAGTGCTTGTTTACATTTACTTTAGAGTGGCGTATTCGAATCCAATTGTCTTTACTCATTAGTACGTGAAGGCGTTTGTAATCGGAAAACCAACAGAGGTATGTTTTTGTGAATGGAAAACTTCAAAAATTAGGTTCATAAATCATAATCTCAAATGCCTTATGATGACCCTGTTTTTCAATTACTTTTCACAACCGTGCTAAAGACTCACATTATTTTGTTTAATGGGCTGACTTCCGAATCAAAACGCTTTGAAGTGGATTTCGAGTTCATCGTTCCGCTTTGTTTACGTAGAACCTGATCACACCCAATCGGTGGCGTGGCCAGAGGGGGGGGGGGGGTTGAACCAAGGAGGTAAGAAGAAGAGGTGAAGGGACCCGTTTTGAGTGAAGCCAAAACAGATCAGCTGTTTCTGTCCTCTCTCTGAGGTGGTGAGAGTCTGCGCTGCGAGAGTTCGAGAACGTGACGTCACTTCCTGTGGCTTAAGCAGTTTTGCTTAGCGCACGCAAACCAAGGATGGAAAGAAGGAATATTTCGGACTTCTTATTTCTTAACATTAGGCCTTTGGTTATATTTTAAACATGGTTACTTGCACATGGGCAGTAAGTAATAATGCGCACTATGCACTTCCGCTCAAAAAATCATTATTTTGTTCAATTTTTTAAAGAAATACCAACACATGTTTTCCTGTTTTTTCTGGAATTTTTTTATTATGAGAATGAATATTTCAGCCTCAATTTTTTTCATGCCTGTATGGGTGGTGTAAGGGTCCGAAAAACCCGTTCAAAATCGCGATTTCCCCATAGAGATATACAGGAGATTCTTGGGTTGGGCGCATCGGCGTAGTCAGCTGATAAAAAGTGACGTCACGCCAGAAGCATAGGGAGAGGGGCTGTAGCCATCTCCTCTTACTTCTAACCTCCTTGGTTTGAACCGCTCCCTTGAGGAGAGATTGAGCACGAATTTAAAGCGATATGTGCACCCACCACAAGTCATCCTGAAGAAGAAATTGAAGAATTTTATGAGGAAATTTGTCATCTAAATAATAAAGGTAAGCAGCACTTGAAAATAATTATGGGAGATTTCAATGCAAAAATAGGGCAACGGCAACAGAATGAAACTTCGGTAGGTAAATTCGGTCATGGCAACAGAAACCAGCGTGGAAATACTCTCGTTGAGTTTGCAGAGGCAGAAGGGTTTTTCATCTTGAACTCCTTCTTCAAGAAAAAGCCACACAGGAAATGGACATGGAGACATCCAAATGGGACGACAAGTGAAATTGATTTTATTATGTGTAACAAAAAATTCGTCATAGAAGACTGCAGTGTGCTAAACAAGTTCAACACAGGTAGTGACCATAGATTGGTGAGATGTAAGATGCACCTCAACACTAAACTTGAACGTGGCAAGCTCATAGGACAAACAAAATCTATTGACATAACCAACCTTAAAAAACACCATAATACCTTCAAGTTAGAACTGAAGAACAGGTTCTCTGCTTTAGAAGGCCTAACATCGGAAGAAGTGGACATCTCTGAAGTTAACAGAAAAGTAACCAAAGCTCTTATGGAAACAGCAACAAAATTAGCTGGGTCTAAGAACAAGTTGCATGTGAACAAATTATCAGGAAAAACCAAAATGTTGATGCAAAAAAGAAGAGAGATGAGGACAACTAAAGAAGATGTGACTTCCAAAGTGGAATATATAGAGCTATGCAAGACAGTAAGAAAAAGTATCACTGAAGACGTAAGGAAATTCAACTGTGAACTAGTGAGGAAAGCAATTGAAAACAACCAAAGCCTAAAGATAGCAAAGGGACATCTCAGTAAGGAAAGAAAACAGATTATGGCACTGAGAAAAGAAGATGGTTCTGTAACAAGAAATAGAGGCGAAATTTTGACAAGAGTGAAAGATTTCTACTCCAAATTATATGAAAGGGATGATATATGCACTCCAGACATCATGAAAGATACCAGTACCAGAGTTCCTCCAGTCCTTCCAGCAGAAGTTGCACATGCAATCAAGAACATGAAGCGAGGAAAAGCTCCAGGAGAAGATGGAATTACTGTAGACATCATACAAGAAGCAAGTGGAGAAATCGAAACAGTACTCGCCCAAATTTTCACTCGATGCCTTAATGAAGGAAAGATTCCTGAGGATTGGGACACCGCTACAATGATCCTGCAACATAAGAAAGGTGACATTGAGGATCTCGGAAACTACAGACCTATCAGCCTCCTATCAGTAGTTTATAAAATCTTCACTAAAGTTCTTTCACACCGCTTGAAGGTAACACTGGACATGGCTCAACCGAGAGAACAAGCTGGATTCAGGAGTGGCTACAGCACAATAGATCATATCCACGTGCTGAGAGAACTAATTGAAAGAGCGAGGGAATATGAACTTCCATTGTGCATGGCTTTTATCGATTATGAAAAAGCCTTTGATTCGGTGAAACCATCAGCAGTTACAATGGCTCTGAAAACCTGCGGTACTGAAGATGCATACATTAATATTATTAATAACATCTATGAAAATGCAAGTGCAAAGATTAGGCTGTTTGAAAATGCAACACACGTAAAAATTGGAAAGGGAGTGAGACAAGGTGACACCATATCTCCGAAGCTCTTTAATGCCACATTGGAGGGTGTTTTTCAGTCACTGAGCTGGGAAAACAAGGGGATAAAGATTAATGGAGATTATCTAACCTACCTTCGTTTTGCTGATGACGTAGTCATTTTTGCAACTACCCCATCAGAGCTGCAGAGTATGATCCAGGAACTTGCTGACAAGAGTAAAGAAGTGGGATTAAAAATGAACTTTCAGAAGACAAAAGTGATGTTCAATGCTTTTACAAGAAATGAAGATTTATCGATTGATGGAGAAAAGCTGGAGATAACAGACACGTACGTTTATCTTGGACAGCAGATATCAAGTGAGGGTCACATTGATGAAGAAATTAATCGGCGTACAAAACTTGCCTGGAGAGCTTTTGGAAGAAACAGCATAATTTTCAAGAGCAATATGCCATTATGTCTTAAAAGAAAAGTGTTTGATCAATGCATCCTTCCAGTGCTTGCGTATGGTGCGGAGACGTGGACCTTAACTAAAAGAGACATACAAAGGCTGCAGACAACTCAAAGTAGCATGGAGAGGTGCATGCTTGGTGTAACCAGGAGAGATAAGAAGAGGAACTCGTGGATCCGAAAAATGACAAGAGTGGAAGACATCATGATCAGAGTTAAATCCCTGAAATGGCAATGGGCGGGACATACTGCCAGAAGGACAGATCATCGATGGACAGCTGAAATTTTAGATTGGATTCCAAGGGACAGGAAAAGACCCAGAAGAAGACCACATGGGAGATGGGTGGATGAAATTCGAAAGTATGCAGGGGTGACATGGAGGAGACTGGCACAAGACAGACCGTTGTGGAGGAAACTTGGGGAGACCTTCGTCCAGCAGTGGATTGATAATGGTTGACAATGATGATGATGATGATATGTGTATACAAGGCTTTCACCAATGAATCAAACCTTTGGACCCCCCCCCCCCCTCTTAAGAAATTTCTGGCTACGCCACTGCACCCAACGTGAAAAAAGCGTAGAGCGAAATAAGCGCACACAAGGCTGCTTCAGTGTAGCCCAGAATCAAGGACGTGATACTTTGAAGAGAAAAGCAGAAAACTCAGCCTGCATGTACTGTACATGAGTGCGCAACTGAATATTGAAGGAAAGCAGAGGAAAACGACCTACTTAACGTTGGACGAAAGGATAGAAAAAACAGTAAAGAAGTACGAAGAAGTTGGCAACATCAGGTCTCGTCTAAAAGCGATTTCCTACATACAAAGCTGCGAACATTGCATTATTCTTTTCACCTTAATTTGACGTGCTGAATTGCAGTGCACTGTTATCGATTTCAATATTTTTGTTATGGTAAATCTTTTATAGGATTTTCATTACAATTACCTAAAACTAAGCAGTTTACGTATCAGTAATAAACATGTACCTAATACGTATTTTTAAGTGTCTGTCTGTCACTGCAAACACCGGTGTAATCAGGGCCGGATGGAGCTCTTGCGGGGCCCAAAGCAAAATTTCATTGTGAGCACTAAAAAATAAATCTCATATTATAATAGTTGTTTCTGGAAATTATCGTTCGTGAGGAAGACACACGAACACTACCGTAAAGACAAAACGATTATCTCAAAGAAGTATTTGCTTTAAGCTTAAGAAAAAGACCATAATACGGACTGAAAGTTCAGAGAGAGAAATAGATAGAAAAAGAAATAGAGAGAGGAGGGGAGAGAGACAGAGAAAGAGAGAGAAAAGAGAGTGGGGAAAGAGATAGAGAAAGATAGAAAGAAAGAGAGAGAGAGAGAGGAAGATAGAAAGAGAAAAAGAGAGGGAAAGAGATACAGAAAGTAAAAAGTGTTAAAATCTACGATTTCTTTCCCGGGAGAAGAGGTTTAGGTTGCATTGTGACTCTTATAACAGCTTATTCACAAAATGATAAAAAGATACCTGCTTAGCGAATATTTTCTCATTGCGAATATTTTTGTATAGGAAATATATTAAGGATCCCTTTAAAATAAATTGGCATAAACAGTTTTTTCCTCTGATACATGTTTAGTGATTGATTTTTAATACACAGTGGAGTAACTGACAAATTAGTGACATTCTAAACTTTTATACGCGTTCATACATGAAAGTTACCTTTTTTTTTTTTTTTTTTTTTTTTCAATTTCTTGTAATGTTGGAAAAGTGGCCTCCATATGTAGTCTGAAAGTAACTTAGATATTGTTATTTTTATTTCCTTAAATTTAAGTATCAGGTTTTCACACAAACTGCTGGGATGTAAGGTCAGGTGATGCGTAACATCACAGCCTCTCCTTGACAAATGTCAACCCCGCCTTCTCGTGGTGCATCCTGTTCCCACTAAAGGGGCTCTGACGACCGCAAATAGCGGTATAACTATACCATCGGGATCAGAGGAAATGCTATCCCACACTCACCAACCCGCTTGGCCAGCGTGGTGAGTTATGGCCAAACACCTCCAAAATGACTCTACAACTTAAATCTTGGCCCTCAGTCTCCGGCAGCTGGAATGTACCTGGCCAAGGCAGCGGCCAGTGCGACATGAAGGCAGAGGGTGCTAAGAATCCCCGGAGGACCGGACTAGGCTGCCATTTGATGCTGACCTTGGCTACCTACAACGGACGCTCCCTATCTTCTGATTCAAGGTTTCTTGAATTGGAAGAGGAACTACAAAGGATCAAGTGGGACATCGTCGGGCTAAGTGAGGTAAGGAGAAAAGGAGAAGATCTCATTGAACTGAAAAGTGGACATCTCTTCTATTATCGTGGGACAGATACTGGCAGAACTAGTGGTGTTGGATTTATAATAAACAAGAAACTGAAGGATAAAGTGGTAGAAGTTGAAAGTTCCTCTGACAGAGCTGCACGACTCGTTATCCAACTATCGAGAAGATACCAGGCTCAGATTATTCAAACTTATGCACCCACCACAAGTCATCCTGAAGAAGAAATTGAAGAATTTTATGAGGAAATTCGTCATCTAAATAATAAAGGTAAGCAGCACTTGAAGATAATTATGGGAGATTTCAATGCAAAAATAGGGCACCGGCAACAGAATGAAACTTCAGTAGGTAAATTCGGTCACGGCAACAGAAACCAGCGTGGAAATACTCTCGTTGAGTTTGCAGAGGCAGAAGGATTTTTCATCTTGAATTCCTTTTTCAAGAAAAAGCCACACAGGAAATGGACATGGAGACATCCAATTGGGACGACAAGTGAAATTGATTTTATTATGTGTAACAAAAAATTCGTCATCGAAGACTGCAGTGTGCTAAACAAGTTCAACACAGGTAGTGACCATAGATTGGTGAGATGTAAGATGCACCTCAACACTAAACTGGAACGTGGCAAGCTCATAAGACAAACAAAATGTATTGACATAACCAACCTTAAAAAACACCATAATACTTTCAAGTTGGAACTGAAGAACAGATTCTCTGCTTTAGAAGGCCTAACATCGGAAGAAGTGGATATTTCGGAAGTTAACAGAAAAGTAACCAAAGCTCTTATGGAAACAGCAACAAAATTAGCTGGGTCTAAGAACAAGTTGCATGTAAACAAATTATCAGGAAAAACCAAAATGTTGATGCAAAAAAGAAGAGAGATGAGGACAACTAAAGAAGATGTGACTTCCAAAGTGGAATATATAGAGCTATGCAAGACAGCACGAAAGAGTATCACTGAAGACGTAAGGAAATTCAACTGTGAGCTAGTGAGGAAAGCAATTGAAAACAACCAAAGCCTAAAGATAGCAAAGGGACATCTCAGTAAGGGAAGAAAACAGATTATGGCTCTGAGAAAAGAAGATGGTTCTATAACAAGAAATAGAGGCAGAAATTTTGACAAGAGTGAAAGATTTCTACTCCAAATTATATGAAAGGGATGATACATGTACTCCAGACATCATGAAAGGTACCAGAGTTCTTCCAGTCCTCCCAGCAGAAGTTGCTCATGCAATCAAGAACATGAAGCGGGGGAAAGCTCCAGGAGAAGATGGAATTACTATAGACATCATACAAGAAGCAAGTGGAGAAATTGAAACAGTACTCGCCCAAATTTTCACTCGATGCCTTAATGAAAGGAAGATTCCTGAGAATTGGAACAATGCTACAATGATCCTGCTACATAAAAAAGGTGACATTGAGGATCTCAGGAACTACAGACCTATCAGCCTCCTATCAGTGGTTTATAAAATCTTCACTAAAGTTCTTTCACACCGCTTGCAGGTAACACTGGACATGGCTCAACCGAGAGAACAAGCTGGATTCAGGAGTGGCTACAGCACAATAGATCATATCCATGTACTGAGAGAACTAATTGAAAGAGCGAGGGAATATGAACTTCCATTGTGCATGGCTTTTATCGATTATGAAAAAGCCTTTGATTCGGTGAAACCATCAGCAGTTACCACGGCTCTGAAATCCTGCGGTATTGAAGATGCATACATTAATATTATTAATAACATCTATGAAAATGCAAGTGCAAAGATTCGGCTGTTTGAAAATACAACACACATAAAAATTGGAAAGGGAGTGAGACAAGGTGACACCATATCTCCGAAGCTCTTTAATGCCACATTGGAAAATGTCTTTCAATAACTGAACTGGGAAAACAAAGGGATAAAGATTAATGGAGATTATCTAACCCACCTTCGTTTTGCTGATGACGTAGTCATTTTTGCAACTACCCCATCAGAGCTGCAGAGTATGATCCAGGAACTTGCTGACAAGAGTAAAGAAGTGGGATTAAAAATGAACTTTCAGAAGACAAAAGTGATGTTCAATGCTTTTACAAGAAATGAAGATTTATCGATTGATGGAGAAAAACTGGAGATAACAGATACGTATGTTTATCTTGGACAGCAGATATCAAGTGAGGGTCACATTGATGAAGAAATTAATCGGCGTACAAAACTTGCCTGGAGAGCTTTTGGAAGAAACAGCATAATTTTCAAGAGCAATATGCCATTATGTCTTAAAAGAAAAGTGTTTGATCAATGCATCCTTCCAGTGCTTACGTATGGTGCAGAGACGTGGACCTTAACTAAAAGAGACATACAAAGGCTGCAGACAACTCAAAGCAGCATGGAGAGGTGCATGCTTGGTATAACCAGGAGAGATAAGAAGAGGAACTCGTGGATCCGAAAAATGACGAGAGTGGAAGACATCATGATCAGAGTTAAATCCCTGAAATGGCAATGGGCTGGACATACTGCCAGAAGGACAGACCATAGATGGACAGCCGAAATTTTAGATTGGATTCCAAGGGACAGGAAAAGACCCAGAAAAAGACCACATGGGAGATGGGTGGATGAAATTCGTAAATATGCGGGAGTGACATGGAGGAGACTGGCACAAGACAGACCGTTGTGGAGGAAACTTGGGGAGACCTTCGTCCAGCAGTGGATTGATAATGGTTGACAATGATGATGATGATGATATAAAACTAGGGTACCGCAAAATGATGAAATTTAATTTGCTATTTCATGAGTGCGGAAGAGATTAAGGTGGTTACAAAAATCATTTCCAATCTGCAAATCTCAGTGTCCGTACGACGAACAGGGGGGATAACGTATTCGAAAATGGGGAGATTGGAAACAAACAAAAAACTTCAAAAATATATTTTTAAGGGCCTTGCGCCCGAAAAGTTGCAAAAAAAAATGTAGTTAAAATGTTTTTTTTTTCGAAAATTATTTTGTTTTCTAGACTGCGGGGCCCTCTAAAGGCGCGGGGCCCCTATGGTCCAGCCGGCCCTGGGTGTAATAAACATCCTGATTGTGGGCTTTTTTCTCACATTTCCAAATGGGCGTTTTTTTCACTGTGTGCTTTTTTCATGTATCCGAAAGTAGTTCACCAAATGATACGGAATGTTTATTACTATTTTCATCGAAATAAATCGTATCGCAATGAAAATAATTGTAGGCATTTATTTTATTATGAAAAATAATAGTTATTTGATATCACAAATTTATACAGCATAATGCCATAATCATTCTGCAACTCGATTCAGACCACTTAATAGCTGTCTTCGAATGTTTGGCTGGCAATTGCGACCAATTCCACATCGGCATAATTTACAAAATTCAAATAAAATACTACAAAAAATAATGGTGTCAATCTTAGCCTCTTTGACTTCCAGAACAAAAGCTGGAAACAGCTTCTCATAAAAAACACGCTTGCTCTGGATAAAAAGAAAAAAAAGTAGTACAGTTATTCGATGCATTTCCTTCATAAAATATATTTACAAATAAAAATAATTATTAAGCGTTTATTATAGCGAAATTCTAAAAAAAACTCCGCATAAAATTGATCGTAAACTACTTTTTTTCACGTTGGGTGTGATCAGGTTCTACGTAAACAAAGCAGAACGACATACTCGAAATCGGGAACTACTTGAAACCGTTCTGATTCGGAAGTTCAGCCCTTTAGTGTCCTTAAAATACTAAACTGACAGATTATGAAAACAAATGCATAAATTAAATATAGGAAACATGTACCTCAGGTTCTTTGAAGCAGTACTTCATCCAGAGCTCTTCGAAGAAGTCGATGGCAGCTTCGAATAACTCACGCATCAACTGTATAAAGCAGACGAACAGCACAATAACAAACTGTCCTGCATATAGCACAAAAGGCGAAGTAATAATAGCAGTCAACCACCCCAATGCCTTAGACAGCCATTTTTGTAGGTAGGTTTTCTTAAATTGGTCAGAACAACTATTTTCTTTCTCCATATCATGCAAGCGAAAAGACAGGTCCAACCGTGTCTGCGAGTGTAGATGAAATAGCTTCTCAACAAGCAGTTAGTGGATCACTCAGATATGCCCTATCCGCCATTTTAGTTGTCTGGTCATTCGATAAATACGTTTAGTACCGGAGACTCAAAGATCTTCCTTCCTCATGTCAATATAATGAAACTGATATATATATATACCAAGAATTCTAGATGGAACAAGCTTGCTTCACGCAGTCTTTCACTAAAACAGTTCTTTCGTCTGGAAAATTTATAGTTTAGAACTTAGGTACAGTATCATATCAATTGTTCCACCAATAAACTCATACATTAAAACCACGTGTGCTAATATCGAGACCTACTCGAATAACGACTCGCGTGAAGCAAGGCTGAACTGGATCCTACCAGGCTGTAACATTTAGCAAAAACAGCGAGGACAGAAAAGATGAGTTGGGACACAGCGCCATCTATTGACGTAGTTTGCATTAACAAACTGATTCCGTATCATTATTTACATTTGAGATTTTATTTATATTCACTTTCACATGAACAAATGGATATTTACATTCTGAATTCGTAGTACTTGGGCAAGATAATTTTTCTGTAGGAACTGGTGTAATTTATGTGTAAATCTCATTCCTCCTTTATTCTTCAACGATCTAAGGCTGAGATTTTCTTAAATTATTTCGTCGGGAAAATGTTAGTACCTGAAAAAAGTGCGACGTACAGATTTTAGAGTATGGAAATTAATGGCAAATGGTGCAGAAATTTCGTATTTTAAATGTCTTTTAAAGATTTTTATCGTAAGATTTACCTGTAAGTTCGATGCTGTGAAGGGACGCTGCCGCAGGCCTAACGCATCGAACGTACAGGTAAATGTTACGATAAAACCCTTTAAAAGACATCAGAAAATTTCTGCACCATTTGCCATTAATTTTCATAATCTAAAATCTGTACGTCGCACTTTTCTCAGGTACTAATATTTTTTCGACGAAATAATTTAAAACGCAAATCTACAGATTTACCTATTTTACTTAAGATGAGTTTATATAGCTGAGGTTTTTTTCTAAAATTGAATTACGTATGTAATTATCAGAATAAAAATGCTTACCACAAACAATAGTTGAAGGTAACTTGTCATTTGGAGCAAAATCCTAACAAGATATTTCTTTCAGCAACAGTTGCTTTAGGTTCTGATCTGAGGGAAACTCATGGAATGAAAATCCCACGTTTTCTTCTCAGAAAATGTGCATATCGGCACAGAACAGCAAACCATTTTTAAAATGGGTTAGATTTTGATGTGAAAACAACAGTTTGGTTTTAAAACTGCTAGGTTTTTATAAAAGATACACAAGAAAAAACGACGAACATACACAATCCAGCAATTCAAACAACGTGAAAACTGAGATGTTTATACCTTGGGACGCAGTGCCATCTAACGGCTGAAATCGTCCCTAACGCCCACTGGCCAATCACCAAAAGTCTATTGTCTTCAACGCTAATGTTATAACCTTTTCTCCATCCAGTTCAGCCTTGCTTGAAGAAGCACTTTTTTTTTAAGTGTACCGAAATAGTTGTCCGCAGGTGGCTCTCATGGTTGCTTTTTAGTTGAGGTTAGAACTTCGAATAAACAAGTAATTTATATTGTGGTTCATTTGTCTCAAACATCGAAAATATGCCTCCTAAACGAAAAAAATCTGCTGAGAAAGTAGCTGCCCAGACAGAAGCAGCAAAAAGACGAAAGGCGGAGCGAGAAAGGGCCCGTCGAGAAAGTATGACTGTTGTCCGAAGAGAATGCGATCGGGATCGCCATCGCTTGGCAAATATCACTTCTCAGACGTTAGAAAAAGTCGGAATATATCTGAATGAACCGGTGTTAGCCACGGCCATCTGTAAGTGGCAATGTCAAGAGTATGACGACGTCAAGATAAAAATAGTTCAGGGGAAATTGATACAGGGTTCACAGTCAGTGTACACGAAAAATGTTGACGAAATAGGGACTCAATATTATACAAAACACATAACAGACAGACGGACAGATAGACGGACGGACAGGGAAGCGATGGAAGATCAAGCTCCTCGCACTGCAACCTGGGTAACGCTAAAACATCTACCAACAGGGTTCGTACACTTCTGGGGGTAAAAAATTCAAGGACTTTTCCAAGACATATGCTTAAAGATTCCAGGACGATTATTACTCTTTACAGTACTATGGCCAAATTATTTTTTAAAAGTAATTTCGGTTTTAAGGAATAAAAATAATGAAAGATGTAAACTGATGAGTGTGCTGTTTTACGCTTTCCAACCGTAAGTTGAAGAAGCGTATATGCTCCAGCTTTATCCGTCTGTCCGCACGATAACTCGCGTAAAAATAATTCGATTTCGATGAAATTTTAGCATGTGGTAGGGGACCATCTGGGGACGAACCTTATTGAAAATGGACGAAATGGGAACAAAGGGCACGACATAGGAGCGGGATCCATTCCATTGCCCTTATGCGTCATAACTTGCGTAAAAATGGTTCGATTTCGATGAAAGTTTAGTATGTGGTAGGGGATCACCTGGGAACGAATCTTATTGAAAACGGACGAAATGGGGTCAAAGGTCAGGACATAGGATCGGGATCCATTCAATCGCGCTTATGCGTTATAACTTACATGAAAATGCTTCGATTGAGACAAAACTTTATCATGTTGTTCCCGAAGTATACTCTACCGGTTCTGTTGAATATCATCGAAATGGGGTCAAAGGCCAGGTCATAGAAGCGAGATTTCTTCTACAGCCATTATATTCATAACTTGAATAATAACTTGAGTAATGATTTCTGGTATGTTGGAAAGCATATTATAATCAATGCATTGCACGATTTTACTAACTTGTTACTGTTTTTAATTGGAGAATAACCCAAACCTGAATCAGGGTGGTGCAATTACCACAAGGCCTGTCTCTGAAAATCCTTTCCCTCAATCAAAAAAGGATTAATTCAATTAGTCATTTTAGCTGCATCACTATTCTGCACTATCTTACCACGTAATCAGTCTATTAATTAATACAGACAAGTGGCGATGACCAGGAACATCAAACATAAATCATCGGTCTTTCCACGTTTTTATAAGTGAGTCACGGAAAAATTCTCATCGGCTGCCACCGGGAATCGAACTCAGGGTCTTCCAGTTACGCGCCGGACATGCTTCCACTGCACCACATCTCGAATTCCTCCAGACTCACATACGACTAACTACTTCTTGGAGCCCCGCACAATGCTGGGGATTCACCAAAGATGGTAAGCACCAACTGAACAAATAACTAGGAGGCGAATGAATAATTAATACAGACAAGTGACGTGGACCAGGAACATCAAACAGAAGTCATCACTCTTTCCACGTTTTTTTATTAATTATAGATAACAATTGAAATTATTATAAAATAAAGCAAGGGCAGATCCAAAATTTAAGAATGGGAAGGGCACACATCTGATCAGTTAATAGAAGAAATATAGAAGAAAACATGATATAAATGTACGCCTGTTAGAAGAATTGAGAACAACGGAAAAGTTGAAAATAGGCGAAAAATATTCTTCATAGAAAAAGATACGCTACGGAAAAAGTTTTTCAAATACATCTCCCGGAAGCAGAGATAACCAAAAAAAAAAAAAAGTTTCTACCTTTACGCCCCTAGCAGGAAATCTTTGCATTATTTAAAGAGGATGATGCTCCACATCTCTATTGTAGCAAATGGCATAAAGTAAAGAAGAAATTTCTCAATAGGGTTTATAAAAACAGCGATACTATTGCAAACTGAAGTACAAAAAACACCACCTAGCTGCAAAACCGTGAACTACAAAATCCTCGTATACTAGTCTAAAGTGTTCTACAAGGTAAATAACATCTGCTGTTGAAAGAATTTTTTAAATTGCACATATAGAAGCAGAAATATTGGAAAAAAGAGATTAAGCATTTATTTGTGCCCTTCAGCACTAATTCAAATTTCAAGGCTTTTCAAGGCAGCTTTAAAGAAAAAATAACAACACCATTTTCCCAGGATATTCCAGGCCTTGAAAACATAATCATGATTTTCAAGGACTTTGCAGGTTTTCAAGCACCTGTGCAAAACCCCGTACCAAGTTCAGAGTCTTATGCCCATCGCAGAACGGGCTTTTTTGCTACAAATAAATAATAAAAAAAAATTGCTCTGGACCCCCCGTCATTATTGATGGGCAATATCTTATTTTCCCCCATCATTATTGATATTCAATAAATAAATAATTAAAAAAAATTGCTCTGGATATCTTATTTTCCCCCATCATTATTGATGAGCTTTCACCTATATTCAATAAATAAATAATTGAATATAACTGCTCTGGATATCTTATTCAACCCCCCCATCATTATTGATGAATAATTGCTATATTCAATAAATAAATAATTAAAAAAATGCTCTGCATATCTTATTTTTCCCTGTCATTATTGATGGGCTTTCACCTGTATTCAATAAATAAATAATTTTAAAAAATTGCTCTAGATATCTTATTTTCGCCCTTCATTATTGACAGGCTTTTACTTACATTCAATAAATAAATAATTTTAAAAAATTGCTCTGGATATCTTATTTTTCCCCATCATTATTGAAGGGCTTTTGCCTATATGTAATATATAAATAATTGAATAAAATTGCTCTGGATATCTTACTTTCCCCATCATTATTGATGAATAATTCCTATATTCAATAAATAAATAAATAAATAAAAATGCTCTGCATATCTTATTCCCCCCCCATTATTGATGGGCTTTCACCTATATTCAATAAATAAATAATTGAATAAAATTGCTCTGGATATCTAATTTTCCCCCATCATTATTGATGAATAATTCCTATATTCAATAAATAAATAATTAAAGAAAATGCTTCGATAACTTATTTTTCCCTGTCATTATTGATGGGCTTTCACCTATATTCAATAAATAAATAATTGAATAAAATTGCTCTGGATATCTCATTTTCCCCCATCATTATTGATGAATAATTCCTATATTCAATAAATAAATAATTAAAAAAAATGCTTCGATAACTTATTTTTCCCTGTCATTACTGATGGGCTTTCACCTATATTCAATAAATAAATAATTGAATAAAATTGCTCTGGATATCTTATTTTCCCCCATCATTATTGATGAATAATTCCTATATTCAATAAATAAATAATTTAAAAAATGCTTTGATAACTTATTTTTCCCTGTCATTACTGATGGGCTTTCACCTATATTCAATAAATAAATAATTGAATAAAATTGCTCTGGATATCTTATTTTCCCCCATCATTATTGATGAATAATTCACCTATATTCAATAAATAAATAATTGAAGAAAATTGCTCTGGATAACTTATTTTTCCCTGTCATTATTGATGGAATAATTCACCTATATTCAATAAATAAATAATTGAATAAAATTGCTCTGGATATCTTATCTCCACCCCCATCATTATTGATGAATAATTCCTATATTCAATAAATAAATAATTAAAAAAAATGCTTCGATAACTTATTTTCCCCTGTCATTATTGATGGGCTTTCATCTATATTCAATAATTAAATAATTGAATAAAATTGCTCTAGATATCTTATCCCCACCCCCATCATTATTGATGAATAATTCCTATATTCAATAAATAAATAATTTAAAAAAAATGCTCTGGATATCTTATTTTTTCCCTGTCATTATTGATGGGCTTTCACCTATATTCAATAAATAAATAATTGAATAAAATTGCTTTGGATATCTTATTTCCCCCCATTACATTTGATGAATAATTCCTATATTCAATAAATAAATAATTAAAAAAATGCTTCGATATCTTATTTTTCTCTGTCATTATTGATGGGCTTTCACCTATATTCAATAAATAAATAATTGAATAAAATTGCTCTGGATATCTTATTTCCCCATTATTATTGATGAATAATTCCTATATTCAATAAATAAATAATTTAAAAAATGCTTCGATATCTTATTTTTCCCTGTCATTATTGATGGGCTTTCACCTATATTCAATAAATAAATAATTGAATAAAATTGCTCTGGATATCTTATTTCCCCTCTTATTATTGATGAATAATTCCTATATTCAATAAATAAATAATTAAAGAAAATGCTTCGATAACTTATTTTTCCCTGTCATTATTGATGGGCTTTCACCTATATTCAATAAATAAATAATTGAATAAAATTGCTCTGGATATCTCATTTTCCCCCATCATTATTGATGAATAATTCCTATATTCAATAAATAAATAATTAAAAAAATGCTTCGATAACTTATTTTTCCCTGTCATTATTGATGGGCTTTCACCTATATTCAATAAATAAATAATTGAATAAAATTGCTCTGGATATCTTATTTTCCCCCATCATTATTGATGAATAATTCCTATATTCAATAAATAAATAATTAAAAAAAATGCTTCGATAACTTATTTTTCCCTGTCATTACTGATGGGCTTTCACCTATATTCAATAAATAAATAATTGAATAAAATTGCTCTGGATATCTTATTTTCCCCCATCATTATTGATGAATAATTCCTATATTCAATAAATAAATAATTAAAGAAAATGCTTCGATAACTTATTTTTCCCTGTCATTATTGATGGGCTTTCACCTATATTCAATAAATAAATAATTGAATAAAATTGCTCTGGATATCTTATCTCCACCCCCATCATTATTGATGAATAATTCCTATATTCAATAAATAAATAATTAAAAAAAATGCTTCGATAACTTATTTTCCCCTGTCATTATTGATGGGCTTTCATCTATATTCAATAATTAAATAATTGAATAAAATTGCTCTAGATATCTTATCCCCACCCCTTATCATTATTGATGAATAATTCCTATATTCAATAAATAAATAATTTAAAAAAAATGCTCTGGATATCTTATTTTTCCCTGTCATTATTGATGGGCTTTCACCTATATTCAATAAATAAATAATTGAATAAAATTGCTTTGGATATCTTATTTCCCCCCATTACATTTGATGAATAATTCCTATATTCAATAAATAAATAATTAAAAAAATGCTTCGATATCTTATTTTTCTCTGTCATTATTGATGGGCTTTCACCTATATTCAATAAATAAATAATTGAATAAAATTGCTCTGGATATCTTATTTCCCCCATTATTATTGATGAATAATTCCTATATTCAATAAATAAATAATTTAAAAAAATGCTCTCGATATCTTATTTTTCCCTGTCATTATTGATGGGCTTTCACCTATATTCAATAAATAAATAATTGAATAAAATTGCTCTGGATATCTTATTTCCCCCTCTTATTATTGATGAATAATTCCTATATTCAATAAATAAATAATTAAAGAAAATGCTTCGATAACTTATTTTTCCCTGTCATTATTGATGGGCTTTCACCTATATTCAATAAATAAATAATTGAATAAAATTGCTCTGGATATCTTATCCCCACCCCCCATCATTATTGATGAATAATTCCTATATTCAATAAATAAATAATTAAAAAAAATGCTTCGATAACTTATTTTCCCCTGTCATTATTGATGGGCTTTCATCTATATTCAATAATTAAATAATTGAATAAAATTGCTCTAGATATCTTATCCCCACCCCCCATCATTATTGATGAATAATTCCTATATTCAATAAATAAATAATTAAAAAAATGCTTCGATATCTTATTTTTCTCTGTCATTATTGATGGGCTTTCACCTATATTCAATAAATAAATAATTGAATAAAATTGCTCTGGATATCTTATTTCCCCCCATTATTATTGATGAATAATTCCTATATTCAATAAATAAATAATTTAAAAAAATGCTTCGATATCTTATTTTTCCCTGTCATTATTGATGGGCTTTCACCTATATTCAATAAATAAATAATTGAATAAAATTGCTCTGGATATCTTATTTCCCCCACTTATTATTGATGAATAATTCCTATATTCAATAAATAAATAATTAAAGAAAATGCTTCGATAACTTATTTTTCCCTGTCATTATTGATGGGCTTTCACCTATATTCAATAAATAAATAATTGAATAAAATTGCTCTGGATATCTTATTTCCCCACCCCCATCATTATTGATGAATAATTCCTATATTCAATAAATAAATAATTAAAAAAAATGCTTCGATATCTTATTTTCCCCTGTCATTATTGATGGGCTTTCACCTATATTCAATAAATAAATAATTGAATAAAATTGCTCTGGATATCTTATCCCCACCCCCATCATTATTGATGAATAATTCCTATATTCAATAAATAAATAATTAAAAAAAATGCTCTGGATATCTTATTTTTCCCTGTCATTATTGATGGGCTTTCACCTATATTCAATAAATAAATAATTGAATAAAATTGCTCTGGATATCTTATTTCCCCCATTACATTTGATGAATAATTCCTATATTCAATAAATAAATAATTAAAAAAATGCTTCGATATCTTATTTTTCTCTGTCATTATTGATGGGCTTTCACCTATATTCAATAAATAAATAATTGAATAAAATTGCTCTGGATATCTTATTTCCCCCATTATTATTGAGGAATAATTCCTATATTCAATAAATAAATAATTTAAAAAAATGCTTCGATATCTTATTTTTCCCTGTCATTATTGATGGGCTTTCACCTATATTCAATAAATAAATAATTGAATAAAATTGCTCTGGATATCTTATTTCCCCCTCTTATTATTGATGAATAATTCCTATATTCAATAAATAAATAATTAAAAAAATGCTCTGGATATTTTATTTTTCCCTGTCATTATTTATGGGCTTTCACCTATATTCAATAAATAAATAATT
The DNA here is from genome assembly GCA_039090855.1 of Macrothele yani. Classification (NCBI taxonomy): domain Eukaryota; kingdom Metazoa; phylum Arthropoda; class Arachnida; order Araneae; family Macrothelidae; genus Macrothele; species Macrothele yani. The sequence continues at coordinate 15,981,053 of CM077000.1, read as the reverse complement.
GAATAAAATTGCTCTGAATATCTTATTTCCCCCCATCATTATTGATGAATAATTCCTATATTCAATAAATAAATAATTAAAAAAAATTATCTGGATATCTTATTTTTCCCTGTCATTATTGATGGGCTTTCACCTATATTCAATAAATAAATAATTGAATAAAATTGCTCTGGATATCTTACTTTCCCCCATCATTATTGATGAATAATTCCCATATTCAATAAATAAATAATTTAAAAAAATGCTTCAATAACTTATTTTTCCCTGTCATTATTGATGGGCTTTCACCTATATTCAATAAATAAATAATTGAATAAAATTGCTCTAGATATCTTATTTCTCCCCATTATTACTGATGAATAATTCCTATATTCAATAAATAAATAATTAAAAAAAATGCTTCGATATCTTATTTTTCCCTGTCATTATTGATGGGCTTTCACCTATATTCAATAAATAAATAATTGAATAAAATTGCTCTGGATATCTTATTTCCACCCATCATTATTGACGAATAATTCCTATATTCAATTAAAAAAAAAAAAATTGCTCTGGATATCTAATTTTCCCCATCATTACTGATGAGCTTTCGCCTGTATTCAATAAATAAATAATTTTTAAAAATTGCTCTGGATATCTTATTTTCCCCCGTCATTATTGATGGGCTTTCAGCTAGTAAAAAATAAATCACATTCTCTGAATTAGCTTGATTATGGTAGAGTTGCAGGTTCCAAATCGCTGGAAAAACTATTTAATTTTTTAGTTCACTATTGTGGTCCCTTTCTGTGGATCTCTGCAATGTCATTGAGCAGTTATTAATGAAGTATTTTGACTCTTTCTACCATTCTTGTTCGGTTCTACTCACTCTCTATTGTGACCTTGGGTTCAGTTCCACATGATAATCATTTAATAAATACACTCATGACAACAATTTAATAATAATAATCTATCACAGGGTGTCTACCAAATTTGGGAAACACAATTTTATGACCAACAAAAATATTTCATGACAACTTTTAGACTTCTGTATATACACGGAAGTGTCAAAAGCCATGGGCTAGCAGTATGCACATTTTTTAACTGGTGCTGCAGCCGTACAAAGGCTTCGACGCACGCCACAATTTTTATCAGTTGCAAGGTGTAATCTTGTGAGTCAGGTTGAACACCGCCATAGGATTACGGCAAGCTGACATGAACTATTGCTGTTTGAACGAGGCATGGTAATGGTAGCCAGATGGATGGGACATTCAATTTCTGAAGTTGTGCAAACATTCAACATTTCTCGATCCACAGTGTCACGTGTGCACCAAGAATACCTTATGGAAGGTATTCCCGTAGACATTCAATGCAAGAAAGATCAGAGACATATCCATCAGGTCAGTGCAGCGTAATTTAGCATCCATGGGGAATGGGAGCAGAAAGCCCACCAGAAAGCCTTTGTTAACACCACGACATCGGACACAGTGCCTCAGCTAAGCTCGTGAACATGATAATTGGACCCTGGAAGACTGGCAACATGTGGTGTGGTCCAATAAGTTACACTACCAGTTGATAATTGGACCCTGGAAGACTGGCAACATGTGGCGTGGTCCAATGAGTTACACCAGTTGATAATTGGACCCTGCAAGACTGGCAACATGTGGCGTGGTCCAATGAGTTACACTACCAGTTGATAATTGGACCCTGGAAGACTGGCAACATATAGCGTGGTCCGATGAGTTACACACCAGTTGTTATGAGTGATGGTAGCGTTCGGGTGTGGCACAGATCCCATGAGGCCATGGACCCAAGCTATCAACAAGGCACTGTGAAAGCTGGTGGTGTTTCCATACATTTGTGGGGTGTCTTTACGTGGCATGGTTTGGATCCTCTGGTTCTCGTAAACACGTTATTAACCGGTACTCGCTTTGTTGCTCTGCTGGGTAACCATTTGCAGCTTTTCTTGGACATCATGTACCCCAACAACGAAGGGACTTTCCAGGCAGACAATGCACCATGTCATTGGGCCCAAGTTGTTCCAAATGCAATTTTTTGCAATGCACCGAAGAACATTCTGGACAATTCCAATGGATGGTGTGGCTATCATGTTAGCCCAACATGAACACTTATGGGTCAATTCCATTTGCACCCAAGATCCTGCACTTACAAATACCAGGGAACTGTGGGCCGCTATTCAGACGGCATGGTTCAACATCTCTCCAGAAGTCTTACAGCTACTTGTGGAATCGATGCTGCGTTCAGTTGCTGCATTTTTACGGCCTAGAGTAGGTCCTACACGATGCTAGGTACGTATCCCATGACTTTTGGCACTTCAGTGTGTAAATATATATATATATATACACACTAAAACTCTAAATGAAGAGACTGCATATACCAAACTCACAAGAAAATGACATCAAAAATTGCAAAAAAATTGCAAATATATATATATATATTACAAAAAAAACACACACATGCACACACCCAGATGCGCGATGCAGCAGACCGAACTGTGCTCAAATATACGATATAAAATATATTAAAATCACAAATCTAAAAACACTCAACTCACTTACCTCATCAAATGGAACGCAACAGCCAAAGTAAATAACCAGCCTAAGAAAAAGTATCAAAAGTATCAGAAATAACAAATCATCTCGAAGATTCAGCTTTCATCATCAGGAAGACCCCAGCTAAATATATGGCCTTTCAGAATGACAGCAAAGGCAGACAAGGTCAATACCTGCTGTGTGGGTCCCCTAGGCCATAAATGGAAATAACGATAAACCCAGGTAAGACAAAAAACAAAAAGTACAAAACAAATAAATTAATAAAGGTAGCAATCCAGAGACTCACTAAGAAACAGCAGATAGACCTCCGGACAACTGAACAACCTGTGACAGAAATCCAAATGACCAACCATGTAACAAATATGCAGCAGAAGAATGACGCATAACGCCGCGGTTGCAGTGAGGTATATATCTATAGTGAGTGACGAGAAAGGTTATAGATAGATAGATGTTAACTTAGTCTTCAGCCACAAGAGGCCCATCAAGTGGCACTTAAAAAACTAACCATTTAGTATTGTAGGGCCATGGTTAAATATGTATGGGGATATGTTGTATGTCTTATAAAAAATATGAGCTTTGGAGTCCTACAATAGCTGTGAAAATAATGTTTTTACATATTGCAGTGGATATTCGTTTCCCTTCAAGATGTTCCACAACTGTATGAGTTCTTTAATTAGTACATCTACTGTATTGCAAATCTCAAACAACCTACTAATCCTCGATATGACAAGATTTCTGCAAATTGACTTAGATACACTGGAATGCCAATTTACGTAATAATTGATATGAAACATATAATTTCTTCTCTTATCATATAAAGTAGTGATATAGCCGTCCATAGAGTTGCATATCTTCAAATCCAAAAAGTTAATTTGACCAGAGGTGACATTAGTTTGCTCCAGTGATAACCAAGGAGGATATGTGCTTTTAGCAGATACTGGAAAGGTTTCCCAATTAAAGGCAATGATGTCGTCAATGTAGCGCAGCACGACACCTGTCAGGTCTTTATTTTCTGTGACATATTTCTGTTCATAATAGTGCAAATACAGGTTTGCAAGCACACTGGAATACTTAGATCCCATGGGTATTCCATGAATTTGTTGGTATATGTGACCTCCAACTCTCAGATAACTATTGTCGAGACATAGGCTTACCATGCATCTCCAATTGGCATGTGACATATCTGATTTATCTTCGAATTTCTCATATAACCAGTCACATACCCTGTGCAAATCTTGCAAGTCTATATTAGTAAATAAATTTTTGAAATCGTAGGTTGCAATGTGTGTGCTGTCCTTTTTTACTAGATTTCACCATTTCCAGGACCTGTTCGCCATTCCCTATAAACCAAGCATTTTGTTTCTGTCTAAAGATGGTTTTTAGTTTGCACTCAAAGATGGCACCAACTTGCGTGCAATAGCAATCCTTAGCTGTTGTTATAAATCTAAAAGAGGTTGGTGATTTATGAAATTTTGGGATTGCATACATTATTGGAAATTTTAAATTGAAGTTTTTAATTTTTAGTCTCTTATATTGTGTAATGATTTTTTTGTTAATGGCATTACTGTCCAAGTTAATGCGAGCAAAAGTACTAGTACCATTTAATTCCTTAGTCAATAAACCGTAGTAGAATCTGTTACATATGAAGGCTAGATTATTTTTCGCCTTATCAATAGGCAAGATAACCAAGTTATCACGCAGATTTCATATTTGTCCACGGAGACCAGTGCATTTATATGTCATTTGTTTAGGAAAGTTGAATGTGAACTGTTTATCAATATTCATATAGACATTGTTTATCCACTCTAGAAATGACTCATATGGTACATGAAATCTAGAAGAACAACCATCACCAAATTTTACCAAATCATTAAGAATACCTCTTATAAGTACCTTATACTTGAGTTTCCTGGGTACTCTGTAGTTGGCACCTTTTTTGACGATTGATTTTAAAATATCGTTGGTAATGATATCTGTATTTCCTGTTAATATAGTGTTTTTAGATTTGTGATTTTAATATATTTTATATTGTATATATATCATCATCATCGTCAATCATTATCAATCCACTGCTGGACGAAGGTCTCCGCAAGTTTCCTCCACAACGGTCTGTCTTGTGCCAGTCTCCTCCATGTCACTCCCGCATACTTTCGAATTTCATCCACCCATCTTCCATGTGGTCTTCTTCTGGGTCTTTTCCTGTCCCTTGGAATCCAATCTAAAATTTTGGCTGTCCATCGATGGTCTGTCCTTCTGGCAGTATGTCCAGCCCATTGCCATTTCAGGGATTTAACTCTGATCATGATGTCTTCAACTCTTGTCATTTTTCGGATCCACGAGTTCCTCTTCTTATCTCTCCTGGTTACACCAAGCATGCTTCTTTGAGTTGTCTGCAGCCTTTGTATGTCTCTTTTAGTTAAAGTCCACGTCTCTGCACCATACGTAAGCACTGGAAGGATGCATTGATACAACACTTTTCTTTTAAGACATAATGGCATATTGCTCTTGAAAATTATGCTGTTTCTTCCAAAAGCTCTCCAGGCAAGTTTTATACGCTGATTAATTTCTTCATCAATGTGACCCTCACTTGATATCTGCTGTCCAAGATAAATGTACGTGTCTGTTATCTCCAGCTTTTCTCCATCAATCGATAAATCTTCATTTCTTGTAAAAGCATTGAACATCACTTTTGTCTTCTGAAAGTTCATTTTTAATCCCACTTCTTTACTCTTGTCAGCAAGTTCCTGGATCATACACTGCAGCTCTGATGGGGTAGTTGCAAAAATGACTATGTCATCAGCAAAACGAAGGTGAGTTAGATAATCTCCATTAATTTTTATCCCTTTGTTTTCCCAGTTCAGTGATTGAAAGACATTTTCCAATGTGGCATTAAAGAGCTTCGGAGATATGGTGTCACCTTGTCTCACTCCTTTTCCAATTTTTATGTGTGTTGTATTTTCAAACAGCAGAATCTTTGCACTTGCATTTTCATAGATGTTATTAATAATATTAATGTATGCATCTTCAATACCGCAGGATTTCAGAGCCATTGTAACTGCTGATGGTTTCACCGAATCAAAGGCTTTTTCATAATCGATAAAAGCCATGCACAATGGAAGTTCATATTCCCTCGCTCTTTCAATTAGTTCTCTCAGTACGTGGATATGATCTATTGTGCTGTAGCCACTCTTGAATCCAGCTTGTTCTCTCGGTTGAGCCATGTCCAGTGTCACCTTCAAGCGGTGTGAAAGAACTTTATTGAAGATTTTATAAACCACTGATAGGAGGCTGATAGGTCTGTAGTTCCTGAGATCCTCAATGTCACCTTTTTTATGTAGCAAGATCATTGTAGCATTGTTCCAACCCTCAGGAATCTTCCCTCCATTAAGGCACCCAGTGAAAATTTGGGAGAGTGCTGTTTCGATTTCTCCACTTGCTTCTTGAATGATGTCTACAGTAATTCCATCTTCTCCTGGAGCTTTTCCCCGCTTCATGTTCTTGATTGCATGTGCAACTTCTGCTGGGAGGACTGGAAGAACTCTGGTACTGGTACCTTTCATGATGTCTGGAGTACATGTATCATCCCTTTCATATAATTTGGAGTAGAAATCTTTCACTCTTGTCAAAATGTCGCCTCTATTTCTTGTTACAGAACCATCTTCTTTTCTCAGTGCCATAATCTGTTTTCTTCCCTTTCTGAGATGTCCCTTTGCTATTTTTAGGCTTTGGTTGTTTTCAATTGCTTCCCTTACAAGTTCACAGTTGAATTTCCTTACGTCTTCAGTGATACTTTCTCGTACTGTCTTGCATAGCTCTATATATTCCACTTTGGAAGTCACATCTTCTTTAGTTGTCCTCATCTCTTCTTCTTTTTGCATCAACATTTTGGTTTTTCCTGATAATTTGTTCATATGCAACTTGTTCTTAGACCCAGCTAATTTTGTTGCTGTTTCCCTAAGAGCTTTGGTTACTTTTCTGTTAACTTCAGAAATATCCACTTCTTCCGATGTTAGGCCTTCTAAAGCAGAGAATCTCTTCTTCAGTTCCAACTTGAAGGTATTATGGTGTTTTTTAAGGTTGGTTAGGTCAATACATTTTTTTTATCTTATGAGCTTGCCACGTTCGAGTTTAGTGTTGAGGTGCATCTTACATCTCACCACCAATCTATGGTCACTACCTGTGTTGAACTTGTTTAGCACACTGCAGTTACACATAATAAAATCAATTTCACTTGTCGTCCCATTTGGATGTCTCCATGTCCATTTCCTGTGTGGCTGTTTCTTGAAAAAGGAGTTCAAGATGAAAAACCCTTCTGCCTCTGCAAACTCAACGAGAGTATTCCCATGCTGGTTTCTGTTGCTGTGACCGAATTTACCTACTGAAGTTTCATTCTGTTGTCGTTGCCCTATTTTTGCATTGAAATCTCCCATAATTATCTTTAAGTGCTGCTTACCTTTATTATTTAGATGACGAATTTCCTCATAAAATTCTTCAATTTCTTCTTCAGGATGACTTGTGGTGGGTGCATAAGTTTGAATAATCTGAGCCTGGTATCTTCTCGAGAGTTGGATAACGAGTCGTGCAGCTCTGTCAGAGGAACTTTCAACTTCTACAACTTTATCCTTCAGTTTCTTATGTATTATAAATCCCACACCACTAGTTCTGCCAGTATCAGTCCCACGATAGTAGAAGAGATGTCCACTTTTCAGTTCAATGAGAACTTCCCCTTTTCTCCTTACCTCACTTAGCCCAACGATCCAAAATGACTCCACAACTTAAATCTTGGCCCTCAGTCTCCGGCAGCTGGAATGTACCAGGCCAAGGCAGCGGCCAGTGCGACATGAAGGCAGAGGGTGCTAAGAATCCCCGGAGGACCGGGCTAGGCCTCCATCTGATGCTGACCTTGGCTACGTATAATGGACGCTCCCTATTTTCTGATTCAAGGCTTCTTGAATTGGAAGAGGAACTACAAAGGATCAAGTGGGACATCATATATATATATACACTATATTGACAAAAGTTAAAGGACACCCCTTCAAAAGCAAATGAACGGATCCGCTGTGTTGTTAACATGTGCGGTACAGTTGCAAACGGTATAAAAACAAGCCTGCAGCTGACCGCGATCATATCGCACTGTGAGGTTGAGTGAAAATGTCGCGGCAGGAGAGAACTGATTTTGAGAAGGGAAAGATTGTTGTGTGTTATATTGGTGGGTTGTCCATAAGAGGAACCGAGAGACTTTTAAACATACCCAAGTAAACTGTTGGCTACGTATAATGGACGCTCCCTATCTTCTGATTCAAGGCTTCTTGAATTGGAAGAGGAACTACAAAGGATCAAGTGGGATATCATATATATATATATACACTATATTGACAACAGTTAAAGGACACCCCTTCAAAAGCAAATGAACGGATCCGCTGTGTTGTTAACATGTGCGGTACAATTGCAAACGGTATAAAAACAAGCCTGCAGCTGCCCGCGATCATATCGCACTGTGAGGTTGAGTGAAAATGTCGCGGCAGGAGAGAACTGATTTTGAGAAGGGAAAGATTGTTGTGTGTTATATTGGTGGGTTGTCCATAAGAGGAACCAAGAGACTTTTAAACATACCCAAGTAAACTGTTTTGGATGTACTGAATAAGTGGAACACACATGGCGTGCCTGAAGCAGCAAAACGTACCGGCAGACCAAAGAAAATCAGTGATAAAGGATGCCGAAGCCTCAGGAGAGTCATCACAGCTAATCGACGGAGTACTGCACAAGACCTCAGTGTACAGGTGAGTAAAAATGCTGGAGCCTCGGTATGTACACGTACCATTCGCAGAGAACTTTATTCCATGGGTTACTGTGGTTGCACAGCTGCTCATAAGCCTTTCCTCTCCACTCGAAATGCTTGGTGTAAATAACATTTATTTTGGCAGGGTGTAAAGCACATTTATCGTGGAGATCAATGGAAACGGGTCTTTTGGACTGGTGAATCCAGATACACAATCTATCAGTCTGATGGCAATGTGTGGGTATGGCGGCAGCCTGGGGAAAGATGCTTACCACAGTGTACTGTTCTTACAGTCAAACTTGAAGCTGGCAGTGTACTCATGTGGGGGTGTTTTTCGTGATATGGTCCAAGACCATTGGTTGTGGATGACAATCCTGTTAACCAGCACATCTACCTCGATATTCTGGACAATTATGCTCTACCATCTCTGTGGCAATACTATGGAACTGAGCCTTGTTGGTAACAGCAGGTTAATACACTGAGCCATAAAGCAAGGACTGTTACGGCGTGGTGTGACGATAATTCCGTTTCATGTGAGGACTGTTCAGCACAGAGCCCTTATCTTAATCCCATAGAGAACTTATGGGATGGATTAGAGTTTCGCATAAGAAGTTGGGAACTAAGGCCTACTACTAAGCAACAGTTAGTGGCAGCATTATGTACTGATTGGAAGAGCATACATATCGCTGTGTTCCAGAACCTTGTCGAAAGCATGTCTCGAAAGATCAGTGCATGCATTAAGGCCACAGGTGGACTGACACCATACTAATGTATGTCAATAAATGCTATGTTGTGTTTCTCTTCCAGGTGTCCAGCGACTTTTGTCAATATAGTGTATATATAAAGCAAATACAGTTAGCATTTCGTTTAATTTTTTGTTTCTTAAATTTACAGTTGAGTATTATTTTATTGTTTTTTATTTTAATTTTTGTTTTACTCTAGCTTGTTCTTATACTGTATATATATCCAAGGCAGCAAGCAGTATATGTGCAATGTGCACATGTACACACACACAGACATGAAAGATGGGGAATACTATGCCCTCTCTTTTTTTTTTTTTTTTCCTTTGGAAAAAGTCCCGGCATCCATTATTCTTCTAATAACAAAAATCTACTCATCATACTTTGAGTATGCCTAAAGTAACTTGAGGTACTTACCATTGTGCTATAAGATTTCATTACAGCCCCATCTTTCACATTTATACCTAAAGATGTCCTGACTCCATAAGAAACACAATCTAAATTGCTAAATGATCTCAAAATTTTGTAAAAAACATTATGTACATGTATTTCTATGCTAAGATATTTTTGCTTTACCAGTTTTCTTCGTGGGGGAGGGCACAAGTGCCCCCTTTTGACACTTGAATCGTTAGATGGAGTTCACTATTTACACATTACGTGGTTGGTGCGTGAGAATTACTAAAAATAAAAATAGATTGATGACCCCAAAGCAGAAAGTTATGACTTTTTCTCCACACCGTAACAGTCCTTGCTGTATGGCTCGGTGCATTATCCTGCTGGTACCAACAAAGCTCAGTTCCATAGTATTGCCACAGAGTTGGCAGGGACAAGGTTCGAGCACCCTATCCGCCCCCAGCATCCTTACAGGAACTTGAACGCATGTTGCAGGAAGAATGGTGTAATATCCCATCATCCACCATCCAAGCCTTATATTTGTCCATTCCCAGGAGAATACAGGCCGTCTTGAATGCAAAAGGTGGTCCTACACTATAATTAAGTATGGAATTTCTTCTTTTACCAGGTGTTTCCACATTTTTGTCCTGTAAGTTTTCCAGACACCTTTCAATGCATTAGTGTAACAAAGCAAAGATTCATTAAACTTCCTATGGCTTTCGGGGTTCTTAAGACCCCAGCAGAGAACTCTCTTGATTGTCGTATTTTGTAATGACATTTTGTGACCTTTCCCACAGTTATTTTACTTTTATAGTAGATTTCTTTTAACTTCATTAAGGAAAAAGTAAACTTAAATTTTTACAGTTGCGGATTTGAGCCTGTGCTCAGAATACTTGTCGCAGAACGAAAAATTACAGCCGGATTTTGCGCCTAGCGCCTGCTAATTTCTTACCATGCTGCGGAGGGACTTTCTGACTCTCATCCAACGTCGATGCTGGTCATCAGTAGTATGTGGTTAGCCACCACTTGCTTTCTTGACACTGGTACATCCGTCAATGGTATACTCGCTGTATACACCCTTGACATGGTTGCCTTCAGGAACCCTAGGTTCTTAACACCTTGAGCAATAGAATGACTCATCTGCCTGGGCCGACAATGCATCTAAGTAAGTTGCTCAGATCACCACGTTTACCTATGTTCGTCGATTGCAATATACTGTTGGGAAACCCTGCTTTCCACCTACTTATTGCCTGCATCCGGTTTGGGTCCATTCCACTCTGTGTGGGGATGCCCACGTCAACTGCCCATCACCTCCTATCTCTAATGTTTTGTCTACTGAGTGCAGTGTGGCATGCTGAGAACATTATGTGTAAGCATGAAAAAAAAAAAAATCGTACATCATTTACAGCAGAATCCATCCTGTAACTTATTTTTCCATTACTTGGCTTCAACACCAAAAACTTCAGTAGAACTTTTTCAATTGTTATTAATTTTTTTTTAAGATACCAGGTGTACAAATAAGTTTTAAAGCATTTTGTGTGTGACACATACCGCTAATTTACATATCCGACATTCTCCCACGTTGTTGTCATGTGACCGTAACTGGTCTAACTGGTCCCAACAGTCAAACGCACTTGCACATTGGTACGTGAACGATGGCAAGCGATACTGCACTTATTCAACACTGCATTCGCCATGAATTTCATCAAGGAAAAAATTCTGCAAAAGCATGCGCATCGATCTGTTCTGTTCTGGGGGATAATATTGTATCGAAAAACATGTGTGAGTTTTGGTTTAGACGGTTTAAAAGCAGGTGATTTTGATGCTAGTGATCAAGGATGTAACAGCGCCCAGCAGAAGGTTGCACATGAGGAACTACAAGCATTGCTGGATGAAGATTTGTCTCAAATGCAAAAAGAACTAGCTGAACAACTGGGGGTAATTCAACAAATCATTTACGAACAATGGAAAAGATTCAGAAGGAAGGAAAATGGGTGCTACATGACCTGAGCCAGAGGAACAAGAATGGACATGTCATCAAAGTGTTTGAATCTGTTGAATAAACAACACAAAGTCTTTCCTGTGGAAAATCGTTACGAGTGATGAAAAGTGGATATGGTACTACGACAATCCCAAAAGCAAGAAACACTGGATAGACACAGGTGAAGCAACGACTTCGATATTCACTCTAAGAAAGTTCTGCTGTGCATCTGGTGGGATATGAAGGGTGTGCTCTATTATGAACTATTGAAACAGGGTCAAACTGTTACTACTGATTGCTACAAGCAACAAATGCTGCGACTGAACCACGAAATTTGTCAGAAATGTCTATTCACAGGAAAGGGATTGCGTCCCGTGAAATTATTGCATGAGAATGCTAGGCTGCATGTTGCGAAATCAGTCAAGGAAACGTTATTGGCGCTTGGCTGGGAAGTTTTGGAGCACCTGGCGTATAGTCCCGACATAGCCCCTTCAGACTCAATGCAACATGGTTTGTCTGCTGTACGATTCCGGACATGTGATGAAGCGCAAACATGGGTTGATGACTTCATCCCGTCACACGACGAAATATTCTTCATGGCTGGAATCCGTCAACTTCCCGACCGATGGCGGAAGGTGATAGATAATTACAGCGCATATTTTGATTCGTAAAGGTATTATTGTTTTCTCTCAAATTACATGTTGTGCTGTCTTAAAACTTATTTGTACACCTAATAATATGCATTGCCTTTGTGTATATTGCGTAAATAAGTTTTTATTTGCACAATTTAATGACAAAGGTATCATTTCCCTCAAGCATTTATCCAAACTAAGTTGATGCGGCAAAGCTTTGAACAATTTGTAGATTGTTTTAATGCTTAATCCAGGAAGAGTAAAATACACTTAATTCGCTTTTAAACCTAACAAAATCGAAACAAGCGTACAATAAACATTTAATTGTGAGAAACACTGCTATTTTTATCCTATCTCAACACCACAAGTTTTGTTGTCGCATATGAGCTTTCCACTGGCTAATGCAACGCTCTGTTTCGCATTTCGACCAGGCAAAGAAAGAAGGCCCCAACCCAAGTGGGAATAAACAGCAAGGACAGAGGGAACGGACTCCGATTCTCTGATTGGTTGACTGCCCAAGCCATGAGTGCAACAGAAATTTCGCATGCAGTGGATTTCTTCATTGCCATCAAACAATCGGAGAACCTAACAAAGATACCGGATTTTGGGTAACTTACCATTCTCTGGTTTTTGCTCCATATTTCACATTTCCAACACGTGAGACAGCCATGGTCATAGTGCCGCACGTTTCGTAGAGGTAGCATGGGGATCTTTAACTTTTTTCAGCTGAAGTCATTCACTTTTTTTTACACTCTATTCTAGGTTATTCTGGAGGCTTCATGTAGTAAATTGCATATATTTCTTAATTTATAACAAAAAGGTGGTCACGTCAAATATACCAACACAACATATTTGCGGTCCTATTGTACAAATCAACATTCATAAAACTATCGGGTTGTTTTTTCTCCTTTGTCATACATACATACATACATACATTTCTTTATACACTATATACAATCTGCAATTATTCAAACAACTCACTATATAACATATGACGCTTCCACCTCAGTTAAATTCCATCTATGTTTTATCAAAACAGCCTTCCGCTTGCTCATACCTCCTATTCTTTGTGAAAAGGCTTCACAAAGAAGCTCTCTCATGTCGCTCTCCACCCTCAGCAAACACCTCAACCCAAGTACTTTGATAAAACATAGATGTAGTTAACTGAGGTGGAAGCGTCATACGCTGCCGTGCAAAAATTAAGGACGAGACTGTTTTTCGAATGTAACATCTTGCAGAAGTGCTCCACATCGACTCAGATCATACCATAAGATCCCCAAGATGTAAGAATATGGGACAAGTGAGTAAAATCGTCCAAACAAGGAATGCAAAGGATACAAAGGCACTTTATTGAAAAGGTAGCTATGAGCACAACTGGACAGAAGACAGAAACGTCCATGTGACAGGCGGCTGCCAAGAAAAAGCCAGTCTTTAGTAGGGAATATGATCACCCCTGACTGCATTGCAGGATTTACAACGTCTGTCCATGCTGAGGACGAGGTTGTCAAGGAGCTGTTGAGGCATAGCGGCCCATTCCTCTTGTAGCGCCAATCGCAGCTGCGGAATCATTGCTGGCGGCTGGCGACGTGCTGCCAAGCGTCTCCCGAGAAGGTCCCACACATGTTCGATTGGATTTAGGTCCGGGGACCTTGCAGGCCAATCCATGCGTTGAATATCTTCACTCTCCAACAGCTCTGCGACAGCCACTGTACGATGAGGTGTAGCGTTGTCTTCCATGAAGAGGAACTCAGGACCCACAGCACCTCTTAACAGACACACGTGAGGCAGGAGAACCTCGGTAAAATAGCGGACACCAGTGACTGAACCTCCTTGGAATATGTGGAGGTTAGTACAGCTACCAAGCATGATAACGGCCCAAACGAGAACTCTGCCACCTCCAAACCGGTCCCTTTCGATGATGTTGGAGGTGTGATTCCGTGTTCCCTGCTCTCTCCAGATGTGTATACGTCCAGAATCGCTAGTCAGATTAAATCGGCACTCATCGGTAAAGAGAACTCGACCCCATTGCTGATGTGTCCAGTTCTTGTGTTCCTGGCACCACAGAAACCGCCGTCTCCGATGAGCAGGCATTAATGGCACACACCATACTGGTCGTCGTGCAAATAGACCACCTTCGTGCAGCCTCCTGGCCACGGTAAAACGCGATAACGGACGTCCAGTTGTCGGTTGCATGTGCCTTGCGATTTCTCCTGCTGTCTGCCTCTTCTCGTTTGTAGGACAATATACCGATCGTCCGCCGACGTGGTTGCTCGTGGACGACCACTGGTAAACTCTCAGACAGCTGTTCCTGTCGTTTGAAATGCTCTCCAAGCTCGTGAAACGATGCTGTGAGCGATCCCAAACTCCTTGGCAACACTAGTCCCACTTCGACCTTCTTCCAATTTCCCAATGACGAGACCTCGGGTAAAGTCATCCAGATGTCGTCTACTGGATTGCCTGTTGACCATATAACACGGTGGCAGCAACTCGACGTCATTCAAACCGATGTACACCGTGCAATAGCTTTCACCGAATTGCTGAGTGTACACCACCCGTGTGCTTTATACCCTTCCGACCCCACCACCACGTCATGCTGCATATATGCGCATGCCCTACGTACCGGACCCTAGTCTATCTCATGAGTGGTCTTTCGGTCCGTTCTGCCTGCTTGTTCCGTTGTTATGCTAAGTTCTACCCTTCGTCCTTAATTTTTTCACACCAGTGTATGTATATATGTATATAGTGAGTTGTTTGAATATTTGGAGATTGTATATAGTGTATAAAGAAATGTATGAATGTAAGGCATGTATGTATGTATGAATGACAAGGGAGAAAAACAACCCGATAGTTTTATGAATGTTGATTTGTACAACAGGACCGCAAATATGTTGTGTTGGTACATTTAACATGACCACCTTTTTGTTATAAATGAAGAAATATATGCGAATTACTACATGAAGCCTCCAGAATAACCAAGAGTAGAGTGTAACAAAAGTGAATGACTTCAGCTGAAAAATGTTAAAGAGCCCCCATGCTACCTGTACAAAACATGCGACACTATGACCACGGCTGTCTCACGTGCTGGAAATGTGAAATATGGAGCAAAAACCAGAGAATGGTAAGTTGCCCCAAATCTGTTATTACAGTATTGCACGTTAATTTAAACCTTGGATATTGGGCAGGTGCCCAATACTGAGGTAATCTGAATGGCAAAGATACACTCACTCCAACAGCACAATCTCACATCAGTACGGACATACAAAGTTAGGTTCACATTTCAGCTAAAATGCACACAAATATGTGAATTTGGTTTTAAATAAAAATTTTCTAAAAAATTCTAGTTTAAATTTTCGCATAAAAAACTGCAGCACAAAGCTTTTCTTTGTATGTTTTTCTGTTATTTTTGTACGAAATTAAGGCATGCAATACATGTGTTGTATACAATGACTGCACGTCACTGACTGAGTGTATATACACTGACGGGAAAAAAAATTCCAACACCAAGAAGGGGTTGTGTTAGATAAACTACAGTTGGTAGGCGGTGAGAGTACATCTGTAAGATGACGTCTATGCAAATTTCGCGCTTGGCGCATACGTGTGGCGCTAGTAGCACCCCTCGGAACATGCAAAGCAGGTTTGCTGTAAATACGCACTGTAACGTTCGTGAGCGTTAGTTATCGTTGAGATTCGACGCAGGGTGTTGATGTTAGTCAAGAATGCCTTTAAGAAGACGAAGAAGCCATTATTAACAGCTCACGGAGTTTGAACGAGGTCGTGTAATAGGGCTACGAGAAGGTGGATTTTCGTTATGCAATATTGTAGAACGACTTGGCAGGAATGTAGCCACCATGCATGATTGTTGGAAGCAGTGTTCAAGGGAAGGTACTGCCTCAAGAAGACCGGGTTCCGGCTGGCTATGTGGCACTACTGAGAGGGAAGACCGCTGTGGCGCATCGTACCGCGTCTGCGGCAGCAATTCGAGCTGCAGTTGCCACCACAGTGACACAACGAACTGTAACAAATCGGTTACTTGAAGGACAGCTCCGAGCCAGAAGCCCTGTAGCGTGCATTCCACTTACTCCAAACCACTGCCGTTTGCGACGTCAGTGGTGTCAAGCTAGAGCTCATTGGAGGGCGGAGTGGAGATCTGTTGTGTTTTCTGATGAAAGCCAGTTCTGCCTGGGTGCCAGTGATGGCCGTGTGTTGGTTAGAAGGAGGCCAGGTGAGCGCCTGCAACCAACCTGTCTGTGGCCGAGACACATTGGACCTACACCTGGAGTTACGGTCTGGGGAGCAATTTCCCATGACAGCAGGAGCACTCTCGTGTTTATCCCACGCATCCTGACGGCACAGTTGTACTTCGGTCTGGTGATTCAACCTGTTGTGCTGCCATTCACGAACAGCATTCCAGGGGTGTTTTCCAACAGGATAACGCTCGCCCGCATACCGCTGTTGTAACCCAACATGCTCTACAGAGTGTCGACATGTTGCCGTGGCCTGCTAGATCACCAGATCTTTCTCCAACCGAGCACGTATGGGACATCATTGGACGACAACTCCAGCGTCACCCCCAACCAGCATTAACCGTCCCTGTATTGACCGACCAAGTGCAACAGGCACGGAACTCCATCCCACAAACCGACATCCAGCACCTGTACGGCACAATGCATGAACGTTTGCGTGCTTGCATTCAACATTCTGGCGGTTACACCGGTTATTAATGTACCAGCATTTCACATTTAAAATGGCTCTTCTCGCGCTTACATTAAGCTGTGATCTTGAAACCTTAATCGATTAAATATGTTACCTATACAAATGTATTGCCGCCATTTCATTCTTTTACAACTATTTTTCCGTGGTGTTGGGATTTTTTTTTCCGTCAGTGTATATATTTTCATACTGCAGTGTTATTCAGAAAGAATCATCCGATTTCAAAAATTTAGATTTCGAAAAATGAACAACACAGAATGATAAGTAATACATCAGGGTAAAGCAAAAACGTCTAAGTTTTAGATTATGCACAATAGATGGCCCTACTGAGTCGTTTATGAAGCTCTTTTGGCAAAAAGTGAAGACGGCATCTAGTCAGTAGAAAGCTTTTTGTGTGCTCTCGTTTGCACGATGTCAGTCGGTAATCACCGTTCGGCGTGAATTTCGTAGAAAATACCAAATTAATCCACCGACGGCTCAGGGTATTCGCAGGTGGTATCATCAGTTCGAAGACACTGGACATCTTGGTAAAGGAAAAAGTCCAGGGCAACCAGGCATATCTGTCAAATGTTGAAAGAGTGAGAGAGACTTTTCTACGCAGCCCGAAGACATTGAACATTCGTGCTAGTCGAGAACTGGGAATTCCCAGCCTACTGTTTGACGTGTGTTGAGGAAAAACTTGCGTTACAAGCCTTACAAATTGCATAACTTGCAAGCACTGAAGCCTTACAGAGGTTTGTTGTTTATTTAAAATAGAGTCCCGCAGTTGGATTGGTCGGAGATGACTTGGTGTTACACAGCTGGCCTCCTCAGTCACCTGATATGACCCCATGCGACTTCTACCTTTGGCGGTATATAAAAGATCAGGTGTTTGTGCCTCCTTTGTCCACAACCCTATGCGAACTTAAACAACGCATTTCTGCTGCTTTAGAAACAGTTACCAATGACACATTAGACCGCGGTTGGCAGGAATTTTCATATCGCATTTACGTTATACGTGTGACAAAAGGAAGTCATATCGAACATTTGTAAAACAAACTTAGACATTGTTTACATTGATGTGTTACTTGTCATTCTGTGTTGTTACTTTTTCGAAATAAAAATTTTTGAAATCGGACGATTCTTTCTGTATAACCCTGTACTTTGCTTGTTAGTACCATTAAATGCCAGTTACACGTTTGAGTGGGCTCTCTAACACTTTAATTTCACATGATATTTACAGTGATGTACATATGTGTATATCAAAACTAAACATGATGATCACAAATATTCCTGATCTTTCATTCTGATAGCATTTAGCTCTCGTACGTGCAATCCTTCTTCTTCTAAAGTGCGCAAAAAAAGCTGCACCTGGAACAGAAAACTATGGTTAGGAAGAATATAGCACTAAAAATTCAGAACATATTACAAAGAAACAAAAATTAAAATGTATGACAAATATTGTGAATTGCTTTTCGTTTCTTATAATGCTAAGGCCAATTCTTCCAAACTGAAGCACATTAAAAATGCAAATACCATATACACAGCAAGGCATCTTAATAGTAAACACCACTTGTGAAATTAATTTAACTGTCAATGCATACAAAGTGAAATACAAATATTTATGGATTAAACTGATATTTAACAACACTACTGGGAAGAACGAACATTGTGAGGGACAAAAAGTACAATTATGGTTCACTCCATGAGGCTTCCGTTTTTGAAAGTTTCAAAACGCAGAATTTCGTCCTCAAAAGGAAAATGGTGTTCCCCTTTACTGTCAACACCAATGGCCACAAATTTCTGTTCCATTGCGCAACGATCTCAAGAATGACCCAACTGATGACAAAGAAAGCAGAATTCTTCGAATCAACAGAAGAATCTCGTGCCTGAAGATTACAGAGAAAATTTTGCACTGTCTAACTTCCATTTTCAGAAGTTGTTGACAGTAGTTTCATGCAGAAGTACAAAAACGACATTTAACAACTATACTGGACGCAGGCAACATTCGCGAGAAAAAGAAATATACGATTACTATTCACTCTGTTTTTATAACTTCCATTTTTGAAAGATTTGAAAAACAAAAAGAGATCCCTACCCCCCTCCACATTAATCCCTCCAAAATTTCTCTTCAGCTTTGCATCAGTCTCAAGAATGACCCAAATGATGATGAAAAAGTGGAATTCCAAGAATCCACAGAAGAATCTCATGTATGTTCATTGTAGAGCCAAAGACATTTGCTAATCCATGTACACCAATATCCATATATCCTCATCGTCAACCATTATCAATCCACTGCTGGACAAAGGTCTCCCAAAGTTTCTTCCATAATGGTCTGTCTTGTGCCAGTCTCCTACCTGCCACTCTCGCATACTTTTGAATTTCACCCACCCATCTCCCATTTGGTCTTCTTCTGGGTCTTTTCCTGTCTCTTGGAATCCAATAAAAAATGTTGACTGTCCACCGAAGGTCTGTCCTTCTGGCAGTATGTCCAGCCCATTGCCATTTCAGGGATTTAACTCTGATCATGATGTCTTCCACTCTTGTCGTTTTTCTGATCCACGAGTTCCTCTTCTTATCTCTCCTGGTTACACCAAGCATGCACCTCTGCATGCTTCTTTGAGTTGTCTGCAGTCTTTGTATGTCTCTTTTAGTTAAGGTCCACGTCTCTGCACCATACGTAAGCACTGGAAGGATGCATTGATCAAACACTTTTCTTTTAAAACATAATGGCATATTGCTCTTGAAAATTATACTGTTTCTTCCAAAAGCTCTCCAGGCAAGTTTTGTACGCCGATTAATTTTTTCATCAATGTGACCCTCACTTGATATCTGCTGCAAGATAAATGTAGGTATTGGTTATCTCCAGCTTTTCCCCATCAATCAATAAATCTTCATTTCTTGTAAAAGCATTGTACATCACTTTGGTCTTCTGAAAGTTCATTTTTAATCCCACTTCTTTACTCTTGTCAGCAAGTTCCTGGATCATACTCTGCAGCTCTGATGGGGTAGTTGCAAAAATGACTACATCAGTCTTTGATAGGGTGGTCATAATTCAGTGATCATTTGGTGTATATGTATATTGTATATATTAATTTAATATGTACAATATACATATACACCAAATGATGAAGCAGAAAGAAAAAGGTTTCACAAGCGGTTCAAAATATTTTTCTTCTGCGTCGACCCAAGGTGGCGGTTGATGGAATTTCGTTATTTCGACCATCGTAACGGCTAATTATCGGCAAAAATCGGGAGAATTTGACATTTATCCGGAGGGCATGAGGAATGGCTTAAAAATCGGGGGTCTCCTGCCTAAATCCGGAGAGTTGGCACGTCTGTTACACTATTAAGCGCAAAGCTTTGTTAATGTTACAAAATGCATAATAATCTGATCTGGAATGCTTTTACATTCTTTTTTTTTTTTTTTTTTAATTTTGGAAATTTCCCACTATGCTTTTTTTAAATTCTATTACATCACTCTAAACTACCTTTACCAATTAGCATATATGTAAATTATATTGCAAAGATTAGTTTTCTAGAGTCAAAATTTCAAACACTTGCAACTTTGTCTGTACGGCGTTGTACGTTTTATAATGCAATTTATTCAAAATAAAAGTAAATTTAGAAATCAAAAAGAAATAACGAATGGAATTTTTTGTTTCTAAACGATTTTCTTTCCTTCAGCTTTTACCAAAATTACTGATTCCCCTGATACGGTCGAAGGGCACGTTGAATATTTATTTATTTTCAAATCCGCATTTTAGAACATTTGGCTTTATGCGTAGTATTTCTAAAAACATATTAATATTGTGAAGCGTATTAACTGAACTAAACTTTTTAAACTAATGATTTTTAAACTAATCCTTGCTTGGGCCATATCTTTGGCCAGTGTATAATGCATAAATGCAAGCCTTGATAAGCAAAATTTTCCAAGAATCTGGGCCCGGGCTCCTAAAATTGAGCCAGAAATCATCTCTAGCTTGGACACTATCTTGCAGAATAAAATTCAGGATCGTGCTGGCATACAGGGATTGGACAGAATAATGTAAACATCTAGGAAAAGAAGGATTTACCTACCTAATGGTTTTATGTGTCTGGGGTGTGGGACCACCTTCGGCACTCAAAACTGTCTGAATCCTCTTTGGAATGGACGCAGACAAATCCTGGATAGTGGTTACTGGGATGTTACATCATTCTTCATGCAGAAACTGCTTCAGGTCCTTGAGAGATGCAGGAGGAATGGCATCTTACTCTATTTTTCAACACAGACCATAGTGGCTCAATGATGTTTAAGTCTGGTGATTGGTGAGGCCAAGGAAGGTGTGAAAATTCGTCCTCATGTTCCTCAAACCATGATTGGACATTCCGATCTCTGCGAATTGGAGCTCTATCATCTTGATAGATGGCATCCCCTGAAGGAAACAATGCCGGAGCCATTGGATGGACTTGGTTGGTTAAAATGATTTCATATGCCCTGCTAGTCATCTATCATTTCAAGGTGATCAGGGGACCTGCTGAAAAGCACGATATATCAGCCCAGAGCATGACAGAACCACCACCATGCTGCACTGTTGGTAAAGATTAAAATTGGTGATTTTTTCGAGTGGCCACTTTCCTTACGGCTATTTCATGTTGTATACACATTTTAGCACTGCACTGTATCATCATCATCATCATTGTCAACCATTATCAATCCACTGCTGGACGAAGGTCTCCCTATACCTTTCATTTATTTAGACATAGTTAAATTTATGCTTAGTAGTTACAAGGGCCCACTGTCTATTGTCCAGTGTAATTAAATAAATAAATAAAATCATAAAAGTTATATTTTTCTTCAACCACATCAACCAAATTTTCTAGACAGTTTTTATTGGAAAGATAATCATTTTTATTTGGTCTCTTGCTATGTTCACAAATAAAATATCTCAATCTCTCCACCATAAATTGATAGCAGTGGATGGGTCAAAATGTTCAAGTAATACTTTGGCTTACTTTTTTTGGTGCCCGTTTTCTAAAGTCATTTTTTGCATGAACATTGTCGTGTCATCAAGAATATTGCCCATGATGTCATATTCTCGTAACTTCTGCACTGCTTGGCATAACAGTCAGCAGTATTTCAACAATTTATGCTATGATCTTCATGTACTAAAAATTGCTTGTTTTTAGTTTCTCTAGCAGTTTTTGGTGAGTTTTTGATGGTCAAAAATTTTCAGACATTATGTTTTGAAGCTGCTTCCAATTCTGCTAAATTTTTCTTTTCATTCCATTTATTTTTGGTTAGGTTCTTCTTGGTGTCAAAATGAAAACTGGCTGTATAGCTTTCAAAAATGAATTTCATATCTTATAGCAGAATCATTTTGTGGTACAGCTGGGATTGGGAGAAATGTGATACCAACCTGGTCACTTTATTTTAGACTCGCAATGATTCCTGACCACTAACAGAAAATATTCAGTAATTTCCTGGGTTTGTTCTAATAAATATTACATTAAAAACATTGATAAACCTTCACAGGTGTTGAAAAAACAGTCGTGACAAAATAAGAACACTTGCAGAGTATCCTAATTCCATCGGATTCTGTCAGGTTTTCAAACCCAGTGTCAGGGTTTTTTTTTTTTTTTTTTTCCCAGAAAACGTTCAGTTTTGGTAGAATTTTAATGATTTGCCATTTTCCCTGTTTGCCCACCTCAGATCTTCCAAATGCTACGAATTCTCCATAGTCACTACCAAAATCGTCGATCGCTGCGGAGTAGGGGAAACAGCGAATATACTACGGAAATAAAAAATCTGGTTGGGTTATTTTTTTTTTTTTCCTTCAGAAAATGTTGTTTTGGTAGAATTTTAATAATTTGTCATTTTTTTCCTGTTTGCCCACCTCAGATCTTTCAAATGCTACGAATTCTCCATAGTCACTACGGAATACAGGAAACATCAAACATAGTACAGAAATAAAAAAAATCTATGAAATCATGTTATTCAATCATTTGTTCAAAGTTTATTTTCATGTTTTCAAAATTTTAATACTCATCAAACATTTTTGGGACTGTTTATTGGATGTTTTTAATGTCGCAACATTTGTTCGATGTAATTTGGGAATCTTCATGCCGTTCGTTGCCTGAAAATGATTGTTTTAGCACGGATGAAAATGTTTCGTAGTTTTCTAAATTTCGAATTTTTCTTACCCCAAGATGCACTTTCTTTTCAATTTCTGGTTATATTCATATGTTATATTTTTTTCTGATTATGTTTCTCGTTTTTAATAGCTTCGTTAATAGTGAAAAAGAACAACTTTGTATTTTAAAAGTTTTTCTTAGTGAAGCACAGTTTTTGTTATTTTTAACAGCCTGTTCTTCAAAACTAATCAATACGGAAAGTGTTTTTTCTTTTCCGCTTATATAAAGCTAAATTACATTTCAAAATCGGTACTTATTCTGCTTGTGATGGAATCGGCTTTTTCTGTGACCCGTAAAATGACTATCATGGCAGAGTGAACAATACAGTACTGATTTTATTTATATAATTTCACTGAAAAACTTGTGTTTACCCATTCCTTAGTAACATTTTACTGTATTAAGGGGCAGACAAGAGTTTTTTTGTATTTTGTTTATAGCCAACTTCACATGTGCAAAGGAAATGCGACTGACTCTGCATGGAATGAAATACGACACGTGGCGGGCGGAAAGTGAAGTCCCAATTTTCTACCTTTGATTTCTTTTTGTAAACAAAAAGGAAAATGCTTGCCCATTTTGTTTGATAATAAGCAAGAAGTGCCTAAGCAATTGAAAATCGTGAATTTTCAGAGAAACCGAACTTTAAAAAATGAGCTGCTGAAAACGAGTTGTGATGCCACAATCGTCCATTCCTGATATGGTTACATTGTGCACCAACTTAAGTGGAAAAATAAACAGCCACCCCCGTCCTGGAAGAGTGAATCTATAAATAGATCGTACCCACTTATTTGCAGAGGAAAGGGCTTTTTTTCATCGCGCGTGAGTTGGACGATTTGAAAATGCATTTCCTATAACAGGAGCATTTTAAAAACAAAAATTAATTCTTTAGCAATGAAAAAATGGCAAATTTTTGAGCGTGGCGACTAAGTTAACCTTTTCAACTGGGCATTTTTTATTTTATCCAGTCGCCACGTGGCGAGTGGCGACCGCTAATTTTAATCTTTAACTGTTGGGAGCAGACAGTCTGAGTTGTACGCTTCTGATGGTGTTCTCCACATGCAAACATGTCCTGAGGTGGGGAATAGTGTGAATGTGGATTCATCTAACCACATTACATGCTTTCATGCATCGTCAGTTCACATTGTATGCTCCTGGCACCACTGCTTCAGCCTGGTCACCAGAGGTTTTGTAATAGTAGCTCTGCCAGTGTTCCCACTCAAAAGTAATAAAACAATTCCCTGACTTTTCCAGGTTCTCCATGTGGTTTTTAAAATTTTCCAGAGTGGCATGTTGCAAAGAATTGTTACATTTCATTCCATTCCATTCATTTTTCTCACCAAAGCACACACTTGTAAATTCTTTAAGTAATTTGTCTTTATAAAATGACCTGTTTTTCATTAATAACAACTAACTGTGCACATTATTTTCTGTACCAGAGTTCGTGAACTTTTGTGAATACTACCCACACTCTGTGAGTTGAATAGTTTCAGTTTTTCTATAACACAATGCAGCTAATCTTAATGATGGAATGGCTCTGATCAAAGAAACATGTTTCAAGAGAACCAACAGACAAAGGACTTTGATCCATCATTTGGTTGGTTCTCTTGTGAAGTGTTTCTTCAACAGTAGCCATTGTGCCTAATTGTTCCATGTTATAACAACTGCCTGCAGAAATTGAACAAAAGCTTAATAACTGGCAATTTAAAAAATTCAATTTTGCATCTTTTTTTAGGGAATAAAGCAAATACTTAATATAACTGAAAGTAAGATCTACCAAATTCTAGGCAAGCAGTAATTGCAAGCAAAAGTTTGAAATCTTGAAAAAATAACTTTTTTTTTGGCAATATAAAGTATAAAGTATCCATTGATTTTTACAAAAAAAAAAGGGATAATTTTCCCTGAGTTTTCCCTGATTTTTGGAATCATTTTCAAATTCCCTGAGAATTCCAGGTTTTCTCTGTTTTCCAGGTTGAGTGGGAACCCTGTCTGCCATAAATATCTTGTTTATGCAATTCCCTGCACACTGTTTTCATTGATACTGGGGTCTGGAGATGCAGATTGAGCTCCACACTAATTTTTTCGGCGTCGTGGTCCCTGCACACTGTTTTCATTGATACTGGGGTCTGGAGATGCAGATTGAGCTCTGCACTAATTTTCGGCGCCGTGGTCCATGCACACTGTTTTCATTGATACTGGGGCCTGGAGATGCAGATTGAGCTCCGCACTAATTTTCGGCGTTGTGGTCCCTGCACACTGTTTTCATTGATACTGAGATCTGGAGATGCAGATTGAGCTCCGCACTGATTTTCGGCGTCGTGGTCCTTTCACACTGTTTTCTTTGATACTGGGGTCTGGAGATGCAGATTGAGCTCCGCACTAATTTTCGGCGTCGTAGTCCCTGCACACTGTTTTCATTGATACTGCGATCTGGAGATGCAGATTGAGCTCCGCACTGATTTTCGGCATCGTGGTCCTTGCACACTGTTTTCTTTGATACTGGGGTCTGGAGATGCAGATTGAGCTCCGCACTAATTTTCGGCGTCGTGGTCCCTGCACACTGTTTTAATTGATACTGGGATCTGGAGATGCAGATTGAGCTGCGCACTAATTTTTGGCGTAGTGGTCCCTGCACACTGTTTTCATTGATACTGGGATCTGGAGATGCAGATTGAGCTGCGCACTAATTTTCGGCGTCATGGTCCCTGCACACTGTTTTCATTGATACTGGAGTCTGGAGATGCAGATTGAGCTCTGCACTAATTTTCGGTGTCGTGGTCCCTGCACACTGTTTTCATTGATACTGGGGTCTGGAGATGCAGATTGAGCTCAGCACTAATTTTCGACGTCATGGTCTTCTTATAACAGTTAACAATCCCTTTTAATGCTCTCCTGTCTCTATCACTCAGGGTCGTTTTCCAGCAGCTCTTGTGTTTCATGGAAGAGGTTTTGCCACGAACACGGTATGCTGTCATGACGCTAAAGTCTAGACACAGTAGTTCTAGGGGCACCAACTAGCAGGCCACCAACAATGAGTCCTCTTTCAAAGTCCGTTAGGTTGCTTATTTTGTTGTCACCCTGAAACAAAGTTTGCAACAAGACACTTTAAATGCACTTAAACAGGACCTTGAGGTTCTAAACAAAGCATTTGCAACCAAAATGTGGTGGATACCATTGCGTATTGTAACGTATGCAGCTGCATTACATGTCAGGTATCTGAGCGTGATGTTCACATTATTTGCTCCAACCCCCATACTTTGGGCTTCTCAGCAATGATACCTATATGCCTTTCATGTATTTGTGAAGAATTAATTCTTCCTAGGATTCGCTTACCCTTTATTTCTATCCTTCAGTTAATTTAAATACACTGTATATTGTGGAAGATATGAAGAAAAAATCAGGAAAAACAAAAAATGCTGATGCAAAAGAGAGGGGAGATGAGGACAAATAAAGGAAATTTAACTTCCAAAGTAGAATATATAGATGGAGCTATGCAAGACAGTTCGGAAAAACATAACCGAAGACATGATGAAATTTGATCTGAAGAAAGCAAACGGACATCTCAGTAAGGGAAAAAAAAAACAGATTATGGCACTGAGAAAAGAAGATGATTCTGTAACGAGAAATAGAGGCAAAATTTTGACAAGAGTTAAATATTTCTACACAAAACTATATGAAAGAGATGATACACCTATTTCAGTCATTAAGAAACGTACCAGTACCAAAGGTCCCCTTGTCCTCCCGACAGAAGTTGCACATGCAATTAAGAACATGAAACTGAGAAGAGCTCCAGGAGAACATGGAATTACTGTGTACATTATACAAGAAGCAAGTGGAGAAATAGAAACTACACCCACACAAGTTTTCACTAGATGTCTCAATGAAGGAAAGATTCCTGAGGATTGGAACAATGCTACAATGATCCTGCAACACAAAAAAGGTGATACTGAGGATCTCAAGAACTATAGGGCTCATCAGCCTCCTTTCAGTGGTTTGTAAAATTGTCACTAAGGCTCTTTCATATCGCTTGAAGGTAACATTGGACATGGCCCAACCAAGAGAACATGCTGGATTCAGGAGTGGCTACAGCACCATAGATCATATCCATGTACTGAGAGAACTAATTGAAAGAACGAGGGAATATGAACTCTCATTATACATTACTTTTATTGATTATGAAAAAGCCTTTGATTACGTGAAACCATTAGCAGTTACAATGGCTTTGAAATCCTGTGGTATGAAGATGCTTATATTAGCATTATTAATCACATCTATGAAAATGCAAGTGCAAAGGTTTAGCTATTTGAGGATACAGCATCGACAAAAATTGAAAAGAGAGTGAGTCGAGGCGACACCATATCTCCCAAACTCTTTAACACTGCATTGCAAAATGTCTTTCAATCACTGAACAGAGGCAACAAGGGGATAAAGATTAATTTAGATTATTTAACTCACCTTCATTTTGCTGACGACGTAATCACTTTTGCAACTATCCCTTCAGAGCAGCAGAGTATGATCCAGGAACTTGCTGACAAGAGTAAAGAAGTGGGATTAAAATTGAACTTTCTGCAGACAAAACAGTGCTTTTTCAAAAAATGAAGATTTTGAGATTGATGGGGAAAAGCTATAAAAGCAAGGGTCGCACTGATGAGAAAATTAATTGGCGTATAAAATTTGGTTGGAGAGCTTTTGGAAGAAACTGTTCAAAGCAATAAACCATTATGTCTTAAAAGAGAGTGTTTAATCAATTCTTCATTCCAGTGCTTACATATGGATCAGAGACATGGACCTTAACTAAAAAAGACAAATAAAAAGGATGCAGACAAATGAAAGAAGCATGGAAAGATGATTACTTGGTGTACCCAGGAAAGATAAGAAGACAAACTCATGGATAAGGAAAATGACAAGAGTGGACGACATTACGATCAGAGTTTATAAAATCCCTGAAAGGGCAATGGGCTGGACATGTTACCAGAAGAACGGACCACCAATGGACAAGTGAAATTTTAGACTGGATTCCAAGTAACAGAAAAAGTCCCAGAAGAAGACCACATGGGAGATGAATGGATGAAATTCAAAAGCATGCCGGAGTAACATGGACGAAACAGGCTCAAGACAGACAGTTGTGGAAGAAATTTTGGGAAACATTTATCCAGCAGTGGATTGATAATGGTTGACAATGATGAGAATGATATTGTGGAAGAAGTATTCTTCTCATAAAACTTGGAAAATATGTCACTATAATCATACATGAGACTGACCAAGGAACAGAAAAGCTGAACTTTTTAACGGAGTGAAAAATCAGAACATACGATGAGAAAGTGTGTATATAACTATATAACATAGCATGAGCAAGATGGAGTTGTTCACTCTAATTTATTTAGGTAGATATTTAGATAACACCACTGGGGTTTTTTTTTTTTTGTACTTGCTACAGGGTGATTCAAAAGTCTCTGAACTCTATATTTTAAAACATATTTGCTGTAAAACCATAAAAGATATCAGAGTATTGCTGCTTGTGGCTGTTGTGTGTGACCTTGGGGAACGAGCTGTGCAACGTGACAGTACGTTTACGTGGGCGCTGGCAAGCAGTAACGTTCAGTCAGCCATGAGTCTCACTCAAAAACAGAGAGCCGCTTTTTGTTAGAAGTTTATTTTGCGGAAAAATCTTACCAACGTTGCATCCAGCTCTTTCAAAGGAAGTTTCCTAATGTTCCTATATCAGGGAAAACAACTGTGTATGACCTTTTAAACCGGTTTCGTGAGACAGGAAGCGTTCAAAATAAGCCTAAAAGTGGCCGTCCGTCAAAATAAGCCTAAAAGTGGCCGGACCATGTTTCTGGAGAAAATTCACGTTTCCCTGCAGAGCTCTCCACGGAAGTCACTTCGGCTGCTGTCTCAAGAGTTAGGGGCATCGCATTCAGGCTACTAAACGTCTAAAGCTACGGCCGTAGAAAATTCGAGTAGTGCAAGAGCTACGTCCTTTGGACTCGGAAAAGTGCATTGCCTACTGCCAATGGTTTAAGAGTTTCAAGTGTAAAAATGTGACTAACCAGTTTAACAACACTTTTTTCAGTGAAGAGGCATGGTTTCACTTGAATGGATATGTTAATAGCCAAAGCACTCGCATATGGGCTGCGGAGAATCCATACGCATTGCATGAAGTTGGACTTCACTGTCAGAAAGTTGGAGTGTGGTGCGCCATGTCTAGATGGTGAATTATAGGGCCATTTTGTTTAAACACAACTGCAAATTCTGCTGAGTATGCAGACATCATCCATCAATTTGTAGCGACGCTGGAAGAACACGAACGTTACTGCTGGTTTCAACAAGATGGAGCAACGTGCCACACATCAAACGACACAACGGAGATGCTCCGTGAGTTCTTCCACGATCGGTTAATCTCGAAAAAACTTTGGCCGCCTCGCTCACCAGACTTTTATTTGTGGGGCTATCTGAAGGACACAGTTTACCACAACAACCCTAAGACGGTACAGGACCTGCAGAACAACATCATTACAGCCGTGAGGGACATATCAGCCAACACGCTGAAAAGAGTGTCCGCCGACACATGTCGTCGGGTGAATTTGTGTCTTCAACAGAATGGTAGACAATTCCAGCATCTATTGTAAGGTGGTTTTCATTACCTGTAAGTACGAGTGTCATTATAACAGTATGTAAAAATAGTTATACATCACTATATTCATGGCAGAAATATTTGAATTCAGAGTTTGGGGACTTAGGAATCACCTTGCAGAACATCGGCTCGATTTTTCTCTTGTGTTGCTTTCTTCTCAGCAAGTTCCATGGCCACACTTGTCTTTTGTTGACTCTGCAGCTGCACTGTAACCTTTGTTTAATTTTCCTTTTTGCTGATATCATTCCCTTCCTATTTCTTCACCACTTTTCTAATTATTTATTTCCTTTTATTTCCTCAGATGACAATAATTTAGCCATCATGCTGAAATAACTTTTAGCCAGAGGACCATGAATGCACGATATCAAAGCTTTCACTACTTTAAATAAATAGTGTAACTTACAGAATATGAATACTTTCGAACACCATGCATTGATTCTAATAGATTTTCAAACTTCGTCACTTCTGTTTTTGGAAAATTTCCGTTCCCTTATCAAGCTTAAGTGCAAACATTTATGGGGGAACGCAACATTTAACAAACAACACTGGATAGTGAGAACATCATGGGAAGAAAAAAATACAATCACGGGGAGAAATCTTCACTTCGATCAACTTCCATTTTTGGAAACTTTTCCCTCCATTTTTAAGCTGAAATGAAGTAGTTTTGGAATAAAACCATATATAAGATCAATAATGGGCAGAAAAAACAGCAAAAAAAAAAAAAAAAAAAGATTACGGGAGAAATTTTTGCTTTGTCTAACTTCCGTTTCCAAAATTTCGAAGGGTGGAATTCCGTCCTCAAACGGAAAACGAATCCCCCTCTCCCACTATCCCCTCCAAATTGCCGTTCAGTTGTGTATTCATCTCTAGAATACCCAAAATGCTAACGAAAATGGAAGAATTCTTCGAATCAACAGCTAAGAAACTCATGCCTGAAAAAAATATAGGGAAATCTTTGCGCCGTCCTTAACTTCCGTTTTCGGAAATTGATGCCCACAATTACATGATGAAATACAAACATTTATGCGCTAAAATGAATTTAACAATTTTGGACATGGGCAACATCGTAAGTAAAAAGAAATTACGACTGAAACGGGGAAAAATCTTCGCAGCGTTTAACTTCTGTTTTCGAAAGTTTTGAAAAACAAGATATCATCACCAGACGGAAAATGACCTCTCCCTACCCCCCAAAAATTTATCTTCAGTTCTGCATCGATCTCAAGAATGACCCAAATGATGTTGGAAAAAGTAGAATTCTGCAAATTTGCAGAAGAATCTAATGTATGTATAATTAACATGGCAATCAGACATCTCTGAATTGCCTGTATTTACTGTTTCTCACATAACATTAATTACATCAGAAAACTTGAAAATTACAATGCCCCGGAGAAGGAATCGAACCCACATCTCCCAATTTCCATTCGAACATGTTATTTGTTACACCACCCAGGACCACAAAGTCCCAAGTATCTTGAGTGTTAAGAGTATTGGAATATTCTCTGACCACTTGCTAGTCAAAGCAAATTCTGCTTCCTGGTAGTGTGTTAAGTAATCGCAATATACCCAAGTGACTGGTGATTTACTTAACGCTACATGGGAGTAGAATTTGCTTTGACTAGCAAGTAGTTGGAGAATATTCTGATGCTGTTAACACTCAAGATACTTGGGACTTTGTCCCCATCATAATGTCAAAGCAAATTCTGCTTCCATATAATGCTGTTAAGTAAATCACCAGCCACTCATGTATATTGCTATTACTTAACAATGCTAAATGGGAGCACAATTTGCTTTTACTAGCCAGTGGTCAGATAATATTCCAATTTCCTTAACACTTAGATACTTGGGACTTGGTCTTCACTGCAAGGTCAAAGCAAATTCTGCTTCCACATAGCATTGTTAAGTAAATCACCAGTCACTGGAAGCAGAATTTGCTTTGACTAGTAAGTGGTTAGAGAATATTCCAATACTCCTAACACTTGGATACTTGGGACTTTGTCCCCACCACACTGTCAAAGCAAATTCTGCTTCCATGTAGTGTTATTAAGTAAATCACCAGTCTTCTTCATAAAGATGCTTTGACGCCTGTAAGTTTTCTGTTTACACGTTACATAAAGTGGGTAGTCTGCGGCGGTGCATTAAATTATTCAATTAAGATACGATTCAGTTAAAAGGATTGGGACAGTGGAAGGTATCAGGTGGTGTATATAATGTATATAGTGATTTTAACTGTTTTTTTTTTTTTTTTTTTTAAGGCATTTTATCTTGTGTACGCTCCTGACCTAACTTGAAGTCTTCTTTGGCAATTCTATGAGAATACAACATTGATGAAATAGCCCTAATGGCCAAGTACGATGTAGAGCTTCAAGTGAAATGTAAATAGTAACTCTTAATTCAAGAATTTTTAATTGTTATCTGAAAACCTTTGCCCACTCAATATGAAGTCAACACAGCCAGAACTGAGTTAACCCTAATGACTGGACATCATCGAAGCAGGATACAACTTTTGACCAAAAGGCTCTCAAGTTAACCTTAACAACTGTCCATATAGAAGCAGGATATACCTTTTGACCAAGAGGCTCTCAATAAACTACCGATATGGTATTGAACACACACTTCCATAAGTAACATTCTTTATGATAGAATCACATGAGATATATTGAAATCATCAGTCACTCATGCATATTGTGATTACTTAACAATGCTACATGGGAGCAGAATTTGCTTTGACTAGCCTGTGGTTGGAGAATATTCCAATACTCTCAACACTCAAGATACTTGGGCCTTTGTCCCCATCATAATTTTAAAGCAAATTCTGCTTCCATGTAGCATTAAGTAGATCATCAGTCACTGAGAGCAAAATCTGCTTTGACTAGCAAGTGGTTGGAGAACATTCTGATACTCTTAACACTCACATACATGGGACTTTGTCATCCCGGGTGGTGTAACGGGTGGCATGCTCAAACGGAAATCAGGAGATGCAGGTTTGATTCCTGCTACAGGGTGGCAGAATTTTCAAGTTTTCTGATGTGATTAATGTTTCACGAGAAACAGTAAATACAGGTATTTACAGATGCCTGATTGCTGTGTTAATTATGGTAAACATCATACACTGTGTTGAAAAGTAATATCTGCAAACATAGAAAACATTTCAAAATTACAAAAATGATCAGTTTATCTTCTCCTTTAAAGGCAATTTCTGAAGTATCTTTACTCACCTTTGGTGATCGGTATTCCTCAGGAATGAAGTAATGGCGGACAAAAAGAATGCCACTGCGTAAACAACGGGTGGCAAGCACTTGGGCGATAGCTCTGATAGCATTTGTGTCAGTGGAACTACAAATAAAAAGTACAGTTAAGTTATGATTGATCAAGATGTACATTCCATATACAGTGGAACATGAGTTATATAAAAAAAGTTAAGAGCTCCCAAGTCATTTATTTCATATTTAAGTTTTTTGCAATCAAACTTCCTTTTTAAAATTAGGGTGCGTGTTATATGCCAATAAATACGGTAAGTAGCAGAGGTACACGGCATTGTCTTTTAACAAAAAAATAAATGAATAAGGTTCTAGGCCAGCGCTTTCTGAGCATTTTTCTTGGATTGAATTGTCTGATAGATTTTCACTTTTTGGGACATTCTGTAATTCATGCTGTTGAGGGGTCAGCTTCTCTTAATTTCACTTTCTACGATTTTGGGTCGATTTCTCCAACAGATATTTGCTTTAAGTTAAAATTACATAAATAGAATAAAAGTTTATAATCACTGAAGCGATGAAAGATTTCTGTCTTTAGCATGATTTAATGATTAAAAGATGAGAAATATGTACAATTAAAACCATGAGCACTTTCGAGGCAGCGGCTGCCTCTTCTTCAGATGTGGTGCTTCTTTATTTGATTAACTTGAAATTTATTTGGTTGTTAAACAAATACCATTTGTCCCTTTATTGCACCAATTATATCACAATATAATATTTTAAAATTAACTGGTGCCTTCATGCACTAAACATAAATTATCACAAAGAGTTAAGGGGATGAATTTGTGCGTGTGTGTGTGGGGGTGGGGGGTGGGGTGGGGGTGGTCCAGGTTTCATGGTAGCCTATATCTTCTGCAAGGTCCTATACAATAACCATGCAATATTCTGTTCTCATCGGCCTAAGGGTTTAAGCACAAAGTGTCATGGGGATGAAATTGGGGAGGAGGAGGGAGAGGGGAGCCTAGGTTTCATGGTAGCCTATATTTTTTGAAGGGTGGTCATAAAGCATAACTGTGCAAGATTTGGTCCAGATCAATCAAAG
Organism: Macrothele yani; assembly: GCA_039090855.1. NCBI lineage: Eukaryota > Metazoa > Arthropoda > Arachnida > Araneae > Macrothelidae > Macrothele > Macrothele yani. The sequence goes on along the minus strand of CM077000.1, from coordinate 15,947,189 downwards.
TGTTGAGAAGTGCAAAAGGATATGACTATTTATCTCAATGACTACAGTCTTGTGACGATTATATATGGATTAAGATAATACAACGTATTATCTTAATCTTTACTTTCCGTGGAACGTTTTATGAACAGACTGAAGGTCTAGACATGGGCAGCCCACTGTCTCCTGTATTATGTGAAATCTACATGCGTCAGTTTGAAGAAAAACTTTTCAAACTTGTGAAATTTCACTTATGGATACGATACGTAGACGATACTTTTGTTCTATGGAAGAGAAAACATTCTGAAATTCCGGAATTAGTCAAACTTATAAATTCCATTGATCCTCACATTCAATTCAGCTATGAAACTGAAAATAACGGATGCCTACCATTCCTTGACGTCCTGGTAACTCGCTTATATCAATCTCTCGCAACCACAATTTATCGGAAGCCTTTTGCTATTTTTCCACCTCCACATTCCAAGTCTAATCACCCTTATCAACAAAAACTCAGTGCCTTTTACAGTTGCGTATATCGCGCGATACATATATGTTCAGATAAGGACAGTTTGGAAAAAGATCTTTATTTCCTTAAATGTGTTGCAGTACAGCGAGGATACAACCCTTCCATTATAGACAAGGTTCTGACAAAATTCCGGAAACCGAAGTCCATCTCCACATTAACTCCTGTGATGCGCCCATTGCGAGAGAATTTTGCCATTATTCCATTTTACCGTGACATTGCCTTCAAAATTACAAAAATTCTCAAAACCTTTAATTTTAAGGTGATTTTTAAACCCATAAACAAAATGAGATTTTTAGGATCAAAGGACTGTGTTGAAGGCATTAACTTGTGGGGAATTTATCAAATTCTATGTGAATGGGGCGCTTCGTATATAGGACAGACACGTAGAGCCTTGCATTTTCGATTGAAGGAGCACAAGACCTACATTCGGAATTGTGACCTAAAGCAGTCATCGATGGCTAAACACTGTCACGAAAAGGACCACAGATTTCTCTTTGAAGAAGCAAAACTTATTGACAAGCCAGATTCAACCTCCAAACTTGATAGTTTTTTTTTTTTTTTTGATTGGAGGTTTAACGACCACCGTGAGCAACTCAATGGGCTATAAGCAGTCGCCCGTCCCTAATTTAGGGTCACTGGTTCCAGGGAAGGGAGAGAGCCAGTGCCGTAAGACAAACACAACATCCATGCCAGACCGGGATTCGAACCCGGACCCCTTACGGACGAATGATCAGAGACCAGCGCCTTAGACCACTGCGCCACCGGGGCGGCTTTGATAGTTTGGAAGCTTTCCATATATATCAGAAGTCTTTGCAACTTGTTAATGACATGGCATCCACACCATTTCTATCAAACGCGTGGAAGCATCTAACCAAACATGTGACTGTATACACCATTTATGATGTCATATACAATTTGAATATTTACGTGCCATTCTTCCTGATGAAGCTAGGTCAATACCCAGCAAAACCATGGTCGGCTTGAGAAATAAAAAAAAAATAATAATAAACATTTGTGACAACTACGTTGTATTATCTTAATCTATAGGATTGGATTAGTTAAAAAAAGAAAAGAGGAAAAGAAAGATCAAGAAAGAAAGGAAGGAAGGAAGGAAGGAAGGATGGATGGATGGATGGATAGGTAAACAGACAGAGAGATAGATAAACAGACAGATAAGATAGATAGATAAACAGAGAGACAGATAGATAGATAGATAATAGACGAATAGATAGATTCTTCATTAGTCTTGATATTTATTTTACTGCAGTTTCTATTGCTTTTCCAATTCAGTTGTATGCAATTTATTTATACACATTTTCCTATCATACGTTAAAATTTGGATTATCAAAAATATTTGGTTAATTCTTTTATACATAACCTGGTATGTTATAACTCAAAAGAATCAAGACAGCATTGCTGTGTTCATTCTTGGTGTAGTCGAACCTTTATCTCATCACAGAAAGATATATGTTGTTTACTTTGGTTTGGATAAAAAAACTGGTTTCAAATTTCACGACTCACACACATAAACCGATGAGCCATTTCATTATGACCACCCCCAGCCTAGAGAAATGAGCACGCCTGGAGACCGAACAGTGACGCAGGTGAAGTTCACAGAGCAGAACTTCACCTGCACCACCAGTAGAGTGTTCGGAATCAGAATGGTAAAAGCTGCCAATTTATCGGAGTTTGATAAAGGACAAATTGTGGTGGCATGGCGCCTCGGAACCACTATCTCAGAAACGGCCTGGCTCGTGGGTTGTTCACGTGATGCTGCAGTGAGTCCGTATCAAAAGTGGTGCACATATGCCCAAATGACGAACCGTCGTCCATCTCTGTGTGTTGTCCGCAGCTCCTTGATGCCAGAGGGGAGCGGAGACTGTCGTGCATTGTTCACAGTGACCGCAGCTACAACAGTGGTGATGTCGCAGCACACAGTTTATCACAGCCTGCTGTGCATGGGCCTGAATAGCCGAAGACCCAGCTGGGTACCCATGCTCACTGCACGTCATTGCCAACAAACGCATGAAATGGGCCCAAGATCATCAAGATTGGACTGTGGATGATTGGAAAAAAGTGGCCTGGTCTGACCAATCAAAATTCCTGCTGCATCGCGTAGACGGCCGAACGTGGAATCGCCAATTACAAGCGGAGGCCATGGTACCTGGATGCACTGTTGGGCTGAAACAGTCTGGCGGCGGTGGTGTTATGCTGTGGGTGATGTTTTCTTGGGACACTTTAGGCCCCCTATCCCAACAGCATAATCCCCGACAGCTGTCAGGAATCTGAACATCGTTGCAAACCAAGTTCACCCGTTTGTGGCAATTGTGTTCCCTGCCACAATCATCAAGGAGTGGTTCGAGGAACATGCCGGTGACTTTCTGTTAATGCCCTGGCCTCCATATTCACCTGACACGAACTCAATCGGATATTTGTGGTTGGACTTGGAAAAGCGGGTTCACGCTAAATCACCACCACCACGAAGTGTACGGCAACTGGAGGACCTGCTGTTGACATTATGGTACCAGATACCCCAGAATATCTATCGCCAGAGTTTGCCGCAAAAATAATTTGAAGGAGTATTTTTACTCCTTTGGAAAAATTTAGGGAGTAATTTTTAAAAGTGAGGAGTATTTTAGAAAAATTAATGAGTGAAATAAAAAAAGTGTGAAAACACTGGTAAATTATAAAAAAAAAAATTTTTTTCCTATTAAAAAACATTTCACTACTACTGAATGCATTTGGACATTTTGCTTCTTTTTTTAGTTAAAAAAAAATATATATATAATACATAAATAACGTAAACACTACAAGCGCATGGAAAGTAATCCCTGGAAATTCTTTGTACCATTTTAGTAAAGAACAAGAATGAATTTCCAACTTTGACGTCAATATAACACAACGCATTCTTCATTTTCTAATGAAGTGTCCAAGTTCGTTGGCTGCTTTCGTATTTCCACCACTAGTTTTTCTGCAGATTTCATTGTTTCCTTCCTCTGCGTTTTTTCTTTTCTACACCATTGGACTGAGCCTAGGCGAAAAAAAAAAAAAAAAAAAAACCTTTAAAGTACGCTGTTTCGGCACATCGTTCGATACTACAGTGTCTGATAAAGCTTTTTCAATCTCTACAAATCACGACCACGTACCACCGTCATGACGAAGTACAAATCACGACTCCACGACCACAAGCAAGGCGCTCCGCGATTGCGAAAGCGTACTTCACTCGTCTGATCAAGCACGAGCTGTAGCAGCAATGACAGGAGTTTTGCGATGCGGTTGCGCTCCCGATCGTGATGAGCCGATGACGTCAAGGTAAGGAACGATGTCTCCCTGACGTCGCGCCCTGGCTGGCTGGCGGCTGGCGGGTCAGGCCACCAAAGCTCCGGTCGTGCCAAGAAAACCACGGCCAGGTATGGTTGTCTACAACGTGAGATCTGGCCTGATGTAACAAAGGATACCGCTGATCATATGTTTGAAATACAAAATTCGAATAAAAAGCTGAAAATAAAAAAAATTTCAGCTTAAAATTCTCGATTCGTATTTTTACGCGTTGGCAAAATTTCAATGCGTAAACACACTTTTCAATGCGTCCTAGACGCGTAATTACGCATTTTGGCGAACTCTGCCTATCGCCATCTCATCAAATCGATGCCTCGCCGAGTGGCTGCTGTTTTGCGGACTAAAGGGGGTCTTTACAGCTTATTAAGTAGGTGGTCATAACGTAATGGCTCGTCGGTGTATTATATTCTGAAAAACACAAAATGGAACAAATCATAATGCCAGCTATGTTAAAGATATTTTAAAATATAAGGAAAGATATTTTCGAGCATGCGAAAACACAAAACACACACTTCAGCTTTAAACAAAAAGCATACAAAACACTACAGCAGCAACTGATAATTGAGAACAGTTTAAAAAAGAAAGCACAATACCTGTACAGCTGCTTTCGTATAGCCCATTCTTGGGTTGATGCCGAGATGATAGTCCTTCCACTGTTATGCACAACTTTTGCAGAAGTGTGTTTTGCATTTTTTTCAAAATATAACCTGAAAATTTGTTTTATTTTTTTTTAATTTATTTTAAACCATCTCTGCTAGTGAATTCAAGTTTCATTCAACACAAAATACACACACAAAAAAAAAAAAAAAAAAAAAGGATGAAACCGAGTAGCTGAAACCATGCAAGGAAGATGAATACATATTGAAGCTATGCATATTTCCCAACAAAAATAAAGTAAATCCCAAAAAAGAAATTTCGATGTAACAAAAATGGGTAATGGTGCATCATTGTTAAAACCATTGTTGAAATCTGATCATGTTGCATGCTGCCCCATGAAGTGATGCAACAATAGAACTTTACTTTCATTGTTACTTCACAATATATCTTACTAAACTATTACCAAACATTATTTCATCACATTGTATGTAAACGTAACAATATCTAATTGCGATCAGTGTAAATTACAAAAACCTCAAGCTGAATGTGATAAAAGCCATTACAAAAATGCATTTTGATGTATGCATCTTTCCCAACAGTAGTAAAGCATGCGTCATAGTGAAATTTTGCTTCCTTCAGCTGCCCTCCTTACAAGGGGGGTACCTGCTATTGATGAAGTTTTAAATTGATGTATAACACGATAGGGTGCAATCTGTAGATGTCCTAGACCAAAAGTTACCAATCCCCCTCACTAACAGATTTGCGATTCAACTTTTCTTTTTATCTTAAGGTCAGACTTTAGCCTGTTCATGCGCACATGGACTGTCGTAGCTTTGTTGGTGTCAGGGCAGGGCTTGAAAAAACCCAGCCCACTTGGGTTTTTCTTTTCTTCTTGGATTTCTAATTTGCATAGCTGAAATTCATTTGGAAATTCCAATTACCAAATATTGGAAATTCCGAAGTTTTAAAATATTGGAAATTCCAATTTATCATATTTTCAGTGATGGAAAGTTGCAAAACCATTTTTGGAGCAGGTAGAATACATTTTTGGAGCAGCAAAATGTGTTTTGGGAACAGGTGAAACACATTTTTGGAGCAGATAAAATACATTTTTGGTGTAAGAAAAATTTTTTAGAGCAGGTTAAATATTAGTATATAGAACAAACTCTTAAGCAAAATTTTTTTTGGAAATAGATGCGCCCTATTCAAATTTAAAACATCTTGCATTGAAATACACACACACACATATGCAAACATTTTAGTTTTCAAATAGATCAAAAAATGTATAACCATAGCAGGATTTTATTATTAATCATTTATTTGATTTTTCGCTGCTTTTCTCAATATTTAATTGCTCACTTCTATAGTCTTTTCTAATTTTTTAAGATAATTAGCAATGTTTTGTTTTGCTATATTAATCCACTTTTTATTGCACTCATGTCTTTTTTTTTTATGCCACATTCAATGTTCATCTCAGCATTGTTTAATATTTTATGAGGGAATCCAACTGCTGCAAATGTTCAGCTTCTTCCCATTTCAAATCACCTTGTGAACGTTAAATTTCTTCTCTTTTTTGCTTGTTTTGCTGCATTTTTTCAGCACTAATCTGCTCTTGATATTTTTTCCAGGATTCTTTATAAGCTGTCAGAAGTTTTTTGGTTACATTAATTTTACTCACATCTCCATTTAATCTTTTGACATGATCTTTGTGCTTCTTGCTCTCCGCATGACGCCTACAATCATCGCGGCCGCCTTGCGACAGGCTAAAATCGCAGCCACATGGCTTATAAAACGTGATTCAGCAAAACTTTAGATGCTTCATAAAAAGGCCATTCTTCACTATACATACCGCGATACACTTGACGATAAGTTTTATCTGACTTCATTCTTTTTGTTGTCATAGCTGTTTCACTGCTACGTTTCATTTCATTTTAATCTAAATTAACCCTTTCCACTCAAATAATTTCACCCATACTCACACAGAACTCACATTTTTTTTTTTCCTTTTCTGCAGTAGAGGCCACAACTTAGCAGTGAAAGTTCAGCTTTAGCTCACTAGCCCCGACATAGGAGCTATAGAGGCATCATCAGCGTAGCGGCTGACACCCGACCTATTTGGCAAAAAAGAAAAGTCTCGTAAGCGTTGACATGCAAGCTATAGAGGCGTCATCAGCATGGAGGGTGCCACCTGACACGTGCGATATTCGGTGAAAAATGTCTCGCTAGCCCTGGCCCACGAGCTATAGAAGCGTAATGAGCAAAGAGGATGACACGCAAGCAATTCGTCGAAAAAGAAATGTCTCACGAGCGCCAACATGCGAGCTATAAAGGCATCATAGGCAGATAACACCCGAAACACGCGAGCTATTCGATGAAAACGAAATTCCTTGCGAGAGCCGACATGCGAGCCATAGGGGCGTCATCGGTATGGCCGGTGACATCAGAGCTATTTGGTGAAAACGAATTTCCTCGCGAGCCATAGAGGTATCATCGGCATGGCGGGTGACACCCGACACGCAGATGACGTTTCTTTTCTTTATCCAGTGAAAAAGAAACGTCTCGCGAACCCCAACATGCGAGCTATAGGGGCGACATCGGCGTGGCGAGTGACACCCAACCTATTTGACGAAAAAGAAATGTCTCGCGACCACCGACATGCGAGCTATAGAGGCGTCATTCGGCATGGAGGGTGCCACCTGACACGTGCGATATTCGGCGAAAAAGAAATGTCGCGCAAGCCCCGACCCACGAGCTATAGAAGCGTAACGAGCGCAGCGGATGACACTCGACACGCAAGCTATTCGGCGAAAAAGAAATGTCTTGCGAGCCCCAACATGCGAGATATAGAGGCATCATTGACATGGAGGGTGACACCCAACACGCGAGATATTCAGCGAAAAAGAAATGTCTCGCAAGCCCCGACATACAAGCTATAGAGGCGTCATAGACATGGCGGATGACACCCGACCTATTCGGCGAAAAGAAATTCTTCGCGAGCGCCGACATCCGAGCCATAGAGGCATCATAGGCGTCGCGGATAACACCCGACATGCGAGCTATTAGGTGAAAACGAAATTCCTCGCGAGTGCCGACATGCGAGTCATAGAGGCATCATCGCAGCAGGTGACACCCGACACGCAGGTGACGTTTCTTTTTCTTTATCTGGTGAAAAAGAAACGTGTCGCGAGCCCCGAGCTATAGGGGCGTCATCGGCGTGGCGAGTGACAGCCGACCTATTCAACGAAAAAGAAATGTCTCGCGACCACCGACATGCGAGCTATAGAGGCGTCATCGGAGTGGCGGTGAGCTATTCGGCGATTTCGTAATGTTGGGTGGAAAGGGTTAAAAATGTTTGCACTGAAATTTTCGCAAGCACAAAGCCACATGCAATCAATGTAAAGAGTTGGCAAAAGGCACTGAGCTGAGCTCCCGCTCGACTTTTGCGCACAGTACTCTAAAATGGCTGTATGGAAAATCACGTGACAACTCCGCCTCCGTTGGCAGGGGAAGTCAGAACATTGAAGGCACATAAGGGACTATCCGTAAAGTGCGGTTTTTTCGACCAAAAGACGGTAAAAAAATAGAAATTGCGTGCAGGAATCTTGCGAGGGCTTTTCCGTAGTTTTTTCGGGTGACTTCTGTAAAACCGTAAGATGGAGTGAAAATCCGTAAAAGTTGTTACCTCTGAATACCTATGAATCCTTTAGAAACAGAAACATTGTACCCTGCCACGGGAGAGCCATTTTCAGTCGTCCTCTGCATCAACGAAATAGCTAATGACTGACCTTATGCTGTATTTACGTAATCGCGCACCTCGCCCGGAATGAAATAACTGCGCTATCCCCAAAAGCAGGGAACGACATATAAACAATCTCAACTGCACAGCACTCCGAAAGACCACCAAATTATCAGTAAACAATCTCCATCAGGATTTCATAACGTACAGCATCGTTTCTCCTACATACCACGTGATTACAACAAAACTCCTCCTCCATAAGCAAAAAACAAAACAATTTAATTTCCTACATCGCAAAAATCGTTGTTTTTTCGTTACTTTTGCCGAAAAACAACGAATTAGAAGGTAGGTGAAAAGCATTCCGAAATTTTGGGATTGGAGGTTTGATTAAGCATCGTTTTCACCAAATTACGCATAGACCTTAATAAAGCGTCATTCGATTCGACATTTAAAACGGCATTTTTTTCCATGAAAACATTTTTTTCGCTCGGCAATTTTTGCTGTGGGTTGCTGTTTCGGCGCAGTTGGGCGCAAATATTAAAATTTTTTGTAATTTGTAGCAGTACGGCACAAACTTTCCATCACTATATTTTATTAGTTCATTTTTTTTAAACTATTGTTACTTTTTTTTTCTTTTTCCTGTGTTACTTTTTCACTTCTTTTTCTGCTTCAGCAAATTCACTTTAGTGTTGTTGTTTTTTTTGACATTTTTCATTTGCCATAAATTCATCAAATCACAACAAATCCACTGCAAAAGAGGGGGGGGCATAAGAAAAATTAAAAAATTATAGTGGAAGAGAGGAAATTTAAAAAACCCAGTGCAAGGTTGATGATTAAGAATAAAATGGTGCATAGAAAACGAAAATCTAAATCTCACTGACAAAACAAACAACAATAGTTTCTCATAAGTCTTGTACCACTCTTAAACATTATGTTCATATGAATTGGTAATATCAACACAGAATATTTATAAAAGTGGTAAGAACTAGAAATTTAGTATATATTAGTTTAATCTAGGGTTGGTAAGTTTTTGCCAAAGGTGGGAAAAAAAAAAAAAAAAAAAGAGGTAAAAACTGGGAAAAACTGTCCAGGCAAAAATAGGGATTTACTGTGTTTATTTGCAGGACATATCTAGCAGAGTTGTATAAAAATAAAACGTATCTGTGTATGCAACCATTGAAACAGAAAATTTGCTGCAAACCCACAAAGCAAGAACCACAGTAACAATAGAATAAGATTATTTAAAGAAAAATTGATAAAATAATAAATAATTATTAGAACATTACAGATTTCAATGAGGACAAAATAAGTACATTACAACTGAATGTGCAGCAATGTGTGTGAAATGGACCTTTATGGCAAAATATTAAAATATTGGACTATGAACCTCATAAAAACAGGACTAATTAAAGAAAGCTTTTATATCCAGAAAAACAGTTCCACTAATGAACCTTCAAAAATTATAAATTGCATTTTCAACAACTTAAATTAAAAATAGTAGACTCACAAAATACATAAAGAAAAGATTTTAATTTAATAACAGGCAACTACAAGAGGAACCTGGCAATAAAATTTAAATTCTTTCTGTGTAAACGAAAGTTTTGATACAGTTCCTATACACTGGGAACAAACAGGTTTTCCAGAAATGTCTGTAAAAACAAAAAAACTCGGAAGATGTGGAAAATAAGTGAAAGTTGTTCATTAAAATAGAATTAAGTATGAGTAAAGCCTAGATGTTTTAATTGCTGTAGATAAAAAATATTTTTATTTTTTTGAAATCTACAAGCACAAACTATCTGCAAAATCTGCTAACCATTTGGAAACTATCCACGTAAAGTCTACATTCTGCAACTCTGGGTTTAGGTACATATTACTCATAACCGTTTTTTTTTTTTTTTTTCTTTTAATAACACACCATGTTAAAGTAGGTGAATATAACTTTCACTGATTTTGTCTGAATAGGCAACTCGTTAATGATTTCGTTCTTGTTAATCTACTCTTACAAAAGCTACAGCAGAATATATAACAAAACTTACTTGTTCCAGTATTGAACTGTAGGTTTATCAAGAATGAATCCATGCGGCTTCACTTCCAGAAGCATTTGTTCTAAGTTTCGAGGATTTCTATTGATAAATTCTTGATTGAAGCAGTCATTTTTCCTAAGAGACTCATCAGCTTCAGGTTTCACGACATTACTGGGGTCAATCTCTAAGGAATAAATAAGAATAAGCAATATAAAGACATGCCATTAATGCAAAACTTAATGTAACAACAAGCACAGCCATAGCTGGGAGTAAATATATAGACTATTTGTGTAGTATATGACTATTCTGAGAGGGGATTCCCTCTCAGAATAGTCATATACTACTGGGGTAAATCCAAGCACCATTTGATACAGTTGGACGGTAGCTTCACAAAAATATCTTTAGCTCAAGGTTGAAAACAGCAGGCTTTATGCAACGATGCCTCAATACACACAGAATTAAGTGAGAAACACACAGAGTTACGCATAATAATAACATACATTAAGCGGCCAAGCTTTCGAACATTTTATGACCCTGTTCACTCATGATTAACTGAATCAGAGGACTGGTTGCTAGAAAAACAATGTGAATTGGAGGTGCAGAAACTGTTCACTTTATGGCAACAGTAAGTAAAAATTTTCTGGAAGTTTGTATTTCTTTGCGGAGCTAACCTCTGAATCTCAGAGAACAGCTTAGTGGTACAGGGTGATCCATTTAAACCAGTACCATGTGATTTACTTATAACTTTTTTTTAAATAACAACAAAAACATAAGGTAAGTTGAGAATTATACATGTGGTACTGGAGAATCATTTTATCAAAGCAAATGTTGGAATTGTCCTCCATTTTCTTGTAAACACAGTTGAACACGCCACACCATATTCAGTGATGTCTCATGTAGAGTACGAGCAGTAACATTGCCAATTTCAGTCGTGATTGTTTCACGCAATGCATCCAATGTTTTCAGATGGGTTTTGTAAACTCTATCCTTTAAGTAGCCCCATAAAAAAGTCAGGGGAAGTTAAATCCGGAGATCGGGGAGGCCATGTTTTTTGAAATTAATCTGTCATCAAAGAAGCTGGTTATGAGTTCCATTGAGGCTTTCGATGTGTGACACGTAGCACCATCCTGCTGAAAGTAGCCCTCTGTCAATTCAATGTCATCAAGTTGTTCCACAAATTCATTGAACATGCAGCAATAAACGTTAGTGTTAACAGTCTCAGAGAAAAAAATGGGGCCAATCATTTTCGTAGACGAAACCGCACACCATACACCAACCTTTTGTGAATGCATCGGTGTTTCACACATAACGTGTGGGTTTTCGGCAGCCCAGTATCTGCTGTTTTGCGAATTGACGTAGCCTGACAGATGAAACCAGGCTTCAACCATGTGATGGAGAGAATATCAGATCGCAAATTAAGAAAATTTTGAAACCATTTGCAGTAACTTACTCTCTTTCCCTTGTCCGGTTCCTGCAGCTGATGGATTACATGCACTTTAAATGGTTGAATATTCACTTTTTTTGCTGCCCTTTGACAAGTTCCATACGAATATCCTGTCTGTTGGCTTAATCTGTGCAACGATTTCGTCGGAGATTGAAGTAAATGTTTCCGAACATCGTCCACACGCGTTTGGGGCATCGGAGGGTGATGTCTACCGCTACCACTGAGAAGAGAACCAGTTTGCTCCAGTTTTTTTACCATCGACATAATTGCTGACTTGCTTGGCACTTTTCGAACTCCAACAAACTCTCCTCGAAAAGCTTGTTGCGTTTTGATGACAGGATTGGTTACCCAATACGATTTCACTAAAAAACATGCTCTGGAACAGAGTACTGCATGTTTCCGAATGCACGCAAGTGAATGACAATGCAACAACAAACAAATCACGAGCTGAGTTACAGTTACGGTTAACAATCTTCTTCACGGTGGCGGTTTTCATTCTCCAGGAGTTGCTGCTTCTATTGAAAAAAAGAAGTTCCTTGCGTGATACCTTGCAAAAATGTAAGGTTTTTTTCAGGGTACTGGTTTAAATGGATCACCCTGTATGATGATGAGGAGAAACTGTTGCCAGATTTTAGTAGACAGCTCCAAATAAATGGGATTTGGTGAGGAGTTTCAAAATTGCAATTTTTGGTAACAATGCTTACTTGAAAACATAGAGATGCTTTGTTAATAAAATAAGCAAGATTTTTCTTGAAATTGGCGAAGAAGAAAAAGCCGAACTTTTTAAGTGGGAGAAAAATCAATACGTGTGGCAAGAACACTGATTAACTTCTGTTTATCTTTTGTTGATTCTGCAGCTGCACATCAACCAATCTTGATTGACCATTCTTGATTTCTTCATTTCAACTTTTCTTTTTTTATGCCCTCTGATGACAATAATTTCATCTATCAAGCTGAAAGAACTTTCAGCCTGAGGGACCATGAATGCATGATATCAAAGGTTCCACTATTTTAGATAAATAGTGTAACTTTGAGGGTATGAATACTTTCATGCACCAATTCTTATGAATTTTCCAATTTCGTCACTTCCGGTTTTGGAAAATCCCTCCTACATCAAGCTTAAACACAAGCACTAATGGGGGAAATATTATTTAACAACAACACAAGATAGTGGGAACTGGGAACATTGCGGGAAAAATAAATTGCGATTTCGGGAGAACTCATGATAATTAACACATCTCCGAATTGACTGTAATTACTGTTTCACACGTGAATTGAATCACATCAGAAAACCTAAAATTTCATCGCCGTGGAGTGGGAATGACGTATTACTATGACGTATTTACCACGTATTATGAGAAGAATATTTCTCCAACTCTGAAATTCGGGAGAACTCTTCACTCCATTCGAATTCCGTTCCTGGAAAATTTGCCCCCATTTGCAAATTTGTAAGCTGAAATACAAATATTTATAGAATCAAATGATATTTAACAACAATACTTAGTAGAAGGAACATCGCTGGGGGGAGGGGGGGTTACATCACTCCGCTGACTCTTCATTTCCGAAAGTTTCCCAAGATGGAATTCCATCATCTGACCCTACCCCACCTACGTCACCTCCAAAATTCCAAAATTTCTATTCAGCTGTGCATCGATCTTGTAAATGACCCAAATGATAGCTTAATGGAAAAGGCGGAATTCCATGAATCCACAAAAAAATCTCACGCCTGAAGATTACAGGGAAATTTTCATGCTGCCTAACTTCCATTTTCGCAAATTGTTGCCAACAATTTCAAGCTGAAATGCAAACATTTATGCAATAAAATCATATTTAACAGCAATACTGGACAGAGACAGCAGAGCAAGAAAACAGCATCACGATTAGGGGGGGGGGTTCACTACATAATTTAACTTCCATTTTCAAAAATTTTTAAATGTGAAACATTGCACCCAGACTGAAAATGGCAGTCTGAAATGGCAAAAATTCTGTTCAGTTTTGCATCGATCTCAAAAATGACCTGCATGATGACAAAAAGGAGGAAATCCGCAAATCTGCAAAGAATCGTATGTATGCTGAAGACACCTCTGTAGTTCGTAGTTCCCCTTTAAAAAAAAAAAAAATGTCTATTTTATTAACAAAGCGTCTACATTTTCAGGAAATCATTGAAATTTTGTTTTTAAAACAAGAACTGCAAATCACAAATCCCTCAGCAAATCCCATTTATTTGGATCTCTCTACTAAAATCTGGCAACAGTTCCGGCACCTCCAACACCCTGTCATTTTGGCAGTTGAAAACCTTTCCAACAGTGAAAATTTTTCAGTAAACCTTCCAATTGTGGCCCAGAAATAGTTTTCTGAAGCAACGATAGATGGCGACACGTTATCGCTACATCGTAAAGCGTTGTGAAAGTGGCAAAGGAAGCGAATAATATGGATTAAAGATGGCCCTTAAAAGGACCTTTATGAATGTACATTGTGGCATATGTGTGAAATATTTATTATGACGGAAGAATAAGTTTTCCTCATGAATATGAAACTCTACCTAGCAGAATAAAAGCAAGAAAAGTTTTATCCGCCAGAGAAGAACTTCCTGATCACACGAAGCAGGACTTCAAAGCATAGTTCTGAGGAAAGACGGCAATTCCGTCGGAATAAATATTCCATAATATGCCCACTGGTCCGTCATAATGGTTGTTCCTGGCTCGACGTGATTTCAAAGATGCAAAGAATCCAGGTGACCTAGACAAGACGACCACAGCTGTACTTGCGTTTTCCCACTTTGGCTTCGTCCACTTCGACGATGATTCTATCACCACCAAGCCTTCCTACTATATCCATAGGAATATGAGCATAAAAAAACCACGTACCAAGAGAACAAAGTGACGTAAGTAGCTATAACGCATTTAACGTGAAAGGAGGAGAGGGAAGTACTACTGTGGCACCATCTATCGGAGCGGGTCACTTTTGGAAGGTTAGCCAATTTTTCCATCAGAGAAAAGGATCTGTCCATGGCGATTGTCTGCATAACGCTGCAGCAAACGTTTATCTTGCAGCACCCTCTGCTGCTTTAGTTGTGGGCTGAGGAAGTGCCTTGAATGCCACCAGTAAGCTTTCACCCTTAGGTCACTCCGCAGCACGCATGACATCGACATTCTTCAAATGTTCAGCTCACGAGCCATCACTGATTGTTTTCTGACAGGATTTTGTCAAATACAGGCTGCCACTGCTTACCAGGTGAGCAATCCTTTCTAGGGCAGTCAGCAACAGTCCCAGTCTCAAAAAACCTTTTTATAGTCCAGCAGACAAAAATTCGGCTGATTTTCAGTTTCTTCAGCATGTTGAAAATCTCGGAAGCTGATTTTCCAACCTTTTTTATAGCCTCGCAGACAAAAATTCGGCTGATTGTAAGCTGCTTCAGCATGTTGAAAATATCGGAAGCTGATTTTCCAACCTTTTTATAGTCCGGCAGACAAAAATTCGGCTGATTTTAAGCTTCTTCAGCATGTTGAAAATCTCGGAAGCTGATTTTCCAACCTTTTTATAGTCCGGCAGACAAAAATTCGGCTGATTTTAAGCTTCTTCAGCATGTTGAAAATCTCGGAAGCTGATTTTCCAACCTTTTTTATAGCCCAGCAGACAAAAATTCGGCTGATTGTAAGCTTCTTCAGCATGTTGAAAATATCGGAAGCTGATTTTCCAACCTTTTTATAGTCCGGCAGACAAAAATTCGGCTGATTTTAAGCTTCTTCAGCATGTTGAAAATCTCGGAAGCTGATTTTCCAACCTTTTTATAGTCCGGCAGACAAAAATTCGGCTGATTTTAAGCTTCCTCAGCATGTTGAAAATCTTGGAAGCTGATTTTCCAACTTTCTGCAGCACTATTACAGCAACAGGATTTTCATAATCACCCCTCTCCATGACAAGTACTTCATGAAACACGTTATCTCATCTATGACTGAAAGCACAATGGTTCACCAGCTCCTACATGCCTCCTGGCTGGCTGGTGATGTTGCACGCCGGTTGTGTGCCATCTGTTGAACGTTTGTAACAGCATTTATACTTTGCCTGACTTGTTTTCACATTTTTAGTAAAATTATGTCAAAAAATGGAAGTAAAAACTGACGGGTTCCATTTCAACTCAGGTAGGGTCGTACCATCATGGTCTCAGATTTCTCTAAAAAAATTAAGGGGTGTTCCTTGACTAAAATAAGGTGACCCATATTTTTTCTTTTGGCAAGAAAAAATTTTCTCTTCGAGATAGAGGGTTTCAGATCTTGCACCGTCAAACAAGCTCTTTAGAAAACGGTTATTTTTCCTAACTTCAGCGAGTCATTGCAGCAGAGTTAAAAGAGATATCGTGTTCTTGTATTTTTTTTTTTACATTGTGTGTATAACATATGATAATATATGGTGCTAATATTTGCTACACATCGTATGATTAAAATTTTAAAAAACCATAAACTTTATGATTTTTAAAAAAATTCGAATTTTTTAAGTTTTTTTTTAAACAGGTTTGGATGGAGTTTTTTCTATATTAGTTTTTTTTTTTGTTAAAGACGTACAAATGTGCACTTTATTTGTAATTTTTTGTGTGTCTGTGAAACTGCTAGTTTCCGCGTTTCAGCAGCGTTAAAAACAGCCGATTTTGAAAAATCTCTAACTTTGCCAACGATTTTCTCACAAAAGCCCTTTTTTAAAATTCTGAAAATTAAATCCCTGTTTTATTATCAACAGGAGAATATCTGTGTCAATTTTTACGGACCTAAAATCGCCCGTTTTCGAGTTAGACGCGTTTGAATTTGGTTTGAAAACTTACGATTTCTCTGTGTTCTAAAGGCGCCATTTTGGAAAAATCTCAGGCGCAAAGTACGTATTCCCTTACTCGAATGAGAGTGTTGGATCCATCCACCCCATCTTACCCTGAGCGATAACATGGCCAAAAAACGGTCTTGGAAAAAAATAACAAATCTATATATGTATATAGAGAGAATTGAATGTATGTCTGCTAAACAAATTTGCAGTTTTCAATTTAGAACCATCAAACTTGGTATACTATCTCATGGTACCCTAACTTAGACCGTAGACGGTTTTTGGAAGGGGTCGGAGCCCGGGGTCAAGGGGCCCCACACAAAATTTCCATAAAATCTACAGTTTTCAATTTAGAACCACCAATTTTTTTTTTTTTTTATTGGAGGTTTAACGACCACCATGAGCAACTCAATAGGCTATAAGCAGTTGCCCGTCCCTAATTTAGGGTCACTGGTCCCAGGGAAGGGAGAGAGCTAGTGCCGTAAGACAAACGCAACATCCATGCCTAACCGGGATTCGAACCCGGACCCCTTTCAGACGAGTGATCAGAGGCCATCGCTTAGACCACTGCGCCACCGGGGCGGCCTCCAAATTTGGAATACTATAGCATC
The DNA here is from genome assembly GCA_039090855.1 of Macrothele yani. Taxonomy (NCBI): domain Eukaryota; kingdom Metazoa; phylum Arthropoda; class Arachnida; order Araneae; family Macrothelidae; genus Macrothele; species Macrothele yani. Next base: position 15,930,127 of record CM077000.1, on the reverse strand, counting down.
GTACTCCAACTTAGACCGCAGACTGTTTTCGGAAGGGGTCGGAGCCCTGGGTCAAATGGCCCCCACACAAAATTTCCGTAGAATATACTTGTATACTATAATGCCCTAACTGAGACCGTAGATGGTTTTTGGAAGGGGTCGGAGCCCTGGGTCAAAGGGCCTAACGCAAAATTTCCGTAAAATCTAGTTTTCAATTTAGAACCATCAAATTTGGTATACTTTTTCTTGGCACCCTAACTTCGACTAGACGGTTTTGGGAAGGGTTCGGAGCCCGGGGTCAACCTCCCCCCTCACAAAATTTTCGTAAAATTTTTTACAAAGTTAGGGTGCCAAGAAAAAGTATACCAAATTTGATGGTTCTAAATTGAAAACTAGATTTTACGAAAATTTTGCGTGGGGCCTTTTGACCCCGCTCCGACCCACCCAGGGCTCTGCCCCCCTTCCAAAAACCATCTACGGCCTCAGTCAGGGCACTATAGTATACAAGTATATTATACGGACATTTTGTGTGGGGGCCCTTTGACCCACGGCTCCGACCGCTCCCAAAAACAGTCTGCGGTCTAAGTTAGGGTACCATGCTATAGTATTCCAAATTTGGTGGTTCTAAATTGAAAACTGTAGATTTTATGGAAGTTTTGTGAGGAGCCCCTTGACCCCGGGCTCCGACCCCTTCCAAAAACCGTCTATGGTCTAAGTTAGGGTACCATGAGATAGTATACCAAGTTTGGTGGTTCTAAATTGAAAACTGTAAATTTCTTTAGCAGACATACATTCAATTCTATATACACTGATGGAAAAAAAAATCCCAACACCAAGAAAGGGTTGTGTTAGATAAACGACAGTTGGTAGGCGGTGAGAGTACATCTGGAAGATGACGTCTATGCAAATTTCGCGCTCGGCGCATACGTGTGGCGCTAGTAGCGCTCCTCGGAACATGCAAAGCAGGTTTGCTGTAAATACGCGCTGTAACGTTCGTGAGCGTTAGTTATCGTTGAGATTCGACGCAGTGTGTTGATGTTAGCCAAGAATGCCTTTAAGAAGACGAAGAACCTATTATCAACAGCTCACGGAGTTTGAACGAGGTCGTGCAATAGGGCTACGAGAAGGTGGATTTTCTTTCCGCAATATTGCAGAACGACTTGGCAGGAATGTAGCCACTGTGCATGATTGTTGGCAGCGGTGGTCAAGGGAAGGTACTGCCTCAAGAAGACCGGGTTCCGGCCGGCCACGTGGCACTACTGAGAGGGAAGACCGCCGTGTACGGCGTATGGCTGTGGTGCATCGTACTGGATCTGCGGCAATAATTTGAGCTGCAGTTGCCACCACAGTGACACAACGAACAGTACAAATCAGTTACTTGAAGGACAGCTCCGAGCCAGACGCCCTGTAGCGTGCATTTCACTTACTCCAAACCACTGCCGTTTGCGACGTCAGTGGTGTCAAGCTAGAGCTCATTGGAGGACGTAGTGGAGATCTGTTGTGTTTTCTGATGAAAGCTGGTTCTGCCTGGGTGCCAGTGATGGTCGTGTGTTGGTTAGAAGGCGGCCAGGTGAGCACCTGTGACCAACCTGTCTGCGGCCGAGACACACTGGACCTACACCTGGAGTTATGGTCTGGGGAGCAATTTCCTATGACAGCAGGAGCACTCTCGTGGTTATCCCACGCATCCTGATGGCACAGTTGTACGTCTGTCTGGTGATTCAACCTGCTGTGCTGCCATTCATGAACTGCATTCCAGGGGTGTTTTCCAACAGGATAACGCTCGCCCGCATACCGCTGTTGTAACCCAACATGCTTTACAGAGTGTTGACATGTTGCCGTGGCCTGCTACATCACCAGATCTTTCTCCAATCGAGCACGTATGGGACATCATTGGACGACAACTCCAGCGTCACCCCCAACCAGCATTAACCGTCCCTGTATTGACCGACCAAGTGCAACAGGCAAGGAACTCCATCCCACAAACTGACATCCAGCACCTGTACGACACAATGCATGAACGTTTGCATGCTTGCATTCAACATTCTGGCGGCTACACCGGTTATTAATGTACTAGCATTTCACATTTAAAATGGCTCTTCTCGCACTTACATTAAGCTGTGATCTTGAAACCTTAATCGATTAAATATGTTACCTATACAAATGTATTGCCGCCATTTCATTCCTCTACAACTATTTTTTCGTGGTGTTGGGATTTTTTCCGTCAGTGTATATAGATTTGTAATTTTTTTTCCAAGACCGTTTTTTAGACATGTTATTGCTCAGGGTAGGGTGAGGTGGACGGATCCAACGCTTTCATTCGGGTAAGAGAATACGTACTTTGCGTTTGAGATTTTTCCAAAATTGCGCCTTTAGAACACAGAAATCGTAGGTTTTCAAACCAAATTCAAACGTGTCTAACTCGGAAACGGGCATTTTTAGATCCGTGAAAATTGACACAGATATTCTCCTGTTGATAATAAAACAGGGATTTAATTTTCAGAATTTTAAAAAAGGGCTTTTTGATAAAATCGTTGGAAAAGTTGTAAATCAGCTGTATTTAACGCTGCGGAAACTATCAGTTTCACCGACACATAAAACATTGCAAATAAAGTGTATGGTCTTTAACAAAAAATGAGTATAGAAAAAACTCCATTGAACCTGTTAAAAAAATCTTAAGGTTTTCAATTTTTTTTTTAAATCACAAAGTTTACGATTTTTTTAAATTTTAATCATACGATGTGTAAAAAATATTAGCATCAATCTTAATATACGTTATACACACAATGTAATAAAAAATACCAGAACAAAATATCTTTTTTAATTCTGTTGCAATGACTCGCTGAAGTTAGGAAAAATAACCGTTTTTTAGAGAACTTGTTTGACGGTGGAAGATTTGAAACCCTCTGTCTCGAAGACAATTTTTTTTTTTTTGCCGAAAGAAAAAACATTGGTCTCCTTATTTTAATCAAGGAACACCCCTTAATTATTTTAGAGAAATCTGAGACCGTGATGGTCGACCCTGCCAGAGTTGAAATGGAATCCCTCTCTTGTTACCAGCCAACTAAGTTGAAATACTTTTGAAAGCTACCTAGCTTTGAGACTCCTCACCACCACGTGAAGGAAGGGGGGTGTCAAAACTCCGCTGGTCTCTTATCGATCCAGGATTATCTTCTAAGGGAACAGAAGACATTTGGCAGTTCATGGTTTATCGTGGCCCAGGTGGAAATCACTACGAACACAATCCCACCCCACCCCTTAAAAATTGAAATCTTTGAATATGTTTTAAATAGATAAAAATCTTTACACCATTATAAGTGCGTAAGTTGTATATGTATTCTACTTGTAAAATCAGCTGATTGAACAGGAAATATACTCAACTTACATTTTATGAATAAGCATGCACACGTATGTGTTAATTGTTATTTATTTAGTAAATTATCCAATTGCCATTACGTTTTGGAGAGGAGGTATGCAGAGTTTGGGTAGTGACCAGTGCTACCAACCCAGCAGCAAGGTCAAGAGCATTGCACTTTCGACCCCCGTTCGCAGAGGACAAAACTCTCCTGAGCGAATATTTTATTTTACTATTACGAAAAACTGAGAAGTTAATTTTAGCAACTATAACAAAACAGCAACTGCTCTTCTGACAGTAGCCTACAATTAGAAACTCCCAGAAAAACTCGGGTGTTTAGCCATCGAAAATTAACTCACAGTACGTGTGCCTGCACTCTTTTTTCTTAAAATTATTTCACAACAGTTTTCTACTCTTTCCTAGTTTTTTCTTATGCGATGTTTAAGTATATACGTTAACCAACAAACAAACAATTGCTGTCTTTCGCAACTCAACTTTGTTAGTGGAGTGGCAAGAATTTTCTTTATTTTGTTATCTCCCCCCCCCCCAGTTTTTTAGGCATGTCATCACTCGGGAAAGGGTGAGGTGGACGTATCCAACCAGGGCCAGCTGATCCAATGCTCTCATTCCATCATTCGGGCAAATAATATCTAACGCTTTGATTCGGGTAAGAGAATATGTACTTTGCTCCTGAGATTTTTCCAAAATGGCGCCTTTAGAACATGGGAAATCGTAGGCTTTCAAACCGAATTCAAACGCGTCTAACTCTGAAACGGGCGTTTTTAGGTCCGTGAAAATTTACACAGATATTCTCCTGCTGATAATAAAACAGGGATTTCATTTTCAGAATTTTAAAAAATGGCCTTTTTGAGAAAATCGTTGGCAAAGTTAGAGATTTTTCAAAATCGGCTGTTTTTAACGCTGCCGAAACGCGGAAGCTAGCAGTTTCACAGACACACAAAAAATTACAAATAAAGTGCACATTTGTATGTCTTTAACGAAAGAAACGAATATAGAAAAAACTCCATCTGAACTTGTTTAAAAAAAACTTAAAAAAATTCAAATTTTTTTTTAAATCACAAAGTTTACGATTTTTTAAAATTTTAATCATACGATGTGTAAAAAATATTAGCACCATATATTATTATATGTTATACACACAATGTAAAAAAAATACAAGAACACGATATCTTTTTTAACTCTGCTGCAATGACTCGCTGAAGTTAGGAAAAATAACCGTTTTCTAGAGAGCTTGTTTAACGGTGCAAGATTTGAAACCCTCTATCTCGAAAAGAAAATTTTTTCTTGCCGAAAAAAAAAATATGGGTCTCCTTATTTTAGTCAAGGAACACCCCTTAATTTTTTAAGAGAAATCTGAGACCATGATGGTACGACCCTGCCTGAGTTGAAATGGAACCCATCAACTGTGTATTGTTACAGTGGAAGTGGGGAACATTTGAACTTTAAGGGACATGTTCTCCCTTTTCACCTCACTCCAAGATAAGAAAAGCTTCCTCCAGCCCCGACAACAAGCAATAGCACATACCTACATGACAAAATGAAAATATGTTCAATGAAATTTTTTATTAAAATATTAGAAATAACCCTAAGCTAATTAGAGAGACAATACATAAACTAACTAAGATGCTTACCTTTTTTGTTCTGCATGTGTAGGTTTTGTTTAGATCATTTGTGAATTTCTATTTCTACAAAAAAATGTACTAACTCTATGGAAGAAAAAAGAGCTAGCACAAAAAAACTGGATGTTTTATGTACACCTGGGCAGGGTCACCAGATTTTTCTAATGAAAAAGGCTTTAAATAAAGCATTGCCAGATTTTCTTGACACAAAAAGGTCTATGTGTTTAACAAAGGCCTTAGGCACAATCTACATTAATAACATTCACTTTATATTGAATTAATGATGAAACCTCATATTTCTCATTAATCTTCAATACGTAGAACCAACTGGAATAGTTAAAGTAAAGATAAAACCGTTTGTCATGCAATTTACTGTTTATAGCTTTATTTGAAGAATCTTCATTTTAACAAGTATAATTAGGGTTAAGCAATGTTTCATGTATCATTAGGCTTAACAACATTTCATTATGCATTGTTTTTTTTTGCCAAGTGCTGTTTCGCCTTATTTTGTATGAAATATTTAGATGTATACTTTTGCATGTTGAAAATAAAATATTTAGATGAAATATTAGATGGTATACTAATGCCATGTTGAAATTAAAAAATATATATATGTATCAGTCATTGTGCTGCTGAAAGAATATCAGGTAAAGTTTTTTTTTAAGTTCTGGCTTTTTTTTTTCTCCTTAACTTATTTGGATGAAATAGAGTATATAAATGATTTGTTTTCAAAAAATGCCCAGTGCCTATGGTAATACCAGTGAATTTGTGCAAAGCAGCAACTCACTGATGTAAAAAGAAAAAGTTAAAGCACTTTTACATCTGAATTAGTTTGTAGAAATGAAATAATCACTGAATTTATTGCTCCCATGGCACAAAAAGTGTTTGCACTTTGATTTCTACCAAATGTTTTGTATTTACCAAAATTTATAACTTTTTTGCATCCACGTTGGGAAGTTGCAAAAAATCAGAATCCTGATTTAGCCTCCCGTAACCTCACTGCTAGCTAAGATGGCAGTGTTTGTTATGACTCTGATGGTGACGTCAGGAATCACGACTAAGGTCTGCTTGTACTCAAGACAGCTTTTATCCTGGGCCCTCGGTACCGGTGGGCCCCCAAAGCTATAGACCCCCCTCCTATATCTGGCCCTGCTGGTGGTTCAGAAAAGAACTGGATACTGTATGTCACAATTCACAAAGCACATGTTGTTCAGAGAAAGGATGAAGTGTGTTCACTGGCAGCCAAAAAAATGTTATATCAAACTTGGCATGGATGACACACTCTCCAAACCAATTTTCATGGATTCAAAATTATGGCCCATTAGATCTGGACATAAATCGTACTTCATTTTCGTTCTTAGGAAGAAATAATAACTATGTGTAAAGAAATTGCCCAAAGAATAACTATTGCTAGAAGATTCCCATCCCTCCAATATCCAATACACCTACTGTCCCCCCAGAGAAAGTGAGAATTTGAACCTATGCCTATCTCGTCAGGGTTTCGTATTAGGTCCTCTGTCTGCATCATATCTCTGACAGCATAAATTTAGTGATAAAAGAAATTGATGATTTGGGATGTATATAATACATATTCAGCACGACCTAGGGCAAAAGGACATCAAAGTAGTTAAAAGACAAGCTCCCCAAACTAATTAAAATTCACCTGTTCGGGCACTTACTTTCTTCTGGCGGGGGCTGGGGTTGTAATTCTGGCGGACATGGATATTTCCAATTAAAATGTCGGAAAATCGTAAGTGAAAACGGGAATTTTAACTGTAAACGATTCATTTTCTCTACACCAACTGTATACACAACCAATTTCAACTTTCAGGCGCGGTTAGCGGTTAACATAAAATGTTCGTGAAAGTGCAAGAACTGCGTTCCTAAACGTTGTCAGAAGATCATTCTTTAGGTGAATAGTTACATTGCATCACATGATAGGAATGATCATGGAGACATTCTAAACAACTTGTCAAACACAATCTGGGAGCAGCACTATTTGTTTCTGATGTAACATGTGAAGCAGCTGATACCGATTTGTTTTTGATGTAACCTATAAACTAATTGATTACCATTTGTTTTTGATGTAACTGTGGAGCAGCTGATTACCATGTGTTTTTGATGTAGGTAACTGTGTAGAGCAGCTGATTACCATGTGTTTTTGATGTAGGTAACTGTGTAGAGCAGCTTCCCGACACAAGCTGAAATGTCATCCTGAAGTCAAATATGCAAAAATTTTTTTAGGTTAGAACTGCTTGCTTGAAAATCATAGATGTTTCAACGGAGCAGACTTCATTGTAATGCCATAATGCATAAAATACCAAATTAGAAATGAAACAACAACAAAGCTGATATTTTTAAAGGTAGGAATGAGTCTCTTGATTTTCAATTATTTTCCAAAATTCAGAACAATAACGGCTGTCACCAGTGGCGTAGCAAGAGGGAGGGGTTCGGGTTTTGAACCCCTCCCTTGAGGGGAGACTCAGCACGAATTTAAAGCGATATATACGTGTATACGTGGCTTTCACCAATGAACCAAACCCATGGACACCCCCCCCCCCCCCGTTAAGAAATTTCTGGCTACGCCACTGGCGTAGCCAGAAATTTCTTAACGACACATCAGGGGGGCTCTATGTTCAACAACAAACTGTATTCACCCACGAACAGAGATACAAGTTTTGTTCTCTACTTCCGCTCCTTTTACTAATTTACTTCACTACTAAACATCTCCATGCTGAAAAGCAAAAAAAAAAAAAAAAAAAAGATTCGAAATATGGGAAAGGGGTGGGGAAAAAACTGAAATATAAAAAATAAATCGCATTATCAGGATTTATTTGCCAGTGGTTGAGGACTTATTTGACGGTGGTTGATATATAAAAATATTTGCATTATCAATTCGACGGTGGTTGAAGAACAGGATCATTACTGCTGGAGGGAAGATAACTTCCAACTAGCATGAAAAAAACTATTTATTTTTTAAATTACTCTCCTGGTTCCTTTCCGTGGATCAACGCAGGGGCATCGAGGAGTTACTGATGCCGGATTTCAGATCTTTCATCTCAATCTTTATCACTGCTCGGAAGTAGCGCGCTACAAGTAGCGAAACTACTGTAGTCGCTACTTTTCCGCGTAGTTGTAGTGTAACGCGCTACTTTAACGGGAAAGTAGTGTAGCGAGTAGCGCGATGCAAACCTCTATAGTTTGTAGCGAGTTTCGACACTACTTTTAACGTTACTTCAGTAAACAAACAAGGTGCCCTCCTACATATCACTTGGTCGTCACGTGTGTTTTCGACACAACGCTAATACTTATCGTTTGAACTGCACAGTACCGCCCCGGTGGCGCAGTGGTCTCGGGCGCTGGCCTCTGATCATTCGTCCGTAAGGGGTCCGGGTTCGAATCCCGGTCAGGCATGGATGTTGTGTTTGTCTTACGGCACTGGCTCTCTCCCTTCCCTGGAACCAGTGACCCTAAATTAGGGACGGGCGACTGCTTATAGCCCATTGAGTTGCTCACGGTGGTCGTTAAACCTCCAATCAAAAAAATGCACAGCACCAGCGCTAAGTATCGCCATCTAGCGAGCATTTCTATAATGATATCGGCTATGAAGCGGATTGAAATGGACAGGTTATAACAAACGAGGGTCTCGGAATAAGAACGTTTGGTGTTTCAAAGCACAGAGTTTTCTAGCATAGGTTGGCAACACCAACACTTGTCTCGTTGTCGTTTTCGTCTCGTGTGAATACGAATGTGTTTGCTTTCCTTTGCTTCAAAGACTTATTTAGCTTACGTTTCCAGGTGATTATAAATTTTTCTGTTTTCGTGAAATATGGCAGCTACTGTCCAGCTTGATGAAGAAAGAATTGAACTGCCTTGTTCGGCGTAAAACAATTATTTCCCAGTGCTCGAGAAACAAGTAAAGGGGAATTTTACAGTCACGTGCAAACTTTTTCCGTTAAATAAGAAGCTGTCGGTTTCAAAGTCATCCGCCTCTAATTTTAAATTACTCATAGAGGTAAGTCAAAATTATCAGTACTAATAGTAATGAAATAAATAATTAGTTATGTGTATTTTTCGCTGTTTTTATAACCACTCATTTAAAAATACCGGACTTTTTTCAATCCCGGCCACAGCCCCGGACGTCATTACAAATCCAGGACTGTCCGGGCCAATCCCAGATGACTGGTAACCCTAATTATATGTCATAACCAAGTTTTTATATGATATGCTATATGCTACATTGCAAAGTCTGGTGTATATACACTATCTACCAACAAGTAATTGGACACCCCTGCAATCGACGATATCTGCGGTCCTGATGCACGTCACGGCCGCCGCCGTTAAATATCGTGTGGGAAACAACAACGCAACCAGTTCGGAGATATCTAATTTCGAGAAAGGTGTAATCGTCGGGTATCACAGAAATGGCCGATCCATACGTGACATATCCAGCGAGTTGAAGTACCCAAAATCGACAGTGGCCTACGTGATTGGCAAGTGGAAGATGAGAGGTGACTGTCGGAATGGGCCCCGACCCGGCAGACCCACAAAACTGGGAGTTAGAGACCGACGGGTGCTGGCCAGAGAAATTCTGAAGAACCGCACCAAATCGATGGACCACATCCGTGAGGAGTTTCAACAGGCATCCGAGAGTGTTCTTTTGATGAATACCATCCGTAAGGAAGCCCATGTACTCGGTTATCATGGACGTGCTGCCGCCCACAAGCCTCTGTTCACCAAGTCCAATAGCGCTGCTCGGCTAATGTGGTGCAAAGAACGTCAACAGTGGACCGTTGTTCAGTGGAAACAGGTTCTCTGGAACGACGAATCAAGGTTCACCCTCTGCCGTTTGGATGGCAGGGTCTGGGTTTGGCGTCTGCCTGGAGAACGCCTCCTGCCGGAATGTATTGTGCCAACTGTGACGATTGGCGGCGGTGGAATTATGCTATGGGGGTGTTTCTCCTGGTATGGCACGGGACCCTTGGTCGCAATTCCTGGTAGACTTAACTCCGAGACCTACTGCACCATTTTGGATGACCATGCGCTTCCTACGTTGTGGCAGTTTTACGGGGTGGACCCATCTTACTTTCAGGATGACAATGCCACCTGTCATGTTGCGAGGTCCACCATAGCTTGGTATGGTGACAATGGGGTTAATCGAATGGACTGGCCTGCGCAGAGCCCGGACCTTAACTCTATCGATCACCTCTGGGACGAGTTGGAGCTTCGACTTAAGGGGTGCCCCCACCATCCGAAATCGGTGAAGGGACTGACCTGTCTTCTCCAAGCCGAGTGGAAGAAAATACCGCCAGCCATCGTACAACGCCTGGTTGAAAGTATGCCCCGGAGGGTCGCAGCTGTAATCGTCTCTCGTGCAGGCTCCACCAACTATTGAAGGTGGATAAACTTCGTTTTCCTTTGCTATCACAGGTGTCCAATTACATGTTGGTAGATAGTGTATGTGATATACAATATTTTGTAGTAATATAACATCCTTAACTTTGAGTGTGTATTGAATAATCTCGCAAAATTCGGGTCCTGAAACTAGTGAAGTAGTGACTACATTTTCAAAGTAGTTTGTAGTCACTACTTTGTTAAAAATGTAGTTGTAGTTGTAGTTAACTGCATTTATCATAAAGTAGTTGTAGTTGTAGTTTGCTACAAATAAAAAGTAGTTTTTCCAACCACTGATCTTTATAAACTGCTGGCCACCCAAAATGCAACACCAAGAAGGACACGAGATAGCAAAGCCAGATTTACTGAACACATAACAACAGATTCAAAGATGAAACGATTGAGTTTACAGGCCCGTGCGACTTGCGAAACACGCAGACATCAATAGTTCGTGTGGCCCCAATGGCTGGCACTAACCGCCGCTACACGCAGCGGCATCGAACGAAAGAGGCTTTGGATGCGGGCTTTGGGTATGTCGGTCCAGCTGCTTCCACACGTTGCCACAGTTCATCAGGCGTAGCCGCGGATGGTGCTTGCCGTACCACTCGGTTGCCGATCAGCGTTCGATGGGCGACATATCGGGAGAACAGGCGGGCCACGGCAGCAGTGACAAATGCTGGGCCGTAAAGAATTGTTGCACGATGCGTGCCACGTGCGGGCGCGCATTGTCCTGTTGAAACGTGGCTGCTGGCAGGTCCTGCCGGTAAGGAAGGACTACAGGCTCCAAAACGTCGAAGATGTAGCGGTAGCTGTTGAGTGTACCGGCGATGCGTACCAGAGGGGTGCGGGTGTCATATCCAATTGCGCCCCTAAACCATAACGCCAGGCGACGGACCGGTATGGCGATGCATAATGCAGGCGTCATACAGTCTTTCGCCACGGTGCCGTCACACACGGATCCAACCATCGTGGTGTTGCAGGCAGAAACGGGATTCGTCGGAGAAGACAATGTCGTGCCATTCCGTAGTCCAAGTGCGACGTTCAACGGCCCACCGCCGCTGCACTCGCCGGCAGTGTAACGTCAATGGTAATCGGAACAATGGGCGCGGTGTGACAAGTCCCCGCTCCTGCAGACGACGTCGCACGGTACGTCCTGACACAGGTTGTTGCGCAACACACCCTAATTCTTGCGCTAACGTTCGTGATGTGGCGGTGCGAGCCGTCAATGCCCGCCGCACAACATGCCGGTCCTCTCATTCGGTGGTGTGCTGCGGCAGCGGGGATCACTCACGTTGGTCCATCCGTCCCTCCTGCACTCACCGAATCCATACTCGCCTCACTGTGGCTGGATGTCGTCCCACACGGGCGCCGATGTCTCGGTAGGATAAACCGCTGTCGCGATCAACCACTATTCGTCCTCTGTCGAACTCCGAAACGCGCTGGAATAACTGCCGTATTCTGCGACGAGGCATCAGGAAGCTTCTCACGCACAGGTCCGGTAGCACAACATACTTACACCCCGCCTTCTGTGCACCCTTCTTATAGTGTTTCTCGGTGGCGTGCCGGGCTCACATGATTTGCATTTGCCCTGCAATGCTAATCGTTTGCATGTCCTTTCGCGGGCGACGCGTGCTACGAATTTCAGGACAATCGGATACGTCCTTATTGGTGTTGCATTTTGGATGGCCAGCAGTGTAGTTGCGCGTTTTCCTTCGCTGGTGTTAGGAGACAGCCTCATCTTGCCGTGGTCAAGAGCACGGTGTATGATAGTCAGGTGATACGACTCTGGAAACAAAAATCGCCCGTTAATGTCACTTGTCACTAAATGGCGCGACGAACGTGTGGGCCGATGATTTGATACAACCTATGCTTTCTTATGGGAGGAAGCAGCAGAAACATTCATATTAGGTGTGCAACTTAATTCTCGGCCCCTAACTGCAAGCGATCATAGAACATCGGCAAATGCAAATAGCTGTGTGCGTTAATGGCCGATTCCAGCGCCATCCAACAGCTTTCCAGGCAACCGTAACCGCTCACAGCTGTAGTGACAAAAGGGAGCTTTCCAGGCAACCGTAACCGCTCACAGCTGTAGTGACGAAAGCAATGTCGTTCGAGAAACAACATTTGAGGCATTGCCTCCTGTTCGCGTTTCAGCTGAAAAAAGTGCCGCGGAAGCCCAGCAAATGATCCGTGCTGCTTTGGGTAAAGCTTCTGTGTCCTACAGTACGTGTAAGAAGTGGTTCCAGCGGTTTAAGCAAGAAAATTTCGATCTCCGTGATGCAGAACGTCTCGGAAAGCCACAGAAAGTTAACGATGAGGAACTGGATCAACTGTTGGACGCGGATCCCTGTCGCACACAGTCAGAGCTTGCCCAGGAACTCGGAGTAACACGGCAAGCCATTGCAAAACGCCTGCAGAAACTCGAACGGATTCACAAGGAGGGCCGTTGGGTGCCCCACCAACTCACAGCTGCGAACATGTCTGGGCGCTACGATGTTGCCGTGTCCTTGCTCTCCATATTCAAGAAGGATTTCCTCCACAAGATTTTGACCTGTGATGAGAAGTGGATCCTCTACGATAATCCTAAGCGGCGCAAATTGAGGGTTTATCCAGGTCAGCCTACCACCAGTACCGCCAAACCGAATATCCATGCCGGGAAGTTGTTGCTGTGCATATGGAGGGATCAGCGCGGTATCGTACACTATGAGCTGCCCAAACCTGGTGAAACGGTCAATGCTGAGCGTTATTGTCAGCAACTCATTCGTGTGAGTGACGCACTGGAGGTAAAACCGCCATACACCAGCAAGGGCAGAAGGTCAGTTCTGTTGCTTCAGGATGGCGCGCGTCCTCACACCGCGAAAACGACTTTAAACACGATCACCGACCTGGGATGGGAGATTTTGTCCCACCCGGCGTATTCTCCAGACTTCGCCCCTTCGGATTATCACCTGTTTCGCTCCCTGCAACATCACCAGCGTGATACGCACTGCACTTCTGTCGAGGAGATCCACACAAGTATTGATGACTTTATCAACTCGGAACAGTCCTCTTTTTTCCGCAGTGGCATTCGGCAGCTCCCTGATAGATGTCTCAGATGTATGCAACACGATGGGGATTATTTCCCTGATTAGGTACGTATTCGATTTGCTATAATTTGCTGTCAACGTGTAGTTCCTGTGGCCGAGAATTAAGTTCTACACCTAATATTTTGCAAATATGTATATTTTGGCCACGGAGTAAGTACTCTAACGCGAATATTTCTGAGCACACGAAGCTGAGTTTTTTTACTGAGGCAAAAGAGAATAGACCCTTTACCGTAAAAAAAATTGTACTTCTTGGAAATGAGATGGTGCTGTACATTCGGAGGAGCAATTTTAGCATGGAATATCAGTTTTTGCGTACGTCATTGGAGCATCGTTAACGAAAACTGCTGATTTTGAAAACTTACCGAAATTTTCGCAAAAAATAATTTTGATTAATCTTCAGCTTGAGAAATCATTCACTATTGATGTTTTCCTTTAGTAATAAACAATATGTTTTACACATTTGTTTCATTTTTGTACCTAATCATACTAATGAATAAGGCGCTCCATCCATCTGTGCTGGCGATAACGGCAGAGAAAGTGCATCGCCTCAAAATGGCTGCTTTTTCTCGGCGGAGATTTCCCCGAACTGCGTGCATATAGTAACGATGAACATATTTGATATCAAGGGGTAAAATTTGTGATCCTACATTTAAACAACGGTTAATGCTCTTAACGTAAAATTTTTTTCACATTGTAAGCTGTGGAAAAATGCATCACATCCTAATGCCCATTTTTTCAACTCTGTTGGTGTTACATATTAAGCCTTAATAAGAGACACGAACTTACTTTTAAGCAGTAACCAACTCCATTCGAGAACATAAACTTTTATTTCATAACAACAATCATTCGTCCGCCTCATAACAACTCCGCCATTATCGTACATACCTCCTTGCCACAACCCCCAACGTCCCTATAGGGACGTTGTTATGCGACAGTTGGGTCAATAAAGATTGATCCAAGTTCTTTATATGCTGCATAACCTGTCCGATAACCTATAGTTCAATAAAAACACTTTCGCTCATACCTAAAATGGAACTGAACAGATTCTAGTCCATTTAGCTACACTATAAATTTATCTCCCGTTAAGTAAAAACAGAGTTGACGTACTTTACCTTTTGTACAGAAACTTCAAATTTTCTGGAACTCCATATAATATAATTACACAGAGTAATAAATAAAAAATACTCAAGATAAATACCGATTTTGCACTAATGAAATCAAAAACACCATATAATTCTATGATGGTTAGCATGAACGATCGGCCCACAACTCCTGAACGCCCCCTGGCGAGCTGTGAAATTAACAGTCCATTTTTCAAACTGTTGAGATCACGGAGAGTTGTATCACCTGACTAATCATACACCGTGGTTCAGACACAGAAGTTAGACGTGTCGTGGCCACAATAGCATTGTGCACTCTCCGTGGCACACTTTCAATGAGATCCTGGTAAGTTGTCGCAGGTATATTTTTCCATTCCTCCGGCAAAGCAGTGCTTTGTTCAGACACGGAAGTTGGACGTGTTGTTCTAGCTTAAATCTGACGCTCAAGTTCGTCCCAAATGGCCTCTACAGAATTGAAATCGCGGCTTTGGGCTGTCCACTCAAAATTTTGTGCCCCGCACGGGGATAACTGGTTTTCCAGTTATTTGGGGAGCGGCGCCCCCACGGCCCGAGCTGACCTTTTGACTGGTCAACATCTGATGTCATGCCACCGCTTGTTTTTTGTTTCGGTGCTGTTGGTGTCTGCAGGGACGGCTGTTCATCCAGCTGTTGGGGAGTTGCGGCCCCACGATCCCTAGCTGGTCTTGTGTCTCGCTTTTTTGTTTTTATTTATTTTCTCCACTGGCTAGTTGCCCGTGTTGTGTTCTCTACCTAATCTCTACCACGTTATGTACTAACACCCCGGTCTTGTGGTTTTGTTACCCTCCACCACTAACTGTTTTATATTAACCGCTCAGTTTGTAGGTTGCTGAGATTCCGTTTAGGTTCCCTTCCAGGATTTGTCTTCTTTGGATTTCTTTTTTTCCTTTTAACTGGTTTGGGTGCTAGACCTACCTGCATGTTTGCCGCGTGCGGAGACCCGTGAGGCGGAAATGGGATGTCTGGCGGCTGAGGTCGCAGGAGACCGGATAAGTGCCTCCTGTGTTCCAACACTCCTCTTCGACCCCGGCTTCGCTGTAAACGGGAGGCTCGAGACTAACCCACCTCTAGTCAGAAGTCTTGTACCAAGGTGTGTACAGGGCTTTAGCGGCTTTTTGTCGTATAGCACGGCAGGGTAAGTCCGGGGGTTGTGGGATCATGCCAAAAGTGTTGGCATGACGGTACTCTGGAGGCCGAAGTGTCCGCCGAGTGCATGTGAACACAACCATTGGACTATATTTGCAACTAAGCTCTAGAACTGTGTCTTGCGTCATGTGTTTGGCTTGCGGACCTCCAGTTCTCCCCTGTTGGGCTCGATTGTGGGCGGAGTACGTTGCAGATGAATTCTTTCTTACTCCCATGGGGAAACATAAACCCTCCTCAAAATTTAAAAAACAACAGGATATGGTGATTGATCAGGCGCCAAATTTGCCTCAACCACCTCCCACACATAACACACTGAAGAGAACTTTCGTTGAAAAACGACATCACCGCGACGTATCTTTAGATCCAGGTGTTGAGCCGTCAGCTCAGAAACGTCGCATTACACTTGCAGATTCGATACCTCAAGCTACTTTTCTCGTCATTTCTTCTACTGACCAGATGTTGAAACTTTCCTCAAAGTCTCCTTTTTTCATCTCGAAGGCACTTGCGGGTGTTGCTGGCTCTTTGAAGTCAGTGAAGAAGCTACGCTCTGGAGACCTGCTTGTGGAAACTTGCACTCTCTCTCAGAGCAAATCTCTTCTGCAGTTGACCAGACTTCAGGATATTCCAGTTCAAGTGACGGCACATCCGTATCTCAACACCTCCAAGGGAGTCATTTCTGAGCCCGACTTGTTGGTCTGCGATGAAGATGAACTTGTGTGTGAACTTGCTGATCAGGGTGTCATAGCTGCCAGACGCATGACTTTCAGGCGCGATGGCGCACTGATCAAATCACGAAATGTTATTTTGACTTTTAACAGCCCGAAGGTACCTACTGAAATAAAGGCTGGTTACTTGTTATGTGCAGTTCGTCCTTATATACCAAATCCTCTACGCTGTTTTAAGTGCCAGAGGTATGGACATTCCCAGCGGTCCTGTAACAGTGCTGCGAGGTGCGCCAATTGTGGATCCCGAGACCACGAAGGGACTGGATGCACTTCAGAGCCATGCTGTGTAAACTGTGGTGACTCCCACGCTGCTTATGCCCGGTCCTGTTCGAAGTGGAACGACGAGAAGGCGATCCAGCGCCTCAAGACCCTGGAGGGCCTCTCGTACCCTGCTGCCAAGGCCAAGTTGGGTATTCCCAACAACCGACAGCGTACTTTTGCCGCAGTGGTTCAGTCTCTGCCGCAACCCGTGCAGCCCTTTGTTCCGCACCCTGTAGCTCTCGCCGCACTTGCCAAGCGATCTACAGTTGAACAAGCGACACAGGTGGATTTCACCGAGCTCCAGCTTATTCGACCAGCTGAGTCTGCGCCTTCTCTTTTGCAGACGACCGACTCTTCCGGTTCCCAGCAGACAGCCTGCACGTGCGGAAGACCCGGCCCTCAATCCGCAAAGGTGTGCCGTGTCCATCCAAGTGCCGCGGTCCACCTGACCAACATTGCAACTGTCTCGGGCTCAGCGAGGTCCCCACCCTCACCCAACATTATAGAGGAACATGAGGGGGAGGATAGTGACAGTTCGTCCTCGCCCTCGGCCAGCATTATCTTGGAGTGTGTGGGGGAGGAGAGTGACTCTTCCTATGTGTAGTTGTGTTCGATTTCGTAATGTGTTTTATCATTCTCATTCCTCAGTTTTACTTAATCGGCTTGTTTCTCACCATTGTACCATGTTTTTTCATACTGTTTGTTTCATTGTCTTTTTTGGCCCTTCCTTTGTACTCATGGTTCGGTTTTACTTGGTCAGCCAGATTTTGCGATTTATGCCCCGTTTTTTTTTTTTTTTATTATTAGTTTTGCCTGTTTGTCTTGTGTCTGGCGCTCTTTGGCCAACCATGGCCCTTGCGCCATTAAAATCTAATAACCAACCAACCAACCAAAATTTTGTGAACCATTTTGAAATGAAGCGTGTTTTATGGCACGGCGCGTTGCCTAGCTGAAACAAGAATGGACCGTCTTCGTAAAATTGTTAATTCAGGTAGTGCGGCCAGGGCCGTGGAGAGAGAGCTCGGGCCCCAGTACAGTAAAATCTCCACCCCCCCACCTCGGCTCCATCCACTAACCCACTTACCCCCCACCCCCCACCCACCATTCCCCTACTTTCCGACAACACGACCGGTTGCAACTCTTCAATCTTTTTTTTGCGGTGGATAATTTTTCATATTCTCCCCTCCGTAAACAAATCCTCGAACCCTCCGTTTCGAAAAAAGAGTTTTCTCAGAAAACTGTTGAACGCCATCTACCCGCAGACATTCTTGTTTTTCTTAGTACTATTTCATAATCATTACAATTTTTCACCTTTCATTTTTAGAGTGTAAATATATGTCTAAAGATGCAGCCTTTGAAAAAGTATCCACAAAGATTTCTCATAAGTAAGCATTAAATTTTGTGTTTTCTCTTTTGAGTTGCCGCTGTGAATACAGGACGACTTCATCGGTCATCAGAATAAAGGAAAGTAAACGAAGTCGGAATTACGCACGAACACACTATAGTCATTTATAAAAATTGCCGCAATGCAAAAATAATGAGTTGAGCATAAAATAAAAAGACAGAAAATGCCGGCTTCTGGTGGGATACACAAAGTGACAGAATCCACATGATGAAAATTGTCTGCAGCCTTTGATGACTAGCAATAACGTTGTATATCATACACAATGATCTGTGTTGGTGAGTAGCAAAGCAACACAGAGAACCCAATGCGTGGTGTCGGCGTGTCGTTGGAAATGAAAGAAGAAATGAAAAACGTAAAATATGGAGAGTTCGTTTGATTTGCCGCAGGTAACGCAGGCACGTGTTGCAGTTAGCCTGGGAACTCGAGTAACATTGTAACAACAAAAGAATGACTTCGTTCAATACGTCAAATGAAATGAGAAACTCACCGTCTCTGTACGACATTTAATAAAAAAATAAAAAAAGAACCCAATACTGACCTGAACTTTAAATTACAGTAACATATATTTACAATTACAACAAAATATAAAATTGATTATAACTTTGTATTTGTAACGAATCCTTGTACTGATATGTTAAACTAATAACTTGTGAAATTATACTCTTTACGCTGTTATAACGGCAACGGTCACGACCCATGCGACGTTTGATGACTTATACCCATAATGCATCATTGCACAACTACACTGGCGGAAGGTGAAAAAATAACACCAAGAAGGAATTGCCGGACGATCATGATATTTACATATGTGAATGGGGTCGAGTTTACCTAGGAGTGATGTTAATTTCGGGACCAACCGGTGAGCGCTTACCCCACAGCACGGCATAATATACAAATTATCGTCGGTGGTATTTAAGGAGTACACCGAAGTGAATGTAATCAGTCGTCGGCGTACGGACACGTGCGAAGACCCTGAAGAAGCTCTAATGCCTGGACATGGAAGACGTGTACGATTTCAGCAGTTATCGGACTTTGAGCGAGGTCGTCTAGTCAGACTCCGCGAGGCCAGGTGGCCGTATCGGCGTATTGCGGAGCGAATTGGACGGGAAGTATCGGTGGTGGTACGATGGTGGCGTATATGGTACGAGGAACATTCCCACACGAGAAGACGTGGAACCGGGAGTCACAGACGGACTGATGAGCGGACCGATCGACGCTTAAGAAGAGCGGCGTTGTCAAGCAGAACATCCACTGCGACGCAAATCCGAGCTGCCGTTGCACCTGAGGTGACTGTGCGAACAATCCGCAACCGTCTACTGGATGCAGGACTACGTGCACGTGTGCCTCTGGCATGTGTACCTCTGACTCCAGCCTACCGTCAGGAACGGCTGCAGTGGTGTCGCCAACGTCTGCACTGGAGAACGCAATGGCGATCTGTCGTGTTCAGCGACGAAAGCAGATTCTGCTTGGGAGCCTTCGATGGCCGTATGCGTGTTCGCAGACGCACAGGGGAGCGTCTCAACCCTTCTTGCATCCGCCAGCGACACAGAGGGCCTACACCTGGTCACCTGGTGTGGGGAGCGATCAGCTATCACTCCCGTACACAACTAGTGTTTGTACCGGGTACGTTAAACAGCACCTCCTACATCAACAACATCATTCAGCCCGTTGTTGTGCCATTTGTAAGGTCGGTCCATTGTCGTGTTTTCCAGCAAGATAACGCACGCCCACACACGGCACGTGCAACGCAACATGCACTTCAAGGTGTCAGACAACTTCCATGGCCTGCACGTTCACCGGATATGTCCCCCATTGAGCACGTGTGGGATTTTATGGGACAACGACTTATCC
This sequence comes from Macrothele yani, assembly GCA_039090855.1. Lineage (NCBI taxonomy): Eukaryota > Metazoa > Arthropoda > Arachnida > Araneae > Macrothelidae > Macrothele > Macrothele yani. The sequence goes on along the minus strand of CM077000.1, from coordinate 15,910,146 downwards.
GGTCTCCCCGGCCAGCCACGACCATCCCCGATTTACGCGTCCAGGTTGAGGATGCTTGGAACTCAATACCCCAAACTTACATCCAACATCTGTACAACAAACTCCATGCCAGAATTGCACAGTGTGACGTCGTTCATGGTGGTTCAACCTCGTACTAACCATGTTACATGGAAATACTATTTTTCAGTTTACCAGCAAATACAGCTGTATTTTGCCATAGTGTTTTGATCACGTTATCCTCTGTATTCCGTTATTATGCTGAATAAATTTCGTTGGTATCAGACGTCTCCTTCTTGGTGTTCTTTTTTCACTTTCCGCCAGTCTATATTAAAGAGTACTACATTGCCTCTGTTGTACCTGATGATGGGGTAAATGTTACCCCGAAAGTGCTAGTGGGGTATTTTAACTATAAATACTTTATTAAATATCGTACATAGACGGAGAGTTTCTCATTTCATTTAACATTGTAACACTTTTTTTATTGTATTTAAAGCAAATTTTGAATTTATTACATTTTTTACATTTATGACGAACAGTAACTTAAGCATTTTTACGCATCACGTAGAAAATATTCGTTTACGCGTAACTTCCCATTCCTGTTGACGGTATAGCTTGAAAAATATTCGGACACCATAAAATAATAATTAGAAAAAATTACTGTAGAAACGGGCTTTGAGACCCCTTAAAGCAGCCCGGGCCTCGGTGCTACAGCACCGCCTTCCCTCCCTTCTCGTCAGGCCTGAGTGCGGCGTTGTCTACAGAGGGTGAGTGGAAAGTTTTGCAACATTTAGATCACTTTATGTCTTCATACGTACCTTTACGACGAAAGCTGACTAGCATTCAAAGTATAGGCCATCGTGTTGCACCGTTTTTAGCCATCATTCTGCCAGTTCTTCGATTCTACAGAGGGTGAGTCGAAAGTTTTGCAATATTTAGATCACTTTATGTCTTCATACGTACCTTTACGACGAAAGCTGACTAGCTTTCAAAGTATGGGCCATCGTGTTGCACCGTCTTTAGCCATCTGTCTGCCAGTTCTTCGATTCTACAGAGCGTGAGCCGAAAGTTTTGCAATATTTGGATCACTTTATGTCTTCATACGTACCTTTACGACGAAAGCTGACTAGCTTTCAAAGTATAGGCCATCGTGTTGCACCGTCTTTAGTCATCTGTCTGCCAGTTCTTCGATTCTACAGAGGGTGAGTCGAAAGTTTTGCAATATTTGGATCACTTTGTGTCTTCTTACGTACCTTTACGACGAAAGCTGACTAGCTTTCAAAGTATAGGCCATCGTGTTGCACCGTTTTTAGCCATCATTCTGCCAGTTCTTCGATTCTACAGAGGGTGAGTCGAAAGTTTTACAATATTTGGATCACTTTATGTCTTCATACGTACATTTACGACGAAAGATGACTATAGCATTCAAAGTATAGGCCATCGTGTTGGCCGTCTTTAGCCATCTGTCTGCCAATTCTTCGATTCTACAGAGGGTGAGTCGAAAGTTTTGCAATATTTGGATCACTTTATGTCTTCATACGTACCTTTACGACGAAAGCTGACTAGCATTCAAAGTATAGGCCATCGTGTTGGACCGTCTTTAGCCATCTGTCTGCCAGTTCTTCGATTCTACAGAGGGTGAGTCGAAAGTTTTGCAATATTTGGATCACTTTATGTCTTCATACGTACCTTTACGACGAAAGCTGACTAGCATTCAAAGTATAGGCCATCGGGTTGCACCGTCTTTAGTCATCTGTCTGCCAGTTCTTCGATTCCACGGCGATGCCAGTTCTTGTCGTTCGAGGCGAAGAACTCCTTCGCCCCAGCTGCCACGTCCTCCTGGTTGTTGAAGTGAAGCCCACGAAGAAAGTGGGCCATGGACCGGAACAAGTAATAATCCGACGGGGCGAGGTCCGGACTATATGCTGGGTGTGGCATCGGTTCGATGCCCTTAAGTTTCCGGAGTTTTGCCCGGGTCGTTCGCGCAGTATGAGGCCGAGCTTTGTCCTGCTGTAGGAGAGCGCGCTTTGTGTTCACCAGTGTCGGATACTTCTCCTCCAAACCGGCATACATCCGCTACAGCTGTGCAGAGTAAAAGTTGGCGTTGATGGTCCGACCGTCTGGAACAAATTCGTAATGGATTGTCCCCTCGAAATTCCACCACACGCAGAGCAACACCTTGTGCTCGAAGCGCCCACGTTTGGCAACACACTGAGAAAAACGTTTTGCTAATTCAACGAAAAATTTTTTGAATCAACAAAAGATTTTGTCGATATACAGTCAACAAAATTTTTTGTTGAATTTGCAAAATTATTTTGTTGAAAATTATTGCTGATTTCACAAAATTTATTGTTATCACGACAAAACGTTTTGTTCATTTAACAAATCATTTGTCAATTTTTGGGAATTTGTTTGATCCAACAAAACATGTTATCATGACAAAATGTTTTGTTTGCTGCAACCAAACATATCGCTATCGTGACACAATATGTTTTGTTGCAGCAATAAAACATTTTGTCATGATAACATGTTTTGTTGGATCAAACAAATTCCCAAAAATTGACAAATGATTTGTTAAATGAACAAAACGTTTTGTCGTGATAACAATAAATTTTGTGAAATCAGCAATAATTTTCAACAAAATAATTTTGCAAATTCAGCAAAATTTTTTGTTGACTGTATATCGACAAAATTTTTTGTTGAATTAACAAAACGTTTTTCTCAGTGCAGGCTTGGGAAGCTGACCTGGGCTCAACCATTGCCGTTGTGTTTTAGGATTACATAAATAGACCCACTTTTCATCGCACGTAACGATTCTCTTGATGAAACGTACATCGCGCGGGTCTTCTAGGAGTTTCGTGCACACTTCCACTCAGCTGTTTGCTTCAACTGGCATCAGTTCGTGAGAGACAATGCGGCAGCTTCTCTAGACCTTTCCGAGGTCCTGAAGGTGACCAACAACGGTGGTCTGGGATATACGCAGCTCGCCTGATAATCTCAGAGTGCAGGTTGTCGAAGTTGCTCCTACGGCCTGGCGCACAGCCTCCGAATCCACGGTTTGTGGCCTACCTGACCTTGGCTGATCGTCGAGGTTTCTGTCATTTGAGCGAAATTTCTTGAATCATCAGGTTGCGGTGCTGTTGTCCACGGAGTCTTCCCCTTTCGCATAACAAATGTTTCGTGTTGCTTGAGCAGCGTCATGGCTGACTTCAAACTCGTAAAGCAAAAGTTCGCTGATTAGCCGGTTGTGGCTGTTCATGGTTTAGGCGTCCCAACCACAGACAGAACGACAGCATGAAATGCTGTTCACAGCAAACGACTACCACTTTATATCCGTTTCGACTGACTGCAGTGCGCTACTTGAACTAGTTTAAGCACATGACATACCCGCCGCAGCACATGCATTTATGCAAATATTGCTAAACTTTCGATTCGTCCTCTGTACAATGTCCAGGTACTTCGAGGTGTTCACAGTGGTAAAAGTATCGGGTTGTCGGAAAAGTCATGACGTATTTTGGCACCCGATGGCGGTTGAGCGGTTTTGGAAGTACTAGAGGCATGCACAGTTCTGTTGTCGCTATGACATTCGACAGGTGACAGTTCTAGCTGCAGTCTAAAAGGAACAGTGAGTGATTTGGTTGATTTGCGGAGATTTTACATCAAGTTGAAGATGGAAGACCAAACTGTGCATTTTCGCCATATTTTACTCTTTTTACTTCTGTAAAGAGATGAACCCGCGTCAAGCTTGTGAAAAGTTGCGTGAAGTGTACGGTGATAATACTCTACAAGAACGTCAGTGCCAGCGGTGGTTCGCAAAATTCCGTGCTGGTGATTTTGAGCTCAACGATGCTCCTCGGTCCGGGAGGCCAACCGAGGTTGATGACGAACAAATTAAGGCATTGATCGAGTCAAACCCACGTTACACGACACGAGAGATTGTAGACACATTGCGCATCCATCATTCAAGCGTTCACGACCACCTGAAGAAGTTGGGATACGTAAGCAAGCTCGATGTGTGGGTTCCTCGTGAACTCAAAGAAGCTCAATTGACGGCGCGTATAAACACCTGCGATATGTTCATTAAACGTGAGAAAAGCGATCCTTTTTTGAAGCGACTGATAACTGCTGGCGAAAAGTGGATTGTGTACAACAATGTTCTGCGCAAACGGTCTTGGTCCCGACGTGCTGCTTCGCCTCAAACGACATCCAAAGCAGACATTCATCAGCGGAAGGTTCTGGTCTCAGTGTGGTGGGGTTTTAAAGGTGTCGCGTTTTTCGAGTTCCTACCACGAAACCAAACAATCAATTCGAATGCGTACTGTTGGCAATTGGACAGTTTGAACGAATCCATCATCCAGAAACGTCCAGAGCTCGTTCATCGTAAAGGTGTTATGTTCCATCACGACAGCGCGAGACCACACACAAGTTTGATCACCCGCCAAAAATTACTGGAACTTGGGTGGGATGTGTCGCCCATCACTGATTTCGTGGGCCACTGGCCCCGAATATTCTGGTCTCGATTCCGAGACCAGCTCCAGCGGTTAGCCAGAAGCCAACGCCTCTGACCACTTGTCTACAGCGGCTTCCTTTCGCATTATCCGTAAAGAACCAGATGTATTAAGTGACGACTTCAGCAAAAAATCCTACTGCAATCATAAAACACTTGTCAGTTACGCTACATACTTAATTTTTCTTTGTTGATTTATTTTCCTGTTAGTGAAGTTTAAACATACGGAAAGTCATTAACGTCATCCAATAGCGCCATTTTGAAAATTGCGGTCGTAAGAAGTTATTATCTTAACACTAAAACTCTTGTGATTCATGAAACGCCATAGAACGTGAACCGACTAATTCATTTGATATAGGAATATGTCTGCGTATAAAACGCAACAATAGCCATTTCTGCCTAGATGGCCATCTAAAAGTACCTTTGCTTCGTTTTAACCATGAAAAGGGCCTTAGCGCCGCTAAGCCCCGCTAAGGCCCTTCTACATCTCTGGTTCGTTTAATGTAGTACGAAAGGTCGGAACTCCGGAGCAGATGGAAATTTCACCGCCCTCTTCACATTTTCTATTTTACTGCCCTAAATGGCGTTCCGCGTCAATTCGGCTTTGGATTGGATTGGATTGGAGGTTTAACGACCACCGTGAGCAACTCAATGGGCTATAAGCAGTCGCCCGTCCCTAATTTAGGGTCACTGGTTCCAGGGAAGGGAGAGAGCCAGTGCCGTAAGACAAGCACAACATCCATGCCTGACCAGGATTCGAACCCGGACCCCTTTCGGACGAATGGTCAGAGGCCAACGCCTTAGACCACTGCGCCACCGGGGCGGCTCAGTTCGGCTTCACTACCCAAAACATCCTTGATGTAAATAAGGGCAGTGGCGTAACTACCACTCCCGCAGCTGTGTGTGTGTGTGGTGTTGGAGGGGGGGGGTTGCACAGATAACGAAGGGGCGTACTGCTACTACCAGTTATAGTTTTATGAAAAAATCCGAACACGCACAATAATTAACCCAAAGATTCATATTTTGCTTTAAGATATCCACTGAAGAGCAATTGAATTAGAGACAGCTGGCGTTATGATGCAAATGTGGCGCTGTGGGCGGCTCAGTAAACAGAAACGACATGACGTATGCAGCTATCCGACAATATAAGGAGTGATGCGACGGGAATCAGCAAGAGTCGGACGCAGTATGGGTAAGACGAAGGATCTAAGCGCGTTTGATCGTGGGCAAATTGTCGAGGCCCGACGAATGGGTCACTCCATCTCGGAAGTCGTGCAGGCACTGGGATTTTCACGAGCCACTGTGTCACGGGTGCACCGTAAGTACATCGAATCCGGTAAAACCATCCCTGCCAGGTCCAACTGCCGTGGACAACAGCGTGTGGATGAGCGGGGTCATCGTCGGTTAGCTCGCATTGTAACAGCGGATAGACGGGCCACAGTGCAAGAAATCACTCGGCAATTTAACGCTGGTGCACAAGAACGTGTAAGCAGCCACACCATCTCCTTGCTATGGGGTACATAAGCCATCGTCCCACGAGGGTACCGCTGCTGACCACACATCACAGGGGGCAAAGATTAGCATGGGCGCGGAAACATCGCCACTGGACTCTAGACATGTGGAAAAATGTTACCTGGACTATTGTAAATAATACGATCGCTCTCCAGTCGTCCTCTCTCTATCTCTCTCTGCGCTGTTGAGGAAAAGCGCGAGGCCAAAGTGGGATTCCCCGTGGAGGATGTGGGAAAACAGTCAGTTACCTAGGATTACGTGCACGACAGGTCTCAACATTTATTCACAGCTGCCGCAGATCTGCTGTGGGTAAGAGGGTGATTTCTCCAAGTGATTTATTTTAGTTTTGGACAAAGCAATTGCACGTATTGTCAAATCTATTACTTACAAAGTTAAAACTGCAGGGCTGCTCTACGTACCATCATTACTTTTGCAGACACTCTCCCTGACTTACTACCCCCCCTCTCCATCCCAACCACTACACACACACACACACACAGCGAAAAATGCTTCCTCCCTCGTGTTCGAAATCCTGGGAAAATTACTGTGCTTAAGGGTGCTGAAGTAAACCGTTGCGCGGGAGGGGACGCACGTTATGCTAGTTACGCCACTGAATAAGGGCAACAGAAATGCATGAAAACCTTCTGCTGAGTGCTGATCCATATTTCCGATTTTTTTCTGACGCAATTAATGAGGGTCAAATCGGATCCCGTTTGGGATAACAAATGACACCTAATTCCTTATTTGCAGTATCCATCCATCTATCTCGTCCGCCCATGGTATGTTGAATCCCGCAAAGACGACTATGCGCCCCTGAGGGTTACTGGCAAATTAATACAGCCGGCTTGCCTTTCTTGTGCTGCATACGGATAAGGGAGAAAGTGCGTCCGGGGCCGACTTCACAGGGAACCATCTACGCATTCACGCCCTCAAACCCAAACCCAGGGAGTCTGCGGAAATATCCTGAAAAACCGCAGACTAGATGGCCGGCAGGACCGGGATTAGAACACCCGTCAGAAACGTCCGCTTCCCACACAACGCATTGTGACTTAATCAACTGCGCAATGCTGGTGGTACCCTATTTGCAGTATCATACCCCAATAAAAGTAGTTAAAAATTACGGTTGATAAACTAGAACTAAATTGGCTGTAACATCGGAGAGATCTTCCTCTGGTGAACCGAAGAACTAACCCGTTCTTAAAATCTATTGCACAACTGTTAGTGATCATTAGTTATCAATTAAAGGAACGTGACAAAAAAAAAGTGTACAATTAAGTGTGAAGCGAAATGTCAAAAATAGCTCTCTGCGGCCAATGTTAGTTTTTTCGAAAAATTGTAAATACATATGCGTGTGAGCACTGAACAATATAAATCTGTGCGTAATCAACACACAATACTAGTTTTACTATCGTAAAACCTCATGCAACAACACGCAGGATTATACAGCGTGATTCATAATTATTGTCGGAGTTTCCGTGGCCTGGCATGGTCAAACCGTAACCGACCAAATAAAACTGCCTACAGCAGTGGTTCTCAAACTTTTTTAGATTGTACCCCTTGATCATGACTAAAAGTGTCTTCGGTAATCGTAATACCGTATATACTCGTGTATAGGTCGAGTTTTTTGAATGAAATATTTAGGTCGAAATTAGGGGGTCGAACTATACACGGAAAATATTTCTGATAGGTTGAAAACCAAAATTTTGATGCCTTATGGAAATGCGCATGCTTAGCCGCCCTTTGCACTATCAGTTCATTTGCAGTTGTATATTTAGTCATTTTCCGGGTGTTACTGATACAGAAGAAAATTATTGCTAAGAATTTTCTTGATTTTATATGTACGAGTTTCTTTTTATTCACTAATAAAAAAATTCATTTCGCAAGGATGTCTCAAAGTCCGTTTTAGATCTGTCGATATGGCCTTGACTGCTCTGCTGATAAATCACCCAGAGGAAAGAGGTGAACGCGTCAGCCAGTAGCTTAAGTTCAACCGTGCCGTGACCTACGACCGTGCTCAATTCTCGATGGGGGGAATGAAGAGGGAAAAGAACAGACTATTTCAAAAGGAGACCGCTGCCCCTGCTTAGTGACGGCGGAGAAGAGAGGCGTGACAATCTACAGAACAGCGGTAACTTGATTAATGCATCCCGAAAACGAAAGTGTTTAAACTTGGCCGATCGCTCAAAATAACATAGTTACTGATAGTAAAAAAGTGCATTAGTTTAACAACCTACTTACATTTGTTATTAAATTGAGTGTGCCCCAGCTCTAAAAATCAAACAAACAGTAACCTTTTCTGAAGACTAAGAGCGAGCAAAACGGATTGCCGATTTTTTTTGCCACTCAAGCCGATTGTTTGTCACAAACACGGTGGATAGGGGGGGGGTTAAACTGGGGAGTAGATAAACGACCTCTCTGTCAATAACACACTAGTCCAGCTCAGAAGTTGACCGACAGCTTCTACGCTGTACAGGGTAGTGGGAGAAAATTTTAGAGAACACATTTTCTTCATTTTTTTAAACAGTTGCGTGCAAATTTTACAGTGTCCACAACACATCAAAATAATGATTCATTTTAAATTTTGATGAAATACATTGAAAACTTCGAAAGTTACACATTTATGTTTTACGGAATGCATATTCTTTATGGGATAAAAAAAAATATCAGGTTTACATCAATACCTATTTACGCTTTCCAAATGTGTTTCAGGAAGTTTTTTTTTTCTTCTTTTTAAATAATGATGTGCCTTACGACGTTTGGTAAACGCATCACGATTCGTTTGTTAAGGGAGCAAATGCTTTACTCTCCATAAATGAAGTAACTGCAGAAAACTCGCCCCAAAAAGCAAAAAGTGGGAAGGGGGGGGGGGGGCTATATGCAAAAGTGGATTCATATATTGTTAAAGTGTGTAATCTTCCCCTGAAAACTCTCTAACCCGGGTGGTGAGCCCTATTATCTTCCAGAATTGTGCCTCAATTTCACCCACATTTTGCAGGAAACTGCCGCCAGCAACATTGCGAGAGTAAATACACTATCTACCAACAAGTAATTGGACACCTGTGATAGCAAAGGAAAACGAAGTTTATTCACCTTCAATAGTTGGTGTGAAGCCTCCACGAGCGGCGATTACAGCTGCGACCCTCCGGGGCATACTCTCAACCAGGCGTTGTACGACGGCTAGCGGTATTTTCTTTCACTCGGCTTGAAGAAGACAGGTCAGTTCCTTCACCCATTTCGGACGGTGGGGGCACCCTTTAAGTCAACGCTCCAACTCGTCCCAGAGGTGCTCGATAGGGTTAAGGTCCAGGCTCTGCGCAGGCCAGTCCATTCGATCAACCCCATTGTCACCATACCAAGCCATGGTGGACCTCGCAACATGACAGGTGGCATTGTCATCCTGAAAGTTACATGGGTCCACCCCGTAAAACTGCCACAACGTAGGAAGCGCATGGTCATCCAAAATGGTGCAGTAGGTCTCGGCGTTGAGTCTACCAGGAATTGCGACCAAGGGTCCCGTGCCATACCAGGAGAAACACCCCCATAGCATAATTCCACCGCCGCCGAACTTCACAGTTGACACAATACATTCCGGCAGGAGAGCGTTCTCCAGGCAGACCCCAAACCCAAACCCTGCCATACGAACGGTAGAGTGTGAACCTTGATTCGTCGCTCCAGAGAACCTGTTTCCACTGTTCAACGGTCCACTGTCGACGTTCTTTGCACCATGTTAACCGAGCAGCGCTATTGGACTTGGTGATCAAAAGCTTGTGGGCGGCAGCACGTCCATGATAACCGAGCAAATGGGCTTCCTTACGGATGGTATTCATCGAAAGAACACTCCCGGATGCCTGTTGAAACTCCTCGCGGATGTGACCCATCGATTTGGTGCGGTTCTTCCGAATTTCTCTAGCCAGCAACCGTCGGTCTCTAACTCCTAGTTTTGTGGGTCTGCCGGGTCGAGGTACATTCCGACAGTCACCCCTCATCTTCCACTTGCCAATCACGTAGGCCACTGTCGATTTTGGGTACTTCAACTCGCTGGATATGTCACGTATGGATCGGCCATTTCTGTGATACCCGACGATTACACCTTTCTCGAAATCAGAGAGCTCCGAACTGCGTGGCATCTTGCATGCGACTGGTTGCGTTGTTGTTTCCCATACGATATTTAACGGTGGCGGCCGTGACGTGTATCAAGACCGCAGATATCGTCGATTGCAGGGGTGTCCAATTACTTGTTGGTAGATAAGGTAGTAGGTTCACATTTCCGCATGCGGGCTCATCCTTGGGAAATATTTTTTTTTATTTATACGCAAGATAGTTAGTTATACAAAAACTTCAGATATTCACATAAAAATCGGGGGTCGACTTATACACGGGATACACAAAAACTGCAAATATTCAGATAAAAATCGGGGGGTCGACCTATACACGAGTATATATGGTACTTGTAATAACAGTGTTTATAGGTTCGGGCCTCAAATCCCATTTTAATGCACACTTTGTTTATGTATTTTAGTCGTTATCAGTATTCAATTTTTGTATTATTATATTACAGAAAAAACAAAGAAGAATTTCTACCAGTTTCTTTTTCTGTCAGGGGCCCGAAATTGTTTTCCCAGGGCCCGGGCGTGCTTTTGGTGGCCCTGATACGATAATTACGTACTTGTATTAGCACTTCTGTCTGTGTAAAATTGTAAACTAACATTACTTCGGAATTTCTTTTAAAAATATATGAAGACATCACTTTTAAAACAATCCTCTGAGGAAGTGATGCTGTTTGTCTTTTAATCCATTGGCTGGAGTTATGGTGAAGAAAAATGCGATGTCCAATCTAACTGAAACACAGCAAATGAATTTCTTTTCTTTTCTCGGTGCCACTTTTGTTCGGCAGTCTAGATTTTGTCGTTGTTCCACTTATTTTTACCTTTTTCCTCTTTTCCGTTGTTGACGAATTAAATTCACCATGACCCCATTATCCAAAACGGTTTGCAACTCCAACTTAATTTGCATTTCGAGAGCGCATCTCCGTATTTAAGCTGGGACTTCCTAACAAAATACACGAACAATTGAGGTTTTCCCACTCGGCAGTAACATTTCCGCAATTAAAACTTCCTCTGTTTTGAAAAGTACGAATTGTACTTTCTCATCATCAAGAGGGGGTAAAAAAAAAAATCTCCTCAGAACAGATTTCTTAATGAACTGAACGCATTGACTGTAAAACTTTCTCTTTCTTGCACTCTGACAAAAGTTCCCTCTCTTTGTGAAAGGACGAGAAATCTTTGCTGCATTGTACAGAACTTCCCTGAACCGTTTTGTCCTTGGCTTCTCTTTAAATTAGAAGACAATGCTGGTCCCTCAACAACTTCCCAAACCCCGTGATAACACCGAAATCTGTTGGATAAGAAACTTTAAATAAAACGTGAGGGTTGAGGTCACTAGGTTATTAGCTTGGGTTGAGTGCATTAAAAGCGAAATGAAGAAAACAGCGGCCTTGGTTGTGTGTGCGTGCGCATCACGCTGGCAGGCAGAAGATCGTTCCCCTAAAGTTCCCAATGCCACCTACGTTACCTAACGAAGGATGGCAGTTCATCGGGTGTAACCTTACAAACCCGACATTACCGCTCGCCCCCGATCTGGCAAAGAATAGAACTGAAAACATTTTGACCTTTCGATTTCCTGTCTGCGCAGCTGGGCGGAGACTTTCTTTTTTTCAAGCCAGCCGTGATTCAATTTTCGCGAATCCACGCATATGAAGAACACGTTTCTGTTTAACGCTTTTCAAAGACGATGTTTTTAAGAGAGCAGATATCACCCACTAACACATCAGTAAGCTCATTTTCTGCAAAAATATGGTAACAGTGTTTTTCTTCTTTTTCACTTTCGCTGTTGCTTTTTTCTTTCGTTTTTCAGAAGGAACAACAAAGGAAGGATGGTACGCGAGTCTCGAACACAATCAGCACAGCACGTCTTTTGACAAAGAGATTTTAAATGATCCACTATAACGTCGAACCACTTAGAATAGGGGTGTTCAACCCGGGGCCTGCGGTCCATGATTGGCCCGCCGAGTCATTTCAGGTCAACTAGGCGAATATTCTACTAGGAGCGGATTTCGGCATTTCGTTTGGGGGAGCGAGATTTGTATGAACCGAATTCAACAATGGAGAATAAATACCATGCTTGTGTGAGGGGAAGGGGTGGGATCAAGGCCTTAGTGGCCCCACGGCTAAGACATTTGAGTGGGCGCAAAGGCTGAAACATTTGAATGGAACCTAAGGCTAAGGCATTTGATTGGGCCCAAGGACAACCCATTTGAGTTGGCCCCAAGGCTAACACATTTGAGTGGGCGCCAAGGCTAACACATTTGAGTGGGCCCAAGGCTTACACATTTAAGTGGGTCCCAAGGATAACACATTTGAGTGGGCCCCAAGCTAAGACATTTGAGTGGGCCCCAAGGATAAGACATTTGAGTGGGCCCAAGGCGAAGATATTTAAGTGGGCCCCAAGGTTAAGACATTCCACAGAGCCCCAAGGCTAAGACATTTCACTGCGCCCCAAGGATAACACATTTGAGTGGGTCCCAAGGCCAACACATTTGAGCGGGCCCCAAAGCTAAGACATTTGAGTGGGCCCCAAGGATAAGACATTTGAGTGGACCCCAAGGATAACCGATTTGGGTGGGCCCCAAGGCGAAGATATTTAAGTGGGTCCCAAGGTTAAGACATTTCACAGAGCCCCAAGGCTAAGACATTTCACAGAGCCCCAAGGCTAAGACATTTCACTGGGCCCCAAGGATAACACATTTGAGTGGGCCCCAAGGCTAAGACATTTGAGTGGGCCGAAAGGCTAAGATATTTGAGTGGGCCCCAAGGATAACACATTTCAGTGGGCCCCAAGGCTAAGATATTTGAGTGGGCCCCAAGGATAACACATTTGAGTGGGCCCCAAGGCTTACACATTTGAGTGGGTCCCAAGGCTAAGACATTTGAGTGAGCCCAGTGGCGTAGCAGAAATGTCTTAAGTAGTGTTCATGGATTTGGTTCATTGGTGAAAGCCTCATATATACCAGAACATATCATCATCATCATCATCATCATCATTGTCAACCATTATCAATCCACTGCTGGACGAAGGTCTCCCCAAGTTTCCTCCACAACGGTCTGTCTTGTGCCAGTCTCCTCCATGTCACTCCCGCATATTTACGAATTTCATCCACCCATCTCCCATGTGGTCTTTTTCTGGGTCTTTTCCTGTCCCTTGGAATCCAATCTAAAATTTCGGCTGTCCATCTATGGTCTGTCCTTCTGGCAGTATGTCCAGCCCATTGCCATTTCAGGGATTTAACTCTGATCATGATGTCTTCCACTCTCGTCATTTTTCGGATCCACGAGTTCCTCTTCTTATCTCTCCTGGTTACCCCAAGCATGCACCTCTCCATGCTTTTTTGAGTTGTCTGCAGCCTTTGTATGTCTCTTTTAGTTAAGGTCCACGTCTCTGCACCATACGTAAGCACTGGAAGGATGCATTGATCAAACACTTTTCTTTTAAGACATAATGGCATATTGCTCTTGAAAATTATGCTGTTTCTTCCAAAAGCTCTCCAGGCAAGTTTTGTACGCCGATTAATTTCTTCATCAATGTGACCCTCACTTGATATCTGCTGTCCAAGATAAACATACGTATCTGTTATCTCCAGTTTTTCTCCATGAATCGATAAATCTTCATTTCTTGTAAAAGCATTGAACATCACTTTTGTCTTCTGAAAGTTCATTTTTAATCCCACTTCTTTACTCTTGTCAGCAAGTTCCTGGATCATACTCTGCAGCTCTGATGGGGTAGTTGCAAAAATGACTACGTCATCAGCAAAACGAAGGTGGGTTAGATAATCTCCATTAATCTTTATCCCTCTGTTTTCCTAGTTCAGTGATTGAAAGACATTTTCCAATGTGGCATTAAAGAGCTTCGGAGATATGGTGTCACCTTGTCTCACTCCGTTTCCAATTTTTATGTGTGTTGTATTTTCAAACAGCCGAATCTTTGCACTTGCATTTTCATAGATGTTATGCTTTTTCACTACCATCCACCCACCCCTTCTAATCTGCGCTTGTTGATGGTAGAAGTCCCCTGTGGCTTCGCATTGCTTAACGAAAAATATGCTCTAAGAAAAGTATACGGTGTTAAATCATTAGAAAATCCAAGACAAAACCTAGGAATCTTAAGCTTTTAATTCTTGTTGTAGTGAGAACAATGAAAAATACATTGATTTATCATGAAAACTCTGCAGATCATTTAGTAGTTACAGTTTCGTTTTTTAACGGACTTCATAACAATTTCCCGTTGTAAGTTCTTTGAGAGCTCATCAGCGGCGTGGCCAATGGGAGGTCCTCGGGTCCGGACACCCCCACCCCACCCCACCCCTGGAGAATGGATTGAGTACGAATTTAAAGTAATATATATGTTCTGGATTAATAACCAGAACAACAAAAATAAATATTGAAGAACTAAACAGTCGAAATAATATATTGCGGGGGATATAGTTTAGTAAATATTTACTAAAAAAGGTCGATTTACTATCGCAAAGGAGTAGAAAAAGACTTACAAAGTTGGTTCCAAGAATCCAAAGAAAGTTCCTATAAAATATTTCAGGATTATTCCTGGTTTCTCGTAAAATGGGGAATTGAAGTTAAGAAAAGTTCAAAATAATGTTAAAATCAATTCTACATATTACCAAAATAATGTTTTAAGTCCTACGTTAAAAAGGAAATATTATTCCTTTATCCACAGAGCTTTCAAAGAGTAGAACTCCATCAGGATAAGGCTACCAGTCATACATCTAAATCTACCACTTTATTTCTTGAAAAAATGAAAAAAAGAGACGTCTATACCTTTTACTCATATTCTTTGAAAGTCCCCTGATGTGCTATCAATGGACTATTGTGCCTTCGGACTGCTAAAAAGAACGCTTTCTAAACGCAGACCTAAAACAAAGATTGAACTGTGGAAAGCTGTGGAAGAGGAGTGGAATAAAATACCACTACTAATTTTAAGAAATGCCCTGTTTTCTTGAAAATCTAGGTGTAGGTTCATAGTCCAGAGAAACGGCTATCAAATAAAATATTTAATAAAGAAATAATTTTATTTTAAACATTAATTATATTGCTGGAAGATCGTTCATAGTCCAGAGAAGGGCTATCAGATAGAACATTTATGAAATAAATAATTTTAGTTTAAGCATTAATTATATTGCTGGAAAATCGTTCATACTCCAGAGAAAGAGCTATCAGATAGAACATTTATTTAAGAAAGAAATAATTTTATTTTGAACATTAATTATATTGCTGGAAAATCGTTCATAGTCCAGAGACAGCGCTATCAGATAGAACATTTAAGAAAAAAATAATTTTATTTAATAATCATTAATTACATTGCTGGAAAATCGTTCATAGTCCAGAGAAGGGCTATCATATAGAACATTTAAGAAAGAAATAATTTATTTTAAACATTAATTATGATGCTGGAATATCGTTCATAATCCAGAGCAAGGGATAGAACATTTAAAAAAAGAAATAATTTTACTTTAAACATTATTTATATTGCTGGAAAATCATTCATAGTCCAGAGAAGGGCTACCAGATAGAACATTTAAGAAAGAAATAATTTTATTTTAAACATTAATTACATTTGCTGGAAAATCGTTCCTAGTCCAGAGAAAGGGCTATTAGATAGAACATTTAAGAAGGAAATAATTTTATTTTAAACATTAATTATATTGTTGGAAAATCGTTCGTAGTCCAGAGAAAGGCCTATCAGATAGAACATTTAAGAAAGAAATAATTTTATTTTAAACATTAATTATATTGCTGGAAAATCGTTCATAGTCCAGAGAAAGGGCTATCATATAGAACATTTAAGAAATAAATATTTTATTTTAAACATTAATTATGATGCTGGAAAATCGTTCATAATCCAAAGCAAGGGCTAGAACATTTAAGAAAGAAATAATTTTATTTTAAACATTAATTATATTGCTGGAAAATCGTTCATAGTGCAGAGAAAGGGCTATCATACAGAACATTTAAGAAAGAAATAATTTATTTTAAACATTAATTATGATGCTGGAAAATCGTTCATAATCCAGAGCAAGGGCTAAAACATGTAAGAAAGAAATAATTTTATTTTAAACATTAATTACATTGCTGGAAAATCGTTCATAGTCCAGAGAAAGGGCTATCAGATAGAACATTTAAGAAAGAAATAATTTATTTTAAACATTGATTATATTGCTGGAAAATCGTTCATAGTCCAGAGAAAGGGCTATCAGATAAAAAATTTAAGAAAGAAATAATTTATTTTAAACATTAATTATATTACTGGAAAATCGTTCATAGCCCAGAGATAGGGCTATCATATAGAACATTTAAGAAATAAATAATTTATTTTAAACATTAATTATATTGCTGGAAAATCGTTCACAGTCCAGAGAAAGGGCTATGAGATAGAACATTTAAGAAAGAAATAATTTTATCTTAAACAAGGAAAATCGTTCTAAAAATGTGCAAACGTCTTCTGTGTTATCTACAAAGAGTACTGGGGTACTCTCTGAATTTTACTTAAAATAATGCACTTTGAAGCAAGTTCTCTTGAATTTTTTAATGGGTCCTAACTTGGACTTGTCAACGGGGTTATGGGACGAGAGTTTGACGGATATTTTTTTTATTATTTACCATAGATAAGTTAGTCGTTTGGGACTATTGCCGTATGAGTAACGCAACAAGAAAGCATGATATCGTTGCTGAAAATCGTGAAGTTACGGAGCGAGTGTTTGAGTAATTTGTCGTCGAAATGGCGCGGGGAAATCTTTGTCATTTCCGCAGCATGAGGAGCGTTGCTGCGTCTCCATGTGACGGCGCCCTCGTCTCCCGGCCGTCGCAGGCGAGCGGCAGTAGATCCTGGTTGCTGCTGCTGCTGCTGCTGCAGCCTGTGGCACAGGTGCCTTGCTGGAATGCCGGGTTATGGCTGCCGATTCCGGAGCTCGCTGAGGCGCGGGCTCGTTTGCCGCATCTGTCGTCTGCCCATGAAGGAAGCCGTTCAGATCTCCACCTGCGGACATCGCTTCTGCGATTCCTGCCTGCAAGAATACCTCAGGTGAGTGGGTGACTGCTCTTCACTCACGAAAGCGTAGCCACAGCGATAACACTCACTCAACTGGCTCTCGTACGGAAAGCTCTCACAACAAAAACAGAAACCACCTGACACCCTGTTTCACCGAGGTTCGCAAAAACCATTCAATTTTTGTTTGAAAATTTTGTTTCTTTGCGGCGAATATATAAAATCACTGCCCGTACACGAGGATATATATCGACTATATCACCAAAAGTATTGGAAAATCATCAGAGGTCAAGCAGAACTTTTTTTTTTTTTTTCTTAAGAAATAAAAAAACACTTAACAACACAGAAATCGTCTACCACAGTAAATACAATGGAATCTCGGTTATACATTTTTCTACGGCATGATCTTAAGAACGTAGAAATGTAAAAAAAGTACATAGAAATTTCGGAATGTTAAATACTATTGTGAAACTTAGGCTTTGAAGGGGTACAAGATATTTGTTTTAATAATGATTGATTTATTTGAAGTCGATTGGCAGCGAAAAAGATATATATCAAATATGTCACTAAACGTATTCAAAAATCCGCATAGGTCACGCAGAACTTTTAAAATATTTTTTTTTATGAAATGAAGAACACTTAACAAAGCACACAAGTCGTCTATCACGGTAAATACAATGGAACTACGGTTGTACGTTTTTTTACGGGATCACATTAAGGACGTATAAATGTAAAAAGCGTATAAAAGAAATTTCAGAGTGCTAAACACTATTGTGAACCTTATGCTTGGAAGGCGTACAAAATATTCATTTTAATAATGATTGATTTATTTAAAGTCGAATTGAAGGCGAAAAAACCGTTACAGTTTATAATATATTTATTGCACTACAAAAGTCTGTGAAAATCAAACTTCTATTTCGACAGCTCAATCTGTCTACTTTTAAAATAGATCTTTTGCGTTTTCCAACCGTAGGTTGAAGAAGCGTATATGCTCCAGCTTTGTCCGTCTGTCTGTCTGTCTGTCCGCACGACAACTCGCGTAAAAATGGTTCGATTTCTATGAAAATTTAGTATGTGGTACGGGACAATCTGGGGAAGAACCCTGTTGAAAATGGGCGGAATGGGGTCAAAGGTCAGGACATAGGAGCGGTATCCATTCCATCGCACTTATGCGTCATGACTTACGT
Source organism: Macrothele yani (assembly GCA_039090855.1). Lineage (NCBI taxonomy): Eukaryota > Metazoa > Arthropoda > Arachnida > Araneae > Macrothelidae > Macrothele > Macrothele yani. The sequence continues at coordinate 15,891,834 of CM077000.1, read as the reverse complement.
AAAATGCTTCTATTGCGACAAAACTCCATGTTGTTCCGGAGATGCATTAAACCGGTTCTGTTTAATATGATCGAAATGGGGTCAAAGGTCAGAGCACAGGAGCGAGATTTATTCCACAGCCATTATCTTCATAACTTAACTAAAAATGCTTCTATTGCGACAAAACTTCAGTATGTTGTTCTGCAGGGATACTGAACTAATTCTGTTTAATACCATCGAAATAGGGTAAAAGGGCAGGGCACAGGAGCGATATTTTTTCCACAGCCAATTTCCTCATAAGTTGACTAAAAATGCTTCTATTGCGACAAACTTTAGCATGTTGTTCCAGAGGTACACTGAACCAATTCTGTTTAACATCATCGACATGGGATCAAAGGTCAGGGCACAGGAGCGGGATTTATTCCACAGCCATTATCCTCATAAGTTGACTAAAAATGCTTCTATTGCGACAAAACTTCAGTATGTTGTTCTGCAGGGATACTGAACTAATTCTGTTTAATACCATCGAAATAGGGTAAAAGGGCAGGGCACAGGAGCGATATTTTTTCCACAGCCAGTTTCCTCATAACTTGACTAAAAATGCTTCTATTGCGACAAACTTTAGCATGTTGTTCCAGAGGTACACTGAACCAATTCTGTTTAACATCATCGACATGGGATCAAAGGTCAGGGCACAGGAGCGGGATTTATTCCACAGCCATTATCCTCATAAGTTGACTAAAAATGCTGCCATTGCGACAAACTTTAGCATGTTGTTCCAGAGGTATACTGAACCAATTCTGTTTAACATAATCGAAATGGGATCAAAGGTCAGGGCACAGGAACGAGATTTATTCGACAGCCATTATCCTCATAACTTGACTAAAAATGCTTCTATTGCGACAAACTTTAGCATGTTGTTCCAGAGGTACACTGAAGCAATTCTGTTTAACATCATCGACATGGGATCAAAGGTCAGGGCACAGGAGCGGGATTTATTCCACAGCCATTATCCTCATAAGTTGACTAAAAATGCTGCTATTGCGACAAACTTTAGCATGTTGTTCCAGAGGTATACTGAACCAATTCTGTTTAACATAATCGAAATGGGATCAAAGGTCAGGGAACAGGAACGAGATTTATTCGACAGCCATTATCCTCATAACTTGACTAAAAATCCTTCTATTGCGACAACACTTTAGTATGTTGTTCCGGAGGTACATTGAACCAATTTTGTTTAATATAATCGAAATGGGGTCAAAGGTCAGGACACAGGAGCAAGATTTATTCCACAGCCATTATCCTCCTAATTTGACTAAAAATGCTTCTGTTGCGACAAAACTTTAGTATGTTGTTCTGCAGGGATACTCAACCAATTCTGTTTAATATCATTGAAATAGGGTCAAAGGTCAGGGCACAGGAGCCAGATTTATTCCACAGCCATTATCCAGATAACTTGAGTAAAAATGCTTCTATTGCGACAAAACTTTAGTATGTTGTTCCGGAGGTATACTGAACGAATCGATAGTCAGGATAGGGAGAATGGAATGTCTGCGCGCGATTTCTGGTATGTTGGAAAGCGTATCATAATCAATGCATTGCATGATTTTTCTAACTTGTGGTTGTTTACGAAATAAAAAAAACACTTAACAAAGCCGACAAGTCGTCTGTCACGGTAAATATAACGGAACCTCGGTTATACGAGGACGTTTTTTTTTCAGGATGGCCTTAAGAACGTATGAATGTGAAAAACGTATAAACGAAATTTCAAAATGTTAAATATTATTGTGAAGCAAACAGGTACGTCGCGATGGGGGCGCGCCCATCCTGAAATTCTTCTTGCTCACCCTACCACCCACCCAGTTCAAGATGTGCCATTCTCAGTTTTTAACTTTTAATTAAAATCTGGACTTTGCCAAGTAATAACGAGTCTGGTATTTTTCGTCAGGTAGCCCTAAGTATTTTCCCCTACGTAGTGCGTGTTCAAAATATCATCGGCAGGGCCAGGAAAATATAATTGTTCTCTCCGAAATCCTTAATTTAAGCATTTTTTCATACTATGACCAAAGGTGAATGAGGAGGGTAAATAGTAATTCACTGAGAGGGACCATTACTAGTTCCTCTGCTTTTTGTTTTACTAAATAGGGGATATCAACGCAGAAAGTGGAGCTAAAGCTAAACCAGTGTACCGGGAGCAGTGAGGGAGCGGAACTTGGCTGATGACTGCTTTGGAGGTGACGAGTGCAAAGCCAGGTCGCTGACTTGAAGGAAGAGATTTAACACGTTCGCTGTTGCTGTGGTGCTGGTAAAGAACCCGGGCGAATCACCTGAGACGCCACAAGGCGTCACGTGGCACCAGGGATGAGCTTCTATTCATTTGGATCAACCTCGCCGTGTTCGGATCTCATAGCTTTGCATGATTCCACTATTCTGAAATACGAGAAAATTTATCCATAATTGATATTCGTAATTATAACCTTCAGTAACTTTAGGGATATAAACACGTCTACAGCATATACACTATATTGACAAAAGTCACCGGACACCTAGAAGAGAAACACAACATAGCATTTATTGACGTGTTTATATCCCTAAAGTTACTGAAGGTTATAATTAGGAATATCAATTATGGATAAATTTTCTCGTATTTCAGAATAGTGGAATCATGCAACATAGCATTTTAGTACGGTGTTGGTCCACCTTTGGTCTTAATGCATGCACTGACCTTTCGAGACATGCTTTCGACAAGGTTTCAGAACACAGCGATAGGTATGTGCTTCCATTCAGTATATAATGCTGCCCCTAACTGTTGCTTAGTAAGGTTCCAAACTTTTTATGCGGCGCTCTAATTCATCCCATAAGTGCTTTATGGGATTAAGATCAGGGCTTTGTGCTGGTCAGTCCACACACGATACGGAATTATCGCCAAACCACGCCGTAACAGTCCTTGCTTTATGGCTCAGTCCACACACGATACGGAATTATCGCCAAACCACGCCGTAACAGTCCTTGCTTTATGGCTCAGTGCATTATCCTGCTGGTAGCAACAAGGTTCGGATCCATAATTTTGCCACAGAGTTAGTAAGGCATAATTGTCCAGAATATCGAGGTAGACGTGCTGGTTAACAAGTTAGTCCACGATAACCAATGGGCCGGGACCATATCACGAAAAACACCCCCAAACGAGTACACTGCCAGCTCCAAACTTGACCGTAGGAGCAGTACACTCTGGTAAATAGCTTTCCCCGGTTGCCACCATACCCACACACGGCCATCAGACTGATGGATCGTGTATCTGGATTCATCAGTCCATAGGACCCGTTTCCATTGATCTAAGGTCCACGATAAATGTTCTTTACACCATGCTAAACGACGAGTAGCATTCCGAGTGGAGATCAAAGGCTTATGAGCAGCCGCACGACCACGGTAACCCATGGAATGAAGTTCTCTGCGAATGGTACGTGCACATACCGAAGTTCAGCATTTTTACTCACCTGTACACTGAAGTTTTGGGCAGTACTCCATCGATTAGCTGTAACGACTCTCCTGAGGCTTCGACGTCCTCTATCACTGATTTTCTTTGGTCTGCAGGTATGTTTTGCTGCTTCAGGCATGCCCTGTGTCTTCCACTTATTCAGTACATCCAAAACAGTTGACTTGGGTATGTTTAAAAGTCTCTCGGTTCCTCTTATGGACAACCCACCAATGTAGCACACAACAATCTTTCCCTTCTCAAAATCAGTTCTCTCCTGCCGCGACATTTCCACTCAACCTCACAGTGCGATATGATCGCGGTTTGTCATTTTCATGTAGGACTTCCGTCCACAGGGAGTAGAGTTTAGGTCTCAGCCACCTACAGCGAGATCGCCTTTTGGGCAGGACACAGGAACGGAAGGAATGAGAGCAAGTCTAGCGACTTTTTGACAGAGCAGTTTGTAGTGAGATTAGAGTACAGTAGATGGCGCCACCGTACAAGTACGATATTGCGCATAGATGGGTGAGAGAATTTCAGGGAGGACATAGGAAAGGATACCCATTTAACCAGTGGGTCCAGCCTGGGGGCCGTCACTTTACGTGCTCGTCCGATGCACGGCGGATATTCAGCGATTGTTAGTAAATCACACCATCTCTGAAAGATCAGCCCAGGCTAGAACCTGGGGACCCAGCATCGATAGTCTGAAACACTAACCACTAAGCCATCCGCGGCTCTATGATCGTGGTGCTTGTTTTTATACCGTTTGCAGCTGTTCCGCGCATCTTAAAAACGCAGCGGATTCGTTCATTTGATATTCAAGGGGTGTTCGGTGACTTTTCTCAGTAAAGTGTACATTGCAAAGCAATACATATGCTTTAGATCTGCATATCCTGTAGACGGTAAATAATAAATTGTAAAATTTTTCAGTCGCAAAAAGATAGAAAAATTCGATTGGTTCAATACCTGTCATATTAATTTTCAGTCCTAGTACACTAGTGAACAGAATTATTCTCGTGACGTCGGAAACATCATACCAATGTGTAGCTAAGATCTGTTGAGGCGTAGTATGAGAAAGAATATTGTATTCTTCATTGTCACTACTGGTTGTACTACAGCTACTAAAAGAATACGTTTCTGCATATGATAAAAAAATTTATAGGGATCATCTACTTCGACGGCAGGATGTGCCCGCCGATAAACTTTTGGTTGAGAGAGACCGGAGATAGCCTGTCTCAATATATTGTTTCCACAAAACTAAGCATTGAAGCCAAAATGGGTTTCCTTGGAATCCCTTTAGTCCTGAATAGGCTGCCCTCTTACGTATGAACTGTAAGTAGCAAATGTTTTTTATTTCTACTCAAGCATTTATTTATTGATAGCTCCCTTTACCGCAAAACGCAAAACCAATGACGTTCAAAGGAAAATAAACACTGCAGTGAAAAGCGCACGCTGTGTTAAGTCTATGGGAAGTCAACTTACTACCCTTCCCTAAACCATGTGGGGAAAAAATCCGCCACCCCAAAAACCGCTGTCATTTTTAAACAATTGGATACTCATTCTCAGAGCCAGTAGCAAAATAGATACCTCTCTTTAAGCGCCGAAGGTTTTAGGAAGGAAAATATTAAGCCATAATCACGACGCAGTTCGGCGTCGACCGCACCTGGGTTAATTACGCCGTTCAGCGCCACGCGGCAATGAAAGTTTTGAGAAGGGGGAGGGGAGGTGTGGTGTCTGCGTGTCACTACATTAAAATTTAATTTCAATAAATAAATAAAACATTTTTGTTTAAAAAAAATTTAAGTACAGTGCTATTTTTATAAGGAAAATGTAAAATTTAAAAATTTTGAATAGCGATTAAGGCTATGCATTCATAGCAAGAAAAAAGTTGAAGGCGATATTCTACAAACTCTGATATGTTATACCACAAACTCACCAAACTCACTAGTCATTAAACAGAAGTCATCGTTTTTTCCACGTTTATAAGGGAGTCACAGAAAAATTCTCATCGGCCGCCACCGGGAATCGAACCCAGGGCCATCCAGTTACTCGCCGGAAATGCAAAATCCAAACAATTTTGAACAGCAATTAAGGCTATGCATTCATAGCAAGAAAAAGTTGAAGGCGATATTCTACAAACTCTGATATGTTATACCACAAACTCACCAAACTCACTAGTCATTAAACAGAAGTCATCGTTTTTTCCACGTTTATAAGGGAGTCACAGAAAAATTCTCATCGGCCGCCACCGGGAATCGAACCCAGGGCCATCCAGTTACTCGCCGGAAATGCAAAATCCAAACAATTTTGAACAGCAATTAAGGCTATGCATTCATAGCAAGAAAAAGTTGAAGGCGATATTCTACAAACTCTGATATGTTATACCACAAACTCACCAAACTCACTAGTCATTAAACAGAAGTCATCGTTTTTTCCACGTTTATAAGTCAGTCACAGAAAAATTCTCATCGGCCGCCACCGAGAATCGAACCCAGGGTCATCCAGTTACGCGCCGGAAATGCAAAATTTGAACAATTTTGAACAGCAATTAAGACAAGAAAAAAGTTGAAGGCGATATTCTACCAACTCTAATATGTTATACCACCAAACTCACTAGTCATTAAACAGAAGTCATCGCTTTTACACGTTTATAAGTGAGTCACAGAAAAACTCTCATCGGCCGCCCTTGGGAATCGAACCCAGGATCTCCCAGTTACTAGCCGGAAATGCAAAATTTTAAACATTTTGAACAGAAATTAAAGCTATGCATTCATAGCAAGAAAAAAGTTGAAGGCGATACTCTACAAACTCTAATATGTTATGTACCATAAACTCACAAGTCATTAAACAGAAGCCATCGCTCTGTCCCCGTTTATAAGTGAGTCACAGAAAAATTCTCATCGGTCGCCCTTGGGAATCGAACCCAGGGTCTTCCAGTTACGCTCCGGAAATGCAAAATTTTAAACATTTTGAACAGCAATTGAGGCTATGCATTCATAGCAAGAAGAAAGTTGAAGGCGATATTCTACCAAATCTAATATGTTATACCACAAACTCACTAGTCATTAAACAGAAGTCATCGCTTTTTCCACGTTCATAAGTGAGTCACAGAAAAATTCTCATCGGCTGCCCTTGGGAATCGAACCCAGGATCTCCCAGTTACTAGCCGGAAATGCAAAATTTTAAATATTCTGAACAGCAATTAAGGCTATGCATTCATAGAAAAAAGTTGAAGGCGATATTCTACCAACTCTAATATGTTATACCACAAACTCACTTAGTCATTAAACAGAAGTCATCGCTCTTTCCACGTTTATAAGTGAGTCACAGAAAAATTCTCATCGGCAGCCACTGGGAATCGAACCCATTGTTTTCCAGTTACGCGCCGGACATGCTACCAGTGCACCACAGCGGCGTTGAGTTCTCCAGACTCACATACGACTAACTGCCAAACCACATGGCAGGTTGCTTCTTGGAGCCCCGCGCAATGCTGGGGATTCACCAAAGATGGTAAGCAGCAACTGAACAAATAATTAGAAGGCGAATGTATAATTAATACAGACAATTGATGTGGACTAGGAACATCAAGCAGAAGTCATCGCTCTTTCCACGTATATAAGTGAGTCACAGAAAAATTCTCATTGGCCGCCACCGGGAATGCATGCTACCATTGTGGTGCAGTGGTAGCATGTCTGGCGCTTAACTGGAAGATCGATTCCCGGTGGCAGCCGATGAGAATTTTTTCGTGACTCACTTATAAACGTGGAAAGAGCGATGACTTCTGTTTGATGTTCCTAGCCCATGTCAATTGTGTGTATTAATCACTAGTCATTGTCATATTATCTTGCTGGTTTATCATCAGTGGCATAACTTGTTAGATCCAGGTGTGTGAGTATGCGTGTGTGTGTGTGTGTCTGTGTGAAGGAAGGATGGGGGGGGGGCGCCGAATTCCTTTGTAGCCGGTAGTAAAAAGCATTAAAAATTCTTCTTTTCAACGTTTTGAATATCAAGTTGTTATGAAACCTGCCCCAGCAAAAAATCATACTCCTCCACCCTGATTTCAAAGTCCAACGACTACCCTGTTGTGAAACTTAGGCTTTGAAGGTGTACAATATGTTCCTTTTAATAATGACTAGTTGAAACCCCTCGAAATCGACGGTTAGTTTGTAACGTACCAGGAGATGTGACGTACCTGCCAGAAGGACGCACACGACATAAAGGCAGATAGGAATCAGAATAAAATGTCCGCGTAGCTTAATTGGTAGAGCAACTTATTCCGGAATGAGTGGACCCGGGTTCGAATCCTGGCGCGGATAAAAATGACGGAGAAATTCACTTCGTTATAAGTTTTTTTTTTAAGAATAAACTCATATGAAACAACAAATGTAAACTTTATTTGACTGACAAAAAAAATGCTACAAATTCATTCAAACACTTCAGTAAAGACAATATTTTGAGTCCATCCATTTGCGATAGGTAATCCAGGTGCATCTTCGCGAGTGATCTTTTACTGCAACAGAATCCTTTGTTCATGCTCGAGATATAAGGCAACGTAGAGCATACCATGTGAGAAGACTGGTTCTGGAAGGTATATTCCGATTTTAGCAAGTGTCTGTCCTTGACTCTTCTTGTCATCGTAAATAACAATATGATCGGAAATTGAATCCGTTTGATCGTAAAAGGAAAAGTGCTGTCGCTTGGAGTCAGAGGAATGCGTGGCAAGGTGTGAAACGACGCCTTGTGTTCTCCCAACAAAATTTCCACAGAAAACTATTTTGGAAGAGCGGCTTTACGATCATGCGTGTGCCATCGATTAAACATTTTCTTGAGTCCAGGTTCATGATTTTTTTAATTTTTTTTTTTTTTGACGGAAGGTTTAACGACCACCGTGAACAACTCAATGGGCTACAAGCAGTCGCCCGTGCCTAATTTACGATCACTGGTTCCAGGGAAGGGAGAGAGTCAGTGCCGTAATACAAACACAACATCCATGCCTCATCGGGATTCAAACCCGGACCCTTCACGAACGATTGATCATAAACCAGCGCTTAGACCACTGCGTCACCGGGGCGGCCAGGTTCGTGATGAGCATCACGACTTCACTCTTTTTCAGTCGTAAAATGTGTGGCCGAAGTCCACTCATCTCGATCGTGTGCAAACATTCAACTGGATAGCACACTCTTTCACTGTCATCTTCAGTCACAACTGTGTTTGTAAATGTTGTTGGAATGAGACGCGTCAGCATTTCAATCGCGAGATTGTGACGTCATAAGATTTCTAAGCATGGGTAACATTAATAGGACGACATGACACTAAAAACGTGGTAATTCGGGGTGGTTAGTTTTCGCGTTGCGAATACTCTACATTGTCTCTTGTTTGAGACATATACACTGCTGGCCACCCAAAATGCAACACCAAGGACACGAGATAGCAAAGCCAGATTTACTGGACACAAAACAACAGATACAAAGATAAAACGATTGAGCTTACAGGACCGTGCGATTTGCGGAACACGTAGGCATCAATAGTTCGTGTGGCCCCCCATGGCTGGCAATAACGGCCGCTACACGCCACGGCATCGAACGAAAGAGGCTTTGGATGTGGGCTTGGGGTATGTCGGTCCGAGCTGTTTCCACACGTTGCCACAGTTCATCAGACGTAGTCGCGGGTGGTTCTTGCCGGGCCAATCGGTTGCCGATCAGCGACCAGACGTGTTCGATGGGCGACATATCGGGAGAACAGGCGGGCCACGGCAGCAGTGACACCTGGTGGGTAGGGAAGAATTGTTGCACGATGCGTGCCACGTGCGGGCGCGCATTGTCCTGTAGAAACGTGGCCGCTGGCAGGTCTGCAGGTAAGGGAGGATTACAGGCTCTAAAACGTCGGAGATGGTGTGGTGGCTGTTGAGTGTACCGGCGATGCGTACCAGAGGGGTGCGGGTGTCATATCCAATTGCGCCCCAAACCATAACGCCAGGCGACGGACCGGTATGGTGATGCATAATGCAGGCGTTATACAGTTTCTTGCCACGGTGCCGCCACACGCGGATTCGACCATCGTGGTGTTGCAGGCAGAAGCGGGATTCGTCGCAGAAGACAATATCGTGCCATTCCGTAGTCCAGGTGCGGCGTTCAACAGCCCACTGCCGCCGCATTCGCCAGAGGTGTAACGTCAATGGTAATCGAAGCAATGGGCGCCGTGCGACAAGTCCCCGCTCCTTCAGACGACGTCGAATGGTACGTGCTGCACAGGTTGTTGCGCAACACACCCTAATTCCTGCGCTAACGTTCGTGATATGGCGGTGCGAGCCGTCAATGCCCGCCGCGCAACATGCCGGTCCTCTCGTTCGGTGGTGTGCCGCGGCTGCGGCAATCGCTCACGTAGGTCCGTCCGTCCCTCCTGCACCCACCGAATCCATACTCGCCTCACTGTGGCTGGATGTCGTCCCACACGGGCGCCGATGTCTCGGTACGATAAACCGCTGTCGCGATAAGCCACTATTCGTCCTCTGTCGAACTCCGAAACGTGCTGGAATGACTGCCGTATTCTGCGACGAGGCATCAGGAAGCTTCCCAAGTGCAGGTCTGGCAGCACAATACACTTCCACTACGCCTTCTGTGCACCCTTCTTATAGTGCTTCTCGGTGGTGTTCCGGGCGCACATAATTTGCATATGCCCTGCAAGGCTAATTGTTTGCATGTCCTCCCACGGGCGACGTATGCTGCGAATTTCAGGCCAATCGGATGCTTCCTTCTTGGTGTTGCATTTTGGGTGGCCAGCAGTGTAGTTGCGACCCATTGATCGCTCACGCTTTCCAGTAAGGCTCTCACGTTTTCTTTTCTTTTTTTTTTTCTACGGGAGAGACATTCTGTTAAGGGTAAGTATGCAATAAAGTATTTACTTACTTTAGGACTGATCATAGAACACCATGCACACACAAAGTCGTAACACTGAACTGAGCGCCTGATGTAGATAAGGGTGGCACGCTTCTCCCATAGACTTTACATGGGGACTTTGCTGCCCCGCCACGCCCGAACCGTTGCTCCAATCTCAGTTTTCTCTTCGACTGGCACAACTGCATGGTAAGACCTTTATTTTGATACCTCAACCATATGTTTACGGTCAGTCGTTCTTTCAAAATATTTCTCACAGTAAAAAACTCAATATGTAAATACATACAAATTTTGAAGATGACAATCCGATTTTTGGCGTAAATGTGACAAGGATGGTAAGTCAGATAATATCCGAAAACTTGAAGGTTTTCATCGTCCTGGAGCGGGACTCGAATCCGCGTCTCCCAAAAAAACGCCCGGGTATGCTAACCATTACACCACCCAGAACGACAAAGTTTCAAGTTTCCGATCAATTTGAATATAATCATCACAGGATTCGCTAGTCGAAGCAACCGGCATTCATGTTTAGCGAATCTGGAGGTTAAGAATCTTATCCCGTGTTTGCCCGGAGAAGCAGATAAATCATGAAAGAAATACGGGATTACGCCATATAATACAAATTCTGAAGATGACAATCCGATTTAAAACATGAATGCCGGTTGCTTCGACTAGCGAATCCTGTGATGATTATATTCAAATTGATCGGAAACTTGAAACTTGGTCGTTCCGGGTGGTGTAGTGGTTAACATACCCGGGCGTTTTCTGGGAGACGCGGGTTCAAGTCCCGCTCCAGGACGAGGAAAATTTTTAAGTTTTCGGATATTATCTGACTTACCATCCTTGTCACATTTACGCCAAAAATCGGATTGTCATCTTCAAAATTTGTATATATGGCGTAATCTCGTATTTCTTTCATGATGTAAATACATTCTAAATATTGCTCCGGAATCCCATAGAACACAGGGAAACTTGCCCTGTCCGAACATTGTTGCATTATTGCCATCATCTATATCCAGTTTTTGGAACGAGAAGGGCACATAATGAATCCTGTATTTCAAGATGAAAATGCTCGTGTCCATCGAGCTACAATTGTGCTGGATTGATTTAAAGAACATGAGAGAGACGTTCCACATTTCAATCGGCCTGCAAGTTCACCCGATGTAAATGTGATTGAAAAAATCTGGAACATGTTAGAAGGGGCCGTGAAGAAGAAAATACAACACCCTGCAAATTTGACGGAATCAAAAGATCTTTTGAGCTTGGAGAGGAATAAACTTGATACGCATGTGATAATGAGTCATACTGATAGCATAACAAACAAAATTAAAGCTGTGATTAAAGCAGGTGGTGATCACAAGATGATTGATTTCGTGCGAATAGAACCGTTCAGTAATTAAAACGCCATGAGTTACATGATCGAAAAATTTAACATTTATTAAGTTAAAAAGGTTAAAAAAACACGTTAGATCTTTCGATCCCACATTGGGATCATCACCTGATGTTAAAAGGACACATTAAACCACTAACCTCCGTGGACGACAACGAACCTTCCATTTCATACATAGGCTAAACACAGTTTCTTAAAAATGATCATAATGATCAAACGTAGAGGATTTTAGGAAGGGAGTGTCTGACCCCAGGTCTTAAACAACACTTAGAAATAGGAAGCTAGGAGATTTGGGCTAGAGCGCCCGATAGGAAAGTGACACGTAAGCGAAGTAGAAAGGGGGATGAAGACGCCCTTAGCCGCCCCGGTGGTGCAGTGGTCTAAGGCGCTGGCCTCTGATCATTCGTCCGTAAGGGGTCCGGGTTCGAATCCCGGTGAGGCATGGATGTTGTGTTTGTCTTACGGCACTGGCTCTCTCCCTTCCCTGGAACCAGTGACCCTAAATTAGGGACGGGCGACTGCTTATAGCCCGCTGAGTTGCTCACGGTGGTCGTTAAACCTCCAATCAAAAAAAAAAAAATAAAAAGAAAGACGCCCTTATTTATTACCGGGGGTCAGTACCCCGGGGTCTGGCGGCTTAACGTGCCCATCGGACGCACGGCGGATATTTAGTGGTTCGAGCGTTCGTACCTGCCTGGGATCGAGCCTGAAGCCCTTTCCGTGGCAGTCCCGAACGTTGTCCACTAGGCCACCCTTGGTCAAATCGCACTGTAAAAGAACGCAAAGAAAGTATCTTTTTACGATATGGTATCGGTGTGTCTGACGTCGATCGGTGGAAATCTTCGTTGCTTTAAGAAAGAGGCGACAATATTTTTGCATTATAAATCATTATTCACTCCGTGGGCACCAGTATCGACTACAGAATTCCACGACGCGCATTTTTCTTTGGAACATATTTTTCTCTTTTCAAAAATAAAACGGAAATAAAACCGGGCCAGGAACACCTTCACCCGACCCGTTGGACCCGCAAGAAATTGTCGACCCGCTGACCCGTTACCCGTTTCCATCTCTGGACCTGGTAACCAAAAATCGACGTCGATTCAACATTACTGTGCTACCGGGGAAGTCGGTCTCTCAACTGAGCTATGCGGACAGAATGTCTCGCTGCATATTTGTCGTCATGACACGTTTTTTAATCTCTGCAGTACGTCACAACTTCTTTTATTTTCTGTAATTTCTTATCAAAAACATTCTACAAATGGATGAACAGCCTCTGTATTAAACCGTGGTCACATTTTCCCTTTAATTTACCTGCTGACATTTTTGTTTTTTACGCTTTCCAACCGTAAGTTGAAGAAGCGTATATACTCCAGCTTTTTCCGCCCGTCTGTCCGTCTGTCGGCACGATAACTTGCGTAGAAATGGTTCGATTTCGATGAAATTTTAGAATGTGGTAAGGGACCACCTGGGGACGAACCCTATTGAAAATGGGACAAATGGGGTCAAAGGTCACGACAGAGGAGCGGGATCCATTCCATTGCCCTTATGCCTCATAACTTGCGTAAATATGGTTCGATTTCAATGAAATTTTAGTATGTCGTAGGGGACCGCCTGGAGACAAACCCTATTGAAAATGGGTGAAGTGGGTCAAAGGTCAGGACATCTGAGCGGGATTATTCCATTGACCTTACGCGTCATAACTCGCGTAAAACTAGTTCGATTTCGATGAAATTTTAGTATGTGGTAGGGGACCACCTGGGGACGAATCCTATTGAAAATGGACGAAATGGGGTCAAAGGTCACGACATCGGAGGAGATGCATTCTATGCGTCATAACTTGTAAAAATGTTGTTTGATTTCAATGAAAGTTTAGTATGTCTTAGGGGACCACCTGGGGACGAACCCTATTGAAAATGGGTTAAGTGGGGTCAAAGGTCAGGACATAGGATCGGGATCCATTCCATCGCCCTCATGCGTTATAACTTACGTAAAAATGCTTCGATTGAGACAAAGCTTTATCATGTTGTTCCGGAAGTATACTTTACCGGTTCTGTTGAATATCATCGAAATAGGGTCACAGGGGCGAGATTTGTTCTACAGTTATTATCATCATAACTTGAGTAATGATTCCCGGTATGTTGGAAAGCGTATCATAATCAATGTATTGCATGATTTTACGAACTTGTTTTATTATACAGTATCTTCTTTCTCTTCACAAAAGCCACCGTGTTGTCCTATGAAAATAAAATAGGCGACATTCCTATGACATCCAAACATGAATATAAGTAAACACTTATACCCTGTTCCATCTATGCCAGCAATTTATTTCTGAGTACTGTTTTATTTTTCCGGCGACTGGATGAACGTGACCTTCTTCTCCCCAGTTCTCCATACTTTTTATGGAATCTTACGTGGCTGCTCGCTGAGAAAGGCAGTCACTCAGTCATTACGAACCCTAAGCGAATCTATCAAAAGAAGAGGGGTCGCAGCTTGGAGGGACACCGGAGATATCTTCCGGACAACCTTAGCGCTACACTCCAGATCGCCATTCAATATGCGACGTGACCAATGAATCCCTCGTCGTCTTTTGTGAGCGTGAAATGCTGGGTTGCCATGGTAACCATTACGTCAAAATTCAACTTCACCGGATCCCGGAAAACTTCTGTCTTTTGATCCACTGGAGCAATATATATTTATCTACGCCACTGTGACCTCGGTACACACAAGGGTGTATTTAAATAATACTAAGTATCTCTACGCTTCTGTAAGAGAAAAACTCCCAGCTGAACAAATGTTGGATGACGGAGTAAAACCCTTTCGCTTGCTTCAAGTCTGCTCCTTAACAGAGGAAAAAAGTAAAAAAAATATTATTACATATCTATGACTTCATGCGCAAACATCAAAAGAGAGAAACTTATAAACTCATGAAATGATTTCGGATTTGGGAGCCGTGATTTTTTTAGGCTTGTGTTTAACTGCTTATCAAATTTAATGGAAATATGCATAAAAAAAAATTCTTTCGTTTCCCCAAAATAGTAAATGTTCACCAAATTTTTTCCAAAAATACTAAATGTTCACCAAATTTTTTCCAAAAATACTAAATGTTCACCAAATTTTTTCCAAAAATACTAAATGTTCACCAAAACGAAGAGAGCCAATGCCGTAAGACAAACACAACATCCATGCCTCACCGGGATTCGAACCCGGGCCCCTTTCGGACGAAAGTTCAGAGGCCATCGCATAGACCACCGATTTCGCGAACGTTTACTATTTTTTGGGAAACAAAAAGCTTTTTTAGTGGCAAATAATATATTACAGTAACAAGAAGTAAATCTCTAATCAACACTTTAAGATTAAATATGGTCTAAAATTTGGTGAACATTTACTATTTTTGGGAGTGGCAAATAATATAATACAGTAACAAGAAGTAAATATCTAATCAACACTTTAAGATTAAATATGGTCTAAAATTTGGTGAACATTTACTATTTTTGGGAAACAAAGAGCTTTTTTAGTGGCAAATAATATAATACAGTAACAAGAAGTAAATCTCTAATCAACACTTTAAGATTAAATATGGTCTAAAATTTGGTGAACATTTACTATTTTTGGGAAACAAAGAGCTTTTTTAGTGGCAAATAACATAATACAGTAACAAGAAGTAAATCTCTAATCAACACTTTAAGATTAAATATGGTCTAAAATTTGGTGAACATTTACTATTTTTGGGAAACAAAGAGCTTTTTTAGTGGCAAATAATATAATACAGTAACAAGAAGTAAATCTCTAATCAACACTTTAAGATTAAATATGGTCTAAAATTTGGTGAACATTTACTATTTTTGGGAAACAAAGAGCTTTTTTAGTGGCAAATAATATAATACAGTAACAAGAAGTAAATCTCTAATCAACACTTTAAGATTAAATATGGTCTAAAATTTGGTGAACATTTACTATTTTTGGGAAACAAAGAGCTTTTTTAGTGGCAAATAATATAATACAGTAACAAGAAGTAAATATCTAATCAACACTTTAAGATTAAATATGGTCTAAAATTTGGTGAACATTTACTATTTTTGGGAAACAAAGAGCTTTTTTAGTGGCAAATAATATAATACAGTAACAAGAAGTAAATATCTAATCAACACTTTAAGATTAAATATGGTCTAAAATTTGGTGAACATTTACTATTTTTTGGGAAACAAAAAGCTTTTTTAGAGGCAAATAATATAATACAGTAACAAGAAGTAAATATCTAATCTTCCGTTTCTTCCTCGGGAACCTTGTTGGCCCGACACGCTTTTAGATTAAATATGGTCTAAAATTTGGTGAACATTTACTATTTTTGGGAAACGAAAGTATTATTTTTTTGTATGCATATTTTCATTAAATTTGATAAGCAGTTAAACACAAGCCTAAAAAAATCACGGCTCCCAAATCCGAAATCATTTCATCAGTTTATAAGTTTCTCTCTTTTGATGTTTGCGCATGAAGTCATAGATACGTAATAACATTTTTTATTTCTCTCTTTTGTTTCTCTCTTTGATGTTTGCGCATGAAGTCATAGATATGTAATAATAAAAATACTTTCGTTTCCCCAAAAAAGTAAATGTTCACCAAATTTTAGACCATATTTAATTTTAAAGTGTTGACTAGATATTTACTTCTTGTTACTGTATTATATTATTTGCCACTAAAAAAGCTTTTGGTTTCCCAAAAATAGCAAATGTCCACGAAATTTTAGACCAGATAATAATGATAAAGTGATCAAAAGATATTAACTTCTCGTCATTTTCTTAAATTATTTGACAGTAAAAGAAAAAAAAATGTTTTTGTCTCCCAAAAATACTAAATGTTCACCAAATTTTAGATGATATTTAATTTTAATTCCGCCGCCCGGCGGCGCAGTGGTCTAAGCGATGGCCTCTGATCATTCGTCCGAAATGGGTCCAGGTTCGAACCCCGGTGAGGCATGGATGTTGTGTTTGTCTTACGGCATTGGCTCTCTCCCTTCCCTGGAACCAGTGACCCTAAATTAGGGGCGGGTGACTGCTTATAGCCCATTGAGTTGCTCACGGTAGTCGTTAAACCTCCAATAAAAAAAATAATTTAAGTCAATAACCAGATATTGACTTCTTGTTAATCTCTTTTATCATTTGTAAGCAAAATAATATTTACCAAACGTAAGACTACATATTTTTAAAACGGGGAAAATGTAATCATAATTATGTTATTTCTTATGATATTGAAACTGAAATTAAAATTAATAATTCATGACTAAATTTAAAGTTCTTTTTCTGACCAGAAAATACCAGTAATAATACCCATATACCTGCCTACATTTACCTGTAAATAGTCGCTTTGGCGGACCCTTATCCCGGCACTCAGAAACCTCGCCGAGTTTTCCATCTATTTCAGTACGAGATCGGCGGAGCACAGTGGCTTGCAATTTTGAGCTAATCTTGAAACCACTTCAGTACGAAGCAAAGACAGCAAAGCGAGGTTGCTGAGTGCCGGGATAAGGGTCACGTGACTTCCGTTTCTTCCTCGGGAACCTTGTTGGCCCGACACGCTTGTTGAAGCGGGACGTCAAGGAAGGGCGAGGCGTGCGGAAGCGTTTGGGGGCGGTGCTTATAATTATGCTAGCGAAGTAATAATTTGACGTAATAACAGTTTTTTTTTTGACAAAGTGATTACAATAATTTCGAAAGAAAAAGTTTAATTTGGCAGTATTGTACATCAGTTTTGTCTTCTGAAAGTTCATTTTTATTCCCATTTCTTTACTCTTGTCAGTAAGTTCCTGGATCGTACTCTACGGTTCTGAAGGGGCAGTTTCAAAAATGACTACGTCATCTTTTTTTTTTTTTTTTTTTTGGAGGGGAGCTGGGTGGTTGGCTATAACTCACTATGCTGTCCAAGCGGGTTGGTGAGTGTGGTATACCTCTGTTTGTGGTTTTTAGAGTCAGAGCCCCTTTAGTTGGAGCAGGATGCACCGCGAGAAGGCGGGGTTGGCATTTGACAAGGAGAGGCCGCATGTTTGCGCATTTTTTTTTCGCAGAGCTGTTGTTCGAGTCACATTATTGCGACCACCTCCTACTTTTGACGTCAACAGCGCGTAGCCAATGAAAGAAGGCACGTGTTGTCAGCTGGCTTGGAGGGTATATAAGGTGTGCTGCATGCATTCTGAAAACATATCACTCGTTGCTGTCATGGATAAAAGGAGCGATTTATCAGATTTGCAAAAAGGGATGATTACCGGCTTTCGGGCCAAGGGTGGCAGTATTTCTGGAACAGCGCATTTTGTGAACTGTTCGCGTGCTGTTGTGATTAACGTGTATCGTGATTCGAGAAATGGGACCCTTGCAAATAAGCGACGTGGAAACTGCGAAGCACCACGTGCCATTGATGTGAGAGGTGAGCGTCGGCTGCGAAGGTACGTGAGGGCCGATCGATGCGCTACAGCGGAGCGACTCACTGGTCGAATGAACCAGGAGGCTACCTGAAGTATGTCTAAAACGACAGTTCAGCGAACCTTGCTGCGTATGGGGCTCCGATGCAGACGGATGGTCACTGCACCTACGCTAACGAAGGTACATCGGCAGTAAAGGCGTACATTTGAGGGGCAGGACCGGAACTGGACCTCCACTGATTGGCAAAGGATTGCCTTCTCCGATGAGTCACGTTTTCTGCTTCATCGAACGGATGGACGTTGGCGTATAAGGCGAGAAACATCGGAGAACAAACACTCTTCAACCACTGCTGGAAGAACACGAGCTGGTGGGGGCAGCGTTATGGTCTGGAGAATGTTTTCGTGGAATTCCCTGGGTCCACTCATACCTGTGGAAGGCACTATGGACCGAATTCGTTATGAATCCATCCTTGCAGACCAGGTACACCCATAAATGCTGATGGTCTCCCTTGGGGCGGATGGCATCTTCCCAACAGTGCGACATGTCACACAGCTAGAAATGTCCGAGAGTTGTTGGAAGAGCACGATGGTGACTTCAAAGTACTTCCCTAGCCCCCTAATTCCCCAAACCTAACCCCAATTGAGCATCTGTGGGACAAGCTCGATCGTGTTGTTCGCTGTATGGATCCTCCACCATGCACCCTCCAGCAGCTGTCAGATGCACTGCAGTCAGCATGGCTACACATATCTGTTAACGCCTTCTAGCACCTTATTGAGTTACTCCCAGCCCGTCTAGCTGCTGTCCGCGCTACACACGTCGGTTACTCTGGATATTAGCTGGTGGTCAAAATAATGTGACTCGACCGTGTACATACTTGGGTTGACAATGATGGTGATATATCATCATCATCAGTGTCAACAATTATCAATCCACTACTGGATGAATGTCTCACCAAGTTCTTTCCACAACAGTCTGTCTTGAGCCAGTTTCCTAGATGTCCCTCTAGCGTGATTTCGAATTTCGTCCTCCCATCTCCCACGTGGTCTTCCTCTGGGTCTTTTTCTGTCCCTTGATATTCAGTTTAAAATTTTGGTTGTCCGTCGGTGGTCCGTTCCTCTGGCAATACGTCTAGACCATTGCCATTTCGGGGATTTTACTTTGATCATGATGCCTTCTACTCTTGTCATACACTGGCGTGCAAAAATTAAGGACGAGACGGTTTTTCGAATGTAACGTCGTGCAGAAGTTACACATCGACTCAAATCATATTTGAGTCGTCGTCCACATCGACTCAAATCATAACAGAAGGTCCCCAAGATGTAAGAATATGGGACAAGTGAGCAAAACCGTCCAAACAAGGAATCCAAAGGATACAAAGGTACTTTAATGAAAAAGTATCTTCGAGCACAACTGGACAGAAGATAGAAACGTCCATGCGACAGGCGGCTACTAAGAAAAAATCCAGTGTATAGTAGAGGATATGATCACCCCTAACTGCGTTGCAGGATTTACAACGTATGTCCATGCTGAGGACGAGGTTATCAAGGAGCTGTTGAGGCATCGCGGCCCATTCCTCTTGTAGCGCCAATCGCAGCTGCGGAATCGTTGCTGGCGGCTGGTGACGTCCTGCCAAGCAACTCCTGAGAAGGTCCCAACACGTGCTCGATTGGATTTAGGTCCGGGGACCTTGCGGGCCAATCTATGCGTTGAATATCTTCACTCTCCAACAGCTCTGCCACAGCCACTGTACGATGAGGTGTAGAGTTGTCGTCCATGAAGAGGAACTCAGAACACACAGCACCTCTAAACAGACGCACGTGAGGCAGGATAATCTCGGTACAATAGCGGACATCAGTGACTGAACCTCCTTGGAAGATGTGGAGGACAGTACGGCTACCAAGCATGATACCGCCCCAAACGAGAATTCGGCCACCTCCAAACCGGTCCCTTTCGATGATGTTGGAGGTGTGATTGCGTGTTCCCTGCTCTCCCCAGATGTGCATACGTGCAGAATTGCTCATCAGACTAAATCGGCTCTCATTCGTAAAGAGAACTCGACCCAATTGCTGATGTGTCCAGTTCTTGTGCTCGTGGCACCACAGAAACCGCCGTCTCCGATGAGCAGGCGTTATTGGTACACACCGTACTGGTAGTCGTGCAAATAGACTACCTTTGTGCAGCCTCATGGCTACGGTAAAACGCGATAACGGACGTCCAGTTGTCTGTTGCACGTGCCTTGCGATTTGTCCCGCTGTCTGCCGTTTGTCTCTTCTCGTCTGTAGGACAATATACCGGTCGTCCGCCGCCGTGGTTGCTCATGGAGGACCACTCGTAATCTCTCGGACAGCTGTTCCTGTCGTTTGAAATGCTCTCCAAGCTCGTGGAACGATGCTGTGAGCGATCCCGAACTCCTCGGCCACACTAGTCACACTTCGACCTTCTTCCAACTTCCCAATGACGCGACTTCGGGCAAAGTCATCCAGATGTCGTCTACTGGATTGCCTGTTGGCCATATCACACGGTGGCAGCAACTCGACGTCGTTCAAACTGATGTACACCGTGCAATAACTTTCTCCAAATTGCTGAGCGTACACCGTCCGTGTGCTTTATACCCTTGAAACACTCCCCTCCCCCTACGTCATGCTGCATATATGCGCATGCCCTACCGTACCGGACCCTAGTCTATCTCCTGAGTAGTCTTTCGGTCCGTTCTGCCTGCTCGTTCCGCTGTTATGCTAATTTCTCCTCTTCGTCCTTATTTTTTGCACACCGGTGTACTAGGTCAGAGTCCTATCGAGATTTCTAAAGGTGTCTTTTACTATCTGTACCAACACGTTAGCAACAGATCCTTTACCTCTTGTAGGTTACGTGGTTGAGCCGCCGCAAATCGGATTTGCTGTTGCAACACGAACCACAGATGATCGGTTGATGTCTGGGAGAATTTGTAGGCCAGGGCAATACCTGGAAACATTCCTCATGTTTCGCGAACCATTCGTGAACAACCCAAGCAGTGTGGCACGGTGCATTATTCTCCTGAAAAAAGTCAGTACTAGAGGGAAATACCGTAACTATGAAAGGATGTACCTTGTCTGCAATGATATTTAGGAAGGTGGTAGATGTCATTGTTTCTTGTACATGAATGACTGGACCCAGAGTTTCCCAGAAGCACTGCTAGTGGGGAATACCGTTGCCATGAAAAGATGTACCTGGTCTGCAATGATGTTTAGGGAGGTGTTAGAGGTCATTGTTTCCTGTACATGAATGACTGGACCCAGGGTTTCCCAGAAGCACTACTAGTGGGGAATACCGTTGCTATGAAAGGATGTACCTGGTCTGCAATGATGTTTAGGGAGGTGGTAGATGTCATTATTTCCCGTACATGAATGACTGGACCCAGGGTTTCCCAGAAGCACTACTAGTGGGGAATACCGTTGCCATGAAAGGATATACCTGGTCTGCAATGATGTTTAGGGAGGTGGTAGATGTCATTGTTTCCTGTACATGAATGACTGGACCCAGGGTTTCCCAGAAGCACTACTAGTGGGGAATACCGTTGCCATAAAAGGATGTACCTGGTCTGCAATGATGTTTAGGGAGGTGGTAGATGTCATTGTTTCCTGTACATGAATGACTGGACCCAGGGTTTCCCAGAAGCACTAGTAGTGGGGAATACCGTTGCCATGAAAGGATGTACCAGGTCTGCAATGATGTTTAGGGAGGTGTTAGAGGTCATTGTTTCCTGTACATGAATGACTGGACCCAGGGTTTCCCAGAAGCACTACTAGTGGGGAATACCGTTGCCATGAAAGGATGTACCTGGTCTGCAATGATGTTTAGGGAGGTGTTAGAGGTCATTGTTTCCTGTACATGAATGACTGGACCCAGGGTTTCCCAGAAGCACAACTAGTGGGGAATACCGTTGCCATGAAAGGATGTACCTGGTCTGCAATGATGTTTAGGGAGGTGTTAGAGGTCATTGTTTCCTGTACATGAATGACTGGACCCAGGGTTTCCCAGAAGCCCTACTAGTGGGGAATACCGTTGCCATGAAAGGATGTACCGGGTCTGCAATGATGTTTAGGGAGGTGTTAGAGGTCATTGTTTCCTGTACATGAATGACTGGACCCAGGGTTTCCCAGAAGCACTACTAGTGGGGAATACCGTTGCCATGAAAGGATGTACCGGGTCTGCAATGATGTTTAGTGAGGTGGTAGATGTCATTGTTTCCTGTACGTGAATGACTGGACCCAGGGTTTCCCAGAAGCACTACTAGTGGGGAATACCATTGCCATGAAAGGATGTACCTGGTCTGCAATGATGTTTAGGGATGTGGTAGATGTCCTTGTTTCCTGTACATGAATGACTGGACCCAGGGTTTCCCAGAAGCACTACTAGTGGGGAATACTGTTGCCACGAAAGGATGTACCAGGTCTGCAATGATGTTTAGGTAGGTGGTAGACGTCATAGTTTCCTACACATGAATGACTGCACCTGGGGTTTCCCAGAAGCACTACTTGTGGGAAATACCGTTGCCTTGAAGAGATGTACCTTGTCTGCATGGATGTTTAGGTAGATTGTAGTCGTCATAGTTTCCTGTACGTGAATGACTGGAGCCAGGATTTCCCAGCATAACATTGCCAAAGCAATTCACTTTCTCCACCTTCTTATTTTCGCCTCACGGTGAATCCTAGTGCCAACACACTTCCCCTGGTAAAAAACGCACGTGCACGCAGCATGGGTCAACGGGAAACGAGATTCATCAGACCAGACGACCTTCTTCCAATCATTCAAGGTCCAGTTTTGATGCTCGCATGCCCATTGTAGGTCCTTTTTGCAATGAACTGAGGTTAGCGTGGGGACTCGGAGTGGACTGAAACAACGAAGTCCCATTTTCAGCAGGGTTCAATGTATTGTGTGTTGTGACACATTACTCTCGTCACCAGCACTCAAATTACTGGAGAGTTACACCGCAGTTTCTTTTCTGTTGGCTCGTATCATACGGAATAGCCTTCGCTCACCTCTAGCATCGATGAGCCGTGGTTGGCCCACATCTTGTAACGTACCAGGAGATGTGACGTACCTGCCCGAAGGACGCACACGACATAAAGGCAGATAGGAATCAGAATAAAACGTCCGCGTAGCTCAATTGGTAGAGTGACTTATTCCGGAATGAGGGGATCCGGGTTCGAATCCTGGCGTGGACAGAAATGACGGAGAAATTTACTTCGTTATAATCTTTGTGGCGGTTGTTGGTTTTTACCTCCTGGGAATACTTTTTTAAAAGTACTAACCACGGCTGACAGTGAGCACATTTCAAACCTTGCCGTCTCGGAAATGCTGTGACCCAGTTGTTACAATTCGTCTTTTGTCAAACTCGCTGCCTTTCCCATCTGAAAAACAAGAATAATACTGATTAACAGAGCTCAGTACAGATCATATTTATACTGCTTCATGGGCTTAACACGCGCCATAGTTTACCTGTAGTTGCTTCGATTTGTATCAATACGCGTTGGTCATAATGTTTTAGCTCTTTGGGCCGCGGATGACCTAGTGGTCAACATTCGTGACTGCCACGGAGAAAACCTCAGGTTCTACCCCAGGCAGGTACAAACGCTCGAACCACTAAATATCCGCTGTGCGTCGGATGGTCACGTTAAGCCGTCGGACCCCGGGTACTGGCCCCGGTAATAAATAAGGGCGTGTTCCCCTTTCTACCTCGCTTCCGTGTCACTTTCCTATCGGGCACTCTAGCCCAAATCTCCTAGCTTCCTGTTTCTAAAGGTTGTTTAAGACCTGGGGTCAGACACACCCTTCCTAAAACCCTGTACATATGATCTGAACTGTTTTAGCTCTTCTGTGCGTGTGTATACATTGTCATATCAGAATAATGTGATCACCTACCGAATAATGGGAATACCCACCCTTGGCCCACGGAGAGACTGCGTGGCATGGACGCAATGAGTCCCTGGAAGGTTTCCCGAGGCACACGTGCCCATTCGGACTGCAGAAGAGCCTGGAAGTCCCAGTGATGACGTGGTTGTGGGTCGGCATGTGTAACCTGTCGATCCAAATAGTCCCACAAGTGCTCTATGGGATTGCGGTCGTGCGATTTCGCCGGCCATGGGAGAACGGAGACATCGCGGTTTTGTTCCTGGAATCAGTCTCGCATTCTCTTAGCGACATGGCACGGGGATTGTGCTGTTGGTAGACACCGTCACCACCAGGGTAAACGTCCAACATGAAGGGATGATGTGGTCAGCGAGGATGGACAAGTAGCCATTGGCGTTCAGGGACCCATCCAGTGGTCCCAGGGTATACCAGAAAAACATCCCCAAGACATACGCACTGCCACCGCCGGTCTGTACTTCACCGACAAGCGTGTCCGTGTGTTGATTCTCGTGTGTCTGATGCCCTATGCTCCACCGCCCGTCACTTCTGTGGAGTAGAAACCTCGATTCGTCGAAGAAGACAATCTTTTCCCACTCTTCCACTGTCCAATGACGGTAGTCCCATGCGAATTGCAGGCGACGTTGACAATGGACGTAAGTTAACACGAACCCTGTTACGCAGGGGTCTCGACCCCAGAGACCCATGCGTAACAGAGTTCGCTCTACTGTTTTCGGGGACACGTACCTGGGTGCCCCCATTTGCGTGGTCAATTGCTGCACTGTTGCGCGTCGATTGCACTTTACGTTCTTCTCTGGGGTCAGTGACCTTTGGGACTCCACAGCTATGACGTCGGAAGGTACTCTGTGTGCCAGCGGCCCATTCTTGGTACACCCTTACTACAGCACCCCGCAAACAGCCCACGAAGTCTGCTGTTTCTGAGATGATTCCACCCTTGGCGCGGTAGTCGATGATCATTCCTTTTTTACCGTCCGTCAAATCATCCTTACTACAGCACCCTTACTACAGCACCTCACGAACAGCCCACGAAGTCTGCTGTTTCTGAGATGCTTCCACCCTTGGCGCGGTAGCCGATGATAATTCCTTTTTGAACGTCCGTCAAATCACCCTTACTACAGCACCCTTACTACAGCACCTCACGAACAGCCCACGAAATCTGCTGTTTCTGAGATGCTTCCACCCTTGGCGCGGTAGCCGATGATCATTCCTTTTTGAACGTCCGTCAAATCACCCTTACTACAGCTCCCTTACTACAGCACCCTTACTACAGCACCTCACGAACAGCCCACGAAGTCTGCTCTTTCTGAGATGTTTCCACCCTTGGCGCGGAAGTCGATGGTCATTCCTTTTTGAACGTCCGTGAGGTCACTACCTCTACCCATTGTTCTCACGTGACGCACTATGGCTCATCTGTTCTAGCCGGCCGCTTATATCTTCGCGTGTGGTTGACCTTGTCACGTGCACTCTGTGACCCGCCTAAATGGGTTAACCGTGATTCCAGGGTTGGTCATATTATTCTGATAAGACTGTGTGTTGAGCAAATCATCAGGGAAGAAATCAACAAACTTACAAAAACTGTTGAGGATTAAATTCTACAAAAACAGACAGTAAAACCTGCGGAGAAAATGATCTTGTTCGAAAGGGTAATGTGAAGGTAAATTTATTTTTAACGTTTCTGCCTTTGGACATCAATCGAGAATAACATCGACAGGCCTACAAAATTTGTGGCCTGAGAAAATATGGAAGAAGAAATATCAGAACTCCCAAAAGCAAATTATACTGCTGAATCCGAAGCAGTGAATTGGAAGTGGGGGGGGGGGGGCAATTTTTAACGTCAGCGTAGGGTAAAAGATATCATTCGAAAATTGTACTAAACAAGAAACTTAAATTAATAGCTCCAGTGAACTTGAAAGACGCAAAAGAACCGCGGGTGGCCAAGTGGTCAGCATTCGTGACTACCATGGAGATAAATTCAGGTTAGATCCTGGGCAGGTACGAACGCTAGAACCACTAAATACCCTCAGTGCGTCGGATGGGCATGTTAAGCCCTCGGACCCCGGGTACTGGCCCCCTCGGTAATAAATAAGGGCGTCTTCCTCCCCCTTTTACCTCGCTTCCGAGTCACTTTCCTATCGGACACTCCAGCCCAAATCTCCTAGCTTCCTATTTCCAAAGGTTTTTTTGTTTTGTTTTGTTTTAAACCTGGGGTCAGACACTCCCTTCCTAAAATCCTCTACATATGATCTGATCTGAAAGACGCAAAATTACACATTTAAAAGAAAGTTACGATGTCCTAAAAGAAAACATCCCTCCTATTCAACCGTGGGACAGCAGAAATTGGTGGCAGGAATTAGAATATATGACTTAGCTGTTTGTTTTTCATTTCTGCCAAATATCACGTGACTGACTTTTTTTTTATTGGAGGATTAACGACCGCCGTGAGCAACTAAATGGGCTATAAGCAATCGCCCGTCTCTAATTTAGGGCCACCGGTTCCAAGGAAGGGAGAGAGCCAGTGCCGTAAGACAAACACAACATCCATGCCTAACCGGGATTCGAACCCGGACCCCTGTCGGACGATTGATCAGAGGCCATCGCTCAAACCACTGCGCCACAGGGGCGGCTCACGGACTTGGAAGTCGAATAATTTTTTTTTTGATTGGTGGTTTAACGACCACCGTGAGCAACTCAACGGGCTATAAGCAGTCGCCCGTCCCTAATTTAGGGTCAGTGGTTCTAGGGAAGGGAGAGAGCCAGTGCCGTAAATCAAACACAACATCCATGCCTCACCGGGATTCGAACCCGGACTTCTTTCGGACGAATAATCAGAGGCCCCATCGCTCAAACCACCGCGCCACAGGGGCGGCTGACTGACTTGGAAGTCGAATAATGTTTTTTATTGGTGGTTTAACGACCACCGTAAGCAACTCAATGGGCTATAAGCAGTCGCCTGTCCCTAATTTAGGGTCACTGGTTCCAGGGAAGGGAGAGAGCCAGTGCCGTAAGACAAACACAACATTCATGCCTCACCGGGATTCGAACCCGGACCCGTTTTGGACGAATGATCAACGGGCCATCGCTTAAACCACTGCGCCACAGGTGCGGCTCACTGACTTGGAAGTCGAATATATATATATATATATATATATTTTATTGGAGGTTTAACGACCACCGTGAGCAACTCAATGGGCTGTAAGCAGTCGTCCGTCCCTAATTTAGGGTCACTGGTTCCAGGGAAAGGAGAGAGCCAGTGCCGTAAGACAAACACAACATTCATGCGTCAACGGAATTCGAACCTGGACCCATCTCGAACGAATGATCAGAAGCCATCGCTGTGACTACTGCGCCACCGGGGCGGCCGAATCATTCGCACACCACACGTCTTTACCAGTGATGGAAACGGGTCACGGGTCAACGGGTTGACAATTTCTAGCGGGTCAAACGGGTCGGGTCAAGGTATTCCTTATCCGATTTCCCCCCGGTGTTACTTCCGTTTGATTTTTGACAAGCAGAAAAAAAGAATTTCCTAAGAAAAATGCACACTGTGTGAATTTGTGCTCGATATTGGTGCCCTCGGAGTGAAAAATGATTTGTCATGCAATACGAAGGAAGAGAGTCCATAGAAGGAAAAAGTCCCTTCCTTCTGAGGGCCTGGGATGAAAACAACATCCACATTTTGGAAACTTTCAACTCATGAGAAACTTGTGAGGTGGCGCAGTGGTCTAAGCGCTGGCTTATGAACATTCTTCCGAGAAGGGTTCTTGTTCGAATCCCGGTGAGGCATGGATGTTGTGCTTGTCTTACGCTGCTGACTCTCTCCCTTCCTTGGAGCCAGTGACCCTAAATTAGGGACGGATGACTGCTTACAGCCCATTGAGTTGCTCACGGTGGTCGTTAAATATTCAATAGAGAAAAACTTGTGAAAATTAGTGTCGCTGTGAAACATATTCTGAAGCTTGATATGCTGTCAAAAAAAAACCCAGCAAAAACTGCAATTAAACATACAGGTTGCTTTAATGCAAACATTTTGACTGTAGCGCCATCAAAATTAGGCGGAGCAACCTTAACATTGTCGCCCCGGTGGCGCAGTGGTGTAAGCGACGGTCTCTGATCATTCGTTCATAAGGGGACCGGGTTCGAATCCCGGTGAGGCACGGGTGTTGTGTTTGTCTTACTGCCCTGGTTCTCTCCGTTCCCTGGAACCAGTGACCCTAAATTAGGGTCGGATGACTGATATTAGCCCATGGAGATGCTCACGATGGTAGTTAAACCTCCAACAAAAAACAAAAAAAAAAAAAACAAAAAAAAAACATAACATTACAGCGGAGGGACTTTTTGGATCTCGCAGATGTGTTCGAAAACATGTGTAAAAGCGTATGTGAAGAAGTGTATGCTCGAGCTTTGTCCGTCTGTCCGCACGATAACTCGCGTAAAAATGGTTCGATTTCGATGAAATTTTAGTATGTGGTAGGGGACCACCTGGGGACGAAGCCTATTGAAAATGGAAGAAGCGGGGTCAAAGGTCAGGACATAGGATCGGGATCCATTCCATCGCCCTCATGCGTTATAACTTACGTAAAAATGCTTCGATTGAGACAAAACTTTATGATGTTGTTCCGGAAGTATACTTTACCGGTTCTGTTGAATATCCTCGAAATGGGATTAAAGGTCAGGTCATAGGAGCGAGATTTATTCTACCGCCATTATCCTCATAACTTGAGTAATGATTTCCAGTATGTTGGAAAGCGTATCATAATCAGTGCATTGCATGATTTTATTAACTTGTTTGGTTTCCATATAACCAAACATACCCACTGCGGAGAGACTTTTTGAACGCCCTGTACACGTATATTATACACTGCCGGACAATTGCTAAGGACGGATGACAATAGCAACCATAAAATGGAAGGCAAGAAAATGTGGAAATTAGCATAAGTGCAGGATACAGTAAGACGTGTTGTGCGTATGCAAATTTTGGATTGCCGAACGTGTTCGTGACGTCATAGCGGTGATAAGAGATATAAAGGATTTGACGCGTATTGACCGTTGTTGTTCAAACGCAAAGTTGAAAGGGAAAGAATTAATTGACGAACTTGCAATTTTCAGTATGTCTTCCCGACATCACCTAGATGATTTTACGCGTGGCCGTATTATTGGCAAGATTGAAGAAGGGCAAAAAATAACAGATGTCGCCGGGGAGTTCGATGTCAGCCACAGTGTTGTTTCAAGGCTTTGGAAATCATTTCAAACAAATGGAGAGTGTAGCAAACGTCACGGGGAGGTCGTGTTCGCAGTACGACACCTGCAGAAGATCGGTACATGGTGCTATCAACAAAAAGACACCGGCGCAGCACAGCTAGTGAGGTAGCAAATCAGTTTATGGCTGCTACTGGCAAGCGGATCTCCCGAAAAACTGTCGCCAGACGTTTGCATGAAGGAGGACTATACGCCCGCCGTCCTGTTGTGTGCATCCCATTGTCCAGACGTCACCGTACCGCCTGTTTGCAATGGTGCCATCAACATCGCAATTGGACTGATAACGACTGGTCTGCTGTCCTCTTCTCAGATGAGAGTAGATACAGTCTATCGTCTGATTGTCGACGACAACTGATCTGGCGTGATAGTGGTACTGCATATTGTCCAGCAAACATACAGGAAAGGGACCGATATCCGACATGTAGTGTCATGGTATGGGCTGGCATCATGATCAATGGCCGTACGTCCCTCTATGTGCTTCCAACTGGGACTATGACTAGCCAACGATACATTAATGATGTTTTGCCACCTCATGTTCGCATGTTCCGTGGTGCTGTCGGTTATAGATTTATTTTTATGGACGACAACGCAACATGTCATCGAAGAGTCGCTGTCCAGGAGTGTCTTGAGAGCGAGGATATTCAACGCCTCGTATGGCCAGCACGTTCTCCAGATCTGAATCCCACTGAAAATGTGTGGGATGCTTTGGGGAGGAGTCTTGCTGGTCGCCAATGCCCTCCAATAAACAAGGACACCCTCATCCGTGCACTGACAGAGGAATGGGATAAATTACCCCAACAGCTGCTTGATAATGTTGTGCAAAGCATGACACGACGTGTGGAATCTTGCATCGCCCTCCATGGTGGCCATATCCCGTATTGACATCTTATGCGGACGGTAATTGCATTTTTTTCACGTTTACGCATTCTGCACAAAATGGCCTGTTTGTTCCTTGAACACGTTCCAAAGCCTTCTGGATTTCAGAGCACAATAAATTTTCTTTCTTGTAATGTCCTGGCATTCTGACATTATTTTATTTCACTTGGCATCCAACCACACTTACTTTTTTATGCGCTATATAGCCGTTTATGATCCGTCCTTAGCAATTGTCCAGCAGCGTAGTTCAAAGCAGATTTTTCGGGGTCTGATTCTGGTCGGGTCCAATTATATGACTTCCGGGTTCAAAAATTTTTGACCCGTTTCCAACTCTGGTCCTCACACGCACACGCTAATATGCTCACCAATCCTTTTGTATGGAGCAGTTTCGTAGTCTAGCACTGTACACGATGCATGAAGTGTCAGCAAAGTATTGTTCTTTAATATATTAATCTCTAAATTTCAGAGAACGGCTTACTGCCGTGCATGCATCCATGTATTTCAGATTTTAAAAAAAACTTGCGGAATTTTCGGCATTAAAGAAGAGTAATTAGATTTATCTGAAAAATAACCAAATATGCCACGCATTGTGCGTGTCTAGCAGGTTTTCAGCGTTTTGCGTGTATTGCTCTTAGCAAAGTCTGTCGTTGATTACCTCCATTTATCCATTAACCTCTGAGAGCATTACAGCAAAATTTGAAGCTCAAGTTATTTGAATGACTAGCAGGATCTGGAGCGTGTTCGAAAAGCTTTTAATCCGATTTATTTGTATCAAAGGCATTTGTCGAGGCCGTCAGAATTCGTTAACGGGGTTTTCTTGGTATAATCGGATGATCCCTCTTCGTTACTTGGCGATAGATATGTATAAGTACCGGTGAGCTACTTGATTGATTTTCACGTAATCTTCCCTAAATCTCGTTCATCCTCTCCTAATACTCTGATGAGAGAGAGTTCTGATTGACCGAGGATATGACTAAAACCTCTCTGAGTTTCTTTTTAATTACACTAAAGATTAAGCATGCATGAAACATATCCTCTTCGCTCAAGATTTTGGGCTCCTCATGGAACCTTCGAAGTCTGCGCACCTACAGGGCAAAAAGATAAACAATTCGATATAAATTAAATGCCTATTATTTTCTTTCCTTCTCACTAATATTCACACTACCTAAATGAATCTCCGTTAAATGCATTTCATATAAGGAAATGGACCTGGAGGCATCCCAATCGATGGATAAGTGAGATTGATTTTATTATCTGTAACAAGAAATTTGTCATGGAAGACTGCAGTGTGCTGAACAAGTTCAACACAGGTAGTGACCATAGAATGGTAAGATGTAAGATGCACCTCAATGTTAAACTCGAGCGTGGCAAGCTCATAAAACAAACAAAGTGTGTTGACGTGACCAACCTTAAAAATCATCATAATACCTTCAAATTAGAACTGAGGAACAGATTCTCTATTCTAGAAGGTCTAACATAAGAAGAAGTGGACATCTCTGAAGTTAACAGAAAAGTAACCAAAGCTCTTATGGAAACAGCAACAAAATTAGCTGGGTCTAAGAACAAGTTGCATGTGAACAAATTATCAGTAAAAACCAAAATGTTGATGCAAAAAAGAAGAGAGATGACGACAACTAAAGAAGATGTGACTTCCAAAGTGGAATATATAGAGCTATGCAAGACAGTACGAAAAAGTATCACTGAAGCCGTAAGAAAATTCAACTGTGAACTAGTGAGGAAAGCAATCAAAAACAGCCAAAGCCTAAAGATAGCAAAGGGTCATCTCAGTAAGGGAAGGAAACAGATTATGGCACTGAGAAAAGAAGATGGTTCTGCAGCAAGAAATAGAGGCGAAATTTTGACAAGAGTGAAAAATTTCTACTCCAAATTATATGAAAGGGATGATACATGCACTCCAGACATCATGAAAGATACCAGTACCAGAGTTCCTCCAGTCCTTCCAGCAGAAGTTGCACATGCAATCAAGAACATGAAGCGAGGAAAAGCTCCAGGAGAAGATGGAATTACTGTAGACATCATACAAGAAGCAAGTGGAGAAATCGAAACAGTACTCGCCCAAATTTTCACTCGATGCCTTAATGAAGGAAAGATTCCTGAGGATTGGAACACCGCTACAATGATCCTGCTACATACAAAAGATGACATAGAGGATCTCAGGAACAACAGACCTATCAGCCTCCTATCAATGGTTTATAAAATCTTCACTAAAGTTCTTTCACACCGCTTGAAGGTAACACTGGACATGGCTCAACCGAGAGAACAATCTGGATTCAGGAGTGGCTACAACACAATAGATCATATCCACGTACTAGGAGAACTAATTGAAAGAGCGCAGGAATATGAACTTCCATTGCATTGTGCATGACTTTTACCGATTATGAAAAGGCCTTTGATTCAGTGAAACCATTAGCAGTTACAATGGCTTTGAAATCATGCATACATTAATATTATTAATAACGTCTGTGAAAATGCAAGTGCACAGCCGAATTTTTGAATATCCCAACTTTGTCTTTCACGCAGAGCAACAGCAATGGAGTAGCGTTGCATCCGATTCTGGTCAGACAAAGCATGGGGTACCCAATTGCACAGTTTACACGAATATCCCAACTTTCTCTTTCACGCAGAGCAACAGCAATGAAGTAGCGTTCCATCCGATTCTGGTCAGACAAAGCATGGGGTACCCATTTGCACAGTTTACACGAATATCCCAACTTTCTCTTTCACGCACAGCAACAGCAATGATGTAGCGTTCCATCCGATTCTGGTCAGACAAAGCATGGGGTACCCATTTGCACAGTTTACAGGAATATCCCAACTTCCGAAGCCGGTGTTGATGGTCGTATGGGAGGTCTTGAGTTTCTCTGCCAGTTCTCGTAGTGTTGCATCAGGCTTGGGCGGTAGCACGTACTGCAGTGTATCATCTTCAAACGTATTTGGTCTGCCACTTTTGGGTTCATCAGACAGATCCAGTAAATTAGTGCCGAATTTCCTGTATAGTCATGGCAAGTACTGTGTCCGATCATATCGTCACCAAACGCATTTTGCACTTTTCCAAGTGCTTCCGCAACTTTCACGCCATTCAAATATTTGTGACGTGCCTTCCCCGCAGGGCGCACATGAGATAAAGGCAGATAGCAATGAGAGCACATGTGTACGTAGCTCAGTTACTCTGGAGTGAGGGGACTCGGAGCTACTTACTCTGGAGTGAGGGGACCTGGAGTTACTTACTCTGGAGTGAGGGGACCCGGAGCTACTTACCCTGGAGTGAGGTGGACCCAGGTTCGATGTCCGGCGTGGACAAAACTGTGTTTTCCCATTGGTTCTCGAACTTCGAGGATGACCTGGCTTATAGGTTTCTCGCAATAGTGTGATGCAGAGATGAGTTCGGGGTCAATTTTAGGTGCCCGGGTTCAAAGGCCTGGAGCCCGGGCCCGGCCCGCTTTCTTTGATTACATGTGTTTGCTGAGCCCGGGCCCCGATTCTTGAAAAATGTTGCATATCAAGGCTTGCATTTATGCATTATACACTGACCAAAGATATGGCCCAAGCAAGGATTAGTTTAAAAATCATTAGTTTAAAAAATTTAGTTCAGTTAATCCACTTCACAATATTAATACGTTTTTAGAAATACTACGCATAAAGCCAAATGCTCTAAAATGTGGATTTGAAAATAAATAAATAATCAACGTGCTCTTCGACCGTATCTGGGGAATCAGTAATTTTGGTAAAAGCTGAAGAAAAGAAAATCGTTTAGAAACAAAAAATTCCATGCGTTATTTCTTTTTGATTTCTAAATTTACTTTTATTTTGAATAAATTGCATTATAAAACGTACAACGCCGTACAGACAGTTGCAAGTGCTTGAAATTTTGACTCTAGAAAACTAATCTTTGCAATATAATTTACATATATGCTAATTGGTAAAGGTAGTTTAGAGTGATGTAGTAGAATATATAAAAAAGCCTGGTGGGAAATTTCCAAAAAAAAAAAAAAAAAAAAAGAATGTAAAAGCATTCTAGACCAGATTATTCTGCATTTTGTAACATTAAAAAAGCTTTGCGCTTAATAGTATAATAATCACAATATTATCATATGTGTGTGCAGTTTCCAGATCAAGTTCATCATGAAACAAGAAAGATGACACCGAATTTTCGGGTGTAATAAGCAGGCCTTTCGAATCCGTTCTGTCGCAAATTAAATTTATCAAAGCTATTCAAAGGCAATGGAACCGCTATGGAAAACAATAGTATCTGACGGAAGAAAGAAGTTTTTCAATCGGGTCTTTAATCCCTCAGATATTGCTGTAAACGGAATCGTGAGCTTACGAACTCTTAGAAACAGAGTTATCGACAAAAATAAGATGTGACTTTACGTCCCTTGGTGGGAAAACCATGCATTATTTTAGGAAGAAAGTATTCACAAAAGGTTTATCCATATGAGCGATATCGGTCCAAGAAAAAAATTTTAGTCGAGTTTTCAGGAACCCAGATTTTGCTACAAATACATCAGAAGTAGAAATTAACACTTATGACCCCTGGTGGCCAAACCATTCTTTACCAAACATTAGAAATTATGTGAAAAATATTTTCCGTCAGGCCTTGTATGCGATTCAGGAAGAATTTTTCAAATCGGAGTTTTAGGAGCAGAAAACGCAATTTACGATTGTGCGCCCTAGCGGAAAGTCTATGACTTACCTGAAAATTTTGAAATTATAGGAAAAACATTTCGCATCGGAAACACTATCCAAAAAAGAAGGAATTTTTCAAATCGGACTTTTAGAAGTAGAGATACTGACAAAAAAAAAGATATACATCTACGCCCCTGGCGTAGAAACCATGCATTATTTCAAGAAGAAAAGGTTCCTAAAATGTTTGTCGACATGAGTAGTATCGGTCCACAAAAAGACTTTTTTCAATCGAGATTTTAGAAGCTCATATTTTGCTGCAAATACATCAGAAGCGGAAACTAAGACTTACGCCACCTGGTGGCCAAACAATATTTTGCAAAAATTTGAAATTACGTGCAAACGATTTCCCATCAGGAGCTGTATCCGGTGCAGAAAGAATTTTTCAGATCGGAGATTTAGAAGCAGAGATATAGGGGAAAACGCAATTTACCTTTACGCCCTCTAGCGGAAAGTCTATGAATTACTTGAAAATTTTGAAATTATATGAAAAACATGTCACACGGAAAACACTATCCAACAAAGAAGGAATTTTTCAAATCGGACTCCTAGAAGTCGAGATATAGACAAAAATAAGATATACATCTACGCGCCCTGGCGTAGAAACCGTGCACTATTCTAAGAAAAAATGTTTCTAAAAAGTTTTTCGGCATGAGTAGTATTGGTCTACAAACGACGTTATTTTCAATCGATAATTTAGAAGCTCATATTTTGCTGCAAATACATCAGAAGCGGAAATTAAGGTTTACGCCCCCTGGTGGCCAAACCATTTTTACAAAAATTAGAAATTATGTGCAAACGATTTCCCATCAGGAGTTGTATCTGGTGCAGAAAGAAGTTTTCAGATCGGAGACTTAGAAGCAGAGATATAAGGGAAAACGCAATTTACCTTTTCGCCCCCTAGCGGAAAGTCTATGAATTACTTGAAATTTTTGAAATTATATGAAAAACATGTCAGATGGAAAGCACTATCCAACAAAGAAGGAATTTTTCAAATCGGACTCCTAGAAGTCGAGATATTGACAAAAATAAGATATACATCTACGCCCCCTGGCGGAGAAACTGTGGAATATTTTTGGAAGAAAATATTCCGAAAAGGTTTATCGATATAAGTGGCATCAGTCCACGAAGTAATTTTTTCAATCGATATTTTAGAAGCTCAGATTTTATGGCAAATACACCAGAAGCGAAAATTAACACTTACGCCCCTTGGTGGCCAAAGTATTCTTTACCAAAAATTCGAAATTATATGCAAAAGATTGTGCATCAGGAGATGTATCCGCTGAAAAAAAAAATTTCAAATCGGAGTTTTAGAAGAAGAGTTATCGAAAAAAAATGCAATTTACTTTTACGCCCCCTAGCGGAAAATCTATGCGTAATTTGAAAAAGAAACTGCATCCAAATTACTCTTCGACATAAATGGAACCGAAAGATGAAAGATTTTTTTCAATCGGATGTTTAGAAGCAAATATGTGGTATAAAACGTATTTTTGAATTCGACATCATCTGCATTTACGCCCTCTAGCAGCGAAATTGTACATCGTAAAAAAAAAACGAAATAAAGGATCATCATTCGCATATTTCAAGCTTTCGAATGCAAAAAGAATTTTTCAAATCGGGCTAATAGTTGCAGAGATACCGTGGGTACAGACGGACGGACGGACAAACCGATAACATAAGCACGATCTTTTTTTACAGAAGACGTGCTAAAAAGAGAGAGAATGAAAGAGAGAATTGCATCTAATGCCTCAGCGCTTCAACTTGATCTTCTTTTCTCTAAAACTCGACCTGCTGCACTAAACACCAACGTCACCCCAAAAATCGCGGGAGTGAGGGAATTTTAAAAAATAAATAAGAATACTTCTAACTGCTCAATTTTGTAAATTAATACATAATTTTAGAGATAAGATTGTTGGTTTTTAGTAAAATACAAAAAAATGGGAATGTGATTTTTTCCCAGTTTTTCGATACCAGACCTCCTTAAATTAATCCTTGCTTGGGCCATAGCTTTGGACAATGCATAATGCAAGTCTTGCTAAGCAAAATTTGTCTTGCAATGGCAACTAGCTTAGGAAATTGAAAATCCTTCCACCATAATAACAAATTCACAATGAAATTCAACACGTGTTATTCAACCGGGCTCGGAATTACACGTGTTGAATTAATTAAAGTCATGAAATTCAAGACGTGTAATTCCAAGCCCGGGCCCTGGTTTTTCGGTAGTTAATGAATTCTGAGCCCGTGCGAACCCGGGCCGGTCCCGAGCTCATCTCTAGTGTGATGTTCTTTCTACACCGCGAGACAAAACATGAGAATCCCTTCTGCAGTGCTTTAAAAAAACCAAAAAAAAAAAAAAAACCAAAAAAAAAAAAAAAAACAGTGTGATGTTACGTTCCACACACCAAATTGTCTGGGATTTCTCAAATGCACGTTCTTCAGCGGATGGCTGCCTGCAGCAACACATGGTCTCGGCTAACCCGTGGGCCATGCCCCCGGCCCTCGTCCGTGTGTGTGTGTGTGTGTGCGTGTGTGTGTGTGTGTGCGTGTGTGTGTGTGTGTGTTGGGAAGGGGGGACATGTGACGTGCTAGCCCCGCAGGATACACACGAAATAAAGGCAGATAGCAGCGAGAGCGTACGTCCGCGTAGCTCAGTTGGGAGAGCGACTTATTCCGGAATGAGGGTACCCGGGTTCGATGCCCGGCGTGGACAAAAATGACGGAGAAATTTATTTCGTTATAGAACATACAGGAAGTAAGAGTGATACATGAGCTACATACCCGCTACACATAATCGCCTTGCCGGTTCAAGCAAGTGTCCCAGCGCAGCACGAGATTGTGGATACCCTGAGCGAAGAACGTCCGTCTGCTATCTTCCAGCAGGACGCTGCGCGTGTTCGTGACTTTCTTGATGAAACTTTTCCAGAGCGATGGATTAGACAGGATGGTCCAATTCCTTGGCCTCCGCCTTCACAGGATCTTAGCTTCCCTACACTTTTTTGTGTGGGGCTATGTGAAGGATATTTTGTACGGCACAAAGGTTCCGGATATGGATGAGCTGAAGCACAGGGTTACAGCTGCCGTCACAACAATTCCTGATGACATGCTAGGGAGAGCATGGCAAGAGGTCGAATACCGTCTCGACGTCATTCGTGCAATCAACAGTGCGCATGTGCAGCTCTACTATCAT
Source organism: Macrothele yani (assembly GCA_039090855.1). Classification (NCBI taxonomy): domain Eukaryota; kingdom Metazoa; phylum Arthropoda; class Arachnida; order Araneae; family Macrothelidae; genus Macrothele; species Macrothele yani. Next base: position 15,853,763 of record CM077000.1, on the reverse strand, counting down.
CCGAACAAACATTGGAACGTGCTGTTCAATACGCAATAAACCGATTTTTGTTTTCTTATTCCGTTTCTGTTTTATTGAGGGTCAAAGTTGTAAACATAATTTTGGAACATCCTGTACGATGTATGCATGTAAAATATATTTTATTTTTAAAGTCGTGAAATTTTCGTGCTAAGTAAGTGAAGTCACAGAATAGTCGTCTGATGCACGATTTTTCAGATAAAACCACTTTTTAATATTTAAAAATGATGTTAAAAACACATTAAAAACATTAAAAAGGGACGAGATCTTTCGGTGACCGCGTCGGTTCCTTCATCAGGTGTGTATGAGCTGATGAAGGGACCGATGCGGTCACCGAAAGATCTCGTCACTTTTTAATGTTTTTAATGTGTTTTTAACATCATTTTTTTACGCTTTCCAGCCGTAGGTTGAAGAAGCGTATATGCTCCAGCTTTGTCCGTCCGTCTGTCTGTCCGTCTGCACGATAACTCGCGTAAAAATGGTTAGATTTCGTTGCAATTTTAGTATGTGGTAGGGGACCATTTGGGGAAGAACTCTATTGAAAATGGACGAAATGGGGTCAAAGTTCAGGACATAGGAACGGGATCCATTACATTGTCCTTATGCGTCATAACTTAGGTAAAAATGCTTCGATTGCGACAAAACTTTATGATAAATAATAACACAAGGAACTGTACACCAACTATATATAAGATAATACAACTATAGTAGCTATCCGAATTTATTGGCGTATATAAAATCAAGGTTTCCAAGCTTTCGCACATCAACCAGATGGCTTTCTCAAGGAAGGTAGACAGCAAACTGCAAACTGGATAATAGAACGTTTCAACAATTTAACGTTCTATTATCCAGTTTGTAGTTTGCTGTCTACCTTCCTTGAGAAAGCCATCTGGTTGATGTGCGAAAGCTTGGAAACCTTGATTTTATATACGCCAATAAATTCGGATAACTAGTATAGTTGTACTATCTTATAAACTTTATCATGTTGTTCCGGAGGTATACTGAACCGGTTCTGTGAAATATAATCAAAATGGGGTCAAAGGTCAGGGCACAGAAGCGAGATTTATTCAACAGCTGTTATCCTCAAAAAATGCTTCTATTGCGACAAAACGTTAGTATGTTGTTTCGGAGGTATACTGAACCAATTCTGTTTAATATCATCGAAATGGTGTCAAAGGTCAGATCACAGGAGCGAGATTTATTCCACAGCCTCATAACTTGAGTAATAGCTTGAGTAATGATTTCTGGTATGCCAGAAAGCGAATCATAATCAATGCATTGCATGATTTTACTAACTTGTTAAATATTAAAGAGTGGTTTTATCTGAAAAATCATGCATCAGACGGCTTATTCAGAGACTTCATATATTTTACTTATTGAAATTTTTTTATCTCAAAACATAAAAATGTGTATGTGACATTTACTGCACATATTTTCTTTGCATGATTTTTAAAGCGTCTTCTGTTCTGGTTTGAGCTCCTTTGTCATTACGTTCGTTATGTCGTGTTCCCTGCATTTTGGACGCCAACAAAATGCAGAAATCAATTGATGCTAGAGCAATGCAAGTGACAAATACGATGGCTGAATTAAAGTGGCAGAAAAGCTGCCTGGGGAGGGAAAAATGGCTGAGAGGAAAAATAAGGATTCTGAAGAGACACGACGGGTCGCATCAAACAACGTTATTCTTGGCGAATTGATTTGTGCTTCTCACAAAGGAAACGCTGTACCTATACAACGCATTAAATTGAACATCAATAATGATAATGTGTTCCGTCCGCGTTAGAGCGCCGTAGGATTCCAATACAATTGGTTTTCGTCGTGATCATCGTTTTGTCATAAGGTCACGTGTTTCAATTCTGTTGCCGGTGTTGACGACTAGAGCATCGAGAGTTCCGTCCAGGACGACGATTGGCGTCAGTCTCCGAGAGATTTCAAACACAAACGCATTTGCCATGGAGAATTTGTTTCAAATCAATAACGACCAAATACAGATTATATCAGCAGGTGTCTCTATCAGTAGCGGCTTTCTGATTGGCGTAACTGTGAAAACTATTTCTAAAAAGAAAGACCATGCCGAAATCACCGTCTTTTGAGCCAGAAATTCATGCGGTACTACACTGTAAAAAAAAATTCCGAAATTCACGAGCAACTTTAATTTCTTTCGTGAATTCACGAAGCATATTTCTGACTTAACCTTTTCCATGAAATGACGGAAAGAAATCTTTCTGTCATCTTTCCGTCATATTTCTGACTTAACCTTTTCCATGAAATGACGGAAAGAAATCTTTCTGTCATCTTTCCGTCATATTTCTGACTTAACCTTTTCCATGAAATGACGGAAAGAAATCTTTCTGTCATCTTTCCGCCATATTTCTGACTTAACCTTTTCAATGAAATGACGGAAAGAAATCTTTCTGTCATCTTTCCGTCATATTTCTGACTTAACCTTTTCCATGAAATGACGGAAAGAAATTTTTCTGTCATCTTTTCGTCATATTTCTGACTTAACCTTTTCCATGAAATGACGGAAAGAAATCTTTCTGTCATCTTTCCGTCATATTTCTGACTTAACCTTTTCAATGAAATGACGGAAAGAAATCTTTCTGTCATCTTTCCGTCATATTTCTGACTTAACCTTTTTCCATGAAATGACGGAAAGAAATTTTTCTGTCATCTTTTCGTCATATTTCTGACTTAACCTTTTCCATGAAATGACGGAAAGAAATCTTTGTGTCATCTTTCCGTCATTTCTGACTTAACCTTTTCAATGAAATGACGGAAAGAAATCTTTGTGTCATCTTTCCGTCATTTCTGACTTAACCTTTTCAATGAAATGACGGAAAGAAATCTTTGTGTCATCTTTCCGTCATTTCTGACTTAACCTTTTCAATGAAATGACGGAAAGAAATCTTTCTGTCATCTTTCCGTCATATTTCTGACTTAACCTTTTCCATGAAATGACGGAAAGAAATTTTTCTGTCATCTTTCCGTCATATTTCTGACTTAACAACCTTTTCCATGAAATGACGGAAAGAAATCTTTCTGTCATCTTTCCGTCATTTCTGACTTAACCTTTTCAATGAAATGACGGAAAGAAATCTTTCTGTCATCTTTCCGTCCTTTTCCCGGATTTTTTCTACGCCAGCAAAATTCCGAATTTTCAGAAAACTTTTAGCAATTCCTTTCGTATATTAACGGAAAAACTCCGTTCTCACTTTTTCCGTATTCATATGACGGAAAATTTCCGGTAGTAGGAACGATTCGTGGGAATACTTGAGGCTTGATTAACGATTAAATTTCAATCGTCTATCGAAGGATGTCATTTTGAAGTTCTGTAGCGAGATCCGATATCGTGGATAGCATATCGCATGGATTTCAATTACTGTGGCAGAGGTCATTTCTTCTCCTCTCCGCCATTTTATGCACCAGCCATTATATTGGGTTGATGCATAAGTTCATGCCGTTTTTTTCCACCGCACTACAGGAATGCATTTCATCAGAAGGGAAAACGGAATCAATCAACTATTCCCACCCCTATTGTTTACGATGGTGTCCCAACGTCTGGATACGTCTGCAATGCCATTGTTGAAAAAACGTGCAGGATTTGGTGCGAAGAAATCATCAAGGAATTTCTGGCGATCAACATCATTGTTGAACGTTCTGCCACGGAGTGCATTCGACAGAGATCGGAACAGGTGATAGTCTGAAGGGGCGACATGTGAGGAATAGGCCAGATGTGGAAGGATTCCTCATTTCATTTCCTGAATGGCTATTTTGGTCATGTTTGCATTTTGAGGGCGTGCGATTGTCGTATTGGAGAAGGACACCATGGCGCCGATGTGGCCATTTCTGCTGAATTGTTCCCTCGTAAACTTCGGATTTGCTCACATTAGAGTGCAACGTTGGTGGTCCGATTCTCCGGCGGCATTTCCCAGTGAATAATGCCTTCCATGTCCCACCAGACACACAATATGATCATCGCAGGATGAAGGTCATGTTTTGGACGTAGTGTGTGGGCCTCTTGTTTGGGCTTAACCATTCCCTTCGATGCCTAAAATTCACATACAGGCACCACTTTTCATCTCCAGTAACAATACGCGACAGAAAGGGTTTGTATTGCTGAGAACATTCGCGATAACGGGAGAACAAGGAACCACATATGGCAAACACGCTGATTCTTGTTATCCTCGGTGAGAGTGTGAGGCACCCAAGAAGCCAATTTCTGGACTTTCCCATTCGTTCCAGGTGACGCACCACTGTGGCCTGATCAAAGTCCATCTCAGTGTCCGATTCGCGTGTGGTTTGACGCGGATCCAAGTCGATGAGATGGTTCAAACGGTCCTCATCAAAGTGAGATGGACGACTTGGGCGTGGAAAGTCGTTGAGGTCAAAATTGCCACCTCGGAACCGTTCAAACCATTTGCGGGCTGTCCTCGAAGCACTACCATCCTGCCCATACACAACACAAATTTGTCGAGTAGCCTCGGCGGCTGTGGATCCCTTGTTAAACTAGTAGAGGAGCAGATGTCGGAAATGTTCATTCCTCTCTACTTGACACTCCATACTTCCGGACATGAAAACCGAAAAACCATTAGCCACAATCACACAACGCAATATAATTTATTACGTGTACAAATACGTTTTAAAGCGTTTTAAGACAACGCAACATGTAATTTGAGAGAAAACAACAAAACCTTTACGAATCAAAATATGCGTCGTCATTATCTATCACCTTCAGCAATCGGTCGGACAGCTGACGGATACCAGCGATGAAGAGTACTTCGTCGGGTGACGCGATGAAGTTGTAAACCCAGTTTTGCAGTTCGTCAAATGTCCGGAACCGTACAGCAGACAAACTATGTTGCATCGATCGGAACAAATGATAGTCTGAAGGGGCTATGTCGGGACTATACGCCGGGTGCTCCAAAACTTCCCAGCCAAGCGTCAAAAACGTTTCTTTGACCGATTTCGCGACATTCGGCCTAGCGTTGTCATGCAGTAATTTCACGGGACGCAATCCTTTGCCTGTGAATGGACGTTTCCGACAAATTTCCTGGTTCAATCGCAGCAATTGTTGCTTCTGGTGATCAGCAGTAACAGTTTGACCCTGTGCCCTGATCTTTTACCCCATTTCGATGAAATTCAACAGAACCGGTTCAGTATACTTCCGAAACAACATGATAATGTTTTGTCGCAATCGAAGCATTTTTACGTAAGTTATGATGCATAAGGCCAATGGAGTGACTCGCTCCTACGCCCTAACCTTTGACCCCATTTCGCCCATTTTCAATAGGGTTCGTCCCCAGAAGGTTCTCTACTACATACTAAAATTTAATCGAAATCGAACCATTTTTTTGCAAGTTATGACGCATAAGGTAATAGAATGGATCCCGATCCTATGTCCTGACCTTTGGCCCCATTGATGTCATTTTCAATAAGGTTCGTCCACAGGTGGTCCCCTATAACATACTAAAATTTCATCGAAAGCGAATCATTTTTACGCAAGTTATGAGCCATAAGAGCAATGGAATGGATCCTGCTCCTATGTCCTGACCTTTGACCCCATTTCGTCCATTTTCAAAAGGGTTCGTTCCCTGGTAGTCCCCCACCACATACTAAATTTTCATCGAAATCGAACCGTTTTTACGCAAGTTATGACGCATAAGGGCAATAGAATGGATCCCGATCCTATGTCCTGACCTTTGGCCCCATTGCTGTCACTTTCAATAAGGTTCGTCCCCAGGTGGTCCCCTACAACATAAATACTAAAATTTCATTGAAAGCGAACCATTTTTACGCACCTACCCTGATGACGGTGGCGATTCGCCTCGGCATGGACTCGACAAGACACCGGAAGCGTTGGGAAGCGATACGGATCCATGACCCCTGGACAAGCTCCCACAGTTCACGAAGATTTGATGGAAGGGGGTCGGAGCTTCGAACATCTCTCTCGATGGCATACCAGATGTGCTCGATGGGATTGAGGTTAGGTGACCTAGCTGGCCAAGGGAGCGAGGTCACGTCGGTGGAGTGTTCATCCAACCATTCGGATACGATTCGGGAGCTGCATTTTCTTGTTGCAGGATGAGGTCCCCAGTGGGATGTTGAAGACGTACAAACGGGAACAAATGGTCATCTCGGATATCCCGGTAAGGTTGACCTGTGAGGGACGATGTCACACGTACCAGGGATCCCATTTCAGTCCACGTAAACAGTCCCCAGACGAGAATGCCACCCCCACCAGTTTGAAGAGTACCCTGCTGACAAAAAGGATCCATCGATTTTCATGTGGTTTGCGCCGTACTCGTATCCTGCCATCCGCATGTACCAACGTGAATAGCGACTCATCAGTCCAGGCAACATTTTTCCACATGTCTAGGGTCCAGTGGCGATGTTTTTGCGCCCATGCTAATCTTTGCACCCTGTGATGTGCGGTCAGCAGCGGTACCCTCGTGGGACGATGGCTTCTGTACCCCATAGCGAGGAGATGGTGTGGCTGCTTACACGTTTTTGTGCACCAGCGTTAAATTGCCGAGTGATTTCTTGCACTGTGGCCCGTCTATCCGCTGTTACAATGCGAGCTAGCCGACGATGACCCCGCTCATCCACACGCTGTCGTCCACGGCAGTTGGCCCTTGCAGGGATTGTTTTACCGAATTCGATATACTCACGGTGCACCCGTACCACAGTGGCTCGTGAAAATCCCAGTGCCTGCACGACTTCCGAGATGGAGTGACCCATTCGTCGGGCCCCGACAATTTGCCCACGATCAAATGCGCTTAGATCCTTCGTCTTACCCATACTGCGTCCGACTCTTACTGATTCCCGTCGCATCACTCCTTATATTGTCGGATCGCTGCATACGTCATGTCGTTTCCGTTTACAGGGCCGCCCACAGCGCCACATTTGCATAACGCCAGCTGTCTCTAATTCAATCGCTCTTCAGTGTATTAGCTATGGGTCGTTTTTATTTGTGCTCAAAATTTCAAACTGTACAAAGTAATAGTTTTCGAGAAAATGTGAAGAAAAGAATTTGCATTACAGATATAGGACAGAATTTCCTGTAGCAAAACTGTCCAGTTATTTTTTTTTTTTATAAAGATAGGATTTGTTCCAATTGTAAGAATACCGAAAACATAGCGCTGTTGTTTTAAATTCATGCAAGGAAATACTGAAGGATTCCGTTCAATGGTTTTATTGCATCGTTTTCTTTTCTATTCTGAGAGAAATCTAATTTTCGTCGCTCTAGAAAATCAGCGAGTAGACGTAGAACAATTATTGATTGACTTGCTCAAACCACATTGGACAAATGCTCTTAAGAAGACTTCCGAATTGTCTGAACTTTTGTTCTTCTGAGTGCGATTTCTTTTATACCCTTTTGAGCAGCAAAAAAAAAAAAAAAAAGGAAAAGAGACAATGTTTCAAGTCGATCATTCTTTGACCCTTGAAGGCTTTTTGCTTTAGCTATGAAGTTTGACCCATTAGAACTTCTCACATGAGAAATCGGAGAAACGTCATAGAAAATAGATTTTAAATTGGTTGTGTTGTCGGACTTATGCAGAAATTCTGCTTGAATCGTAGCCACAGGTTAAACATGATCTCAACGATGTAGAGGCAACCTGTATGTTGTGAAATACTGTACACTGCTGTTAATAGAAATTGCAACACCAAGAAAGAAACAAGCAAAGCACAATGCAATTTATGGCAGTGTTTAGTTATTATGGTACACGATGCAAACGACAACAATTTCATACCCATGCAGCACAAAACGTTTCAGATATGTACAGTGGACGCCCATATGAGTACTTTTAGGGGGGCTAAGAAAAATACTTACCTCCTGCAAGGCTGTCAAACATTTTAGTAAATGTACAAGATAACAAAATACACTGACGGAAAAAAAATCCCAACACCAAGAAGGGGTTTTGTTAGATAAACGACAGTTGGTAGGCGGTGAGAGTACATCTGTAAGATGACGTCTATGCAAATTTCGCGCTGGGCGCATACGTGTGGCGCTAGTAGCGCCCTTCGGAACATGCAAAGCAGGTTTGCTGTAAATACGCGCTGTAACGTTCGTGAGCGTTAGTTATCGTTGAGATTCGACGTAGGGTGTTGATGTTAGTCAAGAATGCCTTTAAGAAGACGTAGAAGCCATTATCAACAGCTCACGGAGTTTGAACGAGGTCGTGTAATAGGGCTACGAGAAGGTGGATTTTCTTTCCGTAATATTGCAGAACGACTTGGCAGGAATGTAGGCACTGTGCATGATTGTTGGCAGCGGTGGTCAAGGGAAGGTAGTGCCTCAAGAAGACCGGGTTCCGGCAGGCCACGTGGAACTTCTGAGAGGGAAGACCGCCGTGTACGGCGTATGGCCGTAGCGCATCGTACCGCGTCTGCGGCAGCAATTCGAGCTGCAGTTGCCACCACAGTGACACAACGAACTGTTACAAATCGGTTACTTGAAGGACAGCTCCGAGCCAGACGCCCTGTAGCGTGTATTCCACTTACTCCAAACCACTGCCGTTTGCGACGTCAGTGTTGTCAAGCTAGAGCTCATTGGAGGACGGAGTGGAGATCTGTTGTGTTTTCTGAAGAAAGCCGGTTCTGCCTGGGTGCCAGTGATGGCCGTGTGTTGGTTAGAAGGAGGCCAGGTGAGCGCCTGCAACCAACCTGTCTGCGGCCGAGAAACACTGGACCTACACCTAGAGTTATGGTCTGGGGAGCAATTTCCTATGACAGCAGGAGCACTCTCGTGATTATTCCACGAACCCAGACGGCACAGTTGTACGTCGGTCTGGTTATTCAACCTGTTGTGCTGCCATTAATGAATAGCATTCCAGGGGGTGTTTTTCAACAGGATAACGCTCGCCCGCATACCGCTGTTGTAACCCAACATGCTCTACAGAGTGTCGACATGTTGCCGTGGCCTGCTAGATCACCAGATCTTTCACCAATCGAGCACGTATGAGACATCATTGGATGACAACTCCAGCGTCACCCCCAACCAGCACTAACCGTCCCTGTATTGACCGACCAAGTGCAACAGGCATGGAACTCCATCCCGTAAACTGACATCCAGCACCTGTACGACACAATGCATGAACGTTTGCGTGCTTGCATTCAACATTCTGGGGGTTACACCAGTTATTAATGTACCAGGATTTCACATTCAAAATGGCTCTTCTCGCGCTTACAATAAGCTGTGATCTTGAAACCTTAATCGATTAAATATGTTACCTATACAAATGTATTGCCGCCATTTCATTTCTCTACCACTATTTTTTCGTGGTGTTGGGATTTTTTTTCCGTCAGTGTACAACAAAAAAATTGATACAATCAATTATTAACCCTTTAACGACCATAACGCCCAAAACGTCCATAGCCTCCCGTACGAACAAACGTCCATAGCAACCCGAAACGCCTATCTAGTGTGAGTCATATTTCCTACCTTTACTTGTTCTTCAAATTTTTTCGACCTATGAGGGATCAGCAGGAGTCACCCTCAGTCACTATTGATGTTATTAAACAAAGAAATGAAACAAAAGACAATTTTGGGCATTATGGTATTCAAAGCGATAGAAGATTTTTGGGTCATGGTCCTTAAAGGGTTAACAACTTATTATTTTTAAAAATGCTTTAAAAAAAGGTTTCGCCTATTTTAGTGTTTTAAATTTATCAAAAAAAAAATTGGCTATACCAACGGGGGGGGGGGCCTTCCCCTTATGAGCGCCCTTGTATATGTATCAATAATGTTGCAATCAGGCCTGGCTTTCTCCAAACATGAGCCCCGGTGCAAAAAAATTTTGGGGCCCTAAAAAAATCTGAATAATAAGAGACATTAATGAAATGAACATAAAAAATTTTATTCGAGGAGACTCGTTCTCAGTTTGGAAGTGTCAAGAGGAACTCGTAAAAATAATCGTTAGGTTTGCGAGTAAACAGGAACTTTAAAGAGCCCATAGAATTGAGTCTCTAACAATAATTATTGATTCAGTTTCATACAGAGATTTCTGTAAAACACGATAAGTAGAAATTGTTATGTTAGCTATTTTTGACCTCGGTGACGAAAGCTCATGCTCTTTTGTATTTGTTAAAAAACTGAAACAAAGTTCGAAAAACATCAATAAAAATGTATCATAGGCTCACAATCAGCTTAAAATGTTTATCAGGCCCCTATCTTTTTTTTTTGCTGAACCACTCACAGAAATTTAAAGATGTTGATCGAAAAAGGCAGCCACATCATCACTACTCAGTGTGATGTTATGATCTCAGTCGTCTCGCTGCGTCTCACCAACATGGCGGCGAAGGCTGTGACGTCAGAATCGTGACGTTTCGCTGGCTTCATTTTGATCACACGAGGGGAACGGCGGACCCTTACTCCATATAATCTAACCTCCTTGGCTCACCCTATGTAATTTCAGAAGAAAGTGCATGGGGGTGTTAACAAACGCCAGTTCGGCTACCCTGATGTTACAACAATTCAGATTGAGTTTATAACTTAATTTTAACTAATTAACTTCATTAAAAATTTTATTTTCAGTTTTCTTCATTTTTTCCTATTCTTTATCAATTTCCGGGGCCCCTGCAAATCCTGTGGCCAGGGTGCCTTGCACACCCTCTTCATCCCTTTTGTGGCCGGCTTTGGTTACAATCTCTCATTTTCGTTACACTTTCAGAGTTATCTTACAATTACGTTTCAGCAACATCTGTTTTGGAACATAGCTCTTTGTACATTACGGTTACGTTAAAAATAACATTCACCGATACTACTGTTTTACAGTTTCCATTGTACATAATTGCTACCTTGGTGTTAAATTCCGGCGATATTTAAGGTTTTTGGTCTGGCAACGGCGTGGATGCGCGTGCGCATTTATGCAATTTCACCGAAGCACTCTGGTAGTCGTGTTTCCACGTGCTACTGGGATATTCTTTGGTGGTACTGTCGTACTCGAGTTAGCTAGTTAGTTGATTTAATATTTCATCCTTTTTTTTTTGTGATTCAATATCATCTGAAAGTAAGTAATTGTTTTGATTATTATAATCTTTAAATTCTGAAAAGCATTTCATAAAATCTAAGTAGATAGCTGCGTTGTTGTACAGGGTGGTCATTTAAACCAGTACCATGGGATTTACTTATAACTTTTTTATAAATAACAACAAATTCATACAATAAGTTGAGAATTATACATACATGTGGTATTGGAGAATCATTTTATCAAAGCAAATGTTGGAATTGTCCTCCATTTTCTTGTAAACACAGTTGAACACGCCGCACCATATTCAGTGATGTCTCATGTAGAGTACGAGCAGTAACATTGCCAATTTCAGTCGGGATTGTTTCACGCGATGCATCCAATGTTTTTGGATGGGTTTTGTAAACTCTATCCTTTAAGTAGCCCCATAAAAAAAAGTCAGGGGAAGTTAAGTCCGGAGATCGGGGAGGCCATATGTTTTTTGAAATTAATCTGTCATCAAAGAAGCTGGTTATGAGTTCCATTGATACTTTCGATGTGTGACACGTAGCGCCATCCTGCTGAAAGTAGCCCTCTGTCAATTCAATGTCATCAAGTTGTTCCACAAATTCATTGAATATGCGGCAATAAACGTTAGTGTTGACAGTCTCAGAGAAAAAAATGGGGCCAATAATTTTCGTAGACGTGTGGGTTTTCGGCAGCCCAGTATCTGCTGTTTTGCGAATTGACGTAGATTGACAGATGAAACCAGGCTTCATCCGTAAACCATGTGATGGAGAGAATATCAGATCGCAAATTAAGAAAATTTTGAAACCATTTGCAGTAACTTACTCCCTTTCCCTTGTCCGGTTCCTGCAGCTGATGGATTACGTGCACTTTAAATGGTCGAATATTCGCTTTTTTGCTGCCCTTTGACAAGTTCCGTATGAATATCCTGTCTGTTGGCTTAATCTGCCTAACGATTTCGTTGGAGATTGAAGTAAACGTTGCCAAGCATCGGAGGGTGATCTCTATCGCTACCGCTGAGAAGAGAACCGGTTTGCTCTAGTTTTTTTTGCCATCGACAGAATTGTTGACTTGCTTGGCACTTATCGAACTCCAAACTCTCTTCGAAATGCTCGTTGCGTTTTGATGACAGAATTGGTTACCCAATACGATTTCACTAAAAAAAAAAACACGCTCTGGAACAGAGAGTAGGCCTACTGCATGTTTCCGAATGCACGCAAGTGAATGACAACGCAACATCAAACAAATCACGAGCTGAGTTACAGTTACGGTTAACAATCTTCTTCACGGCGGTGGTTTCATTCTCCAGGAGTTGCTGCTTCTATTGAAAAAAGAAGAAGTTCCTTGCGCGATCCCTTGCAAAAATTTAAGGTTTTTTCAGGGTACTGGTTTAAATGGATCACCCTGTATTAGTATATTATACCAACAATTTTTTTCTTGAAGCTGAAAACTTTCATATTGGTAGATATTTAGAGTACAAAGCTGGTGGAACTAAATTTTGCTTAGTGTTGATGTATCACATGTCTTCATTTACAGCGATCTCGGCACATAACTCTAGCTTCACTGTCATTAACTACACGTCTCCCACAAGACTTCTTGTACTTCATACTCATTACACTGGACAACAATGACATTGCTTCTGACGGGAAAGTGTGCAATTCCGTATGAAATTAATCCACTGACACGAATATCGTCATGAAAAACTTTCATTGGCACTTGTTTAGGAATTATAGCTAATGGAACGTTAAAAATTTGTGATTTTTAGTAAAAAAGTAGGTATAATGAGTAATAATGTTTTTTATGTTACATATTAATAAATTTAAGATAAATATAATAAATGTTAGTAAATGTATATTAAAATGGTACTGAAATAAAAATATAGTAAGAACATCAGGTTCGTACGGCGTTTTCTGTACTCTTGCACCGTCAGACCAGGAAGTATTGCATCATTGGGTGAGAAGTCCGGAGTTCCCGCGAAATCCGGTGTAGTATTACCCGATGTGTTTCAATCCTTTCAGTTTTAACAGCCCAACGGTAAAGAACTCAGTCCCTTTGTTTCATTCCCTTCATTGGTGAGTGTACTCTCGTGATAGCAACCTGTTAAAGTGAGCCTTGTATTGTGACATTACGTAGCTATGCCGCGTGCATGTGTGAAAAGGCGGATAACTTTTGCTACATATGTGGTAAAGTGACATTTGCTGCACAGAAAAAGTCGTCCATCACTCCGGTTGTTAAAAAGGCTTATCATTTGTATTTCGGCTGCAGGATAGGCGACGAGGATAAGCAGGGCCTGATTTACGCCTAGGCACGCAAGGCACATGCCTAGGGCCTTCAAATTGAAAAGGCCCCAAAATCTTAGTTAAGAAAAAAAAACTTTCTCTTTTTCAAAATATTTATACGTGGGTAGATGTGATGTGGAGTAACTATATATAACTCTTCAGATGCAAATCAGGCAAAACACAAGCAAGTACTGGCAATATAATATGTGTTATTTCTAGTTATTATCAGTAACATTTACCAGATAATTTGGTCAGGGTTTTTGTGTGAGATTAAACAAACAATTGTCGTGTTGTGTAATAAAAATTAGCAGTATGTGAATGTTTGTAATTATGGCTTACTAAGATCAACTATATACTTCAATTTCAAATACTGCATGGTTCTGAAGCAATTTTTAAACATTTTGACATTTTAGTTCCCAAAAGTTATATTTGAAAAATCTTTGGACTTAATTCGGGCAGGGTTGGAATCCCCCTAAACCTCTCTCTTAAATACACCCCTGGTTAATATGGTAATAGTATAGTTTAGACACACCTGGCAAAAAATCCAATGTCCGATTGAATTTTACCCGTCATATGGCTTTGTCACACACAACTGTTTCATCGATGAAGGTTCAAGTCTCTTCAGATGCAAATCAGTAGGACAGCATAAAAATCTAGGAGAAAATAATATTTTTACCAGGTACTACCGTAATTTAATGTTGGTCTTATAAATGTATTGTGTTTATTAAATTATTACGCTGGATTGTAATACAGTCGCCCAAAATGGTCACACTACCTACTCGACTCCGTAAAGTAAATGTCGAGTGGAGGGGGGCCTCGTTTTGGGTTGTGCCTAGGGCCCAATTCCGTGTAAGTCGGGCCCTGAGGATAAGGACTGGGCTCCACATGTATGTTGCCGCACGTGTGCAACGAATCTGTCACAGTGGCTTAATGGCAAAAGAAAAACGATGGGTTTTGCTGTACCCATGATTTGGGAGTAGCCCACAAATCACATAAATGACTGTTATTTCTGTACGGTGCCACCAGTGGCTGAAGGTATCACAAAGAAGAAAAAATGGACTGTAGAATATCGAAATATACCTTCTGCTGTACGACCTGTACCTCATTCTGAAGAACTCCCCATTCCCAAGCCTCCGACAAATTTTGTTATCGATTTAGATGAGGTCCAGGAAGACGATTTGTGTAATCCAAAACCGTCAACATTATTAATGAAAGCGATGACAAATATGCATCTTCTGAGTCTATGCCACATAAGATTACATCAGATGAACTGAACGACCTTGTTCGCGATTTGAATTTAACCAAAGTTAAAGCAGAGCTACTAGCGTCAAGGCTTCGTCAATGGATTCTTCTAGAACAAAATATTCGAGTGAGTTCGTTTCGTATTCGTCGCCGACAATTCGAGCAATCCTTCCAAAAAAGTGAAAGCTTTGTGTTCTGTTGCAATATTGACGGCTTAATGCAAGGACTAGGAATACAACATGTTACGCAAGAATGGCGTCTATTTATAGACTCCTCCAAGTTGAGTCTTAAGATGGTTTTACTGCATAACGGGAATCAGCTACCATCTATTCCAGTTGCACATGCGGAGCACACGAAGGAGACATTGTGCTGACCTGAAGGTAGTGTTTCTGTTAATGGGCCTTCAGCAGGGATACACAAAGCACTGCTGTTTCCTTTGTCACTGGGATAGCCGAGCTACATGTCTGCACTACACCGATAGAGACTGGCCTCCTAGGACGTCTTTGACACCTGGACAAATGAATGTTCAGAACCCACCACTGACAGATCCTCAGAATATCATACTACCCCCTCGGCACATAAAACTCGGTCTTGTAAAGCAATTGGTTAAAGCCATGGACAAAACTAAACCAGCGTTCAAGTATTTGCATGACAAATTTCCTCGACTGATCGAAGCAAATATAAAAGAGGGAATTTTCGTGGGTCCGCAGATCAGACAGCTCTTTCAAGATTCGCAGTTTGAGGACATGCTTCAGTGTGATGAAAGAGAAGTGCGGGATGCCTTTTGTCAAGTATCAACAAACTTCCTGGGGAATTCCAGGTTTCCTCCAGTCCTTCCAGCAGAAGTTGCACATGCAATCAAGAACATGAAGCGAGGAAAAGCTCCAGGAGAAGATGGAATTACTGTAGACATCATACAAGAAGCAAGTGGAGAAATCGAAACAGTACTCGCCCAAATTTTCACTCGATGCCTTAATGAAGGAAAGATTCCTGAGGATTGGAACACCGCTACAATGATCCTGCTACATAAGAAAGGTGACATTGAGGATCTCGGAAACTACAGACCTATCAGCCTCCTATCAGTAGTTTATAAAATCTTCACTAAAGTTCTTTCACACCGCTTGAAGGTAGCACTAGACATGGCTCAACCGAGAGAACAAGCTGGATTCAGGAGTGGCTACAGCACAATAGATCATATCCACGTGCTGAGAGAACTAATTGAAAGAGCGAGGGAATATGAACTTCCATTGTGCATGGCTTTTATCGATTATGAAAAAGCCTTTGATTCGGTGAAACCATCAGCAGTTACAATGGCTCTGAAAACCTGCGGTATTGAAGATGCATACATTAATATTATTAATAACATCTATGAAAATGCAAGTGCAAAGATTCGGCTGTTTGAAAATACAACACACGTAAAAATTGGAAAGGGAGTGAGACAAGGTGACACCATATCTCCGAAGCTCTTTAATGCCACATTGGAGGGTGTTTTTCAGTCGCTGAGCTGGGAAAACAAGGGGATAAAGATTAATGGAGATTATCTAACCCACCTTCGTTTTGCTGATGACGTAGTCATTTTTGCAACTACCCCATCAGAGCTGCAGAGTATGATCCAGGAACTTGCTGACAAGAGTAAAGAAGTGGGATTAAAAATGAACTTTCAGAAGACAAAAGTGATGTTCAATGCTTTTACAAGAAATGAAGATTTATCGATTGATGGAGAAAAGCTGGAGTTAACAGACACGTACGTTTATCTTGGACAGCAGATATCAAGTGAGGGTCACATTGATGAAGAAATTAATCGGCGTACAAAACTTGCCTGGAGAGCTTTTGGAAGAAACAGCATAATTTTCAAGAGCAATATGCCATTATGTCTTAAAAGAAAAGTGTTTGATCAATGCATCCTTCCAGTGCTTACGTATGGTGCAGAGACGTGGACCTTAACTAAAAGAGACATACAAAGGCTGCAGACAACTCAAAGAAGCATGGAGAGGTGCATGCTTGGTGTAACCAGGAGAGATAAGAAGAGGAACTCGTGGATCCGAAAAATGACAAGAGTGGAAGACATCATGATCAGAGTTAAATCCCTGAAATGGCAATGGGCTGGACATACTGCCAGAAGGACAGATCATCGATGGACAGCCGAAATTTTAGATTGGATTCCAAGGGACAGGAAAAGACCCAGAAGAAGACCAAATAGGAGATGGGTGGATGAAATTCGAAAGTATGCAGGGGTGACATGGAGGAGACTGGCACAAGACAGACCGTTGTGGAGGAAACTTGGGGAGACCTTCGTCCAGCAGTGGATTGATAATGGTTGACAATGATGATGATGATGATGTCTTTAAAACTCCACTTCCTGGATTCTCACCTGGATTTCTTCCCGGGTAACTGTGGCAAATTTAGTGATGAACATGGTGAACGGTTTCATCAAGATATGGCCGTAATGGAGCAAAGATTCCAGGGAAAGTGGTCCACTTTGATGCTCGCAGACTACGTTTGGACACTCTTCAGAGATGCCCCTATGGTGGAATACAACCCGAAAGGCAAGGAAAAGTAAAACGTCATGAACTGGTAACTGATTTCTATCTATACATGAAAAACTTATGTACATATCTCAAAACTACATTTAATACAAATGTAAAAGAAAAAAAGAATTACACTATCTATTTTTAATTGTACTATAAAAAATTAAACTTACTGTTTCGGATTGTATTTACTTCAAAAGAAGTGTAATATAATGCATTCAATATATATATATATCATTATCATCATCATCAACCATTATCAATCCACTGCTGGACGAAGGTCTCTCCAAGCTTCTTCCACAACGGTCTGTCTTGTAGCAGTCTCCTCCGTGTCACTCCCGCATACTTTCGAATTTCATCCACCCATCTCGCATTTGGTCTTGTTCTGGGTCTTTTCCTGTCCCTTCGAATCCAGTCTAAAATTTCAGCTGTCCATCGACGGTCTGTCCTTCTGGCAATATGTGCAGCCCATTGCCATTTCAGGGATTTTATTCTGATCATGATGCCTTCCACTCTTGTTATTTTTCTGATTTACGAGTTCCTCTTCTTATCTCTCCTGGTTACACCAAGCATGCACCTCTCCATGCTACTTTGAGTTGTCTGCATCTTTTGTATGTCTTTTTTAGTTAAGGTCCACGTCTCTGCACCATACGTAAGCACTGAAAGAATGCATTGATGGCATATTGCTCTTGAATATTATGATGCATTGAATGGCATATTGCTCTTGAATATTATGCTGTTTCTTCCGAAAGCTCTCCAGGCAAGTTTTATACGCCGATTAATTTCTTCATCAATGTGACCCTCACTTGATATCTGCTGTCCAAGATAAACGTACGTATCTGTTATCTCCAGCTTTTCTCCATCAATCGATAAATCTTCATTTCTTGTAAAAGCATTGAACATCACTTTTGTCTTCTGAAAATTCAGTTTTAATCCCACTTCTTTACTCTTGTCAGCAAGTTCCTGGATCATACTCTACAGCTCTGATGGGTTAGTTACAAAAATGACTACGTCATGAGCAAAACGAAGGTGAGTTAGATAATCTCCATTAATTTTTATCCCTTTGTTTTCCCAGTTCAGTGATTGAAAGACCTTTTCCAATATGGCATTAAAGAGCTTGGGAGATATGGTGTCGCCTTGTCTCACTCCCTTTCCAATTTTTATGGGTGCTGTATTCTCAAATAGCCGAATCTTTGCATTTGCATTTTCGTAGATGTTATAAATAATATTAATGTATGCATCTTCAATACCGCAGGATTTCAAAGCCATTGTAACTGCTGATGGTTTCACCGAATCAAATGCCTTTTCATAATCGATAAAAGCCATGCACAATGGAAGTTCATATTCCCTCACTGTTTCAATTAGTTCTCTCAGTACGTGGATATGATCTATAGTGCTGAAGCCCCTCCTGAATCCAGCTTGTTCTCTCGGTTGAGCCATGTTCAGTCTTACCTTCAAGCGGTGTGAAAGAACTTTAGTGAAGATTTTATAAACCACTGATAGGAGACTGATAGGTCTGTAGTTCCTGAGATCCTCAATGTCACCTTTTGTATGTAGCAGGATCATTGTAGCGTTGTTCCAATCCTCATTAAGGCATCGAGTGAAAACTTGGGCGAGTACTGTTTCAATTTCTCCACTTTCTTCTTGTATGATGTCTACAGTAATTCCTTCTTCTCCTGGAGCTTTTCCCCGCTTCATGTTCTTGATTGCATGTGCAACTTCTGCTGGGAGGACTGGAAGAACTCTGGTACTGGTACCTTTCATGATGTCTGGAGTACATGTATCATCCCTTTCATATAATTTGGAGTAGAAATCTTTCACTCTTATCAAAATTTCTCCTTTATTTCTTGTTACAGAACCATCTTCTTTTCTCAGTGCCATAATCTGTTTTCTTCCTTTACTGAGACGTCCCTTTGCTATATTTAGGCTTTGGTTGTTTTCCATTGCTTTCCTCACTAGTTCACAGTTGAATTTCCTTACGTCTTCAGTAATACTTTTTCGTATTGTCTTGCATAGCTCTATATATTCCACTTTGGAAGTCACATCTTCGCCGCCCCGGTGGCGCAGTGGTCTAAGGCGTTGGCCTCTGATCATTCGTCCGTAAGGGGTCCGGGTTCGAATCCCGGTCAGGCATGGATGTTGTGTTTGTCTTACGGCACTGGATCTCTCCCTTCCCTGGAACCAGTGACCCTAAATTAGGGACGGGCGACTGCTTATAGCCCATTGAGTTGCTCACGGTGGTCGTTAAACCTCCAATAAAAAAAAAAAAAGAAGTCACATCTTCTTTAGTTGTCCTCATCTCTCTTCTTTTTTGCATCAACATTTTGGTTTTTCCTGATAATTTGTTCACATGCAACTTGTTCTTAGACCCAGCTAATTTTGTTGCTGTTTCCATAAGAGCTTTGGTTACTTTTCTGTTTATTTCAGAAATATCCACTTCTTCCGATGTTAGGCCTTTCTAAAGCAGAGAATCTGTTCTTCAGTTCCATTATGGTGTTTTCTAAGGTTGGTTATGTCAATACATTTTGTTTGTTTTATGAGCTTACCACGTTCGAGTTTAGTGTTGGGGTGCATCTTACATCTCACCAATCTATGGTCACTACCTGTGTTGAACTTGTTTAGCACACTGCAGTCTTCGATGACGAATTTTTTGTTACACATAATAAAATCAATTTCACTTGTTAATCCATTGGGATATTTCCATGTCCATTTCCTGTGTGGCTTTTTCTTGAAGAAGGAGTTCAAGATGAAAAACCCTTCTGCTTCTGCAAACTCTACGAGAGTATTTCCACGCTGGTTTCTGTTGCCGTGACCAAATTTACCTACTGAAGTTTCATTCTGTTGTCGTTGCCCTATTTTTTCATTGAAATATCCCATAATTGTCTTCAAGTGCTGCTTACCTTTATTATTTAAATGACGAATTTCCTCATAAAATTCTTCAATCTCTTCTTCAGGATGACTTGTAGTGGGTGCATAAGCTTGAATAATCTGAGCCTGGCATCTTCTCGAGAATTGGATAACAAGTCGTGCAGCTCTGTCAGAGGAACTTTCAACTTCTACAACTCTATCCTTCAGTTTCTTGTTTATTATAAATCCAACACCACTAGTTCTGCCAGTATCTGTCCCACGATAATAGAAGAGATGTCCACTTTCAGTTCAATGAGATCTCCTCCTTATCTCACTTAGCCCGACGATGTCCCACTTAATCCTTTGTAATTCTTCTTCCAATTCAAGAAGCCTTGAATCAGAAGATAGGGAGCGTCCGTTATACGTAGCCAAGGTCAGCATCAGATGGCAGCCTAGTCCGATCCTCCGGTGATTCTTAGCACCCTCTGCCTTCATGTCAAACTGGCCGCTGCCTTGGCCAAACTGCCTCTGCCTATATTCCAGCTGCTGGAGACTGAGGGCCAAGATTTAAGTTGTGGAGTCATTTTGGAGGGGTTTGGCCATAACTCACCACGCTGCCCAAGCGGGTTGGTGAGTGTGGGATAGCATTTCCTCTAATTCCGATGGTACAGTTATACCGCTATTTGGCGGTCGTCAGAGCCCCTTTAGTGGGAACAGGATGCACCACGAGAAGGCGGGGTTGACATTTGTCAAGGAGAGGCTGTAGTATATTGCGCATATGAAGACGTACACAAACACTGGTTGTAATTGCTAAGTAACACTTGCATGCTATTTCAATGGGAGAGATTTGGTATAAAGGTTGGCAGACTGAAATCAAAATGTCCCAAAAACTGATTTAGAATAATAAATTTCCTCATATACACATGGGAAATTTGTTAGAAACATATTTTGATTATGATTCTTGATTTTGTTAAATGTTTGAAGCTCTTTAATTAGCAGCATAAACAAATATTTATAAAGGAAGCGCATCGAGAGTTGCAGGCAAATTATATGCTTCTCTCCCATTGAAATAGCATGCACGTGTTCCTGATCAATGGTCAACCAGTGTGCCTGCCTATTACACACAAACCGAAGCCAATTCATTTTTTTTATGGTCATATTCCGTTTCAGCACATCGAATTCTTTAAGAAATGGCTATTTTTGTCTCGGAAGCATGGACTTCATCACAAATTGTTGTCCAGTGTAATCATTCCTTTTCGCAAATCTGATAAATCGCTCCTTTTATCCATGACAGCAACGAGTGATATGTTTTCAGAATGCCTACGGCACACCTTATACCAGGGCTGTAGCTAAGTCTCAAAACCAGTGGGGGCTGACTACTCATCTATGGGGGGGGGGCTCTGTGTTCAATTGCAAACTATACTCATCCGTGAACACAAATGCAAGTTCTGCTTTCTATTTCCGTTCCTTTTGTTATTTTTTTTTCTCATCATCTTATCATTTTCTCCATGCTGAGAAGTAAAAGAAAATTAGTTCAAAATGTGAAATATATGTGGGGGGAGAAGAAACTGAACTTTCTTGAAATATAAAAAAAATAAATAAATCGCTTCATCAGAATTTGTTTGTCAGTGGCTGAGTTGCAGGGTCGTTATCGTTGGCGGAAAGATACCTTGCAACTAGCATGAATCTTTTAGTTTACTTTTCTGGTTCCTTTCCATGCATACAGCAATGACATCGCAGAGTTATTGATGTCGAGTTTCAGCTCTTCCACCAACATCTTTAAAATTGTACATTCCTCTTAGCTGGGGCTCGGAGATGATCTCTTCTTACCGTAGTTAACAGCCAAACCTTCCTTCCCCCACTGAAAAATCAAAAGACCACATATTCCCACTAATAAATATTTTCCCCATGCATGCGTCGCAAAACCACTCCAACTGATGGCAAGAAAATGAACAGGAAATACGTGGAAAGCTCTCTCTCTCTCTCTCTCTCTCTCTCTCTCTCTCACACACACACACACACACACACACACAAACACACATATTTCTCTTCAACACTGATTTACATTTCCGAGAGGGATACATTTAGCTAAGACGATCCACATCAACAATGCTCATTTACATTTTATATTTCTCCAAAGAGAAAGAAAGGAGAAAAAAGAAATAGGATTTATCTCTTCTTCCCTGACCCTTAGCAGCGACCACTCTGGTGTCCACGTGGCAGGGAATCATTGGCGCAGTTTTTCCTACTGATTCACTTCAAGAAGTAATTCCTTTTGAGTTATCCACCGTTTGTGCTGTATCATTTCAATTTTGCTTTTTTATAAAAGTGCAATATACGAATAAATAAGGTCAAGTATTTGTACTTGTAATGAAATAGAATTTTTTTTTTATACGCAGCCAAAAATAAAAGTTCATCTTCCATTTTTCAGGTGGTGGGACTTGCTTGTCTTGCCTGGGGGGCTGAGTCCCCTCTAGCTCCCTGCTAGCTACGGCCCTGCCTTATACATATATATACCCTGCAAGCCAGCGCACGACACGTGCCTTCTTTTACTGGCTACGCGCTGTTGACGTCGAAAGTAGGAGGTGGTCACAATAAATGTGACTGGACTGTGTATTTTAACACCAATTACTTAAATTTATGTTTTTGTACAGGGTACGTAAAATCTCCCAAAGGAATCGCATGTTGTAAAAACTTCGCATGAGTTTACCCGTAAATTGGTACAGAATTTGATATAACAGCTTCGAGGCAAAACCTAACGTTCTGAAAACGATAACAAACCAAAAAAAAAAAAAAAAAAAAAAAGGGGGGGGGGGGCGGGTGATCGAGATTCCTATTTTACAGACTACAAAAAAGAAACGCTTGTTCACAAGAATACCAGTCAGTCCACAAATGGTTACCTTGACATTTTAGTCCATAGGGCATGTTTCCATTTTTTCTCTCGGGAATCTATAAAATGAACACTGATTTTTGACAGTTTGGTGATTGCAGTACGCTGCAACGCTGCAAAACATAAAACCATATATGATATAATCAGTTTCACCTTAAAAAATCAATTTTACAGGACTATCGACAGCCGCCAAAGATGAAACTAACGTTAGCTAACATGTAAACAATGTGTATTTAAGCCCAGTCGCCATTCCGTGACGTCACGACTTCGACGACGTATTATTATTCATAAACCAGAAGGAACAACATTCAGAAATTCTACATGGGCTACTGTAATTAACAAATTAAATATTTCAAGTTTAATTGTTATAGATATTTAATGTAAACATAAATGCATATAAACAAAACCAAACCTAATATTTTCAGTTTCATCACAAAAATGTCAATTTTACAGAACTCAAAACGATAACAAAAAAACAAAAACAAAAAAATTACATGCTGTTCATGACGTATGTCAGTGTCGTGCCTATAGAATTTATTTTCGCGGGGCGGTTGCGAAATTTTTTTTCGGTGCGTGTGTGTGTGTGTGGGGGGGGGTACAATTTTTAATGCAAGGAAATGTGTTATGAGTGCATTTACTGACAGTATATCATGAAATGAGTGCATTTACTAAATATATTTGTGTTATGGAGTGCATTTACTGACAATTTATTTTTGAAATATCGAAAGTTCTAAAAAAAGAAAAAAATGGGGGTGAGGGGGGTTGAAATCCCTTCCTTGGGCACGCCAGTGACGTATGCATAACTTTAAATGGTGGAATTTCCCCCTCCAAAACAGATTTAGCCAGGACTTCCGTCAGCTCCGAGTACCTCTTTTTAAACGGATTATGTTCGATAGGTATTTGTTTAAATCTAGCTTTACTAAAATATTCACAAAAGCTGTTCTTTTCATAAAAGTAAAAAAATATGCTTCTGAATAAACTTTGACTACGATTTTTGAGTTTGCTTGAGTTAAAAATTGTTGAGAAGGCTTCCTTTTTCATAGCTCTGTTCTGTGTCGACAATCCACCTGACGGTGACGTCACATATTCTTCGTCTGCGCGGAAGGTAATCACCGGTTACTTAACCATGAATTTGAATGACTTATTAATCCCGATAGCATTAACCGAAAGATAACATCATCCGTGATTGCAACTTCTAAATGTGAGCTTGACATTTGTGCTCATAAATCCGTAAATTTTAGCACGAGTTTTTTCGCGAATCGGGGCATTTGCATGACGTTCTGTGATACGGAAGAAAGAAATACCTTCTGCGCGTGGCCATGCCATCTCAAGCAGACAAAAACGCTTGCCAATTTAACTCTGCCTTTTATTGTCAGACATTAGACGTTCTTTGCAGAACCTTTCCTGGCTTTGATCAACAACTGCCCCCTCACCCCTCTCCTCCCACCCACTCTACCTGGCTGCAAGTGTTTCCTGAAATCTTAACCGGGTCTCATTGGATGAGATGTTTTATTTATTGCACAGGAGGCATGTGACGTCACGCATCTGGTCGATAACAGCAGTTGGACGTCATAGGCAAATAAACAAAACCACTTTTCGATTTGCCAGCTTATCGGCAAATATCGTCGTCAACAGCCGAACCGGGTACGCAATACAACTGCCAAGAAGACAGAGCGCATCCTATTAATTTCTGGCGGTCACTACAAGATCTTGTGTTAAAAACAGAAAATAAATGCAACCCGGAATTATTAATACAAGAACAAGGGGTAATGGGAGCATGTCAATAACAGAACCTGTCCAAACCTAAAAATATGGATTGCGAGTGCGGCTGCGGCGAAAGAAAAGAGCATGCATTTTTATCGACGTAACTTGTATTGAGCTGAAGCCGACGGGATATTCATAACAGACCGCTTTATCGGACTTCTCACTCCCCCCCCCCTTTTTTTTTTCATCGTAGCACAATGGCGCAGAAAATCATTAAGTTTTAAGGAAAATGAGTGGGACGGTTTCTGGTAGGATCGCAACGAAATATAATTAACGTTTTATCGACCGAAAAATTCGTATGCGAAGATTTCATCGAATATTCGATAAAAAAAAAAAAATAGAAGTGAATGCTAATAGATGTTAATCGCCAAGTACTAGATTGGATAAAATATTTGTTACTGTGATAATGACCAATTATTTCATGATATTATTCTTTAGGTTTCAAATAAACTAGAAGTGCGTGTGTGTGTGTGTGTGTGGATATACTGCGCTTCGGTATGTAGCAATTAAGAGAATAATTGATTTTCTTCTTATGGGGAAATTAAAACTCTTTTAAGTTTCATTTTTTTAATATCTAGATAATGGGTACTTTATCGACTTACAAGAGTCTGAAAGAAATGCAGCTTACACGTGATCGCGAGCATCGACAGAATGGGGTAAAACTGTTAAAATGAGTTGAGAGGAATGTTCTGCGTCATGGTGGGAGTGATGAACGGTGCAATTAAAAAATGGAAAATACTACTTGCAAATTTAAACATTTAATTGATTCTGTTTTTACTTGTTTGTTTGGTTGCGGGGCTATTGAAAAGCATTAATTTCAGTAATTGGCGACCATCCGCATACTCTGCGGCTTGATTTAAATTTTTAATTAAAAAAAAAAAAAATAGAGTCGGAATCCCCGAAGAAAGATAATAGTTCCGCATAAAATCGTACAAAATTAAAAAAAAAAAAAAAAAAAAGACGATTTCAGATGGAAACATAACAAACTGGATTTATTTTTTTATTTTTTAGAATAAAGTAACATTAAACACTTAAGGTAAATTGAATGGTACGACAAAAAAGCTCAGAAAAACTGCATTAAATGAATAAATTAAAATGTCCTCCAGTGGCGTATATTCGA
Source organism: Macrothele yani (assembly GCA_039090855.1). Classification (NCBI taxonomy): domain Eukaryota; kingdom Metazoa; phylum Arthropoda; class Arachnida; order Araneae; family Macrothelidae; genus Macrothele; species Macrothele yani. Next base: position 15,828,099 of record CM077000.1, on the reverse strand, counting down.
GGCTACTAGGCTGTCTGCGAAACCCAGAGTATGCACAAATAAAAGTCAATTATCAACGGTATTAAGATATGTCGATGTTTTCGCCGCGAAAAAAGCACGTGCGGATTTGCTTCTTTTGACTAAGAGAATCAGTCTAGCTAGCGAAGACCAACGGGGCTCCTATAATAGAAGAATGGTGTCATCGTAAGACAAACAGCTCTACCAGAGTCCTCCATGTTTTGATTCGAAGATCTTCGATACGATCGCCTGCTAGCGTTTCCATGACAGCATGAATGAGCGGGTGAAGGGGAAATGGGCCATTGCTTTGGGCAACGGTTCGCTCAGAAAAGAGGACTTAGACTTTGGACTGTATCAGTCACTCGCATTATTCCGCCCGTAACTTCACGTGTTTCGCGAGAGTTGTTTCAAAGTGTCAATGTATTAAAATCAGTGAAATTATATCTTAAATTCGTGGCTTTATTGGATTCGAACGGTTTTGATAAATTTTGTGAAAGCTTTCCTGAACATCTACTGTGACAACTTAAAGAACTCTATGCTTCAAATGTTGATACAGCTCGACTGGAAAACGAAATGATTACTATTTCTGATTAGATATTTATCGGTTCGTGGAGTTGTTTTTCGTTTTCTTCCAGATTTACCTCTCCTTTTTGGAGACGATGATCCAAATGCATTGTATCGCGTAAGCAGTCTTGATACACTTGATTTGCCTACACCAACTGCAGAAGCGATATCTCTCACTGTCATAGAAGTGTGATCCTTCAGAGCAATTATATTTGCACGCTTCCTTGGGGAAATATCCATTTTTCAATACACGAAAGCAACACGTACTCACACAGAGCAAAAACTAACATTCACCTGTCACACACGAAAGCTCACAACTGAAGCTGAAGTGCCTATTTCCTGTTTAAAACCGGTCAAACCACATTCTTACTATCAAGTTCTAACAGTCACACCACCTCGCAGCTGATAAAACTGGTTTACGTGGGTTTCCGACATCAACTGGCGATCACATTACAATTCTGAGAATAAAATAGCTTGTCCCAATTAATTTGCACGGTATAGTATAATATAAACGTATAGGCATATTATAATGCATGCATAGTTTTGTATGGGGGGAGGGGATTTTTCACCTCAAAACGGACTTAACTAGTACTTCCGTGGGTCCCGAGCTCCTCGTTATAAGCGAGTTTTACTGTATAAGTACTTTGAGAATAAACTGTTGAAATTAAATAAGTCATTAACTGATTTTTCTACCTGGTAGTTTGGTTTCTGTTTCTGTATTGTGATTTACGTGTTATGAAGCTATATTAGAACATTAGCAAATTAGTCAACTACTAAGTTAGCATTTTACAGTACAGCTAACAACTTTAAAACTCTGTAAATCCCTCTAACGAAACTTCTGTCAGTTGGTGTGGTCAATGAGCTCGATAATTCTGTGTCATCCTGCTTGTATTTATAATGTAAACGACTAAGCCATGACGTCTTTGAAAGTAAGTCGTCCGCAAGGCTTTGCATATCTCCATAACGTGTGCTGCGGTGCATGTATTAAATTTCTGCGGATGTCATAGGTATAATGCAACGCAGCTTAAGATAAACCTTGACCATTCGTTACTTCATCGGTTGAGAGTTCGTACAGTCATTCATTTAGAGTCTCCTTGACAAAATCCGTTCTCCGAAGCTTGCATTTCGTTGAATAAATCTGAATTGGAGAAATCGTATTTCTCTTTCAATGCACAAAAGCTTAATACAGCGAATAACAGCGCTAAGGCTTATTCGAAAATGTCATTCAGTGTCATCTTAATCCACGAAGGCTACAAGAGATTCATACTACATGTAAGCTCGAAAGTTGAACTTTGTCATTTATGAGATTGGAAGAACACAAATTTGTTGGGGACAGAAACCGCGCCTCCTCGCCCCTGAGCCAGTTGTTTAAACCGACTAAACTACGCCGACTAAATGCAATTTTGCAGATTTGTCGTCTTTACACGTGCTTCATCTCTGTAGTATGTGACAAGATAAACTTCAAACGACAGCAAATAACAAATCGACTGCGGAAATTTCGGCAAAAGTGAGCAGTAGTGAAAATGGGCAGGAACGGCGTCCCCCTAAAATAAAATAAAGACATCGGACAAAAAATTAGTTACTTGCAGAAATATATGTAATTGTTTAATATGATATGCTTCTGAGGATATAATTAGAAATTCCGCGCGACCGGTTTTCTTTCGTACTGATACTACAAAGCTGGTACATCTTCAAAAGTTTCGGTTCTCCTGCTGGACAAGCGAGGAAAATTGAACCCGCGTCTCAGAGATGGCAATAAAAAATCAGTTCTAAATGGTTCCTACTGATTCACCTTTAAAAGTAATGTAGTTATTCATCGTTTGTGTTGTATCACTTCAATTTCTCACTTCCCTGGCCCCAAACACCAACAAGCCCTGTCACCACGTAGCAGAGAATCATTGGCGCAGCTGCTCCTACGGATTCAGCTTTAAAAGTAATTTCTCTGTAGTTATTCTTTGTTTATGCTGTATCATTTCGATTTCTCTCTTCCCTGCCCAAAGCACCAACAAGTCCTGTTACGATCAAGGATCCGAGGCTGTCGTATACACGATTGAATAGTTAAAAACTTGCATTTAAAAAATGATATTTATTTACAAGTTAAAAATAAAATCAGCCACACTGGCAAGCACTTTTGAGGCTATTTTAGCCTCATCATCGGGCCCAATTGCGCGAAAAATTATCATTTGTAGAGGATTTTAGAAAGAGAGTCTCTGACCCCAGGTCTTAAACAACCCTTAGAAATAGGAAGCTAGGAGATTTGGGCTAGAGTGCCCGATAGGAAAGTGACACGGAAGCGAGGTAGAAAGGGGGAGGAAGACGCCCTTATTTATTACCGGGGGCCAGTACCCGTGGTCCGACGGCTTAACGTGCCCATCCGAAGCACGGCGGATATTTAGTGGATCGAGCGTTCATACCTGCCTGGGATTGAACCTGAGGTCCTTTCCGTGGCAGTCACGAACGTTACCCACTAGGCCACCCGCGGCCCAATTGCGCGAAAGGATGGTTACGGGCATTTATATACAATCGTGGAATAACAAATGGTGTTGCCAAACTGGAAATGGCATGTTACAAATAATTATATGTAAATTAAACTCATGTATCTGGAGATCCAACAGGTGAAGCATTTAGCTGATTCTTTTTATTTTTTTTTTTTTATTGGAGGTTTAACGACCACCGTGAGCAACTCAATGGGCTATAAGCAGTCGCCCGTCCCTAATTTAGGGCCACTGGTTCCAGGTAAGGGAGAGAGCCAATGCCGTAAGACAAACACAACATCCATGCCTCATCGGAATTCGAACCCGGACCCCTTTCGGACGAATGATCAGAGGCCATCGCTTAGATCACTGCGAGCAGAATGCTGTTGAATCAGCTAAACGCTTCACCTGTTGGATCTCCAGATACGTGAGTTTAATTTACATGTAATTATTTGTAATATGCCATTTCCAGTTTGGCAACACCATTTGTTATTCCATGATTGTATATAAATGTCTGTAAATATCCTTTCGTGCAATTGGGCCCGATGATGAGGCTAAAGTAGCCTCGAAAGTGCTTGCCAGTGCAGCTGCATTTATTTTTAACTTGTAAGTAAATATCATTTTTTAAATGCAAGTTTTTAACTATTCAATCGTGCATAGGACAGCCTCGGATGCTTGATCATACCATTTGGCACAAAGTCTTTTATTACTTAAGCCCTCTTAACATGTGGAAGAGAACTGTTGGCGCATCTGCTCCTAGTGATTCACGCTTTAAAACTAATTTCTGTGTAGCTATTCATCGTTTGTGCTGTATCACTTCAATTTCTCACTTCCCTGATATCTGTCTTTATCTGAGGTGCTTCCTGCGGGGCAGACACGTCACACGTTTTCTCTTACAAAATTCTTCAAATTTCCTCCTCTTTTTGGACCGGGTGTGTGTAGGGGGGGGAGGGGGGGGCGCAGTCACTTCTCTTTTATGCGTCCTCATCATTTTTCTGACAGCATTCTTAAATTATGAGAGCACATTTGCTTGATTACAAAGGTATATACATACATTACGCAGATTTCTAACTTAAAAAAAAAATGCACGTGTCGCTAGCTTCAATCGCGGACTATCTTTCACCAACCCACCTTCTGATAACATATAGGCGTACCAGCGGGGTACCCAGATCGTTTGTCAGATAGTCATTCGGGCGTGCATGACGCCCATGATTTCGGGGCGGAACTGTTAGATGTGTGTTAATAAATAATGGAGCTGTCAAAAATAAGAGACATGTTTAGTCGACATGTATATGAACGAAGTTATCCTTAACTTCCGTAGATGGACATTGCAAAGGCTAGGATTGTTATAATTTCGCATTTTTTTTTCTTTTGGCAATACTAAAATGTTGTTCAAATGTATACAGATGTGTTTCGTGCAAAAATAAGATGATTTAAGTATCTTTCTTAAGGCATTTCCCCCCCCCCCATTTTTTTCATGATTTTTACGAGATATGACATTTATCCAGGTTTTTCGATCACTTTAAGACAGGGGGTTCTTAACCTACGGGTCGTGACCCACACTTGGGTCGCCGGTGCTTCCGAGATGGGTTCGGGGACATCGCTAGACTTCAAAATCAGGGTGGGCGATGGGTGGGTGGGTATCATTTTTGTTGGACCAAGTTTGACAGCAATTTTTACACTCACAGACAATGAAATTTGCGCACCAAAAAGGAAGCATCAAATTGAACTGAAATTTCATGGATGTAAAAGTCACTGGACACCCCTTCGAAAGCAAATAAACGGATCCGCTGCGTTGTTCAGATGCGCGGTACAGTTGTAAATGGTATAAAAATAAGCCTGCAGCTGACCGTGTGTAACGTACCAGGAGATGTGACGTACCTGCCAGCAGGACGCACACGACATAATGTCAGATAGGAATCAGAATAAGACGTCCGCGTAGCTCAATTGGTAGAGCAACTTATTCCGGAATGAGGGGACCCGGGTTCGAATCCTGGCGTGGACAGAAATGACGGAGAAATTTACTTCGTTATAATGGCGCCCGAACTATCCGGATGACCCGACCGTTCAAAATCTCGCATTGGTGTGATGTTATTTCCACACCGCGAGACAGGAAAAATCAGAGAATTCCTTCTCCAGCGCTTCGAAAAATAAAAATGTGTGATGTTGCATTCCACACAGCAGATTGACTGGGAGTTTTCAAGTGCACGTTCTACAGTGGATGGCTGCCTGCAACGATTCATGGTCACGGCTGACCCGTGGGCCATGTCCCAGGCCCTGTTTCGAGGGGGGGGGAGATGTGACGTACCTGCCAGCAGGACGCACACGACATAAAGGCAGATAGGAATCAGAATAAACGTCTGCGTAGCTCAGTTGGTAGAGCGACTTGTTCCGGAATAAGCGGCCTCGGGTTCGAATCCCGGCGTAGACCAAAAATAACGGAGAAATTTACTTCGTTATAATGGCGCCCGAACTATCCGGATGACCCGACCGTTCAAAATCTCGCAATGGTGTGATGTTATTTCCACACCACGAGGTAGGATAAATAAAAGAATCCCTTCTCCAGCACTTAAAAAAATAAGGGGGAGATGATGTAACGTACCAGGAGATGTGACGTACCTGCCAGCAGGACGCACACGACATAATGGCAGATAGGAATGTAGCTCAATTGGTAGAGCAACTTATTCCGGAATGAGGGGACCCGGGTTCGAATCCTGGCGTGGACAGAAATGACGGAGAAATTTACTTCGTTATACGTGATCACATCGCACTGTGAGGTTGAGTGAAAATGTCGCGGCGGGAGAGAACTGACTTTGAGAAAGGAAAGATTGTTGGGTGTTATATTAGTGCGTTGTCCCTAAGAGAAACCGAGAGGCGTTTAAACATATCCAAGTTAACTGTTCTGGTTGCACTGAATAAGTGGAAGACACATGGCGTGCCTGAAGCAGCAAAACGTACCGGCAGACCAAAGAAAATCAGTTATAGAGGACGTCGAAGCCTCAGACGGAGTACTGCTCAAGACCTCAGTGTACAGGTGAGTAAAAATGCTGAAACGTCGGTATGTACACGTACCATTCGCAGAGAACATCATTCCATGGGTTACCGTGGCGGTGCGGCTACTCATAAGCCTTTCATCTCCACTCGGAATGTTCCACGTCGTTTAGCATGGTGTAAAGAACATTTATCGTGGACCGTAGATCAATGGAAACGGGTCCTATGGACTGATGAATTCAGATACATGATCCATCAGTCTGATGACCGAGTGTGAGTAGCCGGGGGAATGCTTTTTATCACAGGGTACTGTTCCTACGGTCAAGTTTGGAGCTGGCATTGTGCTCGTGTGGGAGTGTTTTTCGTGGTATGGTCCCGGCCCATTGGTTATCGTGGATAAATTTGTTAACCAACACGTCTACCTTGATATTCTGGACAACTATGCCCTACCAACTCTGAGGCAATGCCATGGAACCGAGTCTTGTTGGTACCAGCAAGATAATGCACCGAGCCATAAAGCAAGGACTGTTACGGCGTGGTTTGACGATCATTCCCTATCGTGCGTGGACTAGCCAGCGCAGATCCCTGATCTTATTTCCATAGAACCCCTATGGGATGAATTAGAGCGCCGCGTAAGAAGTTTGGAAGCAATATGAACTGAATAGAAGCGCATACCTATCGCTGTGTTCCAAAACCTTGTCCAAAGCATGTCTCGAAGGGTCAGTGCATGTGTTAAGGCCAAAGGTGGACCGACACCGTATTAATGTATGTCAATAAAGGCTCTATTGTGATTCTCTTCTAGGTATCCGGTGACTTTTGTCAATATAGCGTATGTCCATTATCTTTCATCGTCAGCTACTGAATGCGGGACTGAGGTCATTGCTATCATTATCTATTCACTAGTTATCAACTTTAAAACGGCGTGCGGCGAAATAAAATCCCTCAAAATTTAGCTTAATTTTCTAATGCTACTGTATCAAAGAGTTAAAGGGTGGAGGGTTGAAACTTGTTTTGTTATAAATGGGACTGTATAAACTATCTATAATGATGTATTATTTATTACTCTACGATTATTAATTTCGAAGATATAGGTGTTCAAAGTGTGACGTCTTTTTGTTGTATCCATGCTCCCGATGTTAGCCTCTACCCAGCGCGGAGAAAGACGTCGAAACGGCATTCATTTGATGCAGTTTCTTCACTAGAATGCAATTTCGAAAGAAATTTAAATTCAGATGCGGCTGGTGTGGTAGTTCGCTCCCTCAGATGAGCGCTGATTAAGATCTCTTTATTTCTTGATGTTACCGGAAGCGACCATGCCACTTTGACCTCCTTTTCAATCGTGTTGTATATTATAAATACACTGAAGGAGTTGGTAAATGGAGATTACAGAAGGGGCCGCTGAGTACGAAAGAGTTTAACAGTCGGCGAATGAAGGTCTGACAAGCATAGACAGCAAAGAAACAACACGCTTATAATCAATCAAAAGGTCTCTGTTGTTCATCATGGGAATTCTCTTTAATCCTTTTCAGCAGCATTCATGTTCTTAATTGGTTACGACTAACACGCAAGCAATACGACCAATAACGGGGATTTCTTCTCTCTCTCTATTTTCCGGCCACAATGAGAATTATTTCTTCCGCAATGATGCTGCATCTATTCTGTTTTTATCCCCCCCCCCTCTTTCTCAGGCTTGGCTAAAATTATGCATTTCCTTTCAATCCTTTCAATCCATTAAGTACAGTCAAACCACATTATCAGACACTCCCGAAAAGCGGAAACCTTAATTTTTTTTTATTGAAGGTTTAACGACCACCGTGAGCAACTCAATGGGCTATAAGCAGTCGCCCGTCCCTAATTTAGGGTCACTGGTTCCAGGGAGGGAGAGAGCCAGTGCCGTAAGACAAACACAACATCCAAGCCTCACTGGGATTCGAACCCGGACCCCTTTCGGACGAATGATCAGAGGTCATCGCTTAGACCACTGCGCCACCGGGGTGGCAAACCTTCATTTAGCGGACAGTTTTGTGATCCCCAGTCCCGAAATAGATGTATTTCATTTTAGCGGACAGTTTTGTGATCCCTAGTGCCCAAGTATTTCATTTAGCGGACAGTTTTGTGATCCCCAGTCCCGAAGTATTTCATTTAGCAGACAGTTTTGTGATCCCCAGTTCCGAAGTATTTCATTTAGCGGAGAGTTTTGTGATTCCCGGTCCCGAAGTATATCATTTAGCGGACAGTTTTGTGATTTCCAGTTCCGAATTATTTCATTTAGCGGACAGTATTGTGATCCCCAGTTAAGAAGTATATGTAATTTACTTAGCTAACAGTCTTGCTGTCCCCAGACCCGAAGTATTTCATTTAGCGGACAGTTTTGTGACGCCCAGTCCTGAAATACATGTATTTCATTTATCATGCGGTTTTGTGATCCCCAGTCCCGAGGTACATGTATTTCATTTAGTGGACAGCTTTGGGATCTTCAGTCCCGAAGTACATGTATTTCATTTAGCGGACAGCTTTGTGATCCTCAGTCCCGAAGGACATGCCTTTTATTTAGCAGACAGTTTTGTGATCCTCAGTCCCCAAATATTTCATATAGCGGACGGTTTTGTGATCCCCAGTCCCGAAGTATTTCATTTAGCAGACAGTTTTGTGATCCCCAGTCCTGAAGTTTCATTTAGCGAACAGTTTTGTGATCCCCAGTCCCCAGGTATTTCATTAGCAGACAGTTTTGTGATCCACAATCCGGAAGTATTTCATTTAGCGGACAGTTTTGTGATCCTCAGTCCCGAAGTACATGTATTTCATTTAGCGGACAGTTTTGTGATCCTCAGTCTCGAAGTATTTCATTTAGCGGACAGTTTTGTTTTCCCCAGTTCCGAAGTATTTCACTTGGCGGACAGTTTTGTGATCCCCAGTCCCGATGTATTTCATTTAGCGAACAGTTTTCTGATTCCCAGTCCCGAAGTATTTCCTTTAACGGACAGTATTGTGATCCTCAGTCCCGAATTACATGTACTTCATTTAGCTGACAGTTTTGTGATCTCCAGACCCGAAGTATTTCATTTAGCGGACAGTTTTGTGATCCCCTAGTTCCGAAGTACATGTATTTCATTTAGCGGACAGCTTTGTGATCCTTAGTCCCGAAGTACATGCATTTCCTTTATCGGACAGTTTTGTGATCCTGAGTTTCGAAGTATTTCATTCAGCGGACAGTTTTATGATTCCCAGTCCCGAAGTATTTCATTTAGCTGACGGTTTTGTGATCCCCAATCCCGAAGTACATGCATTTCCTTTATCGGACAGTTTTGTGATCCTGAGTTTCGAAGTATTTCATTCAGCGGACAGTTTTATGATTCCCAGTCCCGAAGTATTTCATTTAGCGGACGGTTTTGTGATCCCCAATCCCGAAGTACATGCATTTCATTTAGCGAACAGTTTTGTGATCCCCAGTCCAGAAGTACATGTATTTCATTTAGCGGACGGTTTTGTGATCCCCAATCCCGAAGTACATGCATTTCATTTAGCGAACAGTTTTGTGATCCCCAGTCCAGAAGTACATGTATTTCATTTAGCGAACAGTTTTGTGATCCGCAGTCTAGAAGTACATGTATTTCATTTAGCGGACAGTTTTGTGACGCCCAGTCCTGGAGTATTTCATTTAGCGGACAATTCTGTGATCCCTATCCTGAAACACATGTATTTCATTTAGCAGGCAGTTTTGTGCTCCCCAGTCGAGAAGTACATGTATTTCATTTAGCCGACAGTTTTGCGATTCCCACTACCGAAGTACACGTATTTCATTTAGTGGACAGTTTTGTGTCCCCAGTCTCGAAGTATTTCATTTAGTGGACAGTTTTGCGATCCCCTGTTCTGAAGTACATGTATTTCAATTAGCAGGCAGTTTTGTGCTCCCCAGTCGCGAAGTACATGTATTTCATTTAGCCGACAGTTTTGCGATTCCCACTACCGAAGTACACGTATTTCATTTAGTGGACAGTTTTGTGTCCCCAGTCTCGAAGTATTTCATTTAGTGGACAGTTTTGCGATCCCCTGTTCTGAAGTACATGTATTTCAATTAGCAGGCAGTTCTGTGATCCACAGTCCCGAAGTACATGTATTTCATTTAGCAGACAGTTTTGTGACCCCCATTTCCGAAGTATTTCATTTAGCGGACAGTTTTGTGATCCCCAGTGCCGAAGTACATGTATTTCATTTAGCAGACAGTTTTGTGACACCCAGTCCCGAAGTATTTTATTTAACGGACAGTTTTGTGATCCCCAGTCCCGTAGTACATGTAATTCATTTAGCGGACAGCTTTGTGATCCTCAGTCCAGAAGTAACCTACATGTATTTCATTTAGCGGACAGTTTTGTGATCCCCAGTGCCCAAGTATTTCATTTAGCAGACAGTTCTGTGATCCCCATTACCGAAGTATTTCGTTTAGCGGATAGTTTTGTGATCCCCAGTCTCGAACCATTTCATTTAACGGACAGTTTAGTGATTCCGAGGTCCGAAGTGCAAAGCACAGAATAATTAGGGAAGCATGTTACTTTGGTAACATTATGCAAGCCAATCTTGTGATATCTCATCGAAACCTGGAAAATGCAAGTCAAATGCGTCGTAGGCACTGAATCATGCATAACCTTATCCAAATTAGAGAATGTGACGTCAGAATGCATAATCACAGATTGGGATAAAATCGAAGGATTTCGGGGTGCTACCTTATTCATGTTGCATTTATCGTGACATTTCGTTTCTTGAAGTTTTCTGTTCGAACGATGTCTCAGCAGAATGATTGTTTTCGTTGTATCCGAGAGCACGGATACAACGCAAACATGTCACACTTTGAACGCTTATATCTTCGAAACTAATAATCGTAAAGTAATAAATAATACATCATTAGATAGTTTATAGCCCCATTTATAAAAAAATCAAGTTTCAACCCTCCAGCCTTTAACTCTTCGATACAGTAGCATTAGAAAGTTATGCGAAATTTCGCGTGATTCCGCAAGCCGTTTTAAGGTCGATAACTAGTGAATAAATAATGACAGCAATGACCTCAGCCCCGCGTTTCATAGCTCACCGTCAGAGCTAACGGACGTATGTGATAAACCGAAATAAATTAGATTTAAAGTTTATTTATTTTTTAGATAAAAAAATTTGGTGATGAAATTTAAGAAATGCCGCGAAAACCCAGGGGGAAATTTCTATCAGAACTGACGAAAGTTGAAGAAAGAGCTAGAGGACAACGATAGGAATCCGAAAAGTCCCGCTTAGTCATCAACCGAAATATCACGGGAATGTAGGGAGCGTCAAAAGACCGCACTGTAGGATGCATTTCACCCGAGTTCGACTCTAAACCTTCCACTTCAACTGCACAAATTGAGCCTGATCAGCAACAGATGGAGATTGATGTCATCGATCAAAAAGTTTCGAATTTTCACACAGAGCATGAAATACCAATCAATTCAATCGCCAGTTTTGACAACTTCGTTGGATGATGAATGTATTACGTCACAAACCTTTACATCGCCGATGCATTCTGAATCTAAACAAGAACAAGAGCAACAACAAGAACAGTACATTAGGCACGAGAAGTATTGCCAAATTTATAACTAGGCAAATAAAGAGATTGAAAATTTTTTTTCTGAAGAGTGATTTCTTCAGAAATAATTTTAGCAATAACTACTGACAAAGATGAGACTACGCCTCATTGGCGCACCCACGGAGGGGGCTTTGGGGGCTTAAGCCCCTCCAAAGAGGTTAAGAGCGACGTACCTCACAAATTAAACATGCAAAAATATTATTTTACATGCTCAAAAAATTGCATAGTGTCTGATATATTGTCTTCTATTACATGGGGTTTTCTTCCCAAAGAGATTAAGAGCGACGCACGTAACAAATTAAACATTCAAGAATATTATTTTACATGTTCAAAAAATTACAGTGTCTAACATAGTGTCTTCTATTACACTGGTGTGCAAAAATTAAGGACGAAGAGGAGAAATGAGCATAACAGCGGAACGAGCAGGCAGAATGGACCGAAAGACCATTCAGGAGATAGACTAGGGTCCGATACGGTAGGGCATGCGCAATGCGCATATATGCAGCATGACATAGAGGGGGGTCGGAAGGGTATAAAGCACACGGGTGATGTACGCTCAGCAATTCGGTGAAAGTTATTGCACGGTGTACATCGGTTTGAACGACGTCGAGTTGCTGCCACCGTGTGATATGGCCAACAGGCAATCCAGTAGACGACATCTGGACGACTTTACCCGAGGTCGCGTCATTGGGAAGTTGGAAGAAGGTCGAAGTGTGACTAGTGTAGCCGAGGAGTTCGGGATCGCTCACAGCATCGTTTCACGAGCTTGGAGAGCATTTCAAACGACAGGAACAGCTGTCCGAGAGTTTAGCAGTGGTCGTCCACGCGCAACCACGGTGGCGGACGACCGGTATATTGTCTTACAGGCGAGAAGAGACAGACGGCAGACAGCGGGAGAAATCGCAAGGCACGTGCAACAGACAACTGGACGTCCGTTACCGCTTATCGCGTTTTACCGTGGCCAGGAGGCTGCACAAAGGTGGTCTATTTGCACGACGACCAGTACGGTGTGTGCCATTAACGCCTGCTCATCGGAGACGGCGGTTTCTGTGGTGCCAGGAGCATAAGAACTGGACACAACAGAAATGGGGTCGAGTTCTCTTTACGGATGAGAGCCGATTTAGTCTGACGAGCGATTCTGGACGTATACACATCTGGAGAGAGCAGGGAACACGCAATCACACCTCCAAAATCATCGAAAGGGGCCGGTTTGGAGGTGGCGGAGTTATCGTTTGGGGCGGTGTCATGTTTGGTAGCTGTACTGACCTCCACATCTTCCAAGGAGGTTCAGTCACTGCTGTACGCTATTTTACCGAGGTTCTCTTGCCTCACGTGGGTCTGTTTAGAGGTGCTGTGGGTCCTGAGTTCCTCTTCATGGACGACAACGCTACACCTCATCGTACGGTGGCTGTCGCAGAGCTGTTGGAGAGTGAAGATATTCAACGCATGGATTGGCTCGCAAGGTCCCCGGACCTAAATCCAATCGAACAGATGTGGCACCTTCTCGGGAGACGCTTGGGAGCACGTCACCAGCAGCCAGCAACGATTCCGCAGCTGCGATTGGCGCCACAAGAGGAATGGGCCGCGATGCCTCAACAGCTCCTTGACAACCTCATCCTCAGCATGGACAGACGTTGTAAATCCTGCAACGCAGTCAGGGGTGATCATATCCCCTACTAAAGACTGGATTTTTCTTGGCAGCCGCCTGTCACATGGACGTTTCTGTCTTCTGTCCAGTTGTGCTCGAAGCTACCTTTTCAATAAAGTGCCTTTGCACCCTTTGGATTCCTTGTTTGGTCGGTTTTGCTCACTTGCCCCATATTCTTACATCTTGGGGATCTTATGGTATGATTTGAGTCGATGTGGAGCACTTCTGCACGACGTTACATTCGAAAAACTGTCTCGTCTTTAATTTTTGCACATCAGTGTACATGGTGTCTTCTTCCCAAAGCCCCAAAGAAATTAAGAGCGACGTACGTCACAAATTAAACTTTCAAAAATATTGTTTTACATGTTCAAAAAATTACATAGTGTTTTCTATTACATGGTGTCTTCTTCCCAAATCCCCAAAGAGATTAAGAGCACCGTACGTCCAACGTACGTCACACATTGTGTACGTATACTATATATGTATATATAGCCCTCTCCAACGGGGAATTCCTGAGTGCGCCACTGTTACGCCTTCTACTTCTACTAACATTAATTTATAGTCTTCATAAGTTACTATGAATTGTATATACGAGTAGTATAAGTTGCTTTTACGTAAATAACGTAAAACATTTCTTTCGTTTTATTTCTTAAAGATTTTATATCTGAAAAAAAAAGAAATCAAAGCTGCACAGTAACAACTGTGCCGCAACCTGCAAGGTAAGGCTACGTCAACTGTACTTCGCTGAATACTTTAAGGACGTAGAACTAGTGAGATAGGGCCATGAAATAGTGACAGTTTGTAACGTATACTCTATATTCACTTTCCTTTTGATTTTACTATCTCTGGTTATTTTATTTTACTATGTAAATTATCTTCCTACTGAACGAAATATTATTTCACCCGCTGAATGAGATCTGGCAATGAGTGTAAGTCATGACGTGGTGGTAGCTAGTATATAGGCGCGTTCATCGAGGGAGCTTGTGTGTTGTTATGAGGAGCGTTGTGTGTTGTTATGAGGAGCTGTGTGTTGTTATGAGGAGAGCTTGTGGTCGTTAAGCGAGAGCGTGTATAATTCGAGGAGTGATTATCCATTATTGTTCTACAAGTGTTGTGTGTGTCTTAGTTGACCAAGAGTCTTAGAAATAAAGAAGTTTTCAGTAAGTTCAGTCTTTCTCAATTCATAGTTTTTGTCAGACCTCTGTCTGGCTGTTAGGTTTATAACATTTATTTGATTCCTATAAATAACCAGCGTTGAGACTTTGTCTACGTTCATAATTAACTAGTAACAACACTCTTTTGAATTCACTATTTTGAAGCTTAGTACAAGTATATCATTAGCTAGCTGGTAGGAAGAGAATCATTCATATGAATTAGCTTAGCGGAAAGAAAATAAAGCTAATTCATTATAAGTTGACGTAGTTGTACGTTGTAGGTTGTGGCACAGTTTCTACTGTGCCCCTTTGATTTTTTTTTCTTTTTCGTAACCGGCTCGATTAACTATCAATTCGCGTGGGAAAGGTTTTAAAAGATGTGCTTCTTGCAACGAAAATTCTGTATCATATTGCTTGTTTTTTATTTCATTTTTTAAATTTTAATTTATAAACACGTGACAAAAACTCAAGGACGTACTGATAGCCCCGCAACCCCATCATTGCGGGGGGCGGGGGGGTCTAATAGTGTCACTAACGTGAAGAAAAAGGTTTTACGAACTTTTGCGGAAATTGCACATGAAGCTGATTAAAGATATTGCCACATTTTTTTTACGACTGCTCTTAATGAAGTATTAAGAATAAAAGGAATTTTTAGTATCATTTGTGTTCAATAAATAAGTAAAATATTCGGAAATTTTCGCGGTTTCAGTTTATAAAACTGGAAGACGGGAAAGCAGCTACTCCAGACGACTTGGGGTTTGATGCTCGAGGTCCCTTTTCACAGCCATAGCAACTGTTTCACAGCCATAGCAACTGTTCCTATGGATGTATTATACAACAGAATGCCAAATAAATATCAGTTCAATAAATGAAATTTTTGTAGCAATGAGCATAAAGTGCTATGTACTCGAATTAGAGTTGTTTGCACATAACTACACGTTCTTCAGAAAATCATGAACTAAAAAGTGTTCTTTGCGAGAACGAAGAAGCAGAGATCTGTGTCATTTTAATTTTGACGTACGACTACTTTCTAACTCCACGGATAGTATGGGGCGACTTACGGCCGACCGCCTGTGACAAAAGTACTAGTTCCCAATTGAAATCATTATAGCGTTAAAAATACGTGCCATAGAGATGAGCTCGGGCCCGGCCTGGGCTCGGAATTTGACATGTTAAATTTCCTCACTGTAATTAATTCAACACGTGTAATTCCGAGCCCGATTGAATTACACGTGTTGTGTGGTGTTGAATTTCATTGGGGATTTGCTACCATGGTGGAAGGATTTTCAATATCCTAAGCTAGCTGCCATTGCAAGACAAATTTTGCTTAGCAAGCCTTGCATTATGCATTGTCCGAAGCTATGGCCCAAGCAAGGATTAGTTTAAGGAGGTCTGGTATCGAAAAGCTGGGAAAAAATCATTCCCATTTTTTGTATTTTATTAAAAATCAAGAATCTTATTTTTAAAATGATGTATTAATTTCCAAAATTGTGCAGCTAGAAGTATTGTTATTTATTTTTTAAAATTTCCTCACCCGCGATTTTTGTGGTGACGTTGGTTTTTAGTGCAGCAGGTCGAGTTTCAGAGAAAAGAAGATCAAGTTGAAGCGCTGAGGCATTAGATGCAATTCTCTCTCTCTTTCTTTTCATGATGAACTTGATCTGGAAACTGCAGACAAATATGATAATATTGTGATTATTATACTATTAAGCGCAAAGCTTTGTTAATGTTACAAAATGCAGAATAATCTGGTCTCGAATGCTTTTACGTTCTTTTTTGTTTTAATTTTGGAAATTTCCCACCATGCTTTTTTTTTATATTCTACTACATCACTCTAAACTACCTTTACTAATTGGCATATATGTAAATTATATTGCAAAGATTAGTTTTCTAGAGTCAAAATTTCAAACACTTGCAACTGTCTGTACGGCGTTGTACGTTTTATAATGCAATTTATTCAAAATAAAAGTAAATTTAGAAATCAAAAAGATATAACGAATGGGATTTTTTGTTTCTAAACGATTTTCTCTTCTTCAGCTTTTACCAAATTTACTGATTCCCCTGATACGGTCGAAGGGCACGTTGATTATTTATTTATTTTCAAATCCGCATTTTAGAACATTTGGCTTTATGCGTAGTATTTCTAAAAACATATTAATATTGTGAAGTGGATTAACTGAACTAAACTTTTTAAACTAATGATTTTTAAACTAATCCTTGCTTGGGCCATATCTTTGGCCAGTGTATAATGCATAAATGCAAGCCTTGATAAGCAAAATTTTCCAAGAATCCGGGCCCAGGCGGACCCGGGCTCAGCAAAAACATGTAATCAAAGAAAGCGGGCAGGGCCCAGGCTCCTAAAATTGAGCCCGAACTCATCTCTAACGTTCTACACGCTAATCGTGTTAGCATATTTGTAAACAGCATGGAGTCCAATTCGCGTACTGCGCAATACATCTGGCGCGCGATGCTTCCCTCGCTCCCTGTGTGCGGGGGAGATGATGCAATATTTCTGGGGGTACCACCGCGTTTGACTCTGTCTATTTCGGCAACCGTAAGCGCAATGCGTTCTGTGCGTGCTATCGTTTTAAAGCTCTTGACGAGATCTATTCAAACATACGGAGAACAGTTCGCAGTGGTTTGAACATTTAAAAATTGTTTTCTTGTGAACCGGTGAACACTTTTGGAAATATCGCGGTTTATGTGGACAACCGTGAGTGTATAATGAATTAGCTTTATTTACTTTCCGCTAAGCTAATTATAATGAATAAGCTCTTTCTACCAGCTAGCTAAAGCTAAGCTAAGTATACTATCGAGAATATAGCTTGCACGAATATTATAATGAATTCAAATGGTTGTTGTTACTAGTTAATTAAGAACATGAATAAAGTCTTAACGCTGGTTGTTAATGGTAATAAACTAATGATATAAACCTAACAGCCAGACAGAGGTCTGACAAAAACTATGAATTGAGAAAGACGTACTTACTACAAGCTTTTTTATTATGCAACTCTTGGTCATCCAAAGCACACACACACAACTTGTTTCACAATAATGAAGAATCAAACTAATGGCATAGAACGAAACTCTCTCCTCTAGTATAACAACAAACGATCTCCCTATAACAACAAAAGCTCTCCTTATAACAACAAAATCTCTCTCTTCAATAACAAACGCTCTCTTGGCTATCGATGAACGCGCCTATATATACTGGCTACCACCACGTCATGACTTACACTCATTGCCAGATCTCATTCATCGGGTGAAATAATATTTCGTTCAGTAAGAAGATAATTTACATAGAAAAATAAAATAACCAGAGATAGTAAAATCAAAAGGAAAGTGAATATAGAGTATACGTTACAAGTGTAAAGCGTGGTATCGTTTTAAAGCTCTCAACGAGATCTATTCAAATATATAAAGAACATATCGCAGTGGTTTAAACTAAAATTTCTAAAAATTGTTGTCGTGTGAACGGGCTAACATTTTCGACAATGCCGCGGAATTCGCAGAATGAACGCAAGCAAAAGTGGAGAAAATCAAACCGACAGGCAAGAGCAAGTGATAAGGAATGGAAGAAGCCCAAGAAGACAGAACACCACGTTGGGTAATTCGTGTATCGATCAGCTTCGTGTTTGCAATGTATCCAGCTTTATTTGTAAAAATTACGTAAGCTACTTTTCATATCATTGACCTGTGTTGGCTATAACAAATTAAATAAACGCTTTGAAACCATGCTCGACTATAGCTCATTTCAACTCTCCGATCTGCAAGTCTTACGTTTCAAATTGACTGCTCAATGGGAACTGAGCCTACATGTTTGTTTGTTTTTATAAGAGGAAGTTTTTACTAAGTCCAAATTATTGTGGCATTATGTTAAGTGGGGTTTTTACATTTTAGGAAAAAAATAATTTAAGTACGAGTAGTTTAACTTTTTTGTGTGTCACAATTTTTAATTGTTACTTATTTGTTTGCTTATTTACGTTCTGTATTTCCAAAAAAATCGGAAAAGGTCATTAGACACTATCACACGGCAGTTTCCTGTTTTGTGAGTATGTGATCGTAAAACATTTCAGAAGCCTTAAGGTGGATTCACCTAAAATCTTTGCCTTATATTTCTAATGGTTAAACTTCTGTAGCCATTTTCTTCACACAGTAAATGTGTTTCCACGGATGAAATTTTGAACATCGTTAAAAATAACTTCATATTCTAGCCTAGTACACTTAGTATTTTCCAAAACGTAACCATAATTATATTAAAAATCAATAACTTTTCCTTTGGTGGTGTTGATACCAGAAAATAGATCGCGCAACCTGTACATTGATGACATCACTAGACAAACAAATGTTGGATTGCTTAATTATGGTTAAATGTTAGAAATTATTAAGTACACTAAGCTATAATATGAAGTTATTTTTACCGATATTCGAATTTTCATCCTTGGGAACGCATTAATTGTTAAGAAAATGGCTACAGAAGTTTGCCCATTGGAAATACAAAGCAAAGACATTAGGTGGATCCACCTTAATTCTCTAAAACAGGGGTGCACAACCCGCGGCCCGCGGGCCGCTTGCGGCCCTCAAAGTCAGTTTATGCGGCCCGCGGATAAATATTTTATACTATTGAAAACGTGAATATATATATTGTGAATGATGAGATTTTTTCCCATTATTGTAGGCCCTAGTTGAAATAAGAAAATTATAAAAATGTTTCGTTAACTAGCAAATTTTCCAACAATGAAAAGTTTTGTTGAAAGTTCTGAATTCCATGTAAATGTGGCTAAATATGCATCTCTTGTAGTGGACCTTCACAATGAGTTTAAAAGACGATTTGAAGATATAAGAAAATTTGAGGTTTTGTTTGATATGTTTTCTCTACCATTCACTACTGACGTTGCGTCAGTGCCACTAGATTTCCAGATGGAATTAATTGATCTTCAGTGTAACAATGAGTTAAAAACAAAATACTCTGAAGTTTCTCTCCTAGAATTTTACAAAAATTACTTACCGAAAGAAATGAAATTGCTCAAAGATCATGCTTTAAAAACGGCAACGTTGTTTGGAAGTACCTACTTATGCGAGCAATCGTTTTCTTTGATGAAACAAATAAAGTCAAAGTGTCGTTCCCGTTTAAGTGATACACTATTGGAGGGAAACTTGCGTATTACCATCTCTAACATTGAACCTGATATTGACAGACTATTGAAAAATAAACAATGCCAAGCATCTCATTAGGAGCATTAGGCTACTACTTGATTTGATGGTGTTTTTTGTAAAAATAAAAAATTTACAACCTTGTGATAGTATTATTTTATTTTATATACCCCTAAACCTTTTCCAATTAGGAGTAAGTTGATTGTAAATCAGTAATTTGATAACTTAATAACGCAGTTTGCCAAAAAACTTCAAAAATGGATTTAAACCATTTAGAGGACACAAAAATGGTATTGAAACACATTTTTTGTCTGCTGGTAAAATAGGTTATTCGGATAATAGTAAAATTAGCTTTAGCGGTAGGGTTTGGCAAGTGCCTATGTGAAAAGGTAACTTGCGGCCCGCCACTTATTATATAAAAATAAACTTGGCCCCCACTTATAAAAAGGTTGTGCACCCCTGCTCTAAAAGAATAAAATTTGCATGATATGATTAACATCGGCGTATTTTAAATCCCTTTGCAACAGTATAAAACAAGAGCAATCGTTTTAACTACGACGTACACATTTGTTTTACACTCAGTAAAGTGAAATAATTTTGGTTTCACGCAAAACACTTGTAGGTTCCAAGGAATTCGAATTATTGAAACGCTTATTAATTAACCTAGTTAATAATACGGAATTAAAAAAATCAGTAATATTTGGAAGCAGGACCCGATATACACAGAATAGGGCCCTAGGCACAGTACAAGATGAGGCTCCTTCCCCACTCGTCCATATTCTTGAAAGAGCACATTTGTTGCCCCTAATTATTATCAATTAATTTAAAACGTGATTTAATAAATTGGGTACTATACGGGGAAAAATAGGAAATAATATCTGCTTTTATTCAATCTTAAAGGGAATTCACACTTAAAAATATAAACATATAAGTAAGATAAAACACTATTTAATAATTTTGTATTGCTATTTTCGCATTTAATTATGTAATAATTCAAATATCCCCACATGTTAACTTATTCATCCTCTTTTAATTTTATTTTTAACCGATGAATGTTATCTAGACTTGGTATAGATTGATTTTTTGGGCTGGGGGCAAGGTGAATTTTCATGTAGCTGGTTAATCACCTGTGATGTGTTCAATATTATAGTACAATAATTCTATTAACAGAGGAATGATACTTAGATTTCAGCAAACATGTATAACTGGATAATTCTCATACTCATAAAAGCACATTATTCAGCTCATTAATTCATTTAATTTAAACCCAAGCAATTTTAAAAGCTGATACTTTACAAAACAAAATACTCAAAGCTTCTACAAAGTATCTTAGCAATAATAAATGAAACATCTCTCTCAGAGGTCTATAGCACACTGAAGAGCAATTGAATCAGAGGCAGCTGGCGTTATGCAAATGTATCGCTGTGGGCGGCCCTCTAACCGGAAACGACATGACTTATGCAGCGATCCGCCAATATACGGAGTGATGCGACGGGAATCAGTAAGAGTCACACGCAGTATGGGTAAGACGAAGGATCTAAGCGCGTTTGATCGTGGGCAAATTGTCGGGGCCCGACGAACGGGTCACTCCATCTCGGCAGTCGTGCAGGCACTGGGATTTTCACGAGCCACTATGTCACGGGTGCACCGTGAGTACATCGAATCCGGTAAAATCATCCGTGCAAGGGCCAACTGCCGTGGACAACAGCGTGTGGATGAGCGGGGTCATCGTCGGCTAGCTCGCATTGTAACAGCGGATAGACGAGCCACAGTGCAAGAAATCACTCGGCAATTTAACACTGGTGCACAAAAACGTGCAAGCAGCTACACCATCTGGAGCCATCTCCTCGCTATGGGGTACAGAAGCCATCGTCCCACGAGGGTACCGCTGCTGACCGCACATCACAGGGTGCAAAGATTATCATGGGAGCGGGAACATCGCCACTGTACCCTAGACATGTGGGAAAATGTTGCCTAGTCCAGATTCACGTTGGTACACGCGGATGGCAGGATACGAGTACGGCGCAAACCACATGAAGCAATGGATCCTTCTTACCAGCAGGGTACTCTTCAAGCTGGTGGGGGTGGCATTCTCGTCTGTGGACTGTTTGCGTGGACTGAAATGGGGCCACTGGTACGTGTGACATCGTCCCTCGCAGATCAACTGTACCGGGATATCCCGGACGACCATTAGCTCCCGTTTGTGCGTCTTCTACATCCCACTGGGGACCTCATCCTGCAACAAAACAATGCACCGTGCCATCGTTCCCGAAATGTATCCGAATGGTTGGATGAACACTCCACCGACGTGACCTCGCTTCTTAGGCCAGTTAAGTCACCTGACCTCAATCCCATCGAGCACATCTGGGATGCCATCGAGAGAGATGTTCGAGGCTCTGACCCCCTTCCACCAAATCTTCGTGAACTGTGGGAGCTTGTTCAGGGGTCGTGGATCCGTATGGCTTTCCAGCGCTTCCGGTGTCTTGCCGAGTCTATGCCGAGACGAATCGCCGCCGTCATCAGGGCGAAAGGTGGTGCTACACGTTACTAGACAGATATCTCTAATTCAATTGCTCTTCAGTGTATATATAGCTGATTATTTTTCATGTACAAGTTTTCGATGAAAAGCACTGCGTTTTTTTTTCCTGCCTCATCCATTACTGACATTAAAATTAAATGGACTCCATATAAGTCAGTTTTTTTGGTTTTGTTTCTCATAGCGATTCTGGGGCCAGCTAAAATGTGGGGCTCTAGGCGTAAATCAGGCCCCCAATTGAAAGCTAATATATTTTCGCAAAAGAAGCTAGAAGATAATTCTGTCGGGGGGGGGGGGGGGGGACGCCACTGAAGAAACTAACATAGAGAACCAGTGGCATTTATAACACAGTTTTCTCTTCTTCCATAGACTAAGGGATGTCGACAGACAGGTGAGGTGTTTGCTGTTTTGTTGCTCAAGCACCAGAACATTCCTGGTCCAAGAGCATTAAAAACGGAAGTTTATCGCTATCTTAAAACATTTCCAGTTAATAATGGTCGAAAGAGATTTTAGTCGCGATACATGTCGAGTCAATAACTGGGCGTCTGACAGTCACAGCTAATTACGAGGACGGCCGGAGCCACCCAAACAACAATGGACGCTACTGCTCTGGTCACGTGATTTCCAGAGCTGCTCGAGGACTTTCCCATGACCTTGGGCTCCAATGATAAATAAAACATAGATCAATGGTAAGATTAGGCGATTGTTGCGTGATTGCTAAGGCAGAAGCTGCAGCACCTGGAATGATGTGTGAGAATCCACATTAGATTACAGATTTCAAGATATATAAGCGAACCGAGAGCAAAAAGACGATATCGAGCAGAGAAAGAAAGAAAGAAACCGAAATCTAAAATCATTGGAGCTGATGACATGAGCGTCACCCCAGGGAGCGATTGTAAGAATCCGAATTACACTTGACTCTCGGATGCAACGCTAGATCAAAGTCGACTCATGAATTATTCACAAAGCTTGTGATTTTAGGTGGTGAAAAAAAATTCATGATTTGGAGCTGTTTTTTTCTTCTGAAGTAAGACATAAAATAAGTTTTACACTTATGCAGGCCAATGGCGAATTTCAGCAAGGGGTAAGAGCGTATTTATTGCCTCTACTCCCCACCCCCCACTCCCTGCTCAATTTTCTACTCGCCAAGTATTAAAAAATTATACTTGTTTAGAAAAAACATACGCTGTTGATGTACACATCATCATCATCATCATTGTCAGCCATTATCAATCCACTGCTGGACGAAGGTCTCTCCAAGCCTCTTCCACAACGGTCTGTCTTGTGCCAGTCTCCTCCATGTTACTCCCGCATACTTTCGAATTTCATCCACCCATCTTCCATGTGGTCTTCTTCTGGGTCTTTTCCTGTCCCTTGGGATCCAATCTAAAATTTCGACTGTCCATCGATGGTTTGTCTTTCTGGCAGTATATCCAGCCCATTGCCATTTCAGGGATTTTACTCTGATCATGATGTCTTCCACTCTTGTCATTTTTATGATCCACGAGTTCCTCTTGTTATCTCTCCTGGTTACACCAAGCATGTACCTCTCCGTGCTGCTTTGAGTTGTCTGCAGCCTTTGTTTTAGTTAAAGTCTACGTCTCTGCACCATACGTAAGCACTGGAGGGACTTTTCTTTTAAGACATAATGGCATATTGCTTTTGAAAATTATGCTGTTTCTTCCAAAAGCTCTCCAGGTAAGTTTTATACGCCGATTAATTTCTTCATCAATGTGACAATCGCTTGATATCTGCTGTCCAAGATAAACGTACGCATCTGTTATCTCCAGCTTTTCTCTATCAATCGACAAATCTTCATTTCTTGTAAAAGCATTGTACATCACTTTTGTCTTCTGAAAGTTCATTTTTAATCCTACTTCTTTACTCTTGTCAGCAAGTTCCTGGATCATACTCTGCAGCTCTGATGGAGTAGTTTCAAAAATGACTACGTCATCAGCAAAACGAAGGTGAGTTAGATACTCTCCATTAATCTTTATCCCTTTGTTTCCCCATATTTCTAAGAATTACGGCTTCTTTTTCTTCAAAGGCTTATTTCCAAAGTTGTGCAGTTTTCTGATTGAGTCGCGGAACGTTGACGTTCGATTGCTAAGAGCAATATTTCGTGATTAGCAAATTCATTGTTCGATAACTTCGAAACTCTCGCACTTTACAAAGTAAAGATACTAACTGTCTCCTTAAAAGATGTAAGGTCAGGATTAGAGAGAAAGGGCCCGCTAATGATTATATAAATATTTTATGAGATTGCATGTTACGAGTTTTGAAGAGTTTATCCTGCCCTACGTATTAATAAATAGGAAAACGATGCCTTAACTGAACCTCCATCCACGAACATTATGAGGCCGTGAGCTCGCTCGTAGACGAAATAAGTTTTACTGCTAATCCGACGGCACACAGAATGGAGGGTTTTGACCTGCACGGGAGGAGGTAGAGGGCGAGCCCACAAAACTGCGGTAATTTCCCCTTGGGAGTTTACGTGTAAGTTCGATTTGGACAGTGTCCAACGCACGCGTACTCTCCGGGTAGTCAGCTTATCGGCCTAGCCTAACATGTCTTTTGGGAGATGATTTCATGGACATGGGTGTGTGTATTTAGAAGATATGATGTATGGCCGTGCTCGGGGTGATGTGCAAGGATGAGAGGGATTTTCATTCGATGGGGAGGGAGCTTGGGAGAACAGCAAGAGCTGAAGTGATGATGCGCAACGCTTCTCCTTGGGGGAGAAGACGAGGCCTCGTAACTGCTTATGACATATGTACGATGATTACTACTGATCCCCGGCACACGCAAAGCACAGAAAGAAATTTGAAAATAAAAAGAACGCAGTTTTTTTTTTCCATTCCCGTTACCACTCCCAACGTGAATGGGATTGCGAAGTGGTGAAGGAAACACCGAATTTCACTGCAGGGTGTTTATTTAGGAATCTAAAATTGGAGGGGTGCTGAAAAAATTTGGAGGGGTGTGGGATGAAATCAAATTTTTTGTAGGCTGAAAATTTTTATAGTGACATTTTGAAGCTCTAAACCTAGGATTAAAATTGGGTTAAACTTCGAAAAAAGAAAAAAAAACAAAAAAAAAACAAGAAAGTTGACACCGAATTTTCGGATGTAATAAGCACGTCTTTTGAATCCGTTCTGACGCAAATTAAATTTCTCAAAGCTATTCAAAGTCAATGGAACCGGTATGGAAAACAATAGATCTGACCAAAGAAAAAAGATTTGCAATCGGGTTTTTAATTCCTCAGATATTGCTGTAAACGGAATCGTGACCTTACGAACTCTTAGAAACAGAGATATCGACAAAAAAATAAGGTGTGACTTTACATCCCCTGGTGAGAAAACCATGCATTATTTTATTTATTCATTTTATTTTATTGGAGGTTTAACGACCACCGTGAGCAACTGAATGGGCTATAAGCAGTCGCCCGTCCCTGATTTAGGGGCACTGGTTCCAGGGAAGGGAGAGAGCCAGTGCGGTAAGACAAACACAACATCCATGCCTGACCGGGATTCGAACCCAGACACCTTACGAACGAACGATCAGAGGCCAGCGCCTTAGACCACTGCGCCACCGGGGCGGCACACATTATTTTAGGAACAAAGTATTCTCAAAAGGTTTATCCATATAAGCGGTATCGGTCCACGAAAAAAAAAAAAAAAAAAAAATTAGTCGAGTTTTCAGGAACCCAGATTTTGCAACAAATACTTCAGAAGCAGAAATTAACACATATGACCCCTGGTGGCTAAACCATTCTTTACCAAACATTAGAAATTATGTGAAAAATATTTTCCATCAGGACTTGTATGCGATACAAGAAGAATTTTTCAAATCAGAGCTTTAGGAGCAGAAATAACGCAGAAAACGCAATTTACCTTTGTGCCCCCTAGCGGAAAGTCTATGATTTACTTGAAAATTTTGAATTTATAGAAAAAACATTTCGAATCGGAAACACTATCCAACAAAGAAGGATTTTTTTCAAATCGTACTCTTAGAAGTAGAGATATTGACAAAAATAAGATATACATCTACGCCCCCTGGCGTAGAAACCATGCATTTTTTCAAGAAGAAAGTTTTCCTAAAAGGTTTGTCGACATGAGTAGTATCGGTCAACAAACGACGTTTTTTTCAATCGAGAATTTAGAAGCTCATATTTTGCTGCAAATACAACAGAAGCGGAAATTAAGATTTACGCCCCCTGGTGGCCAAACTATTTTCTTACAAAAATTATGTGCAAACGATTTCCCATCAGGAGCTGTATCCTGTGCAGAAAGAATTTTTCAAATCGGAGATTTAGAAGCATAGATATAGGGGGAAACGCAATTTACCGCTACGCCCCCTAGCGGAAAGTCTATGAATTACTTGAAAATTTTTAAATTATATGAAAAACATGTTACATAAGAAACACTATCCAACAAAGAAGGGATTTTTCAAATCGGACTCCTAGAAGTATAGATATTGACAAAAATAAAATGTACATCTACGCCCCCTGGCGGAGAAACTGTGGAATATTTTAAGAAGAAAATATTCCGAAAAGGTTTATCGATGTGAGTGGCATAAGTCTACGAAAGAATTTTTTAATCGATATTTCAGGAGCTACGATTTTATGGCAAATACATCAGAAGCAAAAATTAACGCTTACGCCCGCTGGTGGGCAAAGTATTCTTTACCAAAAATTTGAAATTATATGCAAAAGATTTTCCATCAGGAGATGTATCCGCTGAAGAAAAAAATTTTCAAATCGGAGTTTTAGAAGAAGAGTTATCGGGGAAAATGTAATTTACTTTTACGTCCCGTAGTGGAAAATGTATGCGTAATTTGAAAAAAAGTAACTATATCTAAAATACTCTTCGACATAAATGGAATCGAAAGATGTACATTTTTTTTCAATCGGCTGTTTAGAAGCAAATATGTGGAATAAAACGTATTTTTGAATTCGACATCATCTGCATTTACGCCCTCTACCGGCAAAATTGTACATCATAAAAAAAAAAAACGAAATAAAGGACCATAATTTACATATTTCAAGCTTCCCAATGCAAAAATAATTTTTCAAATTGGACTAATAGTTGCTGAGATATCGTGGGTACAGACGGACGGACGGACAAACCAATAACAGAAGCACGATCTTTTTTTACAAAAGACGTGCTAAAAATGGATAACTTTTGAATTTACTATTGTTAAAAATGGTTAAAACCGAAACAGTTTTCTCCACACGGATATTTCGGTTTTATTCTGCTTTTATTTTTGATGCTATGCGCCTTACCCAACAGTAGTCATATTTCAATGTAACGAAAATGGGTAACGGAAGTGCTGTGACGTACTACAGAGGTAATGCTCGTGTCAAGACGACAAATCTGCAGCGCTACATTCCGCCCGTGTAGCTTAGTTGGGAGAGCAACTTACTCCGGAGTGAGGGTGCGCGATTTTGATTCCCGCCACGGATAAAATTGTGTTTTCACATTGCCCCTGAACGTAAAAATCGATGTACTGGCCGTTGGGTTCTTTGAAAAATGGGTGATGTTTGTTCCACACATCGTCTGGAATTAATTAAAAATTCCTGTTTCGCTTCGAAAAAAATAAATAAATAAAGGGAGATGACGTGACGTACTACACTTGTCAAGACAACAAATCTGGAGCGATACATTTCTTCCGTGTAGCTTAGTTGGGAGAGCAACTTACTCCGGATTGATGGGGCGTAGGTTCGATCAAAACAATAGTAGTCAAAACTATTGTTGAAATCTGAAAGTGCCGCATACTCCCCCATGAGGTGACGCAACAGCAGTTAATTTCATTCTTACTTAATAATTTATTTCACTAAACTATCCCGAACATTATTTCATCCCGTTTTACCTAAACGTAACAATTTCTCATCGCAATCTGCGTCAATAGGGTTTTTCTAACCGTAGATACAACTGCAAACAAAAGTAGACAAACACCACCTCGCGACAGGATTGTGAACTACAAGAAATTCCTCAAGTGCAAGCGTAAAGTGTTCCACAAGGTAAATGGTATCCGAAGTTAAAGAAAAAAAAATTAAATCAGACATTTTAAAGCAGAGATAGTGAATAAAACAAATTAAACAATTTCTCTGCCAAGCGGAGAAATTGTACATTATTCTGTGAAGGAAATATACGCAAAATGTTTTCATACTTAGTAATGTTTTCATACTTTCATAAATGAGTATAAAATGTTTTCATACTCATTTCATATGTCTGAGGGAAAAATAATTTTGCAATTGAGCATGCTGTATACGGAAACGTGAGCTTAAGCCCTCTAGTGGCACACTTGTGCGTTAAGAAGAATTCGAAGATATATAAGAAATATTTCACACCGAAAACGCTCTCCGATAAAGAAAGATTTTTTTTTGAAATCTGACTCTTAGAAGCAGAGATATCCACAAAAATAACATATATATATATACACGGTCGAGTCACATTATTGTGACCACAAGCTAATATCCAGAGTAACCGCAGTGTGCAGCGTGGACAGCAGCTAGACGGGCTGGGAGTGACTCAATAAGGTGCTGGAAGGTGTTCATAGGTATGTGGAGCCATGCTGACTGCAGTACATCTGACAGCTGCTGGAGGGTGCGTGATGGAGGATCCATAGAGCGAACAACAGGATTTAGGTGGTCCCATAGATGCTCAATTGGGTTTAAGTCTGGGGAATTAGGGGGCCCGCGAAATACTTTGAAGTCTTCATCGTGCTCTTCAAACCACTCTCGGACATTTCTAGCTGTGTGACACGTCGCATTGTCGTGCTTGAAGATCCCATCCGCCCCAGAGAAGACAATCATCATGTATGGGTGTACGTGGTCTGCAAAGATGGATTCATAACGAATTCGGTCCATAGTGCCTTCCACAGGTATGAATGGACCCAGAGATTGCCACGAAAACATTCCCCAGACCATAACGCTGCCCCCACGAGCTTCTGTTCTGTCAGCAATGGTTGAAGAGTGTTTGTTCTCCGATGTTTCTCGCCTTATAAACCAACGTCCATCCGTTCGATGAAGCAGAAAACATGACTCATCGGAGAAGGCAATCCTTTGCCAATCAGCGGAGGTGCAATTCCGATACTGCCGTGCAAATGTAAGCCTTTTCTGCCAATCCGCCTTTGTTAGCGTAGGTGCAGTGAACATCCGTCTGCATCGGAGCACCATACGCAGCAGGATTCGCTGAACCGTCGTTTTACACACACTTCCGGTAGCCTCCTGGTTCATTCGACCAGTGAGTTGCTCCACTGTAGCGTGTCGATCGGCCCTCACGCACCTTCGAAACCGACGTTCACCTCTCATATCAATGGTACGTGGTGCTCCGCAGTTTCCACGTCGCTTATTCGCAATGGTGCCATTCCTCCAATCACGATGCACTGTAACCACAGCAGCACGCGAACAGTTCACAAACTGCGTTGTTTCAGAAATGCTGCCAGCCTTCGCCTCAAAACCAATAATCATCCCTTTTTGCAAATCTGATAAATAGCTTCTTTTATCCATGACAGCAACGAATGATATGCTTTCAGATTGCCTACAGCACACTTTATATACCCTCCGAGCCATCTCACGACACGTGCCTTCTCTCATTCCAAGGGACAGGAAAAGACCCAGAAGAAGATCACATGGGAAATGGGTGGATGAAATTCGAAAGCATGCGGGAGTAACATGGAGGAGACTGGCGAAAGATTGGCTGTTGTGGAAGAAACTTGGGAAGACCTTCACCCAACTGTGGGTTGATAATGGTTGTTGGTGATAATGATGATGATATGGAAAAAAATGTATTATGAATTCGATATCATTTCCATTTACACCCTCTAGCGGTGAAGTTGCGCATCGAAAAAAAAAAAAAACGGAATGCAAGGATCATCGTTCTCACATTTTGTGCTTTCCAATGGAAAAAAAAATTCAAATCAGAGTAATAATTGCAGAGATATGGTGTCCACGAACGGACGGACAAAGTGATACATAAGCACGTAGTTTTTTTTTTTTTTTTTTTTGCAAATGACGCGCTGTTTCATAAACGACCTTCAGTCAATTTTCCACACTTGAACGTTACAACCCCAATTTAAATTATGTTCCAAAAACTGATGTATGTTATAAAAAGTTAGTAAAATCATGCAATGCATTGATTATGATACGCTTTCCAACATACCAGCAATCATTACTCAAGGTATGAGGATAATGGCTATGGAATAAATCTCTCTCCTATGTCTTGACCTTTGACCCCATTTCGATGATATTCAACAGAATTGGTTCAGTATACCTCCGGAACAACACACTAAAGTTTTGTTGCAATAGAAGCATTTTTAGACAAGTTATGAGGATAATGGCTGTGGAATAAATCTCGCTCCTGTGTCCTGACCTTTAACCCCATTTCGATTATATTAAACAGAACCGGTTCAGTATACCTCCGGAACAACATACTAAAGTTTTAATGCAATAGAAGCATTTTTAGTGAAGTTACGAGGATAATGGCTGTGCAATAAATCTCGCTCCTGTGTCCTGACCTTTAACCTCATTTCGATGATATTAAACAGAACCGGTTCAGCATATTTTCGGAACAACATGATAAAGTTTTGTCGCAATCGAAGCATTTTTACGTAAGTCATGACGCATAAGAGCAACGGAATGGATCTTGCTCCTATGTCCTGACCTTTGACCCATTTCGCCAATTTTCAATAGGGTTCGTCCCGAGGTAGTCCCCTATCACATACTAACATTCAATCGAAATCGAACCATTTTTCCGTAAGTTATGACGCATAAGGTCAATGGAATGGATCCCGCTCCTAGGTCCTGACCTTTGACCCCATTTTGCCCATTTTCAATAGGGTTCGTCCCGAGGTAGTCGCCTAACACATGCTAAAATTTCATTTAAATCGAACGATTTTTACGCAAGTTATGGAGCATAGGAGAAATGGAATGGATCCCGCTCCTATGTCCTGACCTTTGACCCCATTTCACCCATTTTCAATAAGGTTCGTCCCCAGGTGGTCCCCTACCACATACTAAAATTTCATCGAAATCGAACCATTTTTACACGAGTTATCGTACGGACGGACAGACGAACAAAGCTGGAACATATACGTTTCTTCAACTTACGGTTGGAAAGCGTTAAAAACGGCATTAATGTTATTGTGCCCGAAACACCAAAATTTATTTTTTGGAATTTAAACTGCAGATTGTCGTATTCAACCAAAACCTCATCAGTGCGCCCAAGTTTTGTACTAACATTAACTCATAATTACATTTGACCGTGGAAAAACATGTGGCGTACTTTTGCAAGATAAATAATTAGCTGTTTCACGTCGTAGAAACGGAAGTACGCGTCTTACATCTGCCGAAAAAGGCGCATCAAAACTTGAGCAAATGGAAGATTATTTATCTTCTTAGGGATTTGACTTTGTGACGAATGAGGCAATTTTAATCCGAGTTTTGAATAAAGACGTCATCCTAACAAAATGGAAAAGTCAATGAGCGTAAAGGCTCAGCTGTAATTACAAAAAGAGAGCAGGAAAAAAAAAAATGTCGCACACAGCAATTCCCGACGGCGCGTGGCGTTCGTGTGGCATCTGCTGCTTCTGCAATGGCGCCTGGGACATCTGTAAAGTGGGGCGTCCCTGGCGTGTAATTACGGAGAGGAAGGCGTAAAGACTGACTCTCATTTCTCCCGGGCATTAATTCTTGTGCTCATCCAAGGCAGGAATAATAACCAATTTCCGATTCCATAACTGCAGCGACGATGCTTGCAAGGAAGACCCAGGCATAACATCTCATTGTTGCTCGCTAGTGACGCACAGGAACAACTAGGCACTCTTGTGGCTCATTTCTCCTTCATTATGTTTCGGAATGATTAACTTCTCGAGTTTATACCCGGTGGCGCGTTGCCGTAAGCATTAAAGCGTGAATTACTGGGGAAACAAGCCGAAAATGAAAAGCAGCAGATGTTTTACCTGAATCTCAAAATGGCTGGCGCAGCTATACCGAAAACTCGAGTGTAATGAGAACTTATTTTGAGACAAACCACTTAAATTTGTAATATCTTACAATATTGAATGATAGGCTGCGTCTGTCCCTAACGCTCTGACGTCATTCAGTACTTACAGCGCCATCTGCTTTGTCCGGTGGTTGAAATCGGAACTAAACTCACCGCTATCGCACGATGATACGTAAAATCAAGGATAAATACCTAAAATTAAAGTAAAGTTAGTAAGATAAACGACTTCATCTGTGGCAACACGCCCGTGCTCGACGTTTATTCCGTTACGTAGGTGTTATGTCGTGTTTTATTTCATTTTGTTTGCATTGCAGAGTAATTTGATAAAAAAAAAATCAGCGTTATTTTATTTCATAAAAGGGGACAAGTAGAATCGCAAGAAAGTAACAAACAGCAGGCGCAGTTTTGATTCACTGTAACGGAAATAAATGCCGCCCCAGTGGCGCAGTGGTCTAAGGCGTTGGCCTCTGATCATTCGTCCGAAGGGGTCCGGGTTCGAATTCCGGTGAGGCATGGATGTTGTGTTTGTCTTACAGCACTGGCTCTCTCCCTTCCCTGGAACCAGTGACCCTAAATTAGGGACGGGCGACTGCTTATAGCCCATTGAGTTGCTCACGGTGGTCGTTAAACCTCCAATCAAAAAAAAAAAAAAATAACGGAAATAAAAAAAAATATTATTGGCTCCGTGGAATTTCTTCTTTGCAGTACAAGATGGAAGAAGATAAAGATGGAAGAAAACGCCGCTTGAATAGAGAACGATAACGGCGATGGCGTGGAAACCAATCTTCTAATACTATGCTTATCTTGAATGAAAGTGGAGCTAATCGCATATGAGATTAAACTTTTGAAAAAACACAAGCCAATAACACAAATCATTGTATATCAAGTTGACCTTTAATTAACATCATTTTTATAACCTAAATTTTACATTATATGATTTTTAGCGTACTGTGACCGTCATATGACATGTTAAAATCTACTAACCTATATACACGGTCGAGTCACATTATTGTGAGCACCAGCTAATATCCAGAGTAACCGCCGTGTGCAGCGCGGACAGCAGCTAGGCGGGCTGGAAGTGACTCAATAAGTTGATGGAAGGTGTTCACAGGTATGTGGAGCTATGCTGACTGCAGTACATCTGGCAGCTGCTGGAGGGTGCGTGTGGAGGATCCGTAGAGCGAACAACACGATCGAGGTGGTCCCACAGATGCTCAACTGGGTTTAAGTCAGGGGAATTAGGGAGCCAGGGAAGTACTTTGAAGCCTTCATCGTGCTCTTTCAATCACTCTCGGACATTTCTCGCTGTGTGACACGTCACATTGTCGCGCTGGAAGATCCCATCCGCCCCAGGGAAGACAATCAGCATGTATAGGTGTACGTGGTCTGCAAAGATGGATTCATAACGGTATGAGTGGACCCAGAGAATGCCACGAAAACATTCCTCAGACCATAACGCTGCCCCCACGAGCTTCTGTTCTTCTAGCAATGGTTGAACAGTGTTTGTTCTCCGATGTTTCTCGCCTTATACGCCAACGTCCATCCGTTCATGAAGCAGAAAACGTGACTCATCGGAGAAGGCAATCCTTTGCCAATCAGCGGAGGTGCAATTCCGATACTGCCGTGCAAATGTGAGACTTTTCTACCGATGCACCTTTGTTAGCATAGGTGCAGTGACCATCCGTCCGCGTGGGATCCCCATACTCTGCAGAGTCCGCTGAACTGTCGTTTTAGACACACTTCCGGTAGCCCCCAGGTTCACACTTCCGGTAGGCCCCAGGCTCTACTGTAGCGTGTCAATCGGCCCTCACGCGCCTTCGAAGCCGACGTTCACCTCTCACATCAATAGAACGTTATGCTCCGCAGTTTCCACGTCACTTATTCGCAAGGGTGCCATTTCTCGAATCACGATACACTTTAACCACAGCAGCACGCGAACAGTTCACAAACTACGCTGTTTCAGAAATACTGCCACCCTTGGCCCGAAAGCCGATTATCATACTTTTTTGCAAGTCTGATAAATCGCTTCGTTTATCCATGACAGCAACGAGTGATATGTGTTCAGAATGCCTACAACACACCTTATATTCCCTCCGAGCGAGCTCACGACACGCGCCTTCTTTCATTGGCTACGCGCTGGTGACGTCAAGAGTAGGAGGTGGTCACTATAACGTGACTCGACTGTGTAACAGGCTTCTGTCGTGAGAACATTGAATGGGAATATTACGAAAATTTTGTTGTTGGTGACCTATCTTATAGACTGCCGATTAATAATTCGAACCTTTATTATAGTTATGAATTTGAATTTTACGGTTCGTGTTATAAAATTTCAGTCACAGCCCCCTCCCGCGCATGGTACGGGCAATGAGCTAGTCTTACAATATTGAATGATCGCTGGTGAGAAAGACATCCTTTCAGCCACGTTGTGAAGTGCATTTGTGTAGCTATTTTTTACATATCTCTAGGGGCTTCGCTGGGCTAAAAAGGGCCGATGCTCCACTAATCGTATATGAAGCCCCAATTAATCTTACAGTAATCTCCAAATAAGCTTTACCTTTGTTAAAAAATGAAACTTCTAAACCTTTAGTAAGTTCGTACTATCATCATTATCATTACTGTTCTAAATCAATAATTAACCATCAAAATAAAGACGAGTAGGAGGCGACGTGCCTCACGACACATACGTAGTAGGTTCCACCTGTGTCAAACCGCTTTCTACTATATCGCGTGATTCCGAACTTATGCGACCATTCTGGATACTTTTTCATCACACCTCATACAGAATACAGAGAATTCGAACGCTTAAGAAACTCAGATGTTTTTTTTTTGAAAATATCGTTGAAGACACTCTGTAAAAAAATCATCATTAGTGTTCTGTCTTTTGACAGGTCCAACGGTAACTCAACGAGTTCTTTTCCTCCAGTTTCCTCTGTCCCTTGTTTCCTCCTTCACTGTAAAAAATAAGTGGGGTGAATTCACGGAAAATTTCTGAAAATAACGTGCGGCCTAGTTGCAGGTAGGTGTCCGTCTTTTAAGTGAATTTCCGTTTTTTTTTTTAAAGTGCCCGTTTATTTTAATTTCCGTATTTTCACAGATTTTACCTAGTCAGTAATTCCGTTTATTTCAGAAAAGTCGGTTTCAAGTTCTTCCGTATTTAGGCAGAAATTTCGCTGAATCCAACGCGCTGAAAATTTCAGCCCTTACGCGAGAGAGCCCTTTTGCGCTTGTGGTGAGGATTGAACCCAGTCGTTTGGGGTGAAGCCGCACGTCTCAATTCAAGTCAAGCTATTGCAAATGGATGCCGTTGTTGACTTTCTCTCTATTAAATTTCTCATTGGTGTGTACTTAGAAATATATATTTCACCTATACTAAATGGAATATAGATTGGAAATTACTCAATGGTGAATATCTGTATGTATATCGAAATGGTTGGCTTATAAGAAAGGGGTGAGGGGACAGACTGTGTGATTTCATGTGTGGCACTGACACTACAGCTGGATCTGTTCCTGTGGGTCAAGCTAAGGTAAAGGGATATGTGCATATTGTGTGTTAACAGAACTGTGCTACACATATATATGGATTAAAGGAAGTATGCTGAGTTTATACAGAGCATTGTTACAGGATCTACAGGATATTGTGTCAAGGTAAAACACTTAGACTTGTATTTATTATGGACAGTGATTATGAAAAATTGTCATTGAGAACTTATAATATATGGGGTAACATTCCATGTCTATTGGTTATGGATGATATACAGTATAATAAATATACTGTTTACTAAATATCTATATGATAGGGAGTCATTTATTGGTTGAATATGGCTTGGAGGTGTTATTGATGAGAAATTTTTTTCTTGTGAAACTTGTGAATTCTTCTGTTTCTTGATAGTATTATATATCTTTGCTTACCAAACTTTGAATTATAATATATTGCTTATTGAAATAGGGAGAGGAATAATATGTCTTCAACAAGTAAATGTGATGTGTGTGCCTCTGAGATTTTTGAGTCTCAGCATATGACCCCAGAGCATTTGGAATGTTCTGAATGTGGTAGTAAATATGATCCTCAATGTCTTGGTGTCAGAAAAAAATTTAAACTTATGTCTAGTGCTACGAAAAAGAAGTATAAGTGTAAACAAGCAACTTCAAGCTTCTGATAACAATGATAAAGAAGATGGCAGTCGAAAGAAGGGTGGAGATAATATTTTGCAGTTTCCTGGACCTCAGTCTAATAATAGAGAAATAGATAGAAATAGTGACTTAGAAGGAATTAATATAGCACTTGTACAAATAAATACAAAACTAGATATCATCCCAGAAATAAAAAAAGAATTAAATAACTTGAAATGTTCTATGGAATTTTTAAGTGCTAAGTATGATGACTTGATTAAAAAAAATACTGAACTAGAAAATGAAAATAAAATTTTGAGTTCTAAAATTGGAGAAGTTGAGAAAGTAAACTGTGAGCTTTATGACAAAATTGATGATATGATACAGAAACAAAATCAACTAAATCAGTATAATAGAAACAGAAATATTGAAATACATGGACTGGATTTGGAGCCCCAAACTACTGAAGGAAGACTTAGAGAGATAATTACCTTATTGGCTCAAAAACTGGAAATTGCTGATTATAAACCTTCAGATGTTGATGTTGTTCATGAGATACCATCAAAACAGGAGGGAAAAAAACTCAAGAAAATAATAGTTCAATTTACAACAAGGACAAATCGTTACAAGTGGCTAATGGAAAGGAAAAAAAATATTACAAATTCAGCGGTTGGAGTGTCTCAAAGTTATTCAAGGATCTACATCAATGAAAACATGTCCCCACATAACAGAGAACTATTCTGGAGGGTAAAAAATTTTGCAGCTGAACATTCCTTTAGGTACGTTTGGTTTTCACATGGGAAAATTCTTATTAGGAAATCAGACACTGAAAGAGTTCATGTTATTACAACTTATGAAGATGTTTTAAAACTAATTAAAAATATTACTTAGTAACAAATTCTAATTTGTGGTAACCTAAGAGCAGGAAGATGAATACACATACTTACACTGAAATAGATTCTTTGAATAAATGCTTTCAAATATAGATATTCTTTGTGTTATTGAGACTTGGTTTCCATCTGAACAATATAAAATACATTTAAATGACTTTCGATTGTATAATATAAATAGATTTGATAGGATTGTGTGTGTGGGGGGGAGTGGCTATTTACCTTAAAAACAGTTATGGTCTTTTCTCAGAAATACAGGAATGCATTTATATCAATCATGATATGGAAATATTAACTATTTAGGGTGGTGCCTGTATCATTACTGTCTGTTATAGACCACCTAGAGGAAATATCTCCAGTTTTTTGACATTGTTAAACTATCTTGAATACACAACATTAACAAATAAACAAGTCATAATTATTGGGGATTTTAATATAGATCTTGCTTCAAATAATACAAATACTGAAAGATTATTAACACTTATAACTTCTTATGGATTTAAGAATTATATAGACTGACCTACTAGACTCACTGAAACCTCCAGTTCTATTTTGAATTTATGCATAACTAACATTGATACTAATTATACATATGCTGGTGTTTTAAATTATGATATAAATGATCATTTAAATACTTATTTAATTCATAATAAAATAATATATTTTCAAGCTAAAGTAAAACATGAAATCAGGGATCTGAGTGAGGTTAATATGGTTAAATTTTATGAATCAATTCAAAAAATAAATTGGGATAGTATTACAACACATGATTCTCCAGAAAAATTATATAATATATTTCTTGATCACTTTACAACAGTCTATAATGAATGTTTTCCAATAAAATATGTAACACAGCCTAAAAGGGCCAGAAAACCTTGGATTAATAAAATAATATTGAGAAAAATTAATAAAAAAAAATTGTTTAAAAAATTTCTTTAAACTTCAAAAAAAATTGAAATTTGCTTAATAAAGAAATTAAATATAAAAAAATTGTACTATGACGATCTATTCAATACACAATCGACTGAAATTATTTGGAAAAATATAAATGAGATGTTGGGAAGGAAAAAATAAATAAAACTGAAAGAATTACATTGAGCATGGGTGGTCAGAGGGTTTCTGATACTCAATTTGTAGCAAATGAATTCAATTGCTATTTCATAAATGCCCCTAAAGAAATTAAAAAAAAAATTAAAACTAATAATAAAAAAAATCGGAATCTACTGACCAACAACAAAACCTTACAAAATTCGTGTTATTTTGAATATTTTACTGCAGCTGAGGTTGAAGCATGCATAAGAAATATTAAATCAACGTCTGTGGGACCAGATGATATACATCGAAGGGCTATTAAAAGGGTATCCAAAATAATTTCTAAACCTCTGTCATATATTTAATGTGAGTATTGAATTTGGCAAAATACCTGATAAATTAAAAATAACAAAAATAACTCCAAAACATAAGACTGGGCACAAAGATAATATAAATAATTACAGACCAGTTTCTAACTTATCTTTTTTTGCTAAGGTTTTGGAAAAACTATTATGTACAAGATTAGGAAACTTTTTTGAGAAATATCATGTAATCAATAAAAATCAGTATGGATTTCAAAAGGAAAAATCAACAGAAATAGCTATTTTAACACTACAGAATATTAACAATAGAAAAAGGGGATTAGTAACCATTGCGGTATTCCTGGACCTTACAAAGGCATTTGACACGGTCGATCATGGAATACTTTTGGATAAGCTCTATGATAATGGAGTAAGAAATAAATATTACAATTTAATAGAGGACTATTTACATAACAGGAAACAGTATGTGCAGATTAATAAAATGAAATCGCATGGGTTGCTTAATGATATGGGAGTGCCGCAGGGTTCAGTCCTGGGACCATTACTTTTTTTAATTTATATTGTAACGTATACTCTATATTCACTTTCCTTTTGATTTTACTATCTCTGGTTATTTTATTTTACTATGTAAATTATCTTCCTACTGAACGAAATATTATTTCACCCGCTGAATGAGATCTGGCAATGAGTGTAAGTCATGACGTGGTGGTAGCTAGTATATAGGCGCGTTCATCGAGACTTGTTGGGTTGTTGAGGTTGATGTGTTGGCGTTGCGAGGTGTTGTTATGAGAGTGTGTGTACTATAAGAGGAAAGTTTATTCATTATTATGTACAAGATATATGAGTGCCTTAGTTGACCAAGAGTCTTGGAAATAAACAAGTTTTTCAGTAAGTTCAGTCTTTCTCAATTCATAGTTTTTGTCAGACCTCTGTCTGGCTGTTAGGTTTATGACTTTGATTACTTAATATAAATAACCAGCGTTGAGACTTTGTTTAAGTTCATAATTAACGAGTAACAACACCCTTTTGGGAATTCATTATTTTGAAGCTTAGAGCTAGTTATCATTAGCTCGCTGGTAAGAAGAATTATTATCCTTCATAATAATTAGCTTAGCAAAAAGATTATAAAGTTAATACATTATAATTGGCGCCCGAACTTTTCTCGAACACGAGATCCTGACTATTACCCATGGCTTCCTTACCTGAGACAACTGCAAATTTCCACCTTCCGGCAAGTCTCGAGGGTAATGGTGTTTGTTTGGACAATTTGCGCGAAGCCTGTGGCTCTGACTTTGATATGAATGATCTACACATACCCAAGCGTTCTTCACCATTTCGTAATGCACCAGCTTCTTATCACTGTGAGTCGCGGGTCGTACCTGAGGGAGTTCAATCCTCTCAGCGAAGCAGAATGCTTGCCCATTTCGTGCCGCATGCAGGAACAATTCATTTCAATGGTTTGGAGGGGTCTTTAAAGTTCCTCGAAGATCTGGAAGATCATTTTGATCTCTATAATATTCCGGAAGACTGCAAGGTCCAAATTGCCGGGACTTGCTTGAGGGATACCGCCAAGACCTGGTATCGGCAGTGGCGAGGGTCGAACCCGGATTCTCATTATGAGAATTTCCGTGCAGAATTCTTGGAGGTCTTTCCTTTCGGCCTCAGTCGAGCTAGCCTTGCTCAACAGCTTTTTTCACGTCAACAAGGTCCCAATGATAGCCCTGTTGCATTTGCGTTGGAAACTACACGCCTATATAATCTATGGGATCCACATGCCAGTCATGTTGACATGTTGGATACCCTCGTACAGCAGCTCGACCCATTCTTACAAGATTTTCTTGAGGTTCGACACCCTACCACTATTCATGAATGCCTTCGCCTCATACGCACGTATGAAGAGCGACATGGCAAACATGCTTTAACTCACCATGCTCGGGCACCCCGCGAGGCTTATTCCGAAAACCCTCAGCGGCATAATAGACAAAACTTTCAGCGCGAGCATACACAAGTGCCCACCCAAGCTTCATACGTTCCACCACACAGAAGAGTGGCGAACCAACAGCGAGTTTCTGAGCAAGCTTCGGGGTATCGTCATAATGCACAGTATGCTCGACCCCGTTTCACTCAGCAGCATTCGGAACGTTCTCATGCCCAGGGCAATAATAATTTTTCTGCCCGTGCTGAGGGCAGACGTAACGAATATGAAAATGTCAACAGACACGCGGAGTTCCCGACGCAGGGTTCACGCAATTTTCCTTATCGTGAAAATTTTCCCGATACCCGGCAGGGTCGAGGTTTCCGACCACATGATAACACCACTAGAATTCCTTTAAACTCCCACAGGAAGTAGACGAAGGGTCGGTCCTGCTTCCTGATACCAAACATTCTGACCCTAAAACAGTATTAGTGACTGTTCAAACTCCTCAGTTGCCTGATGTATTCTTGACACTTGAAGACGTTATTGTCGAGACAAAGTTCGACACTGGGTCTGAGATATCAGCCCTAAATACAAAGTTTTGCAATGACGTTTTTTCTGCAATACACGTTCAGCCTGCAAC
Source organism: Macrothele yani (assembly GCA_039090855.1). NCBI lineage: Eukaryota > Metazoa > Arthropoda > Arachnida > Araneae > Macrothelidae > Macrothele > Macrothele yani. The sequence continues at coordinate 15,787,059 of CM077000.1, read as the reverse complement.
GCAGTATTTGCGAGGTGCCAATAATGAAATCTTCAGTATCGCAGGAACTGTCACATTATCTTTAGGGCTGGGAAAAGCTCGTTTTACACATTCTTTCCTGTTTATAGACGAGCTACCTGTGAAATGTCTAATGGGAATGGACTTTATAAACAAGTTTCAAATAACTTTGAATTTTGTACAACATGTGATTTCCTTTCCGGAACCTGTCGAAATGATTCCGACGGTTCCTGTAGATATTACGAGTTTATTGTTGAGCGACCAATTGAATGAGGGGCAACGAGACCAGCTTTCTCTCCTTTTACAGGAAAGCCCTGGTTTATTTTCGGATCAACCTGGTTTCACACAGGTGGTTTATCATGTTATTGACACTGATGGTTCGAAACCCATTGCGACGAAACCTTACCCTTGTGCTCCACATAAAAAACAGGAAATGCAACGTCAAATTGCGGAAATGATTAAGCAGGGCATAATCAGGGAATCAACAAGCGCCTGGGCTGCCCCTGCCTTCTTGGTTCCAAAGAAACAACCAAATGAATTTCGTTTCGTGACAGATTTTCGCAAACTCAACCAAGTCACAAAAACAATCAATTATCCCCTACCTGTCATGTCACATATTCTAAATGACTTGTCGTCAACCAAATGGATGTCAACTTTGGATTTGGCGAGTGGATATTGGCAGGTGGCAGTACATCCGGACTCTGTCGATAAAACAGGCTTTGTGACTCCTTTTGGGGCCTATGAATATTTACGTATGCCTTTTGGTTTAGCTTCTGCACCTGCTACTTTCCAAAAGCTTATGGACACGGTTCTCAGACCTGTCCTGGGTCCCCATGTGCATGTCTATTTGGATGATATTATTATAACATCAGAGACTTTTGACGAGAACCTTTCTCTGCTCAAACAGGTGTTCCAACTTATATACAATGCTGGCTTGACGTTAAAACCTAGTAAATGCCAGATAGCGAGGGACGAGATTGTATATCTGGGGTTGAAAATTACTCCCCACGGTTTATTCACTGATAATGAAAAAATTAGGCCTATTGTTGACTTTCCTCGGCCTAAAACAGCAAAAAGAACTATCACGCTTTCTGGGAATGACCGGTTGGTATCAGCAGTTCGTCCCCGCTTATGCTACAATATGTGAGCCGTTGTATGCTTTAAAGCGTAAATACAAGAAGTTTATTTGGACACCTGAAGCTAACGCTGCATTCGAAACACTGAAGTCTGCATTGACTCAGCCTCCGGTGTTGGCTTTCCCGGATCATACTAAAGAATTTGATATTTATACTGATGCATCCGGAGTTGGTCTTGGTTGCGTTTTGTCACAAGCTGGGCATCCAATAGCTTTTGCGTCTCGTACTTTAGCCAAAGCTGAACGCAATTATTCAGCTACGGAACGTGAATGTCTTGCTGTTGTGTATGCACTGAATAAATTTCAATGTTATCTTAACGAATTGACAGTTAACATAATTACGGATCATTCTGCCCTTCAGTATTTGAATTCTGCTAAGCACCTATCTCAAAGACTTATGAAGTGGGCTCTGAAGTTACAAGAGAGCAATATCAAAATTTCGTATCAGCCAGGTAATAAGAATCAATTACCGGACGCGTTATCTCGCGTTCCGATTAGTGGGGTCCCCACAGAAACTACTCCTGGATGTCAGCCTTTACTTCTGATAGCTGATATCACATCCAGAGAGCAGATAATGGCAGAATTAATAAATGATCCAGATTTTGGGGATATTTACAATTTTTTGCTTGCGGGTTCGCCCCTACCAAGTGATCCTTCTCTGGCTGGAAGGTCACAACATTTTGAAGTAATTGAGGGTCTTCTTTATTATACAAAATCTCGGACTACTAGGGCAGAGTTTCGCCCATGTATTCCGCGAACCCTTAGATTGGCCCTTTTAAACGAATTTCATGACAAACCTCTTGCAGGCCATTTAGGTATTCGCAAGACCCGTGGTAAATTGCGGGATGTTGCCTATTGGCCTGGAATGTACCAAAGTGTGCTCGCATACGTTCAATCATGTCACTTGTGTCAGATTAATAATTATCGTAATGTAAGACCGGCCGGTCACTTGAAATCTAGTTCAAGTTCTCATGTATTTGATATTATTTCCATAGATTTATTGGGACCTTATCCATTATCTGTTAAAAATAAAGCTCGTTACGTTTTAGTACTAACTGATAATTTCTCTAAATGGGTTGAAGTTTTTCCCATTAAAGCCGCTACGGCTGAGATTATTTGTAATGTCTTAGTTAATGAAGTATTTTCTAGATATGGTGCACCTAATAAAGTAGTTTCGGATAATGGTCCTCAATTTATTTCTGACATTTTTGAAAGAATGTGTGCGAGATTACACATTAAACATAAATTCATTTCCCCATATCATCCCCAGAGTAATCCGGCGGAACGTGTTAACCGAACGCTAGTGAAAATGATTGCGACTTTTGTAATGGATCACCATGAAAGATGGGATAACCATTTAGAACTTTTTGCGTTCGCCCTCCGCTCGTCTGTCCACGAGTCTACTAAAATTACTCCTGCAGAACTTTTTCTGGGTCGCAAAATTAAAACCCCTTTTGAAAATTTAACGGGGATTATCGACGAATTGAACCAGCGACCAACTCCGCAATCAGTACACATTATGGCAGAAAAAGCTCGTGTTGCAATGCTAGGAGCACAAGCGGCTCAAGCACGATTTTATAATTCTAGGCGTAGGGAACCAGATCTTGTCGTTGGAGATCTCACTCTCGTGGAAGCGCACTTCCAGTCTTCTGTTTCGCATACTTTAGTGAAGAAATTTGCACCCAGCTACGAAGGTCCATATCGGGTGGCAAATGTCTTTGAAAATAATATTGTTCTGGAGAAACCGAACAACCATTTTCAATATGTACATGTTGATCAATGTCGCAAGTATCACGAACGGAATATCGATTTCATTATCAATCCTACTCAACCTTCTGTTCCACAGACTCAAGAATCTATATCTCATGTTCAACCGCCAGAAATTGTGGACGAACCACCGAACATTTTTGACGAATCACCAGTGATTTTTCCTTCACCCTCCCCCTCCGGACGAGTTTCTACACACGCAACCTGATTCTCCCATGAGACCAAGGCTCGAATCGAGTTCGTCGAATACTAGTATCGTTCCTTTCCCTCCAACCATTGCCAAGACTATTGCTGCGCCGTTTCCGGCTAACTCTGCACCAACGCGGGATACTTCTTCTTTGAATACCTCCTCGGAAAGTATTCCTATAGGCAAATCTAAACATCGCCCTGCACGACCGCTGAATTACAGCAGCGACTCAGAGGCGTCGGACATTTCTGATTTATCAGTTATGAATCCTACTTTTCATATTCCACACCGTCCAGCACCACCAAAAGCTGGGCGCAAACGTGACTTGTCTCCCCAATCTGCTTCGCCGCAACAGCGACGAAGGCAGAAATCTTTGCATCCACCCGGGTTTCGCCCTTGGAACCTCCGTTCAGGGCAAACAGGGCCGATGCCTGCTACTACTATCATGCCCCGTGGGCGTAAACGAAAGCAAGCGATGTGGCCGGAGACACGTCCGTCCAAAAAGATACTGGAAGGACACAACGGGCCCCAGCACCAAGGGACTTCATATCCAAAGCCTGGGGGAGCCCGTTCCTATCAGCCGCAGCAGGGATTTCCGGACCGCCAGACTTCTGACGTTCCTGACCGTTCTTCTCAGCCGCAGGGATTTCCAGACCGCCAGACTTCTGACGTTCCTGACCGTTCTTCTCAGCCGCAGGGATTTCCAGACCGCCAGACTCCTGACCGTTCTTCTCAGCCGCAAGGGATTCCGGACCGCCAGACTTCTGACCGTTCTTCTCAGCCGCAGGGATTTCCAGACCGCCAGACTCCTGACCGACAGCAGACCGATGTTCCAGTTCCATTACCGTCCCGGAAGAGATCCAAGCCACCTGATTTCACCAGTCCCATTAGGCCTGGAAAACGTTATCGCACTAGAATTTTTTATGCGTCCTCGAGATAAGTAAGTTCTCGTGGACAGGTTCTTTTCTCAGTTTGTTGTTTTTCCTGCACGACCAGTTGGCGTGTCAGAATTTCTTTTTTTCGTGTGGGCCTACGCATTCTTTTTTGTGTATATATGTGTGTTTTTTTTTTATATTTCTTCTATGTCCATCTACTAATCCACTTTTTTTTGTATATATCTATGTGCTTAGGGGTAAAATAATAAAATTGTTACTGTTAGGCAGCTCCAGGTAAAGTTCGCTGCTGATACAGTTGTTATGTATTTCAACGAATAAGGCGAACGTAATTTGAAATGAAAATAATAAAATTGTTACTGTTAGGCAGCTCCAGGTAAATTTCGCTGCTGATACAGTTGTTATGTATTTCAACGAATGAGGCGAACGTAATTTGAAATGAAAATAATAAAATTGTTACTGTTAGGCAGCTCCAGGTAAATTTCGCTGCTGATACAGTTGTTATGTATTTCAACGAATAAGGCGAACGTAATTTGAAATGAAAATAATAAAATTGTTACTGTTAGGCAGCTCCAGGTAAATTTCGCTGCTGATACAGTTGTTATGTATTTCAACGAATGAGGCGAACGTAATTTGAAATGAAAATAATAAAATTGTTACTGTTAGGCAGCTCCAGGTAAAGTTCGCTGCTGATACAGTTGTTATGTATTTCAACGAATAAGGCGAACGTAATTTGAAATGAAAATAATAAAATTGTTACTGTTAGGCAGCTCCAGGTAAATTTCGCTGCTGATACAGTTGTTATGTATTTCAACGAATAAGGCGAACGTAATTTGAAATGAAAATAATAAAATTGTTACTGTTAGGCAGCTCCAGGTAAAGTTCGCTGCTGATACAGTTGTTATGTATTTCAACGAATAAGGCGAACGTAATTTGAAATGAAAATAATAAAATTGTTACTGTTAGGCAGCTCCAGGTAAATTTCGCTGCTGATACAGTTGTTATGTATTTCAACGAATAAGGCGAACGTAATTTGAAATGAAAATAATAAAATTGTTACTGTTAGGCAGCTCCAGGTAAATTTCGCTGCTGATACAGTTGTTATGTATTTCAACGAATGAGGCGAACGTAATTTGAAATGAAAATAATAAAATTGTTACTGTTAGGCAGCTCCAGGTAAATTTCGCTGCTGATACAGTTGTTATGTATTTCAACGAATGAGGCGAACGTAATTTGAAATGAAAATAATAAAATTGTTACTGTTAGGCAGCTCCAGGTAATCTTCGCTGCTGATACAGTTGTTCTGTATTTCAACGAATGAGGCGAACGTAATTTGAAATGAAAATAATAAAATTGTTACTGTTAGGCAGCTCCAGGTAAATTTCGCTGCTGATACAGTTGTTATGTATTTCAACGAATGAGGCGAACGTAATTTGAAATGAAAATAATAAAATTGTTACTGTTAGGCAGCTCCAGGTAATCTTCGCTGCTGATACAGTTGTTCTGTATTTCAACGAATGAGGCGAACGTAATTTGAAATGAAAATAATAAAATTGTTACTGTTAGGCAGCTCCAGGTAAAGTTCGCTGCTGATACAGTTGTTATGTATTTCAACGAATGAGGCGAACGTAATTTGAAATGAAAATAATAAAATTGTTACTGTTAGGCAGCTCCAGGTAATCTTCGCTGCTGATACAGTTGTTCTGTATTTCAACGAATGAGGCGAACGTAATTTGAAATGAAAATAATAAAATTGTTACTGTTAGGCAGCTCCAGGTAAAGTTCGCTGCTGATACAGTTGTTATGTATTTCAACGAATGAGGCGAACGTAATTTGAAATGAAAATAATAAAATTGTTACTGTTAGGCAGCTCCAGGTAATCTTCGCTGCTGATACAGTTGTTCTGTATTTCAACGAATGAGGCGAACGTAATTTGAAATGAAAATAATAAAATTGTTACTGTTAGGCAGCTTCAGGCAATCTTCGCTGCTGATACAGTTGTTATGTATTTCAACGAATGAGGCGCACGTCATTTGAAATTACAAAAAGTGATTCCTGCTAGGCAGAATAAAAGGAAAGTATGCCGATGCAGGTTTGTTTTGTTCTACACTACAAATTTCACAGTCGAATACAGATTCGTAAATTGTCATGCGAAGATTGATAATGTAAATACGGCTACCACCAAACAACAAATAAAAAAAGATCGAGAAACGTCAATCATCGAAATGTAAGACTTACACTCCAAAATTGATAGGTTTTTCGGACATAAAAAAAGAAAAAAAAAAAAAAAAAAATTAAGGGGGAGATGATGTAACGTATACTCTATATTCACTTTCCTTTTGATTTTACTATCTCTGGTTATTTTATTTTACTATGTAAATTATCTTCCTACTGAACGAAATATTATTTCACCCGCTGAATGAGATCTGGCAATGAGTGTAAGTCATGACGTGGTGGTAGCTAGTATATAGGCGCGTTCATCGAGACTTGTTGGGTTGTTGAGGTTGATGTGTTGGCGTTGCGAGGTGTTGTTATGAGAGTGTGTGTACTATAAGAGGAAAGTTTATTCATTATTATGTACAAGATATATGAGTGCCTTAGTTGACCAAGAGTCTTGGAAATAAACAAGTTTTTCAGTAAGTTCAGTCTTTCTCAATTCATAGTTTTTGTCAGACCTCTGTCTGGCTGTTAGGTTTATGACTTTGATTACTTAATATAAATAACCAGCGTTGAGACTTTGTTTAAGTTCATAATTAACGAGTAACAACACCCTTTTGGGAATTCATTATTTTGAAGCTTAGAGCTAGTTATCATTAGCTCGCTGGTAAGAAGAATTATTATCCTTCATAATAATTAGCTTAGCAAAAAGATAAACAAAGCTAATACATTATAATATAAATGACATTTTTAACATTGAACCTAATGAGAATTTGATTTTATTTGCGGATGATGCCACGGTTCTGATTTTGGATGCAGATATAAATGAGGCAAAAAACAAAATGTAATAAATTTATTAAAAAAATTGATGTAATAGCTGGACACAAAATTTCTGTGTTTGAATATTAAAAAAACTAAAATTATGATTTTTAAACAGGGAGATAGACAGATCATTGAGCCACCATCTATTTGCGTGGAGAAGTGTACCCTTGAAATAGTAAAGAATATAAAATATTTGGGAATAATAATCGAGAATAATTTAAAATGGAATATAAATATCCAAAATACTGTAAACAAAATTTCGGGGGTATTGGGTTTATTAACGAGAATTTCAAACAATTTAACAATCAAAGCACTAAAAATGTTGTACTACAGTCCGATTCATCCATGTTTGACTTATTGTTTATTGGTATGGGGGAAAACTACTAAGACAAATTTATATAGATTAAAATCATTACAAAATAGGATGGTCAGAATTTTAAATACCTTCAGGGGAATTGATTTGAATATGGGGGGACGTATGAATTCATATGGATTTTTAGATATTGAGAATTTATGGCAATTTAGATTATTAGGATTCATGTATAAAAGGGTAAAAGAGAATAGGTATCAACAGTTAATTCAACTGAACACTGTAGGTCACAACTATCAAACAAGAGATAGAAATACATTTTTGTTACCAATGCCTAACACTTTAACCCAAAAAAGATTTATTAATTACCAGGGATTGATGTTGTAGAATAACCTACATTGTCAATTAACACATATCAATAATTATAATTATTTTCGAAAGCAACTGAAGAAATATTTGCTAACAAATTAAAATACAATATTCTATGGTAAATTTCATTAATCAGACTACATATGAGAAAATTTTATATGTGCAGGACGTTTGACTGAACTATGTACTTTAGGGGAATTGGGATTCACTCAGACTATACATACATAGCCTTTTACACAATTTCCTGTTCTATGGTTACCCTGTACATAAGTACATAAGTATTTACATTATATACGTTGTTATTCTTAATACTATATGTTATAAAACTTACTTATTTTGAAATGTAATGTAGTCAAATGTAACCCTAGAACAAAATAAATAAATGAAATAACCACTGAGCCAGAAAGTCATCTTCAGGGCAAAAGTAATTGGGCTATGAGGATTTTTTTTATTAATGAGAGTGATTTAGTCATTTTTCTATTGGAGATTATTATTTTTTTGAATATGTTTGTAACAATTTTATTTTTTCTGCAGGAAGTTTTATTACATTACGTATTTTTTTCATCGTGATTTATCGAAGCAACAGAATGATTTGGAGTTTAAAATCTTTTTTCCAACTGAGAGTAACTTTCAATTACTGAGCGAAGCGAGGCTGAAACTTACTTATTTTGAAATAAGCGAGGCCGAGGGGAGGCCGAGGGGAACTCTCTTTACTCGGAACTCTCTTTCTGGCCGAAACTTACTTATTTTGAACTAAGCGAGACCGAAGCGAGGCCGAGGGGAACTCTCTTTACGAGACTAGAGACAATTAGATGTTCGGGCATAGGTACGAGATGACACATCCGATCAGCGTGATTTTTTGCATGCGATTGGACATCGTCCATGGTCCGGTTTTGAAGCCTTCAGATTCCCGAAATTCCGTGTCATTGAGAAATAATCGTCCAAAAACGTACATTTTTTCGGGGTTTTCCGGGTTTTGAGAAAGGTTGTTTGTTACCTATCTCCTCCAAAGATCTTCAGCCGATCGCAGTGACACTTGCCACAGAGAAAGGGAAGGACATGGTGAGTGACATGGGGTTGGTATCATGGTGATTCGTCGTGTCGTATAAAAATAATTACCATTAAAAAACTGACCAATTTTAATAATTGAAAAAATCCGCTCTCTATACGAGACTCGGGACAATTAGTTGTTCGGGCATAGCTACGACACGACACATCCGATCACCGTGATTGTTGGCATGCGATTGGACATCGTTCACGGTCAGGTTTGACGCCTGCCGATTTCCGCAATTCCGTGCCATTGAGGAATTTCAATTAAAACTAGACGACCTTTTACTTGAATCGTTTCACGAAAGTCGGCTCACTAACATTAATTAAAAAAAAAAATCGTTTGAATCGAAAAACGAAGAAATGGAAAGACCCCGTCTTTTAGCTCAACACTTGCTTAATGTATAACATTAAAAGGAAGTTTGTGTCTGTCTGTCTTGCGTGACACAAAATGAAAAACGTGGTTTCCGATCTGAGTGTGTCTTTCCGCTTTGTTTACATGCAACCTGATCACAACCAACGTGAAGGCGTGAAGGAAAGTAGTTCATGATAAATTTTAAGCATTTCTTTTTAAGGAAGTTTCGTACTTTTATTCTGGAAGTCATACATTTTACGCGTTCGTTTTTTTTAGAATTTGTTATAATAGACGCCTTAATGAGCTCAGATTTTGCAATAGCTTCGCTCAAAATTTGCCAACTGTACCCGAGTTATCGGATACCGTTGGCGGCTTGTCGTAGTCTTTAAGAGAAGATGCAATGTACTGTTTTATAATATTTCTATTATTTCACAAAACTTTTAAAATATAAAATTTACTCTTGATAGCTATGTACCTTTATGACTGGCGGATCAAGATCAATCCATGTAGGAGCAGTGCGCTGTTGTTTTTTGGATCTCTGCAAGGAGTATCGAAACTTCTTATGTTTCAAGAGACAATCCCCTGGGCTACCTCCACTAAGTAATTAGGGCTTCAACTCGATTGTCGCTTATCGTGGGTGGCGAACAGCACGAATAAAGCTAGACAATGCCTTGGGCAGCTAGCTCCACTACTCCACCGAAGAAGCTTTCTTACAACACGGCACAAAGTATAAGACGGTTGTCAGGCAGGTGCTTACCTACGCCTCCTCCATCTGGTTGAGTATTAGTAGGAATCAGCGAGAGAAAATAATCGAGAGGGTGCAGAGCCGAGCACTTCGAATGATCACTGGGGCTCCCCTTTGGACCCCACTTCGGAACCGACTTGGAATCGAAAAGATACATGAGTTTTCCACCAGAAAGTTCTTGAGCCGCGGATGGCTTAGTGGTTAGCGAGTCAGACTATCAATGCAAGGTCCTCAGGTTCGAGCCTGGGCTGATCTTTCAGAGATGGTGTGATTTACTAACAATCGCTGAATATCCTCCGTGCCACCCCGGTGGCGCAGTGGTCTAAGCGATGGCCTCTGATCATTCGTCCGAACGGGGTCCGGGTTCGAATCCCGGTGAGGCATGGATGTTGTGTTTGTCTTACGGCACTGGCTCTCTCCCTTCCCTGGAACTAGTGACCCTAAATTAGGGACGGGCGACTACTTATAGCCCGTTGAGTTGCTCACGGTGGTCGTTAAACCTCCAATAAAAAAAAAGAATATCCGCCGTGCATCGGACGAGCACGTTAAGTGACGGCCCCCAGGCTGGACCCACTGGTTAAATGAGTATCATTTCCTATGCCCCCCCCCTGAAATTCTCTCACCCCTCTATGTGCAACATGGTACTTGTGCAGTGGCGCCATCTACTATGCTCTAACCTCACTAAAACTGTTCTGTCAAAGTCGCTAGACTTGCTCTCATTCCTTCCGTTTCTATGTCCTGCCCAAAAGGCGATCTCGCTGTAGGTGGCTGGGACCTAAACTCTACTCACTGTGGACGGAAGTCCTACAAGAAAATGACAAATACCAGAAAGTTCTTAAAGAAAGCGGAAACCCACCCTAATGAACTTGTTAGGGACGCGGTTTACTACAATCCCAGCGAATTCCTTAGGTATCCCAGAACTATAAGGCGGCGATCGTTGACCCCCTTGACGGAGAGAGTAAGTTTACGAACACTGGTGGCTGTTAGATAGACCACCACACCCTTCTTTTTCAGATTGGCATCGAGACGTTGAAAATGGATTCTGCTCGGCCATTTGGATTTGGTCTCGTTGAGTTGTAGTGACCAAAACCTGACCATGGACGACCTACTAGACTGGTGTTACGGTTCACAGTAGTATCACCCTCTCCTTTCACTCAATTTTTTGGGTTGTCTTTCCTATTGAGTTCCCTTACTCATATCTTCTAGCTTCCTATTTCTAAGGGTGATTTTAGACCTGGGGTTAGACACCCCCTTCCTAAAACTTCTTCAAATATCGTGCTATCGTGCTGTGTAGCTTTTGTCTTAAGGACTCCACAGACTGAGATATAGACATCGTACAATCATCTATACTGTATAATGGATGGTGCACGAAATGGTAGAAAGGAGAAGAAATAACCCTGTGCTACAATAACCAAAATTCATGGGATATGCTATTCACAATATCCGATCTCGCTACGGAACTTCAAAATTCGACAGACGATTGAAATTTAAAAGTTAATCAAACACCAAATATTCTCACCTATCGCTCTTATTACCGGTAATTTCTCGTCATACGGATACGGAAAAAGTGAGAACAGAGATTTCCCGTTAATATGCGAAAGGAACTGCAGAAAAGTTTCTGAAAATTCAGAATTTCCCGTTAACACATCTCTAAAACGGTAATTTATTGTCAATATAAGAAAGAAACTGCGGAAAGGTTTCTGAAAATTCAGAATTTTCCGTTAACACATCTCTAAAACGGTAATTTACCGCCAATATAAGAAAGAAACTGCTGAAAGGTTTCTGAAAATTCAGAATTTTCCGTTAACACATCTCTAAAACGGTAATTTACCGTCAATATAAGAAAGAAACTGCGGAAAGGTTTCTGAAAATTCAGAATTTTCCGTTAACACATCTCTATAACGGTAATTTACCGTCAATATAAAAAAGAAACTGCGGAAAGGTTTCTGAAAATTCAGAATTTTCCGGTGGTACGAAAAATCTGTGAAATTCAGGTTTCTTTCTGTCATTTCACGGGAAAGGTTGTATCAGTAATATATGCTTCGTTAATTCACGAAAGAAATGACGGAAAGTCGCCCGTGAATTTCAGAAAGTTTTTGAAATTTCTGAAATTCACGGGCAAAATTTGCGCACCAAGAAGGAAGCATCGGATTTAACTGAAATTTTATGGACGTAATGATACAGATGAATGATACACATGATGGCAAAAACAGAGCTGCAGGACAATTACAGAGGGATCTGTGGCACGCAGTCCGGTCATCTTCAATAGTGCGTCGCACCGTCTCGTGCAACGATACATGTTGCAATACGGTCAGACATGGAGGCGAACACACGCCTGATGTTGTCCTACGGCTGACTGACCCACACGGTTTAATCGGTGTTCTCCAAATCCTAGACAGTGCGGCACGGCGGCAGCCAGCGTTTTAACTGGACCCACACATGCTCGATGAGGGGACATGTCCGGGCAGCGAGCTGACCATAGAAGTGCCTGGATATGACGTGGGAAGTCCTGCGCAACCCGAGCCTTGTGCGGGCGGGCATTATCCTGCGGGCATAGCGCACCTGGAATCTCGGCCAGGAATGGAAGCACATTGGGCCGTATGATCTCATCCACATACCGCTTTCCAGTCAATTATCCACGTACTACTACTAGAGCTGATCGGCTATCGTGGGCAATGGCTCCCCAGACGTAATGCCTGCAGTGGGGGGGGGACGGCGCTCGATAACGAAATTGGGATTGTGCCGTTGATCCGGAGACCTCCACATCCGGACACGATGATCATTCGTCTCCAAAACGAAGCGGCACTCATCGCTAAACACCACACGTCGCCAGTCTCTGGCGTTCAACGTATCTTTGGCCGGGCAATACTGCACACGGAGCCAGCGATGTTCCGGTGTTAATGGCAGCGCACGTAAGGGGCACTGGGATCGCAGATTAGCTTCAGCGAGGCGTCGGGAAATGGTTCGTGGGCACACAGGAGCCTCTATATCTGCCTGTGTAGTGGACCAGGTCCCCGTGGGATCCGTTCTAGCCTGGCGCACGATCCGTCGATCCTCTCTACCGGTGGTCTTCCTGGTCCGTCCGTAACCGCTCCGCCGTGTGGCAGTGACGTCACGTGTCCACTGCTCCCAACACAGTCCGACGGTATGTTCAGAACGATCCACGTGGCGGGCTATACAGCTGGCCGACCAACCTGCGGTCTTCAGCCCGATGATCCGGCCTCTCTCGAAGTCCGTATGTCGCGTAAATCGACGTGTCTGGCATCAACGCGGCATTCTTGTCACCCTGTATTCTTGCTTGCGTTGGCCGGTGCTTTTCGCTTTCATGGGGCAGATCAGATCAGATCATATGTAGAGGATTTTACGAAGGGAGTGTCTGACCTCAGGTCTTAAACAACCCTTAGAAATAGGAAGCTGGGAGATTTGGGCAAGAGCGCCCGATAGAAAAGTGGCACGGAAGCGAGGTAGAAAGGAGGAGGAAGACTCCTTCATTTATTACCGGTGGGGGGGGGGTACACGGGCCCCGACGACTGAACGTGCCCATCCGACGCACGGCGGGTATTTAGTGGTTCTTCGAGCGTTCGTACCTGCTTGGGATCGAACCCGAGGTCCTCTCCGTGGCAGTCACGAACGTTGTCCACTAGGCCACCCGCGCCCGAAACGTGGATTATTTGCATTCCAACACGCACTCTAGCTATTGCAAAGTTTCGCGGTTGTAGCATGTATTCTTCTAGGTGCGCAAATTTCATTGTCCGTGAGTGTATTATCCACAATATGCGATCTCGCTACAGAACTTCGACATCATTTCCTTGGACAGGCTATTAAAATTTAACAGCCAGTTCCCCCTCCACCCAGGTGGCGCAGTGGTCTAAGCGATCGCTTCTGATCATTCGTCCGAAAGGGGCCCGGGTTCGAATCCCGGTGTGCCAATGGACATTGTGTTTGTCTTACGGCCCTGGCTCTCTCCCTTCCCTGGAACCAGTGATCCTAAATTAGGGACGGACGACTGCTTATAGCCCATTGAGTTGCTCACGGTGGTTGTTAAAGTTCCAATCAAAAAAAAAAAAATTCACGGTTAATCAAAATTCAATATTCCTACGAATGTCTGCTGTGCATCATTTCATCCGAAAAGAAACCCACGAAGTAATGCTTTCGTCATATGGATATGGAAAAGCTAGAACGGAGTTTTTCCGTTCATATTCGGAAAGAATTACGGAAAGGTTTCTGGAACGTCAGAGTTTTTCTGGGGTACGAAAAGTCCGTGAAGTTCAGGGTTTTCCCCGTCATTTAACGGGAAAAAAGTTGTATCAGAAATATGCTTCGTTAATTCTCGAAAGAAATGATGGAAAGTGGTTCGTGAGTTTCAGAAATGTTTTACAGTGCATCAGAAGTGCGTATTATGCGTTATTTATCGCTCTGTCATACTGTGTTGCGACGTGTCCATCCCTTGATAACGCACACCAAACCATTGTTAGTTCTATAGAGACTAAGATAATGTGAAATTACTAAAAACGTTTTATCACTTGGATATTTGTTACCGCCATACCGAGTTCTCTGAACTCGCTCCCTTCTTGACAAAATCCTGGTTACACCCCTACATTCCTCCCCAGCGAAAGAAATGTGGTTCTTGTTCTTTATTATTGTGATGCTGTATTTGATTAAATAGAAGGGAGGAAAAAAAAAGAGGGAGAGAAAGGTCTTTCGAAGGTCGAAAATCAACAAAGGAAATAGTATTACAGCCCATCTGATTTCGCAGAAGTTCACGACATGAAAAAATGCAGCGCTTGTTTGAGTTAATTATTTGCATCTCATCAACTGCTCTTTGCAAATTTCGCTTCTCGCTGTGCATCATTTCATCCGAAAAGAAACCCACGAAGTAATTAAAACGGACACACACACACACACACACACACACACATTCCGTTCTTCATTATTCTTCTCATGCGAAGACAAGGCACGTGTCACCGCAATAATGATGGCCTCATGGTTCACGAGACAAAGAAGTTGCAGTCCGCAAAGTGCTAAACATCTGTTTCTCTGTACGACGAGAACTAATTTTTGCACGACCCCATGCTTCATTAAGGATTCAACGTCGCCGGCACTAGGTACAGCAGGTGGATAAGTGGCGTTGTGGAAGCGAATGTTGTTCCTGCGCAGATGCCTTCACAGGTGTTATATACGTATTTAAATCTGTCGCTATTTACTACCATCTGAATGGCAACAGCTCCGATAAACTGTAACTCTGAAAAATATCAGCGTAAGCGGCAGCATACTGCGTTTTATCTTTGTGATATTTTAACTGCATTTCCACTGCAACTATTATAGCTTAACTAGGCGAAAGCTCGTAAACAATGGCGGCGAAAAATACGAGAGTAGATCGAAAAGTAACGCACACTATTTTCTTTTTGGAAACAGTTTAAGGTGGACGTCCAGTAATTTTGCTTCCTATACTTCCAATGGGCAAACTTCTGTACACATTTTCTTCACGCCGCCCCGGTGGCGCAGTGGTCTAAGCGATGGCCTTTGATCATTCGTCCGAACGGGGTCCGGGTTCGAATCCCGGTGAGGCATGGATGTTGTGTTTGTCTTACGGCACTGGCTCTCTCCCTTCCCTGGAACAGTGACCCTAAATTAGGGACGGGCGACTGCTTATAGCCCATTGAGTTGCTCACGGTGGTCGTTAAACCTCCAATCAAAAAAAAAAAAAAAAAAATTTTCTTCACAATTAATGCGTTCCAAAGGATGAAAATTTGAACATAGGTTAAAATAACTTCATATTATAACTTGTAATACAGGGTGTTTCAACGACCACCGTGAGCAACTCAATGGGCTATAAGCAGTCGCCCGTCCCTAATTTAGGGTCACTGGTTCCAGGGAAGGGAGAGAGCCAGTGCCGTAAGACAAACACAACATCCATGCCTGACCGGGATTCGAACCCGGACCCCTTACGGGCGAATGATCAGAGGCCAGCGACCCAATTTCAAAGTAGTATATTTAATAAGGCAAATGTGGGATAGTTACAAAACAAAGAGCCAAGAATGAAGGAAGGTCTAAAGTTTCACTCACCACAATTACAAATGCTTAATGGGACCTCCACCTGTTGCACGGACAACATCAAGCCGATAGCTGAATTCATCCCAAACGCGTTGGAGAGTGTCTTCAGTCACAGAATTTTTCTTGGAATGAATATTACGTTTCGGTGTAGAAGTCGTTGCTTAACCGAGGTTTACCCAGTGTTTTTTGTGTTTGGGATTGTCGTATCATATCCACTTTTCATCACCCGTAACGATTTTCTCGAGGAAAGATTTTCTGTGTTGTTTATTTAACAGATTAAAACACTTCATGACACGCTCATCCTTGTTCCTCTGGCTCTGGTCATGAGGCACCCATTTTCCTTCCTTCTGAATCTTTCTCATTGCGCGTGAGCGATTGGAAATTGTTTGTTGAGTTGTCACCCAGTTGTTCAGCTAGTTCTTTTTGCGTTTGACACGAATCTTCATCCAGCAATGCTTGCAGTTTCTGATGTGCAACCTTCTGCGGGGCGCCGCTACGTTCTCGATTGCTAACATCAAAATCACCTGCTTTAAACCGTCTAAACCAAAACTCACGCGTACTTTTCGATATAATATTCTCCCCCAGAACAGATTGATACACATGCATTTGCAGCACTTTTTCCTTGATGAAATTCGTAACGAATGCAGTCCGTATCGAATAAATGCAGTATCGCTTGCCATCTTTCACATACCCATGTGCAAGTGCGTTTGACTGTTGGGCAAACTTTTGTGTGGCATTTTATACTCTGAACCAGTTACGGTCACATGACAACAACGCGGGGGAATGCCGGATATGAAAATTAGCGGTATACGTCACACAAAAAACGCTTTAAAACTTATTTGTACACCTAATAAAACGTGATGAAATGATTGGCTATTGCTCAGTAAAATATGCCCTTTATTTTTATTGGGGTTTAACAACCACCGCGGGCAACTCAGTGGACTTATAAAGCAGTCACGCATCCCTAATTTTGAACCACTGGTTCCAGGGAAGGAAGAGTGCCAGTGCCGTAAGACAAACACAACATCCATGCCTAA
Organism: Macrothele yani; assembly: GCA_039090855.1. Lineage (NCBI taxonomy): Eukaryota > Metazoa > Arthropoda > Arachnida > Araneae > Macrothelidae > Macrothele > Macrothele yani. The sequence goes on along the minus strand of CM077000.1, from coordinate 15,770,184 downwards.
CCGGGATTCGAACCCGTACCCCTTACGGACGAATGATCAGAGGCCAGCGCCTTAGACCACTGCGCCACCGGGGCGTCAATGTTCAGGTTCCGGCAATGGGTTTGACAATAACGCACCGTTACCCATTTCCGTTACACCGAAATTTTGTACTTGAGATTTACTTTACTACTCTCCGGAAAGTGTGTGTGTGTGTGTGGGGGGGTAATACTGCTTTATTGCATCCCTTGTGACTTCAGATAAAAATTAATGCTATCGTCGCTCTAGTTTCGAGCATAAGTATTATTTGAAAAGCACTGAAGAAATGCAGAGAGAAAAACATAATAGAATTTCAAAACACTTAGAAAGGCACAAAGAAGAATGTTAGATAGATAATATGAGATTATTCATGAGAAGCCTTTTAGCTAAACAGAGTGACCCCATGTTCGTGACTGTTGTTATGTTGCAGAGGATCCACCCCGTCCTGGTGAATCACGGGCTGCCGAAGTCGAAACAATCCACGCCCTCGTAGGAGTAGGTTATCACACCTTGACACGGATCTGATACAAAAGACTAACATGCATTATCCTCCCCTGGAGTCCACGCACAAGCACTCAGCTGATTGTACACCTTTTATTTATGCTCTATTGTGCTTCGTTTCGGAAGCACGCGAGGAGGAACTAAGTGGACAACAGAAAGCACCCATTGATTCCCAAACCATAGACCTATATATCTCCTCAAGAAAAGGTTAGCAGATCTGGGTACAAAGTAACGAACACCACGCAAACCTCACGGTTCCCTTTAAGGTTTTCAACGTGCTTAAACGCAGTTCTCCACCGGAAAGTAAAAGTAATTGTTTGAATTTGCATTTCAATATGGGAGCGGCGTAGAGTTTGTAATAACTGTGAAGCAATTTTTTGCGAATTTACCACCTGGGACACCGGACTGCTAGGCCAGCTCAATTACCGCGTTTCTGGATGGAAAATAAATGTTTAGCTAAAAGTTATACAGCCCTATCAGAATAACATGGCCACCCCCGGAATCACATTGCACCCGCCCAAGCGCGTCACAGAGTGCACGTAACAAGGTCGACCACACGGAGATATAAGCGGCCGGCCAGAACAGATGAGCCATAGTGCGTAACGTGAGCACAATGGGGAAGAGGTAGTGATTTGACGGACGTGCAAAATGGAATGATCATCAGCTACAGCGCCAAGGGTGGAAGCATCTCAGAAACAGCAGACTTCGTGGGCTCTTCGATAGGTGCTGTAGTAAGGGTGTACCAAGAATAGAACGCTGACACACCGAGTACCTCCTGACGTCGTAACTGTGGAGCCCCAAAGGCCATCAGCCCCAGAGGAGAACGTTGCCTACGTCGACTGGTAAAGGGCAATCGACGCGCAACAGTGCAGCAATTGACCACGCAAATGAACGCTGGGGCACCCCGATAACAGTAGAGCGAACCCTGTTGCGCATGGGTCTCCGGAGTCGACGCTGAGTCAAGCCGTCTATGTTAATCCAGGTCCATCGGCGACGACGCTTGCAGTTCGCGTGGGACTACCGTCATTGGTCAGTGGAAGAGTTGGAAAAAGGTGCCTTCTCCGACGAATCCAGGTTTCTACTCCACAGAAGTGACGAGCGGTGGGGGGATTCGCCGTCAGACACACGAGAGCCAACACACGGACACACTGTCAAGTACAGACCAGCAGTGGCAGTGTGTATGTCTGGAGGATGTTTCCCTGTTTTGACCTTGGACCGCTGGTACCACTGGATGAGTCCCTGAACACCAATGGCTACCTGTCCATCCTCGCTGACCACATGCATGCCTTCATGTTGGACGTTTACCCTGGTGGTGATGGTGTCCACCAACAGAACAATGCGCCGTGTCACATCACTAACGGGATGCTTGACTGGTTCCAAGAACACGACAGCGATGACTCCGTTCTCCTTTGGCCGGCGAAATCGTCCGACCTCAATCCCATAGAGCACTTGTGGAACTTTCCGTGCTCTTCTGCAGTCCGACTAGGTACGTGTGCTTCGGTCAACCTTGCAGAGCCTCATTGCGTCCATGCCACGCCGTCTCTCCGCTGTCATCCGAGCCAAGTGTGGTTATTTCCCATTATTAGGTAGGTGATCAGATTATTCTGATACGACCGTGTGTATCCGCATCAGTTACCCCTCAGCCTATGTGATGTACTGCACAGGTCCCAAGACGGGAAAGTTGCAGCGACAGATTTCGTCGGGACAGCTTAATTGAGAAAGCATTCAGCTCCGAAGCAGATGGATACGAGTTCGATTTTCGCCACCAGTAAATGGCCTGTAAGCTATACTGGAGTCCGAACGTAAAATGATTCTCTTACCCGTTGGGTTCTTCGAAAAATGTGTCATGTTCGTTCCACACATCGTCTGGAATTAATGAAAATTCCTTTTTCTGCAGTGAGCTCTCCTCCAAGCGTGGTTTGTCGGCTGACCCGGAAACCTACGATTCTGCCCGAGCCCTTTCTCAAGAGAGGGGGGATATACGTGACATGTGCTGTGTTCGTTCCACACATCGTCTGGAATTGGTCATAATTCCTTTTTCTACAGTGAGCTCTCCTTCAAGCGTGGTTAGTAGGCTGACCCGGAAACCTACTATTCCGTCCCAGCCCTATCTCAAGGGGGGGGGGGATATGCTATGTTCGTTCCACACATCGTCTGGAATTAGTCAGAATTCCTTCTTCTACAGTGAGCTCTCTTTCAAGCGTGGTTCTCGGCTGATCAGGAAACCTACGATTCTGTCCCAGCCCTTTCTCAAGAAGGGGGGGGGTATGCGTGACATGTACTGTGTTCGTTCCACACATCATCTGGAATTAGTCAGCATTCCTTCTTCTACAGTGAGCTCTTCTTCATGCGTGGTTTGTCGGCTGACCAGGAAACCTAGGATTCTGTTCCAGCCCTTTCTCAAGAAGAGTAGGGGGGGGTTATGCGTGACATGTACTGTGTTCGTTCCACACATTGTCTGGAATTAGTCAGAATTCCTTCTTCTACAGTGAGCTCTCCTTCAAGCGTGGTTTGCCGGCTGATCCGAAAACCTGCGATGCCGCCCTGGTGGCGCAGTGGTCTAAGCGATGGCTTCTAATCATTCGTACGAGATGGGTCTGGGTTCGAATCCCCGTGAGGCATGGAGGTTGTCATGGTCTTACGGCACTGGCTCTCTCCCTTCCATGTCACCAGTGACCTTAAATTAGGAAGGGACGACTGCTTATAGCCCTTTGAGTTTTTCACGGTGGTCGTTAAACCTCCAAACAAGAAAAAAACTTTTTTCTTAAGACCAGCGCAACGTTCCCCCGCCCCAAGACAAGCTTCTGGATCATTTACTGCTAAAAACAGACAGTTATAGAAGAAACTTGTGGAGACCTTCATCTAGCAGTGGTCTGATAATGGTTGACGACGATTGTGATGATTTAAAAGCAGACTAATCTTCTGTCTATGAGATAAGATCAGAGAGTATCCAGCCTGGCTGCATAAGTTTGTGATGGCGCAACACAACAAGAAGCGGTTTGTCACAGGTTGACATTGGAACGTGCTACGCATGTGCCGTGAATACGTCTCCCATGCTAATTTTGTTTTCGTTATAGTAGTGTTATGTTCTTGCGAGTGTGATGGTGTTCGTCGCATTTGTCGCATCCGAAAAAACTGATCAACGAATGTGCATCAGATTTTGTCAAAAACTTGACGACACTTGCAAAAACACATACTTAAAGTTAGAGAAAGTCTAAGTATGTGTAGGATTGTATGAGTTGTGCACAATTTTGTGAGTAGTATAAATGTTTTAAAGATGGTTGTGAACGTGTTGAACGGTCTGGGAGGCCCGCAACGAGCAAACGTTAAAACAATGCCGAACTTGTGCGAACAGCTCTGCGGGAAAATCGCCGAATCACAATTCGTGAGTTATCTGAAGACTTCTACATTAGTTTTGGTTCAGTTCAGTCGATTCTTATGGACGATTTGGATATGAGACGCGTTTCGGCCAAATCCGTGCCAAAATTGCTATCAGCTGAGAAACAAGAAAGATGACACCGAATTTTCGGGTGTAATAAGCACGTCTTTTGAATCCGTTCTGACGCAAATTAAATTTATCAAAGCTATTCAAAGTCAATGGAACTGGTATGGAAAGCAATGATATCTGACGGAAGAAAGAAGTTTTTCAATCGGGTTTTTAATCCCTCAGATATTGCTGTAAACGGAATTGTGAGCTTACGAACTCTTAGAAACAGAGATATCGACAAAAATAAGATGCGACTTTACGTCCCCTGGTAGGAAAAACATGCATTATTTTAGGAAGAAAGTATTCTCAAAAGGTTTATCCATATGAGCGGTATCGGTCCAAGAAAAAAAATTTAGTCGAATTTTCAGGAGCCCAGATTTTGCTACAAATACATCAGAAGCAGAAATTAACACTTATGTCCTCTATTGGCCAAACCATTCTTTACCAAACATTAGAAATTATGTGAAAAGTATTTTCCATCAGTATGTGATATAGGAAGATTTTTTCAAATCGGAGTTTTAGGAGCAGAAAACGCAATTTACCTTTGTGCGCCCTAGCGGAAAGTCTATGATTTACTTGAAAATTTTGAATTTATAGGAAAAACATTTCGCATCGGAAACGCCATCCAACCAAGAAGGAATTTTCCAAATCGGACTCCTAGAAGTAGAGATATTGACAAAAATAAGATATACATCTACACCCCTGGCGTAGAAACCATGCATTATTTTAAGAAGAAAATGTTCCTAAAAGGTTTCCCGAGATGAGTAGTATCGGTCAACAAACGACTTTTTTTTTCAGTCGAGATATTAAAGCTCATATTTTGCTGCAAATACATCAGAAGAGGAAATTAAGATTTACGCCCCCTGGTGGCCAAACCATTTTTTACAAAAATTAGAAATTATGTGCAAACGATTTCCCATCAGAAGCTGTATCCGGTGCAGAAATTTTTTCAAATCGGAGATTTAGAAGCAGAGATATAGCGAGAAACGCAATTTACCGTTACGCCTCCTAGCGGAAAGTTTATGAATTACTTGAAAATTTTGAAATTATATGAAAAACATGTCACACGGAAAACACTATCGAACAGAGAAGGAATGCCGCCCCGGTGGCGCAGTGGTCTAAGCGATGGCCTCTGATCATTCGTCCGAACGGGGTCCGGGTTCGAATCCCGGTGAGGCATGGATGTTGTGTTTGTCTTACGGCACTGGTTCTTTCCCTTCCCTGGAACCAGTGACCCTAAATTAGGGACGGGCGACTGCTTATAGCCCATTGAGTTGCTCACGGTGGTCGTTAAACCTCCAATAAAAAAAAAAAAAAAAAAAAAAAAAGGAGAAGGAATTTTTCAAATCGGACGCCTAGAAGTAGAGATATTGACAAAAATAAAATATACATCTACGCCCCCTGGCGGAGAAACTGTGGAATATTTTAGGAAGAAAATATTCCGAAAAAGTTTAACGATGTAAGTGGCATCAGTGCACGGAGGAATTTTTTCAATCGATATTTTAGAAGCTCAGATTTCATGGCAAATACATTAGAAGCAAAATTTAACGACTACGCCCCCTGGTGGCCAAAGTATTCTTTACCAAAAATTCGAAATTATATGCAAAAGATTTTCCATCGGGAAATGTATCCGCTGAAAAAAAAAAATTCAAATCGGAGTTTTAGAAGAAGAGTTACCGGGAAAAATGTAATTTACTTTTACGCCCCCTAGCGGAAAATCTATTCGTAATTTGAAAAAGAAACTATATCTAAAATACTCTTCGACATAAATGGAATCGAAAGATAAAAGATTTTTTTCGATTGGATGTTTAGAAGCAAATATGTGGAATAAAACGTAATTTTGAATTCGACATCATCTGCATTTACGCCCTCTAGCGGTGAAATTGTACATCGTAAAAAAAAAAAAAAAACGAAATAAAGGATCATCATTCGCATATTTCAAGCTTCCGAATGCAAAAAGGAATTTTTCAAATCGGACTAATACTTGCTGAGATACCGTGGGTACAGACTTGTCGGATGGACGGACGGATGGACAAACCGATAACATAAGCACGATTTTTTTTTACAAAAGACGTGCTAAAAACAGGCCCGTGTTTCAACTGCTAGTGACATGCTGGAATACGAGCAAAACGACGAACACTTTTAATAAACTGTCACAACTGGTGATGAATCGTGGGTTTATGGGTATAACCCCGAAACTAAGGCTTAGTCTTCACAGTGGAAGACCCCAAAGTCTCCCAGATCCAAAAAAAAAAAAACACACACAATAGAACCCCGGCAATGTCTAGACCATGCTGACTGTTTTTTTTTTTTTTTTTTTTTTTTTGGATCAGGAGGGAATTGTGCGTGATAAATACGCTTCATCACAGGCTAGAAAATCAACAAGGAATACTACTATCAAGTTTTCCTACGTTTGAGGGACGCAGTTCGTAGTAAAAGGCCAGCACTGCAGTGCAAGAGAGTGGCGAGTGGCAACTCCACCATTATAATGCGCCTGCCGTACATCACAGCTTGTGCAGCAGTTTTTGCTAAGTACCGCATTGCAAAGGTCCGACAGTCACTTTATTAACCGGATTTCACACCCTGGTACTTTTATTTTCATCCCCTAAACCAAATACCACTTGAAAGAAAAAAATATTTCAAGATATTGAAAGGATACAATAGAATAAGACGAAGCAACTGTTTGCTATTTCATAAGATAATTTCAAGATATGCTTCGAGCACTGGAAACAGCGCTGGGCTAAGTTTGCGGCTTCGGAAGGGGACTACTTCGAAGACGATTAAGTTTCAAATCTGTAAGTCTGTTCGCTATTTCAGAAGATGACTTCAAAAAATGCTTCGAGCAGTGGAAACAGCGCTGGGCTAAGTGTGTAGTTTCGGAAGTTGACTACTTCGAAGGCTATAATTTTCAAATCTGTAAGTCTGTTCGCTATTTCAGAAGATGACTTCAAAAAATGCTTCGAGCAGTGGAAACAGCGCTGGTCTAAGTGTGTGGCTTTGGAAGGGGACTACTTCGAAGGCTATAAGTTTCAAATCTGTAAGTCTTTCACTATTTCGGAAGATGACTTCAAAAAATGCTTCTAGTAGTGGAAACAGCGCTAGTCTAAGTGTGTGGCTTTGGAAGGGGACTACTTCGAAGACGATTAAGTTTCAAATCTGTAAGTCTGTTCACTATTTCAGAAGATGACTTCAAAAAATGCTTCGAGCAGTGGAAACAGCGCTGGGCTAAGTGTGTAGTTTTGGAAGTTGACTACTTCGAAGGCTATAATTTTCAAATCTGTAAGTCTGTTCGCTATTTCAGAAGATGACTTCAAAAAATGCTTCTAGCAGTGGAAACAGCGCTGGTCTAAGTGTGTGGCTTTGGAAGGGGACTACTTCGAAGGCTATAAGTTTCAAATCTGTAAGTCTTTCACTATTTCGGAAGATGACTTCAAAAAATGCTTCTAGTAGTGGAAACAGCGCTGGTCTAAGTGTGTGGCTTCGGAAGGGGACTACTTCGAAGACGATTAAGTTTCAAATCTGTAAGTCTGTTCGCTATTTCAGAAGATGACTTCAAAAAATGCTTCGAGCAGTGGAAACAGCGCTGGGCTAAGTGTGTAGTTTTGGAAGTTGACTACTTCGAAGGCTATAATTTTCAAATCTGTAAGTCTGTTCGCTATTTCAGAAGATGACTTCAAAAAATGCTTCGAGCAGTGGAAACAGCGCTGGTCTAAGTGTGTGGCTTTGGAAGTTGACTACTTCGAAGGCTATAAGTTTCAAATCTGTAAGTCTGTTCACTATTTCAGAAGATGACTTCAAAAAATGCTTCTAGCAGTGGAAACAGCGCTGGTCTAAGTGTGTGGCTTCGGAAGGGGACTACTTCGAAGACGATTAAGTTTCAAATCTGTAAGTCTGTTCACTATTTCAGAAGATGACTTCAAAAATTCTTCTATCAGTGGAAACCGCGATGGGCTAAGCGTGTGGCTTCGGAAGAGAACTACTTTAATGGCGATTAAGTTTCAAATCTGTAAGCCTTGCATTCTTGTTCTAGTAAATCCAGTGTGGATATTTTTGACCACACCTTATAATCGTCGCATAGACGTAAGAGCAGCACCTGAGGTTAATCGTTATTAAGGAAACAAATTCGATGTGACAGCTGCAGCCTAAAAATATTTAATCTGTTAGTCATCAATGTGAGAGTTTCGACAAATAATTTTGTAACACGTTTGAATCACTCTCTGAGCTACCTGCTTATTTTTAAGATAATTTTTTCATAATTTCAAAATATATTTAAATTTATTTTCAGTAATTTAGTGAGCAAATATGAAAACGAAATGGGTGATGACATTGAAAAACCTGAATTTTCTTTCCTTCAATATCTTATTTATTTGTTTGCAGCTAAGGTGGATCCACCTAAAAACACTGCCCTATGTTTCCAATGGTAACAACTTCTGTAGACATTTCCTTCGCAATTAATGTATTCCCAAGGATGAAAAGATTAAAGTGGATCCACCTGAGAACTTTGCCCTATGTTTCCAATGGTATAAACGTCTGTAGACATTTCTTTGGCAATTACTGTATTCCCAAGGGTTAAAATATTAAGGTGGATCCACATAAAAACCCTGTGTTTCCAATGATAAAAATTTCTGCAGACATTTTCTCCGCAATTAAGGTATTCCCAAGGATGAAAAGATCAAGATGGAGCCACCTAAAAACTCTGCCCTATGTTTCCAATGGTAAAAACTTCTGTAGACATTTTCTTCTCAATTAATGCATTCCCAAGGATATAAAGATTAAAGTGGATCCACCCCAAAACTCTGCCCTATGTTTCCAATGGTATAAACGTCTGTAGACATTTTCTTCTGGCAATTAATGCATTCCCAAGGATATAAAGATTAAGGTGGACCCACCCCAAAACTCTGCCCTATGTTTCCAATGATAAAAACTTCTGCAGACATTTTCTTCTCAATTAATGCATTCCCAAGGATATAAAGATTAAGGTGGATCCACCCCAAAACTCTGCCCTATGTTTCCAATGGTAAAAACTTCTGTGGACATTTTCTTCTCAATTAATGTATTCCCAAGGATGAAAAGATTAAAGTTGATCCACCTGAGAATTATGCCCTATGTTTCCAATGGTAAAAACTTCTGCAGACATTTTCTTCTCAATTAATGCATTCCCAAGGATATAAAGATTAAGGTGGACCCACCCCAAAACTCTGCCCTATGTTTCCAATGGTAAAAACTTCTGTAGACATTTTCTTCTCAATTAATGCATTCCCAAGGATATAAAGATTAAAGTGGATCCACCCCAAAACTCTGCCCAATGTTTCCAATGGTAAAAACTTCTGTGGACATTTCTTTCTCAATTAATGTATTCCCAAGGATGAAAAGATTAAAGTTGATCCACCTGAGAATTATGCCCTATGTTTCCAATGGTAAAAACTTCTGCAGACATTTTCTTCTCAATTAATGTATTCCCAAGGATATAAAGATTAAGATGGATCCACCTAAAAACTCTGCCCTATGTTTCCAATGGTAAAAACTTCTGTAGACATTTTCTTCTTGATTAATGCATTCCTAAGGATATAAAGATTAAGGTGGATCCACCCCAAAACTCTGCCCTATGTTTCCAATGGTAAAAACTTCTGCAGACATTTTCTTCTCAATTAATGCATTCCCAAGGATATAAAGATTAAGGTGGATCCACCCCAAAACTCTGCCCTATGTTTCCAATGGTAAAAACTTCTGTAGACATTTTCTTGGAAATCAATGTATTCCCAAGGATGAAAAGATTAAGGTCCAGGGTGACAAAATTCTCAAGCTTTCTGATATTATCTGCTTTAACATTCATGTCATAGGGTATTTGCACCAATAAACGAATTTTTATAGAACATATCAAATTACGCGTCAGTAAAAAACATTTTCATCACATGCAGTATTTTTAAAGTTCTGCAATAGGGAAAGTTACTTTCTGATTTCCCCGCGTGTAATTGAAAGTTACTGTCAGTTTTGAAAATCCTCGAGTTCTAAAATATTTTATTACACCCGGTAACCCCTCCTTTCTCAAGCAATGGATTACGCAACGGAGTGTAAATTACAAATGAAGCCTTTGATAGAGACGAACTAGGGATTTTGATGACAGAGACAAACTCTAAAATTCCACCGGTACCTTCTGCTCATTTATTTACATCACGTATTGAAAACATTTTCAATGCAGTACTTTTATAGTTCTTCAATAGGGAAAGTTGCTTTCTGATTTCCCCTCGTACAATTAAAAGTTACTGTCATTTTTGAAAAACCTCGAGTTCCAGAATATTTTGTTACACCCTGCAAACCCCCCTCCCTTCCTCAAGCAATGGATATGGTAACGGAGTGTAAATTACAAACTAAGCCTTTCTCCTTAATGATAGGGACACACTTTCTAAAATTCCACCGGTAACGTTTGCTCATTTGTTTACATCATGTACTGAAAATATTTTCAATACAAGTAGTACTTTTAAAGTTCTTCAATACGGAAAGTTACTTTCTGATTTCCTCGCGTGTAATTGAAAGTTACTGTCAGTTTTGAAAAACCTCGAGTTCCAAGGTATTTTGTTACACCCTGCAACCTATCTTCCCTGAAGCAATTGATTTAGTAACGGAGTGTAAATTACAAATTAAACCTTTCTCCTTAATGATAGATACCTCTCTAAAATTCCACCGGTACCTTTTGCTCATTTGTTTACATTTCCGGAAAACGTGAAACGAATGGTTGAAAGAATTTCACTGAAAGGGTGTTATCATTGATTAAAAAAACAACAACAAAAAACAATCTCCAACGTGCTTGCCTTTCATTTTCTCTTTGTTTTGGGGTTCCTTTCTTTAAGAAATAAACAAAACCACCAACAAAGTTAATTATAGTGGAAATGCATTTCAGATGACCTAAGAGCTACTTTGAAATGCAAGACAGAAAAAAAATTAACTGATGCTAAATAGTAGGTGAGTAAGTAAAACAATGGCAGGTAGTACAGATCCATGCGAATCACAAGAAAAATAAGAGAAACGGGCCACAATAATTGCATTTGAGAACACTGGTTTAATGAGCAGCTTCTATTTTCTCCGTGAATTTTTCGAAAATCTCTTTCGTAGTATTGATTTTGAGGTCCATTTTTTCAATCAAATATTCTTCATAGCCTTACCTTAACAGAGATCAAAAAAAAAAAAAAAAAATCCGCTTGTCATTTAATGTTTTCCCTCTAGCTGTCAGAATAGCGCTTGCGGCTAAGTCTTCGCGCAGCTGCAGCAAAAACGTATTTGTAGTACAAGAATGGAAAAAAAGAAAATGAAATAAATAAAAACAAAATATCACGCTGGTTGCCAACCTGTTACAGAGAGAGGGATTCAGAACGTGCGGAGGAAGGAAATTGTTTTTGCTAAAAGAACACCAGCGTTTCGCGTGAGAAAGAAGAGCTCTAATGATTTAATGAGACTCGTTTTGCTCTCAAACAAAATAGAAGACTCGGCAGTATTTAGACAGCTTATTTTTTTTATGCCCCTTTCGTGACAATGGAACGATTAAAAATATCTGGAGCTGCTACTAGGTTTCGGGTATAAATGGGCGAGGGATAAAAATGAATTCTTTATTTATATCGCCTTTCTGATTGCGGACGAGATATCTGCAGCGTTGAGTATTAACAAATGATTTTGTTTTTCCTTCTGAAGCTCACGTCGACGAAGAAATTTGTGTTCCTTTCGTTAAATTGGGCTTATAAAGGGAAATTACTCGGGTATGGAGTCGATAGTCAGAGCGCATCATTTTTGACGTGTATAATTGGAAGGTGATGAAATGGAGAAATGAATGTAAGCAAAAAAAGGGAAGGTCGGATGTAGGGGGAAAAATAAATGATGAGAAATTGAAGTTGCTCAATTAAGTGCGAAATGAAGAAGAAAGAGGAGAAAATGATAAACTGAACTACTTCTGAAAGTTTCACACAGGAGAATATCCAAAAACTTTCTCTTTATTTATTTATTTATTTATTTATAAATGTAAGCAAAAAAGGGAAGGTAAGATGTGGGGGAAAAAGTAAATGATGAGAAATTGAAGTCGCTCAATTAAGTGCGAAATGAAGAACAAAGAGTAGAAAAATGATAAACTGAACTACTTCTGAAAGTTTCACACAGGAGAATATCCAAAAGCTTTCTCTTTATTTATTTATTTATTTATTTATTTATTTATTTATTTAAGATGTAAGCAAAAAAGGGAAGGTCAGACGTGTGGTGAAAAAGCAAATGATGAGAAATTGAAATTGCTCAATTAAGTGCGAAATAAAGAAGAAAGAGAAGAAAAATGATAAACTGAACTACTCCTGAAAGTATCACACAGGAGCATATATGAAAACTTTCTCTTTATTTAATTATTTATTTATAAATGTAAGCAAAAAAGGGAAGGATATATATAGGGGGGAAGCAAATGATGAGAAATTGAAATTGCTCTATTAAGTGCAAAAGGAAGAAGAAAGAGAAAAAAATATTAAACTGAACTACTGAAAGTCTCACACAGGAGCATATCCAGAAACTTTCTCTTTATTTATTTATTTATAAATGTAAGAAAAAAAAAGGAAGGTTAGATGTGGGGTGCGAAAACAGCAAAGGGTGAAAAATTGAAGTTGCTCAACTAAGTGCAAAAGGAAGAAGAAAGAGAAAAAAATTATAAAATGAACTACTGCTGAAGTCTCACAACGAAGCACATCCAGAAAGCTTTCTCTTTATTTATTTATTTATATAGGCTAATAAAACGGTGATGACATTTTCCCTACAACCCCCCCCCCTCTTTTCTGGGTTTAAGCCTACCATCAGGGCCGTAGTAAGGTCCCAGGACCAGGGGGAAGAAGAGTCATATGGCGGATGGGGGGGGGGGGGGGCATAGGTGTGCGCTCGGGAGGTGCAGGGGTGCAAGTGCATCCCCTTAGCCCTTGCATTTGGCACGGCAAATCTGCAAAACTTGGGAGAAATTCATATTTTTGCCAATTATTTGTAAATTAAAAACATTAATATTATGACTTACCAGCAGAAGAATATTGCGTTGTACCAAGCCCTTCGCTTTACGCTTCCTGTATTTTTATCCCTTTGCCAACATTAGATCAGAATACCGAGCAATCAGAAAGTTAGCAAGGCTGATATTTTTTTTACTTATTTACAGATAATGGATGAGTTATGATTTAAATATGTTGTTTTTTTTTAAGTTTCCACTTTTACTAGTTTTTTTGTTTTTTTTTTTAATTTCTGCTTTTACTGCTTTTACTTAATCTCAGTATCTAGTTGCTCGCGTGAAAGGAGCTTCTCAAAACTTTCACTTGTGAAGACAAAAACTGCGTTCTACTGTGACCAGGGGGGAAGGTTCAAACTAGGCGCACTAGGCACGTGCCTAGGGCCCCACAGCTTGAAAGGCCCCGAAAACGATTGCATTGCCAGTTTTGTTTTGGATCCTTACGCTTCTGTTTCTGATAACTATAGTGCAGGTATAAAAAAACCTCACGTATCTCTTTGGCAAAAGAAAAAGTGCAAACCTCAATTTTCCGATGAAAATAATAAGAAACAAGTTAATCAAATCATGCAATGTATTGATTATGATACGCTTTCCAGCATACCAGAAATCATTACTCAAGGTATTACTCAAGTTATGAGGATAATAGCTGTGAAATAAATCTCGGTCCTGTGCCCTGAACTTTGACTCCATTTCGATGATATTCAAAAGAATTGGTTCAGTATACCTCCGGAACAACATACTAAAGTTTTGTCGCAATAGAAGCATTTTTACTCAAGTTATGAGGATAATGGCTGTGAAATAAATCTCGGTCCTGTGCCCTGAACTTTGACTCCATTTCGATGATATTCAAAAGAATTGGTTCAGTATACCTCCGGAACAACATACTAAAGTTTTGTCGCAATAGAAGCATTTTTACTCAAGTTATGAGGATAATGGCTGTGAAATAAATCTCGGTCCTGTGCCCTGAACTTTGACTCCATTTCGATGATATTCAAAAGAATTGGTTCAGTATACCTCCGGAACAACATACTAAAGTTTTGTCGCAATAGAAGCATTTTTACTCAAGTTATGAGGATAATGGCTGTGAAATAAATCTCGGTCCTGTGCCCTGAACTTTGACTCCATTTCGATGATATTCAAAAGAATTGGTTCAGTATACCTCCGGAACAACATACTAAAGTTTTGTCGCAATAGAAGCATTTTTACTCAAGTTATGAGGATAATGGCTGTGAAATAAATCTCGGTCCTGTGCCCTGAACTTTGACTCCATTTCGATGATATTCAAAAGAATTGGTTCAGTATACCTCCGGAACAACATACTAAAGTTTTGTCGCAATAGAAGCATTTTTACTCAAGTTATGAGGATAACGGCTGTGAAATAAATCTCGGTCCTGTGCCCTGAACTTTGACTCCATTTCGATGATATTCAAAAGAATTGGTTCAGTATACCTCCGGAACAACATACTAAAGTTTTGTCGCAATAGAAGCATTTTTACTCAAGTTATGAGGATAATGGCTGTGAAATAAATCTCGGTCCTGTGCCCTGAACTTTGACTCCATTTCGATGATATTCAAAAGAATTGGTTCAGTATACCTCCGGAACAACATACTAAAGTTTTGTCGCAATAGAAGCATTTTTACTCAAGTTATGAGGATAATGGCTGTGAAATAAATCTCGGTCCTGTGCCCTGAACTTTGACTCCATTTCGATGATATTCAAAAGAATTGGTTCAGTATACCTCCGGAACAACATACTAAAGTTTTGTCGCAATAGAAGCATTTTTACTCAAGTTATGAGGATAATGGCTGTGAAATAAATCTCGGTCCTGTGCCCTGAACTTTGACTCCATTTCGATGATATTCAAAAGAATTGGTTCAGTATACCTCCGGAACAACATACTAAAGTTTTGTCGCAATAGAAGCATTTTTACTCAAGTTATGAGGATAATGGCTGTGAAATAAATCTCGGTCCTGTGCCCTGAACTTTGACTCCATTTCGATGATATTCAAAAGAATTGGTTCAGTATACCTCCGGAACAACATACTAAAGTTTTGTCGCAATAGAAGCATTTTTACTCAAGTTATGAGGATAATGGCTGTGAAATAAATCTCGGTCCTGTGCCCTGAACTTTGACTCCATTTCGATGATATTCAAAAGAATTGGTTCAGTATACCTCCGGAACAACATACTAAAGTTTTGTCGCAATAGAAGCATTTTTACTCAAGTTATGAGGATAATGGCTGTGAAAT
Organism: Macrothele yani; assembly: GCA_039090855.1. Classification (NCBI taxonomy): domain Eukaryota; kingdom Metazoa; phylum Arthropoda; class Arachnida; order Araneae; family Macrothelidae; genus Macrothele; species Macrothele yani. The sequence goes on along the minus strand of CM077000.1, from coordinate 15,754,924 downwards.
AAATCTCGGTCCTGTGCCCTGAACTTTGACTCCATTTCGATGATATTCAAAAGAATTGGTTCAGTATACCTCCGGAACAACATACTAAAGTTTTGTCGCAATAGAAGCATTTTTACTCAAGTTATGAGGATAATGGCTGTGAAATAAATCTCGGTCCTGTGCCCTGAACTTTGACTCCATTTCGATGATATTCAAAAGAATTGGTTCAGTATACCTCCGGAACAACATACTAAAGTTTTGTCGCAATAGAAGCATTTTTACTCAAGTTATGAGGATAATGGCTGTGGAATAAATTTCGCTCCTGTGCCCAGACCTTTGACCTTATTTCGATTATATTCGACAGAACCTGTTCAGTAACATCCGGAAACCACATGATAAAGTTTTGTCGCAATCGAAGCATATTTGCGTACGTTATGACGCATAAGGGCGATAGAATGCATCCCACTCCTATGTCCAGGCCTTTGACTCCATTTCGCCCATTTTTAGTAGCGTTCGTCGCCAGGTTATCCCCTGCCACATACTACAGTTTCATCGAAATCGAACCATTTTTACGCGAGTTATCGTGAGAACAGACAGACAGACGGACAAAGCTTTAGCATATACGCTTCTTCAACCTACGGCTGGAAAGCGTAAAAAATGCTTTCAACAAACTCTTCACATTCTCGCTTTCCCACTGACTGATAAATTCTTACTGTTCAAGTGTTTTGCTCCATGGCATTCGTCTATGCCACGGACGGCTGAATCTCTTCGATTTAGGTACCATAGGTAAACTCCTCCGCGGAAACACATCCATCCTTTTTTACGCTTTCCAACCGTAGGTTGAAGAAGCGTATATGCTCCAGCTTTGTCCGTCTGTCTGTCCGCACGATAACTCGCGTAAAAATGGTTCGATTTCGATGAAATTTTAACATGTGGTAGGAGACAACTGGGGACGAACCCTATGGAACTTTATTCACCTCGCATTGCATCATGGGAAATCTTTTCCGTGGCCGCGGACCAACAAAAGTTTGTTTACATTCGTTTTCCCATTGCTTAACATGGCGTTACGTTGCAGGGGATCAGGAAAATCGTGATATTTGTAAATTTATTGTCTAATTTTAACAGACAGTAGATGAACTTCGTGTTACAAGCGATATTCGTATGGAAGTAGACATCCGTCATACATAACATGATATGCAACTTGTTCATGAACCACCTTTGACGAAATGATGAAGACCACTTCTACATTTAATCAAATTAAAAACGGTATTTACAATTTAAAACATATGATAGATAAAAAACACTAGATCTTTCGATCACGCTAGTGATCTTCATCAGGTCACCCACCCAATGGTAGCTTGTATATTCACCATTATAGAGGTATTTGCTGTAATGACGATGTACCTTCTCTCCTCCCACGAACATGGACTGCTCTACTTGAACATTACGGAAGTAATAATTACAGCGGAATTATTAATACTTGTGTAACCAGGGCCGGATGGATTTTTTTGCGGGGCCCGGGGCGAAATTTCATTGCTTGCACTTGGAAATAAATCTCATATTTTAATAAAGTCGTTACGTGAAAGATGTCCGTAAAGAACACACAGGATGTGAAACCCACAAATTTGCCTGTGACGTTGACGAATTCGCATCCCTCCGCGCTCCGGAGCTGAATGCTTTACCGATTAAGGTACACGGACGGAATTTATCTCTGTAACGTTTCCTTTTTGACATGTGCTTCACCACTGTAATACTTCAAAACGAAAACTATCGTAAAGACAAAATGATTATCTCAAAGAAGCATTTGCTTTAAGCTCACGAAAAAGACCAGAATATGCATTGAAAGTTCAGAGAGAGAGAGAGAGAGAAAACTGTTAAAATCTACGATTTTCTTTCCGAGAAGATGGGGTTGAGGTTGTGTTTTCACTTATTGTATAAAAACTGCTTCACAAAATGACAAAAAGCTACGTGCGTAGCGAAAAATTTTGGATTGCGAAGTTTTAGTGTTAAAATAATAAATTCGTATAAATAGTTTTTTTCTCCTGATACATGTTTTAGTGATTGACTTTTAATGCAAAATGGAGTAACTGACAAATTAGTGACTTTTTAAACTTCTATACGAGCTCATATGTGTTTTTTTAAAGAAAAATTCCATTAATGTTTTTAAAGTCACTGAATCAATGGCCTCCACGTGTTGCTCGAAGCCAACTTTGATATTGATCTTTTTAATTTTATTTAAATTTAAGTATCTAGTTTGCACGCAAATTGTTAAATTCACTGACGGAAAAAAATCCCAACACCAAGAAGGGGTTGTGTTAGATAAACGACAGTTGGTAGGCGGTGAGAGTACATCTGTAAGATGACGTCTATGCAAATTTCGCGCTCGGCGCATACGTGTGGCTCTAGTAGCGCCCCTCGGAACATGCAAAGCAGGTTTGCTGTAAATACGCGCTGTAACGTTCGTGAGCGTTAGTTATCGTTGAGATTCGACGTAGTTTCTTGATGTTAGTCAAGAATGCCTTTAAGAAGACGAAGAAGCCATTATCAACAGCTCACGGAGTTTGAACGAGGTCGTGTAATAGGGCTACGAGAAGGTGGATTTTCGTTCCGCAATATTGCAGAACGACTTGGCAGGAATGTAGCCACTGTGCATGATTGTTGGCAGCGGTGGTCAAGGGAAGGTACTGCCTCAAGAAGACCGGGTTCCGGCTGGCCACGTGGCACTTCTGAGAGGGAAGACCGCCGTGTACGGCGTATGGCCGTAGCGCATCGTACCGCGTCTGCGGCAGCAATTCGAGCTGCAGTTGCCACCACAGTGACACAACGAACTGTTACAAATCGGTTACTTGAAGGACAGCTCCGAGCCAGACGCCCTGTAGCGTGCATTCCACTTATTCCAAACCACTGCCGTTTGCGACGTCAGTGGTATCAAGCTAGAGCTCATTGGAGGACGGAGTGGAGATCTGTTGTGTTTTCTGATGAAAGCCGGTTCTGCCTGGGTGCCAGTGATGGCCGTGTGTTGGTTAGAAGGAGGCCAGGTGAGCGCCTGCAACCAACCTGTCTGCGGCCGAGACACACTGGACCTACACCTGGAGTTATGGTCTGGGAAGCAATTTCCTATGACAGCAGGAGCACTCTCGTGGTTATCCCACGCACCCTGACGGCACAGTTGTACGTCGGTCTGGTGATTCAACCTGTTGTGCTGCCATTCATGAACAGCATTCCAGGGGGTGTTTTCCAACAGGATAACGCTCGCCCGCATACCGCTGTTGTAACCCAACATGCTCTACAGAGTGTCGACATGTTGCCGTGGCCTGCCAGATCCCCAGATCTGTCACCAATCAAGCACGTATGGAACATCATTGGACGACAACTCCAGCGTCACCCGCAACCAGCATTAACCGTCCCTGTATTGACCGACCAAGTGCAATAGGCATGGAACTCCATTCCACAAACTGACATCCAGCACCTGTACGACACAATGCATGAACTTTTGCGTGCTTGCATTCAACATTCTGGCGGTTACACCGGTTATGAATGTACCAGCATTTCACATTTAAAATGGGTCTTCTCGCGCTTACAATAAGCTGTGGTCTTGAAACCTTAATCGATTAAATATGTTACCTATACAAATGTGTTGCTGCCATTTCATTCCTCTACAACTATTTTTTCGTGGTGTTGGGATTTTTTTCCCGTCAGTGTGTATATAAAAGCAAGGGCCACAAAATTATGAAATTAAATTTGCGATTTCATGAATTCGGAAAATATCAAGGTCGTTACAATAATCACTTGAAATCAACAAATCTCCGTATTTGTACGGCGAAGGGCGATAACCTATTCGAAAACCGAGGGATTGGAAACAAACAAACAAAAAAACTTAAAAAAAAAAAAAAGAAACATCTTTTTAAGAGCCGCGCACCCGAAAACTTACACGCAAAAAATAATAATTGTAAAACATTCTAACTTAATTTTTTTTTCTTAAACTGCGGGGCCCCTGAAAGGTGCGAGGCCCGGGGCGACCGCCCCTGTTGCCCCTATGGTCCAGCCGGCTCTGTGTGTAACATAATTTTGACTCTCCTCGTTCGCAGTCCTGTTACCCGTCTCTCTCTATGTCTCTCTCTCTCTCTCTGTTCACAACTTTCGTGAGCATGCGCTCTAACCATTACTTGGGTCATCAAAAATCTCTATATATTGCGTGTACCCGATGTCATTAGGTGAGTGACCTGATGAAGATCACTAGTGTGATCGAAAGATCTAGTGTTTTAATCTATCATATGTTTTAACTTGTAAATACCGTTTTTAATTTGATTAAATGTAGAAGTGGTCTTCATCATTTCGTCAAAGGTGGTTAATGAGCAAGTTGCATATCGTGTTATGTATGACGAATGTCTACTTCCATACGAATATGTCTAATTTTTGCTTATCGTATTGTTGTGCTAACAAATCCTGCCACCTAAATTGTATTGAGGAAGGAATAACTTTCCTGAATTTTCCTCTGAAAAGGACGAAATTGTTAAAGGAATGGCTATGTAAAATGAAACGCGATAATTTCCATCCTTTTGGTTATTATGAGGCTACCAATCAATGGCAGTTGAAATCTCGTAGTGTTTTTTCGAATTTCAAAAACAAAAAAAGGGGGGGGGGGGCGGAGGAGAAAATTGATCAAATATTTGAATTGGTAAATTACGAATAAAGTTCTACGTTCTTTCCCCAATGAACAAAACAAATACATCTATATTTTTTCTTTTATTTAATGTTTCGTAATTTAATTTTTAAGCAGATTGCTTAGCATGGGAACCCTATAGTTTGTTTTCATATGACGTATTAGCCTGGGCTTCTGTTTTGTTTTGCGAAAAAAGGTTCCCAAAGTTTGTGTTTCAGATGCTTCACCAATGTCTGTCAATAAGAACATGAAAATTTAACATACCGTGTACGTGAAATGCTACATTAGAAACTTTATGATGACTAATGGCGATGTTCGATGTTCTCTTGGCCGCCCCGGTGGCGCAGGACTCTGATCATTCGTCCGTAAGGGGTCCGGGTTCGAATCCCGTCAGGAATGGATGTTGTGTTTGTCTTACGGCACTGGCTCTCTCCCTTCCCTGGAACCAGTGACCCTAAATTAGGGACGGGAGACTGCTTATAGCCCATTGAGTTGCTCACCGTGGTCGTTAAACCACCAATCAAAAAAAAAAAAAAAAAAAAAAAAAAGATGATCTTTTGCATCGTGGGAAATAAACGCCAAAAACAAAATTGTTTTGGTATATTTTTGCAACCTTAATTTGTTCTTAAAAGAAATTAATTTCTTCTTCTTCGCCCTGTAGCCTATTAATTCGTTAGCGGACTTCATGACGTTAAGATTGTGAAAATTAGCTAAGAGTAAGGGATTATCAAATTACGAAAACATTGAAACAGCAGCCAAGTTGGTCAGCAGAAATCCACTTCTGACGTCACATGCATAAGTTTCATTAAGAATGGGCGAAATGTGATCAAAGGTCAGGGATCCATTCCATCGACCTTAAGCGTCATAAATTACGTAAAACGCTTCGATTGCGACAAAACTTTATCATGTTGTTCCGGAGATATACTGAACCGGTTCTGTCGAATTTCATTGAAATGAGATCAAAGGTCAGGGCACAGGAGCGAGATTTGTTGCACAGCCATTATCGTCATAACTTGAGTAAAAATGCTTCTATTGCGACAAAACTTTAGTATGTTGCTCCTCAGGTATACTGAATTAATTCTGTTTAATATCATCGAAATGGGGTCAAAGGCCAGGGCACAGCAGCGAGGTTTATTCCATAGCCATTTCCCTCATAACTCGACTAAAAAGCTTCTATTGCGACAAAACTTTTCATGTTGTTCTGGATGGTATACTGAACCAATTCTGTTTAATATCATCGAGCCGCCCCGGTGGAACAGTGGTATAAGCGCTGGCTTATGATCATTCGCCCGTGAAGGGACCGGGTTCGAATCCCGGTGAGGCATGGATGTTGTGTTTGTCTTACGGCACTGGCTCTCTCCCTTCCCTGGAACCAGTGACCCTAAATTAAGGACGGGTGACTTCTTATAGCCCATTGAGTTGCTCACGGTGGCCGTTAAACCTTCAATCCAAAAAAAAAAAAAAAATTGATATCATCGAAATGGGGTCAAAGGTCAGGGCACAGGAGCAAGACATATTTTACAGCCATTATCCTCATGACTTGACTAAAAATGCTGCTCTTGCAACAAAATGTTAGTACGTTGTAACATTTAGTACTAAACCAATTCTGTTTAATATAATCGAAATGGGGTCAAAGTTCAGATCACAGGAGAGAGATTTATTCCACAGCCTCATAACTTGAGTAATGATTCCTGGTATGTTGGAAAGCGTATCATAAATCAATGCATTGCATGATTTTACTAACTTGTTTAAACCTGCGTTATGCACTCCCATTGTTGTAGCAACCCTGCTCACGCCTATGAAGGGGGAGGGGTTGCTCTGCACTGTAAAAATTAAGTGTTGTGAATTCACGGAAAATTTCTGAAAATAACGTGCAGCAAATTTGCCGGTAACTGCCGTCTCTTAAACGAAATTTCAGTTTTTAAAAGTGCCCGTTTTTTTAACTTCCGTATTTTCACAGATTTTCCGTAGTCAGTAATTCCGTTTATTTCAGAAAAGTCTGTTTCAAGTTTTTCCTTATTTAGACAGAAATTTCCCAAAGTCCAATATGCAGAATATTTCAGACCTTATGCGTGAGAATCCGTCTGCTCTACTGGTGGGGATCGAGCCAAGACCGTTTGGGATTGAAGTCGGGCGTCTTATCCACTGATCCAAAAAGTCACAGGAATCGGACTCACGTTCAAGGCAAAACTAATTAGGCAGCGACGAATCTTTTTTTTTTTTTTTTTTTTTTTTATTAATGCAAGTGATTTAGTCATTTTATTTTCTGTTGGAGCTTATTATTTTTTAGAAGACGTTTGTAATAATTTTATTTTTTCTGTCGGAGGTCTCATTACAAATTAGGCGTAATTTTTCGAAGCAACAGAATGATTTGAAATTCGAGATCTTTTTTCAACTGACGATAACTTTCAAATATATATCTTTAAAGTGGTTCCACCTAAAATCTCTGCCTTATGTTTCCAATGGTGAAACTTCTATACATAATTTTCTTGCCAAGGATGAAAATTTGCACATCGATAAAACCAACTTTAAGTTATAGCATGGGATACTGAATACTTGCTGAAACATAACCATAATTATATTAAAAATCAATCATTTTTCTTTGAGTAATGTTCAGACCTGTTAACAGATGGCACGACATGTACGTTGATGACGTCACTCAACAAACGAATGTTGGATTGCTTAATTATGGTTATGTTTCAGCAAGTATTAAGTATCCCATGTTATAACTCAAAGTTAGTTTTATGGATGGACAAATTTTCATCCTTTGGAATACATTAATAATTGCGAAGAAATTATGTAAAGAAGTTTTACCATTGAAAACATAAGGTAGAGATTTTAGGTGGAACCACTTTAAGTGAAGGTGCAATGCACTGTTTATAACATTATTTCACAAAACTCCTAAATATAAAACATTACTCTTGATAGCTATATAGCTTTGTCTTAAGAACACGACAGACTGATACATAGATATCGCAGAATCACCCGTTCAAAAATTAAGTACCCAGTTTCTTACGCTAACACAACATATAATAGTTAGCGCACAAAATGGGGAAGAGGAGAAGAAATATCCTGTGCCACAGTAACCAAACTTCATGCGGTTATCCACAATATCCGATCTCGCAACGAAACTTCAAAATCAAATACTTCGACAGACTATTGAAATTTAACACTAGTACCTGAAATGTTTCGTCATATGGATACGGAAGAAGTGAGAACGGAGTTTTTCCGTTAGCGTACCCATACAAAAGCAATTGGAGAAAGGTTTTTGAAAATTCAGAATTTTCCTTTAACACATCTTGAAAACGGTAATTTATTGTTAATAGAAAGGAATAGCGGAAACGTTTTTGAAAATTCAGAATTTTCCTTTAACACATCTTGAAAACGGTAATTTATTGTTAATAGAAAGGAATTGCGGAAAGATTTCTGAAAATTCAGAATTTTCCTTTCACACATCTTGAAAACGGTAATTTATTGTTAATAGAAAAGAATTGAGGAAAGGTTTCTGAAAATTCAGAATTTTCCTTTAACACATCTTGAAAACGGTAATTTATTGTTAATAGAAAAGAATTGAGGAAAGGTTTCTGAAAATTCAGAATTTTCCTTTAACACATCTTGAAAACGGTAATTTATTGTTAATAGAAAAGAATTGCGGAAACGTTTTTGAAAATTCAGAATTTTCCTTTAACACATCTTGAAAACGGTAATTTATTGTTAATAGAAAGGAATTGCGGAAAGATTTCTGAAAATTCAGAATTTTCCTTTAACACATCTTGAAAACGGTAATTTATTGTTAATAGAAAGGAATTGCGAAAAGGTTTCTGAAAATTCAGAATTTTCCTTTAACACATCTTGAAAACGGTAATTTATTGTTAATAGAAAGGAATTGAGGAAAGGTTTCTGAAAATTTTCTGTCATTTGACGGAAAAGGTTGTATCAGAAATATGCTTCGTTAATTTACGAAAGGTATGACGGAAAGTGGCTCGTGAATCGCAGAATTTTTTTTACAGTGTAGGACTGTAGGTTTAACTACACACTCTATTTTTCTACTAATACAGACGCAAGTTTTGTTTTGCTTTCAATCTCCCTTTATTAATTTACTTCAATAGCGAATAATCATGCCCAAAACTAAAAACAATTGGATAAAACACAAATTATGGAATAAAAAAGGGGAAAGAAGACAGAACTCTTTTAAAATACTATACCGTGCAAAGTAATTGGGACAAGCTATTTTATTCTCAGAATTGTAATGTGATCGCCAGTTGATGTCGGAAACCCACGTAAACCGGTTTTATCAGCTGTGAGGTGGTGTGACTGTTAGAACTTGATAGTAAGAATGTGGTTTGGCCGGTTTTAAACAGGAAATAGGCACTTCAGCTTCAGTTGTGAGCTTTCGTGTGTGACAGGTGGATGTCAGTTTTGCTCTCTGCGAGTGTGTGTTGCTTTCGTGTATTGAAAAATGGATATTTCCCCAATGAACCGTGCAAAAAGTAATTGCTCTGAAGGATCACACTTCTATGACAGTGAGAGATATCGCTTCTGCAGTTGGTGTAGGCAAATCAAGTGTATCTAGACTGCTTACGCGATACAATGCATCTGGATCATCGTCTCCAAAAAGGGGAGGTAAATGTGGAAGAAAACGAAAAACAACTTCACGAACCGATAAATATCTAATCAGAAATAGTAAAATGAATCCAAAAAAACCAAGCACCAACCTTTAAAGAGATTTATTGGCTAGTGGTTGTGATGTTAGTGATTCAACTCTACACCGTAGGCTTCTGGAAGATGGCCGGAAGGCAAGAACACCAACGAAAAAACAATATTTGAATGCGAAAATGAAGATAAAACGTTTAGCGTGGGCCAAAAAATATAAATCATGGACTGCTGACGACTGGAAAAAGGCAATTTTCAGTGATGAAACTCATTTATTTGTGCAGGGTTACCAAGCAAATGTCGTTAGACGAAGCAACTGTGAACCCTTAAGACCTGAGCATGTCAAACAAACTGTAAAACACCCTCTGAAACAGATGTTTTGGGGTTTTTTCACATCAAATGGCTCTGGAAGCTTATTTCCTGTTCAAGGTATGATGAATTCAGCCAAGTACGTAGAAATATTACAGCGTAGGATTGTTCCATTCTTGCAAACTTTTGACGGGACATTTCAACATGACTTGGCCCCATGTCACAATTCGAAATTGATCAAGAATTTTATGCTGGAAAATCAAATTCATTTGCTTGATTGGCCTGGAAATTCACCAAACTTAAATCCCATTGTGGAATATTTTGAAGAGACGTTTAGGTAAAATGGACTGTACAACCAAAGAACGCATGATAACGAATGCTATAAAAGTGTGGTTCCACGATTATAAAGTCAAAAATATGTGCACTCAATTAGTGGAGTCAATCCCAAAACGAATTCAAGAGGTCATTTCTGCTAAAGGAGGACATACTTCATACTATTACAGGTATTTATCAGTGTATATCAAGGCATAGAATGATATAAAGGCATAGTTTTGGAAAAAAGAAAGATTTTTTACTTTGTTCGAATTAATTTGCACAGTATAGTACATAAAAAAATTGCATTCTTTGAATCTGCTTGACACTGCACGTTTGGAGTCAAAATAACTCCCAACTGGCGTGATTAGTTTTTCGTTTACTGTTCTAGCCTGCATCACGATGAAGATTCGTGGATCCTCGCAATGGCTTCAGTCATCAACTGACGTCATACTTCAACTTTCAACTCCTCCTCTTCGGTTTTACTTTTTTCTCCATCTTTAGTCGGACATTCTCCTTCGCTGTGCAGCTACTCCTTACCGTGGTCAGTAGCCATACCCTTTTTCCTTCTCAAAACCCAAAAGCACAAGAATCCATACAAAAACAACTCTTTTCTTCAGCTCAAGCATCGTAACACCACTCCTACTGGACGAAAAATAATGAACGAGAAGATGTATGTTGAGAACTCTTCCTCTCGCCCGCACGTGCTATGATGTGTCTGCCCCGCAGGACGCACATGAGACAAAGGCGATAGCAGTAAGAGCTCCTGCCAGTGTAGTATAGTGGACAGCACTCTGAGCTCCGGAGCCGAGAGTTGTGGGTTCGAATCCCGCCCCTGGCATGAAAAATGATGGAGAATTTACTTCTTCATAGTGCAAGGACTTCCCGTTAGCACTATCTTCCAAAGCGTAAAGCAGTGTTTCTCAAAGTGTGGTCCACAAGATCTTCACGAAATTTCAGAACAAGGAATATATTTCACATCAGAGCTCGAATAAACCTTACCTTTTGGCATTTCGGGGAGGGTCTGAACCCACCAAACCCCATCCCCTGGCTACGCCCGTGCTGTTGCTATATTGACAATTATTCAATTAAGTGAATGATCTCCTTTTCATTATAAAATTGACAAAATAAAATCATAACTGAATCTCTCTCTTTCTTTATCAAATACAGGAACTCTAAAAATTATTTTGTTTCAGTTAGAGTTGGCAACCGACGGGTATTTGTAAGCACGTGTTCGGAAATTTTGGGGATTTTCTACCTAAGGCGGGTGGCCGGTTTCACTTAAAAAGCAGCTGAAAAAAAAGCTCAGAATTTACCAAAAAAAGTAGCTGAAATTAACTGAAAATTACACTTCAACAGGGAGAGGCAGTAAATTACGCGGGAACTTGTGTCTATAAGCCCGCCTATAAATCACGTAAATCGTGGGTTACTTTGGTTGTGTCTTTCCTTGGAGGAGGAGAGATGGGAGGGGGGGGCATCATTCACCGGTCAATGAGGGTGGCCGGTAATATTATTAACCAGAGCATGAAACCTTAATTTCAGATAATATATTTTTCAATTTTCTCCAGGACAAGGTCAACAGATTCACTCCCCCCCCCGCCCGTTGTTCACGATAAGTAAACGAATGCTTAAAGTAGAGAAACGAATATCAAAGTAACGCAGCTGCTCCAACTGATGCACTTTTAAAAGTAATTTCTCCGTAGTTATCCATAGTTTGTGCCTTATCACTTCAATTTCTCTCTTCCCTGGCCCAAAACACCAAAAAGCCCTGTCACATGTAGCAGACAATTATTAACGCAGCTGCTTCTACAGATTCACTTTTAAAAGTAATTTCTCTGTAGTTATTCATTGTTTGTACCGTATCACTTCAATTTCTCTCTTCCCTGGCCCCAAACACCAAAAGCTCTGTCACCATGTGACAGAGAATTAATAGCGCAGCTGCTTCTACTGATCCACTTTTAAAAGTAATTTCTACGTAGTTATTCATCGTTTGTGCCGTATCACTTCAATGTTTCTCCTTCCTAGCCTAAAACATCAAAACGCCCTGTCACTATGTGGCAAAGGAAGAATTATTAATGCAGCTGCTTCTATTGATTCACTTTTAAAAGTAATTTCTCTGTAGTTATTCATCGTTTGTGCCGTATCACTTCAATTTCTCTCTTCTCTGGCCCAAAATACCAAAAAGCTCTGTCATCATGTGGCAAAGAATGAATTATTAATGCAGCTGCTTCTATTGATTCACTTTTAAAAGTAATTTCTCCGTAGTTATTCATCGTTTGTGCCGTATCACTTCAATGTTTCTCCTTCCTAGCCTAAAACATCAAAAAGCCCTGTCACCATGTGGCAAAGAAAGAATTATTAATGCAGCTGCTTCTATTGATTCACTTTTAAAAGTAATTTCTCTGTAGTTATTCATCGTTTGTGCCGTATCACTTCAATGTTTCTCCTTCCTAGCCTAAAACATCAAAAAGCCCTGTCACCATGTGGCAAAGAAAGAATTATTAATGCAGCTGCTTCTATTGATTCACTTTTAAAAGTAATTTCTCTGTAGTTATTCATTGTTTGTACCGTATCACTTCAATTTCTCTCTTCCCTGGTCCCAAACACCAAAAAGCTCTGTCACCATGTGACAGAGAATTAGTAACGCAGCTGCTTCTACTGATCCACTTTTAAAAGTAATTTCTACGTAGTTATCCATAGTTTGTGCCTTATCACTTCAATTTCTCTCTTCCCTGGCCCAAAACACCAAAAAGCCCTGTCACATGTAGCAGAGAATTATTAACGCAGCTGCTTCTACAGATTCACTTTTAAAAGTAATTTCTCTGTAGTTATTCATTGTTTGTACCGTATCACTTCAATTTCTCTCTTCCCTGGCCCCAAACACCAAAAAGCTCTGTCACCATGTGACAGAGAATTAATAGCGCAGCTGCTTCTACTGATCCACTTTTAAAAGTAATTTCTACGTAGTTATTCATCGTTTGTGCCGTATCACTTCAATGTTTCTCCTTCCTAGCCTAAAACATCAAAACGCCCTGTCACTATGTGGCAAAGGAAGAATTATTAATGCAGCTGCTTCTATTGATTCACTTTTAAAAGTAATTTCTCTGTAGTTATTCATCGTTTGTGCCGTATCACTTCAATTTCTCTCTTCTCTGGCCCAAAATACCAAAAAGCTCTGTCATCATGTGGCAAAGAATGAATTATTAATGCAGCTGCTTCTATTGATTCACTTTTAAAAGTAATTTCTCCGTAGTTATTCATCGTTTGTGCCGTATCACTTCAATGTTTCTCCTTCCTAGCCTAAAACATCAAAAAGCCCTGTCACCATGTGGCAAAGAAAGAATTATTAATGCAGCTGCTTCTATTGATTCACTTTTAAAAGTAATTTCTCTGTAGTTATTCATCGTTTGTACCGTATCACTTCAATCTTTCTGCTTCCTAGCCCAAAACATCAAAACGCCCTGTCACTATGTGGCAAAGGAAGAATTATTAATGCAGCTGCTTCTATTGATTCACTTTTAAAAGTAATTTCTCTGTAGTTATCCATAGTTTGTGCCTTATCACTTCAATTTCTCTCTTCCCTGGCCCAAAACACCAAAAAGCCCTGTCACATGTAGCAGAGAATTATTAACGCAGCTGCTTCTACAGATTCACTTTTAAAAGTAATTTCTCTGTAGTTATTCATTGTTTGTACCGTATCACTTCAATTTCTCTCTTCCCTGGCCCCAAACACCAAAAAGCTCTGTCACCATGTGACAGAGAATTAATAGCGCAGCTGCTTCTACTGATCCACTTTTAAAAGTAATTTCTACGTAGTTATTCATCGTTTGTGCCGTATCACTTCAATGTTTCTCCTTCCTAGCCTAAAACATCAAAACGCCCTGTCACTATGTGGCAAAGGAAGAATGATTAATGCAGCTGCTTCTATTGATTCACTTTTAAAAGTAATTTCTCTGTAGTTATTCATCGTTTGTACCGTATCACTTCAATCTTTCTGCTTCCTAGCCGAAAACATCAAAACGCCCTGTCACTATGTGGCAAAGGAAGAATTATCAATGCAGCTGCTTCTATTGATTCACTTTTAAAAGTAATTTCTGTGTAGTTATTCATCGTTTGTGCCGTATCACTTCAATTTCTCTCTTCTCTGGCCCAAAATACCAAAAAGCTCTGTCATCATGTGGCAAAGAATGAATTATTAATGCAGCTGCTTCTATTGATTCACTTTTAAAAGTAATTTCACCGTAGTTATTCATCGTTTGTGCCGTATCACTTCAATGTTTCTCCTTCCTAGCCTAAAACATCAAAAAGCCCTGTCACCATGTGGCAAAGAAAGAATTATTAATGCAGCTGCTTCTATTGATTCACTTTTAAAAGTAATTTCTCTGTAGTTATTCATCGTTTGTACCGTATCACTTCAATCTTTCTCCTTCCTAGCCCAAAACATCAAAAAGCCCTGTCACTATGTGGCAAAGAAAGAATTATTAATGCAGCTGCTTCTATTGATTCACTTTTAAAAGTAATTTCTCCGTAGTTATTCATCGTTTGTGCCGTATCACTTCAATGTTTCTCCTTCCTAGCCTAAAACATCAAAAAGCCCTGTCACCATGTGGCAAAGAAAGAATTATTAATGCAGCTGCTTCTATTGATTCACTTTTAAAAGTAATTTCTCTGTAGTTATCCATAGTTTGTGCCTTATCACTTCAATTTCTCTCTTCCCTGGCCCAAAACACCAAAAAGCCCTGTCACATGTAGCAGAGAATTATTAACGCAGCTGCTTCTACAGATTCACTTTTAAAAGTAATTTCTCTGTAGTTATTCATTGTTTGTACCGTATCACTTCAATTTCTCTCTTCCCTGGCCCCAAACACCAAAAAGCTCTGTCACCATGTGACAGAGAATTAATAGCGCAGCTGCTTCTACTGATCCACTTTTAAAAGTAATTTCTACGTAGTTATTCATCGTTTGTGCCGTATCACTTCAATGTTTCTCCTTCCTAGCCTAAAACATCAAAACGCCCTGTCACTATGTGGCAAAGGAAGAATGATTAATGCAGCTGCTTCTATTGATTCACTTTTAAAAGTAATTTCTCTGTAGTTATTCATCGTTTGTACCGTATCACTTCAATCTTTCTGCTTCCTAGCCGAAAACATCAAAACGCCCTGTCACTATGTGGCAAAGGAAGAATTATCAATGCAGCTGCTTCTATTGATTCACTTTTAAAAGTAATTTCTGTGTAGTTATTCATCGTTTGTGCCGTATCACTTCAATTTCTCTCTTCTCTGGCCCAAAATACCAAAAAGCTCTGTCATCATGTGGCAAAGAATGAATTATTAATGCAGCTGCTTCTATTGATTCACTTTTAAAAGTAATTTCACCGTAGTTATTCATCGTTTGTGCCGTATCACTTCAATGTTTCTCCTTCCTAGCCTAAAACATCAAAAAGCCCTGTCACCATGTGGCAAAGAAATAATTATTAATGCAGCTGCTTCTATTGATTCACTTTTAAAAGTAATTTCTCTGTAGTTATTCATCGTTTGTACCGTATCACTTCAATCTTTCTCCTTCCTAGCCCAAAACATCAAAAAGCCCTGTCACTATGTGGCAAAGAAAGAATTATTAATGCAGCTGCTTCTATTGATTCACTTTTAAAAGTAATTTCTCCGTAGTTATTCATCGTTTGTGCCGTATCACTTCAATGTTTCTCCTTCCTAGCCTAAAACATCAAAAAGCCCTGTCACCATGTGGCAAAGAAAGAATTATTAATGCAGCTGCTTCTATTGATTCACTTTTAAAAGTAATTTCTCTGTAGTTATTCATCGTTTGTACCGTATCACTTCAATCTTTCTCCTTCCTAGCTCAAAACATCAAAAAGCCCTGTCACTATGTGGCAAAGGAAGAATTATTAATGCAGCTGCTTCTATTGATTCACTTTTAAAAGTAATTTCTCTGTAGTTATTCATCGTTTGTGCCGTATCACTTCAATTTCTCTCTTCCCTGGCCCAAAACACCAAAAAGCTCTGTCACCATGTGGCAAAGAAAGAATTATTAATGAAGCTGCTTCTACTGATTCACTTGTAAAAGTGATTTCTCTGTAGTTATTCATTGTTTGTACCGTATCACTTCGATTTCTCTCTTTTCTGGCCCCAAACACCAAAAAGCTCTGTCACCATGTGACAGAGAATTAGTAACGCAGCTGCTTCTACTGATTCAATTTTAAAAGTAATTTCTCTGTAGTTATTCATTGTTTGTACCGTATCACTTCAATTTCTCTCTTCCTTGGCCCCAAACACCAAAAAGCTCTGTCACCATGTGACAGAGAATTAATAGCGCAGCTGCTTCTACTGATCCACTTTTAAAAGTAATTTCTACGTAGTTATTCATCGTTTGTGCCGTATCACTTCAATGTTTCTCCTTCCTAGCCTAAAACATCAAAAAGCCCTGTCACCATGTGGCAAAGAAGGAATTATTAATGAAGCTGCTTCTGTAGATTCACTTGTAAAAGTAATTTCTCTGTAGTTATTCATTATTTGTACCGTATCACTTCAATTTCTCTCTTCCCTGGCCCCAAACACCAAAAAGCTCTGTCACCATGTGACAGAGAATTAATAGCGCAGCTGCTTCTACTGATCCACTTTTAAAAGTAATTTCTACGTAGTTATTCATCGTTTGTGCCGTATCACTTCAATGTTTCTCCTTCCTAGCCTAAAACATCAAAACGCCCTGTCACCATGTGGCAAAGAAAGAATTATTAATGCAGCTGCTTCTATTGATTCACTTTTAAAAGTAATTTCTCTGTAGTTATTCATCGTTTGTGCCGTATCACTTCAATTTCTCTCTTCGCTGGCCCAAAACACCAAAAAGCTCTGTCACCATGTGGCAAAGAAAGAATTATTAATGCAGCTGCTTCTATTGATTCACTTTTAAAAGTAATTTCTCGGTAGTTATTCATCGTTTGTGCCGTATCACTTCAATTTGTCTCTTTCCTGGCCCAAAACACCAAAAAGCTCTGTGATCATGTGGCAAAGAATGAATTATTAATGCAGCTGCTTCTATTGATTCACTTTTAAAAGTAATTTCTCTGTAGTTATTCATCGTTTGCGCCGTATCACTTCAATTTCTCTCTTCCCTGGCCCAAAACACCAAAAAGCTCTGTCACCATGTGGCAAAGAATGAATTATTAATGCAGCTGCTTCTACTGATTCACTTTTAAAAGTAATTTTTCTGTAGTTATTCATCGTTTGTGTCGTATCACTTCAATTTCTCTCTTCCCTGGCCCAAAACACCAAAAAGCTCTGTCACCATGTGGCAAAGAAAGAATTATTAATGCAGCTGCTTCTATTGATTCACTTTTAAAAGTAATTTCTCCGTAGTTATTCATCGTTTGTGCCGTATCACTTCAATGTTTCTCCTTCCTAGCGTAAAACATCAAAAAATCCTGTCACCATGTGGCAAAGAAAGATTTATTAATGCAGCTGCTTCTATTGATTAACTTTTAAAAGTAATTTCTCTGTAGTTATTCATCGTTTGTGCCGTATCACTTCAATTTCTCTTTTCCTGGCCCCAAACACCAAAATGCTCTGTCACCATGTGGCAAAGAAAGAATTATTAATGCAGCTGCTTCTATTGATTCACTTTTGAAAGTAATTTCTCCGTAGTTATTCATAGTTTGTGCCGTATCACTTCAATTTCTCTCTTCCCTGGCCCAAAACACCAAAAAGCTCTGTCACCATGTGGCAAAGAAAGAATTATTAATGCAGCTGCTTCTATTGATTCACTTTTAAAAGTAATTTCTCCGTAGTTATTCATAGTTTGTGCCGTATCACTTCAATTTCTCTCTTCCCTGGCCCAAAACACCAAAAAGCTCTGTCACCATGTGGCAAAGAAAGAATTATTAATGCAGCTGCTTCTATTGATTCACTTTTAAAAGTAATTTCTCTGTAGTTATTCATCGTTTGTGCCGTATCACTTCAATTTCTCTCTTCCCTGGCCTCAAACACCAAAAAGCTCTGTCACCATGTGACAGAGAATTAGTAACGCAGCTGCTTCTACTGATTCACTTTTAAAAGTAATTTCTCTGTAGTTATTCATCGTTTGTGTCGTATCACTTCAATTTCTTTCTTCACTCGCCGCAAACACCGAAACGCCCCGTCACCATGTGCAGAGAATGATTGTCGCAGCTGCTGGTATTGATTCATCTTTAAAAGTGTAAAAGTAATTTCTCTGTAGTTATTCATGGTTTGTGATGTATTACTTCAGTTTTTCTTGTTATAATAAAATGTAATTCTTGACAAAGCACGGAATAGCGTTCATGCTTATAATGAAATACAAAAGTCATTTTCACAAACCAACGAAAATAAAAGTTCAAAGAATTTCTAACAACATTTATTTTCCATGGGAAGTGGGCCTTGCTTGCCTTGCAGAGGGGTTGGAACACCCTCTAGCCCCTGGCTTTCTACGGACCTTCCTGCTATAGTAATCTCTAAGAGCTATAAGCAGTCGTCCGTCCCCAATTTAGGGCAACTTGTAGCAGGAAAGGTGTATAGCCAGCGCCATTATAAAAATCTACCATACTGCCAAAAATTTCCTCATATTCACAAGCCATTCTTCCTGATTCCCTTAGTGAATGAACACTTTAAGCGGCCGATTTGCTGAAGGATTTTTGGCATGTGATGGTTATCCTCCAGGAGTTACGTTTCAACAATGTGTGGCAATGTGACTCTGAAGGACACACGGATCTCTCACTCATAGATGCGGTTCACGGCATTCTATCTGTGATGGCATTCCTCCCGGAGTCACTTTCCAAATAATCTGAGACATTCAACACCTCGATCTCTTACTCACTGACGGCACTTCGGCATTCAGTCGCTGATGGCTTCCTTCCATTAGTCACTTTTCACCAATTTGCGGGAAAGTTGATCGAAAGGACTTGTTGATTTCTTTGCCACGGACGAGACCTCGGCTTTCCGTTGGCGATGTGT
This sequence comes from Macrothele yani, assembly GCA_039090855.1. NCBI lineage: Eukaryota > Metazoa > Arthropoda > Arachnida > Araneae > Macrothelidae > Macrothele > Macrothele yani. The sequence goes on along the minus strand of CM077000.1, from coordinate 15,736,030 downwards.
TTCTCCAAGGAGTCACTTTTCAACAATTTGCGGCGATACTGCTCGAAAGGACACGTCGATCTCTCTGTGACGGATGAGTCCTCGGCATTCTATTGGTGATGTGTTTCCCCCAGGAGTCACTTTTCTACAATTTGCGACGATACTGCTCGAAAGGACACGTCGATCTCTTTGTGACGGATGCGTCCTCGGCATTCTATTGGTGACGTGTTTTCCCCAGGAGTCACTTTTCAACAATTTGCGACGATGTTGCTCGAAAGGACACGTCGATCTCTCTGTGACGGATGAGTCCTCGGCCTTCTATTGGTGATGTGTTTCCCCCAGGAGTCACTTTTCAACAATTTGCGGCGATGTTGTTCGAAAGGACACGTCGATCTCTATGTGGCGGATGAGTCCTCGGCATTCCATTGGTGATGTGTTTCTCCAAGGAGTCACTTTTCTACAATTTGCGGCGATACTGCTCGAAAGGACACGTCGATCTCTCTGTGACGGATGAGTCCTCGGCATTCTATTGGTGATGTGTTTCCCCAAGAAGTCACTTTTCAACTATTACCGGCGATACTGCTTGAATGGACACGTCAATCTCTCTGTGACGGATGCGTCCTCGGCATTCTATTGGTGATGTGTTTCTCCCAGGAGTCGCTTTTCAACAATTTGCGGCGATACTGCTCGAAAGGACACGTCGATCTCTCTGTGACGGATGAGTCCTCGGCATTCTATTGGTGATGTGTTTCCCCAAGGAGTCACTTTTCTACAATTTGCGGCGATTCTGCTCGAAAGGACACGTCGATCTCTCTGTGACGGATGAGTCCTCGGCATTCAATTGGTGATGTGTTTCCCCAAGGAGTCACTTTTCTACAATTTGCGGCGATACTGCTCGAAAGGACACGTCGATCTCTCTGTGACGGATGAGTCCTCGGCATTCTATTGGTGATGTGTTTCCCCAAGAAGTCACTTTTCAACTATTACCGGCGATACTGCTTGAATGGACACGTGGATCTCTCTGTGACGGATGAGTCCTCGGCATTCTGTTGGTGATGTGTTTCCTCCAGGAGTCACTTTTCAACAATTTGCAGCGATACTGCTCGAAAGGACACGTCGATATCTTTGTGACGGATGAGTCCTCGGCATTCTATTGGTGATGAATTTCCTCTAGGAGTCACTTTTCAACAATTTGCTGCGATGTTGCTCAAAAGGACACGTCGATCTCTCTGTGACGGATGAGTCCTCGGCATTCTATTGGTGATGTGTTTCCCCAAGGAGTCACTTTTCTACAATTTGCGGCGATTCTGCTCGAAAGGACACGTCGATCTCTCTGTGACGGATGAGTCCTCGGCATTCAATTGGTGATGTGTTTCCCCAAGGAGTCACTTTTCTACAATTTGCGGCGATACTGCTCGAAAGGACACGTCGATCTCTCTGTGACGGATGAGTCCTCGGCATTCTATTGGTGATGTGTTTCCCCAAGAAGTCACTTTTCAACTATTACCGGCGATACTGCTTGAATGGACACGTGGATCTCTCTGTGACGGATGAGTCCTCGGCATTCTGTTGGTGATGTGTTTCCTCCAGGAGTCACTTTTCAACAATTTGCAGCGATACTGCTCGAAAGGACACGTCGATATCTTTGTGACGGATGAGTCCTCGGCATTCTATTGGTGATGAATTTCCTCTAGGAGTCACTTTTCAACAATTTGCGGCGATGTTGCTCAAAAGGACACGTCGATCTCTCTGTGACGGATGAGTCCTCGGCATTCCATTGGTGATGTGTTTCCCCAAGGAGTCACTTTTCTACAATTTGCGGCGATACTGCTCGAAAGGACACGTCGATCTCTCTGTGACGGATGAGTCCTCGGCATTCTATTGGTGATGTGTTTTCTCCAGGAGTCACTTTTCAACAATTTGCAGCGATACTGCTCGAAAGGACACGTCGATCTCTCTGTGAGGGATGAGTCCTCGGCATTCTATTGGTGATGAATTTCCTCTAGGAGTCACTTTTCAACAATTTGCGGCGATGTTGCTCAAAAGGACATGTCGATCTCTTTGTCATGGATGAGTCCTCAGCATTCCATCGGTGATGAGTTTCCGCCAGGAGTCGCTTTTCAACAATTCGCGGCGATACTGCTCGAAAGGACACGTCGATCTCTCTGTGAAGGATGAGTCCTCGGCATTCTATTGGTAATGAGTTTCCTCCAGGAGTCACTTTTCAACAATTTGCGGCGATGTTGCTCAAAAGGACACGTCGGACTCTCTGTGACGGACGTTTGCTCGGTATTCCATCGGTGATGAGTTTCCTTCGGGAAGCACTTTTCCACAGTTTGTGGCGATGTTGTTCGAAAGGACACGTCGATCTCTTTATCACGGATGCTTCCTGGGCATTCTATTGGTGATGTGTTTCCCCCAGGAGTCACTTTTCAACAATATTTGGCGATGTTGCTCGAAGGAATACGTCGATCTCTTTGTCACGGATGGGTCCTCGGCATTCTGCCTGTGATGGTTTTCCTCCAGGAGTCTATAACGTACAAGTTTGTCCAATCCGGGTCCCGTCAGTCCGGAGTTAGTTGCTCTCCGAACTCAGCAACGCGGACATGTGCTCTCATTGCTATCTGCCTTTATCTCATGTGCGTTCTGCGGGGTAGGCACGTCACATCTCACTTTTCAAAAAATGTCGGCAGCCTAGCTCGGAAAGATACTAAACACACTCGCGTATCATATATTATTCACCTTGTTATAATAGCTTCAGCTTTTACCGAACGTGTTCGTAAGGGAAATTGTTTGCATATCTGTAGGTTAGGATATTGCAAACAAATTGCAGCACGACTTCCTGGTGTTACATATTTTTTTTTATTTCTTGACAGAGTGGGCGTTTATTAAACCGAATTATACGATGTCAAAATTCTTGTTTCAATTTAATGCCCCCTTGGTCATCTATGACTAAGAAGAGACAGACTGCATTTATTGACTATTAGGTTTAATAGCTCCAAGGAACGTACAGCTGTAGACTTTGCCTGGAAAACTGAGCATCGAATTTTTTAACAACGGGTTCAAGACTGACGGGGCATATAAACAAATTCATTAAAACTCTCATTTAGGATATCAGGAGCTCTGTCAACAACATGTGTGCATAAAAATTGGGAATAAAAGTGAAATATTTTTGCCCGAGGCAAAAACTTCCTTTTCTTTTTCGAAAAATTCTTTAAAAAGCACTCAGGTTCGTGTTGTTCCGCAAATGGAATTCCATTAAGTAGTTCTTTTACCCTTTTTGCATAATAAAGGAGCTTAATGTCAAATATAAAGAAGGGAAAAAGAAATTTAAAGTTCAGATGCACATATACAAGAGAGAGAGAGAGAGAGAGAGAGAGAGAGAGAGAGAGAGAGAGAGAGAGAGAGAGAGAGAGAGAGAAAGGGGGAAAACACCCACGTAAATATATTAAATCAAAACTTACATTCTTCAGTGGAAAACTGCTTGTGGTCTGTTACATTGAATTATTCATTAGTTCAATTCCCTTTCGTGTTTTCGAGAGTCATTAACAACATCTGGTCTGAAATCAATAAGAGGGAATTTTATTTCAAATCGATAGGAATCGTAATCTCGTTTTTTCCCACCATTTTCTTTAAACTATGTGTGTTTGTTCCTCTTTTCTTTTAGAATACTGATTCCTTAACAGCTTCTGGGCGAAAACCCTAAGTGCTTTTTGATATTACGGTCCAGGAAGAATTCAACTACATCAAGTTTGGCGTGCTTTCAGAAAGCTGACGCTTTCAATTATTAGGTGGTCAGTTATGGTATAAGACAATGCATCATGTCTCGGTTAATTCAACGTCATTTTGCGTGATTTATAGTTATTCTGTCGTGTAAGAAAAAGAGGCTGAGCACACGGATGAAAAAAGAATGGAATTTGTGATTCGATTCGTCTTCCTTTGAAAAGATTGCAAAGGCAAGAGAATTTCGATGAAAATTTTTAAATGAATAATGGTGAAACCGATTGATAGCAACATTGTGTAACTAAGTTGCAGCACACAATTAAATATTAATTACATTTTTATTGATTTCAATCAATGAATTTTTTAGCTAAACCCCCAAAACCCTTATTCTTTTAGTACAGAGAAAGAGTTGTAATATTTTTGTAAATTAATGTTCACTTAAAACTTCCCTTGTACTCTCGCTGGTTCTTGGAGCTTCTTAACGGTTCAAGGAGGGTGCTGATTTTGCTTTGTAAAGAAAACAACGAGCTACAGTATTACAAAAAATTATTTACTCTACATACAGGGATTGTCAAAAATAATGGAAACACCTTGAAACAATAGGTGTTACGCACCTAATGTGGTGTGGGAGCACCCTTGGCATTTAAAACTGCTTGAATCGTCCTTGGAATGGACGCATACAAGTCCTGGATGGTGGTAAGTGGTATGTTGTACCATTCTTCCTGTAGAAACTGCTCCAATTCCTTGAGAGACGCCGGAGGAGGATAACGGGATCACACTCTGTTTTCCAACACAGACCACAGGGGCTCAATGATGTTTAAGTCCGGTGATTGTGCAGGCCAGGGAAGGTGTGCAACTTCATCATCGTGTTCCTCAAACCATGATTGAACAGTTCGACTTCTGTGAATCGGGGCATTATCATCTTGAAAGGTGCAATCCCCTGACGGAAACAATGTCTGTGCCATTGAATGCACATGGTCGGCCAAAAGAGTGACACAGTCGCCGCTAGTGATCCGTCCGTGTAAGGTGATAATGGGACCTGTTGCAAACCACGAGATCATGGCCCAAACCATTACGGAGCCGCCCCCATGCTTCACTGTAGGAAGGAGACAGTCTAGGTTGTAGGCTTCTGCGAGGGTTCTCCACACGTAAACCCGACCTGTGGTGGAGAACAGGGAAAAATTTGATTCAGCGGGAAACAAGACATGTTTCCAGTGATCCGCAGTCCACGTTTTTATGTTCCTGGCACCACTGTAGTCTCCGTTTCATATTCACCTGTGAACCAGGGGGTTTACAATCGCAGCTCTGCCATAAATATTGGCTAATGCAATTCCCTTCGCACGGTATGGGTCAACACTATATGCATTAAGCTCAGCAGTCACTTTCGTTGCCGTGGTCTTCTTTCTTGCGGTCACAATCCTCTTTAATGTCCTCTTGTCTCTCGCAGTGAGTTTGGTTTTCCTTCCACAGCTGTGTCTCGCAGACATTGTATACTGTCATCACCTTCGACACGGTACCTCTCGGTACCCACCAATACCTGTGCAACTGTGGTTATCGACACACCAATCAGACGAGCTCCTACACTCTACCCTCTTTGAAACTCCGACAGGTCGATCATTGTTAAACGAAATTATGCAAACACCGATTTACAATGCAATCACATTGACCTTGAGACTATGAGCAACACTTTAAAAAACATTTGTAGCTACATGTTCGTTTTACTCTAAACGCAGCACGTCACTGTTTTCAGCGAGGTGTTTCCGTTATTTTGGACAACCCCTGTATTCTCCCCCGAGCTCCACACACTTATGAATTTGTTGGTCGAACTTTTTAAAACATCAAAAAAAAAATATATGTATATATATATATTTCGGTTGTGGTGTAAACCATTAGCCCGCAGATGCTTTGGCCTCCTAGAGGAAATTTTTTCTTCTTTAGGTGGTTTTTTTTTTCAGATTAGGAAAGTAGTAGAAGTCCGAAGGGTCCAAATCAGGAGACTAGGCTGGGTGTATCGGAATTTCAAAGTGAAGTTCAATCAATTTCTGCTGCGTAATGGCCGTTTCCTGATCTTGAAAAACAAGAATCGATTCAAAAGCTTGCCTAGACGTTTGGAGACCAGCTGCTGCTTCATTTTGTCGAGAACTGCAAAGTAGCACTTCGCCGTGACGGTTGCACCCTTTTCCAGATAATCTACAAGCAAAATTCCATCTTTGTCGCAGAAGACAGACGCCAACATTTTGCTTGATGACTTCTGTGTCTTGAACTCCTTTGAACGTGGGAAACCACTGGGTCTCCATTCTTCGGACTGTGTTTTGGTCTCTGGGCTATATATGTAGTATATGAATCCACGTTACACCTATGGATACGAGACGGTTCAAAAATCCCACAGGATCTCGCCGAAATCGGTACAAAATGGCTTGTGAAGCAATTACTCCATCACGCTTCTGGTCAGTATTAAGACATTTGGGAACCCATTTAGCTGAGAGCTTTCTCACGTCTAAAATCTCGTGAATAACTCGTTCTCACTCTATCACGCTTCTGGTCAGCATTTAGACATTTGGGAACCCATTTGGCTGAGAGATTTCTCATGTCTAAAATCTCGTGAGGAATATAGTCTACTCGTTCTCACTCGATCACGCTTCTGGTCAGCATTGAGACATTTGGGAACCCATTTGGCTGAGAGCTTTCTCATGTCTAAAATCTCGTGAATAATATAGCCCACTCCTTCTCATTCGATTACACTTCTGGTCAGCATTGAGACATTTGGGAACCCATTTGGCTGAGAGCTTTCTTATGTCTGAAATCTCGTGAATAACTCGTTCTCACTCTATCACGCTTCTGGTCTGCATTGAGACATTTGGGAACCCATTTGGCTGAGAGCTTTGTCATGTTTAAAATCTCGTGAATAACATAGCCCACTCATTCTCACTCGATCACGCTTTTGGTCAGCATTGAGACATTTAGGAACCCATTTGGCTGAGAGCTTTGTCATGTTTAAAATCTCGTGAATAACATAGCCCACTCATTCTCACTCGATCACGCTTCTGGTCAGCATTGAGACATTTAGGAACCCATTTGGCTGAGAGCTTTGTCATGTTTAAAATCTCGTGAATAACATAGCCCACTCATTCTCACTCGATCACGCTTCTGGTCAGCATTGAGACATTTAGGAACCCATTTGGCTGAGAGCTTTCTTATGTCTGAAATCTCGTGAATAACTCGTTCTCACTCTATCACGCTTCTGGTCTGCATTGAGACATTTGGGAACCCATTTGGCTGAGAGCTTTCTCATGTCCAAAATCTTGTAAATAATATAGCCCACTCGTTCTCACTCGATCACGCTTGTGGTCAGCATTGAGACATTTGGGAACCCATTCGGTTGAGAGCTTTCGCATGCCAAAAATCTCGTGAATAATATAGCCTACTCGTTCTCACTCTATCACGCTTCTGGTCAGCATTGCGACATTTGACAACCCATTTGGCTGAAAGCTTTCTTATGTCTGAAATCTCGTGAATAATATAGCCCACTCGTTCTCACTCTATCACGCTTCTGGTCTGCATTGAGACATTTGGGAACCCATTTGGCTGAGAGCTTTCTAATGTCTAAAATCTCGTGAATAATATAGCCCACTCGTTCACACTCGATCACGCTTCTGGTCAGCATTGAGACATTTGGGAACCCATTCGGTTGAGAGCTTTCGCATGCCTAAAATCTCGTGAATAATATATCCTACTCGTTCTCACCCTATCACGCTTCTGGTCTGCATTAAGACATTTGGGAACTCATTTGGCTGAGAGCTTTCTCATGTCCAAAATCTTGTGAATAATATAGCCCACTCGTTCTCACTCTATCACGCTTCTGGTCTGCATTGAGACATTTGGGAACCCATTTGGCTGAGAGCTTTCTCATGTCCAAAATCTTGTGAATAATATAGCCCACTCGTTCTAACTAGATTACGCTTCTGGTCAGCATTGAGACATTTGGGAACCCATTTGGCTGAGAGCTTTCTCATGTCTAAAATCTCGTGAATAATATAGCCTACTCGTTCTCACTCGATCACGCTTCTGGTCAGCATTGAGACATTTGGGAACCCATTTGGCCGAGAGCTTTCTCATGTCTAAAATCTCGTGAATAATATAGCCCACTCGTTCACACTCGATCACGCTTCTGGTCAGCATTGAGACATTTGGGAACCCATTCGGTTGAGAGCTTTCTCATGTCTAAAATCTCGTGAGTAACTCGTTCTCACTCTATCACGCTTTTGGTCAGCATTGAGACATTTGGGAACCCATTTGGCTGAGAGCTTTCTCATGTCTAAAATCTGGTGAATAATATAGCCTACTCGTTCTTACTCGATCCCGCTTCTGGTCAGAATTGAGACATTTGGGAATCCACTTGGCTAAGAGCTTTCTCGTGTCTAAAGTCTCGTCAGTAATATAGTCTACCCGTTCTCACTCGATCACGCTTCTGGCCAGCATTGAGACATTTGGGAACCCATTTGGCTGAGAGCTTTCTCATGTCAAAAGTCTCGTGAATAATATAGCCTACTCGTTCTTACCCGATCACGCTTCTGGTCAGAATTGAGACATTTGGGAATCCGTTTGGCTAAGAGCTTTCTCGTGTCTAAAGTCTCGTCAGTTATATAGTCTACTCGTTCTCACTCGATCACGCTTCTGGTCAGCATTGAACCATTTGGGAACCCATTTAGCTGAGAGCTTTCTCATGTCTAAAATCTCGTGAATAACTCGTTCTCACTCGATCACGCTTCTGGTCAGCATTTAGACATTTGGGAACCCATTTGGCTGAGAGAATTCTCATGTCTAAAATCTCGTGAGGAATATAGTCTACTCGTTCTCACTCGATCACGCTTCTGGTCAGCATTGAGACATTTGGGAACCCATTTGGCTGAGAGCTTTCTCATGTCTAAAATCTCGTGAATAATATAGCCCACTCATTCTTACTCGATCACGCTTCTGGTCAGCATTGAGACATTTGGGAACCCATTTAGATGAGAGCTTTCTCATGTCTAAAATCTCGTGAATAACTCGTTCTCACTCTATCACGCTTCTGGTCAGCATTTAGACATTTGGGAACCCATTTGGCTGAGAGAATTCTCATGTCTAAAATCTCGTGAGGAATATAGTCTACTCGTTCTCACTCGATCACGCTTCTGGTCAGCATTGAGACATTTGGGAACCCATTTGGCTGAGAGCTTTCTTATGTCTAAAATCTCGTGAGGAATATAGTCTACTCGTTCTCACTCTATCACGCTTCTGGTCTGCATTGAGACATTTGGGAACCCATTTGGCTGAGAGCTTTGTCATGTTTAAAATCTCGTGAATAACATAGCCCACTCATTCTCACTCGATCACGCTTTTGGTCAGCATTGAGACATTTAGGAACCCATTTGGCTGAGAGCTTTGTCATGTTTAAAATCTCGTGAATAACATAGCCCACTCATTCTCACTCGATCACGCTTCTGGTCAGCATTGAGACATTTAGGAACCCATTTGGCTGAGAGCTTTCTTATGTCTGAAATCTCGTGAGGAATATAGTCTACTCGTTCTCACTCTATCACGCTTCTGGTCTGCATTGAGACATTTGGGAACCCATTTGGCTGAGAGCTTTCTCATGTCCAAAATCTTGTAAATAATATAGCCCACTCGTTCTCACTCTATCACGCTTCTGGTCTGCATTGAGACATTTGGGAACCCATTCGGTTGAGAGCTTTCGCATGCCAAAAATCTCGTGAATAATATAGCCTACTCGTTCTCACTCTATCACGCTTCTGGTCAGCATTGCGACATTTGACAACCCATTTGGCTGAAAGCTTTCTTATGTCTGAAATCTCGTGAATAACATAGCCCACTCGTTCTCACTCTATCACGCTTCTGGTCTGCATTGAGACATTTGGGAACCCATTTGGCTGAGAGCTTTCTCATGTCTAAAATCTCGTGAATAATATAGTCCACTCGTTCACACTCGATCACGCTTCTGGTCAGCATTGAGACATTTGGGAACCCATTCGGTTGAGAGCGTTCGCATGCCTAGAATCTCGTGAATAATATATCCTACTCGTTCTCACTCTATCACGCTTCTGGTCTGCATTGAGACATTTGGGAACCCATTTGGCTGAAAGCTTTCTCATGTCCAAAATCTTGTGAATAATATAGCCCACTCGTTCTCACTCTATCACGCTTCTGGTCAGCATTGCGACATTTGACAACCCATTTGGCTGAAAGCTTTCTTATGTCTGAAATCTCGTGAATAACTCATTCTCACTCGATCACGCTTCTGGTCAGCATTGCGACATTTGGGAACCTATTTGGCTGAAAGCTTTCTCATGTCTAAAATCTCGTGAATAATATAGTCCACTCGTTCTAACTCGATCACGCTTCTGGTCAGCATTGAGACATCTGGGAATTCATTAGGTTGAGAGCTTTCGCATGCCTAAAATCTCGTGAATAATATAGCCTACTCATTCTCACTCGATCACGCTTCTGGTCAGCATTGAGACATTTGGGAACCCATTTGGCTGAGAGCTTTCTCATGTCTAAAATCTCGCGAATAATATAGCCCACTCTTTCTACCCCTCTCACGCTTCTGGTCAGCATTGAGACATTTGGGAACCCATTTGGCTGAGAGCTTTCTCATATCTAAAATCTCGTGAATAATATAGCCCACTCGTTCACACTCGATCACGCTTCTGGTCAGCAGTGAGAGATTTGGGAACACATTCGGTTGAGAGCTTTCGCATGCCTAAAATCTCGTGAATAATATAGCCTACTCATTCTCACTCGATCACGCTTCTGGTCAGCATTGAGACATTTGGGAATTCATTAGGTTGAGAGCTTTCGCATGCCTAAAATCTCGTGAATAATATATCCTACTTGTTCACACTCGATCACGCTTCTGGTCAGCAATAAGACATTTGGGAACCCATTCGGTTGAGAGCCTTCGCATGCCTAAAATCTCGTGAATATTATAGCCTATTCGTTCTCACTCTATCACGCTTCTGGTCAGCATTGCGACATTTGGGAACCCATTTGTCTGAAAGCTTTCTTATGTCTGAAATCTCGTGAATAACTCGTTCTCACTCGATCACGCTTCTGGTCTGCATTGAGACATTTGGGAACCCATTTGGCTGAGAGCTTTCTCATGTCTAAAATCTCGTGAATAATATAACCTACTCGTTCTTGGGATATCTACAGAGTCTTTGCTATCTTTTCTGTGGATATTCTTCGATCATACAGGATCATGGAATGAATGGCAATTGCGTTTTCTGGAATTGTCACTTGAGTTGGTCTTCCGGAACGTTCTTCGTCTTCGGTGCTCAAATGTCCTGTTCTAATAACCCTAGCAAACCAATTCTTTACGGTATAGTAGGAAGGGCACTTATCGCCTAATGTAACCAACTGTCATCAAAAAGTCGTTTGGCCGAGTTCCCGTTTAGGAAAAGATATTTCATCATTTCTCGGCACTGGTTTTTTTTTTTTTTTTGAGGGAGGGGGTAGGGGTGGGGGTTGTTGGGGATATGTGCTCTTTTGCATCACTGTCACTTCAGACCTGCAAAACAAATGAAATGATCAGACTACAATTATGATATTTGTTCAGATACATATATAAAAATCAATTTTGATATTATAAAAGTACAGGGTGTTTCAAAATGGTTTGAACGATAACAACACGTTCCATCTGGAATACAACATTATCAGCGATCGAATATCCGGTGAAATACATTGGAAAACATCCTAAAGTGTATTTCTGAACAGGTCCAGTAATTCATAATTCTACCGCCAGGTGGCAGGCGGACTAGTTGTGAAAATGGCTGCCAGTGATGAGGAGAAAGCATTTTGCGTCTTGCAATTTCATCCGAGTAGGTCAGTGTTGAAAGTGCAACGTCAGTTTCGTACACGATTTTATAAAGAACCACCAGCAAAGAATTCTATTCGAAGGTGGTGTGATCAATACCAGTGAACAGGCTGTCTTTATAAGGGCAAATCGTCTGGCAGACCGTCGACTTGTGAGGCCGACGTGGAGAGAATTAGGGAATGTTTTTAGCGTAGCCCTCGAAAGTGTACAGCGAGAGAGAGAGCCGGGAGCTTGCAATTTCCAAGACAACTGTATGACGCGTATTGCGTAAGCATATAAAAACGCACCCTTATCGAATACAGTTGCTGCAGCACCTAACACCGGCGGACCACGCGACCTACTTCCAGTTTTGTGAGTCATTTCAAGAGTTGAGCAGTGACGATTGTTTTTTAGAGAAGTTGCGGTTCAGTGATGAGGCAACAAAATTTTTAGCGGGAAGGTGAACGAGCAAAATGTTCGCATTTGGGGTATTGAAAATCGTCACCAAGTTGTTAAAAGTAGGAGTTGGATTACCACATTGACGTTTGCAGAGCAACGAAGGGAGCTCACATTGAGCATGCATCTGTGACAGCCAGCTTCATGTTAACCACTGACAATTAAACTTGGAGAGCTTCATTACATTTGTGTGTGAAATTATATCCCGTTTTGACAATTTATGAAATACACTGAAGTGCCAGAAAAACTGGTACAGACGAGCTTATGCAAAATGCATAGCAACGTCACCTATACTCGTACTCGGTTGCATCCGCCAGTGCGTATATAAAGCGATAGACATCCTTACCAGCGGGCAGAGCTGTTTTCGGCATGAGAATGACAAGTAATAACGATTTAAGCGATTTTCAACGCTGTGTCATAGTTAGCCCTCCTGAGATTTCGGAGGTAAAAACGAAGTTCGGATTTTCACGGACGACCATTGCAAGGGTGTATGTACCGTGACTACAAGAATTCCGGCAAAACCTCCAACCTACGATACCAGTGTGGCCGTAAAAAGACATTGGGTGAACGTGACCATCGTCGGCTGTCAAGAATTGTTTCACGCGACACTCTAGCAGGTATAATCGGAATTCAATGCTGAAGCCTCAACAAGCACACATGCCGTCTTCCTCAACGCAAAGACCCATATCTTTTACCGGAAAGTCTGGATGGGAGGTCGTACCTTATTTTCCTTCAACAAGTCTTGCCTGAATTGATCCAGCATGTACGAGCAGCCGTCCGCCGTAAAATGTGGTTCCAGCATGATGGAGCGCGAGCTCATTTCAGTACTAAGGTGCGTGATTACTTGAACGCCACATTTACAGGCCAATGGATTGGCCGAGGTGGACCCATCGCTTGGCCCCCACAATCACCAGATCTGTCCCCTCTGGATTTCTTTTTATGGGGACATCTTAAGTCTGTAATGTACGACACTCCCATTGATTCCAATGAGGAACTAGTCGCCAGACTTTCAGTCGCTGCTGCAGCTGTCCGGGAAATGCCTGGTGTTTTCCACAACATACGGGCATCTTTACGTCGACGATGCGAAGCGTGTATCAGGAGTGGTTGTCGCCCTTCTGAGCAGCTTTTGTAAATGTTATTAATTTCAGTATTTACTTAGTAATGTTTGCAAATTTGATGTAATTTTGTGATGTCACGTTTTGTTTTTTATTTTGTCTGCAGTAAAGGTGATTTGTCGTGCCATTCCTGTCTTTGCGTTGCGAAAGACGGTGCGTGCGGGGAAACGGAAAGCGCCCTCTAGCGTTTAACCGCGTAACTTGCGACTATGCATTCTATGAAGAAAATTGCTTGCTTCACTGTGTTCTATCACCACTTAAAGTTTGTTCCATTAGTTTTGAAACACCCTGTATCACAAAGGAATTGCGGAAAGGTTTCTGAAAATCCAGAATTTTCCTTGCGTATGAAAAATCCATGAAATTCAGGTTTCTCTCCGTCATTTTACGGAAAATTTTGTATTAGAACGAAAGAAATCGCTGAAAGTGTCACGTGAATTTCAGAATTTTTTTTATAGCGTATAGTAAATATCAATATTATGTAGCCTGGACTTATATTCGGGCTCGTGCTCAACCGGTCTCACAGTGCGCACCTCGCAGAGGTTATTATATTCCTGGTAAGTTGCACAGATTACCGTATGCGGATAAATGTTTGCAAAAGAAAATACTGAAGTGTATAACGCAGGGGCGCGCCAAAGGCATTTGTCGCCCGAGTGCAAGCCCAGATTTGCCGCCCCCTTGTACGAGAATATTTTTCAATTTTATTCATTTTTACACGAAATAAATATCTTTAGCAACATTATTTTCTATTTTACGGTAAATTGAGATTTTACATAAAACACTACTGTCTCATATAAAACTGAAGAAAAAAAAATCTGTAAAACTCTAGTTCAGATGACGCTACGAATAATTCAAGAAGTCAGCTTCCTCTCTCTCTCTCTCTCTCTCTCTGTCAATTTACACAAACGTCTGCATTACCGGTAAAACAAAGTTTCGTCATGTACGATGATAAACATATTACAGCTTCTCGATGGACACACACACACACACACACACACACACACGCGCACGCACACACATATACAGTATATATAACTAAGCAATATAAGATGAGGAACCCGTGGGTAAGGAAAATGATGATGAAGAGTGGAAGACATTATGATCAGAGTAAAATCCCTGAAATGGTAATAATCTGGACATATTGCCAAGAGAACGTACCATCGATGGACAAACGAAGTTTTAAACTGGATTCCAAGAGACAGGAAAAGACCGAAAGGAAGACCACGGGGGAGATGGGTGGATGAAATTCGAAAGCATGCGGGAGTAAGATGGAGGAGACTGGTCCAAGACAGACCGTAGTGAAAGAAACTTGGGGACACCTTCATTCAGCAGAAAATTGATAATGATTGAGGATGATGATGATATATATACATGTAATATTATAAACATGACGGGCATGTCTTTAACTATTCTAACCAAAATATCTAATATTGTGGAATACATCGAAATTGTACCCCGTGCTCGTTACCCGTATTGCATCGATCCTATAATATTTTTCCACCCTGTTTTACGGTCAACGCTGGAAGCTCTTTCTTGAAAATTTGCCAACGTTAAGGTAATTCAGAAAAGTAAGCATATATTTCCTTGAACAATGCTGAAAATGTTCACAATCTGTAGGGAAATTTTTTTCGTCGTCATTTACGACCAGATTTAAAGTATGAGCCGCTCAAAGTACATAAAATGCGTAAGGGTCTTAAGGCTGTACGGGACCCGCCATCTTGTATTGCTGCCTTCTCTTGTTAACCAACGGGCAAGCGTATTTCACAAATTGCTCGGGCAATTTTGCACATTTTGGAACACCGTTTGTGGCTAACGCAAGATATATGATAAATAAAGAGTTCCCTGGTTTCAGAATTTTTATTGACCTTTCCCTTCATTTTTTATCTGCAGCGAAAGTCCTACCAAGGCGTCTTCCATAGTTTTATTAATTAATAAAAAATACTTAAAGAGTCCAAAATGAAAATCTGAAACCAGGGAACTCTTTATTTATCATATATCTTGCGTTAGCCACAAACGGTGTTCCAAAATGTGCAAAATTGCCCGAGCAATTTGTGAAATACGCTTGCCCGTTGGTTAATAAGAGAAAGCAGCCATACAAGATGGCGGATCTCGTACAGCCTCAAGTCGACAAATTATGCTTTTTCAAGTCCATTGTGTTTTTCCTATATATTGGCCCCATTTGTCATAGCGCTGGCCACGCATTCATGAATGCTGAAACCTTCAAGATTTAAAAAAAAGAAAAGAATTAGAAAAATAATTTTCAATCCTTTGCTCGCGGTATCTGTTACTGAACAAAACAGCAAAAATTATTCTCTGATTTCAAGACGTTTTCTGTTGAATTATAAACGAGTTATCTTTACTAAAAAAGTAAACGTTCCACTTAGCATTACGATTTCTCACAATATAACGTTTTCATAACTTCTCCCACGTCACTGATATTAATTTATCTGGCGCCTGGGTGCTTAGAACCCGTTGAACCCCGCTTGGAGCGTCCCTGGTATAACGTCCTTTTTCGACCACAATTTTCAGTAAGTTAACTCACACATTGTGCATTTCTATTTCTTACGACTCTCAGAGCATGATTACACCTCTGGTAAATCATTATGGGTGGGCAACATGCCCCTCCCCCGGTAGCTAAGGCCCTCGATCCAGATAAATTTTGATGTAGGACTACTTTCTAACTCCACGAATAGTATGGGGCGACTTACGGCCAACCCCCTGTGACAAAAATAGGTCCCAATTGAAATCAGCATAGCGTTAAAAACACGGGCCGCACACTAATCGTGTTAGCATATTCGTAAACAGCATGGAGTCCAATTCATGTACTGCGCAATACATCGTGCGCGTGACGCTCCCTGTGCGCGGGGGAGATGACGCAATATTTCTGGGGGTGCCGCCGCGTTTGACTCAGTCTATCTGGGCAACCGTGAGTGCAACACAACTGTGCGTGGTATCGTTTTAAAGCTCTCGATGAGATCTATTCAAATATGCGATGAACATTTTGCAGTGGTTTGAACTGAACATTTCAAAAATTGCTTTTTTGTGAATTGGTGAACACTTTTGACAAAATCATGGTTTTTCTGGGCAACCGTGAGTGCAAAATGAATGTGCGTGGTATCGTTTTAAAGTTTAAAAGCTCGCGATGACATCTATTCAAATATACGAAGAACATTTCGCACTAGTTTGAACAAAACATTTTAAAAAATGTTGTCTTGTGAACCGGTGAATACTTTTGACAATATCATAGTTTATCTGGGAAACCGTCAGTGCAAAACGAATGTGCGTGGTATCGTTTTTAAAGTTCTCGACAAGATCTATCCAAATATACGGAGAGCATTTCGCAGTGGTTTGAACTGAACATTTCAAAAATTGCTTTTTTGTGAACTGGTGAACACTTTTGGCAAAATCATGGTTTATCTGGGCAACCGTGAGTGCAAAATGAATGTGCGTGGTATCGTTTTAAAGTTTAAAAGCTCGCGATGGCATCTATTCAAATATACGAAGAACATTTCGCACTAGTTTGAACAAAACATTTAAAACAATGTTGTCTTGTGAACCGGTGAATACTTTTGACAGTATCATAGTTTATTTGGGCAACCGTCAGTGCAAAACGAATGTGCGTGGTATCGTTTTAAAGCTCTCGACGAGATCTATTCAAATATATGGAGAATATTCCTCAGTGGTTTGAACTGAACATTTTAAAAATTGCTTTTTGTGAACTGGTGAACACTTTTGACAAAATCATGGTTTATCTGGGCAACCGTGAGTGCAAAATGAATGTGCGTGGTATCGTTTTAAAGTTAAAAAGCTCGCGACGAGATCTATTCAAATATATGGAGAATATTCCTCAGTGGTTTGAACAAAACATTTCAAAAATTGTTGTCTTGTGAACTGGTGAATACTTTTGACAAAATCATGGTTTATCTGGGCAACCGTGAGTGCAAAATGAATGTGCGTGGTATCGTTTTAAAGCTCTCGACGAGATCTATTCAAATATATGGAGAATATTCCTCAGTGGTTTGAACTGAACATTTCAAAAATTGCTTTTTTGTGAACTGGTGAACACTTTTGACAAAATCATGGTTTATCTGGGCAACCGTGAGTGCAAAATGAATGTGCGTGGTATCGTTTTAAAGTTTAAAAGCTCGCGATGGCATCTCTTCAAATATACGAAGAACATTTCGCACTAGTTTGAACAAAACATTTAAAAAATGTTGTCTTGTGAACCGGTGAATACTTTTGACAATATCATGGTTTATCTGGGCAACCATGAGTGCAAAATGAATGTGCGTAGTATCGTTTTAAAGCTCTCGACGAGATATATTCAAATATATGGAGAACATTGCGCAGTGGTTTGAACTGAACATTTTAAAAGTTCTTTTCTTGTGAACCGGTGAACATTTGACAATATCATGGTTTATCTGTACAACCGTGAGTACAAAACGACTGTGTGTGGTATCATTTAAAAGCTCGCGACGAGATCTATTCAAACATACGGAGAACATCTTGCACTAGTTTGAACTAAACATTTAAAAAATTGTTGTCTTGTGAACCGGTGAACACTTTTGACAATATCATGGTTTATCTGGGCAACCGTGAGTGCAAAACGACTGTGCCTGGTATCGTTTTAAAGCTATCGACTAGATCTATTCAAATATATAAAGAACATATCGCAATGGCTTAAACTAAAATTTTTAGAAATTGTTTTCGTATGAAAAGGTTAACATTTTGGACAATGCCTCGGAATTTGCCGAATGAACGCAAGCAAAAGTGGAGAAAATCAAAACGAGAGGCAAGAGGAATGCAAGAAGCCCAAGAACACAGAGCACCACGTTGGATAATTCGTCTATCGATCTGCTTTGTGTTCGCGATGTATCCAGCATTATTTGTAAAAATTATGTAAGCTATTTTTCATATCATAGATCTGTGTTGGCTATAACAAATTAAATCAATGCTTTGAAACCATACTCGACTAGCTCATTTCAACTCCCCGATTTGCAAGTGGCAGTCCTACGTTACAAAATGACGGCTCAATCAAAACTGAGCCTATCTGTATTACTTTTTTTTTAAGTTGTCATTGAAGCCTACATGTCAGAAAAAAATGGCGCACTTTGCTTAAAGAATATAAACTACCGATTTTATTGCAAGAGAAGTACTTAAAAGGCAAAGAAAAAAACTAACAAAGTCACATTTTGCATTAAATTTCAATGAATGTAAACAAGACTGGAATATATTTATATATATGTAAAAAAAAAAAGGGTGGAGGGGGTACCCTTTCATTCCTGAGAAAAGGTTTAGAGAAAAGCGAGCAGGGAAAATTCGAAGCTCGAAGAATCCATTTCATGGTTCTAAGATATTTATTTAAAAATGCAACAATATTCTGCGAAGTGCCTTCCATTACGAGTTATTGCAACAATAATGACCCCGTCTCTCATTTCCGTTTCGTGTTTTTGCAATAGCGGATGATGCCTTCAAAAAAGTGCCGGAGTATCCAAATAGCACTATTATCATTAATTAAATGACCTCCATATAGTGGAGGAAATGTAAAAGATGCTTCCAGAAGCTTATGAAATAGTTGCATTAGCCGGAAATGGAAAAGGTCGTCCAGAATGAAGAAAAAAAAAAAAAAAGAAGAAGAAGAAATGAAAAGAAAAAAAATGCTTTTCATCTCCCTACAATGGAGATATTTATATCTGAAAACTTTACTTAAGTATCTCTTATTCCGCTGAAAACGAATACATTCCGGTTCAGTTCTAAAAACTCATTTGAAGTTCCGACGCTGACACCATTATCCGGTAAAACAGAATTTCAGTTCCATTATAAAATACAAAAACATCAATAATTCGAATAAAGAGGCACCCGTAAAAATCATGACGAATGATAGAAAGGTGATAACAATGTAGTCACTTTATCTGTTTGTTCTCTTGTGCATTTGCTTTTCTCGTTGTAAGGTTTTTGTCTGGATGAAAATCGTGTTTTCAACTCATTTAAATAATGCGGAAAGCAATGGCGAATATTCTAGACTGAAGCCCGGGAATATAAAAGCTTAAAAGAATACAAAGTTAAGTCAAAACGAAATGCAAAACAGATCGCAAAAAATATACACAGAGTAGTCACTGAACTATGACCAAATACTTAATACTTGGTAGATCCCCCTTTCGCCCTCAGTACAGCAGCTATCCGACGTGGCATCGATTCGACAAACACTGAGTGATCACTGAATTATGACCACCTACCTAATATTTCGTAGGTCTTCCTTTCGCCCTCACTACAGCAGCTATCCGACGTGACATCGATTCAACATACACTGAGTGATCACTGAATTATGACCACCTATCTAATATTTCGTAGGTCTTCCTTTCGCCCTCACTACAGCAGCTATCCGACGTGACATCGATTCTACATACACTGAGTGATCACTGAATTATGACAACCTACCTAATACATCGTGGATCCTCCGTTTTCCCACAGTACAGCGGCTATCCGACGTGGCATCGACTCAACATACACTGAGTGATCACTGAATTATGACCAGCCACCTAATACTTCGTAGATCCTCCTTCCGCCCACAGTACAGCAGCTATCAGACGTGGCATCGATTCAACATACACTGAGTGATCACTGAATTATGATCACCCACCTAATACTTCGTAGATCCTCCTTTCTCCCTCAGTATAGCAGCTATCCGACGTAGCATCGATTCAACATACACTGAGTGATCACTGAATTATGACCACCCACCTAATACTTCGTAGATCCTCCTTCCGCCCTCAGTACAGCAGCTATCCGACGTAGCATCGATTCAACATACACTGCCGCCCCAGTGGCGCAGTGGTCTAAGGCGCTGGCCTCTGATCATTCGTCCGTAAGGGGTCCGGGTTCGAATCCAGTCAGGCATGGATGTTGTGCTTGTCTTACGGCACTGGCTCGCTCCCTTCCCTGGAACCAGTGACCCTAAATTAGGGACGGGCGACTGCTTATAGCCCATTGAGTTGCTCACGGTGGTCGTTAAACCTCCAATCAAAAAAAAAAAAAAAAAACATACACTGAGTGATCACTGAATTATGACCACCCACCTAATACTTCGCAGATCATCCTTTCTCCATCAGTACAGCAGCTATCCGACGTAGCATCGATTCAACATACACTGAGTGATCACTGAATTATGACCACCTTCCTATTACATCGTGGATCCTCCTTTCTTCCTCAGTACAGCAGCTATCCGGCGTAGCATCGATTCAAAATACACTGAGTGATCACTGAATTATGACCACCTTCCTAATACATCGTGGATCCTCCTTTCTCCCTCAGTACAGCAGCTATCCGGCGTAGCATTGATTCAACATACACCGAGTGATCGCTGAATTATGACAACCTACCTAATACATCGTGGATCCTCCTTTCTCCCTCAGTACAGCAGCTATCCGACGTAGCATCGATTCAACGTACACTGAGTGATCACTGAATTATGACCACCCACCTAATACTTCGTAGATCCTCCTTTCTCCATCAGTACAGCAGCTATCCGACGTAGCATCGATTCAACGTACACTGAGTGATCACTGAATTATGACCACCCACCTAATACTTCGCAGATCATCCTTTCTCCATCAGTACAGCAGCTATCCGACGTAGCATCGATTCAAAATACACTGAGTGATCACTGAATTATGACCACCTTCCTAATACATCGTGGATCCTCCTTTCTCCCTCAGTACAGCAGCTATCCGGCGTAGCATCGATTCAACATACACCGAGTGATCGCTGAATTATGACAACCTACCTAATACATCGTGGATCCTCCTTTCTCCCTCAGTACAGCAGCTATCCGACGTAGCATCGATTCAACGTACACTGAGTGATCACTGAATTATGACCACCCACCTAATACTTCGTAGATCCTCCTTTCTCCATCAGTACAGCAGCTATCCGACGTAGCATCGATTCAACGTACACTGAGTGATCACTGAATTATGACCACCCACCTAATACTTCGCAGATCATCCTTTCTCCATCAGTACAGCAGCTATCCGACGTAGCATCGATTCAAAATACACTGAGTGATCACTGAATTATGACCACCTTCCTAATACATTGTGGATCCTCCTTCCCCCTCAGTACAGCAGCTATCCGACGTAGCATCGATTCAACGTACACTGAGTGATCACTGAATTATGACCACCCACCTAATACTTCGTAGATCCTCCTTTCTCCATCAGTACAGCAGCTATCCGACGTGGCATCGATTCAACATACACGGAGTGATCACTGAATTATGACCACCTTCCTAATACATCGTGGATCCTCCTTTCTCCCTCAGTACAGCAGCTATCCGGCGTAGCATCGATTCAACATACACCGAGTGATCGCTGAATTATGACAACCTACCTAATACATCGTGGATCCTCCTTTCTCCCTCAGTACAGCAGCTATCCAACGTGGAATCGATTCAACATACACTGAGTGATCACTCAGTTATGACCATCTACCTAATACTTCGTAGGTCCTCCCTTCGCCCTCAGTACAGCTTGTATCCGACATTGCATCGATTCAACATACACCAAGTGATCACTGAATTATGACCACCTACTTAATACTTCGTAGGTCTTCCTTTCGTCCTCAGTACAGCTTCTATCCGACGTGGCATCGATTCAACATACACTGAGTGATCACTGAATTATGACCACCCACCTAATACTTCGTAGATCCTCCTTACCCCCTCAGTACAGCAGCTATCCGACGTAGCATCGATTCAACATACACTGAGTGATCACTGAATTATGACCACCTTCCTAATACATCGTGGATCCTCCTTCCCCCCTCAGTACAGCAGCTATCCGACGTAGCATCGATTCAACATACACTGAGTGATCACTGAATTATGACCACCCACCTAATACTTCGTAGATCCTCCTTCCGCCGTCAGTACAGCAGCTATCCGACGTGGCATCGATTCAACATACACTGAGTGATCACTGAATTATGGCCACCCACCTAATACTTCGTAGATCCTCCTTCCCCCTCAGTACAGCAGCTATCCGACGTAGCATCGATTCAACATACACTGAGTGATAACTGAATTATGACCACCTTCCTAATACATCGTGGATCCTCCTTTCGCCCTCAGTACAGCAGCTATCCGACGTAGCATCGATTCAACATACACTGAGTGATCACTGAATTATGACCACCCACCTAATACTTCGTAGATCCTCCTTCCGCCGTCAGTACAGCAGCTATCCGACGTGGCATCGATTCAACATACACTGAGTGATCACTGAATTATGGCCACCCACCTAATACTTCGTAGATCCTCCTTCCCCCCTCAGTACAGCAGCTATCCGACGTAGCATCGATTCAACATACACTGAGTGATAACTGAATTATGACCACCTTCCTAATACATCGTGGATCCTCCTTTCGCCCTCAGTACAGCAGCTATCCGACGTAGCATCGATTCAACATACACTGAGTGATCACTGAATTATGACCACCCACCTAATACTTCGTAGATCCTCCTTCCGCCGTCAGTACAGCAGCTATCCGACGTGGCATCGATTCAACATACACTGAGTGATCACTGAATTATGGCCACCCACCTAATACTTCGTAGATCCTCCTTCCCCCTCAGTACAGCAGCTATCCGACGTAGCATCGATTCAACATACACTGAGTGATAACTGAATTATGATCACCTTCCTAATACATCGTGGATCCTCCTTTCGCCCTCAGTACAGCAGCTATCCGACGTAGCATCGATTGAACATACACCGAGTGATCGCTGAATTATGACCACCCACCTAATACTTCGTAGATCTTCCTTCCGCCGTCAGTACAGCAGCTATCCGACGTAGCATCGATTCAACATACACTGAGTGATCACTGAATTATGGACACCCACCTAATACTTCGTAGGTCTTCCTCCCCCCTCAGTACAGCAGCTATCCGACGTAGCATCGATTCAAAATACACTGAGTGATCACTGAATTATGACCACCTTCCTATTACATCGTGGATCCTCCTTTCTCCCTCAGTACAGCAGCTATCCAACGTGGAATCGATTCAACATACACTGAGTGATCACTCAGTTATGACCATCTACCTAATACTTCGTAGGTCCTCCTTTCGCCCTCAGTACAGCAGCTATCCGACGTAGCATCGATTCAACATACACTGAGTGATCACTGAATTATGATCACCCACCTAATACTTCGTAGATCCTCCTTTCTCCCTCAGTACAGCAGCTATCCGACGTAGCATCGATTCAACATACACTGAGTGATCACTGAATTATGACCACCCACCTAATACTTCGTAGATCCTCCTTCCGCCCTCAGTACAGCAGCTATCCGACGTAGCATCGATTCAACATACACTGCCGCCCCAGTGGCGCAGCGGTCTAAGGCGCTGGCCTCTGATCATTCGTCCGTAAGGGGTCCGGGTTCGAATCCAGGTCAGGCATGGATGTTGTGCTTGTCTTACGGCACTGGCTCGCTCCCTTCCCTGGAACCAGTGACCCTAAATTAGGGACGGGCGACTGCTTATAGCTCATTGAGTTGCTCACGGTGGTCGTTAAACCTCCAATCAAAAAAAAAAAAATCAACATACACTGAGTGATCACTGAATTATGACCACCCACCTAATACTTCGCAGATCATCCTTCCCCCTCAGTACAGCAGCTATCCGACGTAGCATCGATTCAACATACACTGAGTGATCACTGAATTATGACCACCTTCCTATTACATCGTGGATCCTCCTTTCTTCCTCAGTACAGCAGCTATCCGGCGTAGCATCGATTCAAAATACACTGAGTGATCACTGAATTATGACCACCTTCCTAATACATCGTGGATCCTCCTTTCTCCCTCAGTACAGCAGCTCTCCGGCGTAGCATCGATTCAACATACACCGAGTGATCACTGAATTATGACCACCTACCTAATACATCGTGGATCCTCCTTTCTCCCTCAGTACAGCAGCTATCCGACGTAGCATCGATTCAACGTACACTGAGTGATCACTGAATTATGACCACCCACCTAATACTTCGTAGATCCTCCTTTCTCCATCAGTACAGCAGCTATCCGACGTAGCATCGATTCAACGTACACTGAGTGATCACTGAATTATGACCACCCACCTAATACTTCGCAGATCATCCTTTCTCCATCAGTACAGCAGCTATCCGACGTAGCATCGATTCAACATACACTGAGTGATCACTGAATTATGACCACCTTCCTAATACATCGTGGATCCTCCTTTCTCCCTCAGTACAGCAGCTATCCGGCGTAGCATCGATTCAACATACACCGAGTGATCGCTAAATTATGACAACCTACCTAATACATCGTGGATCCTCCTTTCTCCCTCAGTACAGCAGCTATCCGACGTAGCATCGATTCAACGTACACTGAGTGATCACTGAATTATGACCACCCACCTAATACTTCGTAGATCCTCCTTTCTCCATTAGTACAGCAGCTATCCGACGTAGCATCGATTCAATGTACACTGAGTGATCACTGAATTATGACCACCCACCTAATACTTCGTAGATCCTCCTTTCTCCATCAGTACAGCAGCTATCCGACGTAGCATCGATTCAACATACACTGAGTGATCACTGAATTATGACCACCCACCTAATACTTCGCAGATCATCCTTTCTCCATCAGTACAGCAGCTATCCGACGTAGCATCGATTCAAAATACACTGAGTGATCACTGAATTATGACCACCTTCCTAATACATCGTGGATCCTCCTTTCTCCCTCAGTACAGCAGCTATCCGGCGTAGCATCGATTCAACATACACCGAGTGATCACTGAATTATGACAACCTACCTAATACATCGTGGATCCTCCTTTCTCCCTCAGTACAGCAGCTATCCAACGTGGAATCGATTCAACATACACTGAGTGATCACTCAGTTATGACCATCTACTTAATACTTCGTAGGTCCTCCCTTCGCCCTCAGTACAGCTTGTATCCGACATTGCATCGATTCAACATACACCAAGTGATCACTGAATTATGACCACCTACTTAATACTTCGTAGGTCTTCCTTTCGTCCTCAGTACAGCTTCTATCCGACGTGGCATCGATTCAACATACACTGAGTGATCACTGAATTATGACCACCCACCTAATACTTCGTAGATCCTCCTTACCGCCCTCAGTACAGCAGCTATCCGACGTAGCATCGATTCAACATACACTGAGTGATCACTGAATTATGACCACCTTCCTAATACATCGTGGATCCTCCTTTCGCCCTCAGTACAGCAGCTATCCGACGTAGCATCGATTCAACATACACTGAGTGATCACTGAATTATGACCACCCACCTAATACTTCGTAGATCCTCCTTCCGCCGTCAGTACAGCAGCTATCCGACGTAGCATCGATTCAACATACACTGAGTGATCACTGAATTATGACCACCCACCTAATACTTCGTAGATCCTCCTTTCCCCCTCAGTACAGCAGCTATCCGACGTAGCATCGATTCAACATACACTGAGTGATCACTGAATTATGACCACCCACCTAATACTTCGTAGATCCTCCTTCCGCCGTCAGTACAGCAGCTATCCGACGTGGCATCGATTCAACATACACTGAGTGATCACTGAATTATGGCCACCCACCTAATACTTCGTAGATCCTCCTTCCCCCTCAGTACAGCAGCTATCCGACGTAGCATCGATTCAACATACACTGAGTGATAACTGAATTATGACCACCTTCCTAATACATCGTGGATCCTCCTTTCGCCCTCAGTACAGCAGCTATCCGACGTAGCATCGATTCAACATACACTGAGTGATCACTGAATTATGGACACCCACCTAATACTTCGTAGGTCTTCCTTCCCCCTCAGTACAGCAGCTATCCGACGTAGCATCGATTCAAAATACACTGAGTGATCACTGAATTATGACCACCTTCCTATTACATCGTGGATCCTCCTTTCTCCCTCAGTACAGCAGCTATCCAACGTGGAATCGATTCAACATACACTGAGTGATCACTCAGTTATGACCATCTACCTAATACTTCGTAGGTCCTCCTTTCGCCCTCAGTACAGCAGCTATCCGACGTAGCATCGATTCAACATACACTGAGTGATCACTGAATTATGACCACCTTCCTAATACATCGTGGATCCTCCTTTCGCCCTCAGTACAGCAGCTATCAGACGTAGCATCGATTCAACATACACTGAGTGATCACTGAATTATGACCACCCACCTAATACTTCGTAGATCCTCCTTTCTCTCTCAGTACAGCAGCTATCCGGCGTAGCATCGATTCAACATACACTGAGTGATCACTGAATTATGACCACCTTCCTAATACATCGTGGATCCTCCTTTCTCCCTCAGTACAGCAGCTATCCGACGTAGCATCGATTCAAAATACACTGAGTGATCACTGAATTATGACCACCTTCCTATTACATCGTGGATCCTCCTTTCTTCCTCAGTACAGCAGCTATCCAACGTGGAATCGATTCAACATACACTGAGTGATCACTCAGTTATGACCATCTACCTAATACTTCGTAGGTCCTCCTTTCGCCCTCAGTACAGCTTGTATCCGACATTGCATCGATTCAACATACACCAAGTGATCACTGAATTATGACCACCTACTTAATACTTCGTAGGTCTTCCTTTCGTCCTCAGTACAGCTTCTATCCGACGTGGCATCGATTCAACATACACTGAGTGATCACTGAATTATGACCACCCACCTAATACTTCGTAGATCCTCCTTACCCTCAGTACAGCAGCTATCCGACGTAGCATCGATTCAACATACACTGAGTGATAACTGAATTATGACCACCTTCCTAATACTTCGTAGATCCTCCTTTCGCCGTCAGTACAGCAGCTATCCGACGTAGCATCGATTCAACATACACTGAGTGATAACTGAATTATGACCACCTTCCTAATACATCGTAGATCCTCCTTTCGCCGTCAGTACAGCAGCTATCCGACGTAGCATCGATTCAACATACACTGAGTGATAACTGAATTATGACCACCTTCCTAATACATCGTGGATCCTCCTTTCGCCCTCAGTACAGCAGCTATCCGACGTAGCATCGATTCAACATACACTGAGTGATCACTGAATTATGACCACCCACCTAATACTTCGTAGATCCTCCTTCCGCCGTCAGTACAGCAGCTATCCGACGTGGCATCGATTCAACATACACTGAGTGATCACTGAATTATGACCACCCACCTAATACTTCGTAGATCCTCCTTACCCCCTCAGTACAGCAGCTATCCGACGTAGCATCGATTCAACATACACTGAGTGATAACTGAATTATGACCACCTTCCTAATACTTCGTAGATCCTCCTTTCGCCGTCAGTACAGCAGCTATCCGACGTAGCATCGATTCAACATACACTGAGTGATAACTGAATTATGACCACCTTCCTAATACATCGTAGATCCTCCTTTCGCCGTCAGTACAGCAGCTATCCGACGTAGCATCGATTCAACATACACTGAGTGATCACTGAATTATGACCACCTTCCTAATACATCGTGGATCCTCCTTTCGCCCTCAGTACAGCAGCTATCCGACGTAGCATCGATTCAACATACACTGAGTGATCACTGAATTATGACCACCTTCCTAATACTTCGTAGATCCTCCTTCCGCCGTCAGTACAGCAGCTATCCGACGTGGCATCGATTCAACATACACTGAGTGATCACTGAATTATGGCCACCCACCTAATACTTCGTAGATCCTCCTTTCGCCCTCAGTACAGCAGCTATCCGACGTAGCATCGATTCAACATACACTGAGTGATAACTGAATTATGACCACCTTCCTAATACATCGTGGATCCTCCTTTCGCCCTCAGTACAGCAGCTATCCGACGTAGCATCGATTCAACATACACTGAGTGATCACTGAATTATGACCACCCACCTAATACTTCGTAGATCCTCCTTCCGCCGTCAGTACAGCAGCTATCCGACGTGGCATCGATTCAACATACACTGAGTGATCACTGAATTATGGCCACCCACCTAATACTTCGTAGATCCTCCTTCCCCCCTCAGTACAGCAGCTATCCGACGTAGCATCGATTCAAAATACACTGAGTGATCACTGAATTATGACCACCTTCCTATTACATCGTGGATCCTCCTTTCTCCCTCAGTACAGCAGCTATCCAACGTGGAATCGATTCAACATACACTGAGTGATCACTCAGTTATGACCATCTACCTAATACTTCGTAGGTCCTCCTTTCGCCCTCAGTACAGCAGCTATCCGACGTAGCATCGATTGAACATACACCGAGTGACCGCTGAATTATGACCACCCACCTAATACTTCGTAGATCCTCCTTCCGCCGTCAGTACAGCAGCTATCCGACGTAGCATCGATTCAACATACACTGAGTGATCACTGAATTATGACCACCCACCTAATACTTCGTAGATCCTCCTTCCCCCTCAGTACAGCAGCTATCCGACGTAGCATCGATTCAACATACACTGAGTGATCACTGAATTATGACCACCCACCTAATACTTCGTAGATCCTCCTTCCGCCGTCAGTACAGCAGCTATCCGACGTGGCATCGATTCAACATACACTGAGTGATCACTGAATTATGGCCACCCACCTAATACTTCGTAGATCCTCCTTCCCCCTCAGTACAGCAGCTATCCGACGTAGCATCGATTCAACATACACTGAGTGATAACTGAATTATGACCACCTTCCTAATACATCGTGGATCCTCCTTTCGCCCTCAGTACAGCAGCTATCCGACGTAGCATCGATTCAACATACACTGAGTGATCACTGAATTATGACCACCCACCTAATACTTCGTAGATCCTCCTTCCGCCGTCAGTACAGCAGCTATCCGACGTGGCATCGATTCAACATACACTGAGTGATCACTGAATTATGACCACCTTCCTAATACATCGTGGATCCTCCTTCCCCCTCAGTACAGCAGCTATCCGACGTAGCATCGATTCAAAATACACTGAGTGATCACTGAATTATGACCACCTTCCTATTACATCGTGGATCCTCCTTTCTCCCTCAGTACAGCAGCTATCCAACGTGGAATCGATTCAACATACACTGAGTGATCACTCAGTTATGACCATCTACCTAATACTTCGTAGGTCCTCCTTTCGCCCTCAGTACAGCAGCTATCCGACGTAGCATCGATTGAACATACACCGAGTGATCGCTGAATTATGACCACCTTCCTAATACATCGTGGATCCTCCTTCCGCCGTCAGTACAGCAGCTATCCGACGTAGCATCGATTCAACATACACTGAGTGATCACTGAATTATGACCACCCACCTATTACATCGTGGATCCTCCTTTCTCCCTCAGTACAGCAGCTATCCAACGTGGAATCGATTCAACATACACTGAGTGATCACTGAATTATGACCATCCACCTAATACTTCGTAGATCCTCCTTCCGCCGTCAGTACAGCAGCTATCCGACGTAGCATCGATTCAACATACATTGAGTGATCACTGAATTATGACCACCCACCTAATACTTCGTAGATCCTCCTTTCGCCCTCAGTACAGCAGCTATCCGGCGTAGCATCGATTCAACATACACTGAGTGATCACTGAATTATGACCACCTTCCTAATACATCGTGGATCCTCCTTCCCCCTCAGTACAGCAGCTATCCGACGTAGCATCGATTCAACATACACTGAGTGATCACTGAATTATGGCCACCCACCTATTACATCGTGGATCCTCCTTTCTCCCTCAGTACAGCAGCTATCCGACGTAGCATCGATTCAAAATACACTGAGTGATCACTGAGTTATGACCACCTTCCTATTACATCGTGGATCCTCCTTTCTCCCTCAGTACAGCAGCTATCCGACGTAGCATCGATTCAACATACACTGAGTGATCACTGAATTATGACCATCTACCTAATACATCGTGGATCCTCCTTTCGCCCTCAGTACAGCAGCTATCCGGCGTAGCATCGATTCAACATACACTGAGTGATCACTGAATTATGACCACCCACCTAATACGTCGTAGATCCTCCTTTCGCCCTCAGTACAGCAGCTATCCGGCGTAGCATCGATTCAACATACACTGAGTGATCACTGAATTATGACCACCTTCCTAATACATCGTGGATCCTCCTTCCGCCCTCAGTACAGCAGCTATCCGACGTAGCATCGATTCAAAATACACTGAGTGATCACTGAATTATGACCACCCACCTAATACATCGTAGATCCTCCTTTCTCCCTCAGTACAGCAGCTATCCAACGTGGAATCGATTCAACATACACTGAGTGATCACTGAGTTATGACCATCTACCTAATACTTCGTAGGTCCTCCTTTCGCCCTCAGTACAGCAGCTATCCGACGTAGCATCGATTCAACATACACTGAGTGATCACTGAATTATGACCACCTTCCTAATACATCGTGGATCCTCCTTTCGCCCTCAGTACAGCAGCTATCCGGCGTAGCATCGATTCAACATACACTGAGTGATCACTGAATTATGACCACCCACCTAATACGTCGTAGATCCTCCTTTCTCCCTCAGTACAGCAGCTATCCGACGTAGCATCGATTCAACATACACTGAGTGATCACTGAATTATGACCACCCACCTAATACTTTGTAGATCCTCCTTTCGCCCTCAGTACAGCAGCTATCCGGCGTAGCATCGATTCAAAATACACTGAGTGATCACTGAATTATGACCACCTTCCTAATACATCGTGGATCCTTCCTTCTCCCTCAGTACAGCAGCTATCCAACGTGGAATCGATTCAACATACACTGAGTGATCACTGAGTTATGACCATCTACCTAATACATCGTGGATCCTCCTTTCGCCCTCAGTACAGCAGCTATCCGACGTAGCATCGATTCAACATACACTGAGTGATCACTGAATTATGACCACCTTCCTAATACATCGTGGATCCTCCTTTCGCCCTCAGTACAGCAGCTATCCGGCGTAGCATCGATTCAACATACACTGAGTGATCACTGAATTATGACCACCCACCTAATACGTCGTAGATCCTCCTTCCCCCCTCAGTACAGCAGCTATCCGACGTAGCATCGATTCAACATACACTGAGTGATCACTGAATTATGACCACCCACCTAATACTTTGTAGATCCTCCTTTCTCCCTCAGTACAGCAGCTATCCGGCGTAGCATCGATTCAACATACACCGAGTGATCACTGAATTATGACAACCTACCTAATACATCGTGGATCCTCCTTTCTCCCTCAGTGCAGCAGCTATCCGACGTAGCATCGATTCAAAATACACTGAGTGATCACTGAATTATGACCACCTTCCTATTACATCGTGGATCCTCCTTTCTTCCTCAGTACAGCAGCTATCCAACGTGGAATCGATTCAACATACACTGAGTGATCACTCAGTTATGACCATCTACCTAATACTTCGTAGGTCCTCCTTTCGCCCTCAGTACAGCTTGTATCCGACATTGCATCGATTCAACATACACCAAGGGATCACTGAATTATGATCACCTACTTAATACTTCGTAGGTCTTCCTTTCGTCCTCAGTACAGCTTTTATCCCACGTGGCATCGATTCAACATACACTGAGTGATCAATTAATTATGACAACCTACTTTATACATCGTGGATCCTCCTTTCTCCCTCAGTACAGCAGCTATCCGACGTGGCATCGATTCAATAAGATTCCGGAAACAGTTGGGAGGTATGGCAAACCAAGCTGTAATTTGGTCTTCAATACAGGTATTGAGGCGTTTGGTGTATCAAGACTCCTGAAAAGGGAAAAGCGATACTTGCAAATATTTAAAATTACTGTCCCGTTCTGAGACCAGTCGGCTGATAAACGTTGTGCAGTGCACTAAATGCAAAAACATTTTGAGTTACGATATAGCGCGAAGTCTGGAACATCGCATCTTAAGCGGCACATATGTGCTCCCCACACACACACACACGAGAGACATATTGGGTTACATCGAAATGAAATGCCAGTAGAGATAGGTGCGGTTTATAAAGCCATAAAATCTTCTCACAGTAGAACGATCGGACTCATAATTCTGGATATTTCGAACTACCCCCCCCCCCTTCTTATCCCCAAGGATATTTCCGAGTCCGGCGGTAGGGAATGATAATTTCCTTTTCATGCAATATTTTTGAGTACACAAGCCCCCCCCCCGTCTCCTCGGACGTCACGAGACTTATACAGAGTCTCAGAAATATTCTGAATTAACGTTTATTGTAATAGAATACGTGTAGCAATTAAGAAAACGAAAAACTCTTCAGGAATCGAATGACCGAGTGCACCAGGTGTCAAATTCGTGTTTTGATAATTGTTGAAATTTTACGGGCCGGCCCGGGCCTTGAAAACAGGAGAAATATGCGGGCAGAGCATTGGACGTGCGGGCTTGGACTGGGCTTTCCAAATTAAGGCCCGTGCAGACCTGTTCTATCGACAGCCGCCAACGGTAAAACTAGCGTTAGCTAACATGTAAACAACGTGTGTTTATGCCCAGTCGCCATTCCGTGGCGTCGCGACTTCGACGGCGTATTGTTTTCGCGTTGTCAAAGCTGTGTCACCAGTTTCTGCTCTGTGTGAATCGACGTCGTTTTTTAGCGTGCCATTTGAGACTTCCCGTTCTTTTAAGGAGTTATCTCGCTAAGAGTTATCAAAATTGAGCAGCTGGCTGATGCGACGTTCACGAACCAGCATAGCACAAAGCCTAAGCTGCTATCGCGTGATGTAAGAGAATTTTAAATATGAGAAGACGGGCACGCGTCCAAACTTCCACACACACACACATACATTTAGTCGTCACACATGTTCCATTTTCTTTTGTGTAGAAATTATCCTACCAGTTCTATTTAAAACTGTGTCATATTTGGTTCGTAAATCGACCCAGAACGATTTTTCCCTAAGACGGATATGGATTGTGGCCAAAACTTGGCCTTAAAGAAAATGTTTTTAAATTTAGAGGAAGTACCGCAGTGATGTTTATTCGCGACGGGAGAAATTACAAAGGAATAGAGAAGGGGGAGGGGTACCTTGTGTTCCTTTGTACCAACCAGGGTCTGAAGTTTCCTCGCTTTTAGAGAACGGGACGCGTGGTTCACTAGAGCATGTCTCACCTTGCCACCTTCCAACGCCATTATTCGGCGATTGTGAACGCACGCCAGCTGTACGGAGGATGATCCCAAAGAATAAATGAATATTGCGTCTTCAAGGACCTAGGCCAGATGGAAGTCAGGAAGAAACTTCGGGTGAACAGCTGACGGGAGCCGGGTATTGTACCTGAGACCCACCTTCTTAGCGAACGTGACGCGTGGGGTTAAGTGAAGACACGCGCCAGTCACGTGACCCTCACCATCTGACGGTGTGTGTGTGCCGGCCCCTATCACATCTGCGCTCCTCCTCGCCGCCTGACTTGTTTATTGAGGCTTGATCAGTACGGGCAACATTAATAAGAAGAGTTCATCGCCACCTTAGCTTCGAAAACTGGAATACCCTGGATAAACACCTACGCTTAAACTAAAATAACTAATCTGACGTATTATATATTCAGGTAAGGTCACTACTGAAGTATTTATGCATTTTTTGTTTTTCATCATTTGTTCTTTCTTGTGACGAACAGCAACTTGTATTCTGTATGCAATGTAAGATTCATTGATAGCGTTAAGTAGCACAAGAATTTATGCTGGAAGTGAATTGAACGCGTTACCTTATATGTAAGGCTGTTTCACCGCCGAACCATCTGCCTTCTACACAATGGCGTACCTGAAAAACTCGCGGCACCACCGTCAAAAATATCTTCTAGGCCCTTTTGCGAAAATCTATTTGCTTTGAATTACAGAATTTTTTTAATTTTCCATATCATTAACTAGGTTGTACTTGCGAAAAATATCTATAGGTTTCAAATTATTTGAAACCTATAGGTATTTTTCGCAAGACCAAAATTGTTGCACTTTATTGCGTATAACACAAATGCACACGTTTTAATTAAAATGATTGCGCAAGTTCTATACCAATACAAATGATTACAAAACACTTACGCCAGAGGTGATCATATCACACTGGCGCACCCAAGGGGGGGGGCTTTGGGGCTTCAGCCTTCCCCCCGTCCCGTACGCCAACTCTTTTATCTATCTATCTAATGTTTATCTGTCTATCTTATGCACTATACTTATACATATTGTATACACACAAACACACACACACACACACACATATATATATATATATATATATATATATTCTGTTAAGAGACTGAAGCAAAATCTTCAGGTTATTTTGCAACTTTCGTTTTAAATTCTTAAGTTTTTCTTATGTTTTCGGTTCTGCTCTTAAGTATATATATATATATATATATATATATATATATATATATATATGTTGTATGCATACATATATATGTACCCAAGAGCAGAGTCAAAGACTTAATTTACACCTAAGAATTTAAAACCAAATTGCTTAACAAACAATCTGAAGATCATGACGCACAACGCAGCAGTTATGAAAATTCAGAATTCACACACTACTAAGTAGAGACTGGAATAAAAAATTATTTAACAAGGACAAAAACAACAAGGAAAACCTCAAAACCCAACAGGCATGAGTAAAAAATAAAAATAAAAAATAAAATAAAGAAATAGCTAACCTGAATGTAGAAAGTGCTTTAATGCCACATTGAAAAAATGTCTTTCAATCACTGAACTGGGAAAACAAAATGATGAAGATTAATGGAGATTATCTGACTCACCTTCGTTTTGCTGATGACATAGTCATTTTTGCAACTACCCCATCAGAGCTGCAGAGTATGATCCAAGAACTTGCTGACAAAAGTAAAGAAGTGGGATTAAAAATGAACTTTCAGAAGACAAAAGTGATGTTCAATGCTTTTACAAGAAATGAAGATTTGTCGATTGAAAAGCTGGAGATAACAGACACGTACGTTTATCTTGGACAGCAGATATCAAGTGAGGGTCACATTGAGGAAGAAATTAATCGGCGTATAAAACTTACCCGGAGAGCTTTTGGAAGAAACAGCATAATTTTCAAGAGCAATATGCCATTATGTCTTAAAAAAGTGTTTGATCAATGCATCCTTCCAGTGCTTACGTATGGTGCAGAGACGTGGACCTTAACTAAAAGAGACATACAAAGGCTGCAGACAACTCAAAGTAGCATGGAGAGGTGCATACTTGGTGTAACCAGGAGAGATAAGAAGAGGAACTCGTGGATCCGAAAAATGACGAGAGTGGAAGACATCATGATCAGAGTAAAATCCCTGAAATGGCAATGAGCTGGACATACTGCCAGAAGGACAGACCATTGATGGACAGCTGACATTTTAGATTGGACTCCAAGGGAGAGGAAAAGACCTAGAAGAAGACCACATGGGAGATGGGTGGATGAAATTAGAAAGTATGAGACAGACCGCTGTGGAAGAAACTTGGGGAAACCTTCGTCCAGCAGTGGACTGATATTGTTTGACAATGATGATGAAGATATACCATGTGCATATATACACACACATACCTAAATATACATCTAGCCCCCCCCGCCGCCCCGGTGGCGCAGTGGTCTAAGGCGCTGACCTCTGATCATTCGTCCGTAAGGGGTCCGGGTTCGAATCCCGGTCTGGCACGGATGTTGTGTTTGTCTTACGGCACTGGCTCTCTCCCTTCCCTGGAACCAGTGACCCTAAATTAGGGACGGGCGACTGCTTATAGCCCATTGAGTTGCTCACGGTGGTCGTTAAACCTCCAACCAAAAAAAAAAAAAAAAAAAAAAAGCCCCCCCCCCCCAACAGGAATTCCTCGGTGCGCCACTGTCGTATCATGCAATTTTTTTCTTTTAGAAAGCGAAGATCAGACTCTTCGAAATACTTCACCATCACACACACACACACACACACCATGTAGCGGCCGTTACAGTGTCTGACGACTTTCCGATTTATGCAAAATATAGAACATACATAAGTATGCAAAAAAAAAAAAAAAAAAAAAAAAAAAAGAAAGAAAACAACTAAGAATCGTGGCACAAAAAAAGAAGTTGTTTAAGTTATTTACTCTTGAATACAAAAAAAAACGCACTTAACTTAATGTCACAATATTTTGCACATAGTAAAAACCTTCTCTTTTGACTCAGTTATAAAAGAATGACACCGGTCTCTGATTTCTCATTCCCGCGAAGAACACCTTTTAGCTCATTATATTCTGAAAGATACGTAGTTATGTGCAAACAAGTGTAATTTATAACACGGCCTTATCCTCATTGATATAAAAATTTCATACACTCTGTTATTTATTCATATTCTATAACTGATATTTATTCACTTTCTCTTGTTAATAGAGTGTACATGTACACTATATTGACAAAAGTCACCGGACACCCCTTCAAAAGCAAATGAACGGGTCCGTTGCGTTGTTAAGATGCGCGGTACAATAACAAGCCTGCAGTTGACAGCGATCATATCGCACTGTGAGGTTGAGTGAAAAGCGATCATATCGCACTGTGAGGGTGAGTGAAAAGCGATCATATCGCACTGTGAGGTTGAGTGTACTGAATAAGTGGAAGACACATGGCGTGCCTGAAGTAGCAAAACGTACCGGCAGACCAAAGAAAATCGGTGATAAAGAACGTCGAAGCTTCAGGAGAGTCGTTACAGCTAATCGACGGAGTACTACTGCACAAGACCTCAGTGTACAGGTGAGTAAAAATGCTGGAACCTGGGTATGCACACACACAGAACTTCATTCCATGGGCTACTGTGTTCGTGCGGCTGCTCATAAGCCTTTCATCTCCACTCGGAATGCTATTCGTCGTTTAGCATGGTGTAAAGAACATTTATTGTGAACCGTAGATCAATTAAAACGGGTCCTATGGACTGATGAATCCAGATACACGATCCATCAGTCTGATGGCCGTGTGTGGGTATGGCGGTAGCCGGGGAAACGCTATTTACCACAGTGTACTGTTCCTACGGTCAAGTTTGGAGCTGGCAATGTACTCGTGTGTGTGTGTGGGGGGGGGTCGTGGTATGGTCCGTGTGCATTGGTTATCGTGGATAAACCTATTAACCAGCACGTCTATCTCGATATTCTGGACAATTATGCCCTACCAACTCTGTCGCAATATTATGGAACCGAGCCTTGTTGGTACCAACAGGATAATGTACCGAGATATAAAGCAAGGACTAATACGGCGTGGTTGACGATAGTTCCGTATCGTGCGTGGACTGGCCAGCACAGAGCCCTTATATTCATCCCACAGAGCACCTGTGGGATGAATTAGGGACCCGCATAGGAAGTTTGGAACCAAGGCCTGCTACTAAACAACAGTTAGCGACAGCATTATTTACTGAATGGAAGCGCATACCTATCGCTGTGTTCCAAAACCTTGTCTAAAGCATGTCTCGAAGGGTCAGTGCATGCATTAAGGCCATAAGTGGACCGACACCGCACTAACGTATGTCAATAAATGCCATGTTGTGTTTCTCTTCTAGGTGTCCGGTAACTTTTGTCAGTACAGTGTATATGGAGCTATTAATTTTATTGTGAATGGGGGCCTCAAGTTCACTGAAATGGCTGCGTTCTGGTCATCCAGTATTTATAAACTTAAGCGAAAATGATTTCTTGAAGATCTTACTTATTTACTGAAAAAAATAAATTGCTTTTCTTTTTAATACTTCATTCATAGCCTCCGTCAAAGATTCCTGGCTATTTTTTAACCAGTTTCATAAGAAGTTTCTGCAAACATTTTGAAAACTACTCCCGTAGAGGCTAGAGGCCCTCTTAGCCACGAGGCCCCATGGTTGCGGGGGCTATCAGTAGCCCATGCTTCTACACTTCTGATGCCTGCTCAAGAGGTTCATCAAAGAATTTCAATTTCGGGGGCGCTAAAAAGTTTTGGGGGTGTTAGATGAAAGTAGATTTTTATTATGAAATATTTAGGCTTTAAACCTAGATCTAGAAAGCGGGAAAACTTCATAAAATGGAGAACTGTTCAATTTTTCATTAGAGTTAAGAATGATTACAACCGGAAATCTTTTTTCAAAACTACACCCGGTGATCTTGCTTTCGTGCTGTTTTTATTTCTTGTCTCTCATATTTAAATGCTCCCCTAAACAAGTCCGAAGAAAAGAGGTATTCATTAGCATTGGTTGCTGAAATAGTAGATATTGATATTTTCATAAAAACCTTGGGCTTACTGAAATGATTTAGAAGTACTTCAGGTGTACGAAGTTTGAGACAGACGAAGAGATACTACACGTTTTGTGGTTGAAATGGCTAACATATGCTTTAAACAAGAAGAAGTAAAACAGAAAGCTGTTATATATTTAGATTTTATGCTATAAAATGAAAAAAGTAACTTCACTATAGTAGAAAATACTGACGATAAAGCTGGGGATTTCAAGTAAATGCTAACAGCAATTCACAAATCTGTTACTAAAACGCTCCGTTAATTTAAAAAGTAAACTGCAAAAGAACAGTGTTGCCGACTTTTTCTTTACAAATAGTCTGTGGCGGACCTACATTTTTGTGGCCCTGAAGCTTGAACTGTTATGGGACTCCCTTCGCAACCAGCAACGGGGTTTGCGTAACCACTTTTATCTTCTTCAATGAGGTTGTTCCACCACAACCTCATTGAAGAAGATAACAGAAAGTTGCTTTAATTTTAACGCACTTGCCCATGTATTTCATTTTTAACACAATCGTCTACTGTTAAAAGGCCTACTTCTATCAATGGCTGTCTAAAAAATTAATTAAATGATACACTTTCACTAACCTCTTTATTTTTCAGGTCCTTCGTGTTTTAGTTTGTTTCAACTTGTTTTAGTGTTGCTGCTGATCTTATAAAGCCATACAAATACAAAGACACTATAATTTAATTTTAACCATACAAAGTGTAACAATATTGTAAAATTCAGTTCTTACGGACTAATAAGAATATCCTTGCCGCTACCACAATTGACAACTAACAACGACAGCGCCCGCGTGTGCGCGAGGAACCTCGCCAGGCAGTAGTCTTCCGTTTCAGTTCAAGCGAGATGCATTCTATAGTCCGTTGCCAACTGCTGAACAAAATACTATTATTTTGTATTAAATTACACTTTATCATTAATATTATTAGTATTTTGGTTTAAAAACACCTTCTCATAGAGTAGACCCAAAATGTTAAGCAATGTGGACTAAAGTCGCTTCTGGGGCCCCTCCGGGATTAAGGACCTTGAAGCTTAAGCTTCATTAGTTTCATAGTAGATCCGCCACTGCAAATAGTCGTTATTGATGGCATCATGTTGAATCCAGTCATGTTTAATGTCACATATACATACAGCGATTGGACAAAATAGCATGGGAAATAGGCGATATATGTTTATTAATAGGATGTTGGACCACCATCCTAACTCAAAAACAGATTCCCACCTTCTCGGAATAGATTCACACAGCTTTTAAATAGTCTCCAGTGCAGTGTTGTACTATGTCTTTATTCATAAGGCGTTGGATCACCATTTGCCTTTAATACAGCGTCCAACCTTATCGGAATAGATTCATACAGCTTCTGAATAGTCCAGTGGAATTTTGTACTATGTCTTTAATAATAAGGTGTTGGACCACCATTTGCCTTTAATACAGCTTCCAACCTTCTTGGAATAGATTCATACAGCTTTTGAATAGTCTCCGGTGGAATGTTGTACTATGTATTTATTAATAAGGTGTTGGACCACCATTTGCCTTTAATACAGCTTCCAAACTTCTTGGAATAGATTCATACAGCTTTTGAATAGTCTCCAGTAGAATGTTGTACTATGTCTTTATTAGTAAGGCGTTGGATCACCATTTGCCTTTAATACAGCTTCCAACCTTATCGGAATAGATTCATACAGCTTCTGAATAGTCTTCAGTGGAATTTTGTACTATGTCTTTATTAATAAGGTGTTGGACCACCATTTGCCTTTAATACAGCTTCCAACCTTCTTGGAATAGATTCATACAGATTTTGAATAGTCTCCAGTGGAATGTTGTACTATGTCTGTATTAGTAAGGTGTTGGATCACCATTTGCCTTTAACACAGCTTCGAACCTTCTTGGAATAGATTCATACAG
The DNA here is from genome assembly GCA_039090855.1 of Macrothele yani. Classification (NCBI taxonomy): domain Eukaryota; kingdom Metazoa; phylum Arthropoda; class Arachnida; order Araneae; family Macrothelidae; genus Macrothele; species Macrothele yani. The sequence goes on along the minus strand of CM077000.1, from coordinate 15,695,712 downwards.
CTTTTGAATAATCTTTAGTGGAATGCTGTACTATGTCTTTATTAGCAAGGTGTTGGATCACCATTTGCCTTTAATACAGCTTCCAACCTTCTTGGAATAGATTCATACAGCTTTTGAATAGTTTCCAGTGGAATGTTGTACTATGTCTTTATTAGTAAGGTGTTGGATCACCATTTGCCTTTAACACAGCTTCAAACCTTCTTGGAATAGATCCATACAGCTTTTGAATAGTCTCCAGTGGAATGTTGTATTATGTCTTTATTAGCAAGGTGTTGGATCACCATTTGCCTTTAATACAGCTTCCAACCTTCTTGGAATAGATTCATACAGCTTTTGAATAGTTTCCAGTGGAATGTTGTACTGTGTCTTTATTAGTAAGGTGTTGGATCACCATTTGACTTTAACACAGCTTCCAACCTTCTTGGAATAGATTCATACAGCTTTTGAATAGTTTCCAGTGGAATGTTGTATTATGTCTTTATTAGCAAGGTGTTGGATCACCATTTGCCTTTAACACAGCTTCGAACCTTCTTGGAATAGATTCATACAGCTTTTGAATAGTCTCCAGTGGAATGTTGTATTATGTTTTTATTAGCAAGGTGTTGGATCACCATTTGCCTTTAACACAGCTGCAAACCTTCTTGGAATAGATTCATACAGCTTTTGAATAGTCTCCAGTGGAATGTTGTATTATGTTTTTATTAGCAAGGTGTTGGATCACCATTTGCCTTTAACACAGCTTCCAACCTTCTTGGAATAGATTCATACAGCTTTTGAATAGTCTCCAGTGGAATGTTGTATTATGTTTTTATTAGCAAGGTGTTGGATCACCATTTGCCTTTAACACAGCTTCAAACCTTCTTGGAATAGATTCATACAGCTTTTGAATAGTTTCCAGTGGAATGTTGTATTATGTCTTTATTAGCAAGGTGTTGGATCACCATTTGCCTTTAACACAGCTTCGAATCTTCTTGGAATAGATTCATACAGCTTTTGAATAGTCTCCAGTGGAATGTTGTATTATGTTTTTATTAGCAAGGTGTTGGATCACCATTTGCCTTTAATACAGCTTCCAACCTTCTTGGAATAGATTCATACAGCTTTTGAATAGTTTCCAGTGGAATGTTGTACTATGTCTTTATTAGTAAGGTGTTGGATCACCATTTGCCTTTAACACAGCTTCGAACCTTCTTGGAATAGATTCATACAGCTTTTGAATAATCTTTAGTGGAGTGCTGTACTATGTCTTTATTAGCAAGGTGTTGGATCACCATTTGCCTTTAATACAGCTTCCAACCTTCTTGGAATAGATTCATACAGCTTTTGAATAGTTTCCAGTGGAATGTTGTACTATGTCTTTATTGGTAAGGTGTTGGATCACCATTTGCCTTTAACACAGCTTCAAACCTTCTTGGAATAGATTCATACAGCTTTTGAATAGTCTCCAGTGGAATGTTGTATTATGTTTTTATTAGCAAGGTGTTGGATCACCATTTGCCTTTAACACAGCTTCGAACCTTCTTGGAATAGATTCATACAGCTTTTGAATAGTCTCCAGTGGAATGTTGTATTATGTCTTTATTAGCAAGGTGTTGGATCACCATTTGCCTTTAATACAGCTTCCAACCTTCTTGGAATAGATTCATACAGCTTTTGAATAGTCTCCAGTGGAATGTTGTATTATGTTTTTATTAGCAAGGTGTTGGATCACCATTTGCCTTTAACACAGCTTCGAACCTTCTTGGAATAGATTCATACAGCTTTTGAATAGTCTCCAGTGGAATGTTGTATTATGTCTTTATTAGCAAGGTGTTGGATCACCATTTGCCTTTAATACAGCTTCCAACCTTCTTGGAATAGATTCATACAGCTTTTGAATAGTTTGCAGTGGAATGTTGTACTATGTCTTTATTAGTAAGGTGTTGGATCACCATTTGCCTTTAACACAGCTTCCAACCTTCTTGGAATAGATTCATACAGCTTTTGAATAGTCTCCAGTGGAATGTTGTATTATGTTTTTATTAGCAAGGTGTTGGATCACCATTTGCCTTTAACACAGCTTCGAACCTTCTTGGAATAGATTCATACAGCTTTTGAATAGTCTCCAGTGGAATGTTGTATTATGTCTTTATTAGTAAGGTGTTGGATCACCATTTGCCTTTAATACAGCTTCCAACCTTCTTGGAATAGATTCATACAGCTTTTGAATAGTTTGCAGTGGAATGTTGTACTATGTCTTTATTAGTAAGGTGTTGGATCACCATTTGACTTTAACACAGCTTCCAACCTTCTTGGAATAGATTCATACAGCTTTTGAATAGTCTCCAGTGGAATGTTGTATTATGTTTTTATTAGCAAGGTGTTGGATCACCATTTGCCTTTAACACAGCTTCGAACCTTCTTGGAATAGATTCATACAGCTTTTTAATAGTCTCCAGTGGAATGTTGTATTAAGTCTTTATTAGTAAGGTGTGGGATCACCATTTGCCTTTAATACAACTTCCAACTATCTCGGAATAGATTCATACAGCTTTTGAATAGTCTCCAGTGGAATGTTGTACTATGTTATTATTAATAAGGTGTTGGACCACCATTTGTCTTTAATACAGCTTCCAACCTTCTTGGAATAGATTCATACAGCTTTTAGATAGTCTCCAGTGGAATGTCGTATCATTCATCAATAAAAACATCAGCCCACTGCTTCGGAGATTGTGGAGGAGGGAATCTGATTCCCAGTCTGCTCTCCAAAACTCCCACGATGGCATTCAAGTCGGGTAATTGAGCTGGACAGGGTAAATATGTTGAAGTTCATCTTGGTGCTCCTCAAACCCAAACTGAACTGTTCCGGCTGTGTGTATGGGCGCATTATCATCTTGAAAAATGACACACTGGCGTCCAAAAATTAAGGACGAGACGGTTTTTCGAATGTAACGTCGAGCAGAAGTGCTCCACATCGACTCAAATCGTACCATAAGATTCCCAAGATATAAAAATATGGGACAAGTGAGCAAAACCGTCTAAACAAGGAATCCAAAGGATACAAAGGCACTTTATTGAAAAGTTAGCTTCGAGCACAACTGGACAGAAGACAGAAACGTCCATGTGACAGGCGGCTACCAAGAAAAATCCAGTCTTTTGTAGGGGATATGATAACCTCTGACTGCGTTGCAGGATTTACAACGTCTGTCCATGCTGAGGACGAGGTTGTCAAGGAGCTGTTGAGGCATCGCGGCTCATTCCTCTTGTAGCGCCAAATGCAGCTGCGGAATAGTTGCTGGCGGCTGATGACGTGCTGCCAAGCATCTCCCGAGAAGGTCTCACACGAGTTCGACTGGAGTTAGGTCCGGGAACCTTGCGGGCCAATCCATGCGTTGAATATCTTCACTCTCCAACAGCTCTGCGACAGCCACTGTACGATGAGGTGTAGCGTTGTCGTCCATGAAGAGGAACTGAAGACCTACAGCACCTCTAAACAGACGCACGTGAGGCAGGAGAAACTCGGTAAAATAGCGTACATCCGTGACTGAACCCCCTTGTAAGATGTGGAGGTCAGTACGGCTACCAAGTATGATAACGCCCCAAACGAGAACTCCGCCACCTACAAACCGGTCCCTTTAGATGATGTTGGAGGTGTGATTGCGTGTTCTCTGCTCTCTCCTGATGTGTACCTATACTTCCAGAATCGCTTGTTAGACTAAATCGGCATTCATCCGTAAAGAGAACTCGACCCCATTGCTAATGTGTCCAGTTCTTGTGTTCCTGGCACCACAGAAACCGCCGTCTCCGATGAGCAGGCGTTAATGGCACACACCGTACTGGTTGTCGTGCAAATAGACTACATTTGTGCAGCCTTCTGGTTACGGTAAAACGCGATAACGGATGTCCAGTTGTCTGTTGCATGTGCCTTGCGATTTCTCCCGCTGTCTGCCGTCTGTCTCTTCTCGCCTGTAGGACAATATACCGGTCGTCCGCCGACGTGGTTGCTCGTGGACGACCACGGCTAAACTCTCTGACAGCTGTTCCTGTCGTTTGAAATGCTCTCCAAGCTCGTGAAACGATGCTGTGAACGATCCTGAACTCCTCGGCCACACTAGTCACACTTCGACCTTCTTCCAACTTCCCAATGACGCGACCTCGGGTATAGTCATCCAGATGTCGTCTACTGGATTGCCTGTTGGCCATATCACACGGTGGCAGCAACTTGACGTCGTTCAAACACATGTACATGGTGCAATAGCTTTCACCGAATTGCTGAGCGTACACCGCCCGTGTGCTTTATACCCATCCGACATCTCCCCCTACGTCATACTGAATATATGCGCATGTCCTACCGTACCGGACACTAGTCTATCTCCTGAGTGGTCTTTCGGTCCGTTCTGCCTGCTCGTTCCGCTGTTATGCTATTTCTCCTATTCGTCCTTAATTTTTGCACACCAGTTTAATTGTTGGGCAACAACATATGTATACCATAGGCTGCACCTGATCATCTAGAATATCGAAGTACTCGCTAGCAATAACTTGGCAATGTAGGGTAATGGTGGGGCGAGCCGAATAACAAGATATGGCCACCCAAATCATCAGATCCACTTCCACACTGTAAAAATTAGGTGGCGTTAATTCACGGAAATTTCTGAAAATAACGTACAGGAAAGCTGCTGGTAGGTGCCCGTGTTTTTCAGAGATTTCCGTTTTTAAAAGTGCCTGTTTATTTTAACTTCTGTCTTTTCACAGATTTTCCGTAGTCAGAAATTCCGTGTATTTGAGAAAAATCCGTTTCAGGTTTCTCCGTATTTAAATTAAAATTCCGCAAAACCGACGACTCTGCAGATTTTAGCCCTTTCTCCAGATAATCTTTCCGCTACTAGTCAGGATCGAACCAGCGCCTCTTGGGTTATTTGAACATGTAACGCACGCCTTTAGCCACTGAGCCACAGGCACTTGGAACTTCAAATCATTTACATCGTAAAACACATTGAGCGACAGTTATTATTTTTTTGTAATTAATACGAGTGCTTTAGTCATTTTATTTTCTGTTGGAGGACTTTTCACAAATCAAGCATTTTTCATCCTCATTTTTCGAAACAACAAAATGCTTTGCAACTTGATTTTTTTAAACTGACAATGACTTTCAGTTATCTTTAAAAAAGGTGAAATGTACTTTTTAAAGTATTATTTCACAAAAAAAAGCTACTTAATATAACATTTACTCTTGATAGCTGTAATAGCTTTTGTCTTAAGTTGTCCAAAGACTGATACATAGACATCGTATAATCATCTGTACAATAAGTTAAGTACCTGGTTTATTACAGTAACACAATATTTAATAAACAGCTGGTGCCCAAAATAGGGGAGAGGAGATATGCCCTGTGCTACAATAAACAAAATTCATGCAATATGCTATCCACAATATCCGATCTCGTTACGGAACTTCAAATTTCGACAGACGATTGAAATTTAAAACTTAATCAGACCTCAAGTGTATTCTCGCCAATCGCTCCTATTACCGGTAATTTCTCCTCATACGGATACGGAAAAAGTGAGAACGGAGTTTTTCCGTTAATATACGAAAGGAATTGCGGAAAGGTTTCTGAAAATTCAGGATTTTCCTTTAACACACCTCTAAACCGGTAATTTGCCGTCAATATAAGAAAGAAACTGCGGAAAGGTCTGAAAATTCAGAATTTTCCCGTGGTACAAAAAAAAAAAAAATCTGTAAAATTCAGGTTTTTTTCCGTCATTTCACGGAAAAGGTTGTATCAGAAACATGCTTCGTTAACTCACGAAAGAAATGATGGAAAGTAGCTCGTGAATTTCGGAATTTTTATTACAATATGCAAATCATTAGTGGCATACGACGAAACTATGTCTAAACTTTAAATTATTTCACATCTGGAAGCTAATTTAACCTTTCTTTCAGTTCTAAATATTTAAAGAGAAAAAAAGATTCTGCTAATATTTATTTTATTGTGGAACGTGAGAAAATAATTCAAATTGGAGAATAAAGAGGCTTTTTTTGAGGGGGATCATCTTTATGTTACTTTATTAATATTAATACTCAATTTACCCTCCTCTACTGTTGATCGCCTGATTTTGTTTATAAATTTTTAAAGCTAACATAACGAGGCAGATGGAGGAGCATTAAAACAACTCGAAAAGCCTGTAATTCCCTTGTGTCTTGCTATTTCAGAGGGAAAGTGTGGAAAACTTTCAAGGGAAATGAAGTATAAAACATACAAAAATTGTTCTATATATTATTTAAGAGAAACGTATCATGTTGAATTCATTCTCTCTTTTAAGTATGCATTCATTTTATTAGAGAAGCCATTTCATAAGACAGGAAAAGAAGCAATACTTACATGGAAGTCTAATTTAAATTTATGATAATGAGTTTATTCCTTAACATGCCAAGAAAATAAAAACAAGATTAACTCTAATAACCTTGACGAAAGCAACAGGTAAAATATTAAATATAGATTTAGTAATATGCGTAAAAGATTAATTGAAACATTAGGACCAAAGTTAATTACAATTATGTATGCAATGATGGCACGAAATGTAATAATTTTTTATTTTTGAATTATCTTTCCTCACCAACTGGGTAACATTCGAATCTACAGAGGTTGGACAGAATAATGTGAACACCTAGGAAAAGAAGGCTATACACTGTATTGACAAAAGTCACTGGACACCCCTTCAAAAGCAAATGAACGAATCCGCTGTGTTGTTAACATGTGCGGTACAGCTGCAAACGGTATAAAAACAAGCCTGCAGCTGACCGCGATGATATCGCACTCTGAGATTGAGTTAAAATGTCGCGGCGGGAGAGAACTGTGTTTGAGAAAGAAGAGATTGTTGGGTATTATATTAGTGCGTTGTCCATAAGAGAGATCGAGAGGCGTTTAAACATACCAAAGTCAACTGTTTTGGATGTACTGAATAAGTGGAAGGCAAATGGCGTGCCTGTAACAGCAAAACGTACCGTCAGACTAAAGAAAATGAGTGATAAAGGACGTCAAAGCCTCATGAGTGTCGTTACAGTATAACGAAGTAAATTTCTCCGTCATTTCTGTCCCCGCCAGGATTCGAACCCGGATCCCTTCATTCCGGAATAAGTCACTCTACCAATTGAGCTAAGCGGACGTTTTATTCTGATTCCTATCTGCCTTTATGTCGTGTGCGTCCTTCTGGCAGGTACGTCACATCTCCTGGTACGTTACATCATTTCCCCCTTATTTTTTTTTTTTTTTTTGAAGTGCTGGAGAAAGGATTCTCTTATTTTTCCTATCTCGCGGTGTGGAAAGAACATCACACCAATTCGAGATTTTGAACGGTCGGGTCATCCGGATAGTTCGGGCGCCATTATAACGAAGTAAATTTCTCCGTCATCTCTGTCCACGCCAGGATTCGAACCCGGATCCCCTCATTCCGGAATAAGTCACTCTACCAATTGAGCTACGCGGACGTTTTATTCTGATTCCTATCTGCCTTTATGTCGTGTGCGTCCTTCTGGCAGGTACGTCACATCTCCTGGTACGTTACAACAGCTAATCGACGGAGTACTGCACAAGACCTCAGTGTACAGGCGAGTAAAAATGCTGGAACCTCGGTATGTACACGTACCATTCGCAGAGAACTTCATTCCATGGGTTTCATTCGCAGAGAACTTCATTCCATGGGTACCATTCACAGAGAACTTCATTCTTTTTTTACTTCATTCCATGGGTTCCATTCGCAGAGAACTTCATTCCGTGTTCGTGCGACTGCTCATAGGCCTTTCATCTCCACTCGGAATGCTACTCGTCCTTTAGCACGGTGTAAAGAACATTTATCGTGGACCGTAGATCAATGGAAACGGGTCCTATGGACTGATGAATCCAGATACACGATCCATCAGTCTGATGGCCGTGTGTGGGTATGGCGGCAGCCGGGGTACGCTATTTACCAGAATGTACTGTCCCTACGGTCAAATTTGGAGCTGGCAGTGTACTCGTGTGGGGGTGTTTTTCGTGGTATGGTCCCGATCCATTGGTTATCGTGGACAAACCTATTAACCAGCACGTCTACCTCGATATTCTGGAAAATTATGCCATACCAACTCATGGAACCGAGCCTTGTTGGTACCAACAGCATAATGCACCGAGCTATAAAGCAACGACGGTTATTATGTGGTTTGATGATAATTCTGTATCGTGTGTGTACTGGCCAGCACAGAGCCCTTATATTAATCCCACAGAGCACCAGGGGATGAATTAGAGCACCGTATAAGAAGTTTGGAACCAAGGCCTACTACTAAGCAACAGTTAGCGGCAGCATTATGTACTGAATGGAAGCGCATATCTATCGCTGTGTTCCAAAACCTTGTCAAAGCATGTCTCGAAGGGTCAGTGCATGCATTAAGGCCAAAGGTGGACCGACACCGTACTATTGTATGTCAAGAAATGATATGTTGTGTTTCTCTTCTAGGTATCCGGTGACTTTTGTCAATATGGTGTACATACCTAGTTGGGTGTGGGACCACTTTGGGCATTCAAAACCGACCGAATCCTCCTTGGAATGGACGCATACAAATCCTGGATGGTGGTAAGTGGGACTTTGCAACATTCTTTATGCAGAAACTGCTCCAGATCCTTGAGAGATGCAGGAGGATGATAACGGGATGTTACTCTGTTTTCCAACACAGACCACACTAACTAGATGATGTTTAAGTCTGGTGATTGGGGAGGGCAAGGAAGGTGTTAAAGTTCGTCCTCATGTTCCTTAAACCATGATTGGACATTCCGAGCTCTGTGAATTGGGGCTTTATCGTCTAGATAGATGGCATCCCCTGCAAGAAACAGTGCCTGAGCCATTGGATGGACTTGGTCGGCCAAAATGGTTTCATTCGCCCTGCCAGTCATCCGTCCTTTCAAAGTGATCAGGGGATCATCTTGATAGATGGCATCCCCTGCAGGAAACAATGCCTGAGCCATTGGATGGACTTGGTCGGCCAAAATGGTTTCATACGCCCTGCCAGTCATCCGTCCTTTCAAGGTGATCAGGGGATCATCTTGATAGATGGCATCCCCTGCAGGAAACAATGCCTGAGCCCTTGGATGGACTTGGTTGGCCAAAATGGTTTCATACGCCCTGCCAGTCATCCGTCCTTTCAAGGTGATCAGGGGATCATCTTGATAGATGGCATCCCCTGTAGGAAACAATGCCTGAGCCCTTGGATGGACTTGGTTGGCCAAAATGGTTTCATACGCCCTGCCAGTCATCCGTCCTTTCAAGGTGATCAGGGGATCATCTTGATAGATGGCATCCCCTGCAGGAAACAATGCCTGAGCCCTTGGATGGACTTGGTTGGCCAAAATGGTTTCATACGCCCTGCCAGTCATCCGTCCTTTCAAGGTGATCAGGGGATCATCTTGATAGATGGCATCCCCTGCAGGAAACAATGCCTGAGCCCTTGGATGGACTTGGTTGGCCAAAATGGTTTCATACGCCCTGCCAGTCATCCGTCCTTTCAAGGTGATCAGGGGATCATCTTGATAGATGGCATCCCCTGTAGGAAACAATGCCTGAGCCCTTGGATGGACTTGGTTGGCCAAAATGGTTTCATACGCCCTGCCAGTCATCCGTCCTTTCAAGGTGATCAGGGGATCATCTTGATAGATGGCATCCCCTGTAGGAAACAATGCCTGAGCCCTTGGATGGACTTGGTTGGCCAAAATGGTTTCATACGCCCTGCCAGTCATCCGTCCTTTCAAGGTGATCAGGGGATCATCTTGATAGATGGCATCCCCTGTAGGAAACAATGCCTGAGCCCTTGGATGGACTTGGTTGGCCAAAATGGTTTCATACGCCCTGCCAGTCATCCGTCCTTTCAAGGTGATCAGGGGATCATCTTGATAGATGGCATCCCCTGCAGGAAACAATGCCTGAGCCATTGGATGGACTTGGTCGGCCAAAATGGTTTCATACGCCCTGCCAGTCATCCGTCCTTTCAAGGTGATCAGGGGATCATCTTGATAGATGACATCCCCTGTAGGAAACAATGCCTGAGCCCTTGGATGGACTTGGTTGGCCAAAATGGTTTCATACGCCCTGCCAGTCATCCGTCCTTTCAAGGTGATCAGGGGATCATCTTGATAGATGGCATCCCCTGCAGGAAACAATGCCTGAGCCATTGGATGAACTTGTTTGGCCAAAATGATTTCATACGCCCTGCCAGTCATCAGTCCTTTCAAGGTGATCAGGAGATCATCTTGATAGATGGCATCCCCTGCAGGAAACAATGCCTGAGCCATTGGACGGACTTGGTTGGCCAAAATGGTTTCATACGCCCTGCCAGTCATCCGTCTTTTCAAGGTGATCAGGGGATCATCTTGATAGATGGCATCCCCTGCAGGAAACAAGGCCTGAGCCATTGGATGAACTTGTTTGGCCAAAATGATTTCATACGCCCTGCCAGTCATCAGTCCTTTCAAGGTGATCAGGGGATCATCATCTTGATAGATGGCATCCCCTGCAGGAAACAATGCCTGAGCCATTGGACGGACTTGGTTGGCCAAAATGGTTTCATACGCCCTGCCAGTCATCCGTCCTTTCAAGGTGATCAGGGGATCATCTTGATAGATGGCATCCCCTGCAGGAAACAAGGCCTGAAGCCAATTGGATCTTCGTAAAGAGCAACAGCACAACCTTCGATCCACAGGTTGTTTATGTGCGCCATTTTCTTAGCAAACGATATTTAACTGCAGGAGATGTTTCTTTCGTGTTCATCTAAAGAAGTTCAAATAATTGAAATTGTTCCCAGTTTCAATTATTTGAACTACTTTTTATTTTCTGTAATTTCTTATTAAAAACGTTCTAAAAATATGTGAATATGCGTATTTCAGTCGACCATCTTTGGTCGGTTTTTCTAATAATACATGTATATGTCCATCCGATTGCCATTTCAGGGATTTTACTTTGTTCGCGATGTCGTCCACTCTTGTCATTTTCTTGATCCACGAGTTCCTCTTCTAACGTTTCCTGGTTACACCAAACAAGCACATCTCCATTCTTCTTTCAGTTGTCTGTAGCCTTTGTATATGTTTTGTACGCATTCCAACCGTAGGTTGAAGAAGCGTATATGCTCCAACTTTGTCCATCCGTCCGTCCTTCCGCATGATAACTCGCGTAAAAATGGTTCGATTTCGATGAAATTTTAGTATGTGGTAGACGACCACTGGAGACGAACCCTATTGAAAATGGACGAAATGGGGTCAAAGATCAGGACATAGGAGCGGGATCCCTTCCATTGCTCTTATGCGTCACAACTTGCGTAAAAATGGTTCGATTTCAATGAAATTTTAGTATGTGGTATGGGGACCACTTGGGGACGAATCGTATTGAAAATAGACGAAATGGGGTCAAAGGTCAGCACATAGGAGCGGGATCCAATCCATTGCCCTTAAGCGTCATAACTTTACTAAAAATGCTTCTATTGCGACAAAAGTTTAGTATATTGTTCCTGAGGTACACTGAATCAATTCTGTTTAATATCATTGAAATGGGATCAAAGGTCAGGGCAGAGGAGCGAGATTTATTTCACAGCCATCATCCTCATAACCTGACTAAAAATACTTCTATTACGACAAAACTTTAGTATGTTGTTCCGGAGATATACTGAACCAATTTGTTTAATATCATCGAGATGGGGTCAAAGGTCAGGACACAGGAGTGAGACTTATTCCACAGCTATTATCCTGATAACTTGAGTAATAATTTGAGTAATGATTCCTGGTATGTTGGAAAGCGTATAATAATCAATGCATTGCATAATTTTACTTACTTCTTTACACTTACCAAGCGTAGGTTGAAGAATACTATATGTTACAGCTTTGTTCGTCTGTCTGTCCGCACGATAACTCACGTAAAAATGGCTCCATTTCGATGAAATTTTATTATGTGGTAGGGGACAACCTGGGGACGAAACCTATTGAAAATAGACGAAATGGGGTCAAAGGTCAGGACATAGGAACGGGATCCTTTCCATCGCCATTATGCGTCATAACTTACGTAAAAATGTTTTGATTGGTACAAAACGTTATCATGTTGTTCCGGAGGTATACTGAATCAACTGTGTTTAATATCATCGAAATGGGGTCAAAAGTCAGGGCACTGGAGCGAGATTTATTCCACAGCCATTATCCTCATAACTTGATTAAAAATGCTTCTATTGCGACAAATTTTTAATATGTTGTTCCGGAGGTATACTGAACTAATTTTTGTTTAACATCATCGAAATGGGGTCAAAGATCAGGTTACACGAGCGAGATTTATTCCACAACCATCATCCTCCTAACTTGCCTAAAAATGCTTCTATTGCGACAAAACTTTGGTATGTTGTTCCGGAGGTATAGTGAATCGGTTCTGTTCAATGTCATCGAAATGGGTTCAAAGGTTAGGGCACAGGAGCCAAATTTATTCCACAGCCATTATCTTCATAACATGACCAAAAATGCTTCTATTGCGACAAAACTTTAGTATGTTGTTTCGGAGGTACACTGATTCAATTCTGTTTAATATCGTTGAAATGGGGTCAAAGATCAGGGCACAGAAGCGAGATTTATTCCACAGCCATTATCCGCATAACTTGAGTAATGAATTCTGGTATGTTGGAAAGCGTATCATAATCAATGCATTGCATGATTTTACTAACTTGTTTAGTTAAGGTACACTTCTCTTCCCCATACGTAAGAACTGGAAGGATGCATTGATGAAACACTTTTCTTTTAAGACTATAATGGTAAAGTGCTCTTAAAAACTGCACTGTTTCTTCCAAAATGCTCTTCAACCAAGTTTTATACGACAATTTGCGCGTGTGTGGGTGTGTAACTCAAAATGAAATACGGAGGCTACAGACAACTGGAAGAAGCATGACGGGAGGAGTACTTGGTGTGATCAGGAATGATAAGAAGAGGAATTTCGTGTATCAAGATTATCACGAGGGTGGAAGACATCATGATTAGGGTAGTAATTTTATCGCGGGAAAAAAGGCAAAACTCGCGGGACGGTCCTGTGGTAAATAGCGAAATTTCGGGATTTAGCCCGAAATATCCCGAAATACCGTATTTCCTCAAATATTCGACTTTCAGGGTCTTTCCCCAGTCTTTGTAAGATGCATGTCTGTCACAAAAGGTATTTCATACTTTTTAACGCACTGAAGTATTGCCTCGCTGACTGCTTTAAAATTTACGGATTCCAAAGTGATGCACTTGAGGAAGATTGCATTTAAGGAGGTTTCAGCTTTCAACATTCGTTTCAACTGATGGAACAGCAAGAATATACAAAATGTACCTATCCTCTGAATCAGTTGTTTCGTCTGCTACGATGCTCACACCTGATACTGATTTTGAAACATCTTTCACTTGTTGTTTGTGAATATCGTATGTTTTCGGCAAATAACATTTCCGCATACAATTTGCATTTGGAATAACACCAATATATTACAACGAATTTTCCAAGCAATTTTTTAATGTAGGGTTATCCAGTGTAGGAAGTGGGATGTTAGGCACATAAAAGAGTAGAGGGAAAAGGACAGTTCTGTTCCAGGGGTAGCCCTCCATAGACTTAACATTGGCTGCTCCAGCTGTCCACTTGTCAGATTTTTTTGTCACGTGATCGTCCCCCATGATGTGCTGCCCCCTTGTGGTGCTTCTTGGAACATTATTATTTCGATGAAGCACCGCTAGGGGCAACACATCAGCATCAAGTAGACATCCCCTTATATCCACTCCTTTTCCCAACTCGGTTGTTGCCATCCCCCAAAATCAAAGATCCATTGAAATAATAAAGTTCCAAGAAGCACCGCTAGGGGCAGCACATCAGCATCGAGTAGACATCCCCTATAGCCACCCCATTTCCCAACTCGGTCGTTGCCATTTCTCAAAGATTCATCGAAATAATAAAGTTCCAAGAAGCACCGCAAGGGGCAGCACATCATGGGGGACGGTCACGTGACAAAAAATCTGACAAGTGGACAGCTGGAGCAGCTTCGTGGGCAGCCAATGTTAAGTCTGTGGAGAGCTGCCCCTGGGGCAGAACTGTCTCTTTCCCTCTACTCAAAAGGCACCAGTTAATTTCGAAATTTCAGTTGAGCGATACTGTTCTTGTTCAGTTCTTTTCTCGTGTAATTCATCAACACCTTTCTGCATTATTTTCGGTTGACTGTTCGGACACACCTTTGTTTATGCAGCTTACTTGCTAAATGCTTTTCACAACTGTCCTTTCTTGAAGCATCCACTAGTATGTTTCAACACGAATAGAACAATAGATTTTTGTTCAGATGAAACGATCCCTTGCTGTACTGCTTGCATCTTTTAGATGCACTCGTTTTACTCACGTGGCTCATTCTCAAAATTATTAAACAATATCTAGAAACTTTATAAACTAAATACTCACAAGAAAGCACAAACATTTCCTACGCTAAGCGTCTGCGAAACTCAAACATTCTTATCTGTGAGCTGCTTCTCCCAGTTTAAACTACTAATATAATTAACGACATCAGATTTGCGATTTACCAGTGCGGCAAGTCGCCAAGGTCATTCAACAGTACCGAGGGTGGAAATCAGGGAAGACCACACGTGTTTTCTTGAACAGAGTGCATGTAACCAGGAAATTACCCCTCAAGCATGTTCGAAAAGAGTTTATTCGTAACGAACAATCTTGAGGTAGTAATTCAAGGTTTCTTCAGCAGAGTACATGTGACCTCGAATTATCATTCAAGCTTGTTCGATAAGAGTATTTTCGTAACGAACAATCTTGAGGGGTTATTCAAGGTTTCTTCAGCAGAGTGCATCATGTGACCTGGAATTACCCTTCAAGCTAATTCGATAAGAGTCTCTTCGTAATGAACAATCTTGAGGGGGCAATTGACTGTTTCTACAGCAGAGTACATGTGACCTCGAATTACCCCTCAAGCTTGTTTGATAAGTCTCTTCCTAACGAACAATCTTGAGGGGTTATTCAAGGTTTCTTTAGCAGAGTGCATCACGTGACTGGAATTACATTTCAAGCTTGTTTGATAAGTGTCTCTTCGTAACGAACAATCTTGAGGGGGCAATTCACTGTTTCTACAGCAGAGTACATGTGACCTCGAATTACCCCTCAAGCTTGTTTGATAAGTCTCTTCCTAACGAACAATTTTGAGGGGTTATTCAAGGTTTCTTCAGCAGAGTGCATCACGTCACCTGGAATTACATTTCAAGCTTGTTTGATAAGTGTCTGTACGTAACGAACAATCTTGAGGGGTAAGGTTTAAAGTTCTGGTTTGGACTTTGGAGTAAAATTGCTTTGCGGTTTATTTTTCGCGTAGATTCTAATGAAGGCTGTATTAAAATTAGTTAAATATGAAAAATAACCTAAAAATTATAATAGAAATTAGGCAAAAATAGGGAAAACGTCTGAAATTCGCGGATTTCCTTGATATTCGCGAAATTACAGCAAATCCCGTAAACTTTGCAAAAAAAATCGTTGAAATTCATCAACCTAATCATGATGAATGTAAAATCACTGGAATGGTCATGGGCTGGACATATTTCTAGAAGAATGGATCATCGATGGACAATTGAAATATTAGAATGGATGCCATGGAGCAGAAGAAGACCCAGAAGACCACGTGGTAGATGGATGGATGAAATTCGAAAGTATGCGGGAGTGACATGGAGGAGACTGGCTCAAGATAGACTGTTGTCGAAGAAACTTGGGGTGACCTTTATTCAGCAGTGGATTGATAATGATTGACAATGATGATGTGAAGTTTGTATCTGGAATCACCTGCTGTGTTCAACTGGGTATGAAGCATCAATAGCTGCAAGGACACTGAACATAAAGGCATAAGCCTCCGTTGTCTTCTGACATCACGTACACTAGCCAAAGTGCAAACTGTATTGGATTAGGTAATTGTGAATAGATGCATTACCTTTGATGAGCTACAGCGTGAAACAGAACTTCGTCGAGCAGTTATTAATCATCCAGAAAAATCGGAAGATGAAGGAGGCCTGTGTGTATAATGGGTCGCACAAGATCTGACGTTGTGATAAGAACAGACGAGATTAAATATTTTTCAGCAGTTGCTGACATTGCCTGATTAAGACACTGAAAATTTCTTCGTATTGGTCACTGGTGACAAACCTTGGTTTTATTATCACATATGCCAGAGGTGGGAGACCTTTTCATGTTGGAAAGCCGCATTAAGTTAGTTGTAATCTAACAAGGCCGCATTCAAGAAGCTTCAATTAGACATACTTCGAAATGCACATTATTTTGTAAAAATCTTACTATGTACTAACTAATTGCCCACCAACAATATCTACCCCTAATCTCATTATACGAATTGCCCACCCAACCCCCTCCCCCACGCAACCCCTATTAACATCAAAGGCACCAACTTCTGGAAACTCATCAATAAAAAACACACCCCCAACGCCAATCCCTTCATTGCTCCAGAAAATAAAAATAAAACGGCCCACCACCCACTTTTAAAGCTAAAGCCACCATCACACCCCCACCCCCATATATCATCGCTAAAAATACCTCTGACGCCACTCTTTGAATAAAAAAAATATTTAAACAATCTTTCCGCCTCACCAGACTCGTCATGATGATAGCCTAAACTCAAAAATCTTATGTTAATTTCCAACCCTAACCAAACCGAAAATCAATCCTTAAATCTGAACACCATTATAAAACTCAAACCACAAACCAGCAAAAACAAGAGTAAGGAAGGAGCTAGAATTAATAATTTATGAGGTATGAACCCATCAGCATAGTGTTAGCTTACCTATATAATAAATTTATTATTAGCAATTCCCTATATATTGAGCTGCGGAAAACTAATTGAATTGCTGTCACCCACTTCAATAACTTCATCTTACTAACCATATCACTCTTACCCCCGATTAACCCCCCCCCCTTGCCCGACAGTCGGGGGAGAAAGACAATCGGTAAATGAAAAAAAAAATGTTAATTCTAAAGTTAACTAACCTTTTAATAAATTTGTTGTGGCTGCTTTTTTTTTTTTTTTTTTTTTTGGAAAGCATTTGAATGCGTATTTAGTTGCAACATAGAAACATGGAGGTCCCCTTCGGAGCAATAAATGGTTGAAACGCAAGAAAACATTTTGCGTGCATGTTGCCGAAGACGTGGGTAATCTATTGCATTTTTCCATATTTCAATTGGATCTTTCTTAGCGTCAAATAAGGACTTTAAAATGTCATCTTCTGAGAGCTCAATCGATTCCATCTGGAGTTCTTGAACGGAATCATGAGCGTAGTAGATATCAACATAGAACTTATGACTTACTAATGTTTTAATAGAATTTATGACTTACTAATGTTTTAATAGAATTTATGACTTACTAATGTTTTAATAGAATTTATGACTTACTAATAGAACTTATGAAAATAGAATTTATGACTTACTAATAGAACTTATAAAAATAGAACATGACTTACTAATAGAACTTATGAAAATAGAACTTATGATTTACTAATTACTAATAGAACTTATGAAAATAGAAATTATGACTTACTAATAGAACTTACTATTTACTAATAGAACTTACTATTTACTAATAGAACTTATGACTTACTAATAGAACTTATGGAAATAGAACTTATGACTTACTAACAGAACTTATAAAAATAGAACTTATGACTTACTAATAGAACTTATGAAAATAAAACTTATGACTTACTAATAGAACTTATGAAAATATAACTTATGACTTACTAATAGAACTTATGACTTTACTAATAAAACTTATGAAAATAGAACTTATGACTTACTAATAGAACTTATGAAAATAGAACTTATGACTTACTAATAGAACTTATGAAAACACAACTTATGACTCACTAATAGAACTTATGACTTACTAATAGAACTTATGCCTTACTAATACAACTTATGACTTACTAATAGAACTTATGAAAATATAACTTATGACTTACTAATAGAACTTATGAAAATATAACTTATGACTTACTAATAGAACTTATGCCTTACTAATACAACTTATGACTTACTAATAGAATTTATGCCTTACTAATACAACTTATGACTTACTAATAGAATTTATGCCTTACTAATACAACTTATGACTTACTAATAGAATTTATGCCTTACTAATACAACTTATGACTTACTAATAGAATTTATGCCTTACTAATACAACTTATGACTTACTAATAGAATTTATGCCTTACTAATACAACTTATGACTTACTAATAGAATTTATGCCTTACTAATACAACTTATGACTTACTAATAGAATTTATGCCTTACTAATACAACTTATGACTTACTAATAGAACTTATGAAAATAGAACTTATGACTTACAAATAGAACTTATGAAAATAGAACTTATGACTTACAAATATAACTTATGAAAATAGAACTTATGACTTACTAATAGAACTTATGAAAATAGAACTTATGACTTACTAATAGCTGGCGGTCGTAGTGAGCGATGGGTTTGCCTCCTCGGGGCGCTCCGTGGTAACAATGGCACACACAACAGCAACTAGAGCCTCTGTGAATCTTGGAGAGGTGCAAGCTAGTTCTGTGTGACATTGGCGAAAAGACCCCAACTTACTGGGTTTTGTTCCAGAATCCTTAGGTTGAATGACCAACTGAAACCCTCAGCTGTGGGCTAATCCCCCACACTGATGTACTTACCTGATTAAGAAGACGAAAAGTAATATTAAGAATGACTCAAGTGTGGGATATGGTGGACCTACCACACTTGAGAAGGACGGTCCACCACGGAATCGACCTGGACTTTCTAAACGGCGTATGAGAAAGCGATCTCGGCTGAGTGAATGTGAGATTGGTGTATGGAATACTAGAGGTATAAATGGCAAGATGAGTGAGGTGATTGAGGAGATGAATAAGTATAGACTGGATGTGCTGTGTGTAAGTGAAACCAAAAAGGAGGAAATTGGGGTAGAAGAAGTGAATTGGACGGTGAGTGTGTAGTCTGTAGTATTGGATAATATGAGAGGGCAGGCTGGTGTAGGTGTGATTTTAAGTGAAAAAATGAAGAACAACTTGATTCACTATAGTTGCATAAGTGAGAGAATTCTCTGGATTCGTTTGAAAGTGAAACTTCAGAGAATTGTAATTGTTTTAGTGTATGCTCCTTGTGACTCGGAACCTTCTGATAAGAAAGATTATTTCTGGAATGAGCTAAAAGCTGTTTTGAGCCAGTTTGGTGCTAAAGAAAAAGTTATAATAGCAGGGGATTTCAATGCTAGAGTAGGTGTGCAGAATGCAATTTCTGACAATGTTCTGGGTAAGTTTAATGATCCTTGTGTGAATGATAATGGTGAAAGATTAATTGAACTCTGCATTGAGAATGATCTGTGTGTATCTAATACATTTTTCAACCACAAGTATATCCACACATATACTTGGGAAAATCGTACTCTTGGTCAAAAGAGTGTGATAGATTTTGTTGTTTACGATCAGCGTTTGAAACACTTAGTTGTTGACACCCGTGTGATGAGAGGTGCGGATGTTGGTTCTGATCATTACTTGGTAGTGTCACGAGTGAAACTTAATGTTGGTTGGAGGAAAAGGAATAGGAAGAGACCCAGGATAGAAAGAATAAAGGTTGATAGGCTCCTTGAAGATCATCAGCGGTATTCTGACTTACTCAGAGAACGACTGAAGGATCTGAAGTCTGGTGAGAGGGATGTAGAAAAGAAGTGGGAATGTTTTAAGAACTGTGTTGTTACTGCTGCTAAAAAGGTCTGTGGAACCACAATAGTGGGTAACAATAGAGGTGATGCTTGGTGGAATAGTGAGATTGATGAGGCAGTAAAGAAAAAGAAGGAAGCCTATTTGGGGATGTTGCAAGGTAGAGTCTCTGTGGATGAATATCGCTGTAAGAAGCGTGAAGCTGCTAAGTTGGTTCGCCACAATAAGGCAAAAGATAGGAAGGAGAAAGTGGAAAGGCATGAACTGGCTTTTTGGAAAGATAGAAAGTCCTTCTGGAAGTACATGAGACTCAGGAAAAATAGGGGAAACAAAGTTGTAAGTTGTGTGAAGAATGAGATTGGGGAAATGATATGGGAGCCCAATGAGTTAAGTGACAGATGGGGCGAATACTTCTGTGAGTTATTAGATCAGGAGAGCAAAAATGATTCTGAGACAGATGCAGATGATGTCACAATGAGGGACGAAAGCACAGGAGGGATCTCAAGAGAAGAAGTGTGTAAAGCTCTAAAATCTTTTCAGAATGGTAAGGCTCCAGGAGTTGATGGCATAACTGCAGAGATGTTGAAGTATGGTGGTGACTCTATAATTGACTGGTTAACTGAAATTTGCCAGTTGTGCTGGGAGTTAGGAATGGTCCCTCGGGATTGGAAGGATGCTATCATTGTTTCCTTGTATAAGGGAAAAGGTTATCAGACTGAATGCAAGAACTATCGTGGTATTAGCCTACTGAGTGTGCCAGGGAAAGTGTTTGGTAAGGTTGTTATTGAAAAAGTACGGGGTCTTACATCAGAGAAAGTGTGGGATGTTCAGAGTGGTTTTATGCCTGGTAAAGGCTGCACTAACCAGATTTTTGCATTACGCATGATGATTGAAAAGTATCTGGCTGTTGGGAAGAAAGTTTTTACTGCCTTCATAGATTTAGAGAAAGCTTACGACCGAGTCAATAGGACATTTTTGTGGAAGGTATTGAATGAATATGGTGTTACTGGGAATCTACTTAATAGTGTAAAAGCCATTAAGTAAATTCCCAGTAACACCATATTCAATCCATGCGTTGAATATCTTCACTCTCCAACAGCTCTGCGACAGCCACTGTACGATGAGGTGTAGCGTTGTCGTCCATGAAGAGGAACTCAGGACCCACAGCACCTCTAAACTGACGCGTGTGAGGCAGGAGAAGCTCGGTACAATAGCGGACACCAGTGACTGAACCTCCTTGGAAGATGTGGAGGTCAGTACGGTCACCAAGCATGATACCTCCCCAAACGAGAACTCCGCCACCTCCAAACTGGTCCCTTTCGATGATGTTGAAGGTGTGATTGCGTGTTCCCTGCTCTCTCCAGATGTGTATACGTCCAGAATCTCTCGTCAGACTAAATCGGCTCTCATTAATAAAGAGAACTCGACCCTATTGCTGATGTGTCCAGTTCTTGTGTTCCTGGCACCACAGAAACCGCCGTCTCCGATGAGCAGGCGTTAATGGCACACACCGTACTGGTCGTCTTGCAAATAGACCACCTTTGTGCAGCCTCCTGGCCACGATAAAACGTGATAACGGACGTCCAGTTGTCTGTTGCATGTGCCTTGCGATTTCTCTCGCTGTCTGGCGTCTGTCTCTTTTCGCCTGTAGGACAATATACCGGTCGTCCACCGCCGTGGTTGCTCGTGGACGACCACTGCTAAACTCTCGGACAGCTGTTCCTGTCGTTTGAAATGCTCTCTAAGCTCGTGAAACGATGCTGTGAGCGATTCGGAACTTCTCGGCCACACAAGTCACACTTCGACCTTCTTCCAACTTCCCAATGACGCGACCTCGGGTAAAGTCATCCAGATGTCATCTACTGGATTGCCTGTTGGACATATCACACGGTGGCAGCCACTCGATGTCGTTCAAACCGATGTACACCGTGCAATAGCTTTCACCGAATTGCTGAGCGTACTCCGTCCGTGTGCTTTATACCCTTCCGTCACCCCCTCCTAACGTCATACTGCATATATGCGTATGCCCTACCGTACCGGAGCCTAGTCTATCTCCTGAGTGATGTTTCGGTCCGTTCCGCCTGCTCGTTCCGCTGTTATGCTAATTTCTCCTCTTGTCCTTATTTTTTTCACACCAGTGTAATTTGCTGCTTCAGTAATGATGCAAACTTTCAGGTTAAGTAGAGATGAAATTTCAATTCTACGTCCTCTGTTGAAAAGACGCAGGCATCTAATCTCTCTCTCTCTCTGGCTAACTTCTTCGCTTTTTAAAGAGTTGTAGTTCTCATAACCCTGTTTCTGGTATCGCTGTATCATAATATCCAGCCAAAAACAGATCCTCCCAACCCATTTGGGAATAAAAAGCTCCCCTATCGATTACTATCCATGGGTCAGTATCTCTCGCGCTGATGACCTGCGACACAGAAACAGCTGCGACTGCGTCTAATGATAGCGTTGCCACTCACCAGGCTTGTCAAGCACTTACAAAATCAAAAGATGGCAACGCTAAATGGATGGCTGTTTCAGAATGAATACGTCATGCATGGCTAATCGAATGCACGCTGTTACGTGAGTCGTTAAAGACAAAGGATGAATGAATAGACTGAGGGGGAGATACATCGCGCAGCTTTCAGTCCAGAAGTCCGAGAGAACGGGAGGGGAGAGTGGTACGAAACGACATTTAACGTAATTAGTGGGATCCGATAAAGCTTTATGCCGTTCATTCGCACAAAACAGCCGGACAAGAGTGCATGCGAAGTAATTAAGCAATTCGAGGAGGGGGGGGTGTGTGTGTGCTCTACGGGTTATACGTGTTTAGCAAATTCTCTCAGCTCTAATACATTTCTCGGTGATAGCAGCAAGATACATTTGAAAAGTGGAATTTTAAACTTAATGGGAAAGCAAATATTTAAATGTTAAGGTACAAGATGTTGGAGCGAAAACGCGATGCGAAATGAGCAGCGCCGAATTACGCGAAGGGGAACTAAAAGAGTCGATAACCTAGGGATACAGGAGGCATGCCCCGACACAAATAATACACAGCACTATCTATATCTATAATCATTGTCAACCATTATCGATCCACTTCTAGATGAAAATCTGCCCAAGTTTCTTCCACAACAATCTGCCTTGAGCTAGTCTCCTCCATGTCACTCCCTCAGCGGTGTCGAAAATAGAATTTTTCAGTAGATGTGTATTAATTAAAGAAAAACGTGTAAAGAGCAATGACTTTGCTATTTACATTGTCTCCACGTATTTGGAAGATTTTCATCATTTCTCTCGCCCTTTGGAGTTATTAGCTATAATTAAATACACTATCTACCAACAAGTAATTGGACACCTGTGATAGCAAAGGAAAACGAAGTTTATTCACCTTCAATAGTTGGTGGAACCTCCACGAGCGGCGATTACAGCTGCGACCCTCCGGGGCATACACTCAACCAGGCGTTGTACGACGGCTAGCGGTATTTTCTTCAACTCGGCTTGGAGAAAACAGGTCAGTTCCTTCACCGATTTCGGACGGTGGGGGCACCGCTTAAGTAGACGCTCCAACTCGTCCCAGAGGTGCTTGATAGGGTTAAGGTCCGGAGCCAGTCCATTCGATTAACCCCATTGTCATCATACCAAGCCATGGTGGACCTCGAAACATGACAGGTGGCATTGTCATCCTGAAAGTAACATGGGTCCACCCCGTAAAACAGCCACAACGTAGGAAGCGCATGATCATCCAAAATGGTGCAGTAGGTCTCGGCGTTGAGTCTACCAGGAATTGCGACCAAGGGCCCAGTGCCATACCAGGAGAAACATCCCCATAGCATAATTCCACCGCCACCGAACTTCACAGTTGGCACAATACATTCCGGCCAGAGGCGTTCTCCAGGCAGACGCTAAACCCAGACCCTGCCATCCGAACGGTAGAGGGTGAACCTTGATTGGTCGCTCAAGAGAACCTGTTCCCACTGTTCAACGGTCTACTGTCGACGTTCTCTGCACCACGTTAGCCGAGCAGCGCTATTGGACTTGGTGATTAAAGGCTTGTGGGCGGCAGCACGTCCATGATAACCGAGCAGATGGGCTTCCTTACGGATGATATTCATCAAAAGAACACTCCCGGATGCCTGTTGAAACTCCTCGCGGATGTGGTCATTCGATTTGGTGCGGTTCTTCCGAATTTCTCTGGCCAGCACCCGTCGGTCTCTAACTCCCAGTTTTGTGGGTCTGCTGGGTCGGGGCACATTCCGACAGTCACCTCTCATCTTCCACTTGCCAATCACGTAGGTCACTGTCGATTTTGGGTACTTCAACTCGCTAGATATGTCACGTATGGATCGGCCATTTCTGTGATACCCGACGATTACACCTTTCTCGAAATCAGAGAGCTCCGAACTGCGTGGCATCTTGCATGCGACTGGTTGCGTTGTTGTTTCCCACACGATATTTAACAGCGGCGGCCGTGACGTGTATCAGGACCACAGATATCTTCGATTGCAGTGGTGTCCAATTACTTGTTGGTAGATAGTGTAGCTTGTGCCGTTAAGCCCCACCAGATGGAGACGTCTCAGTTGCTGAGCTCATCCCTACGGATTTGTGAAGTCAGATGCTGACAGATAAACACACATAGCCCCGTGGATTATTGGTACCGTAACGCAAAGCGAACGTCCTCGGCTAGTTATCGAGAGATCTGGAGTTCGATTCCAGAGGTGTCGAAATAGAAATTTTTTGGTTGCTGCATGTTAATTAAAGAAAAACGTGGAATGAGCGATGACTTTGTCTATTTACACTGTCTCCACGTATTTGGAAGATTTTCACCATTCCCTCATGCTGTCGAATTTCACCCAAGTATCTCCCATGTGGTTTTCTTCTGGGTCTTTTCCTGTCTCTTGGAATGCAGTCTAGAATTTCGGTTGTCCATCGGTGAGCTTTTCTTCTGGCAACTTGTCCAGCGCATTGCCATTTCAGGGATTTTACTCTGATCATGATGTCTTCCACTCCTGTCATTTCCCTTATCCATGAGTTCCTCTTATATCTCCTGATTCCACCAAGCATGCATCTCTCTATGCTGCTTTCAGTTGTCTGCAGCCTTTGTATGCCTTTTTTTAGCTAAGGCCCACGTGGACTTCCAGGGTGTTTCCATTGCACTAACTGTCTCATCTTTTGGTATACGTCCGGAGTGCGCAACCTCCGGCCTTTTGAGTGAATCCAAATTTTGCAGAACAAATCATTTTATTGTTATTTTAATCTTAAAATAAAAATAATAAAAGACGACCCCCCCCCCTCACTGTTGTGGAAGGTATTGAATGAATATGGTGTTACTGGGAATCTACTTAATAGTGTAAAAGCCATGTATGCTGGCAGTAGAACTCGTGTACGAGTGAATGGTGTTTTATCAAAATGGTTTTCTATTGGTGCAGGAGTCAGGCAAGGATGTATAATGTCATAATGGCTGTTTAATATATTTATGGATGCGTGCATGCGTGATGCCAACATAAATAATACTGGTTTATGTCTTGGCGATATCCGTGTGTGCAGACTGCTGTATGCTGATGACACTGTCCTGTTGGCAGAGAGCAAAAGTGAGTTGCAGAGTATGTTGACTCGGATGCACGAAGTTTGCATTAAATTCAAACTGAGTATAAATAAGGGAAAAACCAAAGTTTGGGTTTTTGAGAGAGGAATTGGTAGCACTAAATGTAATGTAAGTCTAAGTGGCACAGTGATTGACCAGGTGAGTGAGTTTGTGTATTTAGGAAGCATGTTTGATAGAGAGAACGAAAAAGATGATGAAATAAGTAGGCGAGTGAATTTTTTATTGAAAGTCATAGCTGCTCTGGGAGGTTTTCACACTAATGATGGGTTCTCTAGAGAGTCCCACATGGCTGTGTATGAAACAGTAATTGTTCCTACTTTGATGTATGGCAGTGAAACCTGGGTACTGCAGAAGAAACATAGGAGTCGTTTGTGTGCTGGAGAACTGCGTTACTTACGTGGGATTTGTGGCAAGACACGATCTGATTGTGTGAGAAATGAAGATGCATTGCAGTTGTGTGATGTGAAGCAAAATGTTTCTAGCAAGGTGGAGACCAATATGCTTCGGTGGTTTGGCCATGTTGAAAGAATGAGTGATGAAATGCTAACTAAGAAAATACTTTCAGCCCAATTGGCAGGAAGGAAAGGCAGAGGAAGGCCAAAGAAGACATGGGTGGATCAGATACAGGAGTGTCTGCATGAGAAAAAAATTATGAGTATGAAGTATAAAAGATCTTGTGTACGGCATGTAATGGATATCAGTGAAGCACGAGTTGTATGTCAAGATCGCTGTAAATGGCGAAGTCTGATACGACAACAATAGGTAAAAATATCTGGAAGTTTGTATTTCTTTTTTTGGAGCTAACCTCTGAATCACAGATAACAGCTTAGTCATATGTATGTATTTTAATCTTAAAATGACCGCATTTAAAATGTCAAAGATTAAAAGAAGATTCAACGAAATAAAAATCATTTCAAAGTCATAGTTGCATATCTAAGTGAGGATGGCACATGTTAGATTGAATTGGGTGTTCCTAATACACTGGCGTGCGAAAATTAAGGATGAGACGGTTTTTCGAATGTAACGTCACGCAGAAGTGCTCCACATCGACTCAAATCATACCATAAAATCCCCAAGATGTAACAATATGGGACAAGTAAGCAAAACCGACCTAACAAGGAATCCAAAGGATACAAAGGCACTTTATTGAAAAGGTAGCTTCGAGCACAACTGGACAAAAGACAGAAACGTCCATGTGACAGGCGGCTGCCAAAAAAGATCCAGTCTTTAGTCGGGGATATGATAACCCCTGACTGTGTTGCAGCATTTACAACGTCTGTCCGTGCTGAGGACGAGGTTGTCAAGCAGCTGTTGAGGCATTGCGGCCCATTCCTCTTGTAGCGCCAATCGCAGCTGCGGAATCGTTGCTGGCGGCTGGTGATGTGCTGCCAAGCGTCGCCCGAGAAGGTACCACAAGTATTCGATTGGATTTAGGTCCGGGGACCTTGCGACCCAATCCATGCGTTGAATATCTTCACTCTCCAACAGCTGTACGACAGCCACTGTACGATGAGGTGTAGCGTTGTCGTCCATGAAGAGGAACTCAGGACCCACAGCACTTCTAAACAGACACACGTGAGGCAGGAGAACCTCGGTACAATAGCGGACACCAGTGACTGAACCTCCTTGGAAGATGTGGAGGTCAGTATGGCTACCAAGCATCATACCGCCCCGAACGAGAACTCCGCCTTCTCCTAACCGGTCCCTTTCGATGATGTTGGAGGTGTGATTGCGTGTTCTCTGCTCTCTCCAGATGTGTGTACGTCCAGAATCGCTCGTCAGACTAAATCGGCTCTCATCCGTAAAGAGAACTTGACCCCATTGCTGATGTGTCCAGTTCTTGTGTTGCTGGAACCACAGAAACCGCCGTCTCCGATGAGCAGGCGTTAATGGCACACACTGTACCGATCGTCGTGCAAATAGACCACCTTTGTGCAGCCTCCTGGCCACGGTAAAACGCGATAACGGACGTTCAGTTGTCTGTTGCATGTGCCTTGCGATTTCTCCCGCTGTCTGCCGTCTGTCTCTTCTCGCCTGTAGGACAATATACCGGCCGTCCGCCACCGTGGTTGCTCGTGGACGACCACTACTAAACTCTCGGACAGTTGTTCCTGTCGTTTGAAATGCTCTCCAAGCTCGTGAAACGATGCTGTGAGCGATCTTGAACTCCTCGGCCACGCTAGTCACACTTCGACTTTCTTCCAACTTCCCAATGACGCTACCTCTGGTAAAGTCATCCAGATGTCGTCTACTGGATTGCCTGTTGGCCATATCGCACGGTGGCAGCAACTCGACGTTGTTCAAACCGATGTGCATCGTGCAATAGCTTTCACCGAATTGCTGAGCGTACACTGCCCGTGTGCTCTATACCCTTCCGACCCCCCCCACGTCATGCTGCATATATGCGCATGCCTTACCGTACCGGACGCTAGTCTATCTCCTGAGTGGTCTTTTGGTCCATTCTGCCTGCTCGTTCCGCTGTTATGCTAATTTCTCCTCTTCGTCCTTAATTTTTGCACACCAGTGTAGGATCAAGATATACTAAACAAAAAAAGAAAACATGAAAATCTTTTGGTACTTAGTATATCAATGGTGTGCGGTAGGCCACCGCTTGCTTTTTGGGTGTTGGTACATCCGTCGATGGTATACTCGCGGTATACCCTTGATGTGGTTGCCCTCGGAAACCCTAAGGTTCTTGCCGCTTGGGGATGAAATGACCCATCTGTTTTGCGTGGACAATGTGTCAAAGGTCAAAGTCGCTTAGTTTACATATTTTAGAGCAAAGTACATTCAACGAAAATAAATAATAAACAAAGACATAGCTCTTTCCACGTTTTACCAAAACATAGCTACCGAAAAATTGGTATTCGGTCACCTCTGGGGATCCAAATCCCAGATCTCCCGATATCTAGCCGAGCGCGTTAGCCTTACACCACGGTGGTCAACAATCCACGGCGCTATGTGTGTTTTTAAGTCAGTTTCTGGCATCACAAATCCGTAAGATGGGCTCAGCTATTGAGACGTCTTCATCTGGTGGGCATTAACGGCACTGGCTATATATTAATTATAGCAGTTAAATCCAAAGGGCGAGATCTAAAGTGAAAATCCTCGAAATACGTGGCATCAGTAAATAAACAAATACATCGCTCTTTCCACGTTCCAGAAACACATAGCGACCAAAAATTTTTATTCGGTTACCGCCGGGGAATTGGAGCTACGGATATCTCGATATCTGGCCGAGTGCGTTATCCGTACACACGGTGGTCAACAATCCACGGCGCTATGATCGTTTTCTGTCAGCTTCTGACATCATAAATCCAGCTGAGCTCATCTTATGGATTTATGATGTCAAAAGCTCACAGAAAAACTCTCATAGCGCAGTGGATTGTTGGCCACCGTGTTGTAAGGTAAATGCGCTCGGCTAGATATCGAGAGATCTGGGATTCGGATCCCCAGAGGTGACCGAACAACAATTTTTCGGTTGCTATGTGTTGCTAAAACGTGGAAAGAGCGATGCCTTTATTTATTCACTGACGCCACGTATTTGGAGGATTTTCACAATGAAAGTAGCTTGTCCATTAGTTGAATGTGCTTTGATATAAAACAAGAAAGATGACACCGAATTTTCGGGTGTAATAAGCACGTCTCTTGAATCTGTTCTGACGCAAACTAAATTTATCAAAGCTATTCAAAGACAATGGAACCGGTATGGAAAGCAATAGTATCTGACGGAAGAAAGAAGTTTTCCAGTCTGGTCTTTAATCCTTCAGATATTGGTGTAAACGAAATTTTGAGCTTACGATCTCTTAAAAACAGGGTTATCGACAAAAATAAGATGTGACTTTAGGTCACCTGGTGGGAAAACACATGCATTATTTTAGACAGAAAGTATATTTAAAAGGTTTATCCATATGAGCGGTATCGGTCCAAGAAAAAAAAATTTAGTCGAGTTTTCAGGAGCCCAGATTTCGCAACAAATACATCAGAATCAGAAATTAACACTTATGACCGCTGGTGGCCAAACCATTCTTTACAAAGCATTAGAAATTTTGTGAAAAATATTTTCCATCAGGTCTTGTATGCGATACAGGAAGAATTTTTCAAATCGCAGTTTTAGGAGCAGAAAACGCAATTTACCTTTATGCGCCGTAGCGGAAAGTCTTAAATGATTTACGTGAAAATTTTGAATTTATAGGAAAAACAGTTCGCATGGGAAACACTATCCAACAACGAAGGAATTTTTCAAATTGAACTTTTAAAAGTAGAGATATTGACAAAAATAAGATATACATCTACGCCTCCTGGCATAGAAACCATGCATTATTTCAAGAAGAAAGTGTTCCTAAAAGGTTTATCGACATGATTAGCATCGGTCAACAAAAGACTTTTTTTCAATCGAGATTTTAGAAGCTCATATTTTGCTGCAAATGCATCAGAAGTGGAAATTAAGACTTACGCCACCTGGCGACCATACCATTTTTTTTACAAAAATTAGAAATTATGTGCGAAGGATTTCCCATCAGGAGCTGTATCCGGTGCAGAAGGGATTTTTCAAAGCGGAGGTTTAGAAGCAGAGAAATAGTGGGAAACGCAATTTACCTTTACGCCCCCTAGCGGAAAGTCTATGAATTACTTGAAAATTTTGAATTTTTAGGAAAAGCATGTCACACTAGAAACACTATCCAACAAAGAAGGATTTTTTTAAATCAGACTCCTAGAAGTCCAGATATTGACAAAAATAAGATATACGTCTACGCCCCCTGGCGCAGAAACCATGCACTATTTTAAGAAGAAAATGTTTCTAAAAGGTTTGTCGACACAAGTAGCATCGGTCAACAAAAGACTTTTTTTTCAATCCAGATTTTAGAAGCTCATATTTTGCTGCAAATACATAAGAAGCGGAAATTAAGGTTTACGCCCCTGGTGGCCAAACCATTTTTTTTATTTATTTTTTTTTCCAAAAATTAGAAATTATGGGCAAACGATTTTCCATCAAGAGCTGTATCCGGTGCAGAAAGAATTTTTCAAATCGGAGATTTAGGAGCAGAGATATAGGGAGAAACGCAATTTAGCTTTACGGCCCCTAGCGGAAAGTCTATGAATTACTTGAAAATTTTGAAATTATAGGAAAAACACATCTCATACTGGAAACACTATCCAACAAAAAAGGAATTTTTCAAATTGAACCCCTAGAAGTAGAGATATTGGCAAAAATAAGATATACATCTACGCCCCATGGCGTAGAAATCATGCACTATTTTAAAAACAAAATGTTCCTAAAAGGTTTGTCGGCATGAGTAGTATCGGTCTACAAACGACGTTTTTTTTAATCGAGAATTTAGAAGCTCATATTTTGCTGCAAATATACCAGAAGCGGAAATTAAGATTTACGCCCCCTGGTGGCCAAACAATTTTTTTACAAAAATTAAAAATTTTGTGCAAACGATTTCCCATCAGGAGCTGTATCCGGTGCAGAAAGAATTTTTCAAATTGGAGATTTAGGAGCAGAGATATAGGGAGAAACGCAATTTACCTTTACGCTCCCTAGCGGAAAGTCTATGAATTACTTGAAAATTTTGAAATTATATGAGAAACATGTCACACCGAAAACACTATCTAACAAAGAAGGAATTTTTCAAATCGGACTCCTAGAAGTAGAGATATTGACAAAAATAAGATATACATCTACGCCCTCTGGCGGAGAAACTGATATATTTTAGGAAGAAAATATTCCGAAAAGGTTTATCGATGTGAGTGGCATGAGTCCACGAAAGAATTTTTTCAAGCGATATTTTAGAAGCTCAGATTTTATGGCAAATACATCAGAAGCAAAAATTAATACTTACGCCCCCTGGTGGCCAAAGTATTCTTTACCAAAAATTCGAAATTATATGCAAAAGATTTTCTATTAGGAAATGTATCCGCTGAAAAAAGATTTTTCAAATCGGAGTTTTAGGAGAAGAGTTATCAGAAAAAATGTAATTTACTTTTACGCCCCCTAGCGAAAAATCTATGCATAATTTGAAATGAAACTATATCTAAAACACTCTTCGACATAAATGGAATCGAAAGATAAAGATTTTTTTCAATCGGATGTTTAGAAGCAAATATGTGGATTAAAACGTAAATTTGAATTCGACATCATCTGCATTTACGCCCCCTAGCGGCAAAATTGTACATCGTAAAAAAAAACGAAATAAAGGATCATCATTCGCATATTTCAAGCTTCCGAATGCAAAAAGAATTTTTCAAATCGGACTAATGGTTACAGAGATACCATGGGTACAGGTGGACGGACGGACTGACAAACCGATAACAGAAGCACGATCTTTTTTTACAAAAGACGTGCTAAAAAGGGAGAACATGTTCTTTCTTGTTACGGCAACTAATACTGCTTGATGTAGAAAAATTAACGCAGCAATATCTGATGCAGCACGAGTTCTTTTCTTAGTGTATCACAATTTGTGTTCTCCGAAAAGTAAAGCTTTTTTACTAGATAATTTGAAGCTATTTATCCGCAAATTTTGCATTTCGAACAGCAACCTGACTTTATCACTTTAACGCTGCCAGTGACAACAACGTTTACTTAAATTCGTAGCAACTGATCGACTTGTTTGCCGTTTGTTTTCCTCTTTTTCCTTAATCGTAAGTGACAGTAATTGTCTCAGCACTGTTTATCCGAGGGAAACATCATTTCTTGTTGAACTTGGTCCACAGCTCAGCCTTAAATTCTGTTCGACACTTTAGCGGCAGTTTCACGACTTACTTGCTTTCCTTTCTTTCGATCTTCTTTACCGAACTGAAGTTCCAGCGAATTTACACAATAATCAAGCGTCCTTAGACCACTTACAGGTTTTGTGTTTGAACATAGCATTTGCCCAATTGCTTCCTAGTTTTCTCTTTTTTTTTTAACTGCAAGTTCTTTTCATCCATTTCGTATATCTATCATCATCATGACTTTATTTTCAATCCGCCAGACATGAATAATAATGGAACGCTTGTAGCGTATTAAATCCGTTTATTTTTGTGGTGGTCCTCCGCATGCCACCAAAACAGTTCTTACCCGGAAATACATCGAAGAGCCAAAACATTATGACCACCTGCCTAATATGATGTTAGTCCTCCACGTGCCACCAAAACAACTCTTACCCAGATATACATCGAAGAGCCAAAACATTATGACCACCTGCCTAATATGATGTTGGTCCTCCACGTGCCACCAAAACAGCTCTTACCCAGATATACATCGAAGAGCCAAAACATTATGACCACCTGCCTAATATGATGTTGGTCCTCCACGTGCCACCAAAACAGCTCTTACCCAGATATACATCGAAGAGCCAAAACATTATGACCACCTGCCTAATATGATGTTGGTCCTCCACGTGCCACCAAAACAGCTCTTACCCAGATATACATCGAAGAGCCAAAACATTATGACCACCTGCCTAATATGATGTTGGTCCTCCACGTGCCACCAAAACAACTCTTACCCGGATATACACCAAAGTTTCAAAACATTATGACCACCTGCCTAATATGATGTTGGTCCTCCACGTACCACCCAAACAGTTCTTAACCGGATATACACCAAAGAGCCAAAACAATATGACCACCTGCCTAATATGATGTTGGTCCTCCACGTGCCACCAAAACAGCTCTTACCCGGATTTACCTCGAAGAGCCAAACATTGTGACCACCTGCCTAATATGATGTTGGCCCTCCACGTGCCACCAAAACAGCTCTTACCCGCATATACACCAAAGTTTCAAAACATTATGACCAACTGCCTAATATGATGTTGGTCCTCCACGTGCCACCCAAACAGTTCTTAACCAGATATACACCAAAGAGCCAAAACAATATGACCACCTGCCTAATATGATGTTGGTCCTCCACGTGCCACCAAAACAGCTCTTACCCGGATTTACCTCGAAGAGCCAAACATTGTGACCACCTGCCTAATATGATGTTGGCCCTCCACGTGCCACCAAAACAGCTCTTACCCGCATATACACCAAAGTTTCAAAACATTATGACCACCTGCCTAATATGATGTTGGTCCTCCACGTGCCACCCAAACAGTTCTTAACCAGATATACACCAAAGAGCCAAAACAATATCACCACCTGCCTAATATGATGTTGGTCCTCCACGTGCCACCAAAACAGCTCTTACCCGGATTTACCTCGAAGAGCCAAACATTGTGACCACCTGCCTAATATGATGTTGGCCCTCCACGTGCCACCAAAACAGCTCTTACCCGCATATACACCAAAGTTTCAAAACATTATGACCACCTGCCTAATTTGATGTTGGTCCTCCACGTTCCACCCAAACAGTTCTTAACCGGATATACACCAAAGAGCCAAAACAATATGACCACCTGCCTAATATGATGTTGGTCCTCCACGTGCCACCAAAACAGCTCTTACCCGGATATACACCAAAGTTTCAAAACATTATGACCACCTGCCTAATATGATGTTTGTCCTCCACGTGCCACCCAAACAGTTCTTAACCGGATATACACCAAAGAGCCAAAACAATATGACCACCTGCCTAATATGATGTTGGTCCTCCACGTGCCACCAAAACAGCTCTTACCCGGATTTACCTCGAAGAGCCAAACATTGTGACCACCTGCCTAATATGATGTTGGCCCTCCACGTGCCACCAAAACAGCTCTTACCCGCATATACACCAAAGTTTCAAAACATTATGACCACCTGCCTAATATGATGTTGGTCCTCCACGTGCCACCCAAACAGTTCTTAACCGGATATACACCAAAGAGCCAAAACAATATGACCACCTGCCAAATATGATGTTGGTCCTCCACGTACCACCAAAACAGCTCTTACCCGGATTTACCTCGAAGAGCCAAACATTGTGACCACCTGCCTAATATGATGTCGGCCCTCCACGTGCCACCAAAACAGCTCTTACCCGCATATACACCAAAGTTTCAAAACATTATGACCACCTGCCTAATATGATGTTGGTCCTCCACGTGCCACCCAAACAGTTCTTAACCGGATATACACCAAAGAGCCAAAACAATATGACCACCTGCCTAATATGATGTTGGTCCTCCACGTGCCACCAAAACAGCTCTTACCCGGATATACACCAAAGAGCCAAAACAATATGACCACCTGCCTAATATGATGTTGGTCCTCCACGTGCCACCAAAACAGCTCTTACCCGGATTTACCTCGAAGAGCCAAACATTGTGACCACCTGCCTAATATGATGTTGGCCCTCCACGTGCCACCAAAACAGCTCTTACCCGCATATACACCAAAGTTTCAAAACATTATGACCACCTGCCTAATATGATGTTGGTCCTCCACGTGCCACCCAAACAGTTCTTAACCGGATATACACCAAAGAGCCAAAACAATATGACCACCTGCCAAATATGATGTTGGTCCTCCACGTACCACCAAAACAGCTCTTACCCGGATTTACCTCGAAGAGCCAAACATTGTGACCACCTGCCTAATATGATGTTGGTCCTCCACGTGCCACCCAAACAGTTCTTAACCGGATATACACCAAAGAGCCAAAACAATATGACCACCTGCCTAATATGATGTTGGTCCTCCACGTGCCACCAAAACAGCTCTTACCCGCATATACACCAAAGTTTCAAAACATTATGACCACCTGCCTAATATGATGTTGGTCCTCCACGTGCCACCCAAACAGTTCTTAACCGGATATACACCAAAGAGCCAAAACAATATGACCACCTGCCTAATATAATGTTGGTCCTCCACGTGCCACCAAAACAGCTCTTACCCGGATTTACCTCGAAGAGCCAAACATTGTGACCACCTGCCTAATATGATGTTGGCCCTCCACGTGCCACCAAAACAGCTCTTACCCGCATATACACCAAAGTTTCAAAACATTATGACCACCTGCCTAATATGATGTTGGTCCTCCACGTGCCACCCAAACAGTTCTTAACCGGATATACACCAAAGAGCCAAAACAATATCACCACCTGCCTAATATGATGTTGGTCCTCCACGTGCCACCAAAACAGCTCTTACCCGGATTTACCTCGAAGAGCCAAACATTGTGACCACCTGCCTAATATGATGTTGGCCCTCCACGTGCCACCAAAACAGCTCTTACCCGGATATACACCAAAGTTTCAAAACATTATGACCACCTGCCTAATATGATGTTGGTCCTCCACGTGCCACCCAAACAGTTCTTAGCCGGATATACACCAAAGAGCCAAAACAATATGACCACCTGCCTAATATGATGTTGGTCCTCCACGTGCCACCGAAACAGCTCTTACCCGGATTTACATCGAAGAGCCAAACATTGTGACCACCTGCCTAATATGATGTTGGCCCTCCACGTGCCACCAAAACAGCTCTTACCCAAATATACACCAAAGTTTCAAAACATTATGACCACCTGCCTAATATGATGTTGGTCCTCCACGTGCCACCCAAACAGTTCTTAACCGGATATACACCAAAGAGCCAAAACAATATGACCACCTGCCTAATATAATGTTGGTCCTCCACGTGCCACCAAAACAGCTCTTACCCGGATTTACATCGAAGAGCCAAACATTGTGACCACCTGCCTAATATGATGTTGGCCCTCCACGTGCCACCAAAACAGCTCTTACCCAGATATACATCAAAGACCCAAAACATTATGACCACCTGCCTAATTTGATGTTGGTCCTCCACGTGCCACCAAAACAGCTCTTACCCGAATATACACCAAAGTTTCAAAACATTATGACCACCTGCCTAATATGATGTTGGCCCTCCACGTGCCACCCAAACAGCTCTTAACCGGATATACACCAAAGAGCCAAAACAATATGACCACCTGCCTAATATGATGTTGGTCCTCCACGTGCCACCAAAACAGCTCTTACCCGGATTTATATCGAAGAGCCAAACCATTATGACCACCTGCCTAATATGATGTTGGTCCTTCACG
Organism: Macrothele yani; assembly: GCA_039090855.1. Classification (NCBI taxonomy): domain Eukaryota; kingdom Metazoa; phylum Arthropoda; class Arachnida; order Araneae; family Macrothelidae; genus Macrothele; species Macrothele yani. Next base: position 15,659,405 of record CM077000.1, on the reverse strand, counting down.
TGCCACCCAAACAGCTCTTAATTGGATATAGACCAAAGAGCCAAAATAATATGACCACCCGTCTAATATGATGTTGGTTCTCCACATGCCACCAAAACAGCTCTTACCCGGATTTATATCGAAGAGCCAAAACAATATACCTGCCTAATATGATGTTAGTCCTTCACGTGCCACCCAAACAGCTCTTACCCGGATTTATATCGAAGAGCCAAAACAATGTACCTGCCTAATATGATGTTGGTCCTTCACGTGCCACCCAAACAGCTCTTAACTGGATATACACCGAAGAGCCAAAACATTATTACCACCTGCCTAATATGATGTTGGTCCTCCATATGCGTACTGTGTGTTGTGACACTTTACTTCCGTTGCCAGCATTCAAATTACCGATGCGTTGCTCCAAACTGTACCTTCTGCTGTCTCACACCATACGGGATACCTTTCGCTCAAGGTTCGATGTACTGTGTATTGTGACACACTACTTCCATCACCAACATTCAAATTACAGGTGAATTGCTCCACACTATCCCTTCTGATGGCTCCTACCATACGGGATACCTTTCGCTCAGGGTTCGATGTACTGTGTGTTCGTGACACAATACTTCCGTTACCAGCATTCAAATTACCGATGACTTGCTCCACACTATCCCTTCTGTTGGCTCCTACCATACGGGATACCTTTCGCTCAGGGTTCGATGTACTGTGTGTTCGTGACACAATACTTCCGTTACCAGCATTCAAATTACCGATGACTTGCTTCACACTATCCCTTCTGTTGGCTCCTACCATACGGGATACCTTTCTCTCAGGGTTCGATGTACTGTGTGTTGTATAACGAAGTCAATTTCTCCGTCATTTTTGTCCACGCCGGGCATCGAACCCGAATCCCCTTATTCCGGAATAAGTCGCTCTACCAACTGAGCTACACAGACGTATGTTCTCGCTGCTATCTGCCTTTATCTCGTGTGCGTCCTGCAAGACAATTACACAGAGATCTGTGGCATGCAGCCCGGTCATCTTCAATAGCGCGTCGCACCGCTTCGTGCGGCGATACATGCTGCAATACGGTCGGGCATGGAGGCAAACAGACGCCTGATGTTGTCCTGCGGTAGACTGGCCCACACGTGTTGGACGGTGTGCTCCAAATTTCGGACAGTGCGGCACCGCGGCAGCCGGCGTTTCAACTGGTCCCACACATGCTCGATAGGAGACATATCAGGGGAGTGGGCAGGCGATGGAAGCGTCTGGACATGAAGTAGGCAGTCCTAGGCAACCCGAGGCCTGTGCGGCCGGGCATTATCATGCTGGAACTGAAATCCCGGCCAAGAAAGGGAGCACATGGGGCTGTAAGATCTCATTCACATACCGCTGCCTCGTGAATGATCCCCGTACCACCACTACTAGAGCTGATCGGATATCGTAGGCAATGGCTCCCAGACCATAATGTCTGCAGTGGGAAAGGTATGGCGCTCGATAGCGAGGTTGGGATTGTGCCGTTGACCCGGTGACCTCCACACCCGGACACGACGATCATCTGTCCCCAAAACGTAGCGGCACTCATCGCTAAACACCACGCGTCGCCAGCATGTGGCGTTCCGCGTCGCTCTGGCGTGGCAACACTGCACACGGAGCCGGCGATGTTCCGGTGTTAATGGCAGCACACGTAAGGGGCGCTGGGATCCCATATTCGCTTCCGCGAGGTGTCGGGAAATGGTTCGTGGGCACACAGGAGCCGCTACATCTGCCGGTATAGTGGACCGGGTCACCGTGTGATCCGTTCGTGCACGGCTCACGATCCGTTGATCCTCTCTACCGGTGGTCGTCCTGGTCCGTCCAGAGCTACTCCGTCGTGTGGCAGTGCTGTCACGTGTCCAATGCTCCCAACACAGTCGGACGGTATGGTCAGAACGATCCAAGAGGCGGTCTCTACACGGTGCGCCTGCGATTTTCAGCCCGATGATCAGGCCTGTATCGAAGTCCGTAAGTTGCGTAAGTCGACGTCTCTGGCGTCTACCCGGCATTTTTGTCACTCTGTACTCTTGCTTGGGTAGGCCGGTGCTTCTCGCTTTCATGGGGCATCGACTACACGCCGGATTATAAGGCTGCCGGTTCGTGCCTGCACCACAGGTTGTGCAGTCATGCGCACTCGCACCAAACGTGGATAATTTGTATACTAGCATGCACTCTAGCTATCTGCAAAGTTTCGCGGTTGTAGCACGTTTTCTTCTAGGTGCGCAAATTTCATTGTCCGTGCGTGTAGTTCAGAATATACTTTTGCAAAAAACACCGATTGTACAATCTAAATTAGGATGCTTTTAGTGAGTGGGTCAATTTTTGATGTATGGGAAATTTTTCATCGCTGAGAAAATACGGTCGAAAGTTTTTCCATTGGAAGTATAAGGAGGAAAAGCACTAGATGTCCACCTTTTTTTTTTTTTTTTTTTTTTTTTTGATTGGAGGTTTAACGACCACCGTGAGCAACTCAATGGGCTATAAGCAGTCGCCCGCCCCTAATTTAGGGTCACTGGTACCAGGGAAGGGAAAGAACCAGTGCCGTAAGACAAACACAACATCCATGCCTCACCGGGATTCGAACCCGGACCCCGTTCGGACGAATGATCAGAGATCATCGCTTAGACCACTGCGCCACCGGGGCGGCATGTCCACACCTTAAAGAAATAAGATGAGGGAGTCGTACTAATATTTGAATTTGCATTTAGAAAACGCGTCATGGCATCAGAATGGAGAGCCAGTTCTTTGTTTTTGATAAAGACGCCATTAAAACTAACATAAAGGATGTGATAGATCGAACGATGAACGTTGGATTTAGCATTCGGGCTTTGTTAAGGAGAACCGCTTGTCTGGAGATAACGCGGTGAAAGAAAATCTCCAAGTGACGAATGAAGTAGATGCATCATCAAAAGAAAGACCAGCAAAGAATGTGTGCTATCGAGCAATTCCGTGAGCTATAAATACCAATATTTACTACCGGTCATCTTGTTTTGAAATATTTCCGCTATTTATCACTTCAAACAGAAATTTTCCAGGTTATTTCATCTTCTTGAGAACCAAGTTATAAATGGGTTGCTCTCTTTTTCTTTATTGATTTCTTCTATTCTGGTAATGAAACAACAAATAACAAAGATATCTCCTCTCGGCATCCTGTGTTCCGGAGTTCGGAACTGTATAACGAAGTAAATTTCTCCGTCCTTTCTGTCCACGCCAGGATTCGAACCCGGATCCCCTCATTCCGGAATAAGTCACTCTACCAATTGAGCTACGCGGACGTTTGTTCTGACTCCTATCTGCCTTTATGTCGTGTGCGTCCTTCTGGCAGGTACGTCACATCTCCTGGTACGTTACAACTGTACGTTGCAGCTCTTTTTTTTTTTTTTTAGGTTTAACGACCACCGTGAGCAACTCAATGGGCTATAAGCAGTCGCCCGTCCATAATTTAGGGTCACTGGTCCCAGGGAAGGGAAAGAGCCAGTGCCGTAAGACAAACACAACATCCATGCCTGACCGGTATTCGAACCCGCACCCCTTACGGACGAATGATCAGAGGCCAGCGCCTTAGACCACTGCGCCACCGGGGCGGCGCAGCTCTTTTCCAAAGCATGTTTTCGGAAACTTCAGGTGTCAGAAAATTAGTGGTATTCGTACCGACACGTCTGTCCATTAGTGAGCTAGTACCAGTGCACCGCCCTGGTGGCGCAGTGGTCTAAACGATGGTTTCTGAATATTCGTACGAGATGGGTCCGGGTTCGAATTCCGGTGAGGCATGGATGTTGTGTTTGTTTTACGGCGCTGTCTCTCTCCCTTCCCTGGAACCAGTGGCTCTTAAATTAGTGACGGGCGACCGCTTATGTGCAGTGGACGCATATCCGGCGCGTAACTGGAAGACCTGGGTTCGAAACTCGTTGGCGGCCGATGAGAATTTTGCCGTGACTCACTTATAAGCGTGGAAAGAGCGATGACTTAAATTTGATGATATTTGATGCTTATAGCCCATTGAGTTGCTCACGGTGGTTGTTAAATCTCCAACCAAAAAGAAAAAAGAAAAAAAGTACCAGTGCGACTGCGGCTGGGCAATCCTCCCCTCCCCCCAAGAAAGCCGGTTTTTCCTGTTAAAATGGCCGACATCTAAGTAATAAATGCGCTTATTTTTATACAATTACAGCAATATATCCATAGGTTTTCATGAAAGTTTTCATAAAACTGAAACATGAACAAAGTAAGTGTTTCTGACGACATGGGCACAAGAAAAGATGGCGTCCCCCTCTCACCACCACCAAATTTGTTGTTTTGCTAAACGGTGCAGACTCATGGCGTGTATGTGTCTGTTTGTTTGGACTGTGTTTTATTGCGTTATGTTAAGCAATTTTGCAATGATATTTATTATTAATGGCAACAGGGTGCAGCCATATCTCATTTGCTTAAAACTGTCAGGTGGCACAATAAAGTGGCCACTCAGTGTATATCTTAAAGGAAAATATTAATCTTTGGGTAAATTAATTATTTGTTTGTTTGTTTTTGCGCGTGTTTGGATTTTTTCATAAAACTATAACTGTCAGCTGTAGTACCTGCGCCCCCCGAAACTGCGGGGGGGGTTATTAGTTATGCCACTGATTTAAAGACAGAATGAGTGTTGAGTTTAAAAGTAAGGTAAACAGTTTTCTTATTTTTACAGGTACCACGATTCAAAGCAGGATACAGAAATGCTAGATTTAAAGCATTAATTTCATTGCGGCATATGAGTTCTTGCGACAACCTCGTACGAGCTCGTTTGAAACACAACGCGTAGAGGTCCCAACGATGAGACTGGGTCGCTGAACTTAGGAAACTCAATGTCCACAGTTGGATGATCTAAATATTTTTTTATTGATTGGAGGTTTAACGATCACCGTGAGCAACTCAATGGGCTATAAGCAGTCTCCCGTCCCTAATTTAGGGTCACTGGTTCCAGGGAAGGGAGAGAGCCAGTGCCGTAAGACAAACACAACATCCATGCCTCACGGGATTCGAACCCGGACCCCTTTCGGACGAATTAGCAGAGGCCATCGCTTAGACCACTGCGCCACCGGGGCGGCTAAATATTTTAGCAAAATTTATGTCCGCAAGTTCCCAAACGGGGCTTGTCGCGCTAATAATGGAATTTCATTAAATTTTGATACTTTCCTTGTAAAAGGTGATCATATTCACATTTCTCTCCCTTGTTAAATCCGGGAGCTTCACTAAATGTTCGGTAAAAAACGATTAAATTAGCTTTGCGTTAAAAAAATTTGCCAAACAAAAATTTCTGTTTTCATCCCTAAATCCGAGATCTTGCACGGGCTCGTTTTATTCTTGTCCTACTCTGTTCATAGAGATACGTTGAACCGAGATTTCGCTGTAATGTTATTTCGTTTCATCATGTATAAACATGCGAATTAAAATTTTTATCTCGTTGCTGAAAAGTATAAACATCTTTAATGGCTTTCCTCGCCAGCGATGCCGACTTGTTTTATCTTCTCCTGTCTAACTACGGTCATCAATACCAAACAACAGCGAAAATTCGAGGTTGCTGCCAGATGGTAGCTACAGAATTTGTGCGGAAAAGAAAAGAGAAAAAAAACCAAAAAGGTTACATTCATAGTCCACATTTGCTCCCTGCGCACCCTTATCAAGGGAGATAACGCTACGAGAGGAAGTTGTCGTAGTCTTATCTGAAGTCCCAAGCCGAACATACACACACAGTGAGGGTACGAACTCTAGTGTTTGACTCAACACTCTGCCCGTGTCAGAAAAGCCTTAATTCTAGACCTCAAGGTAGCGAAAGATTTCCACGTTCTTTTATCTAGGAAGTCTTCTGTTCCCTTATCTTCTTTAAACAGAAGCAGCTTGGCATGACAGACTAGTACGCAGCATTGTGCAAACAGGAAAAGACGTGTGGTCCTTTGGATTGTTCGTAAACAATGACGGTGAAAGTACTCCTTGTTCACGTATCTACATTTCAAAACAGTTTGGTTTCATTTACGAAGAGCGGGAAAGGTGCCCGGCATTTAAAAAAAGGCGGGAGTTAAAGATTAATAAAGTTGCAATAATCCTACATTCTTGTTTTCTTTCTATCCGGGAAGCTAGGCCCCAGTTTTCTCTTTCATGAGTGTTAAAAAAACAAACAAAAAAACACAGATCTGCAGTGGAACCTCGGTTATACGTTCTTCTAGGTGATGGATGGCCTTTAAAAAACTTATAAATGTAAAAAAAAAAAAAAAAGACAGTATAAAAAAAATTTCAAAATGTTATTCTCCGCTACGGTCGCATACCGGCCTGGGTTTTTTTTTTATTGGAGGTTTAACGACCACGTGAGCAACTCAATTGGCTATAAGCCGTCACCCATCCCTAATTTAGGGCCACTGGTTCCAGGGAAGGGAGAGAGCCAGTGCCGTAAGACAAACACAGCGTTCATGCCTCACAGGGATTTGAACCCGAACCCTGCCGCTCCGGTGGCGCAGTGGTCTAAGCGATGGCCTCTGATCATTCGTCCGAACGGGGTCCGGGTTCGAATTCCGGTGAGGCATGGATGTTGTGTTTTGTCTTACGGCACTGGCTCTCTCCCTTCCCTGGAACCAGTGGCCCTAAATTAGGGACGGACGACTGCTTATAGCCCATTGAGTTGCTCACGGTGGTCGTTAAACCTCCAATAAAAAAAAAAGAACCCGGACCCCTTTTGGAAGAATGATCAATAAGCCATCGGTTAGACCACTGCGCCACCGGGGCGGCGCCTGGGTTTACGAAAGCTAAAATAACTTCTTTCTCACTGTCACCTCAGCAGTCCCGACCATAGACCTGTCACTAGTGATGTACGCTCCCTCCTCGTCCTTTATCCTCTGCACCATGACCCCAGTCATGGCGTAAAAGAGCTAGGAGCCTTGACACGGACATCATGCCACTGGCTAGAAACAAGTGATTCAAACATCTGTCTCCTTTCTAAGGTTCGTCGCCATTGTTATAGCCCTTTTAGCAGGTAATCAGTCAGAAAGAATTAGTGTCACTCATCTCCCTAAATGACCACTTTGAATAACAAAGCTAAGGGGAAAGACCCAAGGCATGATAGTGAAGGTCTAGCCGCCCTTGACGGACATCATACCACTGGGTAGAAACAAGTAACTCAAACATCTCTCTCCTTTCTTAGGTTCCTCGCCATTGCTATAGCCCTTTTAGCAGGTAATCAGTCAGAAAGGATTAGAGACAATCACCCCCCCCCTCCTAATGACCACTTTGAATAACAAAGCTAAGGGGAAAGACCCAAGGCATGATAGGGAAGGTCTAGTCCCCCTGACACGAACATCATGCCACTCGGTAGTCACAAGCGACTCAAACAACTCACTCCTTCCTTAGGTTCGTCGCCATTGTTACAGCACTTTTAGCAGATAATCAGTCAGAAAAGATCAGTGTCAATCATCCCCCTAAATGACCATTTGGAATAACGAAGCTAAGGGGGGGGTAAGAAACGCCTTCTAATGCGATGGTTCACTCCTTGCAACCTAGTTCGGCCCACTTCTTAGACATCAAATATCTATATTGGTTAGAGCCTATTTCAGCACACTGGCCTAGTGGTCAGCGTCCGTGGCTGTCACGGAGGAATCTCAGGTTCGGTCCCAGGGAGTTACGGACGCTCGAACGACTAAATATCCGCCGTGCGTCGAATGGGCATGTTAAGCCGTCGGGCCCGGGTGCCACCTTCCCCTCTCCGGCTATAAATAAGGGCATCTTCCTCCTCCCCTTTTCTACCTCGCTTCCGTGTAACTTTGGGCACTCCAGCCCAAATCTCCGAGCTTCCTATTTCTAAGGATTGTTTAAGACCTCGGATCAAACACTCCCTTCCTAAAATCCTCTACATATGATCTGATCTGATGTATTTCAGCACATGTTTTGAACTCTGTGTGATTTGATGTATTTCGGCACATGTTTTGAAACCTGTGTAGGTATCAAAAATATACATTGTATCGCATCTTGTTCCAGTCAGTTGGTGTAGTACATGTTTATATCACGTTTTAATTTTCTTGTTGATAAGTGTATTATGATATAACATTTTACTCGTTAAGAGATATATTACGATATGATATGTGGTGCTTGCTGATATAGTATAATATTATACCTCACCTTTTTATAAGCATATTATGGCTGACCTGGTGATAGCTATACCATGATATTAGACCTTATCTCTTGATACGTATACTTGTGATATTATGCATACCTGGTTAATGGAACTACGAACTAGACGCTTGTTTTTTTTTTTTTTTTTTTTGAAAAGAATAAACTCATATAAAATAACAAATGTAAACTTTATTTGATTGACAAATTCATTCAATCACTTCAGTAAAGACAGTAAGTAGTCCAGGTTTGTGATTTTTTTTTTTTTTTTTTTTGAATGAATGTTTAACGACCACCGTGAGCAACTCAATGGGCTATAAGCACGGTGAACAACTCAAGCCCGTAATATTTTCACTAACAATGGTCAACGGAATGTTTATTTACATCTTTACATAATAGGAAACGTCTTACCTATGTGAATAAACTGGATCGAATGAATATTAAATTGCATATATGCATCACGCAGTCCAACGGCATAACGCAACAAGGTCTTCCAGAGTGTTCGCTATTCCGATGAGAAGAACTTTGATACAAATGCCAGCTAGCGTTGGTTTGCTCAGAAAAGAGACTTCGGACTTTGGACTATCTCAGTCCCTCCATGCTTCCGCTTTCAACAGCGCGTGAGTCAACCGCAAGCGATCAAATGCCAATCGCAAGCTTCTCCCATAGACTTTACATGGGAACTTTGTCGCCCACAACACCCGAACCGTTGCCCCAATCTCATTTTTTTCTTCGACTGGCACATCTACATGCTAAGACCTTTATTTTGATACCTCAACCATTTCTTTACGTTCAGCCGTTCTCTCAAAATAGGACTCACAGTAAAAAACTTTATAGAATTAATGTACAGATATTATGATGTTATAACTTACTTGCGGATGGGTATATTATGCTTTGGCTGCTGTGTATATATCTGTGATAATAAACTTAACTTTTAGCCACCCCGGTGGCGCAGTGGTCTAAGCGATGGCCTCTGATCATTCGTCCGAAAGGGGTCCGGGTTCGAATCCCGGTGAGGCATGGATGTTGTGTTTGTCTTACGGCACTGGCTCTCTCCCTTCCCTGGAGCCAGTGACACTAAATTAGGGACGGGTGACTGCTTATAGCCCATTGAGTTGCTCACGGTGGTCGTTAAACCTCCAATCAAAAAAAAGAAAAAAACCTAACTTTTAAGAAAAATACTATGGCAATAAACCCATGGGGCTTATTTAGAGGGGAGGACAGGGCTGCGGTGACCTTCTCCCGAAAGTTTTTCTTAAAATGGGACTTACATTAGAAAAAAATGCTTTAATTTTTTCTTCTGTTTTTCACTAACTTTAATTTTGTTCTGGTAAATTTCAATGGCATCCGTTTTTCGTCGCCCCCTCCAAAGAAATATTGATGTACGCTCCTGAATGAACCTGCCTTTTTTTTTATCATTTTTATTTTTATTTTTATTTTTTTATTTATTTTTATTTCTTAATTTTTCTTGTCGTCATTTGTCGCGTCGTCCCAAATTTCATACAGTGTGATTTCGGAACAGCAGTAACGCTAGTTCAGTTATGCGTTAAAGTTTAAGACTTCTTCAGTTTTTCTGTTCCTCTTTTCCTAATACTTTGAAGCAAGTTCATATGTAGTTAAAATGAAACACGGCCTTATATTTTCAAAACAGTGCACCTACAGCCAAAGGGCAAGAACATGTTGACCATGAAAATTTCTACATGCACATTAAATTGTTTACGTCACCCTCTCTTAGAAGAAAAAAAAAGTCGTTGTCAAATAAATAATAAAGTAAGTGAAATCCCCGGGCTAGCAGAGTAACTCCAAATTATCTTTTCTCCTCGTTCTGTTTGCTGCTAACAATAAAGATGGTTATCTGGCAAACTTCCTTTCTTGCTTGAAAGTTTGAAGGTCTCATAACTGGAAGTGGATGCGATTTTGCGGTTTTAGGGCCGATTCTTCTGGTAAGGCGGTTTTTTTGAAGGAAAGCATTGTCTCGTCGACGAAGCGACTCAAATGAAAATGGACCCAAACCGTTACCTTGAGAATGGGAAGTAAATGTATTTATTTCATAACAAGGAATAATCAGTTTTACTCATTCTTAAAAATGAGCCTTACATTCTCAGCACGTGGCACAATGGAGTCTTAAAGAAAATTAGATTCTATCGTGTAATGTCTGTGTTTAGCAATTTTGTGCTTTAAAGTGTGCTGGAGTTATTTGACAGAACGACGTCGGCTTATTACGGGAGTCCTTTTGTTTAGCAATTTCGAGCTTCATAACTCTGAGACAAAAAAATCAATAAAAATTCGAAAGAAAACAAAGAAACGGCATGAAGTCAAGGAAGGATAGGATAAATTCTCTCGTCACATTGTTCTTTTAAAATAACCTCGAACGCTGCTTTTGTATTACACTTTACTTGTTCGTAAGTAGTAATTACCGCTGTGAATTTGCTATTTTTCCGAGAAATTGTATTTAATTTTTCTTCAACAATAATAAAAATGACTCTTATTTTGTGTTCTCTAGTTCTTGATCGTCAGTTTAAATTCAGCGCGAGTGAATGTAGTTGTCAGTCAAGCAGAAAATTGCAGAATACCGTTAAACATGTTTCCGAGCAACATAACAGTCCGTGAAGTACCTTAAGCAGCAAATTTTTCCTTAATGCAGCGTTTCTCAAACTTCTAACACCGCGGCAGAGTTGGAAACGGGTCAAAAATTCTGGACCCGGACGTCACATAATTGGACCCGACCCGGACAAATCCGCTTTGAATTATAAAGTCGAAACTCAATTTATAATCTTATGTACAAGAAATGAAGATTTATCGATTGATGGAGAAAAGCTGGAGATAACAGACACGTATGTTTATCTTGGACAGCAGATATCAAGTGAGGGTCACATTGGTGAAGAAATTAATCGGCGTACAAAACTTGCCTGGAGAGCTTTTGGAAGAAACAGCATAATTTTCAAGAGCAATATGCCATTATGTCTTAAAAGAAAAGTGTTTGATCAATGCATCCTTCCAGTGCTTACGTATGGTGCAGAGACGTGGACCTTAGCTAAAAGAGACATACAAAGGCTGCAGACAACTCAAAGAAAGCATGGAGAGGTGCATGCTTGGTGTAACCAGGAGAGATAAGAAGAGGAACACGTGGATCCGAAAAATGACAAGAGTGGAAGACATCATGATCAGAGTTAAATCCCTGAAATGGCAATGGGCTGGACATACTGCCAGAAGAACAGACCATCGATGGACAGCCGAAATTTTAGATTGGATTCCAAGGGACAGGAAAAGACCCAGAAGAAGACCACATGGAAGATGGGTGGATGAAATTCGAAAGTATGCGGGAGTGACATGGAGGAGACTGGCACAAGACAGACCGTTGTGGAGGAAACTTGGGGAGACCTTCGTCCAGCAGTGGATTGATAATGGTTGACAATGATGATGATGATGATGATGATATAAAACATAAAACGTCTGTTTGTCTGAAGCAGCAAAAACTCTCGAACGCCGAACTGTGGCATCGTGAAATTTGCGTAGCTTATTAACACTAGAATTTCTAGGTCAATGCAACTGTTTTAAGATCTCTACGTTGTTCCGTTCGCGAGTTATAAAGTAATAAATAAATTAATCAGTAAAGTCAGCGTCGTTTGCTACGCCATCGTTATCTGCTCCAAATCTGAAAGCACGTAACTGCATTTATCGCTGCGGCACATCCACAGGTGTTTCTATTCTTTGAGAACTGTGCATAAAAAAAATGCGAAAACGAACTTTGCGAAATCTTAACGAAACGGGCTGAAATTTTTATCAACACCATGAATTGGTAATAAGAGGAGTCACTCAAAATTTCACCGGAATCCGGTAAAAACTTTTTAAAATAGGGATGGAATTTTTAATTCATCGGTAAACAGAAATACACTGCTGGCCAACCGAAATGCAACACCAAGAAGGACACGAGATAGCAAAGCCAGATTTACTGGACACATAACAACAGATACAAAGATGAAACGATTGAGCTTACAGGCCCGTGCGACTTGCGGAACACGCAGACATCAATAGTTCGTGTGGCCCCATGGCTGGCAATAACAGCCGCTACACGCCGCGGCATCGAACGAAAGTGACTTAGGATATGGGCTTGAGTATGTCGGTCCAGGCTGCTTCCACACGTTGCCACAGTTCATCAGGCGTATAGCCGCGGGTGGTGCTTGCCGGACCACTCGGTTGCCGATCAGCGACCAGACGTGTTCAATGGGTGACATATCGGGAAAACAGGCGGTCCACGGTAGCAGTGACACCTGGTGGGCCGTGAAGAATTGTTGCACGATGCGTGCTATGTGCGGGCCGGCATTGTCCTGTTGAAACGTGGCCGCTGGCAGATCCTGCAGGTAAGGGTGGACTACAGGCTCCAAAACGTCGGAGATTTAGCAGTGGCTGTTGAGTGTACCAACGATGCGTACCAGAAAGGTGCGGGTGTCATATCTAATTGCGCCCCAAACCATAACGCCAGGCGACGGACCGGTATGGCGATGCATACTGCAGGCGTCATACAGTCTCTCGCCGCGGTGACGCCACACGCGGATCCGACCATCGTGGTGTTGCAGGCAGAAGCGGGATTCGTCGGAGAAGACAATGTCGTGCCATTCCGTAGTCCAGGTGTGGCGTTCAACGTCCCACTACCGCCGCACTCGCCGGTGGTGTAACGTCAATGGTAATCGGAGAAATGGGCGCCGTGTGACAAGTCCCCGCTCCTGCAGACGGCGTCGAACGGTACGTGCTGACACAGGTTGTTGCGCAACACACCCTAATTCCAGCGCTAACGTTTGTGATGTGGCGGTGCGAGCCGTCAATACCCGCCGCACAACATGCCAGTCCTCTCGTTCGGTGGTGTGTGGCAGCTGAGGCAATCGCTCACCTCGGTCCGTCCGTCCCTCCTGCACCCACCGAATCCATACTCGCTTCACTGTGGCTGGATGTCGTCCCACACGAGCGCCGATGTCTCGGTACGATAAATCGCTGTCGCGATAAGCCACTATTCGTCCTCTGTCGAACTCCGAAACGTTCTGGAATGACTGCCGTATTCTGCGACGAGGCATCAGGAAGCTTCCCACGCACAGGTCCGGCAGCACAACACACTTCCACTACTTACACCCCGCCTTCTGTGCACCCTTCTTATAGTGCTTGTCGGTGGCGTGCCGGGCGCACATGATTTGCTTATGCCGTGCAATGCTAATCGTTCGCATGTCCTCTCGCGGGCGACGCATGCTGCGAATTTCAGGCCAATCGGATGCTTCCTTCTTGGTGTTGCAATTTGGGTGGTCAGCAGTGTATATACGCAGAAACGGTTAATAACATTTTGACGGCTAATTAAAAAAGTTATTTACCAATTCAGGCGAAATTTGGAGGTCATGTTCCTATTAACGATTTATGGTGTTCATTAAAACTTCCGCCAGTTTCATAAAATATTCGCAAAGTATCTTATAGTGTTGAAATAATCACACTATGAATAAATAATTTGCAATGACGGAATTTGTGAAATCAGCATTTTTCTTTCTTGCAAGCATCAATTTTTTTCCCCGATTTTTTCAGTGACATATAAGGGGATATGAAATTAATAAGCCTAAATCCCGGGCAAAGCCGTGTAGTAAAGCTAATCATGTCATAAATGTATATACACTATCTACCAACAAGTAATTGGACACCTGTGATAGCAAAGGAAAACAAAGTTTATTCACCTTCAATAGTTGGTGGAGCCTCCACGAGCGGTGATTACAGCTGCGACGCTCTGGGGCATACTCTCAACCAAGCGTTGTACGACGGCTAGCGGTATTTTCTTCCACTCGGCTTGGAGAAGACAGGTCAGTTCCTTCACCGGTGGGGTCACCCCTTAAGTCGACGCTCCAACTCGTCCCAGAGGTGCTCGATAGGGTTAAGGTCTGGGCTCTGCGCAGTCCAGTCCATTCGATTAACCCCATTGTCACCATGCCAAGCCATGGTGCACCTCGCAACATGACAGGTGGCATTGTCATCCTGAAAGTAACATGGGTCCACCCCGTAAAACTGCCACAACGTAGGAAGCGCATGGTCATCCAAAATGGTGCAGTAGGTCTCGGCGTTGAGTCTTCCAGGAATTGCGACCAAGTGTCCTGTGCCATACCAGGAGAAACACCCCCATAGCATAATTCCACCGCCACCGAACTTCACAGTTGGCACAATACTTTCCGGCAGGAGGCGTTTTCCAGGGAGACGCCAAACCCAGACCCTGCCATCCGAACGGTAAAGGGTGAACCTTGATTCGTCGTTCCAGAGAACCTGTTTCCACTGTTCAACGGTCCACTGTCGGCGTTCTTTGCACCACGTTAGCAGAGCAGCGCTATTGGACTTGGTGATCAAAGGCTTGTGGGCGGCAGCACGTCCATGATAACCGAGCAGATGGGCTTCCTTACGGATGGTATTCACCGAAAGAACACTCCCGGATGCCTGTTGAAACTCCTCGTGGATGTGGCCAATCGATTTGGTGCGGTTCTTCCGAATTTCTCTGGCCAGCACCCGTCGGTCTCTAACTCCCAGTTTTGTGGGTCTGCCGGGTCGGGGCGCATTCCGACAGTCACCTCTCATCTTCCACTTGCCAATCACGTAGGCCACTGTCGATTTTGGGTACTTCAACTAGCTGGATATGTCACGTATGGATCTGCCATTTTTGTGATACCCGACGATTACACCTTTCTCGAAATCAGAGAGCTCCGAACTGCGTGGCATCTTGCATGCGACTGGTTGCGTTGTTGTTTCCCACACGATATTTAACAGCGGCGGCCGTGACGTGTATCAGGACCGCGGATATCGTCGATTGCAGGGGTGTCCAATTACTTGTTGGTAGATAGTGTATATATATAAATATATTTTAAATAGACTAATTTTCCCCTGCTTTAATTTTTTCTGAGATTTGGTATCCAAAATCAAGTTTACCATTTCCACTTGAACCACTAGTTTAAAAATCGTCTTTTACCATTGACGATTGACGCGCACAACCGAATTTATTTCCGTAGCATTTATTTTCATTACAAACGATTTCCTTTTCTTGTCCGAGATATAAATAATCTTTGCTGAATCACTTCAATTTTATTTTCCGTCGAAATGCCATATCATCAGATTGTCTCAGGTGCTCCTGTTTGTTCTCTCGAAGCAATCTTCAATCTGTGAAAGTATATCCTGGAAAGAGAGAGAGAGAGGGAGAGGGAGGGAGGGAGACAGTATGCAATCTCATTTGGCGCTTCATCTGATTGTTTCTTTTTCTGATGTTTTATTACCATCATTTATTGTACTTAATTGATTGCATCGCAAATCTGAAATAACTTTAAGAAATTTCGCAATTTTCAAACAATATTTAAAGTGTTCTTATTGTTTTCTATTTCAAATGTGTTCCGTAATCCACTATGACCGTTCCATAAAAACTGAGAGTAAAATCCCACAAAATGAAGAAGTACAGCAAAAATATATGTTATCCTTTCTCAAAGTATCTTCCCTCGGATGATATGCAACGGTCCCATCGTTCAGTCCACTTTTCAAAGCATGTGGCGAAGGCATTTTGTGGAAGCTGCTTTAGCGACCCCTGTACAGCTTGAATAACGTCAGCATCTGTGCTGAATGTTGCGCCATGGAACTTCTCCTTCATTGTTGGATACAACCAGAAATCACATGGGGCGAGATCAGGACTGCAGGCAGGCTGTGACATGATTTCAATACTGCATTTCGTAAGAAACTGTTGAACACAAGCATCTACATATGTGGGCGGGTGTTATGATGGTGTTGTGTCCACTTGTACACCAGTTCCGGTCGCTTAATCGATATGTGTCGACGCAGACGCTTCAAGACTGAAATGTAATACTCAGCATTGACAGTAATTTGTGGAGGAACGGCATTCTCGTAGACTACGCTTTTATGATTAAAGAAAATTATCATCACCACTTTCCCAGCTCATTTGGTTTGGCGGACTTTTTTCGGAGGAGGCCAGCTTGTGTGTTTCCAGATACTCGTTGCGCGCTTCGTGAGGGGGTCGAAATAGTGGATCCATGTTTCATCGGCAGTTATTACTGTGTTTAGAAAGTTTGGATCCTTTGAAGTCATTTGTTTTCACTAATGACACACCTGAACTCTGGCTAACAATTGTTCTCTCGTCATTTGATGGGGTACCCATCTCTAACACACACGATGCAGCAGTAATTTATCGCATAGGATGCGGAATGCCAACGTTTTTGAAATATTAGTTGCCGCTGCTATGTCTTCACACGTCATTCGTCGATCTTCTTGCAGGATTGCTCAAACAGTGTTAACAATACGCTCCGTAACAACACTTCCACGTCGACCAGGCCTAAGAGCGAGTTCTGCCGACAAACGCAATTTTTTGAAGTCATGGTGCCTTCTAAAATCGTTGACTTACCCAAACATTTATCTTTGTAAGCTTTTTCCATTGAATCAACGTTTCTGGAGCCGTTTTACCCAAACGATAGCAAACTTTTATCGCAAAACGCATTTCACTTCTTAACTGTGCATCACTCTCCTCCATAACTGTATGGCAAAATGCAGACGTACGTTAAATAACTGCGCAATAACAAAACCAGAATCGTCTGCCACGGCTAATAACTGTTGCCATAGATACTTCCTTAATTCAGTCAGTCATCTGCGTGGTTGTTTCCCCCCTTCGCACTGTTGCCAACTCAAAAAAAGTTACTCCTAGTTTTTATGGAACGGCGTTTGTACATGACAGATATTGAACTTCTTTTGGCTGTTTACGTACTGTTCACAAATCGCTCGTAAGTTAAAAATGTTGTTCTGCGCTCTTTTAGAAACACGCGTGCACGTGGTCTACCTCTGTATTACGTCTCAGGCATGTGACATCAATGTCAATTAAAGCAGTATCATAAACTAACCTTACGTAATTTGTTCAAGTACTATGGTTCAGTGGTCCTTTACGCTTTCCAACCGTAGATTGAAGAAGCGTATTTGCTCCAGCTTTTTCCGTCCGTCTGTCGGCACGATAACTCACGTAAAAAGCGACCGATTTCCATGAAATTTTAGTATATGGTAGGGAACCACCAGGGGACGAACTCTATTGAAAATGGGTGAAGTGGTGTCAAAGGTCACGCCATAAGAGCGGGATCCATTCAATTGCTTTTATGCGTCATAAGGTGCGTAAAAATGGTTCGATTTCGATGAAATTTTAGTATGTGGTAGGGGACCACGTGGAGAGGAACCCTATTGAAAATGGGACAAATGAAGTCAAAGGTCAGGACATAGGATTGGGATCCATTCCATCGCCCTTATCCCACACTATTAAGGTGGACGTGAAGTAATTTTGCTTCCTATATTTCCAATGGAAAACCTTTTGTACACATTTCCTTCACAATTAGTGTGTTCCCAAGGATGGAAATTTGAACATTGATTAAAATAACTTCATACTATAACTTGGAATACTTAACATTTCCTAAAACATAAGCATAATTATATTAAAAAACAATAACGTTTCCTTTGGTGGTGTTGAAACCAGAAAAAAGATGGCGCGACCTGTACTTTGATGACGTCAGTGGACAAATAAATGTTGGATTGCATAATTACGGTTATGGTTTAGAAAATATAATTACGGTTATGGTTTAGGAAATATAATTACGGTTATGGTTTAGAAAATATTAGGTATTCCAAGTTATGAAATGAAGCTATTTTAATCGATGTTCAAATTTTCATTCTTGGGAACGCATTAATTGTGAAGAATATGTGTACAGAAGTTTTTCCATTGGAAGTACAGGAAGCAAAATTACTTGACGTCCACCTTAAAATAGCAATTCTTGTTGTATGTATGTATGTACATTTTATTTTGAAAACGGCTCTAAGAATTTTGATGAAAGTCGTTAACCTACCGTTTCCTGTACCAGAAATCGATCTATCTTGATCTCGACTTTAGGAGAATTCGTTTAGTGGGTTAAATAACCAGCCCGAATTATAACGTTTTTAGTGTCATGGCGTCGTTCCATTAATGTTTCCAATGCTTAGAAATCTTATGACGTCACAATTTCGCGTTTGAGAATGTTGGCGCGCGGTCACGCCATCTGTCTCATTACGTCACGCGTTGTGTGCGGATCCTACTAAAGTTTTATGACGTCATACTCTTGCGAGCAGATGGTCGCTATTCCCATCTGCTTCATTACGTCACGCGTTGTGTGCGTATGCCCGTCCGCACGATAACTCGCGTAACAATCGTTCGATTTCGATGAAATTTTAGTATCTGGTAAGGTATCACCTGGGAAGGAACCTTATTTAAAGTGAACGAAATGGGGTCAAAAGCCAGTACATAGGAGCGGGATACATTCCACTGCTGTTATGCGTCATAACTAACGTAAAAAGTTCGATTTCGATGAAATTTTAGTGTGTGGTAGGGGACCACCTGGGAACAAACCCAATTGAAAATGGGCGAAATGGGGTCAAAGGTCAGGACATAGGAGCGGAATCACTTCCATCGCCATTATGCGTCATAACTTACGTAAAAATGCTTCGATTTGGATGAAATGTTAGTATATTGTAGGGGCTTACCTGGGAACGAATCCGATTGAAAATGGGTGAAATGGGGTCAAAGGTTAGGACACAGGAGCAGGATGTATTCCATAGACCTTATGCATCATATCTTATGTAAAAATGTTTCTATTGCGACAAAATTTTATCACGCTATTTCGGAGGTATACTGAACCGGTTCTGTTGAATATCATCGAAATAGGATCAAAGGTCAGGGCACATGAGCGATATTTATTCCACAGCCATTTTCCTCATAACTTGAGTAATAACTGAGGAATGATTTCTGGTATGTTGGAAAGCGTATTATAATCAATGCATTGCATGATTTTACTAACTTGTTTTTATAAAAGTTCGAACTTTTCTTTCTCAACAAAATGCTTTCCACTTTTAATTTCAGCCATTTCCTCCCCATCAGGGTATCACAAACGCCATCAATGTTAAATTTCGTCTTGATAGCTATAATAGTGTTTTAGTTATGGCGACAACAAACCACACACACACACACACATAGAGACACAGCCATGGAAATAGTGAATTAATATTCGAGGGAGCCCAAAATGGGTATTTCTTCTGAAAGAATTACGGGATTACGCCATATAATGCAAAATTTAAAGATGACAATCCGATTTTTGGCGTAAATGTGACAAGGATGCGGTAAGTCAGATAATATCCGAAAACTTGAAAATTTTCATCGCCCTGGAGCGGGACTCGAATCCGCGTCTCCCAGATAGCGCAAGGGTACGCTAACCACTACACCACCCAGAACGATCAAGTTTCAAGTTTCCGATTAATTTGAATATAACCATCACAGGATTCGCTAGTCGATGCATGATGGTTATATTCAAATTAATCGGAAACTTGAAACTTGATCGTTCTGGGTAGTGTAGTGGTTACCATGCCCAGGCGCTATCTGGGAGACGAGGATTCCAGTCCCGCTCCAGGACAATGAAAATTTTCAAGTTTTCGGATATTACCTGACTTACCATCCTTGTCACATTTACGCCAAAAATCGGATTGTCATCTTCAAAATTTGTATGGGAATTTCTGTTGAAATCTGGTGGTCAGTTTGTTTTTGCGGTTACAATACTACTATATACATAAGTTGGAGAGAGTAAAAGTGCGCGGGTTATATTTTAAGGATGCCTGGTAAAGTGAGGGGAGGGGGGGGAGCACCAAAACCGATACTTTGCGCAGGGCCCTGGTAACTCTAAATCCGCCACTGTGTAAAGGTCACTTACGCAACAGCGTATATGCAAAATACGTGGTCACGTGCGTCACCACGTGATCTAGTCAATTTTTAAAGACGTGCTCGTCAGTAGTGTTGATCACAATGGGAAAAACAAAGGATCTTAGGCTTTTTTTCCATGGGTCAACGTTCGTGACTGCCACGAAGAAGACCTTGGGCTCAATCCCAGGCAGGTACGAACGCTCGAACCACTAAATATCCGCCGTGCGTCGGATGGGCACGTTAAGCCGTTGGACCCCGGGTACTGGCCCCCGGTAATAAACAAGGGTGTTTTCCTCCCCCTTTCTACTTCGCTTCCGTGTCACTTTCCTGTCGGGCATTCTAGCCCAAACCTCCTGACTTCCTATTTCTAAGGGTTGTTTAAGACCTGGAGTCAGACGGGCAGCGGGTGGCCTACTGGGCAACGTTCATAACTGCCACGGAAAAGACCTCAGGTTCGACCCCAGGCAGGTACGAACGCTCGATCCATTAAATATCCGCCGTGCGTTGGATGAGCTGGTTAAGCCTTCGGGCCCCGTGTACTGGCCCCCCGGTAATAAATAAGGGCGTCTTCCTCCCCCTTTCTACTTCGCTTCCGTGTCACTTTCCTATCGGGCACTCTAGCCCAAATCTCCTAGCTTCCCATTTCTAAGGGTTGTTTAAGACCTGGGGTCAGATACTCCCTTCGTAAAATCCTCTACATATGATCATTTGATCCTGGGGTCAGACACTCCCTTCCTAAAATCCGCTACATATGATCTGTTCTGATGATCTAATCGTCAGTAGTGTTGATCACAATGAGAAAAACAAAGGATCTTTCGGTGTTCAAAAAAGGACTTATTGTGAGTGCCCGTCTTTCTGGACTATTTATGACGGCTGCTCCTCACTAATCGTCAGTAGCGTTGATCACAATGACAAAAACAAAGGATCTTTGGGAGTTAGAAAATGGCTTATTGTGGGTGCCCGTCTGGATGGACTATTTGAAGCTCCTACTCTTCGCTAATCGTCAGTGGTGTTAATCACGATGGGAAAAACAAAGGATCTTTCGGAGTTCGATAAAGGGCTTATTGTGGGCGTCAGTCTGGCTCGACTATTTAAGACTGCTGCTCATTAATAATCATCAGTAGTGTTGATCACAATGGGAAAAACAAAGAATCTTTCGGAATTCGATAAAGAGCTTATTGTATGTGTCCGTCTTGCTGGACTATTTAAGACTGCTGCTCGTCAGTAATCGTCAGTAGTGTTGATCACAATGGGAAAAACAAAGGATCTTTTGGTAAAGGGATTATTGTGGGTGCCCGTCTGGCTGGGCTATTTAAGTCTCCTACTCTTCACTAATCGTCAGTAGGGGACGCGGGTGGCCTAGTGATCAGCGTTCGTGACTGCTCAGGTTCGAAAGCTTGAACCACTAAATACCCTCCGTGCGTCGGATGGGCACGTTAAGCCGTCGGACCCCGGGTACTGGCCCCCCGGTAATAAATAAGGGCGTCTTCCTCCCCCTTTCTACCTCGCTTCCGTGTGACTTTCCTATCGGGCACTCTAGCCCAAATCTCCTAGCTTCCTATTTCTAAGGGTTGTTTAAGACCTGGGGTCGGACACTCCCTTCCTAAAAATCCTCAACATATGATATGGTCTAATCGTCAGTAGTGTTAATCACCATTACTCTTCTCCATCTGCCCGGAAGACTATTGATTTCCTCTGCATGAAACTTTCCATTCTTTTTCTTCATCTGATGAGAAGCCTACTGATTCCCACTGTGCCCGAAACTTTCCACTACTTTTCTCCATCTGACGAGAAGCCTATTGATTCCTCTGCATAGAACTTCCCCCTACTCTTCTCTATCTGTCGGGAAGCCTGTTCATTCCCTCTGCATGAAACTTTCCATTACGCTTCTAAATTGGATAAGAAGCCTATTCATTCCCATTGCAGAACACTTTCCACTACGTGATTTATGTAGAGTTGTAAGAACACTGGTGTGATCCACTCCTCTCTCCAACAAGTGGGTCAAACCATCATGGCAGACAAATAAGAACTTAACGCTATGAATGGAAAACTGTCCACCAAACATCCGGCGTCAGTCAATTTCCATGGGGCCATACTTCTTCATGATAATGCCCGATACCACGTTACACGCCAGACTATCCAGAAGCTGCGCCAGTTGAGATACGAAATCTCATCTCATCCATTTTATTTACCTGATCTGTACCCTACGAACTATTATATCTTCAAGCACCTGGGCGCAGTTCTACAGGGTAAATACCGTAGTTTCCCAATCAAACTTCAGTTGAAACAGTATTACATCAGTTTGTCGTAACGCGAATCCCGGTGAGGCATTGGATGTTGTGTTTGTCTTACGGCACTGGCTCTCTCTCTTCCCTGAAACCAGTGACCCTAAATTAGGGACGGGCGACTGCTTATAGCCCATTGAGTTGATCACGGTGGTCGTTAAACCTCCAATAAAAAAAAAGTGCGTTGCGGTGTTTATTTTGATTAATTTATTTTGCATTGTATTTTGGGTTTGACGTTTCCATTGAAATGGTGAAATTTCATCTGCAAGAATCTAATAAATGTCTCTGCTTTTAAAGACTTACCACTCAGTCTTATAGTTTTTTCTTGCAGCGGGTGGCCTAGTGGGCAACGTTCGTGACTGCCGCGGAAAGGACCTCAGGTTCGATCATAGGCAGGTACGAACGCTCGATCCACCATATATCCGCCGTACGTCGGGTGGGCACGTTAAGCCGTCGGACCCAAGGTACTGGACCCCCTGTAATAAATAAGGGCGTCTTCTTCCCCCTTTCCACTACGCTTCCGTGTCACTTTCCTATCGGGCACTCTAGCTCAAATCTCCTAGCTTCCTATTTCTAAGGGTTGTTCAAGACCTGGGGTCAGACACTCCCTTCTTAAAACCTCTACATATGATCATTTATAGTTTTTCTTCTAAAGCAGGCGCAACGCTACGGGTGGGCTGGGGTGGGCCTCAGCTCACCCAACTTTTTTCTTTTTTTTTTTTTTTTTTTTTTTTTTGAGCCCACCATTTAGATCCACCAAAATATTTAAGCTGTTAGAACATATATACCTGGTGCAACGATCGTACATTTCAGGAAACTTGAATAATGTATCTGAACTTTTCGAGTTCACAGAAATTTTGTGATATAAAGTGAATTTTTTGTTAAATTTAGTGTTTGTAATTCTGGGATACGGAGGGAGTCCTCTGAGCGAATTTCTAAGAGAATAGTAGGAACACGTCGTTTTTAAAATTACATCATAGTTTAAAAGATGAGAGTGAGTGAGTGAGAGAAAGAGAGAGAGAGAGAGAGAGAGAGAGAGAATAAGTCTTTCAAAGGAAAGGAAATGCTGAAAGACAGTGAAGATTAAATATCAGAGAGAGAGAGAGAGAGAGAGAGAGAGATTGATAGAGAGAGAATAAGTCTTTCGAAAGAGCAGAAATGTTGTAAGTCAGAGAGGATTAAATATCATAGAGAGAAAGAGATGGTGAGGAAATAAGTCTCTCGAAAGAGAGGGAATGTTGAAAGACAGAGAGGATTAAACATCAGAGAGAGAGGGAGACAGCGTGAGAAAATCTTTCTAAAGGGACCGATTGTTGAATGACAGAGGAGATTCAGAGAGACAGAGAGAGAAAGAGAGAAAATAAGTCTTTCGAAGGAGAGGAAAGTTGAAAGACAGTGAAGATTAAATAGAGAGAGAATGAGAGAGAGAGAGAGAGAGAGAGAGAGAGAGAGAGAGAGAGAGAGAGAGACAGAGAGTGACAGTGAGAGACAGTGAGAAAGGGAATAAGTATTTCGAAAGAGAGGAAATGTTGAAAGACAGAGAGGATTAAACATCAGAGGGAGAGGGAGACAGAGTGAGAAAATCTTTCCAAAGGGACCGAATGTTGAACGACAGAGGAGATTCAGAGAGAGAGAGAGAGAGAGAGAGAGAGAGAGAGAAAATAAGCCTTTCGAAGGAGAGGAAAGTTGAAAGACAGTGAAGATTAAATAGAGAGAGAGAGAATATGAGAGAGAGAGAGAGAGAGAGAGAGACAGAGAGACAGAGAGAGACAGTGAGAGACAGTGAGAGAGGGAAAAAGTCTTTCGAAAGAGAGGGAATGTTGAAAGACAGTGAAGATTAAATAGAGAGAGAGAGAGAGAGAGAGACAGACAGACAGACAGACAGAGAGAGACAGTGAGAGAGGGAATAAGTCTTTCGAAAGAGAGGGAATAAGTCTTTCGAAAGAGAGGGAATGTTGAAAGACAGAGAGGATTAAACATCAGAGAGAGAGGGAGACAGTGTGAGAAAATCTTTTTAAAGGGGCCGAATACTGAGCGACAGAGGAGATTCAGAGAGAGAGAGAGAGAGAGAGAGAGAGAGAGAGAGAGAGAGAGAGAAAATAAGTCTTTCAAAGGAGAGGAAAGTTAAAAGACAGTGAAGATTAAATAGAGAGAGAATGAGAGAGAGAGAGAGAGAGAGAGAGAGAGAGAGAGAGAGACAGTGAGAGAGGGAATAAGTCTTTCGAAAGAGCGGGAATGTTGAAAGACAGAGAGGATTAAACATCAGAGAGAGAGGGAGACAGCGTGAGAAAATCTTTCTAAAGGGGCCGAATGTTGAACGACAGAGGAGATTCAGAGAAAGAGAGAGAGAGAGAAAATAAGTCTTTCGAAGGAGAGGAAAGTTGAAAGACAGTGAAGATTAAATAGAGAGAGAATGAGAGAGAGAGAGAGAGAGAGAGAGAGAGAGAGAGAGAAAGAGAGAGAGAGAGAGAGGGAGACAGTGAGAGAGGGAGTAAGTCTTTCGAAAGAGAGGATTAAACATCAGAGAGAGAGAGAGAGAGAGAGAGAGAGAGAGAGAATATGCTGTAAGACAGAGAGGATTAAATACCAGAGAGAGAGGGAATAAGTCTTTCGAAAGAGAGGATTAAACATCAGAGAGAGAGAGAGAGAGAGAGAGAGAGAATATGCTGTAAGACAGAGAGGATTAAATACCAGAGAGAGAGATTCCTAGTGAGGTTACAAACTAAAATCCATAAACAGCCTTATGACAGCAAAAAAGAAAGAATGAAAGAAAAACAACGTAAGTAAGCTAAAATTGCGATAACGTGCCATAAAGATTCGTATCCATGGTTCTCACATTACATACGTTGAATAAATACTACGTACAGTATGCACCTGAAAACTTCTTTTGACCTGGGATAACATTATTAGCGTTGGGTAAAATCCGAATAAGCGGATTTTTTTGTCAAACTTTCTGCCTAGCACTTCAAAATTCATATCTCTCCCCCATCATGCTTAGCCCTCCTAATAGTCCACCCAGTTCTGAGCGTCTGGAGTCTCCACTGTTCTCAAGCATCACAACTCAGCCTTAAATTAAATATCCTTGTTTTCAGAACTCACAGTTCAGCCTTGTGTTAAATGACTCTGATCTTTAAACGTTACACTTAAGCGTTTTGCTGTATATTGTGTTATCGCAAGAAACCGGATACTTAAACTTAAATTATTGTACAGATGATTTGTACGATGTCTATGTGGGAGAATTAATGGAGCATTGTAAATGCTACATATTACACAGTGAAATAACCGCCAACTAAAAACTTGATTGAGTGATCTGAATTCTGAATATGATTGAGTGATTTTAATCTATTATTTAATATCGTTAAACATCATATGAACTCGTAAACATTTAAAAAATAATAGAATACAGCAATGACTACTGACTTCAACCTTACGCCACGAAAGCAAGAACAGCTCTAATGATACATTTTGCCGTTACAGCACGTACTTTCAACAGTGCTTGTCACGAGAACAATGCGTGACGTGATATATACATATCTCACTTGACTTGATTAAATAAACATAATAACATATGAACAATTACGTCCTTACATGAAGTTAAACAGCAAAATAAGGATTGATTTCCTGCAGTCTATGTATTAGTCTGTGGAGTCCTGAAGACGAAAGCTATTATAGCTATCAAGAGTAAATTTATATTTAGAAGTTTTGTGAAATAATACTGCAAAAACAGTATACATTTAATCTTTTGTTAAAGATAATTGAAAGTTATTTTCAATTAAGAAAGAGATCTAAAGTTCCGAATCTTTCTGTTGCTTCGAAAAATCATGATGGGGAAAAAAAAAACAAAAAAAAAAACTTAATTGGTGGGAAGTCCTGCTACAGAAAAAATTAAATTATTGTAAACGTATTCAAAAACAATAAAAAGCTCCAACACAAAATAAAATGGCTAAATCACTCGCATTAATGGAAAAATAGTCATCACCGCGAGATTAGTTTTACCTTAAACGTGAGTGCGATTTCGAAGCCATTCTGGCTCAGTGGTTAAGATGCGCGAATTCCAACCCAAACGAACTCAGTTCGCTCCCCACCACCGGCACGAAAGGATTGTCTGGCATAAGGGCCGAAAAATTTGTCGAGTTCGATTTTGCAAAATTTCTGTCCAAATATGAAAAAACTTGAAACGAACTTTTCTGAGATAAACGGAATTACTGACTATGGAAGAAATCTGTGAAAATACAGAGTTAAAAAAAAAAAAAAAAAAAAAAAAAAAAAAACAAGTTAGTAAAATCATGCTATGCACTGATTATGATACGCTTTCCAACATACCAGAAATCGCGCGCAGACAAATCCTCCTCCCTACCCTGACTATTGATTTGTTCAGTATACCTCCGGAACAACATATTAAAGTTTTGTCACAATAGAAGCATTTTCACTCAAACTATGAGGATGATGGCTGTGGAATAAATCTCGATCCTGTGCAATGACCTTTGACCCCATTTCGATGATAATCAACAAACCGGTTCAGTATACCTCCGAAACAACATGATAAAGTTTTGCCGCAATTGAAGCATTTTTACGTAAGTTATGACGCATAAGGGCGATAGAATGCATCCCACTCCTATGTCCTGACCTTTGACCCCATTTTGCCCATTTTCCATAGGGTTCGTCCCCAGGTTGTCCCCTACCACGTACTAAAATTTCATCGAAATCGAACCATTTTTACGTGCGGACAGACAGACAGACGGACAAAGTTGGAGCATATACGCTTATTCAACCTACGGTTGGAAAGCGTAAAAAAAACGGGAATTTTTAAAAACGGAAATTTCGTTAAAAGGTGGACATTTACCGGCACCTTTGCTGCACGTTATTTTCAGAAATTTTCCGTGAATTGACACCACTAATTTTTTACAGTGTATATATAATTCATTACTTTTGCACACTATTTCGTGAACTAATATTGGCAAACAGCCAATAACTTTTTCGGAGGACATTTCATGCATAGCCTAGCAGAGAGAGAGTTATGCTCCATATCTGAAGGCGAAATCTTACGTGTGTTCATGTTCGTAAGCTCTCTCTTTCTTCCCTTTTTGTTTATTAATACTCAACGTCAAGAAGCATTCTTTGCATTGCATAAGAAAAGGAAACAATGTAGATTTTATGAATGATTTGTCTGTTAAATCACGCAAGCTGCATTTTTAACTTTCCTTTCCCCTTTGGGAAATCAACACACGCTGCTGGCAAAGACTACAAGTCTCTGATGACTTCGAAATGCGAATGAATTTTCCTTTCTGCTCTTATTTATCACAGAAATGTGTTCTTGTTATTTCACTTTTAAAGAAGAATGTAAATTGATTACTACTGTCAAATACGACATTTTGAAAATGCCCCTTCGGACGGGGAGAGGCTTAAGGTGGGTTTGAGTGAACAGGAGTAAAATAAGTAAAAGAACAACAATAATATAATAAAAAAAAAAACAGTTTCAGATTGCGCAACTTCCTCCTTGTGGTAGTGAAAAATCGAACAAAATTTGATGCGAGGGAATGTATTTTCTTGTCTGCGTGCGATTGAACATCGATAGAAAACTCACATTGTTAGCAAAAGATGATGGCAGCAGCTTGTGCGAACACAGGAATGTTTCACGGAGGAAAAATATTTTACACATCAATACTCGGCTGCGCCTTAAGTGTCCTCTTTCTTACGAGCGTACTGGATGCATGCGATCACTATCTGCAAACGTCAAATATTTTTGACTTAAAAGAGGCTGCAGGTATGGAATTTTATTACATCTTAGAAAAATCTCCTCCAAAATTCCTACTTGCGTACTAATTTAGACTACTAATTTAGATGCAAATGAATTTTTTGTCGAAAATATGATATCTTATTTAGGCAAAAGAGAAAATGATTTTTTGATAATTATGAAAGCTTTTGAGGAAGTTGCTCTAGTTGCAGTTATTTTTATTGCATTTTCTATTGAACACTTTTTCTTTCGACCCGAGATCTAGGAAGTTCGAGAGAGCTATATCTATACACAGCATAAAATAAAGTCCCCGGTAGGCGTCTGTCTGTTTGTTCGGGCTAATCTCGAGAATCGCTGGTCGGATTTTTATGCGCTTTTCACCATTCCATAGAGCATTTGTCGAGGAAGGTTTAGGTGTATGAAACATTAATCTATGACAAAACGGAGCCGAGCAGTAACGATTTTAGTGACAAGTCAAAGAAAAAACCGTCATTCGCATTCTTTCGTGGCTTCCATTGCCTATGAGGATGCAGCAGACACGTGACTTTCTTCATGGCAACCAGCCTTAGTAACGTAAGTGAAGGACAACCAGTCCCCGTTGAAATGATGGTGTCTTACTTTGAAAGTTTAACTTGCGAGCACAAAATGCGGTATTCGGAAAAAATTAATGAAAT
This sequence comes from Macrothele yani, assembly GCA_039090855.1. Lineage (NCBI taxonomy): Eukaryota > Metazoa > Arthropoda > Arachnida > Araneae > Macrothelidae > Macrothele > Macrothele yani. The sequence continues at coordinate 15,630,815 of CM077000.1, read as the reverse complement.
TGAAGGAAAAGATCCCTATATGTGCTGAATGTAAGTATCTTCGAAGGTGACGCGAAAAGTTTTCCAAAAGTGCAAATAGTAAATATTTTCTATTACTTCGTCTTTGGTCGAAGCGCCATTACCATACAACAGTTAGAGGCATTAGAATCATATAAAATTCCCGAAGCATATAATCATTTCTCATCGGAGATATTCTTTTACATGGCAATTTAGTGAGATCACTAATTAGTAAGCAATTAGTAACTCTTCAATAAAAAGTGTTTTTCTATGCTCTGGGAAGCGATTTTCAAGACTTAGAAATATTGAGAGAAAAATCTGGTAATCTATTTACACTGAGTGGCCACTTTATTATGACCACCTGACAGTTTTAATCAAATGAGCTATGGCTGCACGCTGTTGCCGCCAGATGGCGAGGCTAGTATAAAAAGGGAAAGCTTAGTGCTTGCGATAGTAGTAGAAGTGATTTTTGGGTGACGAGATGGGTAAAAAATGCGATTTGACGGACTTTCAAAGTGGGATGATTGTAGGAGCTCGGAGCCATGGAGCGAATATCACCGAAACCGCCGCATTCGTGAAATGTTCCAGAGCAGCTGTTGTTAAAGTGTTTAAAGACTGGACTGTCAGCCAAAAAACTGGGTCTCTACGTGCGACGTGTGGTCGTCATCGACTAGTAACTACTCGGGCGGAATGAAGAGTGTCCAGACTGGTAACAGACAACAGAAGGGCAACAGTGCAGCAAATTACAGACCATCTTAATCAAGGATTCCCTCAAATGATCTCTGCACGCACTGTTCACCGTACACTGCATCGGATGGGATATGACAGCCGAAGGCCTGTTCGAACACCTTTGCAGTCTGCAGTTAACAAGAGAAAATGTCTCCAGTTCGCACAGGAGCACAAGGATTGGACAGTCGATAATTGGAAACAAATTATGTGGTCCGATGGATCACGCTTTCAGTTGCACCATGCCGATGGCCGAGTGAGAATTTGGAGGAAACAGCACGAAAGCATGGACCCCAAATGCATTGCTACAACCCTTCAAGCTGGTGGAGGCAACGTTATGGTTTGGGGAATGTTTTCCTGGCATGCTTTGGGCCCTTTAATTCGTGTTGATCAACGTCTGACTGGCACATCATATCTAAACATCGTTGTGGACCAAGTGCATCCTGTGGTGTGGATGGTTTATCCCAATGGTGATGGCTACTTTCAACAAAATAATGCGTCCTACCATAGTGCTCGTATTGTACAGGATTGGTTTCAGGAACATGCCAGTGAGTTTTCTTTGCTTACGTGGCCCCCCACAATCTCCAGATCTCAACCCCATTGAGAATTTGTGGGATGAAGTTGAACGAGCCATCAGACAGCTGGATCCACAACCCTGCAATTTCACAATCATGGAAAGTGCTATTCATCAAGCATGGTCTCAGATTCCACAAACCACCTATCAACATCTCGTGGAGACCATGCCACGAAGAATCGACGCAGTATTAAAGGCAAAAGGTGGCCCAACGAAGTACTGAGGTGGTGGTCATAATAAAGTGGCCACTCAGTGTATTTAGAAGTGAAAGTTTGTATATTTGTTTGTTTGTCCGCTATACAAATTTACAGTTTTCAACTTAGAACTACCAAATTTGGTATACTATCTCATGGTACTCTGACTTAGACCGTACACGGTTTTGGGAAGGGGTCGGAGCCCGGTGGTCAAAGGGCCTCCATAAAAATTGTTCGTAAAAAGTTCTACAGTTTTAAATTTACAACCACCAAATTTGGTTTATTATCTCATGATACTCTGACTTAGACCATAGACAGTTTTTGGAAGGGGTAGAAGCTGGGGTTCTAGACAAGTTTCTAGCCCCCCCCCCCTCTCATACAAAATTTTCGTAAAAAGTTCTACAGTGTTAAATTTAGAACAACCAAATTTGGTATTTATCTCATGGTACTCTAACTTAGACCGTACACGGTTTTTGGAAGGGGTCAAAGGGCGCCCATACAAAATGTTCGTAAAAAGTTCTGTAGTTTTCAATTTACAACCACAAAATTTGGTGTAATATCTCATAATACTCTGACTTAGACCTTAGACAGCTTTTGGAAGGGGTCGGAGCCGGGTGGTCAAGAGGCCCCCATACAAAATTTTCGCAAAAAGTTCTACAGTTTTCAATTTAGAAACACCAAATTTGGTGTAAAAAAAAAAAGTTCTACAGTTTTCAATTTAGAAACACCAAATTTGGTATTAACGGGAAAATTACAGAAATATATTTTTCATTCATTAAATCTCACCCGCTGAACTTTGTGATTCCACGAGTATTTACCCGGGAAATACCGGGTACCCCTGCTAGTTGAATAAGTAAGTGCATGCGCGTAGAATTGTCCCAAAAGTTGGGGAAATGGAGAAAGCGATTGTTCTTATAAATAAAAAAAATATTAAAGTGCGAGTAAGATACACTGGGTGATCACTGAGTTGTGACCACCTACCTAATACAGAGGGTGAGTCGAAAGTTTTTCAATACTTGAATCACTTTATGTCTTCATACGTATCTTTACGACGAAAGCTGACTGGCATTCAAAGTATAGGCCACCGTATATTCACCTAGAGGGCGTAAATGCAGATGATGTCGAATTCAAAAATACGTTTTATTCCACATATTTGCTTCTAAACATCCGATTGAAAAAAATCTTTTATCTTTCGATTCCATTTATGTCAAAGAGTGTTTTAGGAATGGTTATTTTTCCAAATTATGCATAGATTTTCCGCTAGCGGGCGTAAAATTAAATTACGTTTTCCCGATATCTCTTCTTCTAAAACTCCGATTTGAAAAATGTTTTCTTAAGCGGATATAGCTCCCGATGGAAAATCTTTTGCATATACTTTCTAATTTTTGGTAGAGAATACTTTGGCCACCAGGGGACGTAAGTGTTAATTTTTGCTTCTAATGTATTTGCCATAAAATCTGAGCTTCTACAATCTCGATTGAAAAAATTCTTTCTTGGACCGATGCCACTCACGTCGATAAAAATTTTCGGAATATTTTCTTTTTAAAATATTTCACGGTTTCTCCTCCAGGGGGCGTAGATGTTTATCTTATATTTGTCAATATCTCTGCTTCTAATGGTCCGATTTGGAATATTCATTCTTTATTTGATAGAGTTTCCGGTGTGGCATGTTTTTCAAATAATTTCAAAATTTTCAAATAATTCATAGACTTTCTGCTAGGGGGCGTAAAGGTAAACTGGGTTTGCCCCTATATCTCTGCTTCTAAATCTCCGATTTCAAAAGTTCTTTCTGCACCGGATACATTTCTAAATTGTCTTTATTCTTCAAATAAAAATAGCATTTCTATGTACATAATAGTAGAATTCTGCCAATAAATACAGTGGTATATACATCAACTGGAAAGTTCCAGTGAAACGTAAAACAAAATATTGTTAAAATCATAAAATTATTTCGCCACGAAGGGTGAAGGAGAGGCAGACAATAAAGCACGAGCGATGCAAATGAAAATGCATACTACAGTATTGTAGACAAGAAAAGACATGATGCTATACTATTTACAAATTCCAATTAAGCATTACTACGATACTCAACATTAAATATGCACAAGGTACTAATTCACAGAAAAGACCATGGGTGAGAAGGAACTAACAGGCGCAACAGTATTTAGAAATATGACAGAAATGGTAGAAACAATTAAGCACAAATACTTATTATATGTACAGAATTATGCAGTGACAAGAGAGAAATACGCTAAACGGACCCAGGAGGGCAACTTTACAAAAAAAAAAAAAAAAAACAGAAATCGAACAGTAATGCAATGCATAAGTGTCATATAATATGTACAGAACAATACAGTGACAAGGAAGAAAGCCGCTAAACATACCCAGAAGGGCAGCTTCTCATAAAACAGAAATGTAACAGTGATGCTACACTCAAAGTTTACATCATATGTACAGAAGTATTCAGTGACAAGGGGGAGAATCGCTAAAAGTGCTTAGAAGGGCATCTTCTTACATTAAATTATACTCACAGGGACAATAAAATTTCAAAATATATTCAACATAATGCAGGGGACATTGCGTGTGCAGTAAACTGTGCAAAAAAAATACAACATAAAATACAACATAATCGAAGAGAACATGGGAAACATGGTGAGCTATCTCCAATAGCACATAAAACAGAATGCTCCTGATGGAACATCCTTTGCACGTAATTTCCAATTTTTGTAAAAATGGTTCGGCCACCAGGGGGCGTAAGTCTTAATTTCCATTTTTGATGTATTTGCAGCAAAATATGATCTTCTAAAATCTCGATTGAAAAATAAAGTCGTTTGTGGACCGATACTACTCATGTCGATAAACCTTTTAGGAACATTTTCTTCTTAAAATAATGCATGGGTTCTACGCCAGGGGGCGTAGATGTGTATCTAATTTTTGTCGATATCTCTGTTTCTAAGAGTCCGATTTGAAAATTTCTTTCTGTGTTGGAGAGCGTTTCCGAGAGAAATGTTTCTCATATAAATTCATATTTTTCTTAACGCACAAGTCTGCAACCAGGGGGCGTAAGCTCACTATTCCGTTTACAGCAATATCTGAGGGATTAAAACCTGACTGAAAAACTTCTTCCGTCAGATTCTATTGTTTTCCATACCGGTTCCATTGACTTTGAATAGCTTTGATAAATTTAATTAGCGTCAGAACGGATTCAAAAAACGTGCTAATTACACCCGAAAATTCGGTGTCATCTTTCTTGTTAAATTTTCTTGCTGGTTTTTCAAATACAGCAGAAGCAAGAGGAAGGGGCTTCTTTATAATTTTGCTTAAAGGCGGAGAATTTCCAGTTACGCCACTGGTAATATTTATTTTTTTTGGCGAATGTTGGAAAACAGAATATATGCATCCTGTTTTTCCTGATAGTGTTACTGAGAGTTTGCGAGTGGCCGCCACGTTTTGTTTAAATGTTTAATCAAGGAAAAATTCCGCACTTTCGGTGTGAGTCACGTAATTCTGAGTGGGAGTTAAACACGTGAGGAATGAAGTTAGCCATGCCCGGGTTATCTCAGTTGCGATAAAATGCTTGAATATGTTGGACAGAAAACCGGATCACACAGTGGCGATTTTCGCCTCGCAGAAAATGATCCCAGGCGCATAATATCGCTTTAAAAATTTGACAAAAAAAAACAAAAAAAAACAGAACGAGGCTGATAAAATGGAAGAAGATAAGTAACTGATGGGCTAATATTTCACATCACCGCGCAATGACTGTGTGCTAAAACATGCACCTGTTTTTCTCCCTTTTGGCTGGAAGTAAAACTGGCCATCTTTACACTCAGTGCTCTAAATGGAAATTTTGAAGTGTCGATATGCTCATATTTAGCTAAAAATCGTCCAGAAGAAAATAATTTCTCCAGAAAATCTCCAAAACTGAAAAATATAAAAAAAGTGAAGGGGGGAAGGGGTTGTGTCCAGGACACACCCGCAGGTTTTATTTACGTAGATACGTGTTTGACAGAGGTAGAAGTCGGTTGATAAATGAAAGAAGAATGCAGTGTTAGACTATAACTTTATTTATTAAAGGGCGATGATATGAGAAGTAGCTAACATATGGCATACAATTCACCTTTATGTTTCGTACGAAGGATAAGTCGATACAAGTATTACCTAAGGTAGTTTGTGGAGAATTTATATATCGGCCGAAATTGTCTTTCACGAACTTGAGTAAGTTGGTATTTTGTTGCATATCAATGCTAAAATCCCCAGTGAGAATGATAGGCACTTGGGTATCCAGTACCATACTTGGTATGATTTTCTTGATGTTTTCAGAGTAATCGCATAGCATCCGGAACATGAAGACCTCTAGTGATTATTTTGAGATGTTGGGATGAATGTAAACCGAAGCGAGTTTGAGCAGACACTGTCACGTCAACTGGACATATGTCACCCACATAGTCATCTTCAATTCTCAATCTGTTGTTGACTCAGACATTTACGGGTTGACAATCTGTTAGACTATTGATGTTTCTACAAGTGGCAACTTCTCCCGCAGTTCGTTTTGTGGGCGAAATAGTACGTTTGGAAATGGATGTTTTGTGTTGGGCTATTGCCCTATTTCTTTTCTCCTTCAATTCGAAATTGGGAAAATGTATTTGACTAGAATGATCCATCCAAGTTTCACTCATGGCCAAGTAGTCCACTGGTTGACATGTACTAGTTGTAGAAGTGCTTGGTTGTGGCTCCCCGCGTTGCGCCGCTTCGACTTTCTTCTTCTGTCTATCAGCCGTACATCGTTCTGCTTTAGTTATCTTGAGCTTATTCGATTCCTGTTCTTCTTTCTTCTGATATACGTTTGCAGTATTTTGAGTCGGACTTTTGCTTCAATATTTAGAAATTTTGATTTTCTCACAAATATTTTTTTATCACTTATAACTTATAAAATACTTATTAAATGTTCATGAATTATTGGTTTTTAGATTAATCTCATCCAGACGAATAGTTTGAGACCAATATTAAGATCCTACCACTACGCGATCTCGAGTTCTACTGATTTCAAGGCGCTTGACTCAGCGTAATCGACCTAAAACGGCGGGCGCGCTGCCCTCTCCCCGCGCATGCGCATGACCCTGAAGTTGATATTTTTAGAATCATTGGTTATTACTCTTTTCATGATTGCTATTAGATTTTAGCTATTTGTTATAATTTAGAGATTATAAGCATTTGATCAATTGTAAGAAATTATGTCGGTCAAGTTTTCCTAGAAGGTATCCCCATGGTACCGATTTTAAAGACGTATATACGTCACGAAAAAAAAAAACCTGGAAGAAAAACTCCTTTATTTTAAAATGTAATTGTCTTCCGTGGAATAATAATGCACCATAAATCAGGAACGATGGCGGTAGATTTCAGTTGGTTGGTTTGTGGACCCAATGGGCACTACTTAAGTTACACCGGGGACTGGAGTTAAACTTGTTTATAAAGAGGAGACTCTACCCTGGGACCAACGGATTAACGGGACTACCGAACCTCGGCTAATCATTAGTCATTCAACTGGACTTGAACCCAGAACTTTAGGGTCCCGAACCGAGAAAGCAGCCTCCTTCCAAAAGGGGCTTTCATGAAGTAAAAAGTCGGGCAATTAGAATCTCCACAATCAGAATGAATATTCAGCCTTAAATTAATAGCAATCTCATCACCCTCAAAATAAATAAATAAATAAATAAAAAATAAGTTTGTAAAATCATGCAATGCATTGATTATGATACGCTTTCCAACATACCAGAAATCATTACTCAAGTTATCAGGAGGCTGTGGAATAAATCTCGCTCCTATGCCCTGACCTTTGACCCCATTTCCATGGTATTAAACAGAATTGGTTCAGTATACCTCCAGAACAACATACCAAAGTTTCGTCGCAATAGAAACATTTTTAGTCAAGTTATGAGGATAATGGCTGTGGAATACATCTCGCGTCTGTGTCCTGACCTTTGACCCCTTTTCGATCATATTAAACAGAATTGGTTCCTCCTGAACAACATACCAAAGTTTTGTCGCAATCGAAACAGCCTAAAGAAGGAGAAGAGTTTTCTCGGAAAATTTGAAATTTAAATAAAAAAAAATTCCTAGTAAAATTCCCATAATAGTTGTTTTTGATTAGTAATTGAATTAAGAAACTAGGAAGCCAATTCTCAACATGAGCTTTATTCAAAGAATTTTTAATCAAGTTATGAGGATAATGGCTGTGGAATAAATCTCGCTCCTATGCCCTGATCTTTGATACAATTTCAATGATATTAAACAGAACCGGTTCAGTATACTTCCGGAACAACATGCTAAAGTTTTGTCGCAATAGAAGCATTTTTACGTAAGTTATGACGCATAAGGGCTATGGAATGGGTCCCGCTCCTATGTCCTGACCTTTGACCCCATTTCTTCCATTTTTAATTGTGTTCGTCCCCAGTTGGTCCCCTACCACATACTAAAATTTCATTGAAATCGAACCATTTTTACGTAAGTTACGACGCATAAGGGCAATGGAATTTATCCCGCTCCTACATGTCGTCACCTTTGAACCCATTTCGCCCATTTTCAACAGGGTTCGTCCTCTTGTGGTTCCCTACCACATACTAAAATTTCATCTAAATCGAACCATTTTTACGCGAGTTATCGGGCGGACTGACAGACGGACAAAGCTGGAGCGTACAAGTCCGAATTGGAAAAAGCTTATTCATGTTTAATCTATTTTTCTCTTTTCTGAAAGCTAAAATTTGTGTTTTATCTATTATTTCCAATTCTTCATTCTACGGAGAATCTCTTCAAACTGAATGTATTAAATTAATGATATAATAAAAATTAGACATCTTTAGTGGGATGATCTGGGGCTATGGGTAAGATATGATCACGCGGTAGCTTCATTTCCGTCCTTTGAAGTATTGAACTTATAGCTCATGTGTGCACTACTACCCTACCCTTTACGGTTCCCATGCAGTTATTTCTCAAGGGCACCAGGCACATAAGGTTTCTATTTAAGAATATGCGTTCGTAAGTCAGAGACACAAAAAACACCATTTCTGCAGTTCTAACTACTAAAATTAGTGCCGGTATGCACGTTCCGGGTAAGAAAAAGGTGCCGGTATGAAATACTAGGGAAAAGAAGTGCCGGTATGCCAAACCGGCGTACGCCGGCCCATTTCTAGCACTGTTTACACTAGAGAGCGAGTATAAATGACTTCAGTTTTCTCAGGGGCGCAACGACAAATTTTGTCCCTTAAACAAAACTATGAAAAAGCTCCTCCCGCTTCCTGGTTTCTGCTCTGCTCCGGCTTCCTGGTTTCTGCATTGCAGCGTTGTTCCAATCCTCAGGAACCTTCCCTTCATTAACGCATCGAGTGAAAACTTGGGTACTCTTTCAATTTCTCCACTTGTTTCTTCTATGATGACTACAGTAATTCCATCTTCTCCTGGAGCTTTTCCCCGCTTCATGCTCTTGATTGTATGTGCAACTTCTGCTGGGAGGACTGGAAGGACTGGAAGCACTCTGGTACTGGTACCTTTCATGATGTCTGGAGTACATGTATCATCATTTTCATATAATTTGGAGTAGAAATCTTTCACTCTTGTCAAAATTCCGCCTCTATTTCTTGTTACAGACCTATTCTTTTCTCAGTGCCATAATCTGTTTTCTTCCCTTGCTGAGATGTCCCTTTGCTATCTTTAAGCTTCGGTTGCTTTCCTCACTAGTTCACAGTTGAATTTTCTTATGTCTTCAGTGATACTTTTTCGTACTGTCTTGCATAGCTCTATATATTCCACTTTGGAAGTCACATCTTCTTTAGTTGTCCTCATCTCTCTTCGTTTTTGAATCAACATTTTGGTTTTTCCTGATAATTTGTTCACATGCAACTTGTTCTTAGACCCAGCTAATTTTGTTGCTGTTTCCATAAGAGCTTTGGTTACTTTTCTGCTAACTTCAGAAATATCCACTTCTTCTGATGTTAGACTTTCTAGAATAGAGAATCTGTTTCTCAGTTCTAATTTGAAGGTATTATGATGCTTTTTAAGGTTGGTCACGTCAATACACTTTGCTTGATTTATGAGCTTGCCACGCTCGATTTTAGCATTGAGTGCATCTTATATTTTACCATTCTATGGTCACTACCCGTGTTGAACTTATTCAGCACACTGCAGTCTTCCATGACAAATTTCTTGTTACACATAATAAAATCAATTTCACTTGTCAATCCATGGGGATGCCTTCATGTGCATTTCCTTTGCGACTTTTTCTTGAAAAAGGAGTTCATGATGAAAAACCCTTCTGTCTCTGCAAACTCTACGAGAGTATTTCCACGCTGGATTCTGTTGCCGTGACCGAATTTACCTACTGAAGTTTCATTCTGTTGCCGTTGCCTTATTTTTGCATTGAAATCTCCCATAATTATCTTCAAATGCTGCTTACCTTTATTATTTAGATGACGAATTTCCTCATAAAATTCTTCAATTTCTTCTTCAGGATGGCTTGTGGTGGGTGCATAAGTTTGAATAATCTGAGCCTGGTATCTTCTTGAGAGTTGGATAACGAGTCGTGCAGCTCTGTCAGAGAAACTTTCAACTTCTACAACTTTATCCTTCAGTTTCTTGTTTATTATAAATCCAACACCACTAGTTCTGCCAGTATCAGTCCCACGATAGTAGAAGAGATGTCCATTTTTCAGTTCAATGAGATCTTCTCCTTTTCTCCTTACTCACTTAGGCCGACGATGTCCCACTTAATCCTTTGTAGTTCCTCTTATTTATGGATCTATATATATATATATATATATATACAGTCGAGTCACATAATTGTTACCACCTCCTACTTTTGACGTCAACAGCGCGTAGCCAATTAAAGAAGGCACGTGTCGGGAGCTGGCTAAGAATGCACAAAAGGTGTGCTGTAGGCATTCTGAAAACATATCACCCTTTGCTGTCATGGATAAACGTAGCGATTTATGAGATTTGAAAATAAAAATGGATGATTATCGGCTTTCGGGCCAATGGTAACAGTATTTCTGAACCAGCCCAGTTTGTGAACTGTTCGCATGCTGTTGTGATTAAATTGTATCGTTATTGGAGAAATGGCCCCATTGAGAACAAGCGACGTGGAAACTGAGGAGCACCACGTGCAATTGATGTGAGAAGTGAACGTCCGCTGCGAAGGTGCGTGAGGACCGATCGACACGTTACAGTGGAGCAACTCACTGGCCAAATGAACCAGGGAGCTACTGGAAGTGTGTCTAAAACGACAGTTCAGTGAACCCTGCTGCGCATGGGGGACTCCGATTCAGACGGATGGTCACTGCACCTATGTTAACGGAGGTGCATCGGCAGAAAAGGCCTACATTTGCACTGCAGTATCGAATTTGAACTTCCGCTGCTTGGCAGAGGATTGCCTTCTCCGATGAGTCACGTTTTCTGCTTCATCCAACGGATGGACGTTGACGTATAAGACGAGAAACATCGGAGAACAAACAGTCTTCAACCATTGTTGGAAGAACGCAAGCTGGTAGGGGCAGCGTTACGGTCTGGGGAATGTTTTCGCAGCATTCTCTGGGTCCACTCGTACCTGTGGAGGGTACTATGGACCGAATTCATTATGAACCTATCCTTGCAGACCACGTAAACCCGCATACATGCTGATTGTCTTCCCTTGAGTGGATGGGATCTTTCAGAAGGACAGCAGCGGTGTCCCGTCAATTCGTCGTGTTCAGTTCGTCGCTTGTAACGTACCAAGAGATGTGACGTACCTGCCAGAAGGACGCACACGACATAAAGGCAGATAGGAATCAGAATAAAACGTCCGCGTAGCTCAATTGGTAGAGTGACTTATTCCGGAATGAGGGGGATCCGGGTTCGAATCCTGGCGTGGACAGAAATGACGGAGAAATTTACTTCGTTATAATGGCGCCCGAACTATCCGGATGACCCGACCGTTCAAAATCTCGCAATGGTGTGATGTTATTTCCACACCGCGAGATAGGAAAAATCAGAGAATCCCTTCTCCAGCGCTTCGAAAAATTCACAAAAAAAAAAAAAAAAAAATATGAGGGGGAGATGATGTAACGTACCAAGAGATGTGACGTACCTGCCAGAAGGACGCACACGACATAAAGGCAGATAGGAATCAGAATAAAACGTCCGCGTAGCTCAATTGGTAGAGTGACTTATTCCGGAATGAGGGGATCCGGGTTCAAATCCTGGCGTGGACCGAAATGACGGAGAAATTTACTTCGTTATAATGGTGCCCGAACTATCCGGATGACCCGACAGTTCAAAATCTCGCAATGGTGTGATGTTATTTCGACATCGCGAGATAGGAAAAATCAGAAAATCCCTTCTCCAGCGCTTCGAAAAATTCACAAAAAAAAAAAAAAAAAAAAAAAAAAAATGAGGGGGAGATGAAGTAACGTACCAAGAGATGTGACGTACCTGCCAGAAGGACGCACACGACATAAAGGCAGATAGGAATCAGAATAAAACGTCCGCGTAGCTCAATTGGTAGTGACTTATTCCGGAATGAGGGGATCCGGGTTCGAATCCTGGCGTGGACAGAAATGGCGGAGAAATTTACTTCGTTATAATGGCGCCCGAACTATCCGGACGACCCGACCGTTCAAAATCTCGCAATGGTGGGATGTTATTTCCACACCGCGAGATAGGAAAAATCAAAGAATCCCTTCTCCAGCGCTTCGAAAAATTCACAAAAAAAAAAAAAAAAAAAAAAAAATATGAGGGGAGATGATGTAACGTACCAAGAGATGTGACGTACCTGCCAGAAGGACGCACACGACATAAAGGCAGATAGGAATCAGAATAAAACGTCCGCGTAGCTCAATTGGTAGAGTGACTTATTCCGGAATGAGGGGATCCGGGTTCGAATCCTGGCATGGACAGAAATGACGGAGAAATTTACTTCGTTATACGCTGACTCAGTTCTTCGAGGGCAAATTCATCGTGCGTCAATTCGTTGCAGTTACAAATTCATCGCAGGCTCAATTCGTTGCAGGCAAATGCATAATATTGCATTTGCCTGCAACGAATTGCATAATATTGCATTTGCCAGCAACGAATGATAATGCATAATATTGCATTTGCCAGCAACGAATGATATTGCATAATATTGCGAGGCGGTTGTCAGGCGATTTCCTCAATAAAACATCCAGATAATGTAAAGCATTGTTGCGTTCAAGTTCCATCGTGAAATTGATCGTAGGATGCATATCATTGATTTTATTAAGGAAAATTGGAAGAGTCTGTTTTCCGTAAGGCCATACAAAAAATACGCCGTCTGCATAACGCAGCCAAGTGGTAGGCCATGGGGTAATGCTGGAGAATATATTCCGCTCAATTGGGCGAAGTATTGCTTCTGCAAGGACGGGTGAAAGTCAGGATCCCTTCGGAGCGCCATTCGTCTGCTTACGTACTTGTCCTTGGAAACTGTAGAAGCTAGTATTAGTGACCAAGTCTATTAATTTGAAGATGCTGAGGCATGACTCCTGCGTATAAAATGTTGAATTTGATATGGCCTCCTTTAATGTTCTAATGGATTCCGGAACGGGGATTGAGGGGTAAAGGGAAACCACGTCGAAGCTGCCGATAATGTCGCTTGGTAGGACAGTGAGTTTCTTGACTTTCGTTATAGAATTCAGAGTGGAATTTATTACGAAGTCCGAATCAGGAAGAAAACTACGCAGGAATTTGGATAGTGCTTTCTCTAAATGGTACATTGGTGCAGACTTCCTGGATACGATGGGTCTCAGTGGGTTTCCGGGCTTATGGTGCTTAAGTCTTCCGAAGAGCTTTGGAATCTGAGGTCCTGGTGGTAGTCTGGCGGCTTTCCTGAGATCGTCTGGAATAGCGGGTCTAGGCCTTAAAATTAATGTTTTAGACTTGAACAAGGGTGCAACATATTTTATTAATGTTTTAGATTTGAACAAGGGTGCAACATATTTTACTTTAAATATTATGCGACGTTTATGAATATGACTATAGGTAAGGTTAAAATCAGTTAAAATGGCCTGTATCTAGGCCTACGGTCAAAAAAATAATGTTTTGTGGTTGAGTAACACTGGAGCATTATTTACTTGACTTGCTATGTAACCCTTATGAATATGAGCTTTGGAGAATTAAAATTTGATAAAAATGCCTAGATCTAATCCTTATAATTAATGCAATATTTCGAGAAACCTACTTATGGAGAGGTGTTTCATAGAAATTAAAAGTGCATTTTTTATACAATCCCATAAGGTTCAGGTGGCCAGTTTTTCAAAAACCCGCACCACACTCCAACATATCTCTAACAACAAAATTCTAAGTTTTCGATAAACTGACCACTCGGTGAAATGATCTTTTGATATAATGAACTTTTAGGTGAAGTAATTCCTTCGGTGAAATGAACTTTTCGATCAAATAACTTTTCGATGAAATGAACTTTTAGGTGAGAAGTGAACTTTTCGATTAAGTGATTTTCGTTGAACTCATTTTCGGTAAGTGATCGTTCGATCAAGTGAACGATACCCCTTTTGAACTGCTTGGATTTTGGAATTTTTTTAGGTATCCGGACCTTAAGGACTGTCAGCATGCCAATTTTCATATCTCAAGGTTACTGAGAAGTAGTTGAACAATTCGCGAAAAATTCAAGCAGAGAATGTTCCAAAGCTGCCATTTTGATTTTTTTTTTTTTTTTTTTTTCGGACTCTTCTAGGTATTCGGACCTTAAGGTTTATCAACATGACAATGTTCAAATCTCCAGGTTTATAGAAGTGATCGAACAATTAGCAAAAATTTCATGCAGAGAAATGTTCCATAGTAACTATTTTTATTTTTATTTTATTTTATTTTACGCCGGCGGAAAACGCTGACCTTTAAAAGCGTCGCTACGTCATTAAGTATTGCGTCATTACCAGTTTGATTGTAGCCTGTCCTTTCATCCAATGAGAAGAGAGTGCTAAAAATAGCTGCGTCACCACGGCAGCAGGTCACGGGACTAGAACTTACCGGTGTGGTTACCGTTGAAGACAGAGGAAGCCGGTCGTTCCTTTCCTTTGCGTCTTTAAAAATGCTTAAAACTCAGAAAATGATTTTTTCTTAATTTTTTTTAAAGAGTGATGATAGTTGTGAGTCTATGCTGTAAAAATTCCAATGCATTATGATTTATAGTTCGCCATACATCCGTTTTTCAAAATGGATCCCATCGCGAAATAGAGAAATTTGCGAAATTTAAAAATCTAATTTCTCTTAAATTAAATCAAAATTCAAAAAAAAGGGCGACGAGGTGCAAAAATTCGGCGATAGCCCTACATGCCTACAAAGTTTCGTGGTTCTGTTGCTGGTAATATGTCCGGAACGCGAACTGATAGTACTTTTTTGCTTACCTTAACTTGGAAATACAATAGCTCTTGAAGTAACGCCAGAATTGAAAAACGGTTTATTTCAGCGTGTTCTCCAAACAATTTTCTACAAACGATGAAAATTTTATATTTTTGTGTTCAATACTTTTTGCGCTGCGAGCTAGGAAAGCGCGAGTGTTGCGAAATTTCTAAAACAGTGGCGGCAGTTACTTTTCTTTAGAATAGAGAGAAATTTATTGTGTCCTCCTTTTTTTAATGAAAATGTCTTCCCATTCCAAAAAGTCATCTTACCCTGAGAACCACACCACTATTGAAATCATGGTATATTATAAAGGCAAAGAATATGTAAAATTCCGTTGAGCTTGTAATAATTTTCGAGAGCAAAATAAAATCTGCGACCTTAAGAAGTTTCAGACCAATATCCGATGCATCGCGTGGTAGTTGGATATCTCTTCGTGGTTGAGTCGTTTAATAAAAAATCCCGTTTATTTCAACACCGCTATTAAATATATGGACTGCTGAGTACATCGATTCGAAATGCTTCGGAAAAGCGCCTGAAAAAATAGCAGCATATTCAAAACAAGAAGAAAAAAAGGAAAGAGAGAGAGAAAGAGAGAGAGAGTGGAGACTTCGAGTGCAGTAATAAAACTGAAGTAAGAAAGAGCGAAGGTAGCGAAACAGCTGTTTTCAGCTAATAAACCCGCAGAATTGTGAGTTCCGAATGTTGACGGAAAGCAAGCCATTGTGCGACAAAAAAGAGCCACCTCGATATAAATAATGGTGCACATACCATCGGCGCAGATGTTGCTAGTGTGTGTGTGTGTACACGAACATCCGGGCGATGCGGGAAATGGTAGTTGAGGCATGATAACAGCTGCCGTTTTCAAACATCGCCACTATCACCGAGCTCAAACCTCGGAGTTTTATTGTTTAGAACCACGGATTAAAAACAAAAAAGAATTTCTTTCTTTATCAAGATAGAGAACATCTTCGAATCTCGAACACTTTATCTAGGATTTCCAAGCACGCATTAAAGTGTTAAGTGAAGTCGCGATAACATTGCTACAGATTTGAAGAACTGTTCTTTCCCTTTCCAGTTGCGTATGGAACACCCCCCCCCCCCCCACTCAAATATATATTCGAAAGCCTTTGGCGAAAACCTATTAGCTTTTAATTACTGAATTTTTATTTCGTATTATTTACTCGATTTTTTTGGGCGTTTTAATAATCCAAATTCTTAGGAACATACACGTATTTTTCGTAAAACCAAACTTATTTCACTTCATTCCGTGCAACATAAATGTGTACGCTGTAATTAAAATGATTGCGCTAGTTTTATACAATATTCCTTCTAAGTGGCCCTAAGCAATGCGCACCTAACCCAAAGAGCTGGGCAGGCAAAAAAACCACTTGGGCAATAAATTTTATTTTCTCAAAGACCCTGGGTTCAATTCCCGGTGGCGGCAGCAATGATTTCTGTTTGCTGTTCCTGATCCCAGTTCAGTGTTTGAATTAATCATCTATTCGCCTCCTAGTTATTTGTTCAGTTTCTGCTTTCCATCTTTGGTGAATCTGTGCAGGGCTCCATGAAGCAACCTGCCATGTAGTTTGGCAGTTAATCACATGTGATTCTGGAGAATTCGAGGCCGATGTGGTGCAGTGGTAGCATGTCCGACGCGTAACTGGAAGGCCCTGGGTTCGATTCCCGATGGCGGCCGATGAGAATGTTTCTGAGACTCACTTATTAACGTGGAAAGAGGGATGATTTCTGTTTGATGTTCTCTTACTATTACACTAGATGTTAGAACTTGGATTGGAACTTATTCTTTCTACCACCCCCCCCCATTCTTATCACCGTTCTTTCCACAATTGATTTTAAATAAAAAAATATTAAAAACATTTCATTAATTAAAATTTTTATTTTATAAAAAGTGAGAAGCTCAAACTGGAATAAAAATACTGGAAATTAGGAAAAGCGTGTTTATAAAACAAATCGTGTCGCCCCCACAGGCGTTGCCAGTCGACTGATTGCACGTGAAAAAACAGGTATGTAACCAAGGAGGTTAGAAGAAGAGGAAGAGAAAGGACCCGTTTTGAGTGAAGCCAAAACGGATCAGCTGTTTCGATCCTCTCTCTGAGGTTGTGGGAGTCTGCGGGAATTCGGAAACGTGACGTCACTTCCTGTGCCTGAAGCAGTTTCGCTTAGTGCATGCAAACCATGCAAACCAAGGATGCAAACAAGGAATATTTGGGACTTCGTATTTTTCAACATTAGGGTTTTCTTTATATTTTAAACATGGTTACTTGCACATGCGCAGTATGCACTTCCGCTCAAAAAATCATTATTTTGTTCAATTTTTTTAAAGAAATACCAACACATATTTTCCTATTTCTTCTAGAAATATTTAATTATGAAAATGAATACTTCAGCCTCAATTTTTTTCATAACTGTATGGGTAGAATAAAGGTCCGAAAAACCGGTTCAAAACCGCGATTTCCCCATAGAGATATACAGGAGATTCTCGGATTGGGTGCATTGCGGTCCCGGACGATTCGTCCAACGACGATTGGTCCAATGCCGATTCGTCCAATGCCGATTCGTCCAAAGGAACGATTGGTCCAATGCCGATTGGTCCAATGTCCGATTTGTCCAATGCCCGATTGGTCCAATGCCGATTCGTCCAAAGGAACGATTGGTCCAATGCCGATTCGTCCAAAGGAACGATTGGTCCAATGTCCGATTCGTCCAATGCCCGATTCGTCCAATGCCGATTCGTCCAATGCCGATTCGTCCAAAGGAACGATTGGTCCAATGCCGATTGGTCCAATGTCCGATTCGTCCACTGCCGATTCGTCCAAAGGAACGATTGGTCCAATGTCCGATTCGTCCAATGCCCGATTCGTCCAAAGGAACGATTGGTCCAATGCCGATTGGTCCAATGTCCGATTCGTCCAATGCCGATTCGTCCAAAGGAACGATTGGTCCAATGTCCGATTCGTCCAATGCCCGATTCGTCCAATGCCGATTCGTCCAATGGTACGATTGGTCCAATGCCGATTGGTCCAATGTCCGATTCGTCCAATGTCCGATTCTTCCAATGCCGATTCGTCCAATGGTACGATTGGTCCAATGCCGATTCGTCCAAAGGAACGATTGGTCCAATGCCCGATTCGTCCAATGCCCGATTCATCCAATGCCCGATTCGTCCAATGCCTGATTCGTCCAATGCCGATTCGTCCAATGGTACGATTGGTCCAATGCCGATTCGTCCAAAGGAACGATTGGTCCAATGCCGATTGGTCCAATGCCCGATTCGTCCAATGCCCGATTCGTCCAATGCCTGATTCGTCCAATGCCGATTTGTCCAATGGTACGATTGGTCCAATACCGATTCGTCCAATGGTACGATTGGTCCAACGCCGATTCGTCCAATGGTATCATCTCACCAACGGTAAACTTTTTTATTTTCCAGAAAGGAATAATAATTTAAATTATTCTCCTCTTTATATCCTTTTGAAAGATAATTTCCGTATATTTGGTAATTGAAACATTTTACATAAACCTGGTAAAAGGCACTCAATGGAACATTTCTCAGCTGTTTGCAAAGCACCTAGGCCGCGAGCCTTTTTAGAAGATTTTGAGTAACAACCTAGATATTTGGTATTTGTAAACATTCTATAAAACTTTATAAAAGGCACTCATCGTATCATTTCTGTGGTCTTTGCAAGGCACCTAGGCCGCAGGCCTATGAATTAATATTTCGTGCTTAAGTGAAAGCGCAATATTATTAACTTGATTTAATATGTAAACGTTATGACTATGACATCGGAAGAATAAAAAGTCCTAAAAAGGCCTAGGCCTAGAGCCTATGAATTGATATTTCGTGCCTAAGTAAAAGCTCAATATTATTAACGTTATTTGATATGTAAACGTTATGAATATGACATCGCTGGAATAAAAACTGTTGAAAAGGCCTAGGCCTAGGGTCTATGAATTAATATTTCGTGCTTAAGTAAAAGCGCAATATTATTAAATTGATTTTATATGTAAATGTTATGAATATGACATCGGTAGAATATAAACTGTTAAAAAGGCCTCGGCTTATGGCCTATGAATTAATATTTCGTGTTTAAGTAAAGGCGCAATATTATTAACTTGATTTGATATCTAAACGTTATGAATATGACATCGCTGGAATAAAAACTGTTGAAAAGGCCTCTGTCCAAACCCCGACCAGTTGTTTCCATTGGGCAGTTGGCGGAACCCCACTGCATTCAACAAACAGAAACGGAAAACTAGTATTTTTTATTATTTCATGCAAAAGAGAAACATTGAAGTTGATTGAACGGCACGTACAGCAGTAACTTCATACGGCAGCAAGGACAGTATAACAAAAAAACGCGACTCAAAAAATAAAATAAAAATAAATAAACCTGTAACCACAATATTACGTATGAAATGTAACATTATTTTACATTCTTTGGACTACCGGTACTTTCGTATAACATCGGAGATAGAATCAGAGCAGATGAGACTTTTATAGCCCGATTAGCACTTCGGATAGATAGGACGGAATTGGACCAATCGTCCATTGGACGAATCGGCATTGGACCAATCGTACCATTGGACGAATCGTACCTTTGGACCAATTGTCCATTGGACGAATCGTCCCTTTGGACCAATCGTCGTTGGACGAATCGTACCAGACCCGTGCATTGGCGTAGTCAGCTGATAAACAGTGGCGTCACGCCAGAAGCACCGGGAGAGGAGCTGTTGCTATCTCCTCCTTCTTCTAACCACCTTGTACACTGAAGAGCAATTGAATTAGAGATACCTGTCTAGTAACGTGTAGCACCACCTTTCGCCCTGATGACGGCGGCGATTCGTCTCGGCATGGACTCGACAAGACACCAGAAGCGTTGGGAAGCCATACGGATCCACGACCTCTGAACAAGTTCCCACAGTTCACGAAAATTTGATGAAGGGGGGTCAGGTTCTCAAACATCTCTCTCGATGGCATCCCAGATGTGCTCGATGGGATTGAGGTGAGGTGACCTAACTGGCCAAGGAGGCGAGATCACGTCGGTGGAGTGTTCATCCAACCATTCGGATACAATTCGGGAACTGCATTGTCTTGTTGCAGGATGAGGCCCCCAATGGGATGTTGAAGACGCACAAACGGGAGCAAATGGTCGTCCAGGATATCCCGGTAACGTTGACCTGTGAGGAACGATGTCACACTTACCAGGGGTCCCATTTCAGTCCACGTAAACAGTTCCCAGACGAGAATGCCACCCCCACCAGCTTGAAGAGTACCATGCTGGCAAAGAAGATCCATCGCTTCATGTGGTTTGCGCCGTACTCGTATCCTGCCATTCGCATGTATCAACGTGAATCTTGACTCATTAGTCTAGGCAACATTTTTCCACATGTCTAAGGTCCAGTGGCGATGTTCCCGCGCCCATGCTAACCGTTGCACCCTGTGAAGTGCGGTCAGAAGCGGTACCCTCGTCGGACGATGGCTTCTGTACCCCATAGCGAGGAGATGGTGTGGCTGCTTACACGTTTTTGTGCACCAGCGTTAAATTGCCAAGTGATTTTTTGCACTGTGGCCTGTCTATCCGCTGTTACGGTGCGAGCTGGTCGACGATGACCCCGCTCATCCACACGCTGTTGTCCACGGTAGTTGGCCCTTGCAAGGATGGTTTTACCGGATTCGATGTACTCTCGGTGCACCCGTGACACAGTGGCTCGTGAAAATCCCAGTGCCTGCACGACTTCCGAGGTGGAGTGACCCATTCGTCGGGCCCCGACAATTTGCCCACGACCAAATGCGCTTAGATCCTTCGTCTTACCTATATTGCATCCGACTCCTACTGTTTCCCGTCGCATCACTCCTTATATTGTCGGATCGCTGCATACGCCATGTCGTTTCGGTTTACAGGGCCGCCCACAGCGCCGTATTTGCATAACGCCAGCTGTCTCTAATTTAATTGCTCTTCAGTGTATATAACCACTTTAAGGCGAACGTTGCCAGATTGTCAAGGTTAAAATAGTAACAGTTGAAACAGTTTAAACACCGTGAACATGCAGTTTATCTGGCGTGCTTACGATCTGTAAACCGTCTTAATCCGGGTGAAATACTGTCCATTCACGGCAATTTTTTACAGTGTACGTATAATACACAGTTTATTTGCATAACAAAATACCAAGGAGAATAAGAAACAAAATAAATGCAAAATGATTGGTTCAAATAGAACAAGTGCAAAATCGTTCTGATCTGACGGTCCTTTCAAGGAATAAATCTCCTCTCAATTCCCCCCCCCCCCACACACACACCGAATACTCGACAGTGGAAATTTAGGACTCGACCATATTTGAGAGTACTGTGAAAATATTGTTTACCATTTATGCGGAAGTTGCTGGCTGATGTCCTCGGCTTTTGTAACTTTTCCAAAACTTGTAAACTGTAACAGGATAGATACACTGCCGGACAATTGCTAAGGACGGATGACAATAGCAACGATAGCAACCATAAAATGGAAGGCAGGAAAATGTGGAAATTAGCATAAGTGCGGGATACAGTAAGACGTGTTGTGCGTATGCAAATTTTGGATTGACGAACTTGTTCGTGACGTCATAGCGCTGATAAGAGATATAAAGGATTTGACGCGTATTGACCGTTGTTGTTCAAACGCAAAGTTGAAAGGGAAAGAATCAATTGACGAACTTGGAATTTTCAGTATGTCTTCCCGACATCACCTAGATGATTTTACGCGTGGCCGTATTATTGGCAAGATTGAAGAACTGCGAAAAATAACAGATGTTGCCAGGGAGTTCGACGTCAGCCACAGTGTTGTTTCAAGGCTTTGGAAATCATTTCAAACAAATGGAGAGTGTAGCAAACGTCACGGGGGAGGTCGTGTTCACAGTACGACACCTGCAGAAGATCGGTACATAGTGCTATCAACAAAAAGACACCGGCGCAGCACAGCTAGTGAGGTAGCAAATCAGTTTATGGCTGCTACTGGCAAGCGGATCTCCCGAAAAACTGTCGTCAGACGTTTGCATGAAGGAGGACTATACGCCCGCCGTCCTGTTGTGTGCATGCCATTGTCCAGACGTCACCGTACCGCCTGTTTGCAATGGTGCCATCAACATCGCAATTGTACTGATAACGACTGGTCTGCTGTCCTCTTCTCAGATGAGAGTAGATACAGTCTATCGTCTGATTGTCGACGACAACTGATCTGGCGTGATAGTGGTACTGCATATTGTCCAGCAAACATACAGGAAACGGTCCGATATCCGACATGTAGTGTCATGGTATGGGCTGGCATCATGATCAATGGCCGTACGTCCCTCTATGTGCTTCCAACTGGGACTATGACTGGCCAACGATACATTAATGATGTTCTGCTACCTCATGTTCGCATGTTCCGTGGTGCTGTCGGTGATAGATTCATTTTCATGGACGACAACGCAACATGTCATCGAACAGTCGCTGTCCAGGAGTGTCTTGAGAGCGAGGATATTCAACGCCTCGTATGACCAGCACGTACTCCAGATCTGAATCCCATTGAAAATGTGTGGGATGCTTCGGGGAGGAGTCTTGCTGGTCGCCAATGCCCTCCAATAAACAAGGACAGCCTCATCCGTGCACTGACAGAGGAATGGGATAAATTACCCCAACAGCTGCTTGATAATGTTGTGCAAAGCATGACACGACGTGTGGAATCTTGCATCGCCCTCCATGGTGGCCATATCCCGTTTTGACATCTTACGCCGGAACGTCTGCGGACGGTAATTGCTTTTTTTTCACGTTTATGTATTCTGCACAAAATGGCCTGTTTGTCCCTTGAACACGTCCCAAAGCCTTCTGGATTTCAGAGCACAATAAATTGTCTTTCTTGTAATGTCCTGGCATTCTGACATTATTTTATTTTACTTGGCATCCAACCACACTTACTTTTTTATGCGCTATATAGCCGTTTATGATCCGTCCTTAGCAATTGTCCAGCAGTGTATGTTGTCCACTTGCGAGATAGTATTTTATTCTCAACAGCATATCTAGATGGATCACTTCCAATTTGTTGCGTGATTTAGTTTTGATGCTGTTCATTAGGCTAAATTTTTTCTCAGCATTGGCACTGGGAGCGTGAAAAGTGCCACATATTTCAATGAACTTTTCTTCTGAGAAGGAAAACTTTTTCCTGAGAATAAAAACTTTTCTTCTGAGCTAGAAAACTTTTCTTCTGAGCAAGAAAACTTTTCTTCTGAGAATACATAGCGTATCACATCTTTGAAGGTTTTTAATGCAAATATTTTTAGCTTTTCCGTTACAACAAACTTAAATTCTGGGTATAATGAACACATTAACTTTAACACACATTTCGTTTTTCTCAACATTTTTCTGAGCTGATTTTGTCAGAAAATGTTTGTATTTTCTGACAAATGTGTGCTGAGTGCGCCGAAGATATATCAGATGAGCGGACGCGCGCGCGCGCAGCTTAAAGGGAACATCGGTTTTATACCAGTACTAACATACACAGAAGTTAAAGAATACAGTTTACATGATATGATTAACTTCTGTGTAAATGTCTACTGGTACATTGGTTGTATACCAGTACTAGCATACAAAGAAGTTAATGAATACAGTTTGCATGATATGATTAACTTCTGTGTAAATATCTACTGGTACATTGGTTGTATACCAGTACTAGCATGCAAAGAAGTTAATGAATACAGTTTGCATGATATGATTAACTTCTGTGTAAATATCTACTGGTACATTGGTTTTATACCAGTACTAGCATACAAAGAAGTTAATGAATACAGTTTGCATGATATGATTAACTTCTGTGTAAATATCTACTGGTTCATTGGTTTTATACCAGTACTAGCATACAAAGAAGTTAATGAATATAGTTTGCATGATATGATTTACTTCTATGTAAACGTCTTCTGCTACATTGGTTTTATACCAGTACTACCTATACAGAAGTTAAAGAATACAGTTTGCATGATATAATTAATTTCTGTGTAAATGTCTACTGATACATTGGTTTTATACTAGTACTAGCTTACAAAGAAGTTAATGAATACAGTTTGCATGATATGATTAACTTCTGTGTAAATATCTACTGGTACATTGGTTTTATACGAGTACTAACACACACAGAAGTTAAAGAATACAGTTTGCATAATATGATTAACTTCTGTGTAAATGTCTATTGGTACATTGGTTTTATACTAGCAGACATTTACACAGAAGTTAATCATATCAATCAAACTGTATTCCTTTAGAGAACTAAGGACATCATCTTTGAAATGCCTCACAATCACACACACAAAACACATAACTGCCGTGTAACAGTATCTAATGACCTTTTCGGATTTTTACGAAAATACAGAACATACGTAAGCAAATAAATAACAATTCAGAATTGTGGTACAAAAAACCCGATGGGGCCGAAATGGATTCGCCCACTGTGTTTAAACGTAAAACTACGTATGCCCTGTCTTGTGTCTATAAGATCGTGAATAAAATACACAGTGGAAGTCGCAGACTCGACCAAACTCGTCGTTGATGAATTTTTTCTGGAATTCTGCTGTTGCTTTTCCATAAATACTTTCATAAGTCACGGGATTTACGTAATTCGGCTCCTTTATTTGACACCAGTCAATATCAGAGTCCATATGAACGTCCATTGGCTCCGCGGCGTCTATCGATGCGCTAGAGGTGCTCGCGACGGGCTTACTTTGATGCGCACGTTTGTCATTGCAATAGCGTTTCCAGTGCTCGGCATTGGTGGTTTGGGGTTTCTTGGGTCCACAAATTTCTTGTTCTGCCAGTCTTCTCAGTTTCCGCAGCTCCTTTATGCGCTCAACTTCGCATTTTTCGTGGCATTTTGATGTGTTTTCCCGCTAAACCTTTCAAATCTGCGAAATTATAATAATAAAGAACAGTTAAATTACCATCTACTCTTATTTTTAAGAGTTGCAATTGCAATTTTTTCAATTCACTCGACTAGTTCACTACGCTAACATTAACTATTAATACAATGTTCAATCACCTTTAGTTGAGAAGTATTGAAAACGAAAACAAAAGTATGCTCGCTGCACAGAGCACAAAAATGGTCATCCACTTCGGCGCGCTGTCACGAACTGCCAATTGATCCATCTACCCCACCACTTATAATTGTCACTACATGCCATCTACGCGATATCAAACGATACTAGCGACGTTTCCGCCCCCCCCACCCGACAACACTGGAGTTATTCCAAGTTGAAATCGGTCACACAATGGTGGTATGTAAATTGCGAACCGAAATCAGACCGCCATTAAAACTCTATATGTAAATTGCGAACCAAGGCCTATGACCGCTATATGAAAATTCCGAACAGACTTCTCTGAGCATCTGATGGAATTGCCTAAGCTAGCCCGTCTGTTTTGATTGCTTTGCTCTTTAGATATATCTTTTGCTGTTCGACAAGTTTTGCGATGGAAGTGATACTCTCGATCTCTGAAAAAGGAAAAGATTTGTTAACCGTAGATGCTTACACTTACTGCAAAATAAAGATATTTTCGTGAATACGATAAATTAAGTACAAATGTACATATACTAAATATGGAACATCACAGAAAGAAAATTAACATGGCCCCTGCGCAAGGATGACAAACTAGTTTTGTTGTTTTCGTGAATACAATGAATTAAGTACAAATGTGCACATACTAAAAAAAATATGGAACATCACAGATAAAATTAACATGGCCCTGCGCGAGGATGACAAACTAGTTTTGTTGTTTTCGTGAACACGTTGCTTTTAATTGTTTTACATTGTTTTAATCATTATTTTTTCATACTGGTTTATTGTTTGATATCGTCAAAATGAGCGCAGAAAAGTTGGTTCGCAATTTACACATCGGATCTAGAAAAGTTGGTTCGTAATTTACACATTGGGTCTAGAAAAGTTGGTTCGCAATTTACACATCGGGTCTAGAAAAGTTGGTTCGCAATTTACACATCGGGTCTAGAAAAGTTGGTTCGTAATTTACACATCGGGTCTAGAAAAGTTGGTTCGTAATTTACACATCGGGTCTAGAAAAGTTGGTTCGCAATTTACACATCGGGTCTAGAAAAGTTGGTTCGTAATTTACACATCGGGTCTAGAAAAGTTGGTTCGCAATTACATATCGGGGTTGAGAGCGGTCCGATTTTAGTTCGCAATTTACACCCTACGCATACAATTATGTCGCGTCCACCGCTAATCTGTATCGTACCATAAGACGTAGTTATGCCGCAAAAAAGCAAAACTACAATATTTAAACTATTTACTCTTGAATATGTAAAACGCACTTAACATTATGCCACAATATTTTTCACTAGGGGCGCCGAACTGACAAAATATTGTGGCACAGGCGTTAAGAGATCAGACGTGTGAAGGGTACGTCTCTTCCATCATCTGGAGGAAAATAAAAATAAAAAGAGGGGGGGGGGGGCGGTGGACAAAAAGACAAACTACGAGATTCGACGTATATTTTAAAATGCAATTGTAATTGCTCAACAGCTAATGAACAAGGGAACAGAAGTATTGTTTTGCTGAATATTAATATTTTAAAAAATTAAATTCAGCCTGTGATTTTATAAAAACATCCAGAGAGATTTTATTCCTAAACGTTTATAAAAAATACGATAAATTAGCGTGGTAACCCAAACAAAGAACGAGAAGCGAAAAAATAAATAAATAAAGTTGTTAGAGATTATACGTTTCTGTGTTTTTATTTATTTATTTTATTTTTGATAATTGTTTTAAACATTTATCACGAGAACACGTCAAACACAATACGGGGTTGGCAATCAAATTTCTTATTAAATGAGCAATGATGAATATGGGGAAAAAGTTTTTGCTTATTTTGTTATTTCTTAATTTTTTGGAAATAAATCGCTTTGGTCTCATTTTGTTATTTCTTAATTTTTTGGAAATAAATCGCTTTGGTCTCATTTTGTTATTTCTTAATTTTTTGGAAATAAATCGCTTTGGTCTCATAAGGTGGAGCTTGGTCTACCTTATAAGGAATAAAGCATTTCTATTAAGGAAAGAAGTTCATTTTTTTTTCTTATTTTGTTATTTCTTAATTTTTTAGAAATAAATTGCTTCGTCCTCCATAAGGTGGAGCTTGGTCCACCTTATAAGGAATAAAACATTTCTATTAAGGAAAGAAGTTCATTTTTTTTTCTTATTTTGTTATTTCTTAATTTTTTGGAAATAAATCTCTTTGGTCTCATAAGGTGGAGCTTGGTCCACCTTTTAAGGAATAAAACATGTCTATAAAGGAAAGAAGTTCATTCTTTTTCTTATTTTGTTATTTCTTAATTTTTTGGAAATAAATCGTTTTGGTCTCATAAGGTGAAGGAGCTTGGTCCACCTTATAAGGAATAAAACATTTCTATAAAGGAAAGAAATTCATTTTTTTCCCCAATTAGCACAGTACACGGTAGCCTGAATAGCATGGAAAAATATGTTTTCTCTATAAAAATACTGTATTTCAACTCACGAATTTAGAAAATGGCATGCACACACAAAAACAAATATTTATTTAATTAAACAGGACGAAAAATATTGGATAGGCGTTACCCCCCCCCCCAGTAAAATTATTCGGGGGTGAGGGAGGATTCATCTTTCTCCCCCATAGTCGGCAACTATAATTTGCACCAGTGGTGCATATTCGAGGCTAGCTAAGCTATCTGCGAAGTCCAGAGAATGCAAGAAAAAAAAACTGAATTAAATATACACAAATAAAAGTCAATTATCAACGGTATTAAAATATGTCGATGCTTTCGCTGCGAAAACAAACGCGTGCGGATTCACTTCTTTGACTCAGTCTAACGAGCGAAAACCAAACGCATAACCCAAGCCGCTCTTCCAGAGTCTTCGCAGTTCTGATGCGAAAACCTTCCGTACAATCGCCTGCTAGCGTTTCCATGACAACATGAATCAGCTGGTTGAGGGGAATGGGCCATTGCTTTGGGAAACTGTTCGCTCAGAAAAAAGAAGACTTAGACTATCTCAGGCACTCGCATACTCCCGCCCATAAGAGTGTTTCGCGAGAGTTGTTCCAGTTTTTGTGAAATGTCAATGAATTAAAATCAGGGATATTATATCTTAAATTCGTGACTTTGTTGGATTCGGATTGTTTCGATAAATTTTGTGAAAGTTTCCCTGAACATCTACTGTCAGAACTAGAAGAACTCTATGCTTCAAATTTTAATACAGCTCGACTAAAAAATTAACTGAAGGTGTTTTATTCCTTTGATGAATACAAAAACAAATCAGTAAGAGGCATTACGTGTTACGTAAAGTTGAATATATTGGTCATAGTGTTTAGTGAGGTGCACAAATTAGAAGACATATTAAACTTTCCATCAAAAACTGCAACTGCCGAAAAAAGATTTTCCGCATTAAAAAGAATCAAAATATATATCTTAGAGCCACACAAGGACATGCACATTCGAAAAACTTGGCTGTTTTGTCAATAGAGAAAAACATTCTTTTTAAATATGAAAAAGTATTCAGAAGAAGAATGGAATTCATGTACAAATAAGTATTCAGAAGAAGAATGGATTTCATGTAAAAATAAAGTATTCAGAAGAAGAATGGAGTTCATGTACAAATAAGTGTTCAAATCCTAATCTTCATAATTATTTGGTAACATGTTATCAATGGCATGTACCTAAAATTTAGAAAAAAAAAGTTACTTCTATTACTTAACAAATAAAAATTAAACTTCGCAATTATAATGAATTAGCTTTAATACTCCTTTTTGCTAAGCTAATTATTATGAATGAATAATGCTCTAAGCTTCAAACTAATGAATTCCCAAAAGGGTGTTGTTACTCGTTAATTATGAACTTAAACAAAGTCTCAACGCTGGTTATTTATATTAAGTAATCAAAGTCATAAACCTAACAGCCAGACAGAGGTCTGACAAAACTAAGAATTGAGAAAGACTGAACTTACTGAACAACTATTTATTTGAACGACTCTTGGTCAACTAAGGCACTCATATATCTTGTACATAATAATGAATAAACTTTCCTCTTCTAGTACGCACACAACTCCAACACAACGCAACCTCTCTACAACGCAACCTCTCAACAACACAACTCCTCAACTACACAACCCTACTCGTCTCGATGAACGCGCCTATATACGAGCTACCACCACGTCATGACTTACACTCATTGCCAGATCTCATTCAGCGGGTGAAATAATATTCCGTTCAGTAGGAAGATAATTTACATAGTAAAATAAAATAACCAGAGATAGTAAAATCAAAAGGAAAGTGAATATAGAGTATACGTTACACAATTTAAAAAAAACGGTACTGGGGGAGGGTAGGGAGGGAGATAGCCCAGGTCTCGGACCCAAGATACGCCACTGATGAATACGCTGTATAAAATACACTATGCCTTATTATTGCACACATGATGATCTAAAAAAATTCTTTGCCTACTTTCTTCCAAACTAGCCACGAAAAGGATTTTAGCTCCACTAAGCCTGGAAAAAAAGTGTCTTAGCGTTTCGAATTCCTTGGGATCTTAAATGGTTAATGTGTGGGTCTGCTTATTACGATTCTCACAATACAAGTAATCGAATTTTTCAGGAAAAAAAAGTAAGTAATTTAGTTCATCAAGATTATATATATAACAAGTGATAACACGTCATTTCAATTAGGATAATGAATGGTCGCCGTGGAGACAGAAAAAGCAGGTGTAATGAAATTTTTTCGCATTACTTCTGCTCTTTAATTGTTCGTGGCATTTGATATCCTCGAAACAGGCGAGCGTTCACCTTTGACCAACACCTGCCGTGCGCTTTTCTTTATCATCATTATTTTCCAATTCGAGCTGCTTTTCATGATCTTAATTGTTTCTCTAGCCGTTAATTTGCTGTAATGGATCAACCTATTGTATCTTGTATTAATGTATAATCGTACCATCAAACAACAACAGCACGAAGAACCACTTTTTTTTTTTCTAATCTCTGCATTTCGATTCTTAATCTTAGCTTCAGGGTGGCTGCGATCATCTGTAGCAAGAGAACCGGACATCTAATCAAAGATGTGATACAATTGTTCCTCATGCACACGGTGAGCACCGTTATCGATGATCTGAAGCAAAGGCTGGATTTATCAATTTTGCTTCATCGGGGAGCAAGGTGAACGCGGGTCTAGGTCATTGTCTTAACATGAGGCATTCAACCAGAAGAAAACATGAGTAAGTGAATCTACTGATCCGTTACAATGTGATCGCTATTTTCGTGCGATTCTTTCGCAGATGGAAGAACTGTTTATCAGCCATCTACTTAGGCGAATTTAGATATCTGCTCTGTGACAGCAGCCTTTCAAACGTACGGTTTCGTACTGAAGCGACTTTTGTAAGGTTCTAAAGTTCTCAGCAATTTCAAAAACAATTTTTTCGGGTGCCTAGCAGCATACTTCAGTTTTATTTTCCTGATATATGAATATCAAAATCTAACTGTAACAAACGTAGGCGCCAACTATCGAGGGCAAGGTAAATCCCCCCATTTACTAAAGCGGCAGTACCAGCATTTTTCGTCTTTAAATAAGTTTTTTGTATTATTTGTGTCAATGCCATTTTTCGAAATGCTTGAGTTGAAACACATACTTCTTCAGAGAAAAATGTTTTCGAGCGGAGCTCTCTTTACGAGACTCGAGACAATTAGTTGTTCGGGCATTGGTACGAGATGACACATCCGATCAGCGTGATTTTGTGCATGCGATTGGACATCGTTCATGGTCAGGTTTTGACTTCTCCCGATTCCCGAAATTCCGTGTCATTGAGGAACAATCATCCAAAAACTTTTCTTGGGTTTTCCGGGTTTGGAGAAGGGGTTGTTTGTTACCTACACTGAAAAGCAATTGAATTAGAAATACCTGTCTAGTAAGGTGTAGCACCACCTTTTGCCCTGATGACGGCGGAGATTCGTCTCGGCATGGAATCGACAAGACACCGGAAGCATTGGGAAGCCATACGGATCCACGACCCTTGAACAAGTTCCCACAGTTCACAAAGATTTGATGGAGGGGGGTCATCTCTCTCGATGGCATCCCAGATGTGCTCGATGGGATTGAGGTCAGGTGACCTAGTTGGCCAAGGAAGCTAGTTCACGTCCGTGGAGTGTTCATCCATCCATTCGGATACAATTCGGGAGCGATGGCACGGTGCATTTTCTTGTTGCAGGATGATGTCCCCAGTGGGATGTTGAAGACGCACAAATGGGAGCAAATGGTCGTCCAGAATATCCCGGTAACATTGACCTGTGAAGGATGATGTCACACGTACCAGGGGTCCTATTTTAGTCCACGTAAACAGTCCCCAGACGAGAATGTCACCCCCACCAGCTTGAAGAGTGCCCTGCTGGCAAGAAGGATCCATCGCTTCATGTGATTTGCGCCGTACTCGTATACTGCCATCCGCATGTACCAACGTGAATCTCGACTCATCAGTCCAGGCAACATTTTCCCACCTTTCTAGGGTCCAGTGGCGATGTTCCCGCGCCCATGCTAATCTTTGCACCCTGTGATGTGCAGTCAGCAGCGGTACAGTCGTCGGACGATGGCTTCTGTACCCCATAGCGAGGAGATGGTGTGGCTGCTTACACGTTTTTGTGCACCAGCGTTAAATTGCCGAGTGATTTTTTGCACTGTGGCCCTTCCGCTGTCTATCCGCTGTTACAATGCGAGCTAGCCGATGATGACCCCGCTCATCCACACGCTGTTGTCCACGGCAGTTGACCCTTGCAGGGATGGTTTTACCGGATTCGATGTCCTCACGGTGCACCCGTGCCATAGCGGCTCGTGAAAATCCCAGTGCCTGCACGACTTCCGAGATGGAGTGACCCATTCGTCGGGCCCCGACAATTTGCCCACAATCAAACGCGCTTAGATCCTTCGTCTTACCCATACTGCGTGCGGCTCTTATTGATTCCCGTCGCATCACTCCTTATATTGTCGGATCGCTGCATACGTCATGTCGTTTCCGTTTACAGGGCCTCCCACAGCGCCACATTTGCACAACGCCAGCTGTCGTTAATTCAATTGCTCTTCAGTGTATCTCTTCCGAAGATCTTCGGCTGATCGCGGTGACACTTGCGACAAAAAAAGCGGAGGACATGGTGAGTGACATGGGGTTGGTAACATGGTGATTGGTCGTGTCGGATAAAAATAATGACCATTAAAAAACTGACCAATTTTAATAACAATTGAAAAAATCCGCCCTCTATTCGAGACTCGGAACAATTAGTTGTTCCGGCATAGCTACGACATGACACATCAGATCACCGTGATTTTTGGATTTTCTTTTGACGCTTTCGGATTTTGCAATGGTTTCGCTCAAAATTTTCCAACTGTACCCAAGTTATCGGTAACCGTTGGCGGCTTGTCCTAGTACTATGCTATTCAGGCTATCGTGTGTTGTGCTAATTGCAAAAAATGCATTTCTTTCCTTTATAAGATGAATCGAGCTCCACCTTATAGAGCCAAAGAAACTTATTTCCAAAAAAAAAAAAAAAAAAACTTCTTTTCCAATGTTCGTCACTGCTATTTGATAAGAAACCTGAATGCCAGCCTGATATTGTGTTTGACACGTTCTCGTGATGTATGATAAATGTTAAAAGCAATTATCAGAAATAAAAGAAGTAAAAATACAAAAAACGCATAATCGCCTGTATTTATCTATTTATTTCTTGCACTTCTCGTTCTTTGTCTGAGTTACCACGCTAATTTCTCATATTTCGTTTTACAAACGTTTGAAAATAAAATCTCGCTGAATATTTTTATAAAATCACGGGCTAAATTTCATTTTTAAAAATATTAATATTCCGCAAAATAATATTTCTGTTTCCTTGTTCATTTTTTTTATTGGATGTTCAACGACCACCGTGAGGAACTCGATGGGTTATAAGCAGACGCACGTCCCTAATTTAGGGTCACTGGCTCCAGGGAAGGCTGAGAGACATCACCGTAAGACAAACACAACATCCATTTCTCACCGAGATCCGAACCCATCGCGGAAGAACAATCAGAATCCATCGCTTAGACCACTGCACCACCGGGGCGACCCTTGTTCATTTGCTGATGAGTAATTACAATTGCGTTTTAAAATGTACGTAGAATCACGTAGTTTATCTTTCTTCCCGCCCCCCCCTTTTTCATTTTTTTTTCTGACAATGGGAGAGATGTGCCTCTCCGACGTCTGATCTCTTCATGCCTCCCCCCCCCCCCTACCAATAATTTTATGAAGTCAGCGCCTCTGAAGTGTAATACAGCAAACTTTTAGTTTACGCGGAAAAATAACTGGTGTATTTTGGGTGTGTACACTGTGAAATTCACAAATTTTGTAGGTACGAAGATCGAATTCGTGCCTTCTCGCTCTGGAGCCACTTGTTCTAACCGACTAAACTGCACCGACGGAATGTATCGCTAAAGATTTACCGTCTTGACATGTGCTTTACCTCTGTAGTACGTCACAGGATCTCTCTCCTATTTTTTTTTTTTTTGTAGTAAAGAAATTTTCAATAATGCCAGACGATGTGTGGAACAAACATCACGCATTTTTTCGAAGAATCCAACGGCCCCGGTAGATTCATTTTCAACAATCGTGCACCAATGTGAAAACACAAATTTATCGGTGACGAAGATATATTGGGGGTTTAACGACCACCATGAGCTACTCAGTAAGCTATAAGCAGTTCCCCGTCCGCAATTTAGGGTCACTGGTTCCAGGGAAGGGAGAGAGCCAGTGCCGAAAGACAAACACAAAATCCACGCCTCACTGGAATTCGAACTCGGACCCATGATCAGAAGCCATCGCTGTGACCACTCCGCCACCGGGGCGGCCTTTCGTGAACAAAACATATGCCTGGTACAACCTGTAACGTACCAGGAGATGTGACGTACCTGCCAGAAGGACGCACACGACATAAAGGCAGATTGGAGTCAGAATAAACGTCTGCGTAGCTCAGTTGGTAGAGCGACTTGTTCCGGAATAAGCGGCCTCGGGTTCGAATCCCGGCGTAGACCAGAAATGACGGAGAAATTTACTTCGTTATAATGGAGCCCGAACTATCCGGATGACCCGACCGTTCGAAATCTCGCATTGGTGTGATGTTATTTCCACACCGCGAGTTAGGAAAAATAAGAGAATCCCTTCTCCAGCACTTCGAAAAAAATAAATAAAATAAAAATAAGGGGGAGATGATGTAACGTACCAGGAGATGTGACGTACCTGCCAGAAGGACGCACACGACATAAAGGCAGATAGGAATCAGAATAAAACGTCCGCGTAGCTCAATTGGTAGAGCAACTTATTCCGGAATGAGGGGACCCAGGTTCGAATCCTGGCGTGGATAGAAATGACGGAGAAATTCACTTCGTTATAAACCTTTCCGTGAAATGACGGGAAGAAACTTGAATTTAACGGACTTTTCGGAAACCAGGAAACTTCTGAATTTTCAAAAAGCTTTCTGCAATTCCTTTCGTATATTAACGGTATACTGGCGTTTTTAAGAGGTTTTATCGCAAAATTATAAATTTTCTGAAATCCTTCTTTAATCCTGTTCTCACTTTTTTCTGCATCCCGTACGACGAATAATCTCCGGCAACACGAACGATTCGCCGGAATACTTGAGGTTTGATTAACTATTAAAGTTCCATAGTGTGTCGAAGAATCTGATTTTGAAGTTCTGTAGCGAGATCGGATATTGTGGATAGCATATCGCATGAAAATTTTGTTATTAAGCATCGGATATTCGTCCCCTCTCTCCCATTTTGTGCACCAGCTATTATATATTGTGCTACCGTAACAAATCGGGTAATTAAATTATTGTACATTCAGGTGATTGTACGATGTCTATGTATCAGTATGTGGGCCCCTTAAAATGAAAGCTTTAATAGGTTATCTAGAGTAATTTTTTTTTGTTTAGGAGTTTTGTTAAATAATGCTATAAAACAGTACATTGCACCTTTTCTTAAAGATGACTGAAAGTCATTGTCAGTTTAAACAAGTTAGTAAAATCATGCAATGCATTGATTATGATACGCTTTCCAACACACCAGAAACCGTTACTCAAGTTATGAAGATAATGTCTGTGGAATAAATATCGCTCCTATGCCCTGACCTTTGACCAAATTTCGATGAACTAAACAGTAAACCTCCAGAGCCACATACTAAAGTTTTGCCGCAATAGAAGCATTTTAGTCAGGGTATGAGGATAACGGCTGTGGAATAAATCTCGCTCCTGTGCCCCGACCTTTGATTGGATTTCGATTATGTTAAACAGAATTAGTTCGGTATACTTCCGGAACAACATATTAAAGTTTTATCACAATAGAAGCATTTTTAGTCAAGTTATGAGGATAATGGCTGCGGAATAAATCTCACTCCTGTGCCCTGACCTTTGACTCCATTTAAATGATGTTCAACAGAGCCGGTTCAGTATACCTCCTGAACAACATGATAAAGTTTTGTCGCAATCGAAGCATTTTTACATAAGTTATGGCGCATCATGGCGATGGAATGGATCCCGCTCCTATGTCCCGAACGTTAACCCCATTTCGTCCATTTTGAACAGGGTTCCTCCCCAGGTGGTCCTCTACCACATACTAAACTTTCATCAATATTGAACCATTTTTACGCGAGTTATCGTGCGGACGGACGGACGGACAGACGGACAAAGCTGGAGCATATACGCTTCTTCAACTTACGGTTGGAAAGCGTAAAAAATGTCACCACAGATGAATACTTACATCCTTTAGAACACAAAAAGACCGAAAACAGTACTTTCTGTGGCCACCTTTGTTTTTTTATAACGGACAGAATACGATATGGCATAGGTTACTATCAATGAGGGGTTTGCAGTAGTCCCTTGAAAGGTCTTTGCACCACACGTACTTTATCGCGTGAATCAAAGCTTCGAAATTTGATCACTGTTTTTCTGCTACCTTGTCTTTTAAAATGGTCCACACATTTTCGATGGGGTTAAGGTCGGGATTATTACCGGACCAGTGAAGCAGAGTTATGTTTTTTCTCTGCAGGTAGTCCTTTACTGTCTTTGATCTGTGACATGGATCACCATCATGCATGAAGATTGTGCATCTGTGCACTTGCATATGAGTTAACAACTTCTCAGGTAACATTTTCACATAAAAAGGACCAAGTGCCTGTCGGCAAAAACGATAATGAAGCAGTACCGGATACCCCTATAGCATCCCATATCATCTGACTATAGGCGAATGTCTCACGGTGGCAACGATATATTTTTCATCAAACCTTTTGCAGTTTGGTCGTCGAAAATGTGCTTCACGTGATTCAAATTGACGCACAGTTGATTCATCGGAAACAAGTTAGTAAAATCATGCAATGCATTGATTATGATACGCTTTCCAGCAAACCAAAAATCATTACTCAAGTTAGTATTCAAGTTATGAGGATAATGGCTGTAAAATATATCTCGCTCTTATGACCTGACCTTTGACCCCATCTCAATGATATTCAACAGAACCGGTAAAGTATACTTCGGTAACAACATGATACAGTTTTGTCTCAATCGAAGCATTTTTACCTAAGTTACAACGCATAAGGGTGGTGGAATAGATCCCGCTCCTATGTCCTGACCTTTGACCACA
This sequence comes from Macrothele yani, assembly GCA_039090855.1. NCBI lineage: Eukaryota > Metazoa > Arthropoda > Arachnida > Araneae > Macrothelidae > Macrothele > Macrothele yani. The sequence continues at coordinate 15,594,232 of CM077000.1, read as the reverse complement.
TTTCACCCATTTTTAACAGCATGCGTCCCCAGGTGGTCCCTTACCACATACTAAAATTTCATCGAAATCGAACCGCTTTTCCGCAAGTTATGACGCATAAGGGCAATTGAATGGATCCCGCTCCTATGTCCTGACCTTTGACCCCATTTCGCCCATTTTCAATAGGGTCGTCCCCAGGTGGTCCCCTACCACATACTAAAATTTAATCGAAATCGAACCATTTTTACGCGAGTTATCGTGCGGACGGACGGAAGGACAGACGGACAGAGCTGGAGCATATACGCTTCTTCAACCTACGGTTGGAAAGCGTAAAAAGATTTTGGCTCCAATTTTCAGCAGTCCACGACTGAAGGCGCTTCGCAAACTGGAGTCCCTTCTTTTTAATGACAGAAGTTAGTCTAGGTTTATGTGCAGGTTTATAAGACTTTAATCCATAATCTTTTCTGAAGTCGGGAAACAGTGCTGATACTAATATCAGACCCTTTTGAATGTAGAAAGGCCTTGATTTTCTTGCACGAACTTCTCGGAGTACGCACAACTATTCGCCTTGTGGTACTGCCATCACGTGGGGTTGTTTTCCTTGGACGTCCACTTCTCCTTCGGTCGCTAAATTCGCCTAACCTCGATATTTCATGATCGTATTACGAATAGCAGTCTTGCTCACATTCACCTTTCTGCTTACGTCACATTCGGAGTATCCTTCATGATATAAAGTCACTATTTGGGCCCTCTGAGTAACACTTAATGACGCTTTTTTGGACATCTTTCGCTACATAGAAAATAAGTACAAAATCTCTCAGTATGAAAACCAGAAGCAAACTGATGCTCCCACGCTTCCACTAACTCTATCAACAGCTGCCGCTGTAGGATGATGCAACACCGACAGGAAGTTGAGTAATACAGACAGTAGCTGATGCAATCGGCAGAAATCTCCTAATACCAAGAGGTGGCCTTGCAGTTTTGGCAAAATACTGCACAACAGAAACAAAAATGAACACTTACGCCCCTGGTGGCCAAACTATTCTCGGCAAAAAATTAGAACTTATATTATGTAGAACATTTCCCACCAAAAGCTCTATCCGATGCAGGAAGAATTTTTGATATCGGATACTTAGAAGCAGAGATATCGGGGGAATCCCGATTTAACTTAACGCCTCCTAGCGGAAAATATATGCATTACTTGAAAAAGAAACTGTGCCCAAAGATATTAGTTGTTAGTAGCTTTGAAAGGGAAAAAGAATTTTTCAATCGGATGTTTATTAGCAAATCTACGGAATAAAATATATTCTGAATTCGATAGCATATGCATTTGCGCCCTCTACTGGCGAAGTTATGTATCCAAAAAACAAACAAACTAGAAAGCAAGGATCATCATTCTCACATTTCAAGCTTTCCAATGCAAAAAGAATTCTTCAAATCGGACTAAAAGTTGCAAAGATATGGTTTGCAGTGACAAAGTGATATTACAGAGGATGTTCACCCATTTTTAGGACGATTTCCAAGCACTATAATTATTATTTAAAACAAAATTAATTCCTTCTAAATGCTCTATCTGATAGCTTTTTCTCTAGACTATGAACCTACATCTGGATTTCCAAGATAACACGCATTTCTTAAATTTGGTAGTAGCATTTTATTCCACTCCTCTTCCACTGTTTTCCATAGCCCAATCATTGTTTTAGGTCAGCGTTTAGAAAGCGCTCTTTTTAGCAGTCCGAAGGGACAAATAGTCCATTGGTGACACATCAAGGGACCTTGAAGGAATATGAGCAAAAGGTATAGACTTGATACCAGTCTTTTTAGCAGTCCAAAGGCACAATAGTCCATTGGTGACACATCAGGGGACCTTGAAGGAATATGAGCAAAAGGTATAAACTTGATACCGGTCTTTTCAGCAGTCCAAAGGCACAATAGTCCATTGGTGACACATCAAGGGACTTTGAAGGAATATGAGCAAAAGGTATAGACTTGATACCAGCCTTTTTAGCAGTCCAAAGGCACAATAGTCCATTGGTGACACATCAGGGGACCTTGAAGGAATATGAGCAAAAGGTATAAACTTGATACCGGTCTTTTCAGCAGTCCAAATGCACAATAGTCCATTGGTGACACATCAAGGGACTTTGAAGGAATATGAGCAAAAGGTATAAACTTGATACCGGTCTTTTCAGTAGTCCAAAGGCACAATAGTCCATTGGTGACACATCAGGGGACTTTGAAGGAATATGAGTAAAAGGTATAGACTTGATACCAGCCTTTTTAGCAGTCCAAAGGCACAATAGTCCATTGGTGACACATCAGGGGACCTTGAAGGAATATGAGCAAAAGGTATAAACTTGATACCGGTCTTTTCAGCAGTCCAAATGCACAATAGTCCATTGGTGACACATCAAGGGACTTTGAAGGAATATGAGCAAAAGGTATAAACTTGATACCGGTCTTTTCAGCAGTCCAAATGCACAATAGTCCATTGGTGACACATCAAGGGACTTTGAAGGAATATGAGCAAAAGGTATAAACTTGATACCAGCCTTTTCAGCAGTCCAAAGGCACAATAGTCCATTGGTGACACATCAGGGGACTTTGAAGGAATATGAGTAAAAGGTATATACTTGATACCAGCCTTTTTAGCAGTCCAAAGGCACAATAGTCCATTGGTGATACATCAGGGGACCTTGAAGGAATATGAGCAAAAGGTATAGACTTGATACTCGTCTTTTTTTTCTTCTTTTTTTCAAGAAACAGAGTGGTATACATTTGGATGTATGACTGGTAGAATTATCCTGATGGAGTTCTAATCTTTGAAGGCTATGTGGATAAAAGAATGGTATTTCCTCTTTAAATATAGGAGTTAAAACATTATTTTGGTAATATGTAGAATTGATTTTAACATTCTTTTCAACTTTTCTTGACTTTAATTTCCCATTATAGGGGAAATCAACAATAATCACGAATCCTTTACTCAAACTTTCTTTGGATCCTTTGAACAAAGTTTGTAAGTCTTTTTCTGCTCTTTTGTGATAGTTAATCGACCTTTTTTTGGTACAGTCATTTAAATAGATCCATGCTTCATCAATAGTTAAAATAAATTTCCATCTGTCTCCGGCTAAGTGGTTTTCATAAAGAAGTCTACACCGTTTCTAGATCTCAAAGACTACAGTCTTATGATGATTGTATATACTAAGATAATACATTTGTCACAAGTATTTATTTTCTTCAAATCGACCATTCGTCCTGATGACTTAGCTTTATCAGGACGAATGGCACGCAAAAAACATTTTTTACGTGTCATTCGTCCTAATGACGCTAGGTTTATATACCCAGCGAAATCATGGTCGACTCGAAAAACATAAATATTTGTGACAAACTACGTTGTATTATCTTAATATATATACACTGAGTGGCCACTTTATTATGACCACCCCCTCAGTACTTTGTTGGGCCACCTTTGGCCTTTAATACTGCGTCGATTCTTCGTGGCATGGACTCCACGAGATATTGATAGGTGGTTTGTGGAATCTGAGACCATGCTTCATGAGTAGCACTTTCCAGGAGTGTGAGATTGCAGGGTTGTGGATCCAGCTGTCTGATGGCTTATTCAACTTCATCCCACAAAGTCTCAATGGGATTGAGATCTGGAGATTGTGGGGTCCACCTAAGCAAAGTAAACTTACCGGCATGTTCCTGAAACCAATCCTGTACAACACGAGCACTATGGCAGGACACATTATCTTGTTGAAAGTAGCCATCGCCATTAAGATAAACCATCCACATGACAGGATGCACTTGGTCCGCAGCGATGTTTAGATATGATGTGTCAGTCAGACGTTGATCAACACGAAATAAAGGGCTCAAAGCATGCCAGGAAAACATTCCCCAAACCATAACGTTGCCTCCACCAGCTTGAAGGGTTGTAGCAATGCATTTGGCCTCCATGCTTTCGTGCTGTTTCCGCCAAATTCTCACTCGGCCATCGGCATGGTGCAACTGAAAACGTGATTCATCGGACCACATAATTTGTTTCCAATTATCGACTGTCCAATCCTTGTGCTCCTGTGCGAAGAGACGTTTTCTCTTGTTAACTGTAGACAGCAAAGGTGTTCGGACAGGCCTTCGGCTGCCATATCCCATCCGATGCAGTGTACGGCGAATAGTGCGTGCAGAGATCATTTGAGGGGATCCTTGATTAAGATGGTCTGTAATTTGCTGCACTGTAACCCCTCTGTTGTCTGTTACCAGTCTGGACACTCTCCATTCCGCCCGAGCAGTCACTAGTCGATGACGACCACACGTTGCACGTAGAGACCCAGTTTTTTGGCTGACAGTCCAGTCTTTAAACACTTTAACAGCAGCTGCTCTGGAACATTTCACGAATGCGGCGGATTCGGTGATACTCGCTCCATGGCTCCGAGCTGCTACAATCATCCCACGTTGAAAGTCCGTCAAATCGCATTTTTTCCGCCAAATCCCACGTTGAAATCACACCCAAAAATCTCTTTACTACTGTTGCAAGCACTAAGCTTTCCCTTTTTATACTAGTCTCGCCCTCTGGCGGCAACAGCGTGCAGCCATAGCTCATTTGCTTTTAAAACTGTCAGGTGGTCATAATAAAGGGGACACTCAGTGTGTAAGTCTACACCGTGTTCGGCGCTCAAAAGGCAGTGAACATTGTGGTTTTTTTGTTTTTTTGTTTTTTTTTACGATTCAAATCTTTGTTTATTAAATTGTTTACAGTTGCTACACAGATTTCTAGCGACTTAGCGGTTGGTCAATTTCCATTTAAGACCAGAGAACTTACTTTTGAAATAGTCGTAAGTGCGCACGTGTCTTCTTTAGATATTCGTTTGGTGTTTTTTTTTTTTTTCCTGTTAAAAGCAATGCTTAACGATTTTCTCCTCTATTATTAATAATATTGCTTATTTTACAATTAGAAATGCCAATTCCACGATTTCCAGAGCGTTTTTCAATTACAAAATGCAAATATTTATCTTCGTAGAGGGCAAAAACATGTCCACACCTTGTTTACGTGCGCCATTTCTTAGCAGACGATATTTAACTGCAGCAGATGTTTCTTTCGTGTTCATCTAACACGCTGTTGCCACTTTCTATTCTCTTATTATCTGTAATTTCTCAACAAAAACGTTCTAACTAAAGACGTGTGAACATCTATATAAGTACGTACTTTTTCCTTTTTTTTTACGAAAGAGATGCTAACAACAAGAGAGTATAGGAGCCGGGCACTTGGGCCTACCTACCCTCTGTATCAGTGCTGAGTTTGGGCTCAATCTTCAGAGCCCGAGCCCGAACGAGCCCGAAAACTGGCTAACCTGTTCACCTATTGATGATAAAAAACATCTCCTTCTCCACACTTCTACTCTCCTTCTGCAATCAACCAATGTGTTTTTTAAATGGAGAGTAGGGAAGGGACCTCTATTAAAGGTCTGCACGCGTCGGGCTGTCCCGCCAAGCCCGAGCCCGGCACGACACCGGTCGGGCCATTTTTTAGTTTAGAGAACAAGGCAACGGGCCCGGTGGCGCAGTGGTCTAAGCGATGGCCTCTGATCATTCGTCCGAAAGGGGTCCGGGTTCGAATCCCGTGAGGCATGGATGTTGTGTTTGTCTTACGGCACTGGCTCTCTCCCTTCCCTGGAATTAGTGGCCCTAAGTTAGGGACGGGCGACTGCTTATAGCCCATTGAGTTGCTCACGGTAGTCGTTAAACCTCCAATAAAAAAAACAAAAACAAAAAAACCGGGCCGGGCCGGGCTTTTCCTTAGACACTTACGACCAAGTCGACCCATTATTTTTATCGCAATGATAAAGAAACAACAAAGTCGTGTTCCCCGAATTCCTGGTGTGTTTAACTGTTCCTATTCACCCTCTTCATTTGGATTTTCTTACTTCCATGACATAGCCTAGATCAAGGGCTCCCAAACTTTTTGAGACCGCGGCCCTTCACATGTCACATTTTCTGTGCGACGCCCCTACCCAAAATAAAAAAAATGCCTAAATTCAAGTTTGTGGTACTTTTTAAAGAGAAAATAGTCATTTACATTACTTGTTTGTATTCAGGCAGATTACACACAGACTATCCACTGAGGATGTTCTTCGTTATTAACAACAGTGCACATGAAACCGAAATCCAAGTATATATGCCACCATAAGTTCTCGATTTGTTCCTTCTCGCCTGTGTAGAACTACGTGCAACTTCTCTACAATACGTTTTTATTTAAAAACTTCTCCATTGTCATAAACCAACACACACTAACATAGAAATAACTACGTTCACAGTTATTAAAACACAGCGGCTCAGTTCAAACGAATGTTTATACACGCTACATATGTATCGAATGAAGACTGCGTAGTAAACTTAGAGCCCAACAATGCAGCAGCAGAACATTATCGCTTCACCTTGCCTAGCTCAGTCCATTTTCAGACTGCAGGGAGAGCGAGATCCGCAGAACGTCACGCCAAGTTTTCAAAGAGCATTTCAGTCCGGAACTCAGATGAAGGGAGCGCTTTCACAACAAGAAAAATGACACGTTTTCTTTGTTCTTTAACATTCTTTTTTACAATTCATTCTTTAAAATAAGTACGTGTCTTGAAAATTTGCATGCCGCGTTTCACTATAAATTATAAGCTTTAGTTTTTCCTTACTGTCGCGACGCACAGATTGGGAACCTCTGGCCTAGGGCGTAATCAGAAAGGCAAGGAGGGCCACTCACAGTGTTTTTACCATCTGTAGGTATTAGATGGTAAAATCATTTCCGGGCTTTTTGATAACAAAAAAGATTCGACCCCTACCGAGCGAGTGTGTGTGTTGTGTAGAGAGGGGGACAGAGGATGTCTTCAGTGGGGCGAGGGTGTTTGTCTGTTTGTATGAGAGGTGGGACGACATGGATTTTTTCTCCTATCCCTAATCTGTATAAGGATTGATTTTTGTAGTGTTACGTCTTACTAGTTCAGAGAAAGGGAGATTCTGAACGCGCTTAGTCTCCCGTTTTCTCTCTTTCTAAAGGTTATATGTTTCGACAATTGTCAAAGTTTAATTAATATTTTTAGGCTTCATCATCATCATCATTATTGTCAACCATTATCAATCCACTGCTGGACGAAGGTCTCTCCAAGCCTCTTCCACAACGGTCTGCCTTGTGCCAGTCTCCTCCATGTTACTCCCGCATACTTTCGAATTTCATCCACCCATATCCCATGTGGTCTTCTTCTGGGTCTTTTTCTGCCCCTTGGAATCCAATCTAAAATTTCGGCTGTCCATCGATGGTCTGTCCTTCTGGCAGTATGTCCAACCCATTGCCATTTCAGGGATTTAACTCTGATCATGATGTCTTCCACTCTTGTCATTTTTCGGATCCATGAGCTCCCCTTCTTATCTCTCTTGGTTACACCAAGCATGCACCTCTCCATGCTTTTTTGAGTTGTCTGCAGCCTTTGTATGTCTCTTTTAGTTAAGGTCCACGTCTCTGCACCATAAGTAAGCACTGGAAGGATTCATTGATCAAACACTTTTCTTTTAAGACATAATGGCATATTGCTCTTGAAAATTATGCTGTTTCTTCCGAAAGCTCTCCAGGCAAGTTTTATACGCCGATTAATTTCTTCATCAATGTGACCCTCACTTGATATCTGCTGTCCAAAATAAACATATGTATTTGTTATCTCCAGCTTTTCTCCATCAATCGATAAATCTTCATTTCTTGTAAAAGCATTGTACATCACTTTTGTATTCTGAAAGTTCATTTTAAATCCCACTTCTTTACTCTTGTCAGCATATTCTTGGATCATAATCTGCAGCTCTGACGTGGTAGTTGCAAAAATGACTACGTCATCAGCAAACTAAGGTCCATTAATCTTTATCCCTTTGTTTTCCCAGTTCAGTGATTGAAAGACATTTTCCAATGTGGCATTAAAGAGCTTCGGAGATATGGTGTCACCTTGTCTCACTCCTTTTCCAATTTTTATGTGTGTTGTATTTTCAAACAGCCGAATCTTTGCACTTGCATTTTCATAGATGTTATTAATAATATTAATGTATGCGTCTTCAATACCGCAGGGCCGCCCCGGTGGCGCAGTGGTCTAAGGCGTTGGCCTCTGATTGTTCGTCCGTAAGGGGTCCGGGTTCGAATCCCGGTGAGGCATGGATGTTGTGTTTGTCTTACGGCACTGGCTCTCTCCCTTCCCTGGAACCAGTGACCCTAAATTAGGGACGGGTGACTGCTTATAGCCCATTGAGTTGCTCACGGTGGTCGTTAAACCTCCAATCAAAAAAAAAAAATAAATAAATACCGCAGGATTTCAAAGCCATTGTAACTGCTGATATTTTCACCGAATCAAAGGCCTTTTCATAATCGATAAAAGCCACGCACAATGGAATTTAATATTTCCTCGCTCTTTCAATTAGTTCTCTCCTATGTGAATATGATCTATTGTGCTGTAGCCGCTCCTGAATCCAGCTTGTTCTCTCGGTTGAGCCATGTCCAGTGTTACCTTCAAGCAGTTTGAAAGAACTTTAGTGAAGATTTTATAAACCACTGATAGGAGACTGATAGGTCTGTAGTTCCTGAGATCCTCAACGTCACCTTTTTTGTGTAGCAGGATCATTGTAGCGTTGTTCCAATCCTCAGGAATCTTCCCTTCATTAAGGCATCGACTGAAAACTTGGGCGAGTACTGTTTCAATTTCTCCACTTGCTTCTTGTATGATATCTACAGTAATTCCATCTTCTCCTGTAGCTTTTCCCCGCTTCATGTTCTTGATTGCATGTGCAACTTCTGCTGGGAGGACTGGAGGAACTCTGGTACCTTTCATGATGTCTGGAGTACATGTATCATCCCTTTCATATAATTTGGAGTAGAAATCTTTCACTCTTGTCAAAATTTTGCCTCTATTTCTTGTTATAGAACCATCTTCTTTTCTCAGAGCCATAATCTGTTTTCTTCCCTTACTGAGATGTCCCTTTGCTATCTTTAGGCTTTGGTTGTTTTCAATTGCTTTCCTCACTAGCTCACAGTTGAATTTCCTTACGTCTTCAGTGATACTTTTTCGTACTGTCTTGCATAGCTCTATATATCCCACTTTGGAAGTCACATCTTCTTTAGTTGTCCTCATCACTCTTCTTTTTTGCATCAACATTTTGGTGAAGAATTTTTAGGCTTACATTCAACTAAATATTTTCAATAATATCTCATTTCATTGTTTAATTTTCACATTTTAATAAAATATAACAAAAAGGCAAAATAATACCAAATGGCACATCACGGGCCGGGCTGGGCCCACCAAATTAGGCCTGTGCAGACCTCTAACCTCTATCTATTTTCATAGTGTAACTGTACGATTTTCTTTGACCGTTCCTTTCCACCTGAAGTGCTTCGGGCGGCTGGACATCCAAAATGATCGGGCGGTGTTGCAATTGCATGTTGCTCAAATAATGCTAATATTATAACGCCATAATGCGCTGCAATATGTACGTTGTTAAATAGAATTAGCAGGGAGCTACTGCAAGAGATAGGGGTAAATTATCGTCGGCAAGCTATCAACTATCCAATATCTATAGTTGTTGAAAAAGCTTTTTCTTCTCTGAAGAAGCACACTAATGCGCGGCCTATGGTATTTGCTACGCAAGCCCGGAATAAATAGCCATCTCGAATGCCCGCTCCCCAGCCAGAACCAGTTGCCTAAAAATATCCTTTACAAACTATAAAGTGTCTCATTTTCTTAATCATATAAAATCTCATTTATATATAAACAAGTTAGTAAAATCATGCAATGCATTGATTATGGATACGCTTTCCAACATAACAGAAATCATTACCCAAGTTATGAGGAAATGGCTGTAGAATAAATCTCGCTCCTATGACCTGACCTTTGACCCCATTTCGACGATATTCAACAGAACCGGTAAAGTATACTTCCGGAACAACACGATAAAAGTTTTGTCTCAATCGAAGCATTTTTACGTAAGTTATAACGCATAAGGACGATGGAATGGATCCGGCTCCTATGTTTTGACCTTTGATCTCATTTCGCCCATTTTCAATCTGGTTCGTCCCGAGGTTGCCCCTTAACACATACTAAAATTTCCTCGAAATCGAACCATATTTAAGCAAGTTATGACACATAAGGGCAATGGAATGCATCCCGCTCTTATGTCCTGACCTTTGACCTCATTTCGTCCATTTTCAATAGGGTTCGTCCCCAGTGATCCCGTACCATATACCAAAATTTTGAACCATTTTTACGCGAGTTATCTTGTGGACGGACAGACGGACAAAGCTGGAGCATATACGCTTCTTCAACCTACGGTTGGAAAGCGTAAAAAAAATATCTCTATCTAAGCGTAAAAAAGATATCTCTTTCTAAGAGCCCGAACCCGAACCGCAGTAAATATTCTACAGCCCGAGCCGGACCCTAACTCTGCTTCGGGCTTTCAGGATCAGCCCGTCTCAGCTCTGCTCTGTATCCGTGCCTAGTTGATATAACTCCATCTCCCCTCTTGACCTTGGTTCGCAACGCCAGGCAATGTTTTTTCTTGTATCGCTCCACTGACCCTAGGTATCTAGATAGCACGTGATTGGAAGGAATGATTACGTTCAAGAAACAGGGGAAACATGTAATAACTCTATTCTACTGTTTCTCTCTGACGTACATTAGTACTTTTATTTCTTCTGTAGCTGTTGTTTGGCTTTTTATCACCATCCAAAAGTACGATGAAACATCTAGAAATGAGATTGGGTTTTCCGACACAACAGTACCATTTTTTTTTACTGTATTTTTATTATACGCACTTTTTTATTTTTGGAGATTATTTCAGTCGTTGCCACTTCAACCACTTAATATTTGTCGGAGGAAGAGCTTTGTTTAACGTTGATACCATTTACAGCAGATAAAACTTAGAGGGGACAGAGATATCTGGCAGATGAACCAAACGGGTTTGCCAGATGCTGCATGTACTAAGTCTAGCAGCTGGTCTCTTATCGTTTAGATAACACGTCTCTTAGACCAAGCAGACGGCGTTGAAAAGAAAGGGTTGCGATTCGCTTTAAACATCTGCCCATGGCATTCAATCGCTCCCAGAATTTTTATTACCACCCCCTTACTCGATGTGAGGGCGAACCATCTGCTGCGTCCTATTCGCTGCAGTGGGATTAATTATTAAGAAGGCCGTTAATTTTCGTAACTCTTTACTCTCTATTATCTTCCGCCTATGGGTGTCTACCGTGAAGTTGGGTTCCCTAATGGAGGGTCTCCAAGTTCAGGGTTGACGGGTGCATTGGTTGTGTTTCATATGGGAGAACATGGGAAACCCATATTCCTCCATATGCCGCTTGAAATTTAATAAACTCATGTCAGATTTGGACCTTTTATTTTCCTGTGACTGGGTTTGCTAAATGTTAAAAGTTATTTTCTTCTTAAAATCTTGGAGTTGTTACTCTACCAAAACTTTACGATTGTTCTACTTAATTGTTCAGGTTAAAATAAACAAAGATTCACTTATTTTGAATTTTCAAAGATTTGAGAAACTCGGGTAAATTTCATTATAAAATACAGAATTTATTTTCATTTGTGTTTCCTTAAAATCTATTACACTGATCGGTGGAGATTTCTATTAATTTAAACCAAAATATATTTTAAGTTCATTATGCTTTTTGATATTCGCAATCATATTTTAAAGTTCACCTTCCGCAAAATATAAGACACATTATGTTATTCAGCACTTGCAAGAGATTAAAATTATCTTTTCTACCGAGGATGTATAGGAGACAAAATCATGATCATGCTAACGAGATATTGGGAATTATGAAATTTTTTCTCACCAAATTCTTTTCTTTTCATCTATTTCGTTGTCGTCCGGTATTACTTATAGGTATAAAGTCTATGGTTGGGACCTCATCCGGTCCTGCTGAATGCACACTGCCCGCATAAGATCACTCGATGCTTCACCCAAAATTTGCGTAAAACCTCTCAGGGAAAACATCATACTTCCCTTCACCTGGAAATCATCTTGCTCAATTTTGAGCGTCCTCCCAGGAAAACTCCTAACTTAATTCTTTCTGCGATATTCTGCCCAGGATTCATCTAGAGTCCATCTTTCCTCTCTGCGTTCACCCAGAAATAGCAGTCATCATTCCATCCCGTGTTCTCTCCAAATCATCTCCGCCTAAAAAAAAACTTTTTCTCTCGTCTATGTTTAAGGGGTTCGGGGGTGTTCCTGTCCTACCCAAATGGTTCTCCCTTATTGGTTGGGCCGCTTTTCCTCGCTTCGGCATTGGTTTACATCCCTGTATGGGAATCCCTCCGATCTCGTTGGCAAAGGCTTGAGAACATCGAGTTTTCTTGAAGATGAATATTCCTTTATCTTGTCAACTGCTCCGCGGGATGTCCGCGCTGCCTTAGAATTTTCACGTACGCTTCCTGTATGACTCTTTCTGTTGGTGTCAACCAGTTACGCCCACTACGAGAAATATGCCCTGTTCGTTCCCCGCTAGCGTGCGTAAAACGTGACTTCGATAATAGAAGGTGGTCCAGTAAATTGGCCCCCACCTGTGATTGCGAGCATTTCACCTCGTAGCGTTGCTTGTTATAACCTCCGAGTTTTTCTCTTTACTAACCTAGGGGTGTGTACTAACCTAGGGGTGTGTTTCGAGCGTATTCTTACTTGAATTCCGGCGAGCTCGGGGAACGCAAAATAAAAATAAAAAAAACAGCAATTCAAAAGAATGATGAAAAAAAATAAGGAATTTCCTCCTCAAGAAAGAAATCTGCTCAGCCAGGTCTTAGAAAAATTATGAAATATGTATTATAATTATCCCCTTAGAATGCCTGTCCACATTATGCTTCTCGGATTTTCTTTCCCAATTCCCGCGCTCTCTAAATGGTCTACTTGGTAACTACTCTTCCTCGTTTAACTATTTCCTCGTTCTATGCGATACCGTAGGAATTATTTGGTGAATATATTGCTTTCCCACACTTACTAATTTGTAGGCCCCCTTTCCGAAATTCATACCTACGAAATCATGGTCCTCCAATGTTACACGATATTCCGGAGGACATACGGGTAACATTATCTCCCTCTCCCATAGGGTTGAAGAGTTTTGTCCCCCAAAGTTAGGTGCTGTGGATTCCTTCCTCTCTTGCAAGGCTGCTCGTTTTCGCTCATTTCAACATGCGATGAATTACAATTATTTGCGAAAACTTATGCACACATATGACACATAATGTAATTATAAGCACATACAATAAACATAAAACTACGAGTAAGATTATTATAATAATGTTCAATAAATATTAAATTCCTCCACCGAATCTAATTCTAAGTTTGACATTGACAGATAACATATGCACTGTATATATATATATATATATATGAATTCTTTCCGATAGTGACAGATTTCTTCAGCCGCCGTCTTCTCGGCGACACACAATATTTGCTCGGGTACGCGCCTCCGTTGGGCGATATGGTTTCGGTTTTGGGCGTTCCCATCTCTTAAGCACTCAGCTAGTTTCTCAGAGTTCCTTTGGAGATCAGCCTCCCAGACGGGAGTGATGTAGGCTAACACCATCTCCACGTTCAGTTCATAAGGGTGCCGTACCATTACGCCGAGGAATAGTTCCCTGGTAACATTTACCGCCTGCAGCAAGTGATGACCGACGAAGCGATAAACAAAATTATTATTACCGCAGCGGCTCCGGCTGCGATTATTTTGAAAGCTCCGAACAGGGAAGTGCCGAAGGCGTTGAACAGTAGCCCACTGCTCCATTCGGGTGGGCCTGCTGGTTGCCAGTATGCGCTGGAGATATTAGGATAAGTCAGCTGAACTGAAGGTTGTTCTAAGCAAAAGTCTAAAGTGGTACAAGCGGTAACGGTTCGGGCCTTTAAGCAGAGTTTTTCGCTGTGGCACTTAGCGTCCGTCTTTAGATTTATCTTGATCGTTCGTCTTTCCGTCTGTAGTTTTACCGAACGAGAGTGCACCGTGAGTTTTTCGAAGTGAACGTCCACAATCCCGGCTGCGCACGATGAGAAAGCTTCGATCTCTACCGTAGCCAAGGGCTCGCATGCAAAACAGCCTGTTACCTTGATTTCTGCCTCCGTGAATTTTGGGCAGACAGTTCTGGTTTCGATCGAGTACTTGTACTTCTGGAATTGAAGATTTACCACTATAGGGGCTGAGTGTAACAGTTCCGAAACAAGTTGGCCATTTCCGTCAACCTTCAGTTGATGCCATGCTGATGCCATTGGTAAGGCGCTCTTTTTTGTTCTATCATATTCAGTAAATACGACTGTTGTCGGTGGCATTTCATAGAGTCCTCATAATAGCTACAAGAAAACATGCTTTCGTCGAAGATAAAATTTTTCGACATCGATTCGTTGCTCTGCGTATCGCCGATATGTCCTTTCATCGGTCGTGAAGGTAAGCTTGCCCTTTTCAATATAACTCTCTTGAGTGGTTTCCCACTCGAGAGATCAGATGTGTGTTCACGATTTGTGTAGGCTGGTCCAGTGATCCGACTACTTGCACTGTGATGCCCGTAGAGGTCGTGGCTTGGTTCTTAACCGTCAGAGTCTCTACGGTGTCGTTGTTGTGCTGTTGAATTAGTAGCTGATAACTACACTGCATCGATACTATTCTGCGTACGTCGTATGCTCGCAGGAAATCTGCTTCCAGCCATATTCGAAAGAAATGGCAATGTTGCGAGTCAATGATCCAGCATGACGTGGACCCACTGTCGGACGGCTGACAGCCTGTGATGCCGGGCCAGTCTAGCGATTGTTTTGTCAGTGCGTCAAATTGTTTTGATCGCACACATCCTTTTCCCCAATTGCAAGTCTCGTGATTTGCACAAACCAATTGGCTGAGATAACGCATTGTAGTCACGTGCGTAAAATAGTCTCTCGTCGTGTGCCAGATACAGTTTGCCTGCTGGTAGGTTACTTTCAAGGAAAAAAGTGTATGGTCATTTTCCTGGTCCGTAAACCATATGCATTGTTCATGCCCCAAATTCATTAGGGTTACCTGCGCATTAGTAGTTAGACGGCAGTTGTGCTCTACCTCTGAGTCCGTGCACTCCTTCACCTTTGATGCAACAATCGAATGTGCGTTACATTCCGCGGAAGTTCCGTTTACCAACAGAAATAAGCTCAAAAGTACCAGTCCGTGTAAAGGCGGTTGCGCCGCTGGACGGGCAACTTGCCTCTCCAAATATTCGTGCATCTGATTTACTCCGTTACGTAAAACATTTCCTGTTAGGGCTCCTGTCTTTACTGCCACAAACGTTGTTCCTCTGAGGAATCTATATGACTTCCAAAGAATTATTCCGACTCCACACAACAGCTTCCAGATGCTAATTACTACTTTCCTGGCATATAGAAAGGTTACCGCTGAAATTAAAACTAGCACAATATACACTACATAAGTGACTGCGTGGGGTAAACACTTTAGCTGTCGTAGCATCTCACGACACAGTATGCACTGTAGGGGTCTACACGTTGTTCTACCTACGATTTGCAAAGCACCCTTAGGGTTTTTCCATCCGTGGTAACGAAAATCAAAGTTAGTTCCGCAGAAAGCTCTAGTAGTTCCGGTGGCAATGATGTCTGATACGGAGCGTTCCTTAAAGTGATAACCCGCTCCATACCTCGAACTCGAATCACCAGGGTTCCTGGAAGTGAGCTGGTGATGATTGGGTCGTTGTATGATACTTTGATATTTTCCCTTTGAAATACTGCCTCTTCGTCAGACAGCAAATGTCTCTGGTGACGGCGCCGAGGTAAAATATTAGTGCGCGGTTTTCCAACGCACTCTGTGAAAGAGATCAGCGCTGGGTTCGAAATCCGTAGTCCTTCCGCTTCATGTATCAGTGTAGATACTGCTGGCGTTAGGCGGCAGTTGCACGTAGTGACGGATTTATTCACACAGCTCGCCAGTGCACAATATTCGCTCGTTCCACTGCACGGTGCATCGGCTGTGCAGGCACAGTGTAAACCGTCTCTTGTGCACTCCATTAATGAAAGGGCTCCTTGTGGGTTCGGTTCCTGCTGAACGAAGAAATTTCTCGGTTCGATAAGCTCATGGTTGTGCGTAATGAATGTCCTCCAGGCTTTCACGCACTCGTCGCATGAATGTGCATGACAAGCACTCCGCGGCATTCCTAGTTTCAAAAGTTCGGCACGAGATGCTACAGTGCACTGATATTTATCTCCCTTGAAATGACAAAGTTCGTGATTAGCAGCTACTCCGCTAACTGTCCAGATTACTAAGGAGAACGCAATCACGTTCATCTTGTCCATTTTATTGACGAAATGTCACTCTCTTCAAATATCTTAAAAGTGGTAATGGTTCTGTCGACACTTGTCGGCCATAATTATCTCAAAACAAACATACACATGAAATCACTCCTTATCACCTCGGTATTTCTCTTGCACATGCATTATATACACTTTACATTAAGAACTAGTAATATTTCCTTCGAAAAGCTCGTTTCACTCTGACCTACGAGAAGCGAGGGGTTTTTATGTGCATATTTATTTATATATATTTTTTTTTTCGAAATTCCGAAGCGCATTCCATCCCAGGCTTCCTTTTCTCTAATTGTATTTTTTTTTTTTTTTACTTGTAGGTTTTCTCCAACAACAACAACAACAACAAAAATAAAAAAATCTCATCACTCGTGTTTCTTAAGCTTACTAAATTATAATTAAATAACGGTTATTTACTTCCCATGTATCTATTCTGCAGCTATTATTTCCATTCGCTGGTGCGTTCATTACTTCTAAAAGAAAAATTATTAATTTCCCTTTTCGTGTTTGTCGTATTGTCTACCAGATATTACCCGCGTATAGTCGCTTATTTCCCTTTTACGTTGTCTAACTTAATCGTTAGTTCTTTGCTGAACTATTTCTTGTCATTTTATCTGTAGTGCTTTACTCTTTTTTTTTTTCTTCTCTCTCTTTTTTTTCTCGCGTATTACCATTGTATTCTCATTCCTGGCTATTTCTGATTTCACGACCAGATGCTTTTCTCGTGTATTCGCAGGTGTGCGGCGACCATTTAAGGAACGCCGATGATTTCGGAAAATAGGGGATTTCCTCGAAAATGCTTGCGAGGGTCCCCTTTGGGCGATGTCACCCCTGCAAATTCGTCGCTCCAAAAATTTTGGGTCGTTCCTGTGTTGACCGTCTCTCACGGCTCGAAATCTGAAACACCTGCGCTGATGATGCCTGTGGGTGTAAGTGAGCGCACAATAGCGTAGCCTCTTGCATGTTTTGCTTACATCGGAGGCTTCTTGTTTAGCCTATGTAGAAGCATCCACTTAGTATTCTGTTACCTGGGGCTAAAACTACCCCTCTAATTTCTGCAGGTCAGTGCTCAGTTCGCTGACGGATTTCATTGAAACAACACGCTTCTTTTGGTCTGGTGAACTTGTCATTCAAATTTCCTCTTCTGCTTTATCTCTTTTTTTTTTTTTTTTTTTTTTGGTATCGTTGCACCATGTCTGCACGTATTAATCCTCATCTCACCTCGTCGCATTTTTTCGCATGCTCGACGCCAGTTGTGGTTTGGGAGAATCTGCAACTGCTCCTCGTGTGCTGCGGTGGTAGAGGATGGGGAGCTGGGCCTGGTGAATTTGTCATTCACATTTCCTCTTCTGCTTTACTCAACCTCTAACCTCACGATGTACCTAGTGCATTTCTACCTCGATTTCATTTCTATACTTTTCCTTCCGTTATACTTGCCTTCCTTATCAATTAAAACTGAATTTTCCTACTATCCACAAAACAAAACAAAAAAAATATAGTACCTTTGGATATTTCACTTCAAGGTAAGTGCTTTTTACTGTCATTTCGATAGGTTATGGTTAGGCTATGTTAGGTGACGTTTAGGCTACGCGTCGATCATGTTTGTTGCTACTTTCTTATACCATGTTTTGTTTCAGGTTCGCGTATTTTAATTGCTTTGAATACCTGCCATGGATACTAATTTTGAACCACTGCATTATCCGATACGCTGTTAATCTCATTGCATTCCGTCGGTGTTTCCGCACGGCTATTTCTCCGCAGAAGGTGCTTACGTTTTTTTTTCTCTAGTGATATATTACTCCGGCCTATGCTTCAGAAAGTTTTGAGAGAAAAAATTAATTTTTTTTTTTTCTTCGTCGTGCTGTGCTCCCGTTTATAGTTTCCATCCTTTGAAATGCTCGGCCGTTGCTGTACAAAATATCTTACCGAGCGTTCCCCGTTCTTTTAACGATAAATTTTCCTTCTTTGCATTCTTGCTTCAAGATGGCGGCCCAAGATGGCGCCTTCCCATTCTTCCTTTTGCTCCTTGCCAGCCAGTTTGTGTACGGGGTTTCTCAAACTGGAAACACGGTCCGTCCGTTCCTCTACTCTTGCAAGCCCCGTGCATGAGCGACGTCATTCTGCCTACGATTACCTTCGCTTATCCTCCTACTGCCTATCATTAATAAAATTTGAGCGGAAAATTATTATTTTTCCTCCTTTTTTTTTTTCCTCTTCCTACAAAATATTTTTTTTTTTTTTTTTTTTTTTTTAAAAGGAATGATTGCTACCGTTCAGTCTTTCCTCTGAAATAAAAACATTGCTTCCTCCACAGGTTTTTTTTTTTTCTCTGCTGGGCGCTTAATCCCGGGCCCATTCTTCCTCTTTTTTTTTTTTTTTTTTTCTTACGTAATGTATTTTTCCTTACTTAATATTAATTTTCCCTTATCGTAGCAAAAAAAAACTTTAAATCTAGTTTTCCGTGGTTCGCGAACTCAAAACTGGAAAGATTGCGATGCACGTACTAGGCTGCGGTCCTGCTATGAATATTATTAATTACTTCCTGCATATTCTTCCATGTTTATACACCATTTTCTAGCTAGACTCTTTTACGAATTATTTTCGATTACTGATCAGATCGCAAAATTTGTTTTTTATTTTTTCTTTTTTTTTTCACCTATCAAATTTATTTTCTGCTAAACGTTTACCGTGAAAATTCAGGATCTTCCCACTTATTCCGCATCGCTGTTTCCTTTTTTTCTTTTTTTTTTTTTCACAACACACACAATTTTTTTTTCTTCGCCCAGCGTTCTTCTACTTCCTCGGCTTAAACCAATGATTCCTGAGGTTTCGCCACGATTTTCCTCCACTGTGGATAAAGATTATTGACGGGTGCTCCTTCTGGTGTTCCTGCGCTTAGGTTTTCTTGAATGCGCTGCGACAAATAGCGGTCGGCTAAATCGAACCAAGAGGTTCCCTCTGATTACTGGGTTGACTGAGACTTTTCAACATTCTATTTACAAAGCTAGTATCTTCCGGCTGCTCAAGTCTTTCGGTCGAGTCGCTGACCACAATTTCCTTTGGGTACGTGCGATTCAGGCCTATTTCCAAAGTGTTGGGCCCTTGTGAATTTGCTGTGGGGTGTATTGCTGCTGTCAGCTGAATTCTGTCCTGCGAACGTAGTAGATATGGATCTCTAATAACCCTTTGGCGCGTTGCTTCTTGTGTTTGTCGGCTGCTACTTTCCTGATAGGAATCCTGTGACGGCATGGTCTCCTCCGTTGGTTCCGCGATTGCCTGTGTGCGCCTCGGCTCTTCAACATGTTGCGAGGGCAGCGGTACTTCCCTGCTTGTCTCCCTTCGCGCTGAACTCGACGTAGCGGGCGGCGAATTTATCGGTACTCCGATGTTGGGCGGTTGACTTACGGGCGGCATTGCTCTACTGCTTGTCGGTTGCGGCATGACTACTCTGGGAAAATCGACCCAATCCAGATAGTCGTAGTCCTGTGTGCTTTCCGATCCGTCGTCAGAGAAATCCTGCGATTGTCTGTGTACTTGTACCTCTATATTGTCCTGTACCGGTGACTCTGCTATAAGCTGGGGTAGGCGTTCAGTCCGCTTAAAGACTCGATTTTTATGCACGGTCTGATATTTGTTCGATTTTCGACTGACCTCAACTGAACATTTACTGGGGTGGGGAACGAAACTATCTCCCAATCTCCGCAGTTAGTTCGAGCTAGCTTACGCGATAAATGTGGCTGTGAAAAAGGGGTGTGCAAAAATACTCTGTCGCCTAAATGTAGATTCTTTTCCGCAGCGTGCCTGTCTGCATACTTCTCTTGTTTCGCCGCAGCTTCTTGCAAATTTCCGTATACAATTGGTTGAATTTTCGCTAATCTGGTCTTCTTATTGAAGTGAATGGGACGATTTGTGAGGTTAGCTATCAATACGGGTATGATGCCTGATTTGTCCAGCGTGTTTACTGAACGACCCAAGCGTACTTTTCCCTGGGCGTATCTTTCTAACGGCTGTACTAGCACTTGGTTAACCTGACATCCCGAAAATTTCCCACATCGGATCCGAATAACCCTTTCCGAATACGGTGGGATGAGTTCCTTATGGACGGTCCTTCCTATCTTGGTTACGTCGGAGTTAATGGGGTTGGTCCTTTCCGCTGAAGGTACGGACAAGACCTGGGTTCGAATTTTCGACTGACGTGCTTTTCCTTTAAAATTTCTTTTCCGGTTATTCCTTCCTCTACCGTACTCTGCTCTAGCTAAATTTGCTCTGCTTTCCCGTTTCAAAATTCCTTTTCCTGCGTCGAATATGTATCCGTGCTCCTTCAATAGATCCCAGCCTAAGATTAGAGAATAATCTTGATGCAACTTCCGCTGAGTAACGTGATAGGGATGTAAAATGGTTTCTCCTCCGATTTCTACCGGTATCTCATAGCACTGAGATGTAGGTAAAGTGCTTCCAGTAATGCCTTTCACTAAAACTGCTGATCCTAAGTCACGTATACGAATCTTTCCTTTAACTGCTCTAATAGTGAAGCACAAAAAATTGAGATACAAGCTCCGCTGTCGATGAGTGCAAACGCGTGAGTATCTCCTATCCTAACTTTCACCAACGGGAGTGCTCCATCACCTCGGACGTAACAGTTTGTTAAAGTAACTCCACGGACCTTATTATAATTCCGGCCAAGGGCGGTCCCCTTATCTTGACCCGAAATTAGTTTAAAGGACGCGAATTTTGCCTGGAATACCTATTGCAATCTCTTCCTGGTGCATCCTCTTCAAAACGAACGCGGTTTTCTCTTCTGTTCCCCAAATTCCTTGGATTCTGTGGGACGTGAGCGTCCTGTCGGTAAGTGGCGCTGTAGTTCCTGTAGGAGCGATGCTGATTACCGCGGCTGTCGCCAGGGGAGAAGTTATTCTGCTGTCGCGGGTACGAAGGGTTGGGTGCCCTGTCCCATGAACCTCTTTGAGCTTGCTGCGATGGTTGCGTACGAGCTGCTCCTTCCCGATTATTTAGATAACAAAATCGCTGGATATGGCCAAAATCGCCGCAGTTATAGCAGATGGCCGAAGTAATCTGTACGTCGGGTAAATTTCCCCTAGATTGAAAATTAGTGCTCTGGAAATTTCTCATGCGATTTACGTGCGTCCGGTGCGAATTCTCTGCTTGCCTTAGCCTTTCCCTCAAATTATCTGCCTCACTTTTCAGAGCGTTCACCTGCATCTCATGAGTTGCTAGCTGCTTCGCCATCATAGAACACAAATCGGCTATCTGGTCCGTTGAATTGCTCTGTTGCCCTTGTGAAGTCCCTGGGATCGAACTCGATTCCTGCTGTGCATCGTAAGCGTTAACGTCCCGGTCTAATAAGAGATTGTGAGACTCTTCGGCCAGCGCTCTCTGAACTGCTGCCTGAAAATTTTCCGGGGCGAAGGATAAAACCGTGCGCCTCAATTTGGGGTTTAATCCATTCAAAAACTGCGACATTTTAGTGCTGTCTACCAGTCCTCGTACTTGCTCATTTTCTAAATCCATCGTCTCCATGTAGGAATAAGCTAAGCCGTTAAGACGAGCTACATACTCGGCCACCCGTTCTCCTGGTTTTGTCGGCAAGTCGTAAATTTCTGCATTCTCACGGTAACCGGTTGCAATGCGTCGAATCTTTGTACTATCGCCTGCTTAAATCGTTCGTACTCGGTCTCCTCCTAATATCGACGGCCTCCGAAAGAAAGTGACTGGCGGCTCCTTTGAATTTTGCTTTAGCTGATAAAATTTTAACGGCGTCGTTCCATCCTGACAGTTCGGCGGTGCTCTCCAACGTTTCGAAAAATTGACGTGCGGTCAGATTTTCATCCGATCCGCTGAATGTGGGGATATACGCCAACATTCCCGCCATTATTGGTAATGTTCTGCGGGGCTACTACACAATTTTCTGACACGGCTTCCCCTTCTAGAGTGCCCTGAAGGTCGTTCTCCTGGTTCTGTTGATCAACTATGCAATTTTCCGAAACAAAATTCTGTTCACCGTTGCTCTGTTCTCCGTTCTGTTGGTTAGCCATATATTTATTCTTTAACCTTACTAACTTAAATTCCCACGGCTTCTACTATATGCTTCGTAATCTCGTAAAGTCGCATAAAATTAGAAAAATTCCGGTGAAGCTACCACGTAAAAATAAAAATTCACTCTAACGTAACTCGCTGCTTCGTCTGCTAACCCACTTGACTTATGATCAGAAAACAATTGTCTACGAATAAGATGATTAACGTTCCTAGCTTACTCCTAAATTGCATTCGGCTTTCAACTTAACTCTACCTAACTCGCGACACACTAAACAAAATTCCCTCAAAATATGCACATATACAACCAGCACTTCACACTAAGATATGTAATAAATTTGAACGTCTTAAATATATATATAAATACACTAGAAACATTTGAGATCAAATTATGCACTTGTAACAAAATTAATACGATAACCACTTTTTCAAGAAATTAGAACCACACCTCAAATACTTATGCTGACTTCCTAAATTCATTAAATTTTAGTATACTAGCAATAACCTCTGTCTACTTCCCTTGGTGGATGCAATCCCACATTTAAAGCACAATAAATCACACTTCCATAAACACTATTTTCATTTCAAAAATTTGTTCCAGCATTATCCAATTATTACTCCTACCAATTCTTCTTGCACTAGTCCTTTTTATTACTCTTTCCCAAATATTAATCCACTTAACTACTCTCTGTCTACACTCCCAAGTACCTCTACACATTTAAATGCACAATAAAACACACACTTAGATATTACATTCCCTTTTAGTCTTCCAAAACAAATCAAGATTACTGCTTAACCTTCTATTAGCTCCTATATCTTGCAGAAAAAAAAAATT
Organism: Macrothele yani; assembly: GCA_039090855.1. Lineage (NCBI taxonomy): Eukaryota > Metazoa > Arthropoda > Arachnida > Araneae > Macrothelidae > Macrothele > Macrothele yani. The sequence goes on along the minus strand of CM077000.1, from coordinate 15,571,038 downwards.
AATTCCTCTTATCAATAATTAACCTGCCTATTCCTTCCTAAATTATCAGTTTCTTATCAATGCATCAACACACATAATAAAATCACACTTCAATAATAATGCACTTTTGATTTTAAAATATATATCACCACAACTTCTCATCACTACTCTTCTATCAGTGCCTCACCGTTAAATTATACATTCCCCAAGTTATCAATGAACCTATTATTCCTCCTAGTTACCGATTTAAAATCACAACACTCAAATGCACAAATAAACAACACATCAAAAATAATTTCACTTTGATTTGCAAGGAATTTTCCCTTGATTTTCAACGATAAATCAAAATTATTCATGAATTACACTTGTATAAATTTATTTTCTCCGTACTATTAATTTTCATGTATTTTCTGTAAGATTTCATCTATTCATTTGCTAAATTAGCAGTATCACTCTTATTTGTTTTTCTGCCTATTTCCTTAGAAATTTAAATTTATTTCAGCATAATCTGATTTCCTGCAACTTATTTACTTGCATTTCACCTTCACTATTTTTTTTTGAAGTTAAAATCTTGCTACAATTTCCTTAATTTTTCTATAAAACCTGCATCTTGTTACTCAGAATTGAAGGGGAGATAATAGAAACACATCGCATTATTCTGCTAATTCTGTATACTTGATTAATTATCCTGACCACCGAAAACAAATATTCTTTTTTTTTTTAAACCACAGGATCAAAGAAATCCTGGTCCTAGCACAAATTTTATATTAATTAACCAAAGAACTGAAAAATCCTGGTCACACGGCACCAGTTTTATATTACCACCCCCTTACTCGATGTGAGGGCGAACCATCTGCTGCGTCCTATTCGCTGCAGTGGGATTAATTATTAAGAAGGCCGTTAATTTTCGTAACTCTTTACTCTCTATTATCTTCCGCCTATGGGTGTCTACCGTGAAGTTGGGTTCCCTAATGGAGGGTCTCCAAGTTCAGGGTTGACGGGTGCATTGCGTTGTGTTTCATATGGGAGAACATGGGAAACCCATATTCTCCATATGCCGCTTGAAATTTAATAAACTCATGTCAGATTTGGACCTTTTATTTTCCTGTGACTGGGTTTGCTAAATGTTAAAAGTTATTTTCTTCTTAAAATCTTGGAGTTGTTACTCTACCAAAACTTTACGATTGTTCTACTTAATTGTTCAGGTTAAAATAAACAAAGATTCACTTATTTTGAATTTTCAAAGATTTGAGAAACTCGGGTAAATTTCATTATAAAATACAGAATTTATTTTCATTTGTGTTTCCTTAAAATCTATTACACTGATCGGTGGAGATTTCTATTAATTTAAACCAAAATATATTTTAAGTTCATTATGCTTTTTGATATTCGCAATCATATTTTAAAGTTCACCTTCCGCAAAATATAAGACACATTATGTTATTCAGCACTTGCAAGAGATTAAAATTATCTTTTCTACCGAGGATGTATAGGAGACAAAATCATGATCATGCTAACGAGATATTGGGAATTATGAAATTTTTCTCACCAAATTCTTTTCTTTTCATCTATTTCGTTGTCGTCCGGTATTACTTATAGGTATAAAGTCTATGGTTGGGACCTCATCCGGTCCTGCTGAATGCACACTGCCCGCATAAGATCACTCGATGCTTCACCCAAAATTTGCGTAAAAACCTCTCAGGGAAAACATCATACTTCCCTTCACCTGGAAATCATCTTGCTCAATTTTGAGCGTCCTCCCAGGAAAACTCCTAACTTAATTCTTTCTGCGATATTCTGCCCAGGATTCATCTAGAGTCCATCTTTCCTCTCTGCGTTCACCCAGAAATAGCAGTCATCATTCCATCCCGTGTTCTCTCCAAATCATCTCCGCCTAAAAAAAAACTTTTCTCTCGTCTATGTTTAAGGGGTTCGGGGGTGTTCCTGTCCTACCCAAATGGTTCTCCCTTATTGGTTGGGCCGCTTTTCCTCGCTTCGGCATTGGTTTACATCCCTGTATGGGAATCCCTCCGATTCGTTGGCAAAGGCTTGAGAACATCGAGTTTTCTTGAAGATGAATATTCCTTTATCTTGTCAACTGCTCCGCGGGATGTCCGCGCTGCCTTAGAATTTTCACGTACGCTTCCTGTATGACTCTTTCTGTTGGTGTCAACCAGTTACGCCCACTACGAGAAATATGCCCTGTTCGTTCCCCGCTAGCGTGCGTAAAACGTGACTTCGATAATAGAAGGTGGTCCAGTAAATTGGCCCCCACCTGTGATTGCGAGCATTTCACTCTCGTAGCGTTGCTTGTTATAACCTCCGAGTTTTTCTCTTTACTAACCTAGGGGTGTGTACTAACCTAGGGGTGTGTTTCGAGCGTATTCTTACTTGAATTCCGGCGAGCTCGGGGAACGCAAAATAAAAATAAAAAAAACAGCAATTCAAAAGAATGATGAAAAAAAATAAGGAATTTCCTCCTCAAGAAAGAAATCTGCTCAGCCAGGTCTTAGAAAAATTATGAAATATGTATTATAATTATCCTCTTAGAATGCCTGTCCACATTATGCTTCTCGGATTTTCTTTCCCAATTCCCGCGCTCTCTAAATGGTCTACTTGGTAACTACTCTTCCTCGTTTAACTATTTCCTCGTTCTATGCGATACCGTAGGAATTATTTGGTGAATATATTGCTTTCCCACACTTACTAATTTGTAGGCCCCCTTTCCGAAATTCATACCTACGAAATCATGGTCCTCCAATGTTACACGATATTCCGGAGGACATACGGGTAACATTTTGATGAAGTTTTTCCCCCAAGCTAGCGACAAAGTGAATGCTTTCGGATTCAAAAATCAAACCGTACAAGGCCGTCAGCGATATTCACTCTTATTAAAAGAAGGTCATTAAAAAAAGAAAATTCAGTGGTGTAGATATGTTTCATTTAATCTTTCACACAACTGCGTTGGTTTCTAGGTATCTCACTTAACCTTGCTTCATTATTGTCTTAACTATTTCACCTGACCTCGGTTGTCACCGCTAAAATGCCTTAAATAATAATTAAATAAGCCTCATATGGGTGCAAAACTTAATTAGCGGCTGTAATGTGGGAATCGCAAAACCGGAAACCTCTAAACCTCTTCTACGAAAGTATTTATTAATTGGCACGCCACAAAAGAACGAAAGTTCTTTGGGATTATGACGTCATCGTACACCGATTCTTAAAACTGTGTGGAGACAGATCAAAGCATTTTGTCTTTCAGATTAGCACGATACATTCCTAAAAGCAATCCGCTAAGAGAAAAATGTCTCTCAGATAAATCGTTTGAAATTAGCACCATCACGATTTGGCGTTAAAGAAAAACACACAGTCCAGTCAAAAAATTATGACCACCCATGATATCCCTGTAAGCTAAGGTGACCAGATATCGGGACACCGATTTGAGGACAAAAGGGCGTGGCGTCCCGAAATCGGTAGTTCATTTGGGGGCACATACGCAAAATAAATATGCAAATAATTTTGTCACAAAACTGCATTGCTGCAATAAGTGTGATATTACGCGGTAAAATCTGCCTCTTAAAAGGATATATCTTGTAGAAGGTTGGTAATTTGTATTGACAAAGCAGAACTATGATAGCGAGAACATATTAGCAAAAGTGAAATGCTTTTTACCTTAGGTACATGCGCTGAATTAAAATTAGGCTGCACACCATAGTAATTGCATGGCGAATTTTTCATTTTGCCAAAGGTTTTGGAGAAACTCAGAACAAGTACAGTCGAAATTTGACAGCGCCAATAGTTCAGTGTTCTAGTGCTGGCCACTGACCATTTGTACAAGTAGGTACGGGTTCGAGTCCCGACTGAGACATGGATGGTGTGTTTGTCCTACAGCACTTGCTCTCTCCCTTCCCTAGAACGAATGTCTCCAAATTAGAGACAGGTGACTGCTTATAGTCCTTAGAGCTGCTCGTAATGGTCGTTGAACCCAGAAAGAAGAAAAAAAAAAAAGTCAAAATTTGTTTTCACAAGAAGCATGTTGGAAAATTAGTACAGCGGAAACTACTTTTAAAAACATTTTTCATTGGAAATCTAAAGGGTTAATGAGGAAGTGTAACTTCGAGGACATTTGGAGACAAACATTAAAATTTAAGGACAATTTGCGTCCTCAAAGGCTTCAGGCGTTTTTAGGGACTGTAAACTAAATTGGAGGACATTTGGAGACAAACATTAAAATTTAAGGACAATTTGCGTCCTCAAAGGCTTCAGACGTTTTTGGGGACTGTAAACTAAATTGGAGGACATTTGGAGACAAACATTAAAATGTGAGGACAATTTGCGTCCTCAAAGGCTTCAGACGTTTTTGGGGACTGTAAACTAAATTGGAGGACATTTGGAGACAAACATTAAAATGTGAGGACAATTTGCGTCCTCAAAGGCTTCAGACGTTTTTGGGGACTGTAAACTAAATTGGAGGACATTTAGAGACAAACATTAAAATGTGAGGACAATTTGCGTCCTCAAAGGCTTCAGGCGTTTTTGGGGACTGTAAACTAAATTGGAGGACATTTGGAGACAAACATTAAAATGTGAGGACAATTTGCGTCCTCAAAGGCTTCATGCGTTTTTGGGGACTGTAAACTAAATTGGAGGACATTTGGAGACAAACATTAAAATGTGAGGACAATTTGGGTCCTCAAAGGATTCAGACGTTTTTGGGGACTGTAAACTAAATTGGAGGACATTTGGAGACAAACATTAAAATGTGAGGACAATTTGCGTCCTCAAAGGCTTCAGGCGTTTTTGGGGACTGTAAACTAAATTGGAGGACATTTGGAGACAAACATTAAAATGTGAGGACAATTTGCGTCCTCAAAGGAAGGCTTCAGACGTTTTTGGGGACTGTAAACTAAATTCGAGGACTGTTCTCAAGAATTCGGGACGTCTGGTCAGCTTATTGTAAGCATGACCGCCCAATCCCTGTGCGGATTGGGCGGTCATGCTTACAGGGATATCATGGGCGGTCATAAATTGTGACCGCCCAATCCCTGTACGCATGCCATCTGAAACCGTAACCAGTTGCCAGTTGGCGTGCGTACAGGGATTGGGCAGAATAATGTGAACACCACGCACAGAGACGTTACTTTTAATGCAGCTGCGTTCGTCGCAATACGCAAAGGTACACACCACTTTTTGGTTGTAATAGCTTTGTTTATAACCTCAAGGTCCTGTTTAAGTGCATCTAGTGTCTTGTTGCAAAATTTCTTTCAGTGTGACGACAAAATGGGGGACCTAACGGACTACGAAAGAGGTCTAATTGTTGGTGGTGGGCTGGTTGGTGCCTCCGTGACAACAGTCGCCAGGGTAGTGGGGGGTATAGAGAGCTACTGTGTCTAGCGTCATGACAGCATACCGTGTTCGTGCCAAAATCTACACATGAACGGCCGGAAAACGATCCTGACTGATAGAGACAGGAGAGCATTAAAGAGGATTGTTACCCGCAATAAGACCACGTCGCCGAAAAGTACTGCGGAGATCAATCTGCATCTTCAGACACCAGTTTCAACGAAAACAGTGCTAAAGGAACTGCATGAACAAGAGATTTACGACAGAGCCGCTATTGTAAAACCTCGGGTGACCCGGATGAATGCGCAACGGCGACGGCTGTGGTGCCAGGAGCATACAACGTGGACTGCCAATGCTTGGAAGCGTGTAATGTGGTCGGATGAGTCCACATTCACACTAATTCCCACTGCAGGACGTGGAGGACACCGTCCGAAACATGCAACCCAGACTGTCTGCTCCCAACAGTGTAGCACGATGGTGGTTCTGTCATGCTCTGTTTGGTCATATCGTGGTTTTCAGCAAGTCCTTTGATCACCTTGAAAGGATGGATGGCTGGCAGGGCGTATTAAACCGTATTGGCCGACCAAGTCCATCCAATGGCTCAAGCATTGTTTACTGCAGGGGATGCCATCTATCAAGATGATAACACCCCAATCCACAGAGCTCGGAATGTCCAATCATGGTCTGATGAACATGAGGACGAACTTGCACACCTTCCTTGGCCTCCCCAATCACTAAATTTAAACATCATCGAGCCACTGTGGTCTGTGTTGGAAAACAGAGTAAGATCCCGTTTTCCTCTTTCTGCATCTCTCAAGAACCCTGAGCAGTTTTTCTTTTATGATAATCAGAAACGATCTGTACAATGGTTAAGCAAGGTACAGCCAGCTGGACGGCATCCTAAGCCACCTCTACGCACCAAGAAGATGATGTTCCTTGTGTGGTAGCCCACAGCTGGGATAATTCATCTCAGTTTCTTGGCAAAAGGCCAAACCATCTCTGCAGAACGTTATTGTGCTGAATTACACCGGGAATTGCTGCAGAAACAACCGGCTTTGGTCAAGAGAGATGGGGTTTTTTTCTGCTCCAGGAAAACGCCCGCCCTCATGTCGCACAACCAACGATGCTTTTCAAAATCGCTTTATTGGTATAACGAAATAAAATAGACGTTCAGCATGAAGCGTCTTACAAACAAAATTCAAACTGATAAAATCAATGATATTTACACTGCAATGAGAAAAGTTGATGATACTGATATGCTGCAATTGAGTTAAATACACAGTAGGTGTAGTGAAAAACACCATGCCGCCCCGGTGCCGCAGTGGTCTAAGGCGTTGGCCTCTGATCATTCGTCCGTAAGGGGTCCGGGTTCGAATCCCGGTCAGGCATGGATGTTGTGTTTGTCTTACGGCACTGGCTCTCTCCCTTCCCTGGAACCAGTGACCCTAAATTAGGGACGGGCGACTGCTTATAGCCCATTGAGTTGCTCACGGCGGTCGTTAAACCTCCAATCAAAAAAAAACACCATAAGTTGGTCAACGTGTCACATGACACTGAAGGAACATATTTCCAGGTACACTGTATTGAAAACTTAAAACGCATGATAAAGTTGCTCACACTATGTGTCTTGGGCTAGGAAGCACTGCCTCATCTTGCCTATTACCCGGACTTGTCTCCGACAGATTATCATTTGTTTCGTCGCTTGGATCACTTGCTGTCCGGAAAACAGTTCACGACAGACAACGAGGTTCAACGTGCAGTTGATGGCTTCTTTGAGTCCCTGTCGTTCAACGGGCAGCTGATGACTTCTTCGGGTCCTTGTCATTCAACGTGCAGTTGGTGACTTCTTCGGGTCCTTGTCGTTCAACGTGCAGTTGGTGACTTCTTCGGGTCCTTGTCGTTCAACGTGCAGTTGATGATTTCTCCGGGTCCTTGTCGTTCAACGTGCAGTTGATGACTTCTTCGGGTCCTTGTCGTTCAACGTGCAGTTGATGACTTCTTCGGGTCCTTGTCCTTCAACGTGCAGTTAATGACTTCTTCGGGTCCTTGTCGTTCAACGTGCAGTTGATGACTTCTTCGGGACCTTGTCGTTCAACGTGCAGTTGATGACTTCTTCGGAGCCTTGTCGTTCAACGTGCAGTTGATTTCTTCTTCGGGGCCTTGTCGTTCAACGTGCAGTTGATGACTTCTTCGGGTCCTTGTCGTTCAACGTGCAGTTGATGACTTCTTCGGGGCCTTGTCGTTCAAGGTGCAGTTAATGACTTCTTCTAAGCTTTGTCGTTCAACGTGCAGTCGATGACTTCTTCCCGTCCTTGTCGTTCAACGTGCAGTTGATGACTTCTTCGGAGCCTTGTCGTTCAACGTGCAGTTGATGACTTCTTCGGGTCCTTGTCGTTCAACGTGCACTTGATGACTTCTTCGGGTCCTTGTCGTTCAACGTGCAGTTGATGACATCTTCGGGGCCTTGTCGTTCAACGTGCAGTTGATGACATCTTCGGGGCCTTGTCGTTCAACGTGCAGTTGAGGACTTCTTCGGGTCCTTGTCGTTCAACGTGCAGCTGATGACTTCTTCGGGTCCTTGTCGTTCAACGTGCAGTTGATGACTTCTTCGGGGCCTTGTCGTTCAAGGTGCAGTTAATGACTTCTTCTAAGCTTTGTCGTTCAACGTGCAGTTGATGACTTCTTCTGGGCTTTGTCGTTCAAGGTGCAGTTGATGACTTCTTCCCGTCCTTGTCGTTCAACGTGCAGTTGATGATTTCTTCCCGTCCTTGTCGTTCAACGTGCAGTTGATGACTTCTTCCCGTCCTTGTCGTTCAACGTGCAGTTGATGACTTCTTCGGGTTCTTGTCGTTCAACGTGCAGTTGATGACTTCTTCGGGTCCTTGTCGTTCAACGTGCACTTGATGACTTCTTCGGGTCCTTGTCGTTCAACGTGCAGTTGATGACTTCTTCGGGTCCTTGTCGTTCAACGGGCAGTTGATGACTTCTTCGTGTCCTTGTCGTTCAAAGGGCAGTTGATGACTTCTTCGGGTCCTTGTCGTTCAACGGGCAGTTGATGACTTCTTCGGGTCCTTGTCGTTCAACGTGCAGCTGATGTTAAGTTAACTGTTACAAACGCAATTTGCAGAGAGGCCACTAAGAGGTCCAAGAATCGACGGTCGTCAGCACAGATAGCTGCAGTGGCTTGCTGCAATCTTCGCCGGAACACTTCGCTGCATCCCCCGGTGGATTTGAAAGTTGTCTGTATTAGGACATTACCGGTATTTCATTAAAAATTCAAAGCTAAGCATAAACTTATTTATTCATGTGCTATACCTTTTTTCAAGCAAAATGAAAATGATGCAATACGGACGATAGATAACTCCAAAGAAAGTTCGACTTTTCGAGGGGGAACCAGTAGAAGTGGTTATACAATTCATTTCTGAGCCTGATTTCCACGCGACTTGCCGGTACTGTAGGAACGCTTTCACCAGTAATTATTTGCAGCATGGCCACACAGTTTGTTGGTGCTATGGGTCAGGAAAAGAAGGAACTTCGACTTCTAAAGTGAATCAGTAATTACCTTTGAACCAGTAATTCTCTGCCGCATGGACATGTTGTATGGAAATTATTAATATAAACTTGCACCATATGGATCGTGTGGGAATTTTTAGTTAGAAAAGAGAAAACAAAGTCCTTTGCTACCAAAAACGTGGTTGATTACACGAGTCAGCTTGCGTGATAATAGGAAGCTTTTCAGTGGTTCTCAAGCAAATGTTGATAACGAATTGCTTATTTAGGAAATGTACGTCACTCCCTGTACTAAAAATGATTTGCAGACAGGACCGCGCTAAACTACAAGTAAACGGCGTTAATCCCTCTTCAAGCGCTCTTGTTGTGAAAAAGAATATCTCGTTTGACGTTGAAGCGGCATTCTAAGATGTTTTCATTCGAAAGGTTGAATGGACTAGCGGTGTCAACCACATACGTACGGGTCCATCGTTTTTAAACACAGGTTACTTTGATTAAGGGTAAAAACCAATTACGGAAATTTGGATGGATGCAGAGTTAATTGTAACCAGGGAATCGTAGGTTTAACAGGATTAAGCTATAAAAACCGCATCAGGTATGGTGAGTTTGAATCATCGCTCTCTTTCTTAGCGCTTACTTGTATACGGCCCCTTTTACCTCGATTCCGTGTAGCTGCGTAAGCAACGCAAATTCTCACATCTTATGCAAAAGTTTTTCTCGGTAGGAGGAAGAACGGCTGATGGTCAGGGGGCCGGTTAGCAGCAGTGAGATAAAGGCAATTAAAAGTAAACTCTCGCGCCTTCTGCAAATAGCTGAATAGGGGTGCAATAAAAAAAAACAAAAAAAAAAAAAAAACGGGGGTCACGCACTGGCCGAAGTGAGGAATGAACAAGAGCAGAATTCGGACCCAAGTTGAGAGTCAGAGAAAGATCGTTTGAAATGATTTTCTCCTCCGAGGTGAAAAAAACTTCGCATACGCATTCTCACTCTCTCTCTCTTCTCTCTTTTTCTCTCTCATTCTCTCTTTCTCTCGCTTTTTCTCTCCCTCTTCTATCACTCTCTCTCTCTCTCTCTCTCTCTCTCTCTCTCTCTCTCTCTCTCTCTCATATTGTTTAATTCACCCGCATTAATAGCAGAAAACATTTCACCATTGCGTTGAAAAAAGTCCCACCTGATGCATGAAAATCACTTAGCCGTAGACAGATGGAAATTTATTGTAACTATTGATAAAGAATGGATCTACCTAAACGACTGAAAAAAAAAAAGGTCGATTTACCTATTTATTATCTGAAAAGAGCAGGGAAAGACTTACAGACTTGGTTCCAAGTATCCAAAGAAAGTTACAGTAAATGATTCACGATTATTCCTGGTTTCAAGTACAATGGGAAATTAAAGTTATTAAAAGTTGAAAAGAATGTTAAAATCAATTCTACATATTACCAAAATAGTGTTTTAACTCCTATATTTAAAGAGGAAATACCATGCCTTTATCCACCGAACTTTCAAAGAGTAGAACTTCATCAGAATAAAGCTACCAGCCATACATCCATATCTACTTCTCTATTTCTTGAAAAAATGAAAAAAGAGACGTCTGTACCTTTTGGCTCATATTCTTTGAAAGTCCCCTGATGTGAACTATTATGCCTTCGGACTGCTAAAAGGAGCGCTTTCTAAACGCAGACCTAAAACAATGATTGGACTATGGAAAGCAGTGGAAGAGGAGTGGAATAAAATGCTACTACCAAATTTAAGAAATGCCCTGTTATCTTGGAAATCTAGATGTAGGTGCATAGTCCAGAGAAAAAACTATCAGATAGAACATCTAAGAAATTAATAATTTTATTTTAAGCATTAATTTTATTACTGGAAAATCGTTCTAAAAATGTGTGAACATTCTCTGTAACGGAACTGTATTTTTGACTGTGTCTGATTGTTCCTTTACAGTTGCTATTTGTAAATTACACCGCGTGAAACTTTTTTTGCTGTTGTTGTTGTTATGGTTCAGTGACGGCACCCCCGTAAACGGCCCCAAACCGTAAAGTCAAGAGTCAAATCTTTTTGCATCGCATGTAGTATACTACATTTCAAATATAATATTAGCATTTTTGTATGCTGGATTATTAATTTTGCTTATTTTTTTGCGATTTCTTTTTCCCTCTGCGTCTTTTCCTTATCGAGCCATTGTATCCTAAAATGTTGTCCGTGAAGTCCTTAAGCGCATTAACTTTTCTCTAAAGATCAAATCATACTACAGATCTTTTTGGTGCCATTTGTTCTGCTGTAGTAGCCATCTGATGGTTGTCTCTCCTTAACAGGTGACGTAAGCCTGTTTGCCTTTCCTTAAACAGAATTTGACTTTTTTGTTTGGTTTCACTTCCTCTTTCACCACGCGGTATTGCAATTTGTTTTACTGAATGCATTTCAATGTTGTTTTTATCTCAATGCATGACTTTGCAACTGTTTTCTTTTCTTAGCATACTTATCTGCTGACTTCTTAAAGATATTTCTATAAATTTATTCAAGCAAGATTTCCTAAGCAGATCCTAAGCAATCATTGGCATTAGTAAGATATTCACCTGGAGTTCTTAAAACTATCGGGAAAAGATATTATTTCTTACATTTACCATCTTAATTTTCGAAATAATGCGAAATAACTTACATCAAAGCGCCAAAACATCAAGGTTTGCTCATTCCGACTTCCTCGCAGACGAATAATCGTGACGTCACACAGTGACATCACCGTCCTAACATGTGAATCGTAGATCCGAATTAGGTTAATAGACACTAAGGTTTGCTCATCTCGCCTTCCTCGCAGACGAATAATCGTAACGTCACTAAGTGACATCACCGTCCTATCATGTGAATCGTAGATCCGAATAAGGTTAATAGACACTAAGGTTTGCTCATCCCGCCTTCCCCGCAGACGAATAATCGTGACGTCACAGAGTGACATCACCGTCCTATCATGTGAATCTTAGATCATAAGGTTAATAGACACTAAGGTTTGCTTATCCCGCCTTCCTCGCAGACGAATAATCGTGACGTCACTAAGTGACATCACCGTCCTAACATGTGAATCGTAGATCCGAATAAGGTTAATTGACACTAAGGTTTGCTCATCCCGCCTTCCTCGCAGACGAATAATCGTGACGTCACTTAGTGACATCACCGTCCTATCATGTGAATCGTAGATCCGAATAAGGTTAATAGACACTAAGGTTTGCTCATCCCGCCTTCCCCGCAGACGAATAATCGTGACGTCACAGAGTGACATCACCGTCCTATCATGTGAATCTTAGATCATAAGGTTAATAGACACTAAGGTTTGCTTATCCCGCCTTCCTCGCAGACGAATAATCGTGACGTCACTAAGTGACATCACCGTCCTATCATGTGAATCGTAGATCCGAATAAGGTTAATAGACACTAAGGTTTGCTCATCCCGCCTTCCCCGCAGACGAATAATCGTGACGTCACAGAGTGACATCACCGTCCTATCATGTGAATCTTAGATCATAAGGTTAATAGACACTAAGGTTTGCTTATCCCGCCTTCCTCGCAGACGAATAATCGTGACGTCACTAAGTGACATCACCGTCATATCATGTGAATCGTAGATCCGAATAAGGTTAATTGACACTAAGGTTTGCTCATCCCGTCTTCCTCGCAGACGAATAATCGTGACGTCACAGAGTGACATCACCGTCCTAACATGTGAATCGTAGATCCGAATAAGGTTAATAGACACTAAGGTTTGCTCATCCCGCCTTCCTCGCAGACGAATAATCGTGACGTCACTAAGTGACATCACCGTCCTATCATGTGAATCGTAGATCCGAATAAGGTTAATAGACACTAAGGTTTGCTCATCCCGCCTTCCTCGCAGACGAATAATCGTGACGTCACAGAGTGACATCACCGTCCTATCATGTGAATCGTAGTTCCGAATAAGGTTAATAGACACTAAGGTTTGCTCATCCCGCCTTCCTCGCAGACGAATAATCGTGACGTCACTAAGTGACATCACCGTCCTATCATGTGAATCGTAGATCCGAATAAGGTTAATAGACACTAAGGTTTGCTCATCCCGCCTTCCTCGTAGACGAATAATCGTGACGTCACAGAGTGACATCACCGTCCTAACATGTGAATCGTAGATCCGAACTGTATCTGTGGAGGAAGATGTCTTGTCAACAATTTTTGCAACTCAAACACAGAACAAAAGCTTATGCAAAAGTACATTTACATTAAATATGGAAGAAAATCGCAGTCGTGGAAATATTTTAGTAACGGATATTTCAAAAATACCTCCCGCACATTTTGTTACATACAGGGCGGAAAGAAGGTTATGCTTTTAACTCTTAATTTAGTTACAAGGTAAATTTTTGCTGTTTTTATATAAATTTAGAAGGGAAAACGCACAGCAGTACGTATTATTGTCATATAATAAATAATTTCTTTACGAGGAATTGGAAAAGCATCTTTGCAACATTTTTCAAATTTTTAAAATTAAAAATGGAAACATTACGCATTAAAAAATCTGGTAGGATTTATGAAGATTATTCCAGCTGGTTTAAGAATAATGATTCCGACACGCTGATATGGTGCACATACAAAGAAACGTGACGATTAAGTAGTCTTAAGGTGGCAATTTGGACAGTGAGGTCACAAAGCAATCACCGGAAGTGCAGGATGAGCATAACCTTGTCATCTACTAGCCTTGACTGAGACTAAGAAACTTTAGCTTACCCAGCAAACACAGTCTTGATGGTCCTGCACTATGTTGCCGCCGCCGAACCGTCAATAAAATGTTCGGGCGGCCAACAGAAGGGCCAGCAGTTCACGCCAGCAGCTGGCCAAAATTAGCACCCCCATCAGTTGTCATATGCCACAACATGGCCATCAGTTATCCATCACAGGCAGTAGCTACCACAAGTGGCCCTTCAGCGGCCCTGCAAGCACATGCCATAAATGATGGCTAGCCTAATGTGGTCCGCTCGTTTCCCGGCAGTGTCAGCCGGTAATCACGTGAAGTAACCGATGGCTTGCCGAATCTTGTCATCCAATTTCCCAGTAGTAGCCTTAAAAAAAGTTAAGGATTACCGCAGTTTCCCAAAGCTACAACTTTTTTTTCCCCTTACGGAACTTCTGAATTATGGCACTGCGCTGGCGAATTTTTTTTAACAGACAGTAAAAATGTCCGTCTGGATCTGAGTTGAAAGAAACCAGGGCTGTCGGAGTGGGAGGCGAGCTCTCTGCCGACAGGACTGATTTACCAAGCACGCGCGTCTGCTTGAAGCTGAGTCTCTTTCCTGCGGAATGTGTAATCGAATGGTTCTCTTTCATTTTATGAACGGGTAATATATTTATCCGTTCATGTCACATCCTGTTACATTTTTATTAACGTTGTATCTTTCCTTTCCGTTGTCCGAAGCTACATTTGTTTTAAAGAGGAAAGATATTTTATTTTACTTCTCGGTATTTTTAGAAGCGAATTCCTCCAACCTTGTGTATTCAACCCATCGATGAGTACATTATATCCACATAGCGTTGCCTTTTTTTTTCTTTCAAATAATATTTTGTATGCGTAAAATTCTTTTTTTTTTTTTTTCCGACAAACGTTTTTTAAATGTTTTTCCAGGACTGTTGTTTTAAGCGGTTTCAAATTATTTCTTTTTATTTATGGGAATGGAGTGGATGTATTTCACGGCTGTAATCTAGTTCTTCATGGCTTAATCTAATATATTCGTCGACGTGGCATTTCATTAGGAAATTAATTCTCTTCTCTACATATGTTTTTTTTTCTTAACATCCAGTAAAATAACACGATGGCGATAGCGTCGTCTTCAGTTAGCTGGTACCACGAGAGACACAGCACGTGTTGCTTCTGCGCATGCGCAGTTCCGTTACTTCCACCTGGTGTTGGGGTTTCATCGGTTGACAGCTACGGGCCATTAGTGGCACTTGTTTGGTGGCCCGCAATTCACGGCGATGCTGCAGGGCCTTCAATGGCTGACAACTGATGGCGCTGCCACCAACGGAATGCTACCGGCCGTGAGAGGCAGATTTCAGCCAGCAGTGACCCATCACTGCCAGCTGGTGGCCAGCAGTTTTCCAACACTTATGTTTTTGATGGGTATGAATCCGAAACATCCTTCACTGTCCTGGATGGTGTAACAGTTTGCATAATGGAAAGGAAATCGGGAGATGCGGGTTTGATTCCCGCTCCAGGGAGATGAAATTTTCAAGTTTTCTGAGAGGTGTTAGATGGATGACTAGTAAATGTTACTAGCAAATTCAGAATTTATAATCTGTTTGCTTTGAATATTCTATTGATTTCCCATATGAAGATATTTCTTCCTTCATTGATGTTAGGAGTTCATTTGCATATTAACCACGTTCGCTAGCAGCACGTTTCAGTGACTGCTTCATCCCAACTACTGGAAGTTGCAGAGAGCTTGGTGTTTGAATTTCTCTCTCCATTGCCTATATCTCCAATGTTTCAGATCACAAAAACCGATACAAAGCGAATCCTCGAAGAAATAAATTCTTCACAAATACATGTACATACCTACACTCGGGGCAAGGCTAACCTGACTATGGAGCTTAAATTACGGAGTGTGTACTTCCACTGCGTAATATATTAGGGGTATGCAAAAGTTTCCGCCGCCCTCGCTAGCGGGCGCTGTAGGGGTCTAACCGGCCGGCGACCTGTGCTGTCAGTTCGTACATGAAGCCAAGCATGGCGGTCGATAAAGTTCATTTGTGGCACTGTTTGTTGTTCATGTTTAATTTAGTGAAAAGTTCGAGTGAAGCATACTGTTCAATATGTCAGGCGTATGGCGAAACAGTTATGGGTGAGCGGACGTGTCAAAAATAGTTTGCCAGGTTTAAGAAAGGTG
The DNA here is from genome assembly GCA_039090855.1 of Macrothele yani. Taxonomy (NCBI): domain Eukaryota; kingdom Metazoa; phylum Arthropoda; class Arachnida; order Araneae; family Macrothelidae; genus Macrothele; species Macrothele yani. The sequence goes on along the minus strand of CM077000.1, from coordinate 15,555,304 downwards.
ATCTAAGCTTGGAAGACAAGCCATGTGCAGGTAGACCATAGGAACTCGCAGACGTGGAGCTGGAGTCGCTGGTGCAAGAGGATGCCACACAATCGACCACGCAACTGGCGAAATATTTGAAAGTGGCTCAATCGACGGTGGTACAGCGTCTACAGGCCTCAGGGAAGATCCAGAAGATTGGTAAGTACGTTCCACATACTTCAACGGAGAGTAATATTGGTCAATGATTGGGCATCTGCATGTCGTTGTTGGAGAAGCTTCAAGAAAAGAATTTCTTGTGGAAGGTTGTCACGGGGATGAAAAATGGGTCTATTGCGACAACCCACGCAAGCTATCCTGGGTCGACCCAGGCCAGCCATCAACTTCCACTGCAAAGCAGGATATCCACGGGGGAAATGCGCTGTTGTGTGTGTGGTGGGATATTCGCGGAATGCTGTTCTTCGAACTGCTGAAACCGGGCGAAACAATCACTGCACAACGATATAGCGATCAGTTGATGAAACCGAACGCCGCAATTGAGGGAAAACGCCCATGGACAGGTAAAGAACGCCGCCCAGTCATCCTGTTACACGATAATGCCAGACCACATGTCGGTGCCACCACGAAATCAACCCTTGAAGAGTTACACTGGGAGGTTTTACCGCACTCGGCTTACTTCACGTACGCGCATTTCACAAGTGAATGTAAGGAATTGCGATTAATGCCATTTACGCCACGCGATTGGTTCAGAGCTACTTTGGAGTTTGCGAGTAGGCGGGGCCTATGAGGAGAGTCACGTAACAGGAACACTGTTTTTTATCGGGGGAAGTTCTTCTTGCTAAGAAATTCACTGTGAGGTTATTTAACGTATGTGACAAATGATCATATCGAATAATACGGTAAAGTAATTTTGTGCACGATATCATAAGGAATACCTGCAGTTTCTTAGATGAATACAAGTCGAAATCTATCTTAATATTAAAACTGAGTACGACTTCAATAAATAGCTAGTTGAATACCATACTCCGTATCGGCCAATAGATGGCAGCACGTCAACCCTAGTACCCACCACGATTCGTGCTGTTGTGACAGTGTGTATTTAAGGATACTAAAAAGTACTCAATTAAAGGTCCTTTCTATTACCCTTAAAAGGACCTTTAACAATGAAAAGTATGTCTCCACACCGAAATGTTTATTCTGACGATCAAGTTTTTTTCTCGTGAATGCGAAGAGGTCTAGATAGAAAAAAAATCAGATAAAGTGATTTTGTATTAGCAAAGGACTACCTAATGACACCAAGTAAGACCTCAAAATAGTGTTCTGTTGAAATAAGACAGTTCCGTTGGAATAAATACTCGAGAATGTTGTTTGCCATATATTGTGTCTGATAAAATAGTAAGAGATCTGTCATACATATATTTTTCTAATATTTAGGAAATTCCTCATATTTTTGTCCCTCCAAACTCCATCAAAAATGCTTTCAATTCCACAATGTTACCCCCTTCTCCCCGAAAATTAGAAAAAACCCGAAAAAAAAACCCCGTTAAACAACTCATGAGTTCTCCATGCGAAACACATCAGTACTAATCCTGATCTAAAGGGGGAGTGAGCGCTGATGTGCTGACATCTCTCGGCTCTGTGAGAACTATATAGAATGAAGGTACTTCGGAAGATAAATCATAAGTCCGTGAAGTCATGTTGATATAAAAACTCAAAAGTTCCTCTACCAATAAAGTACACTCTCTATTTACCTCCTGTCGCATTCCGACTGTACGGGTAAAACAACTGAAGGTAACCATTGTCGCAAAGAAAACACCCCAACATTAAAATGGCTTATGGCGAGTATAGCAATGCCTGCATGTCTCCGTCACATGACTCTCCTCATATGCCACGCCTACTCGCAAAAAGTAGCTCTGAACCAATTGCGTGGCGGAAATGGCATTAATCGCAATTCCGTACATTCACTTGTGAAATACGCTCCCCGGACTTTGCACCCGCAGACTTTCATCTGTTATGGTGCAAATATCCACCTATCTCCTACGTTGTCTTCTTTTGGGTCTTTCCTTGTCCCTTAGAATCCTGTCTGCAAGATCACGCATAAGTTTCCGTATTTGTGGACCAATAAAAATGCCTTGTTTAATTTCGACTTCAGATATTTTGGGGAACTTGTTCTTTAGAAAACGAAAGGCTTCTCCATTTTTATTCAGTTCCTTCACAATTTTTTTATCAAACCCAGTTTGATGTGAAGCGATAGTAAGTACACGTTCTGAGGACTTACTAAAGGCTCAGCAACAACAGTTTTTAACATGGAATTAAAGACTCTCTTTCAGGCCAGGTCTTTTTAATGCAATGAGAATTTCTGTCCCTACTGTTCCACTCACAGAGGAAGCAGCAGTATTTTGCGTATCCAAGTTGTAGACCAAGGAGTAAAGCTATCACTTTAAGATCGGCACAAATATTCCGTGAGTGTTTTTTTGTTTAATACTATACTTTGAAGCAACAGTTTCATATTTGATATGTTTCTTTCAAGTATGCAGCATATGCAACAGGTGCTGACGGATACATGTTTCCGTTTTGAAGAAGGACAGCTTTTAAGCTTTTTTTAAGGAATCTGTAAAAAGTGTCCATTCTTCAGGTTTGTGTTGCTGTCCCAAGCCCTCCAACAATAAGTTATTGCAGTACACAAGATCACCACTCTTCGAAAATAAGTGTTCAAACTCTTGCTATCATCGACGAAAACTACATACTTTTGTACTTGGTTGTAAATGATTCCATCCCTTCAATCTTGAAGCCAATATTTCGGCCTGACGTTTTGCCAAATGAAGACCACGAACCAGATCATTTAATTCTTCCTGGCTTATAAGGTGAGGCACAGAAACTTCCGAGAAATCAGGGTCTTGTTGTACTTCAATGTCTTCTTCGCTGTGAGGATTTATTTCATCAGTGTCATTATTATCTAAACTCCATGACTGTGGAGGTACAGGAAGATCTGGACAATGAGGAACAGTTCTTATGGCCGAAGGAATACTGGGATACTGAATCGCATCTTTGGTCTTAGCTGTAATTCTAGATATCTTAGTTATGCAGAAGTAGCAGTCTGTTGAGTGGTCTTTCGGTTCTCTCCAAACCATTGGTGCCGCAAATGGCGTTTGACGTGATCCCTTCAACCAGCCAGTCAACAAAGTTGCACATGAATTACAACAAATACTGGCACAAATGTTTCAACTCAAACTGTTCGAAACCAACTCCACAGTGTTGGTCTGTATGCTCAACTACCTATGGATGTGTTTCTTTAACTGCACGCCACCGTGCTGCCCGCAGACTTTGAGCACAGGACCATGTCGATTGGAGAAGAAATGGATGGAGTAATGTTCCGTTCTCAGATGAGTCGCGCTTTACCGTACATCCTGGCAATAGGCGACTCATAATTTGGAGGAACGAGGTACTCTATTTGTGCAAGAAAGTGTTCGATTTGGAGGAGACGGAGTGATGGTGTGGGCCGGTATCTCTATCAATGGTCAAACCGACGTGTACATCATCAGAAATGGAACACTTAGTGGTCAGCGGTATAGGGATGAGATCTTCAAACCCTTAGTCGTCCTTTATGCTGCAGCAATAGCAGATGAATTCATTTTCATGGACGATAATTGCAGGTCACATCGCGCTCGATGTGTGGACGACTTCCTGTTTGACGAGGGAATCATTTGAATGGACTGGCCAGCATGTTCCCCAGACATGAACCCCATCGAGTATATCTGGGATGTTCTGGGGAGAAGGGTTGCTGCTCGATTAACCCTTCCACAAACAGTCCAGCAATTGGGAAGTGCTAGTGGGATGGAATTCCCCAATCCCTCATTAATACTCTTATCGACTCCATGCCTCACCGGTGTGCAACATTGCTTTCTGCCAGGGGAAACCATGCCCCCTATTAAATCCAATTTTCTGGCAAAAACTTACCCTTATTCTCCTTATTATGATATGATTATAAATTGCATTTTTACGTTCGTCTCCTCAACAATTATTAAATTTGAATTACTAATTGAGGAGCGCGCAAGCAAAACTAAACATGTCACAAAAATGTGAATTATCAAGTATATGATAAAGGATGATGGTCTGATTCCGTTTCTGTATCATAAGCCGACCCAAACCAAACAACTCCTACACATTTTGTAGGCAAAAAATGCGCGATTCAAGCAAAAACGAACATGTCCCAGTTGCAGGCTCAAGCAAAATCAAACATGTCGAGTGAACCAATCAGAGCTCCAAAATTCGGTCACGTGACGAAGCCGATAAGAGTGACGCAGTGGCATTCACGTTTTCAGACAGTCGACGTGTACTGTTCAAACGTGGTGATTATTTTCGTGCGTTTTGTCCTAGTTTTAGAGATATGGAAGAGGTCCGTGATGGTTTAGTGATAGTGAAGGAAGGTTCGGAAAAGGAGCAAAAGAGAAAGTGTGAAAGAAAAAGCAAAGAAAGAACGCTATGGTGCACCAGATGGTTCCATAGTTTTCATGGGTTGCAAACATCAGAACACTCAGTTCTTGTGCTATAAAATTCGTCCATGTCATGCATTATTCGTCCATGTGAACATCAGGAACAATGTGACTGCCTGGAGGACGACTGTGGTCTACATGTTTGGATTTTATTAATGTACTTGTTTTCTAATTTTCATAAAAATCCGTTCTTCTCAGTCAAGCATTTTTTTATACCACCTATTATTATTTTTGTTGATTTGTAATAAATTGAGCAAAATAAAGACATACCAACATGTGACGGCAACTTTGGTAAATAATGAACAAAAATTATAAAAAAAAAAAAATAAATAAAAAAACATCAACTGAAAAGTGAAAATGCTTCTCTTTCTCCATCAGCTTTTTCTTTCAAACCTTGAGATTTTTGTTAGAGAATAGGTATTCTGTTAAAGGCAGGTTGATTATTGAACAGATAGGTAGATTAAATTCAGAATATGTTCAAGCGAAATCCAGGAGATCTGATCAAACACAAACATGTCACTAGAAGCCCGAACAAAACCAAACATGTCAACAACAAAAAGTTTAATATTTGGATTTTAAAATATTTTTGATCTGAATCACATCCATAGACGTGTTTAGAGCATCAAAAGGAAAGTGGCTGATAGTTGAACAGTACGAAATTCATTGCGCATAACTCAATGAACGTTTTTTCTGCCTACTGCAAATCTAGATGGGATGTACATGTTAGGTTTTGCTTGAGCGCTCCTCAATTGTTTCGGACATAATTTTCTTCTCACATATGTCTGTAGTTCCTATTCTCACCTCCGAAGTTTTCCGTCACTCACACTTTTAATACGATATCCCCTCAGAGGCGACTCAAGATCTTTTGAGGCTCTAGGCGCTAAAAGATTGATGGGGCCCCCTACCCTTCTTATCACCTCAGAAATTTATACTCGTCAGATTAACAAAAAAAGTAAAATCAAGAAAAAAGTTATTACGCTTTTTAAAATGTCATTCTATCTTCCTATTATTATTAGAACGTTTTGTAAGAAAGAGTGCTAGTGATTTCCACTCTGTCTGTCCGAGCGCTTCAATTTTTTTGTTTTTAGAGATATTTCAAAACTTGCTTTTGTGGCTAATAGGAAATCAAAGGATTTTTTTTTATATATGTAGAGGATTTTAGGAAGGGAGTGTCTGACCCCAGGTCTTAAACAAACCTTAGAAATAGGAAGCTAGGAGATTTGGGCTAGAGTGCCCGATAGGAAAGTGACACGGAAGCGAAGTAGAAAGGGGGAAGAAGACACCCTTATTTATTACCGGGGGGGCAGTACCCGGGGCCCGACAGCTTAACGTGCCCATCCGACGCACGGCGGATATTTAGTGGATCGAGCGTTCGTACTGCCTGGAATTTCCGTTGCAGTCACGAATGTTGCCCACTAGGCCACCCGCGGCCCTATAAAATGATATTTAGTTTGGCACTTTAAATATCCCATATGCTTCATGAATTTACCGGTGAGGACTGTCAAAGTTGAAATTTAAAAAAAAAATAAAGTTCTATTGTGAAGAAACTATTCAACTTAAAGGAAAAATTATTTTGAGCCTCTCATTTTAGGCTTAAGTGTTGATCCTTTTCAAATAAATTTTCCAATTAGTTCGTTAATTTCTTGATAGAGCTGCTAAATCCAACCAAATTGGTTTTCGCAGATTTTTGAAAAAATATTTTTGCGAATGATAATAGGACATAAACATTCATTAAATTTTTTTCATTTTGAATTTTACTATTCGCTCATAAATTTTCTGCTAGAAGTTTTCAAAGTGGAAATTTGTAAATTTTAGCTTTACGCTACGAAGAGACCATTTCAATTATAGCAAAAGTTCTTTTTGAGTTTGATACGTTTGGCAAAACTGATCACCTTAGCGCCTTTTCAGTTGCAAGTTACTTGGCCAATTTAACGCTAAGGGCACTGAAAATTAAGTTCCTCTAAAAAGTGCATGGCGTATGAATTCTCATAAAATTAGAATGCAATTCAATTACAAAACATACTCTTTCCATTGCTTCACTTTTTGGAAAAGCATCTTGTTTTTAGATTATGAGAAAATTAGTAGGAAATGAGCATGGAATCAAGGAAAAGAAAAAAATTTATACTTAAAGACGTTGGAAACCGGAAAAGTCATCCACATTAAAAAATCCAGAAAAATGTAATTTGCGCACGGTACTTCACTTGAAAAAGGGTAGATGACTTTTCGTGGAGGAGTTTTCCTGTGGCAAACAGTTACCTAAATTGAAGAGATAAAGTCGTCCATGGTATTGATAAATGTATGGAATAAGAAAGTTGGACAGTAAGAATTTCATCAGTTAGTGCAGCAAAGTGAGAATGTGTTTCTTGAAAACATTTTTTCTTACTATTTTGCATCGAAAAATTGAAAAGGTTTGCATTTCTTTTTATTCTGTCAAAAAGATGCGTGAGATTTTTTTATACCTGCATTGGAGATGGAAAGGTTCCAACACAGATGTTTTCCGTTAGCTGGAAGTAGCATGAAAGTAATTATATAACAGCAAGCTAGTTAAGTGCGTTTTCGACAATGAAAAGTGTGAGAAACGTGAATCATTCCTTCACCTACCGCTAAGCGGAAGGCTGAATTATTTTAACTGTTCCTTCCAAAACAAGTTGTAACGTATACTCTCGATTCACTTTCCTTTTGATTTTTACCATCTCTGGTTATTTTATTTTCCTATGTAAATTATCTTCTTACTGAACGAGATGTTATTTCTCCCGCTGAATGAGATCTGGCAATGAGAGTAAGTCATGACGTGGTGGTAGCCAGTATAAATAGGCGCGTTCAACGATACCAGAGAGAGCTTTTTGTTGATGTGCGTAGAGAGAGCTTTTTGTTGATGTGCGTAGAGAGAGCTTTTTGTTGATGTGCGTAGGGAGAGCTGTTGTTTATGTGCGTAGAGAGAGCTTTTGTTGATGTGCGTAGAGAGAGCTTTTTGTTGATGTGCGTAGGAGAGAGCTTTTTGTTGATGTGCGTAGAGAGAGCTTTTTGTTGATGTGCGTAGGGAGAGCTGTTGTTGATGTGCGTAGAGAGAGCTTTTTGTTGATGTGCGTAGGGAGAGCTGTTGTTTATGTGCGTAGAGAGAGCTTTTGTTGATGTGCGTAGAGAGAGCTTTTTGTTGATGTGCGTAGAGAGAGCTTTTTGTTGATGTGCGTAGAGAGAGCTTTTTGTTGATGTGCGTAGAGAGAGCTTTTGTTGATGTGCGTAGGGAGAGCTTTTTGTTGATGTGCGTAGAGAAAGCTTTTTGTTGATGTGCGTAGAGAGAGCTTTTTGTTGATGTGCGTAGGGAGAGCTGTTGTTTATGTGCGTAGAGAGAGCTTTTTGTTGATGTGCGTAGAGAGAGCTTTTTGTTGATGTGCGTAGGGAGAGCTGTTGTTTATGTGCGTAGAGAGAGCTTTTTGTTGATGTGCGTAGAGAGAGCTTTTTGTTGATGTGCGTAGAGAGAGCTTTTTGTTGATGTGCGTAGAGAGAGCTTTTTGTTGATGTGCGTAGAGAGAGCTTTTTGTTGATGTGCGTAGAGAGAGCTTTTTGTTGATGTGCGTAGAGAGAGCTTTTTGTTGATGTGCGTAGGGAGAGCTTTTTGTTGATGTGCGTACAGAGAGCTTTTTGTTGATGTGCGTAGAGAGAGCTTTTTGTTGATGTGCGTACAGAGAGCTTTTTGTTGATGTGCGTAGAGGGAGCTTTTTGTTGATGTGCGTAGAGAAAGCTTTTTGTTGATGTGCGTAGAGAGAGCTTTTTGTTGATGTGCGTAGAGAGAGCTTTTTGTTGATGTGCGTAGAGAGAGCTGTTGTTTATGTGCAAGAGAGCTTTTTGTTGATGTGCGTAGAGAGAGCTGTTGTTTATGTGCGAGAGAGCTTTTTGTTGATGTGCGTAGGGAGAGCTTCGTTTATGTGAGTAGAGCTACGTTATTTTGTGCCAAGAGCTTCTTTCTATGTGATTAGGTTTTTCTTCATTATTGTGATGCGATTAATGTGACTAGTGTGTGTGTGTTGGATGATTCCAGAAGTTGTCCTAATAAAAGCTTTTTAAGTAAGTACGTTTTTCTCAGTTCATAGTACTGTCAGACCTCTGTCTGGCTGTTAGGTTTATTTCATTAGTTGTTATTATTAACAACCAGCATTAAGACTTTATTCATCTTAATTACTACTACAACATTACTAGCAGTTAAAAGCTTGTTCATTATTATTACTACACTACTAGCAGGCAAGTTTATTCATGATATAATTAACAAACAACAAGCTTAGTAGAAAAAGTTGTATTCATTATAATTTAGAAGCAATTGTATTCATTATAAAGTACATCGATAAGAACTCGAAAATTTGGAGTGTCAACAAAGCAAGAAAAAATATATGTTTTACTAATATGGGAAAGCAAAATATCAATTGATAATACAAACAAAGTGATAGCTTTAAGGGTTGATTTGTTTCGGTCCGTAAAAACCAAAACATAACTGGTAATCCAATTATAGGTTTTCGGGGCCTCTCACGCCCTGGTGCCACCTTCTATGCTACCTGGGCGCCGACCGCTCCATGGTTTGCGGTTGATTCTGGACTGCTACACCTATCAGTACCCTAGGACATTCTACACCTCCTTTGCTGAGTTCCGTGGCACCCTGGTGCCCCTCCTCCACTCTACGACTCGTGCAATCCACGCTACCGTTGAATTGTGAATGCTAATGCCATCTCAGTGTATTTTCATGCTTACTCGTGTACATTACTTACTTTCACCCCGCCTGTATTATGTTGCTTTGGTGCCCTCGTTAAATAACTTGCACAATTGTGCACGCTGTGTTTTTATCTCATGTTTGTAATGTTTTACCTTCACGGCGGTGTTTGTGCTGTTCTTTTTCTAATTGTGTACTATTGTTTCGCCTGTGTTATCCTGTAAATCATGCCCAGCCAATGTCATGTGACACGATGTGTTTCTCTCTGTCACTTCTGCAATTTTTTATTCAATAAGTTTTGCTTTCAGCATTTGTTATTCATCCCCATTGTCATTGCAGTGTATATCATCATCATCATCATCATTGTCAACCATTATCAATCCACTCCTGGACGAAGGTCTCCCCAAGTTTCCTCCACAACGGTCTGTCTTGTGCCAGTCTCCTCCATGTCACTCCCGCATACTTCCGAATTTCATCCACCCATCTTCCATGTGGTCTTCTTCTGGGTCTTTTCCTGTCCCTTGGAATCCAATCTAAAATTTCGGCTGTCCATCGATGGTCTGTCCTTCTGGCAGTATGTCCAGCCCATTGCCATTTCAGGGATTTAACTCTGATCATGATGTCTTCCACTCTTGTCATTTTCCGGATCCACGTGTTCCTCTTCTTATCTCTCCTGGTTACACCAAGCATGCACCTCTCCATGCTACTTTGAGTTGTCTGCAGCCTTTGTATGTCTCTTTTAGCTAAGGTCCACGTCTCTGCACCATACGTAAGCGCTGGAAGGATGCATTGATCAAACACTTTTCTTTTAAGACACAATGGCATATTGCTCTTGAAAATTATGCTGTTTCTTCCAAAAGCTCTCCAGGCAAGTTTTGTACGCCGATTAATTTCTTCACCAATGTGACCCTCACTTGATATCTGCTGTCCAAGATAAACGTACGTGTCTGTTATCTCCAGCTTTTCTCCATCAATCGATAAATCTTCATTTCTTGTAAAAGCATTGAACATCACTTTTGTCTTCCTTTTGTCTTCTGAAAGTTCATTTTTAATCCCACTTCTTTACTCTTGTCAGCAAGTTCCTGGATCATACTCTGCAGCTCTGATGGGGTAGTTGCAAAAATGACTATGTCATCAGCAAAACGAAATTGGGTTAGATAATCTCCATTAATCTTTATCCCTTTGTTTTCCCAGTTCAGTGATTGAAAGACATTTTCCAATGTGGCATTAAAGAGCTTCGGAGATATGGTGTCACCTTGTCTCGCTCCTTTTCCAATTTTTATGTGTGTTGTATTACCATCATGTTTTAACAGTTTTGTATTATTTCCCAGTGAGACGCCTAATACTGTACGCCTCCCTCTTATGTTTTCTTATGATAAATATTAATAAAGCGATTTTGAAACCTAGGCGCGCGCGTAGTCGGAAATCCGCCCCTGTATCCCCTAATTGTTTTGAGCAGTGTATATAGGAAGCAATCGTGTAATTTTCATCGGGCGCTAGTGATTTTTTTTTTTTTTTTCAACTCTTGCGAGATTTCTTTTCATCTTTTTTTCGCTGACGCGAATCATCTTTACTTTTCTCCCGTGATTAACAACAGCATGAGCACACTTTCAAGAAGGATAGCACACTTTCAAGAAGGATAGCACACTTTCAAGAAGGATAGTCACTTTGAGGTGCGTACCGCCTTTCCGTACAACGCGAACGCATTCAAGTTTTTCAGCGACGTGTATCGTCGACCCTTTCATCAAATTCTCCAAAGACCCAAGACACTTAAAATTGCTTCGGAGGAATTCAGTGGATGTCCAAACTGAAAAGAAAACATGTTATTTAAGAAGAGCACTGCTTCCTCACAAAAAGCTAATTTATCTTCCTTTGTTAGTCCCATGGGCTGCACAGTCATCCTTTTAATCGCCAATAAGGGCTATCGCTTAACGCGTTCCTTCGTTACTTACTAATTGAAAGCGGAAACTTCTCCAGAATACGGGGGATGAAGAAGTGGTGAGGATTTTGGGGGGGATGAGGTGCTGATAGAAAGAAGGCTTCGGTTATGGTGCATAAACTCGCAGGTAGTTACGAAGACTCCATTCTGGGAGCAATGATAGTGAAATGATACTAGACGAGTGAGAAAGGCTTTCCTTGATGGAGTTCTAATGAGGCAACGATGGGGGAGGGGGTGGGGTGGATGAACAACATTCCTCTCTTTCTGTCTCTCTCTCGCGCAGGAAGTGGGCGGAGCTAGTTTTCAGACGATTGCTGAAAAACAAAATTAGTCCTTCGAGGACGCCGGTCTTCTCACGGAAGAATGGTAATTCAAGAACGAGCGAGGAAACACTACTGTATCAATTAAAGAACACAATCGACTCCAGACAAAGTACTGGAGGTTATTTCAGTCAACCGGAGTAAACTGAAATATGGAATGAATCCATTCCCGGTACGCTACACATTGAAAACGCTACACTCCGGTAAGAGACCCAGAACTGTGGCACGATTCTGCTTCCTTTTTTGTTTGGTTTCGTGGTTGAACGACCAGCACGAGCAACCTCAGCCGTCCGTCCTTATTTCGGGGCCACCGGTTCCAGGGAAGGAAGATATCCAGAGCCGTAAGAAAAGCACACTAAAGATCATAATGGCATATCGCTAAATACGTTGCCAAGGGAAGTATGAGGGTGGGTTTCAGTCAGTGTTGCCAGAAATTTTTGCCTGAAATCAGTACAAAAAAAATTTTTTTTTTGCCTGAAATAAGTTTTAAAAAATGAAAGAAATTTTTGCCTGAAATCAGTAGAAAAAGAGAAATTTTTGTTTGAAATCAGTATTAAAAAAATAATTTTTTGTCTGAAAGTAAAAAAAAATTTTTTTGACTGAAATCAGTACAAAAAGAGAATAAAATTTCTGCCTGAAATCAGTAAAAAAAAATTTTGTGCCTGCAATCAGTATTAAAAAAAATTGTGTGCGACTGTTTCCAGGAACACGACATTTTAGCATTCCTAGGTTCTTGAGACCTCCTCCTTTCTAACCTTTTCCCTACAATAATTTTTATTCTTCTTTCTATCGCAGCCTTTTCTAAAAGAGCCCAAATGCTCTGAAAGGTATTTGGGCTCTTTTAGAAAAGGCTGCGATAGAAAGAAGAATAAAAATTATTGTAGGGAAAAGGTTAGAAAGGAGGAGGTCTCAAGAACCTAGGAATGCTAAAATGTCGTGTTCCTGGAAACAGTCACGCACAATTTTTTTTAATTGCAATCAGTAAAAAAAAACAAAAACAAATTTTTGTCTGAAATCAGTAAAAGAAATTTTTGTCTGAAATCAATAAAAGAAATTTTTGTCTGAAATCAATAAAAGAAATTTTTGTGCCTGCAATCAATAAAAAAAAGCAAATTTTTGCCAGAAATCAGCTTTAAAAAATGAAAGAAATTTTAGCCGGAAATCAGTAAAAAAAAATTTGTGCCTCTAATCAGTAAAAAAAAAAGACATTTTTGCCTGAAATCAGCAAACAAAATATAAAATTTTCTGCCTTATATCAGTATAAAAAAATAAATTTTTGCCTGCAATCAGTAAAAAAAAATTGCCTGAAATCAGTAAAAAAAAAAAAAGAAACAAATTTTTGCCTGAAATCTACTAAAAAAATCAGTAGAAATCAGTAGATCTACTTTTTTGTTTGATATACACACTCGTATCAGAATAATATGACCATCTACCTAATAATAAGAATACCCACCCTTGGTCCGCGGAGAGACGGCGTGGCATGGACGCAATGAGGCCCTTGAAAGTTGCCCGAGGCACACGTGCCCATTCGGACTGCAGCACAACACGGAGGTCCCGGAGATGACGTGGTTGTGGATCGGCACGTCGAATCCGTCGACACAAACAGTCCCACAAGTGCTCTATGAGATTGAGGTCGGGTGATATCGCCGGCCAAGGGAGAACGAAGACATCGCTGTCGTGTTCCTGGAAACAGTCACGCACCTCCTGAGCGATATGGCAGGGCTCACTGTACTTTTAGTAGACACCATCACTACCAGGGTAAACGTCCAAAATGAAGAGATGCATGTGGCCAGCGAGGATGGACAGGTGGCCATTGGCGTTCAGGGACCCATCCAGTAATACCAGCTTTCACAGGTCATACAAGGAAAACATCCCCCAGACATGCGCACTGCCACCGCCGGCCTGTACTTGACAGACAAGTGTGACCTGGTGTTGGTTCTCGTGTGTCTGACCGCTACCGCCCGTCACTTCTGTGGAGTAGAAACCTCCCATCATTTTCCTGATCCATGAATTTGTTACGAGGGTTGAGGAGATTTTACAAGATATTAGAATTTATTCTTTTCAAAGTAAACAATATTTAGTGGTAAGTCCTTTTCAGTCAGCATGGGAATGTTTCAAGAGTCTATCTACGGCAGAAAGAGCAGTTAGCAAGAGTTGTGAAACAGTGTTCCAAGGCAATCGTTCGTTGTATTGAAGAGCCTATCGCCGCCCCGGTGGCGCAGTGGTCTAAGGCGTTGGCCTCTGATCATTCGTCCGTAAGGGGTCCGGGTTCGAATCCCGGTCAGGCATGGTGTTGTGTTTGTCTTACGGCACTGGCTCTCTCCCTTCCCTGGAACCAGTGACCCTAAATTAGGGACGGGCGACTGCTTATAGCCCATTGAGTTGCTCACGGTGGTCGTTAAACCTCCAATCAAAAAAAAAAAAAAAAAAAAGAGCCTATCTTCTGCAGAAAAGGTAATTAGCAAGAATTGTAAGGCAGTGTTTCCCAAGCAATCGTTTTTTTTTTTTTTTTTTTTTTTTTTTTCATTGAAGAGGATATTTACGGTAGCGAGAGTAATTAGCAAAAGTTGTAAAACAGTATTCCCAGGAAATCGTTCTTTGTATTGAAAAGCCTATTATGGCGGCAAGAGTTGTAAAACAGTATTCCCAGGCAATCCTTTTTCGTATTAAAGAGCCTATCTACGGCGCCAAGGGTAAATACCAAGAACTGTAAAACAATGTTCCCAGGCAATCGGTCTTTGTATTGAAGAGCCTATCTACGGTAGCAAGGGTGGTTAGCAAGAATTGTAAAACAGTGGTTCCCGGACAATAGTTTTTTGTATTGAAGAGCCTATTTGTGGTAGCAAGAGTAATTCCCAAGAATTGTAAAACAATGTTCCCAGGCAATCGTTCATTGTATTGAAGAGCCTGTCTACGGTAGCAAGGGTGGTTAGCAAGAATTGTAAAACAGTGGTTCCCGGACAATAGTTTTTTGTAATGAAGAGCCTATTTGTGGTAGCAAGTAATAGTAATTCCCAAGAATGTAGTAAGAGTAATTCCCAAGAATTGTAAACAAATGTTCCCAGGCAATCGTACTTTGTATTGGAGAGCCTACCTACGGTAGCAAGGGTAATTAGCAAGAGTTGTAAAATAGTGTTCCCAGGCAATCCTTTTTCGTATTAAAGAGCCTATCTACGGCGCCAAGGGTAAATACCAAGAATTGTAAAACAATGTTCCCAGGCAATCGTTCTTTGCATTGAAGAGCCTATCTACGGTAGCAAGGGTGGTTAGCAAGAATTGCAAAACAGTGGTTCCCGGACAATAGTAATTAGCAAGAGTTGTAAAATAGTGTTCCCAGACAATCGTTCTTTGTACTAAAGAGCCTATCTACGGTAGCAAAGGTAATTAGCAAAAGTTGCAAAACAGTATTCCCAGGCAATCCTTTTTCGTATTAAAGAGCCTATCTACGGCGCCAAGGGTAAATGCCAAGAATTGTAAAACAATGTTCCCAGGCAATCGTTCTTTGTATTGAAGAGCCTGTCTACGGTAGCAAGGGTGGTTAGCAAGAATTGTAAAACAGTGGTTCCCAGACAATAGTTTTTTGTATTGAAGAGCCTATTTGTGGTAGCAAGGGTAATTCCCAAGAATTGTAAAACAATGTTCCCAGGCAATCGTACTTTGTATTGGGGAGCCTACCTACGGTAACAAGGGTAATTAGCAAGAGTTGTAAAATAGTGTTCCCAGACAATCGTTCTTTGTACTAAAGAGCCTATCTACGGTAGCAAGGGTAATTAGCAACAGTTGCAAAACAGTATTCCCAGGATATCGTTCTTCGTATTGAAAAGCCTATTATGACAGCAAGGGTAGTTAGCAAGAATTGTAAAACAGTATTCCCAGGCAAACCTTTTTCGTATTGAAGAGATTATCTACAGCGGCGAGAGTAATTAGCAAGAGTTGTAAAACAGCGTTCCCAGGTAATCGTTCTTTGTATTGAAGAGCCTATCTACCGCAGATTTCCTTATTGTAAAAATAAGTAAAGACAAACAGATTTCCTTGTCGTAAAATACGGAAATTTCTTTGTCTTTGAAAGACAGAGAAATGTCCTTATTGAAATTAGACAGCAGTTTGACATGCTGTCTAATTTCATTTATCCATTTATTTTATGGTCTCCTGGTTTCCAATTAAATTGTTTAGGGTCTTCTGGTTTCCAATTAAATTTACGTACTGTAAGTACGGTAAAAATGGTTAGAACACCCAGAAGGCAGAGGAGAAATTTGCATATGGTGTTTGTATATGTTATTTATAGTTATAAATTCTGTTTGTCCTCTCCTGAAAAGTAAGTTATAGGTACCCATGGTAATAAGGCGGTTTATGAATTTTAGTTTGTCATCTGACAAGCAATGTCTCTTTATCTCTGTCTCTCTCTCTCTCTCACTCTCTTCTTTTTAAATTATAGTCACAAAAATAACGTCTTTTTACTACTCTGGTAGACATTCCCACAGAAAACTCCCTGCATTTCCCAGAAGTACAAACATTTATTTAAGAAAAAATTCCTTTTCTATAACATAAATTTCTGGGAATTTCCCTAAAATCTTTGATTTTCGCATTCGCTATGTGCTCTAGCTGCTTAAATATATAGAGAGTAGTGGCCAAAATTGTGGGCACTTTTTGAAAAGTTCATGTTTTGCAACTTTGCAGCTTGATAGGCGATGTTATGTTTCACTAAATTCAAATGTTTATACATAGGTGCAGGGTGTGTGTAAATGAAGTGTACAACTTCAGTATGCTATTAAAAAAAATACGATAGAAAGAATCTTACTTTAAACGTCAAGAGACGTGGCAAGTGTTAAAGTTTGTTAAGTCAGATGATAGATGGCGCCAGGTGTCTCATGTAATGAAAAATCTCGTCAAACACGGAATACAACAGACACGGCTTCCGCAGTGGAGAAAGCAGCATGTGTGTTTTGGTTTGCGGACTCAAAATGTCTAACAGCAGTTCAGCGTAAGTTCAGAACGGAGTACAAGGGACACCCGCTGACACAAAGGGGCATCGAACAATGGGTAAATAAATTCAAAGCAACAGGAAGTGTCTTGAAAAGCAAAGGCACTGGAAGAACGTTATGTCAGTAACGGTTCGCTGAACCAACCATTACTGGCATAACGTACCGGGACATGTTAGAACAATTCCCAATTCCACAACTCCAGGATATTCAAGACATCATTTTCCAACAAGATGGAGCGCCTCCGCAATTATCTTTGGATGTACGCAGATCTTTAGACCACCATTTTCCAGGGCTTTGGATTGGACGTGGGGTCCGACGACATGGCCACTGCGTTCTCCTGATATCACCCAATGTGATTTTTTTCTTTGGGGCTTTATTAAGGACATTGCATACAAGAAAAAGGTTACATCTAACATTGAGCTCAAAGAACGCATTACTGCAGCCTTCTTCTTTGTTACACTTGACATTCTGCAGCGCACGTGGGTGGAACTGGACTATCGTTTATTAAGGACATGGTGTACAAAGAAAGAAGGTTACATCTATCACTGAGCTCAAAGAACGCATTACTGCAGCCTTACTCCTTGTTACACCTGACATTCTGCAGCGCACGTGGGTGGAACTGGACTATCGTTTATTAAGGACATTGTGTACAAGAAAGAAGGTTACATCTATCACTGAGCTCAAAGAACGCATTACTGCAGTCTTCCTCCTTGTTACACTTGACATTCTGCAACGCACGTGGGCGGAACTGGATTATCGTTTATAAAGGACATTGTGTACAAGAAAGAAGGTTACATCTATCACTGAGCTCAAAGAACGCATTACTGCAGCCTTCCTCCTTGTTACACTTGACATTCTGCAACGGACGTGGGTGGAACTGGATTATCGTTTATAAAGGACATTGTGTACAAGAAAGAAGGTTACATCTATCACTGAGCTCAAAGAACGCATTACTGCAGCCTTCCTCCTTGTTACACCTGACATTCTGCAGCGCACGTGGGTGGAACTGGACTATCTTTTATTAAGGACATGGTGTACAAGAAAGAAGGTTACATCTATCACTGAGCTCAAAAACGCATTACTGCAGCCTTCCTCCTTGTTACACCTGACATTCTGCAGCGCACGTGGGTGCAATTGGACTATCGTTTATTAATGACATTGTGTACAAGAAAGAAAGTTACATCTATCACTGAGCTCAAAGAACGCATTACTGCAGCCTTCCTGTTTGTTACACCTGACATTCTGCAGTTTAGGTGGGTGGAACTGGACTATCGTTTAAACGTCCTGCGAGCAACCAACGGAGGACACAAGAAGACCTACTGACATTTACAAAAAAAAAAAAAAAACTTTCGCAGTTACCATGTGTTTTGACATTAAAAGTAAGATGTTATTTATTGTAGTTTTTCTTTTTCAATAGCCTACTGAAGTTGTATACTTCATTTATGGACACCCTGTATATCAATTGAAAGAGAATTTAATGCTGAATTCAATACAAAAAAAAAAAACAGAATTCAAATACCTGCAGTACAAGAAAAGTTATGCTGAAAGTACTGCAATCATGACTTACATACACTATAATCCGATAAAATAATATCAGATACTTACGATTGCAATGTACTATCGTATCGGTATCTAATGCTTTAAAGAGTAGCAACGCCGCGTCTTATTGAGCCAAAAAGTGTTTGAACCTCTGCCTTCGCTATTACGTGGTGCCAGGAAGTAATTATAGCCTCAATTAATTGCCTTTTATTTGATGGACGCCTCATTTGTACAAGGCTTTTCAAACGGTGCCACAAATTTTCTATCGGGTTCAGGTCAGGGCTGTTTCTTGGCCACGTCAACACCGGAATGCCCTTTGTTGCTAACCACTGTTTGCATATTTGTGTTATGTGGCAGGGAGCTGAATCTTGGTGAAAAAGAAATGGTGGATTGTTGGGAAAGAGATCCCTGATGGAAGGTAAGAAGTTTTGGTTATTTTTTTTTATTATTATTTGATTGCAGGTTTAACGACTACCGTGTACAACTCAATGGGCTATAAGCAGTCGCCCGTCCTTAATTTAGGGTCACTAGTTCCAGGGAAGGGAGAGAGCCAGTGCCGTAAGACAAACGCAACATCCATGCCTAACCGGGATTCGAACCCGGACCCCTTTCGGACGAGCTATCACTATTTACAACATCCATGCCTAACCGGGATTCGAACCCGGATCCCTTTCGGACGAGCTATCACTATTTTACAACTCATCGCCACCGGGGCGGCGTTTTAGTTCTAGGATGGTGTGAATGTATTTTCTTGCGTTCAGTGTGCTGTCGATGACATGAAGGCGGCCAACACCATCTGCTGCTATACATGCCCAAATCATAACGCTTGTTGGGTGCGTTACATCTGCCTACATGCATTCAGTATGTAGCACTTCTCCCACTCGACGTCTTACATATTTTCGCCTATTTCTTCCGCTTCTGAAGACGGTTTTTTTTTCGGAATTCTGCCTCTTAGTCCCATATCTGATAGTCTTCTTATCGTTCTTGAACTGACAGAAACACCCGTTGCAGCAATTCCCCTCTACTGGCCTCAGATGAAATTCTTCTGTCCTTGTGACACAGCCTTTTCAGCACAACTTTTTAAAACAATGGTCGTGCTTATGTTAGCTGTTCGTCCGTCCGTCTGTGGATACCTTATCTCTACAAATATTAGTCTGATTTGAAAAATTCTTTTTGCATTGGGAAGCTTGAAATATGCAAATGATGATCGTTCATTTCTTTTTTTTTTTTTTTACGATGTACAATTTCGCAGCTAGAGGGCGTAGATGTAGATGATATTGAATTCAAAACATATTTTATTCCACATATTTGCTTCTTAACATCCGATTGAAAAAATCCTTTTACCGTTCGATTCCATTTGCATCCAAGACTATTTTAAGTGCAGTCACTTTTTCAAGTTACGCATGGATTTCCCGCTAGGGGCGTAAAATTAAAGTGCGTTTTCATCGAGACCTCTTCTTCTAAAACTCCGATTGGAAAAATCCTTCCTGCACCGGATGCGGCTTCTAACGGGAAATGCCTTCCATATAATTTCTAATTTTGGGTAAGGAATGGTTTGGTTACCAGAGGGCGTAAGTTTAATTTCTGCTTCTGATGTATTTGCAGCAAAATCTGAGCTTCTGAAAGCACGCCCCCTGGACATGTCTCCTATCCAGCATGTGTGAGACCGGTTGAAACACCGGCTGCCGCCGTGCGGTACTATCCGGGATTTGGAGCACACCGTCCAACACGTGTGGGCCAGTCTACCGTAAGACAACATCAGGCGTCTGTTCGCCTCCATGCCGGACCGTATTGCAGCATGTATGTATCGCCGCACAAGGCGGTGCAACGCGCTATTGAAGTTGACCGGACTGCGTGCCACAGATCCCTCTGTAATTGTCCTGCAGCTCTGGTTTTGCCATCATGTGTGTCATTCATCTGTATCATTACATCCATGAAATTTCAGTTCAATCATATACTTCCTTCCTGGTGCGCAAATTTCATTGCCCGTGAGTGTACTTGAATTCTGTCTTTTGTATTGAATTCAGCATCACCGTCATTTGCAAAAGTTTAAGACCATTTGTTGGTATTAGGAGATTTCTGCTGCTTGCGTTCGCTGCTGTCTGTATTACTCAACTTCCTGTCGGTGTTGCATCATCCTACAGCGGCGGCTGTTGATAGAGTTGGAGTAAGCGTGCGAGCCTCAGTTTGCTTCTGGTTTTCATGCTGAGATGTTTTGTACGTATTTTCAATAGAGCAAAAAATGGGCAAAAAAGCGTCATTAAGTGTTACTCAGAGGGCACAAATAGTGACTTTATATCATGAAGGGTACTCCAAACGTGATACAAGCAGAAAGGTGAATGTGAGCAAGACTGCCATTCATAATATGATCATGAAATATCGAGGTTAGGTGTATTTAGCGACCGAAAGAGAAGTGGACGTCCAAGGAAAACAACCCCACGTGATGGCGGTACCACAAGGCGAACAGTTATGCGTACTCCGAGGAGTTCGTGCAAGAAAATCAAGGTCTTATATTAGTCTCAACACTGTTTCCCGATATCTTAGCAAAAAGTTTGGATTAAAGTCTTACAAATCTGCACAAACACCTAGACTAACGTCTGTCATGGAAAAGAAGAGACTCCAGTTTACGAAGCGTCATCAATCGTAGACTGCTGAAAATTGTAGCCAAGTTCTTTTTCCGATGAATCAACTGTGCGCCAATTTGAATCACGTGAAGCACATATTAGACGACGAAAAGGCAAAAGGTTTGATGAAAAATACACCGTTAGCACCGCGAGACATCAGCCTAGTCAGATGATATGGGATGCTATGCCGGCATCCGGTACTGCTTCATTATCCTTTTTGTCAATAGGCACTTCCATGACTCGTCCTTTTTATGTGGAAATGTTACGTGAGAAGCTGTTAACTCATATGAAAGTGCACAAGCGCTCAATTTTCATGCATGATGGTGCTCCATGCCACAGATCAAAGAGAGTACAGTACTATCTGCAGAGGAAAAACATAACTGTGCTTGACTGGCATGGTAACAGTCTCGACCTTAACCCCATTGAAAATGTGTGGATCATTTTCAAAGACAAGGTAGCAGAAAAACAGCCGTCAAATTCTCAAGCCGTTTGATTGACGCGATAAAGTACGTGTGGTACAACGACATTTCAAGTGACTACTGCGAATCCCTCATTGAGAGTATGCCACACAGTGGTGTAAGTAGCACAACGCGCGCCCTCCCGCAAGGTTTACTTCAGAGCCCCTAAGCGCAGTAATTTGTTACAGAGATTTTATACAGGGTTTTAGGATTTCATATAAAATCTCAAAATGCAACTTTAATTCCATCTCATGCTCCACTTCCTTTGTCTTCACAAAGCGTGAGAGAAATTTCTCAGAGTCAGTTCCCCATTAGACACCGGATGCATGGTTATTTACTAAGACGACATTTTGTATATGCGTAGTATTTGTACTTTGTATGTTGAATGGAGATTAACTCTATCGCGCCTCTTTTGATGCTTTACAGATTTCTATTTCAAAGCTGCCGACCAATGGACTAGCCCTCACATTTTACTTTGAGGCTTGAGATTTACCGAAAGCGTTGTGGTTGTTTCTCACGGGGAACATTAGGATATGCTTAAGGGCATTTTTTGGAGACAAGGGAGGGAGGCGAGAGAACAGTTATCTCTAGGTTTAGGAAGCGAGCAGTCACGAAAAGTACGACGAGGTAACTGCCCCAGGCGAGGCAGGGAAGGTCTTAGGTGGATCGGGGGTCAGGGGATTTCACGACAGCGCGAGAGATGATCGAAAGCGGGAGAGTTAGGAAATACAGCAGAGCTAACGCACAACCTTTGCAGGCAATTAAATGAAGAAAATAATAAGCGTTTCTTAGACATATTTACGAATCGCACGAATTATTTGCATACAATTATTATCATTTGGTTATTACGTTTTCATTACTATCATCTTTAACGATACAAGACTTAGCAACTCAACCACGAAATATTTATGAAGTTAACAACAAGAGTTAAAAGATACCAACGAACTTGTTAACAAATTTTCCCAGGATTTCAAGCACGAGGGAGGATGCTTTTTTCGCGGGGGAAGGGGGGGGGTCAGGAAGTCTGGGAGAGTGTCTGGAAAAGTACTGCTGGTACCTAGAGCTCTGTAGTTTTAACATTTTAAGTAATAGATTTTAAAAAACATGTAATTGGTTTGTACAAAAGTAAACTAAATCACTTGGAGAAATCACCTTCTTGTATATGGCAGATCCGCGGCTGATGTGAATAAACGTTGGCGTCTGTCGTGTGTGACTGACTGTTTCCCCACATCCCGGATGAGGAATCCCCATATGGCTTCGCGATTTTCCTCAGCAGCACAGAGAGACGGCGATTTGAGAGCGATCGCATCACAACCCGGAGCCAAAAGGCCGAATAGCTTCAATCTGTAGGACATCCAGTCCTACAGATTGAAGCTATGGAAGGCATTTCCCGCATCGTGCAACAATTTTTCACGGCCCACCAGGTGTTACTGCTGCTGTGACCCGCCTGTTCTCTCGATATGTCGCCCATCGAACACGTCTGGTCGCTGATAGGCAACCGAGTGGCCCGGCAAACACCACCCGCGGCTATGCATGATGAACTATGGCAACGTGTGGAAGCAGCCTGGAACGACATACCCCAAGCCCACATCCAAAGTCTCTTTTGTTTGATGCCGCGGCGTGTAGCGCCCGTTATTTCCAGCCATGGGGGCCACACGAACTATTGATGTCTGCGTGTTCCGCAAGTCGCACGGGCCTGTAAGCTCAGTCGTTTCATATTTGTATCTGTTGTTATGTGTCCAGTAAATCTGGCTTTGCTATCTCGTGTCCTTCTTGGAGCTGCATGTCGGGTGGCCAACAGTGTATTTAGACAAAGCTAAATGTACCATAAAAGAAAATATGAACTTTTGGGCTAATTATTTGTTTGTTTGTCTTTGTGCGTGTCCGAATTTAAAAACAAAACTATAACTGGAAGCTGCAGTACGCCCCTTGGTTACCTGCGCCCCTCCCTGCTGCGGGGGCTGGGGGTGGTAGTCACGCCACTGATGCCACATCGTATCTGTCCGTTATAAATAACGAAGATGACCGGACAAAATACCGATTTCAGTCTTTTTGTATTCTAAAGAATGTAAGTATTCATCTGTGGTGTAATTTTTTCAAATATCTCTGCCTAGTAATTAGTTATTTCTTTGAAAATCTTAATTTTCAATAAATTGGCAGCTGATCTCTTAAACTCTTACAATCTTTTTGATTGGAGGTTTAACGACCACCGTGAGCAACTGAATAGGCTATAAGCAGTCACCCTTCCCTAATTAGGGCCACCGGTTCCAGGGAAGGGAGAGAGCCTGTGCCGTAGGACAAACACAACATCCATGCCTCACCGAGATTCGAACGCGGACCCTATCACGGACAAATGATCAGAAGCCATCGCTTAGACCACTGCGCCACCAGGGCGGCCTTTTGCTGACGACTGCAAATCCTCTTTCAACTGACACATAAACATTTGCATTTAGTGAAACAACATTTCCTACTATAAGCCTGCAAAGTTGTGAAATTTTCAAAAAATGTTCAGAATTTTGGGCCGCCACTACATGTATATTTGGGAGGGGGCTCGAAGAAAAGTTGGATGGACTCAAGCCCACCCGTTACGATTTGGATCGCGATTCTTGTGGAGCGATGGTTTTACCTAGTGTAATCAATTCTCTGTGATTGATTCGCGAATAAATTTCAGAAATCCGCTTTTGCGTATGCATTTAAGCTTATTTTATTTACGCTGCGGAATTCTGGGAAGCATGTTCTTTTAGGCTATGGTAAGCAAAAGCAATCATGACAGAAATACCATTATTCAAGCATCCATTGTTATTTCCGCAAATTATTAGCAAAATTTCTCCCTCGACGCGCCTTCCAAAACTAAAAGTGAAAGAATGTCGGAAGTAAATTTAGGAAATGGAAAAACCAATCGAGAGAGCAATTTCCGGAAGGAACCGCCCGAACGTATATCACTGACATCCAGAACAAATAAATCGACCGAGAAATGAACGGACCTCTAACAAGTCCCATTTGTGACAAACAACACGCTGTTGGAAGAGCCGCGTCCCCCAAGGACAATGACAAAGTCTTTTTATTAGTCCTCCGTCGTTAAGTCTTATCGCCATTGATATCGAATGCAGTGAAGCTTGTTAAAATGGAATGCGAACTTCTAGTATGCAGCTCTTGCTACGAAACGCGTTTCTTTCAAGTCAAGACAAATGAGAAGAAACAAAAACGAGCGTCTTAGGGGAAAGAGAGGGGGAGGGAGGGAATATCCATCAAGCGACGTTGTTTAAAAGAGTTTACAAATCCTGCTGATGAATGGTCGAATCACAGGTGCAACAAGTACGATACGGTGCTAAGAAAGACGTCGCTTTTAATCGAGCGCTGGGAAATATTCCGCTTCCGAGTCCTGTGCCTACCTTTAT
This sequence comes from Macrothele yani, assembly GCA_039090855.1. Classification (NCBI taxonomy): domain Eukaryota; kingdom Metazoa; phylum Arthropoda; class Arachnida; order Araneae; family Macrothelidae; genus Macrothele; species Macrothele yani. Next base: position 15,530,873 of record CM077000.1, on the reverse strand, counting down.
GTTCTCGTAATTGGATCCTGGGACATTGCCTGCTTTAATCAAAACACTTCACGTTCGGAGCCTATTATGCAGTCTCCTCTCAAGGATTTATGAGCGCAGAAAACTAACGGCTTCCATTCGGTTCCTTTACTTAAACTGCAAAAGTGCGTAGGAATTCTCATTGCACACGGCGTTTTATTTGATACTGCTGGCATTGTCATTCAAGGGGATTCCGAATGTAATAACATTCCTGTTCGAGGAAATTTAACGCTTCTCTAATGTGTGATCAGGTCATCAGTTCTGAAGATGTATCTCGCAGATTTGTCTCCTATTCTGTCTAGCCTGAGTATCTCCAATCAGGAAGTTCCTAATAAAGAAAAATAGATTACTCTATAATAATAAATAGGCGTGTGCGTTTGTGTGTGCAGGTACGGTGGTGCTTCATCGTGGCCCTCGTACAAAACTATTAATGAGACCCTTTCCACGAGAAAAAAAAAAAAAGGATATACAGGGGTTATACAAAATAATGGAAGGGTCGCGAATGGCTGAGTAGTTAGCAGTTCAGACTACCAATGCAAGGTCTTCGGGTTCGATCCTGGGCTGATCTTGCGGAGGTGGTGTGAATTGCTAACAATCACTGAATATCGGACGAGCACGTTAAGTGACGGCCCCTAGGTTGGACCCACTGGTTAAATGGGTATCCTTTCCTATGCCCCCCCCTGAAATTCTCTCACCCCTCTGTGTGGACTACCAATACAGGGTCCTCAGGTTAGATCCTGGGCTGATCTTGCGGAGGTGGTGTGAATTGCTAACAATCACTGAATATCGGACGAGCACGTTAAGTGACGGCCCCTAGGTTGGACCCACTGGTTAAATGGGTATCCTTTCCTATGCCCCCCCCTGAAATTCTCTCACCCCTCTGTGTGGACTACCAATACAGGGTCCTCAGGTTCGATCCTGGGCTGATCTTGCGGAGGTGGTGTGAATTGCTAACAATCACTGAATATCGGACGAGCACGTTAAGTGACGGCCCCCAGGTTGGACCCACTGGTTAAATGGGTATCCTTTCCTATGACCCCCCCTGAAATTCTCTCACCCCTCTGTGTGGACTACCAATGCAGGGTCCTCAGGTTCGATCCTGGGCTGATCTTGCGGAGGTGGTGTGAATTGCTAACAATCACTGAATATTCGCCGTGCATCGGACGAGCACGTTAAGTGACGGTCCCCAGGTTGGACCCACTGGTTAAATGGGTATCCTCTCCTATGCCCCCCACCCCCTGAAATTCTCTCACCCCTCTATGTGCAACATCGTACTCGTACGGTGGCGCCATCTACTGTACTCTAATCTCACTACAAACTGTTCTGTCAAAGTCGCTAGACTTGCTCTCATTCCTTCCGTTTCTGTGTCCTGCCCAAAAGGCGAACTCGCTGTAGGTGGCTGGGACCTAAACTCTACTCACAGTGGACGGAAGTCCTACAAGAAAATGACTCATACCAAGAACAAAATAATGAAAACAGTGATTTTGGTATGTGCTGCTTTTTGAGTAAAACGAGAATGTAGCTACAATTTTTTTTTTTTTTTTTTTTTTGTAAAAAAGTGTTGCTTATAGTCTCAAAGTTCTGTGTGATTGCATTGTAAATCGGCGTTTGCATAATTTCGTTCCACAATGAGTGACCTGCCGGAGTTCTAAAGAGGACAGATTCTAGGAGCCAGTCTGATTGTAGGACCACAGTAGCACAGGTATTGGGGGTATCGGGAGGTACCGTGTTGAAGGTCATGACAGCATACAATGTTCACGGAACAACATCATCTGCGGTTCTTCTTTGCCACAATAGTGGCAAAGAAGAACCACTATTTGTGATTGAGTGGAAATCATACCAAACAAAACTAAAACTATTTTACTTCTTTCTAAGTGTAAATTATAAGCTATATATTATTTGCGGTGTAGCAGCATGCCTCCTGGGCCCTTGGTAATAGTGGGCCCCTAGGCTACAACCTCGCTAGACTCCCCTTAATCCGGCTCTGAGACTGAGTGTTACTTTTCCCATCCCATCTTTTGCATTTAGCATTTAGAGGTTTTCGTTTGACGTGCTCACATCCAGTGTTTCTTTCAGGCATACATCCAGGGGGGCAAAGACCTCCCGGAAACGACCATCCCCCCCTCCCGAGACATTTTAGGATACCAAGCTAAATTTTAATAAATTCAGGCTATAACGAAATAGGAAGTTTCGTTTCTTTTAATGCTACAAATATTTCTCCAATTATATATTTTTTAATATTTGTTCAATGCTAGTTTTAGTTTATTTTATTAAAAAGTGTATTACGACGCATGATATTCTTCAAAATATAATAAGTAGACTAATCATACCTAATTGCCTGGGAATCGTGATTCAGGATCAAGAGTACGTTGAATGCATTTTAATAGATAAAAATTTCAAGCCTGCGGAACCCGCCCCCCAGCCCCCCACCCTCCTTTTGTTGAAGAAAGTTTGTTATTCCTGAAACATTTGAAGAAGTAATAATTATATCAGAGATGTATATAGAATTTTTCTTGGGGGGGGAGGGGGGACGATAATAGGAAGTTTTTGTAATCCACCATCTGGAACAAAATCAAGGTTAATGAAAAATTAAAGAAAAATTAAAGCATTTTTTTTTTCAATGTACAGTAAGTCGATACATTTTTATTAAATTAAGGCAATTTTTAAATGTAAGTCGCATTTATCCAAAAAACAAAAAAAGACACATTTTCCCAGGGGGGGGGGGGGGCAAGGCCCTCTCTAAATGCACCCTGTGCTAGATATATCGTAATTACTTCTATAAATATAAATATAGTAGTTAAAATTATATATGTATATAGCAAATGGAAAATTTGCCCACTCAAGGGTTCCATTTGCTCCCCCCCCCGGCCAAAAAGTCCTGAAAGAAGCACTGCTAACATCCCGTTCCATTGCCTGTCGTATCGGAATTAATTTCTTATTTGTTAATATGGATGGATTTAATATTAAGGAGGTTGAGAAAGGCGTCGAGGCCAACAAGTACGTGGTTTTGTTGAAAACAAAAAGTGGAAGACTGAATACTAGAAGTTTGTTCGTCTCATTAAGAAAATAGAATATGTTTCACAGCAAAACACCAATTTTCACAAGCTGGTGATGACTTGAAAGTTTCCAACATGTGAATGTTGATTTCATGAGTGTTCCTTTCTTCTGAGGGGCAATAGTGAAATCAACATCCATATTTTGGAAACTTTCAACTCATCACAAGCTGGTAAAAATTAGTGTTGCTGTGAAACATATTCTGAAGCTTGATAGGTTATTAAGAAAACAGCAAAAATTGAAATTAAACATACAACAAGTTACTTAATCCAAAAATTTTGACTGTAGCACCATCAAAATTAAGTGGAACAGCCTCAACATTACTGCGGAGGTACTATTTGATTCTCGTAGATGTGTTTTAAAACATGTGTTATGTGAAGAACGACAGTTTCAACACTTTCTGTAAGTAAGTGAATAAATTGTACGTTTCCGTAATACATTCATATGTTTTCTACATAACTTACGATACCCACTGCGGAGAAACTCTTTGAACGCTCTGTGTTTATATACACACTGAAGAGCGATTGAATTAGAGATACCTGTCTAGTAACGTGTAGCACCACCTTTCGCCCTGATGACGACGGCGATTCGCCTCAGCATGGACTCGACTAGACACCGGAAGCGTTGGGAAGCCATACGGATCCACGACCCCTGAACAAGCTCCCACAGTTTTTTTTAGTTTTTTTTTATTGGATTTTTAACGACCACCGTGAGCAACTCAATGGGCTATAAGCAGTCGCCCGTCCCTAATTTAGGGTCACTGGTTCCAGGGAAGGGAGAGAGCCAGTGCCGTAAGACAAACACAACATCCATGCCTCGCCGGGATTCGAACCCGGACCCCGTTCGGACGAATGATCAGAGGCCATCGCTTAGACCACTGCGCCACCGGGGCGGCCTCCCGCAGTTCACGAAGATTTGATGGAGGGGGGGTCAGAGCCTTGAACATATCTCTCGATGGCATCCCAGATGTTCTCGATGGGATTGACGTCAAGTGACCTAGCTGGCCAAGAAAGCGAGGTCACGTCGGTGGAGTGCTCATCCAACCATTCGGATACAATTCGGGAGCTGCATTGTCTTGTTGCAGGATGAGGTCCCCAATGGGATGTTGAAGACGCACAAACGGGAGCAAATGGTCGTCCAGGATATCCCGGTAACGTTGTCCTCTGAGAGACGATGTCACACGTACCAGGGGTCCCATTTCAGTCCACGTAAACAGTCCCCAGACGAGAATGCCACCCCCACCAGCTTGAAGAGTACCCTGCTGGCAAGAAGTATCCATCGCTTCATGTGGTTTGCGCCGTACTCGTATCCTGCCATCCGCATGTACCAACGTTAATCTCGACTCATCCGTCCAGGCAACATTTTCCCACATGTCTAGGGTCCAGAGGCGATGTTCCCGCGCCCATGCTAATCTTTGCACCCTGTGATGTGCGGTCATCAGCGGTACCCTCGTGGGACGATGGTTTTTGTACCCCATAGCGAGGAGATGGTTCTGGATGGTGTGGCTGCTTACACGTTTTTGTGCACCAGCGTTAAATTGCCGAGTGATTTCTTGCACTGTGGCCCGTCTATCCGCTGTTATAATGCGAGCTTGCCGACGATGATCCAGCTCATCCACACGCTGTTGTCCACGGCAGTTGGCCCTTGCAGGGATGGTTTTACCGGAATGGATGTACTCACGGTGCACCCGTGACACAGTGGCTTGTGAAAATTCCAGTGCCTGCACGACTTCCGAGATGGAGTGACCCATTCGTCAGGCCTCGACAATTTGTCTACGATCAAATGCGCTTAGATCCTTCGTCTTACCCATACTGCGTCCGACTCTTACTGATACCAGTCGCATCACTCCTTATATTGTCGGATCGCTGCATACGGCATGTCTTCTCCGTTTACAGGGCCGCCCACAGCGCCACATTTGCATAACGCCAGCTGTCTCTAATTCAATTGCTCTTCAGTGCATATATAGGTGCGTGACACGTCGTGTTGTCGTGCTGGAAGGTCCCATACGCCCCAGTGAAGACAAAAACGAATTCGTTCCATAGTGCCTTCCACAGGTATGACTGGACCTAGAAAATGCCACGAAAACATTCCCCAGACCATAACGCTGCCCTCACCAGCTTGTGTGCTCCCAGCATTTGTTGAAGAATGTTTGTTCTGCGATGTTTCTCGCCTTGTACGCCAACGTGCATCCGTTCGATGATGTTGAAATCGTGACTCATCGGAGAAGGCAATCCTTTGCCAATCAGCGGAGGTCCAATTCCGTTACTGCCGTGCAAATGTAAGCCTTTTCTGCCGATGCACCTTTGTTAACATAGGTGCAGTGGCCATCCATCTGCATCGGAGTCCCATACGCAACAGGGTTAGCTGAACTGTCGTTTTAGACACACTTCCGGTAGCCCCCCTGGTTCGTTCGGCCAGTGAATTGTTCAACTGCAGCATGTCGATCGGTCCTCACGCACCTTCGAAGCCGAAGTTCACTTCTCACACCAATGGCACGTGGTGTGGTACTTCGCAGTTTCCACGTCACTTATTCGCAATGGTGCCATTTCTCCAATCATGATACACTTTAACCACAGCAGCAAGTGAACAGTTCCCAAACTGCGCTGGTTCAGAAATACTGCCACCCTTGACCAGAAAGCCGATAATTATCCGTTTTTGCGAATCTGATAAATCGCTCATTTTATTCATGACAGCAACGAGTGATATGTTTTCAGAATACCTACAGCGTACCTTATATACCCTCCAAGCCAGCTCACGACATGTGCCGTGCCTCTTTTCATTGGCTATATGCGCTGTTGACGTCAAAAGTAGGAGGGGGTCGCAAACATGTGACTCGACTGTGTATATGTATAGAGTATATACACTCACGGACAATGAAATTTGTGCAGCTAGAAGAAACCATGCTACAACCGCGAAACTTTGCAAATAGCTAGAGTGCGTGCTGGTATGCAATATTCCACGTTTGGTGCGATTGCGCGTGACCGCACACCCTGTTGCGGCGCTGCAAGGACGAACCGGCAGCCCCTAAAAACCGGCGTGTAGTCGATGCTCCATGAAAGCGAAAAGCGTGCCCGTCATGTGGATCTTTCTGACCATACCGTCCAACTGTGTTGGGAGCAGTGGACACTTGACGGAACTGCCACACGGCGGAGCTGCTTTGGACGGACCATGAGGACTACCGGTAGAAAGGTTCGACGCATCGTGCGCCAGGTACGAACGGATCGCACGGAGACCCCGTCCACTATACACAGGCAGATGTAGCGGCTCCTGCGTATCCACGAACCATTTCCCGACGCCTCGCGGAAGTGCATCTGCGATCCCAGCGCCCCTTACGTGTGCTGCCATTAACACCGGAACATCGCCGGCTCCGTGTGCAGTGGTCCCAAGCCAGAGCGGCGTGGATGGTGACGTGTGGTGTTTAGCAATGAATGCGGCTTCGTTTTGGGGACAGAAGATCATCGTGTTCGGGTGTGGAGATCCCCAGGTCGAAGACACAATCCCAACCTCGCTATCGAGCGCCGCACCTCCCCCACAGCAGACATTATTGTCTCGGGACCCATTGCCTACGATAGCTGATCAGCTCTAGTAGCGGTACGTGGATCATTGACGGTCCAGCGGTATGTGGATGAGATCATATGGCCCAATGTGCTCCCATTCCTGGCCGAGATTCCAGGTGCGGTATGCCAGCAGGATAATGCCCGCCCGCACACGGCTCGGGTTGCCCAGGACTATCTACGTGATGTCCAGACACTTCCATGGCCTGCCCGCTCTCCGTACATGTCCCCTATCGAGCATATATTTTTGTCATCATGTGTATCATTCATCTGTATCATTACGTCCATAAAATTTCAGTTCAATCCGATGTTTCCTTCTTGGTGCGCAAATTTCATTGTCCGTGAGTGTATGAGTATGTGTAATTATAAATTGCGTATTGCGGTTTTTTTTGTTTTTTTTTTCTTGTTTTTTGTTTTTTTTAGTGGAGGTTTTAACGAACGCCGTGAGCAACTCAATGAGCTATAAGCAGTCGCCCGTCCCTAATTTAGGGCCACTGGTTCCAGGGTAGGGAGAGAGCCAGTACCGTAAGACAAACACAATCTATGCCTCACCGGGATTCGAACCCGGACTCCTTTCGGGCGAATTATCAGAAGCCATCGCCTAGACCACTGCGACACCAGGGCTGCGTATTGCGTTTCGAATTTATGTAATAGTTCACAGCAGATTTGTCCTGATCATGTCCGTGTCAGGTCTAATTATGTGACATCCGAGTCGGGTCCAATTATGTGACGGGTCGGGGTCCAAAATTTTTTACCCGTTTCCAACTCTGATACTTCATTAGTTCACAAAAGGGATCACGAGAAATTGCTCGTAAATTTCAGAAAATTTTTTACAGTGTAATTATGTCACTGAGAGCGTATTCAGTAAAATAATATGTTATTTCCGTTAGTGTTATATTGAAATTCCCATTTAAGTATAAAAACCATGGAACGTGGTTCTTGGGATTACAGAGCAGAGTTGGTCAGGAATGCGTTACAAAGTAATGGAAGTACAGATTACAATTAACGTGTAATGCATTACAAGGTGATGCAGTAACAGGTAATGCATTGGAAAGTAATGGAAAGACAGATTACAATTTACGCGTTATGCATTACAAGGTAATGCAGTAACAGGTAATGCATTACAAGGTGATGCAGTAACAGATAATGCCTTACAAAGTAATGGAAGGACAGATTACAGTTAATGTGTAATGCATTACAAGGTGATACAGTAACAGGTAATGCATTACAAAGTAATGGAAGGACAGATTACAATTAACGTGTAATGCATTACAAGGTGATTTTTTTTGAATGGAGATTTAACGACCACCGTGAGCAACTCAATGGGCTATAAGCAGTCGCCCGTCCCTAATTTAGGGTCACTGGTTCCAGGGAAGGGAGAGAGCCAGTGCCGTAAGACAAACACAACATCCATGCCTGACCGGGATTCGAACCCGGACCCCTCTCGGACGAATGCTCAGAGGCCAGCGCCTTAGACCACTGCGCCACCGGGGCGGCCATTACAAGGTGATGCAGTAACAGGTAATGCATTACAAAGTAATGGAAGGACAGATTACAATTAGCGTGTAATGCATTACAAGGTGATGCAGTAACAGGTAATGCATTACAAAGTAATGGAAGGACAGATTACAATTAACGTGTAATGCATTACAAGGTGATGCAGTAACAGGTAATGCATTACAAAGTAATGGAAGGACAGATTACAATTAACGTGTAATGCATTACAAGGTGATGCAGTAACAGGTAATGCATTACAAAGTAATGGAAGGACAGATTACAATTAACATGTAATGCATTACAAGGTGATGCTGTAACAGGTAATGCATTACAAAGTAATGGAAGGACAGATTACAATTAATGTGTAATGCATTACAAGGTGATGCAGTAACAGGTAATGCATTACAAAGTAATGGAAGGGCAGATTACAATTAACGTGTAATGCATTACAAGGCGATGCAATAACATGTAATGCATTACAAATTAATGGAATTACAGATTACAATTAACGTGCAATGCATTACAAGGTGATAGAGTAACAGGTAATGCATTACATAGTAATGGAAGGACAGATTACAATTAACGTGTAATGCATTGCAAGGTGATGCAGTAACAGGCAATGCATTACAAAGTAATGGAAGGACAGATTACAATTAACGTGTAATGCATTACAACGTGATGCAGTAACAGATAATGCATTACAAAGTAATGGACGGACAGATTACAATTAACGTGTAATGCATTACAAGGTGATGCAGTAACAGGTAATGCATTACAAAGTAATGGAAAGACATATTACAATTAACGTGTAATGCATTACAAGGTGATGCAGTAACAGGTAATGCATTACAAAGTAATGGAAGGATAGATTACAATTAACGTGCAATGCATTACAAGGTGATAGAGTAACAGGTAATGCAATCTGTCCTATCATTACAAAGTAATGATAGGACAGATTACAATTAACGTGCAATGCATTAGAAGGTGATGCAGTAACAGGTAATGCATCACAAAGTAATGGAAGGACAGATTACAATTAACGTGTATTACATTACAAGGTGATGCAGTAACAGGTAATGCATTACAAAGTAATGGAAGGACAGATTACAATTAACGTGTAATGCATTACAAGGTGATGCAGTAACAGGTAATGCATTACAAAGGTAATCCCAAATAAGATTTGAACAAGGTAATTGAATTAGTCTGTAATGCATTATAATGAAGAGGATATAATTAAATTATTTAATAATGCCATTCAAACGCAATGGAATTGTTTGGTAATGAAATTAAACGATTTCCAAATAATAATTACACCCTAATAGTTCATAGAAATGTATGTGGGCCAAAAGCTATGTGTAGTCGGCCCTGTAACATAGCAGACAGAGACTGAAGTGTCGTGTAGAATGCTCTAGAAGCGGCAAGAATGGGTTAGACGTTTGTAGAATGTTCCAGAATGATGGGAAGTTGGAGAGCTTTATGTAAATCAAGAATATTCCAGAAGGTTCAGGTCCTGTCGTGAAGTATACTGTATATAAAGGAGTCAGTCGCTCGCTAATCCAGTGTTCGTATGGGATAAGTAATGGACAACAACACTTGAGAAGTACGGCAAAACTGTCAAGCGTTCGGAAATTTCTGTAATATTCGGCAGTTCACCCTGCGTTGCTGAACTGTGAATGTAGTGTTAGTGACTACAGTGGGGTAATAATTTTGGACAGTGAAACGTATATAATGGACGAGAATACTGTACTGGAGATGGACGGAAATGGGTATCTCTAACCGAAATAAACATCCCATTCGTCCTTACTTCATATGTACTATTTCGTACAAATCAATTTACTTGCGGCGAAGATGGGGCAACTACTCATGTCATACACGTACAATCTCCAATACATACACACACACATTTGAGGTCCGAAGGGTGGAACAATTGTCAAATAACCTACACAACGTGTAAGGGTGTATCGGTTGCTGGTTTATTCCCATAAGTTAATGGTTAATTACAAGATATAGTTAACCATTAACCATTACGATGGGTAACTGCTACATGTCATTGCAATTACCATGTAATTCTAATGACCAATTCACCATTACCATGTGATGGTAACTCTAAGTTATTGTTCCTATTACCATTACGCTGTAATGCATTACCGCTTAATTCAATTACGATTTTGCCCAACTCTGTTACACAGAGGTTAAAGAACTTGCGTAATCCTGATCAACGCTCTTCCCACAAGAAGAAAACTTCCATTTTTCAGGGAGCAATAAAGGTTTATCGCGCATTGCCACAAAACTCATGATGGCGTGTTAAATCATGCAAGCCTCGAAAAAAAAAAAAAAAAAAAAAAAAAAGAAATGGAGATAATGTTCAGTGGGAACAGAATATTTCTCTGCTTGAGACACTTGTGGTGTGATTGTTCTGATGCATCATATCCCACTCCCTCCCCATCTGCGCGATTGCTGCAAGCATATTCATATAAAACTTTCAGATACTACTGCAAATGATCATTACATTGAGAGCATTTCTTTTAATAATGGCTAAAAACACACACGCACACACACACATGTAAAGAAAAAAAAAGTTGTGAGTGAGAAAGAAAAAGATTAAGGCAGCCATGCTGGTGCTTGCTTTCCTTTGCGGCAAAGTTCAAGAATGTCCCGGATGTTTCCCCTTCATTTTGCTTCCTTCTTTTTCCTACGATTTATTTTTATTTTTCTTTGAAATCTCATTTTCGCGCAACCAACTCCAAACAGCTTTAATGGCTTCGCTGTCGGGTAAAGTAACACCAAGTTCTGTCTCCTGGAGGAGGGCGGGGGGGGGGGGGGAGAATGCATATCGTACATCGCTGGAGAAAAACAACGTATTTTCCTTTTAGCTATGAAATATGAAGTATCGCTTAGAATCGCCCCTTTTTTTCCCATTTTCTCAGTTGTTTTCTAAGGTAAAACATTAGGGAACAAATGCAGTTTCACACGGAGCTTTATTTCTTTGTCGAAAGTCCGAGCAAATCCGGAATTTTGAGGGCAACAAACCTTTCCAGTCTTTTTACAAAAAGATTTAGTGAACAAAACACGAGGCTACATAATATGATTAAATATAATTCCATGCGATAACATGTACGGATTTAAAGGTGTGTTAATATACATACAGTTGATATGTAGTTACACACTATATTGACAAAAGTCAAAGGACATCCCTTCAAAAGCAAATGAACGGATGCGCTGTGTGGTTCAGATGCGCGGTACAGCTGCAAACGGTATAAAAACAAGCCTGCAGCTGACCGCGATCATATCGCACTGTGAGGTTGAGTGAAAATGTCACGGCGGAAGAGAACTGACTTTGAGAACGGAAAGATTGTTGGGTGTTATATAGTGGGTTGTCCATAAGAGAAACCGAGAGGCGTTTAAACATACCCAAGTCAACTGTTTTGGATGTACTGAATAAGTGGAAGACACATGGCGTGCCTGAAGCAGCAAAACGTACCGGCAGACCAAAGAAAATCAGTGATAGAGGACGTCGAAGCCTCAGGAGAGTCGTTATAGCTAATCGACGGGGTACTGCACAAGACCTCAGTGTAAAGGTGAGTAAAAATGCTGGAACTTCGGTATGTAAACGTACCATTCGCAGAGAACTTCATTCCATGGGTTACCGTGGTCGAGCGGCTGCTCATAAGCCTTTCATCTTCACTCGGAATGCTATTCGTCGTTTAGCATGGTGTAAAGAACATTTATCGTGGACCGTAGATCAACAGAAACGGGTCTTATGGACTCATGAATCCAGATTCACGATCCATCAGTCTGATGGCATTGTGTGGGTATAACGGCAGCCGGGGGAACGCTATTTACCACAGTTTACTGTTCCTACGGTAAAGTTTGGAGCTGGCAGTATACTCGTGTGGGGGTGTTTTTCGTGGTATGGTCCCGGCCCATTTGTTATCGTGGACAAACCTGTTAACCAGCACGTCAACCTCGATATTCTGGATAATTATGCCCTACCAACTCTGTGGCAATAGTATGGAACCGAGACTTGTTTGTACCAGCAGGATAATGCATCAAGCCATAAAGCAAGGACTGTTTCGACATGGTTTGGCGATAATTCCGTATCGTGTGTGGACTGGCCATCACAGAGCCCTGATCTTAATCCCATAGAGCACCTATGGAATGAATTAGAGCGCCGCATAAGAAATTTGGAACCAAGGCCTGCTACTGAGCAATAGTTAGCGGCAGCATTATGTACTGAATGGAAGGGCGTACCTATTGCTGTGTTCCAAAACCTTGTCGAAAGCATGTCTCGAAGGGTCAGTGCATGCATTAAGGCCTAAGGTGGACATACACCGTACTAATGTATGTCAATAAATGCTATGTTGTGTTTCTCTTGTAGGTGTCCGGTGACTTTTGTCAATATAGTGTATATATACACTGCTGGCCACCCAAAATACAACACCAAGAAGGAAGCATCCGATTGGCCTGAAATTCGCAGCACGTGTCGCCCGCGAAAGGACATGCAAACGATTAGCATTGCAGGGCACATGCAAATCATGTGCGCCCGGCACGCCACCGAGAAGCACTATAAGAAGGGTGCACAGAAGGCGGGGTGTAAGTAGTGAAAGTGTGTTGTGCTGCCGGACCTGTGCGTGGGAAGCTTCCTGATGCCTCGTCGCAGAATACGGCAGTCATTCCAGCACGTTTCGGAGTTCGACAGAGGACGAATAGTGACTTATCGCGACAGCGGTTTATCGTACCGAGACATCGGCGCCCGTGTGGGACGACATCCAGCCACAGAGAGGCGAGTATGTATTCGGTGGGTGCAGGAGGGACGGACGGGCCGACGTGAGCGATTGCCGTAGCCGCAGCACACCACCGAACGAGAGGACCGACATGTTGCGCGGCGGTCATTGACGGCTCCCACCGCAACAGCACGAACGTTAGCACAGGAATTAGGGTGTGTTGCGCAACAACCTGTGTCAGCACGTACCGTTCGACGTCGTCTGCAGAAGCAGGGACGTGTCGCACGGCGCCCATTGCTCCGATTACCATTGACGTTACACCACGGTCGAGTGCGGCGGCAGTGGGCCGTTGAACGCCGCACTTGGACTACGAAATGGCACTACATTGTCTTCTCCGACGAATCCGCTTCTGCCTGCAACACCACGATGGTCGGATCAGCGTGTGGCTGCACCGCGGCGAGAGACTGTATGACGCCTGCATTATGCATCGCCATACCGGTCCGTCGCCTGGCGTTATGATTTGGGGAGCAATTGGATACGACACCCGCACCCGTCAGGTACGCATCGCCGATACACTCAACAGCCATCGCTACATCTCTGACATTTTGGAGCCTGTAGTCCTCCTTTACCTTCAGGACCTGCCAGCGCCCACGTTTCAGCAAGACAATGCGCGGCCGCAAGTGGCACGCATCGTGCAATAATTCTTCACGGCCCATCAGGAGTCACTGCTGCCGCGGCCCGCCTGTTCTCCCGATATGTCGCCCATCGAACACGTCTGGTCCCCGATCGGCAACCGAGTGGCCCGGCAAGCACCACCCGCGGCTACGCCTGATGAACTGTGGCAACGTGTGGAAGCAGCCTGGACCGACATACCCCAAGCCCACATCCAAAGCCTCTTTCGTTCGATGCCGCGGCGTGTAGCTGCCGTTATTGCCAGCCATGAGGGCCACACGAACTATTGATGTCTGCGTGTTCCGCAAGTCGCACGGGCCTGTAAGCTCAATCGTTTCATCTTTGTATCTGTTGTTATGTGTCCAGTAAATCTGACTTTGCTATCTCTTGTCCTTTTTGGTGTTGCATTTTGGGTGGCCAGCAGTGTGTATTAAGGAAAATCCAAGTGCAAAAGCACGGCTGTTTGAGGATACAGCAACAATAAAAATTCGAAAGGGAGTGAGACAAGGCGACACCATATCTCCCAACCTTTTTAATATCACGTTGTAAAATATCTTTCAGTCACTGAACTAGGAAAGCAAAGGGACGAGGATTGATGGAGATTGTTTAGTTCACCTTCGTTTTGCTGATGATGTCATAATTTTTACAACTACCCCTTCATAGCTGCAGAGTATGATCCCAGAACTTGCTGACAAGAGTAAAGAAGTGGAATTAAAATGAACTTTCGGAAGACAAAACTGATGTACAACGCTTTTACAAGAAATGAAGATTTATGATTGATGGGGAAAAGCTGGAGATAACCGATACCTACATTTACCTTGGACAGCGATATCAAGCAAAGCTCGCATTGATGAAGAAATTACTGGACGTATAAAACTTGGCTGGAGAGCTTTTGGAAAAAACAGTACAATTTAAGAGTCCGATACGACAACGTCTAGCAAGAGTAAGTGCCTACTGCAAGTGCCATCCGAGCTGACCAATTGTAGCACAGGAGGAGATAGCATATTCCGCAGAGTGAGTCATAGGGCAGGTAGATGGCAAGAAATACGAGGGGAAATCAGTAAATAAGTCACAAACAGTTATTTAAAAAAAACAATAAGTGAGATACGAAGTTGAAAAACGTTTCTTATTACCGTTACATTTTCACTTATTTCTCACCATAATTTCCACCAATATTGATACACTTATTCCATCGCTGTATCAGTGCGTTGAAACCTGCAGCCCAGAAGTCTTGGGTCTGCTGCCTCAGCCACATTTATTATTACCTCTTTACATTTCCCCTTATTTCTCAACATAATTTCCACCAATATTGATACACTTACCCCATCGCTTTATCAGTGCTTCGAAACCTGCATCATAGAAGTCTTGAAGCCGCCCCGGTGGCGCAGTGGTCTAAGCGATGGCCTCTGATCATTCGTCCGAACGGGGTCCGGGTTCGGATCCCGGTGAGGCATGGATGTTGTGTTTGTCTTACGGCACTGGCTCTCTCCCTTCCCTGGAACCAGTGACCCTAAAATTAGGGACGGGCGACTGCTTATAGCCCATTGAGTTGCTCACGGTGGTCGTTAAACCTTCAATCAAGACGAAGAAGAAGAAGAAGTCTTGAATATGCTGTCTGAGTCAAATACACGCTTCACGTTCAACCTTTTCGTCCTCCGCGAAAGATTAATCGCCAAGGTAAGTTCTTAGCGGACCAAACTGTATGTTCAAGAAAATCTCAGCCTAGTTGTTAATTTTCTGCTGTGTTTCCAAGTCTCGGAAACTTGAGACATGGTCGTTCTGGGAGGTGTAGTGGTTAGCATACTTGGGCGCTAACCGGGAGACGCGGTTTCGATTCCCGCTCCAGGACGATGCAATCTTCAAGTTTTCGGATATTATCTGACTTAACGTCCATGTCATTTCGGATATTATCTGACTTAGCGTCCGTGTCATTTCGGATATTATCTGACTTAACGTCCATGTCATTTCGGATATTATCGGACTTAACGTCCGTGTCATTTCGGATATTATCTGACTTAACGTCCATGTCATTTCGGATATTATCTGACTTAACGTCCATGTCATTTCGGATATTATCTGACTTAACGTCCGTGTCATTTCGGATATTATCTGACTTAACGTCCATGTCATTTCGGATATTATCTGACTTAACGTCCGTGTCATTTCGGATATTATCTGACTTAACGTCCATGTCATTTCGGATATTATCTGACTTAACGTCCGTGTCATTTCGGATATTATCTGACTTAACGTCCGTGTCATTTCGGATATTATCTGACTTAACGTCCATGTCATTTCGGATATTATCTGACTTAACGTCCATGTCATTTAGGATATTATCTGACTTAACGTCCGTGTCATTTCGGATATTATCTGACTTAACGTCCATGTCATTTCGGATATTATCTGACTTAACGTCCGTGTCATTTCGGATATTATCTGACTTAACGTCCATGTCATTTCGGATATTATCTGACTTAACGTCCGTGTCATTTCGGATATTATCTGACTTAACGTCCATGTCATTTCGGATATTATCTGACTTAACGTCCATGTCATTTCGGATATTATCTGACTTAACGTCCATGTCATTTCGGATATTATCTGACTTAACGTCTATGTCATTTCGGATATTATCTGACTTAACGTCCATGTCATTTCGGATATTATCTGACTTAACGTCCATGTCATTTCGGATATTATCTGACTTAACGTCCGTGTCATTTCGGATATTATCTGACTTAACGTCCGTGTCATTTCGGATATTATCTGACTTAACGTCCATGTCATTTCGGATATTATCTGACTTAACGTCCATGTCATTTCGGATATTATCTGACTTAACGTCCATGTCATTTCGGATATTATCTGACTTAACGTCCATGTCATTTCGGATATTATCTGACTTAACGTCCGTGTCATTTCGGATATTATCTGACTTAACGTCCGTGTCATTTCGGATATTATCTGACTTAACGTCCGTGTCATTTCGGATATTATCTGACTTAACGTCCATGTCATTTCGGATATTATCTGACTTAACGTCCGTGTCATTTCGGATATTATCTGACTTAACGTCCATGTCATTTCGGATATTATCTGACTTAACGTCCATGTCATTTCGGATATTATCTGACTTAACGTCCATGTCATTTCGGATATTATCTGACTTAACGTCCGTGTCATTTCGGATATTATCTGACTTAACGTCCGTGTCATTTCGGATATTATCTGACTTAACGTCCGTGTCATTTCGGATATTATCTGACTTAACGTCCTATGCCATTTCGGATATTATCTGACTTAACGTCCATGTCATTTCGGATATTATCTGACTTAACGTCCATATCATTTCGGATATTATCTGACTTAACGTCCATGTCATTTCGGATATTATCTGACTTAACGTCCGTGTCATTTCGGATATTATCTGACTTAACGTCCGTGTCATTTCGGATATTATCTGACTTAACGTCCATGTCATTTCGGATATTATCTGACTTAACGTCTATGCCATTTCGGTTAACTCTCGACTTAACGTCCATATCATTTCGGATATTATCTGACTTAACTTCCATGTCATTTCGGATATTATCTGACTTAACGTCCATGTCATTTCGGATATTATCTGACTTAACGTCTATGTCATTTCGGATATTATCTGACTTAACGTCCATGTCATTTCGAATATTATCTGACTTAACGTCCATGTCATATTTACACCAATAAACGGATTCGCACTTTCAAAATTTGTGTTGTATGGTGTAATCCCGTATTCCATTCAAGATCAAATGATATTAGCTGTAAGCAGGTGACATGGTATAATCTGGTTTATAAATAATGGATTGTAAGCAGCAATCATTGTAATATACATCGAGGAGCCATTACATTATGACCATCCCCAGCTTAGAGGAATGAGCGCGCCTGGAGACCGAACCGTAGCACTGGTGAAGTGCACAGAGCAGTATCTATTATATACAACCCAAGGACCGGTTTTCGGTTAGTAGAGTGTTCGGAGTCAGAATAGGAAAAGCTGCCGATTTATCGGAGTTTGATAAAGAACAAATTGTGACGGCACGGCGCCTTGGAACTACGATCTCAGAAATGGCACGGCTTGTTGGTTGTTCACGTGCCGCTGTAGTGAGTACGTATCAAAAGTGGTGCACAGATGGCCAAACGACGAACAGTCGTCCAGCCGGATGTCGTCCGCAGCTCATTGATGGCAGAGGGGAGTGGAGACTGTAGCGCATTGTACACAGCGACCGCAGGCCCACAGTGCGACAAATCCCCCGCAGCTACAACAGTGGTGATCAGGGCAATGTGTCACAGCACACAGTTCATCGCAGCCTTCTGCGCATGGGCCTGCGTGGCCGAAGATACAGCTGGGTCATCATGCTCACTGCAGATTATCACCAACAACGTATGAAACGGGCCCGAGATCATCGCGATTGGACCGTGAATTACTGAAAGAAAGTGGCCTGGTCTGACGAATTAAGATTCCTGGTGCATCACGTCGACGGCAGAGCGCGGATATGCCGATTGCCAACGTAGGCACCTGGATGCACTGTTGGGCGGAAACGGGCCCACGGCGGCGGCTATGTTATGCTGTGGGCGATGTTTTCTTGGGAAACTTTAGGCCCCATTATCCGAATAGCACAATTCCTGACAGCTGTCAGGCATCTGAATATCGTTGCGGACCAAGGTCACATATTGATGGCAGCTGTGTTCCCCGCTGGTGATGGTCATTGCCAACAGGATAATGCGCCATGCCACACTGCCAGAATCGTCAAGGAGAAGTTCGAGGAACATGCTGGTGACTTTTCTGTTAATGCCCTGGCCTCCAAATGCACCTGACACAAACCCAATCGAACATTTGTGGTTTGACTTGGAAAAGCGGGTTCGCGCTGAATCACCACCACCCCGAAATGTACGGGGACTGGAGGAAATGCTGCTGGCATTATGGTACCAGATATCCCAGGATACCTATCGCCACCTCATCTAATCGATGCCTCGCCGAGTGGCAGCTGTTTTGCGGGCTAAAGGGTATTCTACAGCTTATTAGGTATAGGTTATCATAATGTGATGACCCATTGGTGTAGAATATTACGAGATTAAATGCTTGAAAATAACCTAAAGGTTTTGTTTTGGCATCATTGGTCCGCGGAAGTTTCCCCAATGTTTTGCCTGTCCCCGAATGCAAAAAGGTTGTTAATCACTGGGTTAGATCACTGCGCCTCCGAGGCATACTGACGATTAAACGAAAAGCATTTTAACTGAGCTTACTTAATACCACAATCAATCTAGTTATGCTATGCGTTCTATCGTATTCAGAATAAATGACTTGTGACATACTACAGAGGTGAAAACATATGCCAAGACGACAAATCTGCAGTGAGACATTCTGTCAGCGTAGCTCAGTTGGGAGAGCGACTTACTCCAGAGTTAGGGGACCCGGATGTTAATAATTTTTACTTGTTTTTGCATTTTTGCATCTTAACTTTTAATCCCATGAGCTATCTATCTACAGAGATAGTCATGTCATCATCATCATCATTGTCAACCATTATCAATCCACTGCTGGACGAAGGTCTCCCCAAGTTTCCTCCACAACGGTCTGTCTTGTGCCAGTCTCCTCCATGTCACTCCCGCATACTTTCGAATTTCATCCACCCATCTTCCATGTGGTCTTCTTCTGGGTCTTTTCCTGTCCCTTGGAATCCAATCTAAAATTTCGGCTGTCCATCGATGGTCTGTTCTTCTGGCAGTATGTCCAGCCCATTGCCATTTCAGGGATTTAACTCTGATCATGATGTCTTCCACTCTTGTCATTTTTCGGATCCACGTTCTCCTCTTCTTATCTCTCCTGGTTACACCAAGCATGCACCTCTCCGTGCTGCTTTGAGTTGTCTGCAGCCTTTGTATGTCTCTTTTAGCTAAGGTCCACGTCTCTCTGCGTTTTTAACTAGCACTAAGAAAATAACAAAGTGGATGTTTAAAAACCCCCTTTGAATGGCCTTAGCCTGATTGTCTTTAAGGGAAAGGTCGTCGAAAGAAAGTTCAGCGCCGGGCAGACTGGTGTGGCGTCAAGTTCGAGTTCTCCATTTCTTGTACCTGGGGGCAATTAACCGAAGCAGCTTCTCCGCGGGAAGCGAAGCGTGTCGGCAAAAGAACACTCTCTGCAGCTTCACTATCCATCCTGCCCTTGCCGTTCAGCTTTTGCGGTTTCCCCTGTGCTTCGCGGACCTTGACACACACAACATTTCCATTCACATCCGCCTCTTTTGACTTTGTTGAAGGCGATGCTGACTGGCCAGCTTGGCTGTACGCAGTGCGGACCGAGATCACGTTCCACACCACAGAAACGCGATCTTGTTCTCCCGTCAAAAAAAAAAAAAAAAACACTTTTCGGAATCCACCGAACATCTTTTGCTTCCTTTCTTTCAAATCCTCTTTTTGGAACATTTCCCAATAAAACTAGAAACACAATCGCGACCTGCGTTCATGGAACATTGGGTTTACAATAATGTTCATAAGATCGGAAATACACTAATGGCCAGCAGTACTAAACAACGATTCCGGGTATTGACCTTGCTATGGACAGATTTGAAATCTCAGAGTTTCTTCTAAAGAACTCCCCAGACAGTGGCATAGCTATAAAGCACCCCACCCCTCCAGTGGAGTCTTGTGGAGAAAAATGTTGGTGAGACGAAGACCCTGCCCATAGCATATATATATATATATATATATATGTTGTGAAAAATAATAAATGCCGCCCCGGTGGCGCAGTGGTCTAAGGCGCTGGCCTCTGATCATTCGTCCGTAAGGGGTCTGGGTTCAAATCCCGGTCAGGCATGGATGTTGTGTTTGTATTACGGTACTGGCTCTCTCCCTTCCCTGGAACCAGTGACCCTAAATTAGGGACGGGCGACTGCTTATAGCCCATTGAGTTGCTCACGGTGGTCGTTAAACCTCCAATCAAAAAAAAAAAATAATAATAATAATAAAAATCAAATTTTGTAGGGAACGACTTGATGTATACAATATACGTATATAGCTTTCAGAAGACAAAACTGATGTACAGGGTGTCGCGTAAGTCGGGCCTCATAGAAGAAAAGCACATACAATTACAGAATATGTTCAAAGTGTCCGCCGTTGTGTTGCACATACAGATGAAGACGCAATCTCCACTCTTGCCGCACTTTATTCGACACACTCGCGGGAAGTTGCATTGCGCAGGCGTGTCAGCACTCGCGGGAAGTTGCTGACACGCCTGCGCAATGCATTTTTTAAGATGCAGAACGCTTTGAATTTTGACCTCGTACACCACGATTTTAGGTGACCCCACAAATAAAAATCAAGCGGAGTAATATCTGGGCTTCTTAGAGGCCACTCCACGTGTCCTTGGCATCCAATCCAATGTTCGGGAAACTGTGTGTTAAGGTAATGTCACACTGTCGGCGCCTAATGCGGAGGGACGCCATCCTGCTGAAACCATTCCGGGAATGTGCCTGCTGGATTCAACAAGCTTGGAAATGCATCCTCCTGCAACATGTTCAGGTACGTTTCAGCGTTTACCGTCTCGTCAAAGAAGAAGCGACCAACGACTATGTCTTTCCATATCACGCGCCCGCCCTGACGCGCCCGCCGTCTTATTCCTTGGAAGGATTAAATCAAAAAGGATTTTGTACGGATCAGTGTCGAGTGTTCGGACGGCTGATTTCCCCGGAAATATAAAAGTTCGATTCGTCAGAGAACGGAATTTGTGATGGAGACGCCCCGTCATTCACGTATCGTACTTTTGCCCATTCATAAAACTGAATTAGCCTATCAGGATCATCTTTACTTAAAGGCTGATGGAGTTGTAGTTTATATGAATGCCATTGATTAAGTTTCAAGATGCGGTGGATGCTGCTCTTGGAGATCCCAGTTTCAGTGGGCATGCGTCGAAGCGACTTCTTGGGGCTGGAAACGAAGCAAGCCATCACCATTGGTACTGGTTTCGTCGTCCTTAACAGTCATTGGCTGTCCGATGCGAAGCTTTTCATGCATGGACCCAGTTTCCTTAAATTTGAATATCAGCTTGCCAACACATTGGTGCGCGATCTGGATGCAGCTTGTTGAATTCTTCGGCCACTTCCCTGTGACTTCGGGTCCCAACCAACTGTGACGTATATATTCTAAATTAACTTTGCATTTTAGTTTCTTTCCCTATGTAAATCTTGAGTTTATTCTCAGTTATATTTCACTCTTAACGTAATATCTTTTCTCTCAAACGAATACGTTTGGCAACACAATTTAGGTTGAACGCACGTGATTTATGCCTGATATAAGATAAGAACGAGAGATAAAAACGACGACTAAACTGTTGCTTGGCGATCGTTGTTAAAGAGAGCGTTGAAAGAGAGCGTTGTGTTGTAGAGCGTTGTGTGGAGCTGTGTGGTGTGTTTAAATGTTGATACCGTTTTGTTATGGTAGTGCTACATCCTGAATAAAGCATCTTTTCCGTAAGTTTGACTTCTGTTGTTTACATGTTTCGTCTGGCCGTTAAGGTTTAATTTAGGAACTACACTGGCGGAAATTGAAAAAAGAACACCAAGAAGGAGACGTCTGATACCAACGAAATTTATACAGCATAATAACGGAATACAGAGGATTACGTGATCAAAACATTATGGCAAAATACAGCTGTATTTGCTGGTAAACTGAAAAATAACATTTCCATGTAACATGGTTAGTACGAGGTTGAACCGCCATGAACTGCGTCACACTGTGCAATTCTGGCATGGAGTCTGTCGTACAGATGTTGGATGTAAGTTTGGGGTATTGAGTTTCAAGCATCCTCAACCTGGACGCGTAAATCGGAGATGGTCGTGGCTGGCCATGGAGACCGGACAAGTCGTTGTCCCATAAAATCCCACACGTGCTCAATGGGGGACAAATCCGGTGAACGTGCAGGCCATGGAAGTTGTCTCACACCCTGAAGTGCATGCTGCGTTGCACGTGCCGTGTGTGGGTGTGCGTTATCTCGCTGGAATGCACCACGATGGACCGACCTTACAAATGGCACAACAACGGGCTGAATGATGATGTTGATGTAGGAGGTGCTGTTTAACGTACCCGGTACAAACACTAGTTGTGTACGGGAGTGATAGCTGATCGCTTCCCACACCAGGAGACCAGGTGTAGGCCCTGTGCGTCGCTATTGGATGCAAGAAGGGTGGAGACGCTTCCCTGTGTGTCTGCGAACACGCATACGGCCATCGGAGGCTCCCAAGCAGAATCTGCTTTCATCGCTGAACACGACAGATCGCCATTGCGTTCCCTAGTGCAGAAGTTGGCGACACCACTGCAGCCATTCCTGACGGTGGGCTGGAATCAGAGGTACACATGCCAGAGGCACACGTGCACGTAGTCCTCAATCCAGTA
Organism: Macrothele yani; assembly: GCA_039090855.1. NCBI lineage: Eukaryota > Metazoa > Arthropoda > Arachnida > Araneae > Macrothelidae > Macrothele > Macrothele yani. The sequence goes on along the minus strand of CM077000.1, from coordinate 15,507,928 downwards.
GACGGTTGCGAATTGTTCGCACAGTCACCTCAGGTTCAACGGCAGCTCGGATTTGCGTTGCAGTGGATGTTCTGCTTGACAACGCCGCTCTTCTTATGCGTCGATCGGTCCGCTCATCAGTCCGTCTGTGACTGCCGGTTCCCCGTCTTCTCGTGTGGGAATGTTCATCGGACCGTCTACGCCACCATCGTACCACCACCGATACTTCCCGTCCAATTTGCTCCGCAATACGACGATACGACCACCCGGCCTCGCGGAGTCCAACTAGACGACCTCGCTCAAAGTCCGATAACTGCTGAAATCGTACACGTCTCCCATGCCCAGGCATTGCAGCTTCTTCAGGGTCTTCGCACGTGTCCGTACGCCGACGACTGATTACATTCACTTCGTCGTACTCCTTAAATACCACCGACGATAATTTGCATATTATGCCGTACTGTGGCGTAAGCGCTCACCGGTTGGTCCCGAAATTAACATCACACCTACGTAAACTCAACCCCATTAACATATGTAAATTTCGTGATTGTCCGCCAATTCCTTCTTGGTGTTCTTTTTTCACTTTCCGGCAGTGCATTTCTTCGTATGGTGATGTTTTAAATTAACGTAGAAGTACGAAAAGACTTCTACGTCACAACAGAATATCCCCAATTCGTTCCTCCGTACTCAGTGATATGGTTTACCTGTAAAAGAAGAAACACAAATGTGAGAAACTCCTATGGGGCCGGGCTGCCGCCCCGGTGGCGCAGTGGTCTAAGCGATGGCCTCTGATCATTTGTCCGAACGGGGTCCGGGTTCGAATCCCGGTGAGGCATGGATTGTTGTATTTGTCTTACGGCACTGGCTCTCTCCCTTCCCTGGAACCAGTGACCCTAAATTAGGGACGGGCGACTGCTTATAGTCCATTGAGTTACTCACGGTGGTCGTTAAACCTCCAATCAAAAAAAAAAAAAATGGGGCCGGGCTAACGGGACACCCTACAATGCTTTCACAAGAAATGAAGATTTTGCGATCGATGGGGAAAATCTCGAGGTAACGGATACCTACATTTACTTTGGACAACAGATATCAAGCAAAGGGCACATTGATGAGGAAATTAATCGGCATGGAAAACTTTGCTAGACAACTTTTGGAAGAAACATTACAACTTTCAAAAGCAATATGCCATTGTCTTAAAAGAAAAGTGTTTAATGAATGTATTCTTCCAATGCTTACATGTGGAGGGGAGACATGGACCTTGATTAAACAAGTTAATAAAATTATGCAATTCATTGATTATGGTACGTTTTCCAACATACCAGACATCATTACTCAAGTTATGAAGATAATGGCTATGGAATGAATCTTGCTCCTGTGCCCAGACCTTTGACCCCATTTCAATTATATTAAACAGAATTGGTTCAGTATACCTCTGGAACAGCATACTAACATTTTGGCGCAGCAAAAGCATTTTTAGTCAAGTTATGAGGATAATGGCAGTGAAATAAATCTCGCTCCTGTGCCCTGACCTTTGACCTCATTTCGATGATATTCAGCAGAACCAGTTCAGTATACCTCCGGAGCAACATGATAATGTTTTGTCGCAATCGAAGCATTTTTACGTAATTTATAAAGCATAAGGGCGATGGAATGGATCCTCTACTATGTCCTGACCTTTGACCCTATTTCTTTGATTTTCAACAGGGTTCTTTCCCAGGTTGTCCCCTACCACATACTAAAATTTCATCGAAATCGAACCATTTTTACGCGAGTTATTTTGCGACGGACGGAAGGACAGACATACAGACGGACAAAGCTGGAGTATATACGCTTCTTCAACCTACGGTTGGAAAGCGTAAAAAAAAGCATACAAAGACTGCAGACAACTGAAGTAATGGTACTTTATTATGCTAATAAGCTAAAATATACATAAAGCATTGGCAGCTTAAAAGATTAAATAAATGGTAGTACCTGAAGACATGAAAATATAAAATGCTTGATTTATATAAGCTGAGGAATTAAGTTCATTAAAACATTAATTTGCCACTTAAAATAAAGATAAGCATTTTGCGCAGATATGAACGAATGGTTTTCTTAACACGTGTCAGGAGCGTGAGAGTAGGTCAAGCACTCAAGCCGCTTAAACAAAAAGAAGAAACCATTGAGTGCTGAAAAGTCATCCATACACACCTGCAAACCGTGACAGCAGTAGAACACAGGAAAATCTCATTGCACGACTGTTGTGATGAGAATCTGGCAGTTCTGACAGTTTTACAAGCAATAACTTATTTCCATTGTGCAATAGCAATAATATACGCGAATAAGCTAACTTAAATCTGAAAGGAACATGGAGTGATGCATGCTTGGTGCAACCAGAAAAGTTAAGAAGACGAATTCGTGGACAAGGAAAATGACAAGAGTGGAAGACATCATGATCAAAGTAAAATTCCTGAAATGGCATAGGTTTGGCTTTTGGTAACTAATTGCTATAATGGAATTAAAAACATAGGATATATCACTGAATTTTGCAGTACAAAACACAAATGAGGAATTACAGGTATATCCACAGTGCAACACAAACTGGTGATCAAACATAAGGAGCGCAAGACCATTGCGCAGTGACATCGCTATCAACCGGGTCAGTATAGATCGGAAAACACCAACGCTAGAGATCAGCTCAGCGTGAAATATATACAAAGAAGGGTTCTGACCATAAAATCAGGAGCCACCATTTTTAGGCAATGCCGGCAAAACATCAAGTTTCATATAAAGTAAGAAATTATGCACACAAATAAGGAAAATCATAACGGTATATCATTCGATACGAAGTAACACAAGTACAACATTATATGTACGTATATGTCATCATCATTAGTGTTCTGTCCCGTGACAGATCCAACGGTAACTCAACAAGTTCTCTTCCTCCAGTTTTCTTTGTCCCTTGTTTCCTCCTTCAATACTTGATAGCTTCCTGTGCCCATTATATCATCAAGCATCATTTGTACTCTCCTTCCTCTTGGTCGGTTTCCTTCAATTTTCCCTTCTATCATTCTTTTCAATAAGCTGTCTCCTCTTAGCACATGTCCTATCCAGTTATACAAGTATAAGTGGAACGATGGTTTTTATTTTACAATTCGCTGACGATCAAGTACTTTTTGTAGAAGATAAATTTGATTTGGAGTATATCACTAGAAATATAAAAGAAGAATATGAAAAATGAGGATTAACTACGAATTTAAGTAAAACAAAATACACTGGCGAAAAGTGAAAAAAGAACACCAAGAAGGAATTGCCGGACGATCATGAAATTTACATATGTTGATGGGGTCGAGTTTACATAGGTGGGATGTTAATTTCGGGACCAACCGGTGAGCGCTTACGCCACAGCATGGCATAATATGCAAATTATCGTCGGTGGTATTTAAGGAGTACGGCGAAGTGAATGTAATCAGTCGTTGACGTACGGACACGTGGGAAGACCCTGAAGAAGCTGTAATGCCTGGACATGGGAGACGTGTACGATTTCAGCAGTTATCGGACTTTGAGCGAGGTCGTCTAGTCGGACTCCGCGAGGCCGGGTGGTCGTATCGTCGTATTGCGGAGCGAATCGGACGGGAAGTATCGGTGGTGGTACGATGGTGGCGTAGATGGTCCGAGGAACATTCCCACACGAGAAGACGTGGAACCGGGAGTCACAGACAGACTGATGAGCGGACCGATCGACGCATAAGAAGAGCGGCGTTGTCAAGCAGAACATCCACTGCAACGCAAATCCGAGCTGCCGTTGCACTTGAAGTGACTGTGCGAACAATCCGCAACCGTATACTGGATGCAGTACTACGTGCACGTGAGCCTCTGGCATGTGTACCTCTGACTCCAGCCCACCGTCAGGAACGGCTGCAGTGGTTTCTCCAACGTCTACACTGGAGAACGCAATGCCGATCTGTCGTGTTCAGCAATGAAAGCAGATTCTGCTTGGGAGCCTCCGATGGCCGTATGCGTGTTCGCAGACTCACAGGGGAGCGTCTGCACCCTTCTTGCGTCCGCCAATGACACACAGGGCCTACACCTGGTCTCCTGGTGTGGGGAGCGATCAGCTATCACTCCCTTACACAACTAGTGTTTGTACCGGGTACGTTAAACAGCACCTCCTACATCAACATCATTCAGCCCGTTGTTGTGCCATTTGTAAGGTCGGTCCATCGTGGTGTTTTCCAGCAAGATAATGCACGCCCACACACGGCACGTGCAACGCAAAATGCACTTCAGGGTGTAAGACAACTTCCATGGCCTGCACGTTCACCGGATTTGTCCCCTATTGAGCACGTGTGGGATTTTATGGGACAACGACTTATCCGGTCTCCATGGCCAGCCACGACCATCCCCGATTTACGCGTCCAGGTTGAGGATGCTTGGAACTCAATACCCCAAACTTACATCCAACATCTGTACGACAGACTCCATGCCAGAATTGCACAGTGTGACGCAGTTCATGACAGTGTGACAGTGTGACGCAGTTCACCTCTGACTCCAGCCCACCGTCAGGAACGGCTGCAGTGGTTTCTCCAACGTCTACACTGGAGAACGCAATGCCGATCTGTCGTGTTCAGCAATGAAAGCAGATTCTGCTTGGGAGCCTCCGATGGCCGTATGCGTGTTCGCAGACTCACAGGGGAGCGTCTGCACCCTTCTTGCGTCCGCCAATGACACACAGGGCCTACACCTGGTCTCCTGGTGTGGGGAGCGATCAGCTATCACTCCCTTACACAACTAGTGTTTATACCGGGTACGTTAAACAGCACCTCCTACATCAACATCATTCAGCCCGTTGTTGTGCCATTTGTAAGGTCGGTCCATCGTGGTGTTTTCCAGCAAGATAATGCACGCCCACACACGGCACGTGCAACGCAAAATGCACTTCAGGGTGTAAGACAACTTCCATGGCCTGCACGTTCACCGGATTTGTCCCCTATTGAGCACGTGTGGGATTTTATGGGACAACGACTTATCCGGTCTCCATGGCCAGCCACGACCATCCCCGATTTACGCGTCCAGGTTGAGGATGCTTGGAACTCAATACCCCAAACTTACATCCAACATCTGTACGACAGACTCCATGCCAGAATTGCACAGTGTGACGCAGTTCATGGCGGTTCAACCTCGTACTAACCATGTTACATGGAAATGTTATTTTTCAGTTTACCAGCAAATACAGCTGTATTTTGCCATAATGTTTTGATCACGTTATCCTCTGTATTCCGTTATTATGCTGTATAAATTTCGTTGGTATCAGACGTCTCCTTCTTGGTGTTCTTTTTCACTTTCCGCCAGTGTATATATACGGTCGAGTCACATTATTGTGACCACCAGCTAATATCCAGAGTAACCGCCGCGTGCAGCGCGGACAGCAGCTAGACGTGCTGGGAGTGACTCAATAAAGTGCTGAATGGTGTTCACCGGTACGTGGAGCTATGCTGACAGCAGTGCGTCTGACAGCTGTTGAAATGTGCGTGATGGAGGATCCATAGTGTAAAGAACACGATCGAGAGATGCTCAATTGGGTTTAAGTCTGGGGAATTACGGCGCCAGGGAAGTACTTTGAAGTCTTCATCGCGCTCTTCAAACCACTCTCGGACATTTCTAGCTGTGTGACACGTCGCATTGTCGTACTGGAAGATCCCATCAGCCCCAGGGAAAGACAATCAGCATGTATGGGTGTACGTGGTCTCCAAGGATGGATTCATAAGGAATTCGGCCCATAGTGCATTCCACAGGTATGAGTGGACCCAGGGAATGCCACGAAAACATTCCCCAGACCACAACGCTGCCCCCACCAGCTTGTGTTCTTCCAGCAGTGGTTGAAGAATGTTTGTTCTCCGATGTTTCTCGCCTTATTCGCCAACGTCCATCCGTTCGATGAAGCAGAAAACGTGACTCATCGGAGAAGGCAATCCTTTGTCAATCAGCGGAGGTCCAATTCCGATACTGCCGTGAAAGTGCAAGCCTTTTTCTGCCGATGCTCCTTCGTGAGCATAGATGCAGTGATCATCCGTCTGCCTCGGAGCACCATACGCAGCACGGTTCGCTGAATTGTCATTTTAGATACGCTTTTGGTAACCCCCTGATTCATTCGGCCAGTGAGTTGCTCAACTGTAGCTTGTCCATCGGCCCTCACGCACCTTCGCAGCCGACGTTTACCGCTCTTATCAATGGCACGTGGTGCTCCGCAGTTTCCACATCGCTTATTCGCAATGGTGTCATTTCTCCGATCACGATACTCTTTAACCACAGCAGCACGGGAACAGTTCACAAACTGCGCAGGTTCAGAAATACTGACAGCCTTGGCCCGAAAGCCGATAATTATCCCTTTTTTGCAAATCTGATAAATCGCTCCTTTTATCGATGACAGCAACGAGTGATATATTTTCAGAATGCTTACAGCACACCTTGTATACCCTCCAAGGTAGCTCACGACACCTGCCTTCTTTCATTGGCTACGCGCTGTTGAAGTCAAAAGTAGGAGGTGGTCAGAATAATGTGACTCGACTGTGTATATACAAATAACACTCACCGAATGGATGTTACGAATAGAATATTAGAGTTTTTGGAAGTCTTATTCTTGCAACAGTTCATGACACAGAGGTACTGGTTATGTCATCCAGTTTCATTCCAACTGTTTGGTCGTGGTGAGTTTACAGTAAAGCCAGATGTGTTAGCCGTTTTTGTGACGTTGCGGATCAAAGGCAATTTTTAATTCGCTTCAGTGTCGAAAATCTCCTGTGGCTTTAGGATTTCGTGGAGGGACCATGCCCATACAGGTTTTGTCCCGTGTGTCACGTGCCCCCAAGCCAACTAGGAACAGCGCCACTGCCATTCTCGTTGGCTTTAAGTACGTAATTCATTTTATATTAGACAGCATTTTGCTCACTGATATGTAAATTTTACTGGGAGCATTTATTTCTCGAGTCAATTTGCATATGTTCTGTGAACATCAACATTGCATGGTGGTGCAGTGGTCTAAGCAAGGAGGTTATATTACTGGAGACACCACTGGCTCTGCCGCCATAGATCACAGCTAATCTGTGATGTGACGTCACGAGCAGGCAAAAACCGAACTAAATTATACCGTTGATGAAACAGTAAGCTTGTGTATCATTGATAAATATTATTGAATTACTCATTTTATGTGTTTATACGCTTAGAAGCTTTTGTTCCATTGGTTTCAAAGCAACTTCTTTACTGCGGCTGCGTCGTGCCTGCTCATGACGTCATTTGCAGCACGGACGGTGACTTATGGCGGCCAATGCTGCGTAGATAGGAGTGGTGTCTCGAGCAATATAACCTCCTTAAGTCTAAGCGATGGCTTCTCACCATTCACCGAAGATGGGTCCGGGTTCAAATCCCACTGAGGCATGGATGTTGTGTCTGTCTAATGGCACTAACTTTCTCCCTTTCCTGGGACCAGTGATCCTAAATTAGGGACGGGCGACTGCTTATAGCCCAATGAATAGCTCACGATGGTCGTTAAAATCTCAACCAAAAAAATAAAAATCAAAAACAAAAATCTCCGTAACATTTCATTCAGAGCTTTGGGTTATTTGACCGCTATTGCCACCTGGGCTTTCATTTTCGACACCTACAGTAGCGAACAAAAGTATTTGGCGAAACACTTTTTCGACCATAACATTTTTTCTGCTGGACCAAATTGGATCATTTTGGGATATGATATGTGTTATTCAGTTCTAAACATGACCCATATGCAGATGGATCGGAAACCTTAACACAGATCATGTACCGAGCTTAATCGCCAAGATCATACAAATTGACCAACAAAGTAGGTGTGTGTCACATTCATTTAATGCAACGATAAGAGAAAACAAGTACGAGAAAATGACAAAACAATAACTAATACTTAGTGGGATAACCACGAGACTTAATAATAGCTGCACAACGGGCCGGCATCGAGTTCACTAGCTTCTCGACGGTGACCTGCGGAATTCGCGCCCATTCTGCAGACAGCTGGTAGAACTTCTGGTCCCTATTCCGGCAGGTTTTCTTCGCACATCGTCTCTCCAGCCAATTCCACATGTGCTCGATGGGGTTGAGGTCTGGATATTGGCTTGGCCAGTCTAGAAGTGTGACCTGTTGCTGCTGGAAGGCTGCCTTCGCTACTCTGGAGGTGTGCTTCGGGTCGTTGTCTTGCTGCATGATCCATCCGGGTGGCATGTTCTGGTTTGCCCATGAGAAGACATCGTGATGAGCATGTTTGTGTAGCTCTAGCCGGTCATTATTCCGTCAATCTTGATGATGGGGTCCATTCCATTGCGAGAGAAGGCGTCGTAAACCATGAGCGATCCTCCTCCGTGCTTGACAGTCGGCTGAATGAACTGGGGGTTGAATCTCTGGCCACACGGACGTCGTACGTATCGGATGCCATCACTTCCGAACAAGTTGAACTTGCTCTCGACGGTGAAAAGCATCTTACTCCAGTCCGCCGCGGTCCAGTGTTAATGACGGCGCGCGAACGCGACTCTGGCTCGTCGATTCTTGACTCCGATGAGTGGTTTCTTGGCGGGGCGCCTTCCATTCAATCCACCAGCAATGAGACGACGGAAGATGGTCATTCGGCTGACGTTCAAGTCGTCGCTGTCGCGGAATTCGGTGGCGATGTCCACAGCAGTCAAGGTGGGATCAGCACGAGATCGACGGAGGATGCGTCTTTCCTGACGCAAAGTAGTGGAACGAGGCCTACCACATCGTGGACTGTTCTCGACAGACCCAGTCGTCTTATAACGTTGCAAGATATCTGAAATGGACTGGGTGTCGGATCTTCAGGGCCCTCGCAATGTCGGAGACGAGCATTCCGGATTCCATCATGTTCACGGCCGCCTGGCGAGCTCCAGCAGGGATCTCCGCCTTTTTTACCCATTTCTGAAAACCTAAGATTGACTTATTATCACACTACACATCACAAAACCCACAAAAATCACAAGAAAAACATTAATACATGCAGCAAACAAATGGATAATAATTGGCGACTCTTGAATATGGCTCATTTTTAACGGCGAATTCGCTCTGAGCGAAATACATACTACGCGGCATTGTAACCCACAAATCGACACATATCATATCCCAAAATGACCCGATTTGGTCCAGCAGAAAAAACTTATGGTCGAAAAAGTGTTTCGCGAAATACTTTTGTTCGCTACTGTAGCTAGCTTTCGTAAAGTTAAGTCCAGTCAGATGCATGACACTTAGCCTATGTCCCAGTCAATAACGCTTCAGGAAATCTGCGCAGTGGTCTAAGCGATGGCTTCTGATCATTCGCCCGAGGTGGGTCCGGGTTCGAATCCCGATGAGGCATGAATGTTGTGTTTGTCTTACGGCACTGACTCTCTCCCTTCCCTGGGACAAGTGGCCCTAAATTACTGACGTGCGACTGCTTATTTACTTATTTTGGTTGATTGGAGGTTTAACGACCACCGTGAGCAACTTAATGGGCTATAAGCAGTCGCCCGTCCCTAATTTAGGGTCGCTGGCTCCAGGGAAGGGAGACAGCCAGTGCCGTAAGACAAACGCAACATCCATGCCTCACCGGGATTTATTTTATGTTTTTTTTATTGGAGGTTTAACGACCACTGTGAGTAACTCAATGGGCTATAAGCAGTCGCCCGTCCCTTATTTAGGGTCACTGGTTCCAGGGAAGGGAGAGAGCCAGTGCCGTAAGACAAACAAAACATCCATGCCTCACCGGGATTCGAACCCGGATCCCGTTCGGACGAATGATCAGAGGCCATCGCTTAGACCACTGAGCCACCGGGGTGGCCACCGGGATTGGAAACCGGATCCCTTTCGGACGAATGATCAGAGGCCATCGCTTAGAACACTGCTGCGACTGCTTATAGCCAACTGAGTTGCTCATGGTGGTCGTTAAACCTCCAATAAAAGAAAAGATATCTGGAAATGTCGTGTGACTCAAAGAATATTGCTTTTCTTTTTTTTAACGACCACCGTGAGCAACTCAATGGGCTATAAGCAGTAGCTTGTCCCTATTTTAGGGCCACTGGTTCCAGGGAAGGGAGAGAGCCAGCGCTGTAAGGCAAACACAACATCCATGCCTCACGGGATTCGAACCCGGACCCCTCTCGCTCAAATGATCCGGAGCCATCGCTTAGACCACGGCACCACCGCGGCGGCATATTGTTTTTCAGCGTGTTTTTTTTTTTTTTTTTTTTGAGTTGCACGATTTGTAGCGTAATTTTCTGTTACATGCTATTTATTTTGTAGCGTGCTACTGCTACCATGCCGCCCCGGTGACGCAGTGGTCTAAGCGATGGCCTCTGATCATTCGTTCAAAAAGGGTCCGGGTTCGAATACCGGTGAGGCATGGATATTGTTTTTTCTTACGGCACTGGCTCTCTCCCTTACCTGGAACCAGTGGCCCTAAATGGCGACTGCTTATAAGCCCATTGAGGTTGTCGTTAAACCTACAATAAAAAAAAAACTGCTACGATTACATTTTTTTATTGGTAGCGAGTCTACATGCCACGGTACTGTAAAAGTAGCGTGTTATCTTAACAGTGCTACTTCCCATCCTGAATAAAAGATATCTGTTGGAGTTCGAATAACAGAAAGAAAACATGATTTGTTCTTACAGCTTCGAGCTTGGCGTCCTACTGTTTCACAAATCTGTACTTAAGGTATCTAACATTTTCAGGAAAACGTAGCTCTTATCTTTCCTTTTTTCTGGTGTTCCCCCACTTATAAAGAAAGGAAATTTAGTATAGGTCGTACTGATAACCTCGCATGAAGCTCAGCATAGCATCAAACCTCGTCAGAGTGTTTGCAAACAATAAGTCCAACTAAGTAGCTTTGAAGAGAGTGGCCCGTTGCTGGCATCCCTCAGGTGATAACCTTTTCCTTGTGCCTCATTGTTTCCAGTCGACTAAGATCAGGCTGATTTTCCAACTCTTTTGCCCACTTTCTACCCTCCCTAGTTGCTGTTTCCTGTTCCAGCAGACGATCCGTGACGACTTACTGAGCTTGCCTGCCTGATCTCTGTGTGCCAGCGTTCAGAAAGCCACACCTGGTTGCTGCAGCTACAGGTGGGTGAGAGTGCGGTTTTTTCCTCCACGCTGAATTGGCCCGGGAATTAACTCTCTCGAGCTGAGCCGGTTAACGTGCTGTAAGCGAGGGATACATCATGCCTTTGGAACGGTGAGTGTTCATTACGAGGTTGCTGCTTACTTATTTTCTCCTCTTTTCTTTCTGTGGCTGGGTATTGTGCGGTGACTTTTGACATCTGCGGATATTATACATGATCTCTGGGGTTGTCCCACCTCATGCCGTTTTGTCGTGATTAAAAAAAGGTAAGTACACAACAAATGCTTGTAAACAATACAGTAATCGTTCAAGAATCGTAATCTTTTATTGCGCTAAACACATCTAAATATTGAGATACCTTCTCAAATTCATTCAAACCGACAGAAATACGTTTTCTGTTTTTAAATACATGACATTTTTAAAAATCCAAAACACTTTTTGAGAAAAAATTGAAGAAAATAAGCAATTATGCTTAAGTACAGGTGTTGAAATATTCCCTTTATTTGCAAAAGTGAAAAGTAACCGGGCGATTCGACCTGAAAATAAGAATGATGAAAATAAAGGGAGAAGAAAAAAATATAAAAATAAATAAACAATCAAACAAATGCACATATTTGTATAAGTTTACATTTGTTTGTTGATGCATTCAAGCGACTTCAATTACAGAGATGATGAAAATAATAAATCAGTTATGTCGAGGTAGAGTTGTAGTAATTGAAACATTGGGGGAAACAAATATAAATAAACAAATAAAAGTTAAATTTTACATTTATAAGAATTGATTTATATATATTTAATTATAACGATAAATTTAGTAAAGATGGGGTAATTGAAGAAATGAGAAATATAAACATAAGTAATGCTGATGACGTAGTCATTTTTGCAACTAGCCCATCAGAGCTGCAGAGTATGATCCAGGAACTTGCTGACAAGAGTAAAGAAGTGCGATTAAAAATGAACTTTCAGAAGACAAAAGTGATGTTCAATGCTTTTACAAGAAATGAAGATTTATCGATTGATGGAGAAAAGCTGGAGATAACAGATACGTACGTTTATCTTGGACAGCAGATATCAAGTGAGGGTCACATTGATGAAGAAATTAATCGGCGTACAAAACTTGCCTGGAGAGCTTTTGGAAGAAACAGCATAATTTTCAAGAGCAATATGCCATTATGTCTTAAAAGAAAAGTGTTTGATCAATGCATCCTTCCAGTGCTTACGTATGGTGCAGAGACGTGGACCTTAACTAAAAGAGACATACAAAGGCTGCAGACAACTCAAAAAAGCATGGAGAGGTGCATGCTTGGTGTAACCAGGAGAGATAAGAAGAGGTACTCGTGAATCCGAAAAATGACAAGAGTGGAAGACATCATGATCAGAGTTAAATCCCTGAAATGGCAATGGGCTGGACATACTGCCAGAAGGACAGATCATCGATGGACAGCCGAAATTTTAGATTGGATTCCAAGGGACAGGAAAAGACCCAGAAGAAGACCACATGGGAGATGGGTGGATGAAATTCGAAAGTATGCAGGGGTGACATGGAGGAGACTGGCACAAGACAGACCGTTGTGGAGGAAACTTGGGGAGACCTTCGTCCAGCAGTGGATTGATAATGGTTGACAATGATGATGATGAAATAAATAATGCATATATTTATATCAGTTTATTTATATGCTTCTGTGTTTGTATTTAAGCCATTTCCATTATAGAGATGAGGATCGCTGAAAATAATAAACTTATTATGTCAAGGTAGAGATGCAGTATTTCAATAGGAGTAAACAAATATAAACATAGATAAAATAATTGAATTACCAATTTACCACAATTCATTTATATAATCAATTATAATAACAAATTAAGTAAAGATGGAGTAATTGAAGCAATGAAAAAAGTAATATGTACATAAAAATAAACAAACAAATACATATATTTATTTCAAATGAATAAAAAAAATACATCGCTCTTAACCACGTTCTAGAAACACACAGCAACCGAAAAATTGTTTTTCAGCCTCCGCTGTGGAAATGAACCAAGAGAACTCTCGATATCTAACTGAGTGCGTTACATATACGCCACGGTGGCCAACAATCCGCGGTGCTATGGGAGCGATGTATTTATTTATTTACTTGTCGCCACGTATTTGGAGTATTTTCAACTAATATTTATTTCACTTTATTTCTATGTTTGTTTCTAAGCCATTGCATTATAGAGATGGAGATAGCTGAAAATAATAAACCAATGCAATTATATCCAGACAGAGATGCAATAGCTGAAACATTTGGAAAAAGTAAATGTGAACATAAATAAAGTATATATTATCATCATTGTGAACCATTATATCAATCAACTGCTGGATGAAGCTCTCTCCAAGTTTCTTCCACAATGGTCTGTTTTCAGCCAGTCTCCTCCATGTCATTCAGGCATGTTTTTGAATTTCAACCACCCATCTCCCACATGGTCTTCTTTTGGGTCTTGTGAAAACACAAGTTTGTCTGCGACGGAAATCGAATCCGTGTCCGCGACGGAAATCGAATCCGTGTCCTCTCATTCCGGAGTAAGTCGCTCTTCCAACTGAGCTACGCTGACAGAATGTCTCGCTGCAGATTTGTCGTCTTGACACATGTTTTCACCTCTGTAGTATGTCACGGTCTTTTCCTGCCCCTTGGGATCCAGTCTAATATTTCAGTTGTCTGTCGGCGATCAGTTCTTCTGGCAAAATGTCAAGCCCACTGACACTCGAAGGAGTTGACTCTGATCACGATGCTTCCTTTATGATCCACGAGTTTCTTTTACCCATCCTGGTTACACGAAGCATGATTCTTTCAGTTGTCTTCAGCATTTGTATGCCTATTTTAATCGAAGTCCAAATCTCTGCTCCTACGCATGAACTGCCAGGATGCATTGATTAAAAACACTTTTTTTTAATAGATAATGGTACATTGCTCTTCAAAATTGTAACATTCCTTCCAAAGGCCGCGGATGGCTTAGTGGTTAGCGAGTCAGACTATCGATGCGAGGTCCTCAGGTTCGAACCTGGACTGATCTTACAGAGATGGTGTGATTTACTAACAATCGCTGAATATCCGCCGTGCATCGGACGAGCACGTTAAGTTACGGCTCCCAGGTTGGACCCACTGGTTAAATGGGTATCCTTTCCTATGCCCCCCACCCCTGAAAATCTCTCACCCCTCTGTGTGCAACATCGTACTTGTACGGTGGCGCCATCTACTATACTCTAATCTCACTACAAACTGTTCTGTCAAAGTCGCTAGACTTGCTCTCATTCCTTCCGTTTCTGTGTCCTGCCCAAAAGGCGATCTCGCTGTAGGTGGCTGGGACCTAAACTCTACTCACTGTGGACGGAAGTCCTACAAGAAAATGACAAATACTGTGTGATACCATTCCTTCCAAATGCTCCAGAAACAAGTTTTATACGCCGATTAATTTCTTCATCAGTGTGATCCTCGCTTGATATCTGCTGCTTAAGGCAAATGTTGGTATCTGTTACCTCCGGATTTCCCCCATCAATCGATAGATCTTCATTTCTTGTAAAAAACATTACATCAATTTATATATACAAATATTTGCACTGAATTCCATATTGACAGAAATATATTTTGATATCTATGTACCTATTTATTCATGCATATAAATAGCAAAACAATATTTCTGTCAACGTAGAATGATATAAGTGCGTTTAAATTCAGGCAGTGTGTTTTTATATTTTTGTACTGATTATTCGTTTATTAATGTAAAAAAAACAACAACACATTTCTGTCTGTCTTGAATGAATATATTAAGGATATATATATACATATATATACACTGAAGTGCCAGAAAATCTGGTATACCAGTCTAATACTTGGTAGGTTCCCTGCATGGACTGCACTAGCTTCTGGAAATATGCTGTAGGCAATGCACACCATACTTCCTGCAGAGTGTTCCACAATTCGGGTGTATTCCGAGGTCTCGGATTCCTGTGTTCGATAGTGCGTTGCATGGCATCCCAAATGTGTTCTATCACGTTCAGATATGGAGACTTGGGTGGGAATGGCAACACCTCAAACTCAGACGAATGTTCCTCTAACCATTATGTGGCGTCCCGACACTTGTGTGGAGGTGCATTGCCCTGGTGGAACAGGCCCAACCCATCAGCATGAATGCAGTACATGAACGGGGTACCTCGTCAGAAAGGATGCGCACATAGCGTTGGCCGGTCACATACCTTTGTAGACGTACCAGGGGTCCCAGTGAAGTCCAGCTAAACATACCCCATGCCATTAAGGACCCCCCCCCCCACCAGTCGGTACACTTCCCTGTTGACACGCGGGATCCATGGCTTCATGGGGTTTGCGCCACACACGAATACTTTCATCTGCCCGATACAGTTAGAAACGCGACTCGTCAGACCCAGCTACTTGTTTCCAGTCATCAAGTGTCCAGTGGCGGTGTTGCCGTGCCCAAGCGAGGCGCATAGCTCTGTGTCGTGCACCCATCAAGGGGACTTGAGTTGGGCGTCAGCTCCCAAGGCCCATATCGTGCAGAGTACGTTGCACAGTCTGGACGCTGCAAGGATGTCTATCGCTTTATATACGCACTGGCGGACGCAACCGAGTACACGCAAAGGTGATGTTGCTATGTATTTTGCATAAGCTCGTTTGTACCAGTTTACCTGGCATTTCAGCGTATGTATATACGAACGATAAAAAAAGTGGGTTTCTGTACTCCAATGTAATGAGAAGACGATAAGAAATGAACTCCGTTTATTAGGCGTATAAATAATGAAAAACAAAGAGCTGCTTGCTTTCGCTACCTCCAGGTAGTTATATACTATATGTACCTCTGGGTAGCTCTTAGCTGCTAATTTCCTGATGAAGCTACCCGGAGGTAGCGAAA
The DNA here is from genome assembly GCA_039090855.1 of Macrothele yani. Classification (NCBI taxonomy): domain Eukaryota; kingdom Metazoa; phylum Arthropoda; class Arachnida; order Araneae; family Macrothelidae; genus Macrothele; species Macrothele yani. The sequence continues at coordinate 15,491,950 of CM077000.1, read as the reverse complement.
GCTAGCAGCTCTTTGTTTGTCATTATTTATACGCCTAATAAACGGAGCTCTTTTCTTATCGTCTTCTGAATATATTAAAGATTAACAGAAATGTGTGGGTTTTCTTTCACATACTTAAATATAAACTGGTTTCCATAAGTTAACGAAAAAAACAGAAAAATCGTAAGAATTCAAAAAATACACAATGAAAGGAAAAATTTGGTGAAAATCTGTATCATACCGTACTTTAGAAAACGACACTAAAGCATTTGGTAAGAAACACTTCATTCCGACAAAAATGATGACATACACTGAAGAGCAACTGAATTAGAGACAGCTGGCGTTATGCAAATGTGGCTGTGTGGGCGGAACTGTAAACGAAAGCGACATGACGTATGCAGCGATCCGACAATATTAGGAGTGATGCGACGGGAATCGGTAAGAGTCGGGCGCAGTATGGGTAAGACAAAGGATCTAAGCGCATTTGTTCGTAGGCAAATTGTCGGGGCCCGACGAATGGGTCACTCCATCTCGGAAGTCGTGCATGCAGTGGGATTTTCACGAGCCACTGTGTCACGGGTTCACCGTGAGTACATCGAATCCGGTAAAACCATCCCAGCAAGGGCCAACTGCCGTGGAAAACAGCGTGTGGATGAGCGGTGTCATCGTCGGCTAGCTCGCATTGTAACAGCGGATAGACGGGCCGCAGTGCAAGAAATCACTCAGCAATTTAACGCTGGTGCACAGAAACGTGTAAGCAGCCACACCATCCAGAACCATCTCCTCGCTATGGGGTACAAAAGCCATCGTCCCACGAGGGTACCACTGCTGACCGCACATCACAGGGTGCAAGATTAGCATGGGCGCGGGAACATCGCCACTGGACCCTAGACATGTGGGAAAATGTTGCCTGGACTGATTAGTCGAGATTCACGTTGGTACATGCGGATGGCAGGATACGAAAACGGCGCAAACCACATGAAGTGATGGATCCTTCTTGTCAGCAGGGTACTCTTCAAGCTGGTGGTTGTGGCATTCTCGTCTGGGGACTGTTTACGTGGACTGAAATGGGACCCCGTCGTGCGTGTGACATCGTATCTCACATGTCAACGTTACCGGGATATCCTGGACGACCATTTGCTCCCGTTTGTGTGTCTTCTACATCCTACTGGGGACCTCATCCTGCAACAAGACAATGCAGCCTCCCGAAATGTATCCGAATGGTTGGATGAACATTCCACCGATGTGACCTCGCTTTCTTGGCCAGCTAGGTCATCTGACCTCAATCCCATCGAGCACATCTGGGATGCCATCGAGAGAGATGTTCGAGGCTCTGACTCCCCTCCATCAAATTTTCGTGAACTGTGGGAGCTTGTCCAGGGGTAGACTTCCCAATGCTTCCGGTGTCTTGTCGAGTACATGCCGAGACGAAACGCCACCGTCATCAGGGCGAAAGGTGGTGCTACATGTTACTACACAGGTATCTCTAATTCAATTGCTCTTCAGTGTATAGACAGGACCGTAACAGACTTTCCCCACCTGAGAGGGAGAAACTTGAAATTACGCCCCTTCGAGATTAAAATTACGGCCCTTCAAATTACCCTCAAATAATACGTGGTTTTCTCACACACTGCCGTTATAGGGAAGTATTATAATCTTTCAAAAAGAGCACTTCAGGCTTCTGACATAATTTTATTAAAAATGCAAAAACTAGTTAAATACTCCGAAACCACAGGTGGTAAATACCAAGTAAAGCGTAAACGTAATGTGAACGCTGACAACACAACGCTCCACAGAAATGAAGAACGAAAAACAAACCAGCATAGAACGAATAAGTATCGGATAGTGAACGGAACAATAGAAAGCAGCTTTAGGGGTAGGGCTTGGAAAAATTCCATTCAAATCAGAAAAATTTCTGTGACAGACCACAAATGAATTAATTAGCTCTTCAACCCAACGACATGTTCGGAAAGGTCATGAAGGTTAGGCATATCAGCATATTGTTTTCTATGCCTTCATTCACCGTTTTGAAAAATTCCTTTCATGGATAAGAGATGTTCACATACTCTGTACCCTAACTATATGCATGGAATACTGTATGAGACTAACTAAGTACAGTTTAAAAAAAAATACTGAAATACATAACTTTTTTTTCTTCTATTTTTTACAACCCCTAGAGCAGGGCTGGCAAACCTTTTCTGACTAGTGTGCCACTTTAAGTTTAATTTACTGCTTTCAAGTGTCTAGTGTGCCACCTCTCTCGCATTTTTTTTTTCGTCATGAAACTTTTTTGCGAATAACATATAATGACATTAACAGAATAGGTAAGTAGGTGAATTTTAAGACTAAGACAATTTCAATTTGAACCTGATTTAATCTATAAGAAGATAATTAAAAAACCATACTTACATAATCACATTAGTGTGAAACTTGTTTCTGAATGCTACTAGCCAAGGCTACTCGCGCATGCTCAGTGCATAACATATTGTTTTCAATGTTATGGGCACAATCAGCAGTCACAGACACTATTTTATTTAAGTCAATCCCCATTTTTACTACAAATTTCTGCTTCCACATTATACAGTGTGATTCATAAAGAAGTATACAGTTTCAACGCACTATAAAACAAGAACAGCCGCCCCGGTGGAGCAGTGGTTTAAGGCGCTGGCCTCTGATCATTCGTCCGTAAGGGGTCCGGGTTCGAATCTCGGTCGGGCATGGATGTTGTGTTTGTCTTACGGCACTGGCTCTCTCCTTTCCCTGGAACCAGTGACCCTAAATTAGGGACGGGCGACTGCTTATAGCCCATTGAGTTGCTCACGGTGGTCGATAAACCTCCAATAAAAAAAAAAACAAAAAAACAAGAACAATGCAAGATACTTTATGTTACCTGTAACAGAATTGTAGGGGAATGTTTCAAGTTTTTTTAGAGACAGTCACAGATGTTCTATGTGTGCACCCTTAACAGGGCCTGATTTCTGCACGTGCACAGGGCCTCAGAATTTGAAGGGGCCTCCAAACTACTTTAATAACAATATAAATTTTCAGAAGCAAAATGTGTTTTCCGTTATAGCACGAAATTATTATACGGTTCGGTTTCAAAATTTAGGATGAGATTTTGGAAACCAAGTTATTATTAATACATTTAATACAGAAATTTAACGTGGACTAGGAACATCAAACAAAGATCTTCGCTCTTTCCACGTTTATAAGTGAGTCACGGAAAAATTCTCATTGGCCGCCACCGGGAGTCGAATCCAGGGTCATCCAGTTACGCGCCGGATATGCTTCCGCTACACCGGCCAATGAGAATTTTTCCGTGACTCACTTATAAACGTGGAAAGAGCGAAGATCTTTGTTTGATGTTCCTGGTCCACGTTAAATGTCTGAATTAATTATTCATTCGCCTTCTAATTATTTCTTCAGTTGCAGCTTACCATCTTTGGTGAATCCCCTGAATTGTGAGGGGCTCCAAGAAGCATCCTGCCAAATTGGCTTGGCAGTTAGCGTGTGTGAGTCTGGAGGAATTCGAGGCAGCTGTGGTGTAGCGGGAAGCATATCCGGCGCGTAACTGGAAGACTCTGGGTTCGACTCCCGGTGGCGGCCAATGAGAATTTTTCGGTGACTCATTTATAAACGTGGCAAGAGCGAAGATCTTTGTTTGATGATCAAGTTATTATTATTTTGTAGAATAAAGCTCAAGCGTAACGCTGAGCTGTGATCGGTCAGGGTAACATCTTAATCTCACCCTTATTTGCAACAGTGAAAATGCAATGGGAACAGTCTATATTCGGAGCCATACGGTATATTATACATGAAAAGCATTTCAGCAAGCACGTAGAATTTACTAAAAAATATTTTTATTATTAATATTAGTCTTGTGAGAAACAAAAATTGTGAGTTAATATTCATAATTATGTAGGGTTTATTTTTACATAAATAAAAATACAAAAAAAAGTCAATTCACACTACTTTAAAGACTGTTGTAATAATTTACATGGAGTGTTGCAATAATAATAATTTTTCCCAAAATGTGTGCGGTCAGCTGTAAGACTTTGTGAGAGATTACTTCTTACAGCATAAACTGCCATTGGTTCATCATTTCCCTTAAATTTACGGTAAACTAGGTGTTTTAAATTATATCTCTGGGAGGAAGTTATTTGTTTCCGTAACTGATGTAATGAAACTAAAAAAAAAAAAGAATTCCAGAGTAATTAATGCTACAGCTGTAAGCTCTGCGGGTGCAGGGAGTACAAGTGGTGTGAATGCTTGTCTATTACAAGACACATTGGCTACAAAGTTGACTAGCATGTGGGATATGTTTTTACAGCTAAAAAAACTGCTTGCAAAAAATATTTACTAGTAAATACTCTTTTCGACTGTAAATTTTAATCAAGAGGGCCCCAGACATAGGATGTGCACAGGGCCTCGATTGACCTAAGTCAGGCCCTGACCCTTAGTCACACGACACACATCGAGCCGGTAATCCATTTCCGCGCAAACGCAACACACGCGGTCGTGCAGGACTTTTTTAAGTTTGCATAAACAGCCCGTATAGTTTCAAATTTTTTATGCCAATGGTAGATAGATTTTCTGGTTGAAGATTCTTTTCCGAATCGCGATCGAAAATGCGTTCGTTGCACAACAGTTACAGATTCCGTTTTTGCTCAATTCAAGAACACATAACGCCTTCTCCATTGCAGACGCTGCCATTTTGACTGACTAGTCACGTGACACGAGCGTTATCGCCTACGTCACTTCCCTCAGTAGCGGGACACAAACTTTATGAGTACATCTACCTAACGGTTTGCAGTTGTGGTCAGTGTCTTCAAATGTTACTGTTTTACAGCATCTGGAAACTGTATACTTCTTTATGAATCACCCTGTATATTTCCCTGTGATCATAGTTGGCAAACTCAGCAATGTAATTACTCATTACATTTCCACAAGGAAATCTAACAAAAATATCTAACCTATAAAATCTAAATATCTAACAAAAAATATCTAAATATAAAACTATTGTTTTCAAAAAACAAAACTTTTACTTAATGTTAATGTTTTCATATCAGTGTGTCACCCAAATAGTGTTCGTGTGCCACCCAGTGGCACGCGTGCCATATGTTCGCCATCTCGGCCCTAGAGCATGATGCACCTCGCATTGCATCATGGGAAAGCCTTTCTGTGGCCGAGGACCAACAAGAGTTTGTTTACATGCGTTTTCCCATTGCTTAACATGGCGTTACGTTGAAAGGGTTCAGGAAAAACGCGATTTTCGTAAATTTATTAACGACATGTATAACTTTTGCTCATCGTATGGTTGTGCTAATAAATCCTGCAACCTAAATTGTGTAGACGAAAGAAAAACATTCTTTAATTTTCCGCTGAAAAAGACGAAATTATTAAAGGGAATGGCCGTGAAAAATGAACCGTGGTGATTTCCATTCAGATGTGCACACTTTCCAATATGTTATGTCCACTTTAACGAAACAGCTTTTGGATATTATGACACTACGGATTAAAGGCAGTTTGAAACCTCGTAGTATTCCTTCGAATTTCAATTTAAAAAGAGAAAAAAATGGTAGGCGAAAATTGATGGAATATTTGGATCGGTAAATTACGAATTAAGTTCTACTTTTCCCAAAGAATAAAATTAACATATCTACGATTTCTCTTTTATTTAATGTTACGCATTCATTTAATTTTTAAGCAGATTGCCTAGCGTGCGAACCCTAGTTTGTTTCATTATTACGTATTTGTCTGAGCTTTTAAATGTTTTTGTTTAACAAAACAAGGTACTAAATTTTATGTTTCAGATATTTCGCCAATGTCTGTCAATAAGAACATGAAAATTTAATATATCGTGTACGAGAAATGCTACATTAAAAACTTCATTATGACTAACGGCGATGCTTTCCTGCGTCATGCGAAATAAACATCGAACACAAAATTGTCTTTGTATATTTTTTGCAACCTTGATTTGTTCTTCTAAGAAATTAATTTCTTCTTCTTCGCCCTGTTGCTCTATTAATTCCTCGGCAGAATCCATGATGTTAGGATTGTAAAAATTAGGCAACAGTAAGGGATAATCAAATAGTGAAAACATTGAATCAGCAGCCATGTTGGTCCGCAGAAATCCACTTCTGACGTCACATGAATAAGGTCCATTCTGGGAGGACTACCGCCCTCCCTGCCCTCCCGATAGCTTCGGCCCTGCACATAGAACCAGGTGAAAAACAAGAAAGATGACACCTGCCCTCCCGGTAGCTTCGGCCGTGCATATAGAACCAGGTGAAAAACAAGAAAGATGACACCTGCCCTCCCTGTAGCTTCGGCCCTGCATATAGAACCAGGCGAAAAACAAGAAAGATGACACCTGCCCTCCCGGTAGCTTCGGCCCTGCATATAGAACCAGGCGAAAAACAAGAAAGATGACACCTGCCCTCCCGGTAGCTTCCTCCCTGCATATAGAACCAGGTGAAAAACAAGAAAGACGACACCTGCCCTCCCGGTAGCTTCGGCCTTGCATATAGAACCAGGCGAAAAACAAGAAAGATGACAAGAAAGATGACACCTGCCCTCCCGGTAGGTTCGGCCCCGCATATAGAACCAGGTGAAAAACAAGAAAGATGACACCTGCCCTCCCGGTAGGTTCGGCCCCGCATATAGAACCAGGTGAAAAACAAGAAAGATGACACCTGCCCTCCCGGTAGCTTCGGCTGTGCATATAGAACCAGGTGGAAAACAAGAAAGATGACACCGAATTTTCGGGTGTAATAAGCAGGTCTTTTGAATCCGTTCTGACGCCAATTCAATTTATCAAAGCTATTCAAAGTCAATGGAACCGGTATGGAAAACAATAGCATCTGACGGAAAAAATAAATTTTTCAATCGAGTTTTTAATCCCTCAGATATTGCTGTAAACGGAATCGTGAGCCTACGCCCTCTGGTTGCAGACTTGTGCTTTAAGAAAAACATGAATTTATATGACAAACATTTCGCACCGGAAACGCTCTCCAACACAGAAACAATTTTTCAAATCGGAATCTTAGAAACAGAGATATCGACAAAAATAAGATGTGACTTTACGTCCCCTGGTGGGAAAATCATGCATTATTTTAGGAAGAACGTATTCTCAAAAGGTTTTTCCATATGAGTGGTATCGGTCCAAGGTAAAAAAAAAAATAGTCGAGTTTTCAGAAGCCCAGATTTTGCTACAAATACATTGGAAGCAGAAATGAACACTTCTGCCCTCTGGTGGCCAAACCATTCTTTACCAAACCTTAGAAATTATGTGAAAAATATTTTCTATCAGGTCTTGTATGTGATACAAGAAGAATTTTTCAAATCGGAGTTTTAGGAGCAGAAATAACGCAGAAAACGCAGTTTACCTTTGTGGCCCCTAGCGGAAAGTATATGATTTACTTGAAAATTTTGAATTTATAAGAAAAACATTTCGCATCGGAAACACTATCCAACAAAGAAGGAATTTTTCAAATCGGACTCCTAGAAGTAGAGATGTGGACAAAAATAAGATATACATCTACGCCCCCTGGCGTAGAAACTATGCATTATTTCAAGAAGAAAATGTTCCTAAAAGGTTTGTCGACATGAGTAGTATCGGTCAACAAACGACTTTTTTTTTTTCAATCGAGATTTTAGAAGCTCATATTATGCTGCAAATACATCAGAAGCGGAAATTAAGACTTACGCCACCTGGTGGCCAAACCATTTTTTACAAAATTTATACATTATATGCAAAAGATTTTTCATCAAGAGGAAGAAAAAAAGTTTCAAATCGAAGTTTCAGAAGAAGAGTTGTCGGGAAAAATGTAATTTACCTTTCTGCCCCCTAGCCGAAATTCTATGCGTAATTTGAAAAAGTAACTATATCTAAAATACTCTTCGACATAAATGGAATCGAAAGATAAAAGAATTTTTTCAATCGGATGTTTAGAAACAAATATGTGGAATAAAACGTATTTTTGAATTCGACATCACCTGCATTTAGGCCCTCTAGCGGCGAAATTGTACATCGTACAAAAAAAAAAATGAAAGATCATCATTCGCATATTTCAAGCTTCCCAATGCAAAAAGAATTTTTCAAATCGGACTAATAGTTGCAGAGATATCGTGGGTACAGACGGACGGACGGACGGACAAACCGATAACATAAGCACAATCTTTTTTTACAAAAGACGTGCTAATAAGGTGTCCAAATGAAATAGCTAAAGTATCTCAATAGGTAGTCTAGTCACTTTATAGCGATGTTTCATGCTGTTGATGATGTTACCTAGGAGCTTAGTAGTTAGCATCTTCCATTGTTCGTGCAAAGCTTGCCTAAGCGCCCCCTGGTTTTGGAAGGGGTTGGGAGCAGCAATTCGTCTCTGTAGAACATTCCAGATATGCTCAATCGGATTAAGCTCGGGAGATCTTGCTGGCCAATCCATAGGTACAATGGTCTCCTCTAGAAGATATTTTTGTACCAGTCTCGCTCGGTGTGGACGAGCGTTGTCATCTTGTAGGGGAAATATATCTCTTATCGCGCTAGCATAAGGGCGTACATCGTCCGTAGAGCGTCAAGCATTTATGGTTCCTCTTTGAAGCACACAGATGTCTGTGCGTCCACCTAACGAGATGCCACCGCAAGCGAGTTTCCGTTCGATCCGAATCGTTCTTCTTGGTTTGCAATTTCAATGGGCAACAGTGTATTTCTGTTTCTGATCCGCGCAACATCTCTTTCTAATTGGAACAGAAATATTCTGTTAGCTTCCGAATTTCCCGTTGTACACTTTCTCCTCCAGGTGACGGTGCAGTATATTTTCATTTTCATGACATTGCTGATTTCGGAAGGCATATCTATCTATAACCCCCTCCCCCGCTCCCGTCCCCCTTTTTTCGTTTTATGTCCGAGTACTGTAAGTCGAATCAATATTTTTCAAGCTCTTCTCAGTTGTTTTTATTTCAGCCTGCCCCCCCCCCCCCACCATAAGGATCGTGAATAGCAGGTGCGACGCTACAGTTTGGAACGGGTGGGCTTCAGCTCACCCAACTTTTCTTTGAGCCCCCCATTTAGCCCCCCCTTCCCAAATATTTAAGCAGTCAGAACATATGGCGGTTTCCACCATATAGTATTTTAAAGAACTTGGATAAACCTACGTGAATTTCTCGAATTCACTGAAATTTTGTTATATAAAATAATTTTTTTTGTTAAATTTAGTGTTTGCTCTTCTGGGAAACGGAGGGAGTCTTGTGAGCGAATTTTTGAGGGAATAATCAAAACACACCATTTTTGTAATTATCGTTTAGAAAGAGAAGAGAGCGAGAGAGCAAGGGGGAGAAAGAGAAGGATAGCGGAGAGAGAGATAGGGAAGAGAGAGATAGGAGATAAGAGGAGAGAGAGAGAGAGAGATACAGAAATATAGGGGAGAATTTCTCGAATTACTGAATTTTATGTGAATTTCTGGAATTCACTGGAATTTTGTTATATAAAATAATTTTTTTGTTAAATTTAGTGTTTGCACTTTTGAGAAATGGAGGGAGTCCTCTGAGCGAATTTCTGAGGGAGTAGTCAAAACACAGCATTTTTGCAATGATCGTTTACAAAGGATTTCAAAAATTCGCTTTAGGTTTGAAAACTATGAACACAACGATTTTTCCGTACTGTGCTTGATTTTGTAATTCAAATTATCCGCTGAGAGCGTGAAGGTGGGCTGATTAGTAATAAATTAAAATCTCGTTCTCAACTTGAGACAGTCAAATTGATGTCTTACCTTTCTTTCATCTCTTTTTTTTTTTTCCCCGATCAGGAAGCCGAAACCATAAATAAGGTTAACTATTTAATTTTTTATGAATTTCATTTCGTCTAACTTCACCTACTCTAAAGCCCCTCTTTAGGAAAGAAACGGTTCGTTTTTTGAACTTAATATTTTATTTATAAAATTTTTTCGGTGTTGAACCAATAACTGATTTTTTAATATCGCCTATTTTTATATTTTTCATCAGAAAAGGTACTCAAAACTGAAATTTAAAAAATACTTTATTTTTATTTTTCATTTTATATATTCACAGAATTTTTATTTCCTACAAAGATAGGATCGTCCGTAATTGTGATATCCCCAGTTTTGATTATGCTGCAAATATCTCGTACGCCAGATTTCGCAGAATCCATGTGTAGAAAGATTTTGACTTGTAATGCGTGAGATAGATTTTATTTATATGTTTCTCTCCTCCTTTTTTTTTTTTTTTTTTTTTGTTGTCGACTTCAGTTTTTCAGAGACGTCTCACGCAGCGTTTATCTTACGATGTCTTTTTTAAAGCACATTATTTAGTTCAACCCATCGCAAGCGTTATTGGAAAAACGTCATCAGAACTCCGACTAGAATGCTAATGCACACACATACACACACACTGCGCTTTCTTGGTTCGAAGCATCCACTAGTTTAAAATGTCTATTCCGAAGAAATTACGTTAAGAGCTTTCTTTTTTTTTTTTTATTTTTCGCGTGACTGGTAAAAGAAGAGGAGTGCTGTGAGAGGTCGTCTTGAAAATTAGCAATATAAGGAAGAAAGAGAGAGAGCTAACGCACTAGGAAATCGATGCTCGCGGCGTCATTTACACCCAGACATGAATGAAAACGACGAAACAAAAAAGTCGCGAGACGAAAGAAAACTACAGTGTTCGCCGCAAGCGATGTAAGAAAAAAAAAGAAGACAGAACATTGCCTGCGTTACGTAGGCGTTTGACCTCTTTCTTCTTTCTTTCTTTTTGTAGCATTGGAGGAAAAGAATTCTAGGAAGGACGGGAGGGAACTAACTTGGCAAAACTTTCCTACGACTACTGAATGGAACAAGCTAGTTCGCGTCATAGTAGATTATGTTACGTATAAAGACGACTTCAAGGATTTAATTGCTGTCTCACGGAATTTAATTAGAAGATTTCGACTCACCGCGTTGGCGCCGTGACAGAAGCGCCCCCTACGGTTTCTTTACCCTCTGCAGGTCACTGATTCAAGCGATACATCAAGAATTAGAAAACGCAGAGCGGAGAGACTTTTTTGTGAGTATGTGCTCGAACTAGCGATAAACCTCCAAAAAATTCTGTCGCCTGTGTATGGAAAATTTGAACAGCATATTCTCACCCTTTTTTTATTAACTGTTTACTCACAAACGACAGGAGCAGTGCGTGCCGTCTTACCGCATTTAGGAGCCCTGGGCAGTTAGTTATACAGGGTCTTTATAATTAAAGTTCCACTTTGAAATGGCCATAAAAGGAAAACTACTGGACGAAATGTTACCAAACTTGATAATAGTTAACAGGAGGTCATGGGATTTTATTTTCCGCAAAACAAAAAAATTAGTTCTAAAACTCACCACCAGCGTGGAATGGCGCTGTATGCAATATTGGGAAACGAAGGAAGACATGACGACATCAGTTGCAAATGTGTGTAATCGTTTCGAACACGTGTTACAACTCATGTTCAATGTGGTGGCCACCATTTTCAGAAAGCAAGTGAAATCGCAGTACTGCGTTCTCAACAGTAGCTCGTAGCATATCAGGAGGAATGTTACGGACATGTCGGTGTATGGCAGTTTTCAATTCACCCAAATTCTGGATGTTATCGCCATAAACAGTGGCTTAGAGGTAACCTCATAGCCAGAAGTCACAGGGGTTGAGATCTGGTGACCGGGGTGGCAAAGCCATGGGGAAGTGGCAGCTGATAATCCGGTCATCCGTGAAATGTTGCTGAAGTAACTGTTTCACACATGTACCAATGTGCGGTGGAGCCCCGTCCTGCATAAAAATCGTGGTGTCTAAAATGCCACGTTCCTGAAGTTCCGGTATCACGAAGCGTCGTAACGTCGACTCTAAGCGAACTGCAGTCACAGTGGTAGTCACGGGCCCAGCTGGCGATTGCTCTTCAAAGAAGAACGGTCCAATTATGGCACGAGGTGTCATACCACACCAAACGGTGACTTTCGGAGAATGCAATGGAACTGGGTGGGTAGCATGAGGGATTTGTTTGGCCCAAATCCTGCAATTATAGGTGTTCACATCCCCATTGAGGTAAAAATGGGTCTCATCCGTCCACAAAATGTTCCATGGCCACTGTTCATCCACCGCCATCTGTGCAAGGAATTCCAACGTGAAAGATTCTCTTACTGGAGGATCGTTCTGTTCCAGTTGTTGAACACGTTTGATTTTGTATGGGTAGTACAGCAGCACTTTACGAACGATTTTGTACACCGTACTCAATGGTAAGTCCATGCGACATGCAACAGCACTTACGCTGCAAGTCCCGTGTGTGCTTTCCATAGTTGCTTCCTCTACTGCTAATGCAACAGCCTCCTCGGTTTCCACAGCAACAGTCTTTCGTCCCCGCCCAGGTGCAATAGATAACAAACCTGTGGCTTCAAACTTTGCCTACAGTTTCCTCAAACCCTGCGGTGTCATTGGGCCTCGACGTAGTCGTCTGACGGTACGATACTTCTGCAAAGCACGCCGCGCATTGCTATCGCATTCATAATAACACTTCACGAGAAAAGCACGATCTTGCATGGTTACCGACATCGTCGACTCGTAACAATGACAGCTCCGACGGGGTGGCTCCCTTTTAGGGTGGAAAATCCAATGACGTGTATACAGCACATTTGCGTACTTCTAATTTGCATTCTTCCAGCCGTTGACGAGGATTTGCGTATTTGCATAACACCGCACACTGTTTCGTGTTCGACACGATTACACACATTTGCAACTGATGTCGTCATGTCTTCTTTCGTTTTCCCAATATTGCATACAGCACCATTCCACGCAGGTGGTGAGTTTTGGAAATAATTTTTTTTGTTTTGCGGAAAATAAAGTCCCATGACCTCCTGTTAACTATTGCCAAGTTTAGTAACATTTTGTCCAGTAGTTTTCCTTTTATGGCCATTTCAAAGTGAAACTTTAATTATAAAGACCCTGTATTTATCGGAGCCCCTGATCTTATATATATATATATACAACATATGCTATTATTGCAATATGTGTTTTTTTCTTTTATTCACACATTGTATTATTTCATACAATATGGTATTATTATATATATAGAACATATGGATATACAGGGTTTGTCTAAAATAATGGAAACACCTTGAAACAATAGGTGTTACGCACCTAATATGATGTGGGAGCACCCATGACATTTAAAACTGCTTGAATCCTCTTTGGAAATGGACGCATACAAGTCCTGGATGGTGGTAAGTGGTATGTTGTACCATTCTTCCTGCAGAAACTGCTCCAATTCCTTGAGAGACGCCGGAGGAGATCAATGGGACCGCACTCTGTTTTCCAACACAGACCACAGGGCTCAATGATGTTTAAATCCGGTGATTGTGCAGGCCAGGGAAAGGTGTGCAACTTCATCCTCATGTTCCTCAAACCATGATTGAACAGTTCGACTTCTGCGAATCGGTGCATTATCATCTTGAAAAGTGCAATCCCCTTGACGGAAACAATGTCTACGCCATTGAATGCACATGGTCGGCCAAAACAGTGACATAGTCACCGCTAGTGATCCGTCTGTGTAAGGTGATAATGGGACCTTCTGCAAACCACGAGATTATGGCCCAAACCATTGCGGAACCTCCCCCATGCTTCACTGTAGGAAGGAGACAATCTGGGTTGTAGGGTCTGCGGGGGTTCTCTACCCGTAAACCCATCCTGTGGTGGGGAATTCTGCGGGGGTTCTTTACACGTAAACCCATCCTATGGTGGGGATTAGTGAGAAACTTGGTTCATCGGAAAACAAGACATGTTTCCCTTGATTCACAGTCCACGTTTTATCTTCCTGGCACCACTGTAGTCTCCGTTTTATATTCACCTGTGACACCAGGGGTTTTGCAATCGCAGCTCTGCCGTAAATATTGTGCTTATGCAATTCCTTTCGCACGGTATGGGTCGACACTGGGTTTTGGAGATGTGCATTAAGCTCAGCGGTCACTTTCGTCGCCGTGGTATTCCCCCTTGCAGTCACAATCCTCTTTAATGTCCTCCTGTCTCTCGCGGTGAGTTTGGTTTTCCTTCCACAGTTGCGTCTCGCAGATGATGTTGTGCTGTGAACATTGTATGCTGTCATGACCTTAGACATGGTACCTCTAGATACCCCCAATACATGTGCCACTGTGGTTACCGATACACCAACCAGAGGAGCTCCTATAATCTGCCGTCGTTGGAACTGCGACAGGTCACTCATTGTGCCTTCACCTGGAACGAAATTATGTAAACACCGATTTACAATGTAATTACGCAGACCCTTGAGACTATAAGCAACAGTTTTTTACAAACAAAAATTGTAGCTACATGTTCGTTTTACTCAAAAAGCAGCACATACCAAAGTTACTGTTTTCAGCGAGGTGTTTCCATTATTTTGGGCAGTCCCTTATTAGGTTGGAGAGAATAATGTGAATACACACCACGCTCAGAGACGTGACTTCTAACGCAGCTGCGTACGTTGCAATACGAAAAGCTATTCGCCACATTTTGGTTGCAATAGCTTTGTTTAGAACCTCAAGGTCCTGCTTAAGTGCATTTAAGTTGGACAGAATGATGTGAACACCACGCTCAGAGACGTGACTTCTAACGCAGCTGCGTACGTCGCAATACGAAAAGCTATTCGCCACATTTTGGTTGCAATAGCTTTGTTTAGAACCTCAAGGTCCTGCTTAAGTGCATTTAAGTTGGACAGAATGATGTGAACACCACGCTCAGAGACGTGACTTCTAACGCAGCTGCGTACGTTGCAATACGAAAAGCTATTCGCCACATTTTGGTTGCAATAGCTTTGTTTAGAACCTCAAGGTCCTGCTTAAGTGCATTTAAGTTGGACAGAATGATGTGAACACCACGCTCAGAGACGTGACTTCTAACGCAGCTGCGTACGTCGCAATACGAAAAGCTATTCGCCACATTTTGGTTGCAATAGCTTTGTTTAGAACCTCAAGGTCCTGCTTAAGTGCATTTAAGTTGGACAGAATGATGTGAACACCACGCTCAGAGACGTGACTTCTAACGCAGCTGCGTACGTCGCAATACGAAAAGCTATTCGCCACATTTTGGTTGCAATAGCTTTGTTTAGAACCTCAAGGTCCTGCTTAAGTGCATTTAAGTTGGACAGAATGATGTGAACACCACGCTCAGAGACGTGACTTCTAACGCAGCTGCGTACGTCGTAATACGAAAAGCTATTCGCCACATTTTGGTTGCAATAGCTTTGTTTAGAACCTCAAGGTCCTGCTTAAGTGCATTTAAGTTGGACAGAATGATGTGAACACCACGCTCAGAGACGTGACTTCTAACGCAGCTGCGTACGTTGCAATACGAAAAGCTATTCGCCACATTTTGGTTGCAATAGCTTTGTTTAGAACCTCAAGGTCCTGCTTAAGTGCATTTAAGTTGGACAGAATGATGTGAACACCACGCTCAGAGACGTGACTTCTAACGCAGCTGCGTACGTTGCAATACGAAAAGCTATTCGCCACATTTTGGTTGCAATAGCTTTGTTTAGAACCTCAAGGTCCTGCTTAAGTGCATTTAAGTTGGACAGAATGATGTGAACACCACGCTCAGAGACGTGACTTCTAACGCAGCTGCGTACGTCGCAATACGAAAAGCTATTCGCCACATTTTGGTTGCAATAGCTTTGTTTAGAACCTCAAGGTCCTGCTTAAGTGCATTTAAGTTGGACAGAATGATGTGAACACCACGCTCAGAGACGTGACTTCTAACGCAGCTGCGTACGTCGCAATACGAAAAGCTATTCGCCACATTTTGGTTGCAATAGCTTTGTTTAGAACCTCAAGGTCCTGCTTAAGTGCATTTAAGTTGGACAGAATGATGTGAACACCACGCTCAGAGACGTGACTTCTAACGCAGCCGCGTACGTCGCAATACGAAAAGCTATTCGCCACATTTTGGTTGCAATAGCTTTGTTTAGAACCTCAAGGTCCTGCTTAAGTGCATTTAAGTTGGACAGAATGATGTGAACACCACGCTCAGAGACGTGACTTCTAACGCAGCTGCGTACGTTGCAATACGAAAAGCTATTCGCCACATTTTGGTTGCAATAGCTTTGTTTAGAACCTCAAGGTCCTGCTTAAGTGCATTTAAGTTGGACAGAATGATGTGAACACCACGCTCAGAGACGTGACTTCTAACGCAGCTGCGTACGTCGCAATACGAAAAGCTATTCGCCACATTTTGGTTGCAATAGCTTTGTTTAGAACCTCAAGGTCCTGCTTAAGTGCATTTAAGTTGGACAGAATGATGTGAACACCACGCTCAGAGACGTGACTTCTAACGCAGCTGCGTACGTCGCAATACGAAAAGCTATTCGCCACATTTTGGTTGCAATAGCTTTGTTTAGAACCTCAAGGTCCTGCTTAAGTGCATTTAAAGTGTATTGATGCAAAATTTCTTTTAGTGTGACGACGAAATGAGCGACCTAATGAACTTCTGAAAAGGGGCTAATTGTTGGTCGCCGGCTAGTTAGTGCCTCCGTGACAACAGTCTCCAGGGCAGTGGGGGTATCGAGAGCTACTTTGCCTCCGTGACAGCAGTCTCCAGGGTAGTGGGGGTATCGAGAGCTACTGTGCCTCTGTGACAACAGTCTCCAGGGCAGTGAGGGTATCGAGAGCTACTGTGCCTCCGTGACAACAGTCTCCAGGGTAGTGGGGGTATCGAGAGCAACTGTGCCTCCGTGACACCAGTCTCCAGGGCAGAGGGTATCGAGAGCTACTGTGCTTCCGTGACAACAGTCTCCAGGGTAGTAGGGGTATCGAGAGCTACTGTACCTCCGTGACAACAGTCTCCAGAGTAGTGGGGGTATCCAGAGCTACTGTGCCTCCGTGACAAGAGTCTCCAGGGTAGTGGGGGTATCGAGAGCTACTGTGCTTTCGTGACAACAGTCTCCAGGGTAGTAGGGGTATCGAGAGCTACTGTACCTCCGTGACAACAGTCTCCAGAGTAGTGGGGGTATCGAGAGCTACTGTGCCTCCGTGACAAGAGTCTCCAGGGTAGTGGGGGTATCGAGAGCTACTGTGCTTCCGTGACAACAGTCTCCAGGGTAGTGTGGGTATCGAGAGCTACTGTGCCTCCGTGACAATAGTCTCCAGGGTAGTGGGGGTATCGAGAGCTACTGTGCCTCCGTGACAACAGTCTCCAGGGTAGTGGGGGTATCGACAGCTATTGTGCCTCCGTGACAACAGTCTCCAGGGCAGTGGGGGTATCGAGAGCTACTGTGCCTCCGTGACAGCAGTCCCCAGGGTAGTGGGGGTATCGAGAGCTACTGTGCCTCTGTGACAACAGTCTCCAGGGTAGTGGGGGTATCGAGAGCTACTGTGCCTCCGTGACACCAGTCTCCAGGGCAGTGGGGGTATCGAGAGCTACTGTGCTTCCGTGACAACAGTCTCCAGGGTAGTAGGGGTATCGAGAGCTACTGTGCCTCCGTGACAACAGTCTCCAGGGCAGTGAGGGTATCGAGAGCTACTGTGCCTCCGTGACAACAGTCTCCAGGGCAGTGGGGGTATCGAGAGCTACTGTGCCTCCGTGACAACAGTCTCCAGGGTAGTGGGGGTATCGAGAGCTACTGTGCCTCCGTGACACCAGTCTCCAGGGCAGTGGGGGTATCGAGAGCTACTGTGCTTCCGTGACAACAGTCTTCAGGGTAGTGGGGGTATCGAGAGCTACTGTGCCTCCGTGACACCAGTCTCCAGGGTAGTGTGGGTATCGAGAGCTACTGTGCCTCCGTGACAACAGTCTCCAGGGCAGTGGGGGTATCGAGAGCTACTGTGCCTCCGTGACAACAGTCTCCAGGGCAGTGGGGGTATCGAGAGCTACTGTGCTTCCGTGACAACAGTCTCCAGGGTAGTGGGGGTATCGAGAGCTACTGTGCCTCCGTGACACCAGTCTCCAGGGCAGTGGGGGTATCGAGAGCTACTGTGCTTCCGTGACAACAGTCTCCAGGGTAGTAGGGGTATCGAGAGCTACTGTGCCTCCGTGACAACAGTCTCCAGAGTAGTGGGGGTATCGAGAGCTACTGTGCCTCCGTGACAAGAGTCTCCAGGGTAGTGGGGGTATCGAGAGCTACTGTGCTTCCGTGACAACAGTCTCCAGGGTAGTGTGGGTATCGAGAGCTACTGTGCCTCCGTGACAACAGTCTCCAGGGTAGTGGGGGTATCGGGAGTTACTGTGCCTCCGTGACAACAGTCTCCAGGGTAGTGGGGGTATCGACAGCTGTTGTGCCTCCGTGACAACAGTCTCCAGGATAGTGGGGGTATCGAGAGCTACTGTGCCTCCGTGACAACAGTCTCCAGGGCAGTGGGGGTATCGAGAGCTACTGTGCCTCCGTGACAACAGTCTCCAGGGCAGTGAGGGTATCGAGAGCTACTGTGCCTCCGTGACACCAGTCTCCAGGGCAGTGGGGGTATCGAGAGCTACTGTGCCTCCGTGACAACAGTCTCCAGGGTAGTGGGGGTATCGACAGCTATTGTGCCTCCGTGACAACAGTCTCCAGGATAGTGGGGGTATCGAGAGCTACTGTGCCTCTGTGACAACAGTCTCCAGGGCAGTGAGGGTATCGAGAGCTACTGTGCCTCCGTGACAACAGTCTCCAGGGCAGTGGGGGTATCGACAGCTGTTGTGCCTCCGTGACACCAGTCTCCAGGGCAGTGGGGGTATCGAGAGCTACTGTGCTTCCGTGACAACAGTCTCCAGGGCAGTAGGGGTATCGAGAGCTACTGTGCCTCCGTGACAACAGTCTCCAGAGTAGTGGGGTATCGAGAGCTACTGTGCCTCCGTGACAAGAGTCTCCAGGGTAGTGAGGGTATCGAGAGCTACTGTGCTTCCGTGACAACAGTCTCCAGGGTAGTGTGGGTATCGAGAGCTACTGTGCCTCCGTGACAACAGTCTCCAGGGTAGTGGGGGTATCGAGAGCTACTGTGCCTCCGTGACAACAGTCTCCAGGGTAGTGGGGGTATCGACAGCTATTGTGCCTCCGTGACAACAGTCTCCAGGATAGTGGGGGTATCGAGAGCTACTGTGCCTCCGTGACAACAGTCTCCAGGGCAGTGGGGGTATCGAGAGCTACTGTGCCTCCGTGACAACAGTCTTCAGGGTAGTGGGGGTATCGAGAGCTACTGTGCCTCCGTGACAACAGTCTTCAGGGTAGTGGGGGTATCGAGAGCTACTGTGTCTCCGTGACAACAGTCTCCAGGGCAGTGGGGTATCGAGAGCTACTGTGCCTCCGTGACAACAGTCTCCAGGGCAGTGGGGGTATCGAGATCTACTGCGCCTCCGTGACAACAGTCTCCAGGGTATTAAGGGTATTGAGAGCTACTGTGCCTCCGTGACAACAGTCTCCAGGGCAGTGGGGGTATCGAGAGCTACTGTGCCTCCGTGACAACAGTCTCCAGGGCAGTGGGGGTATCGAGAGCTACTGTGCCTCCGTGACAACAGTCTTCAGGGTAGTGGGGGTATCGAGAGCTACTGTGCCTCCGTGACAACAGTCTCCAGGGCAGTGGGGGTATCGAGAGCTACTGTGCCTCCGTGACAACAGTCTTCAGGGTAGTGGGGGTATCGAGAGCTACTGTGCCTCCGTGACAACAGTCTCCAGGGTAGTGGGGGTATCGAGAGCTACTGTGCCTCCGTGACAACAGTCTCCAGGGCAGTGGGGGTATCGAGAGCTACTGTGCCTCCGTGACAACAGTCTCCAGGGCAGTGGGGGTATCGAGAGCTACTGTGCCTCCGTGACAACAGTCTTCAGGGTAGTGGGGGTATCGAGAGCTACTGTGCCTCCGTGACAACAGTCTTCCAGGGTAGTGGGGGTATCGAGAGCTACTGTGCCTCCGTGACAACAGTCTCCAGGGTAGTGGGGGTATTGAGAGCTACTGTGCTTAGGGTCATGCCAGCATACTGTGTTCGTGGCAAAACCTTGTCTGCGAAACACAAGAGCGGCCGGAAAACGATCCTGACTGATAGAGGCATGAGAGCATTAAAGAGGATTGTCACCCATAATAAGAAGACTACACTGAGAAAAACGATTTGTTAAACTTTTGTTGAATCAACAAAAAATTCTGTCGATATATAGTGAACAAAATTTTTTTTTGAATTTACGAAATTATTTTGTTAAAAATTATTGTTGATTTAACAAAATTTATTGTTATCACGACAAAACGTTTTGTTCATTTAATAAAATGATTAGGTCAATTTTGGGAATTTGTTTGATCCAACAAAACATATTGTTATTATGACAAAACGTTTTGTTCATTTAATAAAATGATTAGTTGGAATTTTGGGAATTTGTTTGATCCAACAAAACATATTGTTATTATGACAAAATGTTTTGTTCATTTAATAAAATGATTAGTTGGAATTTTGGGAATTTGTTTGGTCCAACAAAACATATTGTTATCGTGACACAATATGTATTGTTGCACAACAAAACATATTGTTATCGTGACACAATATGTATTGTTGCACAACAAAACATATTGTTATCGTGACACAATATGTATTGTTGCACAACAAAACATATTGTTATCGTGACACAATATGTTTTGCTGCTGGATCAAACAAATTCCCAAAATTCGACCTAATCATTTTATTAAATGAACAAAACGTTTTGTCATAATAATAGTATGTTTTGTTGGATCAAACAAATTCCCAAAAATCGACTTAATCATTTTATTAAATGAACAAAACGTTTTGTCGTGATAACAATAAATTTTGTTAAATCAACAATAATTTTCATCAAATTTTTTTTTGCAAATTTAACAAAAAATTTTGTTGACTGTATATCAACAAAAATGTTTGTTGAATTAACAAAACTTTTTCTCAGTGAACGGCGCCGAAAATTTGTGCGGCGACCAATCTGCATCTTCAGACACCAGTTGCAACGAAAACAGTGGGCAGGGAACCGCACAAACAAGATATCCATGGCAGAGTTGCTATTGCAAAAACCTCTGTTGACCAGGGTGGATGCACAACAGCGATGGCAGTGATGCAATACAACATGGAATGCCGATGCATGGAAGTCTGTAGTGTGATCGGATGAGTCCACATTCACACTATTCCCTACTGCAGGACGTGTTTACGAGTAGAGAACACCGTCAGTAGCGTACTACCCAGACTATCTACTCCTTACAGTGCATCATGGTGGTGGTTCTGTCATGCTCTGGGAGTTCACATCGTGGTTTTCAGTAGGTCCCCTGATCACCTTGAAAGGACAGATGACTAGCAGGGCGTATGAAACCTTTCTGGCCGACCAAGTGCATCAAATGGCTCAGGCATTGTTTCTTGCAGACGATGCCATCTATAAAGATGACAACGCCCCAATTCACCGAGATCGGAATGTCCAATCGTAGTTTCAGGAGCAGGAGAACGCAATTTCTTCCTTCCTTGGCCTTCCCAATCACCAGACTTAAACATCATCGAGCCACTGTGGTTTGTTTTTGTTGGAAAACAGAGTAAGATCCCGTTATCCTCCTCCTGCATCTCTCAAGGACCTGGAGCAGATTTTGCATGAAGAATGGTGTAACATCTATAACGAAGTAAATTTCTCCGTCATTTTTGTCCACGCCGGGGATCGAACCCGAGTCCTCTTATTCCGGAACAAGTAGCTCTACCAACTGAGCTACGCAGACGTTCGTCTCGCTGCTATCTGCCTTTATGTCGTGTGCGTCCTGCGGTCAGGCACGTCACATCTCCCCCCCCTGAAAGAGTGCCGGGGGCATGGACAACGGGTCAGCCGTGACCATGAATTGCCGTAGGCAGTCATCCGCTGAAGAACGTACACTTGAGAACTCCCAGTCAATCTGGTGTGTGGAATGCAACATCACACACATTTATTTTTCGAAGCGCTAAAGAAGGGATTCTCTTATTTTTCCTGTCTCACGGTGTGGAAAGAACATCACACCATTGCGAGATCTTTAACGGCCGGGTCATCCGAGAAGTTCGGGCGCCATTATAACGAAGTAAATTTCTCCGTCATTTTTGTCCACGCCGGGGATCGAACCCGAGTCCTCTTATTCCGGAACAAGTCGCTCTACCAACTGAGCTACGCAGACGTTCGCCCTCGCTGCTATCTGCCTTTATGTCGTGTGCGTCCTCCGGGGCAGGCACGTCGCACATCCCACTAACCACCATCCAGGATTTGTATACTTTCATTCCATGGAGGACTCAGGCAGTTTTGAATGCCAAAGGTGTTCCCACACCCTATTAGGTACGCACAACCTTCCTTTCCTAGGTGTTCACACCATCCTGTCCAACCCCTGAATATACAGCATATGAGAATTATTATATGCACCACCATCACCTATGAGAAGAAACAATCAATGCCCAGTAACTTTTTAAATACTTTTTGAATGAAAAATGGTACATGACAAAAATTGTAGAACTCCGTGAAGTCTACCAGATGCACTCACGTTTAGTTGTTTAGCAAATTACAAGAAAATGGGTGCTGAAAGATACAATGTTTCTTCCCCATTCTACAAATTATTCAAGGAAAATTAAATTAAAACAAAAGAAAGAAATAAACCAACCAGCACCGTTTCCAGACAATATGACCCACCAGACAGAAATGCCGATATGCGTCCCCCGTCACTGTTATTTATTTAAACAGCCAAGAATGAATGCATACCTATAAGTAGTCCATGTGGGCAAACTCCAGTGATATACACTGATGGAAAAAAATCCCAACACTACGAAAAAATAGTTGTAAAGGAATGAAATGGCGGCAATACATTCGTATAGGTAACATATTTAATCGAAACATATTTAATCGATTAAGGTTTCAAGATCACAGCTTATTGTAAGCGCGAGAAGAGCCATTTTAAATGTGAAATGCTAGTACATTAATAACCGGTGTAACCACCAGAATGTTGAATGCAAGCACGCAAACGTTCATGCATTGCGTCGTACAGGTGCTGCATGTCAGTTTGTGGGATGGAGTTCCATGCGTGTTGCACTTGATCGGTCAATACAGGGACGGTTAATGCTGGTTGGTGGTGACGCTGGAGTTGTCTTCCAATGATGTCCCATACGTGCTCGATTGGTGAAAGATCTGGTGATCTAGCAGGCCACGGCAACATGTCGACACTCTGTAGAGCATGTTGGGTTACAACAGCGGTATGCGGGCGAGCGTTATCCTGTTGGAAAACACCCCTGGAATGCTGTTCATGAATGGCAGCACAACAGGTTGAATCACCAGACCGACGTACAACTGTGCCGTCAGGGTGCGTGGGATAACCACGAGAGTGCTCCTGCTGTTATAGGAAATTGCTCCCCAGACCATAACTCCAGGTGTAGGTCCAGTGTGTCTCGGCCGCAGACAGGTTGGTTGCAGGCGCTCACCTGGCCTCCTTCTAACCAACACATGGCAATCACTGGCACCCAGGCAGTACCGGTTTTCATCAGAAAACACAACAGATCTCCACTCCGTCCTCCAATGAGCTCTAGCTTAACACCACTGACGTCCCAAACGGCAGTGGTTTGGAGTAAGTGGAATGCACGCTACAGGGCGTCTGGCTCGGAGCTGTCCTCCAAGTAACCGATTTGTAACAGTTCGTTGTGTTACTGTGGTGGCAACTGCAGCTCGAATTGCTGCCGCAGACACAGTACGAAGCGCCACGGCCATACGCCGTACACGGCGGTCTTCCCTCTCTACTGAGAGTGCCACGTGGCCGGCCGGAACCCGGTCTTCTTGAGGCAGTACCTTCCCTTGACCACCGCTGCCAACAATCATGCACAGTGGCTACATTCCTGCCAAGTCGTTCTGCAATATTGCGGAAAGAAAATCCACCTTCTCGTAGCCCTATTACACGACCTCGTTCAAACTCCGTGAGCTGTTGATAATGGCTTATTCGTCTTCTTAAAGGCATTCTTGACTATCATCAACACACTACGTCGAATCTCAACGATAACTAACGCTCACGAACGTTACAGCGCGTATTTACAGCAAACCTGCTTTGCATGTTCCGAGGGGCGCTACTAGCGCCACACGTATGCGCCGAGCGCGAAATTTGCATAGACGTCATCTTACGGATGTACTCTCACCGCCTACCAACTGTCGTTTATCTAACACAACCCCTTCTTGGTGTTGGGATTTTTTTTTTTCCGTCAGTGTACATACGTGCACTTCTTCGTATAGGTATACAACACAAATGACTGTTTAAAAGTAAAAAGTGATTTGGAAAAAATACGATTTCTGCTTAGCCCTTATGGGACTCAAAGCTCAAGCCTCACCGACACACAGGATGGGGAGGTCGGTCATCAGGGGAGCCCCAGAAATTTAGAAGGGGGGGGTCCAACTCTGCAAGTAAAAATGCTAATGTAAGTGTACTTACGCGACGTGACTGTTATAACAGATGTTTTGATCTGTGAAATCATTTAATAGATTGTATTCATGAATTATCCAGCTGCAAATGGTGTTTTCATTGTAGTTTTTACTTTTAATAAAAATACATATTTCAGAAAAGGAGTTAACCACAAATGTAATTATTTTATCTATTGCTATATTATAGCTTCAGAGAATGTATTTTAGAACAAATTCTATAATGCGCAATTATGAAAATTGAAATTCACCAATTAGGAAAATTAGAGAACAGTTAGAGGGTTAAGAATCTCTCGTGTCTGACACCGATGGTGTAGAAATCTCTCGTGTCGGACACCGATGGTGTAGAAATCTCTCGTGTCGGACACCGATGGTGTAGGAATCTCTCGTGTCGGACACCGATGTTGTTGGAATTCAGAGAGCGTATTTTAGGACAAATTCTATAATGTGTGATTTCAGCAATTATAAAAATTGAAATTCACCAATTATGAAAATTGGAGAACAGTTAGAGGGTTAGGAATCTCTCGTGTTGTACACCAATGGTGTTGGCATTCAGAGAATGTATTTTAGAACAAATTCTACAGTGCGTTTCAGCAATTATGAAAATTGAAATTCACCAATTATGAAAATTGAAATTCACCAATTAGTAAAATCGGAGAACAGCTAGAGGGTTAGGAACCTCGCGTGCCGGACACCGATGGTGTAGGAATCTCTCTTGTCGGACACCGATGGTGTAGGAATCTCTCTTGTCGGACACCGATGGTGTAGGAATCTCTCGTGTCGGACACCGATGGTGTTGGAATTCATTTTAGAACAAATTTTATAATGCGTGATTTCAGCAATTATGAAAATTGAAATTCACCAATTATGAAAATTGGAGAACAGTTAGAGGGTTAGGAATCTCTCGCGTCGGATACCGTTGGTGTCGGAATTATATTACAAAACACATGGCTTAATGGGAAGGGGTCCGGACCCGGGGGACTCTCCCACCCTCTGGTTGTGACCCTGGTCGGCTTTCTTTGTTTTTTATTTAGTCACAAAAGATCCACACCTAAATACCCTCCTATCTCCTCGGTAAATCAAAGCTAACGAGCATGGTGTGAAAAAAAAAAAAAAAAAAAAAAAAGGGTGGAAGAACTTCCAACTCTCTGCATTGGCGTTTCTTCTTTAAAAAAAAAAAGAAAAAAAAAACTTTTGTTGAGTGGTGGAAGAGTTTGATTCTTTGTAAACCCATAAGACCCTTGAAGCGTTGGTGCCCAATTATGGTGCGGGACCTTGGCACGTCCCCCCTCCTCTTTTAAGACGACCCTGGACAGAAGAAATGCACTAGCACAGCGAAGCAAACGATAGCTATTTACTGCCACTACTACTACGGAAATACTCAAGCTGGAAGTTTTTCTGTTGTAACAATTTGGCTATTTTCTCAGCAAAAGTTGTAGCGATAAAGCTATAAAGATTAGCCAGATTTACGGTTCTATTTTTTTGCTATATTTACGAATAAAAATACAAGCACAATGCGTTGGCTAAATAAAATTTTGTTCTTTGGAATTCAAAACAAGCACAAATATGCTTTTACAATTCTAACTTTAATAAAAAATACTTACATTTGCTGATGCATGGGGTTTGTGAAAATTTGTAGAAAGACAAGAACTGAGCTTTCTACATATATATTTCTACGAGGACTGAGCTTTCTACCATTTTTACTTCGGTCGGTAGGTGTGTTGTCCACAACCGACGACACACCGACCGACCGGTCGACCCGAACAGAAATGGCGCGTGCTGCTCCCACTGTTGGTGCTGCGGCGGTGCACCACCAAAGAAACGAACGATACGCCTCTTTCCTCATCCATCGCATCAAAGCCCTTGCGAAAGGTGCTCTAGAGGCTTACCGGTGCTTTATTGCTATAGGAGAAAAGACATGGCGATAAGAAAACGCCAACAGGGAGAAACAGCGTGCAAAAGCGAAGACGGAAAGAAAAAATGACGGGAAGGGATACCAGGTTGGCAAAGCGAAGCAGCGATGTCGTAACTAAAAAATGATTAGAGTGGAAAACAACGCAAGGGCGAAGTAGAAGTGGAAGAGATGACTGAAGAAAAATGACGGGAAACATTCGCCTTTTTTCTTTTTGGCACAAAATTACCGTCTATATCGTGATTTGGCAAAAATGCGAGCGACAGCTTAAACATTGGACATACTTATTTGTATAATAGATCTCAGAGCATTTTAAATGTGTCATATGACCTTGCATGACCAAACAACCTTTCGGCCAGCGTTATGTCTCCTGAGAACCAGAAGCGGATTAACTAGGTGACAAACAGGTTATAGCCTTCGGGCTCACCATTACCAAGGGCTCAGGAGACATGCCACTTCACCACAAATAATGCACATGTTATATACAATGTATACTGAAGAGCAATTGAATTAGAGATGCCTGTCTAGTAACGTGTAGCACCACCCTTCGCCCTGATGACGGCGGCGATTCGTCTCGGCATGGACTCGACAAGACACCGGAAGCGTTGGGAAGCCATACGGACACACGACTCCTGAACAAGCTCCCACAGTTCAGGAAGTTTGATGGAAGGGGGTCATCTCTCTCGATGGCATAACAGATGTGCTCGATGGGATTGAAGTCAGGAGACCTAGCTGGCCAAGGAAGCGAGGTCACGTCGGTCGAGTGTTCATCCAACCATTCGGATCCAAGTCGGGAGCTGCATTGTCTTGTTGCGGGATGAGGTCCCCAGTGGGATGTTGAAGAAGCACAAACGAGAGCAAATGGTCGTCCAGGATATCCCGGTAATATTGACCTGTGAGGGACGATGTCACACGTACCAGGGGTCCCATTTCAGTCCACGTAAACACTCCCCAGACGAGAATGCCATCCCCACCAGCTTGAAGACTACCCTGCTGGCAAGAAGGATCCATCACTTCATGTGGTTTGCGCCGTACTCGTATCCTGCCATCCGCATGTACCAACGTGAATCTCGACTCATCACTCCAGGCAACATTTCCCCACATGTCTAGGGTCCAGTGGCGATGTTCCCGCACCCATGCTAATCTTTGCACCCTGTGATGTGCGGTTAGCAGCGGTACCCTCGTGGGACGATGGCTTCTGTACCCCATAGCGAGGAGATGGTTCTGAATGGTGAGGCTGCTTACACATTTTTGTGCACCAGCGTTAAATTGCTGAGTGATTTCTTGCACTGTGGCCCGTCTATCCGCTGTTACAATGCGAGCTAGCCGACGATGATCCCGCTCATCCACACGCTGTTGTCCACGACAGTTGGCCCTTGCAGGGAAGGTTTTACCGGATTTGATGTACTCACGGTGCACCCGTGACACAGTGGCTCGTGAAAATCCCAGTGCCTGCACGACTTCCGAGATGGAGTGACCCATTCGTCGGGCCCTGACAATTTGCCCACGATCAAATGCGCTTAGATCCTTCGTCTTACCCATACCGCATCCGACTCTTACTGATTCCCGTCGCATCGCTCCTTATATTGTCGGATCGCTTCATACGTCATGTCGTTTCCGTTTACAGGGCCGCCCACAGCGCCACGTTTGCATAACTCCAGCTGTATCTAATTCAATTGCTCTTCAGTGTATATACACACACACACACACACACACACACACACACACACACTGAGTAGACATAACATTAGATTTTTGTTACGAATGCCGAACACTTTAATCCAAGAAAGATTTATTGATTACCAGGGATTGGTGTTATGGAATAACCTACCTTGTCAACTAACACATGTTAATAATTATGGTTATTTTCGAAAGCAACTAAAAAGATATTTGCTAAGAAACTAAAATAAAAATTTTATTTGTTGAAAATTATAATTCAGACCACATATGCGTAAATTTTATATGTGCAGGACGTTTGACTTGACTACGTACTTTAGGTGAATTGGGATTTACTCAAGGTATATATATGTGTGTGTGTGTGTGTGTGTGTGTGTGTGCCCTTTTACTCAATTTCCTGTTCTGCGGTTACCTAGTACATAAGCATACATATTACATATGTTTTTCAATTAATAGTATACGTTATAAAACTAATTTTGAAATGTAACATGGGCAAGTGTAACCCACAACGAGAAATAAATTAAATGAGATGAAATGAAATGAAATACACACGATTCCAAAAACATGTAGTGAAAGACTGCGGAATTTTGGAAATTAAGTTTGCAAGTTTAAACATGTAAAATCTTTAAGCTTCGAACCTGGAAATAGAGGATTTTTTTTTTTTTTTTTTTTTTTTTTTTTGATTCGAGGTTCAACGACCACCGTGAGCAACTCAATGGGCTAAAAGCAGTCGCCCGTCCCTAATTTAGGGTCACTGGTTCTAGGGAAGGGAGAGTGCCAGTGCCGTAAGACAAACACAACATCCATGCCTTACCGGGATTCTAACCCAGAACCCTTTCGGACGAATGATATAAGGCCATCGCTTAGACCACTGCGCCACCGGGGCGGCAAATTGAGGATTGGTATGTTAACTGTCACTTAAACGTAAGGAAGACAAAAGGCAATTTTGTTTAGTGAAAACATGTGCTAGAAACCGCAAAAGAAATTATCCTCCGTAGAAAGGAAATGAATTGGCCAGATGGTGTGAAGCACGTACAGAAGCAATGCTGCGTGTCAAACTTAGATGGCGCAAATACGTTGATAAGAAAATTACCGAAGGTAATGGTGTATTTGATGAGTGAAAATCGCTGTTTTAAAGATGGCGGAGACCCGAAACTCAAGAATAACGTTTTGTTTTTGTTTTGTTTTTTTCCGTTCTTATCTTTCTACTTTTCTGGGCCAGCCAAATTCAAACGTGGGAATAACGAAGAGGACATTTCGTTCGGAAGACATCAGACTAATTTTTAAATCTTCTGGGTAGCCCACAATGCAAGAAAGAATTTGCCATCTGAACTCGGACACGGTTAGAAGGAACCCAGTAAACATTTTTGAATTGCAGCAGAGTGATCTCATCGAGTCAATGTGTAGGAGGCCAAAACTAACTCAGTGTGCAAAAGTTTCCGCCGTTTTAAGGAGAAAGGAACAATCAGGAAACCTGTACACATTTATTCAACGAAATATTGGCCGTTAGCATGATCAATGACCTTGTGCCATTTTCATGCAACAAACGAATGCCCCTCTGATAGAAGGGCTCGGGTTTTGAGCTGAAGAACACAGTGACGAAATTTGCCACCTCTGGAATTGTGGTGAACCGCTGTCGGGCTAGGGCATGTTGCATAGAAGGAAACAGATGAAAGTCTGAGGGTGCAATTTCCGGGGAGTAAGCCGGGTACGGAGAAACCTCCCAGTGTAATTGTTCAAGGGTTGATTTCGTGGTGGCACCGACATGTGGCCTGGAAGTATCGTGTAACACGATGACTGCGCTGCGTCCTTTACCTCTCCATGGGAGTTTTTGATCGATTACGGCGTTCAGTTTCATAAACTGATCGCTATATCGTTGTGTAGTGATTCCGGTTTCAACAGTTCCAAGTACAGTATTCAGTGCATATCCCACAATACGCACAACAGCACCTTTTCCCCGTGGATATCCTGTTTTGCAATGGATGTCGACGGCTGGCCTGGATCGACCCAAGATCGCTTGCGTACGGGGTTGTCGCCATTGACCCATTTTTCATCACCGGTGACAACCTTTCACAAGAAATTCTTCCCTAGAAACCTATTCAGCAACGACATGCAGATGTCTATTCGTTGACCAATATTACGCTCCTTTAAAGAATGCGGAACCCACTCACCAGGATCTTCTCCAATTCCTGTAGACGCCGTACCACCGTCGATTGAGCCACTTTCAAACGTTTCGCCAGTTGTGTGGTCGATTTTGTGGCATCCTCTTGCATCAGCGACTCCAGCTCCTCGTCTGCGATCTACCTGCATGTGGCTTCTGTTCCAAGCTTAGATCGCCTTTCTTAAACCCGGAAAACCATTCTCGAAACGTCCGCTCATCCATAACCGCTTCGCCATACGCCTGACATATTGAACAGTATGCTTCACTTGCACTTTTCCATAAATTAAGCATGACTAACAAACAGCGCCACAAGTGAAGTTTACCGGCCCCCATGCTTGGGTTGATGTACAAACTGGCAGCAGGGGTCCCCGGCCGGTTAGACTTCTACAGCGGCCGCTAGCGGGAGCGGCGGAAACTTTTGCATACCCCTAATAATTAGGACAAGTCGATATTTTCATGAAATTTTAATTTGGTCGAGAGGTATGGACTCAGGGCAGTTTTATTTGCCGTAGGCTGTTGTTGGAACCGGTTTAGCTGGTTTTAGACAGGTCGTGCCATTTTTACTCTAGAGATGGGCAAACCGATTCTTTTGAAAGAATTGATTCTTTCGATTCAACTCACCTAAAAGATTCGTTCGGACCAGCGCCGTAGCTACCGGGCGGACCGCCCTACCAGTATGGTCATACCAGGGGCGTAATTTCATACTCTGAGCAGCGTACAAAAGAGAAGTAAACATATTGTGAATAAATTTGCCGAACATTTTAACTTAAAAACAAAGTTATACGCTTTAGTATCTTCTTTTGTAAATACTTTAGTTAGCCACATACACTATTACGCGCAGCTAACCAGAGTACAGAACTTACGCTGTGAGTTCTGGACTACCACATATGGATGCATGGAATTCTCTGAAACAGTAGATGGAAGTATTTAAAACAAGTTAGAAAAATTATGCAATGCATTGATTATGATACGCTTTCCACCATACCAGAAATCATTACTCAACTTTTTTTGTTTTTGTTTTTTTATTGGAGGTTTAACGACCACCGTGAGCAACTCAATGGACTATAAGCAGTCGCCCGTCCCTAATTTAGGGTCACTGGTTCCAGGGAAGGGAGAGAACCAGTGCCGTAAGACAAACACAACATCCATGCCTCACCGGGATTCGAACCCGGACCCCTTACGGACGAATAATCAGAGCCCAGCTCCTTAGACCACTGCACCACCGGGGCGGCCTTACTCAAGTTATTAATCAAGTTACGAGAATAATGGCTGTGGAATAAATCTCTCTCCTGTGCATTGACCTTTCACCCCATTTCGATTATATTCAACAGAACCGGTTCAGTATACCTCCGGAACAACATACTGAAGTTTTGTCGCAATAGAAGCATTTTTAATCAAGTTATGAGGATTAATGGCTGTGGAATAAATCTCGCTCCTGTGCCCTGACCTTTCACCCCATTTCGATTATATTCAACAGAACCGGTTCAGTATACCTCCGGAACTACATACTGAAGTTTTGTCGCAATCGAAGCATTTTTAGTCAAATTATGAGGATAATGGCTGTGGAATAAATCTCGCTCTTGTCCCCTGATCTTTGACCCCATTTCGATGATATTCGACAGAACAGGTTCAGTATACCTCCGGAACAACATACTGAAGTTTTGTCGCAATAGAAGCATTTTTAATCAAGTTATGAGGATAATGGCTGTTTAATAAATCTCTCTCCTGTGCCCTGACCTTTGACCCCATTTCGATAATATTCAACAGAACCGGTTTAGTATGCTTCCGGAACGGAACAACATACTAAAGTTTTGTCGCAATAGAAGCATTTTTTGCGTAAGTTATGAGGATGATGGCTGCGAAATAAATCTCGGTCCTGTGCCCTGACCTTTGACCCCATTTCGATAATATTCAACAGAACCGGTTCAGAATACCTCTGGAACAACATACTAAAGTTCTGTCGCAATAGAAGCATTTTTAGTCAAGTTATGAGGATAATGGCTGTGTAACCCCAGTCAAGTTATGAGGATAATGGCTGTGTGTTGACCCCATTTCGATGATATTCAACAGAACCGGTTGAGTCTATCCCCGGAATAACATGATAAATTTTTGTTGCAATCGAAGGATTTTTACGTAAGTTATGACGTATAAGGGCGATGGAATGGATTCCACTCCTATGTCCTGATCTTTGACCCAATTTCGTCGATTTTCAATAAGGTTCGTCCCCAGGTGATCCCGTCCCAAGTACTAAACTTTAATCGAAATCGAAACATTTTTACGCGAGTTACCGTGCGGACGGACGAACAGACAGACAGACAGACAGACAGACAGACAGACGGACAAAGCTGGAGCATATACGCTTCTTCAACCTACGGTTGAGAAGCGCGACAATATGCAGATATGCCTAACCTCCATGACCTTTCCGGATACGTTGTAGGGATGAAGAGCTAATTAGTCATTTGTGTTCTGTCGCCGAGAGTTTAACCTTGAACGGAATTTTTCCAAGCCCTACTCCGAAAACATCTTCCTATTGTTAAGTTTACTACCTAATACTCTTTCGTTCTGTGCTGGTTTGTCTTCATTCTGCATTTCTGCACATGTTGTGCTGTCGGTGTTCATATAACTTTACATTTCACTTGCTATTTAAAACCACTGGCTCACGTGTATTCACCTAATTTTTTAATTTTGAGTAAAATTATGTCAGTCATTAAAAGTCTTTAATTATTATGGTCAATTTTTCTTACGTCGAAAGATTTTTTAACGACCATAATACTTTCCTATACCAAAGAAAGGTATGACAAAGTAAGAACTGCTTGCTATTTGAGCTCAACAACCTACTAACTAGGTTGTCGTAATAATTTGGTCACTTCCCTGGTAGCACAGTAATGTCGAATCCACGTCGATTTTTGGTTACCAGGTCGATATTACGTTGAGACAGAGTTTTCGACGTAAAATCGATGATACGGAACGTCAAGAAAAATCATTACATTGAATTTCAGTATACATGCAGGCGGTTTTACGCAGTTTATCCCCTTAGTTCCGTTAGGTAGAATAATCGATGTTTTTTATGCGATCTGTGAGCATCGCGCGCATGCGCCTTTGCAACCATTACGCCAAACAACAAACTTTTTAAATGCTGGGGTGTTGGTCGGTTGTATCGTTTCTGTTGCAAAACGAGATTCTTACCTGTCTCCTTTTTCGCCGGTAAGTTAAAAGTTTTTTTTTTGCTTAAGATGCTTATAAGAAGTTAAGTCTCGTTTCTTTAAGTAGAATTACTTTTTAAGATGTATAATTTGTATGTACGCATATACCAATCAGGGACCACGGGTGGCCTAGTGATCAACGTTCGTGACTGCCACGGAGAAACCTCGGGTTCGATCCCAAGCAGGTACGAACGCTCTAACCACTAAATATATTCGCCGTGCGTCGGATGGGCACGTTAAGCTGTCGGACCCCGGGTACTGGCCTCCCGGTAATAAATAACAGCGTCTTCCTCCCACTTTCTACCTCGCTTCCGTGTCACTTTCCTATAGGGCACTCTAGCCCAAAGCTCCTAGCTTCCAATTTCTAAGGGTTGTTTAAGACCTGGGGTCAGACAATACTTTCCTAAAATCCTTTACATCTGATCTGATCTGATCTGATATACCAATTAGGGATAGTCCTAGTGAAATTTTTGAGAATTATGTGTCTTTTCGAATGCGTCCCAAAAACTTAGATGTTGAAACAATAAAAAAAAAATTATATGATCTTTTAAGGTGATTCCGTCCAAAATCGCCGCCTTACGTTTCCAATGGTAAAACTTCTTTACATAATTTCTTCGCAATTAATGTGTCGCCAGGGATGAAAATTTTCACATCGATAAAGCTAACTTTAAGTTATAGCATGCTGGGATGCTTAATACTTGCTGAAACATAACCATTATTAAGCAATCCAACATTTGTTCGTCTACTGACGTCATCAATGTACAGGTCGCGCCATCTATTAAAAGGTCTGAACACTGCTGAAAGCAAAATGATTGATTTTTAATATAAATATGGTTATGTTTTAGCAATTATTTAGTATCCCATGCTATAACTTAAAGTTAGTTTTATCGATGTGCAAATTTTCATCCTTGGGAATACATTAATTGCGAAGAAAATATTTAAAGAAGTTTTACGATTGGAAACATAAGGCAGAGATTTTAGGTGGAACCATCTCAATTATAGACAGCGTCGTAGAATCGTACTACAAATACGAATACATTCTACGTTTTATGCCACGATTAAAAGTTTGGAAATTCATGTTTCAGCATCTAAATTATAGAGTAAACGTTGATTCGACATTACAACAGTACTAGAATCGATGACTAAACTGCGTGATATCAACGTAGAATCAACGTCTACACTACGTAGCAACGATGTTTCTCTCGAAAGGTCGAATCTTTGTCTACTGTTGAGTTGATATCGACTTAACAGGTTTAAAATTCGACGTCGGAAAGACGTAACAAAAGTGGACATGGATAACGTTTCATATCGACCAAAAATCGATCAAAAATTCGAAGTCGAATCGATGTAATGTGTTACCGGGGTTAGCAAGGAGGTTATATTACTGGAAACACCACTGGCTCTGCCGCCATAGGTCACAGCTAATCTGTGGTGTGACGTCACAAGCAGATAAAAACGAACTAAATTATACCGTTGATGAAACAGTAAGCTTGATAAAGATTATTGAATTACTCATTTTATCTGTTTATACGCTTAGAAGCTTTTGTTCCATCGGTTTCAAAGCAGCTTCTTTACTGCGGCTGCGTCGTGCCTGCTTATGACGTCATTTGCAGCACGGACGGTGATTTATGGTGGCCAATGCTGCGTGAATAGGAGTGGTGTCTCCAGTAATATAACCTCCTTGGGGGTTAGTGTATATCGAATGTTTTTGAATCTGTCTTCAACATCGTCTTCAACGGGTTTTACATTTTTTTTTATTATTGTACTTGGAATGTTGATGGAGAGTTCGGGATCTGTATACGTAGGCAAAATAACTCTGAGTGATTGTTTATTTCAAGCTTTTTCCTTTTCCTGCGCTTCAAGCATCTGTTTTGCAAAAAGTGCGTGTGTGATCTATAAAATGTTCCCAACTCTCGTTTTCGTTGATGACGCGGCAGTATCAACAACATCCTGAATTTTTTAAGGGATGCTGTACGTTCTGTTCACCCCATCCCTCCCTCCTTGTCTCCGTCTGTTTGTACACAGAAGCGGTTGTTCGGTAAACTGTGTGGAGAATACACGGGGGTAACTGTCGCAGTCAGGTCTGACAGGATAACGTGACGACGGCGAGCACGCGAAACTAGATGATCCATCAACATGTCAGGCGTTGATTAGCACAGAGCAGACTTCACCCGGACACAGATTTTTCCCTGTTTCCCTCCCAGCCTCTCACAGCTGAAACTTCTTTCGCGCTTTCATGCGTGAAAATACCTTTTAAATGACCTCGACGTCAAAGAACTGCCTGTATATCATGCGCTTTGTCTCAGACGAGTATTTAAAATTAGTGCATAACAATGATAAGGAATAAAAGGAAACGCCAGGTGCCTAGATCACAAATGACACTGTCTTATATAACCGCAGGCCCAAATCCTGTCTTCTATTCCAGGGGTGGAATTTCAATGAATGCATAGTTATTTTTAATAAGTCTCTTTCTTGTTGTTCTTTCTTTGCTTTCCATAACATGACGTCATAAAATTCCTCAGTTTGATTAATTGCGTTTCATGGGAGTCCATTAGTCTCGACTTAAGTCCTCATGAATTTATATCTGTTGTTTTGTATCCTTCGTGTATCAGAGTTGGAAACGGGTCAATATATATATATATATATATATATATACACTGCTGGACACCCAAAATGCAACACCAAGAAGGAAGCATCCGATTGGCCTGAAATTCGTAGCATGCGTCGCCCGCGAGAGGACATGCAAACGATTAGCATTGCAGGGCATATGCAAATCATGTGCACCCGGCACGCCACCGAGAAGCACAATAAGAAGGGTGCACAGAAGGCGGGGTGTAAGTAGTAGAAGTGTGTTGTGCTGCCCGACCTTTGCTTGGGAAGCTTCCTGATGCCTCGTCGCAGAATACGGCAATCATTCCAGCACGTTTCGAAGTTCGACAGAGGACGAATAGTGGCTTATCGCGACAGCGGTTTATCGTACCGAGACATCGGCGCCCGTGTGGGACGACATCCAGCCACAGTGAGGCGAGTATGGATTCGGTGGGTGCAATAGGGACGAAAGGACCGACGTGAGTGATTGCCGCAGCCGCGGCACACCACAGAACAAGAGGACCGGCATGTTGTGCGGCGGGCATTAACGGCTCGCACCGCCACATCACGAACGTTAGCGCAGGAATTAGGGTGTGTTGTGCAACAACCTGTGTTAGCACGTACCGTTCGACGTCGTCTGCAGAAGCGGGAACTTGTCGCACGGCGCCATTGCTCCGATTACCATTGATGTTACACCACCGGCGAGTGCGGCGGCAGTGGGACGTTGAACGCCGCACCTGGACTACGGAATGGCACGACATTGTCTTCTCCGACGAATCCCGCTTCTGCCTGCAACACCACAATGGTCGGATCCGCCTGTGGGGGCACCGCGGCGAGAGACTGTATGACGTCGATATTATGCATCGCCATACCGGTCCGACGCCTGGCGATATGGTTTGGGGCGCAATTGGATATGACACCCGCACCCCTCTGGTACGCATCGCCGGTACACTCAACATCCACCGCTACATCTCCGACGTTTTGGAGCCTGTAGTCCTCCCTTACCTGCAGGACCTTCCAGCGGCCACGTTTCAACAGGGCAATGCGCGCCAACACGTGGCATGCATCGTGCAACAATTTTTTACGGCCCACCAGGTGTCACCGCTGCCGTGGCCATCCTGTTCTCCCGATATGTCGTCCATCGAGCACGTCTGGTCGCTGATCGGCAACCGAGTGGCCCGGCAAGCACCCCCGCGGCTACACCTGATGAACTGTGGCAAGCAGCCTGGACTGACATACCCCAAGCGCACATCCAAAACTTTTTCGTTCGATACTGCGGCGTGTAGCTGCCGTCATTGCCAGCCATGGGGGCCACACGAACTATTGATGTCTGGTTGTTCCGCAAGTCACACGGGCCTGTAAGCTCAATCGTTTCATCTTTGTATCTGTTGTTATGTGCCCAGTAAATCTGGCTTTGCTATCTCGTGTCCTTCTTGGTGTTGCATTTTGGGTGGCCAGCAGTGTATATACAGGGTGCATAGGAAAATCCCTGTAGCCTGAAATAACTTGCGAACGGAGAGAGGTACAATTATGCACGTGAGATAACGGTATAGTAAAGCGACTACGCCCGATCGAATGCAACCGATAGCAGCG
Organism: Macrothele yani; assembly: GCA_039090855.1. Lineage (NCBI taxonomy): Eukaryota > Metazoa > Arthropoda > Arachnida > Araneae > Macrothelidae > Macrothele > Macrothele yani. The sequence goes on along the minus strand of CM077000.1, from coordinate 15,454,475 downwards.
CCGCTAGTGGCGAAATGCTGAAGTTGGCCATTGCAAATCGAAAATGAAAAGAGATAGAGCAAAATTTCCAATTACAAAGTTGTACAGCATCAATTAATTAGTACAAAACGACATTGGATAAGATAAATTGTCGATTGAATATCCTAAAATGTCCGAAATAGATGTGCGACGATTCGAATCTGCATATTCACATTTCGCAAATGTAGCCGTATGCAAATGCAGATTGTGACGTCGTACCGTACCTACGATATAAAAACCGGTAGCAAGATGTACCCTGGTCAGAAGTTTAGGTCTACGTACTCTGTGTGAGAATGGCGAGCTTCACTCACTCCCAAAAATCAGGTGTATACAACAGCGCCTACAAGTCTGCTGGATCCACGTCGTCGTGTTACAGATGCTTGCAATAGTGTGACACCTTCCATGCTGAGGAATGTGCATGAATACAAATGTGTATTTGTATTTACAAATGTGTATTTGTATTCACGAATACAAATGTGTATCGTGGGCAATGGCGAACTCTTCGAACATACTCGGCATTAACTTTTTATCACTGTGCGCCAGTTTGCCTTTTTGTTTTTGTTTTGTCTGACGTCATCAAACTGTATTGACATAAGTACGCATTTGCGCAATAAATTGTGTGTATTTGCTCAAACGTTCACACAAAAGGTCGCGTATCGATTTTGGACATTTTAGGGTATTCAGGCGACAATGTATCTTATTCGTGTAAAACAAATGTCGTTTTGTACTAATTAATTGATGCTCTACAACTTTGTAATTGGAAATTTTGCTGTATCTCATTTTGTTTTCGATTTGTAATGGCTAACTTCCGCATTTCGCCACTAGGGGCGCTGCTATTGGTTGCATTCGGTCGGGCGTAGTCGCTTTACTATACCGTTATCTCACTTGCATAACTGTACATCCCTCCGTTCGCAAGTTATTCCAGGCTAAACGGACTTTTCTATGCACCCTGTTTATATTAGCAAGGGTACCCGGTATTTCCCGGGTAAATATTCGTGGAATTACCAAGTTTAGCGGGTAAAATTTTATGAATGAAAAATATATTCCAAAAATATATTTTTGTGAATTTTGAATACCTGGAACTCTCTATTTACATAACATTATGTTTCTGCCTCATAGAGCAGCCTGTTTGTGGTGAAAGCTAGCGTAAAACTAAAAAATGGAACTTTTTATGAACATTTTGTATGGGGGCCCCTTGCCCCCCCCCGGCTCCTACCCCTTCCGAAAACCGTCTACGGTCAAAGTACCATGACATAGTATACCAAATTTGGTGGTTCTGAAATGAAAACTGTAGAATTTACGAAAATTTTGTGTGGGGACCCCTTGACCCAGGGCTCCATCCGACCCCTTCTAAAAAGCTGTCTACAGTCTAAGTTAGAGTACCATGAGAATAGTATACCGAATTTGGTGGTTCTAAATTGAAAACTGTAGAAATTTTTACGAAAAGTTTGTATGGGGGCCCCTTAATTTCCCCGGATTCCGACCCCTTCCAAAAGCCGTGTACGGTCTAAGTTAGAGTACCATGAGATAATATGCCGAATTTGGTTGTTCTTAAAAACGGAAATTTACGGTTAATACAGTATAAGAAAGGAATTGCGGAAAGGTTTCTGAAAATTCAGAATTTTCCGTTAACACATTTTAAATACGGCAATTTACCGTTAATATAGGAAAGAAAATGCGGAAAGGTTTCTGAAAACTGGGAATTTCCCGTTAACACATCTTAAAAACGGCAATTTTCCGTTTATATAAGAAAGAAAATGCGGAAAGGTTTCTGAAATTTCAGAATTTTCCGTTAACACATCTTAGAAACAGCAGTTTAAAGTCAATATAACAAGTTAGTAAAACCATGCAATGCATTGATTATGATACGCTTTCCAACATACCAGAAATCATTACTCAAGTTATGAGGATAATGGCTGTGGTATAAATCTCGCTCCTGTGCCCTGACCTTTGACCTCATTCCGATGATATTACACAGAATTGGTTCAATGTACCTCCGGAACAACATTCTAAAGTTTTGTCGCAATACAAGCATTTTTACGTAAGTTATGATGCATAAAGGCAATGGAATGGATCCAGCTCCTATATCCTGACCTTTGACCCCATTTCGCTCAATTTCAATAGGATTCGTCTCCAGGTGGTCCCTTACCACATACTGAAATTTCATCGAAATCGAACCATTTTTTCGCGAGTTATGAGGCATAGGACAATGGAGTGCATCCCATTCCTGTGCCCTGACCTTTGACCCCATTTCGTCCATTTTTAATACGGATCGTCCCTACCATATACTAAAATTTCATTGAAAGCGAACACTTTTTATGCGAGTTATCGTGTGGACGGACAGACGGACAAAGCTGGAGCCTATGCGCTTCTTCAACCTACGGTTGGAAAGAGTAAAAAAAGGAATTGTGGAAAGGTTTCTGAAAATTCAGAATTTTTCTAGCATAGGAAAAATCCGTGAAATTGAGGTTTCTTTCCGTCATTTCACGGAAAAAATTGTGCCGCCCCGGTGGCGCAGTGGTCTAAGGCGATGGCCTCTGATCATTCGCCCGAAAGGGGTCCGGGTTCGAATCCCGGTGACGCATGGATGTTGTGTTTGTCTTACGGCACTGGCTCTTTCCCTTCCCTGGAACCAGTGACCCTAAATTAGGGACGGGCGACTGCTTATAGCCCATTGAGTTGCTCACGGTGGTCGTCAAACCTCCAACCAAAAAAAAAAAAAAATTGTATCAGAAATATGCTTCGTTAATTCACGAAATGAATCACCAGAAGCGTATCTAAGTATTTCTGGGCCCGGGATAAACCACATAATACTACGCCCCCCATCTGTCTTTCAAGGCATTACTAATTTAATAGTTGTATATGTTACCGCTAAAGCTCGAAAGCCGTTAATGTGCACATTACCTTGGTAATCTGCAGATTAACTGATTTGCTCCGTTAACGTGCGGAATCAAGAGTTTTCCGCATTTTACCTATAGGTAATGTGCACATTAACGGCTTCTGTATCGTTAAAGTTCAAAAGTTTGTTTCTCTCATTTCCTTTCCCTACACCTTTCCCCTCTCCCTCCACTTTCAGTTTGGTTTCGTATGATATGTTTGTTCACGTAATTTGTGGTGAAATAGATCCTAAAGAGAAAGGGTATGGTAAGAATGTATTGTGCAACATCTGCAAAAAGATTATGGATCAGAAAATACAGCGTGATGAAGCCAAGAATGGTTTCAGAAAAGCAAGCAAAGAAAATGTTAGCAGTTTCTAATGCAAAGCACCCAAATGTCGATGAAGGTGTCACTGTGAGAATTAAAGTACCCGAAGTAGACAGAGCAAAAACTGATGCCCGCTCGATTTTAGCTGTGGTTCTTAGTAAAACAGAGGATGGCTTTTATAAACTTGGTACTAAAACGGGTATTTTAAAACAATTGTATGCAAAATCTGAATTCAGTGTTTGCAAAGAGATTTTTAACGAAAGAAGATATCCCTGCTGTAGAAATATCTTTACGTCAAACAGCAGTAAAACAATCCCTTGGTACTGGGCAGGGTTTCAGAAAATGTGACTGCAAATTTAAATGTACCACAAATAGGTGTGCTTGTCGCAAAAACCAATTGCTATGTAATTCAAAGTGTCACCAATCTTTAGATTGCACTAATAAGTTAGCATAATTTTATCATGTGTTTTGCAAATTCATTTCCTTAATTATAATAATATTTTAAACCGTTTGATTCTTTCTATTATAGTTTTTTAATTGATTGATGATTGATTCTATCAACTAATTTGTTGATTGTTTGATTGTATTAACTTGATTCTTTATATATCGAAAAATAAATAAATAACATTATGTTAATTTAAGCGTACAGAAACGTTGCTGTTGTTCCAGCAAATATCTTATTTTCACTTTAACGAGTGCCTAGTAGGTAATGTGCAGATTACCTAGGTAATTTGAGCAATGAAACAATTTTCGGCACTTCAACGGATCACCCTAGTTAATCTGCACATTACCTAGATAATCTGTAGAATAACTGATTTCTGCACTTTAGTGGTAACATATACATATATGTATAAGTATCAAATTATTAAATATGTATATTATATTAGTAATAATGTCGGGCAGTGTATTATAATACTCTTCTCGACAAAACAAAATTAACGTCATACCCCAAAGTTATCTGTACGCGGTGGGTACAATCTAACTGCGACTGCGTAATTTTACGCAATTGCTTGGAAGTTCGGACCTGATGTACCACATCAAATGGACGGAATTTAGTTCGTAGTAGTGACTCGCAGCCATAGAAATGATCAAATAGCACCCAGAGAATCTTCAACAATGTGAACAACATCCTTTTCTTGCAATGTACGTATAGTCCATCCACTAAAGAAAAACAGCGAGAGCCTTTGTTTGTGAAACTCACAAATTTGCTGGTGAGGCAATCGAAACTGCATCTCCTCGCTGCGGAATGAGTCACATCATCTTCCTCTGTTTTTTTATTGAGTGTTCAACGACCACCGTGAGCAACTCAGTGGGCTATAAGCAGTCACCCGTCCCTGATTTAGGGCCACTGACTCCAGGGAAGTAAGAGAGCCAGTGCCATAAGACAAACACAACATCCATGCCTCACCGGGGTTCAAATCCAGACCCATCTCGGACGAATGATCAGAAGTCATCGTTTAGACCACTGCGCCATCAGGGCTGCCTATTTTTTTTTTTTTTTTTTTTTTGAAGCGGAGAACGAATTTTTCATTAATTCCAGACGATGTGTGGAACAAACATCTCACATTTTTCAAACGTTCGGGTGACAATGTTAAATTCACGCATTTGCCGCTGACAGATCTCCTCGCTCCGGAGTGAGTCGTTCTAACCAACTAAACTACACCGACGGAATGTATCGTGGCCGCCCCGGTGGCGCAGTGGTCTAAGGCGTTGGCCTATGATCATTCGTCCGTAAGGGGTCCGGGTTCGAATCCCGGTCAGGCATGGATGTTGTGTTTGTCTTACGGCACTGGCTCTCTCCCTTCCCTGGAGCCAGTGACCCTAAATTAGGGACGGGCGACTGCTTATAGCCCATTGAGTTGCTCACGGCGGTCGTTAAACCTCCAAACAAAAAAAAAAAAAAAAAAAAAAAAAAATGTATCGCTGTAGATTTGTCGTCTTGGCACATGTTTTATCTTCGTAGGACGTCACATGCTGCTGACGAAAGCCATAGTTCTTTTTTAGGTGGACGGATCATATAACCACTCCTGGCCTCTGATCATTCGTCCGAACGGGGTCCGGGTTCGAATCCCGGTGAGGCATGGATGTTGTGTTTGTCTTACGGCACTGGCTCTCTCCCTTCCCTGGAACCAGTGACCCTAAATTAGGGACGAGCGACTGCTTATAGCCCATTGAGTTGCTCACGGTGGTCGTTAAACCTCCAATCAAAAAAAAAATAAAAATAAAATAAATAACCACTCCTTCATTCCTGAATGTGAAAGCTAGAATCCTCTGAACATTTCAAGGAAGAAATTCGAATTTTAAGTGTACCAAAAACTTGTGTAGAAGTTACAGTTTCAGTTTTAATCAGGCGCCCTTCAGTTTTTAATCAGGCGACAGGGTTTGGCGCCCTGTGTTGAGCTGCTCCCGGGGCAGGCGCCTCGTCTGCCGCGCCCTAGTTACGCCTCTGGGAATCACGCTAAGTAGCTTGTGAATTTTAGAATTTATTTTACGGTGTATAAACTCGGAACTGCTAAATTTCCTCAAAAGAGAAGGTTTGACCGTGGCGTAACCTATTTCAAAATCGGGGGGGGGGGGGGTCTGATCACACATACACACATATAATATACAATATTATATACATATTGTATCAGATAGAGTTTGGGACCCCCTCCCCTTACACACACACGCGCAAGAGCAAAGCAGTTGCTGAGACATGATCTAACGGGCACGACAGAGGCGCCCCTGTCGGCGAATTGTGGAACTTAGCGAACACAAGTATAAAACTATGACAGATTGCGCCGAAATGTAAATTACAGAGTTGTAGAACTGACTTTGCTTATTAGGAATCGATATCGCTGTTTTATTAAGTATACATTATACACGTCTTTGCATTCCACGAAAAATTACAATCCTATATTATTAAATTTAGTTTGTTCACATCATAAAAAAGTGTGCATCATGTCATTATATTACCGAAAAATTTGAGAGGGTCCTTTACATTGGGGATCCCCGACTGAAAATTGGGAAGGGAGTCCTGATTCCCCTACCCCCCAGTGGTTACGCCCGTATGTTTGACCAATCCACGCGGCAGGGCATTGAAAAGAACCCAGTCTAATAGCCTTGTAACACATCCTACTTACTCTACGGGTTTGAGATCAAAACAATAAAATTACTCTGTAGCGCATAAGTGATAACCGGACTGACAAATCGACAGATGGTAGTTTTCCCGCCGACGACTTCCCAACAGTAAGTTCTTTAATCGCTTGGGAAAATTTGAGAGGAAATGTACCTGATAGCAGCTATTATTGCGCGGTGAAGTTTCAGAGAAGCGTGCAGGGGGTTTTCCGTAATCTCTTCGGTATCTGATAAGAAGGTTGCCATAGCAACCACATCAGCTGTTCTCTAGGGTGGCGAAAGGATAAGACGGAATATCCTGAGAAATGCTGTGACAGGTCTGAGCCGCTGTGGGTGGATGAACACAGTCTATTTCTAGTGTCAGGACTTCAAGATATCAGCTTATTCCGAAGAATTAAAAAAATAAAGGAAGGAAAAAGGGAAGAAGTGAGGGGAAAAAGAAGGAAAGTCGGCAAAAGTCTACTTTAAAGTTGTAGGCAAACCGACATGTTAAGACCAGACATGGATGTTCACTGATAAATTTGGGCTTAGAGCGGTTTTTTATTATGTCTAAAGCGATGCGGGTCGAGTTTTTTTTAAATTTGTTACTGGTATTTTCCTGACAAACATGTCTTTCTAATCGTCCAGCAAAAATAATGATGAAATAGAAAAGCTATGTTCACTGGCGTATGTTGGGTCCGAGACCTGGGCTATCTCACTCCCACCACCCTCCCCTACTGTTTTTTTTTCTTAAATTGCGAAGGTTAATTTTTAATTGTTAAGTAATAGAAGTAACTTATTTTCTAAATTTTAGGTACATGCCATTGCTAACATGATACCAAATAATTATGAGGATTAGGATTTGAACATTTATTTGTACATGAACTCCATCCTTCTTCTGAATACTTTATTTGTACATGAACTCCATTCTTCTTCTGAATACTTTATTTGTACATGAACTCCATTCTTTTTTCCTTTTGTGCAAACTTGAGTGCTACGTTTTCAAAAAAATGTTTATTCCGAGTACTTTTTAATACTTAAAAATAACGTTTTTCTCTATTGACAAAACAGCCAAGTTTTTGGAACGTGCATGTCCTTGTGTGGCTCTAAGATATATCTTGATTCTTTATAATGCTGAAAAAATTCTTTCGGCAGTTGCAGTTGTTGATGGACACCTCACAAAACACTATGTCCAATTTATTCAACTTTATGTAGCACGTAATGCCTCTTACTGATTTGTTTTTGTATTCATCGAGGGAACACCTTCAGTTCATTTTTTAGTCGAGCTGTATCAAAATTTGAAGCATAGAGTTCTTTAAGTTCTGACAGTAGATGTTCAGGGAAGCTTTCACAATATTTATTAAAACTGTTCGAATCCAACAAAGACACGAATTTAAGAAATATCTCTGATTTTAATTCATTGACATTTCACAAAAGCTGAAACAACTCTCGCGAAACACTTATGGGCGGGAGTATGCGAGTGACTGAGGTAGTCTAACTCTTCTTTTTCTGAGCGAACCGTTGCTCAAAGCAATGACCCATTCCCAACTACCAGCTGATTCATGTTGTCATGGAAACACTAGCAGGCGATTGTAAGGAAGGTTTTCGCATCAGAACTGCGAAGACTCTAGAAGAGCTGCTTGCGTTATATCGTTGGTTTTCGCTAGCGAGAATGAGTCAAAGAAGCGAATCCGTACGCGTTTGTATTCGCAGCGAAACCATCGAAATATTTTAATACCGTTGATAATTGACTTTTATTTGTATATATTTAATTCAGTTTTATTTGTGCATTCTCCGGACTTCGCAGCTAGCCGAGCTAGCCTCGAATATACGCCACTGGCTATGACTGTTTTTGGGATTCATAATTGATCAGGAAATTGTAATAGACACCAGTGGCGTAGTGTGACCTAACATTTGTCCGGGGTTAAATATTTTTTAAATTGCTCTCAACCTTCTTCTGTACTGTACCACTTGCTAATTAACCACATAAATGAATAATAACCACATAATTAACCACATAGAATGAAATAGAAATTTTATTGATATATACACTGAAGAGCAATTGAATTAGAGATACCTGTCTAGTAACGTGTAGCACCACCTTTCGCTCTGATGACGGCGGCGATTCGTCTCGGCATGGACTCGACAAGACACCGGAAGCGTTGGGAAGCCATACGGGTCAAACGACCCATGAACAAGCTCCCACAGTTCACGAAGATTTGATGGAGGGGGGTCAGAGCTTCGAACATCTCTCTCGATGGCATCCCAGATGTACTCGATGGGATTGAGGTCAGGTGACCTAGCTGGCCAAGGAAGCAAGGTCGCGTCGGTGGAGTGTTCATCCAACCATTCGGATACAACTCGGGAGCTGCATTGTCTTGTTGCAAGATGAGGTCCCCAGTGGGAAGTTGAAGACGCACAAACGGGAGCAAATGATCTTCCAGGATAACCCGGTAACGTTACCCATCAGCTTGAAGAGTACCCTGGTGGGAAGAAGGATCCATCGCTTCATGTGGTTTGCGCCGTACTCGTATCCTGCCATCCGCATGTACCAACGTGAATCTCGACTCATCAGTCCAGGCAACATTTTTCCACATGCCTAGGGTCCAGTAGCGATGTTCCCGCGCCAATGCTAATCTTTGCACCCTATGATGAGGTCAGCAGCGGTACCCTCGTGGGAGGATGGCTTCTGTACCCCATAGCGAGGTGATGGTTCTGGATGGTGTGGCTGCTTACACATTTTTGTGCACCAGCGTTAAATTGCCGAGTAATTTCTTGCAATGTGGCCCATCTATCCGCTATTACAATGCGAGCTAGCCGACGATGACCCCGCTCATCCACACGCTGTTGTCCACGACAGTTGGCCCTTGCAGGGATGGTTTTACCGGATTCGATGTACTCACGGTGCACCTGTGACACAGTGGCTCGTGAAAATCCCAGTGCCTGCACGGCTTCCGAGATGGAGTGACCCATTCGTCGGGCCCCGACAATTTGCCCACGATCAAATGCGCTTAAATTCTTCGTCTTACCCATACTGCGTCCGACTCTTACTGATTCCCGTCGCATCACTCCTTATATTGTCGGATCGCTGCATACGTCATGTCGTTTGCGTTTACAGGGCGGCCCACAGCGCTACATTTGCATAACGCCAGCTGTCTCTAATTCAATTGCTCTTCAGTGTATATGCAGTGCTGTATAACATAAAAAAAAACAGTAGAAACAAAACAGTAGTGAAGAGTAGAAGCAAAACAAAGTGCAGAGGTTGGACTGTATAATGTGAACACTACGCTCAGAGACGTGACTTCTAATGCAACTGCGTACATCGCAATGCGCAACTGTATCCACCACTTTTTGGTTGTAATAGCTTTGTTTAGAATCTCAAGGTCCTGTTTAAGTGCATTTAAAGAGCGTCGTTGCAAAATTTCTTTCAGGTTGATCACGAAATGAACGACCTAACGGACTTCGAAAGAGGGCTAATTGTTGGTGGCCGGCTAATTGAGCTACCGAACGGACTTCGAAAGAGGGCTAATTGTTGGTGGCCGGCTAATTGAGCTACCGAACGGACTTCGAAAGAGGGCTAATTGTTTGTGGCCGGCTAATTAAGCGACCTAACGGACTTCGAAAGAATGCTAATTGTTGGTGGCCGGCTAAATGAGCGACCTAACGGACTTCGAAAGAGGGCTAATTGTTCGTGGCCAGTTAAATGAGCAACCTAACGGACTTCGACAGAGCGCTAATTGTTGGTGGCCGGCTAAATGAGCGACCTAACGGACTTCGAAAGAGGGCTAATTGTTCGTGGCCAGTTAAATGAGCAACCTAACGGACTTCGACAGAGCGCTAATTGTTGGTGGCCGGCTAAATGAGCGACCTAACGGACTTCGAAAGAGGGCTAATTGTTGGTGGCCGGCTAAATGAGCGACCTAGCCGACTTCGAAAGAATGCTAATTGTTGGTGGCCGGCTAAATGAGCGACCTAACGGACTTCGAAAGAGGGCTAATTGTTGGTGGCCGGCTAATTGAGTGACCTAACGGACTTCGAAAGAGGGATAATTGCGAACTTTCACACGTTCCTTGGCCTTCCCAATCACCAGACTTAAACATTATCGAGCCACTCTGGTCTGTGTTGGAAGATAGAGTAAGATGCCATTATCTTCCTCATGCATCCCTCAAAGACCAGGGGCACTTTCTGCATGAAGAATGGTGTAACATCGTACTAACCACCATCCAGGATTTGTATGCGCTCGTTCCAAGGAGGATTTAGGCGGTTTTGAATACCAAAGGAGGTCGCACACCTTATTAAGCACTCTTTTCCGAGCTTTTCACATTATTGTGTCCAACCCCTGTACATCCTTAATTTCATGCAACATCTCTAACGTTTTGTGACCAGTGTGTTGTTTGGCTGCAATTAACCGAAGTTAATCCTGTGATTCATAACACAGCCATTTTTTTTTCGACACGCTCTCCTGGTTTCAATGATGAAAGAATCTAGCCGTTATCTCGTGTAATCTGTGAATTCGAGGTGAAACCGGTCAGTAACTTTAACGGTTGGGGAAATACTTCGAAGCATTTCCCACAGCCAATTTCAAACTGCCCCTTTGTACAGATGTCATCCTTTCTGACAAATTCGAATTGTAATCTTCAATGCTTTGTAAAATTGAGTCAGCGTCACTTTTCTGGTGGCAAAAGAGCTGGATGACATAATCAGCATGGGCACTCATCCTTGAGTAATTCTCTTGAACACAAATTACTTTAAATAGATGTTTAAAAAAGATGTCATAAGGGAATCTAACAGGTTTTTTCTTCTTTCATATAATGAGTCATTCCAAAAGTCTGCATTATGACATTTCCAAAACATCGCCGCGCCCCAATTGGCTTGCACAAAAAAATGTTTCTGCCTTTTCAGCAGTTTCTTCGTTTGGAATCAGTGAAGTGAAAAAACTTGCTCAGAATTAAACGCCACAATTATTTTAACGAAAACTTGCAAACAAAAACGTTTCTTTGGAACATTATTCTCGAGGTATGTTCAGAATTGTTTTGCGAGACAGTGGGAATTAACAAAATGACGAATTATCAGCTTTATTAATCAGCAGAAGTTGGGGTTTTGACCTTGGCCGTAAAACACACAAAACAAAAGATCTGAGGTATGAGGCGCACCCCAAATAAAACGGCATACTGGGATGTCAAGCGAGGCGTGAAAGCTTTTACAGAGGATGTTCAAACATTTTTTTGAATGATTTTCCAGCAGTATAATTAATGTTTAAAATAAAACTGTTTCTTTCTTAAATGTTCTACATGGTAGCCCTTCTCTGGACTATGAACAATTTTCCAGCAATATAATTAATGTTCAAAATAAAATTATTTATTTCCTAAATATTCTATCTGATAGCCCTTTCTCTTAACTATAAACGATTTTCCAGCAATATAATTAATGTTTAAAATAAAATTATTTCTTTCTTAAATGTTCTATATGGTAGCCCTTCTCTGGACTATGAACAATTTTCCAGCAATATAATTAATGTTCAAAATAAAATTATTTATTTCCTAAATATTCTATCTGATAGCCCTTTCTCTTAACTATAAACGATTTTCCAGCAATATAATTAATGTTTTAAATAATATTATTTCTTTCTTAAATGTTCTATCTGATAGCCCTTTCTCTGGACTATGAAGGACTTTCCAGCAATATAATTAATGTTTAAAATAAAACTATTTCTTTCTTAAATGTTCTATCTGATAGCCCTTTCTCTGGACTGTGAAGAACTTTCCAGCAATATAATTAATGTTTAAAATAAAATTATTTCTTTTTTATTTAAACATTCTATCTGATAGCCCTTTCTCTGGACTATGAACGATTTTCCAGCAATATAATTAATGTTTTAAATAAAATTATTTCTTTATTAAATGTTCTATCTGATAGCCCTTTCTCTGGACTGTGAAGGACTTTCCAGCAATATAATTAATGTTTAAAATAAAACTATTTCTTTCTTAAATGTTCTATCTGATAGCCCTTTCTCTTAACTATAAACGATTTTCCAGCAATATAATTAATGTTTAAAATAAAATTATTTATATCCTAAATATTCTATCTGATAGCCCTTTCTCTTAACTATAAACGATTTTCCAGCAATATAACTAATGTTTTAAATAAAATTATTTCTTTCTTAAATGATCTATCTGATAGCCCTTTCTCTGGACTATGAAGGACTTTCCAGCAATATAATTAATGTTTAAAATAAAAATATTTCTTTCTTAAATGTTCTATCTGATAGCCCTTTCTCTGGACTGTGAAGGACTTTCCAGCAATATAATTAATGTTTAAAATAAAAGTATTTCTTTTTTATTTAAACATTCTATCTGATAGCCCTTTCTCTGGACTATGAACGATTTTCCAGCAATATAATTAATGTTTAAAATAAAATTATTTCTTTCTTAAATGTTCTATCTCATAGCTATTTCTCTGGACTTGTCGTCAAGTACGTACAAAGGGCGGTGAACATATAAACCTGCATCTAAATTTCCAAGATAGCAGGACATTTCTTAAAATTTATATTCCACTCCTTTGCACACTGCTTTCCATAGTCCGATCATTATTTTAGATTTGCGTTTAGAAAGGCCTCTGTTTTAGCAGTTCGAAGGCACATTGGTGACACATGAAGGGACTTTGAAGGAATATAAGCAAAAGTTATAAACTTGATACCCGTCTCTTTTTTTCATTTTTCCAAGAAATAGATTTGGATGTATGACTGATAGCGTTATCCTGATAGACTTCTAGCCTTTGAAGGCTCTGTGGATAAAGGAATGGCATTCTCTCTTTAAATATAGGAGCTAAAAAATTACTTTGGTAATATGTAGAATTGATTTTAACATTCTTTTCAACTTTTCTTAGCTTTAATGTCTCATTGTACGAGAAACCAGCAATAATCATGAATCCTTTACTGAAACTTTCTTTGGATTGCCGGAACCAAGTTTGTAAGTTTTTTTCCTGTTCATTTGTGATAGTAATCGACCTTTTTCTGCTGCAGTCATTTAGGTGGATTCATGTTTCGTCTATAGTCACAATAAATTTCCATCTGTCTTCGGTGAAGTGATTTTCATAAAGAAGTCTGCGCTCGACCATGTGCTTAAGCAAAAGGCGGTGAACATTATGCTCTGTGACGTACTATCGAGGTGAAAACATGTGTCAAGACGACAGATCTCCAGCGAAATATTCTGTCTGCGTAGCTCAGTTGGGAGAGCGACTTACTCCAGAGTGATGGGAAACACGAATTTTATGCCCGTAAACTAGTGTTTTCACAGTTCTTTTTTTGTTCTTGTCTTTTTCAGATTAAAATCTTTGTTTATTACCTTGCATACAGTTGATGAAGATATTTTAACGATTCAGCGATTGCTTTTTGGGTCGGTGGACTTTCTTTTAAGACCAGAGACCTTACTTTTGAAATAGTCGTCAAAGTACGTACCTTCTTTGGATATTCGTTTGGTGTTCTTTGGGTCCATGGATTTTCTTTTAAGACCAGAGACCTTACTTTTGAAATAGTCGTCAAAGTACGTACCTTCTTTGGATATTCGTTTGGTGTTCTTTGGGTCGGTGGATTTTCTTTTAAGACCAGAGACCTTACTTTTGAAATAGTCGTCAAAGTACGTACCTTCTTTGGATATTCGTTTGGTGTTCTTTGGGTCGGCGGATTTTCTTTTAAGACTAGAGACCTTACATTTCAAATATTCGTCAAAGTACGTACCTTCTTTGGATATTCGTTTGGTGTTCTTTGGGTCGATGGATTTTCTTTTAAGACCAGAGACCTTACTTTTGAAATAGTCGTCAAAGTACGTACCTTCTTTGGATATTCGTTTGGTGTTCTTTGGGTTGGTGGACTTTCTTTTAAGACCAGAGACCTTACTTTTGAAATAGTCGTCAAAGTACGTACCTTCTTTGGATATTCGTTTGGTGTTCTTTGGGTCGGCGGATTTTCTTTTAAGACTAGAGACCTTACATTTGAAATATTCGTCAAAGTACGTACCTTCTTTGGATATTCGTTTGGTGTTCTTTGGGTCGATGGATTTTCTTTTAAGACCAGAGACCTTACTTTTGAAATAGTCGTCAAAGTACGTACCTTCTTTGGATACTCGTTTGGTGTTCTTTGGGTCGGCGGATTTTATTTTAAGACTAGAGACCTTACATTTGAAATATTCGTCAAAGTACGTACCTTCTTTGGATATTCATTTGGTGTTCTTTGGGTCGGCAGATTTTCTTTTAAGACTAGAGACCTTACATTTGAAATATTCGTCAAAGTACGTACCTTCTTTGGATATTCGTTTGGTGTTCTTTGGGTCGATGGATTTTCTTTTAAGACCAGAGACCTTACTTTTGAAATAGTCGTCAAAGTACGTACCTTCTTTGGATATTCGTTTGGTGTTCTTTGGGTCGGCGGATTTTCTTTTAAGACTAGAGACCTTACATTTGAAATATTCGTCAAAGTACGTACCTTCTTTGGATATTCGTTTGGTGTTCTTTGGGTCGGCGGATTTTCTTTTAAGACCAGAGACCTTACTTTTGAAATAGTCGTCAAAGTACGTACCTTCTTTGGATATTCGTTTGGTGTTCTTTGGGTCGGTGGATTTTCTTTTAAGACCAGAGACCTTACTTTTGAAATAGTCGTCAAAGTACGTACCTTCTTTGGATATTCGTTTGGTGTTCTTTGGCTCTGCGGATTTTCTTTTAAGACCAGAGACCTTACTTTTGAAATAGTCGTCAAAGTACGTACCTTCTTTGGATATTCGTTTGGTGTTCTTTGGGTCGATGGATTTTCTTTTAAGACCAGAGACCTTACTTTTGAAATAGTCGTCAAAGTACGTACCTTCTTCGGATATTCGTTTGGTGTTCTTGGGTCGATGGATTTTCTTTTAAGACCAGAGACCTTACTTTTGAAATAGTCGTCAAAGTACGTACCTTCTTTGGATATTCGTTTGGTGTTCTTTGGGTCGATGGATTTTCTTTTAAGACCAGAGACCTTACTTTTGAAATAGTCGTCAAAGTACGTACCTTCTTCGGATATTCGTTTGGTGTTCTTTGGGTCGATGGATTTTCTTTTAAGACCAGAGACCTTACTTTTGAAATAGTCGTCAAAGTACGTACCTTCTTCGGATATTCGTTTGGTGTTCTTGGGTCGATGGATTTTCTTTTAAGACCAGAGACCTTACTTTTGAAATAGTCGTCAAAGTACGTACCTTCTTTGGATATTCGTTTGGTGTTCTTTGGGTCGATGGATTTTCTTTTAAGACCAGAGACCTTACTTTTGAAATAGTCGTCAAAGTACGTACCTTCTTTGGATATTCGTTTGGTGTTCTTTGGGTCGGTGGATTTTCTTTTAAGACCAGAGACCTTACTTTTCAAATAGTCGTCAAAGTACGTACCTTCTTTGGATATTCGTTTGGTGTTCTTTGGGTCGGTGGATTTTCTTTTAAGACCAGAGACCTTACTTTTGAAATAGTCGTCAAAGTACGTACCTTCTTTGGATATTCGTTTGGTGTTCTTTGGGTCGATGGATTTTCTTTTAAGACCAGAGACCTTACTTTTGAAATAGTCGTCAAAGTACGTACCTTCTTTGGATATTCGTTTGGTGTTCTTTGGGTCGATGGATTTTCTTTTAAGACCAGAGACCTTACTTTTGAAATAGTCGTCAAAGTACGTACCTTCTTTGGATATTCGTTTGGTGTTCTTTGGGTCGATGGATTTTCTTTTAAGACCAGAGACCTTACTTTTCAAATAGTCGTCAAAGTACGTACCTTCTTTGGATATTCGTTTGGTGTTCTTTGGGTCGATGGATTTTCCTTTTAAGACCAGAGACCTTACTTTTCAAATAGTCGTCAAAGTACGTACCTTCTTTGGATATTCGTTTGGTGTTCTTTGGGTCGATGGATTTTCTTTTAAGACCAGAGACCTTACTTTTCAAATAGTCGTCAAAGTACGTACCTCCTTTGGATATTCGTTTGGTGTTCTTTGGGTCGATGGATTTTCTTTTAAGACCAGAGACCTTACTTTTGAAATAGTCGTCAAAGTACGTACCTTCTTTGGATATTCGTTTGGTGTTCTTTTGGTCGTTGGATTTTCTTTTAAGACCAGAGACCTTACTTTTGAAATAGTCGTCAAAGTACGTACCTCCTGTGGATATTCGTTTGGTGTTCTTTGGGTCGATGGATTTTCTTTTAAGACCAAAGACCTTACTTTTGAAATAGTCGTCAAAGTACGTACCTTCTTTGGATATTCATTTGGTGTTCTTGGGATCGATGGATTTTCTTTTAAGACCAGAGACCTTACTTTTGAAATAGTCGTCAAAGTACGTACCTTCTTTGGATATTCGTTTGGTGTTCTTTGGGTCGGCGGATTTTCTTTTAAGACCAGAGACCTTACTTTTGAAATAGTCGTCAAAGTACGTACCTTCTTTGGATATTCATTTAGTGTTCTTTGGTTCGATGGATTTTCTTTTAAGACCAGAGACCTTACTTTTGAAATAGTCGTCAAAGTACGTACCTTCTTTGGATATTCGTTTGGTGTTCTTTGGGACGATGGATTTTCTTTTAAGACCAGAGACCTTACTTTTGAAATAGTCGTCAAAGTACGTACCTTCTTTGGATATTCATGTGCTGTTCTTTGGTTCGGTGGATTTTCTTTTATAACCAGAGACCTTACATTTGAAATAGTCGTCAAAGTACGTACCTTCTTTGGATATTCGTGTGCTGTTCTTTGGGTCGATGAATTTTCTTTGAAGACCAGAGACCTTACTTTTGAAATAGTAGTAAAATTGCGTACCATCTTTGGATATTCGTTTGCTGTTCTTTTTCTTGTTAAAAGCAATAGTTGACGATCTGATTCGCTATTATTTATAATATTGCTGACTTTAGATTTAGAAATGCTAATTCAATTATTTTCACAGCGTTTTTTAATCACAGAATACGAATATTTCTCTTCCTAAAGAGCAAAAACCTAACCTTCTATCCACAGCTTGTTTACATGCGCCATTTTCTTAGCAGACGATATTTAACTGCAGCAGATGTTTCTTTCGTGCTCATCTATCACGCTGTTGCCAGTTTCAATTCTTTGAACTTCTTTTATTTTCTGTAATTTCTTATCGAAAAGTTCCAAAAATGTGAACATCCCCTGTACGCTCTTGTATGGGGTGCATTACAGCTTTCGATTAATTTACAACTACAGTGAGTTGCTTGCAATTCCACTGTAAGTTTCGATTAATTTACAATTACAGTGAGTTGCTTGCAATTACTACTGTGAGTTGCTAGCAATTCCAACCTCGTCGTATACTGTTCTTGGATTAAGGAATAAAAGTTTGCTTGTAAGATTAAGAGTTTTCTTTATTTGCTTGCAATTATTAAGTGTGTACTCCTACACACTACACTTTGCCGCCCCGGTGGCTCACTGGTCTAAAGGCGGCCTCAGACACGCACGTTTGAATGACACGTTTCAGTGTCACGCCAGCAAATGGGCGTGTTTTGTGCGTGAGGCCGTGGGGTGAAACTCTTCAACCCAGGCACCAAACTCCTACGTGTGCTGACGTGGCACTCAAACCTGTGCGTCTGCGGCCTCGTTAAGCAATGGCTTGTGATAATTCGTCCGAGATGGGTCTGGGTTCGAATCCCGGTGAGGCATGGATTGTGTTTGCCTTATGACACTGTCTCTCTCCCTTCCGTGGAACCAGTGGCCCTACATTAGGGACGGGCGACTGCCTATAGCCCACTGAGTTGCTCACGGTGGTCGTTGAACCTACAATAAAAAAAACCCCACTACACTCTTTTATTGTTTTTAAAGTAAAATCTATTTTTAACTAGAAAAAGTCTCTCTGCATTGCCTTGATTTAACTAAAAATATTGGCTTACGGGCCTGGTTTGTTCAGGTTTTCGTAAAACGACTACCGTGAGCAACTCTATGGGCTATAAGCAATCACCTGTCCCTAATTTAAGGCTACTAGTTCCAGGGAAGGGAGAGGCCCAGTGTCGTAAGACAAATACAACATAATGGTCACTGGGATTCAAACACAAACTAATCTTGGACGAATGGTCAGAAGTCTGCGCTTAGACCACAGAGCCACCTGGGCGGCCATTTTTTTCAGGGTTTAATGACCACAATGAGCGACTCTGAGGATTATGAACAGTTGAATGTCCGAAATTTGGGGCTACTGGTTCCAGGGAGGAGGCAGAACAAGCACCATCTGTCCTGCACACCACCCATTCTTCTTCAGGGACTCGAACCCGAGCCCATCCGAGAAAAAATGTTCAGAAGTCAGCTCGTGTGACCACTTGGGCTCCGGGTCAGTATTTAAACATTTGATTGTAATGTAAAATGTTGTCCACATAGTACGATGGGCAGCATTTTACGTAAACATTTGATTGTAATGTAAAATGTTGTCCACATAGTACGATGGGCAGCATTTTTACGTAAAAAAATAATTAAGAAAAATCAATATTTTTTTCTGGCTTACACAATCTGCTTGAGGTCATCTCGAAATTGAAAAAAAAAATCTGGTTACAAATCACACTTGCTTTTTGGAAAACGAATGTGCTGCCATCTATCGGTTGCGTCTGTTTCATAGAAATTGCTTAAAATTTATATAAAATTTCCATACTTCATTCAGGATTCAAACCCAAACCCATCTCAGACGAATTGTCTGAAGACAGGGCCTTAGCCCATTCGCGTAGCGGGGAGACATTCAAACATTTAATTGTGATGTCATAAAGTGTTGTCCACACAGTAATATTAACAACGTAAAAAAAAAAGTAAAAAAATCATTAGACGTTTTTCCTGCGCATATTGAAATTGAAAAACAAATAATCTGGTTACAAATCACGCTTGCTTTCCAGGAAAAGGAAAGTGCTGCCATCTACTGATTTCATTTGTTCAGTTCTTACAGAAATTACTTTTTTTTTTTTATTGGGGGTTTAACGAACACCGTGAGCAACTCAGTGGGCTCTAAGCAGTCACTCATTTAGGGCCACTGGTTCCAGGAAAGAGAGAGAGAGAGCTAATGCCGTAAGACAAACACAACTTCCATGCTTCACCGGGATTCGAATCCGGACCCCTTTTGGACGAATGATCAGAAGACATCGCTTAGAACACTGCGCCACTGGGGCTGCCAGAAATTACTTACAAATGAAATAAAATTTTAGACATTTAAATAAGATAGGGCTCTGAGGTGATGTTTCTGCTATGTCAAACTTCAAGTCTCTATAATCAGTGAGTTTTTTCAGTAGCCGACCGACAGACATACACACAGACCATTATTTTGGTATATTTTGAGGCAAACTAGTTTCTCAAATAGCTAGTAACAAACACTGATATTTAATCACCACTTGAAATGTCCCACTAAAATTATTAGGCTTTGATTGACGGAAAGAGGGTAAAAAAAAAAAAAAAAAAGATTATTTCGAGAAGTTAGCAACGATTGTAAACTACGTTTTATTTCAAAAGACGAGATAAAATTTTTCTGCCGCGATGCGTTGCCCGTGTGGACGATACTTGAGTCTAAACTCTACAGAATGTTGGGAACACGCTAATGATACCCACTCAAATGCAAGGAAATAAGTAAACAGGAGTTTACAATCGTTACTGAGTAACTTCCCGAAATAATTTTGAGAATAACGTGGTGCTCGTAAAGCGGAGAATCTAGTAAGCGAATTTCCAGCGTAGTCCTTATCGGCTCATTAATTCCAGATTAGACTCTGGTGCAGCGGTTTACCCACGGCGCATGAAAGCGGGGGATGATTCAATGGTGTGTACCTCCTCCGTATGGTAACTCATATATCATGATGTATATTCCCTAACAAAGGCTTCTTTTCAGCTGAATTGGCCCTTCACTATCCCAAGTGTCTTTGCTTACTATGTCATTGATAGATGCATATGCATTAGGAATCAGAGTGATCAGCTCTCTTCTCCGATCAATTCTAAATCAATCTAATCCGTGAGCTTTTCACGAAACTTGATAGAACAAGTGAATTCGCCGCACAATTAAAGAGATGCCTTTTCTCCGTGTAAATGCGTCTCCTTTTGTTAATTGCATCGCTGGGAATTTAGGACGAAATGGTTCCCGAACTACACGCTCATTTTTGTTAATTGCATCGCTGGGAATTTAGGACGAAATGGTTCCCGAACTACACGCTCATCATTTGCGAATGGAATCGTTCAATAACTACGCACATCATGAGCTCCCCCATATAGGGGAGCAAGAGGGGGCATTTGTCCTCCCCTGGAAATCGGATCATGTACTTTCTGTCTTTGAAAGCTACTACAAATCAGAGTTAGAAACGTCAAAAATTTTGGAGCCGGACCCGGCGGTCACATAATTTAACCAGACCCGGACAAATCTGCCTTGAACTGTAAATTCTAATATATCATCATTGTCAATCATTTTCAATCCACTGCTGGATGAAGTTCTCTTTCCGTTCACAATGGACTGTCTTGGGCCAGTCTCCTCCATCCACCCATCTTTTATACGGTCTTCTTCTGGGTCTTTTTCTGTACCTTGGAATCCAGTCTAAGATTTCGGTTGTACATCGGTGGTCCGTTCTTCTGGCAGCCCATTTCCGTTTCAAGGATTTTACTCTGATCATGATGTCTTCCACTCTTGTAATTTTTTTTATCCACAAGTTCATCTTTTTATCTTTCTTGGTTACACCAAGCATACATCTCTCCACGTTTCTTTCAGTTGTCTGTAGCTTGCAGCGCGAAGGCCGGGTTCGAACCAGTGTTGGGTCAGTCATGGGGAAAAACCTAAGAATTACCGTACCTGACTGTTCTTTTACGTGTTTTCTGTAAAAAATACGGCATAAAACTATAAAACTTACGGTACTCAACTGTTCCTTCACGGTTGTTTTTTGTAAATAATACGGCATAAAAATGTAAGAATTATGGTACCTAACTGTTCCTTCGGAGTTATTTTCTGTAAATCATACAGCATAAAACTGTAAGAATTACAGTACCTGACTGTTCCTTAACAGTTATTTTCTGTAAATAATACGTCGTGGAACTGTAAGGAAATCTGTTCCAGACTATCCCTTTAGAGTTATTTTCTATGAATAATACAGATAAAACCGGCATAATTACGGTACCTGACTGTTCCGTCACAGTTATTTTCTGAAAATAATACGACATAAAGCTGTAAAAATTACGGATCCTGACTGTTCCTTTTCAATTATTTTCTGTAAATAATACGGCATCAAACTAAGAATTACTGTACCTAATTTTTCCTTCACAGTTATTTTCTGTAGATAATACGGCATAAAACTGTAAGAATTACGGTATCTGACTATTCCTTCACAGTTATTTTCTGTAAATAATACGTCAAACTGCAAGAATTACGATATTTAACTATTCCTTCACAGTTATTTTCTGTAAATAATACGTCAAACTGCAAGAATTACGATATTTAACTATTCCTTCACAGTTATTTTCTGTAAATAATACGGCATAAAACTGTAAGAATTCGGGCGTATTGCTATTCGTTCAAAGTTATTTTCTGTAAAAAATACGGCGGGAAACTGTACCGTTCCTTCACAGTTATTTTCTGAAAATAAAACGGCTGCAAACTGTAAGGATTCCGGTACCTAACTATTCCTTCACAATTATTTTCTGTATATAATACGGCATAAAACTGTAAGAATTAGGGTGTCTTGCTATTTGTTCAAAGTCATTTTCTGTAAAAAATACGGCGTGAAACTGTAAGAATAACGGTGCCAACCGTTCCTTCACAGTTATTTTCTGAAAATAAAACGGCGGGAAACTGTAAGAATTCCGGTACCTAACTATTCCTTCACAATTATTTTCTGTAAATAATACGGCATAAATCTGTAGGAATTACGGTATCTCACTATTCGTTCAAAGTAATTTTCTGTTAATAATACGGCGTGAAACTAAGAATTATGGTACCAACTGTTACTTCACCTTTATTTTCTGAAAATAATACGGCATAAATCTGTAAGAATTACAGTGTCTGACTGTTCCTTCACAGTTATTTTCTCTAAATAATTCGGCATAAAACTATAAGAATTCCTGTTCCAGACCATCTCTTAAGAGTTTTTTCTGTCAATAATACAGATGAAACTGCCAGAATTACGGTACCTGACTGCTCCTTCACAGTTGTTTTCTGTAAACAATTCGGCATAAAACTATAATAATTACTGTACCAGACTATCCTTTCAGAGTTATTTTCTGTAAATATCACTGCATAAAAACGAATTACTGTATCTGACTGTTCCTTCACAGTTATTTTCTCTAAGTAACACGGCATAAAACTGTAAGAATTACGGTATCTGACTATTCCTTCCTAGTTATTTTTTGTTAATAATACGGTAGCAAACTGTGTGAATTACGATACCTGACTATTCTGCTTTACATTCTTTCCCCGTAAATAATACGGCATAAAACTGTTATATTTTCGCTGCATAATGATAAGCACCCTCGTTAACGGTTCAAAACTGTAAAATTAACAGTCAAACTTTTTACAGTGCATCACTGCAACTACAAAGTCACATTTGACCCCCTATAACAATGGTTCGAAGCTCCCATATCCTTTTGATAAAACCTTGTTGGGATATTCCGGGGCAATACTTTATGCTTCGTTTACAACAGAGCATTCAAATTTGGTAGACAATAGGCTGACTAAAAGGTCGTTAATTGTCTTAACAGCAGAAAAATTTATTATCTTTCATAATTAACCTAAACGTTGTGACAATCTACGTGCCGGAAGTGAGAAAGAAACAAATGGATTTGAGAATTGTTTCACAGACCAGCGAACAGTATTAGTTAAGGATTACTAAGCTGGTGACATCTTGATTTTTCCCATACTAAACAATTGTTATTCTTGTCTACTATGAACTAACAGTGATTTTTTTTTACTAATATCTGTATCACATTCAAAAAAGGGATAAAACTAAACAAGGGAGAAACGTGATTAGATAATACCACGCAGAAACATCACATTAGCATGTGCAACGCTCTTTTCTCCGTAAGCTTGATGTCGTTCCTGCTTTGTCCTTTACAATGGAGATTCACGTAGAACATTTTTTTTATTGGAATTTTAACGACCACCGCGAGCAACTCAATAGGCTATAAGCAGTCTCCCGCCTCTAATTTAGGGTCACTGGTTCCAGGGAAAGGAAAGAGCCAGTGCCGTTAGACAAACACAGCATCCAAGCCTCAGCGGGATTCGAGCCTGGACCCCTTTCGGACGGATGATCAGAGGCCCTCGCTAAGACCACTGCGCCAGCGGGGCTGCTCACGTAGAATACACTAGATACATTAAGTAAACATTTTTCAAAATAAGAAGAGATTTCATAGTAGACATGAGATCACATTTTAAAAAAAGGAAAAGAAAAAATTCAAATTTGGAAATTTGACTGTTGTAAAAAAATTAGTGATGTGAATACAGGAAAAATTCTTGAAAACAACATGCGGTAAAGTTATCTGTAGGTCTCCTATTTTCAATGAAATCTCTATTTCCCTCTTAAGGGCGTAAAAGTAAATTGTGTTTCCCCCGAAATCTCTGCTTTGAAAACACCGATTTAAAAAACTCTTCCTGCACCGGATACAGCTAATGATGAGAAATCTTTCCCATTTTTTTTTTTTTTTGATTGGAGGTTTAACGACCACCGAGAGCAACTCAATGGCCTATAAGCAGTTGCCCGTCCCTAATTTAGGGTCACTGGTTCCAGGGAAGGGAGACAGCCAGTGCCGTAAGACAAACACAGCATCCATGCCTCACCGGAATTCGAACCCGGACCCCGTTCGGACGAATGACCAGAAGCCATCGCTTAGACCACTGCGCCAGTGGGGAGGCAGAAATATTTCCCGTGTACTATCTAAAATTTTGTAAAGAATGGTTTGGCCACCAGGGTGCGTACGTGTTAATTTTTGCTCCTTATGTAGTTGCAGCAAAACCTGAGCTTCTAAAAACTCAATTGAAAAAATTCTTTCGTGGACCGATACCGTTTATCTAGGAAAACCTTTTCAAAATACCTCGTGCTTAAAATAGCGCATGCTTTTCCCGCCAGGGAAGTAGATGTATATCTTATTTTTGTCGATACGTCTGCTTCTAAGAGTAAGATTTGAAAAACCATTCCTTTGTTGGAGAGCGTTTCTAGTGCGAAAAGTTTCTCACGTAACTTCAAATTTTCTTAACGCACAGGTCTGCCACCAGAGGGTGGAAGTTCAAATTTCCTTTGACAGCAATATCTGCGGGACTGTAAACCCGATTGAAAATCTTCCTTTTCTGTTAGATACTACTAACTATGCAAAATCTGTGTGTGTGTACTTTCCTCCCAATATAATGCACAGTTTCGCCGCTAGATGGCGCATATGCTTAATCGGTTTTCTTCAGTATCTCTGCTTCTACATGTGCAATTTAAAAAATTCTTTCAACATCGGATGCCATTTACTTTGTAGAAAACTTTAGGTTAGTATATGACGAGTTTCAGAGTTCACAATTTTGCCGCTAGGGGGTGTTTGTGTACTTCAGTTTGCAGCTGTATCACCGATTCCAAAAACCCTATCGAGAATTTCTTCTTTACTGTATGCCATTCGCTACAATAGAGATGTGGAACACTATCCTCTTTAAATAATGCACAGATTTCGCGCTAGGGGGTGTAAAGGTCGAAACCTTTTTTTCGCTATCTCTACTTCAACACTTAAAAAAAATCTACTTAAAAATGATGAGAACCTGATCGTTTTTTTACGCTTTCCAACCGTAGGTTGAGGAAGCGTATATGCTCCAGCTTTGTCCGTCCGTCTGTCTGTCGGCACGATAACTCGCGTAAAAATGGTTCGATTTCGATGAAATTTTAGCGTATTGTAGGGGACCACCTGGGGATGAACCCTATTGAAAATGGGTGAAGTGGGGGCAAATGTCACGGCATAGGAGCAGGATCCATTCCATTGTCCTTATGCGTCATAACTTTCGTAAATAGGGTTCGATGTCGATGAAATTTTAGTATATTGCAGGGGAACTACCTGGGAATGAACTCTGTGGAAAATGCGTGAAGTGGGGTCAAAGGTCAGGACATAGGAGCGGAATGCATTCCCTTTGCCTTTATGCGTCATAACGTGCGTAAAAATGGTTCGATTTCGATGAAATTTTATTATGTGGTAGGGGACCACCTGGGGACGATCTTATGACGTCACAATCTCGCGCTTGCGATGTTGGCGCGCGGTCACGCCATCTGTCTCATTGGGTCACGCACTGTGTGTTGATCCTATTAAAGTTTTATGATGTCACACTCTTGCGATCAGATGGTTGCGATTCCCATCTGCCTCATTACGTCACGGGTTGTGTGCGTATGCCCGTCCGCACGATAACTCGCGTAAAAATCGTTCGATTTCGATGAACTTTTAGTATGCCGAACGGGATCACCTGGGAAAGGAACCCTATTGAACGTGAACGAAATGGGGTCAAAGGTTAGGACATAGGAGCAGGATCCATTCCACTGCTCTTATTCGTCATAACTAATGTCAAAAAGGTTCGATTTCGATTGAATTTTAGTATCTGGTAGGGGACCACCTGAGGACAAACCCTATTGAAAATGGGCGAAATAGGGTCAAGGTCAGGACATAGGAGCGGAATCACTTCCATCGCCATTATGCGTCATAACTTACGTAAAAATGCTTCGATTTGGATGAAATGTTAGTATGTTGTAGGGGCCTGCCTGGGGACGAATTCCTATTGAGAATGGGCGAAATGGAGTCAAAGGTTAGGACACAGGAGCGGGATCTATTCCATAGCCCTTATGCATCATAACTTTCGTAAAAATGCTTCCATTGCGACAAAACTTTATCATGTTATTTCGGAGGTATACTGAACCGGTTCTGTTAAATATAATCCAAATGGGATCAAAGCTCAGGGTACAGCACCGAGATTTATTCCACAGCCATTATCCTCATAACTTGAGTTATGATTTCTGGTATGTTGGAAAGCGTATTATAATCAACGCATTGCAGGATTTTACTAACTTGTTTTTAAGTAAAATCGTATCGTAAACGAGTACACGACATGCTCAAATATAAGTAACCATACGTACTTACAAATAACTGCGTCAATAAATATAAATATAATCTCGTAATACTTCATTTTAGATATTATAGATTTCAAGAGAAATTGTTTAATAAATGTGTAAAGTGACTGATAAATTAGTACAACAATAATTAGTACAAACTAGTAACTAGTATTAGTACAAACTAGTAACTAGTATTAGTACAAACTAATTAGTTTATAAATTAGTACAAACTAGTAACTAGTATTAGTACAAACTAATTAGTTTATAAATTAGTACAACTAATAATTAGCACATAAATAATTAGTAGAACAAAGTCACTGATCACAAGTAATTTAATTATGCATAAAGTATCTTCGTGTTCGTTTTTACATTAACTATATTTGTGTCAATCTCATAAATAATATACTGTCGCTTCATCACTGTATTTGTCATAAAATTGTGCGGTCCATTTGCCCAGCATGTGACAACGAGTATATCTATTATCATAGATGTTCCATCGAATAATATACTTCCAGTTGATTCTATGAATAAATGAGTATGTATGGAGTACACGTATTCCAAATTTAAAATCGCGGGTGGCCTAATGGTCAACGTTCTTGACTGCCACGGAGATAACCTCAGGCTCGATCCTGGGCAGGTACGAACGCTCAAACCACTAAATACCCGCCGTGCGTCGGATGGGCACGTTAAGCCGTCGAGCCCCGATTACTGGCCCCCGGTAATAAATAAGGGCGTATTCCTCCCCCTTTCTACCTCGCTTTCGTGTCACTTTCCTATCGGGGCACTCTAGCCCAAATCTCCTAGCTTCCTATTTCTAAGGGTTGTTTAAGACCTGGGATCAGACACTCCCTACTTAAAGTCATCTACTGATGATCTGATATGAAATTTGAAATCAGGCCGCGTATGGCTTAGTGGTTAGAGATTCAGACTACAGATGGAGGGAGCCCAGGTTCAAACTTAGCCTGGTAGTGTGAATTTCTAACAATCGCTGAATATCCGCCGTGCATCGGACGAGCACGTTAAGTGACAGCCCCCAGGTAGGAATCCCCCGGTTACATATAAAGGTGTTTATTCCTAAGCCCCACCTCCCTAATTTCTCTATGTGCAAAATCGTACGCTTGTACTACGGTGGCGCCATCTAGTGTGCTCTGTCTCATTTACAAACTATCCTGTCAGATTCGCTCTAACTTCGAATAAAGTTAGAGCACATATATTTGAAATATATGGACTTTTTAGTACATATGTTTGAAATATATGTACTCAAAAATGAGTACATATATTTCAAGATAGAAATACTAGATATACTCTCAATTGATTCCTTAGCATAGCTTTTGCCATAAAGAATATTTTTCGCATATTTTCAATTTTTCCATTATGCAAAATTCTTCCGCTAGAAGCCGTAGAGTTACATCATGTTTCCTTCTACATGTATATTTCTTCTTTTAATTGTTCGATTGAAAATTTCTTTGCCCCTGATACCTTCCTTGTGCTATGAGAAACTTTCTGCGCGCCATTTGTTAATCTTCGTAACATACTTTTTAGCCGGTAGTAGAGGTAAGTAGCTTATAACGAAGTAAATTTCTCCGTCATCTTTGTCCACGCCGGGCATCGAACCCGGGTCCCCTCATTCCGGAATAAGTCGCTCTCCCAATTGAGCTACGCGGACGTATACCCTCGCAGCTATCTGCCTTTATCTCATGTGCGTCCTGCGGTGCAGGCACGTCACAAGCTGTTTCTATTTTTGGATGTTTTATCGGATTGTAGAAACCAGAGGAGTAAATGGGCATTTCTGCGCCCGGGACAAACTACAAAATATTGCGCCCCCCACCGAAGTCGTTAAGAAAAAAAAAAAAAAAAAAAAAAAAGGACTTAGTATTAAAGTATTAAATTATGCTTTGTTATAATTGGGTACAGATGTCTTCAATCCCTCTGATCATCGTGCAAAAAGACGGATAGTTTATCTACACTAATCATAGGGTTTGGTCCGTTTCACCGAAAATCCCTTCACCGAAAGGTCGTTTCACAGAAAGGTTTATTTCACCGAGAGTTTATTTCATCGAAACGTTCGTTTCATCGAAGGGTGAAATGAAATGAACTTTTGATGAAATGACCCTCCGGTGAAGTGAACCTTTCGGAGAAACGACCTTTCGATGAAATGAACCTTCGGTGAAGTGAACTTTTCGATGAAATGACCTTTCGGCGAAATGAACTTTTCGGTGAAGTGATTTTCGGTGATGTTTCCAGATCATATGATTACATGTTGAGGATTTTAGGAAGGGAGTGTCTGACCCCAGGTCTTAAACAACCCTTAGAAATAAGAAGCTAGGAGATTTGGGCTAGAGTGCCCAATAGGAAAGTGACACGGAAGCGAAGTAGAAAGGGGGAGGAAGACGCCCTTATTTATCACTGGGGGGGAAGCAGTACCCGGGGTCCGACGGCTTAACGTGCGCATCCGACGCACGGCGGATATTTAGTGGATCGAGCGTTCGTACCTGTCTGGGATCGAACCTGAGGTCCTTTCCGCGGCAGTCACGAACGTTGTTCCCCGTGATTTTCGGTGAAATGATCTCTCGGCGAAATGAGCGATACCGCTAATTATATTATGCACGATATTTCCATCCAGATAACTACGGTTTATGTGGGACTTCGTATTATACGAGCTCATTATATTTGGGTATGTGTGTAGTACGGGTTTTATGCTACGTCTTTTCGCAATGTTCGTATGTCAATAAACATTTTGAAGTGATTCCTTCACGGACGTATGTTCTATGTTGTGTGCTCTCAAGGGTCAAAGTCGCTCAAGGCTTATTGTGTAAAATAGGAAGTGCAGTTTTTTTTAGGCAGCATAAGCGACGGGGGTTAGCCATAGTTCGAGAATGGAGGAATGTTTAAAAAAAACAACAACGCAGGATGGGATTGCAGATTCCTGCGTCACTCTTGTTTGACATCAGCTGTTGTGTTACACGAACTTTTAAGCTACTTCATTCGCAAAAAAATCTCGTTTTTACAGTTGTCAGCTGCGCTTTCTGATTTTTTCTCTCTTTACAAAACCATCTAAGTGGAACGCACATGCTGAAGCCGGCTAGTGACACAGCTCAACTGCAACCCCTCCCCCCCCTCCCTCATTCCGTCGCCTTTTCCTCATCCGAGATCTTCAGCGGGAGTGGGATTTAGTTGATTTTGCGGGTCAGATGTCAGATTCGGATGTTTAGGATAAGAACAGACCAGAGAGGCATTCCCACATGCTCTCAGCTATGGATGAGGTTTTGCCGTTTGGCTCCATTACGCAACACTGAGTAATCTGACGAATAGCGACGAAAAAACCGTACAGATCTTTTGTGATTTTTTTTTGCTGCGTTCCTCGGATTTAAGGAAGGAGATTAATATAAAAAAGAAAGACCGGCACGCGCTTTTGATTCCCATTTTTTCCAATGTAATGAAAAACTTTCGTTAAATTACGAAAATCCTCCTGGAGACAGGGAAGGCAATATTTCAACGTGTCTACGCTAACTGTGGTGCTTTCAGAGTTTCTTACAAGGGAGAACACGTGTGCCGATCACTAAAAATAACTGCAGCAGATGGGAAGTTCCTCTGAGATGTATGAAACAGAAATATAGTAGAGCCCGCTTATGACGAGCCGGTATTTAGTGAGATCTCGGCCTTTAGGAGAAAAACAGGAACTTTCATTCGCTGTAATGTTTATTCAAAGATAATTTGATCGTTTTTAACCAATTAAATTTAACTAAATCCCTGGATTTAATTACACGTTATCGAATGTTTAAATTACGAAAATCCCCCTAGAGACACCATGAAAATTCACACACAACAATGCAGAGAAAAACTTGATGTACAATGTTCTGGAATAGAGGAATAGAAATGATGGCATATAGGACGAAATTGCAACAGAGTGGGGAAATCCTGGTGTGCTAGTGGAATAATGTTGATAAAAAAGCTTTCATCAAATGCTCAACAAGTGAGTTGTCCTGGAATGGAGGAATAGAAATTGTGGCATACAGGACGAAATTGCAATAGTGTAGGGGAATATTGGTGTGCTAGTGGAAGAATGTTGATAGAAAAGCAATGGGGAGGGGGTACATCAAATACTCAACAGGTGAGTTGTCCTGCAATGGAGGAATATACATGTTGGCCTACAGGACGAAATTGCAACAGCGCAGGGGAATCCTGGTGTGCTAGTGGAAGAATGTTGATAGAAAAGCAATGGGGAGGGGGTACATCAAATACTCAACAGGTGAGTTGTCCTGCAATGGAGGAATATACATGTTGGCATACAGGACGAAATTACAACAATGCAGGAGAATCCTGGCGTGCTAGTGGAAGAATGTTGATAGAAAAGCAATGGGGAGGGAGTGCATCAAATGCTCAACAAGTGAGTTGTCCTGCAATATAGAAATATAAATGGCAGTATACAGGACGAAATTGCAACAGCGCAGAGGAATCCTGGTGTGCTAGTGGAAGAATGTTGATAGAAAAGCAATGGGGAGAGAGTACATCAAATGCTCAACAAGTGAGTTGTCCTGCATAGGAGGAATATAAATGGTGGCATACTGAACGAAATTGCAACAGCGCAGGGGAATCTTGGTGTGCTAGTGGAAAAACGTTGATAGAAAAGCTATGGGGAGGGAGCACATCAAATGCTCAACAAGTGAGTTGTCCTGGAATTGAGGAATAGAAATGGTGATATACAGGACGAAATTGCAACAGCGCAGGTGAATCTTGGTGTGCTAGTGGAAGAATGTTGATAGAAAAGTAATCGGGAGGGAGTACATCAAATGTTCAACAAGTGAGTTATCCTGGAGTGGAGGAATGGGAGTGGTGGTATACAGAATGAAATTGCAACAGCGCAGGGGAATCTTGGTGTGCTAGTGGAAGAATGTTGATAGAAAAGTAATCGGGAGGGAGTACATCAAATGTTCAACAAGTGAGTTATCCTGGAGTGGAGGAATGGGAGTGGTGGTATACAGAATGAAATTGCAACAGCGCAGGGGAATCTTGGTGTGCTAGTGGAAGAATGTTGATAGAAAAGCAATGGGGAGGGGGTACATCAAATACTCAACAGGTGAGTTGTCCTGCAATGGAGGAATATACATGTTGGCATACAGGACGAAATTACAACAATGCAGGAGAATCCTGGCGTGCTAGTGGAAGAATGTTGATAGAAAAGCAATGGGGAGGGAGTGCATCAAATGCTCAACAAGTGAGTTGTCCTGCAATATAGAAATATAAATGGCAGTATACAGGACGAAATTGCAACAGCGCAGAGGAATCCTGGTGTGCTAGTGGAAGAATGTTGATAGAAAAGCAATGGGGAGAGAGTACATCAAATGCTCAACAAGTGAGTTGTCCTGCATAGGAGGAATATAAATGGTGGCATACTGAACGAAATTGCAACAGCGCAGGGGAATCTTGGTGTGCTAGTGGAAAAACGTTGATAGAAAAGCTATGGGGAGGGAGCACATCAAATGCTCAACAAGTGAGTTGTCCTGGAATTGAGGAATAGAAATGGTGATATACAGGACGAAATTGCAACAACGCAGGTGAATCTTGGTGTGCTAGTGGAAGAATGTTGATAAAAAAGTAATCGGGAGGGAGTACATCAAATGTTCAACAAGTGAGTTATCCTGGAGTGGAGGAATGAGAGTGGTGGTATACAGAATGAAATTGCAACAGCGCATGGGAATCTTGGTGTGCTAGTGGAAGAATGTTGATAGAAAGCAATGAGGAGAGAGTACATCAAATGCTCAACAAGCGAGTTCCCCCGGGATGGAGGAACAGAAATGGAGGCATACAGAATGAAATTGCAACAGTGCGGGGAATCTTGGTGTGCTAGTGGAAGAATGTTGATAGGAAAGTAATCGGGAGGGAGTACATCAAATGCTCAACAAGTGAGTTGTCCTGCATAGGAGGAATATAAATGGTGGCATACTGAACGAAATTGCAACAGCGCAGGGGAATCTTGGTGTGCTAGTGGAAGAATGTTGGTAGAAAAGCAATTGGGAGAGAGTACATCAAATGCTCAACAAGTGAGTTGTCCTGAACTGGAGTAATATAAATGGCGGCATACTGAACGAAATTGCAACAGCGCAGGGGAATCTTGGGTGCTAGTGGAAGAATGTTGATAGAAAAGCACTGGGGACGGAGTACATCAAATGCTTGACATGTGAGTTGTACTGGAATGGAAGAATAGGAATGGTGGCATACAGGATGAAATTGCAGCAGTGTAGGAGAATCTTGGTGTGCTAGTGGAAGAATGTTGATAGAAAAGCAATGGGGAGAGAGTACATCAAATGCTCAACAAGTGAGTTGTCCTGCATAGGAGGAATATAAATGGTGGCATACTGAACGAAATTGCAACAGCGCAGGGGAATCTTGGTGTGCTAGTGGAAAAACGTTGATAGAAAAGCTATGGGGAGGGAGCACATCAAATGCTCAACAAGTGAGTTGTCCTGGAATTGAGGAATAGAAATGGTGATATACAGGACGAAATTGCAACAACGCAGGTGAATCTTGGTGTGCTAGTGGAAGAATGTTGATAAAAAAGTAATCGGGAGGGAGTACATCAAATGTTCAACAAGTGAGTTATCCTGGAGTGGAGGAATGGGAGTGGTGGTATACAGAATGAAATTGCAACAGCGCATGGGAATCTTGGTGTGCTAGTGGAAGAATGTTGATAGAAAGCAATGAGGAGAGAGTACATCAAATGCTCAACAAGCGAGTTCCCCCGGGATGGAGGAACAGAAATGGAGGCATACAGAATGAAATTGCAACAGTGCGGGGAATCTTGGTGTGCTAGTGGAAGAATGTTGATAGGAAAGTAATCGGGAGGGAGTACATCAAATGCTCAACAAGTGAGTTGTCCTGCATAGGAGGAATATAAATGGTGGCATACTGAACGAAATTGCAACAGCGCAGGGGAATCTTGGTGTGCTAGTGGAAGAATGTTGGTAGAAAAGCAATTGGGAGAGAGTACATCAAATGCTCAACAAGTGAGTTGTCCTGAACTGGAGTAATATAAATGGCGGCATACTGAACGAAATTGCAACAGCGCAGGGGAATCTTGGGTGCTAGTGGAAGAATGTTGATAGAAAAGCACTGGGGACGGAGTACATCAAATGCTTGACATGTGAGTTGTACTGGAATGGAAGAATAGGAATGGTGGCATACAGGATGAAATTGCAGCAGTGTAGGAGAATCTTGGTGTGCTAGTGGAAGAATGTTGATAGAAAAGCTTTGGAGAGGGAGTACATCAAATGCTCAAAAAGTGAGTTGTGGAATGGGGGAATAGAAATATACAGGACACAACTGCAATACCGCAAGGCAATTCCTGTGTAACTAGCCTACAGCCCGTCCCAGGATTGTTCTTTTTGAACTTTAAATACATACTAAGGTGTAGGGAATGTTTCTCATCGTAAGACGGGGTCAAATTTTTCATTGAACCAGATTGAAAACAAATCAAATAGACGCCGGCTTTTTTAAGGAAATATAGTAAAAACTTATACTGTTTAGTAAGAAATCATTCATGTTAGAACTAAAAATTACATGCTATTTATTTCCGTTTTTCAAAATACCTCGCGATAATTAAACATTCTGTGTGAAATATTTGATGTTTAGCAATTTTCCTTGTAGTCCAGTTGTTTTCGTGTAAACTTCCCTTAATAACTTTTGCTTTGATTTTTCGTGTTAAATTACCTTTTCTATGTAACGCATTATTCCGTTCACGTCTTGTTTTTGACTTTCCTATTCGACGGTTTGTTTGAAATTTCATACCGAAGCTTTTTCTACAAAACAATGCGACATCTGGTATTACAAATCGGAACTAACTAAATTATCGACAATGTGCCGTTAGTGCGACATCTGCTTTGAGATGCGATCTTGTTCACTTTTACATCTCAAGATTACAGTTTTTACTGTAGGTTAGAGCATTTAGATAGATCCGTATTCTGCAAAAATGGATCATACTCTCAATGACAGATTTGCAATAGTCACTTGAAATATTCTGCAAATGTGGCATGCTCTCAATGAGGGATTTGCAATAGTCACTTGAAATATTCTGCAAATGTGGCATACTCTCAATGAGGAATTTGCAATAGTCACTTGAAATATTCTGCAAATGTGGCATACTCTCAATGAGGGATTTGCACACTTGAAATATTCTGCAAATGTGGCATACTCTCAATGAGGGATTTGCAATAGTCACTTGAAATATTCTGCAAATGTGGCATGCTCTCAATGAGGGATTTGCAATAGTCACTTGAAATATTCTGCAAATGTGGCATACTCTCAATGAGGAATTTGCAATAGTCACTTGAAATATTCTGCAAATGTGGCATGCTCTCAATGAGGGATTTGCAATAGTCACTTGAAATATTCTGCAAATGTGGCATACTCTCAATGAGGAATTTGCAATAGTCACTTGAAATATTCTGCAAATGTGGCATGCTCTCAATGAGGGATTTGCAATAGTCACTTGAAATATTCTGCAAATGTGGCATACTCTCAATGAGGAATTTGCAATAGTCACTTGAAATATTCTGCAAATGTGGCATACTCTCAATGATGGATTTGCAATAGTCACTTGAAATATTCTGCAAATGTGGCATACTCTCAATGAGGGATTGCAATAGTCACTTGAAATATTCTGCAAATGTGGCATGCTCTCAATGAGGGATTTGCAATAGTCACTTGAAATATTCTGCAAATGTGGCATGCTCTCAATGAGGGATTTGCAATAGTCACTTGAAATATTCTGCAAATGTGGCATACTCTCAATGAGGAATTTGCAATAGTCACTTGAAATATTCTGCAAATGTGGCATGCTCTCAATGAGGGATTTGCAATAGTCACTTGAAATATTCTGCAAATGTGGCATACTCTCAATGAGGAATTTGCAATAGTCACTTGAAATATTCTGCAAATGTGGCATGCTCTCAATGAGGGATTTGCAATAGTCACTTGAAATATTCTGCAAATGTGGCATACTCTCAATGAGGAATTTGCAATAGTCACTTGAAATATTCTGCAAATGTGGCATACTCTCAATGATGGATTTGCAATAGTCACTTGAAATATTCTGCAAATGTGGCATACTCTCAATGAGGGATTGCAATAGTCACTTGAAATATTCTGCAAATGTGGCATGCTCTCAATGAGGGATTTGCAATAGTCACTTGAAATATTCTGCAAATGTGGCATACTCTCAATGACGAATTTGCAATAGTCACTTGAAATATTCTGCAAATGTGGCATACTCTCAATGATGGATTTGCAATAGTCACTTGAAATATTCTGCAAATGTGGCATACTCTCAATGAGGGATTTGCAATAGTCACTTGAAATATTCTGCAAATGTGGCATACTCTCAATGATGGATTTGCAATAGTCACTTGAAATATTCTGCAAATGTGGCATGCTCTCAATGAGGATTTGCAATAGTCACTTGAAATATTCTGCAAATGTGGATTTGCAATAGTCACTTGAAATATTCTGCAAATGTGGCATGCTCTCAATGAGGATTTGCAATAGTCACTTGAAATATTCTGCAAATGTGGCATACTCTCAATGAGGGATTTGCAATAGTTACTTGAAGTATTCTGCAAATGTGGCATGCTCTCAGAGAGGGATTTGCTATAGTCACTTGAAATATTCTGCAAATGTGGCATACTCTCAATGAGGGATTTGCAATAGTCACTTGAAATATTCTGCAAATGTGGCATGCTCTCAATGAGGGATTTGCAATAGTCACTTGAAATATTCTGCAAATGTGGCATGCTCTCAATGAGGGATTTGCAATAGTCACTTGAAATATTCTGCAAATGTGGCATACTCTCAATGAGGAATTTGCAATAGTCACTTGAAATATTCTGCAAATGTGGCATGCTCTCAATGAGGGATTTGCAATAGTCACTTGAAATATTCTGCAAATGTGGCATACTCTCAATGAGGAATTTGCAATAGTCACTTGAAATATTCTGCAAATGTGGCATGCTCTCAATGAGGGATTTGCAATAGTCACTTGAAATATTCTGCAAATGTGGCATACTCTCAATGAGGAATTTGCAATAGTCACTTGAAATATTCTGCAAATGTGGCATACTCTCAATGATGGATTTGCAATAGTCACTTGAAGTATTCTGCAAATGTGGCATACTCTCAATGAGGGATTGCAATAGTCACTTGAAATATTCTGCAAATGTGGCATGCTCTCAATGAGGGATTTGCAATAGTCACTTGAAATATTCTGCAAATGTGGCATACTCTCAATGAGGAATTTGCAATAGTCACTTGAAATATTCTGCAAATGTGGCATACTCTCAATGATGGATTTGCAATAGTCACTTGAAATATTCTGCAAATGTGGCATGCTCTCAATGAGGGATTTGCAATAGTCACTTGAAATATTCTGCAAATGTGGCATACTCTCAATAATGGATTTGCAATAGTCACTTGAAATATTCTGCAAATGTGGCATGCTCTCAATGAGGGATTTGCAATAGTCACTTGAAATATTCTGCAAATGTGGCATACTCTCAATGAGGGATTTGCAATAGTTACTTGAAGTATTCTGCAAATGTGGCATGCTCTCAGAGAGGGATTTGCTATAGTCACTTGAAATATTCTGCAAATGTGGCATACTCTCAATGAGGGATTTGCAATAGTCACTTGAAATATTCTGCAAGTGTGGCATACTCTCAATGAGGGATTTGCAATAGTCACTTGAAATATTCTGCAAATGTGGCATGCTCTCAATGAGGGATTTGCAATAGTCACTTGAAATATTCTGCAAATGTGACATACACTCAATGAGGGATTTGCAATAGTCACTTGAAATATTCTGCAAATGTGGCATACTCTCAATGAGGGATTTGCAATAGTCACTTGAAATATTCTGCAAATGTGGCATACTCTCAATGAGGGATTTGCAATAGTCACTTGAAATATTCTGCAAATGTGGCATACTCTCAATGAGGGATTTGCAAAAGTTACTTGAAATATTCTGCAAATGTGGCATGCTCTCAACGAGAGATTTGCAATAGTCACTTGAAATATTCTGCAAATGTGGCATACTCTCAATAAGGGATTTGCAATAGTCACTTGAAATATTCTGCAAATGTGGCATACTCTCAATGAGGGATTTGCAATAGTCACTTGAAATATTCTGCAAATGTGGCATGCTCTCAATGAGGGATTTGCAATAGTCACTTGAAATATTCTGCAAATGTGGCATACTCTCAATGAGGAATTTGCAATAGTCACTTGAAATATTCTGCAAATGTGGCATACTCTCAATGATGGATTTGCAATAGTCACTTGAAATATTCTGCAAATGTGGCATGCTCTCAATGAGGGATTTGCAATAGTCACTTGAAATATTCTGCAAATGTGGCATACTCTCAATAATGGATTTGCAATAGTCACTTGAAATATTCTGCAAATGTGGCATGCTCTCAATGAGGGATTTGCAATAGTCACTTGAAATATTCTGCAAATGTGGCATACTCTCAATGAGGGATTTGCAATAGTTACTTGAAGTATTCTGCAAATGTGGCATGCTCTCAGAGAGGGATTTGCTATAGTCACTTGAAATATTCTGCAAATGTGGCATACTCTCAATGAGGGATTTGCAATAGTCACTTGAAATATTCTGCAAGTGTGGCATACTCTCAATGAGGGATTTGCAATAGTCACTTGAAATATTCTGCAAATGTGGCATGCTCTCAATGAGGGATTTGCAATAGTCACTTGAAATATTCTGCAAATGTGACATACACTCAATGAGGGATTTGCAATAGTCACTTGAAATATTCTGCAAATGTGGCATACTCTCAATGAGGGATTTGCAATAGTCACTTGAAATATTCTGCAAATGTGGCATACTCTCAATGAGGGATTTGCAATAGTCACTTGAAATATTCTGCAAATGTGGCATACTCTCAATGAGGGATTTGCAAAAGTTACTTGAAATATTCTGCAAATGTGGCATGCTCTCAACGAGAGATTTGCAATAGTCACTTGAAATATTCTGCAAATGTGGCATACTCTCAATAAGGGATTTGCAATAGTCACTTGAAATATTCTGCAAATGTGGCATACTCTCAATGAGGGATTTGCGCACTTGAAATATTCTGCAAATGTGACATACACTCAATGAAAGATTTGCAATAGTTACTTGAAATATTCTGCAAAAGTGGCTTACTCTCAGTGAGGGATTTGCTATAGTCACTCGAAACGTCTTTACACTGCACGTACTTTATCGCGTCAGTCAAAGCTTGAGAATCTGATAGCTATTTTTCTGCTCTTTTGTCTTTTAAAATGGTCCACAAATTTTCGAAGGGGTTAAGGTCTGGACTATTACCGGGCCCGTCAAGCACAGTTAAGTTTTCCCTCTGTAGGTAGTCCTTTATTGTCTTTGATCTGTGGCATGGAGCACCATCATGCATAAAGATTGTGCATCTGTAACAGCTTCTGACGTAACATTTCCACATCAAAAGGACCAAGTGCCTGTCTACAAAAAGGATAATGAAGCAGTACCGGATGCTGATATAGCACCCCGTGTCATCTGACTAGGCGGATGTCTCACAGTGCTAACCGGGTACGGAGAACTGGCCACCGGAGAAGTGGCACCCGGAGAAGTGGCCACCGGAGAACTGGACACATTGCAATTTCAGTGCCATAAAATTGTTCTGCATAAACAAATTTCGTGTGGCTATATTCCCCACTACTTGAGCAACTATTGTTCATATTTTTTTTTTTAATATTTCATTTTCAGTAAGAAATTTAGACATTTCCATGATATTCGGAGCTAAGACTAAGCGGAGAACGGGCCACCGGAGAAGTGGCCACCGGAGAACTGGCCACCCGGAGAACTGGCCACAAAAATTTTAAGAGGCCGTATAAAAATTGCGTTCTGGGCTCCTCCGTGGCTACGTCACCCCGAGATTGGTTATCTGACACACATAAAATGTCCGTAATTTCTTATTTTCTTATTTACGATATTTTTCTATAAACTATAACTAAACAAATTCTCTGCGAATATGAGCAAACCCAGGAAACTTGTCGGGGGGAGTGGGTGGGGGGCTTAAAACCTAAAACATGAAATATAAAGAATTTCTGGTCCGATCGGGAGATTTTCAGCCATTACAAGCTACAAGTCATCGCATTGTCTGAGGGCATCTGCTGCCTTAGGAAACTAGTCCAGGGGGGGGGGCAATACCAAAAGCGCAAAATATCAAGATTTTCTCATTTCTCTTCCGATCGGGAGATCTTCAGCATTTACAAGGTGCAACTCGAGAAATTTTCTCAGCGCATGTGCACTCCCTGGAAACCTGTCGGCGATGGGGGGGGGGGGGGGGGGGGAGTTAATACCAAAAGTGTAAAATATGAAAAATTCCTCGTCCGATCAAGAGATTTTTGGCTTTTAGAAGCCACAACTCGACACATTATTTGAGGGTATGCGCCTACTCAGCAAACCTCTGTTATAACGAAGTGAATTTCTCCGTCATTTTTATCCGCGCCGGGGTTCGAACCCGGGTCCACTCATTCCGGAATAAGTTGCTCTACCAATTAAGCTACGCGGACATGTATTGTGATTCCTATCTGCCTTTATGTCGTGTGCGTCCTTCTGGCAGGTACGTCACATCTCCTGGTACGTTACATCATCTCCCCCTTATTTTTTTTTTTTTTTTTTATTTTTCGAAGTGCTGGAGAAAGGATTCTCATATTTTTCCTATCTCGCGGTGTGGAAATAACATCACACCAATGCGAGATTTTGAACGGTCGGGTCATCCGGATAGTTCGGGCGCCATTATAACGAAGTAAATTTCTCCGTCATTTTCGGTCTACGCCGGGATTCGAACCCGGGTCCACTCATTCCGGAATAAGTTGCTCTACCAATTAAGCTACGCGGACATGTATTCTGATTGCTATCTGCCTTTATGTCGTGTGCGTCCTTCTGGCAGGTACGTCACATCTCCTGGTACGTTACACTGTGTTTGGGGGTGGGGGGTACCAAAACTGTAAAATATTAACAATTTCGTCCGATCGGAAGGTTCTCAGCATTTAGCAGCTACAACTCGACACATTTTCTGAAGGCATGTGCACGAGAAATGCTTCATATTTTACAGTTTTGGTATTAACCCCCCCCCCCCCCCCCCGACAGTTTTCCAGAGTAGGCACATACGATCAGATAATATGTCGAGTTGTAACTTGTAAATGCTGAAAATCTTCCGCTCGGACACAAGAAAATTTTAATATGTTACACTTTTGGTATTACCCCCCCCCCCCCCCCGGACAGGTTTCCAGAGTAGGCCCATACGCTCAGATAATGTGTCGAGTTGTAGCTTGTAAATGCTGAAATTCTTCGGATGGGTCGAGTAATGCTTTATATTTTACACTTTTGATACCCCCCCCCCCCGACAAGTTTCCTGAGTCAGCACTCGCGCTCAGATAATTTAAAGACTTGTAGTTTGAAAACCCTGAAATCTTCTGTTGAAATGTAGATCATAAACATTTTTTATAAAAAAATTACATTAATTATCGCAATTAAGAAAAGACGAAAAAATTACGGAAACTTTATATGACTCATATAACCAACCTCTGGGGGTCGTGGGCATGAAATGGTCAAAAAACGCAATTTTTATACGACCACTTAAAATTTTTTGTGGCCAGTTCTCCGGGTGGCCAGTTCTCCTACACCCAGTGCTAACGGTGTATTTTTCATCGAGCCTTTTCCCTTTTGGTCGTCGAACATGTGCTTCACGTGATTGAAACTGACAAACAGTTGATTCACGGGGAAAAAAACTTGGCTTCAATTTTCAGCAGTCTACGATTAATGGCGCTTCGGAAACTGTAGCCTCTTTTGCATGACAGAGGTTAGTCTAGGTTTATATGCAGGTTTATAAGACTTTAATCCAAAATCTTTGCTAAGACGTCGGGAAACAGTGCTGATACTAATATCAGACCCTTTTGAATATAGAAAGGCCTTGATTTTCTTACACGAACTCCTCGAAGAACGCACAACTATTCGCCTTATGGTATTGTCATCACATCGGGTTGCTTTCCTTGGGCATCCACTTCTCTTTTGGTCGCTAAATTCACCTGTATCTTGATATCTCATGATTGTATTATAAATAGCAGACTTGCTCACATTCACCTTTCTGCTTATGTCACGTTCGGAGTATCCTCCATGATATAAAGTCACTATTTGTGCCCTCTGAGTAACACTTAATGACGCTTTTTTTGTCTTTGCTATTTTTGGCTATATAGAGGGTACGTACAAAACCTCTCAGCATACCGTAAAAATTTTTCTGTAATTCACGGACGAGTTTCCGTCGTTTCTTTCGTGAATTAACGAAGCATGTTTCTGATACAACCTTTTCCGTGAAAAGACGGAAAAAAACCTGATTTTAACGGACTTTTTTGTGCCGGGGAAAATTCTGAATTTTCAGATACCTTTCCGCAGTTTCTTTCTTATATTGACGGTAATTACCATTTTAGAGATATGTTAACGGAAAATTCTGAATTTTCAGAAACCTTTCCTCAGTTTCTTTCTTATATTGACGGTAATTACGATTTTAGAGATGAATTAACGGAAAATTCTGAATTTTCAGAAACCTTTCCGCAGTTTCTTTCTTATATTGACGGTAATTACCATTTTAGAGATGTGTTAACGGAAAATTCTGAATTTTCAGAAACCTTTCCACAGTTTCTTTCTTATATTGACGGTAATTACCATTTTAGAGATGTGTTAACGGAAAATTCTGAATTTTCAGAAACCTTTCCGCAGTTTCTTTCTTATATTGACGGTAATTACCATTTTAGAGATGTGTTAACGGAAAATTCTGAATTTTCAGAAACCTTTCCGCAGTTTCTTTCTTATATTGACGGTAATTACCATTTTAGAGATGTGTTAACGGAAAATTCTGAATTTTCAGAAACCTTTCCGCAGTTTCTTTCTTATATTGACGGTAATTACCATTTTAGAGATGTGTTAACGGAAAATTCTGAATTTTCAGAAACCTTTCCGCAGTTTCTTTCTTATATTGACGGTAATTACCA
Source organism: Macrothele yani (assembly GCA_039090855.1). NCBI lineage: Eukaryota > Metazoa > Arthropoda > Arachnida > Araneae > Macrothelidae > Macrothele > Macrothele yani. The sequence continues at coordinate 15,412,044 of CM077000.1, read as the reverse complement.
TTTTAGAGATGTGTTAACGGAAAATTCTGAATTTTCAGAAACCTTTCCGCAGTTTCTTTCTTATATTGACGGTAATTACCATTTTAGAGATGTGTTAACGGAAAATTCTGAATTTTCAGAAACCTTTCCGCAGTTTCTTTCTTATATTGACGGTAATTACCATTTTAGAGATGTGTTAACAGAAAATTCTGAATTTTCAGAAACCTTTCAGCAATTCCTTTCGTATATTAACGGAAAATCTCCGTTCTCACTTTTTCCATATCCGTATGACGAGAAATTTCCGCAAATAGTATAGCGATTCGTGGAAATACTTGAGGTTTGATTAACTTTTAAATTTCAATCGAATGTCGAATTTTGAAGTTCCGTAGCGAGATCGGATATTGTGGATAGCACATCGCATAGATTTTGTTTGTTTTTTGTGGCACAAGAAATTCCTTCTCCTTTCCCCTATTTGGTGCACCAGCTACTTATTATACAGGTGTCCAAGAATTATTTGACACATTACAAAATTATATAAAACAAAACATTAAACAGATAGAAAGAAACTGACTGTACTTACTTACAATGCAACTACACAAGTTAATAAATTTCGATGTAAGAATCCTTGGTTGCTCGTAGTGTGTCCAAGCAATACTCGATTTCATGCCATGTATTGGCAAGCATCTGAGGAGTTATGGAATTAATAGCAGCTGTAGTACACTGCTTCAGTTCCTGCAAATCAGTACAAGGCGTCCGATAGACACGATCCTTCACATAACCCCACATGAATTAATCCAATGGAGTTAGATCTGGAGAGCGAGGAGGCCATGGAATGGGACCACCACGCCCAATCCATCTGTTGGGGAAATGCTCATTTAGGCACTTACGTACGCACGTTGACCAATGCGGAGGCGCGCCGTCTTGTTGGAAAACGACGTTTTGTAACGTATACTCTAGATTCACTTTCCTTTTGATTTTTACTATCTCTGGTTATTTTATTTTACTATGTAAATTATCTTCTTACTGAACGAGATGTTATTTCACCCGCTGAATGAGATCTGGCAATGAGTGTAAGTCATGACGTGGTGGTAGCCAGTATAAATAGGCGCGTTCAACGATACCGGGGAGAGCTGTTGTTTATGTGCGAGAGAGCTTTTTGTTGATGTGCGTAGGGAGAGCTTCGTTTATGTGAGTAGAGCTACGTTATTTTGTGCTAAGAGCTTCGTTCTATGTGATTAGGCTTTTTCTTCATTATTGTGATACGATTAATGTGACTAGTGTGTGTGTGTTGGAGGATACCAGGACTTTGCCTGAATAAAGCTTTTGTTGTAAGTACGTTTTTCTCAGTTCATAGTTTTGTCAGATCTCTGTCTGGCTGTTAGGTTTATTTCATTAGTTGTTATTATTAACAACCAGCATTAAGACTTTATTCATCTTAATTACTACTACAACATTACTAGCAGGTAAAAGCTTGTTCATTATTATTACTACACTACTAGCAGGCAAGTTTATTCATGATATAATTAATAACACAACAACCATTAGAAGAAGTATTAGAAGAAGCTATATTCATTATAATTTAGTAGAAACAAGTGAATTCATTATAGTTGTCATATCTTTTGATCTGAAGTTTAGCGAAATTTTCTAGCATATCCAAGTAAATGTCAAAATTTATGGGGTTTTTTTCGATGAAGAAGAACGGGCCAATAACTTCTCTTTTTGATAGAGCGCACCACACATTAAATTTTGGAGAATCACATTCCAGTTCAATAGCAGCATGAGGCGGTTCACTGCCCCATATCCTACAGTTGTGACGATTCACGATATATGAAATTTAGATTCATCACTAAAAATTACAGTATTGAGAAAGTCTTTGTCGTTCTCCACTCGATTCAGAATATCCACAGCGAAATCGTATCGCAGAGTGTGATCATTTACATGCATCTTTTGCACTATTTGCATTTTATAAGCATGAAACTTTAATTTCTTGTGCAAGATAACGTGACCTGTCGATTTCGGAATGCACAGTTCTCTGCTTGCTTTACGAACGGATTTCCTGGGGCTTCGTCGGAAACTTTCATTAACTTGGTCAACCGTCTCACCGCTGACGCCAGGCCTACCGGCTCCTCCACGATGTTCCACATTGCCAGTTTCTTTAAACTGTTTCATCCACCGCTTAATTAAATTCGTTGACGGAGGATTACAACCATTTTCTAAACGGTACCGTCTTTTAACTTTAAGGGCAGACTTTAATTCCGCAAGCCATAATATACACATCGCCTTCTGCTGTACGGATAGCATGGCAACTGATTGCGCATTTCTCATACATTCCTCATCAGGCCACACCTAGCGCTATCAATCGGATTCTGGAAATAACAATTCTGCAAAACAAAAATATAGAAACCGTGTTAGTAAAACGTGACCTAGAAAAATACATAATGCTCATAGTTTTTTTTGTACATAATTTTGTAATGTGTCCAATAATTCTCGGACACCCTGTATAATGTGTTACTGCAAGAAACCGAGTACTTATTGTACAGATGATTGTACGATGTCTTTGTATCAGTCTTTGGACAACTTAAGACAAAAGCTATTATAGCTATCAAGAGTAAATTCTATATTTAGTTTGTGTGTGCGTGAGTGTGTGTGTGCGTGAGTGTGTGTGAGTGTGTGTGTGTGTGTGTGTGTGTGTGTGTGTGTGTGTGTGTGTGGTGTGTGTGTGTGAGTGAAATAATAATATAAAAAGTACATTTCACCTTTTTTAAAGATAAATGAAAGTAATTGTCTGTTAAGAAAAATCATGTTGCGAAGCATTTTGTTGCTTCGAAAAACCACGAGGAAAAGTACTTAATTTTTGAAAAGTCCTCTTATAGGAAAAAAGAAATTACAAACCTATTCAGAAACAGAAAATAAAATGACTTAAATCACTCACATTAATGACAAAAAAAAACATTTTTTTTCGCGGAATTCGTTTTATGATGTACGTGAGTCAGATTGCCGAGCGTTTGTGGCTTAGTTGGTAAAGGTGCAAGTTGCCTGTTCGGCGATAACGTCGGGTGTTCGATCCTGACCACACCGGAAGAATTATCTTGCGGGTGAGTGCTGTACAGGGTTGCGGATTTTCAGTTTAAATACGGGAAAACCAGAAATGGACTTTTCTGAAATAAACGAAATTTCTGTCTACGGAAATATCTGTGAAAATACGGAAGTTGAAAATGAACGGGCACTTTTTAAAACGGAAATTTCTGAAAAAGACGGACACTTACCGGCAACTTTGCTGACATTATTTTCAGAAATTTTCCGTGAATTCACACCACTTATTTTTGACAGTGCACGAAAACCAGAAGCAAAGTGACGCTCGCACGCTTCCCCAACTCTATCAACAGCTGCCGCTGTAGGATGATACAACACCGACAGGAAGTTGAGTTATACAGAAAGTAGCTGACGCATCGGCAGAAATATCCTAATACCAACAGGTGATCTTAAACTTTTTCAAGTGACTGTTGTGACGTGCCTGCCAGCAGGACGCACACGACATAAAGGCAAATAGCAGTCAGAACGAACGTCCGCGTAGCTCAATTGGTAGAGTGACTTATTCCGGAATGAGGGGACCCGGGTTCGAGCACCGGCGTGGACTAAAATGACGGATAAATTTACTTCGTTATAATGGCGCCCGAACTTTCCGGATGACCCGGCCGTTCAAAATCTCGTAACGGTGTGATGTTCTTTCCACACCGCGAGAGAGGAAAAATAAGAGAATCCCTTCTCCAGCGCTTCAAAAATAAACTGTGTGTGACGTTTCATTCCACACACCAGACTGACTGGGGGTTCTCAGGTGCACGTTCTACAGCGGATGGCAGCCTGCAACGATTCATGGTCACGGCTGACCCGCGGGCCATGCCCCGGCCCTCCTTCGGGGGGGGGGGGATGTGACGTACCTGCCAGCAGGACGCACACGATATAAAGGCAGATAGCAGCGACAACGAACGTCCGCGTAGCTCAATTGGTAGAGTGACTTATTCCGGAATGAGGGGACTGGGTTCGAGCCCCGGTGTGGACAAAAATGACGGAGAAATTTACTTCGTTATACTGTATTAAATAGGTGGTTATGATTCAGTGATCGCTCGGTGTATAGAGAAACAAGCCCATTTTGCCGGTGGTTTGATAAAAACCACGCCTCCTTGTTCCGGAGCCAGTTCTCGCAATTAAACTATTCCAACAAGGCTTATCACTGCAACTACTTTACCGTCTTGACGTATACGTCACCTCGGAGGTTGGTACGCCACAATACCCCCCCTCTTGAGAAAAGGCTGGGATGAAATCGTAGGTTTCCGGTCAGCCAGCAAACCAACCTGAAGTAGCTCGCTGTAGAAGAAGGAATTCTCATTAATTCCAGACGATGTGTGGAAGAAACATCACACATTGTTTTCGTATCTCACGGCCAGGAGATTCATTTTTTTTACATTCGGGCTCCAATACAGAGGTCTGCATGGACCCGGACCTTTGCTCATTTCTAAGTTGGGGAAACGGGCCGAGCAGGGGTTTTTTTGTATGAGCAAAACAATCGCTGCTTCCGCTGTTGGGAAAAATAGAAGTTTCACGACATCCTCCTCCTACAAAACAATTGGAGTGGGTTAGCTCTCTTAGTTTTCCAATGTGAATGTGGTCCCTTCTCTCTCTCTCTAACTTCCACCCTCCTCTCATGCTTCAGGGCAGGCTATTAACTGCAGCATTTATAAACCGAACCACTCGCTCACAGACGATTTTTTTTATTGTTCTGGTAGGCGGCACTTTGTTCTCTAGATGTGTGAAAAGCTTTTAACTTGTCTTAAATGGCACGGGAGAAATGGGCTGGGAGAAACTTACTTCTGTGAATAAATCTGTGCCGTATTTTTCCCATTTGTACCCTCAGCGAGTCAGCAGATGGCGAATGAACCCTTAGGTATCCCAGCTCAGCCATTTTCAAAACTTCTGTGACACTGGTTAGCTGGGCAGTCTGTCGTTGTTTTCCCTAGCATATGCTCAATTCAGTGTTGCTGATAAATACTCTTCCATGCTTATTATGGAGTTTAAGAAAGCGAAAGAATTTCGCGAAAAAATCGCTTCCGGAGGATATGTGCTTGTAGACAATGTAAAGTAGAAGGATCGGACTCATAATTCCGGATATTTCGTACTTTTCGAATTACCCCGCCGCCCCGGTGGCGCAGTGGTCTAAGGCGCTGGCCTCTGATCATTCGTCCGTAAGGGGTCCGGGTTCGAATCCCGGTCAGGCATGGATGTTGTGTTCGTCTTACGGCACTGGCTCTCTCCCTTCCCTGGAACCAGTGACCCTAAATTAGGGACGGGCGACTGCTTATAGCCCATTGAGTTGCTCACGGTGGTCGTTAACCCTCAAAAAAAAAAAAAAAAAAAAAATTACCCCCACCCTCATCCCCAAGGATATTCCTAGTCCGGCGGTAGGCAATGATAATTTGAAAACACAGAAAATTTGAGAGGCATGGAAATTGTCGTTTACATGCAATATTTTTGAGTATACAAGCACCCCATCCTCCTCAGACGTCACGTGACTTTTACAGAGTCACAGAAATATTTCGAATTAACGTTTATTGTAATAGAATACGTGTAGCAATTAAGGAAACGAAAACTCTTCAGGAGTCGAATGACCGAGTGCACCAGGTGTCAAACTCGTGTTTTAGTAAATGTTGAAATTTTACGGGCCGGCCCGGGCCTTGAAAACAGGAGAAATATACGGGCCGGGCTTTAATTTAAAAAAAAATGAAACGGGCAGGGCCTTGGACGTGCGGGCTTGGGCTGGACCTGGCTTTCCAAATTAAGAGCCGTGCAGATCTCTACTCCAAAACAGCGGAAAAAGCCCATTTTTCCGGTGGCCAAGTTCGAACCTCGCCCCCTCGCTCCAGCAGCAGTTGTTCTCCCAACTTAACTACACCGGCGAAACTTAACGCTGCAATTTTCCCGTCTTTATCATGTGAGGTAGGTGCGTCCCAAATGTGAAAAAGCAATATCGACATGTGAGAGCGCATTTTGTTCATTTGTCATTTAAAACCTGTTTAACACAATACACAGTGCGTCAAAGAATTTTTAAGACTGGGTCTGTAAAATGAAACAGAAATAAGAAATTATTATTTGTTTTGGTTTGCTATTCAAAATAAGTCCCTCCGGCTTCAATACACTTGTTACAGCGATTTAATAATGATTCGAATGCCTGTCACTTTGCGGAATTGCCTCCAAAGCACGCGTCGAAGCTGTTTTTATGGTCGAAATATCATAAAAAAACCCCACCTATTCAACGTCATTTTAAGTTTTTGGGACCAAAGAAAAGTCGCAGGCTGCTAAATCAGGCGAATACGGTGGATGATTCAACACACAGACGTTATTTTTCGCAAAAATTCTACGAACAAGAAGTGAGGTGTGGTGTGACTGGGTGCATTATCGTGCAACAAACACCAGCTGTTTTCATCCCGATATTCTGGACGAATGCGACAAATTCTGCCCATCAAACACCTCAAAACATTTAAATAAAACTCACCAGTAATTGTTTGTCCACTTGGAACAAATTCTTTGTGGATATTGAAGAATGTAATGAGCATTGTTTTGATTTTCGATGGAACTTTTCTTGTTTTTTTGGCTTGTGGCGAGTTTTTTAACTTCCATTCCGCACTTTGTCACTTTGTTTTAGGATCATATTGAAAACACAATGTTTCATCACCAGTAACAATCGATTTTAAGAAGTTTGGATTATTTTCAGCAGCTGAAATGATGTCTCTGCAATGTGCTCTTCTCCTTGATTTTTGTTCATTGGTTAAAGTGTGTGGAACAAATTTAGCACAGACTTTTGTTTTGCCCAAATCTTCATGCAGGATGGTTCGAATCGTTTCTTTGTTGATGTTTATTAAAGACTCTTCCATCATTCTTAGTGACGCACATCGATTGTTTGCCACGAAATCACGCACTTTTTCAATAATCTCAGGTGTCCTAAATGAACTTGGTCTTCCGGTATGCTTATCATCTTCTAGCGTCTCTCTTCCGTCCAAAAAACGTTTGTGCCACAGGAAAACATTTGATCTACTTAAACAAAACTCACCGTAAACTTGTTTCATCATTTGGTACGTTTCCGAGGCACTTTTACCAAGTTTTGCGTTAAATTTAATAATAGCCCTTTGTTCCATCTTAATAATTCAACGTGAAAAAAAATTTACCTCTCTAATGAACGCACGTTTCGTTTGAGTTACTTTAACAATTGCGCAGTACTTTTGGCAGAAAGCAAGCAGATGGCCACGGTTTATAACGCAATCGCGATTACACTGGTGGCGTCACCGTAGGCTGAAATCTAGCGCTAGTCTTAAAAATTCTTTGACGCACTGTGTATATACTTTTATATTACTGGCGTATTCATTAATTTTTAAAAGCATCTGAAGCGCTATTTTTTTTTTCTTAATTATTCAAAATGCATTCCGAATGTTTTCCGAATTTCCGGTGATAAACCAATGTGGAATTTCTGTCGCGTGATCCGTTTTCGAAATGCGGGAAGTTAAATTGGAACTTTATAATTCATTTAAAGTTATGAATTATTAAATATCAATTACTGCCTTGCTGCAAATGAAGCTTAAGTGGATGTACTGGGAAAAGCAAATTATTCTTGCAGAATCATCGCTTCGCGAATGAGGAGTAGATAAAGAATTCACTGTGTCCTGATTGAACAGTTTTGGATTAGAAGCCGAAATGATCGTGGATTTCTCCCAGGGGCTGCAAACAAGAGAGCGGAAAGTTCAATTACTTCCAATTAGTACCTCCATGTGTGCAGAGGAGGCGAGATGGTACCGTAGGTTTCAGCTGTGCGTCTATCTACAATGATCCGTAGGTTCTTTCTCTCTTTTCCGAGCAGCACGTTCCATTTCCGGGGATCTCCCGCACGAAAGCAATTCCGGATGTGATGATGATGACGGTGATAGTAAATCTCATCAAGAATAGCCAGCACTTGCGAAAAAGTGACGTCGGTTCTGCTGGTCTTTCGTGATCCGGATTCTTGATGCGTTACCGCGGCCGCTTTTTCTCTTCCTTTTTCTTTCTTTCACTCCATGCGCTGAAAGCTTGCTTGCTGCTTTTTTTTTTTTTTTTTGGCTATTTTTTTGCCTTGTTTCCTGAAACTCATGTCGGGACAGTATGCACACATCCATTCCATTCGATTAGGAAAAAGCTCTTAGAATATTTCCCTTCACTGGCTACATTGCAAATGAAATACTGTATATAGCAAACGATTTCTTTTTCGTCGACCCTGAGGCGCGACCATTCGTCCGAGTGGAGTAGGGTTCGGGTCTCGTTGAGTCATGGGTAGTGTGTTTGTATTACGGCACTGGATCCCTCTGGGGATTTACACTAAAGATGAGAATGGCCCCGGGTTTGAATATTTATGCAAATTTTCCCAATGTGAATAAGGAACAAGAAAGACGACACCGAATTTTCGGGTGGAATAGGCACGTCTTTTGAATCACGCAAATTAAATTTATCAAAGCTATTCAATGTCAATGGAACCGGTATGGAAAGCAACAGATCTAACGAAAGAAAGAAGATTTTCAATCGGGTTTTTAATCTCTCAGATATTGCTGTGAACGGAATCGTGAGCTTACGAACTCTTAGAAACAGAGATATCGACAAAAATAAGATGTGACTTTACGTCCCCTGGTGGGAAAACCATGCATTATTTTAGGAAGAAAGTATTCTCAAAAGGTTTTTCCATATAAGCGGTATCGGTCTAAGAAAAAAAAATTTAGTCGAGTTTTCAGGAGCCCAGATTTTGCTACAAATACATCAGAAGCAGAAATTAACATTTATGCCCCTTGGTGGCCAAACCATTCTTTACCAAACATTAGAAATTATGTGAAAAATAGTTTCCATCAGGTCTTGTATGCGATACAGGAAGAATTTTTCAAAACGGAGTTTTAGAAGCAGAAATAACGCAGAAAACACAATTTTCCTTTGTGCCCCCTAGCGGAAAGTCTGTGATTTACTTGAAAATTTTGAAATTATATGAAAAACATGTCACGCTGGAAACACTATCCAACAAAGAAGAAATTTTTTTGACAAAAATAAGATATACATCTACGCCCCCTGGCATAGAAACCATGCATTATATTAAGAAGAAAATGTTCCTAAAAGGTTTGTCGACATGACTGGTATCGGTCAACAAACGACTTTTTTTCCAATTCGAGATTTTAGAAGCTCATATTTTGCTGCAAATACATCAGAAGCGGAAATTAAGGACTTACGCCACCTGGTGGCCAAACCATTTTTTACAAAAATTAGAAATTATGTGCAAAGGATTTCCCATCCGGAGCTGTATCCGATGCAGAAAGAATTTTTCAATCCGAGATTTAGAATTTTTCAGAAGAATTTTTCAATGCAGAAAGAATTTTTCAAATCCGAGATTTAGAAGCAGAGATACAGGGGTTGGGAGGGGGGCAATTTACCTTTACGACCCTAGCGGAAAGTCTATGAATTTCATGAAAATTTTGAAATTATATGAAAAACATGTCACACGGGACACACTATCCAACAAAGAAGGAATTTTTCAAATCGGACTCCTAGAAGTAGAAATATTGACAAAAATAAGATGTACATCTACGCCCCCTGGCAGAGAAACTGTGGAATATTTTAGGAAGAAAATATTCTAAAAAGGTTTATCGATGTGAGTGGCATCAGTCCAGGAAAGAAATTTTTCAATCGATGTTTTAGAAGCTCAGATTTTATGGCAAATACATCAGAAGCAAAAATTAACACTTACGCCCCCTGGTGGCCAAAGTATTCTTTACCAAAAATTTCAAATTATATGTAAAAGATTTTCCATCAGGAGATGTATCCGCTGAAGAATTTTTTTTTTCAAATCGGAGTTTTAGAAGAAGAGTTATCGGGTAAAATGTAATTTACTTTTACGCCCCCTAACGGAAAATCTATGCCTAATTTGAAAAAGTAACTATATCTAAAATACTCTTCGACATAAATGGAATCGAAAGATAAAAAAAAAATTTCAATCGGATGTTTAGAAGCAAATATGTGGAATAAAACGTATTTTTGAATTCGACATCATCTGCATTTACGCCCTCTAGCGGCGAAATTGTACACCGTAAAAAACAAAACAAAATAAAGGATCATCATTCGCATATTTCAAGCTTCTCAATGCAAAAAGAATTTCTCAAATCGGACTAATAGTTGCAGAGATATCGTGGGTACAGGCGGACGGACGGACGGACAAACCGATAACATAAGGACGATCTTTTTTTATTTTTACAAAGACGTGCTAAAAAATCAAGCATATCGTTTCACTTCATATTATACACTGCTGGACAATTGCTAAGGACGGATCATAAACGGCTATATAGCGCATAAAAAAATAAGTGTGGTTGGATGCCAAGTGAAATAAAATAATGTCAGAATGCCAGGACATTACAAAAAAGACAATTTATTGTGCTCTGAAATCCAGAAGGCTTTGGAACGTGTTCAAGGGACAAACAGGCCCTTTTGTGCAGAATACGTAAACGTGAAGGAAATGCAATTACCGTCCGCAGGCGTTCCGGCGTAAGATGTCAATACGGGATATGGCCACCATGGAGGGCGATGCAAGATTCCACACGTCGTGTCATGCTTTGCACAACATTATCAAGCAGCTGTTTGGGTAATTTATCCCATTCCTCTGTCAGTGCACGGATGAGGGTGTCCTTGTTTATTGGAGGGCATTGTCGACCAGCAAGACTCCTCCCCAAAGCATCCCACACATTTTCAATGGGATTCAGATCTGGAGCACGTGCTCGCCATACGAGGCGTTGAATATCCTCGCTCTCAAGACACTCCTGGACAGCGACTGTTCGATGACATGTTGCGTTGTCGTCCATGAAAATGAATCTATCACCAACAGCACCACGGAACATGCGAACATGAGGTAGCAGAACATCATTAATGTATCGTTGGCCAGTCATAGTCCCAGTTGGAAGCACATAGAGGGACGTACGGCCATTGATCATGATGCCAGCCCATACCGTGACACTACATGTCGGATATCGGTCCCTTTCCTATATGTTTGCTGGACAATATGCAGTACCACTATCACGCCAGATCAGTTGTCGTCGACAATCAGACGATAGACGGTATCTACTCTCATCTGAGAAGACGGCAGCAGACCAGTCGTTATCAGTCCAATTGCGATGTTGATGGCACCATTGCAAACGGGCGGTACGGTGACGTCTGGACAATGGGATGCACACAACAGGACGGCGGGCGTATAGTCCTCCTTCATGCAAACGTCTGGCGACAGTTTTTCGGGAGATCCGCTTGCCAGTAGCTGCCATAAACTGATTTGCTACCTCAATTGCTGTGTTGCGCCGGTGTCTCTTTGTTGATAGCACTATGTACCGATCTTCTGCAGGTGTCGTACTGAGAACACGACCTCCCCCGTGACGTTTGCTACACTCTCCATTTGTTTGAAATGACTTTCAGAGCCTTGAAACAACACTATGGCTGACGTCGAACTTCCTGGCAACATCTGTTATTTTTCGCCCTTCTTCAATCTTGCCAATAATACGGCCACGCGTAAAATCATCTAGGTGATGTCGGTAAGACATACTGAAAACTGCAAGTTCGTCAATCGATTCTTTCCCTTTCAACTTTGCGTTTGAACAACAACGGTCAATACGCGTCAAATCTTTATATCTCTTATCAGCGCTATGACGTCACGAACAAGTTCGGCAATCCAAAATTTGCATACGCACAACACGTCTTACTGTATCCCGCACTTATGCTAATTTTCACATTTTCCTGCCTTCCATTTTATGGTTGCTATCGTTGCTATTGTCATCCGTCCTTAGCAATTGTCCGGCAGTGTATTTATGTTTCATTCCATATTGTGAATAAGGGAAAATGAAGCATATTGTTTCACTCCTATTTATATTTACATCATCAGATAAGAATGTTAATGCTTCCCGTTAATGTCGACTCCCCTCCCAAAAAATGAGATAGAATTATTATTGTTATATGCATCATATTCACGTAAAAAAATGTCCATCATTTTGTTTCCTAAGTATATCAAGTTAATTCGTATACGTATTTAATTGTATTTAGTTGTTTTTTTCATTTTAAATAAAGACTTTAAACCCTTAAATTTTATTATAAAATTATTATAAAATCTATGTAATTTCTGCACGAGAATTACGTATTCCTGTTTTGCTAACAGATTAGGTCCAATTAAGTATTGAGTAAATGTGTATAGTGCTTTTTAATACCTGAAAATGTATATTATTAGCTCTACTGCGGCAAAGCTGGTGTTACACAGATTTAATTAAGAAATTTAGGAAATATTGGGTTGTCGGAAAAGTCATGACGTATTTTAGCCATGTTTTGCAGAGGTCATTTATTGATAGAAAGTACAAAGATCAATCAATGATATAATGCACATTTTGTTCGATAACCTTTTGCAATCTTTCTGTGAGCTGCAGAATGCTTCTTTCATAGAAGGACCTGTCTTTCGTGACGAAAAACTACACAAAGTGCTGATTTACAGCCTCATCTGAATTGAACGTTAACCACGCAAGGACTGTTCAAGAGAGCGAAACAAGTGGAAGTCTGACGGCGCAAGTTCAGGCGAGTATGCTGGGTGTGGCAACACATCCCACCCAAGCTCCAATAAATTTTGGCGGGTGATCAAACTTGTGTGTGTTCTCGCGTTGTCGTGATGGAACACAACACCTTTACGATGAACGAGCTCTGGATGATGGATTCGTTCAAACTGCCCAATTTCCAACAGTACACATTCAAATTGATTGTTTGGTTCCGTGGTAGGAGCTCGAAAAACACGACACCTTTAAAATCCCACCACACTGAGAATAGAACCTTCCGCTGATGAATGTCTGCTTTGGATGTCGTTTGAGGCGAAGCAGCACTTTGGGACCAAGACCGTTTGCGCAGCACATTGTTGTACACAATCCACTTTTAGCCAGCAGTTATCAGTCGCTTCAAAAAATGATCGTTTTCCTCACGTTTAATGAGCATATCGCAGATGTTTATACGCGCCGTCAATTGAGCTTCTTTGAGTTCATGAGGAACCCACACATCGAGCTTGCTTACGTATCCCAGCTTCTTCAAGTGGTCGTGAACGCTTGAATGTTGGGTGTGCAATGTGTCTGCAATCTCTCGTTTCGTGTAACGTGGGTTTGACTCGATCAATGTCTTGATTTGGTCGTCATCAACCTCGGTTGGCCTCCCTGACCGAGGAGCATCGTTGAGGTCAAAATCACCAGCACGGAATTTTGCGAACCATCGCTGGCACTGACGTTCTTGTAGAGCATTATCACCGTACACTTTACGCAACTTTTCACAAGCTTGACGCGCGTTCTTCCCTTTACGGAAGTAAAACAGTAAAATATGGAGAAAATGCGCAGTTTGGTCTTCTATCTTCAACTTGATGTCAAATCTCCGCAAACCAACCAAATCGCTCACTATTCCATTTAGACTGCATCTAGAACTGGTTCTTGTCGAATGCCATAGCGATAACAGAGCTGCGCATGTCTCTAGTACTTCCAAAACCGCCCAACCGCCATTGGGGGCCAAAATACGTCACGACTTTTCCGACAAGCCAATACATTAAACCTCTCGCAACGTTTCTTTAGCCTCATGTTTCCCTTTTTGTTTTGTACTTTTGAGCCAGGGAAAGTTTTATCGTTGTCACCCAATCAGGAAGTATGGTTTCTCAGTGGCGCCATGCAGACACTTTTTCTAACAGTCATTTACAAAGGTATGGCAACAGTCACAGCCATTTGCAAATTTCGCCTTTATGCTTGAAGCTTCGTCGAGTGTAGTTAGCTTTTTTCAGCATTTCAGATTAAAATAACCGAAAGGAACGCTGGAGTCGCTTAATATCAACTTTGAGGCTTTGTTAAGCCGGCGCAAGGGATCCCGAAGGGATTCGATGGCGAAAGGGTTGGAGGTGTGGTAACTTCCTTGGGGTGAATTATCCAGCGGCGAAAGGGGAAGCGGGGTCTCAAAGGGAGGACTTAGAAGCAAGCGGTCATGTGATGGCTAGCGGGCTTGGTTTTTCGAGCACGACGTTAAGGTTGCTGGAGGATTTAAGATTTCCCCGTGAAACAGGAAAGAGACGAGAGAATCGTCGGAAACAGAGATTATAAGGAATAGAAATATATTGTTTGGGGAAAAGGATAGGAAATTAAATAAAAGCCTATGGACAAGTATCCTCGAAATCAAAGAGATAAATAAATAGTTTAAGAAGGTATTGAAGCATTGCATGAATATTTAAGCGTCCTACTTATCATTGTTATCATCAAGTGCGTAGATTTGGGATTTATTTTATTTATTTATTGTTTGGTGAAACTCTCACATGTACTTTTATTTATAAATAAAATAATCTTTATTTGCAAATTATTAAATTTTACAGTTTTCGGCTAGTTAGAAGTTGTAAAAGTGTATGTAATATGGCATGAAACTTAATGATCTGGTGGTTTGGCTTTACTCTAGCTGCTCTAAATAAAGAAATTATGTAATAACAACACTGAATGATACACAATGCAATTTACAGTTATTTGTACTATGTATATATAATTCTAGATATCCTTGTTACCTCAGTCAGATATATTATATATAGTTACTTAGTTCTTACTTGAAACACTCACAGGCGTTTTGGAGTTGCGAAACACGCAATAAGCAATAATTAAGAATTTTAGGCGATGAACAAAAGAGAGATTATACAAAGGTTGATTCACGTTTACAGTGACAAAGTAAAGTGAGCGTCATATGAAAATCGTGTCCGTCACGATTACGTGACCATGTTTATCGTACAGTAGCAGTCTTCCGCTTTAAGAGCTGTGACGTACCTGCCCCAGCAGGACGCACACGACATAAAGGCAGATAGGAATCAGAATAATCGTCTGCGTAGCTCAGTTGGTAGAGCGACTTGTTCCGGAATAAGCGGCCTCGGGTTCGAATCCCGGCGTAGACCAAAAATGACGGAGAAATTTACTTCGTTATAATGGCGCCCGAACTATCCGGATGACCCGGCCGTTCAATATCTCGCATTGGTGTGATGTTATTTCCACACCGCGAGACAGGAAAAATCAGAGAATTCTTTCTCCAGCGCTTCGAAAAATAAAATGTGTGATGTTGCATTCCACACAGCAGATTGACTGGGAGTTCTCAAGTGCACGTTCTACAGTGGATGGCTGCCTGCAACGATTCATGGTCACGGCTGACCCGTGGGCCATGCCCCCGGCCCTCTTTCGAGGGGGGGAGATGTGACGTACCTGCCAGCAGGAGGCACACGGCATAAAGGCAGATAGGAATCAGAATAAAATGTCTGCGTAGCTCAGTTGGTAGAGCGACTTGTTCCGGAATAAGCGGCCTCGGGTTCGAATCCCGGCGTAGACCAAAAATGACGGAGAAATTTACTTCGTTATAGAGCATTTGTAATTTTGCTTTCGTATTGTTAATTTTTGTTTTTTTGATTGGAGGTTTAACGACCACCGTGAGCAACTCAATGGATTATAAGCAGTCGTCCGTCCCTCATTTAGGGCCACTACTTCCAGGGAAGGGTGAGAGCCAGTGTCGTAAGACAAACACAACATCCATGCCTCACCGGGATTCGAACCCGTACCCCTTTCGGACGAATGATCAGAAGCCATTGCTTAGACCAGTTCGCCACCGAGGCGGCCGTATTGTTAAGGTACCTCTACGAGTGATTCCGTTCTGGGAGGGGTATATAGTTGCCCTTTCCGAAGAAGGTTGTTCGTTTACAGCAATCCTAAAACGGTGCAAAGAAAATGGTTGCGTGATTTATAAAAATAGAATACGTCAAGTAATTAAGCGTGCAAAAGAAGTAGAAAAAACTGGAAGGGAGCATATATCCCCAGTGACATGTTTATCGTCAGTACTGCTGAGGTGAGAGAACTTTGCAGCTTTCTCGAGATGTGCAAAAACGCCACGAAAAAAGAACACCCTAAACCAAAGAAGACCACTGGGGTGGTGCAAAAACTCAGGTCTCTTGT
Source organism: Macrothele yani (assembly GCA_039090855.1). Lineage (NCBI taxonomy): Eukaryota > Metazoa > Arthropoda > Arachnida > Araneae > Macrothelidae > Macrothele > Macrothele yani. Next base: position 15,396,010 of record CM077000.1, on the reverse strand, counting down.
AAAGAAAGAGAATCCAGAAACGCAAAGAAGCATTGCACCGCATGTAGGTGTCTCACAGGCAATTGTAAACCGCATTATCAAATCTGAGCTACATTTGGAAAAGCTGTTTAAGCCTAACGTCCACAAGCTCCTTCCCCGTTACATTTTGGAGCGCATGACGAACTGCAGGAAACTGTGTGAGAGACATCTAGGTGGAAGTTTGTGGTCACTTTGGATGAAGCATGGATATACCTTAATGCGACAAACTGTATGAGAGACACCTAGGTGGAAGTTTGTGGTCGCTAAGGACGAAGCATGGTTATACCTTGGTGACACAAACTGTATGAGAGACACCTAGGTGGAAGTTTGTGGTCACTTTGGATAAAGCATGGATATACCTTAATGCGACAAACTGTATGAGAGACACCTAGGTGGAAGTTTGTGGTCGCTAAGGACGAAGCATGGTTATACCTTGGTGACACAAACTGTATGAGAGACACCTAGGTGGAAGTTTGTGGTCACTTTGAATGAAGCATGGACATACCTGAGGGACACAAACTGTATGAGAGACACCTAGGTGGAAGTTTGTGGTCACTTTGGATGAAGCATGGATATACCTTAGTGACACAAACTGTATAAGAGACACCTAGGTGGAAGTTTGTAGTCACTTTGGATGAAGCATGGGTATACCTTGGTGACACAAACTGTATGAGAGACACCTAGGTGGAAGTTTGTGGTCACTTTGAATGAAGCATGGACATACCTGAGGGACACAAACTGTATGAGAGACACCTAGGTGGAAGTTTGTGGTCACTTTGGATGAAGCATGGATATACCTTAGTGACACAAACTGTATAAGAGACACCTAGGTGGAAGTTTGTAGTCACTTTGGATGAAGCATGGGTATACCTTGGTGACACAAACTGTATGAGAGACACCTAGGTGGAAGTTTGTGGTCACTTTGAATGAAGCATGGACATACCTGACGGACACAAACTGTATGAGAGACACCTAGGTGGAAGTTTGTGGTCACTTTGGATGAAGCATGGATATACCTTAGTGACACAAACTGTATAAGAGACACCTAGGTGAAAGTTTGTAGTCACTTTGGATGAAGCATGGGTATACCTTAGTGATACAAACTGTATGAGAGACACCTAGGTGGAAGTTTGTGGCCACTTTAGATGAAGCATGGATATACCTTAGTGACACAAACTGTATGAGAGACACCTAGATGGAAGTTTGTGGTCACTTTGGATGAAGCATGGATATACCTTAATGACACAAACTGTATGAGAGACAGCTAGGTGGAAGTTTGTGGTCACTTTGGATGAAGCGTGGATATACCTTAGTGACACAAACAAAATCAGGGCAATATACTATCAAAAAAAGGGAGCCAAGACATACACGGGTTGAGAACGTGAATGCAAAGAAAGTTTTTCATGTGGTTTATGGTTAAGTGAGGTTATTGCTATAATGGCAAGTTAAAGCTGCGAAAGGTTGCGAATAACCCCAAAATAAACGCAGCTTATTATCAGATACACATTCTTGACCTAATTTACCGCGAAGAAATTCCGTCCTTATACGGTGCTATGGCTTCAAGTGTGTGAATCCACCAAGATAAGTCTTCCAGTCATACGGCTCAGTCCACAGTGGCATACATGCGGAAGATGGGAGCCGAGACCGCGATTCACGCAATATCATTCTCCTCAATTTCTGTCAAATCCCCAGATGCCTTTCCCGTGGATTTCTGTGCCTTCCGGTTACTTAAAGGACCCCTCAAAAATAGACGACCCAAAGCAATTGTGGAAAACTTGCAGAGAGGAGTGATAAAAATTGATCTTGACTGTATGCAAAAGAGCCTGCTACAGTGGAAGTTGCGCTGCAGAAGGATAGTACAAAACATGGTAAACATGTAGAACACAACAGGAGTTGGCGCCATGGTATTTCATAACTGTATGATCCTACAACTTTGTCACTATAAACGTGAAACAACCTTTGTAGCCTGATATTCAGTTGTGCGTTTCCCATTGCATTAGTTAATTCTGTTAGCAGTTTTAAATGAAATTAATTAAAAAGTGAAAGGGAAAATTAACTTGAGCCTAGGCTAGTACAGGCTCCGGTTTTAGTCAAACATTTTATATAAGAGCCCACCCGGGCCCAGGCCCGTGCTTATCTCTAATAATGCACACCTATTCAATTTCCTCAGACCTCCCTACTCCCATAAAGGAATCTCAGTACACCTCCATTTGGAACTCTTCAATGCTACATTGCAAAAAGTCTTTCAATAATTAAACTGCAGTAGACGAGGAGATAAAGATTATTGCAGGTTATTTAACTCACCTTCGCTTTGATGATGACATAGTCATTTTTGCAATTACTCCTTCAAAGCTTCAAAGTATGATCCAGGAAATTGCTGACGAGTGTAAGAGAGTGGGATTAAGAACGAACAGAACGAACTTTCAGAAACCAAAATTGATGTACAATGTTTTACGCGAAATGAAGATTTAGTGATTGGTTGGGAAAATCTGGAGGTAACATTCACGTTGGGCAATAGATGTCAATAGATCGGTGTATAAAACTTCGTTGGAAAGCATTAGGAAGAAACAGTATAATTTTTTATAGCAATATACCATTATATCTTAAAAGAAAAGTGTTCAGTCAATGCATCCTTCCAGTTCTTACGTATGGAGTATAAAGACATGGATCTTGTTTTCTCGAGACGTCAAAGTAATTGCGTGCTACTTCTAATAAATACCAAGATCTATCTATCTCTGTGTCTGGAACGCTCTCGAGATGTCAAAGTGATTGGGTGCTACTACTAATAAATACCCGGATCTATCCACCTAGGGCACCTCTGTGTGTGGAACGCTCTCGAGATGTCAAAGTGATTGTGTGCTATATAAATAACAGCACGCGATCACTTTGAATTGTCAAAGTGATGGCGTGGTATTCTAATAAATACGCAGACCTATCTACTTCTGTATCTGGAACGCTGTCGAGATGTCAAAGTGATTGCGTGCTATATAAATAATAACCCGCGATCACTTTCAGATATCGCAGTGATCGTGTGCTACTATTGATAAATATCCGGATCTATCTATGTAGGGTATATCTTTGTCTGGAACGCTGTCGAGATGTCAAAGTGATTGCGTGCTATATAAATAATAGCACGCAATCACTTTGAAATGTCGACACTTTGACATTTCACTTTGAAATGTCAAAGTGATGGCGTGCTATTCTAATAAATACGCAGACCTATCTACTTCTGTATCTGGAACGCTGTCGAGATGTCAAAGGGATTGCGTGCTATATAAATAATAACCCGCGATCACTTTCAGATATCGCAGTGATCGTGTGCTACTATTGATAAATATCCGGATCTATCTATGTAGGGTATATCTTTGTCTGGAACGCTGTCGAGATGTCAAAGTGATTGCGTGCTATATAAATAATAGCACGCAATCACTTTGAAATGTCAAAGTGATGGCGTGCAATTCTAATAAATACGCAGACCTATCTACTTCTGTATCTGGAACGCTGTCGAGATGTCAAAGTGATTGCGTGCTATATAAATAATAACCCACGATCACTTTCAGATATCGCAGTGATCGTGTGCTACTATTGATAAATATCCGGATCTACCTATGTAGGGTATATCTGTGTCTGGAACGCTGTCGAGATGTCAAAATGATTGCGTGCTATATAAATAATAGCACGCAATCACTTTGAAATGTCAAAGTGATGACGTGCTATTCTAATAAATACGCAGACCTATCTACTTCTGTATCTGGAACGCTGTCGAGATGTCAAAGTGATTGCGTGCTATATAAATAATAACCCGCGATCACTTTCAGATATCGCAGTGATCGTGTGCTACTATTGATAAATATCCGGATCTACCTATGTAGGGTATATCTTTGTCTGGAACGCTGTCGAGATGTCAAAGTGATTGCGTGCTATATAAATAATAGCACGCAATCACTTTGAAATGTCAAAGTGATGGCGTGCTATTCTAATAAATACGCAGACCTATCTACTTCTGTATCTGGAACGCTGTCGAGATGTCAAAGTGATTGCGTGCTATATAAATAATAACCCGCGATCACTTTCAGATATCGCAGTGATCGTGTGCTACTATTGATAAATATCCGGATCTACCTATGTAGGGTATATCTTTGTCTGGAACGCTGTCGAGATGTCAAAGTGATTGCGTGCTATATAAATAATAGCACGCAATCACTTTGAAATGTCAAAGTGATGGCGTGCTATTCTAATAAATACGCAGACCTATCTACTTCTGTATCTGGAACGCTGTCGAGATGTCAAAGTGATTGCGTGCTATATAAATAATAACCCGCGATCACTTTCAGATATCGCAGTGATCGTGTGCTACTATTGATAAATATCCGGATCTATCTATGTAGGGTATATCTTTGTCTGGAACGCTGTCGAGATGTCAAAGTGATTGCGTGCTATATAAATAATAGCACGCAATCACTTTGAAATGTCAAAGTGATGACGTGCTATTCTAATAAATACGCAGACCTATCTACTTCTGTATCTGGAACGCTGTCGAGATGTCAAAGTGATTGCGTGCTATATAAATAATAACCCGCGATCACTTTCAGATATCGCAGTGATCGTGTGCTACTATTGATAAATATCCGGATCTACCTATGTAGGGTATATCTGTGTCTGGAACGCTGTCGAGATGTCAAAATGATTGCGTGCTATATAAATAATAGCACGCAATCACTTTGAAATGTCAAAGTGATGACGTGCTATTCTAATAAATACGCAGACCTATCTACTTCTGTATCTGGAACGCTGTCGAGATGTCAAAGTGATTGCGTGCTATATAAATAATAACCCGCGATCACTTTCAGATATCGCAGTGATCGTGTGCTACTATTGATAAATATCCGGATCTACCTATGTAGGGTATATCTGTGTCTGGAACGCTGTCGAGATGTCAAAATGATTGCGTGCTATATAAATAATAACCCGCGATCACTTTCAGATATCGCAGTGATCGTGTGCTACTATTAATAAATATCCGGATCTATCTATCTATGTAGGGTAAATCTCTATCTGGAACGCTGTCGAGATGTCAAAGTGATTGCGTGCTATATACATAATAGCACGAGATCACTTTGAGATGTCAAAGTGATCACGTTCTGCTACTAATAAATACCCAGATCTTCTATCTCAGTGTCTGGAACGCTCTCGAGATGTCAAAGTGAGCAAAACATCATCTAAAACCAGATGTCGCCCCAGTAGCACATTGTCGATAATTTAGATACTTCCGATTTGTAATACCAGGTGTCGCATTATTTTGTAGCAAAATCTTTGGTATGAAGTTTCAAATTAACCGTCGAATTGGATAGTCTAAAAGAAACCGTGAACCTAATAGCAAGTGTGCCGGAGAACAAGCCGTTTAACGGGAAAAATCAAAGTAAAAAATATTAAGGTAAGTTTACACGAAAATAACTGGACTACAAAGGAGAATTTTAAACAACAACAAATATTTTACACAGAATGTTATTATATATGAAAAATGGAAATAAATAGCATATAATTTTTAGTTCTAACATGAATGAGTTCTTACTATATACGTTTTTACTATGTTTCCTTACAGAAATCCGGCGTCTATTTGATTCGTTTTCAATCTGCTTCAATTAAAAATAGGAACTGCAACATCTCCTATACACAACCGCCGCTCCATAAAAACTGAGAGTAAAATCACACAAAATGAAGAAATGTAGGTAAAACAAAATATATGTTACTCTTTCTTAAAGTATCTTCCCACGGATGATATGCAACGGCCCCATCGTTCAGTCCACCTTTCAAAGCATGTGGCGAAGGCATTTTGTGGAAGCTGCTTTAGCGACCCCTGTACAGCTTGAATAACGTCTGCACCTGTGTTGAATGTTGACCCACGGAACTTCTCTTGCATTGTTGGAAACAACCAGAAATCGCACGGGGCTAGGCCAGGACGGCAGGTCAGCTGTGGCATGATTTCAATACTGCGTTTCGTAAGAAACTGTTCAACACAAGCAACCACATGTGGGCGGGCATTATCATGGTGTAAGGTCAACTTGCCCACCAGTTCCGGTTGCTTAATCGATATGTGTCGTCGCAGACGCTTCAAGACCGAAATGTAATACTCAGCAGCATTGACAGTAATTTGTGGAGGAACGGCATGCTGGGAGACTACACCTTTATGATCAAAGAAAATTATCATCATCACCTTCCCAGCTGATTTGGTTAGGCGGATTTTTTGGGGGAGTAGGTGAGCCTGTGTGTTTCTAGACACTCGTTGCGCGCTTCGTGAGGGGGTTTTAATAGTGGATCCATGTTTCATTGGCAGTTATTACTGTATTTAGAAAATTTGGATGCTTTGCAATCATTTGTTTTCTGTCATGACACACCTGAACTCTGGCTAATAATTGTTCTCTCGTCAGGTGATGAGGTACCCATCTGGAACACACACAATGCAGTAGTAATTTGTGGCGCAGAATGCAGAATGCCGACTTTTTTTAAATATTAGTTCACGCCGCTATGTTTTCACACGTCATTTGTCGATCTTCTTGCAGGATTGCCCAAACAGTGTTAACAATACGTTTCGTAACAAGACTTTCAGGTTTACGAAGCCTAGGAGCGAGTTCTGCCGCCAAAGCCCTTTTTTGAAATCATGATGCCATCTAAAAATAGTTGACCCAGTCAAACATTTATCGTTGTAAGCTTTTTTAATTAAATCAACTGTTTCTGGAGCCGTATTACCCAAACGATAATAAAATTTTATCGCACAGCGCATTTCGCTTTTTAACTCTGAATCACTCACCTCCATAGCTCTATGGCCAAAATTCAGGTGTACCTTAAACAACTGCGCAATAACAAAATCAGAATCATCTGCCATGGCTAATAACTGTTGTCATAGATACTTCCTTAATTCAGTTAATCCTCTGCGTGGTTATTTTACACCTTCGCGCTGCTGCCAACTCAAAAAAATTACTCTCAGTTTTTATGGAACGGTTTTTGTATTAATATTAATTTAAAGTTTAAAAATAACCGTTCTAGGACGGGCTATAAGCTAATTAATAACTAATGGGAAACAGATGCAACCAGTGGAATTGAAAAAAAATTTACATCTGTTTTATTTGCGCGATACGAACCTAAAGGTTTAGTTAGAAAGAGTAAAAAAAAAAAACAAGTTAGTAAAATCATTCAATGCATTGATTATGATAAGCTTTCCAACATACCAGAAATCCTTACTCAAGTTATGAGGATAATGGCTGTGGAAAAAATCTCGCTCCTGTGTCCTGACCTGTGACCCCATTTCGATCATATTCAACAGAACCGGTTCAGTATACTTCCGGAACAACATGATAAAGTTTTGTCACAATCGAACTATTTTTACGCAAGTTATGACGCATAAGGGCAATGGAATGGATCCCGGTCCTATGTCCTGAACTTTGACCCCATTTCGTGCATTTTCAATAAGGTTCATTGCCAGGTGGTCCCCTACCACATACTAAACTTTCATGGAAATCGAATCATTTTTACGCAAGTTATGACGCATAAGGGCAATGGAATGAATCCCGCTCCTATGCCCTGACCTTTAACCTCATTTCGTCCATTTTCAATAGGGTTCATCCCCAGGTGGTCCCTTACCACATACTAAAGTTTCATCGAAATGTAACCGTATTTACGCGAGTTATCGTGCGGACAGACGGACAAAGCTGGAGCATATACGCTTCTTCAACCTACGGTTGGAAAGCGTAAAAAAAAGGAGAGTGAAACTTGCTGTTTTGCATATCAGAAGCTAAAAAAATAAAATAAAAAAATACAACTTTGTGTTTTCATTCAGAAAGTTTAAACAAACTTGACTGAAATAAAACGTAAAAAAAAAAAAAAAAATCCGTGCGTTATCCCATTTTGCTTGGTCAGTGAAAACACAGTCTCGTCGAATAAATGGAACCCACATTCAAAAGAGGAGATTAAACACTTCCGCTCGAGACTTGAACTTCATTTAGAAACGGAAGTTAAAAGCTATCTTTTGTGAGTTCGTTGAGCCCATTTGAGGTCATTTGGAGCATTTTTATCAAAAGATTTGATGATGGACGTGGACGATTTTCGCTCAGAATTGCTGATTGATTTGCCATTTCTAAATGTCTGTGTATGTCATGGCTATTAATATCTCCTAATGAATAATTTACAATGGCGCGATTTAAGTGGTTGCAAACGTACACGGTGACGACCCTCACGATTCGCAACGGAAACCTGCTACGGTGTCAGAGTAAGGGTGTAATAATTTTGATCGTCTAAGAGGCGGAAAATGGGGCTGAGGAACATAGACCCACGAGGTTTTACGGGAGCAGCGGAAAATGGAAGACAGGGAAGAATGGCCATAAATGACAAATTATACAAATTATTTTAAGAAAATATTGCGTAATCACCATGTCTCTCTTTACCTTCGCCTATCTGAGATCAGCTGTCTCCTTGTCTTCAGGAAGCTAACCGTAAACGCTTCCTTATCGTACGCTGTTAAAAAATTTTTTGAAGTTCACGAACCACTTCCCGTTATTTCTTTCGTGAATTAACGAAGAATATTTCTGATACAACCTTTTTCCGTGAAATGACGGAAAGAAACCTGAATTTCACGGATTTTTCGTACAACGGGAAAATTCTCAATGTTCTTTCCAACCGTAAGTTGAAGAAGCGTATGTGATCCAGCTTTGTCCGTCTGTCTGCCCGTCCGCACGATAACTCGCATAAAAATGGTTCGATTTCGATGAAATTTTAGTATGTGGTAGGGGACCACCTGGGGACGAACCCTATTGAAAATGGGCGAAATGGGGTCAAAGGTCAGGACATAAGAGTGGGATCCATTCCATTACCCTTATGAGTCATAACTTATGTAAAAATGCTTCGATTGCGACAAAACTTTATAACGTTGTTCCGGAGGTATACTGACTCGGTTCTGTTAAATATCAACGAAATGGGATCAATGGTCAGGACACAGTAGTGAGATTTATTCCACAGCACTTATTCTCATAACTTGACTGCAAATGCTTCTATTGCGACAAAACTTTAGTATGTTGTTACGAAGGTATACTGAACCAATTCTATTTAATATTATCGAAATGGAGTCAAAGGTCAGGACACAGGAGCGAGATTTATTTAGCAGCCATCATCCTCATAACTTGAGTAATAACTTGTCTAATGATTTCTGGTATCATGAAAGAAATACGGTATTACACCATATAATAGAAATTTTGAAGATGACAATCCGATTTTTGGTGTAAATGTCACAAGGATTACTTTTGTCACAAGGATTTATCTGACTTACATTCCTTGTGATATTTACACCAAAAATTGGATTGTCATCTTCAAGATTTCTAGTATGTTGGAAAGCGTATCATAATCAATGATTTGCGTGATTTTACTAACTTGTTTCTTGTATTGACGATAAATTACCGTTTTAGAGATGTGTTAAAGGAAAATTCTGAATTTTCAGAAACATTTCCGTAATTCCTTTCGTATATTAACGGGAAAACTCCGTTCTCACTTTTTCCGTATCCGGTAATAGGAGCGATTGGTCAGAATACTTGAAGTTTGATTAACTTTTAAATTTCAATCGTCTGTCAAATTTTGAAGTTCCCTAGCAAAGGTCGAATATTGTGGATAGCATATCGCATGCATTTTGTTTACTATGGCACAGGATATTTCTTCTCCTCTTCCCTATTTTGTGCACCAGCTATTTATTATATATTGTGTTACTGCAAGAAACCGTGTACTTAACTTATTGTACACATGATTATACGATGCTATGTATCAGTCTTTGGACAACTTAAGACAAAAGCTGTTATTGGTATCAAGAGTAAATTTTATATTTAGTACCTTTTTTTTTTGTGTGAAATAATACTTTAAAAAAGTACATTTCACCTTTTTTTAAAGATAACTGAAAGTCATTGTCAGTTTAAAAAAATCAAGTTGCAAAGCATTTTGTTGTTTCGAAAAATCACGATGAAAAAAATGCCTTATTTGTGAAAAGTCACCCTACAGAAAAAAAAAAAAAAATATATTACAACCCTATTCAGAAAAATAATAAGCTCCAACAGAAATTAAAATGACTAAATCACTCACATTAATAACAAAAAAACAAAAACAAAAAACAACGAAACTTCATCGTCACTGAATCTGTTTTACGGCGTACGTGACTCCGATTGCCCAGCGTTTGTGGCTCAGTTGTTAAAGGCGCGAGTTACCTGTTGTGCCAGCTCTAACGACGAGGGTTCGGTCCTGATCTCAGCGGAAAGATTAGCTGGGGTAAGTGCTGTATGGGGGTCGTCGATTTTTGCGGAATTTCAGTTTAAGTACGGAAAAATTTGAAATGGACTTTTCTGAAGTAAACGGAATTCTGTCTACGGAAAATCTGTGAAAATATGGGTTAAAATAAACGGGCACTTTTAAAAACGGAAATTTCTAAAACACGCGGATATCTACCGGAAATTTTGCTGGACGTTATTTTCAGAAATTTTCCGTGAATTCACACCACTTATTTTTCACAGTGTATATCGTTTTCACTAATTATCAGTTAAATTTATGATAATTGTGCTTCTGATGTGATCTTTTGTACTTATCCCCGGGATTCTTATTTTGATGTAATAATGGATGGTTTGAAGACTCAGTTCCTCTTTTTGAGTGGTGCTCCATATTTCGTAGCCGTATATTAGAGATGAGAGGACACAGCTTTTGAATATGTCAACTCTTATTTTGATATCTAGCTTTGGATGTGTCATTGTGGTTTTGATACAGTTAAAGGAGGTCCATGACGCTCTTATTCTTTTAGATATTTCTTCAGAGATGTCATTGTCCACATTTATTTCCATACCAAGACGAATTCAAGCGGTATCAAGGGCAAAAAAGTGATCCAACATCATGTAATTTTTCTTGGCACTTGACGAAAATAGAATGGGGCCGCGGGTGGCCTAGTGGTCAATGCTCGTGACTGCCACGGAGAATACCTCGGGTTCGATCCCAGGCAGGTACGGACGCTCGAACCACTAAATATCCGCCGTGCGTCGGATCGGCACGTTAAGCCGTCGGGCCCCTGGTACTGGCCCTCCGGTAATGAATCAGGGCGTCTTCCTCTCCCTTTCTACCTCGGGCACTCTAGCCCAAGTCTCCTAGCTTCCTATTTCTAAGGGTTGTTTAAGACCTGGGGTCAGACACTCCCTTCCTAAAGTCCTCTACATATGATCTGATCTGATCTAATAATGGAATCGCCTGATTTTGCGGGTGCAGCAAGCACTTCCCGGGTCTAACAGATGTGATTTGCCGCAAGAAAGGAGCAGGAGTAGGGTTGCCTAGTAATCTCCCCCTAGGGCGGAATTATTGTGAAAAGCGTGGCAGTAAACATTGTTTGATCTGAAAGAGGGCTGATTTGTCTCTTAAGTGATCCGTCTTAAGGGAACAGTGGGATATCTCCCCCCAGTGATTATGTCCCCAGCAAGCAATGTCAGACAATGGGGTAGACAACAATGAGGTGGGTGGGGAATGAACCAAAGGGTGGGATTGTGGTGGTAATAGGTCTTAAAATCTTAGCCCCGTAGGGAACAAGTGACTGGGGAAGTTTTCGCCTGTTATCTCGGAGCATCGGAAATTACCTCCTTCCACACGTCGCACCCAAAATGCTTGCATCCCCAAAAATAGACGATTCATTATCATCAAGTGCCAAGTAAAACAAGAAAGATGACACCGAATTTTCGGGTGTAATGAGCACGTCTTTTGAATCCGTTCTGATGCGAATTAAATTTACCAAAGCTATTCAAAATCAATGGAACCCGTATGGAAAACAGTGGTATCTAACCGAAGAATAAAAATTTTCAGTCGAGTTTTTAATCCCGCAGATACTGCTGTAAATGGAAACGTCAACTAACGCTCTCTGGTGGCAAACTTGTGCCTTAAGAAAAATTTGATTTTATGTGAGAAACGTTTCGCAGTGGAGGCGCACTACAACAAAGAACGAATTTTTCAAATCGGGTTCTTAGAAGCAGAGATATCGCTAAATATAAGATTTGCATCTACGTTCCCCTGGCGGGAAAACCATGGATTATTTTAGGGAGAAAGTATTCTCAAAAGGTTTTTCGATGTGAGTGGTATCGGTCAAAGAAAGAATTTTTTCAATCGAGTTTGTAGGATCTCAGATTTTACTGCAAATACATCAGACGCAGAAATTAACTCTTACGTCCCCTGGTGGCCAAACCATGCTTTATCAAGTATTAGAAATTATATGCTGAGAATTTCCTATCAGGAGCTGTATCCGGGCAGAAATATTTTTTCAAATCGGAGTTTTAGAAGCAGAGATATTGTGGAAAACACAATTTAACTTTACGCCCCCTAGCGGAAAGTCTATGCATTACTTGAAAATTTTGAATTCATATGAGAAATATTTTACACCAGATACGCTATCTAACAAAGAAGGGATTTTTCAAATCGAACTTTTAGAGGCAGAGATATTGACAGAAATAAGATAGACATCTACGCCCTCTGGTGGAGAAACCATGCATTATTTTCAGATGAAAATATTCTCAAATGTTTATGGACAGGTGCCGTATCGGGCCACGAAAGAATTTCTTTCAATCGGGCTTTTAGAAGCTGAGATTTTGCTGCAAATACCAACGAAGCAGAAATTTAACGCTTACGCCCCCTGGTGGCCAAACCATATTTTATAAAAAAATTGAAATTACAATAAAAAATTTCCCAGCAGGAGCTGTATCCGGTGCTGCAAGAACTTTTCAAAACGGTGTTTTAGAACCAGAGATATCGAGGAAAGTGCAATTTACCTTTACTCCCCCTAGCGGAAAGTCAATGAATTATTTGAAAATTTTGAAATTATATTAGAAACATGTCGCACCGGAAACTCTGCCCAACAAAGAATAATTTTTTCAAATCGGATCATTAGAAGCAGAGATATTGACAAAAACAACATATACGTCTACGCCCCCTGGCGGAGAAATCATGCTTTATTTTAAGAAGGAAATATTCCGGAAAGGTTTGTCTACGTGAGTAGTATCGGTCTAAGAAAGAATTTTTTCAATCGAGATTTTAGAAGCTCAGATTTTGCTGCAGATACATCAACACTTACGCCCCTTGGTGGCCAAACCATTTTATACCAAAAATTTGAAATTATATGCAACATATTTCCCATCACGAGCTGTATCAGCTTAAAGAAACATGGAAAAGTGACTATGCCTAAAATAATCTTCGATTTGAATGGAATCGAAGAGTAAGAATTTTTTTAATTGTATGTTTAGAAGCAAATATATGGATTACAATGCTTTTTTGAGATATCATTTGCATTTACGCCCTCTAGCGGCGAAATTTTGCATCGTAAAAAAAAAAAACTGGAGTGAAGGATCATCATTGTCACATTTCAAGTGTCCTAATGCAAAAATGCCGTTCCGGTGGCGCAGTGGTCTAAGCGATGGCCTCTGATCATTCGTCCGAAAGGGGTCCGGGTTCGAATCGGGGGTGAGGCATGGATGTTGTTTGTCTTACGGCACTGGCTGTCTCCCTTCCCTGGAACCAGTGACCCTAAATTAGGGACAGGCGACTGCTTATAGCCCATTGAGTTGCTCACGGTGGTCGTTAAACCTCCAATAAAAAAGAAATTATAATGCAAAAATAATTTTTCAAATCGGACTATTAGTTGCAGAGATATCGTGTCTACAGACGGACGGACGGACAAACCGATAACATAAGCACGATCTTGTTTTTACAAAAGATGCGCTAAAAATTACGACTGTAGTAATCAGGTGGTGATAATATTTTGATAATCTTCTTTTACGCCCTCTAGCAGAAAAGGAAAAATACCGGAAACCAAGAATCACTGGTTTCACATTTCGGGATTTCCAGTGTAAATCTGGCCGCTGCGTTAGCGCTGTGGTCTAAGCGATCGCTTCTGATCATTCGTCCGAAAGGGGTTCGGGTTCGAATCCCGTGAGGCATGGATGTTGTGTTTGTCTTACGGCACTGGCTCTCTCCCTTCCGTGGAACCAGTCAGGGCCGGCTGGACCATGGGGGCCCCGCGTCTTCACGAGGCCCCGCATTTTACAAAACAAAAACGAAATTGTTTTTGCTAGAATTCTCTATATTTATTGTTATTTTTTTTTTAGTTTTGAGGCGCAAGGCCCTCAAAAATATATTTTTACGTTTTCCAACAGTAGGTTGATGAAGCGTATATGCTCCAGCTTTGCCCATCTGTCTGTCCACCCGATAACTCGCGTAAAAATTATTCAATTTCAATAAAATTTTAGTATGTGGTAAGGGACAACCTGGGGACGAACCCTGTTGAAAATAAGCGAAATGGGGTCAAAGGTCAGGACATAGGAGCGGGATCCATTCCATCGTCCTTATGCGTCATAACTTACGTAAAAATGCTTCGATTGCGACAAAACGTTATCACGTTGTTCCGGAAGTAAACTGAACAGGTTATGCTGAATGTCATCGAAATGGGATCAAAGGTCAGGGCACAGGAGCGAGATTTATTCCACAGGCATTACCCTCATAACTAGAGTAAAAATGCTTCTATCGCGACAAAACTCTAGTATATGAAATTTCGCCCTGGGCCCCGCGAAAGTTCAATCCGGCCCTGGAACCAGTGACCCTAAATTAGGGACAGGCGACTGTTTATTGCTCATTGAGTTGCTCACTGTGGTCGTTAAACCCCCAATCAAAAAAAAAAACAACAACAAAAAAACTTTAAATGGAGCTACTGAAAAGACCAACATGGGTACATTCTGAAAAGACCAACAGGAGTATTCAACATGAGAAACAAACGTTTTCACTGTTAATAATACCCCAAAAGCAATAGGAGAGGAATAGTTACTTGTAGTTTAAAATAATAATAATAATAAAAAAAGGTAGGAAACACCTGCCCCGATTAAATCCGGCACCAAAACAAACGTCCGTCCGCAAATTTTCCCACGCGAAAAGAGCGCTATCGCTGGAGGCCCAAAAATCAATTCCTCAGTGTTGCCTGAGGACGAAATGCGATCGTCTCAAAGTCTTCTCGTACCTACTATACAACTGCGATGATTTCTCTTCTAGTAACTGCTGACCCACAGGGACAGGAAGCTGCTCTAAATGATGAACTACGTCACGCCTTCCAAAAAAAAAAAAAAAAAAAAACACCGAGTGTCCACCGCGTATCAAAAATAAAAATGCTGAAGAAAAAAGGTGAAAAGATGCGCTGTTGGGCAACCGGTCTTGCTCAATCGTGAGAAAGTCGTCTTTCGGAGGGTAGCTTGGGGGCACCCAATGAAAGGAAAGTCGTTTCGAGCTATTTTTAATAACTCCAACACTACGTCCCTTGTGTTAGATGTGAGTATGCGCATATGAGTCAGACAGCCTTGGAGTTGTGCTTCGCGGGTCATTGGTGGAACGCCATGAATTACAATCAGCTGTGTCATGTTATTAAACCCCAGTTTTATGTCACATCGCGCTGTTGCTCCTATGAACCGCAAGTAAATTACATCATTCATAAATGCTCTATCATGCTAATACAACCGGGCTTTTTGACTGCAGCACGAAATAATATGATGATCGGAAGTCAGCATGCGATTATTTGGGGGGGGGGGGGGGTACTTCTCACTCCAGTGTGAATCTGATGGTTTTTTTGTTGTTTGTTTCTTGGTTTTTTTTTTTGTCTCAATTTTTTTATACCTTGTCACACCGCAGGACGTACATGAGATAAAGGAGAGCACATGTCCGAGTTGCTCAGTTGGGAGAGCGACTTACTCCGGAGTGAGGGGACCCGGCTTTGATGCTCGGCGCGGACAAACTTGTACGTCATATCGGCGCCCGAACTTCCAGGATGAGCCGGCTGTTAAGTTTCTCGCTATGATGTGATGTTGTTTCCACACGGCGAGACAGGAAAAATGAGAATCCCTTCTTCAGTGCCTCGAAAAAATAAATTAGCGTGATGTTACTACGTTCCACACAACAAATTGTCTGGGGTTTCTAAAATGCACGTTCTTCATAGGATTACTGCCTGCAGAGAGACATTGTCCCTGCTGACCCGTAAGTCATGCCCCCGGCCCTCTTTCTGGGGGGAGATGTGACGTGCCTGCACCGGACGCACGTGAGATAAAGGTAGATAGCAGAGAGCACACATGCCCTCGTAGCTTAGTTGAGAGAGCGATTTACACGGGAGTGAGGGAGACCCGGATTCAATACCCGGCGCGGAGAAACTTGTACGTTATAACCTTTACTATGTCAGGCACCGATTATTTTCAGATTCTTTTTTAGACGAGTGAATTCTTCTTTGAAAGTTATAGCTGCTTTTTAAGGATTTCACAGGAATGATGGGTTCTCAAGAAAGTCCCGAATGGCAGTATACATATAAGACATTATATTATGACCACCCCAACCTAGAGAAATGAGCGCGCATGGAGACCAAGCGGTGGCACAGGTGAAGTTCACAGAGCAGTATATATACAACTCGAGGACCGGCTTTCGGTTATTGGGGCCGCGGCTGGCCCAGTAGGCAACGTGCGTCACTGCCACGGAGAAACCTCAGGTTCGATCCCACGCGGGTTCGAACGCTAGAACCGCTAAATATCCGCCGTGCGTCGGATGGGTACGTTAAGCCTTCGGATCCCTAGCACTGGCACCCCGGTAATACATAAGGGCGTCTTCTTCCCCCTTTCTACCTCGCTTCTGTGTGCATGCCTATGCGCAGAAGGTTGCGATGAACTGTGAGCTGTGACACATTGCTCTGATCATCATTGTTGTAGTGGCTCTGCGGTAGCTGTGAACGATGCGCGACAGTCTCCGCTCCGCTCCGGCATCAGTGAGCTGCGGACGACACACGACTGGACGACGGTTCGTCGTTTGGCCATCTGTACACCACTTTTGATACGTATTCGCTACAGCGGCACGTGAACAACCCACAAGCGCCGCCGTTTCCGAGACCGTAGTTCCGAGGCGCCGTGAAATCACAATTTGTCCTTTATCAGACTCCGATAAATCGGCAGCTTTTCCCATTCTGACACCGAACACTCTACTAATCGAAAGCAGGTCAGATCAGGTGATATGTAGAGGATTTTAGGAAGGAAGTGTCTGACCCCAGTTGTTAAACAACCCTTAGAAATAGGAAGCTAGGAGATTTGGGCTAAAGTACCCGATAGATAATATGTGAAGAGAGAAACATTGTTTGTGTGTTTGAGGTAATCTCGAAAACTACCAAACCGATTTGGATAATTCTTTCACCGTTGGGAAGCTTATTTCTTTCCGGTGAACATAGGTTATTTCGTTTATTTACTATTATTTTTGGCTGTACTACCGAATCAGATCGCTTTCAAATAGTTCCCGATTTCCCGTGTATCGTTCCGCTGTGTTTACATACAACCTAATCACACCCAACGTGAGAGAAAGTAGTTCACGGTATTATACGGAATTTTTTTTACTAATCTGGAAAACTACTGAACCGATTCGGATAATTACAACTACGCAATTAATTCCAAGACCGACCACTGCAGAAAGGCAGATGGCCCTGCAAATACTGAATCGAGAACAAACGCCAGAATAACGGACAGCGGATTGTACAAAGAAAATGCCATGGCAACATAAAAAAAATTACTTACGAGAATAAAAGTTAGCGATGACAAATCCGTGAGTAAGTAGCTTTCATTTAAAAAAACATGGAAATCGCTCCAGTGGGTGGCGCTGGCGGATTGTACAGGGTGTCCAACTCGCTACTGGACCCGGCATTTCTAATATTAACACCAATGAAGATATTGCAACGAAATTTGAAGTGGACTTATTTCATTTCGTGCGAAAAGTGATGACATCACAACATGTGCTGGAAGTGGCCACCATTTGCGTCCAGACAGCATTGAACCCGGCGCACCATATTGTGGAGAGTCTTTGCCAGTACGTCCGCCGTCACTGCTTGAGTTTCTTCGGTGATGTTTGCTTTCAAAGCATCTATGGTTCGCGGTTTCTTTTGGTAAGTTCTCCATTTTAGATATCCCCATAAAAAGTAATCAGGAAGCGTCAAATTGGGCGAGCGCGGCGGTCATAGACCCTTCGAAATGACGCGGTATAGCCGAAAAAGGACTGAATTTCGTCCATACTGGTGTGTGATGTCGCTCCATCATGCTGGTAATATCTAATGGAGAGTTCTTCGTCGTCCAATTTATTTACAAAGGTGTTGAAGATTTCCGTATATGCAGCTGTTGTGATTACTTGCATCGAAGAAGATGCGGGCCAATTATGCGGCGCCGAGTCATCCCACACCAAACACCAATTTTCTATGAATGAAGAAGTTCTTCATGTATCGCGTCCTGATTTTCACTGGCCCAAATACGGGAATTTTGAGAATTGACGTATCCGGAGAGGTGAAACCACGCGTCGTCCGAGAACCGCGTGTAGTCCAGAATGCCCGGATTTTCCTGAAGAAATGTCCGAAACCATCGAGAGTATGTTACGTGGGTAGGCTCTTTCAGTTCGTGGACCACGGAGATACGGTACGCATGAAGCTTCGCTTTTTTCACAGCACGTTGACAAGTGCTTTTGGACAACCCTGTTTCCTGTGACAGTCGGCGAAGTGACTTGGAGACGCAAGTAGTATAGGCCCTTTGCATTACGGATCGTTTTCCCGGACATTTGTGGACGACCTCCTGCATGGTCGTCTAATAAAGTCCCCTTGCTTTCCAATTTCTTTGACAATGCCCAAATAGTAGACTTGCTAGGCGGATGTCTACCTGCAAACCTCTCCAGGAATTGCTATTGACAAAGCTTTATCGATTCTGTTTTCCAACAAGTGCGAACAATAAGCACTCGCTGCTCCAGAGTATACCGATACATTTTCAAACGTACGCGAACACTCACTATCAACAACCGTATTGTGTAGACACGCTCAGTGAAATGGCATAACAAAGCAGCAGAGAGGCGCGTCCGGCTGCGGCTTGCGGACTGCACCTCAGTGGCGCCACACTTAGGAATGTGTCTGCCACTAAGGAGCACTCCGGCAGGCTGGCGGACAGCGCCGGGTTCAATGCTGTCTGGACGCAGATAGTGGCCACTGTTGTGATGCCATCACATTTCGCACGAAATGAGGTAAGTCCACTTCAAATTTCGTTGCAATATCATCATTGGTGTTAATATTATTAAAGAAATACCGGGTTTGGTAGCGAGTGGGACAGGGTGATTCATAAAAAAGTATACAGTTTCAACGCAATATAAAACAAAAACCAATGTAAGATATTTTATCTTACTTGTAACTTAATTGTACGGGAATGTTTCAATTTTTTTTGAGACAGTCACAGATGTTCTATGTGTGCACCCTTAGTCACACGACACACATCGAGCCGGTAATCCATTTCCGCCCAAACGTGAGGTAAGATATCTGAATCAAGTGCAGTGATAGTGGCTGTGATACGCTGTTTCAGCTCCGCTAGATCAACAGGAAGGGGGATACCTTATCCTTTACGTACCCCCACAGGAAAAAGTCACAAGGTGTTAAGTCAGCACTTCTGGGTGGCCATTGGGTCAGTGGCATGTTGTAGTCCACGGCTCGTCCAATCCATCGGTCAGAAAGATGTTCATCGAGATAATCTTGCACGTCGCCTAACCAGTGCGGTGGTGCACCATCCAGTTGGAGAATAAAGTTGTTACTGTCGTCCTGCAACTGTGGCATCAACCAAAGACTAAACATATCCAGAAAAGAGCCTCCCGTGGCAGTTTTCTCATGAAAAAGAAGGGGCCGTATACTTTCTTTTTGGACACAGCACAGAACACATTTATCTTAGGGGATCTCGCACGTGTTGCACTGTAAATCTGAGATTATCCGTTCCCGAAAAGCGAACATTGTGCTTGTTTACCTGACCACTCACGGGAAATGTAGCTTCATCGGTGAAAACTAAGTGATCGGCGAAATCGTCATTTTCAAAACGGTCCTGCATTTCGGCACAAAATTCAAAGTCTTGTCAAGGTCAGTGAGATTTTGCAACATCTGCACTTTGTATGGAATCATTTTCAGCTTCTTTCTCAAAATTCTCCAGACAGTGGGCTGTGGAATCTGCACTTCACGACTCACCCTCCGCGTTGATTTTCCCGGGCTTCGTTGAATGGCTGTGCAAACACTATCGACGACTTCTTCCGATACACGCGGTCGTCCACGACTTTTAAGTTTGCCCAAACAGCCCGTAGTTTCAAATTTTTTATGCCAATCATAGATAGATTTTCTGGTTGGAGATTCTTTTCCGAATCGTGATCGAAAATGCCGTTGCACAATAGTTACAGATTCCGTGTTGCTCAATTCAAGAACACAAACCGCCTTCTCCACTGCATACGCTGCCATTTTGACTGACTAGTCACGTGACACGCGCGCTATCACCTACGTCACTTCCCTCAGTAGCGGGACACAAACTTTATGAGGACATCTACCTAACGGTTCGCAGTTGTGGTCCGCGTCTTCAACTGTTACTGTTTTACAGCATCTTGAAACTGTATACTTCTTTATGATTCAGGGTGTATACAGACTCCACAGAGTAGAGATGTTTGTACTGCAGTACATCATCATATTTTGGAAGTCTTCTGGATGATGAATTTCCATGTATACGGTTAAGCCTAAGTGTAGCTAACGTGACGTTAATGGTTCCAATACAACAAAATATGTGCTACTCGATTTTGAACAATAGCTAATTATAAGAAATTATTGCTATGAATAGTTTTTTTCTGGCGATGGGTGGTTAACACTCTGTTAAAAAAACAACCTCAAACCTCAAACTGCCATCCAAACGGTTACTTAGTTTTTTTTTGTCGTATGTGCTAATGTAAATAATCTAAAGGGGCTGAAACCAAATGACAGGGGAATGGTTTACACCATATGCTTTCAGGTAACGCTGTAATGATTCCTTAATAATCAGAAACACGCTTGTAGTACGGCGGGAACGTTTTTACGACTCCTAGTGGGATTTTTTTAGGGGGGGGTCTCCAGCACATCGTTATCTTACTGGCATCCTCAATATTAATATTTCTCCATTTCACTGAGACCTACAGCCCGTGGGTTTCAGCTACATACACTATACTGACAAAAGTCACCGGACACCTAGAACAGAAACACAACGTTGCATTTATTGACATACATTAGTACGATGTCAGTCCACCTTGGCCTTAATGCATGCACTGACCCTTCGTTCGAGAATTGCTTTCGACAAGGTTTTGGAACACATCGATAGGTATGCGCTTCTATTCAGTACATAATGCTGTCACTAACTGTTGCTTAGTAGCAGACCTTGGTTCCAAACTTCTTATGCGGCGCTCTAATTCATCCCATAGGTGCTCTGTGGGATTAAGATCAAGGCTCTGTGCCGGCCAGTCCACACACGATGCGGAATTATCGTCAAACCACGTCGTAACAGTCCTTGCTTTATGGGACGTAAGTCGTGTCTGTTTTGAGCTCCGTGTTTCGCCGTCTACTGAGTGTGTTTTGTGTGCTCTGTCGTTTAACTTTTGTGCGTGCCTTCAAGACGAAGGTTGTATCTTTCATTTAAGACATCTCCCGAGTCGGTGAGTACTATTTTCAATTAGCTATCAGCACTTTATTTTCTCGACCAGTTGGTCGTTTTTACTAAATTAGGCCTCGCCATCGGCGATGGCGACTGCTGATAAGAGCAGAATTCCCGCTCTCGTCACAGCTTCTCCTACTACGTCGATCCTTATCTCTGACGGAGCAAACCAATCAGCGTCCGTCCTTGATGATAGGGAATATCGTCCTCCTCCTGATGCCTATTGCTCTTCTTCTTCTACGCTTCAACTCTCTGACTCCACCACCCCTCCTGGTGGTGAGGCTATGACGTTCGTTCCTGATGCTACCGATGACGTAATGGATATCTCTGAGGGCGTTGCTTCTCTGCCCTCGGTAGCCTTGCCAAGCGTTGTGTCAGCTCCTTCATCCAGCGCTGCACCTCTGCCTTCCAATGGAGGATTGCCTTCCCGCTCTTATTCTAGCGTTACCTCAGGTGCGTCCCTACCGACGCAATCGACTCGCCTTCCCCTTGCAGATGCCCATGTCCAGATACATGGTGACTCACTTCAATTGGACGTTCCGCACTTCTCACCCGCTGCGCAGGAACTTCACTCCACCCGCGAGTTGGGAGTGTGCCTAGATGCTCTTCCGAATACACCGCTGAAAGTCTATTGTGATACGCTCCTTGCTTTTCTTCCAGCCGGAGCCATTACTCACCTCACCCGCCGGCCGCGGACGGTGATTGTTTATTTCACATCCAAAGAGCATGCAGACACGCTTCTAAACTTTGGTCTTGACCTGGGAGACCACCACCTGGAAGCTGAACCGATTTCCAGGCGCCCTGTTCAGGTCTCCTTGCATCCGGTGCCCCCGAAATCTCGGATGCGATGATATGTACTGCACTTAGTAAGTGTGGTAAGATTGTTGGTCCTGTTATCACACATTCAGCTGCGCCCAAGGATCCTGCAAATAAGAATGTTCGTAGTTTTCGCAGGAGTGTTCGACTCATCTTTCCATCAGAGGAGCATCTCCGTAAGTTCCCACGGATCCTAAACGTCCGATGTGGGCAGCTCTCCTACAGAATTGACATGCTAACATCAGAACACTGTGCTAATTGCAAAGAACTTGGGCATCAGCGTGCTCGATGCCCCAACAACCAGTATCCAGCTCCCACGGCTTCTACAGTGCCTACCGCCTCTAAGCAGCTTCCTGCTACATCTCGCTCTCGACCTGCACCGTCTTCAAATGTGCCAACTGCCCCAGGGCCGAGTTACACAAAAAGTACATCTACAGCCTCTCGTCCACGAGCGTCTTTTGATGCTGATCTCACCTCCCACCTTCATTTTCCAGTGCTCACCTCACCTATTACTCCTCATCCCGTGGCAACATCGGGAGACTTCGCCGCTGGTTTCCCACCAGTCTTCACTGTTGGTGTCTCCGAGTGTGACGGCGGTGCCGATAACTCCTCTGACTCTGCGTCAGCTTCCCGAGCATCGTCGCTCCCTGGAAAACGAATTTCTGGCACTCGTACAGGTACCCGACGTAAGAGGAAGAAGAAGAAATCTTCCTCTGCGGATGGGCAACCGTTCCGTACTACCAAATCTTCAGGAGATATCTCTCCCTCTCCTGCGCCAACAGAAATTGAAAGGGACACTGATGATGATGGGTCTCCGCCTTCGTTTGAGGTCTTTTCAAGTGTTCTCTCCAAATGTGGTGCTCCTTCAGAACCTCTCAATCTTGGAGATTACTATCAGTTTTGCACCCACACCACGAACCTGAAGTCGACGTATGACTACCTCCGAGAGCGCGAAGACATTCTTCCCGCGCTGCTCCTGCAAGCCGGATGCATTGCTAAGTACCTTCGTGGGTTTGTTCATGACCCCCTGCACCACTCATGGACCATTGGCTGCGTAAACCGATTACAACAACTCCTGAAAGTTGCTCCGCGACTCCTCCAACCAACGACTGACCAGTCCATTCAAGGTCACGACCCTTAATTGCAGAGGGTTCGCTAGCCCCCTAGCGAATGCTCTTGTAATGGAAGACCTCTCGCCCCTCGGGGCCGATCTGTTACTACTACAAGAAACAAACTGCCATTCCTCCACTTTGTTTACTCGCTGGCGTGCTAGCGATTATGTGTTCCATCATGCTTTCCGCTACTCATCTCATGGTGGACTTGCTATCGGAATACATCAACATTTCCGATCCACCCTCACTGCACTCTCAGTGCAGAACTTATGCCGAGATTTACTCCAGCAAGTCTCCTTCACAGTTGGCGGAGCTCGATTTCACATCTTTAATGTGTATATTCCATGCACCTCTATTCATTTATCCATCTTGTTCACCAAACTCCGTAAAGCTCTCTCGAAAGTCTCACCTTCGGATCGTGTGCTCTTGGGTGGAGACTTCAATTGCACCCTTGACCCGGCTCTGGATCGCTCTCCTTCGTCACGAGAGCGTCGGACGGATCTCGTCGCACTACTCCATGACCTTGTTGCTGATTTCTCCTTCACCGATGCTTATAGGCGCCTTCATCCACAAGAGACCTCACACACGTGGCGCTCGCCTGGGAGTCAGCTTCCATCAACTGCACGCTTGGATCGGGTTTACGTTTCCACACCGCTTCTTGCGTCTATTACCGAGTTGCAACATCAACCTACTGCTTCCTCAGACCACTGCACGGTCACCCTCACAGTGTTTGTTGCGGCGTCACTCCTCGGACTGTACGTCCGTGGACATTTGACTCCAATCTTCTCACTGATCCTGAATTTTGTGCCTCTGTCCGTTCTTTTCTCGCTGCTCGTCACGCAGGGTTGCATTCCGCGCCCTGTACCTTGACGTATTGGCTTCGTGTCAAGCATCAGCTCCTCTTACATATCAAGCAACTTTCCTTCACCATGAAGACTTCTAGTCAGATGCGCCTCGATCACGCCAGGCAGATGCTCACAATGATTGGGTTATCAGATCCGCTTTTTCCAGCATATCAGGCGGAGCTCCAGGCTTTGCTGAAACCTCTTGCGCAGCAAGCACTTTTACGTCTGCGCATTAAACATCTCAATCCGGAGGAATGCACCTATGATTTTCTAACATCAATGGAATCTGCACGTAAGTCTTCTACCTCGCTTCGTCATCTTCGCCTCCCCTCTGGCGAAATCACATCCGATTCGGCAGCGATTTGCTCTCACGTTCGTCAGTTCTATACCACCAAGTTCAGTGAAACTCCTCCCCCTTCTCCCTCTGCTCTCCCCCATCTTCTCAATAACCTACCTCAAGTTCCGTCTCATCTTGCTCACACCCTGTCTCTTGCACCCACATCCACGGAGGTGTCCGACACCTTCTCTTCCCTTAACCCCCATGCCGCTCCGGGTCCGGACGGCCTCTCTTTTCCTTTTTACCGTGCCTTCTTGCCTCTTTTGTTGCCTTTTCTCCTCTCCGCTTTTTCTGCTGCATTTAACTGCTCCCCCTCCCGAGGAGTTTCACGGACGCACATGTGGTCCTATTTCCCAAGAAGGGTGACCCTCTTGACTTGGGAAATTGGCGCCCCATTTCTCTTCTCAATCAAGATTATAAACTCTATACTAAGCTTCTTTCCCGTCGACTAAACTCTATCCTCCCTCACATCCTTGCTGACTCTCAAACCTATACTGTTCCTGGCCGTTCTCTTTCCTCCAATGTTCAACTTCTTCGCGATCTCATTCATCTTGCCAAGACTCATTCTGAACCTCTTGCTCTCCTTTCCTTAGACCTCCGTTCCGCTTTCGATAATATCTCACACGCCTATTTAACACAAACCCTGCTACACTTTGGCTTTCCTCCACAATTTGTCTCCGTTCTTCTCTCCCTCTACCGGGACGCCGTTTTCCATGTTAAGACGGCATCTTTTCTCACAGCACATGTTCCCTTCAAGCGGGGAGTTCGTCAGGGCTGCCCGCTTTCTGGTCAACTGTTTGCGATTGCCGTCGAGCCTTTTCTACGCTCTCTGCAAACATCTCTTCTAGCACAACTTCCACCACCAGTTGCCAGCTCACGGCATCACTCAGTCATTTACTCTGCTTATGCAGATGACATCACCGTCTGCATTCGTAGTGACTCACAGTTCCAACTGCTTCGTCGTTTGTTCTCCGCATATGCTTCATGTTCTGCAGCTGAACTGAATACGTCTAAGAGCACTGGATTGTGGTGCGGGTCGTGGTCCAATCGCTTGGATGCTCCATGGGGGGCCACATGGTCATCCACTACCCAACGCTTCCTGGGTGTGCACTTAGGTGCACCACAAGCTACATCCAGTGCAACTCGCTCGGAACTCCATCCTCGCCTCCTCCGCACAGCTGCATTCTGGTGTCGTGCGCAGTTCTGTACGTCCTACTACCAGCGTGCAAATCTCACCAGGACATACCTTCTGTCCATCTGCAAGCATTCTTGGATTGCATCTACGACCCCGCTTTTCTGTCTCCAGGAGGTTACACGCTGCCTTACTCGAGTAATGTGGGCGGGTCATCACTGGATTAACGTCCACAAGCTCTGTGCTCCTCCCTCCTATGGTGGTGCTGGCCTACCTGATGTCCCGCTGTGCTACAAAGCAAGCCGAGTGATCAACTTCATTCACCTTTTCACGGCTCCAGTGGCTTCCGCAGTTCAGGTACGTGACGTTCTTGCCTCCTTGCGTAACCCACATTTCTCCTTTCTTTCTTTAGTTCTCATGGATTGCTGTCCTTTCCCCCTCCAAACTCCCACCTGCATATTCTGAAGCCCTCATTCACCTTCGCTCTCTCCCCCTCATTCGCTCCCCTCCCTCTTCAACTCTAGAGCTTCTTTCTGAACCCCTCTTCTTCAACTCCCTTGTTCATCCCCCCCATCTCCCCTGTTTTTCATTCCCCTCTTGGCTCCGAGCAGGTGTAGTAACTGTACAAGATCTCACTAACTCGGATCTATCCTGGCGCCCTTTCTCTGGCCTCCCCCCTGCTATTCTCTCATCCCCATCCGCCCATTTGGTCTATGACTCTCTGCTAACTGCACTTCTTTCGCTTTTCCCTGATCTTGTCTCCCCCACCGGTCTCGTCTCTGTCTTTTCTGCCCCTCTTCCGCTGCCGTTTTTCCTCCGACTCACAAACTCGGTTCTTCCTCTCTCCTCTCTCTCCTCTAAATCTCTTTATCGTTTTCTAGTGCACCTTGCCACCCCTTCACCGCTTTCTATTCTGGAGGTTCCCCCTGCTTCTCTTCCTCTTGTCTGGGCCGCTGCCCGCTCACCCTTATCTGCCCCTCTTGAAATTAATACCCACTGGCTCTTTTTGCATAATCGCCTCCCTGTTCCGTATTTTCTCTTTCGCATGTCTCTTCTCTCCTCCCCTCTCTGCTCCTTCTGCGCACAGGAGGCAGACGTTTCTCACGTCTACCTTTACTGTCCCATCCTGATGCCTCTCCTCCACCAGGCTTTCCGGATTGCCAGTCGCTCTTGTTCTCAAGATCTTCCGTTCACTGCCTACAGACATCTTCTTCTGCGGGCTCATCCACCTACAACTCTTCCTTCAGTATGTGCCTATCTTTTCGTGCTGGTTAAACACGTTATTTACGTATACCTTCAACAACTCCGCAGCATTTCCTCGCCGGTCTCTTTACACCAGGCCAGCGCAGCACTTTTGTGCCATTTTCAAGATCGATTGCTTTCTCGACTCCGCCTGGAGTACCAGTCGGCTTCTTCCAGTCGTCGAGAAGCCACCTTCTATGCTACCTGGGCGCCGGCCGCTCCATGGTTTGCGATTGATTCTGGACTGCTACACCTATCAGTACCCTAGGACTTTCTACACCTCCTTTGCTGAGTTCCGTGGCACCCTGGTGGCCCTCCTCCACTCTACGACTCGTGCAATCCACGCTACCGTTGAATTGTGAATGCTAATGCCATCTCAGTGTATTTTCATGCTTACTCGTGTACTTTACTTACTTTCACCCCGCCTGTATTATGTTGCTTTGATGCCCTCGTTAAATAACTTGCACAATTGTGCACGCTGTGTTTTTATCTCATGTATGTAATGTTTTACCTTCACGGCGGTGTTTGTGCTGTTCTTTTTCTAATTGTGTACTATTGTTTCGCCTGTGTTATCCTGTAAATCATGCCCAGCCAATGTCATGTGACACGATGTGTTTCTCTTTGTCACTTCTGCAACTTTTATTCAATAAGCTTTGCTTGCAGCATTTGTTATTCATCCCCATTGTCATTGCTGTGTATATACCATCATGTTTTTAACAGTTTTGTATTATTTCCCAGTGAGACGCCCAATACTGTACGTCTCCCTCTTATGTTTTCTTATGATAAATTAGAATAAAGCGATTTTGAAACCTTGCTTTATGGCTCGGTGCATTATCCTTCTGGTACCAACAAGGCTCGGTTTCATAGTATTGCCACAGAGTTGGTAGGGCATAATTGCCCAGATGATCGAGGTAGACGTGCTGGTTAAAAGGTTTTTCCACGATAACCAATGGGACGGGACCATACCACGAAAAACACATCCACACGAGTACACTGCCAGTTCCAAACTTGACCGTAGGAACAGTACACTGTGGTAAATAGCGTTCCCCCGGCTGCCGCCATACCCGCACACGGCCATCAGACTGATGGATCGTATATATGGATTCATTAGTACATAGGACCCGTTTCCATTGATCTAAGGTCTACGATAAATGTTCTTTACACCATGCTAAACGACGAGTAGCATTCCGAGTGGAGATAAAAGGCTTATGAGCAGCCGTACGACCACGGTAACCCATGGAATGAAGTTCTCAGCGAATGGTACCTGTACATACCGAGGTTCCATCCTTTTTACTCACCTAAGGTCTTGTGCAGTACTCCGTCGATTAGCTGTAACGACTCTCCTGAGGCTTCGACGTCCTCAATCAAGGATTTTCTTTGGACTGCCGGTACATTTTGCTGCTTCAGGCACGCCATGTAACTTCCACTTATTGAGTACATCCAAAACAGTTGACTTGGATATGTTTAAACGCCTCTCGGTTTCTCTTATGGACAACCCACTAATATAACACCCAACAATCTTTCCTTTCTCAAAGTAAGTTCAGCGACATTTTCACTCAACCTCACAGTGCGATATGATCGCGGTCAGCTGCAGGCTTGTTTTTATACCGTTTGGACCCATTCATTTGTTTTTATACCGCAGCGGACCCATTCATTTGCTTTTGAAGGGGTATACGGTGAATTGTCAGCATAGTGTATATTAAATATGCAAAATTGTGAGATAGCATTAAAGTGTCAGTTTGATTTTAATCTATTTTTCTTTAAAATTGCGTTTTGGTGGGGAGTCCATTCCAGGGTTAGGAAGCTTAAATTTTTTTTTATTTGAGGGATGGATTTTCTTCGCTTCTTAGCTGTATTTCATCAGTCTCTGTATCCAGTAACCTTGAACGCAGTTATCATTGCAACTTAGCTTTGCGTCGCCGTATCTACATTTTGTTTTGTAATTACGAGCAGAAAGTTCAATATTTCATATCACGTGGAGCCCCGGAACTAAATGAAATATTGTTTGTTGCCAGATGAGAATTACGAAGTGGAGTGCTCGATGGGTAAGATATGCCAAGCAAGAACAAAAAAAATATATCGACCTATAAATAAATATATAAATAAAATGAAATCTTCCACGTGAAAAGAACTGAAAAATACAAGAAGGGAGAAACAAATATCCTAACTCCTCGTTCTCCGTTCTCCCCTCACTTCGTTTTGGAAGGAAATCTACTTCCTTTTCCGGTTTTATACTTATCTTTTAGGCCCTTTGGCAAAAGACCAAACAATACCTGGACACGCAATTCTCGCAGTTTCGATCTAAAATTGGAATTTTTATTGATACTTTCTATTTCTGAGTTACCGCCATTAAAAGCCGAAAACGAACCGAACAAGTGAGTTCCGTATGAACGAAAAAATCATTCGGACGCCTCTTTGCAGTTGAATCATTTCAAAAAAATCGCCTCTTTAACACGCCTTGTGCCTTACAAAGTACAGGAGTTGAACAAAATAATGAGAACATCTGGGAAATAGACGATATGTCTTTACACTGTAAAACATTTTCTGACATTGACGATCCACTTTCCATCATTTCTTTCGGGAATTAACGAAGTATATTTGTGATATAACCTTTTCCGGGAAATGACGGAATACAGAGGATAACGTGATGAAAACATTATGGCAAAATACAGCTGTATTTGCTGGTAAACTGAAAAATAACATTTCCATGTAACATAGTTAGTATGAGCTTGAACCGCCATGAACTGCGTCACACTGTGCAGTTCTGGCATGGAGTCGGTGGGTGCAGGAGGGACGGACGGACGGACGGACGGACGTGAGCGATTGCCGCGGCCGAGGCACATCACCCAACGAGTGGACCGGCATGTTGTGCGGCGGGCATTGACGGCTCGCACCACCACATCATGAACCTTAGCGAAGGAAAGAGGGTGTGTTGCGCAACAACCTGTGTCAACACGTACCGTTCGACGTTGTCTGCTGGAGCGGGGACTTGTCGCACGGTGCCCATTGCTCCGATTACCATTGACGTTACACCACCGGCGAGTGCGGCGGCAGTGGGCCGTTGAACGCCGCACCTGGACTACGGAATGGCACGACATTGTCTTCTCCGACGAATCCCACTTCTCCGATGTTTTGGAGCCTGTAGTCCTCCCTTACCTTCAGGAGCTGCCAGCGGCCACGTTTCAACAGGACAATGCGCGCCCGCACGTGGCACGCATCGTGCAACAATTCTTCACGGCCCACCAGGTGTCACCGCTACCGTGGCCCGCCTGTTCTCCCGATATGTTGCCTATCGGACACGTCTGGTCGCTGATCGGCAACCGAGTGGCCCAGCAAGCACCACCCGCGACTGCGCCTGATGAACTGTGGCAACGTGTGGAAGCAGCCTGGACCGACATACCTCAAGCCCACATCCAAAGCCTCTTTCGTTCGAAGCCGTGGCGTGTAGCTGCCGTTATTGCAGGCCATGGGGGCCACACGAACTATTGATGTCTGCGTGTTCCGCTAGTCGCACGGGCCTGTCAGCTCAATCGTTTCATCTTTGTATCTGTTGCTATGTGTCCAGTAAATCTGGCTTTGCTATCTCGTGTCCTTCTTGGTGTTGCATTTTGGGTGGCCAGCAGTGTAGTTGAAACTAATGAAGACAGTTGTTACTCTACGAACAGCCGCTTACGCACTATCACGAATTTACCTATGCCATGAAATTACCAATATTTACCCTAAAGGCAGATACCAGTGAGAGCACATGTCAGCCTAGCTCAGTTGGGAGAGCGATTTACTCCGGAGTGAGGAGAACCGGTATCGATATAGGCGCCCGAACTTCCAGGATGGCCCGGCTGTTAAGTTTCTCGCAATGGTGTGATGTTATTTCCACACCGCGAGACAGGAAAAATGAGAATCCCTTCTTCAGTGCTTCGAGAAATAAATGTGTGTGATGTGACGTTCCACACACCAAATTGATATGGGAGTTCTCAAATGCACGTTCTTCATCGGATGACTGACTACAGCGACACATGGTCCCGGCTAACCCGTGGACCATGCCCCCGGCCCTCTTTCATTCTTGCACCGCAAGTCACACATGAGATAAAAGCAGATACCAGTGAGAGCCCATGTCTGCGTAGCTCAGTTGAGAGAGCGATTTACTCCGGAGTGAGGAGACGCGTATTCGATGTCCGGCGTGGACAAAGCTGTGTTTTCACAATTGGTATATATTAAATAAGCGCGCTTTCAGCACAATGCGTGTGGCTTCGTCAGGCAGGGTTATCGGCTAACGCAAGCTTAGTTTGTTTTAGCCAAACAAAGCAAACGGATTTTTTTAATCGTTTTTCTTGACGGAAAGAAAGCTGAGTTTCACGGAGTTTTCGTACCACGGGAGAATTCTGAATTTTCAGAGACCTTTCCGCAATTTCTTTCCTATAATGACGGCAAATTACCGTTTTAGATATGTGTGAACGAAAAATTCTGAGTTTTCAGAGACCTTTCCTCAATTTCTTTCCTATAATGACGGCAAATTACCGTTTTAGATATGTGTGAACGGAAAATTCTGAATTTTCAGAGACCTTTCCTCAATTTCTTTCCTATAATGACGGCAAATTACCGTTTTAGATATGTGTGAACGGAAAATTCTGAATTTTCAGAGACCTTTCCTCAATTTCTTTCCTATAATGACGGCAAATTACCGTTTTAGATATGTGTGAACGGAAAATTCTGAATTTTCAGAGACCTTTCCTCAATTTCTTTCCTATAATGACGGCAAATTACCGTTTTAGATATGTGTGAACGGAAAATTCTGAATTTTCAGAGACCTTTCCTCAATTTCTTTCCTATAATGACGGCAAATTACCGTTTTAGATATGTGTGAACGGAAAATTATGAATTTTCAGAGACCTTTACTCAATTTCTTTCCTATAATGACGGCAAATTACCGTTTTAGATATGTGTGAACGGAAAATTCTAAATTTTCAGAGACCTTTCCTCAATTTCTTTCCTATAGTGACGGCAAATTACCGTTTTAGATATGTGTGAACGGAAAATTCTGAATTTTCAGAGACCTTTCCTCAATTTCTTTCCTATAGTGACGGGAAATTACCGTTTTTGATATGTGTGAACGGAAAATTCTGAATTTGCAGAGACCTTTCCTCAATTTCTTTCCTATAATGACGGCAAATTACCGTTTTAGATATGTGTGAACGGAAAATTCTAAATTTTCAGAGACCTTTCCTCAATTTCTTTCCTATAATGACGGCAAATTACCGTTTTAGATATGTGTGAACGGAAAATTCTGAATTTTCAGAGACCTTTCCTCAATTTCTTTCCTATAATGACGGCAAATTACCGTTTTAGAAATGTGTGAACGGAAAATTCTGAATTTTCAGAGACCTTTCCTCAATTTCTTTCCTATATTGACGACGAGACTCCGTTCTCACTTTTCCGTACCTGCATGACAAGAAATCTCCGGTAATAGGAGCGATTGGTGAGAATACTTGAGGTTTGATTAACTTTTTAATTTCAATCGTCTATCAAATTTTGAAGGTCCCTAGTGGGATAGGATATTGTGGATAGCATATCGCATGAATTTTTTTATTGTGGCACAGGATATTTGTTCCCCTATCTCTTATTTTGTGCACCAGCGATTTATTAAATATTGTGTTACTGTAATAAACCTGGTACTTAACTTATTGTGCTGATGATTATACGATGTCTATATGTATCAGTATTTGGATTTCTTAAGACAAGAATTATTATAGCTATCAAGAGTAAATTTTATATTTAGGAATTTTGTGAAATAATGCTATAAAAAAAGGACATTTTACCTTTTTTAAAAGATAATTGAAAGTCACTGTGAGTTAAAAAAGATCAAGAAGCATTTTGTTGCTTCGAAAGAAACTGCTTAATTTGTAAAAAGTCCTTCTACAGAGAAAAAAATATTACAAACCTGAAAGAAATACGGGATTACGCCATATAATACAAATTTCGAAGATGACAATCCGATTTTTGGCGTAAATGTGTCAAGGATGGTAAGTCAGAAAATATCCGAAAACTTGAAAATTTCCATCGTCCTGGAGCGGGACTTGAACCCGCATCTCCCAGAAAACGCCTGGGTATGCTAACCACTACACCACCCAGAACAGCCAAGTCTCAAGTTTCCGATCAATTTGAATTTAACCATCACAGGATTCGCTAGTCGAAGTAACCGGCATTCATATTTTCTGGGCGTTTTATGGGAGACGCGGGTTCGAGTCCCGCTCCAGGACGATGGAAATTTTCAAGTTTTCGGATATTATGTCACTTACCATCCTTGTCACATTTACGCCAAAAATCGGATTGTCATCTTCAAAATTTGTATTACAAACCTATTCAGAAAAATGAAAAAGATCCAACAGAAAAACAAATAAATAAATTCCTCGCATTAACGACAAATTTTTTTTTCATCGTCGCGCAGTTTGTTTTACGATGAACGTGACTGTGATTTCCGCGTGTTTCTGTCTTAGTGGTTAACCCTTTAAGCGGCCGATTTATTTGGACCAAATGGTGCCACATTTTCTGCCCTTCTCGAACAGAACTGTTGACATAGTGGCCGGGTTTTACGAAAGCTATGGCAAAACTATTCCTTTCCCTGTCTCATTTCAGAAGAATCGACTATACACTGAAGAGCAATTGAATTAGAGATACCTGTCTAGTAACGTGTAGCACCACCTTTCGCCCTGATGACGGCGGCGATTCGTCTCGGCATGGACCGACAAGACACCGGAAGCGTTGGGAACCCATACGGATCCACGACCCCTGAACAAGCTCCCACAGTTCATGAAGATTTGATGGAGGGGAGTCATCTGTCTCGATGGCATCCCAGATGTGCTCGATGGGATTGAGGTGAGGTGACCTAGCTGGCCAAGGAAGCGAGGTCACGTCGGTGGAGTGTTGATCCAACCATTCGGATACAATTCGGGAGCTGCATTGTCTTGTTGCAGGATGAGGTACCCAGTGGTATGTTCCAACATGTGCAGTTTGAACGACCTTTGTCAGTTAATGAAAAAGTTATGCGCACTTTTGCATTACTTTCGGTACAACCCTCATATAAAAAGTATTGGTATCCGGAGACTTTTTTTCCATATAGTGTATGTTGTAATCTAGTGGACAGTTAAAGCTATTTTCTAGGCCAGTAACGCACACAATATGTCGTTTATTTAAATTATAAAGCATCTCTGGTTTTCCCTGGAAAAACGTTTTAAGGAAGATTAGTGTTCACAGCAAGCCTCTGCACTATTTCGAGTTTATGACACGCTTGTTTGCCCCCAGCAAAGCAATTTTAGACGATCAGTGTACACGATATTGTAACTGTTCGGTGCGTAGTTACTGATTCACGTCCCTTCACGTCATTACCGGTGTACAGACGGTGTTAGCTTAAACAACGATAATTATCAACGCTACTAGATTCTGACATAATAGCCCTTGCGGCGCTTGGAATGTATTAATATATTAACCGCCCCCTGAATTTCGCAGTGATGAATGCCACTCGCGGTTAATGCATGTGCGAACTTGGAAATCTGGACCTTTATGCCCTCGCGCATTCGCTCAATTGCAATTCATTTTCACCGAAAGCGTTGATTCATACGCCGCCTCGTTTTGCTTATTTCGAAACGTCTTGGCGTGCGCCCTTTTCTACCTGTGCTTTGCCAGCACTTCGTTAGGGATAATTGGGTTTAATCCCAGAGTGTGTGAAAATGGATCTGCGAAATGCGTTTCATATGTCAAGAACCGTACTCATTGGCATATTATAGGGCTGATTATTTTCAAATCTCTGACTGTCCGAAGTTAAGTTTGAATAATATGAATCCTCCAGTGAGTACTCTAAGGAAGTCATATTTTAACCTATATATTATAGGTTCAAATATTATACTTAATATTACAGAGTGTTCCAAAATGGTGTAACAAATTTCAAATGATGATAACTTTGGATGCAAAACTAATATCAGCATTCCGTTTGTTTCAGGGGGTAAGGAATACCCTCAAGTTTTCTAGAAGTGTGCCCAATGGATTCTGCGACGGAAGCATAGATTGTGGAGTGATTTATTGAAACCAGATCTGAAACGCCGGTTCAGCGAAATTTCAGAACAAAATACGGGAGCAAACCGCCCATACGTAACAGCATCAGACCACAGGCGCCAGCAGGAAATTTTTCAAGGGGGGTCAAGTGTAATTAATTACGGTTTGGCTAATATGTACAAAACAGCAATTCGTGAATATGAAAGATTACTACTATTACTACTACTTACTTACTACATTAGAACACTGCTACTACTACTACTACTATTATTATTATTATTAATTGATGCTGCTCTTCAAGAAAGTGCATGGGCGCCGTCAGGGGAGGGGGGTCACAGGGGTCACTTGATACCCCCTGTATAATTGTTTTTCCCTTTATTTTATTTTATTTATTAATTCTTTTGTTTACACTCACAGAACTGAACCACAAAGAAAGATGGCGTTTGGGGCGTTTAATTTAATAAAGGCACACTCTTAACTCCTAGTTTCCTATTTCTAAGGGTTGTGTAAGACCTGGGGTGAGACACTTCCTAAAATCCTCTATATAAATCTCCACCTCGTTTCCGTGTGACTTTTCTGTCGGGCACTGTAGCCCAAATCTCCTAGCTTCCTACTTCTAAGGGTTGTTTAAGACCTGGGGTGAGATACTTCCTAAAATCTTCTGTATAAATCTCCATCTCGTTTCCGTGTGACTTTTCTGTCGGGCACTGTAGCCCAAATCTCCTAGCTTCCTACTTCTAAGGGTTGTTTAAGACCTGGGGTGAGATACTTCCTAAAATCTTCTGTATAAATCTCCACCTCGTTTCCGTGTGACTTTTCTGTCGGGCACTGTAGCCCAAATCTCCTAGCTTCCTACTTCTAAGGGTTGTTTAAGACCTGGGGTGAGATACTTCCTAAAATCTTCTATGTAAATCTCCACCTCGTTTCCGTGTGACTTTTCTGTCGGGCACTGTAGCCCAAATCTCCTAGCTTCCTACTTCTAAGGGTTGTTTAAGACCTGGGGTGAGATACTTCCTAAAATCTTCTATGTAAATCTCCACCTCGTTTCCGTGTGACTTTTCTGTCGGGCACTGTAGCCCAAATCTCCTAGCTTCCTACTTCTAAGGGTTGTTTGAGACCTGGGGTCAGACACTCCCTTCCTCAATTCCTCTACATAAATCTCTACCTCGCATCCGTGTGACAT
This sequence comes from Macrothele yani, assembly GCA_039090855.1. NCBI lineage: Eukaryota > Metazoa > Arthropoda > Arachnida > Araneae > Macrothelidae > Macrothele > Macrothele yani. The sequence continues at coordinate 15,359,734 of CM077000.1, read as the reverse complement.
TCCTGTCGGGCACTCTAGCCCAATTCTCCTAGCTCTTCAAGAAAGTGCATGGGCGCCGTCAGGGGAGGGGGTCACAGGGGTCACTTGATACCCCCTGTATAATTGTTTTTCCCTTTATTTTATTTTATTTATTAATTCTTTTGTTTACACTCACAGAACTGAACCACAAAGAAAGATGGCGTTTGGGGCGTTTAATTTAATAAAGGCACACTCTTAACTCCTAGTTTCCTATTTCTAAGGGTTGTGTAAGACCTGGGGTGAGACACTTCCTAAAATCCTCTATATAAATCTCCACCTCGTTTCCGTGTGACTTTTCTGTCGGGCACTGTAGCCCAAATCTCCTAGCTTCCTACTTCTAAGGGTTGTTTAAGACCTGGGGTGAGATACTTCCTAAAATCTTCTGTATAAATCTCCATCTCGTTTCCGTGTGACTTTTCTGTCGGGCACTGTAGCCCAAATCTCCTAGCTTCCTACTTCTAAGGGTTGTTTAAGACCTGGGGTGAGATACTTCCTAAAATCTTCTGTATAAATCTCCACCTCGTTTCCGTGTGACTTTTCTGTCGGGCACTGTAGCCCAAATCTCCTAGCTTCCTACTTCTAAGGGTTGTTTAAGACCTGGGGTGAGATACTTCCTAAAATCTTCTATGTAAATCTCCACCTCGTTTCCGTGTGACTTTTCTGTCGGGCACTGTAGCCCAAATCTCCTAGCTTCCTACTTCTAAGGGTTGTTTAAGACCTGGGGTGAGATACTTCCTAAAATCTTCTATGTAAATCTCCACCTCGTTTCCGTGTGACTTTTCTGTCGGGCACTGTAGCCCAAATCTCCTAGCTTCCTACTTCTAAGGGTTGTTTGAGACCTGGGGTCAGACACTCCCTTCCTCAATTCCTCTACATAAATCTCTACCTCGCATCCGTGTGACATTCCTGTCGGGCACTCTAGCCCAATTCTCCTAGCTTCCTACTTCTAAGGGTTGTTTTAGACTAGGGGTCAGACACTCCTTCCTTAAACCCTTTACGTAAATCTCTAATTTAGGGTCACTGGTTCCAGGGAATGAGAGAGCCAGTGTCGTAAGGGAAACACAACATCCATGCCTCACCGGGATTCGAACCCGAACCCCTCTCGGACTAATGGTCAGAAGGCGGCACTTAGACCACTGCACACCCGGTGCTGGCGACTCCTTTACATTTTCTAGACAGTAAATAATTTTTATTTCTCGTATTGCATTTAATTTTACTCTTATAAATTGCGAGACGGAGTTTTAGAAATGGTTATAACTCAGCCTGCGTGATAAAAAAATAGCAGTATACTTTACGACTTCAAGAAATTGCACACGCTTTAAAATAATCATGAAAGAGTTAACAGTTTCTGCCTCTAAAAATTTTCTCGATCGATCACACGGAGCTCCGATTTTGTGTTTATTCGTGTAAAGCAAGAATTTTGCGGTGCTGCCTGGGAAATAATTTTATTATGATAACGGTAGAGTTTATTGTGGTGATAGAGTTTATTGTCATTAAAATATACATGTACGTCGGCTGCGAGAAAATGATCTTGTACTTACAAATATTATATAACGCAAAAAAGAGCAGTTTGTTTTCTCTTTCGAGAAATACCTGCGAGAATAGCTATTAATCTCATAAAATATGTGGCTACATTTTTAAAAATGCTGAAGTAGGGGTATCGGTTAACGTAATACATTTGCTCCGAATGAAAAATCACTATTTCGTGCAGTATCGTAAGCCTCTCCTTGTCTGTTAATCACGTGATTTCGAATCTACCCACTTCGTGATTTAAAGTTGCGTGTTATTGAAAGCTTTTGTAAACTACGTGAAGAGAAACTGACGCTTAAATCGAGTCATTACTGATATTTATGGAGCAGTTTAATTCCCCGAAGACTACGAAATGCAAAAACCACCAAGAAGGGAAATAAAAAAAAAAAAACTTCATGGTGTGAATAATTTACAACTTCACTTTATGATGGAAATATGCCAAAGTTGTGCGTACTTGAGTGATTTCTGTTTTTAACTTGCTGTTTATTAAATTATTGTCTTTTGGAAAGTTATGTCAGAGTTTTCTTTAGGAGCACGCGCGATGAAAAAAAAAAATATGTGCTTACAAAATAAAAGTTTCAGTGCTGATGCTTTAAAGATAAGAAAAATAATAATTGCTGATAACTTCGCAAAAAGTTAACGTGTGAATTTTTGACTCTCACATGATTTCTATTCTTTGAAGGGGAGGAGGATGGGGCGCAGCGACCATCTCTAAATGCTGCAAAGCAGCCGCCTTTTCCTCGTGGTGAAAGTACAGTATGCCGTCCTGGTGGCGCAGTTGTGTAAGAGATGGGTCCGGGTTCGAATCCCGGTGCGGCATGGATGCTGTGTTTGTCTCACTCTCCCTTCCCTGGAACTAGTTTATAGCACATTGGTTGCTCACGGTGGTCGTTAAATATCCAAGCACAAAAAAAAAAAAAAAAAAAAGTACATTATTTGTTTTAAGCGCACATGAGATTCTTCGGCGGATCCGAGGAATTCGGTTTATTTTTTTTTTGGGTCGTCATTTGGGTTGTACTTGAGATCGATGTATAACTGAAGAGAAATTTTGGAGGATTAGTTGAGCTGTGGGGGTCATGTTTTTTTGTCAGGAGGTAGTATTTCGTTTTTCAATGTTTTCGAAAATGGAAGTTAAACAGAGTGAAAGTTTTCCTGTAATCGTGATTTCTTTTTCTCGCGATGTTTCTTGTAGGCCATTATTATTGTTAAATACAATTGTATTCCATAAATATTTGCATTTGAGCTTGAAAATGGAGGGGAAAAAAATTTCGAAAACTGAAGCTAAATTAGACGGCGCAAAAATTTCCTTGCGATCTTCAGGCACGAAATTTATCTGTGGATTCGAAGAACTCCACTTGCTCCATCATCATTGTGGTGGTCACTCGAGATCGATGCGTAACTGAACAGAAATTTGGAAGCGATTAGTGGTGGGTGGTGTTCCTTTTTCGTCAGAGGACAAAAGTTAGACGAAGTGATGGTTTCTCCCGTAGCCGTTATTATTTTTTTTTCTCGCGATGTTTCTTCTCCCCAGTAGTATTATTAAATATCTTATTCCATAAATATCTGAATTGCAGCTTGAAAATAGTCGATACTTTTTTTTTCGAAAAAGTATCCACTATCTTCGCTGAATACTTCAAGGACGTAGAACTAGTGAGATAGTGCCATTAAATAGTGACAGTTAACTCAGTTCTATGTTGTACGTTGTGACACATTTCTTCCTGCGCTCCTTTTTTAACTGTGATTTTAATATGATCTAGCATTTAGCATACGCGGCGTTATCTACGCTTTCGAGATGATAAGTGAAATTCTTTTATAATTGGGTCTCGGAGTGGAGCGCAGACTAGGGAGAGCTATTTATTTTGCGCTTGGGGAGTAAATATACTGCCGGACAATTGCTAAGGACGGATGACAATAGCAACGATAGTAACCATAAAATGGAAGGCAGGAAAATGTGGAAATTAGCATAAGTGCGGGATACAGTAAGACGTGTTGTGCGTATGCAAATTTTGGATTGCCGAACTTGTTCGTGAAGTCATAGCGCTGATAAGAGATATAAAGGATTTGACGCGTATTGACCGTTGTTGTTCAAACGCAAAGTTGAAAGGGAAAGAATCAATTGACGAACTTGCAAGTTTCAGTATGTCTTCCCGACATCACCTAGATGATTTTACGCGTGGCCGTATTATTGGCAAGATTGAAGAAGGGCGAAAAATAACAGATGTTACCAGGGAGTTCGACGTCAGCCACAGTGTTGTTTCAAGGCTTTGGAAATCATTTCAAACAAATGGAGAGTGTAGCAAACGTCACGGGGAGGTCGTGTTCGCCGTAAGACACCTGCATAAGATCGGTACATAGTGCTATCAACAAAAAGACACCGGCGCAGCACAGCTAGTGAGGTAGCAAATCAGTTTATGGCTGCTACTGGCAAGAGGATTTTTTTTTTTTTTTTTTTGATTGGAGGTTTAACGACCACCGTGAGCAACTCAATGGGCTATAAGCAGTCGCCCGTCCCTAATTTAGGGTCACTGGTTCCAGGGAAGGGAGAGAGCCAGTGCCGTAAGACAAACACAACATCCATGCCTGACCGGGATTCGAACCCGGACCCCTTACGGACGAATGATCAGAGTCCAGCGCCTTAGACCACTGCGCCACCGGGGCGGCAGGCAAGAGGATCTCCCGAAAAACTCTCGCCAGAGGTTTGCGTGAAGGAGGACTATACGCCCGCCACCCTGTTGTGTGCATCCCATTGTCCAGACGTCACCGTACCGCCCGTTTGCAATGGTGCCATCAACATCGCAATTGGACTGATAACGACTGGTCTGCTGTCCTCTTCTCAGATGAGAGTAGATACAGTCTATCGTCTGATTGTCGACGACAACTGATCTGGCGTGATGATGGTACTGCATATTGTCCAGCAAACATACAGGAAAGGGACCGATATCCGACATGTAGTGTCATGGTATGGGCTAGCATCATGATCAATGGCCGTACGTCCCTCTATGTGCTTCCAACTGGGACTATGACTGGCCAACGGTACATTAATGATGTTCTGCTACCTCATGTTCGCATGTTCCGTGGTGCTGTCGGTGATAGATTCATTTTCATGGACGATAACGCAACATGTCATCGAACAGTCGCTGTCCAGGAGTGTCTTGAGAGCGAGGATATTCAACGCCTCGTATGGCCCGCACGTTCTCCAGATCTTAATCCCATTGAAAATGTGTGGGATGCTTTGGGCATTTGCTGGTCGCCAATGCCCTCCAATAAACAAGGGCACCCTCATCCGTGCACTGACAGAGGAATGGGATAAATTACCCCAACAGCTGCTTGATAATGTTGTGTAAAGCATGACACGACGTGTGGAATCTTGCATCGCCCTCCATGGTGGCCATATCCCGTATTGACATCTTATGCGGACGGTAATTGCATTTTTTTCACGTTTACGTATTCTGCACAAAATGGCCTGCTTGTAACTTGAACACGTTCTAAAGCCTTCTGGATTTCAGAGCACAATAAATTGTCTTTCTTGTAATGTCCTGGCATTCTGACATTATTTTATTTCACTTAGCATCCAACCACACTTACTTTTTTATGCGCTATATAGCCGTTTATGATCCGTCCTTAGCAATTGTGAATTTTTGCGGCGAAGAGGAAGGTTCTTCAAAAACTGTAGATACTAGATACCACGCCTTCAAAATTTCACCCTCCCGTCCATGCAGTAGCTTCCTCCAAATTTTAACGTACGGCCACCGAAAGCATTTTAGGAGAAAACGAACGATCACACACACACACACACACACACACACACACACACACACACACACACACACACACACACACACACATACACACACAGAAATCCCTGCGTCTATGCCATAGAACCAGATAGATGTCTCTTCCTCACTCCCCAGCTGAGAACAGAGATGGAAACGAGTCACGGGACAACGGGTCTACAATTTCTTACTCGTCAAACGGGTCGGGTCAAGGTGTTCTTGACCCGATTTTGACCCGGTTTTATTCCCGCTTTATTTTTGAAATGAGAAAAGTATATTTCAAAGAAAAATGCGCGTTGTGGAATTCTGAAGGCGATACTGGTGCCCACGGAGTGAATAATGATTTGCCATGCAAACATATTGTCGCCTTTATCTTAAAGCAACGAAGATTTCCACCGACCGACGTCAGACAATACACCGACACCATATCGTAAAAAGATACTTCCTTTGCCTTCTTTTACAGTGCGATCGTCCAGCGCAAGGTACAGGCAAACGCCATTCACCTGCTTCTCAGCTAATTCACTCTCTCCGTACGAAGTTCACTGTATGACTAAGAGTTACTTTTCACATCGCATCTTTTACATTGAGCATTCAGAGGCTTTCGATTGATGTGCTAACATCCGGTTCCCATGACATGTCATGTCGAAATTAACTCCTTATTTTGTTAATATGGATGGATTTAATATTAAGGAGGTTGAGAAAGGTGTCGAGGCCAACAAATACGTGCTTGTTGAAAACCACAAGGGGAAGAGCGAATGCTGGAAATTGTTTCGTCTCGTTAAGGAAACGGTGAATAATTCTGTGTTGTTTGGTCTTGCTTGTTGTTGAAAATGTGGAAAGTGTATAATTAAAGATGTCGACGGTGTAATAAAAGATTATAACCCAGAAATCTGTCGGATAATATGAAAGTATGCGCACATCCATCAAAGCGTGGAAACAGTGAACAATCTAAACGCATTTAAAAGAATACATTTATGTAATCGTAAATAATGATTTCCATTTGTAATATACTCCATGGTCACGGTCATAGTCAGCCATTACTTCTGGATTACGCAAAATAGTGGCACTAAAAATAGCACTAAAATTTAGCAAGTAACGAAATTTTATTATTAAAAAAGGATTTTAGTTATTAAATATCAAGCAGTTATTGGGATGAATATATATATATATTACGTTTATTCTATAAAGAAGATACCTAAGCAAATAAATACAAATATAATTTTGACTCACACCTAGTACAACATAGAAAAGGTTATGTATCTACCTGTGTGAGTAAAAGGAGAAAAGATAAAAAAATAAAATAAAACAACTGAATGTAGAAGGTGTCGAGAATACTGAGCCTTGGCTTTATCAAGGACCAGCAAAAACTCTGCATTTTCTCACTTCCACAAAGACCTAGTTGGAAATGGGTTTCTGCAAGGCCATAGATGCAAGTAACATTCCCACCTAAAATAGTTTAAAAAATATATATATGTCATGTCCTCCGTAGAGTTGCATGACCTAGCACTAGTTAACAATTTCGCTTGCATCCATTAACCTTTTATATGTATATATATATATATGTAAATTGAGTTTCGAATTTATACATGTAGTTGTATCTGAATAGCGAGGGGGAATTTTTTTGATATAGTTTTAGCAGCACATTTTGTTTTTCAAAATTCTTCACTGTAGAAAAATTTCTTGAAATTCATGAACAACTTTCTTCTTTCGTGAATTAACGAAACATATTTCTCATACAAATTTTCCGTGAAATGACGGGGAGAACTCTGAATTTCACGGATTTTTCGTACGCCAGTAAAATTCTGAATTTTCAGAAACGTTTCCTCAATTCCCTTCTTATATTCAGGGCCGTAGCCAGGGAGGGGCTTTGAGGGTTTAAACCCTCCCCGAAATGCTGTTCTTAAACAAAGAGAGGGTAAATAGATTCATATACTTGTGTAAGTAGCATAGCATATAACTCAGTATTTGAAAAATGGGGAGTATTAAATTGAAGAATTTCGCGTGCAAATAAAATGTGACAGAGAAAAATATTAAATTATGTATAAGTTACTACGAAAATTAATTTTAAAATTCAGAACCCTGCCCGAAAATTCTTCCTGGCTATGGCCCTGCTGATATTGACGGTAAATTGACGTATTTTACGCTTTCTAACCGTAGGTTAAAGAATCGTATATGATCCAGCTTTGTCCGTCTGTCTGTATGTCCGCACGATAACTCGCGTAAAAATGGTTCGATTTCGATGAAAATTTAGTATGTGGTAGGGGACAACATGGGAAGGAACGCTGTTGAAAATGAATGAAATTGAGTCAAAGGTCAATACATTGGAGCGGGATTCATTCCATTGTCCTTATGTGTCGTAACTCCCGTAAAAATACTTCGATTGCGACAAAACTTTAGTATGTTGTTCCGGAGGTATACTGAACCGGTTCTGTTGAATATCATTGAAATGGGGTCAAAGGTCAGGACACAGAAGCGAGATTTATTCCACAGCGATTATCCTCATAACTTGACTAAAAATTCTTCTATTGTGACAAAACTTTAGTATGTTGTTTCGGAGGTATACTGAACCGGTTCTGTTGAATATCATTGAAATGGGGTCAAAGGTCAGGACACAGAAGCGAGATTTATTCCACAGCCATTATCCTCATAACTTGACTAAAAATTCTTCTATTGTGACAAAACTTTAGTATGTTGTTTCGGAGGTATGCTGAACCGGTTCTGTTGAATATAATCGAAATGGGGTCAAAGATCAGGACACAGGAGCGAGATTTATTCCACAGCCATTATCTTCATAACTTGCGTAATAACTTGAGTAATGATTTCTGGTATGTTGGAAAGCGTATCATAATGATTGCATTGTATGATTTTACTAACTTGTTAATTTTTTCAACTACTCGTATATACGAATTTAAGGATGACGTTCCTCAGAAGTTTCATACAGTTTTGACGGTAACTTAAATCTTCTATGTACCGTGCGACCATTGGGTAGTATAGCATAGCATAGCAGCAATTCCAGATCATGCCACTGATATCACTTGCAAACCTAAACTGAAGCAATGTTGCATAAGACGCTGGTACAGAAGTGCCTTTCCAGTACCGCCCGGACCATCTGTAGAATACGCATTGCTTTTATTTGTGCTATTCTCGTGCATTACATGAATAATTTCCTTAATAATCAAACGTTGTTCATTAGTCGCTTTTTGTATCATTGGCGTAGTTAATAGCTGCGGGCTTAGTTCCAAGTCCGACCATCGCAGAAAGGCAGATGGCGCGGCAAGTACTGAAGCGAGAACAACCGCCAGAATAACGAACGGCAAATTGTACAATAAAATGCCATGGTGGCATTAAAAAAATTACTTATGGCAATAAAAAATTAGCGATGACAAATCTGTGGGTCAGTAACTTTAATATAAAAAAAAAATTAAAATCGCTCCAGTGGGTGGCGCTGGCGGATTGTAGAAAGAAACGGCCTTGCGTTTTAAATATATAGATAGCTTAGTAATCCATAACAGCTTTACAGTAATTGGCAACTATTACATTATTTTAATTGCGTTATCACAAGCAATGCAAATTTTGAAGATGACAATCCGATTTTTGGTGTAAATATGACAACGATGGTATGTCAGATTATATCCGAAAACTTGAAAATTTCGTCGTCCTAGAGCGGGAATAGAACCCGCATCTCCCAGATAGCGCCCGGGTATGGTAACCACTACACCACCCAGAACGAACAAGTCTCAAGTTTCCGATTAGTTTGAATATAATCATCACAGGATTTTTCGGATATTATCTGACTTACCATCCTTGTCATATTTACACCAAAGAACGGATTGTCATCTTTTCTATTGCATGGTGTAATCCAGTATTCCATTCGTGACAAACAATGTAATTTGCTTTGTCTGAACGTTTGTCCCACTTCGATAGCGCAGTGGAATGAGCAGTTGTGTAACCTGGGCATAATATTTGTCAGGAGTGAACTTAGGTAACAATTTTGAATGTGGTGGGTTTCAATCATAGTCCCTATCCTCAGCGGCATTTTTCGCCATTTCGATGTAGCTGGCCAGAGGGCATTGCTCTTGTTTTCTCAGCGTCCCATCAGTGGGAAAGGTAGATTTAAGGGTGTTCTTGCTGTGCGAGCGAGGAACTAGATAATGATCTCTGAGAGGTAAGAGGAAGGCAATTAAAAAATATCTGCGCTTTCTAGGAATAAGGGAACACTCCTTGATGCTTCTTACCCGAGGACTTCACTCTTGTGGGGGTGGGGGTGGGGGGATTCGGTCGGAAGGCAGAGAGCAAAGGAGGTGTCGAGATTTCGCTCCGGAGTGCAAAACCGAGAATAATGCTGATCATCAGGGGAGAATTGAAAAGTAGAAAAGCGAATACTAGCCGCGAGAGAAGGGTACTAAAATAGAGAATGAATCAACGTGTTACTAATATACGAGGGGATGCTGATTTCTCGGCCTCACGAAGAAGAAAATGGGCTACAGCCATGAAACTTACAGACCGTTCCACATATTCACCCCGAAGTTCAACACACTTGGCACAGCGTTTGTGGAGTTTCTTAAACCTTTCCAAAAAAAAAAAAAAAAAAATTCAGATGTCTGATCACTCAAATACTGCTCTGCTGCTGATATCACCTCCGAATCATTCGGGTTGGGAACAGGAAATAGTCCGATGGAGCAAAGTCTGGTGAGTAGGGTGGATGGTCTTAAAACCCAGATCCCTGAAAACATCCATTGTCTTGCCAGCCTTGTGAGCCGGCGCACTATCATGCAAAAAGAGAACACCTTTCCACAGGTTTTCGTCCCCTTTTTTCCTTCAACGCCTCCTTTAATCGGCACAGCAAGTTGAAATAGTATTCAGGATTTATTGTTTGGCCATTCAGGAGATAGTCAGTCGGTAAAATGCCTTCCGAATCGCAAAAAACCTTTGCCATGACATTTCCTGCAGACTTTTGAGTCTTGAATTTCTTTGGCCATGGAGAACCTGAGAGCCGTCACTGCAGGGACTGTTGTTACGTCTCTGAATCGTAGATATGTAACCACGTTTCATCAACAGTGACAAGCGCTGCAAAAAATTATCACAAGATCGCTCAAAATGCTGCAAAACAGATTTGGAAGTGTTCACTCGTTTTCGTTTTTCTTTGGCGTTCAAACATTTGGGCACTCACTTCGCTGACATCTTCTGCAAATCCAAGTGCTCATGAATTATGAACCCAACACGTTCTCCAGTATCTCAGCTATTGTTTTAGCCGAGATTTGCCGATCTGAGGAAATCAAGTCATGAACACGATCAACAATTTCGGTTGTTGTCACTGTTGAACTGGGACGGCGCCAGAAATTTTCCAGGGGGGAGGGCTCTAGGGTGGGCGCTCTAAAATCGGGAGGGGTGGGGATTATTATTCATTTCATCATCATCATCATTGTCAACCATTATCAATCCACTGCTGGACGAAGGTCTCCCCAAGTTTCCTCCACAACGGTCTGTCTTGTGCCAGTCTCCTCCATGTCACTCCCGCATACTTTCGAATTTCATCCAACCATCTTCCATGTGGTCTTCTTCTGGGTCTTTTCCTGTCCCTTGGAATCCAATCTAAACTTTCGGCTGTCCATCGATGGTCTGTTCTTCTGGCAGTATGTCCAGCCCATTGCCATTTCAGGGATTTAACTCTGATCATGATGTCTTCCACTCTTGTCATTTTTCGGATCCACGTGTTCCTCTTCTTATCTCTCCTGGTTACACCAAGCATGCACCTCTCCATGCTACTTTAAGTTGTCTGCAGCCTTTGTATGTCTCTTTTAGCTAAGGTCCACGTCTCTGCACCACACGTAAGCACTGGAAGGATGCATTGATCAAACACTTTTCTTTTAAGACATAATGGCATATTGCTCTTGAAAATTATGCTGTTTCTTCCAAAAGCTCTCCAGGCAAGTTTTGTACGCCGATTAATTTCTTCATCAATGTGACCCTCACTTGATATCTGCTGTCCAAGATAAACGTACGTATCTGTTATCTCCAGCTTTTCTCCATCAATCGATAAATCTTCATTTCTTGTAAAAGCATTGGACATCACTTTTGTCTTCTGAAAGTTCATTTTTAATCCCACTTCTTTACTCTTGTCAGCAAGTTCCTGGATCATACTCTGCAGCTCTGATGGGCTAGTTGCAAAAATGACTACGTCATCAGCAAAACGAAGGTGGGTTAGATAATCTCCATTAATCTTTATCCCCTTGTTTTCCCAGCTCAGTGACTGAAAAACACCCTCCAATGTGGCATTAAAGAGCTTCGGAGATATGGTGTCACCTTGTCTCACTCCCTTTCCAATTTTTATGTGTGTTGTATTTTCAAACAGCCTAATCTTTGCACTTGCATTTTCATAGATGTTATTAATAATATTAATGTATGCATCTTCAATACCGCAGGATTTCAGAGCCATTGTAACTGCTGATGGTTTCACCGAATCAAAGGCTTTTTCATAATCGATAAAAGCCATGCACAATGGAAGTTCATATTCCCTCGCTCTTTCAATTAGTTCTCTCAGCACATGGATTCATATATAGATATATAATTAAAGTCAAGAATTTTCAAAAACCGCCGTCGCTTACCCTGAACAAAGCTTTTTCTTGACTTCCGCAGCACTTCGAAGTGTGGCAACTGATGACTCTGCGTTTCTTTATTTCATTTTCTTATAAGAGGTCCACGACAACAAGTAAGTTTCGTGGGTCAAGCTGTTTTGGTGTTTTTTTTAAAGCCGAATCCTTTTCAAGAGCTTTTTTTTTTCAATTGTTGTAACCTCCCTGAGCGAAGGTGGCCTCATGTTGTTCGTCGTCCGATGAAAACATTTTACACGGAAAACAAAAGACGGAATCTCTCTTTATACTATATGCAAGCCTTGGAAACATGTTATACTAATATGTTTGGAAGCTTCTTTGTTCTTTACCGTATTTTTTTTGTGGGTGGCGCTTTGATTTGCGACTGTGTTTTACATCGTGCAAAGACGGTATTTTCTGATATATACACTGCCGGACAATTGCTAAGGACGGATGACAATAGCAACGATAGCAACCATAAAATGGAAGGCAGGAAAATGTGGAAATTAGCATAAGTGCGGGATACAGAAAGACGTGTTGTGCGTATGCAAATTTTGGATTGCCGAACTTGTTCGTGACGTCATAGCGCTGATAAGAGATATAAAGGATTTGACGCGTATTGACCGTTGTTGTTCAAACGCAAAGTTGAAAGGGAAAGAATTAATTGACGAACTTGCAAGTTTCAGTATGTCTTCCCGACATCACCTTGATGATTTTACGCTTGGCCGTATTATTGGTAAGATTGAAGAAGGGCGAAAAATAACAGATGTTGCCAGGGAGTTCGACGTCAGCCACAGTGTTGTTTCAAGGCTTTGGAAATCATTTCAAACAAATGGAGAGTGTAGCAAACGTCACGGGGGAGGTCGTGTTCGCAGTACGACACCTGCAGAAGATCGGTACATAGTGCTATCAACAAAAAGACACCGGCGCAGCACAGCTAGTGAGGTAGCAAATCAGTTTATGGCTGCTACTGGCAAGCGGATCTCCCGGAAAACTGTCGCCAGACGTTTGCATGAAGGAGGACTATACGGCCGCCGTCCTGTTGTGTGCATCCCATTGTCCAGACGTCACCGTACCGCCCGTTTGCAATGGTGCCATCAACATCGCAATTGGACTGATAACGACTGGTCTGCTGTCCTCTTCTCAGATGAGAGTAGATACAGTCTATCGTCTGATTGTCGACGACAACTGATCTGGCGTGATAGTGGTACTGCATATTGTCCAGCAAACATACAGGAAAGGGACCGATATCCGACATGTAGTGTCATGGTATGGGCTGGCATCATGATCAATGGCCGTACGTCCCTCTATGTGCTTCCAACTGGGACTATGACTGGCCAACGATACATTAATGATGTTTTGCTATCTCATGTTCGCATGTTCCGTGGTGCTGTCGGTGATAGATTCATTTTCATGGACGACAACGCAACATGTCATCGAACAGTCGCTGTCCAGGAGTGTCTTGAGAGCGAGGATATTCAACGCCTCGTATGGCCAGCACGTTCTCCAGATCTGAATCCCATTGAAAATGTGTGGGACGCTTTGGGGAGGAGGCTTGCTGGTCGCCAATGCCCTCCAATAAACAAGGACACCCTCCTCCGTGCACTGACAGAGGAATGAGATAAATTATCCCATCAGCTGCATGCTTGATAATGTTGTGCAAAGCATGACACGACGTGTGGAATCTTGCATCGCCCTCCATGGTGGCCATATCCCGTATTGACATCTTACGCCGGAACGCCTGCGGACGGTAATTGCATTTTTTTCACGTTTACGTATTCTGCACAAAATGGCCTGTTTGTCCCTTGAACACGTTCCAAAGCCTTCTGGATTTCAGAGCACAATAAATTGCCTTTCTGTAATGTCCTGGCATTCTGACATTATTTTATTTCACTTGGCATCCAACCACACTATTTTATGCGTTATATAGCCGTTTATTATCCGTCCTTAGCAATTGTCCAGCAGTGTAGTAATTTTTCTGATTAAGAGGTAAAGAGATACTTCTTTTTTTTTTTTTTTATTTGGAGGTTTAACGACCACCGTGATCATCTCAATGGGGTATAAAGAGTCGTCTATCCCTAATTTAGGGCCACTGGTTCCAGGGAAGGGAGAGAGCCGGTGCCGTAAGACTACTGTAAACACACCATCCATGCCTTATCTGTGATTGTTATGCCTATCTCGTACAAATTATGTTATTAGAAGCCTTCATCTCTCGTATCTTTTCAGTTTTTTTTTTCTTCTCAAAAGACGTTTTAAAAATAATTTTCGCACTTCCCGGAGAGTAATTACAAAGTTTAATGATTCCCTGAATGCAAGAAACGTATCCGCGCGTGCGATGAAAATACAGACCAAGGTCTCGGAGGTCTTTCACGAAAAGTTGAATAACTGTCCTCAATTTCTGCTGATATGTGTGAAAATTTTATCTCACGCAACCTTGCGAAAGCCGTGTAATCGATTCAGCCAGGTCTCAGCGTTTGAAAACGCATACGCACACACACACCCAAGGTACAAAGTGCGAGGGATTAAAAAAAAAAAAAAAAAAAAGAAAAGAAAACAGAAACAGCTCTCTCGGAAACAAGTTCACATTCGCTTTTGAGCAGCCTAATTACTTTCCTCTCAAGGTGCATTAACTCCATGATGCAACGTGAGCGTCTTGTTTGAAAACTCCCGGTCACGTGACTACGCAGGGCAGGTATTGTCTAACGCCGAAGTCCCACGCGCGCTCTGGCAATTCCCCTGTTTTGACTTGATCGGACATGTCTCTTAAATACCTGAGGGCAGGAGATCTTGTTCTTTCATCTGCTGTCGCACGATGGTAACCGCGACCGCTATTCATTCACACACCTGACTTCGTGACGGGCAGTTGGTTTTGCTTGCAAAGCGAAGAACTCGCATTTCGCGGATCTGGAAAGTTTTTATTCTCCGCTGTTCGATTTCGTTCATTCTAAAGGATAATCGTTACTGCTTCAAATGTGCTATGCCTCACTGGACGAATACGGATAAAAAACCTTCGGCGAAAGGGATCAAATGTTCAAGGTAAGACAGATTTTTTTTACACGCTTTCATTTCGGACAGGCGTTGAACAAATAAAAGTAGGAAAACGCTAGCCACAAATCATGTTGTTACTTGTTCATCATGTGTAAGCGGTGATGTAGACATGATTTCATTTCTTGAGGGAGTCCGCAATTTTGCCTATTTATATATGACTGCTTCTTGAAATTGTCGCATTAGAGTTTGTTTAGTTGTGTGTAGTTTCTGTCATATATACAGCAAAGCATCTGTTATTCATTTTTCTACGGGATGGCCTTAAAAACTAATGTAAAAAGCGTATAAACCAAATTTCAAAATGTTTAGTACCATAGAGGATGTACACAGATTTTTAGAACAATTTTCCAGCGATATCATTTATCTTTAAAATGAAATTTATTTGTTTCTTAAATGTTTTATTTGATAGTCCTTTCTCTCGACTATGAACCTACATCCAGATTTACAAGACAACAGGGCATTTTATTCCACTCCTCTTCCACTCTTTCCAGAGTCCAATCATTGTTTTAGATCATAGTCCAATCATTGTTTTAGATCATAGTCCAATCATTGTTTTAGATCATAGTCCAATCATTGTTTTAGATCATAGTCCAATCATTGTTTTAGATCATTGTTTTAGATCATAGTTCAATCATTGTTTTAGATTATAGTCCAATCATTGTTTTACATCATAGTCCAATCATTGTTTTAGATCATTGTTTTAGATCATAGTTCAATCATTGTTTTAGATCATAGTCCAATCATTGTTTTACATCATAGTCCAATCATTGTTTTAGATCATAGTCCAATCATTGTTTTAGATCATAGTCCAATCATTGTTTTAGATCATAGCCCAATCATTGTTTTTGATCATAGTCCAATCATTGTTTTAGACCATAGTCCAATCATTGTTTTATATCATTGCTTTAGATCATAGTCCATTCATTGTTTTAGATCATAGTCCAATAATTGTTTTAGATCATAGCCCAATCATTGTTTTAGATCATTGTTTTATATCATAGTCCAATCATTGTTTTAGATCATAGTCCAATCATTGTTTTAGATCATAGTCCAATCATTGTTTTAGATCATAGTCCAATCATTGTTTTAGATCATAGTCCAATCATTGTTTTAAAATGCTCTACCTGATAGCCCTTTCTCTGGACTATGAACCTACATCCAGATTTACAAGACAACAGGGCATTTCTTAAAAATGGTAGTGGTATTTTATTCCACTCCTCTTCCACTTCTTTCCAGAGTCCAGTCATTGTTTTAGATCATAGCCCAATCATTGTTGTAGATCATAGTCCAATCATTGTTTTAGAATGTTCTACCTGATAGCCCTTTCTCTGAACTATGAACCTACATTTAGATTTCCAAGATAACAGGGCATTTCTTAAAAATGGTAGTGGTATTTTATTCCACTTCTTTCCAGAGTCCAATCATTGTTTTAGGTCTAAGCACTCGTTTTAGCAGTAGGAAGGCACAATAGTCCATTGGTGACACATCAGGGGACTTTGAAGGAATATCAGCAAAAGGTATAGACTGTATACCTATCTCTTTTTTTACTTATCATGATGGGAGTCCTACTCTTTGGAAGCTCTGTGGATAAAGGAATGATATTTCCGCTTTAAATATAGGAGTATCAGTCGTATCATTCAAGCTGGATTTTTTTCTGTTAAATTAAGCCGCTCTAATGGAAAGGCTGAAATTTATTTTAAAAGAACCATCCAGAAGTGATATCTAAAAAGCACGGAGCTCGTGTCTTCGCAAAGCAGGCAGTTGAACGAGTGAAACAAGAGTGCTAATTTTTCCGTTATTTTCCCCACTTTCTTATTTTAAAATTAGGCACATTTTTTTTTAATGAAAAAAGTTTAGAAAAAAAAAGGTGTGCAGAACCATGAAGGGGCAGCTCCGCCAGGTTAAGTGTGTGTGTGCGAGCGTGCGTGTCCCTTCTTCCACAAAGCCTCTTTCAATTTTTTTTTTTTTTTTTTTTCTGATGCAGGACTTCGTCTAATTCCGCGGATAGTGTGGGGTGGCTCACGGCGAACCGCCTGTGACAAAAATAAGTCTCAATTGAAATAATTGTAGCGTTAAAAATACGTACCACACACTAATCGTGTTAGCATATTCGTAAACCGCACGGAGTCCAATTCGCGCACTGCGCAATACATTGTGCGCACGAAGCTCCCTTCACTCCTTTTGCGCTGGGGAGATGATGCAATATTTCTGGGGGTGCCGTAGCGTTTGACTGCAGTCTATCTCGGCAACCGTGAGCGCAATGCGACTGCATGGTATCGTTTTAAAACTCTCGACGAGATCTATTCAAATATACGAAGAACATTTCGCAGTGGTTTGAACTGAACATTTTAAAAAGTGTTTTCTTGTGAACCGGTGAACATGTTTGACAATATCGCGGTTTATCTGGACAGCTGTGTGTGCAAAACGACTGTGCGTGGTGTCCTTTTAAAGCTCTCGACGAGATCTATTCAAATATATAAAGAACTTATCTCATTGGTTTAAACTAAAATTAAAAAAAATTGATTTCATGTTAACGGGTTAACATTTTTGACAATGCTGCGGAATTTGCCGAATGAACGCAAGCAAAAGTGGAGAAAATCAGAACGAGAGGCAAGTGATGAGGAATGTAAGAAGCCCAAGAAGACAGAGCACCACGTTGGGTAATTCGTGTATCGATTTACTTTGTGTTCGCAATGTATCCAGCATTATTTGTAAACATTAAGCTACTTTTCATACCATAGACCTGTGTTGGTTATAACAAATTAAATAAACGCTTTGAAACCATACTCGACTAGCTCATTTCAATTCTCCCATCTACAAGTCTTAGTTCTGTTGCCGCGAAAATTCTTCTAATTTCGGGCACATTGCTTTTGGTAAAGAAATACCCTAATTCGGGATTTAATTACCCAATTAGTTGTGTTAATTAATCAACATAATTATTTTATTTCTTAATTGGAGTAATTCGCAATTAGGTGCAAGAAATATTATCCCGATCCAGGCCGCATAAGGATTTGCTGGTTTCTTTTCTTTCCTTTTCTTTTCTCCTCGCTTTCATTTCGCGTGGGAAGGAGATCGAAAAAGCAAACTCTATAGGCGAGGTGCAAAATTCCGCAAACAAAGTGAAAGGTATTTTTTTTTCCCATTTCCCGACATTTGCGAAGCAACAGCACTGCGGATTACATAATGCAACCCTAGCTAACAATCGGTCAGTGCTGACTGTACGGCGGAAGTCTAAGAAAGAATCTTAATCAGTCTAGGTAATAAATGTCCCCTAGGCTCTGTGTCGGAGTACATATTTCAGTCGGGCATACGTGCCTCCCAGCATGCTTAGAGATTTAAAATGGGTTTGCTCGGACGGTCCGATAATAGAACTCCAAAACGGGGTACCAGTTAGGGCCAAATAAATTTTTAAAGGGCTTAGCTCAGCAGATGGTCAGCTGGACCGGAGAACATCTGCTCGAAGTAGCCACTGGCCAGCCAGAAACCAATGAAGGGGAAGGTTACGCCTCCAGGGAGGACGAACACGCCCGGCAACACGACTGTAAGCGAAAGCGAAACTAAAAATAAAATGGAAAACTTGGAGAAAGCGGGGTTGCAGTGTTGATGTGTTTGCAGTTGAGTTGTTGTTGTCATCTGTAGGATGATCGCAGCTGACGTTGGCGGATGGCAATAAATGCCTAGCTGTATGTGGGTCAAGAAGTCGGACCCAAAGCAGTCAACAATGTTACCTACCCAAGGAAAATAGAGTAAGCATCGGCATTCGTCGAAAGCTCCAGGGCTGTATTTTATCCACAGAGGATACCAGCCAAAGACCACGGCCGCAAGAAGACACTCGCTTTCCTCAACCGCCGGATCGGTGTAGCACAGGAGAAGTTTTTTAGGGTAAGACATCATCCAAATATTTCAATCCCTTGCATGCTGAGTATTCATTGAAATTTTAGAAATGAAATGTTATTGCTCACCTCGTACTAGTTAGATTGATAGGGACGTTCTATTTCTATAATTCTCTGGCTTAAAGCATAACTTCTTTTTGTAGAGATGTCTTAATATAACATACATGAGATTCTTCCGCGAATTCGCGGAATTCCGCTTTTTTTTTTCATCATTTAGGGCATTCTCGAGATCGATACAAAACTGAAGAAAATTTTTTAAAGATTAGTTGGGGGGGGGGGTCTTTTTTTTTTTTTTTTTTTTGTGTGTGTGTGGAGATGGTATTTCGTTTCTTTTTTCAAAACTTATGAAAACGGAAGTTAAATAAGTTTATATTTCCCGTAATCTTGATTTCTTTCTCTCGCGAGGTTTCTTCTGCGCAGTACTATTGTTAAATGTAATTTTATTCCATAAATATTTGCATTTCAGCTTGAAAATGGAAGAAAAATTCCGAAAACAAGTTGGCGCGAAAATTTCTCTGTGATCTTCAGGCACGAGATTCTTCAGTGGATTCGAATAATTCCGCATTTTCCATGGTCATTTCGATGGTCCTCGAGATCGATGCAGAACTGAACAGAAATTTGGGAGAGATTTGTGGTGGGGTCGTTTTCCGTCGGTGGGTGAAATTCCGACTTTCAAACTTTCGGAAACGGAAGTTAGACGGAGTGAAGGTTTCTCCCGTAATCTTAATCCTTTTTTCATGTCGATGTTTCTTCTACCGAGTAGTGTTGTTAAATATAATTTTATTCCATAAATACTTGTTTTGCTGCTTCAAAATGGAGGAAAACTTTCCTAAAATGGAAGTTGGATATAGAGCAAATATTTCGCTGGTAATCGTAATTTTTTTTTCTCCGCAATGTTACATTTATCTTGTGTTGCTGTTAAATGGGAAAAAAAGAAAATTATATATTTTGATTATAGTGATGTGATGTAGCTTAATATTTACATAATAAATTTCAGTGCACAATTTGATCTTGCTCACGCCGCGTTATATTCACGCTATTTTACACTTCGTTCTTATTTTTCACACGTGGGGTTAAAAAAGTTCAGCTTTTTTTCCTTCGGCAGTCTCATGTATGATATAACTTAATCTAGTCCCATCATTAAATTGCACATCAATTAAGGAATATACACCAAATAAATTTTATATTTGTTTCTTTAAACAACGTGCTTTTCTTCTAGCTACTCTGCAAATGAGTACGAGTGTCGGTGTTCGGGTTTAATTTTAAGTAATAGTTTTCTTTCTTCAAAGATACCCCAATTCAAGCATGATACTGTAATGTTAGCTTTTAAATTTAATTTCTTTGCGGCATATGAGTTCTTGCGACAACCTCGTACGAGCTCGTGTGAAACACGACGCTTTCAAGACCCAACGATGAGACTGGGTCGCCTGCTCTAGGAAACCCAATGTCATTGTTGCCATTTAGTCGATCAAAAATCATTAACAAAATTTATGCCCTCAAGTTCCCAAACGGGGCTTGGCCTGATAATAATCCTACGTTCCAAACTGACGACTGAGACTACCTGTATTTTTTAAGGCACCCCTAGCCGCCCCGGTGGCGCAGTGGTCTAAGGCGC
Source organism: Macrothele yani (assembly GCA_039090855.1). Classification (NCBI taxonomy): domain Eukaryota; kingdom Metazoa; phylum Arthropoda; class Arachnida; order Araneae; family Macrothelidae; genus Macrothele; species Macrothele yani. The sequence goes on along the minus strand of CM077000.1, from coordinate 15,339,270 downwards.
TGGCCTTTGATCATTCGTCCGTAAGGGGTCCGGGTTCGAATCCCGGTGAGGCATGGATGTTGTGTTTGTCTTACGGCACTGGCTCTCTCCCTTCCCTGGAACCAGTGACCCTAAATTAGGGACGGGCGACTGCTTATAGCCCATTGAGTTGCTCACGGTGGTCGTTAAACCTCCAATCAAAAAAAAAAAAAAAAAAAAAAAAAAAAGGCACCCTCCCCCCTACCTCTACCGAGGTAAGCTTTTGTTGGATCCTTCCGTCCTCATATCATGGACCATGGTTTTGGGTGCTATAAGTTACAACAACTGCACGCCGTCCGTACTCACGGTAGGCAAAAATGACAGCACGGCGATATGTCAATGAATACTGCAGCCCGATTTTCTTGCTGTATGCCCTTGGTATCCCTAACACTATTGGCGTGGTTATTGTTAAGTATTGAAGTGGACGCCAACTTATGAGAAGTATCGCTGTTTGCAGGTTCTTATGTCGTTGGATCAGGATATCAAGTCAATAAATATTTAAACAAATAGAATTTAACGACAGAGGTAATTTCGCTTGCACGAATCTTTATTCTTCAGATTTGGGGGGGAGGATATTGGTTAGTCAAAATAAATAGTATACACTTCCAGCGGGAGATGGATATTTCGGGTGGCTTTCTCTATGTAATTCCCGCCAAATCTGTTCTCATTCATGCTTATCCGAAGAGGTCCCACCCTTCCTGGTCAAAATCATTTCTAGCTCCCTGAAATCTCGAAGAAAACTCCCTATTTATGACCACTCTGTGTTTCTTCCTTTTACTCCTCGCCGCTCGAAGGAAGATGCTCCCCATGTAAGAAGCTGATTGCCCTTAATTGCTTACCGACGAATTGTCACTGGCGGGCTTTCTCGTATACTCGGGGAAAGGCTAACCTGACTATGGAGTTAAAGTTACGGAGTGTTTACTTCCACTGCATAATATACTGTAGTTCCAGTTGAAATCCCCGTGCTCGAGTTTGAACTCAGACCTAAAAGGAACATGGATATATAGATGTTTTAAATGTTGTACGTATAGTTGGATTTTTTTAATTGGCTGCTGATGATAATAGAATCGCCTATTTTTGTGGATGCAAACATTTTGAGCGCGACGTTTCGAAGTAGGCGATTCCTGATCTTCAGAGACAAGAGGCAAGAACTTCCCTAATCACTTGTTCCCTGCGGGGCTGAGATTTTAAGACCCATTACCACTGCAGTCCCACCCTTTGTTGTTGGCTTTTTTTTTCTTTGTTTTTATGTAGAGGATTTTAGGAAGGCAGTGTCTGACCCCAAGTCTTAAACAACCCTTAGAAATAGGAAGTTAGGAGATCTGGGCTAGATTGCCCGATAGGAAACTGACACGGAAACGAAGTAGGGAAGGGAGTGTGTACTTCCACTGCATAGTATACTGTAGTTCCAGTTGAAAAGCCTGTGCTCGAGTTTGAACTGAGACCTAAAAAGAACATGGATATATAGATGTTTTAAATGTTGTACGTATAGTTGGATTTTTTTTTAATTGGCTCCTGATAATAATAGAATCGCCTATTCTTGTGGGTGCAAACATTTTGGGACGTGTCGAAGTAGGCGATTCCCGATCTTCAGAGATAACAGGCAAGAACTTCCCTAATCACTTGTTCCCTGCAGGGATAAGATTTCAAGACCCATTACCACTGCAGTCCCACCCTTTGGTTCATTCCTCACCCACTGCATGGTCTCCCCCATTGTCTCACATCGCTTGCTGGGGAGAGTGATCATACTGTTCCCTTAGGAAGGATTACTTTAGAAACAAAGAAGCCCTCTTCTCTATTTCAGATCAAGCAATGTTTACTGCCATGGTTTCCACAAGAATTCCGCACTAGGGTTAGATTACTACGGAACCCTTCGCCTGCTCCCCTCTTGCTGCAAATCACATGTGTTTAGACCCGAGAAGTGTATGCTACACTCTATAACGAAGCAAGTTTCTCCGTCATTTTGGTCCACGCCGGGGATCGAACCCGAGTCTTCTTATTCCGGAACAAGTCGCTCTACCAACTGAGCTACGCAGACGTTCGTTCTCGCTGCTATCTGCTTTTATGTCGTGTGCGTCATGCGGGGCAGGCACGTTACAACCCCCAAAATCAGGCGATTCCATTATCGTCAAGTGCCAAGAAAAAGAAATGTGACTGTACGTACATTATAAAAATAAAGATCGATCCCATTTTCGGTCGCGTTTCTAAAAAATACAAATATTCGCATTTTGGTGACGTCATTGTCACTTGTGTTTTACATCAGAGGGGCTATACAGTATACTGTATAGTTATACACTATACAGTATACTATATAGTATACTGTATACAAAGAGATTATTTACTGCGAGAGGGAGGGGAGAATCGTGTTAGCCTGAGGGTAAGTTGGGAGATGTTTGGTGATTAAGCTTGCTCCTTTCATCGTGGTTATTCAGAAATCGTCTCTCTGGTGGTCAGCAAGGTCGGGAAGGTGTGGGGGTTGAGGGGTGGCATCGTGATGGAACGCGGGAAGTTCCCTTTTTTCTTGCCTTAAGTCACCCTTAGGGAGAAGGGTTGGCGCCACATAGCACCTTATTAGTGCGCGGAGAGATACTGATACACGAGCGATATCTTGTCGGTGAATTGGTTTCACAGCATTAACAGTGTAATCAGGTTAGCTTTACCCCGAGTATAAAAATGTCTCCTCCAACGACGGGGCGATAAAGGAGGACTGTGGTCCTTTTTTCGGGGTGGTCCCCTTCTACGAAGGAATGCCTTTCCCCGAGGGATCTGTTAAGCGTCTTTTTAAATGAAGGCGAACTTCTAGCTGCTGTTCCCACACGGAATAACCAAAGTCACTATTTAATTATATTTTAAATATTTCCATATAACAACGCGCAATTTGAACAAGATAATACCCGGCCGCACACTGCCTGAAATCAGGGACGGGCGACTGCTTAATATAGCTCTTAGAGTTCCCCATGCACTGTAAAAAATCAGTGGTGTGAATGCGTGGAAAATTCCTGAAAATAAAGTGCTGCAAATTGGTCGGCATTTTAACGAAATTTCCGTTTTTAAAACAGGCCGTTTGTTTTTAACTTCCGTATTTCCATGCATTTTCCGTAGTCGGAAATTCAGTTTATTTAAGAAAAGTCCGTTCAAAGTTTTTCCGCATTCAGACGGAAATTTCGAAAAATCGGAGATGCTGAAATTATCAGCCCTTACGCCAGAACACCCTCTCGCGTAGGTTTCTGGGTTCGAACAGAGGTTGATTGTGTATGTCTACACAAGCTGCGCGTCTTAACAATACGACGGTGCCTCAAAATGATTAAGAATTTTTTTTAATCTGGACCTCAGTTCGACCCTCCCTTCCTCCCAACCGACGCAAAAGGATTCTCTCGCATAAGGGCTGAAAAATTCAGTGTTGGATTTTGAGAAATTTCTGTCTAAATACCGTAAAACTTGAAATGGACTTTTCTGAAATAAACGGAATTACTAGCTACGCAAAATTTGTAAAAATAAGTTGAAAAAAAAAAACCGGACACTTTTGAAAACAAATTTTGTTAGAAGACAGATACTTGCCGGCAACTTTACTGCATGTTATTTTCAGAAATTTTCCATGAATTCACAACACTTGTTTTCGTTGGAACGATTCGTTCACAACGAATCACTCTCCATCGTGAATGGTTTGCTCTCTTCATTGCGAATGATCGTTCAATCCGTCATTACTGCAACACATACACACTGAGATCTCAGCACGCTTAACCTCCAATACCCACTGGCTTTTTCTGCATAATCGCCTCCCTGTTCCGTATTTTATCTTTCGCATGTCTCTTCTCTCCTCTCCTCTCTGCTCCTTCTGCGCACAGGAGGCAGACGTTTCTCACGTCTACCTTTACTGTCCCATTCTGATGCCTCTCCTCCACCAGGCTTTCCGGATTGCCAATCGCTCTTGTTCTCAAGATCTTCCGTTCACTGCCTACAGACATCTTCTTCTGCGGGCTCATCCACCTACGCCTCTTCCGTCAGTATGTGCCTATCCTTTCGTGCTGGTTAAACACGTTATTTACGTATACCTTCAACAACTCCGCAGCGTTTCCTCGCCGGTGTCTTTGCACCAGGCCAGCGCAGCACTTTTGTGCCATTTTCAAGATCGATTGCTTTCTCGACTCCGCCTGGAGTACCAGTCGGCTTCTTCCAGTTGTCGAGAAGCCACCTTCTATGCTACCTGGGAGCCGGCCGCTCCATGGTTTGCGGTTGATTCTGGACTGCTACACCTATCAGTAACCTAGGACATTCTACACTTCCTTTGCTGAGTTCCGTGGCACCCTGGTGCCCCTCCTCCACTCTACGACTCGTCTCCATGTATATCATGTGATCGAGCTACAGCCTGTGCTGTAATACCCAAGTTTTTGTTTTCTCGTTTTCAGTGTGCATTTCATTGTGATCTTGTCATTTGAATTGTTGTTCTTCGTGTCATACTATGCTTTACCATATTTACATTGTTATTAGTGTGCCCTCTGATTCCGTGACCTCCCGTCACTTTTATGTACTTGGGGCTGTACCCTGGTCATCTTAAGTGCTTTCTGTCTATGCACCTAGTGTATTACACCGTGTTCCTGTAGTGTGTTTTACTTTGAGATGTCATGTGGTGTACGTCTCTATCTCTCATTTGTTATATTTGCCGCACTCACACACCTTCTTAGTGTTTTGCCATTTCCTTGCACCTATTTGATTTTTGTACAGTTCTATACTTCCACATTGTGTATATACTATTTTCGTGCTTTCACATTGTGTTAATGCTTTGATCGTGCACGTACAAATTTATGATAAATTCTGTCATCTGTCAGAACCCATGGCTTGTCCTATGCTTTCACTTTATGCATATACTCATAACATCCCTGAGTGCCCTCATGGTTTATCGTGTGCTTTTTACTGTACTTGTAACATTTCTTGCGCTGCTTCGTGTCTTCACATTGTGTACTTTATTTGGTCATCCCTGTGTATAATATGGTTCATCATGTCTTGTTAATGTACCAGTTACATCTATTGCGTCGTACAGTGCTTTCATTTTGCGTTAATTCCTCTTGTCATCCCAGTGTGCATTCCTAGTTTTGCTCTGTGATCTTACTGTTCCTTCTGCATTTTTTTTCGTGCAATCCACGCTACCGTTGAATTGTGAATGCTAATGTCATCTCAGTATATTTTCACGCTTACTCGTGTACATTAATTACCTTCACCCCGCCTGTATTATGTTGCTTTGGTGCCCTCGTTAAATAACTTGCACAATTGTGCACGCTGTGTTTTTATCTCATGTTTGTAATGTTTTACCTTCACGGCGGTGTTTGTGCTGTTCTTTTTCTAATTGTGTACTATTGTTTCGCCTGTGTTATCCTGTAAATCATGCCCAGCCAATGTCATGTGACACGATGTATTTCTCTCTGTCACTTCTCCTGCAATTTTAATGCAGTAAGCTTTGCTTGCAGCATTTGTTATTCATCCCCATTGTCATTGCAGTGTATATACCATCATGTTTTAACAGTTTGTAGTATTTCCCAGTGAGACGCCCAACACTGTACGTCTCCCTCTTATGTTTTCTTATGATGAATAATAATAAAGCGATTTTGAAACCTTCTGCCCCGCCCCTCACCCCTCATGAGTTCGGAAACGAATTCCCAATAAGAAAAGTGATGTCGAGAATTAATAATTGTCAACCGTTATGTCAGTGAGTAATCGGAAGTCCGCTAGGAAATATGGCGAAACTTGCGAATAGGAATGAAATTTGAGTGCATTTATTTGAATGGTATGAACGAATTATTCGCGACAAGCGGTCGTTCATGGGTCAACGGTGAATGGGTGTTCTAAGTTCTTGCCCTCTCGGGATATCTGCCAAAATGCGCTGTGAATCATAATTCAGTCCGCCATTACTGCGATACTCAGTGAAGTTGCAGGACGTTTCCCTTTATTCCGCATTCATGTGTTCGAAAGAAAAGTGAGAACAGTAATGTCGGGAATTAATGTGTCAACCATTATGTGAGTGAGCAATCAAGAGTCAGCTAGGAAATAATAGTAAAATTAAAAATGAAAATGAAACGTGAATGTCATTCATTTGAATGGTGAAGAGCTCGTGCTGTTTTGCGCAATTTGCCTAAACCATCTGAGGCGTGAAAGCCTTTTTGTTCGTAAACACGATATCCCTGCGGCGAATGATTTATCCAGTGTGCGCAGTGATAATCTGGAAATTGGATGGTCATTCGTTTGAAGGACCATTCGTGAATAGCTCTTTTGCGTGAACGATGAACGAACTCCCCCAAGAAGGAGTGATTCATGCCATCACTAGCAAACACGAGATCCCTGCAACGAATGATTTACTCAGTGAGCGTAATGAAAATTGAACGGTGAGTCGTTTGAAGGACCATTCGTGAATGACTCTTTTGCGTGAATGATGGACGAACTGCCAAGAAGGAATTATTTATGCCATCACTAGTAAACACGAGATCCCTGCAACGAATGATTTACTCCGTGAGCGTAGTGACAACCTCGAAATTGAATGGCGATTCGTTTGAATGATCATTCGTGAATGACTCTTTTGCGTGAATGATGAACGAACTCCAAAGAAGGAATTATTTATGCTATCACTAGTAAACACGAGATCCCTGCAACGAATGATTTACTCAGTGAGCGTAGTGACAACCTGGAAATTGAATGGCGATTCGTTTGAATGATCATTCGTGAATGACTCTTTTGCGTGAATGATGGACGAACTCCCAAGAAGAAATGATTTATGCCAAACACGAGATCCCTGCAACGAATTATTTACTCAGTGAGCGTATAGTGACAACCTGGAAATTGAATGACCTTTCGTGAATGACTTTTGCGTGAATGATGAACTCTGTAGCGTAAAAACCATTTGCCGATGACGGATATCGAGCATACATCCGTCTGCTCCGAAAACGAATGCTTTCCCAATTAAGCTACACCGATGAAATCTGTAGCTGGAACTTTGCCGTTTTGACATGTGCGCCACTTCTGAAGTAGGTATGTCCCATACACTATGTGGACAAAAATGATTGGACACCCCAACGCAGGCGCAATGGTGCGCCCCCGCAGCAGACACGTGGTCGATGAGGTATAAAAACGCAACGGGAGTAGGCTCGGATCAATATCTGATAAAATGCCTAACAGGAGAGTGAGCTCTCCGAGTTTGAAAAGGGCGTTATAATAGGTTGCTCAGTTGGAGGTGTGAGCATAAGAGGCATTGCTGATGTCAGACAGGTCGCTAAATGGGCTGTGGTCTTTCTCATCAACAAGTGGAAGAAGACTGTACATTTCAGGAATTCACCTCGCCCTGGAAGATCTGCGAAACTGTAAACTGCAGAGGAAGATCCGGAAAGCCAGATCCTGGCCAACGCACGCCATAGCACATCCAGATGGCCACAGATGTTATGGTCTCCACAAAGGCACTTCGAAGAGAGGCCCATGTACTAGGGTGTCATGGCTGAACAGCCGCCCATAAACCTCTCATCACAAAGACCAATACATCCGCGCGCATGGTGTCAACAGCACAAAAATTGGACTTTGGAGCAATGGCGACCAGGGTTGGCAAGGTAATTTACTCGTTACGTATTTTACGTAAATTACGCGTAATATGCAGGTAATTTACTTGGCGTAGAAAACCAGTTTTTTACGCAGACGTAAAAAACTAATTTTCTTTCATGTGTGTGTATAAGTAATATAATATAAAAACCACTTTAATTATATTACATTTTAAACTTAAAACTTCTTGTATATTTCACTACGAAATCATTAAGATTGTTCATACAGCTCAGCCACCTATTAACAGATTTCTTTTTAGAAATTATAATTTATCAGTTCTTTCTTGTATATTAAAAATGGAGAACATAATCCACCTCTTGCACTAGCATCGATAAAAATCACGATGTATATTGAATAGAATTCAAGATTTTATTAACAGCTTCAAATTCGTCGAGTGTATTTTCATATTTATCTAATTCTATAGAATAAACAATTTGATGTTCAGTTTGTTCACCAAAGATAATATTTTGACATGAATGTCAATGGCATGTCTATAATGCAAAATATTGAACATTTCATTTAATAATATTTGTGTTTGACATGTTATCCAGGTGTACACTTCAAAATCATAATTTTACCTTTTAAAAACTCTAAACGTTTTTCATATTGATTGTGCTATACTTATTATACTCTTAAAGGAAAAAACTGTAGATTTGACAGAACATTAAACTACTTGTTTTAAATGCAACTCTTTAAATGTTTATAATTGTCACTCTGAGTTCTCACACACCCTTAATCACACTAATAGTCCTCACTGTTATGATCTCGTAACTTAAGAGTACAATATATTTGAACCAATTTCTTCGAACGTCCGCAGCTGAGCCGGTTTCTTGTAGTATTATGGACAAAAGACCAATTAGAGAAAAGTCTTTCAAGTTGGTCTGAAGATGCTGGGATGTTGATTAACTTCAAATCAACTGCTGACAACTTCTTATGGTGCCGACTGGCGAAGTAGCAGAATGTCCGTGGTGATTTAACACCCTTCTTCATAAGCGTTCCAAACTTTCCAGATTTTTCTCGATACTGATAGCAAGTTAATTAACAGCACGAAGATTACATAGCGAGTTAACTAACAGCACAGAGCCATGTTTTTTTTAATTTTATTACCTATTTTACGCGTTTTTACGTATTTTACGCGTAATTTACGTGTCACGTAGAAAACCTTTTTTACACGTAATTAATTGCACAACCCTGATGGCGACAGGTCTTATGGAACGGTGAGTCCCGCTTCACATTATTCCGTTCAGATGGAGGTGTCTTAAGTTTGGCGGTTACTCCGAGAACGTCTGTTTTCGGAGTGTATAGTGAAGCACGGATGCGGTGGAGTTATGGTATGGGGCTGTTTCAGCTGGTACGGTATGGGTCCACTGGTTGTTACTCACGGCAACACGAACTCTGTGCTGTATAGAGTTATCCTGGATAACTCAATGCTCCCGATGTTGTAGCAATTTTACCGACACGACTGTTTCCTTCGGGACGACAATGCCGCTTTGTAACGTACCAGGAGATGTGACGTACCTGCCAGAAGGACGCACACGACATAAAGGCAGATAGGAATCAGAATAAAACGCCCGCGTAGCTCAATTGGTAGAGCAACTTATTCCGGAATGAGGGGACCCGGGTTCGAATCCTGGCGTGGATAGAAATGACGGAGAAAGTTACTTCGTTATAGCTTGTCATGTTTCCAAAGCTACAATGGAGTAGTATGAGAAAAATGAGGTTTCACTGGTGGAATAGTCTGCTTAGAGCACGGAGTTCAGTCCCAATAAACACCTATGGGATGAACTTGAACGGCGGGGGATGTCTAGACCAACACGACCTTCTTCACTGACAGAATTGGTCGATCTATTCAAGGCGGAATGCAGGAACATCCCGCTCTCCGTACTCCATAGACTTGTGGACAGTTTACCTATGACGGGTGGCTACTGTAATCTCTGAAAACGTAGAACCTACCAGCTACTGATGTAAATACAGTACTGTTTTTCTATTTACTTACAGTGTTCAATCACTTCTCTCCACGTAGTGTACAGCGATGAGCCATTACATTATGACCACCTACCTAATAAGCCGTAAGACCCCCTTTACCCAACAAAACAGCGGTCACTTTGCAAGGCATCGATTCGATGAGGTGGCGATAGGTATCCTGGGGTAACTGGTACCATAATGTCAACAGCAGGTCCTCTAGTTCCCGTACATTTCGAGGTGGTGGAGATTTAGCGCGAACCCGTTTTTCCAAGTCGAACCACAAATGCTCGATTGGGTTCTTGTCAGGTGAATTTGAAGGCCAGTGCATTAACAGAAAGTCACCAGCATGTTCCTCGAAACACTCCTTGACGATTCTGGAAGTGTGGCATGGCGCATTATCCTGTTGGTAATGACCATCACCAGCAGGGACACACAGTTGCCATGAATGGGTGAACTTGGTCCGCAACGATGTTCAGATACTTCGGCATTGGGCTGTTGGAATAATGGAGCCTAAAGTGTCCCAAGAAAACACCTCCCACTGCATAACACCGCCACCGCCGGCCTGTTTCCGCTCAACACTGAATCCAGGTGCCATAGCCTTTTTTTGGTAAACGGCGTATCCACGCTCGGTCGTCTACGTGATGCACCAGGAATCTTGATTCGTCAGACAAGGCCATTTTCTCCGAATGATCCACGGTCCAATCTCGATTATCTTAGGCCCATTTTTGTTGGCGATGACGTGCATGGGGATCCGGTTAGGTCATCGGCTACGCAGGCCCATGTGCAGAAGGCTGCGATGAACTGTGTCCTGTGACACATTGTCCTGATCACCACTGCTGTAGCTGCGGTGATTTGTCGTACTGTCGCTGTGAACAATGCACGACAGTCTCCGCTCCCCCTTGGTATCAGTGAGCTGCGGAAGACATACGGCTGAAAGATGGTTCGTCGCTTGGCCATCTGTGCACCACTTTTGATACGTACTCACTACAGCGGCACGTGAACAACCCACAAGCCGCGCCGTTTTCGAGATCGTAGTTCCGAGACGTCGCGCCATCACAATTTGTCCCTTATCAAACTCCAATAAATCGGCAGCTTTTCTCATTCTGACTTCGAACACTCTACTAACCGAAAGCCGGTCCTCGGGTTGTATATATATACTGCTCTGTGAACTTCACCTGCGCCACCGTTCGGTTTCTAGGCACGCTCATTTCTCTAGGCTGGAGGTGGTTATAATGTAAATGGCTCATCGCTGTATATCACCCTCTTGAGAAAGGGCAGGAACGGAATCGTAGAACCACGCTTGGAAGAGAGCTCTCTGTAGAAGAAGGAATTCTAATTCCAGACGATGTGTGGAACGAACATCACACATTTTTCGAAGAACCCAACGGCCAGGAAACCTATTTTTTACTTTCGGGTTCCGAAAGTAAAAATAAAATCATATTTGCCGGTGGCGCAAATCGAAGTCGCATCCCTCTGCTGCGAGGCCGAATGCTTTCCCAATTAAGCTACGCCGACGAAGTTTGTCGCTGCAACTTTGCAGTCTTGACGTGCTGTTTACGTCTGTATTACGTCCCAACTCACAAGACGGAATGATATGTGCCATTACTAGTCCAGAATGTCAAATGGGTGGAAGTAAAGGGTCATTGAGCTATGCGTACATTACGGTATTGAAATTAAATGACACGTGCTGCACTCAAATGAAGCTTTTTCTCCATTGTTTTCTCGCATCATTTGGTTTAAATCTGATATCTAATGATTCCGTGTCATTCATTTATTAATTGGCAGCTCGTTAACTGCTGCATCCGTTGCGGAATTGCATCGTGCAGATTAACCAACTAATTTTCCATGCTCCGTAGATTGCATATGAATGCATGCCGCGAAATTAATCAGGAGAGACCGACAGGGTTATATATCAACTTCCGGATCATCGCTTGGCTAAAACACATTTTGTTCCGCCGTGATATACTGCTGTATAAAGAGTTCGTGGGTGTGTGTATGTCGCCATTTTAACAAAACTCACTGTTTTGCTTCGTTCATCGCTAATAATGAGGCCGGCAGATGCGACTGCAGCAGTGTGTCTGCTGTCGTCAAGCTGTTTTCCTTTTCATTCTCTGTCTGGACTGTTTTCCTGCTTTTATTTTGTTCGTAGAGGTCGAGAAAGGAAGCGCAGGACTTGAAAGCAAAATGTTGGGTCGCTTTTTATGTTGCCAACGTAGGAATACTAAACACAGAAACCATAAATAAATTATTCCGTCCTGTGAACAACTGGAATAATCGGATTCTGGGATTTCGGAATGTCCTTATTAAGCACGCGCGGAAAATGTAAAATAATTTATTCTTTTATTGCTCAAAGCTCGTCCTAAACTGTTAAAAATGGCTTAAAAACAATTCAAATGGATTCCCTGATTGTAAAGTAATACATATGTTGCAATGAAAGTAAGGGAAAATAAAAATTTAGAAGAGCTTTCTGTTTTTGTTTTTGTTTTGTTTTTTCCCTTAAAGTGCAGGAACAATGGAGAAAAGGCGGTTATTGTTTAAAACGTGTGAGAAAAGCTGATTTGCCCGGTATCGAATGAAAGAAATGTCGCATCAGTGGGAAACTCAGGTGTAAAAAAAAGGTTTCCCTTTTTTCTTTTCATTGACGAACAACGAACTGTTAGTAACAAAGGCAAATAAGAGTATGTTTTTACAGCAAAAGCCACAAGATATTTTTATCGAATCCTTAATTATTGTTGCGCATTTACAAAACACAATGGGGTCAAGTCCAAGTCGAAATCACCTTTTGTTTGTAATTTGGTATTCACGAACGACGAACTGTTAGTTAGTAATAAAGGCAAATAAATAAAAGTATGTTTTTACAGCAAAAGTCAGAAGATGTTTTTATCGAATCCTTAATTATTGTTGCGCGTTTACAATACACAATGGGGCTTAGTCAAAATCACCTTTTGTTTATAATTTAGTAAATATGGTAATTATGGCTTATCGGGTACCAAATTAGACATTGATGATGGTAATAAAAATAGGCCTCAATCAGGCAGTGTTAAACAAGTTAGTAAAATCATGCTTTCCAACATACCAGAAATCATTACTCAAGTTATGAGGATAATGGCAGTGGAATAAATCTCGCTCCTGTACCCTGACCTTTGACCTCATTTCGATGATATTAAAAAGAACCGGTTCAGTATACCTCCGGAACAACATACTAACGTTTTGTCTCAAGGGAAGCATTTTTACCTAAGTTGTGATGCATAAGGGCAATGGAATGGATCCCGCTCCTATGACCTGACCTTAGACCCCATTTCGTCCATTTTCAATAGGGTTCGTCACCAGTTGTTCCCTACCACATACTAACATTTCACCGAAATCGAACCATTTTTACGCGAGTTATCGTGCGGACGGACAGACGGACAAAGCTGGAGCATATACGCTTCTTCAACCTACGACTGGAAATCGTAAACAAGTTAGTAAAATCATGCAATGCATTGATTATGATACGCCTTCCAACGTTCCAGAAATCATTACTCAAGTTATGATATTTAATGGGCCGCCCCGGTGGCGCAGTGGTGGTGAAGCTGTTTTTTCTCGCTCCCGTCTTTGGATCGAGCTTGTGTGTTATTTGCCGTTTCTACGTTCGTTATTTTTGTTATTTTGTGTATCTGAATGGTTAGTGCACCAGTTTCTCCTGGCGAGTTGCCTTGTAAGTACTTCTTTTACGTTTTGTGACTGTTTTATTTTTTGTCTCGACGACACGCTGTCGTTGACCAACGCCTGTGTTGGACTTTTGCGTTTCAGCTCATCAAGTGTTTCTTTTTGCAACCTTGCCGAGTTGGTAATCGTTGCGTGTGTTGTGTCCTGCTTTCGTTTTGCGATAAGCGTCTTTGCTTTCACTTAAATTCATCCCTCCGCGTTGGGTTTGTTTACCTTTCGTGCGATTCCTAAAGCTTGCAGATGTTCGCCGATGATGATGATGATGCCGCTACCCTAGCGGGTTCTTGCTCGCCGTCCGCTCGTCCTGCCAAGTTCCACCGATTGTCTTCCCCGTCTCGCTCTGCTGTTGGTGACGTCATTGACGGTACTACGCCTGCACCTTTGACTTCAATGGAGAGCTCTCAGAGCGCCGCTGATTTTCCTTCTCTGTCTCCGACTCTTCATGCTACTGTTTCAAGATCTTCCTCGGCTTCTCAGCGCGGCGCTAAACTGGATTACGCTGCTGTGGCTTCGGGCTTCTCTTCGACTTCGACTGCATCACGTGTTCCCCTTGCTATTAGTTCTGGTGTCTCGTGTGTCAGAGTGCAAGATGTTCTTTGCATCACAGTTCCAGACTCTTCCGCAGAAGGTAAGGATTTACTTTCTCGCCAGCAACTTGGCCTCGTTTTCGAGGCCCTGCCTGACACTCCTTTAAAGCTGTATTCGACAGCCCTGCATCGCATTCTCCCTACCGGTGCTGTGACACATATGGCTCGTAAGCCACGTTCTGTGGTGGTTTACTTTTCGACCATGACTCATGTTGATCTAGTGCAAACGACCGGGATTGTCGTTCGCCGCCGAACTTTGTTTGGTGTCCCGGTTTCTCAGCCTTCGGTGCTCCTGATGCTTTTCCCGGTTGCACCAGAGCTTTCTGACGTCTTGCTACGCCATGCGCTATCTCAGTGCGGGAGGGTGATCGGTCCGATCCGATCACTTTCCGCGGCTCCGAACGATCCAGAGGATAAATCTATCCTCGGTCTCCGTCGCCAAGTGCGGATGGTTTTTGCTAATGATCATGATGCTGCTTCCTGTCCTTCGGTGCTTGAATATGTAATTGGTAGTCAACGTTTTCGTGTGGAAGTGTTCCAAGATCTCCGTTGCTTCCAATGTAAGGGTACTGGGCACGTCCGTTCCCAGTGCCCTCATCTCGTCCCTCTACGCAAACCTGCTTCTGCGTCGGCTGATGTTCCTGAATCGTCTTCTGTGACCTAATGTGCTCCACCATCTTCGGAACCCTCCCTTATTACCGCTTTGCCTGTTTCGTCGGAACCTCCTGCCTCTTCCCTTCCTTCCTTGGAAGTGTCTTCTGCTTCATCTCCTACTGCAGTTCGCCCGGTATCAAGTGTTGCTGACCCCCTTTCTTCTAGCACCGGATCTTACTCGACGATTATCTCGGCTTCCCCGCCTCCCTCGTCTCTTCTTACAGCGCCAGTTACTACTGCTTCTGTTGTTTTTCTAGGTTCCGGTTCAGTCTTACCAACATCTCCACTGCATGATCCTACTCCCCCAGCTGGGCGGACCAGGTTGAACAAGTTGGTTCGGTTCCTTCTAATGCGCCCGCTACTGTGTCTGATTATGGTTCTTCTACGGACCCCATGGAAGCTGTTTCCTCCCCAGAGTCTCCTGCTTCTGACCCCGTCCCCCCGTTTTGTCCCTCTGTTCCACTTACCTCCGAGATGGTTCCCCATCTTGCCAACTCAGACTACAATTGGACGCCGTTCATTTCTCGACAGGTTTTACCATCTGCTGAAAGCACCTTAGCCCTGGTGGATCTGACGATCGCCTCTTCCGGCTTCCCAGCGCTCCCTGATACCAGCGAGATTCCTCCCTTAGCGGTTGAAATTGCCACTCCGGATTTTATTCTTCTTCTCTGTGCGGTTTTTCGACTCAGCTGGAAGGATCTTCGTCTTTGGTTTCCCTTCTGTGCGAATCCTGCTGATCGTATGAACATCTGGCGCCACTTTGCTACGTTTTTCCAATGGCGAGTGTCCCCGCGTCCTCGTCAGCCATGCCTGGAATTGCCTGATTTCACTTTCCGCTACACTACAAAGGTGTTCCTCGATTATTGTAACAACGTGTTCCTGCTCGATAGACAAGAATGTTGGGTTTTTCCTGACCCAGGGCTTGATCGTAGCACTGCATGTAAGGACCTTTGGACTTTCCTGTACGACTTTCGTCGCCTACGCTCCTAACCTGTTTATTGTTACTTGCCTGGACTGCACCCCTGTGGTGACTTTTTGTGATGTTTCTATGCCGTTGTTTGTCGGTTTCCTGGCCTACTGCCCAGTGTTGCGTTTGTATCTTTTTTCTGTATCTTTGTCAGCTTTGCTTGTTTTACCCTGTTTTCACCTGCATTAATGCGTTTTTGTACGTTTCGTATGTTTGTTGTTTATGCTCCCGACTTGTGTTTCGTGCTGTGTGATATTTTTTTTGTGTGTTTTTTTCCCATTGTTTTGGTGTTTGTATTCATGTACTGTGCGTGGTCAATTTTATTTTTTGGTGTTTTTTTTTTTTTTGTCCCTTCGGGGTTTTTTAGTTTTGTGTGCAGCTAAGTCTGTCGCTGTATTCTTTTTGTGTTTTACGTCGACCGCAAGCCGTTGGTCAACGCATTTCTCTTCTTTTCTTTTTTGCCTTTTACTATGTCTATGTGTTGGTTTTTCTTCTATGTTACTTGATCTTTGTTAGTTACGTCTTGGAATGCTGCGATGTAGTTGCTTTTTGTTTGCGCTGCGGTGTTATGTTGCCGGTGTGCCTTGGCGCACCTTCTGTTCCCCGTGATTTGTTGTATGTTGTGTTTAGCTTTTAATAATAAAGATTTATTTGAAGACAGTGGTCTAAGGCGCTGGCCTCTGATCATTCGTCCGTAAGGGGTCCGGGTTCGAATCCCGGTCAGGCATGGATGTTGTGTTTGTCTTACGGCACTGGCTCTCTCCCTTCCCTGGAACCAGTGACCCTAAATTAGGGACGGGCGACTGCTTATAGCTCATTAAGTTGCTCACGGTGGTCGTTAAACCTCAAAAAAAGAAAAAAATATTTAATGGCTGTAGAATAAATCTCGCTCCTGTGCCCTGACCTTCGACCCCATTTCGATGATAGTCAACAGAACCGGTTCAGTATACCTCCGGAACAACATACTAAAGTTTTGTTGCAATGAATCATTTTTAGTCAAGTTATGAGGATAATGGCTGTGGAATAAATCTCGCTCTTTTGCCCTGATCTTTGACTCTATTTCGATGATATTCAACAGAACCGGTTCAGTATACCTCTGGAACAACGTGATAAAGTTTTGTCGCAATTGAAGCTTTCTTACCTAAGTTATGACGCATAAGGGCGATGGAATGGATCCCGCTCCTATGTCCTGACCTTTGACCCCATTTCGTCCATTTTCAGTCGGGTTCGTCCCCAGTTGTGCCTACCACATACTAAAATTTCATCGAAATCGAACCATTTTTACGCGAGTTATCATGCGGACAGACAGACAGACGGATAAAGCTGGAGCATATACGCTTCTTCAACCTACGGTTGGAAAGCGTAAAAAAGAAATAACCGTACCCATTAAAGAACTTATGCATTACATTGGCAGGAAGACTTTTGCAAAACAGTAAAGGATTTGAAAGTCATGTTATGTAGAACTCTTTGTAATGTTTTTAGTGTTATTCGTTGAAAATATCTGTTGATTGAAAGAAATACGGGATTACGCCATATAATACAAATTTTGAAGATGACAATCCGTTTTTTGGCGTAAATGTGACAAGGATGGTAAGTCAGATAATATCCGAAAACTTGAAAATTTTCATCGTCCTGGAGCGGGACTCGAACCCGCGTCTCCCAGAAAACGCCTAGGTATGCTAACCACTACACCACCCAGAACGACCAAGTTTCAAGTTTCCGATCAATTTGAATTTAACCATCACAGGATTCGCTAGTCGAAGCAACCGGCATTCATGTTTAGCGAATCTGGAGGTTAAGAATCCTATCCCGTGATTGCCCGGAGAAGCAGATAAATCATGAAAGAAATACGGGATTACGCCATATAATACAAATTTTGAAGATGACAATCCGTTTTTTGGCGTAAATGTGACAAGGATGGTAAGTCCTTGTTAAATTCAAATTGATCGGAAACTTGAAACTTGGTCGTTCTGGGTGGTGTAGTGGTTAGCATACCTAGGCGTTTTTTGGGAGACGCGGGTTCGAGTCCCGCTCCAGGACGATGAAAATTTTCAAGTTTTCGGATATTATCTGACTTACCATCCTTGTCACATTTACGCCAAAAAACGGATTGTCATCTTCAAAATTTGTATCTGTTGATTGTTTACGTTACACCAAAAACCCAACATTACTGCGCTACATAGCTGAACTCCAAGCTCAGGATAGCTTTAATGAACACACTAAGCGCTTAACTAGACACTAAATTGTATTAACGGCCAGGTAAATAGTCTTGTACTAACAGTAATCCACTTGTTTATTAGGTCCACTCTAGGTATTTTAAAAATGTCAAGACAGCATCATATGTGGAATCAGGAGTGTAATTCCAACTTGGTATTTAAATAATCGTTTGCCTTGATAGTCGTGTACATTATTGTCTTAATACAGAACTAACACAGCCCGTGAGGTGCCATGCACGGATGAAAAAGCTGTGTCTGAAATTTTTATAATACCAACCGTAAAATGCGTATACATAACTATGTATAATAAACGTTGAATTATTAATGAGCAGTCTATAAGATAGGTCACCAACAACAAAATATTTGTAATATTCCCGTTCAATATTCCCATGACAGAAGCCTATTATATAGGTTAACAGATTTTAACCTGTCATATGAGGGTCACAGTACGTTAAAAATCATATAATGTAAAAGTTTAGGTAATAAAAATGATTTTAATTAAAGATCATGAAAGGCTACTTGATATACAGCAGGGGTCGCGCTGTGGATCACCATCTTCGCAATTTGCGAAAAAAAAAAAAAATTCGGTTTGGCGACGAAAAAAGAGCTTTGGCGATTACCTTTTTGTACTGTTTTAGCACTTTGGCGATAAAAAGTTAAATTTGGCAAATAAATTGGCGAAAACTTTAAAAGAGCCAGCGCGACCCCTGTACAGTGTTTTGTGTTATTGACTCGCGTTTCTTCAAAAGTTTCATTTCGTCTGCGATTATCTCTACCTTCCTTCAAGTTATGGAAAGTATAAGGAGATTGCTTTGCACGCCATCGCCGTTGTCGTTCTCTATTTAAGCGACGTTTTCTATCAGCTTTACCTTCTTCCATCTTGTACTACAAAGTACGTATTAGAAGATTGGTTTGCACGCCATCGCCGTTCTCGTTCTCTATTTAAGCAACGTTTTCTATCAACTTCATTTTCTTCCATCTTGTACTACAAACTATTAGAAGATTGGTTTGCACGCCATCGCCGTTATCGTTCTCTATTTAAGCTACGTTTTCTTTCAGCTTTATCTTCTTCCATCTTGTACTACAAAGTATTAGAATATGGGTTTGCACGCCATTTTGTATTAGAAGATGGGTTTGCACGCCATCGCCGTTGTCGTTCTCTATTTAAGCGACGTTTTCTATCAGCTTTATCTTCTTCTGTCTTGTACTACAAAGTATTAGAAGATTGCTTTGCATGCCATCGCCGTTGTCGTTCTCTATTTAAACGACGTTTTCTATCAGCTTTATCTTCTTCCATCTTGTACTACAAAGTATTAGAAGATTGGTTTGCACGCCATCGCCGTTGTCATTCTCTATTTAAGCGACGTTTTCTTTCCTCTTTATCGTCTTCCATCTTGTACTACAAAGTATTAGAAGATTGATTTTCACACCATCGCCGCTGTCGTTATCTATTTAAGCGACGTTTTCTTTCAGCTTTATCTTCTTCCATCTTGTACTACAAAGTATTAGAAGATTGCTTTGCACGCCATCGCCGTTTTCGTTCTCTATTTAAGCGACGTTTTCTGTCAGCTTTATCTTCTTCCATCTTGTACTACAAAGTATTAGAAGATTGCTTTGCACGCTACTAAATTTTCATCGAACCATTTTTACGCGAGTTATCGTGCGGACAGACAGACGGACGGACGGACAAAGCTGGAGTATATACGCTTCTTGAACCTATGATTGGAAATAAATTTTATTAGCCCGAGTCCAAAGGCCTAGAGCCCGGGCCCGGATTCTTGGAAAATTTTGCTTATCAAGGCTTGCATTAATGCATCATACACTGGCCAAAGATATGGCCCAAGCAAGGATTAGTTTAAAAATCATTAGTTTAAAAAGTTTGGTTCACTTAATCCACTTCACAATATTAATATGTTTTTAAAAATACTCCGCATAAAGCCAAATGTTCTAAAATGTGGATTTGAAAATAAATAAATAATCAACGTGCCCTTAGACCGTATCTGGGGAATCAGTAATTTTGGTAAAAGCTGAAGAAAAGAAAATCGTTTACAAACAAAAAATTCCATTTGTTATTTCTTTTTGATTTCTAAATTTACTTTTATTTTGAATAAATTGCATTATAAAACGTACAACGCCGTACAGACAGTTGCAAGTGTTGGGAATTTTGACTCTAGAAAAGTAATCTTTGCAATATAATTTACATATATACTAATTGGTAAAAGTAGTTTAGAGTGATGTAGTAGAATATAAAAAAAAGCATGTAGGGAAATTTCCAAAATTAAAAAAAAAAAAGAATGTAAAAGCATTCCAGACCAGATTATTCTGCATTTTGTAACATTAACAAAGCTTTGCGCTTAATAGTATAATAATCACAATATTATCATGTGTGCAGTTTCCAGATCAAGTTCATCATGAAAAGAGAGAGAGAGAGAGAGAGAGAGAGAGAGAGAGAGAGAGAGAATTGCATCTAATCCCTCAGCGCTTCAACTTGATCTTCTTTTCTCTAAAACTCGACCTGCTGCACTAAAAACCAACGTAAAACCAACGGAAATTTTAAAAAATAAATAACAAATGCTTCTAATTGCACAATTTTTGGAAATTAATACATCATTTTAAAGATAAGATTCTTGATTTTTAATAAAATACAAAAAATGGAAATGGGATTTTTCCTAGTTTTTCGATACCAGACCTCCTTAAACTAATCCTTGCTTGGGCCATAGCTTTGGACAATGCATAATGCAAGTCTTGCTAAGCAAAATTTGTCTTGCAATGGCAACTAGCTTAGGAAATTGAAAATCTTTCCACCGTGGTAACAAATCCACAATACAATTCAACACGTGTCATTCAATAGGCTCGGAATTACACGTGTTGAATTAATTACAGTAATGAAATTCAAGACGTGTAATTCAGAGCCCAGGCCCGGGTTTTCGGTAGTTAATGAATTCTGAGTCCGTCCGAGCCCGGGCCCGAGCTCATCTCTAGTTGGAAAGCGTAAAAAAACAGGTGAACTATTTCCCTCTCTAATGTTTTGTTTCATAAAATATGCGCTTCCCCCTCTGAAATCGTTTGCAATTAATTTTTCAAGTTTACCCCCTTCCACCGTGCGTCATGTCTTATTGTAATTTTTGTTCCTTTATCGTCAAATAACATATAGAGATTCATTAGTATATATAAACATCAAATCGCGTTCACTGCAAAATTTGGGGGTTTGTCTCTTTTATTGCTTCTATACTTCATCTCTGATAACATGTATATGTTTTGGGCCGTGTCTCCGCCTCACCATTATTTTACCTCACGAGCCGCCACTGGCTTGATCAAAATGAGCGTGTATCCCGAGCAAGCGTTGCTGCCAAACCCGAAGCAAAAAAGGCTACAAAAATGATAACAGTAAACTAAAACTAAACATACGCCGGACAAACAAAATATGGTGGTTTTCTAATTCGTCTAAATACAGGGGTTGGACCGAATAATGTGAACACCCAGGATAAAACGGTGTTACGTACCTAGTTGGGTGTGGGACCACATTTGACATTCAAATCCGCCTGAATCTCCCTTGGAATGGACGCATACAAATCTTGGATGATGGTTAGTGGGACGTTGCACCATTCTTCATGCAGAAACTGCTCCAGGTCCTTGAGAGATGCAGGAAGAGGATGACGGGATCTTGCTACTCTGTTTTTCAACAATGACCACAGTGACTCGATGATGTTTAAGTCTGGTGATTGTGGAGGTCAATGAAGGTGTGAAAGTTCGTCCTCATGTTCCTCAAACCATGATTGGACTTTCCGAGCTCTGTGAATTAGGACATTTCCATCCTGATAGATGGCAGCCTCTGAAGGAAACAATGCCTGAGTCATTGGATGTACTTGGTCGACCAAAATGTTTTAATACGTCCTGCAAGTCATCTGTCCTTTCGAAGTGATCAGGGGAACTGCTGAAAACCACGATGTGACCACGCAATGCTTGACAGAGCTACCACCATGCTGCACTGTTGGGAGCAGACAGTCTGAGTTGTACGCTTCTGATGGTGTTCTCCGCACGTAAACACGTCATGCAGTGGGGAATATGTGAATGTGGATTCATCCGACCACATAACCGCTTCCATGCATCGGCAGTCGACGTTGCATGTTCCTTGCATCACTGCCGTAGCCGTTGTGCATTCACCCGGGTCACCAGAAGTTTTGCAATAGCAGCTCAGCGATGAACATCTTGTTTATGCAGTTCCCTGCGCACTGTTTTCGTTAATACTACTGCTAGTTACGGGCCTGTGTGTAACATGAAAATGACGCCACAAACGAACGGAACTCACAAACGAACCTCCTAGCTACGGGCCTGTGTGTAACAAGAGAGTGACGTCACAAACTGAGTGAACTCATCTCTCTAATGTCATGGGCTTGTACTTACTTCCTAGACGTCCGTGGCTGAGGCCCCTCTATCCCCCTTCTAGCTACGGGCTTGTGTGTAACATGAGAGTAACGTCACGAAAGGAGGTAACTCATCTCTCTAATGTCATTGCCATGTAGTTACTTTCTAGACGGCTTTGGCTGAGGTTCCTCTAGCCCCGTGTTAGTTACGGGCCTGTGTGTAACATGCGAGTGACGTCACAAACAGAGGGAACTCATTTCTCTAATGGCATGGCCTTGTGCTTTCTACACGGCCTTGGATATACGTAACAGGACACCGACGCATCAGGCCGTGTAACATGAGCGTGACGTCACAAACGGTGGTCTTTCTAATGCCATGGCCTTGTGCTTTCTACATGGCCTTGGTTATACGGATATTAAACACGACACCGACGTATCAGACCGTGTAACATGAAAGTGACGTCACAAACGGAGGGAACTCATCTCTATAATGTCATGGCCTTGTGCTTTTTTTTTCTTTTTTTTTTTTTTTTTTTTGATTGAAGGTTTAACGACCACCGCGAGCAACTCGGTGGGATATAAGCAGGCGCCCGTCCCTAATTTAGGGTCACTGGTTCCAGGGAAGACAGAGAGCCAGTGCCTTAAGAGAAACACAGCATCCATGCCTCATCGGGATTCGAACCAGGACCCATCACGGACGAATGGTCAGAAGCCATCGCTTAGACCACTGCGACACCGGGGCAGTCTTGTGCTTTCTATACTTCATTGGTTAGACATACATTAAACACGACACTGACGTATCAGGCGGTGTAACATGAGAGTGACGTCACAAACGGAGGAAACTCATCTATCTAATGTCCTGGCATTGTGCTTTCTACACGGCCTTGGTTATGCTTATATTAAACAGGACACCGATGTATCAGTCCGTGTAGCATGAGAGTGACGTCACAAACGCGGAGGGAACTCATCTTTCTAATGTCATGGCCTTGTGCTTTCTAAATGGCCTTGTTTACACGTATATTAAACAGGACACCGACGTATCAGGCCGTGTAACATGAGAGCGATGTCACAAACGTAGGGATCTCATATATCTAATGTCCTGGCATTGTGCTTTCTCCACGGCCTTGGTTATGCGTATATTAAACACGACACCGATGTATCAGTCCGTGTAGCATGAGAGTGACGTCACAAACGTGGAGGAACTCATCTTTCTAATGGCATGCCCTTGTGCTTTCTACTCGGCCTTAGTTATACGTATATTAAACAGGACACCGACGTATCAGGCCGTGTAACATGAGAGTGACGTCACAAACGGAGGGAACTGATCTCTTTAATGTCATGGCCTTGTGCTTTCTAAATGGCCTTGTTTACACGTACATTAAACAGGACACTGACGTATCAGTCCGTGTAACATGAGAGTGACGTCACAAACGGAGGGAACTGATCTCTTTAATGTCATGGCCTTGTGCTTTCTAAATGGCCTTGTTTACCCGTACATTAAACAGGACACCGACGTATCAGGCCGTGTAACATGAGAGTGACGTCACAAACGGAGGGAACTGATCTCTTTAATGTCATGGCCTTGTGCTTTCTAAATGGCCTTGTTTACCCGTACATTAAACAGGACACTGACGTATCAGTCCGTGTAACATGAAAGTGACGTCACAAACGGAGGGAACTGATCTCGCTAATGTCATTGCGTTGTGCTTTCTACACGGCTTTGGTTATACGTATATTAAACAGGACACCGACGCATCAGGCCGTGTAACATGAGTGACGTCACAAACGGAGGGAACTCATCTCTCTAATGTCGTAGCGTTGTGCTTTCTGTACGGCCTTGGTTATACGTATATTAAACACGACACGGATGTACACCATATATTAAACACACACGACACCATATAACATGAGAGTGACGTCACAAACGGAGGGAACTCATCTCTCTAATGTCATGACCTTGTACTTACTTTCTAGACAGCCTTGATTAAAGTTAGCCAACTTCTATGAAATATACTAACAAAAATTATATTTTTGTGAAATGTGCTGATAAAAACTGGGACGACTCATTTACTTTCGACGAGTACGCGGTTTTGCTGAAATTATATTGATTCCCTTTCTTTCTTTAGATTATACGGTGCACTGCGTTTACGTCTTGAGTTATTATTCATATTAAGGAAAACAAATGTCTGTCGCTTCAAGCGCTCCATTCATTTTTTTTTTATTTTATCATTTTCTCTGAGAAAGAAAAATTTAAACGTTCCATGCATATTCATTAATTCTTGAAGAGCGCTTTGTCATCTCTTAAATGAATGCATAAGTATGAATGGATCTTCTGCACTTGACTAATTTTTCCTCATTTTCTTTATCTTCTTTTTTTTTTTTTCTTTTTCAGCGAAGGGGTGTTTACCTGCCCGGAAGACAATCTGCCTCTAGATTACGCCAAGGTAAGTTTGTTTCTTATTTATTCGAGTATGAACTGAAAAGAAAAGTGACATGAAAAAAAGAAAGGCTCGGCGATGTGTTTGCTGCGTCTAGTTGCGCTACATTTTTTTCTCCTTTAGCTGTGAGAATTGCGTAACGAAGAGAGATGAATCCGCAATTCATCATTGTTTTAACATCTTGACATTATCGCATACTTTGTATCGAAACGATTTATCTGTCTGACGAATTGTGGCGATTAAGCCAAAGATGTCAGTCTCATTACCAACTCACTTCGTAAGAGACTCATTAAGATAATACGTGTTGCGAACGATATGCAATTATTTTTTCAGTGCCGAACTGTGCTCGTTGTTTTTAATTTGTATTGGGTGGGTGCAAATGAAATGTCTGAAATAGAGGAAGCACCTACTTGCCTTGTCAAAGTATTTCTCCTCTGCATCGATACACTTCTAGCGAAGGTTTATGAGGCAGTGGATCATACGGTGATAAAATTATGGAGTTTGTGAGGTGAGGCGAAGAAGCTGGAAAATGCCTGACACACAGGGGCCGATTTCCGGCTAGGCGCACTGGGCGCGTGCCTAGGGCCTCGCTGTTTCAGGGGCCCCGAAAACATATAATTGGATTTTCAGTTTTGGTTTTCGCGGACCGAAGCAAATCAATCCTTAAAGCGACCACTTTGTATTGTCAATTGATATTTTACTTTCTCATATTAATAATAACAAATTTTTTCTTATGTTGCTGATATTCCGAATTTTCGATGTATTTATTTTGAAAGGAACGGTTAAAATAATTTTGAGTTCCTTTTAGGGGTTGGTAAAGAAGGTATTCACACTTCCCACACTTTTCATTGTTTAACGCGAATTCTTAACTGACCTGCTGCGTTATAAATTGCTTTCATGCTACTTCCAGCCAAGGGAACACATCTGTGTTGGAACCTTCCCACCTTCTTCCCGAGTTGCGATGAGGAGTACTTGTAAAAACTTTCCTGATGATCAGGCGTGTTTGCTGTTAATAGTTTTTTTTCCTTCGTGGTAGCATAATCAATGAAGAAAGAAATATTCTTCACAGGATAACTCTTCTTAGGACAATCAAGTTCTTTCTCGGCCCTAATCCCTCTAAACCATCTTAAACGGAAAGAGTTATTAATATTTAGGCTGAAAAATAAAGAAATTTTCAGAATATCACACTATCTTATTTAATAGTGTTAAAAGTAATTTGTATTGTATTGCAACATTTTGTCATTAATTTCTGCTCCCTTGGTTTAATACAGATAATTATCAAGTATTCTCACCTTTTCTATTCCTTAATTCAACTTAAAACTAGCTTTTGAAAAAGCAATAAAAAGTTTCAATGATACTCTTACTCAAAAACCTGCAGCTCCTACTTTTCCATTTTCAAACCGGATCTT
This sequence comes from Macrothele yani, assembly GCA_039090855.1. NCBI lineage: Eukaryota > Metazoa > Arthropoda > Arachnida > Araneae > Macrothelidae > Macrothele > Macrothele yani. The sequence continues at coordinate 15,313,372 of CM077000.1, read as the reverse complement.
TTGCATTTAATTTGTATGCACCGACCATAAATGTTTATCACGACGCATACGTGATAAACATTTATGGCCGGTTGCTATGGTTACTACAACGACTACCGTTTTAATAAAAACATTCTCAGTTGTTTTGGGACAAGCTATGTATTTTTCAAACTATGTATGTTGTGAATATTTCCCGTTCTTTGACGATCCACCGCTTCTTCTTCTTTTTTTTTTTTTTTTTTACGCTTTCCAACCGTAGGTTGAAGAAGCGTATATGCTCCAGCTTTGTCTGTCTGTCCGTCCGTCCGCACGACAACTCGCGTAAAAATGATTCAATTTCGATTAAATTTCAGTATGTGGTAGGGGACCACCTGGGGACGAACGCTGTTGAAAATGGACGAAATTGGGTCAAAGATCAGGACATAGAGCGGAATCCATTCCATTGCCTTTATGCGTCATAACTTGCGAAAAAATGGTTCAATTTCGATGAAATTTTAGTATGTGGTAGGAGATTACCTGGGGACGAACCCTATTAAAAATGGGCGAAATGGGGTCAAAGGTCAGGACATAGGATCAGGATTCATTCCGTCGCCTTTATGCGTTATAAATTAGGTAAAAACGCTTCGATTGAGACAAAAATTTATCATGGAAGTATACATAATCGGTTCTGTTGAATATCATCGAAATAGGGTCGAAGGTCAGGGCATAGGAGCGAGATTTATTCTACAGCCTTTATCCTCGTAACTTGAGTAATGATTTCTGTTATGCTGGAAAGCGTATCATAATCAATGCATCGCATGATCTAGTTTCAATTATGGATTTTCATTCTGCTGCAAATACATCGGAATCAGAAATAAAACACTTACACCCCAGGTAAGCAAACCCTTTACTACCAAATGTTAGAAATTATATGAAAAACATTTCCCATCAGCAACTGTATGCGATATATGCGATACAGGAAGAATGTTTAAAACCGGAGTTTTAGAAGCAGAAATATCGGAGGAAACGCAATTTACCCTTACGGCCGCCCCCTAGCGGAAAGTTTTTGAGTTACTTGAAAAATATGAAATTGTATGAAAAACATTTCGCACTGGAAACGCTATCGAACAGAGCAGGAATTTTTCAAATCGGACATTTTGGAAGTAGAGATGTTGATAAAAATAAGATATATATCTACGCCCCTTGACGGAGAAACCATGCATTATTTTAGGAAGAAAATATTCCGAAAAGGTTTATCGACGTGAGTAGTAGAGGTCCACAAACGAATTTTTTCAGTCGAGATTTTAGAAGCTCAGATTTTGCTGCAAATGCATAGGAGGCGGAAATTAAAACTTATGCCCCCTGGTAGCCAAATAATTTTTTTTAATTTTATTTAAAAGATTTCCCATCAGGAGCTGTTTCCAGTGCAGAAAGAATTTTTCAAATCGAAGTTTTAGCAGCAGAGATATCGGGGTGAAGGGGGGGGGGGGCAATTTACCATTTCGCCGCCTAGCGGAAAGTCTATGAATTACGTGAAGATTTTGAAATTATATGAAAAACATTTCGCACCGGAGACGCTATCCAATAAAGAAGGATTTTTTCAAATCAGTCCATTAGAAGCAGAGATATTGACAAAAATAAATGTACAACTACGCCCCTCGCGGAGTAACCATGTACTATTTTAAGAAGAACATATTCCAAAAAAGTTTTATCGACGTGAGTGGCATTGGTGAATTTTTTCAATCGAGATTTTAGAAGCTCAGAATTTGTGGTAAATGCATCAGCAGGAGAAATTAACACTTACGGCTCCTGCTGGCCAAACCATTCTTTACCGAAAATTTGAAATTATATGCAAAATATTTCCCATCAATAGCTGTATCCGCTGAAGAAAATGTTCTTCAAATCGGAGTTTTACAAGTAGAGATATCGAGGAAAACGCATTTTACTTTTACGCCCCTAGCGGGAAATCTATGCGTAACTTGGAAAAGTGACTATACCTAAAATACTCTTCGACATAAATGGAATCGAAAGGTAAAATAATTTTTTTTATCGAATGCTTAGAAGCAAATATGTGGAATAAAATGTACAGTAGTTTGAATTTAATATCATATGCATTTACGCCCTCCAGCGGCGAAATTGTACATCCTACAAAAAAAAAAAAAAAAAAAAACGAAATGAAGGATCATCATTCGCATATTTCAAGCTTCCCAGTGCAAAACGAATTTTTCAAATCGGACTAATAGTTGCATACATATCGTGGGTACAGACGGACGGACAAACCGGTAACATAAGCACGATCTTTTTGACGAGCTAAAAACAAAAGCACTTTATAGCTTTAACTATAGAGTCAGATCACGCAGTAGGTAGGCGCGACGTTACTGGTGGGAAGCAGAGCTGTTGAGCCCGAGCCCGTGGTATAAATAGCCCGAGCCACCCGAGCCCGAATTTTATATTGCAAGATAGAGCCCGGGTCCGAACGAGCACGAATTTTATATTGCAAGATAACACCCTTTTAACGTCATTTTAAGTTTTGGGAACAAAGAAAAGTCGCAGGAGAATACGGTGGATGATTCAACACACAGACGTTATTTTTCGCCAAAAATTTACGAACAAGAAGTGAGGTGTGACTCGGTGCATTATCGTGCAACAAACACCAACTGTTTTCATCTCGATATTCTGGACGAATGCGACGAATTCTGCCCATCAAACGCCTCAAAACATTTAAATAAAACTCACCAGTAATTGTTTGTCCACTTGGAACAAATTCTTTGTGGATAATACCCTTACTATCAAAGAATGTAAAGAGCATTGTTTTGATTTTCGATGGAATTTTTCTTGTGTGTTTTTTTTTTTTTTTTTTTTTTGGCTTGTGGCGAGTTTTTTTACTTTCATTTCGCACTTTGTGGCTTTGTTTTAGGATCATATTGAAAACACCATGTTTCATCACCTGTAACAATCGATTTTAAGAAGTTTGGATTATTTTCAGCGGCTGAAATGATGTCTCTGCAATGTGCACTTCTCCTTGATTTTTGTTCATTGGTTAACGTGTGTGGAACACATTTAGCACAGACTTCTGTTTTGCCCAAATCTTCATTCAGGATGGTTCGAATCGTTTCTTTGTTGATGTTTAAAGACTCTTCCATCATTCTTAGTGACGCACATCGATTGTTTGGCACGAAATCACGCACTTTTTCAATAATCTCAGGTGTCCTAAATGAACTTGGTCTTTCGGTATGCTTATCATCTTCTAGCGTCTCTCTTCCGTCCAAAAAACGTTTGTGCCACAGGAAAACATTTGATCTACTTAAACAAAACTCACCGTAAACTTGTTTCATCATTTGGTACATTTCCGAGTCACTTTTACCAAGTTTTGCGTTAAATTTAATAACAGCCCTTTGTTCCATCTTAATGATTCAACATGAAAAAAAATTTACTTCTCTAATGAACGCCAGTTTCGTTTGAGTTACTTTAACAACTGCGCAGTACTTTTGGCAGAAAGAAAGCAGATGGTCACGGTTAATAACGCATTCGCGATTACACTGGTGGCGCCACCGTAGGCTGAAATCTAGCGCCAGTCTTAAATTTTTTTTGACGCACTGTATATTTTTATAGTGCAACTGTACAATTTTCTTTGACCGTTCGTTTCCACCTGAAGTGCTTCGGGCGGCCGGGCATCCAAAATGATCGGGCGGTGCTGCAATTGTATGTTGCTCAAATAATGCTAATATTATCGCGCCATAATGCGCTGCAATATGTACGTTGCTAAACACTGCGTGGAGATAGGAGGTAAATAATCGTCAGCATGCTATCAACGATCCAATATCTATAGTTCTTGAAAAAGCTTTTGGTTCTCTGAAGAAGCACACTAATGCGCGGCCTATGGCATTTTCTACCCAAGCACGGAATAAATCGCCATCACGAATGACCGCTCCCCAACCAGAACAAGTTGCCAAAGAATTCCCTTTACAAACTATAAAGTGCCTCATTTGCTAAATCATATAAAATCGCATTTACATATAAAAATAATTCTTCGCTCTCCCTCTCTCTAAGAGCCCAAGCCCGAACCGTAGTAAATATTCTGCAGCCCGAGCCCGATTCGGGCATCCGGGCTCAGCCCGTCTCAGCTCTGGTGGGAAGCCAACCCAACTGTCCTTTTGCCAACTTTTAGCCCCCATCCCCCTCTTTCCCCTCCAATATTTAAGCAAGTTAGAACATATGGGGTTTTCCGCAAGCTCCCTGTTGTTGGGTACGCGAATGCGTGGATGGCTCCCTGTGAAGTCGGACCGGACGCAGTTTGTCCCTTGCCCGTATACAGCAGAGGAATGGCAAGAATTTGCCAGTAACCCTCAAAGGCACATAAACGTCTTTACGGAACTCAACACGCTATGGGCGAACGAGATAGATGGATGGATGGCATTTCAAGTCATAAATTGCTCTTAAAAATTGCACTGTTTTTTTCTACACGCACTGCACTCAAATTTTATACGGCTATTAATTTTTTCTTCGAAGCATTATTTCCCTTTTTGGTTTCTTTCTTCTACCCGAATCTTGGTTTTTATATTTCGCTGTCCACACTTTTTTTTTTTAAACCAAGCATTCGTCATGGGCTGAAAATGTTAGTCTTTACTTTTACTCAGGTTATTTTTCTTTCAAAGCTTTTCCTTCCCGCTCAGGAGTATGATTTTTTTTTCCCAACTTCTTTGTTTCAGATATTTAATAAATGTCCTCGTTTCGATAAACTCAAACCGCTGTCGTGTTCGCAGGATAAAATTCTCGTGAAGTCAATGCTGCTTAATTAGAAAGCTGAAGCGTGCCTTCTAGTAAGCACCCACAACATTTTAAAACTTCGTAATTTACTGGGAACCGATGCTGCTTCCCAGATGTCGTAGAACGTAGTGAAGTGATTTGTTTGGTTTTTATGCTGTCTTAATGCGCGCCATTGATCGCTGAAAGTAACTTAATTTCTAATACATCTTTGAGTTTGCATTTAGATCGATATTGTTTTCCCCCCTTTAAATTAACTCCATCAGCGTTTGGAGTGCGCGACTAAATTAGTACGTTCGCTTTTTTTTCCTCCTTTCTCTCCCCACGTCAGCACTGTGGACTTATTTATGCATTTTGCTTGAACAAGAGAGCTAAGAAAGAGCCAGGGACATGGTGACTAATTCTGGGGTTGCCGGAACAGTCAGCCAAGCCTATGGTCATGCGAAAGGTTCAAGGTTATATCATATTACGGGCCGCGTTAGGGATGAATCTATATTTGGCTGGCGCAGGACGTCGCTCATGTTAGGGAAAAAACAAATAAATAAAACAAATTCAGATTCTCTTGTAAGTAATCCCGTTAGACAGTTCTTTTTCTGGCATTTCCTGTCCAGGCGAAATAGAGTCTCTCCGCTTTTTTTTTTTTTTTTTGGTATTATTATTTCTCTTTTCCCTCTGGGAAGTGCTCACATGTGTCATTCGCTTTACGCATCACGGGCTACGTATTTTTACACGGATCATTTTCTCCTGCTTCTTCTGCATTACTCGTTTCTCCGATTCCTCTGATGCAGTAGAAAATCTGCGAGTGACTAATAGCTGCAGTGTTATTACCAGTTTGACTGCAGCAGCCGAGACAATGGCCTTTTGCAGACGATTTTTTTTGCGTAATATTGTGGTGAATTTTCATTCGCATGAAGTTCGGGATAAAAGAAGATGGTGTTGGAAGAAATATGAAAGTTGCATTGTTTTTCCAAATGACATAGAAATTTGTGAATAGTATTTTTCTTGCATCATACGTCGATCTTCCATGAAACATTTGACTCTATTCCTATCTCTCTCTCTCTCTCTCTCTCTTTTCTCCCTTCACACTTTCTTTTCCTTCTGCTCTCTCTGTCTCTTATTCTCTCCCTATTTCGCTTCTTCTCTTTCTCTGCCCGTTCCTCTTTCTACATGCCTCATCTCTTCTTCTTACTTCCGCTCGCTACATGGCTTTTCTCTTTCTGTTTCTCTTACTTCCTTTCTCTATTTCCGTCTCTTTTCCTTCTCCATTCCCTCCTCTTTCTCGCTATCCTGCTTTCTTCTCCCTTCATTTCTGTTTCATTTTCTCCCCCTGTTTCATTACCTCTTTCATCCGTCTCTTTGTACTCATATTCTGTCTTTCTCTGCCCGTTTTTCTCTTTACATGCCTCATCTCTTCCTCTTCCTTTTAGTTCCACTCCCTACATAGCTTTTCTCTTTCTGTTTCCCTTACTTCCGCTCTCATTTCCGTCTCTTTTCCTTCTCACTTCCCTCCTCTTTCTCGCAATCCTGCTTTCTTCTCCCTTCATTTCTGTTTCATTTTCTCCCCTGTTTCATTACCCCTTTCATCCATCTCTTTCTACTCATATTCCCTCTTTCTCTACCCGTTCCTCTCTCTCTCTCTACATGCCTCATCTCTTCATTTTCCATTTACTTCCGCTCCCTACATGGCTTTTCTCTTTCTGTTTCTCTGAGTTCCGCTCTCTGTTTCCGTCTCTTTTCCTTCTCCATTCCCTCCTCTTTCTCGCAGTACTGCTTTCTTCTCCCTTCATTTCTGTTTCATTTTCTCCTCCTGTTTCATTACCCCTTTCATCCATCTCTTTCTACTCATATTCGCTCTTTCTCTGCCCGTTCTTCTCTCTCTCTACATGCCTCATCTCTTCCTCTTCCTTTTACTTCCGCTCCCTACATGGCTTTTCTCCTTCTGTTTCTCTTACTTCCTTTCTCTATTTCCGTTTCTTTTCCTTCTCCATTCCCTCCTCTTTCTCACTATCCTGCTTTCTTCTCTCTTCTTTTCTGTTTCAGTTTCTCCCACTGTTTCATTACCTCTTTCATCCATCTCTTTCTACACACATCCTCTCTTTTTCTGCCCGTTCCTCTCTCTACATACCTTATCTCTTCCTCTTCCTTTTACTTCCGCTCCCTATACATGGTTTTTCTCTTTCTATTTCTCTTACTTCCGCTCTCTATTTCCGTCTTTTTTCTTTCTCCATTCCCTCCTCTTTCTCGCTATCCCGCTTTCTTCTCCTTTCCTCTTCCTCTCTGTTTCATTTTCCCCCCTGTTTCATTACCTCTTTCATACTTCTCTTTCTACACGCCTCCTCCTCTCTACCAATTTTTTCTTCTTCCTCTGTTTTTCATTCATTTTGTGGCGTCCTTAGCTATTCGATACGTGTATATATGTATATCCCTTACTGAACACTACATAAAGTATGTATGTCTTAAGTACTTCACTTACCTACATGGCTTTTCTCTTTCTATTTCTCTTACTTCCGCATTCTATTTCCGTCTCTTTTCTTTCTCCATTCCCTCCTCTTTCTCGCCATCCCGCTTTCTTCTCCTTTCCTCTTCCTCTCTGTTTCATTGTTTTTCCCCCCTGTTTCATTACCTCTTTCATCCTTCTCTTTCTACACGCCTCCTCTCTCTCTGTTCGTCTTACTTTTTCTCTCTTTCTGTCCATTCCAGTCACTTTTTCTCTTCTTCTTTCGCGCCTCTTCCTCTCTACCACTTTTTTCTTCTCCCTCTGTTTTTCATTACTTTTGTGGCGTCCTTAGCTATTCGATACGTGTATATATGTATATCCCTTACTGAACACTACATAAAGTATGTATGTCTTAAGTACTACACTTACAGTGAAACAGGAATCACCCAAGGAAACTTCAAGGAAAAGTTACTTACAGTTCGCCTTTATTCTGCCACAACTCCTTTGGCACTTCACTACGGAACTGCAACTCCCTTTTCAACAGTATTAGTAACTTAATCCAATTAATGTGAGTTAATAAGCAGAAAACTTGCTTAATGAAAACACCAAAACTAAAGATATAACACGCAGACGTCAAGAAAACACAACTTCAAGTAAATCAACTTTACAGTAACGCAGCTTCCACAATTATAAAATCACACCAAAAAAAAAAAAAAAAAAAAAAAAAACACCATTTTTGGGCTGCTGCTTTAACATTATATCTCTTCTAGTCCTTATCGGCTACATGCATACGCCATGCTGTGTGACCTCGAAAGTGTTACCAACATCATTCCGCGAGAGAGATACAACGTTAAATTTGAAAATGTTAAAAGTATGAACTCAAATTTATATAGAAAAAGTAACTAACAAGAAAGATGATACCGAATTTTCGGTTGTAATGAGCACGTCTTTGAATCCGTTTTGACTCGAATTAAATTTATCAAAGCTATTCAAAGTCAATTGAACCGGTTAGGAAAACAATCAACCGGTTTCTACAATCAATAAAACTTCCAGAAATAGAAACATCTGCTTAGTTCCACCTGCGGCTAAAACGCGTGTTACGGAGATTAACAAATGGCGCACAAAAATTTTCTCATAGCATAAGGAAGGTATCAGAGACAAAGAGATTTTCAAACCTAACAGTTAAAAGAAGAAATATGGAAGGAAAGGTGATATTCGCTTGGGGTACTTGTCCGTGGAATAGTCTGGGGGTGGCAGCACCTTCCAGCCAAGGTTCCTGATCTTGTGACAGGTCACCCTTTCTGTGTAAGGCGTCGTTCCATCCTGCTGAAGGAGGACGCTCTTGTGGTTCAGCAGTGATGGTCATTTCGACATGAGCGATGAGTATAGACCGTCGAGCTGGCGGCAGTACACATCGTCAGTGATAGCGGTGTTGTCCGGCAGCAGCTCAATAAACACGACACGCCCATATCCCACCAAACAGACAGTCTCGGGATCTTAATTGGGTGTAAGCCGGCTTTGGGGGTCGGCATGAGCTTCTGTTTTAGGTCCAACCACTGTTTCCGGCGGATGACATTGTCATGCAGAACACAATACTGACATTCAGCGGTAATTGTCATACAGAACCCAATCCTGATATTCAGCGGTAATTGTCATACAGAACCTAATCCTGACATTCAGCGGTAATTGTCATACAGAATTCAATCCTGACATTCAGCGGTAATTATCATATAGAACCCAATCCTCACATTCAGGGGTAATTGTCATACAGAACCCAATCCTGACATTCAGCGGTAATTGTCATACAGAACCCAATCCTGACATTCAGCGGTAATTGTCATACAGAACCCAATCCTGCCATTCAGCGGTAATTGTCATACAGAACCCAATCCTGACATTCAGCGGTAATTGTCATTTGTAATACAGAACTCAATCCTGAAATTCAGCGGTAATTATCATACAGAACCCAACCCTAACATTCAGCGGTAATTGTCATACAGAACCCAATCCTGACATTCAGCGGTAATTGTCATACAGAACTCAATCCTGACATTCAGCGGTAATTGTCATACACAACCCAATCCTCACATTCAGCGGTAATTGTCATACAGAACCCAATCCTGACATTCAGTGGTAATTGTCATACAGAACCCAATCCTGACATTCAGCGGTAATTGTCATACAGAACCCAATCCTGACATTCAGCGGTAATTGTCATACAGAACCCAATCCTGACATTCAGCGGTAATTGTCATACAGAACTCAATCCTGACATTCAGCGGTAATTGTCATACAGAACCCAATCCTCACATTCAGCGGTAATTGTCATACAGAACCCAATCCTGACATTCAGCGGTAATTGTCATACAGAACTCAATCCTGACATTCAGCGGTAATTGTCATACAGAACCCAATCCTCACATTCAGCGGTAATTGTCATACAGAACCCAATCCTGACATTCAGCGGTAATTGTCATACAGAACCCAATCCTGACATTCAGCGGTAATTGTCATACAGAACCCAATCCTCACATTCAGCGGTAATTGTCATACAGAACCCAATCCTGACATTCAGCGGTAATTGTCATACAGAACCCAATCCTGACATTCAGCGGTAATTGTCATACAGAACCCAATCCTGACATTCAGCGGTAATTTTCATTTGTCATACAGAACTCAATCCTGAAATTCAGCGGTAATTATCATACAGAACCCAACCCTAACATTCAGCGGTAATTGTCATACAGAACCCAATCCTGACATTCAGCGGTTATTGTCATACAGAACCCAATCCTGACATTCAGCGGTAATTGTCATACAGAACCCAATCCTGACATTCAGCGGTAATTGTCATACAGAACCCAATCCTGATATTCAGCGGTAATTGTCATACAGAACCCAATCCTCACATTCAGCGGTAATTGTCATACAGAACTGAATCCTGACATTCAGCGGTAATTGTCATACAGAACCCAATCCTGACATTCAGCGGTAATTGTCATACAGAACTGAATCCTGACATTCAGCGGTAATTGTCATACAGAACCCAATCCTGACATTCAGCGGTAATTGTCATACAGAACCCAATCCTGATATTCAGCGGTAATTGTCATACAGAACCCAATCCTCACATTCAGCGGTAATTGTCATACAGAACCCAATCCTGACATTCAGCGGTAATTGTCATACAGAACCCAATCCTCACATTCAGCGGTAATTGTCATACAGAACCCAATCCTGACATTCAGCGGTAATTGTCATACAGAACCCAATCCTGACATTCAGCGGTAATTGTCATACAGAACCCAATCCTGACATTCAGCGGTAATTGTCATACAGAACCCAATCCTGACATTCAGCGGTAATTGTCATACAGAACCCAATCCTGACATTCAGCGGTAATTTTCATACAGAACCCAATCCTCACATTCAGCGGTAATTGTCACACAGAACCCAATCCTCACATTCAGCGGTAATTGTCATACAGAACTGAATCCTGACATTCAGCGGTAATTGTCATACAGAACCCAATCCTGACATTCAGCGGTAATTGTCATACAGAACCCAATCCTGATATTCAGCGGTAATTGTCATACAGAACCCAATCCTCACATTCAGCGGTAATTGTCATACAGAACTGAATCCTGACATTCAGCGGTAATTGTCATACCGAACCCAATCCTGACATTCAGCGGTAATTGTCATACATAACCCAATCCTCACATTCAGCGGTAATTGTCATACAGAACCCAATCCTGACATTCAGCGGTAATTGTCATACAGAACCCAATCCTGACATTCAGTGGTAATTGTCATACAGAACCCAATCCTGCCATTCAGCGGTAATTGTCATACAGAACCCAATCCTGACATTCAGCGGTAATTGTCATACAGAACCCAATCCTGACATTCAGCGGTAATTGTCATACAGAACCCAATCCTGACATTCAGCGGTAATTGTCATACAGAACCCAATCCTGACATTCAGCGGTAATTGTCATACAGAACCCAATCCTGACATTCAGCGGTAATTGTCATACAGAACCCAATCCTCACATTCAGCGGTAATTGTCATACAGAACCCAATCCTCACAATCAGCGGTAATTGTCATACAGAACCCAATCCTCACATTCAGCGGTAATTGTCATACAGAACCCAATCCTGACATTCAGCGGTAATTGTCATACAGAACCCAATCCTCACATTCAGCGGTAATTGTCATACAGAACCCAATCCTGACATTCAGCGGTAATTGTCATACAGAACCCAATCCTGACATTCAGCGGTAATTGTCATACAGAACCCAATCCTGACATTCAGCGGTAATTGTCATACAGAACCCAATCCTGACATTCAGCGGTAATTGTCATACAGAACCCAATCCTGACATTCAGCGGTAATTTTCATACAGAACCCAATCCTCACATTCAGCGGTAATTGTCATACAGAACCCAATCCTCACATTCAGCGGTAATTGTCATACAGAACCCAATCCTCACATTCAGCGGTAATTGTCATACAGAACCCAATCCTCACATTCAGCGGTAATTGTCACACAGAACCCAATCCTCACATTCAGCGGTAATTGTCATACAGAACCCAATCCTCACATTCAGCGGTAATTGTCATACAGAACCCAATCCTCACATTCAGCGGTAATTGTCATACAGAACCCAATCCTCACATTCAGCGGTAATTGTCATACAGAACCCAATCCTCACATTCAGCGGTAATTGTCATACAGAACCCAATCCTGACATTCAGCGGTAATTGTCATACAGAGCCCAATCCTGACATTCAGCGGTAATTGTCATACAGAACCCAATCCTGACATTCAGCGGTAATTGTCATACAGAACCCAACCCTAACATTCAGCGGTAATTGTCATACAGAACCCAATCCTGACATTCAGCGGTAATTGTCATACAGAACCCAATCCTGACATTCAGCGGTAATTGTCATACAGAACTCAATCCTGACATTCAGCGGTAATTGTCATACAGAACCCAATCCTGACATTCAGCGGTAATTGTCATACAGAACCCAATCCTCACATTCAGCGGTAATTGTCATACAGAACCTAATCCTCACATTCAGCGGTAATTGTCATACAGAACCCAATCCTCACATTCAGCGGTAATTGTCATACAGAACCCAATCCTCACATTCAGCGGTAATTGTCATACAGAACCCAATCCTCACATTCAGCGGTAATTGTCACACAGAACCCAATCCTCACATTCAGCGGTAATTGTCATACAGAACCCAATCCTCACATTCAGCGGTAATTGTCATACAGAACCCAATCCTCACATTCAGCGGTAATTGTCATACAGAACCCAATCCTCACATTCAGCGGTAATTGTCATACAGAACCCAATCCTCACATTCAGCGGTAATTGTCATACAGAACCCAATCCTGACATTCAGCGGTAATTGTCATACAGAGCCCAATCCTGACATTCAGCGGTAATTGTCATACAGAACCCAATCCTGACATTCAGCGGTAATTGTCATACAGAACCCAACCCTAACATTCAGCGGTAATTGTCATACAGAACCCAATCCTGACATTCAGCGGTAATTGTCATACAGAACCCAATCCTGACATTCAGCGGTAATTGTCATACAGAACTCAATCCTGACATTCAGCGGTAATTGTCATACAGAACCCAATCCTGACATTCAGCGGTAATTGTCATACAGAACCCAATCCTCACATTCAGCGGTAATTGTCATACAGAACCCAATCCTCACATTCAGCGGTAATTGTCATACAGAACCCAATCCTGACATTCAGTGGTAATTGTCATACAGAACCCAATCCTCACATTCAGTGGTAATTGTCATACAGAACCCAATCCTGACATTCAGCGGTAATTGTCATACAGAACTCAATCCTGACATTCAGCGGTAATTGTCATACAGAACCCAATCCTGACATTCAGCGGTAATTGTCATACAGAACCCAATCCTGACATTCAGCGGTAATTGTCATACAGAACCCAATCCTGACATTCAGCGGTAATTATCATACAGAACCCAATCCTGACATTCAGCGGTAATTGTCATACAGAACCCAATCCTCACATTCAGCGGTAATTGTCATACAGAACCCAATCCTGACATTCAGCGGTAATTATCATACAGAACCCAATCCTGACATTCAGCGGTAATTGTCATACAGAACCCAATCCTCACATTCAGCGGTAATTGTCATACAGAACCCAATCCTCACATTCAGCGGTAATTGTCATACAGAACTCAATCCTCACATTCAGCGGTAATTGTCATACAGAACCCAATCCTGACATTCAGCGGTAATTGTCATACAGAACCCAATCCTCACATTCAGCGGTAATTGTCATACAGAACCCAATCCTGACATTCAGCGGTAATTGTCATACAGAACCCAATCCTCACATTCAGCGGTAATTGTCATACAGAACCCAATCCTCACATTCAGCGGTAATTGTCATACAGAACCCAATCCTCACATTCAGCGGTAATTGTCATACAGAACTCAATCCTCACATTTAGCGGTAATTGTCATACAGAACCCAATCCTCACATTCAGCGGTAATTGTCATACAGAACCCAATCCTCACATTCAGCGGTAATTGTCATACAGAACCCAATCCTGACATTCAGCGGTAATTGTCATACAGAACCCAATCCTCACATTCAGCGGTAATTGTCATACAGAACCCAATCCTGACATTCAGCGGTAATTGTCATACAGAACCCAATCCTCACATTCAGCGGTAATTGTCATACAGAACCCAATCCTGACATTCAGCGGTAATTGTCATACAGAACCCAATCCTCACATTCAGCGGTAATTGTCATACAGAACCCAATCCTCACATTCAGCGGTAATTGTCATACAGAACCCAATCCTGACATTCAGCGGTAATTGTCATACAGAACCCAATCCTCACATTCAGCGGTAATTGTCATACAGAACCCAATCCTGACATTCAGCGGTAATTGTCATACAGAACCCAATCCTGACATTCAGCGGTAATTGTCATACAGAACCCAATCCTCACATTCAGCGGTAATTGTCATACAGAACCCAATCCTGACATTCAGCGGTAATTATCATACAGAACCCAATCCTCACATTCAGCGGTAATTGTCATACAGAACCCAATCCTCACATACAGCGGTAATTGTCATACAGAACCCAATCCTCACATTCAGCGGTAATTGTCATACAGAAGTCAATCCTGACATTCAGCGGTAATTGTCATACAGAACCCAATCCTGACATTCAGCGGTAATTGTCATACAGAACCCAATCCTGACATTCAGCGGTAATTGTCATACAGAACCCAATCCTGACATTCAGCGGTAATTGTCATACAGAACCCAATCCTCACATTCAGCGGTAATTGTCATACAGAACCCAATCCTGACATTCAGCGGTAATTGTCATACAGAACCCAATCCTCACATTCAGCGGTAATTGTCATACAGAACCCAATCCTGACATTCAGCGGTAATTATCATACAGAACCCAATCCTGACATTCAGCGGTAATTGTCATACAGAACCCAATCCTCACATTCAGCGGTAATTGTCATACAGAACTCAATCCTGACATTCAGTGGTAATTGTCGTACAGAACCCAATTCTGACATTCAGCGGTACTTAGGTAGGTGTAGAGTCATGCAGAGGCAATATTTTAAAGCCCGAGCCCGGCCCGTTCCCACCCAATTAATGTCAGGCCCGACCTGGCCCGGCCATTCAGGTCCGGCATAGGTTTCATTTGCGTAACTGTCACTTGCTTTAACACAGACGGTATTTGTACTGTAACTTTTTGGACTAACTCGAAACTCGTGTAAAAAGAGGGCATAAGTAAGTTAACTAACCCACCAGTAACCAAGAATACCGCAAATGCAATAAATAGTATTCAGTGAACTTAAGTAAATTATCGTCATTTCATAATCGAACCCTTCGTTGGGTCAGATCACTGTTTATACGATTGCATTACATCACTGGCGCCAAAAATCGGGTGTTCGACTCTTCGTAAACCTGTGCTTGTGCTGTGAAAATGAATGTAATTGCAGAACAGAACAGAAGTAGAATATATATAAAACAAAACAAATAAGCATTTCTTCTAGATATTTTTTACGGAAAGTGGCTTTCCTCTGTTTCCTTCACTAGAAAGAGCAGTTTGCATTATTTAGCCCTTCCCTCTGTCTTGACAGTTTTATAAGTTCTTTGCTGCATTTATATTTTATAAGTAATTTGCTGCGTTTATAAGTATATAATTTGTTTTTTGATATGTGTGCGCTTACAAGTAATTGCCTTGAGTGAGCAAAGAAAGCGCATATTGAAACTTTAATTGATTCCTAATTCCTATAAATGCAAATCATCGTACGGAGCAAGTATTTTTCTGGTGTAAACTACCGAAATAAATGGAATATGGATTCAAAGGGGAGAGAGAGAGATTGCAAAAGATCAAAGACGAAAAGACGCGCCCAAAATAAATAAATAAATGTAAAATAGCACAAGGCGGGAGAGAAGAATGATTGCGAGAAACAAGAAATATGATCATGGGAAGGGAAAGACAGAGACTTCAAAAACAGAATGACTAAATTTATCAACAACCCGACTACACGGTACACATGAAAGTGCAGGCCCGTCCAAGCCTGCCTACGAAATTGTAGGCCCTGCCCGTCAGTTTTAAATTACAGGCAGGCCCGGCCCGGCCCGTGCAGCGCTCTAGGTAGGTGGATTGAAAAATGTTATTGGCGTAAAACCAATGAAAGAAGATGTGTGAGTCATAAAAGTAAATAGTTACTAAAACTATGACGGGGCCAATAGTAAGTATTTTAGTTTTTCAAAAGCCTCTCATGAAAATTAGAAAATAAATGCTTTTTCTTTTAATCGGAAAAATTCCGAAAGAAAATCCATGTTAGTGTCCAGTTCCCAGATTTTCTGAATGGCAATTTGAGTCACTACAATAATTGAGTAACTGGATAACACATTGCAGCTTTCCACATCCGTTCACTACAGGGCAATGAATACCGCGTAGTGGTAAAGTCGACACCCGGCAACTCGTCGCCTTGGCTGCCTTGACGAAGCTTCAGAGAACAGTAATGAATGAGCAGACGCGCGCTGAACTGCGCATGCGTAAAATTGTCTTTCGGCGGTAGTCACCTTTCTGTTTAACTGTAGCAATTTTGCTTCCGTGTCGTCGGACAGTAAGCGGCTGATTTTCGTTTGTGGAATTAGGCAAGCTGTAAGGCTCGCTGGTGTAAGTAAAATGAACAAAGGGACTTTTATTGAAACACCCTTTTAGTTTATTAAGGGATGAAGAGAAACAAAAAGGTTAAAGACTTCGGTCCACATCGGCCAAATATTTGCTAGGAATAGAATCAGTCTAGAACTTTTAACGTGGAATAGCAAAATATTCTGGTTAACTGGAAGCGAAAGCAAACATATTTTGTTTTGTTTCTACTGTTTACTAATGTTTTTTTTCTACTGTTTACTACTGCTTTGTTTTTACTATTTACTGCTGTTTTCTTTCTACAATTTACTACTGTTTTGTTTCTGCTATTCACTACTGTTTTGTTTCTGATATGCAGTACTTTTTTTTTCTACTGTTTACTACTGCTTTGTCTCTACTGTTTACTACTGTTTTGTTTCTATTATTTACTACTGCTCTGTTTCTATTCTTTACTACCGTTTTGCTTCTACCATTCACGACAGTTTTGTTTCTACTGTTAACTACTGTTTTGTTTCTACTGTTTACTACTGCTTTGCTTTTACTGTTTACTACTGTTTTGTTTCTACAGTTTACTACTCTTTTGTTTCTGCTATTCACTACTGTTTTGTTTCTGATATGCAGTACTTTTTTTTTGTTTCTACTGTTTACTACTGTTTTGTTGCTACTATTCACTACTGTTTTGTTTCTGATATGCAGTACTTTTTTTTTCCACTGTTTACTACTGTTTTGTTGCTACTATTCACTACTGTTTGTTGCTACTGTTTACTTCTGTATTGTTGCTATTATTCACTACTGTTTTGTCTCTACTGTTTACTACTGTTTTGTTTCTACTATTCACTACTTTTTTGTTTTTATTATTTACTACTACTCAGTTTCTACTCTTTACTGCCGTTTTGTTTCTACCATTCACTACTGTTTTGTTTCTACCATTCACTAATGTTTTGTTTCTACTGTTTACTACTGTTTTGTTTCTACTGTTTAATACTGCTTTGTTTCTACTGTTTACTACTGCTTTGTTTCTACTGTTACTACTGTTTTGTTGCTACTATTCACTACTGTTTGTTGCTACTGTTTACTTCTGTATTGTTGCTACTGTTTACTGCTGTATTGTTGCTATTATTCACTACTGTTTTGTCTCTACTGTTTACTACTGTTTTGTTTCTACTATTCACTACTGTTTTGTTTTTATTATTTACTACTGCTCAGTTTCTACTCTTTACTGCCGTTTTGTTTCTACCATTCACTACTGTTTTGTTTTTACCATTCACTAATGTTTTGTCTCTACTGTTTACTACTGTTTTGTTTCTACTATTCACTACTGTTTTGTTTTTATTATTTACTACTGCTCAGTTTCTACTCTTTACTGCCGTTTAGTTTCTACCATTCACTACTGTTTTGTTTCTACCATTCACTACTGTTTTGTTTCTACCATTCACTACTGTTTTGTTTCTACTGTTTACTACTGTTTTGTTTCTACTGTTTACTACTGCTTTGTTTCTACTGTTTACTACTGCTTTGTTTCTACTGTTACTACTGTTTTGTTGCTACTATTCACTACTGTTTGTTGCTACTGTTTACTTCTGTATTGTTGCTACTGTTTACTGCTGTTTTGTTGCTACTATTCACTACTGTTTTGTCTCTACTGTTTACTATTGTTTTGTTTCTACTATTCACTACTGTTTTGTTTTTATTATTTACTACTGCTCAGTTTCTACTCTTTACTGCCGTTTTGTTTCTACCATTCACTGTTGTTTTGTTTCTACTGTTTACTACTGTTTTGTTTCTACTGTTTACTAGTGTTTTGTTGCTACTATTGACTACTGATTTGTTTCTACTATTGACTACTGTTTTGTTTCTACTGTTTACTGCTGTTTTGTTTCTGCTGTTTACTACTGTTTTGTTTCTACTATTCATTAGTGTTTTTATCTCTACTGCTTTTTTTTAATTTCTACTGTTTACTACTGTTTTGTTTCTACTATTCATTAGTGTTTTTATCTCTACTGCTTTTTTTTATTTCTACTGTTTACTACTGTTTTGTTTCTACTATTAATTTGTGTTTTTATCTCTACTGCTTTTTTTTGTTTCTACTGTTTACTACTGTTTTGTTTCTACTATTCACTAGTGCTTTTTGTTTCTACTGTTTACTACTGTTTTGTTCCTAAGTGTATATGTACATCACTGACAAGTCAGGACTTGCAGAGAGAGTTAGCAGCCGGAGGTGTAAAGATACACTCATCCGCCGCAAACTATTAGAAGCTGAATGACCTGCGAGGGAGGAGCCCTGTAAAAAAGCAGGTCCTGGCAGCTTCAATGAAGAAGAAACGCTTACGATGGGTTAAAAAATATAATCACTGGACTTCTGATGATTGGAAAACACTAATGTTTAGTGAAGAAGTCCATTTTTTTGTCCAAGGACAGGGGAAAATGTGTCGTGCAACGGAGTAAAGGTGAACTTGTCCGTGAAGCACATTTGCAACAGGAGGTGAAACACCCAGTTAAAAATATGTTTTGGGGGTGTTTCACCTTTGAAGGACCTGGAAGCCTTCGTCCTGGGGAGGAAATGATGAATTCCGATAAATATTGTGAAATAATACAACAGACGGTTGTTCCAGAGATGGAGAAGTGCTTCAATGGTGCGCATGGCATTTTTCAGCATGACCTTGCTCCATGCCACACTTTCAAAAAAGTGCAGGCAGTGATGAAAGAAAAGAAGATTCACATTCTAGAGTGGCCTGGAAATTCACCTGATCTCACTCCCATTGAGAATATGTGGTCCATTGTGAAATCTAGGCTCAAAAAGACTAATTGTTCCACAGTGAACATTATTTATGTGTGGTATCACAACCCGGAACTGAAATGTTTTTGTCAGAAACTAATACATTCAATGCCGAAACGTGTTAAACAAGTTATCGTAGCCAAAGGTGGCCACATAAAATACTAGAATGCTTGTAACCCATTCATGTATGGAAGGTATGCAATAAATGTTGAAATCTAACCTTTTCCCAATTAACATACACGCCACCTATGATTTTAGCTGGCGGCGTTTTGGAAGCCTCGCAATCCACTGAAATTATATTTCACAGTATGGAAGAAAGTTGAAAGCAATTTTAAAAATCTTTAGCCCCCCGAAAAATATTAGGTCACTCTACGACACTGCAGGACGGTTAACATTTCCTTTCAAAACTGCGTAATTCTTGCTAAACACGAGAACATTGAATGCACATGTGGGGTATGGCTTCATTACTGCGCCTGTCAGAAGATTTAGTTCTTTTGTTGCCACGAGGACGTCATGAGTACGTGATGCATAAACATCTGCTTCTAAATTCGTCACAGTTTGGGCGCGTTTTCTACGCTTTCGTTATCATTGTCATTTTCTTACACATGAAACTTAAAACATTTAAGCCCGCTTTTGTGGATACGACATTCCGTGTTAATCCTATCGTTCGAGTTCTTTTTACGGCTTCTCGAACGGCATGTGTGGTTCCATTAAAAACAGATTGACGACCGGGAAACGTTTTCGGTAGACGTCGTGTGCTGTTTCCGTATCTGTCTGCGCCCTTTGAACCAGAACTGTTAATACTAGAGCTTACGAGGGGGAGGGGGGCGGAAGTGTAAAAGTTTCCAGCTTCTCACAGAAGGAATGATGGAAACAAAGGTGAGTTTCAACATCACAGCGCCCTGGGCCAAATACAAAAAAAAAAAAAAAAAGAAAGATGACACTGAATTTTTGTTTGCAATGCGCACATCTTTTGAATCCTTTCCGACACGAAGAAAATATTTCAAAGTTATTCATAGTCAGTGGAACCCATTACAAACAAGAAAGATGACATCGAATCTTCGGTTGCAACGAGAACATCTTTTGAATCCTTTCCGACACGAATAAAATATTTCAAAGTTATTCATAGTCAGTGGAACCCATTACAAACAAGAAAGATGACACCGAATCATCGGTTGCAACGAGCACGTCTTTTGAATCCTTTCCGACACGAAAAGAATATTTCAAAGTTATTCATAGTCAGTGGAACCCATTACAAACAAGAAAGATGACACCGAATCATCGGTTGCAACGAGCACGTCTTTTGAATCCTTTCCGACACGAATGAAATATTTCAAAGTTATTCATAGTCAGTGGAACCCATTACAAACAAGAAAGATGACACCGATCTTCGGTTGCAACGAGCACGTCTTTTGAATCCTTTCCGACACGAATAAAATATTTCAAAGTTATTCATAGTCAGTGGAACCCATTACAAACAAGAAAGATGACACCGAATCATCGGTTGCAACGAGCACGTCTTTTGAATCCTTTCCGACACGAAAAAAATATTTCAAAGTTATTCATAGTCAGTGGAACCCGTTACAAACAAGAAAGATGACACCGAATCTTCAGTTGCAACGAGCACGTCTTTTGAATCCTTTCACACGAATAAAATATTTCAAAGTTATTCATAGTCAGTGGAACCCATTACAAACAAGAAAGATGACACCGAATCTTCGGTTGCAACGAGCACGTCTTTTGAATCCTTTCCGACATGAAGAAAATATTTCAAGGTTATTCATAGTCAGTGGAACCCATTACAAACAAGAAAGATGACACCGAATCTTCGGTTGCAACGATCACGTCTTTTGAATCCTTTCCAGCAGGAATTAAATTTATCAAAGTTGTTCCAAGTTAATGCAGCCGGTTAGAAAAAAATCAACCGGATTTCTACATTCTATAAAACATCCATAAATAGGAACAGCTGCTTACTTTCAACCGCGGCGAGACAGTATGTTACGAAGACTAACAAATGGCGCACAAAACGTTCCTCATAGCAGAATCAAGGTTTGTGCGGCAAACAGATGTTCAAATCGAAAAATTAAAAGAACAAATATAGAAAAAAACACGATATAATTCTACACCTTCTGGCGGAAGAATTTTGCATAATGGGAAAGTAGAAAATAGGCGAAAAGTATTCTTCATGGAAAAAGCTTGCCATGGAAAAATATGTTTTCAGATACGCCTTCCGGAAGCAGAGATAGCGAGAAAAAGGTTTTGACCTTTACATCCCCCTAACAGGAAATCTGTGCATTATTTAAAGAGGATAATGCTCCACATCTTTATTGTAGCAAATGGCATACAGTAAAAAAGACATTTCTCAATATGGCTTTTAGAAGCGAAGATACAGCTGCAGATAGAAGTTCCCAAAGGCCATCTCTCCATTCAGCTCTTTACCGCTGGGTTTGTGGATTAGAGATGAGTTCGGGCTCAATTTTAGGAGCCCGGGTCCAAAGGCCTAAGCCCGGGCCCGGATTCTTGGAAAATTTTGCTTATCAAGGCTTGCATTTATGCATTATATACACCGGGCAAAGATATGGCCCAAGCAAGGATTAGTTTAAAAATCATTAGTTTAAAAAGTTTGGTTCACTTAATCCACTTCACAATATTAATATGTTTTAAGAAATACTACGCATAAAGCTAAATGTTCTAAAATGTGGATTTGAAAATAAATAAATAATCAACGTGCTCTTCGACCGTATCGGGGGAATCAGTAATTTTGGTAAAAGCTGAAGAAAAGAAAATCGTTTAGAAACAAAAAATTCCATTCGTTATTTCTTTTTGATTTCTAAATTTACTTTTATTTTGAATAAATTGCATTATAAAACGTACAACGCCGTACAGACAGTTGCAAGTGTTTGAAATTTTGACTCTAGAAAACTAATCTTTGCAATATAATTTACATATATGATAATTGGTAAAGGTAGTTTAGAGTGATGAAGTAAAATATATAAAAGTATAATAATCACAAAATTATCATATGTGTGTGCAGTGTCCAGATCAAGTTCATCATGAAGAAAGAGAGAGAGAGAGAGAGAGACAGAGAGAGAGAGAGAGAGAGAGAGAGAGAGAGAGAGAGAGAGAGAGAGAGACCAACGTCACCCCAAAAATCGCGGGAGTGAGAAAATGTAAAAAAATAAATAACAATACTTCTAACTGCACAATTTTGGAAAATAATACATCAATTTAATGATAAGATTCTTGATTTTTAATAAAATACAAAAAATGGGAATGTGTTTTTTTCCCAGCTTTTCGATACCAGACCTCCTTAAACTAATCCTTGCTTGGGCCATAGCTTTGGACAATGCATAATGCAAGTCTTGCTAAGCAAAATTTGTCTTGCAATGGCAGCTAGCTAAGCAAATTTAAAATCCTTCCACCAGTAATGAAATTCAAAACTTGTAATTCAACCGGGCTCGGAATTACACGTGTTGAATTAATTACAGTAATGAAATTCAAGACGTGTAATTCCGAGTCCGGGCCCGGGTTTTTCGGTAGTTAATGAATTCTGAGCCAGTCCGAGCCCGGGCCCGAGATCATCTCTATTGTGGATCATACGGTACGCACCGTGTTTCATCTCCTGCAATAATTCTAGAGCAAAATCTGGATCCTGAGCTGCAGTGTCCAGCACATCGGAGCAGATCGATGAACGAGCATCCTTTTGGTCATAATTCGGAACGAGGGGTAGGAATCTGACATAAAGTTTTCGTTTTCCCAGATCTTCGCGTAGAATCTCAGATAGATTTACTGGATGCCCACCGACTTAACCAAACTGTAATTCATCGATATTCTATTAACTGATTCCGCACCTGTTCGATTTTTTCCGGTGTCCGCACACTGGAGGGACTCCCAGATCTCGGATCATCATCAAAGAATTCCCGCCCGTCGCGAAACCATACATACCCATTCGAAAACTCTCCTGCGTGATAATGCTGTGCCTCCATACGCTTCTGAGCTGATTTACTAAGTTTCCAAGAAAGACGGATGCTTACTTTCTCTCTGTTCTCCCATGACTAAAATGAGATGGGACGAGAACGCTTGCTGTGAATAATCCCTTAATGCCCGTCTGCCGCTTGTGGGTACCGGTATGAACCGGTTTCGAGCTGTTCGGTGATTGGCCAATGACTTCTGTCTTCTGGCATGCACGTGATATTTTTATTCCATTAATGTTACGTCATTTATGCTGTCAGTCCTGGAACTTATTGGACGTAGGCTGTAAAATGAAAATAAGCTGTTGTGCTCAATCAATCGATATTCCCTTCGCAAACCGTGCAGTTAGGCTAATACACTCAAAACTTCTCCTATATCATCAGGGCTGGAACAATTTCATGCTGGTTCACCAGTCAGGCAACTATCTCCTTAGCCAGCTGAAAATCGTCAGCCCCGGCTGTCGTTTTGTTTCGTGTTTTAAAGTTCGATTTGTTAAAAATTTATACACATCTCTCGAAAAATATTTCATCGCTAACCTAATTTAAACGATTAACCATTGTATAATAGCCAAATTCATTTTTCCCCTTCTGGAGTAGATAATGCAAGAAACCTCCAATGTTTTAGAATTTTCCTAACAGCTCTGTGTTAACACTGATTCTCGTGTTTACATATGAGCTACGGCATCAGCCGGCTGAGCTGCAGCTCGTGAGGTGCATGTGACTCTTACATTGCCTATCTTTTCACACAGCGTTTGGGGATATCATTCTATCGGGCTTGCGGTTTCTTGTCTGGTGTTCCTTGTTAAGCGCACGGTCGCCGGATCTTTTGACTCACGGCATATGCTGTCCAATTTCTTTCGCGGACCCACCGGTTTCCCATGCTGGCGCACAATCACGCATTACTTCTGTGAATTAAAATGAGCTTTATTAAGAAACATAATTTTACGTATTGAACAGTACACGTATTAACGTATAAATAATTACCAAATGAAATTAAAATGCCCTACTGAACTTTTTACTCGTCAACTAAACCTTTTCAGTCGTCACAGACGAGCAGACGACCGCATTTCTCAAGCCCTGGATAGATAGATAGATAGATAGATAGATAGATAGATAGATAGATAGATAGATAGATAAAACGAAAATGAACCAATGTGTTCGAGCTTATAAAATCAATCGAGCTTTCCTTCACAAACTCCAAAGTTAGGGTAATGAACTGAAAACTTTGTGTGTGATAGATAGATAGATAGATAGATAGATAGATAGATAGATAGATAGATAGATAGATAGATAGATAGATAGATAGATAGGTAGGTAGGTAATAGATAGATAGATAGATAGATAGATAGATAGATAGATAGATAGATAGATAGATAGATAGATAGATAGATAGATAGATAGATAGATAAAATGAAAATGAACCAATGGGGCCGATCTTATAAAATCAAACGAACTTTCCTTCACAAACTCCAAAGTTAGGGTATTGTACTAAAAACTTCGTCTGCGTGATAGATAGATAGATAGATAGATAGATAGATAGATAGATAGATAGATAGATAGATAGATAGTTAAAACGAAAATGAACCAATGTGTTCGAACTTATAAAATCAATCGAGCTTTTCTTCACAAACTCCAAAGTTAGGGTAATGAACTGAAAACTTTGTGTGAGATAGATAGATAGATAGATAGATAGATAGATAGATAGGTAAAACGAAAATGAACCAATGTGTTCGAGCTTATAAAATCAATTGAGTTTTCTTCACATACTCCAAAATTAGGGTAATGAACTGAAAACTTCGTGTGAGATAGATAGATAGATAGATAGATAGAAATGAAAATAAACCTGTGTGTTTGAGCTTATAAAACCAACGGAGCTTTCCTTAACAAATTGCTTAGATAGTCTAATGCATTCAAGACTTCATTTACATGATAAATAGATAGACAGAATGGAAATAAACCAACTTATAAAATCAGTCAAACTTGCCGCCTCTAATCGTCCGGAGCCTAACGTAGAACTTCATTTGCAAGATAGAGAGACGGATAGACAGATCAGACCGAATATAAATTCGACAGGGGACTTAGTCTTTGTATGTTGGTGCATGGCTTCTGCTTTTCTCTTGTTTGCAAGGCGGAAAATTCAGCTTGTCGTGGGAAATAAGCCCCCGTTTGAATGAAGATGCATCGTTCCGAAAGTCGAGGGAAATTTATTTATGCTCCCTGACACATGCTATTAGTTTTGAGCTGTATGTTGTCAGCGAATACTGCAGTGTGACTCCATGTTATAACTGTGACTGAAAAGAGGAAACTCATGCATTATGGAATCCGCGCAGTTCGTTTGAGCTGTTTTGCTTATCCTCCGGAATAAACAGCAGCTTTCTTCTTCACCTAGTGCTCTGCTTTCTGTTTCGCCAAAGAAAAGAAAAATAAGGGAAGAGCAAGTTCTTTTATTCGTTTAATAGGTCCACGGAACGTGCTGATCGTAGAAAACCATGAACTGAAATTCTCTTATAGCGCAAACATGATGGGCTCTACGCTGTTTTGAAAATAGCGAACCATTTAGATTTTTCTGCTCCGTTCCTTCTCCTCGCTCTTTCTTGTTTATTATTTTTTTCTACGAAGGTTCGCTAGTAGGCAAAAATACCGGCAAGAATGTTTTACGAGATCTTTGAAGGACCATTTTTTTTAAGACAACACAAGAGAACAGCAGATGGAATTTCTGAAGAAGATTTCATTGATCCGCTAGTTGGAAGATCACTCAGCGAAAACGAAACAATACAAGTTTAACTGATCCAAGACTTTGGAAATGTGAAGGGAAGTGGTGATGTGTGTGCTGACGATGTGGGCGTTAGTTATCTTTTCAATCTGTGTAGTTACAGCAGAAACGGGTATATACGGGTCACAAACCGAAATTGTATTGCGCCGTTTGCTCGCGTGGTAACGCTCTTTTCTTAGAGGAAAGTCTGTTTGCCGAATGGCTTTCTTTTCTTCTCTTTTCTTTTTTTTTCTAAAGAAAAAAAAACCCTGAAATATCTGCGAGGGTTTTATTTACTAAGAAAAAGATTTTTTTCATCAAATCAAAACTTCAGTCTCAAAATTTTGATCGCTATTTTGTGTCCGTTTAACTTTATTTTGTCGATTACACGAGACTTGCTCATACTCACTATCGATTTGGATGATGCTTACACTATCGATTTGCATGATATTCACTATCGATTTGTATCATGCTTATACCGGGTGGTTGATAACAAAATTTGACCTTGAAGAAAACATTAATATTCGGTGGAAAAAACAATATACACAGTGTGGCAAAGAATTTTTAAGACTGTGTCTGTAAAATGAAATAGAAACACGAAATTATAATTTGTTTTGGTTTGTTAATCAAAATAAGTCTCTCCGGCTTCAATACACTTGTTACAGCGATTTAATAATGATTCGAATGCCTGTTCCAGTTCACTTTGCGGAATTGCCTCCAAAGCACGAGTCGAAGCTGTTTGTATGGTCGAAATATCATCAAAATAACACCCTTTTAATGTCATTTTAAGTTTTGGGAATAATAAAGGTAGCAAGGTGCTAAATCAGGTGAATACGGTGGATGATTCAACACACAGACGTTATTTTTCCCCAAAAATCTACGAACAAGAAGTGAGGTGTGACTGGGTGCATTATCGTGCAACAAACACCAATTATTTTCATCCCGATATTCTGGACGAATGCGACGAATTCTGCCCATCAAACGCCTCAAAACATTTAAATAAAACTCACCAGTAATTGTTTGTCCACTTGGAACAAATTCTTTGTGGATAATACCCTTACTATCGGAGAATGTAATGAGCATTGTTTTAATTTTCGATGGAACTTTTCTTGTTTTTTTGGCTTGTGGTGAGTTTTTTGACTTTCATTCCGCACTTTGTCGCTTTGTTTTAGGATCATATTGAAAACACAATGTTTCATCACCTGTAAGAAATCGATTTTAAGAAGTTTGGATCATTTTCAGCGGCTGAAATGATGTCTCTGCAATCTCCTTGATTTTTGTTCATTGGTTAACGTGTGTGGAACAAATTTAGCTCAGACTTTTGTTTTGCCCAAATCTTCATGCAGGATGGTTCGAATCGTTTCTTTGTTAATGTTTAAAGACTCTTTCATCATTCTTAGTGACGCACATCAATTGTTTGCCACGAAATCACGCACTTTTTCAATAATCTTAGGTGTCCCAGATGAACTTGGTCTTCCGGTATGCTTATCATCTTCTAGCGTATCGCTTCCGTCCAAAAAACGTTTGTGCCACAGGAAAACATTTGATCTACTTAAACAAAACTCACCGTAAACTTGTTTCATTATTTGGTACGTTTCCGATGCACTTTTACAAAGTTTTCCGTTAAATTTAATAACAGCCCTTTGTTCCATCTTAATAATTCAACATGAAAAAAAATGTTACTTCTCTAATGAACGGCCGTTTCGTTTGAGTTACTTTAACAACTGCGCAGTACTTTTGGCAGAAAGCAAGCAGATGGTCGCGGTTTATAACGCATTCGCGATTACACTGGTGGCGCCACCGTAGGCTGAAATCTAGCGCCAGTCTTAAAACTTCTTTGACGCACTGTGTATTTGCATAAAAAAATTTGGTACACATGTTCTTACCTACACATAGCAAGTGGTTATTCAATAAAACCGCCTTCAGCCTTGGTAACCGCCTCGATAAGGGTTCCGAAACGACTACATGCATTGATCAGGTGACCTTTATTTATGTTGGCCATAGTGTCTCTGATGGCAGCCTTCAACGAGTCCTTGGTATTGTGGCCATGCCTGTAGGACTCCCTCTCAACGACGGCCTAGACGTAGTAGTCCGATGGGTTCAAATCAGGTGAGCTAGAAGGCCAAATGTTAGGGGTAACATGACCGTGGAAATTTTTGGCCATCCACTCCTGGGTCGTGCGGGCTGTATGAGCGGGAGCAGAGTCTTGTTGGAACACGCATGGCCTACCCCTAGCCATTCCCTCAATCCAAGGCTTGACAACCATGGCCAGAGTCTCATGCGGCTGCATTAACCCTAGGACCTTGCAGGGAAACGTTGGGTGGCATGACATGGCCATCATTGCTCACTACCCCCAAGACCATCACAGATGGCGGGAAATTGCTGTGCATAACAGTGGGGACCTCAGTGGGGCTGGAGCAGAGCCATCTGTCATTCCTCCCGTTCACTTTTTGATCTTGGTCAAAGTTCTACCCATCTAAGAAAAACCAGAGCATTCGAGGTGCTTGAGTTTGTTCAGCAGGCGCTTCGACCGGATCGCACGATTCTCCCATGTTCTATCGGACATGAACTGCTCTCTTCTCATAACATAGTATTTGTACCTGATGTCTTCGTGCACCACACGTCTAATTGTTGACTCCAACTCATGGAGCTGATTGGCAATGGCCCTCATCGGGGTTATTGTTGATGATGCTCTGGACTTGCTGGATAAACTCGTCTTTCCTGACAGCGTCCGACCGTTGAGAATGTTTTTTTCTTTTGGCCACTGAAAACACATTCCTGTCAGATGCCAGGAGCCCTTATCTGATCTTGAACACAAAGGATCAGGCGACATTTAAGAAGGTTGGAATCTCCGAATCTCCGTGGTTGGCGGCTAAGGCGATAAGAACGGCATGCCTTTTCATTTCCCGCATTATATTTGAAGCTTCCATGTTGGGACTAAAAAAGAAAATATTTAGTTACAGTGTGGCCCACTTATGGTCTCTACAAAGTGCGTTCTCAAATAGCTGACGCACCCGGTATATGTTGCACGTTTGCGTGGATTATTTTCAGTCAATGAAGATTTATGTCGATTAATTTTCATTTACACATTGTGACATACTACAGAGCTGAAGCACGTGTCAAGATGACAAATCTGCAGCGATATATTCCGTCGGTGTAGCTTAGTCGGTTAGAGCAACCCACTCCGAAGAGAAGAGACGCGGGTTCGATCTAAGAGGGAGATGATGTGACGTACTACAGAGGTGAAGCACGTGTCAAGACGACAAATCTGCAGCGATATATTCCGTCGGTGTAACTTAGTCGGTTAGAGCAACCCACTCCGAAGAGAAGAGACGAGGGTTCGATCTCAGAGGGAAATGATGTGACGTACTACAGAGGTGAAGCACGTGTCAAGACGACAAATCTGCAGCAATATATTCCGTCGGTGTAGCTTAGTCGGTTAGAGCAACCCACTCCGAAGAGAAGAGACGTGGGTTCGATCTAAGAAGGAGATGATGTGACGTACTACAGAGGTGAAGCACGTGTCAAGACGACAAATCTGCAGCGATATATTCTTTCGGTGTGGCTTAGTTGGTTAGAGCAACTCACTCCGAAAAGAAGAGACGCGGGTTCAATCAAAGGGGGAGATGTCCCACTCTTAACAGATTAACCCATACGCTAACAACTAACTCAACCCCAACATATACCTTAGAAAAATTTAATCAGATTCTAATAAAGGAGCCACATTCAGCTCTAAAATTAATACATATAAATGCAGGATCATTAATAAACAAAATTACATTACTTGAAACTTTAATACAACAGATTAGAGTAAAATTAGATATTATCTGTATAACAGAAACATGGTTTCCAACTGAGGAATATAATTTACAAATTAATGATTATAACAATATTAAATTAAATAGAACTTCTTCAAAAGGGGAGGGGTTGCAATTGACATACACAAAGATAATGAATACTTCTCTTTAGTACCTGAATTTACTATTAGCAATAAAAATATTGAAATACTGACAATCCAAAATCAATTTTACTTCATCAGTGTATGCTATCGACCACCAAATGCTGAAATAACTGAATTTTTAAAGATACTGAGTGATCTTGCTAACTATGTGAACTATGCAGGAAAAAAATATTTATGTTGGGAGACCTAAACATTGACATTTCTCAAGTTAATCCTATTACAAATAAATTTATGCATACTTTTCACTCAGCTGGATTAAAAAATACAATTCTATCCCCAACGCGTATTACTGCAACCTCTCAAACCATATTGGATTTATGTATAGTAAACTCACAAACTTCTACATTAACTTCTGGAGTTCTTGAATATCATTTAAGTGATCATCTTCCAATATTTATTATATATAAACATACTTTTCATCACCCTAAAATTAATAAAACTAACAAAAATTCCCAAATTAGGAAAATTAATACTTCAAACTTAGAATATTTTAAAAATAATCTTAGTCAGATAAATTGGGTTGAGTTGGATACCATAGACTCTCCAGTTATTGCATATGACTTGTTTATTTCAGTATTTAAGAAACTCTATGAAAAAGCATTTCCAGTGATTGTATTGTCTAATACAAAAAATAAAAAATTTAGAAAACCATGGATAACAAACAATTTAATATATCGTATAAACAAAAAAAAACTGTATGCTAAATTTCTAAAAACTAAACTGCAAGTAGACTTTGAACATTTTAAAACATATAGAAATCATTTAAATTCTGCAATAAGATTAACAAAAAAAAAACTATTACATAAATATTTTTTCCCAAAATCAGCCCAGAAAAACCTGGCAACACCTTAATTTTCTTCTGGGAAACTCTTCCAAAATGGCATGCCCAGACTTTTTATTTAATCAAAATAATAAACAAACAGCAAACAAAAATGAAATTGTTACATTATTTAATGAACATTTTATTTCAATCCCAAAAATTATAAATGAAAAAATAAAAAAAACAAATACTCCTTTTAAATCACATTTACAAAGTACCACTGACACTAACTCTATATATCTTATGGAAATAACGAAAACTGAACTACTAACTGAATTAACCCATATAAAATCAAATACTGGACCAGGCTATGATGAAATTCACCCACAAATTATCAAACATGTAGCTGAAATTATTATTGAACCCCTATTATTTATATTTAATCTCATAATTAAAACAGGAATTTTCCCAGAGAAATTAAAAATTACTAAAATTTTTCCTAAACACAAATCTGGATCTAAAAACATAATAAATAACTATAGACCAATTGCAAACTTATCTACTTTTGCAAAGATTTTAGAAAAATTAATATATACCAGATTAATTTCATATCTGACCAAATTAAAAATTTTAAATTAGTATCAATATGGATTTCAACAAAATAAGTCAACAGAAATGGCAGTACTTACAATTCAAAATAACATACAACAGAATCTTGCAAATCATAGCTTAACATTAGCTATTTTTTTAGACGTAACAAAGGCATTTGATTCACTAAATCACGACATACTCTTAAAAAAGCTGATGCATATAGGGATAAGAGACACCTCATATACACTTCTTAAAAACTACTTAATAGATAGACCTCACTTTACACAAATTGAGAAATACTCATCTCTACAAAAAAAATAAACTCTGGAGTTCCTCAGGGTTCTATACTTTGGCCTTTGCTATTTAACATATACATAAATGATATTTTCAATGTAAATAAAGAAACTAATATAATTTTATATGCAGATGATACAACTATTCTAATTCATGCCAATCATATTGATGAAATGATCAATAAAGCAAATATACTGCTCGAAAAATATTCTAACTGGATGGCAGCAAATAAAATGCTAATAAATTTAGAAAAGACTAAAGCAGTAATATTTACTCGGCAATTATTTCCTCTACAAATAATTGAAAAATTGGTAATTGACAAAACAATAATTCAAATAATAGATAAATTTACTTACTTAGGAATTACACTTTACAAAGATTTAAAATGGACTAGACACATAGATGCAATACTAACAAAAATATCTAAAAATATAGGAATAGCCAGTAATGTAATAAACAACCTAACTATTAAAACCTTAATGTTGTTATATTATGCCTTGATTCATCCATATTTAAATTACTGCTTTTTGGCCTGGGGCCAGGCAACGAATACTAATCTCAAAAAACTTCAAATACTACAAAACAAATACATTAGACTAATTGATCTCAAAATTAATAATAACAAGGATAATATTATACAAATAAATAATTTTAGGTACTCTAAGGTATACCCACAAAAATATAAAATATTAAATATTAAGCAACTGTATAACTTCAACCTGGGAAAAATTATGTTTAAATGTATAAAATCAGATAATTACAATCTTACTGAAATAATTAAAATAGCACCAATATTACATCTATATCACACAAGATCAAAAGTGTCTTTACAAATATCTACACCAAGAACACAAATGGCACAGCAAAATATTACATATAGTGGTCCAATGTACTGGAATGCACTCCCAAACGAATTAACCAATATTAACAATTTCAATTTATTTAAGAAAAAACTAAAATCATATATACTTCAATAAGAAGAAAATTGTTCCTCAGTTTAAAATGATATATGAGCATGCAGAGAATTTAGCACTGTATAATTATATAATTGACTTGACTGTTATCAAATTATTACTGGGAAGCCTGAGCTATGTCAGAACTCTTGAAAGAGGCCTTTTCTTAGGCTTCCCATACTGTTACAAACTTTAAGTTACTCTGTAAACTAACTTACTCAATGATTCTATTGTAACAGTTAAACAAATAAATAAATAAAAAAAAAAGATGATGTGACGTACTACAAAGGTGAAGCACGTGTCAAGACGACAAATCTGTAGCGATACATTCCGTCGGTGTAGCTTAGTCGGTTACAGCAACCCACTCCGAAGAGAAGAGACGGGGGTTCGATCTAAGAGGAGACGATGTGACGTACTACAGAGGTGAAGCACGTGTCAAGACGACAAATCTGCAGCGATACATTGCGTCGGTGTAGCTTAGTCGGTTAGAGCAACCCACTCCGAAGAGAAGAGACGCGGGTTCGATCTTAGAGGGAGATGATGTGACGCACTACAGAGGTGAAACACGTGTCAAGATGACAAATCTGCAGCGATACATTGCGTCGGTGTAGCTTAGTCGGTTAGAGCAACCCACTCCGAAGAGAAGAGACGCGGGTTCGATCTAAGAGGGAGATGATGTGACGTACTACAGAGGTGAAGCACGTGTCAAGACGACAAATCTGCAGTGATGCATTCCGTCGGTGTAGCTTAGTCGGTTAGAGCAACCCTCTCCGAAGAGAAGAGACGCGGGTTCGATCTAAGAGGGAGATGATGTGACGCACTACAGAGGTGAAGCACGTGTCAAGACGACAAATCTGCAGCGATACATTCCGTCGGTGTAGCTTAGTCGGTTAGATCAACCGCTCAGAGTAACTCACTCCGAAGTGAGGAGGCGCAGATACGATCTAAGAGGGAGATGATGTGACGTACTTCAGAGGTGAAGCACGTGTCAAGACGACAAATCTGCAGCGATACATTCCGTCAGTGTAGCTTCGTCGGTTAGAGCAACCCACTCCGAAGAGAAGAGACGCGGGTTCGATCTAAGCGGGAGATGATGTGACGTACTACAGAGGTGAAGCACGTGTCAAGACGACAAATATGCAGTGATACATTCCGTCGGTGTAGCTTAGTCGGTTAGAGCAACCGCTCAGGGTAACTCCGAAGTGAGAAGGCACAGATACGATCTAACAGGGAGATGATGTGATGTACTACAAAGGTGAAGCACGTGTCAAGACGACAAATCTGCAGCGATACATTCCGTCGGTGTAGCTTAGTCGGTTAGAGCAACCCACTCCGAAGAGAAGAGACGCGGGTTCGATCTAAGTGGGAGATGATGTGACGTACTACAGAGGTGAAGCACGTGTCAAGACGACAAATCTGCAGTGATGCATTCCGTCGGTGTAGCTTAGTCGGTTAGAGCAACCCTCTCCGAAGAGAAGAGACGCGGGTTCGATCTAAGAGGGAGATGATGTGACGTACTACAGAGGTGAAGCACGTGTCAAGACGACAAATATGCAGCGATACATTCCGTCGGTGTAGCTTAGTCGGTTAGAGCAACCCACTCCGAAGAGAAGAGACACGGGTTCGATATAAGACTGTAATGATGTGACGTACTACAGAGGTGAAGCATGTGTCAAGACGACAAATATGCAGTGATACATTCCGTCGGTGTAGCCTAGTCGGTTAGAGCAACCCACTCCGAAGAGAAGAAACGCGGGTTCGATCTAAGAGGGAGATGCTGTGACGTACTACAGAGGTGAAGAACGTGTCAAGACGACAAATCTGCAGCGATATATTCCGTCGTTGTAACTTAGTCGGTTAGAGCAACCCACTCCGAAGAGAAGAGACGCGGGTTCGATCTAAGAGGGAGATGATGGGACGTACTACAGAGGTGAAGCACATGTCAAGACGACAAATATGCAGCGATACATTCCGTCGGTGTAGCTTAGTCGGTTAGAGCAACCCACTCCGAAGAGAAGAGACGCGGGTTCGATCTAAGAGGGAGATGATGTGACATACTACAGAGGTGAAGCACGTGTCAAGACGACAAATCTGCAGTGATGCATTCCGTCGGTGTAGCTTAGTCGGTTAGAGCAACCCTCTCCGAAGAGAAGAGACGCGGGTTCGATCTAAGAGGGAGATGATGTGACATACTACAGAGGTGAAGCA
Organism: Macrothele yani; assembly: GCA_039090855.1. NCBI lineage: Eukaryota > Metazoa > Arthropoda > Arachnida > Araneae > Macrothelidae > Macrothele > Macrothele yani. The sequence continues at coordinate 15,278,705 of CM077000.1, read as the reverse complement.
CGTGTCAAGACGACAAATATGCAGTGATACATTCCGTCGGTGTAGCTTAGTCGGTTAGAGCAACCGCTCAGAGTAACTCACTCCGAAGTGAGGAGGCGCAGATACGATCTAAGAGGGAGATGATGTGACGTACTACAGAGGTGAAGCACGTGTGAAGATGACAAATTTGCAGCGATACATTCCATCGGTGTAGCTTAGTCGGTCAGAGCAACCCACTCCTTAGTGAGGAGACACGGATTCGATCTCTGTCACCGAAAAAATCGTGTTTTCGCATTTCTTGCTGGAAATCACAACTACACTGCTCAAAAGAATTAGGAGAGCAAGAGATATTGTTAACAAAATCATGTACGACTGACGTTAAACGCCGTGAATTTACACCACTCTTCACAGTGTGCTAAGCAAAATGACGTCATGTCTCTGTTTTTGATAGAAAGCTGCGGTTTTAAATTACTATTCGCTTAGGCTGTGTTTCTGATTCCCCAGGGATCTCATTATCAAAATAAGAAAAAGCAATTATAAACGAACTAGATATTATTTTCACTGTAGGAAAAGCGAAGGATCCAGTGAAATGGTCTGGGATTTGGGAATAAAAATCTCGTTAAAAGTTCAAAGTAACAACTGACTGCATCAGCACCTCTTCGCTACTCACATACTAATTGCGCACCATCTAATCACGATGTCGCTAATTACATACCTCCTAGTGGCAACGCTTGCGTGAAACGATTATTCCATCCAACTTAAAATTTCGGAATGGCAACGGTAGCGCGGGGCAGTAATCGTTTGTTCTTGATACCTGCGGTTACCCTCTGCAGATGTTGAGGCACAGAAATGAGAAAAAAAATCTATTTTTGAAGAAGCAAACGTAGCCTAAGGTTGAAACTCCCTGCCACGTAAACTAAACTATGGTTAATTATAAGCAGAGACTTTCTTCGCTCCATCTGGTTCGTTTTGTATAGGCAATCAAAAAAGCTGATATGGTGTGGAATGGGTGAAGGAGGAGATCTCTAAACTTCGTAAAAGTGTTTTTAATAAGTTAAAAATGCCGGAGCTCAACAGCACCAGGGACGCCATTAAAAGACATGGCTCATCCCATGTCAAATCAACCAGTGGTTTGAACTTGCTTATCTTAGATTACAATGAATTTTGGCTTATAACATGTGCCTTTAGAGTGTCAGGAAACCATTGATTTCCAGATTTTTTTTTTTTTTTTTTGGGACATGGCGTTTTTGTAATATCGATTTTTGAAAATTCGAAAAAAAAAGGCCATTTTTCCACAATCACGATTTATATTAATGTAAATATCTCAGCACAAATTTGAGCTAGAAAGCTCATCTTGGGTTCATTTTAAAGCTCTTTTATGATATGCATCATGAGTATATTAAAAAAAAATTTTATCTCTTTTCCAAAAAAAAAACAAAAAAAAAACAGATGAAATCTCAAAAACACCATTTTATAGAATTTTTGAAAATATATATATTAAAGAAATATCTTTTGTAAGCACCTGTGCAAAATTTCAGTATGGGATAATCATGGGATCATATCCAAAAAAAAAAAAAATATTCTTTCTGCCTGAATTGGAATTTCAGATATTGTATCGTCGTTTAAGCTGCGTATTTGAATTGTAGAATTTACCGAAAAACTATATAAGATAAAATATTTTTCATCTTACTTGCTTTATTTAAGCCCACCAGGATGTAAAAGACTTAATTAGTGCTTTATATACAAACAAAGTAAACTGAATTTGCTTGTACCACTTACTAGTCATCCATGTAACATTTTCTTGTACCACTTACTGGTCATCCACGTAACATTTGCTTGTACCACTTACTAGTCATCCATGTAACATTTGCTTGTACCAGTTATTAGTCATCCACGTAACATTTGCTTGTACCACTTACTAGTCATCCATGTAACATTTGCTTGTACCAGTTACTAGTCATCCACGTAACATTTGCTTGTACCACTTACTAGTCATCCATGTAACATTTGCTTGTACCACTTACTAGTCATCCATGTAACATTTGCTTGTACCAGTTACTAGTCATCCACGTAACATTTTCTTGTACCACTTACTAGTCATCCATGTAACATTTGCTTGTACCAGTTACTAGTCATCCACGTAACATTTGCTTGTACCACTTACTAGTCATCCCTGTAACATTTGCTTGTACCACTTACTAGTCATCCACGTAACATTTGCTTGTACCACTTACTAGTCATCCATGTAACATTTGCTTGTACCAGTTACTAGTCATCCATGTAACATTTGCTTGTACCAGTTACTAGTCATCCATGTAACATTTGCTTGTACCACTTACTAGTCATCCATGTAACATTTGCTTGTACCACTTACTAGTCATCCATGTAACATTTGCTTGTACCACTTACTAGTCATCCATGTAACATTTGCTTGTACCACTTACTAGTCATCCATGTAACATTTGCTTGTACCACTTACTAGTCATCCATGTAACATTTGCTTGTACCACTTACTAGTCATCCATGTAACATTTGCTTGTACCACTTACTAGTCATCCATGTAACATTTGCTTGTACCACTTACTAGTCATCCATGTAACATTTGCTTGTACCACTTACTAGTCATCCATGTAACATTTGCTTGTACCAGTTACTAGTCATCCACGTAACATTTGCTTGTACCACTTACTAGTCATCCATGTAACATTTTCTTGTACCACTTACTGGTCATCCACGTAACATTTGCTTGTACCACTTACTAGTCATCCATGTAACATTTGCTTGTACCAGTTACTAGTCATCCATGTAACATTTGCTTGTACCACTTACTAGTCATCCATGTAACATTTGCTTGTACCACTTACTAGTCATCCATGTAACATTTGCTTGTACCACTTACTAGTCATCCATGTAACACTTCTCAGAAAACTTGAAAATTTCATCGTTCTGGAATCGAACCCCGCATCTCCCAAGTAACCGGTCGAGTTTGCTAACACCATTATACCACCCAAGACAGTAAAGTTCCAAGCAACTGAGACATAGGAATCTGAAAGTCTCTTCACTGTCCTGGGTGGTATAATGGTGTTAGCATACTCGTCCGGTAATTGGATTACACTTTCATATGGTCTGTTAGATTTTTGGTTCCATAATCTTTGTTACACCGTCGACACCTTTCTTTGTAATTATACACTTTCGACATTTTGAACAACAAGCTAGACCAAATACAGGATTATTCATCGGTTCCTTAATGAGGCGAAACAATTTCCAGCATTCTCTCTCTTCCTTGTGGTTTTCAACAAGCACGTATTTGTTAGCCTCTACGCCTTTTTCAACCTCCTTAATATTAAATCCATCCATATTAACAAATAAGGAGTTACTTTCGACATGACATAGGTCATGGGAATGGAATGTTAGCACATCAATCGAAAACCTCTGAATGCTCAATGTAAAAGATGCGATGTGAAAAGTGACTCTTAGTCATACAGTGAACTTTGCAGGGAGAGAGTGAATCAGCTGAGAAGCAGGCGAAAGGCGTTTGCCTGTACCTTGCCCTGGACAATCGCACTGTAAAAGAACGCAAAGGAAGTATCTTTTTATGATACGGTGTCGGCGTGTTTGGCGTCAGTCGGTGGAAATCTTCGTTGCTTTAAGAAAGAGGCGACAATATTTTTGTATGGTAATTCATTATTCACTCCGTAGGCACCAGTATCGACTACAGAATTCCACAACGCGCATTTTTCTTTGGAATATATTTTTCTCTTTTCAAAAATAAAACGGGAATAAAATCGGGTCAGGAACACCTTGAATATTAAAAATGTAAAGTTTTGCTAGTACTTTAAGGTGGACGTCTAGGGATTTTGCTTCCTTTACTTCCAATGGGCAAACTTCTGTACATATTTTCTTCACAATTAATGCGTTTTCAAGGATGAAACTTTGAACATCGATTAAAATAACTTCATATTATAACTTGGAATACTTAACATTTTCTAAAACATAAGCATAATTATATTAAAAGTCAATAACTTTTCCTTTGGTGGTGTGGAGACCAGAAAAAAGATGGCGCGACCTGTACATTGATGACGTCAGTAGACAAACAAATGTTGGAGTGCTTAATTATGGTTATGTTTCAGAAAATATTAAATATTCCATGCTATAATATGAAGTTATTTTAATCGATGTTCAAATTTTCATCTTTGGGAACGCATTAATTGTGATGAAAATGTGTACAGAAGTTTGCCCGTTGGAAGTATAGGAAGCAAAATCACTAGAAGTCCACCTTAATAAAATTATACATACATAAAATAACTGCGCTTTCCCACCATTGCCTTCAAAGTGTGGGCCCTGTATTTACTTTTACTTCTCGATGAATGTTCGGCAATGCAAGTCCAGAAAGTCAAGAATTAGACATTGTGTTTCGAAGATACATCTTCTGGCGCCTGAGAGCAGAAAATGTATTTTCCGGTGTGGCTGTTCAGACAATACAATACAATTATTTATTGTACACATTTAAAACTTACAGTTATATGAAATTGCAATACACCAGGAGGAATCTGAACACATTGGTTGTAAGGCGATTCCCCCTATCAGATGTAAGAAAAAGAATAAAACATATGGCATATATGAAAGCAAGTAAGATGGTTATAACAGAAGCACCACTGTTAGCAGCATGCTTGGAACTACAATGTAATGATAGGGTTGAGATTCGATATGGAGATCAGGGTGATTTACAATGTAATTTCGCAGAGACAAGGAAAACTTTTTTGATATTTTCCAGGGATCTGATGCTCTCTGGGAGATTATTCCATAGGATAATGGCTTTATACAGTGTGCTATTTAAACCATAATTAAGTCTAACACACGGCTGACATAATTTGTTGTTAGCAACAGATCTGGCGAAGATAGAATAATCCAGATATTTGATGTCAGATTGAAAAATAGTCAGTTTAAGATGCATTATTTTAAAAAACATGATACCTAGTTTCAAGGAAAAATTTCATGAATTTTTAGAATATTAAGTTTTAGAAATAATGATTTTGAATGAGACATGTAATCTGTGTTCAGCATATAGCAAACAGATTTCTTCTGTAATTTGAGCAAGCATAACTTATTGTTTGCACTTAGATTTGAATACCAAGATTCCAGACAATAGGAGAGATGGGTATAAATAAAAGCATAGTAAAATGTTTTTAGGACGTTGGTAGGGAAGAGATGCTTAATTTTACCAAGCATACCAACCGGTAAGGAAACTTTTTTAAAACAAACTGAACATGCGTATTCCAGTTAAAGAATTCATCAAACCAAACACCAAGATACTGAACTTTGTCCACAATTTTAAGGGGGAGATCATTAATCCTGACTGGAAAATTATTTAAGTCCTCTCTTTTATGAACGTTTCGGAAATATACGGCATTGGTTTTTAGAATATTAAGTGATTATTTGTTAGAGCATAACCAATGAGATGAATTTGATAGATCATTATTGATCATTATCTGTAACTTATGCAAATCATGACATTTTTGAAAAATGACAGTGTCATCAGCGTGTAGCAAAGCATGAGTTGATTGCAGGCACAGAGAAGGTCATTAATATATAACAGGAAGCTTTGATAGAATTTACAGTATATAAGACAGGAAGCTTTCATAGAATTTACAGTACTTTCTTGATATTTGGGGGAAAAAAACTGCAGCTTCACCACTTGATAAGGATTCTATCGCAGTAGTTGGTCTTTTCTCTTCTCTTATTGTTAACTACCCGGCTTTGCCCGGGATTTAGGCTTATTAATTTCATATTCCCTTATATGTAACTGAAAAAATCGGGAAAAAAATTGATGCTTGCAAGAAAGAAAAAAGCTGATTTCACAAATTCGGTCATTACAAATTATTTATTCATTAGTGTGATTATTTCAGCACTTGGCCGTACACAACATTTTTGGTTTCTCCTTCAACGGCGACAATATATAATTTTGTTGGATACTTTGCTCTTGACATTCCAACATACCGCTGTCTATGTGAGAAGCATCAAATGCATCACGTGCTATCAGTTTCAGACGTCTTTGAGGGGCGAATCTCTGGGATAAAAAAAATAAAAACGTATCTTTGCGAATATTTTATGAAACTGGCTGAAATTTTAATGAACACCGTAAATCGTTAATAGGAACATGACCTCCAAAGTTCGCCTGAATCGGTAAATAACTTTTTAAATTAGCCGTCTAAATTTTATTAACGGTTTCTGTGTATATATTTCTGTTTACCGATGAATTAAAAATTTCATGCGTATTTTAAAAAGTTTTAACCGGATTCCCGTGAAATTTTGAAGGACTCCTCTTATTGCCAATTAATGGTGTTGATACAAATTTCAACCCGTTTCGTGAAGATTTCGGAAAGTTCATTTTTTCAAAGAATAGAAACATCCGTGGATGTGCCGCGGTGAGGAATGCGGTCACGTGCTTTCAGATAACGATGACGTCGCAAACGACGCTGACTTTATTGATTAGCTTATTAATTAATGCAAAACTCGCGAACGGAACAACGTAGAGATCTTAAAATAGTTGCGTTGACCTAGAAATTCCAGTATTAATAAGCTATGCAAATTTCACGATGTCACAGTTCGGCGTTCGAGAGTTTTTCCTGCTTCAGACAAACAGACGTTTTGTGTTTTATATATAAGATGAATGCATCTTCCAGGAGTGTGAGCGAGAGCGAATGAACCCTGCGGGTGTGTTGTTTGCACGTGGAAAAATGCGCCAATGGAACGAATTCAAAGGGATTTAAAAAATCCGCGACTTCATTCGAAAAAATGTATTTGAATCATCAAAGAGAGGTCATCGCTCTTTCCACGTTTATAAGTGAGTCGCGGAAAAAATCTCATTGGCCGCCACCGGGAATCGAACCAATGGTCTTCCAGTTACGCGCCGGATATGCTTCCACTGCACCACAGCGGCCTCGAATTCCTTCAGACTAACTGCCAATATATATATATATATATATATATATACCGTGGAAAGAGCGATTACCTCTGTTTGATGTTTCAGGTCCACGTCAAATGTCTGTATTAAGTATTTGAGTCAGCTTTTTATCGGATTTTCAGATTGATTTTGATATTTTTAATGAACAAGATTTCAAATTCGATTTTGAAAGAGAAAAGGAAATCATGTGATTCGGCGTTCAAAAGAAAAAAGAGCCTTGATATCCAATGGGAGGGGTTTGAGCCCCCTGAACCAATCCCTTTCCTACGACAATGGACGATGCTGACTGTATTTTTTTCAATCACGAGGAGATTGTGTATTATAAATAAGCTCCATCAGGCCAGATAATCAGCAAAGAGTACTAATATCAAGTTTTGCTGCGTTTGAGGGACGCAGTTTCTTGCTAAACACCGCTTTGCAAAATGCTTCAAGCAGTGGAAACAGTGCTGGGCTAAGTGCGTGGCTTCGGAAGGGGACCACTTCGAGGGCTATTGAGTTTCAAATCTGTAAGTCTGTTCACTGTTCCAGATGACTTCAAAAAATGCTTCGAGCAGTGGAAACAGTGCTGGGCTAAGTGTGTGGCTTCGGAAGGGGACTACGTCGAAGACGATTAAGTTTCAAATCTGTACGTCTGTTCGCTGTTTCAGAAGATAACTTTAAAAATTGCTTCGTGCGGTGGAAACAGTGATGGGCTAAGTGTGTGGCTTCGGAAGGGGACTACTTCGAAGGCGATTAAGTTTCAAATCTGCCCTATTCGCTATTTCAGGAGATGACTTCAAAAAATGCTTCGAGCAGTGGAATCAGCGCTGGGCTAAGTGTATTGCTTCGGAAGAGGACTACTTCGAATGCTATTAAGTTTCAAATCTGGAATTCTGTTCGCTGTTTTAGAAGATGACTTCAACAAATGCTTCGAGCAGTGGAAACAGTGCTTTGCTAAGTGTGTGGCTTCGGAAGGGGACTACTTCGAAGGCGATTAAGTTTCAAATCTGTACGTCTGTTCGCTGTTTCAGAAGATGACTTTAAAAAATGCTTCGAGCAGTGGAAACAGCGCTGGGCTAAGTGTGTGACGTCGAAAGGGGACTACTTCGAAGGCTATTAAGTTTCAAATTTGTAAGTCTGTTCGCTATTTCAAAAGGTGACTTCAAAAAATGCTTGGAGCAGTGGAAACAGCGCTGGACTATGTGTGTGACTTCGGAAGGGGACTACTTGAGTAGTGGAAACAGCGCTGGACTAAGTGTGTGACTTCGGAATGGGACTATTTCGAAGGCTTTTAAGTTTCAAACCTGTAAGTCTGTGTTTACTATTCCAGATGACTTCAAAAAATGCTTTGAGCAGTGGAAACAGCGCTGCGCTAAGTGTGTGGCTTTGGTAGGGGACTACTTCGAAGGCGATTAAGTTTCAAATCTGTAAGTCTGTTCCCTATTTCAGAAGGTGACTTCAGAAAATGCTTCGAGCAGTGGAAACAGCGCTGGACTAAGTGTGTGACTTCGGAAGGGGACTACTTCTCGAGCAGTGGAAACAGCGCTGGACTAAGTGTGTGACTTCGGAAAGGGACTACTTCTCGAACAGTGGAAACAGCGCTGGAGTAAGTGTGTGACTTCGGAAGGGGACTACTGCGAAGGCTATTAAGTTTCAAATCTGTAATACTGTGTTCACTATTCCAGATGACTTCAAAAAATGCTTTGAGCAGTGGAAACAGCGCTGGGCTAAGTGTGTGGCTTCGGAAGGGACTACTTCGAAGGCTATTAAGTTTCAAATCTGTAAGTCTGTGTTTACTATTCCAGATGACTTCAAAAAATGCTTTGAGCAGTGGGAACAGCGCTGGGCTAAGTGTGTGACTTCGGAGGGGACTACTTCGAAGGCTATTAGGTTTCAAATCTGTAATTCTGTGTTCACTATTCCAGATGACTTCAAAAAATGCTTTGAGCAGTGGAAACAGCGCTGGGCTAAGTGTGTGGCTTCGGAAAGGGACTACTTCTCGAACAGTGGAAACAGCGCTGGAGTAAGTGTGTGACTTCGGAAGGGGACTACTGCGAAGGCTATTAAGTTTCAAATCTGTAATACTGTGTTCACTATTCCAGATGACTTCAAAAAATGCTTTGAGCAGTGGAAACAGCGCTGGGCTAAGTGTGTGGCTTCGGAAGGGACTACTTCGAAGGCTATTAAGTTTCAAATCTGTAAGTCTGTGTTTACTATTCCAGATGACTTCAAAAAATGCTTTGAGCAGTGGGAACAGCGCTGGGCTAAGTGTGTGACTTCGGAAGGGGACTACTGCGAAGGCTATTAAGTTTCAAATCTGTAATACTGTGTTCACTATTCCAGATGACTTCAAAAAATGCTTTGAGCAGTGGGAACAGCGCTGGGCTAAGTGTGTGACTTCGGAGGGGACTACTTCGAAGGCTATTAGGTTTCAAATCTGTAATTCTGTGTTCACTATTCCAGATGACTTCAAAAAATGCTTTGAGCAGTGGAAACAGCGCTGGGCTAAGTGTGTGGCTTCGGAAAGGGACTACTTCTCGAACAGTGGAAACAGCGCTGGAGTAAGTGTGTGACTTCGGAAGGGGACTACTGCGAAGGCTATTAAGTTTCAAATCTGTAATACTGTGTTCACTATTCCAGATGACTTCAAAAAATGCTTTGAGCAGTGGAAACAGCGCTGGGCTAAGTGTGTGGCTTCGGAAGGGACTACTTCGAAGGCTATTAAGTTTCAAATCTGTAAGTCTGTGTTTACTATTCCAGATGACTTCAAAAAATGCTTTGAGCAGTGGGAACAGCGCTGGGCTAAGTGTGTGACTTCGGAGGGGACTACTTCGAAGGCTATTAGGTTTCAAATCTGTAATTCTGTGTTCACTATTCCAGATGACTTCAAAAAATGCCTTGAGCAGTGGAAACAGCGCTGGGCTAAGTGTGTGGCTTCGGAAGGGACTACTTCGAAGGCTATTAAGTTTCAAATCTGTAAGTCTGTGTTTACTATTCCAGATGACTTCAAAAAATGCTTTGAGCAGTGGGAACAGCGCTGGGCTAAGTGTGTGACTTCGGAGGGGACTACTTCGAAGGCTATTAGGTTTCAAATCTGTAATTCTGTGTTCACTATTCCAGATGACTTCAAAAAATGCTTTGAGCAGTGGAAACAGCGCTGGGCTAAGTGTGTGGCTTCGGAAAGGGACTACTTCTCGAACAGTGGAAACAGCGCTGGAGTAAGTGTGTGACTTCGGAACGGGACTACTGCGAAGGCTATTAAGTTTCAAATCTGTAATACTGTGTTCACTATTCCAGATGACTTCAAAAAATGCTTTGAGCAGTGGAAACAGCGCTGGGCTAAGTGTGTGGCTTCGGAAGGGACTACTTCGAAGGCTATTAAGTTTCAAATCTGTAAGTCTGTGTTTACTATTCCAGATGACTTCAAAAAATGCTTTGAGCAGTGGGAACAGCGCTGGGCTAAGTGTGTGACTTCGGAGGGGACTACTTCGAAGGCTATTAGGTTTCAAATCTGTAATTCTGTGTTCACTATTCCAGATGACTTCAAAAAATGCTTTGAGCAGTGGAAACAGCGCTGGGCTAAGTGTGTGGCTTCGGAAAGGGACTACTTCTCGAACAGTGGAAACAGCGCTGGAGTAAGTGTGTGACTTCGGAAGGGGACTACTGCGAAGGCTATTAAGTTTCAAATCTGTAATACTGTGTTCACTATTCCAGATGACTTCAAAAAATGCTTTGAGCAGTGGAAACAGCGCTGGGCTAAGTGTGTGGCTTCGGAAGGGACTACTTCGAAGGCTATTAAGTTTCAAATCTGTAAGTCTGTGTTTACTATTCCAGATGACTTCAAAAAATGCTTTGAGCAGTGGGAACAGCGCTGGGCTAAGTGTGTGACTTCGGAGGGGACTACTTCGAAGGCTATTAGGTTTCAAATCTGTAATTCTGTGTTCACTATTCCAGATGACTTCAAAAAATGCCTTGAGCAGTGGAAACAGCGCTGGGCTAAGTGTGTGGCTTCGGAAGGGACTACTTCGAAGGCTATTAAGTTTCAAATCTGTAAGTCTGTGTTTACTATTCCAGATGACTTCAAAAAATGCTTTGAGCAGTGGGAACAGCGCTGGGCTAAGTGTGTGACTTCGGAGGGGACTACTTCGAAGGCTATTAGGTTTCAAATCTGTAATTCTGTGTTCACTATTCCAGATGACTTCAAAAAATGCTTTGAGCAGTGGAAACAGCGCTGGGCTAAGTGTGTGGCTTCGGAAAGGGACTACTTCTCGAACAGTGGAAACAGCGCTGGAGTAAGTGTGTGACTTCGGAACGGGACTACTGCGAAGGCTATTAAGTTTCAAATCTGTAATACTGTGTTCACTATTCCAGATGACTTCAAAAAATGCTTTGAGCAGTGGAAACAGCGCTGGGCTAAGTGTGTGGCTTCGGAAGGGACTACTTCGAAGGCTATTAAGTTTCAAATCTGTAAGTCTGTGTTTACTATTCCAGATGACTTCAAAAAATGCTTTGAGCAGTGGGAACAGCGCTGGGCTAAGTGTGTGACTTCGGAGGGGACTACTTCGAAGGCTATTAGGTTTCAAATCTGTAATTCTGTGTTCACTATTCCAGATGACTTCAAAAAATGCTTTGAGCAGTGGAAACAGCGCTGGGCTAAGTGTGTGGCTTCGGAAAGGGACTACTTCTCGAACAGTGGAAACAGCGCTGGAGTAAGTGTGTGACTTCGGAAGGGGACTACTGCGAAGGCTATTAAGTTTCAAATCTGTAATACTGTGTTCACTATTCCAGATGACTTCAAAAAATGCTTTGAGCAGTGGAAACAGCGCTGGGCTAAGTGTGTGGCTTCGGAAGGGACTACTTCGAAGGCTATTAAGTTTCAAATCTGTAAGTCTGTGTTTACTATTCCAGATGACTTCAAAAAATGCTTTGAGCAGTGGGAACAGCGCTGGTCTAAGTGTGTGACTTCGGAGGACTACTTCGAAGGCTATTAGGTTTCAAATCTGTAATTCTGTGTTCACTATTCCAGATGACTTCAAAAAATGCCTTGAGCAGTGGAAACAGCGCTGGGCTAAGTGTGTGGCTTCGGAAGGGACTACTTCGAAGGCTATTAAGTTTCAAATCTGTAAGTCTGTGTTTACTATTCCAGATGACTTCAAAAAATGCTTTGAGCAGTGGGAACAGCGCTGGGCTAAGTGTGTGGCTTCGGAAGGGGCTACTTCGAAGGCGATTAGGTTTCAAATCTTTAAGTCTTATACAGTTTTTTAATAAATCCTGTCTGCTTTACTTTTTCTTCACATCTTGTATCTAATTTTTTCCTACCACGCATAGAACGTATTAGTAAAATCGAATAAGGGAATGCAAATCTTTTTCATCTTCATGGAATATGCTTTTCTGAAAATTTTTGCATCTGTCTTATTAACTTCGAGGGAATCTAATTATCAAACAAACATAATAAAAAGAATGAAAACACGTGAGAAGCAAAATGAAAAGCAATTTCACCTGGGATTTAAACTTCCTTTATAATTACAACACGTGTGTCACGATAATTAGAAGGGAACTTGATTTAGACAAAAGTTATTTTCTAAATCATTATGCCTCGAAGGAATTCTGGTGTTTTTCGAAACCGAAAATACGCCAAGTTTTGCTACGCCTTTTTATAAATTCATTAGAACGTAACTAAGCTGCGGAGTTTTCACGATTGTCTTCCATTTAGATGAATTTCAGCTTTAGTTCTTCCAATAAAAGAAAGATGTTGCGAAATTCTAAAACAAAAATCTGGAAGAAAGAAACAGGCAAATAACGAACTGCGTTAATAGACCGAACGAAACGTGATTCAAAAATGGTGGACTTTAAAGTATTCTGCTTTCAGCTTTCGAATGTCGCAAGATTACCTTTAAAAATTCGCATTCCGCAGAGATTTATCGCCGTTTACCATGAGTAATATGGTTCCGCTCTTCGCATTTTTGTAAAGTAAATAATCTTTTTTTGAAGTTGGGTATGTTCAACGCCACCTCAATGGAAAAAATGTCAACCCCGGCAGGATTTGATTTTCCAAGATTTATTCGAAAGCTAGTCGGCTTTAGAAACCCCAAAAATATTACTTGAATATCATTTGTTGCGTGTATGTGTGTGTTTTGCGGCGATTGATTTTAAATTTATACGCGAAACAAAACCAGCTGATGCTTTCCTGATCTTAAAATAAAAGAATTTTATCTGAAATCGTGTGAGGGAATGAAGAAGAATAAAACGTTTCCTGCTCTCTAATTCGACAAATAACATTCTTTAAAAAAAAAAAATTTCGGTTTTAGCAATAGATATATCTGCTTATAGAACATACTACCGCCTCTGTTGCTGCGTGGTCTGAGGCGTTGGTATCTGACCATTCGTCCCAGATACGCACGGGTTCGAATTCGAAATGAAACATAAGAGGCATGTTTATACAATAGGTCTGACTCTCTCCCATGGAACCAGTGGCCCTGAACTGGGAACAAGTGAATGCTTATATCCCTCGCAGTTGCTCGTGATGGTCGTTAAATTCCTAAATAAATAAAACAGAACACCTTCCCTCGAACTGATGTCGCTGCCTTTATTCCTACCGTAGCCACCGGAATGGCCGTAAAACGAATAAAATCAGTTCCGACTATTCATCCGAGATGGGTCCCGGTTCGAGTCCCGGTGAGGCATGGATGCTGTGTTTGGCACTAGCTCTTTTCATTCTCTGGAACCAGTGGCCCTAAATTAGGGACGAGTGACTACTTATAGCTCATCAAGTTGCTCACGGTTGTCGTCAAATTCCCAAACAAACAAAACAAAAATTGCAAAAATTCCCTTTCGTGCAGCCAGTGGCCCTACACTAGGGATGAGTAACTGCTTATAGCGATCACAGTTGCTCATGGTAGTCGTTAAATTTCCAAACAAAAAGAACCCCCTTCTCTCAAATGGATAGCGCTGGCTCCATTACTTGCGTGAAACCAGTGACCCTAAATTAGGTATGCGTGACTGCCTATTTCCCTTGCAGTTCTAATGGTGGTTGTTAAATTACAAAACAAACAAAAAGAATACCTTCTCTCCAACAGATGGCGCTGACTGTACCCCTACCGTGCAACCAGTGACCCTAATTTAGGAATGGGTGACTGCTTATAGCCTTTGCAGTTACTCATTGTGGTAGTTAAATTCCAAAACAACCCAAAAGGAATTTTTGGGGCCGCGGGTGGCCTAGTGGGCAACGTTCGTGACTGCCACGGAGAAAACCTCAGGTTAGATCCCAGGCAGGTACGAACGCTCGATCCATTAAACATCCGCCGTGCGTCGGTTGGGCACGTTAAGCCGTTCGGACCCCGGGTACTGGCCCCCGGTAATAAATAAGGGCTTCTTCCTCCCCTTTCTACTTCGCTTCCGTGTCACTTTCCTATCGGGCACTCTAGCCCAAATCTCCTAGCTTCCTATTTCTAAGGGTTGTTTAAGACCTGGGGTCAGACAGTCCCTTCCTAAAATCCTCTACATATGATCATTGATCATTATGATCGAGGAATGCTTTCCCTCCAACGTATGGCGCTGACTGTACCCCTACCGTGCAACTAATGACCCTAATTTAGGAATGGGTGACTGCTTATAGCCTTTGCAGTTATTCATTGTGGTAGTTAAATTCCAAAACAACCAAAAAGGAATGCTTTCCCTCCAACGAATGGCGCTGTCCCATCCATATAACCAGAAACCCCAAATTAGGAATGGGCGATTGCTTAGAGTCATTACAGTCGCTCGTGGTGATAATTAAATTCCAAAACAAACAAACCCTCCCTCTAACAAATGGCTCTGGCTCCGTCCCTTTTGTGGTACCAGTGGCCCTAAATTAGGGACGAATGGCTACTTATAGCTATTAAAGCCGCTCATGGTGGTAATTTAATCCCGAAAGAAACTAACAAAAAAGAACCCTTTTCCACAAGTTGATGGCGCTGTCTGTTCTTTTCTTAGAACTAGAGACCCTAAATCAGGGTCTCTAATAAACTAACGAAAAACAACCCCTTTCCACAAATTGATGGCGCTGCCTGTTCTTTTCTTGGTACTAGAGACCCTAAATCAGAGACGAATGGCTGCTGATAGCTATTAAATTCCCAAATAAGCGAAAAAGAACCTCTCCCCTCAAACGGATGACCCTGGCTTTGTACCAATGTCCGTACATTTGGGACCGGAGACTGCTTATAGCCCTTACATTTTCTTATGGTAGCAGGGACATCGCAAAGGGAATTCACCCTGAAACTTTTCTTGCCCACTTTTTAAGCCCAGTAAATGGTAACAACAATGTAGGACAGGGGAAACACCATGAAACAAAATTGCCTTCATGGCGAAATAAA
This sequence comes from Macrothele yani, assembly GCA_039090855.1. Taxonomy (NCBI): domain Eukaryota; kingdom Metazoa; phylum Arthropoda; class Arachnida; order Araneae; family Macrothelidae; genus Macrothele; species Macrothele yani. The sequence continues at coordinate 15,263,432 of CM077000.1, read as the reverse complement.
TCTTCACTCCCTTTATCTTCCGGGGTCGGAAATGTTTGCCTTTATTTTTAAGCTGAAACAGAAATATTCCTGCTACAAAATGATATTTTAGCAGCAATATTTGGATAGAGGGAACATAACGGAAAAGCAAATAACGATTACGGGGTTAATCTTTGTTCCGTCTAGCTTCTGTTTTTCAGAAAATTTTCTTCCATTTTCAAGCATACAAGGTCGTATCAGAACAATATGGCCACCTCAGGAATCACAATGCAGCCGCCAAAGCGGGTCACAGAGTGCACGTGAAAAGGTCAACCACACGGAGATATAAGCGGCCGGCCAGGACAGATAAGCCATAGTGCGTTACGTGAGCACAATGGGCAGAGGTCGGGATTTGACAGACGCTCAAAAAGGAATTGTTGTAGTAAAGGTGCTGTAGATAGGGTGATTTGACGGACGTTCAAAAAGGAATGATCATCAGCTACCGCGCCAAGGGTGGAAGCATCTCAGAAACAGCAGACTTCGTGGGCTGTTCGTGAGGTGTTGTAGTAAAGGTGCTGTAGTAAGGGTGATTTGACGGACGTTCAAAAAGGAATGATCCTCGGCTACCGCGCCAAGGGTGGAAGCATCTCAGAAACAGCTCACTTCGTGGGCTGTTCATGAGGTGCTGTAGTAAGGGTGATTTGACGGACGTTGAAAAAGGAATGATCATCGGCTACCGCGCCAAGGGTGGAAGCATCTCAGAAACAGCTCACTTCGTGGGCTGTTCGTGAGGTGCTGTAGCAACGGTGATTTGACGGACGTTCAAAAAGGAATGATCATCGGCTACCGCGCCAAGGGTGGAAGCATCTCAGAAACAGCAGACTTCGTGGGCTGTTCGCGAGGTGTTGTAGTCAAGGTGCTGTAGCAAGGGTGATTTGACGGACGTTCAAAAAGGAATGATCATCGGCTACCGCGCCAAGGGTGGAAGCATCTCAGAAACAGCAGACTTCGTGGGCTGTTCGTGAGGTGCTATAGTAAGGGTGATTTGACGGACGTTCAAAAAGGAATGATCATCGGCTACCGCGCCAAGGGTGGAAGAATCTCAGAAACAGCAGACTTCGTGGGCTGTTCGTGAGGTGATGTAGTAAGGGTGATTTGACGGACGTTCAAAAAGGAATGATCATCGGCTACCGCGCCAAGGGTGAAAGCATCTCAGAAACAGCAGACTTCGCGGGCTGTTCGTGAGGTGCTGTAGTAAAGGTGCTGTAGTAAGGGTGATTTGACGGACGTTCAAAAAGGAATGATCATCGGCTACCGCGCCAAGGTTGGAAGCATCTCAGAAACAGCAGACTTCGTGGGCTGTTCGTGAGGTGTTGTAGTAAAGGTGCTGTAGTAAGGGTGATTTGACGGACGTTCAAAAAGGAATGATCATCGGCTACCGCGCCAAGGGTGGAAGCATCTCAGAAACAGCTCACTTCGTGGGCTGTTCGTGAGGTGCTGTAGTAAGGGTGATTTGACGGACGTTGAAAAAGGAATGGTCATCGGCTACCGCGCCAAGGGTGGAAGCATCTCAGAAACAGCAGACTTCGTGGGCTGTTCGTGAGGTGCTATAGTAAGGGTGATTTGACGGACGTTCAAAAAGGAATGATCATCGGCTACCGCGCCAAGGGTGGAAGCATCTCAGAAACAGCTCACTTCGTGGGCTGTTCGTGAGGTGCTGTAGTAACGGTGATTTGACGGACGTTCAAAAAGGAATGATCATCGGCTACCGCGCCAAGGGTGGAAGCATCTCAGAAACAGCAGACTTCGTGGGCTGTTCGTGAGGTGTTGTAGTCAAGGTGCTGTAGCAAGGGTGATTTGACGGACGTTTAAAAAGGAATGATCATCGGCTACCGCGCCAAGGGTGGAAGCATCTGAGAAACAGCAGACTTCGTGGGCTGTTCGTGAGGTGTTGTAGTAAAGGTGCTGTAGTAAGGGTGATTTGACGGACGTTGAAAAAGGAATCATCATCGGCTACCGCGCCAAGGGTGGAAGCATCTCAGAAACAGCTCACTTCGTGGGCTGTTCGTGAGGTGCTGTAGTAAGGGTGATTTGACGGACGTTCAAAAAGGAATGATCATCGGCTACCGCGCCAAGGGTGGAATCATCTCAGAAACAGCTCACTTCGTGGGCTGTTCGTGAGGTGCTGTAGTAAGGGTGATTTGACGGACGTTCAAAAAGGAATGATCATCGGCTACCGCGCCAAGGTTGGAAGCATCTCAGAAACAGCAGACTTCGTGGGCTGTTCGTGAGGTGTTGTAGTAAAGGTGCTGTAGTAAGGGTGATTTGACGGACGTTCAAAAAGGAATGATCATCGGCTACCGCGCCAAGGGTGGAAGCATCTCAGAAACAGCTCACTTCGTGGGCTGTTCGTGAGGTGCTGTAGTAAGGGTGATTTGACGGACGTCGAAAAAGGAATGATCATCGGCTACCGCGCCAAGGGTGGAAGCATCTCAGAAACAGCTCACTTCGTGGGCTGTTCGTGAGGTGCTGTAGTAAGGGTGATTTGACGGGCGTTTAAAAAGAATTATCATCGGCTACCGCGCCAAGGGTGGAAGCATCTCAGAAACAGCAGACTTCGTGGGCTGTTCGTGAGGTGCTGTAGTAAGGGTGATTTGACGGACGTTCAAAAAGGAATGATCATCGGCTACCGCGCCTTTTAAAGTTTTCACCAATTTATTCGCCAAATTAAATTTTTTATCGCCAAAGTGTTATAACAGTACAAAAAAGTAATCGCCCTAAGCTCTTCCCATCGCCGAAACGATTTTTTTTTGCAAATTGCGAAGATGGTGATCGGCAGCGCGACCGCTGGGTGATCATATTATTCTGATACGACTGTGTATTTGTGAAATAAAACATTTGGCAAGAATACAGAGCACTGAAAGAATCGCGAAAAAAAATTAAGTTTACAGCGTTCCGTCTAACTTTCGTTTTCGGAAAGTTTTCCCTCATTATCAAGCTCAAATGCAAATATTTTGAGACATACCTGCCCCGCAGGACGCCCATGAGATAAAGGTAAGTCGCTCTCCCAACTGAGCTACATGTCCGCGTAGCTCAGTTGGGAGAGCGACTTACTCCGGAGTGAGGTGACCCGGACAAACTTTTACGTTATTAATACATACACTTGACGTGGACTAGGAACATCAAACAGAAGTCATCGCTCTTTCCACGTTTATAAGTGAGTCACAGAAAAATTCTCATTGACCGCCCCTGGAATCGAGCTTTTGGCAGCCAATGAGAATTTTTCCGTGACTCACTTATAAACGTGGGAACAGAGATGACTTCTGTTTGATGTTCCTAGTCCACGTCAAGTGTCTGTATTAATTATTCATTCGCCTTCTAATTATTTGTTCAGTTGCTGCTTACCATCTTTGGTGAATCCCCAGCATTGCGCGGAGCTCCAAGAAGCAATCTGCCAATTGGCTTGGCAGTTGGTATCTGTGAGTCTGGTGGGATTCGAGGCCGCTGTGGTGCAGTGGAAGCATATCCGGCGCGTAACTGGAAGACCCTGGGTGTGGTTCTCGGTGGTGGCTAATGAGAATTTTTCCGTGACTCACTTATAAGCGTGGAAAGAGCGAGGACTTCTGTTTTACGTTATATTGGCGCCCGAACTTCCAGGATGACCCTGCTGTTAAGTTTCTCGCAGTGATGTGATGTTCTTTCCACACGGCGAGACAGGAAATATGAGAATCCCTTCTTCAGTGCTTTGAAAAAATAAATCAGTGCGATGTTACGTTCCACACATCAAATTATCTGAGATTTCTCAAATGCACGTTCTTCATTGGATGATTGCCTACAGCGACACATGGTCCCGGGTGAACCGTGGACCATGCCCCCGGTCCTCTTTCGATGGAAGCGAAAGAGGACCGGACATGTGCTCTCACTGGCATCTGCCTTTTTCTCATGTGACGCGCCTGCCTCGCAGGACGCACATGAGATAAAGGCAGATAACAGCGAAAGCACATGTCTGCGTAGCTCAGTTGGGAGAACAACTTACTCCGGAGTAAAGGGACACGGATTCGATGCCGGGCGTGGACAAACTTGTACGTTATAATATATGGAATAACACATTTAGTAACAATACAGAGCTGGGTATTGTTACTAAATGTTTTAGTAACAGTAATTTAATTTTTTAAGATTATAGCGCCCCGTCTAACTTTCGTTTTCAATATTTGTGCCTCCGTTTTCAAACTGAAAAACAAACCTTTATGCAATAAAATGATGTTTAACAATAATATGGACAGAACGAACATCGCGAGAGAGGGGGGGGTATGACAATGGGAGAAGTCTTTACTTCGTGTAATTTCGATTTTCGGAAAGTTTTGAAAGACGGAATTCCGTCTCCACATGGATGGCTTGCCTTCATGATCGCAAGTCTGCAAGAGAAGATTAAAAAGGATTCTTAGACTTGGAACAGACTGAAACGTCTTAGCCTAGGGTCCACTTAAATGCCTTTGCCCAGGAGCACACTCAAATGCCTTAGCCTAGGCAGTGCCGCCCATATCAGTACTTTTAAAGGGGGCTAAGAAAAATCCTTACCTCCTTCAAGGCTGTCAAACATTTTAGTAAATGTACAAGATACTAAAATACAACAAAAATAATTGATACAATCAATCATTAGTATCTTATTATTTTTTAAAATGCTTTAAAAAATGGTTTCGTCTATTTTAGAGCTTTAAATTTATCAAAAATGTGGCTATATCAACGGCTAGGGGTGGGGGCGCTCGAGCCCCTCTGCCCCCTTACGGGCGCCCTTGAGCCTAGGGGCCCACCTTGATGTCATAGTCTACGGCCCACTGAAATTTCTTAGCCTAGGAGCCAACTCAAATGTCTTAGCCTAGGGCCACTGAAATGTCTTAGGTTAGGGACCCACTGAAATGCTTTAGCCTAGGGAGCGGGCCTACTCAGATGTCTTAGCCTAGGGGCCACTCAAATGTCTTAGTCTAGGGACCCACTCAAATGTCCTTGCCTAGGGGCCATTCAAATGCCTTAGCCTAGGGCCACTCAAATATCTTAGCTTAGGAACCCGCTGAAATGCCTTAGCCTAGGGGCCACTCAGATGTCTTAGCCTAGGAGCTACTGAAATGCCTTAGCCTAGGGTCCACTCAAATGACAGTCTAGGGACCCACTCAAATGTCCTTGCCTAGGGGCCATTCAAATGCCTTAGCCTAGGGCCACTCAAATATCTTAGGTTAGGGACCCACTGAAATGCCTTAGCCTAGGGGGCGGGCCTACTCAGATGTCTTAGCCAAGGGGCCACTCAAATGTCTTAGTCTAGGGACCCACTAAAATGCCTTTGCCTAGGGGCCATTCAAATGCCTTAGCCTAGGGCCACTCAAATATCTTAGCTTAGGGACCCGCTGAAATGCCTTAGCCTAGGGGGGCTACTTAAATATCTTAGCCTAGGAGCCACTCAAATATCTTAGTCTAGGGACCCACTAAAATGCCTTTGCCTAGGGGCCATTCAAATGCCTTAGCCTAGTGCCACTCAAATATCTTAGCTTAGGGACCAGCTGAAATGCCTTAGCCTAGGGGGCCACTCAGATGTCTTAGCCTAGGAGCTACTGAAATGCCTTAGCCTAGTGTCCACTCAAATGACAGTCTAGGGACCCACTCAAATGTCCTTGCCTAGGGGCCATTCAAATGCCTTAGTCTAGGGCCACTCAAATATCTTAGCTTAGGGACCCGCTGAAATGCCTTAGCCTAGGGGGGCTACTCAGATATCTCAGCCTAGGAGCCACTCAAATGTCTTAGTCTAGGGACCCACTAAAATGCTTTTGCCTAGGGGCCATTCAAATGCCTTAGCCTAGGGCCACTCAAATGTCTTAGCCTAGGGTCCCACTCAAATTCCTTAGCCTCGGGTCCCACTCAAATGTCTTAGCCTAGGGACCGAGTAAGGCCTTAATCTGGCCCTACTCTTTACAGCCGAGAATTTGATGATACCCACATGTTTATTTGTTTGTTAAGGATTTCCTCTGTGAGCGTCCTTCATGGAGAATGTTACGAAACGTGAACGCTGTGCTCCAAATACATTGTTCTTCATCTCCATGGCCTTAATTTAGTTCTTTTAGCAAATTTAATGTAAGAGGAAGCAATAACTGTACTGCGATGATACCACTAATCATTACTTTGGGTTCGGTTTCGGAGGACAACGTAGTGACCCTCCGTCGAATCCTGTTTGCCTTTGTTATCTTGTGGTATGATATACCTCATCGAATCAATAGACATAAACTGGCGGACCGAATTGACCTTCAGTCCTTCTGGTAGCTTGTGTTCGTGACACAGCCAAATTGCTGTCGCTAAACAGATGATTGCATGAACGGGGTATCACCAAAATGCCATTTTTCATCAGTGGAATTGTTTTCGCCCCTCCCGGCAGCCCGCCAACCATTGTAAACGTACGACCTGCTCTCTCTCTCTCTCTCTCTCCTTCTACCACTCCAGCTTCACCTCTCGCTGTCTCTCTCGTCCTCTCATTGTGTGTAGATTAATTACAGTTTTAATTGCCATTAATTGAATAACGGGTTCTCCCTCATAAAGGAGAGAGTCACAGAAGAACTGCAGTAATGAACATAACCTTCTACTCTCAAAAGGGCGAACGCGAGAGAGAGAAAGAGAAAAAAAAATGAATTACGTCAGAAAAATGCGGCATCCTGCTTCGAAACACCGACTTCGCCCATCAATTCCTTCCGAAAATATTTCTTATTATAGCTCAGCTAGCTTTTTTATTTTTTCCCTTCTTCATAAGCAATTATGAAGCACGTAAGAATGAGGTCATTGTGTTTGCTTAAATTTTAACATGCCATTTTACGCCAATGTCATTAATATTTTCGGGGCTTTTTGGTTTGTGTGGGATGTTCTTAATTGCTCAGCAAACTTAAGTCAATGTAAAGTAATAATAATTCGCTTAGTGCGAACGAGGAAATAAAAAGCATTTAATTTTACATTACCATCGCTTATTTCCACTCTGCTGAACCTCAAGTAATGATGCCAAAAAGAAAAAATCTTTCGAGATTTTTTCCAGGAGGTGCGGTAAAAGGTTTCCAACATGAATTTCGAAAATGGCTTTGGGAAATATCATTGCTTGGAGTGGTTCAGGCGCGTAGCCAGTGTGCTTCTTAGGAGAACGCTAGCCTGCGTAAAGGGCTTGATTTTAATCTCGAAGTTCAGAACCTAATAATCAGAACACATTATTATTATTATTATTATTATCAGAGGTGAAAATCGCCGAAACGCAGCGGATTCCGAAAGCGATGCTATACCAAAAGAAAGGGCACATTTAATTTGAATAAAACATTTCGCAATTCATTATACTTTCAATTAATGACGCCCCCCCCCCTGCATAAATTGTTAGTCTGAGAATAAAGAAAATAGCTCTGACTTCATTTTTTTTATCAGTATTTCATTTTAAAGTTTAATAACGAAATTTCCTTACATGCACTCAGAAAAACGTTTTGTTAATTCAGCAAAAATATTGCTGAATCAACCAAAAATTTTTTTCGATATGCAATCAACAATAATGTTTGTTGAATTTCAAGGAGGTTAGAAATAGGAGGAGATGGCAACAGCCCCTCTCCCTGTGCTTCTGGCGTGACGTCACTTTTTATCAGCTGACTACGCCAATGCGCCCAACCTAAGAGTCTCCTGTATATCTCTATGGGGGAAATCGCGATTTTGAACGGGTTTCTCGGACCCTTTCTCTACCCATAGAGGCATGAAAAAAATTGAGGCTGAAATATTCATTCCCATAATAAAAAATTTCGAGAAAAAACAGGAAAATATGTGTTGGTATTTCTTTAAAAAATTGAACAAAATAATGTTTTTTTGAGCGGAAGTGCATAGTGCGCATGGTTACTTACTGTCCATGTGCAAGTAACCACGCATACTGCCCATGTGCAAGTAATCATGTTTAAAATATAACCAAAAGCCTAATGTTAAGAAATAAGAAGTCCGAAATAGTCCTTCTTTCCATCCTTGGTTTGCATGCGCTAAGCAAAACTGCTTAAGCCACAGGAAGTGACGTCACGTTCCCGAACTCTCGCAGCACAGACTCCCACCACCTCAGAGAGAGGACAGAAACAGCTGATCTGTTTTGGCTTCACTCAAAACGGGTCCCTTCACCTTCTCTTCTTCTAACCTCCTTCTTGAATTTACAAATGTATTTTGCTGAAAATTATCGGTGATTCTACAAAACTTATTGTTATCACGACAAAACGTTTTGTTCATTTAACAAAATGCCTAGGTTGATTTTGGGGAATTTGTTTGATCCAACAAAATATGTATTGTTATCGTAATAAAACGTTTTGTTGCTGCAACCAAACATACACCAAACATATTGTTATCGTGATAAAACGTTTTGTTGCTGCAACCAAACATATATCAAACATATTATTATCGTGATAAAACGTTTTGTTGCTGCAACCAAACATATACCAAACATATTGTTATCGTGATAAAACGTTTTGTTGCTGCAACGAAACATATATCAAACATATTATTATCGTGATAAAACGTTTTGTTACTGCAACCAAACATATACCAAACATATTGTTATCGTGATAAAACGTTTTGTTGCTGCAACCAAACATATTGTTATCGTGACACAGTAATTTCTTGCTCCAACAAAATTTAGAGTTATGTAGCTGCGCCACTTTGTACTTAAACTTTTTTCCGATGGCAACACTTTGCCGGTGCAGTACTTTTAGGCGGTTTCTTCGACCCTGGGTGTCCGCCATTTTTTCCCCGCCGTATTTATTTTCTAGTAGTGTTTAAATGACTTTGAACGACATTACGTCGAGAGGAAATTTTTTCAGAGCCAGCGAAAAATCTCGCACCGAGCTGATTCGAACCTGAAGAAAAAGGCGTGCTAACCACTCGGATACACCTATTCTTACGAGTAGATTCTTATCTGCGAATTCAGCATTTGAAGGTTTGTTTATTACCTTCTGGAATGCTCACGGACGATTTATACTTGACATAACGATGTATTGACACTATTTTGGCGCGTGTGTAACATGTTTCTAAGTCCGATTTCTTTTTAAATGCTTTCCTTGGTTCTTTGATGAAACAAATTATTGACATTTTTGGTTAGACAAAAAAATCGTAATATTTTTCTTAACGTTCTATATGTTCCAGGGTACCATGCAATTTTTGGTTGCAGCACGAATTTTGAAACACCCTGTATATACACTGAAGAGCAATTGAATTATAGATACCTGTCTAGTAACGTGTAGCACCACCTTTCGTCCTGATGACGGCGGCGATTCGTCTCGGCGTGAACTCGACTAGACACCGGAATCGTTGGGAAGCCATACGGATCCACGACTCCTGAACAAGCTCCCACAGTTCACGAAGATTTCATGGAGGGGGTCATCTCTCTCGATGGCATCCCAGATGTGCTCGATGGAATTGAGGTCAGGTAACCTAGCTGGCCAAGGAAGCTAGGTCACGTCGGTGGAGTGTTCATCCAACCATTCGGATACAATTCGGGAGCTATGGCACGGTGCATTGTCTTGTTGCAGGATGAGATCCCCAGTGAGATGTTGAAGACTCACAAACGGGAGCAAATGGTCGTCCAGGATATCCCGATAACGTTGACCTGTGAGGGACGATGTCACACGTACCAGAGGTCCCATTTCAGTCCACGTAAACAGTCCCCAGACGAGAATGCCACCCCCACCAGTTTGAAGAGTACCCTGCTGGAAAGAAGGATCCATCGCTTCATGTAGTTTGCGCCGTACTCGTATCCTGCCATCCACATGTACCAACGTGAATTTTTTTTCATTTCATTTATTGCATTTTTGTTGTTACAGACATGATATTACATAATCATAAATATATAACACAAATAATATATTTTTGTAACAACAGGGAATGAGGAGGGAAAAGGCCTGATAGGCCTGACGTGCCCTCTTTTCCCACAGCATCAAAATTTTCATGAAAATAAGAAAAAATGCAAAAAATCATAAACAAGGCAAGTCTCCATAATATCAAACACAGCTAGGGTGATGCTACCAATTAATAAAGGTAATAATAGTACATTATGAGCTTTTGGTCAGTAAGAAATGCTTGAGTTTTCCTTTAAATATATTAATATTATTAAGTGATATAATATCAGTAGGAAATGTATTCCATAATGCAGGACCAATTTAATTAATAAATGATTTAAATCGTTCTGTTAGTGGAAACATGGGGATTAATGTTGTTTTATGTCTCGTGGAATAATCATGACTGTGAGTACTTATTGTAATAAAACTTTGGTAATACTAATTTATAATTCTCAAAAACATTAGTTTACCTATACTATAGATATGCAATTGTTGAATAGTTAGTATATTAAAATTAGTATATTTAATCTCGACTCATCAGTTAGTATATTTAAATCTCGACTCATCAGTTCAGACAACATTTTCTCACATGTCTAGGGTCCAGTGGCGATGTTCCCACGCCCATGCTAATCTTTGCACCCTGTGATGTGCGGTCAGCAGCGGTACCCTCGTGGGACGATGGCTTCTGTACCCCATAGCGAGGAGATGGTTCTGGATGGTGTGGCTGCTTACACGTTTTTGTGCACCAGCGTCAAATTGCCGAGTGATTTCTTGCACTGTGGCCCGTCTATCCGCTGTTACAATACGAGCTAGCCGACGATGACCCCGCCCATCCACACGCTGTTGTCCACGGCAATTGGTCTTGCAGGGATGGTTTTACCGGATTCGATGTACTCACGGTGCACCCGTGACACAGTGGCTCGTGAAAATCCCAGTGCCTGCACGACTTCCGAGATGGAGCGACCCATTCGTCGGGCCCCGACAATTTTCCCACGATCAAATGCGCTTAGATCCTTCGTCTTACCCATACTGCGTCCGACTCTTACTGATTCCCGTCGCATCACTCCTTATATTGTCGGATCGCTGCATACGTCATGTCGTTTCCGTTTACAGGGCCGCCCACAGCGCCACATTTGCATAACGCCAGCTGTCTCTAATTCAATTGCTCTTCAGTGTATATAGCCTATACATGAAATCAAGCTCGATGCATAAATTACAACTCTTATCATTACCTCATGTGCAAATTTTTATTTGCGACCAGTAACCGCAAGCCGTCAAAAGAAATGTGTTTGTGCTTTATCAGAAATCTGGTTTTAAATTTAATATGTGTCCCTGTGCATCTAATAAGATGCAGATTCTGTCGTATTCATTGTAATTATGAGTCTACAAAGTGAGACCAAATTATCACTGAATCCAATCAAAATAACACACAATAAACACTAGCATAAATATTCTTCAGAATTATTAAGATATATTAGAAATTCTTACCTCTGAATGTCTCTTATTAGAGTTGACAGCTCCCAGTCTTCTAACGATGCACTCACTTCGCAGTCAGCCATAATTCAAAACGAAATCTTATAAGCGCAAAACGAGATTCTTCTGGCCAGTGGTAGTCTGGTAGTGCCCATATGGAGTAGCTAGTGGTCACGTGCGCTTAGGCGTAAGTTCGATGTCACCTCCATATAGTTGAATTAACAAAATATAGGCAGCGAAATAATTTTGTGTTGCCAACAAAAACAATTCCGATGGAGTTTGGCTAAAGCAACAAAATAAATCGACAGAACAGCTGAACAAAACTATTTTGTTGTTTCAAACAATCTTTTTTCCTCAGTGTGGTTTTATATCTACTGCGAATGGGTTTGTGCATATTAAATTTTATGGTATTCATTTGTACGTTGGGTTCCGGCAGCGAATGTTCCCATTTCCATCACTGATTATTATTATTATTATAATAATACTTCATTTGCTTTTCTCATTTATAGCGATAGCATCGTTACACTGTACCAAATGATTAGTGTGAATTCACGGAAAATTTCTGAAAATAACGTTGCCTATAGGTTTCCGTCTTTTAAAGAAATTTCTGATATGGAAGGTTCCTTTTTTTTTTAACTTCCATATTTTGGCAGATTTTCCGTAGTCAGTAATTACATTTATTTCAGAAAAGTCCGTTTCGAGTTTTTCCGTATTTATACGGAAATTTCAGGAAATCGAAGACACTTCATTCTTCAGTCCCTACGTCAGAAAATCCGTTCCCTTTTCCCGTGATGGGATTCGTTCCGAAGTCGTTTGGGTTGGCTCAGCAGAAACCGCGCTTCTTAACTACAGAGCCCAAAATACCCAGAAATCAGGTGCACGTTCAAGGTGATAGACTAATTACGCAATGATGAAATATTTTTTGCCATTAATGCGAGTAAGTTAGGCCTTTTATTTTCTGTTGGAACTTATTATTATGGTGAATAGGTTTGTAATAATTTTATTTTTCCTATAGGAGGTCTTATCGCAAATTAAGTACTTCTTTCATCGTGATTTTTCGAAGCAAAAACAGTGTTGCTGTGTCAGTACTCAAGCCAGCACTGGCAGTCATCAGTGCCAGAAGTGGCCCAGCACTATGTTGCCGCTGGCCAACCGTCAATAAACTGTCCCGGCGGCCACCACATGGGCCAGCAGCTGGCCAACAGCTGCCACCTCATCATGAAAAAAATACGGGATTATACCATATAACACAAATTTTGAAGATGACAATCCGATTTTGGGTGTGAATGTGACAACGATGGTAAGTCAGATAATATAGGAAAACTTGAATTTTTCGTCGTCCTGGAGCGAGAATCGAACCCACGTCTCCCAGATAGCGCCCGGGTATGCTAACCACTACACCACCCAGAGCGACCAAGTCTCAAGTTTCCGATTAATTTGAATATAACCATCACAGGATTCACTAGTCGAAGCAACCGGCATTCATGTTTAGCGAATCTGGAGGTTAAGAATCCTATCAAGTTTTCGGATATAATCTGACTTACCATCCTTGTCACATTTACACCCAAAATCGGATTGTCATCTTCAAAATTTGTATTATATGGTGTAATCCCGTATTTCTTTCATGATTTATCTGCTCCTCCGGGGAATCACGGGATAGGATTCTTAGCCTCCAGATTCGTTATATACGAATGCCGGTTGCTTCGACTAGCGAATCCTGTGATGGTTATATTCAAATTAACCAGAAATTTGAGACCTGGTCGTTCTCGGTGGTGTAGTGGTGAGCATACCCGGGCGCTATCTGGGAGACGCGAGTTCGAGTCCCGCTCCAGGATGATGAATTTTTCAAGTTTTCGGATATTATCTGACTTACCATCCTTGTCACATTTACACCAAAAATCGGATTGTCATCTTCAAAATTGGCACCCCATCAGTTATCCATCACAGGCAGTGGTGGCCTTAAGCGGCCCTACAAGAACGTGCCATAAATGATGGCTAGCCTAATGTGGTCCACTAGTTTCCCGGCAGTGGCAACAGGCAATCACGTGACGTAACTGATGGCTTGCTGAATCTTGGCCGCCAATTTCCCAGTAGCAGCAATAAAAAAAAAAAGAAAAGACAACCGCAGTTTCCCAAATGCGCAATTATTTTTCTCCCCATACGAAACTTCTGCATGAAGGAACGACGCTGGGGAAATTTTCTCCTCTGGTCCTGATAAAGGCCCGTTTGGATCTGGCTGGAGACGAACTAACGACAGTCTGCTTCCGAAGCTGTCGCCCACTACACTGGTTTGTCACGCGCAAGTCTCTGCTTGGAGCTGAGCCTCTTTTCTGCGGAATGTGTAACGAATGGTTCTCTTTTTAATTTTGCAATATTGCGAGGTATGTTTCATATATGTCCGTTTCATATAATTCATAAATTTATTTTTTCAACGTAATGATTGTTTTTATTTACCTTAAGGAAACTTCCCTCATTTTCGACGACCGTACCAACTTAAAGACGCTTTTCAAAGTTTTGTGCTGTCCTTGTGGTCTTGAAAGGCGATTGTTTAATTAATATATTTACCCGTTCATGTCACATTCTGTTACATTTTAACGCTGATGTTTCCTTTCCGCGGTCCGAAACTTTATTTGTTCTAAAGAGGAAATATATTTTATTTTATTTGTCGCTATTTTTAACAGCGAATTCCTCAAATCTTGTGTATTCAACCCATGGATGAGTACATTATGTCCACATAGCGTTTTTTTTTTTTTTTTTTTTTCGAATAATTGATAAATTTTGTAGACGTATAATTCTTATTTTTTTCCCCGGGTAACGATTTTTTAACGTTTTTCTGGGACTTTTGTTTGAAGCCGTTTAGTGTATGTTAAAACGAAAGATTGCACAGAAATTGTTTCTTGTTATTCATGGGAATGAAGTGAGTGTATTTCATGGCTGTCTGTATTCTCGATTTTTTGTGCGTTAGAGCACAAATTTTGCTACGAAATAAGTTTCTGTAAATATATGAGAGCAATTGACTGTTTCTTAGAGTTCATTAATAATTATTTATATATTTTCTGCCAACGGTAATCTTCGTCGCCACATGAAGCCAATCCTTGATTATTATTTATTATTTATTTATTTTTCCGTTTTATTTGAACTTATTTATTTATTTTAGTTTATTTTTTATTTATCAATTATTTATTTTCCTTTTTATTTATTTATGTATCTATTTATTTTTCCTTTTTATTTGTTTATTTATTTTATTGCTTTTTATTTATTTTATTTTTTTATTTTTTTTTATTTATTTACTTGGGGTGGAGAGACCTTTATCCAGCAGTGGAGATTCTTAGTTTGCATAGGGTTTCGGTCCAGAATAAGGTGGCCCAGTCCACGCATGAAGCCAAACCCTTTTTATTTATTAATTAATTAATTAATTTATTTATTTTTCCTTTTTATTTATTTATTTATTTATTTTGGGGGAGACCTTCATCCAGCAGTGGAGATTCTCAGTTTGCATGAGGCTTACCGGCCCAGAATAAGGCGGCCCAGTCCACGCATAACGTCAATCCCTTTTTATTTATTAATTAATTAATTTATTTATTTATTTTTCCTTTTTATTTATTTATTTATTTTTCGTTTTTATTTATTTATTTATTTTTCCTTTTCATTTATTTATTTACTTTTTTATTTATTTATTTATTTTTCCTTTTCATTTATTTATTTACTTTTTTATTTATTTATTTATTTTTCCTTTTCATTTATTTATTTACTTTTTTATTTATTTATTTATTTACTTTTTTATTTATTTATTTATTTACTTGGGGGGAGGGGGCATTATCCAGCAGTGGAGATTCTTAGTTTGCATAGGGCTAATCGGCCCAGAATAAGGTGGCTCAGTCCACGCATGAAGCCAAACCCTTTTTATTTATTAATTAATTAATTAATTTATTTATTTTTCCTTTTTATTTATTTATTTATTTATTTTGGGGGAGACCTTCATCCAGCAGTGGAGATTCTGAGTTTGCATGAGGCTTACCGGCCCAGAATAAGGCGGCCCAGTCCACGCATAAAGTCAATCCCTTTTTATTAATTAATTAATTAATTTATTTATTTATTTATTTATTTATTTATTTTTCGTTTTTATTTATTTATTTATTTTTCCTTTTCATTTATTTATTTACTTTTTATTTATTTATTTACTTGGGGGGGGCATTATCCAGCAGTGGAGATTCTTAGTTTGCATAGGGCTAATCGGCCCAGAATAAGGTGGCCCAGTCCACGCATGAAGCCAAACCCTTTTTATTTATTAATTAATTAATTTATTTATTTATTTTTCCTTTTTGTTTATTTATTTATTTATTTTGGGGGAGACCTTCATCCAGCAGTGGATATTCTCAGTTTGCATGAGGCTTACCGGCCCAGAATAAGGCGGCCCAGTCCACAATTGAAGCCAATGTCTTTTTATTTATTTTTTTCTCTCTTGTGTTGACTGTGGACTAATTCGTTTGGAAGGCCTCCTAGGAACTGAAGTTTAGGGCATCTGGCTCATGACGGTATGGGTTCTGCCCCCTGCAATGATGACATCCGCCTTCTCGCTGCGCACGTGTTACAAGAGGGTGTTGCGTTTCGTCGCTGTTTCAGCTGCAATTTCTTCCGCATGTCTTACACGAAAAAAAAAAAAAAAAAAAGACGTAGAGACGTTTTTGTACTAAGGATCTTTCAACGTCACAGAATATGATGGACTGGCTTTCACTTAATCCCCGCTACAAAATTATACACACAAGCGCCTGCAAAGGACTGCTGAACCAGATTTAACGTTGATTACTGTCGCTTGAAACTTTTTTGTGCCAAAGTCTGCAAGCAATCTTTCACCCAGTAACGTATCGGAAAGTCTGCACCCCCTCTACCCGCCACCAACGTCAGGAAGAAATAACTGAAGGCAGTGGATTCCCCAGAAGTTTCATTCGAGGGAAAGGAGTTTACAAAATGTATCTTGTTTATACAATTAAATGTGTTATGAGTGCATTTACTGACAATATACACTGCTGGCCACCCAAAATGCAACACCAGGAAGGACACGAGATAGCGAAGCCAGATTTACTGGGCACATAACAACAGATACAAAGATGAAACGATTGAGCTTACAGGGCCGTGCGACTTGCGGAAAACGCAGACATCAATAGTTCGTGTGGCCCCCATGGCTGGCAATAATGGCCGCTACACGCCGCGGCATTGAACGAAAGAGGCTTTGGATGTGGGCTTGGGGTATGTTGGTCCAGGCTGCTTCTACACGTTGCCACAGTTCATCAGGCGTAGCCGCGGGTGGTGCTTGTCGGCCCACTCGATTGCCGATCAGCGACCAGACATGTTCGATGGGCAACATAGCAGGAGAACAGGCGGGCCACTGCAGCAGTGACACCTGGTGGGCCGTGAAGAATTGTTGCACGATGCGTGCCACGTGCGGGCGCGCATCGTCCTGTTGAAACGTGGCCGCTGGAGGGTCCTGCAGGTAAGGGAGGACTACAGGCTCCAAAACGTCGGAGATGTAGCGGTGGCTGTTGAGTGTACCGGTGATGCGTACCAGAGGGGTGCGGGTGTCATATCCAATTGCGCCCCAAACCATAACGCCAAGCAACGGACTGGTATGGTGATGCATAATGCAAGCGTCATACAGCATCTCGCCGCGGTGCCGCCACACGCGGATCCGACCATCGTGGTGTTGTAGGCAGATGCGGGATTCGTCGGAGAAGACAATGTCGTGCCATTCCGTAGTCCAGGTGCGGCGTTCAACGGCCCACTGCCGCCGCACTCGCCGGTGGTGTAACGTCAATGGTAATCGGAGCAATGGGCGCCGTGCGACACGTCCCCGCTCCTGCAGACGACGTCGAACGGAACGTGCTGACACAGGTTGTTGCGCAACACACCCTAATTCCTGCGCTAACGTTCGTGATGTAGCGGTGCGAGCCGTCAATGCCCGCCGCACAACATGCCGGTCCTCTCGTTAGGTGGTGTGCCGCGGATGCGGCAATCGCTCACGGCGGTCCGTCCGTCCCTTCTGCACCTACCGAATCCATATTCCCCACACTGTGGCTGGATGTCGTCCCACACTGGCGCCGATGTCTCGGTACGATAAACCGCTGTCGCGATAAGCCACTATTTGAACTCCGAAACGTGCTGCAATGACTATCGCATTCTGCGACGAGACATCAGAAAGCTTCCCACGCACAGGTCCGGCAGCACAACGCACTTCCATTACTTACACCCCGCCTTCTGTGCTCACTTCTTATAGTGCTTCTCGGTGGCGTGCCGGGCGCACATGATTTGCATATGCCCTGCAATGCTAATCGTTTGCATGTCCTCTCGCGGGCAACGCATGCTGCGAATTTCAGGCCAATCGGATGCTTCCTTCTTGGTGTTGCATTTTGGGTGGCCAGCAGTGTGTATACATGTATATAATAAATGAAATGAAATGAAATATAATGAAATGAAAATATACACAGGGAGTTCAAAAAGTCTCTTCCCCGTGGGTATCGTACGTTATATGGTCTTAGTTATATAGAAATCGTATAACTGTATTATGGAAACGTATAATCTACTCACTTACAGAAAGTGTGTAAAATGTTATCCTTCACATAATCTAACTATTTTACACATGTTTTCAAACACATCTGCGAGAGTCAAAATGTTCCTCCGCAGTGATGCTAAGACTTTCAATTTAATTTTGATAGTGCTACAGTCAAATTTTTAAATTAAGTAATTTGTTGTATGTTTGATTTCAGTTTCTGTTGTTTTCGTGGTAACATATCAATCTTCAGAATATCTTTCACGGCAACATCAATTTTCACCAGCTTCTGATGAGTTGAAAGTTTCCAAAATGTGGATGTTGATTTCATCATTGCCTCCCAGCAGGAAGGAACACTCATGAAATCAACATTCACATTCAGTTGCGTAGCCAGAAATTTCTTAAGGGTGGGGTCCATTGGTGAAAGCATCATATATACATATATACTATATTGACAAAAGTCACCGGACACCCCTTCAAAAGCCAATGAGCAGATTCGCTGCGTTGTTTAGATGCGCGATACAGCTGCAAACGGTATTAAAACAAGTCTGCAGCTGACCGCGATCATATCCCACTGTGAGATTGAGTGAAAATGTCACGGTTGGAGAGAACTGACTTTGAGAAGGGAAAAATTGTTGGGTGTTATATTAGTGGGTTTTCCATAAGAAAAACCGAGAGGCGTTTAAACATACTCAAGTCTACTGTTTTGGATGTACTGAATAAGTGCAAGACACATGGCGTTCTTGAAGCAGCAAAACGTACCGACAGACCAAAGAAAATCAGTAATAAAGGACGTCGAAGCCTCAGGAGAGTCGTTACAGCTAATCGACGGAGTACTGCACAAGACCTTAGGTGAATAAAAAGTGTGGAACCTCGGTCTGTACACGTATCATTCGCAGATAACTTCATTCTATGGGTTACTGTGGTCGTGCGGCTGCTCATAAGCTTTTCATCTCCACTTGGAATGCTACTCGTCGTTTAGCATGGTGTAAAGAACATTTATCGTGGACCGTAGATCAATGGAAACGGGTCCTATGGACTCATGAATCCAGATACACGATCCATCAGTCTGATGGCCGTGTGTGGGTATGGCGGCAGCCGGGGAACGCTATTTACGTCAGTGTACTATAACACACATAAAAATTGGAAAAGGATTGAGACAAGGTGACACCATATCTCCGAAGCTCTTTAATGCCACATTGGAAAATGTCTTTCAATCACTGAACTGGGAAAACAAAGGGATAAAGATTAATGGAGATTATCTAACCCACCTTCGTTTTGCTGATGACATAGTCATTTTTGCAACTACCCCATCAGAGCTACAGAGTATGATCCAGGAACTTGCTGACAAGAGTAAAGAAGTGGGATTAAAAATGAACTTTCAGAAGACAAAAGTGATGTACAATGCTTTTACAAGAAATGAAGATTTATCGATTGATGGAGAAAAGCTGGAGATAACAGGCACGTACGTTTATCTTGGACAGCAGATATCAAGTGAGGGTCACATTGGTGAAGAAATTAATCGGCGTACAAAACTTGCCTGGAGAGCTTTTGGAAGAAACAGCATAATTTTCAAGAGCAATATGCCATTATGTCTTAAAAGAAAAGTGTTTGATCAATGCATCCTTCCAGTGCTTACTTATGGTGCAGAGACGTGGACCTTAGCTAAAAGAGACATACAAAGGCTGCAGACAACTCAAAGCAGCATGGAGAGGTGCATGCTTGGTGTAACCAGGAGAGATAAGAAGAGGAACACGTGGATCCGAAAAATGACAAGAGTGGAAGACATAACGATCAGAGTTAAATCCCTGAAATGGCAATGGGCTGGACATACTGCCAGAAGAACAGACCATCAATGGACAGCCGAAATTTTAGATTGAATTCCAAGGGACAGGAAAAGACCCAGAAGAAGACCACATGGAAGATGGGTGGATGAAATTCGAAAGTATGCGGGAGTGACATGGAGGAGACTGGCACAAGACAGACCGTTGTGGAGGAAACTTGGGGAGACCTTCGTCCAGCAGTGGATTGATAATGGTTGACAATGATGATGATGATGATGACTATTCCAAAGGTCAAGTTTGGAGTTGGCAGTGTACCCGTGTGGGGGTGTTTTTCGTGCTATGGTTCCGGCGCACTGGTTATCGTGCACAAACCTGTTAACTAGCACTTCTACCTCGATCTTCTGGACAAATATGCCCTACCAACTCTGTGGCAATACTATGTAACCGAGCCTTGTTGGTACCAACAGGATAATGCTCCGAGCCATAAAGCAAAGACTGTTGCTGAGTGGTTTGACTATAATTCCGTATCGTGTGTGGACTGGCCAGCACAGAACCCTGATCTTAATCCCATAGAGCACCTAGGGAAGAATTAGAGCGCCGCGTAAAAAGTTTGGAACCAAGGCCTACTACTAAGCAACAGTTAGCGGCAGCTTTATGCACTGAATGGAAGCGCATACCTATCGCTGTGTTCCAAAACCTTGTCGAAAGCATGTCTCGAAGGGTCAGTGCATGCATTAAGGCCAAAGGTGGACCGACACCGTAAAAATGTATGTCAATAATGGCTCTGTTGTGTTTCTCTTCTAGGTGTCCGATGAGTTTTGTCAGTGTAGTGTATATTGTACTATATATTTTACGTTAAAATCACTTAGAAATGCGTTTCAATGCATTTTTGATAAAAGTTTCACTATATATGTGTGAAGGATATGTATAAAAGTATCGAAAGACATTCTCGATGAACTCAAAACTGTTTTGTAAAGGGAAAGGGATTCCAGTGTTGTTACCCGAAACATTCCTCTCCCTCGTTCTATGCATTGTGCTTTGCAGTCCGTCCCTTTGCAAGGACTTGTGTTGAAAATATGTTCTTGTCATCTTATCTGTGACTGGCAGCTTCCTGTGTTACACGATGTCTGTCAGCTGGAAACATCCGTTCCTTTGAGATTCTTGTGGAAGGGAAGAGGTTCGTTATTTTTCTCTTTTACTCTCTCTTTTTCGAAGCGCAAGGATCTTTTCCATATCAGAACGGATAAGTTCTCAGAGCTTTAATCTGGCAGATCTTCCAAATATGTTTTTTAAGAGAGTAAATTATTTTGTGCAACAATATATTTTTTTTATAAAAGCAGTACATACAAATTTGGAAGATGTGAATCCGTTCACTGGTGTAAATATGGCGTGGATGTTAAGTCAGATAATATCGGAAAACTTGAGAATTTCGCCCTTTTTGGAGTGGATAGCGCCCGCGTATGCTAACCACTACACCACCCAGGACGACCAAGTTTCAAGTTTCCGATTAATTTGAATATATTCATCACAGGATTCGCTAGTCGAAGCAACCGGCATTCATATATAACGAATCTAAACCTCAAATTCGATTCTAAACCTCCAGATTCGCTATATATGAATGCCGGTTGCTTCGACTAGCGAATACTGTATTGGTTGTATTCAAATTAATCGGAAACTTGAAACTTGATCGTTGTGGGTGGTGTAGTGGTTAGCATACTCGGGCGCTATCCGGGAGATGCGATTTCGATTCCCGCTCCAGGACGACGCAATTTTCAAGTTTTCCGATATTATCTGACTTTCCATACTTGTCACATTTACACCAAAAATCGGATTGTCATCTTCAAAATTGGCACCCCATCAGTTATCCATCACAGGCAGTGGCGGCCTTAAGCGGCCCTACAAGAACGTGCCATAAATGATGGCAAGCCTAATGCGGCCCACTAGTTTCCCGGTAGTGGCAGCCGGCAATTACGTGACGTAACTGATGGCTTGCGGAATATTGTCCGGCAATTTCCCAGTAGCATATTATCTGACTTAACATCCATGTCATATTCACACCATTAAACGGATTCACATCTTACAAATTTGTATTGCACAATGGTGTAATTCCTTATTTTATTCGTTAAAGCAGTATATTATTTGTATTTCACAATTTATGCTAAAAAGACAGCAATCTTCTATCTGAACATACACTATATTGACAAAAGTCACCGGACACCCCTTCAAAAGCAAATGAACGAATCCGCGGTGTTGTTAAGATGCGCGGTACAGCTGCAAACGGTATAAAACCAAACCTGCAGCTGACTGCGATCATATCGCACTGTGAGGTTGAGTGAAAATGTCACGGCGGGAGAGAACTGACTTTGAGAAAGGAAAGATTGCTGGGTGTTTATATTAGTGGGTTGTCCATAAGAGAAATCAAGAGGCGTTTAAACATACTCAAGTCAACTGTATTGGATGTACTGAATAAGTGGAAGACACATGGCGTGCCTGAAGCAGCAGCAGCAAAAAATACCGGCAGACCAATGAAAATCAGTGATAGAGGACGTCGAAGCCTCAGGAGAGTCGTTATAGCTAATCGACGGAGTACTGCACAAGACCTCAGTGTACAGGTGAGTAAAAATGCTGGAACCTCGGTATGTAAACGTACCATTCGCAGAGAACTTCATTCCATGGGTTACCGTGGTCGTACCAAGTCAACTATTTCGGATGTACTGAATAAGTGGAAGACACATGGCGTGACTGAAGCAGCAAAACGTACCAGCAGACCAAAGAAAATCGGTTATAGGGGACGTCGAAGCCTCAGGAGAGTCGTTACAGCTAATCGACAGATTACTGTACAAGGCCTCAGTGTACAGGTATGTAAAAATGCTGGAACCTCGGTGTGTACACGTACCATTCGCCGAGAACTTCATTCCATGGGTTACCGTGGCCGTGTGGCTGTTCATAAGCCTTTCATCTCCACTCGGAATGCTATTCGTCGTTTAGCATGGTGTAAAGAACATTTATCTTGGACCGTAGATCAGTGGAAACGGGTCCTATGGACTGATTTATCCAGATACAGGTGTGTGGGTATGGCGGCAGCCGGGGGAACGCTATTTACCACAGTGCACAGTTCCTACGGTCAAGTTTAGAGCTGGCAGTGTACTCGTTTGGGGGTGTTTTTCGTGGTATGGTCCCGGCCCATTGGTTATCGTGGACCTGTTAACCAGCACGTCTAACTCGATATTCTGGGAAATTATGCCGTACCAACTCTGGGGCAATACTATGGAACCGAGCCTTGTTGGTACCAGCAGGAAAATGCACCGAGCCATAAAGCAAGGTTTCAAAATCGCTTTATTCTAATTTATCATAAGAAAACATAAGAGGGAGACGTACAGTATTGGGCGTCTCACTGGGAAATAATACAAAACTGTTAAAAAAACATGATGGTATATACACTGCAATGACAATGGGGATGAATAACAAATGCTGCAAGCAAAGCTTATTGAATAAAAAATTGCAGAAGTGACAAAGAGAAACACATTGTGTCACATGACATTGGCTGGGCATGATTTACAGGATAACACAGGCGAAACAATAGTACACAATTAGAAAAAGAACAGCACAAACACCGCCGTGAAGGTAAAACATTACATACATGAGATAAAAACACAGCGTGCACAATTGTGCAAGTTATTTAACGAGGGCACCAAAGCAACATAATACAGGCGGGGTGAAAGTAAGTAATGTACACGAGTAAGCATGAAAATACACTGAGATGGCATTAGCATTCACAATTCAACGGTAGTGTGGATTGCACGAGTCGTAGAGTGGAGGAGGGCCACCAGGGTGCCACGGAACTCAGCAAGGGAGGTGTAGAATGTCCTAGGGTTCTGATAGGTGTAGCAGTCCAGAATCAATCGCAAACCATGGAGCGGCTGGCGCCCAGGTAGCATAGAAGGTGGCTTCTCGACGACTGGAAGAAGCTGACTGGTACTCCAGGCGGAGTCGAGAAAGCAATCGATCTTGAAAATGGCACAAAAGTGCTGCGCTGGCCTGGTGTAAAGAGACCGGCGAGGAAATGCTGCGGAGTTGTTGAAGGTATACGTAAATAACGTGTTTAACCAGCACGAAAAGATAGGCACATACTGAAGGAAGAGTTGTAGGTGGATGAGCCCGCAGAAGAAGATGTCTGTAGGCAGTGAACGGAAGATCTTGAGAACAAGAGCGACTGGCAATCCGGAAAGCCTGGTGGAGGAGAGGCATCAGGATGGGACAGTAAAGGTAGACGTGAGAAACGTCTGCCTCCTGTGCGCAGAAGGAGCAGAGAGGGGAGGAGAGAAGAGACATGCGAAAGAGAAAATACGGAACAGGGAGGCGATTATGCAAAAAGAGCCAGTGGGTATTAATTTCAAGAGGGGCAGATAAGGGTGAGCGGGCAGCGGCCCAGACAAGAGGAAGAGAAGCAGGGGGAACCTCCAGAATAGAAAGCGGTGAAGGGGTGGCAAGGTGCACTAGAAAACGATAAAGAGATTTAGAGGAGAGAGAGGAGAGAGGAAGAACCGAGTTTGTGAGTCGGAGGAAAAACGGCAGCGGAAGAGGGGCAGAAAAGACAGAGACGAGACCGGTGGGGGAGACAAGATCAGGGAAAAGCGAAAGAAGTGCAGTTAGCAGAGAGTCATAGACCAAATGGGCGGATGGGGACGAGAGAATAGCAGGGGGAGGCCAGAGAGAGGGCGCCAGGATAGATCCGAGTTAGTGAGGTCTTGTACAGTTACTACACCTGCTCGGAGCCAAGAGGGGAATGAAAAACAGGGGAGATGGGGGATGAACAAGGGAGTTGAAGAAGAGGGGTTCAGAAAGAAGCTCTAGAGTTGAAGAGGGAGGGGAGCGAATGAGGGGGAGAGAGCGAAGGTGAATGAGGGCTTCAGAATATGCAGGTGGGAGTTTGGAGGGGGGGAAAGGACAGCAATCCATGAGAACTAAAGAAAGAAAGGAAAAGTGTGGGTTACGCAAGGAGGCAAGAACGTCACGTACCTGAACTGCGGAAGCCACTGGAGCCGTGAAAAGGTGAATGAAGTTGATCACTCGGCTTGCTTTGTAGCACAGCGGGACATCAGGTAGGCCAGCACCACCATAGGAGGGAGGAGCACAGAGCTTGTGGACGTTAATCCAGTGATGACCCGCCCACATTACTCGAGTAAGGCAGCGTGTAACCTCCTGGAGACAGAAAAGCGGGGTCGTAGATGCAATCCAAGAATGCTTGCAGATGGACAGAAGGTATGTCCTGGTGAGATTTGCACGCTGGTAGTAGGACGTACAGAACTGCGCACGACACCAGAATGCAGCTGTGCGGAGGAGGCGAGGATGGAGTTCCGAGCGAGTTGCACTGGATGTAGCTTGTGGTGCGCCTAAGTGCACACCCAGGAAGCGTTGGGTAGTGGATGACCATGTGGCCCCCCATGGAGCATCCAAGCGATTGGACCACGACCCGCACCACAATCCAGTGCTCTTAGACGTATTCAGTTCAGCTGTAGAACATGAAGCATATGCGGAGAACAAACGACGAAGCAGTTGGAACTGTGAGTCGCTAAGAATGCAGACGGTGATGTCATCTGCATAAGCAGAGTAAATGACTGAGTGATGCCGTGAGCTGGCAACTGGTGGTGGAAGTTGTGCTAGAAGAGATGTTTGCAGAGAGCGTAGAAAAGGCTCGACGGCAATCGCAAACAGTTGACCAGAAAGCGGGCAGCCCTGACGAACTCCCCGCTTGAAGGGAACATGTGCTGTGAGAAAAGATGCCGTCTTGACATGGAAAACGGCGTCCCGGTAGAGGGAGAGAAGAACAGAGACAAATTGTGGAGGAAAGCCAAAGTGTAGCAGGGTTTGTGTTAAATAGGCGTGTGAGATATTATCGAAAGCGGAACGTAGGTCTAAGGAAAGGAGAGCAAGAGGTTCAGAATGAGTCTTGGCAAGATGAATGAGATCGCGAAGAAGTTGAACATTGGAGGAAAGAGAACGGCCAGGAACAGTATAGGTTTGAGAGTCAGCAAGGATGTGAGGGAGGATAGAGTTTAGTCGACGGGAAAGAAGCTTAGTATAGAGTTTATAATCTTGATTGAGAAGAGAAATGGGGCGCCAATTTCTCAAGTCAAGAGGGTCACCCTTCTTGGGAAATAGGACCACATGTGCGTCCGTGAAACTCCTCGGGAGGGGGGAGCAGTTAAATGCAGCAGAAAAAGCGGAGAGGAGAAAGGGCAACAAAAGAGGCAAGAACGCACGGTAAAAAGGAAAAGAGAGGCCGTCCGGACCCGGAGCGGCATGGGTGTTAAGGGAAGAGAAGGTGTCGGACACCTCCGTGGATGTGGGTGCAAGAGACAGGGTGGGAGCAAGATGAGACGGAACTTGAGGTAGGTTATTGAGAAGATGGGGGAGAGCAGAGAAAGAAAGGGGAGGAGTTTCACTGAACTTGGTGGTATAGAACTGACGAACGTGAGAGCAAATCGCTGCCGAATCGGATGTGATTTCGCCAGAGGGGAGGCGAAGATGACGAAGCGAGGTAGAAGACTTACGTGCAGATTCCATTGATGTTAGAAAATCATAGGTGCAGTCCTCCGGATTGAGATGTTTAATGCGCAGACGTAAAAGTGCTTGCTGCGCAAGAGGTTTCAGCAAAGCCTGGAGCTCCGCCTGATATGCTGGAAAAAGCGGATCTGATAACCCAATCAGTGTGAGCATCTGCCTGGCGTGATCGAGGCGCATCTGACTAGAAGTCTTCATGGTGAAGGAAAGTTGCTTGATATGTAAGAGGAGCTGATGCTTGACACGAAGCCAATACGTCAAGGTACAGGGTGCGGAACGACGAGCAGCGAGAAAAGAACGGACAGAGGCACAAAATTCAGGATCAGTGAGGAGATTGGAGTCAAATGTCCACGGACGTACAGTCCGAGGGAGTGACGCCGCAACAAACACTGTGAGGGTGACCGTGCAGTGGTCTGAGGAAGCAGTAGGTTGATGTTGCAACTCGGTAATAGACGCAAGAAGCGGTGTGGAAACGTAAACCCGATCCAAGCGTGCAGTTGATGGAAGCTGACTCCCAGACGAGCGCCACGTGTGTGAGGTCTCTTGTGGATGAAGGCGCCTATAAGCATCGGTGAAGGAGAAATCAGCAACAAGGTCATGGAGTAGTGCGACGAGATCCGTCCGACGCTCTCGTGACGAAGGAGAGCGATCCAGAGCCGGGTCAAGGGTGCAATTGAAGTCTCCACCCAAGAGCACACGATCGGAAGGTGAGACTTTCGAGAGAGCTTTACGGAGTTTGGTGAACAAGATGGATAAATGAATAGAGGTGCATGGAATATACACATTAAAGATGTGAAATCGAGCTCCGCCAACTGTGAAGGAGACTTGCTGGAGTAAATCTCGGCATAAGTTCTGCACTGAGAGTGCAGTGAGGGTGGATCGGAAATGTTGATGTATTCCGATAGCAAGTCCACCATGAGATGAGTAGCGGAAAGCATGATGGAACACATAATCGCTAGCACGCCAGCGAGTAAACAGAGTGGAGGAATGGCAGTTTGTTTCTTGTAGTAGTAACAGATCGGCCCCGAGGGGCGAGAGGTCTTCCATTACAAGAGCATTCGCTAGGGGGCTAGCGAACCCTCTGCAATTAAGGGTCGTGACCTTGAATGGACTGGTCAGTCGTTGGTTGGAGGAGTCGCGGAGCAACTTTCAGGAGTTGTTGTAATCGGTTTACGCAGCCAAGGGTCCATGAGTGGTGCAGGGGGTCATGAACAAACCCACGAAGGTACTTAGCAATGCATCCGGCTTGCAGGAGCAGCGCGGGAAGAATGTCTTCGCGCTCTCGGAGGTAGTCATACGTCGACTCCAGGTTCGTGGTGTGGGTGCAAAACTGATAGTAATCTCCAAGATTGAGAGGTTCTGAAGGAGCACCACATTTGGAGAGAACACTTGAAAAGACCTCAAACGAAGGCGGAGACCCATCATCATCAGTGTCCCTTTCAATTTCTGTTGGCGCAGGAGAAGGAGAGATATCTCCTGAAGATTTGGTAGTACGGAACGGTTGCCCATCCGCAGAGGAAGATTTCTTCTTCTTCCTCTTACGTCGGGTACCTGTACGAGTGCCAGAAATTCGTTTTCCAGGGAGCGACGATGCTCGGGAAGCTGACGCAGAGTCAGAGGAGTTATCGGCACCGCCGTCACACTCGGAGACACCAACAGTGAAGACTGGTGGGAAACCAGCGGCGAAGTCTCCCGATGTTGCCACGGGATGAGGAGTAATAGGTGAGGTGAGCACTGGAAATTGAAGGTGGGAGGTGAGATCAGCATCAAAAGACGCTCGTGGACGAGAGGCTGTAGATATACTTTTTGTGTAACTCGGCCCTGGGGCAGTTGGCACATTTGAAGACGGTGCAGGTCGAGAGCGAGATGTAGCAGGAGGCTGCTTAGAGGCGGTAGGCACTGTAGAAGCCGTGGGAGCTGGATACTGGTTGTTGGGGCATCGAGCACGCTGATGCCCAAGTTCTTTGCAATTAGCACAGTGTTCTGATGTTAGCATGTCAATTCTGTAGGAGAGCTGCCCACATCGGACGTTTAGGATCCGTGGGAACTTACGGAGATGCTCCTCTGATGGAAAGATGAGTCGAACACTCCGGCGAAAACTACGAACATTCTTATTTGCAGGATCCTTGGGCGCAGCTGAATGTGTGATAACAGGACCAACAATCTTACCACACTTACTAAGTGCAGTACATATCATCGCATCCGAGATTTCGGGGGGCACCGGATGCAAGGAGACCTGAACAGGGCGCCTGGAAATCGGTTCAGCTTCCAGGTGGTGGTCTCCCAGGTCAAGACCAAAGTTTAGAAGCGTGTCTGCATGCTCTTTGGATGTGAAATAAACAATCACCGTCCGCGGCCGGCGGGTGAGGTGAGTAATGGCTCCGGCTGGAAGAAAAGCAAGGAGCGTATCACAATAGACTTTCAGCGGTGTATTCGGAAGAGCATCCAGGCACACTCCCAACTCGCGGGTGGAGTGAAGTTCCTGCGCAGCGGGTGAGAAGTGCGGAACGTCCAATTGAAGTGAGTCACCATGTATCTGGACATGGGCATCTGCAAGGGGAAGGCGAGTCGATTGCGTCGGTAGGGACGCACCTGAGGTAACGCTAGAATAAGAGCGGGAAGGCAATCCTCCATTGGAAGGCAGAGGTGCAGCGCTGGATGAAGGAGCTGACACAACGCTGGGCAAGGCTACCGAGGGCAGAGAAGCAACGCCCTCAGAGATATCCATTACGTCATCGGTAGCATCAGGAACGAACGTCATAGCCTCACCACCAGGAGGGGTGTTGGAGTCAGAGAGTTGAAGCGTAGAAGAAGAAGAGCAATAGGCATCAGGAGGAGGACGATATTCCCTATCATCAAGGACGGACGCTGATTGGTTTGCTCCGTCAGAGATAAGGATCGACGTAGTAGGAGAAGCTGTGACGAGAGCGGGAATTCTGCTCTTATCAGCAGTCGCCATCGCCGATGGCGAGGCCTAACTTAGTAAAAACGACCAACTGATCGAGAAAATAAAGTGCTGATAGCTAATTGAAAATAGTACTCACCGACTCGGGAGATGTCTTAAATGAAAGATACAACCTTCGTCTTGAAGGCACGCACAAAAATTAAACGACAGAGCACACAAAACACACTCAGTAGACGGCGAAACACGGAGCTCAAAACAGACACGACTTACGTCCCATAAAGCAAGGTTTCAAAATCGCTTTATTCTAATTTATCATAAGAAAACATAAGAGGGAGACGTACAGTATTGGGCATCTCACTGGGAAATAATACAAAACTGTTAAAAACATGATGGTATATACATTGCAATGACAATGGGGATGAATAACAAAATGCTGCAAGCAAAGCTTATTGAATAAAAAAATTGCAGAAGTGACAAAGAGAAACACATCGTGTCACATGACATTGGCTGGGCATGATTTACAGGATAACACAGGCGAAACAATAGTACACAATTAGAAAAAGAACAGCCCAAACACCGCCGTGAAGGTAAAACATTACATACATGAGATAAAAACACAGCGTGCACAATTGTGCAAGTTATTTAACGAGGGCACCAAAGCAACATAATACAGGCGGGGTGAAAGTAAGTAATGTACACGAGTAAGCATGAAAAAACACTGAGATGGCATTAGCATTCACAATTCAACGGTAGTGTGGATTGCACGAGTCGTAGAGTGGAGGAGGGCCACCAGGGTGCCACGGAACTCAGCAAAGGAGGTGTAGAATGTCCTAGGGTTCTGATAGGTGTAGCAGTCCAGAATCAATCGCAAACCATGGAGCGGCCGGCGCCCAGGTAGCATAGAAGGTGGCTTCTCGACGACTGGAAGAAGCCGACTGGTACTCCAGGCGGAGTCGAGAAAGCAATCGATCTTGAAAATGGCACAAAAGTGCTGCGCTGGCCTGGTGTAAAGAGACCGGCGAGGAAATGCTGCGGAGTTGTTGAAGGTATACGTAAATAACGTGTTTAACCAGCACGAAAAGATAGGCACATACTGAAGGAAGAGTTGTAGGTGGATGAGCCCGCAGAAGAAGATGTCTGTAGGCAGTGAACGGAAGATCTTGAGAACAAGAGCTACTGGCAATCCGGAAAGCCTGGTGGAGGAGAGGCATCAGGATGGGACAGTAAAGGTAGACGTGAGAAACGTCTGCCTCCTGTGCGCAGAAAGAGCAGAGAGGGGAGGAGAGAAGAGACATGCGAAAGAGAAAATACGGAACAGGGAGGCGATTATGCAAAAAGAGCCAGTGGGTATTAATTTCAAGAGGGGCAGATAAGGGTGAGCGGGCAGCTGCCCAGACAAGAGGAAGAGAAGCAGGGGGAACCTCCAGAATAGAAAGCGGTGAAGGGGTGACAAGGTGCACTAGAAAACGATAAAGAGATTTAGAGGAGAGAGAGGAGAGAGGAAGAACCGAGTTTGTGAGTCGGAGGAAAAACGGCAGCGGAAGAGGGGCAGAAAAGACAGAGACGAGACCGGTTGGGGAGACAAGATCAGGGAAAAGCGAAAGAAGTGCAGTTAGCAGAGAGTCATAGACCAAATGGGCGGATGGGGACGAGAGAATAGCAGGGGGAGGCCAGAGAGAGGGCGCCAGGATAGATCCGAGTTAGTGAGGTCTTGTACAGTTACTACACCTGCTCGGAGCCAAGAGGGGAATGAAAAACAGGGGAGATGGGGGGATGAACAAGGGAGTTGAAGAAGAGGGGTTCAGAAAGAAGCTCTAGAGTTGAAGAGGGAGGGGAGCGAATGAGGGGGAGAGAGCGAAGGTGAATGAGGGCTTCAGAATATGCAGGTGGGAGTTTGGAGGGGGGAAAGGACAGCAATCCATGAGAACTAAAGAAAGAAAGGAAAAATGTGGGTTACGCAAGGAGGCAAGAACGTCACGTACCTGAACTGCGGAAGCCACTGGAGCCGTGAAAAGGTGAATGAAGTTGATCACTCGGCTTGCTTTGTAGCACAGCGGGACATCAGGTAGGCCAGCACCACCATAGGAGGGAGGAGCACAGAGCTTGTGGACGTTAATCCAGTGATGACCCGCCCACATTACTCGAGTAAGGCAGCGTGTAAC
Organism: Macrothele yani; assembly: GCA_039090855.1. NCBI lineage: Eukaryota > Metazoa > Arthropoda > Arachnida > Araneae > Macrothelidae > Macrothele > Macrothele yani. The sequence continues at coordinate 15,232,176 of CM077000.1, read as the reverse complement.
CTCTTGGAGACAGAAAAGTGGGGTCGTAGATGCAATCCAAGAATGCTTGCAGATGGACAGAAGGTATGTCCTGGTGAGATTTGCACGCTGGTAGTAGGACGTACAGAACTGCGCACGACACCAGAATGCAGCTGTGCGGAGGAGGCGAGGATGGAGTTCCGAGCGAGTTGCACTGGATGTAGCTTGTGGTGCGCCTAAGTGCACACCCAGGAAGCGTTGGGTAGTGGATGACCATGTGGCCCCCCATGGAGCATCCAAGCGATTGGACCACGACCCGCACCACAATCCAGTGCTCTTAGACGTATTCAGTTCAGCTGCAGAACATGAAGCATATGCGGAGAACAAACGACGAAGCAGTTGGAACTGTGAGTCGCTACGAATGCAGACGGTGATGTCATCTGCATAAGCAGAGTAAATGACTGAGTGATGCCGTGAGCTGGCAACTGGTGGTGGAAGTTGTGCTAGAAGAGATGTTTGCAAAGAGCGTAGAAAAGGCTCGACGGCAATCGCAAACAGTTGACCAGAAAGCGGGCAGCCCTGACGAACTCCCCGCTTGAAGGGAACATGTGCTGTGAGAAAAGATGCCGTCTTGACATGGAAAACGGCATCCCGATAGATTGAGAGAAGAACGGAGACAAATTGTGGAGGAAAGCCAAAGTGTAGCAGGGTTTGTGTTAAATAGGCGTGTGAGATATTATCGAAAGCGGAACGGAGGTCTAAGGAAAGGAGAGCAAGAGGTTCAGAATGAGTCTTGGCAAGATGAATGAGATCGCGAAGAAGTTGAACATTGGAGGAAAGTGAACGGCCAGGAACAGTATAGGTTTGAGAGTCAGCAAGGATGTGAGGGAGGATAGAGCTTAGTCGACGGGAAAGAAGCTTAGTATAGAGTTTATAATCTTGATTGAGAAGAGAAATGGGGCGCCAATTTCCCAAGTCAAGAGGGTCACCCTTCTTGGGAAATAGGACCACATGTGCGTCCGTGAAACTCCTCGGGAGGGGGAGCAGTTAAATGCAGCAGAAAAAGCGGAGAGGAGAAAAGGCAACAAAAGAGGCAAGAACGCACGGTAAAAAGGAAAGAGAGGCCGTCCGGACCCGGAGCGGCATGGGGGTTAAGGGAAGAGAAGGTGTCGGACACCTCCGTGGATGTGGGTGCAAGAGACAGGGTGGGAGCAAGATGAGACGGAACTTGAGGTAGGTTATTGAGAAGATGGGGGAGAGCAGAGGGAGAAGGGGGAGGAGTTTCACTGAACTTGGTGGTATAGAACTGACGAACGTGAGAGCAAATCGCTGCCGAATCGGATGTGATTTCGCCAGAGGGGAGGCGAAGATGACGAAGCGAGGTAGAAGACTTACGTGCAGATTCCATTGATGTTAGAAAATCATAGGTGCATTCCTCCGGATTGAGATGTTTAATGCGCAGACGTAAAAGTGCTTGCTGCGCAAGAGGTTTCAGCAAAGCCTGGAGCTCCGCCTGATATGCTGGAAAAAGCGGATCTGATAACCCAATCAGTGTGAGCATCTGCCTGGCGTGATCGAGGCGCATCTGACTAGAAGTCTTCATGGTGAAGGAAAGTTGCTTGATATGTAAGAGGAGCTGATGCTTGACACGAAGCCAATACGTCAAGGTACAGGGTGCGGAATGCAACCCTGCGCGACGAGCAGCGAGAAAAGAACGGACAGAGGCACAAAATTCAGGATCAGTGAGGAGATTGGAGTCAAATGTCCACGGACGAACAGTCCGAGGGAGTGACGCCGCAACAAACACTGTGAGGGTGACCGTGCAGTGGTCTGAGGAAGCAGTAGGTTGATGTTGCAACTCGGTAATAGACGCAAGAAGCGGTGTGGAAACGTAAACCCGATCCAAGCGTGCAGTTGATGGAAGCTGACTCCCAGACGAGCGCCACGTGTGTGAGGTCTCTTGTGGATGAAGGCGCCTATAAGCATCGGTGAAGGAGAAATCAGCAACAAGGTCATGGAGTAGTGCGACGAGATCCGTCCGACGCTCTCGTGACGAAGGAGAGCGATCCAGAGCCGGGTCAAGGGTGCAATTGAAGTCTCCACCCAAGAGCACACGATCCGAAGGTGAGACTTTCGAGAGAGCTTTACGGAGTTTGGTGAACAAGATGGATAAATGAATAGAGGTGCATGGAATATACACATTAAAGATGTGAAATCGAGCTCCGCCAACTGTGAAGGAGACTTGTTGGAGTAAATCTCGGCATAAGTTCTGCACTGAGAGTGCAGTCAGGGTGGATCGGAAATGTTGATGTATTCCGATAGCAAGTCCACCATGAGATGAGTAGCGGAAAGCATGATGGAACACATAATCGCTAGCACGCCAGCGAGTAAACAGAGTGGAGGAATGGCAGTTTGTTTCTTGTAGTAGTAACAGATCGGCCCCGAGGGGCGAGAGGTCTTCCATAACAAGAGCATTCGCTAGGGGCTAGCGAACCCTCTGCAATTAAGGGTCGTGACCTTGAATGGACTGGTCAGTCGTTGGTTGGAGGAGTCGCGGAGCAACTTTCAGGAGTTGTTGTAATCGGTTTACGCAGCCAAGGGTCCATGAGTGGTGCAGGGGGTCATGAACAAACCCACGAAGGTACTTAGCAATGCATCCGGCTTGCAGGAGCAGCTCGGGAAGAATGTCTTCGCGCTCTCGGAGGTAGTCATACGTCGACTCCAGGTTCGTGGCGTGGGTGCAAAACTGATAGTAATCTCCAAGATTGAGAGGTTCTGAAGGAGCACCACATTTGGAGAGAACACTTGAAAAGACCTCAAACGAAGGTGGAGACCCATCATCATCAGTGTCCCTTTCAATTTCTGTTGGCGCAGGAGAGGGAGAGATATCTCCTGAAGATTTGGTAGTACGGAACTGTTGCCCATCCGCAGAGGAAGATTTCTTCTTCTTCCTCTTACGTCGGGTACCTGTACGAGTGCCAGAAATTCGTTTTCCAGGGAGCGACGATGCTCGGGAAGCTGACGCAGAGTCAGAGGAGTTATCGGCACCGCCGTCACACTCGGAGACACCAACAGTGAAGACTGGTGGGAAACCAGCGGCGAAGTCTCCCGATGTTGCCACGGGATGAGGAGTAATAGGTGAGGTGAGCACTGGAAATTGAAGGTGGGAGGTGAGATCAGCATCAAAAGACGCTCGTGGACGAGAGGCTGTAGATATACTTTTTGTGTAACTCGGCCCTGGGGCAGTTGGCACATTTGAAGACGGTGCAGGTCGAGAGCGAGATGTAGCAGGAGGCTGCTTAGAGGCGGTAGGCACTGTAGAAGCCGTGGGAGCTGGATACTGGTTGTTGGGGCATCGAGCACGCTGATGCCCAAGTTCTTTGCAATTAGCACAGTGTTCTGATGTTAGCATGTCAATTCTGTAGGAGAGCTGCCCACATCGGACGTTTAGGATCCGTGGGAACTTACGGAGATGCTCCTCTGATGGAAAGATGAGTCGAACACTCCGGCGAAAACTACGAACATTCTTATTTGCAGGATCCTTGGGCGCAGCTGAATGTGTGATAACAGGACCAACAATCTTACCACACTTACTAAGTGCAGTACATATCATCGCATCCGAGATTTCGGGGGCACCGGATGCAAGGAGACCTGAACAGGGCGCCTGGAAATCGGTTCAGCTTCCAGGTGGTGGTCTCCCAGGTCAAGACCAAAGTTTAGAAGCGTGTCTGCATGCTCTTTGGATGTGAAATAAACAATCACCGTCCGCGGCCGGCGGGTGAGGTGAGTAATGGCTCCGGCTGGAAGAAAAGCAAGGAGCGTATCACAATAGACTTTCAGCGGTGTATTCGGAAGAGCATCTAGGCACACTCCCAACTCGCGGGTGGAGTGAAGTTCCTGCGCAGCGGGTGAGAAGTGCGGAACGTCCAATTGAAGTGAGTCACCATGTATCTGGACATGGGCATCTGCAAGGGGAAGGCGAGTCGATTGCGTCGGTAGGGACGCACCTGAGGTAACGCTAGAATAAGAGCGGGAAGGCAATCCTCCATTGGAAGGCAGAGGTGCAGCGCTGGATGAAGGAGCTGACACAACGCTGGGCAAGGCTACCGAGGGCAGAGAAGCAACGCCCTCAGAGATATCCATTACGTCATCGGTAGCATCAGGAACGAACGTCATAGCCTCACCACCAGGAGGGGTGGTGGAGTCAGAGAGTTGAAGCGTAGAAGAAGAAGAGCAATAGGCATCAGGAGGAGGACGATATTCCCTATCATCAAGGACGGACGCTGATTGGTTTGCTCCGTCAGAGATAAGGATCGACGTAGTAGGAGAAGCTGTGACGAGAGCGGGAATTCTGCTCTTATCAGCAGTCGCCATCGCCGATGGCGAGGCCTAACTTAGTAAAAAACGGCCAACTGGTCGAGAAAATAAAGTGCTGATAGCTAATTGAAAATAGTACTCACCGACTCGGGAGATGTCTTAAATGAAAGATACAACCTTCGTCTTGAAGGCACGCACAAAAGTTAAACGACAGAGCACACAAAACACACTCAGTAGACGGCGAAACACGGAGCTCAAAACAGACACGACTTACGTCCCATAAAGCAAGGACTGTTACGGCGTGGTTTGACGATAGTTCCGTATCGTGTGTGGACTGGACAGCACAGAGCCCTCATCTTAATTCCATAGAGCACCTATGGGATGAATTAGAGCGCCGCATAAGAAGTTTGGAACCAAGGCCTACTACTAAGCAACAGTTAGCGGCAGCATTATGTACTGAATGGAAGCGCATACCTATCGCAGTTTTCTAAAACCTTGTCGAAAGCATGTCTCGAAGGATCAGTGCATGTATTAAGGCCAAAGGTGGACAGACATCGTACTAATGTATGTCAATAAATGTTATGTTGTGTTTCTCTTCTAGGTATCCGGTGACTTTTGTCAATATAGTGTATATGATATCCTTTGTCTGAATGTTTGTTCCATTTTGTTGGTGCCTACTGGTGCTTGCCTGTTTTAATTGTTGAATCTTTACCTTATACGATATACTTTTTTTTTATTGTTGCAATGTGCTCATGATGTAATGCTTTCATGTGTTTGTGATATTCAGCGTTTCACATTTGGTACATATCTACCTCACTTTGGCGAAACACTGTTCCGGTATTTTTGTGACACTCAATATCAAGGTAAGATTCTTAGAATAATAAAATATAGCCAATCAACACGGCGTAAAAGGGAAGATATCAGTTATTCAAAATAATTACCACTTCCAACGGGAGATGGGCATTTTTGGATATTTTTCTCTGTATCTTTCCCGCCAAAATCTATTCTCATTCCTACATGCCAGTGCAAAAATCATTCTTCTCTCCCTGAAATCTCGAACAAGACCCTTTTTTATGACCACTGTATATTTTTTCTTTCACTCTCTTTGCTCTTGAAGGAAGATGCTACTGACGTGAGAAGGTGATGGTTAATTGCTGAGGGTCGAATTGTCACTCGCGGGATTTATCAGAGCAAGTGTTTGTTCTCCAACTACGGGGAATAAAGGAGGAGTGGGTTCCTTTTGTTCGTGGGTGGTCCACGGTCAATTGAGGAATGGCTTTCCAGAAAGATCTATTAAGCACCTCTTTCATTTGAAGGAGCAATTCTAGTTGCTGTATTCGGGCGCTGAATGATCCAAGTTACAATTTAATTACAGTTTTAATATTTCTATGTATAAGAGTCCAGTCATTCGTGTGCAGAAAGCTGTGACGTCTACCACCTAACTAAACATCATTGCAGTCCAAGTACATCCTTTCATGGCAACGGTATTCCCCACTAATAGTGCCTCTGGGAAACCCTGGGTCCAGTCATTCATATGCAGGAAACTATGACGTCTACCACATACCTAAGCATCATTGCAGGCCATGCAGCGGTATTTCTCACTAGTAGTGCCTCTGTGAAACCCTGGGTTCAGTCATTCATCTGTAGAAAACTATGACGTCTACCACCTACCTAAACATCATTGCAGGCCGAGCAACGGCATTTCCCACTAGTAGTGCCTCTGTGAAACCCTGGATCCAGTCATTCATGTGTAGAAACTATGACGTCTACCACCTACCTAAACATCATTGCAGGCGGAGCAACGGTATTCCCCACTAGTAGTGCCTCTGTGAGACCCTGGATCCAGTCATTCATGTGTAGAAACTATGACGTCTACCGCCTACTAAATATCATTGCAGGCCGAGCAACGGTATTCCCCACTAGTAGTGCCTCTGTGAAACCCTGGATCCAGTCATTCATGTGTAGAAAACTATGACGTCTACCACCTACCTAAACATCATTGCAGGCCGAGCAACGGTATTCCCCACTAGTAGTACCTCTGGGAAACCCTGGGTCCAGTCAATCAAATGCAGGAAACTATGGCGTCTACCATCTACCGAACCATCACTGCAAACCAAGTATCCCCTCTAGTAGTGCCTTCTTTCAGGAGGATAATGCGCAATGCCGCACTACCCGTATTGTTCTAGGCAGAGCATGAGGAAGAATTCCAGGTATTTCCCTATCCTCCGAATTCTCTAGACATCAGTCCAATTGAGCATCTGTAGTTTGTGTTGGAACAGCAAATCTGATCTGTAACGTACCAGGAGATGTGACGTACCTGCCAGAAGGACGCACACGACATAAAGGCAGATAGGAATCAGAATAAAACGTCCGCGTAGCTCAATTGGTAGAGTGACTTATTCCGGAGTGAGGGGATCCGGGTTCGAATCCGGCGCGGATAAAAATGACGGAGAAATTCACTTCGCTATAGATCTTCGACGGCTCAACCACGTAACGTACAAGAGTTAAAAAACCTGTTGGTAACGTATTGGTATCAGATGCCACAAGACATCTTTAGAAACCTTGTAGCGTCCATGCCTTGCAGGGTAAGAGCTGTTTTGGCGGCACGTGGAGGACCGACATCATATTAGGCAGTTGGTCATAATGTTTTGGCTGTACGGTGTATACCCGGTTAAGAGCAGTTTTGGCGGCACGTGGAGGATCGACATCATATTAGGCAGGTGGTCATAATGTTTTGGCTCTACGGTGTATGTCCGGATAAGAGCTGTTTTGGCGGCACGTGGAGGACCGACATCATATTAGACAGGTGGTCATAATGTTTCGGCTCTACGGTGTATATCCGGGTAAGAACTGTTTTGGCGGCATGTGGAGGACCGACATCATATTAGACAGGTGGTCATAATGTTTTGGCTCTACGGTGTATATCCGGATAAGAACTGTTTTGGCGGCATGTGGAGGACCGACATCATATTAGGCAGGTGGTCATAATGTTTTGGCTCTACGGTGTATATCCGGATAAGAACTGTTTTGGCGGCATGTGGAGGACCGACATCATATTAGGCAGGTGGTCATAATGTTTTGGCTCTTCGGTGTATACCCGGGTAAGAGCTGTTTTGGTGGCACGTGGAGGACCAACATCATATTAGGCAGGTGGTCATAATGTTTTAGCTCTTCGGTGTATATCCGGGTAAGAGCTGTTTTGGCGGCACGTGGAGGACCGACATCATATTAGACAGGTGGTCATAATGTTTTGGCTCTACGGTGTATATCCGGGTAAGAACTGTTTTGGCGGCATGTAGAGGACCGACATCATATTAGACAGGTGGTCATAATGTTTTGGCTCTACGGTGTATATCCGGGTAAGAACTGTTTTGGCGGCATGTGGAGGACCGACATCATATTAGGCAGGTGGTCATAATGTTTTGGCTCGTCGGTGTATATCCCGGTAAGAGCTTGTTTTGGTGGCACGTGGAGGACCAGCATCATATTAGGCAGGTGGTCATAATGTTTTGGCTCTTCGGTGTATATCCGGGTAAGAGCTGTTTTGGCGGCACGTGGAGGACCGACATCATATTAGACAGGTGGTCATAATGTTTTGGCTCGTCGGTGTATATCCCGGTAAGAGCTTGTTTTGGTGGCACGTGGAGGACCAACATCAGATTAGGCAGGTGGTCATAATGTTTTGGCTCTTCGGTGTATATCAGGGTAAGAGCTGTGTTGGTGGCACGTGCTTGACCAACATCATATTAAGCAGGTGGTCATAATGTTTTGGCTCTTCGGTGTATATCCGGGTAAGAGCTGTTTTGCTGGCACGTGGTGGACCGACATCATATTATGCAGGTGGTCATAATAGTTTGTCTCTTCTTTGTATGTGTAGCTCAAAACAGAACGAACGTTTGATTTATCCTGACGATAGTGAATTTTCAAAGTTTGAGCATAGGAACCGTTTACTCTGCATGTGCGCTGTTTCGGACTTATCTCTCTTTTAAACGAATAGAACTAAAAACTGCACCTCTCTTATAAATCTTCTTCCTTGAGAAGGGCAAAAAACACACGAATATGATTTTAAAAAGATGGTGAATCATAAAGATAGGTCACATTTATGGTAACAAGGTCATGGCTGTCAGCAGTCCTTTTTTTAGATCCCCCCACTCGTGTTCTAGAAATGAGTATCCGCTAAGGATGAAGAGAATTGTAGAGAGGCAGAATATTACTTTTATTTATGTACACGTTCATTATCTATAGTAGAAGACCTAGATATATAGAAACGCACACCCTTCTTTTGTCTGTTAGTCCCAGTGGAACATAATTCTAACTCCACCCTCTATCATCCACAAATGGAAAAAAAAAAGAGAATCAGTAATCATGAAATGGATACTGTCATAAATGACGTACGCCTTCAATGAACTACATCTTTAATGATTAACGATTTTTGTAACATATTTGCTTTTCACGCCATTCGGAATTTTGTTTTGTAGGAAGTTTATTTCTGTTAGGGTGATTGAATTTCCCCCCATTCCCTCCCTCTGCCTCGCTTCCTTTTCCTCGATCATTCTCCTACTAATCTCTCTTTTTCTTTGTGTGAGTGTGTGAGTGCGTGAGATATCTTTTTCTACGCTACTCAACTTTCTGTCTGTGTGTGTCTTTGCGTGCGTTACTGCCTCATTTTTTCCTTTCTGTATCTCTCTCTCTCTTTCTCCCCCCTTCTCTCCCTCCCCCTTTCTCTCTCTGCTTGCTTCTTTGTTTATATATTGCTTTGGATGTTGGTCAGTTGCACTCAGAGCCTCTTCCAGTGCGTGGGCGAATCGCATTCAGCCAACCCTTCCTAGTTGGAGTGTCTCCCTTGTGTGGAATTAGTACACTCACACACCTCCTTGAAGAGCTATCCGTTGTTAGGAAAATTGCGCTTATAAAACCGTAAGTACGTGTGTGTGGATATGTACAAGTAAATACAAGGGTTGGACAAAATCATATTAACACCTGGGAAATAGGCGATATGCCTTAGTCAATAAGGTGTCGTACTACTATTTGCCCTTAATGCAGCTTTCAACCTTCTTGGAATAGATTCATACAGGTTTCGAATAGTCTCCAGTGGAATCTTGTACTATGTCTCTATTAAAAAGGTGTTGGCCACCATTTGCCTTTAATACAGATCCACTCCCATGTTTAACAATTGGAGTCAAACATTCGGAATCGTATACTTCATTGAGGGTTCTCCATACATAAATCCGACCTAGTGTTCGGAATATTATAAATGATGATTCGTTGAACCATATCACCCGTTTCCAGTTATCAGCTGTCCAGATTTTAGGCTAATGACACCATATTTTTCTCATTGTAGCGTTGGTTTTCATGATTAAAGGTTTAGTAATTTTAGCTCTTCCATGGATGTTGGCTTTGTGAAGTTGTCTTCCGATTGTTTTGTGGAAACAGGGCCTTCCTGGTGGATATTGAGTTCTGCTGTCACTTTTGCTGAAGTAGTTCTGTGCTGTTTGGACACTATCCTTGTTAGTGTTCGACAGTCCCTCTCAAAGATTTTGCAGTTGCAACTCTTCCATGAGTGTTCACTTTCTGAAGTTGTCTGCGGACTGTTTTTGTGGAAACAGGGTCTTCCAGGTGGATATTGAGTTCTGCTGTCACTTTTGCTGCAGTAGTTCTGTGCTGTTTGACACAATCCTTGTTAGTGTTCGACGGTCCTTTTCAAAGATTTAGCAGTTGCAGCTCTTCCATGGATGCTGGCTTTGTGAAGTTGTCTTTGGACTGTTTTTGTGGAAACAGGGTCTTCCTGGTGGATATTGAGTTCTGCTGTCACTTTTGTGCAGTAGTTCTGTGCTGTTTGTGCACAATCCTTGTTAGTGTTCGACAGTCCCTCTCGAATATTTAGCAATTGCAACTTTTCCATTAATGTTGACTTTGTGAAGTTCTCTGCTGACTGTTTTTGTGGAAACAGGGTCTTCCAGGTGGATATTGAGTTCTGCTGTCAGTTCTGTGTTGTTTGGACACAATCCTTGTTAGTGTTCGACGGTCCCTCTCAAAGATTTAGCAATTGCAACTCTTCCATGAATGTTCACTTTCTGAAGTTGTCTGCGGACTGTTTTTGTGGAAACAGGGTCTTCCAGGTGGATATTGAGTTCTGCTGCCACTTTTGCTGTAGTAGTTCTGTGCTGCTTGAACACAATCCTTGTTAGTGTTCGACGGTCCCTCTCAAAGATTTAGCAATTGCAACTCTTCCATGAATGTTCACTTTCTGAAGTTGTCTGCGGACTGTTTTTGTGGAAACAGGGTCTTCCAGGTGGATATTGAGTTCTGCTGCCACTTTTGCTGTAGTAGTTCTGTGCTGCTTGAACACAATCCTTGTTAGTGTTCGACGGTCCCTCTCAAAGATTTAGCAATTGCAACTCTTCCATGAATGTTCACTTTCTGAAGATGTCTGCGGACTGTTTTTGTGGAAACAGGGTCTTCCAGGTGGATATTGAGTTCTGCTGCCACTTTTGCTGTAGTAGTTCTGTGCTGCTTGAACACAATCCTTGTTAGTGTTCGACGGTCCCTCTCAAAGATTTAGCAATTGCAACTTTTCCATGAATGTTGACTTTGTGAAGTTCTCTGCTGACTGTTTTTGTGGAAACAGGGTCTTCCAGGTGGATATTGAGTTCTGCTGCCACTTTTGCTGTAGTAGTTCTGTGCTGCTTGAACACAATCCTTGTTAGTGTTCGACGGTCCCTCTCAAAGATTTAGCAATTGCAACTTTTCCATGAATGTTGACTTTGTGGAGTTCTCTGCTGACTGTTTTTGTGGAAACAGGGTCTTCCAGGTGGATATTGAGTTCTGCTGCCACTTTTGCTGTAGTAGTTCTGTGCTGCTTGAACACAATCCTTGTTAGTGTTCGACGGTCCCTCTCAAAGATTTAGCAATTGCAACTTTTCCATGAATGTTGACTTTGTGAAGTTCTCTGCTGACTGTCTTTGTATAAACAGGGTCTTCCAGGTGGATATTGAGTTCTGCTGCCACTTTTGCTGTAGTAGTTCTGTGCTGCTTGAACACAATCCTTGTTAGTGTTCGACGGTCCCTCTCAAAGATTTAGCAATTGCAACTTTTCCATGAATGTTGACTTTGTGAAGTTCTCTGCTGACTGTTTTTGTATAAACAGGGTCTTCCAGGTGGATATTGAGTTCTGCTGCCACTTTTGCTGTAGTAGTTCTGTGCTGCTTGAACACAATCCTTGTTAGTGTTCGACGGACCCTCTCAAAGATTTAGCAATTGCAACTTTTCCATGAATGTTGACTTTGTGAAGTTCTCTGCTGACTGTTTTTGTATAAACAGGGTCTTCCAGGTGGATATTGAGTTCTGCTGCCACTTTTGCTGTAGTAGTTCTGTGCTGCTTGAACACAATCCTTGTTAGTGTTCGACGGTCCCTCTCAAAGATTTAGCAATTGCAACTTTTCCATGAATGTTGACTTTGTGAAGTTCTCTGCTGACTGTTTTTGTGGAAACAGGGTCTTCCTGGTGGATATTGAGTTCTGCTGTCAGTTCTGTGTTGTTTGGACACAATCCTTGTTAGTGTTCGACGGTCCCTCTCAAAGATTTAGCAATTGCAACTCTTCCATGAATGTTCACTTTCTGAAGTTGTCTGCGGACTGTTTTTGTGGAAACAGGGTCTTCCAGGTGGATATTGAGTTCTGCTGCCACTTTTGCTGTAGTAGTTCTGTGCTGCTTGAACACAATCCTTGTTAGTGTTCGACGGTCCCTCTCAAAGATTTAGCAATTGCAACTCTTCCATGAATGTTCACTTTCTGAAGATGTCTGCGGACTGTTTTTGTGGAAACAGGGTCTTCCAGGTGGATATTGAGTTCTGCTGCCACTTTTGCTGTAGTAGTTCTGTGCTGCTTGAACACAATCCTTGTTAGTGTTCGACGGTCCCTCTCAAAGATTTAGCAATTGCAACTTTTCCATGAATGTTGACTTTGTGAAGTTCTCTGCTGACTGTTTTTGTGGAAACAGGGTCTTCCAGGTGGATATTGAGTTCTGCTGCCACTTTTGCTGTAGTAGTTCTGTGCTGCTTGAACACAATCCTTGTTAGTGTTCGACGGTCCCTCTCAAAGATTTAGCAATTGCAACTTTTCCATGAATGTTGACTTTGTGAAGTTCTCTGCTGACTGTTTTTGTGGAAACAGGGTCTTCCTGGTGGATATTGAGTTCTGCTGCCACTTTTGCTGTAGTAGTTCTGTGCTGCTTGAACACAATCCTTGTTAGTGTTCGACGGTCCCTCTCAAAGATTTAGCAATTGCAACTTTTCCATGAATGTTGACTTTGTGAAGTTCTCTGCTGACTGTTTTTGTGGAAACAGGGTCTTCCAGGTGGATATTGAGTTCTGCTGCCACTTTTGCTGTAGTAGTTCTGTGCTGCTTGAACACAATCCTTGTTAGTGTTCGACGGTCCCTCTCAAAGATTTAGCAATTGCAACTTTTCCATGAATGTTGACTTTGTGAAGTTCTCTGCTGACTGTTTTTGTATAAACAGGGTCTTCCAGGTGGATATTGAGTTCTGCTGCCACTTCTGCTGTAGTAGTTCTGTGCTGCTTGAACACAATCCTTGTTAGTGTTCGACGGTCCCTCTCAAAGATTTAGCAATTGCAACTTTTCCATGAATGTTGACTTTGTGAAGTTCTCTGCTGACTGTTTTTGTGGAAACAGGGTCTTCCTGGTGGATATTGAGTTCTGCTGCCACTTTTGCTGTAGTAGTTCTGTGCTGCTTGAACACAATCCTTGTTAGTGTTCGACGGTCCCTCTCAAAGATTTAGCAATTGCAACTTTTCCATGAATGTTGACTTTGTGAAGTTCTCTGCTGACTGTTTTTGTGGAAACAGGGTCTTCCAGGTGGATATTGAGTTCTGCTGCCACTTTTGCTGTAGTAGTTCTGTGCTGCTTGAACACAATCCTTGTTAGTGTTCGACGGTCCCTCTCAAAGATTTAGCAATTGCAACTTTTCCATTAATGTTGACTTTGTGAAGTTCTCTGCTGACTGTTTTTGTGGAAACAGGGTCTTCCTGGTGGATATTGAGTTCTGCTGTCAGTTTTGCTGCAGTAGTTTTGTGTTTGGACACAATCCTTGTTCTACGGTCGCTCTTAAAGACTTAGCAGTTGGAGCTCTTCCATGGATGTTGGTTTTGTGAAGTTGTCTGCGGACTGTTTTTTTGGTTACAGTCCGCAGACAACTTTACCTTTTTTGTATTTCTGTATCGAATAACCTTCTTCGGAAAGGGCAACTATATATCCCTCCCAGAACGGAATCACTCGTGGAGGCATCTTAAAAAGGTGAGCCGACTAATTACTAATTGCGATACTAAAGCCATTTTCCCAAAACATTGTGGTGTCCGAATACTTTTGGTAATACGTGTATATTTTAGCTCTCAGCTCAGAGTTCCGGGGTTTCTTGTTTCACTTCCAAATCACCCCTGTACTATAATTTTACAAAAATAAATGAATTTATTACTTACGATCTTGGCTATTTCATAAAGAAAAGCCTGGTTTTAGTGGGGGATCGCCCCAGGCATCCCCCACGGGATGCGCTACTGCCCCCTAGCGGCGAAGTTTCGCATCATTTTTTTTTCTTTGTAGATCTTTGTTCTTAGAGTTTAGGGTTAGCAATGCATAGATAATTTTTCAATTAGCATTACTAGGTGCATAGATATGGTGTTGACGATTCTAAAGCTACGAGCTAGAAATGAAAGGGTGCGGGTAGAGTACTGGCTAGCTATATTTGTAAAACAAAATATCGTGGTTTACAGTTCTGCAGAGATCATACCCCTTCTCTTTCCTCCAGGCTGACGATCAAACCCTCTGAAACCCTGTTATAAAGAATGACTGCATTAGCAGTGTAGAGGGTTGAGGAGGGAAAAAATGTTAGCAAGAAAGTGTTTCGGTAAGTGGACTAAGTTCTGTGCGGCAATATCAAATTCGATAACACGGACAGCGCGGAGAGCAAACAGACGAAAACTTCTCTTCATTTTTCTTCGTTCGTCTGAGCGAAAAAGGATGGCTTTGTGCGAGATGCGCTGATCGTTAAAGGTGATTCCTCTCAGTCCGGCAGCGCATGCGCAGAGGGATGCTCTCTGCCATTCGGCAGAAGCCCCCGGGAGCAACAATCATCTGCCTGTTCTGCGTTCATCTTTTTTGCTGTGCGGAAGATAGACTGAACGTCTCGCCCGAGAACGTGCCCGATTTCCCCCCATCTGTACTCTCGACAACAGAAATCTTGTTTTCGTGTCTCGAAAGGCATTTAAATAAGTTCTTTAAGAAGAAAGAAGACGCGGTGCTTCAAGTTCACACATGGCCTTAAGAAGTGTAAACAAACGATCAGTGTAAGGATATTTGTGTCGAGATGAATGGAAAATAGCAACCGGTGTCACTGTACGACTAAGTGCATTTTATTTTGCTTCCTCCGAAATCGCATTCATTTGACACTTCGGAAGTGGATACCTGTATTCTGTATAGCCTATATTTATCATAACACGTCGCAAAGGGTTAAGAATTCTAAGTCGAGGTAAAGAATGAATTGTTTTTTTCTACTCATTGAATGGAAAACCATTTTAAACCATCCTGAGATTTCAATTTCCTGGTTTTAAAATAAGATTGCTCAAACTTCCATCAACTGTAAGATAATTTTAAAAATCTAGCTGCTGCCTAATTGGACTAACATATTCCAAAATAAAGAGGAAAGCATTTTACGCGGTGAATTTTAAACTTTCGCATCTACGACGACGTAGTTGATCACTGCGTCTCTTTTGTTAAAAAAAAAAAATGCAGATTCGTCTCTTTCAAACATACACTGATCGAATCAGTAAAACCTGAACACTGGACGATTTATTTACACAGCGAATTACCAAATGTCGACATGTGCGTAGTAATTAATGAAAATATCCTCAACTTGTGACATTTTCCAAGCATATTTAGAACAAAGGAACTATTCGTCAACATCGCAACTTTTTACCTAAGAAACAGTGAAGTTTAGATTATAGTTAGTCTAAGAAAAGAAAACATTTTCACGTGTCCTTTTAAATTTAAATTTAGATGCCTAACTAAATGATGAACGTGGAGTTTCGAAAAATAGCGTTTCTTTTTTTAATGGTCAGCGTGTCTTTGAAATTGTCTACTGTAAAAACGAAGAAACTATTCAATTTTCATGCGTGTCATTTTGAGAAAAAGGTCAGCGGATTACCTTGTTTGTTGGTGCCCGCGGAGAATTTTATTTGGTGAATCGATTGTTTTGATCAAGAATGCTTCCAATGTCACGAAATTAAAGCCAGTGAAAAAATAATGCAGTATTTGTGAATTGTGTTTTAAAAACTATCCAGCTGAAACTATTTGATTGGATAAATTGTGTTTTATAAACTATCCAGCTGAAACTATTTGATTGGATAAATTGTGTTGATGGTGTGCGAACAACACTGAGGATTTGCAAAATCTCCGTCTTCGGAAATCTTCGCAAGGTTAAGTATTATCTCATGATGTGTCCAAGACAATCTGAACTTTAACCCCAGCGGAGGTCACGTTTGATAACAGGATGTCCCGTGTTTAGGAGGCGGCGGTCGGGTCTCAACCAGCAGCGGCAGCACCAGCAGCTCCTGTTCCACCCACCCACCAGTGAGTGCGTGCGTGCGTGCGTGCGTGTGCAGCAAGCGAAAGGGAAGAAGCTTATCTGCGTTTTGTGGTGGTAGTATTTGTTTGTTGGCTTGCCTGCTGACGTGGGTCTGCCTGTTTGGGGCTTTGCACGACGGGTGTCCGACTGTCTTCGACGTTTTACCGCAGAGGAGACCGGCGGCCTGGGGAGTCGAGGTCGTCAACGTGGCCTATGGAGGCCGATGCCGAATTCACGTGGAGGAGGAGAACCACCCCCTGGCATGAAGCCCAGCGCGCCAGCAGCACCTCCCACAGTAGCGCCAAGGTAATTTACGGAAGCGTTTAACACGCGGGTCTTTGACACTGTGATGATATGATGCCTTCTCTTTTTTCTAATTTATTTTATTGAATGTTCTTTACGTGCATGCATGCAGGACGTGAAAGGTATCAGGGTCACACGCGTCCACTATGGGGAGGCAAGGTGAATCTTGTCCCCCTAATAATTTTGCTGGGGAGCAGTGCTCATCCAATATTTTTCGTCATGTTTAATTAAATAAATTTTTTGTTTTTGCGTGTCCATGTCATTTTGGAAATGCGTGAGTTGAAATATTTCTATAGAGAAAAAATGTTTTCCCATGGTATTCAGGAAGTAGCGTGCCCAGAAATTTTTCCGGGGGGGCGAAATTTTTGTGTAGAACTAACAGTGAGTACGTTTTTAAAATGTATGCAACATCCGCCCAAAACTATTCAAATAAATATTGCTAGAAATTATTATTAATACCCTTATTACCACATAATGGTTGACCACTTATATTTTGCTATTTATCTGTGCAGAGAACAAGAATACTACACTAGGTATTGTTAAATGGTTAAAAGATACAAGTAATTCTAGAACGAAATAGAAATTTACCTTCTAGTGAAACATTCTTCATTTGTATAATGGCACTCTTTTTTCCATTGTGCAGCGAGACTAACAATCGCTGACGACACTCATTTCGACAAATATTTTTTGGATTTGATTCAACTCTTATGTAACTTTTACTTACTATTATTTGAGTCGTATTT
This sequence comes from Macrothele yani, assembly GCA_039090855.1. Taxonomy (NCBI): domain Eukaryota; kingdom Metazoa; phylum Arthropoda; class Arachnida; order Araneae; family Macrothelidae; genus Macrothele; species Macrothele yani. The sequence continues at coordinate 15,215,221 of CM077000.1, read as the reverse complement.
CCAGCGTTCTGTGTTGTTTTTCTAGTTCATCTAAAACTTCTTCGACTTTCGGTGCGTATTCTCGATGGCTGTGAAGGAATGCTAACCGATTGAGTCTCAGTTCTGATATGGTATTACGTAGATATGATTTTAAGAGACACGGTGTCGAAACGGAACGCTCACTTCCTGAAGTTGTCACTGGTAGAATACCTAGTATGTGAAACAATGTTCACATATTGGGTCACATCTCACTGTAGCATAGTTTTAAAGCACTTAATGGATCTTTTGGCCAGTGCTTCTTTTCTTTGCGGGCGATCCTGCGATACCACAGTTTCAATTCTGCGATAACTTCTTTAGCTTTCGGTGTGGATTCTCCATGAATGTGAAGAAATGCTAACCCATTGAGTCTCAGTTCTGATATGGTATTACGTAGATATGATTTTAAGAGACGCAGTGGTGAAACCGGATGCTCACTCCCTGAAGTTGTCACTGGTAGAATACCTAGTATATGAAACATTGTTCACATATTGGGTAACATCTCACTGTAGCATAGTTTTAAAGCAGTTAATGCATCTTTTGGACAGTGCTTCTTTTCTTTACTGACGATCCTACGATACCACAGTTTCAATTCTGCGATAACTTCTTCAGCTTTCTGTGTGTATTCTCGATGAATGTCAAGTAATGCTAACCCATTGAGTCTCAGTTCTGATATGGTATTACGTAGATATGATTTTAAGAGACGCAGTGTTGAAACCGGATGCTCACTTCCTGAAGTCGTCACTGGTAGAATACCTAGTATGTGAAACAATGCTTTTATATTGGGTCACATCTCACTGTAGCATAAGTTTTAAAGCACTTAATGCATCTTTTGGCCAGTGCTTTTTTTCTTTGCGGACGATCCTACGATACCACAGTTTCAATTCTGCGATAACTTCTTTAGCTTTCGGTGTGGATTCTCCATGAATGTGAAGAAATGCTAACCCATTGAGTCTCAGTTCTGATATGGTATTACGTAGATATGATTTTAAGAGACTTTGTGTTGGAATCGAATGCTCACTTCCTGAAGTCGTCACTGGTAGAATACCTAGTATGTGAAACAATGCTTTTATATTGGGTCACATCTCACTGTAGCATAGTTTTAAAGCACTTAATGCATCTTTTGGCCAGTGCTTTTTTCTTTGCGGGCGATCCTACGATACCACAGTTTCAATTCTGCGATAACTTCTTTAGCTTTCTGTGTGGATTCTCCATGAATGTGAAGAAATGCTAACCCATTGAGTCTCAGTTCTGATATGGTATTACGTAGATATGATTTTAAGAGACTTTGTGTTGGAATCGAATGCTCACTTCCTGAAGTCGTCACTGGTAGAATACCTAGTATGTGAAACAATGCTTTTATATTGGGTCACATCTCACTGTAGCATAAGTTTTAAAGCACTTAATGCATCTTTTGGCCAGTGCTTCTTTTCTTTGCGGGCGATTTTACGATATGATATCACAGTTTCAATTCGGCGATTAGTTCTCCTTGCGATCCATTCAAGTCGCCTGTATAAAATTCAGTTAAAGTTTTAAAATCCATCAGTATCTTGAGGAGTTGATGGCACATTGGGAATTGTTGGAAAAAGTGACTGGAATCCTGATAAGACCGATTTGTGTGTGAGAAATCTATTTCCGTAGGAACTAATTAACACGTCTAAAAATGGTACATAAATTGAAATCCTGTAATAGTCTTCTGGGGTTTCTGTGTTTATGTTACAGCGTTGGTTTTGTTTTGACGTGATTCTTGGTATTTTAATTAAAGCTCTTTGTTTTTCAGGGTTCTTTAAAGCAATCTGAAATAATTCATGGAGTTTGACTTTGCCTCATCACCACAGAAACTTTCAACATACCCGTGCATTGGCTCCTCGTTGCAATGGGGTATCCTGGTCTAGAGATGAGTACGGGCTCAATTTTAGGAGCCCGGGCCCAGCCTGCTTTCTTTGATTACATGTGTTTGCTGAGCCCGGGCCCGGATTGTTGGAAAATTTTGCTTATCAAGGCTTCCATTTATGCATTATACACTGTCCAAAGATATGGCCCAAGCAAGGATTAGTTTAAAAGTTTAGTTCAGTTAATCCACTTCACAATATTAACATGTTTTTAGAAATACTACGCATAAAGCCAAATGTTCTAAAATGTTGATTTGAAAATAAATAAATAATCAACGTACCCTTGGACCGTATCAGGGGAATCAGTAATTTTGGTAAAAGCTGAAGAAAAGAAAATCGTTTACAAACAAAAATTCCATTCGTTATTTCTTTTTGATTTCTAAATTTACTTTTATTTTTGATAAATTGCATAATAAAACGTACAACGTCGCACAGACAGTTGCAAGTGTTTGACATTTTGACTTTAGAAAACTAATCTTTGCAATATAATTTACATATATGTTAATTGGTAAAGGTAGCGCTTAGAGTGATGTAGTAGAATATAAAAAAAGCATGCAGGGAAATTTCCAAAATTTAAAAAAAAAAAAAAAACGTAAAAGCATTCTAGACTAGATTATTCTGCATTTTGTACCATTAACAAAGCTTTGCGCTTAATAGTATAATAATTGTGAGTACAGTTTCCAGATCAAGTTCATCATGAAAAAGAGAGAGAGAGAGAGAATTGCATCTAATGCCTCAGCGCTTCAACTTGATCTTCTTTTCTCTAAAACTCGACCTGCTGCACTAAAAACCAACGTCACCACAAAAATCGCGGGAGTGAGGACATTTTTGAAAATAAATAACAATACTTCTAACTGCACAATTTTGGAAATTAATACATCATTGTAAAGATAAGATTCTTGATTTTTAATAAAATACAAATAATGGGAATGTGATTTCCCCCCAGTTTTTCGATACCAGACCTCCTTAAACTAATCCTTGCTTGGGCCAGAGCTTTGGACAATGCATAATGCAAGTCTTGCTAAGCAAAATTTGTCTTGCACTGGCAGCTAGCTTGAGAAATTGAAAATCCTTCCACCATGGTAACAAATCCATAATGAAATTCAACCGGGTTCGTAATTACACGTGTTGAATTAATTACAGTAATGAAATTCTAGCCGTGTTAGCCCGGGCCCGGGTTTTTCGGTAGTTAATGAATTATGAGCCCGCCCGGGCCCGGGTTGTTCGGTAGCTAATGAATTCTGAGCCCGGGCCCGAGCTCATCTCTATCCTAGTCCTTGGCTCCTTGCCGCTTCCTCGTCTTCATGGAGAAAACACGTTCAGTTGTTACCATGAGACTTAAAAACAATTTCAAATACTAACAAAATTTTGCCTTTTAAAATCGCGTTTTTGAAATATCGGAAGGTTTGGGGGAGGGGGTAACAGTCCAACCCCAACCCCACCATCCGTGGGCTCGCCATTGTATTCAGACTATCGTGCTGTGCTAATTGCAATAAAAAAATGCATTTCTTTCCTTTATAGAAATATATTATTCCTTATAAGGTGGACCAATCTCCACCTTATAAGGCCAAAGCGATTTATTTCCAAAAAATTAATAAATAACAAAACACGTAAAAAAATTAAATAATCCCATATTCAGCATTGCTCATTTAATAAGAAACTTGATTGCCAGACCCGTATTGCGTTTGATATGTTCTCGTGATATGTGTTTAAAACAATTATAAAAAATAAATACAACTAAAGAAACGTATTAGCGCCTTTATTTATCTATTTAATTTTCACGCTTCTCGTTCTTTGTTTGAGCAACCGCATTAATTTCTCCTATTTTGTATAATTTTTTGGAAATAACATCTCTGGATATTTCTATAAAATAACACGCTGAATTTTATTTTTGAAAATATTAATATTCAGCAAAAGAATATTTCGGTTTCCTTGTTCATGTGCTGATGAGAAATTACAGTTTCGTTTTAAAATATGCGTGGAATCTCGTCGTTTATCTTTTCGCCCTTTTTTTCTTATTTTCCTCCTGATAATGGAAAGGACGTTCCCCTTCTACGTCTGATCTCTTCACTCTTCCCTCCCTCCCCTCAATAATTTGGTGAAGTTGGCGCCGCTGATCCTGGTTCACAATTGGAGACATTGGGACCCTTCAGAGACCAGGAAAGGACCTCCACTCCATCGTTTGTTGGGATTAAAAATGAACCAGGAACACAACTCACAAATCAAAGAATCAAAAAATGTTTTTGCATTTTCTAGTAGTCATGTGAACGTTCATTTATTATAAAAGTTATTTTCAGAGTTTACCGGTGGCGCAGTGGTCTAAGCGCAAACTTATGACCATTCGCCCGTGAAGGGTTAGGGTTCGAATCCCGGTGAGGCATGGCTCTCTCTTTACTGGAACCAGTGCCCTAAATTAGGGACGGAGGACTGCTTGTAGCCCATTGCGTTGCTAACGGCAGTCGTTAAACCTTCAATGAAAAAAAAAATAAAAATTAATGACTATCTAAGGTCTATATGTTCTTGAACCCGTATACGATGGAGTTGAAGGGAAAGTGAGAAACATTCGACATATGCAAATTTGATTATAACCAAGCAGATAAAAGAAATGAGCTATTTTTGGAATATTGCATTAAGTAATGTTAAAACTAGTCAATCGTAAACTATCTGTCAATTAATTGAAGGTAAATAACACTTGTTAATTTAAAAATATAGCTAGCAAAATAAAATGAACGAGATCTGCGCTAAGCAAAACATTTAAGGAATGTAAAAATTAAAGTAACTGTCAAAAATTTTAAATTTCACCTGCTTCGTGTTACACATACGCGCAGGGGTCGCTCTGGCTCTTTTAAAGTTTTCTCCAAACTCATTTTTTTATCACCAAAGTGTTATAACAGTACAAAAAAGTAATCGCCAAAGCTCTTTTTCCATCGCCAAGATGATTTTATTTTCGCAAATTGCGAAAATGGCGATCGGCAGAGCGACCCCTGCATACACGTATATCATCATCATCATCATCATTGTCAACCATTATCAATCCACTGCTGGACGAAGGTCTCCCCAAGTTTCCTCCACAACGGTCTGTCTTGTGCCAGTCTCCTCCATGTCACCCCTGCATACTTTCGAATTTCATCCACCCATCTCCCATGTGGTCTTCTTCTGGGTCTTTTCCTGTCCCTTGGAATCCAATCTAAAATTTCGGCTGTCCATCGATGATCTGTCCTTCTGGCAGTATGCCCAGCCCATTGCCATTTCAGGGATTTAACTCTGATCATGATGTCTTCCACTCTTGTCATTTTTCGGATCCACGAGTTCCTCTTCTTATCTCTCCTGGTTACACCAAGTATGCACCTCTCCATGCTGCTTTGAGTTGTCTGCAGCCTTTGTATGTCTCTTTTAGTTAAGGTCCACGTCTCTGCACCATACGTAAGCACTGGAAGGATGCATTGATCAAACACTTTTCTTTTAAGACATAATGGCATATTGCTCTTGAAAATTATGCTGTTTCTTCCAAAAGCTCTCCAGGCAAGTTTTGTACGCAGATTAATTTCTTCACCAATGTGACCCTCACTTGATATCTGCTGTCCAAGATAAACGTACGTGTCTGTTATCTCCAGCTTTTCTCCATCAATCGATAAATCTTCATTTCTTGTAAAAGCATTGAACATCACTTTTGTCTTCTGAAAGTTCATTTTTAATCCCACTTCTTTACTCTTGTCAGCAAGTTCCTGGATCATACTCTGCAGCTCTGATGGGCTAGTTGCAAAAATGACTACGTCATCAGCAAAACGAAGGTGGGTTAGATAATCTCCATTAATCTTTATCCCCTTGTTTTCCCAGCTCAGCGACTGAAAAACACCCTCCAATGTGGCATTAAAGAGCTTCGGAGATATGGTGTCACCTTGTCTCACTCCCTTTCCAATTTTTATGTGTGTTGTGTTTTCAAACAGCCTAATCTTTGCATTTGCATTTTCATAGATGTTATTAATAATATTAATGTATGCATCTTCAATACCGCAGGTTTTCAGAGCCATTGTAACTGCTGATGGTTTCACCGAATCAAAGGCTTTTTCATAATCGATAAAAGCCATGCACAATGGAAGTTCATATTCCCTCGCTCTTTCAATTAGTTCTCTCAGCACATGGATATGATCTATTGTGCTGTAGCCACTCCTGAATCCAGCTTGTTCTCTCGGTTGAGCCATGTCCAGTGTTACCTTCAAGCGGTGTGAAAGAACTTTAGTGAAGATTTTATAAACTACTGATAGGAGGCTGATAGGTCTGTAGTTTCCGAGATCCTCAATGTCACCTTTCTTATGTAGCAGGATCATTGTAGCGGTGTTCCAATCCTCAGGAATTTTTCCTTCATTAAGGCATCGAGTGAAAATTTGGGCGAGTACTGTTTCGATTTCTCCACTTGCTTCTTGTATGATGTCTACAGTAATTCCATCTTCTCCTGGAGCTTTTCCCCGCTTCATGTTCTTGATTGCATGTGCAACTTCTGCTGGAAGGACTGGAGGAACTCTGGTACTGGTATCTTTCATGATGTCTGGAGTGCATGTATCATCCCTTTCATATAATTTGGAGTAGAAATCTTTCACTCTTGTCAAAATTTCGCCTCTATTTCTTGTTACAGAACCATCTTCTTTTCTCAGTGCCATAATCTGTTTTCTTCCCTTACTGAGATGTGCCTTTGCTATCTTTAGGCTTTGGTTGTTTTCAATTGCTTTCCTCACTAGTTCACAGTTGAATTTTCTTACGTCTTCAGTGATACTTTTTCTTACTGTCTTGCATAGCTCTATATATTCCACTTTGGAAGTCACATCTTCTTTAGTTGTCCTCATCTCTCTTCTTTTTGCATCAACATTTTCGTTTTTCCTGATAATTTATTTACATGCAACTTGTTCTTAGACCCAGCTAATTTTGTTGCTGTTTCCATAAGAGCTTTGGTTACTTTTCTGTTAACTTCAGAGATGTCCACTTCTTCCGATGTTAGGCTTTCTAAAGCAGAGAACCTGTTCTTCAGTTCCAACTTGAAGGTATTATGGTGTTTTTTAAGGTTGGTTATGTCAATAGATTTTGTTTGTCTTATGAGCTTGCCACGTTCAAGTTTAGTGTTGAGGTGCATCTTACATCTCACCAGTCTATGGTCACTACCTGTGTTGAACTTGTTTAGCACACTGCAGTCTTCTATGACGAATTTTTTGTTACACATAATAAAATCAATTTCACTTGTCGTCCCATTTGGATGTCTCCATGTCCATTTCCTGTGTGGCTTTTTCTTGAAGAAGGAGTTCAAGATGAAAAACCCTTCTGCCTCTGCAAACTCAACGAGAGTATTTCCACGCTGGTTTCTGTTGCCGTGACCGAATTTACCTACTAAAATTTCATTCTGTTGCCGTTGCCCTATTTTTGCATTGAAATCTCCCATAATTATTTTCAAGTGCTGCTTACCTTTATTATTTAGATGACAAATTTCCTCATAAAATTCTTCAATTTCTTCTTCAGGATGACTTGAGGTGGGTGCATAAGTTTGAATAATCTGAGCCTGGTATCTTTTCGAGAGTTGGATAACAAGTCGTGCAGCTCTGTCAGAGGAACTTTCAACTTCTACAACTTTATCCTTCAGTTTCTTGTTTATTATAAATCCAACACCAGTAGTTCTGCCAGTATCTGTCCCACGATAGTAGAAGAGATGTCCACTTTTCAGTTCGATGAGATCTTCTCCTTTTCTCCTTACCTCACTTAGCCCCACGATGTCCCACTTGATCCTTTGTAGTTCCTCTTCCAATTCAAGAAGCCTTGAATCAGAAGATAGGGAGCGTCCGTTGTACGTAGCCAAGGTCAGCATCAGATGGCAGCCTAGTCCGGTCCTCCGGGGATTCTTAGCACCCTCTGCCTTCATGTCGCACTGGCCGCTGCCTTGGCCAGGTACATTCCAGCTGCCGGAGACTGAGGGCCAAGATTTAAGTTGTGGAGTCATTTTGGAGGGGTTTGGCCATAACTCACCACGCTGGCCAAGCGGGTTGGTGAGTGTGGGATAGAATTTCCTCTAATCCCGATGGTATAGTTATACCGCTATTGGCGGTCGTCAGAGCCCCTTTAGTAGGAACAGGATGCACCACGAGAAGGCGGGGTTGACATTTGTCAAGGAGAGGCTGTGATGTTACGCATCACCTGACCTTATATATATATATATATATATATATATATATATATATATCATCATTAACCATTATCAATCCACTGCTGGATGAAGGTCTCCCCAAATGTCTTCCACAACGGTCTGTCTTCTCCATGTTACTCCGGCATGCTTTCGAATTTCATCCACCCATCTCCCATGCGATCTTCTGGGTCTTTCTCTGTGCGTTGTAATCCAGTCTATAATTTCGGTTGTTCATTGGTGGCCCGTCCTTTTGGCAACATGTCCAGTCCATGGCCATTTCAGAGATTTTACTTTGAACATGCTGTCTTCCACTCTTGTCATTTTTCCTTATCAATGAGTTCTTCTTCTTATCTTTTCCTGGTTGCACCAAGCATGCATCTCTCCATGCTACTTTCAGTTGTCCGCTGTCTTTGTATGTCTTTTGTAGTTAAGGTCTCTGCTCCGTACGTAAGCACTGGAAAGTTGCATTGATTAAACACTTTTGTGTTAATGACATAACGGCATACTGCTCTTTAAAAAATGCACTGTTTATTCCAATATCTCTCTCTCTCTCTCTCTCTCAGATATATTTGTTAGTTAAAGTGAGCCCTTGGTTGCGTTGCATTTTAGCAAAAAATCTTGCCCCTGTCTAAATACTCCCCTCTGTCGGATCGGATATATGGGACAATTCTTACTTGTTTTGTGCTTATTATGATCGCCGTTTTAAATACTTTTCAACTGACGTGGTGGTTAAGATGTTTTTCGATGCAAAATCAATTCTTAAGATTTTTTTACAGATATTATGTGATTGAAAGGTAGAGAGAGAAGAGAAAGAAATGACAATATCTGCTTTTGAGATATATGTGTAGCAAGCGGAGGAGGGGTAGTAAGAAAGCAAGCGAAACATACCTGTCTTCAAGAGATCTGTGCTATCTGAAACCACGGGGTGTTTGTCAACAACAGTCTTTGTTTTCCAGTAAAAAATCTGGGTAACTGCCACTTATCTTGTCTGCTGATAATCGTGCTGAACTTCGATATATGCAGTTTCTCCAAAAATCATTGTTCGTAATATGCTGTTAAAATAACAAGGGAGAATATTGTTACGAGGATTCAGGAGACTTTAAAGGACTTTAGAATTAATTCATTTTCAAACAAAAAATATTCTAGCGGTAAGTTCGAAGACGCTGTTAAGGGCGACATCGGTAATTTGAGGTTGTGGAAATGTATTCCCATACTGTAAAAAATTTCTGAAATTCACGAGCCACGATTCCGTCATTTCTTTCGTGAACTAACGAAGAATATTTCTGACACAAATTTATCCGTCAAATGACGAATTTTTCGTGCGCCAGGAAAATTCTGAATTTTCAGAAACCTTTCCGCAATTCCTTTGTTATATTGTAGGTAAATTACCGTTTTCAAGATGTGTTCACGGAAAATTCTGAATTTTCAGAAACCTTTCCGCAATTCTTTTGTTATATTGACGATAAATTACCGTTTTCAAAATGTGTTCACGGAAAATTCTGAATTTTCAGAAACCTTTCCGCAATTCTTTAGTTATATTGACGGTAAATGACCGTTTTCAAGATGTGTTCACGGAAAACTCTGAATTTTCAGAAACCTTTCCGCAATTACTTTGCGGAAAGGTTTCTGAAAATTCAGAATCTGTAGATGTGTTCACGGAAAATTCCGAATTTTCAGAAACTTTTTTGCAATTCTTTGGTTATATTGACGGTGAATTACCGTTTTCAAGATGTGTTCACGGAAAATACTGAATTTTGAGAAACCTTTCCGCAATTCTTTTGTTATATTGACGATAAACTACCGTGTTCAAGTTGTGTTCACGGAAAATTCTGAATTTTCAGAAACCTTTCCGCAATTCCTTTGTTATATTGACGGTAAATTACCGTTTTCAAGATGTGTTCACGGAAAATTCTGAATTTTCAGAAACCTTTCCGCAATTCCTTTGTTATATTGACGGTAAATTACCGTTTTCAAGATGTGTTCACGGAAAATTCTGAATTTTCAGAAACCTTTCCCCAATTCCATTGTTATATTGACGGCAAATTACCGTTTTCAAGATGTGTTCACGGAAAATTTTGAATTTTCAGAAACCTTTCCGCAATTCTTTTGTTATATTGACGGTAAATGACCGTTTTCAAGATGTGTTCACGGAAAATTCTGAATTTTCAGAAACCTTTCCGCAGTTCCTTTGTTGTATTGTAGGTAAATTACCGTTTTCAAGATGTGCTCACGGAAAATTCTGAATTTTCAGAAACCTTTCCGCAATTCTTTTGTTATATTAACGGTAAATTACCGTTTTCAAGATGTGTTCACGGAAAATTCCGAATTTTCAGAAACTTTTTTGCAATTCTTTGGTTATATTGACGGTGAATTACCGTTTTCAAGATGTGTTCACGGAAGATACTGAATTTTGAGAAACCTTTCCGCAATTCTTTTGTTATATTGACGATAAACTACCGTGTTCAAGATGTGTTCACGGAAAATTCTGAATTTTCAGAAACCTTTTCGCAATTCCTTTGTTATATTGACGGTAAATTACCGTTTTCAAGATGTGTTCACGGAAAATTCTGAATTTTCAGAAACCTTTCCCCAATTCCATTGTTATATTGACGGCAAATTACCGTTTTCAAGATTTGTTCACGGAAAATTTTGAATTTTCAGAAACCTTTCCGCAATTCTTTTGTTATATTGACGGTAAATGACCGTTTTCAAGATGTGTTCACGGAAAATTCTGAATTTTCAGAAACCTTTCCGCAGTTCCTTTGTTGTATTGTAGGTAAATTACCGTTTTCAAGATGTGCTCACGGAAAATTCTGAATTTTCAGAAACCTTTCCGCAATTCTTTTGTTATATTAACGGTAAATTACCGTTTTCAAGATGTGTTCACGGAAAATTCTGAATGTTCATAAACCTTTTCGCAATTCTTTTGTTATATTGACGGTAAATGACCGTTTTCAAGATGTGTTCACGGAAAACTCAGAATCTGTAGATGTGTTCACGGAAAATTCCGAATTTTCAGAAACTTTTTTGCAATTCTTTGGTTATATTGACGGTGAATTACCGTTTTCAAGATGTGTTCACGGAAAATACTGAATTTTGAGAAACCTTTCCGCAATTCTTTTGTTATATTGACGATAAACTACCGTGTTCAAGATGTGTTCACGGAAAATTCTGAATTTTCAGAAACCTTTCCGCAATTCCTTTGTTATATTGACGGTAAATTACCGTTTTCAAGATGTGTTCACGGAAAATTCTGAATTTTCAAAAACCTTTCCCCAATTCCATTGTTATATTGACGGCAAATTACCGTTTTCAAGATGTGTTCACGGAAAATTTTGAATTTTCAGAAACCTTTCCGCAATTCCTTTCTTATATTGACAGTAAATTCACGTTTTTAAGGTGTGTTAACGGAAAATTCTGAACGGTTGAATTATTAATGGAAAATTCCCATTAATAATAATTCAACCGTTTATTATAGTTATGCATTTTATTACGATTTGTGTTACATGACAAGAAACAATTTCAGTCAGAGCTTTTTCAACCGTACATGGCACGGGTTACGGACTGTATAGTTATATTAATAAGTATAAAACACGGTTTCTAAGATGTGCAGCGGTGCACTTAAATGTAAATGTTGCTCAGACTTTAAACTTTGTGTATACATTTTGATTATAATATCGTCCACAGCTTCTAAAATGTGCAGTTGTGCGTTTAAATATTTAAGTTAAGCGTTCCTCGAAGTTGAAACTTTGTACATTTTGTGTACAGTGTACTCGACGCTTGCAATTTAAAAACTTGTAGTCACGTGACTGTCGTGTTTTTTATTTCGCGCCGTCAGTATTAAGCAGCGCAGTTTTTGAATTTGCTACTTTCTCAAACTAATGAATTTTTAAAAGTTACATCCGTATAATGTGAAGGCAAGGTTTTCCAGAATCTGAAGGCAATATCTTTTTAAATTTAGTGAATATCTAGTGATTTAATTATTTACATTTGTAAATATTTGGTTGACAATGATCTTTTGAGATAGTGCAAAACTTACCTGCTTTTGAAACTATTTAATTTCTAATGCCGTTAGGTACCATGTTTCGCAACGAATGTCAGCGATACAGGAAACCCGCTTTAAAATTTACCAGCGTCAAATGTTTAATATTTAAAGCTCTCATTCATTCTGTGCGAAAATATGCGACAGAATTTACCGCGATGTAGATTTTCTGCTTTTAAACCTATCTGTTTCCGAATAATTTACTTTGTCGTGTCTACGTGTATTCACATTGTGCTCACAATTTACCCGACAAACAGTCGCCGATGTTGGAAAATTATATTTACAGATTATTTAATTTCATTCACATCGGAACGCTGGCATCGCAAAAGACGGATTAGAATGCTGTGGAAATTTTTATTTGCACTTATTAGTTTAGAAATATTCAGGAATTTCGCTTATATACAAAAAAAGGAGCGACAAATGCTGCAGGAATTCTCTCAAAGGCAATGGGAAATAATGAGGAAAAGGCCCGTGTAATTCTCACAAATATAGGTTTGTTGGTACACCGCACTATCAAAAATATTCGGACACCACTATTAGCGCTACTGTTGGCGGCGTTCTTGTTAGCCGATGAAGCGGATACCAAAATGATACCAGAAGAATTGCTGTTTGCAGGTTCTTATGTCATTTGAGCTGGGAAGCGAATCACTTCTGGATTACGCAAAATAGTGGCACTAAAAATGGCACTAAAATTTAGCAACTAACCAAATTTTGTTATTAAAAATGGATTTCAGTTATTAAATATCAAGCAGTTTTTGGGATGGATATATATATTATATGTATATGTACACAAATTGAGTTTCGAATTTATAGTTAAAGGCAGATTTGTCCAGGTCAGTTACGGGTCCAGTTATGGGACGTCCGGGTCCCAGATTTTGGCCCTCTGGTTGGGGACGCGAATGCGTAGATGGTTCCCTCTATAGTCAGTCCCCGGATGCGCTTTGTCCCCGTACCCCTTTTTTCCCATGGATGCCAGGGTTTACCAGATGAGCGTCGATGCACTGATGGTAAAACAATGCAAGACGAATGAAATCAGATGCCACGTCGCCGCAGGCACCTACGGGACTATTGTAACCGGGGCTTCCATATTTATCAGAAGCGAAATTCAGTAGCCATTTTTAGAGTTAGTGAATTGTAGTAATTTTCTTTCAATTCCCGCCATTTGGATCGGCTGGGCGGCGAACAGGCAAAGTACTTTTTTTCCCTACGCGTCGCAGCAGAGGGGGTGTTAGATTTATAGTTTTACGAAACGTGCTGGAATGACTGCCGTATTCTGCGACGAGGCATCAGGAATCTTCTCACGCACAGGTCCGTCAGCACAACACACTTCCACTACTTACACCCCGCCTTCTGTGCACCCTTCTCATAGTGCTTTTCGGTGGCGTGCCGGGCGCACATGATTTGCATATGCCCTGCAAAGCTAATCGTTTGCATGTCCGCTCGCGGGCGACGCATGCTGCGAATTTCAGGCTAATCGGATGCTTCCTTCTTGGTGTTGCATTTTGGGTGGACAGCAGTGTAGATATGAAAATAAAAATTTGTACGGGTAGAGCTTTAAAAAAAAAACAAAAAAAAAACGACTATCTTATATTTTTTCTACTGCAACATATTCTTAGCATAGGTACTACTTCAATTGTAATAACTAGGGTCAAAAACACTCTGCCCTATGTATCTACAAGTTTGCCGCCATTTTCAAGCTGAAATGCCAAGATTTTTGCTATAAAATTATATTTAATAACAGTACAGGACTAAGGGAACATCGCTAGAAAAAGAATACGATAACGAAAGAAATCTTCGCTCCGTCCTACTTCCGTTTTCGGAAAATTCTTCTCCATTTTCGATCTTAATTACAAACATCAATATAATTAAATGAGGTTTAAACAATAATACAGTGAAGGGAAAACACCGCGAAAAAATAAAAAAAACTTTTACGGGAGAAATCTTTGTTGCCATTAGCTTCCTTTGGCGAAACTTTTGCCTCGATTTTAAGATTATGGGAGAAATCTTCGCTCCGTCCAACTTTCGTATTCGGAAAATTTTTCTCCATTTTCAATATTAAATACAAATATTTATGAAATAAAATTATATTTAACAACCATACGGAGCAAAGGAGACATCGCCAGATTACCTGGCTTCGTGTAACTTCCGTTTCCGGAAATTGTTGCCTCCATTTTCAAACTGAAACACAAGGATTCTTCTTTGCCGCCCCGGTGGCGCAGTGGTCTAAGCGATGGCTCCTGATCATTCGTCCTAGATGGGTGCGGGTTCGAATCCCGGTGAGGCATGGATGTTGTGTTTGTCTTACGGCACTGGTTCCCTCCCTTCCCTGGAACTAATGGCTCTAAATAATTGGGGATGGGCTACTGCTTACAGCCCTTCAAGTTGCACACGGCGGTCGGAAAACCCCCAATCTAAAAAAAAAAAAAAAAAAAAAAAGTCTTGCAGTAAAATAATGTTTAACAACAATACCGGACATACGAAATATCGCTAGAAAAAAAGAAAAAATACGGTAACGGGTGAGATCTTCACTACGTCTAACTTCCGTTTTCGAAACGTTTACAGAGATGGAAAACTTGCATCCCCACGACTGGATTCTCCAAGAGAGGAATTATGGTAATTAGGGTCTGGAATATCATTTTTTTTTCTGCAGGACCGAAATGAAATCTGTTCGTCTCCCGTCGCAGCGGAATAATATTCGTTGAAAAGCACCTTTTATTTAACTTTGGTTTTACAATTTAAATCATGAGATGATTATGTGTAAAATTCAAATCATAAACTCAGAACTTGAACAACAGCTTTACTGTGTACACAAACTTTATTATACGACAAGTGTCCCGAAAGTAATGCAAAAGTGGGCATAACTTTTTTTATTAACTGACAGAGGTCGTTCAAACTGCACATGTTGGTAGAGTAACTCTTCCTCTATATAGTAACCC
The DNA here is from genome assembly GCA_039090855.1 of Macrothele yani. NCBI lineage: Eukaryota > Metazoa > Arthropoda > Arachnida > Araneae > Macrothelidae > Macrothele > Macrothele yani. The sequence goes on along the minus strand of CM077000.1, from coordinate 15,200,173 downwards.
TTCTTCTTCACTGCAGGATAAATAAGGGACTCCAAGCAGAAGCAACATGCCGTCGTTGAGTTCTTCACGAAGGAAGGGTGCAGACTGTCCAACATTCACAGAAGGCTACAGAATGTTTACAGAGATGACACCATTGACAACAATGTGCACATGATGAATGAAGAAGTTTAAAGAAGAGGAAATCAGCATTGAAGACAAACCACGCAGTGGGAAACCATCATCTGCGACCACTGACACCAATCGTCAGCGAGTGGATGAATTAATTCGCGCGGAGAGACGATTCACAATCCGTGAGCTTGTTGCACAACTGGACTCTGTTCACAATGCCATACAGAAGATGGTGGAAGACTTAGGGTAACGGGGAGTGTGTTAAAAAATGCGTGCCTCGGCAGTTGACACCTGATTTGAAGGAGAAAAGGTTGGAAGTCTGCTCTGATCTGCTGGAAGCATTTGAAACCAATAAAGACACGTTTTTTTTCGATCTGGTGACAGGGGATGAAACGTGGGCGTATCTTTACGATCCGGAAACGAAGAATCAATCCATGGAATGACGTCACACCTTTTCACCAAGGCCTAAGAAGTTCAAGAGCCAGCGATCAGCACAGAAAGCCATGGTGACTGCTTTTTGGGATGACAGGGGTGTTATTCTCCTTGATTTTCTGGAACGTGGCCGCACCGTGACCAGCGAACGGTACATTGAGACACTCAAGAAACTTAGAGAAGCCATAAGGAGGAAGAGAACGAACAAGAATCTGAAAAGGATCCATATTCACCATGACAATGCCAGACCACACGCATTTTTTGGCAAAAAAATCAGGCGATTGGTAAATGAGGCTAATCGGTGGTCCCCCATCCACCGTACAGCCCAGATCTGTCGCCCTCCGACTTCCACCTGTTCGATCTAATGAAGAACAGTCTCCGGGGACAACGATTTGATGACACAGACGAGATGAAAGTGGCTGTGAAGAAGTATGTACAACAGTCGACACCTCAATTTTTTCAAAGAGGATTCGAGAGGTGGGTTCAACGATGGCGCAAATGCATCGCGTGTGATGGAGACTATGTTGAGTAGTACCTTTGTATAGAGAAAGAGTTACTCTACCAACATGTGCAATTTGAACGACCTCTGTTTGTTAATTTAAAAATTATGCCCACTTTTGCATTACTTTCGGTACAACCCTTGTATATGTGATTATTCCCGTAGATATGAAAACTGACTTGACCAGCAGAACTCACTTTTAAATGGCATTCATTTTAATTCATTGCAACTTGAATTATATGGAAAAAATATTGCGAACTTTATTCTATTTCAATAGTTAAGTCGTGTGTAAAAGTATATTTGTGCACGTTATTATTCTGAATGTGATTGGTATGGTGCTTAAAACAATTTCTGTAGGAGTGCTTAAAGGTCCTTTTTAAACTGCTTTTTGTGAGAGAAAAGGAGTAAGAATCGCAGATGAGCGATCATCAAAGAGAGAGAGATAGAGAGCACTGGTGTAATGACAGATTTCAGTTTGACAACCGTAAAATTATGATCACTCGGAGCACGAGTGGCATACACGGCCGTATTTGACTTGGTTTCTTTTAAATGCGCATTTTATTTTTAAATTTCTTCCTTGACGGTGAGGATCTCGTTCCCCGATTTATTTATTTTTTCGTCTTTCTAGAAGGAAATCTGAGGATTTTTTAACGTGTCAAGATAAAAATAAATCGTATGAAAGCTTTCCTAACAACTATAAATGTCGGACAAGAAAATAAAAACCGTGCTGACAGTAACAAAAATACGACGAGAGAACGTAGTATCGTGGCTTGAATAATAATAGCAAATGAGGCAGAAAAGCGAACTTGTGAAAGTTGGGTTGGCATCATCTAACATCACGCATTAAAATGAGGCCGATGCCAACATTCAGCTTGCAATTGTGAAGGCATGGTCCATTTTTTCACGAGAATCTAAAAAAAGAAAGGTGGAAAACGCTAAATGAAAAAGAGTAACACCGAATTTTCTGGTATAATTAGCTCATCTTTTGTCAGAGTTCAATCTTACAACTCCTAATCACAAGATAATTTTTAAAATTTCTACTGACTAAAGAGGGAGAGTCGAAAATTTTACAATATTTGGATCACCTTGTGTCTTCATACGTAGTTTACGGCGAAAGCTGACTAGCATTCAAAGTATAGGCCATCGTGTTGCACCGTCTTTAGCCATCTGTCTGCCACTTCTTCGATTCCTCAGAGGGTGAGTCGAAAGTTTTGCAATATTTGGATCACTTTATGTCTTCATACGTACCATTACGACGAAAACTGACCACCATTCAAAGTATAGGCCATCTTGTTGCACCGTCTTTAGCCATCTGTCTGCCAGTTCTTCGATTCCTCAGAGGGTTAGTCGAAAGTTTTGCAATATTTGGAATGTCTTCATACGTACCTTTACGACGAAAGCTGACTAGCATTCAAAGTATAGGCCATCTTGTTGCACCGTCTTTAGCCATCTGTCTGCCAATTCTTCGATACCACAGAGGGTGAGTCGAAAGTTTTGCAATATTCGGATCACTTTATGTGTTCATACGTACCTTTACGACGAAAGCTCACTAGCATTCAAAGTATAGGCCATCGTGCTGCATCGTCTTTAGCAATCTGTCTGCCAGTTCTTCGATTCTACAGAGGGTGAGTTGAACGTTTTGCAATATTCGGATCATTTTATGTCTTCATACGTACCTTTACGACGAAAGCTGACTAGCATTCAAAGTATAGGCCATCGTGCTGCATCGTCTTTAGCAATCTGTCTGCCAGTTCTTCGATTCTACAGATGGTGAGTCGAAAGTTTTGCAATATTCGGATCACTTTATGTCTTCATACGTACCTTTACGACGAAAGCTGACTAGCATTCAAAGCATTGGACATCGTGCTGCATCGTCTTTAGCAATCTGTCTGCCAATTCTTCGATACCACAGAGGGTGAGTCGAAAGTTTTGCAATATTTGGATCACTTTATGTCTTCATACGTACCTTTACGACGAAAGCTGACTAGCATTCAAAGTATAGGCCATCGTGCTGCATCGTCTTTAGCAATCTGTCTGCCAGTTCTTCGATTCTACAGATGGTGAGTCGAAAGTTTTGCAATATTCGGATCACTTTATGTCTTCATACGTACCTTTACGACGAAAGCTGACTAGCATTCAAAGCATTGGACATCGTGCTGCATCGTCTTTAGCAATCTGTCTGCCAATTCTTCGATACCACAGAGGGTGAGTCGAAAGTTTTGCAATATTCGGATCACTTTATGTGTTCATACGTACCTTTACGACGAAAGCTCACTAGCATTCAAAGTATAGGCCATCGTGCTGCATCGTCTTTAGCAATCTGTCTGCCAGTTCTTCGATTCTACAGAGGGTGAGTTGAACGTTTTGCAATATTCGGATCATTTTATGTCTTCATACGTACCTTTACGACGAAAGCTGACTAGCATTCAAAGTATAGGCCATCGTGCTGCATCGTCTTTAGCAATCTGTCAGCCAGTTCTTCGATTCTACAGATGGTGAGTCGAAAGTTTTGCAATATTCGGATCACTTTATGTCTTCATACGTACCTTTACGACGAAAGCTGACTAGCATTCAAAGCATTGGACATCGTGCTGCATCATCTTTAGCAATCTGTCTGCCAGTTCTTCGATTCTACAGAGGGTGAGTCGAAAGTTTTGCAATATTCGGATCACTTTATGTCTTCATACGTACCTTTACGACGAAAGCTGACTAGCGTTCAAAGTATAGGCCATCGTGCTGCATCGTCTTTAGCAATATGTCTGCCAGTTCTTCGATTCCACAGAGGATGCATCGAAAGTTTTGCAATATTTGGATCACTTTATGTCTTCATACGTACCTTTACGACGAAAGCTGACTAGCATTCAAAGTATAGGCCATCGCGCTGCATCGTTTTTAGCAATCTGTCTGCCAGTTTTTCCATTCCACAGAGGGTGCATCAAATGTTTTACAATATTTGGATCACTTTATGTCTTCATACGTACCTTTACGACGAAAGCTGACTAGCATTCAAAGTATAGGCCATCGTGCTGCATCGTCTTTAGCAATCTGTCTGCCAGTTCTTCGATTCTACAGAGGGTGAGTCGAAAGTTTTGCAATATTTGGATCACTTTATGTCTTCATACGTACCTTTACGACGAAAGCTGACTAGCATTCAAATTATAGGCCATCGTGTTGCACCGTCTTTAGCCATCTGTCTGCCAGTTCTTCGATTCTACAGAGGGTGAGTCGAAAGTTTTGCAATATTTGGATCACTTTATGTCTTCATACGTACCTTTACGACGAAAGCTGACTAGCATTCAAATTATAGGCCATCGTGTTGCACCGTCTTTAGCCATCTGTCTGCCAGTTCTTCGATTCCTCAAAGGGTGAGTCGAAAGTTTTGCAATATTTGGAATGTCTTCATACGTACCTTTACGACGAAAGCTGACTAGCATTCAAATTATAGGCCATCGTGTTGCACCGTCTTTAGCCATCTGTCTGCCAGTTCTTCGATTCTACAGAGGGTGAGTCGAAAGTTTTGCAATATTTGGATCACTTTATATCTTCATACGTACCTTTACGACGAAAGCTGACTAGCATTCAAAGTATAGGTCATCGTGTTGGACCGTCTTTAGCCATCTGTTTGCCAGTTCTTTGATTCCACGGCGGTACCAGTTCTCGTCCTTCGAGGCAAAGAACTCCTTCACTCCAGCTGCCACCTCCTCCTGGTTGTTGAAGTGCCGTCCGCGAAGGAAGTGGGCCATGGACCGGAACAAGTAATAATCCGACGGGGCAAGGTCCGGACTATATGCTGGGTGTGACATCAGTTCAATGCCCTCAAGTTCATGGAGTTTTGCCAGGGTCGTTCGCGCAGTATGAGGCCGATCGTTCTCCTGCTGTAGGAGAGCGCGCTTTCTGTTCACCACTGCCGGGTACTTCTCCTCCGAATCAGCATACATCCGCTACAGCTGTGCAGAGTAAAAGTTAGCGTTGATGGTCTGACCATCTGGAACAAATTCGTAGTGGATTATCTCCTTGAAATGCCACCAGACGCAGAGCATCACCTTATTATCGAAGCGCCCGCGTACGGGAACAGATTCAGGAAGCTTGCCCGGGCTCAACCACTGCCGTTGTGTGTTAGGATTACGGAAATACACCCCCTTTTCATCGCACGTAACAATTCTTATGATGAAACGTACATCGCGCAGGTTTCCTAGGAGTTTCGTGCACATTTCCACTAGGCGGTTTGCTTTAGCTGGCGTCAGCTGGTGAGGGACAATGTGGCAGCTCCTGTAGATTTTACTGAGGTCCTGACGATTACGAACCACGGTGGTCTGTGATATGCCCAGCTCGTCTGATAATCTCCGATTGTTGGTTGTCGAATTTGCCGCTACGGCCTGGCGCACGGCCTCGAAATCCATGGTTTGCGGCCTACCACGGTTCGGGTCGTCGAGGTTTCTGTCACCTGAGTGGAATTTCTTGAACCATCTGGTTGCGGTGCTGTGGTCTACAGAGCCTTCCCCTTTCGCATGAGAAATGTTTCGTGTTGCTTGAGAAGCGTTATGACCGAGTTCAAACTCGTAAAGCAAAAGTTCCCTAATTTGCCGGTTGTGGCTGTTCATCTTTCAGGCGTCCCAAACACAGACAGAACGACGGCATGCAATGCTGTTCACAGCAACGATACCACTTTGTATCCCTTTTGACTGACTGCAGTGCGCGACTTGAACTAGTTTAAACACGTGACATTCCCACCGCAGCACATGCATTTATGCAAATATTGCGAAACTTTCGACTCACCCTCTGTAGTATCTTATTGCAATTTGGATGTTAAGCCATCTAACACAAAAATAAGGCATTGATTGTCTGTAAGGCTTTTGGGGGTGACACACAGTTTCAGCGGTAAGCCTTTGCCTCTATAGGACTCGGAGGTGACACACGTGTCAAAACGTCAAGTTTCAGCGATAAGCCTTTGCCGGCATAGTTCAGTTGGTAGAACGTCTGACTCCGGAGTTGGTGGAATGTGAGTTGGTAGAATGTCCAACTTCAGCCAAGTAGACGTACAAAATTTTACCTCTCATATTTGTGCAAAGTGTATGACCTAGTTGTACATTGTGACGTACTACAGAGGTGAAAACATGTGTCAAGACGACAAATTTGCAGCGAGACGTACTGTGCGCGAGCTCATTTGGCAGAGCGACTTACTCCGGTGTGAGGGGACACGGATTCGATGCTCGTCGCGGACAAACTTGTGTTTTCACAACGTCATATTTAATCAAATTTCGAGACCAAAGGGCGGAAACATGTGTTCAAAACACGTGACAGGCAGACAGAAACACTCGGCCGCGCATTTCTGTGAAGGGACATAACGAGGATACGAACATTGCGATCTTATATACACTGAGTGGCCACTTTATTAAGACCACGCCCTCAGTACTTCGTTGGCTCACCTTTTGCTTTTAATACTGCGTCGATTCTTCGTGACATGGACTTCACGAGATGTTGATAGGTGGTTTGTGGAATCTGAGACCATGCTTGATGAATAACACTTTCCAGGAGTGTGAGATTGTAGGGTCGTGGATACAGCTGACTGATGGCTCGTTCAACTTCATCCCACAAATTCTCAATGGGGTTGAGATCTGGAGATTGTGGGGCCACCTAAGCAAAGTAAACTCACCGGCATGTTCCTGAAACCAATCCTGTACAATACGAGCACTATGGCAGGACGCATTATCTTGTTGAAAGTAGCCATCGCCATTGGGATAAACCATCAACATGACAGGATGCACTTGGTCCGCAACGATGTTTAGATATGATGTGCCAGTCAGACGTTGATCAACACGAATTAAAGGGTCCGCAGCATGCCAGGAAAACATTTCCCAAACCATAACGTTGCCTCCACCAGCTTGAAGGGTTGTAGCAATGCATTTGGGGTCCATGCAATCGTGCTGTTTCCGCCAAATTCTCACTCGGCCATCGGGATGGTGCAACTGAAAACGTGATTCATCGGACCACATAATTTGTTTCCAATTATTGACTGTCCAATCCTTTTGCTCCTGTGCGAACTGGAGACGTTTTCTCTTGTTAACTGCAGACAGCAAAGTTGTTCGAACAGGCCTTCGGCTGCCATATCCCATCCGATGCAGTGTACGGCGAACAGTGCGTGTACAGATAATTTGAGGGGATCCTTGATTAAGCTGGTCTGTAATTTGCTGCACTGTTGCCCTTCTGTTGTCTGTTACCAGTCTGGACACTCTCCGTTCCGCCCGAGCAGTCACTAGTCGATGACGACCACACGTTGCACGTAGAGACCCATTTTTTTGGCTGACAGTCCAGTCTTTAAACATTTTAACAACAGCTGCTCTGGAACATTTCACGAATGTGGCGGTTTCGGTGATACACTCTCCATGGCTCCGAGCTCCTACAATCATCCCACGTTGAAAGTCCATCAAATCGCATTTTTTACCCATCTCGTCACCGAAAAATCACTCTACTACTGTCGCAAGCACTAAGCTTTCCCTTTTTATGCTAGCCTCGCCCTCTGGCGGCAACAGCATGCAGCCATAGCTCATTTACTTAAAATTGTCAGGTGGTCATAATAAAGTTGCCACTCAGTGTATAAAATACAAAACGTCTGTTTGTGTGAAGCAGCAAAAACTCTCGAACGCCGAACTGTTGCATCGTGAAATTTGTATAGCTTATTAATACTGGAATGTCTAGGTCAATGCAACTGTTTTAAGATCTCTACGTTGTTCCGTTCGCGAGTTTTGCATTAATTAATAAGCTAATCAATAAAGTCAGCGTCGTTTGCTACGTCATCATTATCCTGTTCCAAATCTGAAAGCACGTGACTGCATTCATCATCCACAGGTGTTTATATTCTTTGAGAGTGCATAAAATATGCAAAAACGAACTTTGCGAAATCTTAACGAAAAGAGCTGAAATTTTTATCAACATCATGTATTGGTAATAAGAGGAGTCCTCAAAATTTCACCGGAATCCGGTCAAAACTTTTTAAAATAGGCATGGAATTTTTAATTCATCGGTAAACAGAAATATATACACAGAAATTGTTAATAAAATTTTGACGGCTAATTTAAAAAGTTATTACCGATTCTGGCGAAATTTGGAGGTCATGTTCCTATTAACGATTTACGGTGTGCATTAAAATTTCAGCCAGTTTCATAAAATACTATAGTAAAGATACGTTTTTAACTTTTTATTCCAGAGATTTGCCCCTCAAAGACGTCTGGAACTGAAAGCACGTGATACATTTGATCGTCGATAACAAATTGTTAACGAATTTTGTTCAGTCAGTGCTTTAATGCTGTGTCTCCTGGACGCGTGTTAAATAATTCGTAACGCTTTTGGTACGTTTGATTCTACAGACAGCTGTGTGTTTGAATGTCAAGAGCAAAGGATCCAACAAAATTAAATATTGTCGCCGATGAAGGAGACACCAAAAATGTTGTCTACGGCCAAGTGCTGAAATAATCACACTATGAATAAATAATTTGTAATGACCAAATTTGTGAAATCAGCTTTTTTAGCACGTCTATTGTAAAAAAAGATCGTTCTTATGTTATCGGTTTGTCCGTCCGTCCGTCTGTAGGCACGATATCTATGCAACTATTAGTCCGATTTGAAAAATTGTTTTTGCATTGGGAAGCTTGAAATATGCGAATGATCATCCTTTATTTCGTTTTTTTTTTTTTTTTGTACGTTGTACAATTTCGCCGCTAGATAGCGTAAATGCAGATCATGTCGAATTCAAAAATACGTTTTGTTCCACATATTTACTTCTAAACATCCGATTGCAAAAATTATTTTACCTTTCGATTCCATTTATGTCGAAGAGTATGTTAGATACATTTACTTTTTCAAATTACGCATAGATTTTCCGCTAGGGCGTTAAAGTAAATTACATTTTCCACGATAACTCTTCTTCTAAAACTCCGATTTGAAAAAACTTTTCTTCAGCGGATACATCTGCTGATGGAAAATATTTTGCATATAATTTCTAATTTTTAGTAAAGAATACTTTGGCCACCAGGTGGCGTAAGAGTTAATTTTTGCTTCTGATGTATTTGGCATAAAATCTGAGCTTCTAAAATATCGATTAAAAAAAATGCTTTCGTGGATTGATGCCACTTACGTCGATAAACTTTTTCGGAATATTTTCTTCTTAAAATATTCCATGGTTTCTCCTCCAGGGGACGTAGACGTATATCTTATTTTTGCAAATATATCTACTTCTAGGAGTCCGATTTGAAAAATTCCTTCTTTGTTGGATAGTGTTTTCAGTGTGGCATAGTTTTCATATAATTTCAAAATTTTCAAGTAATTCATAGACTCTCCGCTAGGGGGCGTAAAAAGTAAATTGCTTTCTCCCTATATCTCTGCTTCTAAATCTCGGAGCCGCCCCTGTGGCGCAGTGGTCTAAGGCGTTGGCCTCTGATCATTCGTCCGAAGGGGTCCGGGTTCGAATCCCGGTGAGGCATGGATGTTGTGTTTGTCTTACGGCACTGGCTCTCTCCCTTCCCTGGAACCAGTGACCCTAAATTAGGGACGGGCGACTGCTTATAGCCCATTGAGTTGCTCACGGTGGTCGTTAAACATCCAATCAAAAAAAAAAAAAAAAAATCTCGGATTTGAAAAATTCTTTCTGCACCGGATACAGCTCTTGATAGGAAATCCTTTGCACATAATTTTAATTTTTTTTAAATGGTTTGGTTAGCATGGGGAGTAAGTCTTAATTTCCGCTTCTGATGTATTTGCAGCAAAATATGAGCTTTTAAATTCTCGACTGCAAAAAATTCGTTTGTAGACCGATACTACTCATGTCGACAAACCTTTTAGGAACATTTTCTTCTTAAAATAAAGCATGCTTTCTACGCCAGGAGGCGTAGATGTATATCATATTTTTGTCAATATTTCTATTTGTAGGACTCCGATTTGAAAAATTCTTTCTTTGTTGGATAATGTTTCCGATGCGAAGTGTTTTTCCTATAAATTCAAATTTTTCAGGTAAATCATAGACTTTCCGCTAGGGGGCACAAAGGTAAATTGCGTTTTCTGCGCTATTTCTGCTTCTAAACCTCCACTTTGAAAAATTCTTCCTGTATCGCATACAACACCTGATGGAAAATATTTTTCATGTAATTTCTAATGTTTGGTAAAGAATGGTTTGGCCACCAGGGGGCATAAGTGTTCATTTCTGCTTCTAATATATTTGTACCAAAATCTGGGCTCCTGAAAACTTGGCTAAATTTATTTTTTTCTTGGACTGATACCACTCATATTGAAAAACTTTTTGAGAATACTTTCTTCCTAGAATAATGCATGGTTTTTCCTCCAGGGGACGTAAAGTCACATCTTATTTTTGTCGATATCTCGGTTTCTAAGAGTGCGATTTGAAAAATTATTTCTGTGTGGAGTGTTTCCGGTGCGAAATGTTGCTCATATAAATTCGTGTTTTTCTTAACGCACAAGTCTGCAACCAGAGGGCGTAAGCTCACGATTCCATTTGCAGCAGTATCTGAGGGATTAAAAACCCGATTGAAAAACTTCTTTCTTCCTCAGATACTATTGTTTTCCATACCTGTTCCATTGACTTTGAATAGCTTTGAAAATTTTAATTTGCGTCAGAACGGATTCAAAAACGTGCTTATTACACCCGAAAATTCGGTGTCATCTTTCTTGTTCTTTCTTGCAAGCATCAATTTTTTTCCCGATTTTTTCAGTGACATAGGAGGGAATATGAAAGTAATAAGCGTAAATCCCGGGCAAAGCCGGATGGTAAAGCTAGTTATGTATAAATGGGAAACTAACGAGAAACAAAATAAGGAGTTAAGGGACTTTTTTTTTTTTCTTGTAATCTTCACGCAGCTTGTATCCAATATCAAAACGAGAAGGGTAAGCACAGATTGGAATGTACGTTCTCGTTTGAGGACAATGGTTCGGTAAAAAGAAGTCATTCCCGCTATTAGAGGGAAAGCAGCTGGCTTAGATGGTAGTTTGATGGGAGATGAGCCTGCTCATAGAATAGGTAACACTAATTCTAATTACGGATTCCTCGCAGCGGAAGACACGGATGCTGCTAAAACGTCCGCCGAGAATAATTACACTAATGATCACTTAAAACTTCTGCGTCTCGGGGAAATGCCTCGTTCCAAACTGGAAACTTCGCCGTTTCACTTCAGCCACGCACTTTTCTTGAGCTTCGGTTGCTTAACACTAAAAACTAAACCAAAAACAAGCGAAAAGGCTACGTATTGAACACGCTAATTGGGTTGTTTGGGGACCTGTCAGAAAACGAGAAACCACTGCGTAAACTTCGAAGCGATGAGCTGTATTGAGCGGTTCACTCGCTCGAAATGCTCATCGTGTTGCTAATTAATACAAATAACAGAATCAGGTGGAATGGGTGAATGAAAAATTTATTGGGGGGAATAGATACAACTGAGTAGATTACCGGAAAAGGAGCCGGAAAAGCGGAAGATAGTAAAAGAAGCGCTAGACCTTGATTAATTTCTCCTGGTCCTTCCCAAGAATGTGTTTGTTCAGCAGAAGTTCAAAGGACTCGGAAAGTAAAATGGGAGGATGAAAAGGCGCAACAGTATGAGATTCCGCTGAAAATTCGGGCGGAATTTGTGACTTACACTCCAGTGGCGTCGGGTCATTATGGTCATCCGGGGCTAAGTCCCTCAGGGAAATGAGAGAAAAAAAAAATGTTTTTTTTTTCATTTAATTATAGAAATTCAGAAAGAAAATCCATGTTAGTAACGAGTTCCCAGATTTTCTGATTGCAAATGTTAGTCACTACAATACGTCGTCGAAGTCGTGACGTCACGGAATGGCGACTGGGCGTAAGCACACGTTGTTTACATGTTAGCTAACGTTAGTTTTATCGTTGGTGGCTGTCGATAATCCTGTAAACTTTATTTTTAGGGTGAAACTGGATACAGTACGCTGTAAAACATAAAACGATATCTAAAGTAATCACCTGACTGTCAAAAATCAGTGCTCATTTTGTAGATTTCCGAGAAACGCAAACATGCCTATGGACTGGAATGCCAAAGTAACCATTTGTGGACTGACTAGTATTCTTGTGAAGAAGCATATTTTTTGTAATCTGTAAAATATGAATTTAGATCACCCCCACTCCTGGTTCTTTTTTACGCTTTCCAACCATAGGTTGAAGAAGCGTATATGCACCAACTTTGTCCGTCCGTATGTCCGTCCGTCCTTCCGCACGACAACTCACGTGAAAATGGTTCGATTTCGACGAAATTTTAGTATGTGGTAGGGGACTACCTGGGGACGAACCCTATTGAAAATGGGCGAAGCAGGGTCAAAGGTCAGAACATAGGAGCTGGATCCATTCCATTGCCTTTATGCGTCATAACATGCGCAAATATGGTTCGATTTCGATGAAATTTTAGTATGTGGTAGGGAACCACCTGGGCACGAACCCTATTGAAAATGGGCGAAATGGGGTCAAAGGTCAGGCAGGACATAAGAGCGGGATATATTCCATTGCCCTTATGCTTCATAACTTGCGTAAAAATGGTTCGATTTCGATTAAATTTTAGTATGTGGTAAGGAACCACCTGGGGACGAACCCTATTGAAAATGGGCGGAATGAGGTCAAAGGTCAGGACATAAAAGCGGGATCCATTCCATTGCCTTTATGCGTCATAACATGCGTAAATATGGTTCGATTTCGATGAAATTTTAGTATGTGGTAGGGAACCACCTGGGCACGAACCCTATTGAAAATGGGCGAAATGGGGTCAAAGGTCAGGACACTGGAGTGGGATCCATTCCATTGCCCTTGTGCATCATAACTTACCTAAAATGCTTGGATTGCGACAAAACTTTATCATGTTGTTCCGGAGGTATAGTGAACCAGTTCTGTTGAATATCAAGGAAATGTGGTCAAAGGTCATTGCACAAAAGCCAGATTTATTCCTCAGCCATTATTTTCATGACTTGCGTAAAACTGCTTCTATTGCAACACAATTTTATCATGTTGTTCCGGAGGTATAGTGAACCGGTTCTGTTGAATATCATCGAAATGGGAACAAAGGTCAGGATACAGGAGCGAGATTTATTTCACAGCCATTATCCACATAACTTGAGTATTAATTTCTGGTATGTTGGAAAGCGTATCATAATCAATACATTGCATGATTTTACTAACTTGTTTATTTTTTTTTTTTTTTTTAGTGTGTTGTCGTTTTCAGAACGTTAGGTTTTTCCTAGAGGCTGCTATATCGAATTCCGTATCGATGTACGGGTTAACTTATGCGAAGTTTTTATAACATGCGATGCCTTTAGGAGATGTTACGTACCCTGTACAAAAATGTAAAAGTCACTAACAGGCGTTAAAACACAGTTGAAGAGCATCCATAAAATGTTTACTTTGCAATTTAAGCATTTAAATTGACAGGATTTAGCAGATTTCCTTTACGTGTAAATTACTTGTTGCAAAGGTCACATTGATGAGGTTTCTCAGCAGTGTGAATACACTGAAGTGCCAGAAAAACTGGTACAGACGAGCTTATGCAAAATACATTGCAACGTCACCTATGCGCGTACTCGGTTGCGTCCGCCAGTGCGCATATAAAGCGATAGACATCCTTGCCAGCTGTCAGAGCTGTTATCGCCATGAGAATGACAAGTAATAAAGATTTAAGCGATTTTCAACGCGGTGTCATAGTTGGTGCTCGTGAGATGGGCCATAGTATTTCGGAGGTAGAAACGAAGTTCGGATTTTCACGGACGACCATTGCAAGGGTGTATGTACCGTGACTACAAGAATTCCGGCAAAACCTCCAACCTACGGTACCAGTGTGGCCGTAAAAAGACATTGGGTGAACGGGACCATCGTCGGCTATCAAGAATCGTTTCACGCGATAGGCGTGCAACACTTTTACAGGTATCATCGGAATTCAATGCTGGAGCCTCAACAAGCATCAGCGTCCGAACTGTGCAACGTACCCTGCACGATATCGGCTTTGGGAGCCGACCCCCAACTCGAGTCCCCTTGATGGGTGCACGACACAGAGCTATGCGCCTCGCTTAGGCACGGCAACACCGCCACTGGACACTTGATGACTGGAAACAAGTAGCCTGGTCTGACGAGTCGCGTTTACAACTGTATCGGGCAGATGGAAAGATTCGGGTGTGGCGCAAACCCCATGAAGCCATGGATCCCGCCTGTCAACAGGGAACTGTCCCGGCTGGTGGGGGATCCGTAATGGTATGGGGTGCGTTTAGCTGGGTTTCACTGGGATCCTTGGTACGTCTACAAACGTCTGTGACAGGCTAACGCTATGTGCGCATCCTTTTGACGAGGTACACCCGTTCATGTCCTGCATTCATGCTGATGGGTTGGGCCTGTTCTAACAGGACAATGCACCTTCCTACAAGTGTCAGGACGCCACATTATGGTTGGAGGAGCATTCATCTGAGTTTGGGGTGTTACCATTCACACCCATGTTCCCAGATCTGAACGTGATAGAACACATTTGAGATGCCATGCAATGCGCTATCGAACACAGGAATCCGAGACCTCGGAATACACCCGAATTGTGGAACGCTTTGCAGGAAGTGTAATGTGCATTGCCTACAGCATATTTCCAGAGGCTAGTGGAGTTAATTCCCTGTCGTATTTCTGCAGTCCTGCGCTCCCGTAGGGGACCTACCAATTATTAGACTGGTGTACCAGTTTTTCTGGCACTTAAGTGTGCATAGATGATCTGAAAAATGACTTTTTTGCGTAAATGACTTGTTATATGTTGCTCATTGGTGAAGTTTCTAACTAGCGGGCAAAACTTTGTGACGTGTGTGTGTTATTGGAAAGCAATATGACTAAAATTTTTGTAAGTTAAAATACTGTAAGATAAAATTCATTTACCAAAATACGTTAAAATTAAATCATTTGGTATTTAAATACTGTAAGATAAAATTCATTTACCAAAATACGCTAAAATTAAATCATTAGGTATTTAAATACTGTAAGATAAAATTCATTTACCAAAATACGTTAAAATTAAATCATTAGGTATTTAAATACTGTAAGATAAAATTCATTTACCAAAATACGTTAAAATTAAATCATTTGGTATTTAAATACTGTAAGATAAAATTCATTTACCAAAATACGCTAAAATTAAATCATTAGGTATTTAAATACTGTAAGATAAAATTCATTTACCAAAATACGTTAAAATTAAATCATTAGGTATTTAAATACTGTAAGATAAAATTCATTTACCAAAATACGTTAAAATTAAATCATTAGGTATTTAAATACTGTAAGATAAAATTCATTTACCAAAATACGCTAAAATTAAATCATTAGGTATTTAAATACTGTAAGATAAAATTCATTTACCAGAATACGTTAAAATTAAATCATTAGGTATTTAAATACTGTAAGGTTAAATCCAATCAGTGCATTGGTGAGATTTCTCGCCAGTGTGAATCAGTAAACCTGACCGGGCATTTCATTTATCTTTACTGTAAACATGAAACAGTCCAGCCTTAAAGCTGTGGGCTCTTTAGGTTGTCAGTTCAAATAGGATATAAAACTGAAAGAAGTAAGAAAAAGTAATTTATGAAACATAGGCATAAAAAGCAGACAGTACCTCGATGCTATATATCTTATCTTTCATAGAAGAATGAATCTGACCACATATTTCCTTGCTATGAGGTTCATAATAAAATGACTGGATCTGAGAGGGGCTTCACAGCATTTTCACCGCGTTGAATTAGCTTCAAATTGTCGTAAAAAATGAATGAATTGTAACATATGAGCACATTTCACCAATCACGTTGAAACGTTATGGAAATCATGGGGTAACAGACATTTGTTTATGCCCAGCGCCATCTTGTGACGTCACACTTCGACGACGTATAGTTGAGTAACTGGGTAACACATTACACCCTTCCATATCCGTTCACTACAGCGCAATGAACACCGCGTGGTATAGAAGCGACACCCGTCAACTCGTCGCCTTAACGAAGCTTCGAACAGCAATGAATGAGCAGATGTGGGCTGCAACTGCGCATGCGGAAAACTGTCTTTCGGTGCTGGTCGCCTTTCTGATTAAGGTGGACGTTAAGTAATTTTGCTTCCTGTACTTCCAATGGAAAAACTTTTGTACACATTTCCTTCACAATTAGTGTGTTCCCAAGGATGAAAATTTGAACATCGATTAAAATAACTGCATATTATAACTTGGAATACTTAATATTTTTTGAAACATAACCATAATGATATTAAAAATAAATAACTTTTCCTTTGGTGGTGTTGAAAACAGAAAAAAGATGGCGCGACTTGTGCTTTGATGACGTCGGTAGACAAACAAATGTTGGATTGCATAATTATGGTTATGTTTTAGAAAATATTAAGTATTCCAAGTTATAAAATGAAGCTATTTTAATCGATGTTCAAGTTTTCATCCTTGGGAACGCATTAATTTTGAAGAAAATGTGTGCAGAAGTTTTTCCATTGGAAGTATAGGAAGCAAAATTTCTTGACGTCCACCTTAACAGTAGCAATTTTGCTTTTGCGTCGTCGGACACTGAGCGGCTGATTTTCATTTGTGGAGATAAGCGAGCTGTAAGGTTCGCTCGTGTAAGTAAAATGGACAAAGGGACTTTTTATTGGAACACACTTTTAGTTTATTATAAGGGATGAAGAAAAACAACCGTTAAAGACTTGGGCCCACATCGACCAAATATTTGCTTACGGCAAAAACATAAGAATCAGTATAGAACTCTTAATGTGGAGTGATAGCAAAATATTCTGGTTTAGTGGAAGCAAAAGCAAACATATTTTGTTTTGTTTCCACTGTTTACTACTGTTTTGTTTCCACTGTTTACTACTGTTCTGTTTCTACTGTTTACTACTGTTTTGTTTCTGCCCTTTCCTACTGTTTTGTTTCTACTGTTTACTGCTGTTTTGTTTCTACTGTTTACTACTGTTTTGTTTCTACTCTTTCCTACTGTTCTGTTTCTACTATTTACTACTGTTTTGTTTCTACTGTTACTACTGTTCTGTTTCCACTGTTACTACTGTTCTGTTTCCACTGTTTACTACTGTTTTGTTTCTACTGTTTACTACTGTTTCATTTCTACTGCGCGCTTTCTTATTCGTCCCTAGTGAGATTTGAACCTCCGACCTACTAAACGAGAAACGCATATCTTACGGCTTAGCCATTAAGTCGTGCAACACGTGCTCACGTGTTGTATAACTTTAATTGATCGATATTGAAATGGGTTTTTTTTTCTATTAATGTGGGTGAAATTTAATTTTCTATTGGAGCTTATAATTTTTTTTAATACGTCTGTAATAATTTTATTTTTTTCCGTAGGAGGACTTATTACTAATTGCGTATTTTTTTCATCGTGAGATTTCGAAGCAACAGAATGCTTTGAAACGTGAGATCTTATCAAAATGACAATGACTTTTAACAATCTTTAAGGAAAAATGAAATGTGCTACTCTATAGCATTATTTCACAAAACTCCTCAATACAGAGGGCGAGTCAAACTTTTTGCAATATTTGGATCACTTTATGTCTTCATACGTACCTTTACGACGAAAGCTGACTAGCATTCAAAGTATAGGCCATCGTGTTCCACCATCTTTAGCCATCTGTCCGCCAGTTCTTCGATTCCGCCGCGGTACCAGTTCTTGTCCTTCGAGGCGAAGAACTCCTTCACCCCAGCTCCCACCTCCACCTGGTTGTTGAAGTGCCACCCGTGAAGGAATAGTGAGCCATGGACCGGAACAAGTAATAATTCGACGGGGCAAGTTCCGGACTATATGCTGGTTGTGGCATCAGTTCGATGCCCTCAAGTTCCTGGAGTTTTGCTCGTGTCGTTCGCTCGGTATAAGGCCGAGCGTTTTCCTGCTGTAGGAAAGCGCGCTTTCTGTTCACCAGTGTCGGGTACTTCTACTCCAAAATGGCATACATCAGCTCCAGCTGTTCAAAGTAGAAGTTGGCGTTAATGGTCCGACCGTCTCGAACAAATTCGTAATGGATTATCACCTATAAATTCCACCAGACGCAGAGCATCACCTCATGATCAAAGCGCCCACGTTTGGCAACAGGTTCTGGAAGCTGACTCGGGCTCAACCACTGCCGTTGTGTGTTAGGATTACGGAAAGAGATCCACTTCTCATCGCACGCAACAATTCTCTTGATGAAACATACATCGTGCGGGTTTCCTAGGAGTTTCGTGCACACTTCCACTCGGCAGTTTGCTTCAGCTGGCGTCAGTTCGTGAGGGACAATGCGGCGGCTCTTGTAGAACTTGCCGAGGTCCTGAAAGTGACGAACCACAGTGGTCTGTGATATGCCCAGCTCTCCTGATAACCTCCGAGTGCTGGTTGTCGGATTTGCCTCTACGGCCTCCGAATCCACGGTTCGCGGCCTACCTAAACTTGGCTGATCGTCGAGATATCTGTCACCTGTGCGAAATTTCTTGGTCCACGGAACCTTCCCCTTTCACCTGACAAATGTTTCGTGTTGCTTGAGCAGCGTTATGGCCGAGTTCAAACTCGTAAAGCAAAACTTCCCTAATTAGCCGGTTGTTGTTCTCTTTTGTTGCTTTTTTTTTTTTTTTTTTTTTTTGAATGTGGGTTCAACGACCACCGTGAGCAACTCAATGGGCTAAAGCAGTCGCCCGTCCCTAATTTAGGGCCACTGGTTCCAGGGAAAGGAGATAGCCAGCACCGCAAGACAAACACAACATTCATGCCTCACATGGATTGGAACCCAGACCCATCTCGGACGAATGATCAAAAGCCAGCGCTCAGACTACTGCGCCACCAGGCGGCTAGCCGGTTGTGGTTATTCATCTTTTAGGCGTCCCAACCACAGACAGAACGACGACATGCAATGCTGTTCACAGCAACGATTATCTCTTTTAGCCACCCCGGTGGCGCAGTGGTTTAAGCGATGGCCTCTAATCATTCGGCCGAAAGGAGTCTGGATTCGGATCCCAGTGAGGCATGGGTGTTGTGTTTGTCTTGCGGCACTGGTCCTCTCCCTTCCCTGAAACCAGTGACCCTAAATTAGGGACGGGCGACTGCTTTGTAGCCCACTGAGTTGCTCACGGTGGTCGTTAAACCCCAATAAGCCGCCCCGGTGGCGCAGTGGTCTAAGCGATGGCCTCTAATCATTAGGCCGAAAGAAATCTGGATTCGGATCCCAGTGAGGCATGTGTGTTGTGTTTGTCTTGCGGCACTGGTCACCTCCCTTCCCTGGAACCAGTGACCCTAAATTAGGGACGGGCGACTGCTTTATAGCCCACTGAGTTGCTCACGGTGGTCGTTAAACCCCAATAAGCCGCCCCGGTGGCGCAGTAGTCTAAGCGATGGCCTTCGATCATTCTTCCGGAAGGAGTCTGGGTTCGGATCCCAGTAAGGCATGGATGTTGTGTTTGTCTTACGGCGCTGGCTCTCGCCCTTCCCTGGGACCAGCGACCCTAAATTAGGGACGGGCGACTGCTTTGTAGCCCACTGAGTTGCTCACGGTGGTCGTTAAAATCCAATAAGCCGCCCCGGTGGCGCAGTGGTCTAAGCGATGGCCTCTAATCATTAGGCCGAAAAAATCTGGATTCGGATCCCAGTGAGGCATGTGTGTTGTGTTTGTCTTGCGGCACTGGTCACCTCCCTTCCCTGGAACCAGTGACCCTAAATTAGGGACGGGCGACTGCTTTATAGCCCACTGAGTTGCTCACGGTGGTCGTTAAACCCCAATAAGCCGCCCCGGTGGCGCAGTAGTCTAAGCGATGGCCTTCGATCATTCTTCCGGAAGGAGTCTGGGTTCGGATCCCAGTAAGGCATGGATGTTGTGTTTGTCTTACGGCGCTGGCTCTCGCCCTTCCCTGGGACCAGTGACCCTAATTTAAGGACGGGCGACTGCTTATAGCCCTCTGAGTTGCTCACGGTGGTCGTTAAACCCCCAAATAAGCTGCCCCGATAGCGCAGTGGTCTAAGCGATGGCCTCTGATCATTTGTCCGAAAGGAGTCTGGTTTCGGATCCCTGTGAGGCATAGATGTGTTTGTCTTGCGGCACTGGTTCTCTCCGTTCCCTGGAACCAGTGACCCTAAATTAGGGACGGGCGACTGCTTATAGCCCATTGAGTTGCTCACGGTGGTCGTTAAACCTCCAATCAAAAAAAAAAAAAAAAAGTTTAAACACCTGACATACCCACAGCATATACGTTTATGCCGCAGCACAAACGTTTATGCAAATATTTCAAAACTTTCGACTCACCCTCTGTATAAATTGTACTCTTGATAGCTTTTATAGATTTTGTTTTAAAGAGTCCACATACTGTTACATAAACATTTTACTATCACCTGTACAATAATTTAAGTATCCGGTTTTTTACGGTAACACAATATGTGCACAAAATGAGGGAGAGGAGAAGAAATATCCTATGGCACAATAAAGAAAATTCATGCGATATGCTATCCACAATAGCCGATCTCGCTACCTGACTTCGAAATCAGATCCTTCGACAGATGATTGAAATTAAACAGTTAATCAAATCTCAAATATTCCCGAGCATTGCTCCTGTTACCGGAATTTTTTTGCCATATGGATACTGAAAAAGTGAGAACGGAATTCTTGCCTTATTATACGAAACGAATTGTGGAAAGGTTTCTGAAAATTCAGAATTTTCTGTTAACATCTTTAAAACGGCAATTTAGTGTCAATATAAGAAAGGAATTGCAGAAAGGTTTCGGAAAATTCAGAATTTTCCGTTAACATCTAAAAAACGGAAATTTAGTGTTGATATAGGAAAGGAATTGCAGAAAGGTTTCTGAAAATTCAGAATTTTCCGTTAACGTCTTAAAATCGGGAATTTCGTGTCAATATAAGAAAGGAATTGCAGAAAGGTTTCTCAAAATTCATAATTTTCCGTTAACAACTTAAAAACGGGAATTTAGTGTCAATATAAGAAAGGAATTGCAGAAAGGTTTCTGAGAATTCAGAATTTTTCGTTAACATCTTAAAAACGGGAATTTAGTGTCAATATAAGAAATGAATTGCAGAAAGGTTTCTGAGCATTCAGAATTTTCCGTTAACATCTTAAAAACAGGAATTGCAGAAAAGTGTCTGAGCATTCAGAATTTTCCGTTAACATCTTAAAAACGGGAATTTAGTGTCAACATAAGAAAGGAATTGCAGAAAGATTTCTGAAAATTCAGAATTTTCCTGGGATACAAAAAATCCAGGAAATTTAGGTTTTTTCCGGTCATTTTACGATTTCTTTTGTAAATCAGAAAGCATTTATCAGAAATATGTTTTCTGATTTACAAAAGAAATCGTAGAAAATGGTTCGTGAATTTCAGATATTTGTTTACAGTGTGCTCGAATTAAACAATTCTTTTTTCTACACACTAATTCGCTTTAATCTTCCACTTCATTTCCCTGCATTCAAGGCCGAATGAATGAGAAAATCTGGCCCTCTGCTTTATAATTAAGAGAATGCACAATTACCTCTCGTGAGATCTGCTTTTGTGGTCTTCCAGGATTTACTCGTAGGCAGTGGGGGGTCTAAGCAGACCCTAATCGTGCACAGTGTATCATTAACTCTCATTTGCACATTCTCGAGTCGTACGCTTTCACTTCATCCCGGCAATCTTCATTAGCCCTCAATTAAAAACGGGAATGTGCCTCGTCCTGGAATGCACAAAAATGACGGCCAGCGTCCAAATCCGCATCAAATCTCAGTACACTTTTCGAGCAACAGCTGATGAGATCTCATCCTTTTAACATTTTTTTTTTTTTCTCTTGCCTTTTTCCTTCTTCTGGTTGTTGTGAACCTGGAGGGCAATGACTTTTTTTTTCCCTTATTTGTTCTTCCTAACCGTTATATCGATCGAGACCATCCGCTCATAACCTGAATAAATTGAATTAAATTCCATCTCTTCGTCCACCTTATATCTGGATGTGTTCCGGAAAGAAAATGTTGATTCCCAATCTTCGAATTCAGTCCTTTTCTTTAGGAAGCTTCCAGTGTTTATAAAATTGGTTTTCGTATAATGGGTACCCCCATATGCGCCGACTAGGGGGGATGTTGGCAGGATGAATCTTGCTCCTCTAAACAAAATTATTATTGAGGGGGTACTGCCCACCCAATATTTTTCGTCCTGTTTAATTAAATAATCGCTTTAGCCTCATAACGTGGACCAAGTTCTACCTTATGAGGCTAAAGCGATTTATTTCCAAAAAAATAACAAATAACAAAATAAATATTAAACGTTTGTTCTATATTCAGCGTCGCTCATTTGATAAGAAACTGGGCTGTCCCGGTGGCACAGTGGTCAAATCGATGGCTTCTGATCATTCGCCTGGATTCGAATCCCGGTGAGGCATGGATGTTGCATTTGTGTTACGACACTGGCTCTCTCCCTTCCCCGGAACCAGTGACCCTAAATTAGGGACGGACGACTGCTTATAGCCCATCGAGTTGCTCACGGTGGTCGGTTGTTAAACACCCAACAAAAAAGAAAATAAGGAGAAGAAACTGTATTGCCAGCCCGTATTGGGTTTGGCGTGTTCTCGTGATATGTGGTAACTGTTTAAAATAATTATCAAAAATGAAATAAATAAAAATGCAGGATCGTATAATATCTAGCGCCTTTATTTACTTTTTGTGCTTCTTGTTTTTTGTTTAAGTCCGTGTTTCCCAACCGCCGGTTTACAAGGAACGAGGGAATTTATTTATTTTTCTTTTGAATTGAAATGGAGTCAAACTAAAAGAAAATCTGGATTTAAATCTTTTTGAACACCTCTCGCGGAAGATTTAAGGAAGCTTGGATCGCTGATCTCTCCACAGAAGATCTTAACTCTTGCAGGATAACTCACCAGAAAAAGGAAAGCTTTGTTGAACTTCCTTCTCATGCCAGTCTGGTATCAATATTCAGATCCAAATATCTGACTCAGTCTTGGGGTATTATTTCTCTCTCTCTCTCTCTCTCTCTCTCCTTCTCTCTCTCTCTCTCTCTCTCTCTCAAGCTTTGTCGAACTTCCTTCTGATGCCAGTCTGATATCGATATTCAGATCCAAATCTCTGACTCAGTTTTCGGGTATTATCTCTCTTTCTCTCTCATTCTCTCTCTCTCTCTCTCTCTCTCTTCCTATCCCAAGCTTTGTTGAACTTCCTTCTAATGCCATTTTGGTATCAATATCCAGATCCAAATCTCTGACTCAGTTTTGGGGTATTATGGAGAAAAAATATCCAAGTCTCAGCGGAAAAGCTGTAAAATTATTGGTAACTTTTTCGGCCACGTATTTATTGCGAGAAAAGCTTTTCAGCCGTTTCGGTCATTAAAACAAAGTACAGGAACATAATGGACATTAATGCTACACTGCGCCTTGAAGAAACGACACTGGAACCACGGCTCGAGAAGATTATCGCGAAGCAGCAGCAACAGATGTCGCATTGACTTCAGAAAATATTAACGGTACGGAGAATATTGTGGTATATTGATTATGGATTGCACTTATTAATCATTACATATTAAATGATATTAGCTATAAGTAGGTGACATGGAATAATATTGTATATAAATTATAGAATCTACGCAGTGATCATTATACTATTAATAATATAGAATATTACGAGATTAAATGCTCGAAAATAGCCTAAATGTTTTGTTTCGGCATCGCCGGTCAGCGAAATTTTCCCGAACATTTCACCGGCCCCCAAATTCAAAAAGATTGTGAGCGACTGTTTAAGTGACCCAGCTAATTTCTCATTTTTTTTTATAAGCGTTTGGAAATAAAATCTCTCTGGATATTTTTTATAAAAAATCGCCGGGTGAATTTTATTTCTAAAAATATTAATATTCAGCAAGGGAATATTTCTGTTTCCTTGTTCATTTGCTGATGAGCAATTACAATTGCGTTTTAAAATATACGTCGAAATTGGTAGATCCTTTTGCCCTTTTTTTTTTTTTTTTCCTCCTGACAGTAGAAGAGACTAGCCCCCCCCCCGACGTTTTACGCCCCCCCCCCTCCAGTAATTTTGTGAAGTCGGCGCCCGTGGCACCCACCTTCTCAACAAGAATACTATATTAGGTATTGTTAAATAGTTAAAAGATGCAAGTAATTCCAGAACGAAATAAAAATTTACTTCTGGTGAAATATTCTTCATTTGTATAATGGCGCTTTTTTTCATTGTACAGTAAGACTAAAAATTGACCTACTATGGAAATATTCTTCATTTGTATAATGGCGCTTTTTTCATTGTACAGTAAGACTAAAAATTGACCTTCTAGGGAAATATTCTTCATTTGTATAATGGCGCTTTTTTTCATTGTACAGTAAGACTAAAAATTGACCTTCTAGTGAAATATTCTTCATTTGTATAATGGCGCTTTTTTTCATTGTACAGTAAGACTAAAAATTGACCTTCTAGTGAAATATTCTTCATTTGTATAATGACGCTTTTTTCATTGTACAGTAAGACTGAAAATTGACCTTCTAGGGAAATATTCTTCATTTGTATAAGGCGCTTTTTTCATTATACAGTAAGACTAAAAATTGACCTTCTAGTGAAATATTCTTCATTTGTATAATGGCGCTTTTTTTCATTGTACAGTAAGACTAAAAATTGACCTTCTAGTGAAATATTCTTCATTTGTATAATGGCGCTTTTTTTCATTGTACAGTAAGACTAAAAATTGACCTTCTAGTGAAATATTCTTCATTTGCATAATGGCGCTTTTTTCATTGCACAGTAAGACTAAAAATTGACCTTCTAGTGAAATATTCTTCATTTGTATAATGGCGCTTTTTTTCATTGTACAGTAAGACTAAAAATTGACCTTCTAGTGAAATATTCTTCATTTGTATAATGGCGCTTTTTTTCATTGTACAGTAAGACTAAAAATTGACCTACTATGGAAATATTCTTCATTTGTATAATGGCGCTTTTTTCATTGTACAGTAAGACTAAAAATTGACCTTCTAGGGAAATATTCTTCATTTGCATAATGGCGCTTTTTTTCATTGCACAGTAAGACTAAAAATTGACCTTCTAGTGAAATATTCTTCATTTGTATAATGGCGCTTTTTTTCGTTGTGCGGTAACACTAACAATCACTGACGACACTCATTTCGACAAAACAATTTTGATTTGATTCAACTCTTAGGTTGCTTTTACTTACTATTACTTGATTCGTATTTCCAGCGTTCTGGGCTTTTTTTTTTTTTTTTTTTGCTAATTCATCTAAAACTTCTTTAGCTTTCGGTGCGTATTCTCGATGAATGTCAAGTAAATGCTAACCCATTGAGTCTCAGTTCTGATATGGTATCACGTAGATATGATTTTAAGAGACGCAGTGTTGAAACCGGATGCTCACTTTCTGAAGTTGTCACTGGTAGAGTACCTAGTATGTGAAACAATGTTTTTATATTGGGTCACATCTCACTGTAGCATAGTTTTAAAGCACTTAATGCATCTTTTGGCCAGTGTTTTTTTCTTTTGCTGACGATCCTACGATACCACAGTTTCAATTCTGCGATAACTTCTTCAGCTTTCTGTGTGTATTCTCGATGAATGTCAAGTAATGCTAACCCATTGAGTCTCAGTTCTGATATGGTATCACGTAGATATGATTTTAAGAGACGCAGTGTTGAAACCGGATGCTCACTTTCTGAAGTTGTCACTGGTAGATAGAATACCTAGTATGTGAAACAATGTTTTTATATTGGGTAACATCTCACGGTAGCACAGTTTTAAAGCATTTAATGCATCTTTTGGCCAGTGTTCCTTTTCTTTGCGGGCGATCCTACGATACCACAGTTTCAATTCTGCGATTAGTTCTTCTTGCGAGCAATTCAAGTCACCTGTATAAAATTCAGTTAAAGTTTTAAAACCATCAGTATCTTGAGAAGATGATGGCACATTGGGATTTGTTGGGAAACGTGACTGGAATCCTGATAAGACCATTTGTTTGGAAAAGTGACTGGAATCCTGATAAGACAATTTGTTGTAAAAAGTGACTGGAATCCTGATAAGACCATTTGTTGGGAAAAGTGACTGGAATCCTGATAAGACCATTTGTTTGGAAAAGTGACTGGAATCCTGATAAGACAATTTGTTGGGAAAAGTGACTGGAATCCTGATAAGGCCGATTTGTGTGCGAGAAATCTATTTTCCAAAGCACTAATAAACATGTTTACAAATGGTACATACACTCGCGGACAATGAAATTTGCGCACCAAGAAGGAAGCATAGGATTGAACTGAAATTTTATGGACGTAATGATACATATAAATGATATACATGGCGGCAAAAACAGAGCTGCAGGACAATTACAGAGGGATCCGTGGCGCGCAGTCCGGTCATCTTCAATAGCGCGTCGCACCGCTTCGTGCGGCGATACATGCTGCAATACGGTCCGGCATGGAAGCGAACAGACGCCTGATATTGTCCAGCGGTAGACTGGCCCACACGTGTTGGACGGTGTGCTCCAAATCCCGTATAGTGCGGCACGGCAGCAGCCGGCGTTTCAACCGGTCTCACACATGCTCGATAGGGGACATGTCCGGGGGAGCGGGCAGGACATGGAAGTGTCTACTCATGACGTAGGCAGTCCCGGGCAACCCGGGCCGTGTGCGGGCAGGAATTATCCTGCTTTTGTAGCGCACCTGGAATGCCGGCCAGGAATGGAAGCACGTGGGGCCGTAGGATCTTATCCACATACCGCTGGCCCGTCAATGATCTACATGCCACTACTAGAGCTGATCGGCTATCGCAGGCAATGGCTCCACAAACCATAATGCCTGCAGTGGGGGAGGTGTGGCGCTCGATAGCGAGGTTGGGATTGTGCCGTTGACCCGGGGACCTCCACACCCGGACACGATGATCATCTATCCCCAGAACGAAGCGGTACGCATCGCTAAACATCACACGTCGCCAGTCTGTGGCGTTCCACGTCACTCTGGCCTGGCACCGCTGCAAACGGAGCCGACGATGTTCAGGTGTTAATGGCAGCACACCTAAGGGGCGCTGGAATAGCAGATTTGCTCCGCGAGGCGTCGGGAAATGGTTCATAGGCACACAGGAGCCGGAACATCTGCCTGTATAGTGAACCGGGTCCTCGTGGGTCCGCTGGTCCACCTGGCCCGTCCGGACCGATCCGTCGTGTGGCACGGTCATCACGTGTCCACTGCCTCCAACATAGTCAGACGGTATGGTCAGAACGATCCAAGTGGCGGGCTATACTGCGCGCCGACCAACCACCCTGTGGTTTTCAGTCCGATGATCAGACCTCTCTCAAAGTCCGTAAGTTGCGTAAATCGACGTCTCTGGCGTCTACCCGGCATTCTTGTCACTCTGTACTGTTTGCTTGCGTCGGCCGGTGCTTTTCGCTTTCATGGGGCATCGACTACACGCCGGTTTATAAGGCTGCTGGTTCGTGCCTGCAGCGCCACCACAGGGTGTGCGGTCGTGCGCACTCGCACCAAACGTGGATCATTTGCATACCAGCACGCACTCTAGCTATTTGCAAAGTTTCGCGGTTATAGCATGTTGTCTTCTAGGTGCGCAGTTTTCATTGTCCGTGAGTGTAAATTGAAATCATGTAACAGTCTTCTGGGTGTTCTGTGTTTATGTCACAGCGTTGATTTTGTTTCGATGTTATTCTTGATATTTTATTCAAAAGTCTTAGCTTTTCAGCGTGTTTTAGAGGACATAAGTGATCAAATTTAGCAATGCCTCCTCGCCACAGATCAGTATACCCATTTGTTGGCTTTACATTGCAATGAGACTTCCTAGAACTTGGCTCCTCGCCGTCTCCTCGTTTTCATGCTGAAAACAGGTTCAGTTGTTGTCATGAGATATAAAAACAATTTCAAATACTACAAGACTTTGCCTTTTAAAATCGCATAATTGAAATATCGAAAGGTTCCAAATTAAAGAGGGTTAAATCCCCCACCCCCCTGGACATGCCACTGAGCTAGCATGATATGTCTGAGACTCTTTTATCGAAGAACATACTATAACGAAGTAAATTTCTCCGTCATTTTTATCCGCGCCAGGATTCGAACCCGCGTCCCCTCATTCCGGAATAAGTTGCTCTACCAATTGAGCTACGCGGATGTTTTATTCTGATTCCTATCTGCCTTTATGTCGTGTGCGTCCTTCGGGCAGGTACGTCACATCTCCTCCCCCTTATTTTTTTTTTTTTTTTCGAAGTGCTGGAGAAAGGATTCTCTTATTTTTCCTATCTCGCGGTGTGGAAATAACATCACACCAACGCGAGATTTTGAACGGTCGGGTCATCCGGATAGTTCGGGCGCCATTATAACGAAGTAAATTTCTCCGTCATTTTTGGTCTACGCCGGGATTCGAACCCGAGTCCGCTTATTTCGGAACAAGTTGCTCTACCAACTGAGCTACGCAGACGTTTTATTCTGATTCCTATCTGCCTTTATGTCGTGTACGTCCTTCGGGCAGGTACGTCACATCTCCTGGTACGTTACAATACTCTTTACGAACAATAATTTTACGTCATCTCGTCCTTACCTTTTTTATTCTTATTTTTTTTATTTTGTCGTGCGTAAGTATTTGGTATTTGGCTCGTCTTTCCTGACGCCATCTGTGCTTTTAGCGTTGCATCTAATCAAAATGAAAAGAAATAAAAAAAGGGATAGAAAACCATAAGCATACACTTGGATAGTAGGGAAGGGGGCATTTTTTTTCTTTTCCACGCTTGGAAATTGAAGACGAACTGGAGTCACGCATTAACTTATTCGGTTATGGCTTGCTGAAGCCTAACAAGAAAACGCAGATAAAAATCAATGCTAACCTTTTATCGTCCCAAGAGCAAAAGTGAGCAGACGATGCTATTTCCTACGAAAGAAAAAGAATATTGCTGCGTTTATACACAGCAACATATGTAGTCTCATATATTTTTTTCCCTTTTTACTTTTATCATTCTTCTCTTAATCTAAAAGGTGTAGTTCCCCCCCCCCTTTTTCTCTCTTTTTTTATTATCACATTTTTTCTCATCCGGTAGCAGTTTGCTACTAGGGGCATTTGTGATAACTTCGAGAGCTCTCTCTTCCATCTCCTCAAGCACTTTTCGACCTCTGACATCAAGTCCTCGCTCAGAAAGTTCGCCCATTAGAAATTAAGTCTTGTTCTTCAGGGACACTAGTGGCCAGAAAGTGCCAACTCCACTTAGAGAAGGAAAAAAATGTAGATAAAGGATCCTCTCTCAGTTTTGACGAAGTAATTCTTCTACCGTGATATTATTTTTTACGTCTTTTTCTCTCACAGAAAAAATTTAAGGGAAAAAATTTCGAAGCAACACTGTTTGCCAAAATTGGAAGTTTATGAATAAAAAAGAATATTTTCAGAAAGAAAACCCTTACCTTTTTTTTGATGATATCCGTTAACATCACTCAAAGGGTACTTATTTAATAAATAAATACATCGCTCTTTCCACGTTCCAGAAACACACAGCATCCGAAAAATGGTTTTTCAGCCGCCGCTGTGGAAATGAACCAACAGAACTCTCGATATCTAGCCGAGTGCGTTACATATACGCAACGGTGGCCAACAAATCACGGTGCTATGTGTATTTTTAAGTCAGCTTCTGACATCATAAATCCGTAAGATGGGCTCAGCTACTGAGACGTCTCCATCTGGTTCTGTTGGTTCATTTCCACAGCGGCGGCTGAAAAACAATTTTTCGGATGCTGTGTGTTTCTGGAACGTGGAAAGAGCGATGTATTTATTTATTAACTGTCGCCACGTATTTGGAGTATTTTCACCTTGGATCTCGCCCTTTGGATTTAACTGCTATAATATATATATAGCTAGTGCCGTTAATGCCCACCAGATGGAGACGTCTCAGTAGCTGAGCTCATCTTACGGATTTATGATGTCAGAAGCTGACTTAAAATACACATAGCACCGTGATTTGTTGGCCACCGTTGCGTATATGTAACGCACTCGGCTAGATATCGAGAGTTCTGTTGGTTCATTTCCACAGCGGCGGCTGAAAAACAATTTTTCGGATGTTGTGTGTTTCTGGAACGTGGAAAGTGCGATTTTTTTATTTATTAACTGTCGCCACGTATTTGGAGTATTTTCACCTTGGGTACTTATTTTATACTGTAAAATACACTGTCGAGTCACATTATCGTGACCACCAGCTAATATCCGGAGTAACCGCCGTGTGCAGCGCGGACAGCAGCTAGACCGGCTGGGAATGACTCAGTAAGGTGCTGGAAGGTGTTTACAGGTATGTGGAGCCAGGCTGACTGCTGTGCATCTGACAGTTGCTAGAAGGTGCGTGGTGGAGGATGCACAGAGCGAACAACACGATCGAGGTGGCCCCACAGATGCTCAATTGGGTTTAAGTCTAGGGAATTAGGGGGCCAGAAAAGTACTTTGAAGTCTTCATCGTGCTCTTCCAACCACTTTCGGCCATTCCTAGCTATGTGACACGTCGCATTGTCATGCTGGAAGATCCCATCCGCCCCAGAGAAGACAATCAGCATGTATGGGTGTGCGTGGTCTGCAAGGATGGATTCATAACGAATTCGGTCCATAGTGCCTTCCACAGGTATGATTGGACCCAGAGAATGCTACGAAAACATTCCCCAGACCATAACGCTGCCCCCACCAGCTTGTGTTTTTCCAACAATGGTTGAAGAGTGTTTGTTCTCCGATGTTTCTCGCCTTATACGCCAACGTCCATCCGTTCGATGAAGCAGGAAACGTGACTCATCGGAGAAGGCAATCCTTTGCCAATCAGCGGAACTCCGATTCCGATACTTTCGTGCAAATGTAATTCTTTTCGGCCAATGCACCTTCGTTAGCATAGGTGCAGTGACCATCCGTCTGCATCGGAGCGCCATACGCAGCAGAGTTCGCTTTAGACACACTTCCAGTAGCCTCCTGGTTCATTCGGCCAGTGAGTTGCTCCGCTGCAGCGTGTCGATCGGCCCTCACGCATCTTCGCAGCCGACGTTCACCTCTCGCATCAGTGGCACGTGGTTCTCCGCAGTTTCCGCGTTGCTTATTCGCAATGGTGCCATTTCTCCAATCACGATACACTTTAACCACAGCAGCACGCGAACAGTTCACAAACTGCGCTGTTTCAGAAATACTGCCACCCTTGGCCCGAAAGCCGATAATCATCCCTTTTTGCAAATCTGATAAATCGCTCCTTTTATCCATGACGGCAACGAGTGATATGTTTTCACAATGCCTACAGCACACCTTATATATCCTCCAATCGAGCTCACGACACGTGCCTTCTTTCATTGGCTACGTGCTGTTGACGTCAAAAGTAAGAGGTGGTCACAATAATGTGACTCGACTGTGTATATTTTCATTTTCCTGTGATTCCTTTCTTGAATTAATGAAGCATATTCGTAAGTGTACACTGTAAAAAATAAGTGGTGTGAATTCACGGAAAATTTCTAAAAATAACTTGCAGCAAAGTTGCCGGCAGGTGTCCGTCCTTTTCAGAAATTTCTGTTTTTAAAAGTGCCGTTTATTTTAACTTCCATATTTTCACATTTTTCGTAATTCGAAATTCCGTTTGTTTCAGGAAAGCCCATTTCAGGTTTTTCCGTATTTAAAGTGAAATTCCACAAAACCAAGGAACCTGCATTTTTCAACTCTTACTCGAGATAATTCTTCCGCTGCAGTCAGGATCGAACCCCCGTCTTTCGGGTTGACTTAACACGGGGAGGGGGGGGGGGGGTTGCACCGGCTTTTCTAAAGTTTTCGCCAATTTAATCGCCAAATTCAATTTATTTTCGCCAAAGTGTTATAACACTATGAAAAGGTAATCGCTAAAGCTTTTTTTCCATCGCCAAAACGATTTCTTTTTTCGCAAATTGCAAAGATGGCGATCGGCAGCGTGACCCCTGTCAACAGGTAACGCACGCCTTTAACCACTGAGCCACAAACGTTCGAGGGTCCAAGTTACGTACATCGTAAAACAAATTGAGAGACGATGATTTTTTTTTTTTTTGCCATTAATGCGAGTCATTTAGCCATTTTAATTTCTGTTGGAGCTTATTATTTTTCTGAATAGGTTTGTAATATTTTTTTTTTTTTCTGTAGGGCGACTTTTCACAAATTAAGCATTTTTATCATCCTGATTTTTCGAAGCAATCAAATGCTTTGCAACTTGATTTTTTTAAACTGACAATGACTTTCAGTTATCTTTAAAAAAAAGGTGAAATGCATTTTTTTATAGTATTGTTTCACCAAAAAACAAAACAAAACAACTATATATATAATTTACACTTAATAGCTATAATAGCTTTTGTCTTAAGCTGTCCAAAGACTGATACATGGACATCGTATAATCATCTGTACAATAAGTTAAGTACCCGGTTCCTTACAGTAACGTAATAGTGTATACAGGGTGCATGGGAAAGTCCCTGTAGCCTGGAATAACTTGCGAACGGAGAGAGGTACAGTTATGCAAGTGAGATAACGGTATAGTAAAGCGACGCCGCCCGATCGAATGCAACCGATAGCAGAGCCCCTAGTGGCGGAATGCGGAAGTTAACCATTGCAAATCGAAAACGAAAAGAGATAAAGCAAAATTTTCAAATACAAAGTTGTACAGCATCAATTAATTAGTACAAAACGACATTTGTTTCACACGGATAAAATAAATTGTCGCCTGAATACCATAAAATGTCCGAAATCGATACGCGACCTTTTGTGTGAACGTTTGAAGGGAACGGGCATAGGTATGAGCAAATACACACAATTTATTGCATAAATGCGTACTTATGTCAATACAGCTTGATGACGTCAGACAAAACAAAAACAAAAAAGGCAAACTGGCGCACAGTGATAAAAAGTTAATGTCGAGTATGTTCGAAGAGTTCGCCATTGTCCACGATACACATTTGTGTACGTGACAGTAACTCTGCATGCACATTCCTCAGCATAGAAGGTGTCACTCTATTATAAGCATCTGTAACACGACGACAGACTTGTAGGCGCTGTTGCATACACCTGATTTTTTGCGTAACCCCAGAAATCCAAGCTCGTCATTCTCACACAGCGTACGTAGGCCTAAACTTCTGATCAGGGTACATCCTGCTACTGGTTTTTTTTTTTTTTTTTTTTTTTTTTTTTATCGTTACGGTACAACGTCACAGTCTGTATTTGCATACGGCTACATTTGCGAAATGTGAATATGCAGATTCGAATCGTCGCA
Source organism: Macrothele yani (assembly GCA_039090855.1). Taxonomy (NCBI): domain Eukaryota; kingdom Metazoa; phylum Arthropoda; class Arachnida; order Araneae; family Macrothelidae; genus Macrothele; species Macrothele yani. The sequence goes on along the minus strand of CM077000.1, from coordinate 15,166,899 downwards.
CATCGATTTCGGACATTTTAGGGTATTCAGGCGACAATTTATCTTATCAGTGTGAAACAAATGTCGGTTTGTACTAATTAATTAATGCTCTACAACTTTGTAATTGGAAATTTTGCTTTATCTCTTTTTGTTTTCGAATTTCAATGGCTAACTTCCGCCTTTCGCCATTAAGGGCGCTGCTATCGGTTGCATTCGATTGGGCGTAGTTGATTTACTCTACCGTTATCTCACTTGCATAACTGTACCTCTCTCCGTTCGCAAGTTATTCCAGGCTAAAGAGACTTTCCTATGCACCCTGTATGCTGTATAATAAATAGCTGGTACATAAAATACGGGAGAGGAGAAGAAATATCTTCTGCCACAATAAACAAAATTCATGCGATATGCTATCCACAATATTCGATCTCGCTACGGAACGTCAAAATTCGACAGACGATTGAAATTTAAAAGTTTATCAAATCTCAAATAATCTCAGCAATCGCTCGTATTACCAGTAATTTCTCGTCATACGGGTACGGAAAAAATGAGAACGGAGTTTTCCGGTTAATATACGAATTATGGAAAGGTTTCTGAAAATTCAGAGTTTTCCGTTAACACATCTCGAAACGGTAATTTACCGTCAATGTAAGAAAGAAACTACGGAAAAGTTTCTGAAAATTCAGAATTTTCCGTTAACACATCTCGAAACGGTAATTTACCGTCAATGTAAGAAAGAAACTACGGAAAGGTTTCTGAAAATTCAGAATTTTCCGTTAACACATCTCGAAACGGTAATTTACCGTCAATGTAAGAAAGAAACTACGGAAAGGTTTCTGAAAATTCAGAATTTTCTGTTAACACATCTCGAAACGGTAATTTACCGTCAATGTAAAAAAGAAACTACGGAAAGGTTTCTGAAAATTCAGAATTTTCCCGTGGTATGAAAAATCCGTGAAATTCAGGTTTCTGTCATTTCACGGAAAAGGTTGTATCAGAAATATGCTTCGTTATTTCACGAAAGAAATGAAGGAAAGTGGTTCGTGAATTTCAGAATTATTTTTTTACAGTGTACCTCTTGCGTGAAATGACGGATTTTTTTTTACTTACTGGGGTTAATTTCTGTAACATAAACACACCGGACTAAACAAAATACAGAATGTTAACTTCATTCCTTAATATGAAGTTGTATCACCACCTGCTTTAATTACAGCTTTAATTTATTTATATTTTTGTCATGCTATCATTATGACTCAGTATCACATGCGTATCAAGTTTATTCCACTACATGCTCAAGAGATCCCCTAATTCCACCAAATTTGCAGGGTATTGTTTTCTTCTTCTTTTCAACCCTTTCTAACTTATCCCAGATTTTTTTCAATCACATTTAGAACAATTGAATTTGCAGGCCAGTTGAGATGTGGAACGTCTCTCTCATGTTCTTCGAACCAATCGAGCACAATTCTAGCTTGATGGACACGAGAGTTATCATCTTGAAAAATAGGATCCGCTATGTGTCATTCTTGTCCCCAAAACTGGACAAATGGCAATAATGCATTATTTAAAAGTGGCACATTATCCACAGATTTCATGCAATTGGGCACCTAAGCGAATGGTCCAACTCCAAAACTGAAATACAGCCCCAAAACATGACACTTTCACCTCCTTTTTGCGCAGCTCTTTGGACACATTCTGGTTTAAATGATTTTTTTTCATTGTAGATTTAACGACCACAGTGAGCAACTCAGCGGGCTATAAGCAGTCGCCCGTCCCTAATTTAGGGCCATTGCTTCTTGGGAAGGGATAGAGTCAGCGCCGTAATACAAACACAACGTCCATGCATCACCGGGATTCGAACCCGGGCCCATCTCGGACGAATGATCAGAAGCCATCGTTTAGACCACTACGCCACGGAGGCGGCATTTAAATGTTTCTCCAGTAAATAGACAAAGTCATCGCTCTTTCCACGTTTTTCTTTAATTGACACACAGCAACCGAAAAATTGTATTTTGACACCCCCGGGATCGAATCTCAGATCTCTCGATAACTAGCCGAGTACGTTCATCTGACGCTACGGTGGCCAACAATCCACGGCGCTATGTGTGTTTATCTGTCAGCATCTGATTTCACAAATCTGTAGGGATGGACTCAGCAACTGAGACGTCTGCATCTGGTGGGGCTTAACGGCACAAGCTATTTAATTACAGCTAATAAATCCAAAGGCGAGAGAAATGGTGAAATTCTTCCAAATACTTGGAGACAATGTAAATAGACAAAGTCATCGCGCTTTCCATGTTTTTCTTTAATTAACACACAGCAACCGAAAAATTGTACTTCGACACCGCTGAGATCGAACCCCAGATCTCCCGATAACTAGCCGAGTACGTTCATCTTACGCTACGGTGGCCAACAATACACGGCGCTATGTGTGTTTATCTGTCTGCATCTGACTTCACAAATCACAAATCTGTAGGAATGGGCTCAGCAACTGAGACGTCTCCATCTTACATTTCTTATACTCCTAACAATAAGACCACCAAAGGCAGGGCCGGATTAAGGTGGGGGCTATAGGAGCTACAGCCTTGGGGCCCACCATGACCAAGGGCCCAGGATGCATGCCTAGGCATAATTGATAGGTAGCTAGAGAGTGGGAGAGATAGAGAAGAGAGATAGAGAGAGATTTATAAAAAAGTTTTACTTTTGTCTCGTATGATTTCCATTTGGTCAGAAACAGAAGCTAGAAGACAAATAGATTTCAATGCAATGACTCACCAAGGGTGAAGGTTTCATGTAGCTGCGTAAAGCGGGGTCGGCGAGACAGTTTCAGCTTTTTCACTACCATCCACCCACACCTCCCGATTTGCACTTGGAACCGTTAATGGCCGAAGTCCCCTGTGGCTTCACATTGTGTAGCAAAAACGATGAACTAAGAAAGGTATACAATGCTAAATCATTAGAAAAAACCAAGACAAAATTTAGGAATCTTAAGCTTTTAACTCATGTTCTTGTGAGAACAGTGGAAAATATAATGATTTTTTATGAAAACTTTGCTGGTAATTTATTAATTTGATCAATACACTACGTATTGGTTATCATCACCATATTGATACCGTCTCGTGTTTTAATGATCTTTATAATGATTCTCCGTCATAAGTTCTTTGGGGGCCTTATGAGAACAATGAAAAATACAGAGACTTATTATGAAAACTTTGCAGATAATTTAGTAGTTATAGTTTCGTGTTTTAACGGACTTCATAACGATTCCCAGTTATAAGTTCTTTGGGGAGCCCCTATGTCTTAGCCTTGAAGCCCACTCAAATGTCTTAGCCTAGGGGCCCACTCATATGTCTTAGCCTTGAGGCCCACTCAAATGTCTTAGCCTAGGGGCCCACTCATATGTCTTAGCCTTGCGGCCCACTCAAATGTCTTAGCCTAGGGGCCCACTCATATGCCTTAGCCTTGAGGCCCACTCGAATGTCGAATGTCTTAGCTTTGAGGCCCACTCAAATGTCTTAGCTTTGAGGCCCACTCAAATGTCTTATCCTAGGGGCCCACTCATATGTCTTAGCCTAGGGACCCACTCATATGTCTTAGCCTAGGGGCCCACTCATATGCCTTAGCCTTGAGGCCCACTCGAATGTCTTAGCTTTGAGGCCCACTTAAATGTCTTAGCCTAGGGGCCCACTCATATGTCTTAGCCTTGAGGCCCACTAAAATGTCTTAGCCTGGGGGCCCACTCATATGTCTTAGCCTTGAGGCCCACTCAAATGTCTTAGCCTAGGAGCCCACTCAAATGTCTTAGCCTTGGGGCCCACTCAAATGTCTTAGCCTAGGAGCCCACTCAAATGTCTTAGCCTTGAGCCCACTCCAATGTCTTAGCCTTTAGGCCCACTCATATGTCTTAGCCTTGAGGCCCACTCAAATGTCTTAGCCTAGGGGCCCACCTGACCAAAGACAATACAACTCTACTCAACAAAACCGGGGCCACAACCCTGCCTCTTTTTCCTCTATCCTCTTCTACCAACTTTGCACAGTCTTCCGCATGACCCATCATTGAAATTCAAGCAGAATCTGGATTCGTCGGACCTTATCACTTGCCGCCACTGTTCGATGGTCTTGTGACGATGCCATTTGCCCAAGCAAGGCGATTTTTCTTTTGGACAGTTGTTAATTTCGGACGTATCTGGGCAACACGACTGAAAATGCTGAAGTCATGCAGTTCTTTCCGTAGTGTTCGTTCATGAGGCTGGTTTACTGGCTCCAGCTTTGTACTGTTCAGGCAGTTCTTGACAAGTCCATAAACGTGCAGCAGTTGCTAATGGTCCCAAACGCCTGCGACCCCGATTTGCCATAATAGAGCTTCTATAACAATTGCTCCGCTACAGTGATAGCTGCCATACTTCTTCCACTGGAAATGGACATTGCTAACCGTTGACTGAGACAGTTCAACAAACTTCGCCATCTCTTGCAAGGAATGACCACGTCCTCGGTCAAAAGCAATGGCTCCCTTTTGCCATTCAGTAATCACCTTTACAACACATAGTTGTACCTGTGAAAGGAAATACAGAATTCTGTAGGTGCTTTAAACAAACACCTCAGACATCCACAGTCATAATTCAGCAGATCAAATGTTCAGGATTTTAGGAAGGGAGTGCCTGACCCCAGCTCTTAAACAACCCTTAGAACCTTAGAAATAGGAAGCTAGGAGATTTGGGCTAGAATGCCCGACAGGAAAATCACACGGATGCGAGGTAGAGATTTATGTAGAGGATTTTAGGAAGGTAGTGTCTGACCCCAGGTCTTAAACATCCGTTAGAAGTAGGAAGCTAGGAGATTTGGGCTAGAGTTCCCGACAGGAAAGTGACACGGAAGCGAGGTAGAGATTTATTTAGTGGATTTTAGGAAGGGAGTGTCTGACTCCAGATCTTAAACAACCCTTAGAAGTTGGAAGCTAGGAGATTTGGGTTAGAGTGCCCGACAGGAAAGTCACGCGAATGCGAGGTAGAGATTTATGTAGAGGATTTTAGGAAGGGAGTGCCTTACCCCAGGTCTTAAACAACCCTTAGAAATAGGAAGCTCGGAGATTTGGGCTAGAGTGCCCGATAGGAAAGTGACACGGGAGAGAGGTAGAAAGAGGGAGGAAGACGCCCTTGTTTATTAGGGCCGACGGCTTAACGTGCCCATCCGACGTACGGCTGATATTTAGTGCTTCGAGCGTTCGTACCTGTCTGGGATCGAACCAGAGGTCTTCTCCGTGGCAGTCACGAATGCTGACCACTAGGCCACCCACGGCCGTCATAATCCAGCAGTTTAACTCCCCGTATTTACACAATTCGTTACGTTCATCAACTTTATACTTACATTTCAATAAGCATTCCGTAATTTTGTTGTCCGGTGTGTTTACTTTTCAGCCGCTAGTGGGAATAAGTAGTTGTCTCTGTTTCTGGATGTTATATCAATTTTAGAAATCCGGTTGTTTTTTGTTTTGTTTTTCTAACCGGTTCCATTGATTACGAATAACTTTCACCCTTTAGCCGGCTGGAACGAATAAACTCGGAATTAGCAAAATTTGCTGCAATCAGTTTGAAGGAATATTTTCGCTGTCAGAAAAGTGTGTCGAACGCGTCTGGGATAAGTGAACTTGTTCGTCAGAGAGCAATGCTTTCTCCTTAGCTTATTGAAGTGGTCATTTAGGAGGATGATTGACACTAATCCTTTCCAACTGATTATCTTCTAAAAGGGCTGTAACAATGTCGACTAACCTAAGAGAAGATTATGAGAAAATGCTTGAGGCACTTTTTTCTACCCAGTAGCACCCTGTCAGGGGAACAAGCCATTCCGGATGATGTCTAGAGTCATGGAGCAGAGAACAGAGGACTATAGAAGCGAGATCTTATCACTGATGACAGATTTATGTTCGGTACTGCTGAGGTGGGAGGGGTAAAGATATTGTTTTTTCGTAGCTTTCGTAAAATCCAGTCGCTGTGTGAGAAATTTCTGTTAGAGAAGCTTAGAAAAGTTTGGGCACCATTTAATTCAGAAACATCGGACGCTTAACTCTTTAACGACCATTACCCTAAAATCTGGTACCATTCTATTTGGGCTGTCGGAAAAGTCATGACATATTTTGGCACCCGATGGCGGTTAGGCGGTTTTGGAAGTACTAGAGGCATCTGTTATCGCTATGGCATTCGACAGGTGCCAGTTCTAGCTGCAGTCTAAAAGGAATAGTGAGCGATTTGGTTGATTTGCCGAGATTTGACAACAAGTTGAAGACGGAAGACCAAACTGTGCATTTTCGCCATATTTTACTGTTTTACTTCCGTAAAGGGAAGAACACGCGTCAAGCTTGTGAAATGTTGCGTAAAGTGTACGGTGATAATGCTCTACAAGAACGTCAGTGCCAGCGGTGGTTCGTAGAATTCCGTGCTGGTGATTTTGACCTCAACGATGCTCCTCGGTCCGGGAGGGCAACCTAGGTTAATGACGACCAAATCAAGGCATTGATCGAGTCAAACCCACGTTACACGACACGAGAGATTACAGACACATTGCACATCCATCATTCAAGCGTTCACGACCACCTGAAGAAGTTGGGATACGTAAGCAAGCTCGATGTGTGGGTTCCTCATGAACTCAAAGAAGCTCAATCGACGGTGCGTATAAACATCTACGATATGCTCATTAAACGTGAGGAAAACGATCCTTTTTTGAAGCGACTGATAACTGGTGACGAAAAGTGGATTGTGTACAACAATGTGCTGCGCAAACGGTCTTGTTCCCGACGTGCTGCTTCGCCTCAAACGACATCCAAAGCAGACATTCATCAGCGGGAGGTTCTGGTCTCAGTGTGGTGGGATTTTAAAGGTGTCGTGTTTTTCGAGCTCCTACCACGGAACCGAACAATCAATTCGAATGTGTACTGTTGGCAATTGGACAGTTTGAACGAATCCATCATCCAGAAACGTCCAGAGGTCGTTCATCGTAAAGGTGTTGTGTTCCATCACGACAACGCGAGCCCACACACAAGTTTAATCACCCGCTAAAAATTATTGGAGCTTGGGTGGAATGTGTTGCCACACCAGCATAACCACCTGACCTTGCGCCGTCAGACTTCCACTTGTTTCGCTCTCTTCAACAGTCCTTGCGTGGTACAACGTTCAATTCAGATGAGGCTGTAAATCAGCACCTTGTACAGTTTTTTGCTACGAAAGACAGGTCCTTCTATGAACGATGCATTCTGCAGCTCACTGAAAGATGGCAAAAGATTATCGAACAAAACGGGCATTATATCATTGATTGATCTTTGTTCTTTCTATCAATAAATGACCTTTGCAAAATATGGCTAAAATACGTCATGACTTTTCCGACAACCCAATATATACCATGACGCCTGAAACAGTTTGTTGTTTCACTTCTTTGCTTAGTAACAGCAATGGTGACTGACAGTGTCTCATGCTGATCCCTCATGGTCGTGACAGGTAAGGATGGAAAATCTTACTCAATCTAGACATGCGTTTCCGGCGGCTATGGTTGTTTGTGTGTACGGGCGTTTTGGGCGTTGTTGTCGTTAAAGGGTTAAAGAATTTCATTCGCGTCGAAAATAATTCAGCTGACGTGCTCATTACAACAGAAAATTCGGTGTCGTCTTTCTTGATTGTTACAGTGTATCACATACAGGAAAGCTGCTTCAATATGATTTCCTTTTTATTTTTCTACAGCGAGCCTGGTCCCTGCAATGCATGTATCCCACGTATGATGTGTACTTTCTCTATCCCGGTGGAAAATAAATCTTTACCTTGGTCTTCTGACCGCGCATACAGACAGCTGCAATCACCTCAGAGGCAGAGACCTATTGCTTCTCTTCACCTTGAGGAACAAATGAAAATCACGAGAGGCAAGAACTGGAGAATAGGATGTTAACTGGAGCAACTTAATTTTTCAAGTTGCTCAGCCCCCATCCTATTCTCAAAATTTCACGTCTCTTTTCGTTGATAAGAAAGCGAGAGTCAGTGCAGTCGGCATGGCGGCCTTCGCAGTTTGAGGGGTGTGACCTAGTGCATTGTCATGAAGCAGGAAGACACCTCTTCGCAGATTTTCACGTCTCTGTTTGTCGATAGCTTCACGAAGTTGCCATTTTTTTTTTATTTCGCGGTTTAGCTACCACCGTGAGCAATTTTGAGGGCTATAAGCAGTCACACGTCCCTAATTTAGGGCCACTGGTTCCAGAGAAGAGAGAGAGAGAGAGAGAGAGAGAGAGAGAGAGAGAGAGTGAAACACACAACCCATGCCCCAGCCGGGACTCGAACGCGTGTCTAACCTAACTTAGATGCTCACGGAAGTTGCCAAATCCCAAAACACAGAAAAAGAAGTCCCCCTTAACCCCCTCCTAAAGAAAGAGTGCGCGACTGGGAAAGTGAAATAGAGTCGCTATAACGACCCTCGCTCCTTTCTAGCTGTTACTCCACATAGTCCCGATCCTGCGAGAGCCGTCATATAATTTGGTTTGGTTCCCGTAGTAGAATCCAGCACTCGAGGAAAAATAGAATCCTTTTTTAAGAATAATAAAGACAAAAAGTTTATTTCGCTAAACCTATATGGCTTGGGTCCTCTCGAAGTGCAGGTTCATGGAATGCTTGATTGACTTCGTACCCGTCCGTGCTATCGACACTAGACCCGAACTTCGTGCTTTTTTTTTTTTTTTTTTGTAAACCGCCGCTGCAGCTATGCGATGCAATTCCCCAACGCTCTCCGGAAACAAATCGTTTCGCTCTCTCTCAAAATTTTACGACCCGACCTTTCTCGTCAAACCTAAGGTCCCGTCTCTCTCGCTTCCACTTCAAAAGTGTCCTTTCTTATAAACTTCTGAACATTTTCCACTCCCCCAAATAATTAGATCAAATTCTCACCTCCTTTGGGATGCCTGCAAACACCGTTAAGCTTGCGTTCCTCTCATCAGCTCACCCTTGCGATAATCCTATTGCCGCACAAGACAGGTACAATACATTTCAAATACTTATGTACTAAACGATTGTAGTTCGACTAATCGCGTGTATCTGACCGCAACAGCCTTTATAACGAAGTAAATTTCTCCGTCATTTTTGGTCTACGCCGGGATTCGAACCCGAGTACGCTTATTCCGGAACAAGTCGCTCTACCAACTGAGCTACGCAGACATGTATTCTGATTCCTATCTGCCTTTATGTCATGTGCGTCCTGCTGGCAGGTACATCACATCTCCCCCCCGGAAAGAGGGCCGGGGGCATGGCCCACGGGTCAGCCGTGACCATGAATCGCTGCAGGCAGACAACCACTGTAGAACGTGCACTTGAGAACTCCCAGTCAATCTGGTGTGTGGAATGCAACGTCACACACATTTATTTTTTCGAAGCACTGGAGAAGGGATTCTCTGATTTTTCCTATCTCGCGGTGTGGAAATAACATCACACCAATGCGAGATTTTGAACGGTCGGGTCATCTGGGTAGTTCGGGCGCCATTATAACGAAGTAAATTTCTCCGTCATTTTTGGTCTACGCCGGGATTCGAACCCGAGTACGCTTATTCCGGAACAAGTCGCTCTACCAACTGAGCTACGCAGACATGTATTCTGATTCCTATCTGCCTTTATGTCATGTGCGTCCTGCTGGCAGGTACGTCACACCTTAAACATGCTGATTTCGCCCGCTCTGCCCGAAAATGGCGCGAACAAAGAAATTCCACAGTCATGCATATTTACGATTATTTTGTTATTACCTGGGGGTTAGAGAATCTTACAGTTGCAGTTCAAGATGTTATCAATGTTTCTTCAACTTGATTCGTATTAACACATCCTCAGGTATCTAAATCTTGGTAGTGGTGATTGTTTTTATCCGTTACTGTATTAGAAAACGTTGTTGGCATGCGGCATTCACCATGACATTGCACTTTTATTACGTGTTTTTTATGATAATACGTTGTTTTAATGTTTTAAGTGGCAAACTTTTCTTTCTGTTTAGGTATACCCCGATCCCGATGCTGAGGTGGCCATAATGGGATCCATGGTGTACTGCATTCATTACAAAGAGGGCTGCAAGTGGTCGGACGAACTCCGAAAGCTGCAGGTGAGGACCTAATTTATCTCTGTTTACAACCAGTGATGAGAAGAAAATTTTCGTGTTATGAAACTGATTTTCTATACTGTTGCGTTGCCAACTTATCTTGTTGATTTTCTATCTGTCGAAATCATTTTCCGTTAAATCGGGGTGCATCTATGTTTTTCTTAACTGTTACTTACAAAAAACTCTTACTTACTGTTTTACTACCACCCATTGCCAGTGATGGTACTATCTTGGATTCTTAGGATTTCATTTTACCTTTCGTTTAAAATGCAGATTACCGATTAAAGTACCCTCCGTACTTATTTTCCACAACATCTACTGCAATTTCAGACTTCGTATGTCTCCTTGAATTTAAAAATTCCTTAAATGGATCTTTTCTCCTTATTTTCCCTCAGACTTCTGGGAAAGTTCCTAAATTTAATTTTGACTTCTGGGAAAGTTCCTAAATTTAATTTTGACTTCTGGAATTTATTGTACTTCAGACTTTAAATGGGCCTTTTATTCCTTATTTTCCCTCACACTTCTTGAAAAGTTCCTAAATTTAATTTTGACCCTTGGAAATTATTGTACTTCATACTTTATTCCTTATTTCCCCTCTCACTTCTGAAAAAGTTACTAAATTTAATTTTGACTTGGACTTCAGACTGTAAATGGGCCTTTTATTCCTTATTTCCCATCACACTCCTGGAAAAGTTCCTAAATTTAATTCTGACTCCTGGAAATTATTGTACTTCAGACTTTAAATGGGCCCTTTATTCCTTATTTCCCCTCTCATTTCTGGAAAAGTTACTAAATTTAATTTTGACTTGGACTTCAGACTGTAAATGGACCTTTTATTCCTTATTTCCCCTCACACTTCTGGAAATAGTTCCTAAATTTAATTTTGACTCCTGGAAATTATTGTACTTCATACTTTAAATGGGCCTTTTCCTCCTTATTTCCCATCACACTCCTGGAAAAGTTCCTAAATTTAATTCTGGCTCCTGGAAATTATTGTACTTCAGACTTTAAATGGGCCCTTTATTCCTTATTTCCCCTCTCACTTCTGGAAAAGTTACTAAATTTAATTTTGACTTGGACTTCAGACTGTAAATGGGCCTTTTATTCCTTATTTCCCCTCACACTTCTGGAAATAGTTCCTAAATTTAATTTTGACTCCTGGAAATTATTGTACTTCATACTTTAAATGGGCCTTTTCCTCCTTATTTCCCATCACACTCCTGAAAAAGTTCCTAAATTTATTTCTGACTCCTAAAAATTATTGTACTTCAGACTATAAACGGGCCTTTTATTCCTTATTTCCCATCACACTCCTGGAAAAGTTCCTAAATTTAATTCTGACTCCTGGAAATTATTGTACTTCAGACTTTAAATGGGCCTTTACCTAATTATTTCTCCTCACACTCCTGGAAAAGTTCCTTCTGACTCCTGTAAATTATTGTTCTTCAGTCTTCAAATGGACCCTTAATTCCTTATTTCCTCTCACACTCCTGGAAAGGCTCCTAAATTTAATTTTTACTTCTAGAAATTATTGTACTTCAGACTTTAAATGGGTCTTTTTCTCCTTATTTCCCCTCACACTCCTGGAAAAGTTCCTTCTGACTCCTGTAAATTATTGTTCTTCAGACTTTAAATGGGCCTTTTCTTCCTTTTTTCCCCCCACACTCTTGGAAAAGTTCCTAAATTTAATTCTGACTCCTGGAAATTGTTGTACCGAGATTTTAAATCGGCCCTTTATTATTGTTCAGACTTAAAATGGGCCCTTTATTCCTTATTTCCCCTCACACTTCTGGAAAAGTTCCTAAATTTAATTTTAACTTCTGGAAATAATTTTACTTCAGACTGCAAATGAGCCTTTTTATCCTTATATTTCGCCCCAGAGACTGCTGAAAAAAGTCCTTAATTTTAATTTTAACTTCTGGAATTTGTTGTACTTAAAACTTTTAATGCGCCTTTTTCTCCTCGTTTCTCCTAGCAAAATCCTTAAATTTAGTTTTGACTCCTTAAAATTATTTTAATTCAAACTTTAAACTGACCTTTTCCTCCTTATTACCCACCCCCACTCCCACCCCTCCTCATAGAAAAGTCCTTAAATTGAATTTTGACTCCATAAAATTATTTTAATTCAGACTTTAAACGGACCTTTTCCTCCTTATTACCCACCCCCACTCCCACCCCACCTCCTAGAAAAGTCCTTAAATTGAATTTTGACTGCTGGAAATTTTGATGTCACGTACTTTCTTAAATAAACGCCGTTACTTCCGGAACAGTTCCAAAAAAATTCCCCCCGGAGGAACTGAATACGAACCATTCGTTCGGAGTTTCACAATACGTAAGATTGGTCTCTGCTTCATGATATATCCCCCCCATGTCACAGTAGTGATCTTATTATTTCTCGTCTTCTCGCAGAAATGTAAGTATCTAAACTATACGCAGCACACCCTATTCGCCATATTTGTCACTTGCAGACTTCTTTTTTATTCCCCAAAATTAAAAGAAGCGCTTTCAAGGCATTCTGACCACCCACGCCAATGTGATGAAGCAAATTCACGCAGTTCCTTCCCTTGCGAAGTTCCAGCAAAACTCCTCCGGTAAGAACTGAATTCGCTTCGTTACGTATTTCCTTCCGGAGATGTTCCAGAGAAAACTTCTGGACTTTGCGCAATGACAATAAAACCTGGAAGGATTACGCTGAATCGTAACGAGAACTTCTCTGGTCAATATCTGTTATATCATACTCCGGGAAATTTTTATGTGTATTCAAATGATAGGATTTAATTTCTGTGGAAGACTCGCTTGTGAGGAAAAGGGAACTCAACTGGAAAGTTTTTCAAGGATTTCAAAAAAGGCCAAGGTTTTTTTCGGAAGAGTATATGGTGATGTAGCGGTTTATACGGACTCTAAAATAACCGTTAAAAATTGTTCTGTCGATCAGCTACAAATGTAGTCACGCGCATGCAAAATACCTGTGTTTGTTTGTTGAAGATGTGATGGATGCATTACACATTATTTTACACGCCTAAAGTCCTCTTTAAATAAAAAGAACTAACAAGAATTTCCTAAGATCGACATGTTTCGTTCATAACTAAGGTTATGTCACCGTCAGGAACAAGATCAACAATACGTTCAGTCAACGAAAAAAGTATCATTGACCTTGCTCCTGGTGATGTCATAACCATAGTTATGAACGAAACATGTCGAGCTAGGCAAATTTTTGTTAGTTATTTTAATTTAAAGAAGACCTTTATGTATGTAAAATTAAAAAAAAAATCGTCGTTTTCCTACCAGCATTGTTACAGAGGATGAATCGAAAGTTTTGCAATATTTGCATAAACGCGAAGGTTTTACAATATTTGCATAAACACGAAGGTTTTACAATATTTGCATAAACGAATGTGCCGCGGCGGGTATGTCACGTGCTTAAACTAGTTCAAGTCGCGCGCTTCAGTCAGTCGAAAAGGATATAAAGTGGTAGTCGTTGCTGTGAACAACATTGCATGTCGTCCTTCTGTCTGTGTTTGGGACGCCTAAAAGATGAACAGCCACAACTGGCTAATTAGGGAACTTTTGTTTTACGGGTTTAAGCTCGGCCATGACGCTGCTCAAGCACCACGAAACATATGTCATGCGAAAGGGGAATGTTACATGGACCACAGCACCGCAACCAGATGGTTCAACAAATTTCGCTCAGGTGACAGAAACCTCGACGATCAGCCAAGGTCAGGTAGGCCGCGAACCGTGGATTCGGAGGCCGTGCGCCAGGCCGTAGAGACATATACGACAACCAGCACTCTGAGATTATCAGGCGAGCTGGGCATATCACAGACCACCGTGGTTCGTCACCTTCAGGACCTCGGCAAGGTCTACAGGAGCTGCTGCATCGTCCCTCACGAACTGACGCCTGCTGAAACAAACCGCCGAGTGGAAGTGTGCACGAACCTCCTAGAAAACCCGCGCGATGTACGTTTCATCAAAAGAATTGCTACGTGCGATGAAAAGTGGGTCTATTTCCGTTATCCTAACACACAACGGTAGTGGTTGAGCCCGGACCAACTTCCTGGATCTGTTGCCAAACGTGGGCGCTTCGAGCACAAGGTGATGCTCTGCGTCTGGTGGAATTTCGAGGGGATTATCCATTACGAATTTGTTCCAGACGGTCGGACCATCAACGCCAAGCTCTATTCTGAAATCTGGAGCGGATGTATGCCGTTTTGGAAGAGAAGTACCTGACACTGGTGAACAGAAAGCGCGTTCTCCTACAGTAGGACAACGCTCGGCCTCATACCGCGCTAACGACCCGGGGAAAAAACTCCAGGAACTTGAGGGCATCGAACTGATTCCACACCCGGTATATAGTCCAGACCTTGCGCCGTCGGTTATTACTTGTTCCGGTCCATGGCCCACTTCCTTCGCGGGCGGCACTTCAACAACCAGGAGGAGGTGGCAGTTGGGGTGAATAAGTTCTTCGCCTCGAAGGACGAGAACTGGTACCGCCGCAGAATCGAAGAACTGGCAGACAGATGGCTAAAGACGGTGCAACAAGATGGCCTATACTTTGAATGCTAGTCAGCTTTCGTCGTAAAGGTACGTATGAAGACATAAAGTGATCCAAATGGTGTTAAAAGCTTCGTTAATACGGAATAAATGCATTTCTTTACCTAAATCCCAATTCATCGTAAGCCATGTGACTGTGAGAGAGCGGAGGGGAAAATACAACCGCAAAGAACATGACGAACAATAAAAGAGAGACAAATAAAAACAAGTTAGTAAAATCATGCAATGCATTGATTATGATACGCTTTCCAACATACCAGAAATCATTACTCAAGTTATGAGGATAATGCCTGTGGAATAAATCTCGCTTCTGTGCCCTGACCTTTGACCCCATTTCGATTATATTAAACAAAATTGGTTCAGTATACCTCCGGAACAACATGATAAAGTTTTGTCGCAATCGAAGCATTTTTACGTATGTTATGTAACGTAAGGGCAATGGAATGGATCCCACACATATGTCTTGATCTTCGACTCATTTTCGTCCATTTTCAATAGGGTTTGACGCCAGGTGGTCCCCTATTACATACTAAAATTTCATCGAAATCGAACCATTTTTACGAAAGTTATGATGCATAACGCAATGGAATTGATCCCGTTCCTATGTCCTGACCTTTAACCCCATTTCGCCCGTTTTCAATAGGTTTCGTCCCCAGGTGGTCCACTATCACATGCTAAAATTTCATCGAAATCGAACAATTTTTAATTAAGTTATGGTGCATAAGGGTGATTGAATGGAACCCGCTCCTATGTCCTGACCTTTAACCCCATTTCGCCCATTTTCAATAGGGTTCGTCCCCAGGTTGTCCCCTACCACATACTAAAATTTCATCGAAATCGAACCATCTTTACGCAAGTTATGACGCATAACACAATGGAATGGATCCCGCTCCTATGTCATGACCTTTAACCCCATTTCGCCCATTTTCAACAGGGTTCGTCCCCAGGTTGTCCCCTACCACATACTAAAATTTCATCGAAATCGAACCATTTTTACGCGACTTATCGGGCGGACAGGCAGACGGACAAAGCTGGAGATTATACGCTTCTTCTACCTACGGTTGGAAAGCGTAGAAAAATGATTTCCCATAATTGCTCATTTCGAGATTATTCTATACTGTTATCAAAGAATCCATTCCAAAAGCTTATTCACTTTCCTTTATAGCGTAAATAGGTATTATGCTATTCCTTATTCCCATTTCCGAAGTGCGCATAATAAAAAGACTTTTTGTTCAGTGTTTCACATTTTTACGACGATGGCGTCTGCACGCGTTAGTTTTTAAGCTTTTCAGAAGCCGTCACGCATCATTTTTTAATGCAGTGCGCGTAACTCGCCTTTATTCAGAATGCCGGCTGAGCGGACGTGTTTTCACCACAAAGACCACCAAGCTGTCTTTGCCCTTAATGGAATAGAATATACGTCTGTTTGCTTTTTTTTACCTCGTTACTCGGATCTGTCTCATATTTTATGTTGATTTTGTTGCTCGCACGCTCATCAGCCTTGCTACTCTTTTATTTTTTTCTGCCCCCCCCCCCGCCCCCAACTGTTCCTTGTTTGGGCCCCGAGTGCACCTCATTTCGCATTTCTAAAATTCAATTTGTTCTTAGAAAGATGACACCGCGACTGAGAGGGAATCTTTCTTAATCCTTTCTAATGGATTTCTTGTGCGTATTTACCAATGTTGTTCAGTGCTCACCAAGACCCGAAAGAAGACGGAGTTCGCTGCTTTGCCTTCGTTATTTCCGAGAGGGTAAATAACGAAGGTAAACAAAGGGAGTGCTGGCGACGTAAACAACTATCGATCAGGGCCGTCATCTTCCAGTCGAATGGAGTTGTAATTTGCGCTCATACCTCATTTTATTGACATTTTTTTTCTACTTTGCAATCTTTTTTAAATTCCTTTTTTTGCTTCCTTAATTTGAACGGCAGGTTGTGAAGATAAGGGAATTATTTTATTTTTTGAGACATTTCTCCGTAATGATGTTTAAGTATTGTCCAATGTGTACCGCTGTCTTATTTTATTTCTCCTTGAAATAAAGTCCTCGTATATAACGAAGTTAAAGACAGAATTAAAAACATTCGATTTATGCGAACTTCTTTATAACCGGAGAGATAAAAAAAAAGCGGGCTATTTTTGGCATATTACCGAAGATGTTTACACATTTTTAGAACGATTTTCCAGCAATATGATTAATGTTTAAAATAAATTATTTCTTTCTTAAATGTTCCATCTGAAATCCCTTTCTCTGGACTATGAACCTACATCTAGATTTCGAAGATGACAAGGCATGGTAGTGGTATTTTATTCCACTCTACTTCCACTGCTTTCCATAGTCCAATCATTGTTTTAGATCATAGCCCAATCATTGTTTTAGATCATAGCCCAATCATTGTTTTAGATCATAGTCAAATCTTTGTTTTAAATCATAGTCCAATTATTGTTTTAGATCATAGTCTAATCATTGTTTTAGATCATACTCCAACATTGTTTTAAATCATAGTCAAATCTTTGTTTTAGATCATAGTCCAATTATTTAGATCATAATCCAATCATTGTTTTAGATCATAGTCCAATAATTTTTTTTAGATAATACCCCAATCATTGTTTTAGATCATAGTCAAATCTTTGTTTTAGATCATAATCAAATCATTATTTTAGATCATAGTCCAATCGTTGTTTTAGATAATAGTCCAATCATTGTTATAGATCATAGTCCAATCATTGTTTTAGATAATACCCCAATCATTGTTTTAGATCATAGTCAAATCTTTGTTTTAGATCATAATCAAATCATTATTTTAGATCATAGTCCAATCGTTGTTTTAGATAATAGTCCAATCATTGTTATAGATCATAGTCCAATCATTGTTTTAGATCATAGCCCAATCATTGTTTTAGATCCTAGTCAAATCTTTGTTTTAGATCATAGTCCAATTATTGTTTTAGATCGTAGTCCAATCATTGTTTTAGATCATAGTCCAATCATTGTTTTAGATCATAGTCTAATCATTGTTTTAGATCATACTCCAATCATTGTTTTAGATCATAGTCAAATCTTTGTTTTAGATCATAGTCCAATTATTTAGATCATAATCCAATCATTGTTTTAGATCATAGTCCAATAATTTTTTTTTAGATAATACCCCAATCATTGTTTTAGATCATAGTCAAATCTTTGTTTTAGATCATAATCAAATCATTATTTTAGATCATAGTCCAATCGTTGTTTTAGATAATAGTCCAATCATTGTTATAGATCATAGTCCAATCATTGTTTTAGATCATAGTCCAATCATTGTTTTAGATCATAGTCCAATCATTATTTTAGAGCGTAGTCCAGTCATTGTTTAGATCATAGTTCAATCATTGCTTTAGATCATAGTCCAATCATTGTTTTAGAATGTTCTACATGACAGCCCTTTCTCTGAGCTATGAACCTACATCTATATTTCCAAGATAAAAAGGCATTTCTTGAAACTGGTAGTGGTATTTTATTCCACCCCTCTTCCGCTGCTTTCCATAATCCAATCAATGTTTAAGATCATAGTCCAATCGTTGTTTTAGAAGGTTCTACACGACAGCCCTTTCTCTGGGCTATGAACCTACATCTAGATTTCCAAGATAAAAGGGCATTTCTTAAACTTGGTAGTAGCATTTTATTCCACTCCTCTTCCACAGCTTTCCATAGTCCAATCATTGCTTTAGATCATATTCCAATCATTGTTTTAGATCATAGTCCAATCATTGTTTTAGATCATAGTCCAATCATTGTTTTAGATCATAGTCCAATCATTGTTTTAGATCATAGTCCAATCATTATTTTAGAACGTAGTCCAGTCATTGTTTAGATCATAGTTCAATCATTGCTTTAGATCATAGTCCAATCATTGTTTTAGAATGTTCTACATGACAGCCCTTTCTCTGAGCTATGAACCTACATCTAGATTTCCAAGATAAAAAGGCATTTCTTGAAACTGGTAGTGGTATTTTATTCCACCCCTCTTCCGCTGCTTTCCATAATCCAATCAATGTTTTAGATCATAGTCCAATCGTTGTTTTAGAAGGTTCTACACGACAGCCCTTTCTCTGGGCTATGAACCTACATCTAGATTTCCAAGATAAAAGGGCATTTCTTAAACTTGGTAGTAGCATTTTATTCCACTCCTCTTCCACAGCTTTCCATAGTCCAATCATTGCTTTAGATCATATTCCAATCATTGTTTTAGATCATAGTCCAATCATTGTTTTAGATCATAGTCCAATCATTGTTTTAGATCATAGTCCAATCATTGTTTTAGATCATAGTCCAATCATTATTTTAGAGCGTAGTCCAGTCATTGTTTAGATCATTGTTCAATCATTGCTTTAGATCATAGTCCAATCATTGTTTTAGAATGTTCTACATGACAGCCCTTTCTCTGAGCTATGAACCTACATCTAGATTTCCAAGATAAAAAGGCATTTCTTGAAACTGGTAGTGGTATTTTATTCCACCCCTCTTCCGCTGCTTTCCATAATCCAATCAATGTTTTAGATCATAGTCCAATCGTTGTTTTAGAAGGTTCTACACGACAGCCCTTTCTCTGGGCTATGAACCTACATCTAGATTTCCAAGATAAAAGGGCATTTCTTAAACTTGGTAGTAGCATTTTATTCCACTCCTCTTCCACAGCTTTCCATAGTCCAATCATTGCTTTAGATCATATTCCAATCATTGTTTTAGATCATAGTCCAATCATTGTTTTAGATCATAGTCCAATCATTGTTTTAGATCATAGTCCAATCATTGTTTTAGATCATAGTCCAATCATTATTTTAGAGCGTAGTCCAGTCATTGTTTAGATCATAGTTCAATCATTGCTTTAGATCATAGTCCAATCATTGTTTTAGAATGTTCTACATGACAGCCCTTTCTCTGAGCTATGAACCTACATCTAGATTTCCAAGATAAAAAGGCATTTCTTGAAACTGGTAGTGGTATTTTATTCCACCCCTCTTCCGCTGCTTTCCATAATCCAATCAATGTTTTAGATCATAGTCCAATCGTTGTTTTAGAAGGTTCTACGCGACAGCCCTTTCTCTGGGCTATGAACCTACATCTAGATTTCCAAGATAAAAGGGCATTTCTTAAACTTGGTAGTAGCATTTTATTCCACTCCTCTTCCACAGCTTTCCATAGTCCAATCATTGCTTTAGATCATATTCCAATCATTGTTTTAGATCATAGTCCAATCATTGTTTTAGATCATAGTCCAATCATTGTTTTAGATCATAGTCCAATCATTGTTTTAGATCATAGTCCAATCATTATTTTAGAGCGTAGTCCAGTCATTGTTTAGATCATAGTTCAATCATTGCTTTAGATCATAGTCCAATCATTGTTTTAGAATGTTCTACATGACAGCCCTTTCTCTGAGCTATGAACCTACATCTAGATTTCCAAGATAAAAAGGCATTTCTTGAAACTGGTAGTGGTATTTTATTCCACCCCTCTTCCGCTGCTTTCCATAATCCAATCAATGTTTTAGATCATAGTCCAATCGTTGTTTTAGAAGGTTCTACACGACAGCCCTTTCTCTGGGCTATGAACCTACATCTAGATTTCCAAGATAAAAGGGCATTTCTTAAACTTGGTAGTAGCATTTTATTCCACTCCTCTTCAACAGCTTTCCATAGTCCAATCATTGCTTTAGATCATATTCCAATCATTGTTTTAGATCATAGTCCAATCATTGTTTTAGATCATAGTCCAATCATTGTTTTAGATCATAGTCCAATCATTGTTTTAGATCATAGTCCAATCATTATTTTAGAGCGTAGTCCAGTCATTGTTTAGATCATAGTGCAATCATTGCTTTAGATCATAGTCCAATCATTGTTTTAGAATGTTCTACATGACAGCCCTTTCTCTGAGCTATGAACCTACATCTAGATTTCCAAGATAAAAAGGCATTTCTTGAAACTGGTAGTGGTATTTTATTCCACCCCTCTTCCGCTGCTTTCCATAATCCAATCAATGTTTTAGATCATAGTCCAATCGTTGTTTTAGAAGGTTCTACACGACAGCCCTTTCTCTGGGCTATGAACCTACATCTAGATTTCCAAGATAAAAGGGCATTTCTTAAACTTGGTAGTAGCATTTTATTCCACTCCTCTTCCACAGCTTTCCATAGTCCAATCATTGCTTTAGATCATATTCCAATCATTGTTTTAGATCATAGTCCAATCATTGTTTTAGATCATAGTCCAATCATTGTTTTAGATCATAGTCCAATCATTGTTTTAGATCATAGTCCAATCATTGTTTTAGATCATAGTCCAATCATTGTTTTAGATCATAGTCCAATCATTGTTTTAGATCATAGTCCAATCATTGTTTTAGATCATAGTCCAATCATTATTTTAGAGCGTAGTCCAGTCATTGTTTAGATCATAGTTCAATCATTGCTTTAGATCATAGTCCAATCATTGTTTTAGAATGTTCTACATGACAGCCCTTTCTCTGAGCTATGAACCTACATCTAGATTTCCAAGATAAAAAGGCATTTCTTGAAACTGGTAGTGGTATTTTATTCCACCCCTCTTCCGCTGCTTTCCATAATCCAATCAATGTTTTAGATCATAGTCCAATCGTTGTTTTAGAAGGTTCTACACGACAGCCCTTTCTCTGGGCTATGAACCTACATCTAGATTTCCAAGATAAAAAGGCATTTCTTGAAACTGGTAGTGGTATTTTATTCCACCCCTCTTCCGCTGCTTTCCATAATCCAATCAATGTTTTAGATCATAGTCCAATCGTTGTTTTAGAAGGTTCTACACGACAGCCCTTTCTCTGGGCTATGAACCTACATCTAGATTCCCAAGATAAAAGGGCATTTCTTAAACTTGGTAGTAGCATTTTATTCCACTCCTCTTCCACAGCTTTCCATAGTCCAATCATTGCTTTAGATCATATTCCAATCATTGTTTTAGATCATAGTCCAATCATTGTTTTAGATCATAGTCCAATCATTGTTTTAGATCATAGTCCAATCATTGTTTTAGATCATAGTCCAATCATTGTTTTAGATCATAGTCCAATCATTGTTTTAGATCATAGTCCAATCATTGTTTTAGATCATAGTCCAATCATTATTTTAGAGCGTAGTCCAGTCATTGTTTAGATCATAGTTCAATCATTGCTTTAGATCATAGTCCAATCATTGTTTTAGAATGTTCTACATGACAGCCCTTTCTCTGAGCTATGAACCTACATCTAGATTTCCAAGATAAAAAGGCATTTCTTGAAACTGGTAGTGGTATTTTATTCCACCCCTCTTCCGCTGCTTTCCATAATCCAATCAATGTTTTAGATCATAGTCCAATCGTTGTTTTAGAAGGTTCTACACGACAGCCCTTTCTCTGGGCTATGAACCTACATCTAGATTTCCAAGATAAAAAGGCATTTCTTGAAACTGGTAGTGGTATTTTATTCCACCCCTCTTCCGCTGCTTTCCATAATCCAATCAATGTTTTAGATCATAGTCCAATCGTTGTTTTAGAAGGTTCTACACGACAGCCCTTTCTCTGGGCTATGAACCTACATCTAGATTTCCAAGATAAAAGGGCATTTCTTAAACTTGGTAGTAGCATTTTATTCCACTCCTCTTCCACAGCTTTCCATAGTCCAATCATTGCTTTAGATCATATTCCAATCATTGTTTTAGATCATAGTCCAATCATTGTTTTAGATCATAGTCCAATCATTGTTTTAGATCATAGTCCAATCATTGTTTTAGATCATAGTCCAATCATTGTTTTAGATCATAGTCCAATCATTGTTTTAGATCATAGTCCAATCATTGTTTTAGATCATAGTCCAATCATTGTTTTAGATCATAGTCCAATCATTATTTTAGAGCGTAGTCCAGTCATTGTTTAGATCATAGTTCAATCATTGCTTTAGATCATAGTCCAATCATTGTTTTAGAATGTTCTACATGACAGCCCTTTCTCTGAGCTATGAACCTACATCTAGATTTCCAAGATAAAAAGGCATTTCTTGAAACTGGTAGTGGTATTTTATTCCACCCCTCTTCCGCTGCTTTCCATAATCCAATCAATGTTTTAGATCATAGTCCAATCGTTGTTTTAGAAGGTTCTACACGACAGCCCTTTCTCTGGGCTATGAACCTACATCTAGATTTCCAAGATAAAAGGGCATTTCTTAAACTTGGTAGTAGCATTTTATTCCACTCCTCTTCCACTGCTTTCCATAGTCCAATCATTGCTTTAGATCATATTCCAATCATTGTTTTAGATCATAGTCCAATCATTGTTTTAGATCATAGTCCAATCATTGTTTTAGATCATAGTCCAATCATTGTATTAGATCATAGTCCAATCATTGTATTAGATCATAGTCCAATCATTGTTTTAGAATATTCTACCTGATACCCCTTTCTCTGGACTATAAACCTACATCTAGATTTCGAAGATGACAAGACATTTCTTGAAATTAGTAGTGGTATTTTATTTCACTGCTCTTCCACTGCTTTCATTGTTCAATCATGTTTTAGGTCTAAGCAGTCTTTTAACAGTCCGAAGGTCCATTGGTGACACATCAGAGGACATTTTAGGAATACGAGCAAAAGTCTTTTTTTTTATTTTTTTAAGAAACATTTTGTTATTATTATTTTTTACTAAATGTTTAACGATCACCTTGAACAACTCAATAGGCTATGAACAGTCGCCCGTCCTTAATTTAGGGTCACTGGATCCAGGGAAGGGAGACAACTGGTGCCGTAAGACAAACATAACATCCATGCCTCCCTCGGGATTCAAACCCGGACTCTTCTCGGACGAATGGTCACAAGCCAGCGCTTAGACCACTGCGCCACCGGGGCGGCTTTCAAGAAACAAAGTGGTAGATTCGGATGTATGACTGGTAGCCCTATCCTGATGGAGTTCTTACCATTGAAGGCTCTATGGATAAAGGAATGGTATTTACTCTCTATTATGTAGGAGTTAAAATAATATTTTGCTAATATGTAGAATTGATTTTAATATTCTCTTCAACTTTTCTGAACTTTAATTTCACATTGTACAAGAATCCAGGAATAATCACGAATCCTTTACTCAAACTTTCTTTGGATTTTTGGAATCAAGTGTGAAAGTCTTTTTTTTTTTCTGCTCTTTTGCGAAAGCGAATCGACCTTTTTTTTTTTGTTACAGACATTTAGGTAGATCCATGATTCATCAATAGTCACAATAAATTTCCATCTGTCTCCGACTAAGTGATTTCCATAAAGAAGTCTACACCGTGTTCTGCGCTCAGCCACGTGCCTAGGCAAAAGGCGGTGAAAAATATGTTTTCTGTGTTTTTTTCAGATTCAGATCTTCGTTTATTACCTTATTTACAGTTGAAACAGAGATTTTTAACGACTTAGCGATTGCTGTTTGCGTCGCTGGATTTTCTTTTAAAACCAGAGACCTTACTTTTGAAATAGTTGTAAAAGTACGAAAGTACGTACCTTCTTTGGATATTCGTTTGGTGTTGTTCTTTGGGTAAGTGGATTTTCTTTTAAGACCAGAGACCTTACTTTTGAAATAGTCGCCAAAGTACGTACCTTCTTTGGATATTCGTTTGGTGTTCTTGGGTCGGTGGATTTTCTTTTAAGACCTGAGACCTTACTTTTGAAATAGACGTCAAAGTACGTACCTTCTTTGGATATTCGTTTGGTGTTGTTCTTTGGGTAAGTGGATTTTCTTTTAAGACCAGAGCCCTTACTTTTGAAATAGTCGTCAAATTACTTACCTTCTTTGGATATTCGTTTGGTGTTCTTTGGGTCGGTGGATTTTCTTTTAAGACCAGAGACCTTACTTTTGAAATAGTCGCCAAAGTACGTACCTTCTTTGGATATTCGTTTGGTGTTCTTGGGTCGGTGGATTTTCTTTTAAGACCTGAGACCTTACTTTTGAAATAGACGTCAAAGTACGTACCTTCTTTGGATATTCGTTTGGTGTTCTTGGGTCGGTGGATTTTCTTTTAAGACCAGAGACCTTACTTTTGAAATAGACGTCAAAGTACGTACCTTCTTTGGATATTCGTTTGGTGTTCTTGGGTCGGTGGATTTTCTTTTAAGACCAGAGACCTTACTTTTGAAATAGTCGTCAAAGTACGTACCTTCTTTGGATATTCGTTTGGTGTTCTTTGGGTCGATGGATTTTCTTTTAAGACCAGAGACCTTACTTTTGAAATAGCCGTCAAAGTACGTATCTTCTTTGGATATTCGTGTGCTGTTCTTCAGGTCGGCAGATTTTCTTTTAAGACCAGAGGCCTTACTTTTGAAATAGTTGTCAAAGTATGTACCTTCTTTGGATATTCGTTTGGTTCTTTGGTTCGATGGATTTTCTTTTAAGATCAGAGACCTTACTTTTGAAATAGTCGTCAAAGTACGTACCTTCTTTGGATATTCGTTTGGTGTTCTTTGGGTCGATGGATTTTCTTTTAAGATCAGAGACCTTACTTTTGAAATAGTTGTCAAAGTACGTACCTTCTTTGGATATTCGTTTGGTGTTCTTTGGTTCGATGGATTTTCTTTTAAGATCAGAGACCTTACTTTTGAAATAGTTGTCAAAGTACGTACCTTCTTTGGATATTCGTTTGGTGTTCTTTGGTTCGATGGATTTTCTTTTAAGATCAGAGACCTTATTTTTGAAATAGTCGTCAAAGTACGTACCTTCTTTGGATATTCGTTTGGTGTTCTATGGGTCGATGGATTTTCTTTTAAGACCAGAGACCTTACTTTTGAAATAGTCGTCAAAGTAGGTACCTTCTTTGGATATTCGTTTGGTGTTCTTTGAGTTGATGGATTTTCTTTTAAGACCAGAGACAACTTTTAAATAGTCGTAAAACTACGTATCTTCTTTGGATATTCGTTTGGTGTTGTTTTTCCCATTAAAAGCAATGCTTAACGATTTTTCCCTCTATTATTAACAATATTGCTTGTTTTACATTTACAAATTCTAATTCCATGATTTTCATAGAGTTTTTTAATTACAGAATACGAATATTTCTCTTCGTAAAGAGCAAAAACATAACTTTCTACCCACAGCTTGTTTACGTGCGCCATTTTCTTAGCAGATGATATTTAACTGCAGCAGATGTTTCTTTCGTGTTCATCTAATACGCTGTTGCCAGTTTTAATCCTTTGAACTTCTCTTATTTTCTGTAATTTCCTATCAAAAACCTAACCTTCCATTCACAGCTTGTTTACGTGCGCCATTTTCTTAGCAGATGATATTTAACTGCAGCAGATGTTTCTTTCGTGTTCATCTAATAGGCTGTTTGCCGCCCCGGTGGCGCAGTGGTCTAAGGCACTGGCCTCTGATCATTCGTCCGTAAGGGGTCCGGGTTCGAATCCCGTCGGGCATGGATGTTGTGTTTGTCTTACGGGGCTGGCTCTTTCCCTTCCCTGGAACCAGTGACCCTAAATTAGGGACGGGCGACTGCTTATAGCCCATTGAGTTGCTCACGGTGGTCGTTAAACCTCCAATAAAAAAAATACGCTGTTGCCAGTTTCAATCCTTTGAACTTCTCTTATTTTCTGTAATTTCTTATCAAAAACTTAAGCTTTATTCACAGGTTGTTTGCGTGCGCCATTTTCTTAGCAGAAGATATTTAACTGCAGCAGATGTTTCTTTCGTGTTCGCCTAACACGCTGGTGCCAGTTTTAATTATTTTAACTGCTTTTATTTTATGCAATTTCTTTTCAGAAAATGTTCTAAAAATATGTGAACATCTTCTGTACATTATGTTATGTTCAAGGTATTCAATCATAAACTAGTTCGCAATTAATCGATGGTAAATAATAAATGTTAATTCGAAACTATAGATAGTAAAATAAAGTGAGTGACCGGTGCAGTAGGCAAAACATTTACCGAAGGTAAAAATTAAAGTAATTCTCAAATATTTGAAATTTTACCTGTTGCGTGTTACGTAGAAGCCAATGCATTATGACCACCTGCCTAATATGATGATGGTCCTCTAACTGCCACCAAAACAGCTCTTACCCGGATATACACCGCAGAGCCAAACCAATATGACCACCTGCCTAATATGATGTTGGTCCTCCACGTGCCACCAAAACAGCTCTTACTCGGATATACACCGCAGAGCCAAAAAATATGACCACCTGCCTAATATGATGTTGTTCCTCCACGTGCATCCAAAACAGCTCTTACCCGTACATACACCGAAGAGCCAAAACATTATGACCACCTGCATAGTATGATGTTAGTCCTTCACGTGCCGTGAAAGCAGGTCTTACCCGGCGAGGCGTGGAAGATACAAGATTTCTAAAGGAGTCTTGTTCTATCTGGTACATACAGGTTACTAGATAATTTATTTTTTGTAAATTACGTAGTTGAGCAGCCGAAGTTCGGATTTACTGTTCCAACACAAACCACAGATGCTCAACTGTATTGATATCTGGGTAATTTGGATGCCAGGGTAATATCTGGAAGTCTTCCGAATCATTCTCGAATAATCCGGGCACTGTGGTATTGCGCATTAGCCTGCTGAAAAAGGCCACTACTGATAGGAAATACTGTTGCCATGAAAGGACGTGCATATTCTGCAGTGATGTTTAAGTAGATGGTAGACGCCATAGTTTCCTGCTCATGAATCACTGGACCCAGGATTTTCCAGAAGCACTAGTGGGTAATACCGTTGCCATTAAAGGATGTCCCAGGTCTGCAATGATATTTAAGTAGGTGGTAGACATCATAGTCCCCCCCCCCCGCAAGCTTCCCGACTTCAATACCTTGGATTACTATGTGTGGGGCGTAGTTCAGAGAGATACCAACAAGCATCCCTGTAAAACCCTTGACTCCATCAGGCTTGTCATCACCAATGTCATTACTCATGACCCACATGAACAAGGCCTACTACCGATTCCGCTCAAGGATCGATGCCGCCGCCAATGGTGAGTTCATTGTATAATTACGAAGCGTTCGTGCATTTTGACGTATATTCTAATTTAACTTTCACTTTTAGTTCCTTCTCCTATGTACACTGAAGATCAATTGAATTATAGATACCTGTCTAGTAACGTGTAGCACCACCTTTCGCCCTGATGACGGCGGCGATTCGTCTTGGCATGGACTCGACAAGACACCGGAAGCGTTGGGAAGCCATACGGATCCACGATCCCTGACCATGCTCCCACAGTTCACGAAGATTTGATGGAGGGGGGATCTCTCTCGATTGCATCCCAGATGTGCTCGATGGGATTGGGTTCAGATGACCTACCTGGCCCAGGAAGCGAGGTCACGTAGGTGGAGTGTTCATCCAACCATTCGAACACAATTCGGGAGCTGCATTGTCTTGTTGCAGGTTGAGGTCCCCAGTGGGATGTTGAAGACGCACAAACGGAAGCAAAGGGTCGTCCATGATATCCCGGTAACGTTGACCTGTGAGGGACGATGCCACACGTACCAGAGGTCCCATTTCAGTCCACGTAAACAGTCCCCAGACAAAAATACCACCCCCACCAGCTTGAAGAGTACCCTGCTGGCAAGGAGGATCCATCGCTTCATGTGGTTTGCGCCGTACTCGTATCCTGCCATCCGCATGTACCAACGTGAATCTCGACTCATCAGTCCAGGCTACATTTTCCCACATATCTAGGGTCCAGTGGTGATGTGCCCGCGCCCATGCTAATCTTTTGCTCCTTGTGATGGGGGGTCAGCAGCGGTACCATCGTGGGACGATGGCTTCTGTATCCCATCGCGAGAAGATGGTTCTGGGTGGGGTGGCTGCTTACACGTTTTTGTGCACCAGCGTTAAATTTCCGAGTGATTTCTTGCACTGTGGCCCTTCCGCTGTCTATCCGCTGTTACAATGCGAGCTAGCCGATGATGACCCCGCTCATATACACGCTGTTGTCCACGGCAGTTGACCCTTGCAGGGATGGTTTTACCGGATTCGATGTTCTCACGGTGCACCCGTGACACAGTGGCTCGTGAAAATCCCAGTGCCTGCACGACTTCCGAGATGGAGTGACCCATTCGTCGGGCCCCGACGATATGCCCACGATCAAATGCGCTTAGATCCTTCGTCTTACCCATACTGCGTCCGACTCTTACTGATTCCCGTCGCATCACTCCTTATATTGTCGGATGGCTGCATACGTCATGTCGTTTCCTTTTACAGGGCCGCCCACAGCGCCACATTTGAATAACGCCAGCTGCTTCTAATTCAATTACTCTTCAGTGTAAATTTGAGTTTGTTCCCTTTTGCACTTTCCAAATTTAACGTGTTATTTTCTCTCTCACATGAATGAAGTTGGCAACACTTTTGAGGTCAGAGAGAGTGACGTATGAATGTGATAAGAACGTTAGATAAAAAGGACGATACAGCAATTGATTAGCGTGTGTGTGTGTGTGTGTCTGTGTGGAGATGTTCAATCTTTGTTAATATAGATTACACGACAGATAATTAAGGTATTATGTGTGAAGTGTAAAACTCGCAGTGCTATATTTTGGATTTCATTAAATATTGCTGGACCAATAAAAAGTTGGTCCAGCAATATTTAATGAATTCTCATTTAGTTCAACGTTTCCTTAGTCATGGTTTTACACATAGCGTAACACCAATCTCGCGCACGGAAAAGGGTTACGTTATAGCATCAACTATTGTACAAGATTTTGCTTCAATGAAACGTATATTCATGTTTCAATTCATTATTTCGTTATACTATACTGTGCAAATTAATTGGGACAAAGTAAAAATTCCCTCTTTTTTCCAAAACTATGCCTTTATATCATTCTATGCCTTGATATCATCATCATTGTCAACCATTATCAATCCACTGCTGGACGAAGGTCTCCCCAAGTTTCCTCCACAACGGTCTGTCTTGTGCCAGCCTCCTCCATGTCACTCCAGCATACTTTCGAATTTCATCCACCCATCTCCCATGTGGTCTTCTTCTGGGTCTTTTCCTGTCTCTTGGAATCCAATCTAAAATTTCGGCTGTCCATCGATGGTCTGTCCTTCTGGCAGTATGCCCAGCCCATTGCCATTTCAAGGATTTAACTCTGATCATGATGTCTTCCACTCTTGTCATTTTTCGGATCCACGAGTTCCTCTTCTTATCTCTCCTGGTTACAGCAAGCATGCACCTCTCCATGCTGCTTTGAGTTGTCTGCAGCCTTTGTATGTCTCTTTTAGTTAAGGTCCACGTCTCTGCACCACACGTAAGCACTGGAAGGATGCATTGATCAAACACTTTTCTTTTAAGACATAATGGCATATTGCTCTTGAAAATTATGCTGTTTCTTCCAAAAGCTCTCCAGGCAAGTTTTCTACGCCGATTAATTTCTTCATCAATGTGACCCTCACTTGATATCTGCTGTCCAAGGTAAACGTACGTGTCTGTTATCTCCAGCTTTTCTCCATCAATCGATAAATCTTCATTTCGTGTAAAAGCATTGAACATCACTTTTGTCTTCTGAAAGTTCATTTTTAATCCCACTTCTTTACTCTTGTCAGCAAGTTCTTGGATCATACTCTGCAGCTCTGATGGGGTAGTTGCAAAAATGACTATGTCATCAGCAAAACGAAGGTGGGTTAGATAATCTCCATTAATCTTTATCCCTTTGTTTTCCCAGTTCAGTGATTGGAAGACATTTTCCAATGTGGGATTAAAGAGCTTCGGAGATATGGTGTCACCTTGTCTCACTCCGTTTCCATTTTTTATGTGTGTTGTATTTTCAAACAGCCGAATCTTTGCACTTGCATTTTCATAGATGTTATTAATAATATTAATGTACGCATCTTCAACACCGCAGGATTTCAGAGCCATTGTAACTGCTGATGGTTTCACCGAATCAAAGGCTTTTTCATAATCGATAAAAGCTATGCACAATGGAAGTTCATATTCCTTCGCTCTTTCAATTAGTTCTCTCAGTACGTGGATATGATCTATTGTGCTGTAGCCACTCCTGAATCCAGCTTGTTCTCTCGGTTGAGCCATGTCCAGTGTTACCTTCAAACGGTGTGAAAGAACTTTAGTGAAGATTTTATAAACCACTGATAGGAGGCTGATAGGTATGTAGTTCCTGAGATCCTCAATGTGACATTTTTTATGTAGTAGGATCATTGTAGCGGTGTTCCAATCCTCAGGAATCTTCCCTTCATTAAGGCATCGAGTGAAAATTTGGGCGAGTACTGTTTCGATTTCTCCACTTGCTTCTTGTATGATGTCTACAGTAATTCCATCTTCTCCTGGAGCTTTTCCACGCTTCATGTTCTTGATTGCATGTGCAACTTCTGCTGGGAGGACTGGAAGAACTCTGGTACTGGTACCTTCCATGATGTCTGGAGTACATGCATCATCCCTTTCATATAACTTGGAGTAGAAATCTTTCACTCTTTTCAAAATTTCGCCTCTATTTCTTGTTACAAAATCATCTTCTTTTCTCAGTGCCATAATCTGTTTTATTCCCTTACTGAGATTTCGTTTGGCTGTCTTTAGGCTTTGGTTGTTTTCAATTGCTTTCCTCACTAGTTCACAGTTGAATTTCTTTACGTCTTCAGTGATACTTTTTCGTACTGTCTTGCATAGCTCTATGTATTCCACTTGAGAAGTCACATCTTCTTTAGTTGTCCTCATCTCTCTTCTTTTTTGCATCAACATTTTGGTTTTTCCTGATAATTTGTTCACATGCAACTTGTTCTTAGACCCAGCTAATTTTGTTGCTGTTTCCATAAGAGCTTTGGTAACTTTTCTGTTAACTTCAGAAATATCCACTTCTTCCGATGTTAGGCCTTCTAAAGCAGAGAATCTGTTCTTCAGTTCCAACTTGAAGGTATTATGGTGTTTTTTAAGGTTGGTTATGTCAATATATTTTGTTTGTCTTATGAGCTTGCCACGTTCAAGTTTAGTGTTGAAGTGCATCTTACATCTCACCAATCTATGGTCACTGCCTGTGTTGAACTTGTTTAGTACATTGCAGTCTTCTATGACGATTTTTTTTTGTTACACATAATAAAATCAATTTCACTTGTCGTCCCATTTGGATGTCTCCATGTCCATTTTCTGTGCGGCTTTTTCTTGAAAAAGGAGTTCAAGATGAAAAACCCTTCTGCCTCTGCAAACTCAGCGAGAGTATTTCCACGCTGGTTTCTGTTGCCGTGACCGAATTTACCTACTGAAGTTTCATTCTGTTGCCGTTGCTCTATTTTTGCATTGAAATCTCCCATAATTATCTTCAAGTTCTGCTTACCTTTATTATTTAGATGACGAATTTCCTCATAAAATTCTTCAATTTCTTCTTCAGGATGACTTGTGGTGGGTGCATCAGTTTGAATAATCTGAGCCTGGTATCTTCTCGAGAGTTGGATAACGAGTCATGCAGCTCTGTCAGAGGAACTTTCAACTTCTACAACTTTATCCTTCAGTTTCTTGTTTATTATAAATCCAACACCACTAGTTTTGCCAGTATCTGTCCCACGATAGTATAAGAGATGTCCACTTTTCAGTTCAATGAGATCTTCTCCTTTTCTCCTTACCTCACTTAGCCGGACGATGTTCCACTTGATCCTTTGTTGTTCCTCTTCCAATTCAAGAAGCCTTGAATCAGAAGATAGGGAGCGTCCATTATACGTAGCCAAGGTCAGCATCAGATGGCAGCCTAGTCTTGTCCTCCGGTGATTCTTAGCACCCTCTGCCTTCATGTCGCACTGGTCGCTGCCTTGGCCAGGTACATTACAGCTGCCGGAAACTGAGGGCCAAGATTTAAGTTGTGGAGTCATTTTGGAGGGGTTTGGCCATAACTCATCACGCTGGCCAAGCGGGTTGGTGAGTGTGGGATAGCATTTCCTCTAATCCCTATTGTATAGTTATACCGCTATTGGCGGTCGTCAGAGCCCCTTTAGTGGGAACAGGATGCTCCACGAGAAGGCGGGGTTGACATTTGTCAAGGAGAGGCTGTGATGTTACGCATCACCTGACCTTACATCCCATGCCTTTATATACACTGATAAATACCTTTATTAGTATGAAGTATGTCCTCCTTTAGCAGAAATGACCTCTTGAATTCGTTTTGGCATTGGCTCCACTAATTGAGTGCACATATTTTTGACTTCATAATCGTGGAACCACACTTTTATATCATTCGTTATCATGCGTTCTTTGGTTGTACAGTCCATTTTACCTAAACGTCTCTTCAAAATATTCCACAGTGGGATTTAAGTCTGGTGAATTTCCAGGCCAATCAAGCAAATGAATTTGATTTTCCAGTATGAAATTCTTGACCAATTTCGAATTGTGACATGGGGCCAAGTTATGTTGAAATGTCCCGTCAAAAGTTTGCAAGAATGGAACAATCCTACGTTGTAATATTTCTACGTACTTGGCTGAATTCATCATACCTTGAACAGGAACTAAGCTTCCAGTGCCATTTGATGTGAGAAAACCCCAAAACACTTTTTCGGAGGGTGTTTTACAGTTTGTTTGACATGCTCAGGTCTTAAGGGTTCACAGTTGCTTCGTCTAATGACATTTACTTGGTAACCCTGCACAAATAATTGAGTTTCATCACTGAAAATTACCTTTTTCCAGTCGTCAGCAGTCTATGATTTATATTTTTTGGCCCATGCTAAACGTTTTATCTTCATTTTCGCATTCAAATATTGTTTTTTCCGTTGGTCTTCTTGCCTTCCGGCCAACTTCCAGAAGCCTACGGCGTACAATTGAATCACTGACATCACAACCACTAGCCAATAAATCTCTTTGAAGGTCGGTGCTTGTTTTTTTTTTTTTTTTTTTTTTTGGATCCATTTTACCATTTCTGATTAGATATTTATCGGTTCGTGGAGTTGTTTTTCGTTTTCTTCCAGATTTACCTCTCCTTTTTGGAGACGATGATCCAGATGCGTTGTACGTAAGCAGTATTGATACACTTGATTTGCCTACACCAACTGCAGAAGCGATATCTCTCACTGTCATAGAAGTGTGATCCTTCAGAGCAATTATTTTTGCACGCTTCCTTGGGGAAATATCCATTTTTCAATACACGAAAGCAACACATACTCACAGAGAGCAAAAACGAACATCCACCTGTCACACACGAAAGCTCACAACACAACTGAAGCTGAAGTGTCTATTTCCTGTTTAAAACCGGTCAAACCGCATTCTTACTATCAAGTTCTAACAGTCACACCACCTCACAGCTGATAAAACCGGTTTACGTTGGTTTCCGACATCAACTGGCGATCACATTACAATTCTGAGAATAAAATAGCTTGTCCCAATTAATTTTCACGGGATAGTATACATACATTTTCCACATTTACTATGATAACCCTGTATTGTAAGTGATTTTATTACTTTTCAACTTCCACCGTGTGCATGATTTATTGTCCTTGTCGTTTTAGTTGTGTTTTAACATCTTCTGTTTTGCACATTTAGGGTCATTTGAACATGTGCAAGTTCGACGCAATACCCTGCACAAATCACTGCGGCGCCATGATACCTCGGCTTCTTATGGAAGATCACCTGTTGTACACATGCCCCAAACGAAGAACACGCTGTGATTATTGTGGAAGAGATTTCACTGGAGAGATGCTTGAGGTAAGAGATTCATTTTCTCATCATCTTCGTTCAAAAAAATCATAAGTTCCTTCCTTTTCAAATGAGGATATGTTCATCGAGGAAGAAAAACTTAAATTCTTTCTCTATCGAACCCACGTGCCACTCTCTTTGCGCAAAACTGACAGACGTTCAGCATGCTGTGAGAAGGGCACAACAGTAAAATACAACTTGCGTCCAGTAAGTTCCACTACTGACCGCATAACTGACGTAACAGTAGTGGGGTAAAAATTCCACGTGTATGTCAGAGGACAGCAGTTCTTGGCCAATCAACGAACAGCTGGAAACCGGTTTATACTGGTATTATACCAACAGGCGGTACACAGGCATTAAGGGAGTCCTGGCAATCACAACAGTTCTTGGCCAATCAGCGAACAGCTGGAAACCGGTTTATACTGGTATTATACCAACAGGCGGCACACAGGCATTAAGGGAGTCCTGAGTCCTGGCAATCACAGCCGTTCTTGGCCAATCAATGAACAGCTGAAAACCGGTTTATACTGGTATTATACCAACAGGCGGTACACAGGCATTAAGGGAGTCCTGGCAATCACAGCCGTTCTTGGCCAATCAGCGAACAGCTGGAAACCGGTTTATACTGGTATTATACCAACAGGCGGTACACAGGCATTAAGGGAGTCCTGGCAATCACAGCAGTTCTTGGCCAATCAGCGAACAGCTGGAAACCGGTTTGTACTGGTATTATACCAACAGGCGGCACACAGGCATTAAGGGAGTCCTGGCAATCACAGCCGTTCTTGGCCAATCAATGAACAGCTGAAAACCGGTTTATACTGGTATTATACCAACAGGCGGTACACAGGCATTAAGGGAGTCCTGGCAATCACAACAGTTCTTGGCCAATCAGCGAACAGCTGGAAACCGGTTTATACTGGTATTATACCAACAGGCGGCACACAGGCATTAAGGGAGTCCTGAGTCCTGGCAATCACAGCCGTTCTTGGCCAATCAATGAACAGCTGAAAACCGGTTTATACTGGTATTATACCAACAGGCGGTACACAGGCATTAAGGGAGTCCTGGCAATCACAGCCGTTCTTGGCCAATCAGCGAACAGCTGGAAACCGGTTTATACTGGTATTATACCAACAGGCGGTACACAGGCATTAAGGAGTCCTGGCAATCACAGCAGTTCTTGGCCAATCAGCGAACAGCTGGAAACCGGTTTGTACTGGTATTATACCAACAGGCGGCACACAGGCATTAAGGGAGTCCTGGCAATCACAGCCGTTCTTGGCCAATCAATGAACAGCTGAAAACCGGTTTATACTGGTATTATACCAACAGGCGGTACGCAGGCATTAAGGGAGTCCTGGCAATCACAGCCTTTCTTGGCCAATCAGCGAACAGCTGGAAACCGGTTTATACTGGTATTATACCAACAGGCGGCACACAGGCATTAAGGGAGTCCTGGCAATCACAGCCGTTCTTGGCCAATCAACAAACAACTGGAAACCGGTTTATACTGGTATTATACCAACAGGCGGTACACAGGCGTTAAGGGAGTCCTGGCAATCACAGCCGTTCTTGGCCAATCAGCGAACAGCTGGAAACTGGTTTATACTGGTATTATACCAACAGGCGGTACATAGGCATTAAGGGAGTCATGGCAATCACAGCAGTTCTTGGCCAGTCAGCGATCAGCTGGAAACCGGTTTATACTGGTATTATACCAACAGGCGGCACACAGGCATTAAGGGAGTCCTGGCAATCGTTTTCGCCCCATTTCAATTTAGCCATGGAAGAGCAGAGAGTCACAGAGACGTCGCCAAGGATCTGCGAGGGTGCAGTTCAAAACATGCCATTTTTAGTATATTTAACTTTAAGCAATAATCAGCACTTTATCAAATAATATGTCTTGTGTTTTATTTCATGTAGCCCTACGTATTTTTTCCTAGGAAGTGAGTCATGTACTTCTCCGTAGAAAAGTAATCGAAATATCATTCGCAGGGCCATGAAAATGCAATTGTATTTCACTCTTCTAAATCCTTAGTGTAAGCCAAGGAAAAATTCTCATTATCCGCCACCGGAAATCAAACCCGGGTCTTCTACAGGATCTTACAGAATGCCAAAAGAAAGTATGGAGACTCAGAATTATCTCGCAGCAGAGCTTTCAAATGGTATGCAGAGTTTCGTAACAGGCGGGAATCCTTCTATGATGATTCGAGATATGGGTGGCCCTGTGCTGTGTGGACAGCGGAAAAAATCGAAGAGGTGCGGAATCAGTTAAAGAAAGATCGCCGAATTACAGTGAGACTTTTGGCTGAGTCGGTGAGCATCAGTAAGCCTATCTGTTTTGAGAACCTGCGCGAGTATCTGGGAAAACGAAAACTTAAGGCCCAGTAGTACCCCGCACTCTGAATGATGACTGAAAGGAGCCTCGTTCATCGATCTGTTCAGATGTGCTGGGCACTACAGCTTAGGATCCTGATTTTTGTTCTAGAATTACAGTGAGATTTTAGATTGAGTCGGTGAGCATCAGTAAGTCTATCTGTCTTGCGAACCTGCGCGAGTATCTGGGAAGACGAAAACTTAATGCCCAGTAGTACCCCGCATTCTGAATGATGACTGAAAGGAGCCTCGTTCATCGATCTGTTCAGATATGCTGGGCACTGCAGCTGAGGATCCTGATTTTTGCTCCAGAATTACAGTGAGGTTTTAGATTGAGTCGGTGAGCATCAGTAAGTCTATCTGTCTTGAGAACCTGTGCGAGTATCTGGGAAAACGAAAACCTTATGTCCAGTAGTACCCCCATTCTGAATGATGACTAAACGGAGCCTCGTTCATCGATCTGTTCAGTTGTTCTGGGCACTGCAGCTGAGGATCCTGATTTTTGCTTCAGAATTACAGTGAGACTTTAGATTGAGTGGGTGAACATCAGTAAGTCTATCTATCATGAGAACCTGCGCGAGTATCTGGGAAAACGAAAACTTAATGCCCAGTAGTACCCCGCATTCTGAATGATGACTGAAAGGAGTCTCGTTCATCGATCTGTTCAGATGTGCTGGGCACTGCAGCTGAGGATCCTGATTTTTGCTTCAGAATTACAGTGGGATTTTAGATTGAGTCGGTGAGCATCAGTAAGTCTGTCTTGAGAACCAGCGCGAGTATCTGGGAAAACGAAAACTTAATGCCCAGTAATACCCCGCATTCTGAATGATGACTGAAAGGAGCCTCGTTCATCGATCTGTTCAGTTGTGCTGGGCACTGCAGCTGAGGATCCTGATTTTTGCTTCAGCATTACAGTGAGATTTTAGATTGAGTTGTTGAGCATCAGTAAGTCTATCTGTCATGAGAACCTGCGCGAGTATCTGGGAAAACGAAAACTTAATGCCCAGTAGCACCCCGCATTCTGAATGATGATTAAAATGAGCCTCGTTCATCGATCTGTTCAGATGTGCTGAGCACTGCAGCTGAGGATCCTGATTTTTTCTTCAGAATTATTACAAGAGATGAAACATGGTGCCTACAGTATGATCCACAAACCCGGGAACTGTTTTCCCAGGTTAAAACGGGCACTAAAAGGTCAGTATCATAAAGACATTACATCTATCAATGACCCATAGACTTTACTTTGCATATTTTTTGTTTTATTTCGAATAGAACAACCCCTCAGGAGCATCTGAGGCTATAAATGGTTGCCCTACCCTGATTTAGGTTGATTAGTCCCAGGGAAGGGTCAGATCCAGTGCTGTTTATTGGCAAGAGACACACACCCCTGACCACATGACCACCGGTGTGTTATTTGTATTGTACTTTAAGGACATATAGTGATTTGGGACTCTCTAGAAGTTCTGACATACCAACAGCACTGTTTCAAAAGAAAATTTGCAGGAAATAGAAAGAGGTGGTACATCATTAAATGATTTGAAAGGTTGGAATTTACCTCCTGAGTGGCAACACCTACTGTAGTCCTGAGAAAGGATACGGGTACCACCCTAAAATTCTACGTAATAATAATATCCTTTTATTCCTTAGTAAGAAAACCCAGAATTTTGAAAATTTTGTAGCTTATGAACACTTTTTATTTTTGTCGCGGTCTACTTTGGCTCTCGCTGTCACGGGTTTGAAACGGGTCTCTTCTATCGTTATTTGTACTATTTCTAGCGTTACTATAAGCGTCGCTGCTATAAGAAGTTTTTGTGTTTCTTTCCATGATATTATATGCATTATGACCATTCTGCACAACCTTAATTTTATGATATGAACTCATTTCGCTGGTTTGTTTACCGCTGTGTGTCAAACATTGCGGCTTCCGGCTGAACAATTTTCTTCGTTGGCTCAATACCCCAACTGGTGCAAGATTGTTATAAGGATAACTAGCTCATTGCCCGTGCCATGCACTTGTCAAAAGGCTGTGACTGAAATTTTTAAACACGAATCGTAAAATACCTACTATGACGTACAAGTTTGTCAGAGCCGACATCGATTCCGGGTCCCCTCACTCCGGAGTAAGTCGCTCTTCCAACTGAGCTACATGGACATGTGCTCTCACTGCTATCTGCCTATATCTCATGTGCGTCCTGCGGCGCAGGCACGTCACACTACATATACATAACCAGGGGTCGCGCTGCCGATCGCCATCTTCGCAATTTGTGAAAACAAAAGTCGTTTTGGCGATAGAAAAAGAGCTTTGGCGATGGAAAAAGAGCTTTGGCGATGGGAAAAGAGCTTTGTCGATTACCTTTTCGTACTGTTATAATACTTTGGCGTAAAAATATTGAATTTGGCGAATAAATTGTCGAAAACTTTAAAAGTGCCACCCCTGCATAACTATAATAAACGGTTGAAATATTAATGGGCAGTCTATAAGATAGGTCACCAGCAAAAGAATAACGCTGATTTCTTTTTATGAAATAAAATAACGCTGATTCCTTTTTATGAAATAAAAGAACAACGCTATTTCCTTTTTATGAAATTACTCTGAAGTTTTATTCTCTTTTATGAAATTACACTGCAATGCGAAGAAAATGAAATAAAACACGACATAACACCTAGGTAACAGAACAAACGTCGCAGACAGTTGTACGAGCACGTGCGTGTTGCCACAGATGAAGTCGTTTGTCTTACTATCTTTATTTTATTCCCCGGTATTTCTCCTTGATTTCACGTATCGTGCGATAGCGGTTAGCTTAGTTCCAATTTCGGCCACCGGATAAAAGATGGCGCTGCAATTACTGAATGACGTCAGAGCGTTAGGGACAGACGTAGCCTATTATATAGGTTAAATTTCTAGAGTCACTATAAGAATCGCTGCTATAAGAAGTCCTTGTGCTTCTGTGGCCGCGGGTGGCCTAGTGGGCAACGTTCGTGACTACCACGGAAAGGGCCTCAGGTTCGATCCCAGGCAGGTATGAACGCTCGATCCACTAAATATCCACCGTGCGTCGGATGGGCACGTTAAGCCGTCGGACCCCGGGTACTGGCCCCCGTTAATAAATAAGGGCGTCTTCCTCCCCCTTTCTACTTCGCTTCCGTGTCACTTTCCTATCGGGCGCTCTAGCCCAGATCTCCTAGTTTCCCATTTCTAAGGGTTGTTTAAGACCTGGGGTCAGACAATCCCTTCCTAAAATCCTCTTCATATGATCATGATCATGTTCTTGTGCTTCTTTCCATGATATTATATGCATTGTGACTATTCCGCATAGCCTTAATTTTATGATGTAAACTCATTTTCCTGATTTGTTTACCGCTGTGTGCGTCAAACATGGCGGCTTCCGGCTAAACAATTTTCTTCTTTGGTTCAATACCCCAACTGCTGCAAGATTGTTATAAGGAGAACTCTCTTCAAGGGCGATTTGGGTTAAGAACTGTCAAAGCGCTTGGTACTTTGCAGTCAGCTGATTCCAGTGTACCGGTTCTTGATTTCTAGATTCCAGCGATCACAATTCCAGCTCCGTGAGTTGAAACGTGGAAATACTAATGATTTCCCCCATGTTCCACTACGTGGGAATTCAACTCGTGGGTCGCTCCCATTTTGGGGCTTCCCTCAAAGGGCTGGTCCCTGGGCACGTGCCCCGAATGCCCTCCCGTTAATCACGCCTTGCTAAGACCCACGGTAAGAAATAAAAGCCTATTTTAATTTGGGCCACAAGTTGTTGTTTTTTAACGGGGAACTAACAATATCACACTTATTTGCATAGCTGCACTAAATACATTTAGCTGCTAATATCCAAGCTTTTCATTAGCGATTTAAAAGCAGTATACACTGAAGTGCCAAAATTCATGGGATACGCTCCTAGTATTGTGTAGGACCTCGTCTACCCGGCGAAGTGCAGCAACTGGACGTGGCATCGATACCACAAGTGGGCGGAAGACTTCTGGACAGATGTTGAGCCATGCTGTCTGAACAGCCGCCGACAGATCCCCGGTACTTGTGGGTGCAGGATCTTGGTGTGAATTAACCTTTCCACCACGTCCCATAAGTGCTCTATTGGGTTCATGTCGGGCGAACGTGGTATCCACACCATCCGTCGGAACTGTCCAGAATGCTCCTCAAACCAATTTTGGACAACTTGGGCCCGATGACATGGTGCATTGTGAGTCTGG
This sequence comes from Macrothele yani, assembly GCA_039090855.1. Classification (NCBI taxonomy): domain Eukaryota; kingdom Metazoa; phylum Arthropoda; class Arachnida; order Araneae; family Macrothelidae; genus Macrothele; species Macrothele yani. Next base: position 15,126,062 of record CM077000.1, on the reverse strand, counting down.
AAAATCCCATCGTTGTTGGGGTACATGAAGTCCATGAAAGTCTGCAAATGGTCACTCAGCGCAGCAACAAAGCGAGTACCGGTTAATGACGTATTTACGAGGATCACAGGACCCAAACCGTGCCACGTAAAGACACCCTACACATGTATAGAACCACCACCAGCTTGCGCATTGCCTTGTTGACAGCTTGGGTCTATGGCTTTATGGGGTCTGCGCCACACCCGAACCCTACCATCAGCTCGTGACAACTGGAAGCGTGACTCATCGGACCACACCACATGTTGCCAATCTTCCAGGGTCTAATTACCAAGTTCACGAGCCCAGGTGAGGCGCGGTGTCCGATGTCGTGGTGTTAACAAAGGTACTATGGTGGGTCTTCTGCTCCCATACCCCCATGGACGCTGAATTTCGCTGCACTGACCTGATGGATATGTCTCTGGTACCTCCTGCATTGAATGTGGATGTTATTTGAGTCAGTGTTGCTTGTCTGTTAGCATGGACAATTCTAGTCAGACGTCGCTGATCATAGTCATTCAGCACCCGTGGTCGGCTACTGTGCTGTCCATGCCTTCCATGAGGTATTCTCGGTACACACGTGACACCGTGGATCAAAGGATGTTGAATGTTCGCCCAACTTCAGAAATTGAATGTCCCATTCGTCTGGCTCCCACTACCATGCCTCATTCAAACTCCGATAATTCACGTCAGCTTGCCATAATCCTACTAGCGGTTGTTCAGCCTGACTCACGAGATTACACCTCGCAACTGATAACAAGTTGGTAAAACCATGCAATACATTGATTATGATACGCTTTCCAACATACTAGAAATCATTACTCAAGTTATGAGGAAAATGGCTGTGGAATAAATCTCACTCCTGTGCCCGGACCTTTGATCCCATTTCGATGATATTCAACAGAACTGGTTCAGTATACCTCCGAAATAACATGATAAAGTTTTGTCGCAATCGAAGCAATTTTACGTAAGTTATGATGCATAAGGGCTACGGAATAAATCCCGCTCCTGTGTCCTAACCTTTCACCCCATTTCGCCCATTTTTAATAGGATTCGTCCCCAGGCAGGCCCCTACAACATACTAACATTTCATCCAAATCGAAACATTTTTACGTACGTTATGACGCATAATGGCGATGAAAGTTATCGCGCTCCTATGTCCTGACCTTTGACCTCATTTCGCCAATTTTCAATAAGGTTTGTTCTCAGGTGGTCCCCTACCACATACTAAAATTTAATCGAAATCAAACCTTTTTGACGTTAGTTATGACGCATAAGAGCAGTGGAATAGATCCCGCTCCTATGTCCTGATCTTTGACCCCATTTCGTTCACTTTCAATAGGGTTGTTTTCCAGGTGTTCTCCTACCACATACTAAAATGTCATCGAAATCGAAAGATTTTTACGCGAGTTATCGTGCGGACGAACATACGCACACAACGCGTGACGTAATGAAGCAGATGAGTATCGTGAACATCAGCTCGCAAGAGTGTGACGACATAAAACTTTAATAGGATCCACACACAACGCGTGACGTAATGAGACAAATGGCGTGACCGCGCGCCAACATCTAATGGCACGACGCCATGACACTACAATAAAAACGTGGTAACTCGGGGTGGTTATTTAACCCACTAAATGAATTTTCCTAAAGTCGAGATCAAGCTAAATCGATTTCTAGTACCAGAAAACGGTAGGTTAACGACTTTCATCAAAATCCTTAGAGCCGTTTTCAAAATAAAGTTTACATACATACAAGAATTGCTCCTTTAAGGTGAACGTCAAGTAATTTTGCTTCTTCTACTTCGAATGGAAAAATTTCTGTACTTAATGAGTTCCCAAGGATGAAAATTTGAACATCGATTAAGATATCTTCATTTTATAACTTGCAATACTTAATATTTTCTAAAACACAACCATAATTATGCAATCCAACATTTGTTTGTCTACTGACGTCATGGAAATACAGGTCGCGCCATCTTTTTTCTGGACAATTATTGCGTTCACAAGGATGAAAAATTGAACATCGATTAAAATAGCTTCATTTTATAACTTGAAATACCTAATATTTTCTAAAACATAACCATAATTATGCAATCCAACATTTGTTTGTCTACTGACGTTATCAAAGTACAGGTCGCGCCATCCTTTTTCTGGTTTCAACACCACCAAAGGAAAAGTTATTGATTTTTAATATAATTATGGTTATGTTTTAGAAAATATTAAGTATTCCAAGTTATAATGGGAAGTTATTTTAATCGCTGTTCAAATTTTCATCCTTGGAAACACAATAATTGTGAAGGAAATGTATACAAATGTTTTTCCATTGGAAGTATAGGAAGCAAAATTACTTGACGTCCATCTTAATAATATGGGATAAAGGAGATGGAATGGATCGCAATCCTATGTCCTGACCTTTGACCCCATTTCGTCCATTTTCAATAGGGTTCGTCCCCAGGTAGTCTCCTACCACATACTGAAATTTTATCGAAATCGAACCATTTTTACGCACGTTATGACGCATAAGGGCAATGGAATGCATCCCGCTCCTATGTCGTGACCTTTGCCCCCACTTCGCCCATTTTCAATAGGGTTCGTCCCCAAGTGGTCCCCCTACCACATACTAAAATTTCATCGAAATCGAACCATTTTTACGCCAGTTATCGTGCGGACGAACATACGCACACAACGCGTGACGTAATGAAGCAGATGAGTATCGTGAACATCAGCTCGCAAGAGTGTGACGACATAAAACTTTAATAGGATCCACACACAACGCGTGACGTAATGAGACAAATGGCGTGACCGCGCGCCAACATCTAATGGCACGACGCCATGACACTACAATAAAAACGTGGTAACTCGGGGTGGTTATTTAACCCACTAAATGAATTTTCCTAAAGTCGAGATCAAGCTAAATCGATTTCTAGTACCAGAAAACGGTAGGTTAACGACTTTCATCAAAATCCTTAGAGCCGTTTTCAAAATAAAGTTTACATACATACAAGAATTGCTCCTTTAAGGTGAACGTCAAGTAATTTTGCTTCTTCTACTTCGAATGGAAAAATTTCTGTACTTAATGAGTTCCCAAGGATGAAAATTTGAACATCGATTAAGATATCTTCATTTTATAACTTGCAATACTTAATATTTTCTAAAACACAACCATAATTATGCAATCCAACATTTGTTTGTCTACTGACGTCATGGAAATACAGGTCGCGCCATCTTTTTTCTGGACAATTATTGCGTTCACAAGGATGAAAAATTGAACATCGATTAAAATAGCTTCATTTTATAACTTGAAATACCTAATATTTTCTAAAACATAACCATAATTATGCAATCCAACATTTGTTTGTCTACTGACGTTATCAAAGTACAGGTCGCGCCATCCTTTTTCTGGTTTCAACACCACCAAAGGAAAAGTTATTGATTTTTAATATAATTATGGTTATGTTTTAGAAAATATTAAGTATTCCAAGTTATAATGGGAAGTTATTTTAATCGCTGTTCAAATTTTCATCCTTGGAAACACAATAATTGTGAAGGAAATGTATACAAATGTTTTTCCATTGGAAGTATAGGAAGCAAAATTACTTGACGTCCATCTTAATAATATGGGATAAAGGAGATGGAATGGATCGCAATCCTATGTCCTGACCTTTGACCCCATTTCGTCCATTTTCAATAGGGTTCGTCCCCAGGTAGTCTCCTACCACATACTGAAATTTTATCGAAATCGAACCATTTTTACGCACGTTATGACGCATAAGGGCAATGGAATGCATCCCGCTCCTATGTCGTGACCTTTGCCCCCACTTCGCCCATTTTCAATAGGGTTCGTCCCCAAGTGGTCCCCCTACCACATACTAAAATTTCATCGAAATCGAACCATTTTTACGCCAGTTATCGTGCGGACAGACGGACGGACAAAGCTGGAGCATATACGCTTCTTCAACCTACGGTTGTAAAGCGTAAAAAATCGTGGTGTGCGTCAAAACCTTTATATGACAGCAGCTCCAGTTAAAAAATTTCATACTGCTATCCCATGGCTATTGGAATTTCAGTATAAATGTGCTTTCACCATTACGTATACAACAAGTGTCTACTGAATATGAAATAAGTTGGAAATTAAAACGTTTGCAACCCAACTTAACGGAGTTCAAGCACTCACAAATTAGGTTCCACTACTTAGCAGAAAGACTGACAGCTCTGTTGATGTTCGTGCTAATAAAATCTCGTTCTCGTATTGTTTGAGAGTGTCGCTCCTGCTAATTAAGCGTAATGTAATGTAATGAGCACTCGTGACTGTAGAACTTTACGTGCTGGAGAAATTCGAACGTTATGTATTTCTCTATTTTAACATACTTGTCACGCGTTTACAACTAACGGTTACCCTTCTATTGTTTCATGACTGTGACCTTGAGAGCGCATCGTTGTAAGTCGAAATCATAATTTAAAACGACAGGATACGTGAGAAGAGTTTGCTATCAAGCGATGTGATCCGATAAATAAGGAAGCATTTATTGGTCAATTAAAACAATGACGTTAGCTTAGAGCAATACAGGTTGAGCTGCTCTTATCCAAAATTCGACCGGATGTCTCTAGGATTTTGGATTTTTTCGGTTTTTGGAGTATTTGTATTCAGTATACCTATATACTGTTAATGAAAGCTTCGTAATAACTCAGTGACGTAACTAGCACAACATGCCCCCCCCCCCCGCCAAGATTTGCTTCAGCACAGTAATTTTCCCAGCATTTCGAACACGAGGGAGGATGCATTTTTTGCGGTGGGGGGGGGGGGGAAGGAGAGGTTAGGATGTCAGGGAGAGTGTCTGCAAAAGTAATGGTGGTACTTACAGCCCTGTTAGTTTTAACTTTTTAAGTAATAGATTTGACAATACGTGTAATTGCTTTGTCCAAATCTAAAATAAATCCCTTGAAGAAATCACCCTCTCATATATGGCAGATCTGAGGCTGCTATGAAAAAACGTTGACGCCTGTCGTGCACGTAATTCCAGGTAAATGATTGTTTCCCCCACATTCTCCACGGGGAATACCACTGTGGCCTCGCGCTTTTCCTCGGAAGCGCAGAGAGAGAGGGCGATTGGAGAGCGATCGTATTATTAACAACCCATTTCAGAGCAATCGTATTACAACCCGAAGTCAAAGAGCAGAACACTTTCAATCTGTAGGACATTCAGTGCTTCAAACCAGACATTTATTTAGGCGAAGCTAAATATACCTTAAAGTAAAATATGAATCTTTGGGTTAATTAGTGTGCGTGTTTGAAGTTTTCATAAAACTATAACTGGCAGCTGCAGTGCGCCCCTTCGTTACCTGCCCCCCCCCCCCGTAGCAGGCTGCGTGGATGGCTGTTACGCAACTGCCAATACCACCAAGTTTAACCCTTTAAGTGGTCGATATAGTACCTGAACTAAATTGTTCCTAAAATTTTCTGCATCCCTAAACACAATTTTTAACATAGCGGCCAGGTTTGATGATAGCTAGAGTAAAGCAATTCCTTTGGCCCTCTCATCTCAGCAGTACTGACCATAAACCCCGCAAGAGTGACGCGGACATCATGCCACCAGGTAGAATGACCTTTATTCAAAAAGGCACTTGTACTCCTTTATTTTCTGGAGAGCAAGTCCCTTCTAGTTTTTTATTCTCTGCTCCATGACCCAAAGCATGATATGGAATAGCAGTATCCCTGACATGGATATCATGCTACTCGGGAGAAACGACACACTCTAACATCTTCTCTTTCCTTTCTTAGGTTCTTCGCCATTACTGCAGCTCTTTTCGCATGTACTCAGTCAAGAAGGATTAGTGTCAATTATCCCCCTAAGTGACCACTTTGAATCACAAAGCTAAGCGTTTCCTTACAGTGTCTTCTGATGGTAGGTTCACTCGTTCCTGCAGCATTCGGCCTATTTCTTAGACAGCGAATATATTCGTTCCAGCTGATTTTAATCTGTTTTGGTAACCCCGGGTTAATTCTTTCCAGCCGATTAAAGGGTTAAACACAAAGTCTGTATTTCATATACAACTTATACACGTTGCTTGATGGTGGTTTTATTCGAGGGTTGTACCGAAAGTAATGCAAAAGTGTGCATAACTTTTTTATTAACTAACAGAGGTCGTTCAAATTTCACATGTTGGTAGAGTAACTCTTCCTCTATACAAAGGTCCCAATCAAGATAGTGTCCACCACAAGCGATGCATTTGCGCCATCGTTGAACCCAACTCTCGAATACTCTTTGAAAAAATTCAGGTGCGGACTGTTGTACCCCCTTCTTCACAGCCACTTTCACCTCGTCTGTGTCATCAAATCGTTGTACCCGGAGACTGTCCTTCATTGGACCGATCAGGTGGAAGTCGGAGGGTGGTGGATCTGGGCTGAACGATGGATGGGGCACCACCGACCAGCCTAATTTGCTGATTGCCTGATTTGTTGCCAAAGATGTGTGTGGTCTCGCATTGTCATGGTGAATGTGGATCCTTTTCAGATTCTTTTTCGGTCTCTTCCTCCTTATGGCTTCTCTAAGTTTTTTGAGTGTTCCAATGTACCCCTCGCTGGTCACGGTATGGCCACGTTCCAGAAAATCAAGGAGAATGACACCTCTGTCATCCACAAAAACAGTCGCCATGACTTTCTGTGCTGATCGCTCACTCTTGAACTTCTTAGGCCTTGGTGAAGAGGTGTGACGCCATTCCATGGATTGATTCTTTGTTTCCGAATCGTGAAGATACGCCCACGTTTCATCCCCTGTCACCAGATCGAAAAAAACGTGTCTTCGTTGTCTTCAAACGCTTCCGGCAGATCAAAGCAGACTTCTACCCCTTCTCTCCTTCAAATCTGCAATGAAGAAGAAGGGTTACTATAGAGGAAGAGTTACTCTACCAACATGTGCAATTTAAACGACCTCTTTCAATGAATAAAAAGTTATACCTACTATTGCATTACTTTCAGTACAGCCCTCGTACAATATTTCTAATAATTTTTTTGCATGAAACAAAGTTTTTGCACACTAAAGCATCAGAAAGCTAAACTATCACTACGTACGCCACCCAGGTGGGCGATCCCTATCGGTTCTACAAAAAGCAGTCGACGCCCGACTCTCTTAAATAATCGGTCAGAATTACTTCTCACTAAACGTCAATACCGCATCTCGGTGAGGTTCAAGTTCCGTTCAGAACTACTTTTCACTAAACGTCAATACCGCATCTCGGTGAGGTTCAAGTTCCGTTCAGAACTTCTTTTCACTAAACGTCAATACCGCATCTCGGTGAGGTTCAAGTTCCGTTCAGAACTTCTTTTCACTAAACGTCAATACCGCATCTCGGTGAGATTCAAGTTCCGTTCAGAACTTCTTTTCACTAGTCATCAAATGTTCACCAGGGTTTCTCGGTGAGGTTCAAGTTCCGTTCAGAACTACTTTTTACTAAACGTCAATACCGCATCTCGGTGAGGTTCAAGTTCCGTTCAGAACTTCTTTTCACTAAACGTCAATACCGCATCTCGGTGAGGTTCAAGTTCCGTTCAGAACTTCTTTTCACTAAACGCCAATACCGCATCTCGGTGAGATTCAAGTTCCGTTCAGAACTTCTTTTCACTAGTCATCAAATGTTCACCAGGGTTTCTCGGTGAGGCTGATGTTCTAGTGAGGATTACTTTTCAGTAGACATCAAGTGTTCACCAGGTGTCTCGGCGAGGTTGGTGTTCCAGTCAGAATTATGTTTCACTAGACATCAGATGTTCACCAGAATGTATCGGTGAGTTTTCCGGTCAGAAAACGCAACCTTATTCAGAAGTACGAAAAGTGAAATAAATTTCATAAACGTTTCGAAAAACGAACTATAACTAAGAGCTAAGGCGGGGAAATTCCATAAGATTTAAAAATAAAATCAAACTGAAAATATTTGAATAAACCGGCAAAGTCAATGTACGATACAATCGAATCCGATTCTGAATCGATTCAATCGATTCCGGCGCAATGAACCGATTCAATTGCATCCGACTCAGTGAACCGATTCAATGAAATCCGAGGCTCAATGAACCGATTCAATCCGATCGTACGATACTATCGCATCCGATTCAATCGGATCGTACGATACTATCGGATCTGATTCAATGAATGGATTCAACCGTATCGTACGATACAGTCCGATCCGACTCTGAATCGATTTAATCGATTGCGACGCAATGAACCGATTCAGTCGGATTGGACTCAATTAACCGATTCAATCGCATCCGACTCAGTGAACCGATTCAATGAAATCCGAGGCTCAATGAACCGATTCAATCCGATCGTACGATACTATCGCATCCGATTCAATCGCATCCGACTCAGTGAACCGATTCAATGAAATCCGAGGCTCAATGAACCGATTCAATCCGATCGTACGATACTATCGCATCCGATTCAATCGGATCGTACGATACTATCGGATCTGATTCAATGAATGGATTCAACCGTATCGTACGTTACAGTCGGCTCCGACTCTGAATCGATTCAATCCGATCGTACGATGCTATCGGATCCGATTCAATCGGATCGTACGTTACTATCGGATCCGATTCAATGAATGGATTCAACCGTATCGTACGATACAGTCCGATCCGACTCTGAATCCATTTAATCGATTCCGACGCAATGAACCGATTCAGTCGGATTGGACTCAATTAACGGATTCAATCGCATCCGACTCAGTGAACCGATTCAATGAAATCCGAGGCTTAATGAACCGATTTAATCCGATCGTACGATGCTATCGGATCGTACGTTACTATCGGATCCGATTCAATAAATGGATTCAACCGTATCGTACGATACAGTCGGATCCGACTCTGAATCGATTTAATCGATTCCGACGCAATGAACCGATTCAGTCGGATTGGACTCAATTAACCGATTCTATCGCATCCGACTCAGTGAACCGATTCAATGGAATCCAAGGCTCAATGAACCGATTCAACCGGATCGTGCGACACCATTGGATCCGATTCAGTGAATCGATTCAACCGGATCGTATGACACAATCGGATCTGACTCTGAACTTTCAGAAACGGTTCACCGGAATGGTGTTTTTTATTGTCAAATCGAAAAAATCTCTTCTTTCGAAAATTTGCTCACCGCTACGACACAAGAGAACGTTAGACCCCCCACCCTGAGTATCTCAGATCAATGTCGTATCCCTCGTGGTGCGCAGAGATCTGCTCACTGCTTTCCCAGGGTCTTATTTTTCGTGTTTTGACCACAAAAAATAATTCTGACCGATTATGTGAGTGAATCAGCTCTTTTTCAGAATCGATTCTTTTCAGGAAGGAATCGTTCGCTAGCGACTCATCTGTTGTCTGCTGGTCGTAATATATTAGCCACTCTGTGTATATTTCCCTTCTGAATGAAGCATTTACGAGATATTTAACCCATTCCATTCTCTTAGAAATGATTTTTGTCCGTTCCTTTTGCCAAAGATAGGGGACGAGGAAGTCTGTGTGTAATGATCCTGGGATTTGAGAATAGGGAGATATTCTCCCATTCTTCAGTGCGTAAGAGATAGGCTATTTAATTTCCTTGACCATGTCACCCGATGAAAGAATGTGAGCGTGATGTTCTGGTCGCTGACCGGTCCGGATGACGCGAAAAGTTCCTCGGGGACTTGGGGCAAAAACAAAAGAAGCCGGAGACACCAGGGCGACGGGAGAAGGCATCAAAGTTTATCATGGAATAGTGGATCGATGGACCATCGTGATTCTGCTTCTGTCTCTCTCAGCCGGTGCCTGTGGATCTTCATCACTTCAGACCTGTCGTCCCTGTGCGTCTGGTCCCCGACGGAGACAGAGAAAAGAGGAGAGGACCCATGACAACCTCTCATGAGAAAATAAGCACTCTGCTTGAATATCGGAAAAACTGGGCACCAGAAAGACGACCTTTTCTATAAGACGTGTGCATGCTTTTTTTTTTTATTCTTAGTTTGAGGCATGTGTGTCATCGCCAGCCGCTGCAGTAAAATACGCAAATCTGCTGTCTTAATATGCATTGCGTCCTTTGAGGTGGCAGTTGTGTTTTTAAGAAGTCGCTTGTCCTCTTCAGCTGCAAAAATATGAAACACTGGGGCTCTTTTCATTGCTTCTGTGATATTGTACTCTTCTCTAGACATTATTATGCGTTCTATAAGATAAAATCTTACAAGCATTTAATTTGGCGATTTAATGTTTTAATAAAAGTGGCTACAAGCCATGTATGGCTGAGTAGTCAGATGCGCTTGTTTCTGGCTGGTCGTTCGAGATGAGCACAGATGTGTTTGTCTTATGGCACTGGCTCTGTCCCTTTCCTGGAACCAGTGGCCCTAAATAAGGAAAGGGCGATACCCCTTAGAGCGGGTCATTAATCCGCGAGTTAAATAAAAAAAAGGTCATGTGAGACATGGCTATGCGTCTTTTTGAAACGAGCAAATTTATTTCCTAAGGCAATTCAGGTGTTGTTGTTTTTGTTGATCGGAGGTTTAACGACCACCGTGAGCAACTCAATGGGCTATAAGCCGTCGCCCGTCCCTAATTTAGGGTCACTGGTTCCAGGGAAGGGAGAGAGTACGTGTCGTAAGACAAACACAACATCCATGCCTCACCAGGATTCGAACCCGGACCCCGTTCGGACGAATGATCAGAGGCCATCGCTTAGACCACTGCGCCACTGGGGCGGCCAATTCAGGTGCAGAAAATTTTATTTATTACGTCGTTTCAATGTGGACAGATTCATTTCTTGGGTCAATTCGTTACGAACAGATTCATTTCCTACGTCAATTCTTCGCGGACCTAATGATTTTCTACTTCTATTCGTCTCATAAAGATTTGTTTTCTACATCAATTCTTCCATGAAAAATTAATACTTTACGTCAATTCTTTCCGGATAAATTTGTTCCCTGCATCAATTCTTCTTGGACAAATTAGTTCCCTACGCCAATCTGTAGTGGATAAATTCGTTTCCAACGTCAGTTCTTTGCTTATAAACTCGTTTTCTTGCGCCATTTCTTCACAAAAAGATATTTTTTTCCTACGTCAGTTAGTCGCGGACAACCTCGTTTTTTTACGTCAAATCTTCGCAGTACGATTAATTTCCTACATTGATTGGTCCCGGATAAATTCATTTCCAACGTCACTTATTCGCGTATACATTCGTTTTATGTCAGTTCGTTGCAGGAAGAGTTGTTTCCTACGTCACGCCCAATTCGTGTCCTGAATCAATTGGTAGCTGACAGATTCGTTTCTTTAGTAATTTCCTTGAGAACAAATGCGTTTTTTACGTCAACTCGTCGTGGATAGATTCGTTTTCTACGTTAGTTCGCCGTACACACATTTTTTTTTTACTTCAATGCACTGCCGAAAAACTCGCTTCCTACGTGAATTTATCCCGGATAATTTCCTTTTCTACGTCGATTCATTGTGGGGAAAATTCGTTTCCTACTTAATTCATCGGAAATATTCATTTCTTTCGTAAATTTGTTCTAGAAAATTTCATTTTCTATGTTGATCTATTGCGGGCATATTTGTTCTAAGCAATTCAATATTCATTTCCTACGTCAATTTGTTCCAGAGAATTTCGTTCTCTTTGTAGATTCATTGCGGACAAATTTGTTTCCTACGTAATTCATCGAGAACAAATTCATTTCCTATGTTGGTTAGTTGTGAACTGATTCGTTTTCTACGCCAGTTAGGGGGCCGTCCATAACGTACGTCCGTGATTTTTTACTATTTTTAGACCTCCCCTCCCCCATGTCACATTTTCTCCGATTGTGGACAGCTCCCCCCCCCCCCTAAAAAGTACGTCTTCATTCCCGCTACCCCCCTTTATTTTTGACAACTGCTTTTAGAAGTCCGTTGAGAAACAGAAAGAAAACATGTAATTATTTAAAGGAATCTTCCATATGTTTACACTTTTTCTTCAGAAAATATTTATTATTTAGGCAGTAATTTATTCCCAAATGCCACCCGAACTTTATCATTCTGAAATAAAGGTCTACAAATGAACGCACGCATTCAAGGTTTTCAACACTCCCGATCATCGCATCCACAAAACACGATAGATTTGGTAGTACAAATACGAGAACTTAATATTAATATTCTGATTTAGCTAAATGTCATTAGAAATCTGAAATATTTCATACCTTTTTTAACTATTAAAAGAAGAAAAAAAAAGACAAAACAAAGCGATGAATTACCATCCACTATTTTTTTTTTTGCCGCTGGACGTCCGAATTACTACCTCTCCCCCTTCTTCATATCACATTTGGTCCGGTTGTCAGGAACTCCCTCTGTAATCTCGTTTTCTACGTCAGGTCTTGCTGTTTCCAACTCCCAGTTGCTTACAAATACAATAAAGAAAAGTGTGTAATTTTGATATCTATCCTTCCGTCTCTCTGACAGCTCAAATCATATTTCTGTTTCTCAGGGCTGTCCCGAAGGCCCTGAAAATATATATATATACACCGATCAGCCAAAAAATTGGAACCACGTACCTAACATGATGTAAGTCCCCCTCTCGCCGCCAAAAGATTTCACCCCATTAGGCATAGATTCAACGACATGTTGGTAGGTGTCTTTTGATATTTTGTACCATGAGTTCAACAGAAGATCCCATAAATTACGTAGGTTGAGGTGATGTAGCACGTACCCGTTTCCCATCTCAAACCACAAATGCTCGATAGGATTCATGCCCAGAGAATTTGGGGGCCATGACAATAAATGGAATTCCTCTTCATGTTGTTGGAGCCATTCGTGAACCTTCTTCGCAGTGTGTCATCGGGCATTGTCTTTCTGAAAGACGCCAACTCAGCCAGGGAATACAATCGCCATAAAGGAGTGTACTCGGTCAGCCATGATGTTCAGGTATGTGACAGCTGTAAGAGTTCGCTCTACAGAGATAATGGGTCCAAGTGTTCCCCAAGAAAGTATTGCTCAGACCATCACACTCCCTCCATCCACTACAGGGGATACATTTGTCATAAAGGGGTGTACTTGGTCAGCCATGAAATTCAGGTACGTGACAGCTGTCAGAGTTCGCTCTACAGGGATAATGGGTCCAAGTGTTCCCCAAGAAAGTATTGCTCAGACCATCACACTCCCTCCATCCACTCCAGGGGATACATTTGTCATAAAGGGGTGTACTTGGTCAGCCATGATGCTCAGGTACGTGACAGCTGTCAGAGTTCGCTCTACAGGGATAATGGGTCCAAGTGTTCCCCAAGAAGTATTGCCCAGACCATCACACTGCCTCCATCCACGCCAGGGGATACATTTGTCATAAAGGGGCGTACTTGGTCAGCCATGAAATTCAGGTACGTGACAGCTGTCAGAGTTCGCTCTACAGGGATAATGGGTCCAAGTGTTCCCCAAGAAAGTATTGCTCAGACCATCACACTCCCTCCATCCACTCCAGGGGATACATTTGTCATAAAGGGGTGTACTTGGTCAGCCATGATGCTCAGGTACGTGACAGCTGTCAGAGTTCGCTCTACGGGGATAATGGGTCCAAGTGTTTCCAAAGAAAGTATTGCCCAGACCATCACACTCCCTCCATCTACGCCAGGGGATACATTTGTCATAAAGGGGTGTACTTGGCCAGCCATGATGCTCAGGTACGTGACAGCTGTCAGAGTTCGCTCTACAGGGATAATGGGTCCAAGTATTCCCCAAGAAAGTATTGCACAGACCATCACACTGCCTCCATCCACGCCAGTGCATACATTTGTCATAAAGGGGTGTACTTGGTCAGCCATGAAATTCAGGTACGTGACAGCTGTCAGACTTCGCTCTACAGGGGTAATGGGTCCAAGTGTTCCCCAAGAAAGTATTGCCCAGACCATCACACTGCCTCCATCCACGCCAGGGGATACATTTGTCATAAAGGGGTGTACTTGGTCAGCCATGAAATTCAGGTACGTGACAGCTGTCAGAGTTCGCTCTACAGGGATAATGGGTCCAAGTGTTCCCCAAGAAAGTATTGCTCAGACCATCACACTCTTTCCATCCACTCCAGGGGATACATTTGTCATAAAGGGGTGTACTTGGTCAGCCATGAAATTCAAGTACGTGCCAGCTGTCAAAGTTTGCTCTACAGGGATATTGGATCCAAGTATTCCCCAAGAAAGTATTGTCCAGACCATCACGCTCCCTCCATCTACGCCAGGGGATACATTTGTCATAAAGGGGTGTACTTATTCAGCCATGATGTTCAGGTACGTGACAGTTGTCAGAGTCTCCTCTACGGGGATAATGGGTCCAAGTGTTCCTCAAGAAAGTATTGTCCAGACCATCACACTCCCTCCATCCACGCCAGGGGATACATTTGCCATAAATGGGTGTACTTGGTCAGCCATGATGTTCAGGTACGTGCCAGCTGTCAAAGTTTGCTCTACAGGGATATTGGGTCCAAGTATTCCCCAAGAAAGTATTGCCCAGATCATCACACTCCCTCCATCCACTCCAGGAGATACATTTGTCATAAATGGGTGTACTTGGTCAGCCATGATGTTCAGGTACGTGCCAGCTGTCAGAGTTCGCTCTACAGGGATAATGGGTCCAAGTGTTCCCCAAGAACGTATTGCTCAGACCATGACACTCCCTCCATCCTCCCCAGGGGATACATTTGTCATAAAGGGGTGTACTTGGTCAGCCATAATGTTCAGATATGTGACAGCTGTCAGAGTTCGCTCTACAGGAATAATGGGTCCACGTATTCCCCAAGAAAGTATTTTCCAGACCATCACACCCCCTCTATCCACGCCAGGGGATACATTTGTCATAAAGGGGTGTACTTGGTCAGCCATGATGTTCAGGTACGTGACAGCTGTCAAAGTTTGCTCTACAGGGATATTGGGTCCAAGTGTTCCCCAAGAAAGTATTGCTCAGACCGTCACACTCCCTCCATCCACTCCAGGGGATACATTTGTCATATAGGGGTGTACTTGGTCAGCCATGATGTTCAGGTACGTGACAGCTGTCAGAGTTCGCTCTACAGGGATACTGGGTCCAAGTGTTCCCCAAGAAAGTATTGTCCGGACCATCACACTCCCTCCATCCACTCCAGGAGATACATTTGTCATAAAGGGGTGTACTTGGTCAGCCATGATGTTCAGGTACGTGCCAGCTGTCAAAGTTTGCTCTACAGGGATATTGGGTCCAAGTATTCCCCAAGAAAGTATTGTCCAGACCATCACGCTCCCTCCATCTACGCCAGGGGATACATTTGTCATAAAGGGGTGTACTTATTCAGCCATGATGTTCAGGTACGTGACAGTTGTCAGAGTCTCCTCTACAGGGATAATGGGTCCAAGTGTTCCTCAAGAAAGTATTGTCCAGACCATCACACTCCCTCCATCCACGCCAGGGGATACATTTGCCATAAATGGGTGTACTTGGTCAGCCATGATGTTCAGGTACGTGCCAGCTGTCAAAGTTTGCTCTACAGGGATATTGGGTCCAAGTGTTCCCCAAGAAAGTATTGCCCAGATCATCACACTCCCTCCATCCACTCCAGGAGATACATTTGTCATAAATGGGTGTACTTGGTCAGCCATGATGTTCAGGTACGTGCCAGCTGTCAGAGTTCGCTCTACAGGAATAATGGGTCCAAGTGTTCCCCAAGAAAGTATTGCTCAGACCATCACACTCCCTCCATCCACTCCAGGGGATACATTTGTCATAAAGGGGTGTACTTGGTCAGCCATGATGTTCAGATATGTGACAGCTGTCAGAGTTCGCTCTACAGGGATACTGGGTCCAAGTGTTCCCCAAGAAAGTATTGTCCGGACCATCACACTCCCTCCATCCACTCCAGGAGATACATTTGTCATAAAGGGGTGTACTTGGTCAGCCATGATGTTCAGGTACGTGCCAGCTGTCAAAGTTTGCTCTACAGGGATATTGGGTTCAAGTATTCCCCAAGAAAGTATTGTCCAGACCATCACACTCCCTCCATCCACGCCAGGGGATACATTTGTCATATAGGGGTGTACTTGGTCAGCCATGATGCTCAGATACGTGACAGCTGTCAGAGTTTGCTCTACAGGGATAATGGGTCCAATTGTTCCCCAAGAAAGTATTGCCCAGACCATCACACTGCCTCCATCCACGCCAGTGCATACATTTGTCATAAAGGGGTGTACTTGGTCAGCCATGAAATTCAGTTACGTGACAGCTGTCAGAGTTCGCTCTACAGGGATAATGGGTCCAAGTGTTCCCCAAGAAAGTATTGCCCAGATCATCACACTGCCTCCATCCACGCCAGGGGATACATTTGTCATAAAGGGGTGTCTGGCCATAACGATCCTGTCTTTGCCGAAATCAGGTAAATCCTTTGATTTTCCCTCTTACCAAGGCGTCTTGCCATAACGATCTGGCCTTTGTCGAAATCATATGAATCCTTTCCTTTTACCTCTTACCAAGGCGTCTTGCCATAACGATCTGGCCTTTGCCGAAATCAGGTAAATCCTTTGCTTTTCCCTCTTACCAGGCGTCTTGCCATAACGATCTGGCCTTTGTCGAAATCAGATAAATCCTTTCCTTTTCCCTATTACCAAGGCGTCTTGCCAGAACGATCTGGCCTTGGTCGAAATCACACAAATCCTTTCCTTTTCCCTCTTACCAAGGCGTCTTACCAGAACGATCTGGCCTTTGTCGAAATCAGATAAATCCTCTTCTTTTCCTTATTACCAAGGCGTCTTGCTAGAACGATTTGGCCTTTGTCGAAATCAGATAAATCCTTTTCTTTTACCTCTTACCAAGGCGTCTTGCCATAATGATCTGGCCTTTTTCAAAATCAGGTAAATCCGTTGCTTTTCCGTCTTACCAAGGCGTCTGTCCATAACGATCTGGCCTTTGTCGAAATCACATAAATCCTTTGCTTTTCCCTTTTACCAAGGCTTCTTGCCATAACGATCTGGCCTTTGTCGAAATCAGACAAATCCTTTGCTTTTCCCTCTTACCAAGGTGTCTTGCCATAACGATCTGGCCTTTGTCGAAATCAGACAAATCCTTTGCTTTCCCCTCTTACCAAGGCGTCTTGCCATAACGATCTGGCTTTTGTCGAAATCAGATAAATCCTTTGATTTGCCCTCTTACCAAGGCGTCTTGCCATAACGATCTGGCCTTTGTCGAAATCAGATAAATCCTTTGCTTTTCCCTCTTACAAAGGCGTCTTGCCATAACGATCTGGCCTTGGTCATACCATCACGGCGGACAGGTATTGTCAATAACTTGACATTATGCAAGGAAAACTGTCAACCAAACAGCCGGCATTAGTCAATCTCCATTTGCCTCATACTCCTCCATGATAACGCCCGATCCCACGTTGCACGCCAGACGATCCAGAACCTTGGTCAAACAATGACGGTAGACAGGTATTGTCAAGAACTTGACATTATGCAAGGAAAACTGCCAACCAAAGCAGCCGACATTAGTCAATCGCCATGGGCCTCATATTTCTCTATGATAACGTCCGACACCATGTTGCACTCCATACGATCCAGAAGTTACACCAGTTGTGGTACGAAACGTCACCTCATCCACATTATTCACCTGAACTCTTTCCTACGGACTGTTACTTCTTCAAGCACCTAGAAACCTGCCTCAGAAAACCTGAAAATTGCATCGTCCTGGAACGGGAGTCGAACCCACATCTCCCTTTCTACAGGGTAAATCGTTTCCCAATCAAAGATCCCCTCATTCCACGATTTTGTCGTATCCCGAAGCCCCACATTTTTCTCTACGGCATACAGGAAGTTGTATCTCACTGGCAAAATGTGTATTGCTGCTGTTGGTGATTATTTTGATTAATAAAGTTTATTTTGCGCCGTATTTTGGGTGATTGAAGTTTCCATCACTATTCTGACATTTCATCTACAACAACCTATCACGATGACAACGTGCTGAATTATTTTTCTTACGTGTTCCCTCTTTTCTTTTTTATTAATTTCGTACTGTTTGTATCTGAACACTCTTTCAAGGTGTGAGTTGTACCAGAATGACATTAACGGGAAGACTGAGAAAGAATCATGAATTTTGAGAAATGCTCTCTTTGCACGCAACTCGACGTAAACCTATTTTCTTCAACTTGATAACGTGCACATCGCACGCTGAACTGAATCCGTCTGATATCACCCTTTCCTTTTTTTCTTATTTTTTTGCAGAAGTTCCTCGGAAAACTTCTGAGTTATATTTCATAATCCCTTTGGCCGGAAACCTTATCGATCCCGCTGGCGAAGTCCGGACCCCCTGCGAGGTAGTTTTCCCTGAGTGAAAAAGGAACAGGATTTGACAGATATCAGCGTGCATTGCCGAGATGAGAAACACTGGAACTGGTAATATGACGAAGCTCCTCTGAGACTGATTGCTGGCGTAAAATGATGGGGGACCAGGAACGAAAAAAAAAAAAAAAAAAAAGAATAAATAGCAACGAAAAATAAAACAAAAATAAAAAAAGCGAGGGCCGGGGGTCTTCAGTTCTCTCGGAGAAATGACAAGATAAACTGTCAGCGAAGATACCAGGGATTCTAGAAATATATGCTTTTCCAATCGCATGGCAGATGACGTTAGGATTTTTTTTCCTGCAGTCTTTTAGTGGGTTTTGTAGTTTTATTCCACTTCTCTTTTCCCCGTTTCTCTACAAAAGAAATTTTTCGAGCGCATAAATCAAGTCCCGTTATCGACCTCGGCTTTACACGATTCTGTTTTAAAAGTATTTACGTCTTAGATTCAACCCATGGCAATTCCTCTCCAAGAGATTTTCAACTACTGATAAGCAAAGGAATTCAAAAAAATGGGAGCAACAAAAGAAGAAGAAACTTGATAACTTTTTTCCAAGACCCGCTTTATTTTCTTCTTTTTCTATCAAAATAATATTATTCCCTACAGAGGGAACTCATGCGCTTTGAATATACTTCATTCATTATTTCATTCATTATTCGAATATAGTTCATTCATTATTCCAGTATACTTCATTCATTATTCAAATATACTTCATTCATTATTCGAATACACTTCATTCATTCTTCTGATATGCTTCATTTATTATTCGAATGCACGTCGTTCATTGTTCGAATATATTTCATTATTTCATGTAATATTCGAATAGACTTCATTCATTATTTCATTCATTATTGGAATATACTTTATTCATTATTCGATATACTTCATTCATTATTCGAATACACTTCATTCATTATTCCATTCATTCTTCTAATATACTTCATTCATTATTCGAATACACTTCATTCATTATTCCATTCATTCTTCTAATATACTTCATTCATTATTCGAATGCACTTCATTCATTATTCTGATATACTTCATTCATTATTCCATTCATTTTTCTGATATACTTTATTCATTATTCCATTCATTCTTTTGATGTACTTCATTCATTATTCGAATGCATTTCATTCATTATTCCGTTCATTCTTCTGATGTACTTCATTCATTATTTGAATGCATTTCATTCATTATTCCGTTCATTCTTCTGATGTACTTCATTCATTATTCGAATACACTTCATTCCTTATTCCATTCATTTTTCTAATATACTTAATTCATTATTCGAATATGCTTCATTATTTAGGTTATTATTCAAATAGACTTCATTCATTATTCGAATATGCTTCATTATTTCGGTTATTATTCAAATAGACTTCATTCATTATTTTGTTCATTATTGAAATATACTTCATTCATTATTCGAATACACTTCATTCATTATTCTGATATACTTCATTCATTATTCCATTCATTTTTCTGATATACTTTATTCATTATTCCATTCATTCTTTTGATGTACTTCATTCATTATTCGAATGCATTTCATTCATTATTCCGTTCATTCTTCTGATGTACTTCATTCATTATTTGAATGCATTTCATTCATTATTCCGTTCATTCTTCTGATGTACTTCATTCATTATTCGAATACACTTCATTCCTTATTCCATTCATTTTTCTAATATACTTCATTCATTATTCGAATATGCTTCATTATTTCGTTTATTATTCAAATAGACTTCATTCATTATTTTGTTCATTATTCAAATATACTTCATTCATTATTCGAATACACTTCATTCATTATTCCATTCATTCTTCTAATATACTTCATTCATTATTCGAATGCACTTCATTCATTATTCTGATATACTTCATTCATTATTCCATTCATTTTTCTGATATACTTTATTCATTATTCCATTCATTCTTTTGATGTACTTCATTCATTATTCGAATGCATTTCATTCATTATTCCATTCATTCTTTTGATGTACTTCATTCATTATTCGAATGCATTTCATTCATTATTACGTTCATTCTTCTGATGTACTTCATTCATTATTCGAATACACTTCATTCCTTATTCCATTCATTTTTCTAATATACTTAATTCATTATTCGAATATGCTTCATTATTTAGGTTATTATTCAAATAGACTTCATTCATTATTCGAATATGCTTCATTATTTCGGTTATTATTCAAATAGACTTCATTCATTATTTTGTTCATTATTGAAATATACTTCATTCATTATTCGAATACACTTCATTCATTATTCTGATATACTTCATTCATTATTCCATTCATTTTTCTGATATACTTTATTCATTATTCCATTCATTCTTTTGATGTACTTCATTCATTATTCGAATGCATTTCATTCATTATTCCGTTCATTCTTCTGATGTACTTCATTCATTATTTGAATGCATTTCATTCATTATTCCGTTCATTCTTCTGATGTACTTCATTCATTATTCGAATACACTTCATTCCTTATTCCATTCATTTTTCTAATATACTTCATTCATTATTCGAATATGCTTCATTATTTCGTTTATTATTCAAATAGACTTCATTCATTATTTTGTTCATTATTCAAATATACTTCATTCATTATTCGAATACACTTCATTCATTATTCCATTCATTCTTCTGATATACTTCATTCATTATTCTAATACACTTCATTTATTATTCGAATACGGTTCATTATTTCGTTCATTATTCGACTATACTTCATTCATTAATTATTGGAGGCCAGACATGGTTTTCAAATTATTTATTCTAAGCAATAAAGAGGAGCCGGGCAACACCATGCCGGGGAAAATAACAATCATAATAGATGTATACATACGGGGAATGAGCGCTATGTACATATGAGGAACGCAAAAATATATACAAAAATAAGCAGAAGAAAACACATAGGAATAAAAACGCTAGGCATGACTGCGCCAGGAAATAACGAAGAACAGATGTTTATATACATGGAATGAGCGTAATTTACAGGATGAGGATGACAGATATATTTACATAACAAATAAAATATGCAATAATAAGCAGAAGTGGCATAACGAGACAGCACTACGGCTGTATATGTAGAACAAAGAGATGAGCTGTAGAGCGGGCTATGTGCAACATTAGCAAAAGCACTATATAAATGGTGCAAACAGAAAATAAGAGAATTCACAACGTATAACTTCAAGGATGAAACCTGAACAGTACAAACAAGATATTATCGAAGTCACAGGAAGACGATCTGGTAACGGGGGATGTATGTACAACATGTGCAAAAGCAGTATATAAATGGTGCAAACAGTCAATATAAGAAATTACAACATATAGCTGCGGGGTTGAAACATGAACAGTACAAACGAGAGGTTATCGAATTCACAGTAAGATGAATTCTTAACAGGGGATATATGTACAACATAAGCAATGCAGTATAGAAATGAATATAAGAAATCACAGCGGTCAGCACCAAGGCTGAAATTTGTACAGTACAAAATATAGGTCAGCGTAAACACAGTAAGATGAACATCATACGGAGTGGTATGTACAATGCTATGCCAACAAATACAGAAGAAATAGAAACTGAATGGTGTCGGAAGCATAGATACATAATCCAACTGGAGCAAAGAACACGTTGAAGCTGAAACACGTAAAAATGGGTATGTACAAATCTTGACAAACAAAGTGGTGCATAATTGAAAGAAAAGACGGTACGACGTAAAAACAGCAAATGCAATGATAAATATTACTTAAGCATGTAGGATGAACCAGAAGATGGTATGAAGAAATCCGCATTGAGTTCTTTTATGTAGTATGGTGTCTTTTGTACGACTCACAAAAGAAACTTCATTCTTGTGTGAATGAAAATCAACTTCTTTACCCCAAAAACAGAAGTAAAGGAACAGCAATGCTGGAAGTTTTTTGTTGTCTCTCAGTGCCTTGTCCACTCTGAATTCATTCCAGGAGAGAGAGCTGTGAACAAAGAAATATACAGTGATATCCTCCTTCGCCTTAGGGATGCAATCCGAAGGAAACATCTGCAAAAATGGACAACGAACCGTTCGTTCTTACTTCGTGACAATGAGCCTGTGCGTCGATCGGTAACGACAAAATACTACTCGTTTGGAACGTGTCATGTAATGAATCTACACTGCTGGCCACCCAAAATGCAACACCAAGAAGGAAGCATCCGATTGGCCTGAAATTCGCAGCATGCGTCGCACGCGAGAGGACATGCAAACGACTAGCACTGCAGGGCATATGCAAATCATGTGCGCATGGCACGCCACCGAAAAGCACTATAAGAAGGGTGCACAGAAGGCGGGGGGGGGGTAAGTAGAGGAAGTGTGTTGTGCTGCCGGACCTGTGCGTGGGAAGCTTCCTGATGCCTCGTCGCAGAATACGGCAGTCATTCCAGCACGTTTCGGAGTTCGACAGAGGACGAATAGCGGCTTATCGCGACAGTGGTTTATCGTACCGAGACATCGGCGCCCGTGTGGGACGACATCCAGCCACAGTGAGGCGAGTATAGATTCGGTGGGTGCAGGAGGGACGGACGGACCGACGTGAGCGATTGCCGCAGCCGCGGCACACCACCGATCGAGAGGATCGGCATGTTGTGCGGCGGGCATTGACGGCTCGCACCACCACATCACGAACGTTAGCGCAGGAATTAGGGTGTGTTGCGCAACAACCTGTGTCAGCACGTACCATTCGACGTCGTCTGCAGGAGCGGGGACTTATCGCACGGCGCCCATTGCTCCGATTACCATTAACGTTACACCACCGGCGAGTGTGGCGGCAGTGGGCCGTTGAACGCCACACCTGGACTACGGAATGGCACGACATTGTCTTCTCCGACGAATCCCGCTTCTGCCTGCAACACCACGATGGTCGGATCCGTGTGTGGCGGCATCGCGGCGAGAGACTGTATGACGCGTGCATTATGCATCGCCATACCGGTCCGTCGCCTGGCGTTTTGGTTTGGGACGCAATTGGATATGACACCCGCACCCCTCTAGTAAGCATCGCCGGTACACTCAACAGCCACCGCTACAACTTCGACGTTTTGGAGCTTGTAGTCCTCCCTTACCTGTAGGACCTGCCAGCGGCCACGTTTCAACAGGACAACGCCCGCCCGCACGTGGCACGCATCGTGCAACAATTCTTCACGACCCACCAGGTGTCACTGCTGCCGTGGCCCGCCTGTTCTCCCGATATGTCGCCCATCGAACACGTCTGGTCGCTGATCGCAACCGAGTGGCCCGGCTGTTGAACTGTGGCAACATGTGGAAGCAGCCTGAACCGACATACCCCAAGCCAACATCCAAAGCTTTTTTCGTTCTATGCCACAGCGTGTAGCGGCCGTTATTGCCAGCCATGGGGGCCACACGAACTATTGATTACTGCGTGTTCCGCAAGTCGCACGGGCCTGTAAGCTCAATCGTTTCATCTTTGTATCTGTTGTTATGTGTCCAGTAAATCTAGCTTTGCTATCTCGTGCCCTTCTTGGTGTTGCATTTTGGGTGGCCAGCCGTGTACATTAAATTGCTTGGAATTTCCTTGCCTTGGGTAGTGTAGTGACTAGCATGCTCGATCCTGAAATCGGGAGGTGCGGGTTCGATTTCCGCTCCAGGACGATGAAAATTTTCAAGTTTTCTGAAGGAAGTGGTTACATGGAACACAGAGTAAATATGCCAATAATAGCATTACAATGCCTACTACGTATTTATGAAGAATTATTTCTTCGGGGAAATTCGTTTCCCAGTTGTATATGACATATAAAATATAAGCTTATCAAAATTCGAGAGGGCCCAGTCAAAAATTTCTGGATCAGCCACTGACCAGGGTTTTTAGTCAAACTCACCGCCCATTTCTCACTGAGGATTAACACTGCCGATTAGCAAGAAGCCCATTCTACTGACCATTCAGGGATCCGAAAGTCTAGTAACCGGAAAACGAATGAATGATTCAACATTGCACTAACAAAGATATACAGCTTTTCTTGACGAACAGTCGTTCCAAACGTGAAATTAGTCCTTGAGTAATCGTATCATCTTTAAAGAACTCTCTCGAAACTACAACTGTAAAAACAGCAGTAATGTCTGCTCAAATAAAACAGAAGCCAACAGCAGTCTCAGTAAATTGGATCAACCATAACTTCTAAACTCTTCTCAGCTTCATTATATCGAGGTCAAGTTTGTAAGGCCTTCACTTGGAAGAATTTTCGGGAGAAAGAAAACACGAGGAAGAGGACAAGGAGCACATCATGATTCGGTCGTCCATTTTTCGTTTTGCGTATCGAGTTAAGCTTACGACAAAAAGAGCTTTGTTAAAGAAAGAATCTTTTTTTTTCTCTCTCCCCGCCCTGAAGTTACTCCAAAAAGGGGTTGGAAAAATGACAGTGGATGAAAAAAACGTGAAGGAGTATAAAATTCCATAACAACTACTGACTCTGCAGAGATGAAAAAAAGAAAAAAAAAAACCTGTTGTGATACTGAGTCCTGGATGACAGTTTGAACTTTTTTCACCTCTCATTACCACATGTCGGGGTCAAAGATCACAGAGGTCGTTTATGACACGAAAATCCTTCTCAAGACATGGTTTAAGTCGCTGTCACCCGCATTTGAAGAATTCCTCATGTTCACATGACTGCTCTATTTTGTTTTCTCCAGCTTTTCCTCTGTACTGCAGATTGCAAAATCCAAGAAATCTATGTAATGGTAAAACATATCGCTGCTGAAACAATCTTCTTACAAGATGAAACTAATACAACATGTGAATAAACTACGGGAAAAGCACATTGAATAATGAGGAATAAATCCTTATTTTTCGCAAAACTAAGCGACGAAACCGAGAAATTCTTATCTCAGGCTATTCCTCTATGTAGATAGCTTTATAGTAAGGAAGTTATTGGCAATACTAGGTGAAAGCCCCCGTTTTTCAGCACGTCTTTTGTAAAAAAATAATATCGTGCTTATGTTATCGGTTTGTCCGTCCGTCCGTTGTAGACACGATATCTCTGCAACTAATAGTTCGATTTGAAAAATTCTTTTTGCGTTAGGAAGCTTGAAATGTGCGAATGATGATCCTTTATTTTATTTTTTATTTATTTTTTACGATGCAAAATTTCGATGCTAGAGGACGTAAATGAAGATGATATCGAATTCAAAACACATTCTAATCCATATATTTGCTTCTAAAATTCCAATTAAAAAAAAAAAATCTTTTACTTTTCGATTCCATTCAAGCCGAAGATCATTTTAGACGTAGTCGCTTTTCTAAGTTAAGCATATAATCTCCGCTAGGGGGCGTAAAAGTAAATTGCTTTTCTCCAGATATCTCAGCTCCTAAAACTCTGGCCGCCCCGGTGGCGCAGTGGTCTAAGCGATGGCCTCTGATCATTCGTCCGAAAGGGGTCCGGGTTCGAATCCCGATGAGGCATGGGTGTTGTGTTTGTCTTACGGCACTGGCTCTCTCCCTTCCCTGGAACCAGTGGCCCTAAATTAGGGACGGGTGACTGCTTATAGCACATTGAGTTGCTCACGGTGGTCGTTAAACCTCCAATCAAGGAAAAAAAAAAAAAAAAAAAAACTCTGATTTGAAAA
The DNA here is from genome assembly GCA_039090855.1 of Macrothele yani. Taxonomy (NCBI): domain Eukaryota; kingdom Metazoa; phylum Arthropoda; class Arachnida; order Araneae; family Macrothelidae; genus Macrothele; species Macrothele yani. The sequence continues at coordinate 15,100,105 of CM077000.1, read as the reverse complement.
ATGTTTCTTTCAGGGGATACAGCTCGTGATGGGAAATATTTTGCATATAATTTCAAATTTTTGGTATACAATGGTTTAGCCACCAGGGGGCGTAAGTGTTTCTGCCTCTAATCTATTTGCAGCAAAATCTGAGCTTCTAAAATCTCGATTAAAAAAAAATTCTTTCGTAGACCGATACTACTCACGTTGACAAACCTTTCCGGAATATCTTCTTCTTAAAATAATGTTTGGTTTCTCCGCCAGGGGCGTAGATATATATCTTGTTTTTGTCAATATCTCTGCTTCTAATGATCCTATTTGAAAAACTGTCTTCTTTGTTGGGCAGAGTTTCCGGTGCGACATGCTTTTCATATAATTTCGAAATTTTCAAATAATTCATTGACTTTCCGCTAGGGGGAGTAAAGGTAAATTGCGCTTTCCCCGATATCTCTGCTTCTAAAACTCCGATTTGAAAAATTCTTCCAGCACCGGATACAGCTCCTGGTGAGAATTTTTTTTTATTGTAATTTCTAATTTTTTATAAAACATGATTCGGCCGCCAGGGGCCGTAAGCGTCAAATTTCTGCTTCATAGGTATTTGCTGCAAAATCTCAGCTTCTAAAAGCCTGATTGAAGAAATTCTTTCGTGGACCAATACCGCATCTGTTGATAAACATTTGAGACTATTCTCAGCTTAAAATAATGCATGGTTTCTCCACCAGAGGGCATAGATGTCTATCTTATTTCTGTCAATATCTCTGCCTCTGAAAGTCGGATTTGAAAAATTCCTTCCTTGTTAGATAGCGTATCCGGTGTAAAATGTTTCTCATATAAGTTCAAAATTTTCAAGTAATGCATAGACTTTCCGCTAGGGGGCGTAAAAGTAAACTTCGTTTTCCTCATTACCTCTGCTTTAAAAAACTCCGATTTGAAAAATTATTTCTGCAGCGGATACAGCTCCTGATAGGAAATTCTCAGCACATAATTTCTAACATTTGATAAAGAATGGTTTGGCCACCAGGGGGCGTAAGAATTAATTTCTGCGTCTGGTGAATTTGCAGTAAAATCTGAGCTCCTGAAAACTCTATTGAAAAAATTATTTCGTGGTCCGATACAGCTCGCATGGAAAGAGCTTTTGAAAATACTTTCTTTTTAAAATAATGCATGTTTTTTCAGCCGGGGGGATTGATGACAGTTGATGATGATGGTAGTTGATGGATTGATGATAGTTGATGATAATTTGTACGAGTTCCTGCATATATATTTTACTTTCTCTCTCTCTCTCTCTCTCTCTTTTTTTTTTATTGTTTTAACTCTCGTGGTCGACCACTGTGCTGGTCACGGTCAGTCAGCACCTGTGGTCGGCCACTGCGCTGTCCACGGTGGGTGGTAATGCCTTCCATGAGGTATTCTCGGTACACACGTGACACGTTGGATCGAAGAATGTTGAATGTTCATACAACTTCGGAAATTGAATGTACCATCCGCATGGCTCCCACCACCATGTCTCGTTCAAACTCCGTTCGACTTGCCATAATCAAAGAATATCTAACGCTTAAAGAAGGCCAACTCTCATAGAGATAACGTAAAACAGGCGGCAACAGCGCCATCACATCTTAAGAGATAATATGCTCTGCCGGAAAGTTAACATTCAAGAGCAAAGCACGTTAGGGGGGACTACGGCAGTGAAGCTTTTCTTTGATCCACGGTGGTTTCCTTCGATCTGATGACTATTTACTTAGAGCAGTTTTTTTCTTGTTGTTGTTGCTGTTTTCTGATATCCCGCCCATCCCTTATTTTGGTGAGAAAAATATGAAATAACATCAGTCATCATCATCATCATTGTCAACCATTATCAATCCACTGCTGGACGAAGGTCTCTCCAAGTTTCCTCCACAACGGTCTGTCTTGTGCCAGTCTCCTCCATGTCACTCCAGCATACTTTCGAATTTCATCCACCCATCTCCCATGTGGTCTTCTTCTGGGTCTTTTCCTGTCCCTTGGAATCCAATCTAAAATTTCGGCTGTCCATCGATGGTCTGTCCTTCTGGCAGTATGTCCAGCCCATTGCCATTTCAGGGATTTAACTCTGATCATGATGTCTTCCACTCTTGTCATTTTTCGGATCCACGAGTTCCTCTTCTTATCTCTCCTGGTTACACCAAGCATGCGCCTCTCCATGCTGCTTTGAGTTGTCTGCAGCCTTTGTATGTCTCTTTTAGTTAAGGTCCACGTCTCTGCACCATACGTAAGCACTGGAAGGATGCATTGATCAAACACTTTTCTTTTAAGACATAATGGCATATTGCTCTTGAAAATTATGCTGTTTCTTCCAAAAGCTCTCCAGGCAAGTTTTGTATGCCGATTAATTTCTTCATCAATGTGACCCTCACTTGATATCTGCTGTCCAAGATAAACGTACGTGTCTGTTATCTCCATCTTTTCTCCATCAATCGATAAATCTTCATTTCTTGTAAAAGCATTGAACATCACTTTTGTCTTCTGAAAGTTCATTTTTAATCCCACTTCTTTACTCTTGTCAGCAAGTTCCTGGATCATACTCTGCAGCTCTGATGGGGTAGTTGCAAAAATGACTACGTCATCAGCAAAACGAAGGTGGGTTAGATAATCTCAATTAATCTTTATCCCTTTGTTTTCCCAGTTCAGTGATTGAAAGACATTTTCCAATGTGGCATTAAAGAGCTTCGGAGATATGGTGTCACCTTGTCTCACTCCTTTTCCAATTTTTATGTGTGTTGTATTTTCAAACAGCCGAATCTTTGCACTTGCATTTTCATAGATGTTATTAATAATATTAATGTATGCATCTTCTATACCGCAGGATTTCAGAGCCATTGTAACTGCTGATGGTTTCACCGAATCAAAGCCTTTTTCATAATCGATAAAAGCCATGCACAATGGAAGTTCATATTCCCTCGCTCTTTCAATTAGTTCTCTCAGTACGTGGATATGATCTATTGTGCTGTAGCCACTCCTGAATCCAGCTTGTTTTCTCGGTTGAGCCACGTCCAGTGTCACCTTCAAGCGGTGTGAAAGAACTTTAGTGAAGATTTTATAAACCACTGATAGAAGGCTGATAGGTCTGTAGTCTCTGAGATCCTCAATGTCACCTTTTTTATGTAGCAAGATCATTGTAGCGTTCTTCCAATCCTCAGGAATCTTCCCTTCATTAAGGCATCGAGTGAAAATTTGGGCGAGTACATCAGTATTACTATTTAAATTAAGTTTCAGCAAATATTACAGTTAGGCCTAAAGATCCGTACAAAATGCAGATATTCCCCAGTATTTGGCATTACTGAAAATATTTCTGAAAAACTGAAGAACAAACAAAAGCCTTAATTACCCCGGTTGGCGTAACAAAACTAACATACCCGATATGCGCGAAGTGATTATGCTACCGAAAAGGTTACAATCACGTGCTGTGAGTCTGAGTAGCTCGGCCGACGGCTGACGACTGTTCTTTACCCAAAGAATTGAAGTCAACAGAAATGCGCATGCGCAGTCTGCTTCGGCAGCAGCCGATCAGCCTGTATGTTGGCTTCTGTGCACTGCATGTTTTCCCTTAAGATACGGCTGCGCTAGTTACGTCTCGCTCATAAAGGAAGGATATATAGAGAAGACACTGGCTGTATTAAGCTGAAACTCATGACGTCATGAAGTCGACTGCAGCGCACCCGCGACCTAAAACAGAACTACAGTTGATTGACAGCTGGGCTTCCCAGGAATCACCGCGAACCACATGACTTTGTCCATTTGAGCTTTGACCTCTGTGCTGTTGTGCAGAATGGAAGACGACGTTTACGACATGTACCTAACATTTTCCGGATTCTTTTTGGTTTGCATCTTCCAGTTTCCTGTAGCATTCTAATAAGTGGCATTATTCTTGCTTATTCCTCACTAATCGTTAACTTTTCCTTTGTAAATTCCATTACTTAGTTTTCTATGTGTTTTTGTTGCACATTTCATTCACGCATACTTTGTCATTGTGTTCTTCACAATATAGCTTTACGTTCAATTCTCATTTGTATTCCGTTGTCATCTGTTTTGATATCTAAGTCTTTGGCTTCAATATCTATGGATATTTCGTTATTGCCATCTTTTCGATGCCTCGCTTGGCTTAGATTGGGACAGCAGTTGAGGACAAAGGTCGTGTGTGTGTGGGGGGGGGGGGCAATGGAAGGGTGACAAAGAACAGCTGCACCTCACCACCACAGCACTGGGGTGGGATTGCCATAGCAACCATTGCCGACGGGATGGGTCACGTCACAGTTTAGTTCTGTTTTAGGTCCGTGGGGGCGCCACTTTCTATGGGAGGAGTTTCCATGGGCTCTTATGTCTGTTTCCACTCTATAGATCCTTCCTTTATGGTCTCGCCGAGCCTTAACTTCTTGTCATAATCCTGCTAGCGGTTGTTCAACCTGACTCACGCGATTACACTTCGCAACTGATAACAATCGTGGCTTGCGTCGAAGCCTTTATACGACAGAAGCGCTAGTTAAAAATTTGCATACTGCTATCCCGTGACTTTTTGGCACTTCAGAGTATAATCTTTGTAAATGGGCGATGATTCTTTGTAACTTTAATTTTCGATTAACCTGCATATAAGGATAATTAGTGGTCGCGTGTGAAATGTTTAACAATGAGGATGGTTCTCGTTAGTTTTATAACTGATGGTTCGTTCCTTCCGCAGGATCACGTGGGGACGTGTCAGTTCGAGCCCATCTACTGCGAGAACAAGTGCGGGTCCAAGGTACAGAGAAGGTTCACCAACAATCATCGGCTGAACGAGTGCAGCAAGCGCCTCGTGCCGTGCCGGTACTGCCAGAAGGAATTCGTCTTCGATACTTTGCAGGTGGGTGATGATCTTACTCATCCTCCATTTCCAGCATGTATTCCCCTGTTAAACAATAATATTCTGTTACTTTATCCTTGCTCTTTCTTCTTTTAAAGATATACATGTGTTCCGGTAGTAACTAGCTGATGTTATATCTCAGTTCTTACAAAATCTTCATACTGAGCGGGCGTATTTAAAGCTCGCCTAGGGAAGGGAGACCGCTTATAGTCCTTGATGCTCACAGTGGTCGCTAAACCCCGAAACAACAACAATAAACACATTCATTGGGGAGCTTTCATGTTGGCTAAGTGCACTAACGAGACTAGGAGTGATGCAAATCAAAAAATTAAAAAAATTCCGCCTGTATCGTCATACAAGCCAAACTTTAAGTTTTTGCAGATAAAATATCGGAATATTGACAGAAATTTCAAGCGCACAAAATACAGTGCAAAATATACTTCATAAGGTGCTTCTACCTAATAATTGTGCCTTATATTACCAGTGGCAAAAATTTCTGTAGACATTTTCTTCGCAATTAATGCATTCCCAAGGATGAAGAGATTGAGGTGCATTCACATAAAAATTCTGCCTTATGTTTCCAATGGTAAAAACTTCTGTACGCATTTTCTTCGCAATTAATGTATTCCCGAAGGATGAAAAGATTAAAGTGGATCCACCTAAAAACTCTGCCCTATGTTTCCAATTGTAAAAACTTCTGTAGACATTTTCTTCGCAATTTATGTATTCTTAAGGATGAAAAGATTAAGGTGTTTCCACCTAAATCCTCTGCCCTATGTTTCCAATGGTAAAAACTTCTGTAGACATTTTCTTCGCAATTTATGTATTCCCAAGGATGAAAAGATTAAGGTGTTTCCACCTAAATCCTCTGCCCTATGTTTCCAATGGTAAAAACTTCTGTAGACATTTTTTTCGCAATTTATGTATTCCCAAGGATGAAAAGATTAAGGTGTTTCCACCTAAACTCTCTGCCCTATGTTTCCAATGGTAAAAACTTCTGTAGACATTTTCTTCGCAATTTATGTATTCCCAAGGATGAAAAGATTAAGGTAGATCCACCTAAAAACTCTGCCCTATGTTTCCAATGATAAAAACTTCTGTAGACATGTTCTTTTCAATTAATGTATTCCCAAGGATGAAAAGATTAAGGTTTCTTCCACCTAAACCCTATGTTTCCAATGGAAAAAACTTCTGTAGACATTTTCTTCGCAATTAATGTATTCCCAAGGATGAAAAGATTAAGGTGGATCCACCTAAAAACTCTGCCCTATGTTTCAATGGTAAAAACTTCTGTAGTCATTTTCTTGGCAATTAATGTATTTCCAAGGATGAAATGATTAAGATGAACCATCTAAAAACTCTGCCCTATGTTTCCAATGGTAAAAACTTCTGTTGACATTTTCTTCACAGTTACTGTATTCCCAAGGATAAAAAGATTGAGATGGATCCACGAAAAAACTCTGCCCTTCGTTTCCAATGATAAAAACTTTTGTAGACATTTTCTTTGCAATTAATGCATTCCCAAGGATGAAAGGATTAAGGTGAATCCACCCAAAAATTATGCCCTGTGTTTCCAATTGTAAAAACGTCTGTATACATGTTCTTCGCAATTAATGCATTCCCAAGGATGAAGAATTTGAGGTGCATTCACATAAAAATTCTGCCTTATGTTTCCAATGGTAAAAACTTCTGTACGCAATTTCTTCGCAATTAATGTATTCTTAAGGATGAAAAGATTAAGGTGTTTCCACCTAAACCCTCTGCCCTATGTTTCCAATGGTAAAAACTTCTGTAGACATTTTCTTCGCAATTTATGTATTTCCAAGGATAAAAAGATTAAGGTGGATCCACCTAAAAACTCTGCCCTATGTTTCCAATGATAAAAAATTCTGTAGACATTTTCTTTTCAATTAATGTATTCCCAAGGATGAAAAGATTAAGGTTTCTTCCACCTAAAAACTCTGCCCTATGTTTCCAATGGTAAAAACTTCTGTAGTCATTTTCTTGGCAATCAATGTATTCCCAAGGATGAAAAGATTAAGGTGTTTCCACCTAAACCCTATGTTTCCAATGGAAAAAACTTCTGTAGACATTTTCTTCGCAATTAATGTATTCCCAAGGATGAAAAGATTAAGGGGGATCCACCTAAAAACTCTGCCCTATGTTTCAATGGTAAAAACTTCTGTAGTCATTTTCTTGGCAATTAATGTATTTCCAAGGATGAAATGATTAAGATGAACCACCTAAAAACTCTGCCCTATGTTTCCAATGGTAAAAACTTCTGTTGACATTTTCTTCGCAATTACTGTATTCCCAAGGATGGAAAGATTGAGATGGATCCACGAAAAAACTCTGCCCTTCGTTTCCAATGATAAAAACTTCTGTAGACATTTTCTTTGCAATTAATGCATTCCCAAGGATGAAAGGATTAAGGTGAATCCACCCAAAAATTCTGCCCTGTGTTTCCAATTGTAAAAACGTCTGTATACATGTTCTTCGCAATTAATGCATTCCCAAGGATGAAAAGATTAAGGTGGATCCACCTGAAAACTCTGTCCTATGTTTCCAGTAGTAAAAACGTCTGTATACATTTTCTTTGCAATGAATGTGTTCCCAAGGATGGAGGTTAATCTCCTTAGAAACTCTGCCCTATGTTTCCAATGGTAAAAACGTCTGTCGTCATTTTCTTGGCAATTAATGTATTCCCAAGGATGAAATGATTAAGGTGAATCCACCTAGAAACTCTTCCCTATGTTTCCAATGGCAAAAACTTCTGTAGACATTTTCTTCGCAATTAATGCACTTAGGTCGAACAGAAAAAAGGTTACATATAAAGTAAATTTGTGATGTCGTACGAGTGGAATAGATGGCATGTATGTTAGAGAGGTGCCGCTAGTGCTTCAGGCACCTCTGTGAACTCTTGTGCCGCCCAGCGTAAGATGCGCAGTGACATTTCGAGATGGCGACGCGGTTGGAAACGTTTTCTCAGGTCGAAGTGAGAGCAGTGATAAAGTTTTTATGGGCCAAGAACGTGTCCGCGACCGAAATTCGTCGGCAGCTCGTCGACGTTTATGGTGACGACGTGATGTGTCGACAATTCGTGGCGAAATGGTAACGTTCGTTTCAGTCCGGCAGGGATGATGTGGGGAGCCGACGTCGCACAAACAGTGGAAGTCCAAATTCATCGACGACAGAGATCAACACTGCACGTGTGGACGAAATGATTCAAGACGACTGAAGGGTAACTTTGCGCCATATTGCGTCCGAGCTGGGATTGAGCTATGACGTTGTTCAACATCTTGTGGTGGATGTTTTGCAGTACTTCAAGGTTTGTGCCAGATGATTGTCACATTCATTATCCGTCGATCACAAAGCAACATGAATGATGGCATGTTTGACGTTCCTACAGCGTTACGCTGAAGACGGACAGAGAGACACATTGTGATTGAGGACAAGACATTGCTGATTGAGGACAAGACATGGCTCCACCACTTCGCTTTAACCAGCCAGAGAGCTTCCGTGCAATGGAAACACGCTGCTTCACCGACCGGAGGAAGTTTTACGTCACACCGTCTTCTGGAAAAATCATGGAATCCGGTTTCTAGTATTCCTCGGGTGTGCTTTTGGAGGACTTCTTAGAGCATGGACGCACCGTCAACGGTGATCGGTGCTGTTCCACAGTAAAACACTTGCACGAGAGCATCCGACGAGAACGGCAAGGTCTGCTGAGCGATGGTATCGTTCTCTTTCACGATAACGCGAGGCCGCACACGTCCAACACCACGCAGCACAAACTGCGGTGGGAGGTGTGGAAGCACCCGGACTTAGCGCCTAATGATGTTCACCTCTTTCTTGTTCTGAAACAGCACCTAACTGGTACTTACTTCACGTGTGACGATGACGTGTAAACGGCTGCAACAAACTGGGGCTGCATCATTGTTCACTCCTTCTGGTCTACAGCGTTGTTCCTTTTCGAGGCTCATATCATTGGAAGGGAATTCAGCAAATCAACGTTGTGTTTTTCTTACACTAACGGTACCTTCCCCAAATACTGTACTGCTGCTGCGAACTGCCTCCGATCAAGCAGGTTAGAATAATACTTTCGGAGATGCTCTGAGTCTCTTAACCGTGAGGCGGCAAAGTGTGGGAATTTGAGGTTGTTTACATGATACTCATGTGGTTTATTGATAAACACTAGGCAAATTTGGTGCTAATTGTAATAAAATGACGTAGAAATCCTCCGTCTTATGCACGATCCAATAAAACTTGTCAAACACTCAAACAATCGTGACTCTAAGCATACTTTACCCTTTAATCACAATGTTTCAGCTGTGCGTATTTGAATCCCTGTAGTTTCAGCTTGCATTAATATGTTTCAGCTGTGCGGCTTTTTTTAACCCACGCAGTTTCAGCTGTGTGTATTTTGGAATTGCATGCTTTTGGGTTGCAGAAATCGTATTAATATCAAACCGAAATTAATTATACTTCATACACGAGCGAAGTTTTCAATTTTAACTCTACATTTTGTTTTGAATTCGCACTAACGTTCATGTGTTTCAATTTAAAATAAAAATGGGAAGGCTTCAAAATAATTCAGAATTTTATAAATCCAGCCGTTTGTCACACATCGGCAGGAGGCTACGATGTAAAATTGGAAACATTTGCACCGAAAGAAGGCGATTCGGCCAACACAAAACGCATTGCAATAGCCTTGAAAACCACCAGCTTTCCCATACTTTAACGTCCATCGCTCGCGGTTATAGGCTTCACGCAAAGTGGTACTGCTGTATTAGCGAGGGCATCTCCAGATATCTTATTCTAACCTCCTTGCCTCCGATGCACAGTGTCCATGTTTAAACTGATATAAGAAAATGACACGAATTCGGCTCTGATTCATCGTCTTCTACACCGTAGTCCTATCTTCATGGAAATGATGCCATTGACAAAACGACCAGTGCATTTGCAGGCAGAACCTTGTCGCTTTAAATGTCCATAACACAAAATACCATCGCGTGATGGATTCATTCTTAATTTGCTTGCAACTGCACGAATCTGCAAAATCAGACATTTCATCTGTACCAACCTAATGCATTCAGATCTCCATCTACGCTAGCGTTCGGTTCTTCAGAAAGCTCGCGTACATTAAATTCTGGAAAACGAAGTTGAAGAAACAATAGAAAATAGTGAGTTAGGTCCCGAAAACTGTTGTAATGACATCTGTATACAGGGGTTGGATAAAATGATGTGGACACCTGCGAAACAGGTGACATCTTTATTAATAAGGTGTTGGACCACCATTTGCCTTTAATGCAGCTTCCAACCTTCTTGGAATAGATTCATGCAGCTTTTGAATAGTCTCCAGTGGAATGCTGTACTGTGTCTTTATTAATAAGGTGTTGGACCACCATTTGCCTTTAATACAGCTTCCAACCTTCTTGGAATAAATTCATAAAGCTTTTGAATAGTGTCCAGTGCAATGTTGTACTATGTCTTTATTTATATGGTGTTGGATCATTATTTGCCTTTAACATAGCTTCCAACCTTCTTGGAATAGATTCATACACGTTTTGAATAGCCTCAAATGGAATGTTGTACCATTCATCGATCAGAACATCACCCAATTGCTTCAGAGATGTTGGAAACCTGCTTCTCACTCTACTCTCCCAAACTGACTTTAATACAGCTTCCAACCTTCTTGGAATACATTGACATAACTTTTTATTAGTCTCCAGTGGAATTTTGCACTATGTCTTTATTAATAAGGTGTTGGACCACCATTTGCCTTTAATACAGCTTCCAACCTTCTTGGAATAGATTCATGCAGCTTTTGAATAGTTTCCAGTGGAATGTTGTACTATGTCTTTATTAATAAGGTGTTGGACCACCATGTGCCTTTAATATGCCTTTATTAATAAGGTGTTGGACCATCATTTGCTTTTAACACAGCTTCCAACCTTCTTGGGATGGATTCATACACCTTTTGAATAGCCTCCTGTGGAATGTTGTACCATTCGTCCATCAGAACATCAGCCAATTGCTTCAGAGATGTTGGAAACCTGCTTCTCACTCTGCTCTCCCAAACTGACTTTAATACAGCATCCAACCTTCTTGGAATAGATTTACATAACTTTTGAATAGTCTCCAGTGGAATTTTGTACTATGTCTTTATTAATAAGGTGTTGGGCTACCAGTTGCGTTTAATACAGCTCCCAACCTTCTTGGAATGTATTCATACAGCTTTTGAATAGTCTCCAGTGGAATGTTGTACTATGTCTTTATTAATAAGGTGTTCGACCACTATTTTCCTTTAATATAGTTTCCAACCTTTTTGGAATAGATTCATATAACTTTTTAATAGCCTCCAGTGAAATGTTGTACCATTCGTCGATCAGAACATCAACCAATTGCTTCGGAGATGTTGGAAATCTGCTTCTCATTCTGATGTCCCAAACTGACTTTAATACAGCTTCCAACCTTCTTGGAATAGATTCAGACAGCTTTTGAATAGTCTCCAGTAGAATGTTATGCCATTCGTTATCAAAACGTCAGTCAATTGCTTCAGAGATGTTGAAAGAGGAAATATGCTCCTCTCTCTGTTTTCTCGAAAACTGCGCACGTTTTGGAGAAAGCAGAGGGAGGAGCAGATTCAGTTGATTGAGCTGTCCAGGGCAGATGTGGAAGTTAACCTGGGTGCTCCTCAGACCAAGACTGAACTGTTCTGGCTTGTGAATGGGTGCATTATCACTCTCCAGAGCTGCCCACGATGTTATTAAAGACAGGTCATTAAGCTACCCAGGACAGATGGTGAAGTTCATCTTGGTGCTCTTCAAGCCAAGACTGAACTGTTGTGGTTGGGTGAAGGGGTGCATTATCACCTTGAAAAATGACAAAATTGTTGGGAAACAACATTTGGACCAGAGGATGCACCTGATCACCTAGAATGTCCATGTACTCGCTGGCAGTAACTCGACCATGTAGAGTAATGATGGGGTCAGCGAATACCGAGTTATGGCGGACCAAATCATTACAGAACCTTTCCATATTTGACAGTTGGGACTATACACTCCTCATTGTACTCTTCCTTGGGGGTTCTCCATAAATAAACCCGACGTACTTCTGTGAATGACGTAAATGAGGTCTCATCGGACCATATCACACGTTTCCAGTCATCAGCTGTTCAGGTTTTATGCTCATGACACCATCTTCTCCGCATTATAGTGTTGGTTTCTGTGATTAAAGATTTAGCAATTGCAGCTCTTCCATCGATGTTGGCCTTGTGAAGTTCTCTGAGGACTGTTTTTGTGATAACAGGGTCTTCCAGTGGGATATTGAGTTCTTCTGTCACTTTTGCTGCACTAGTTCTGTGTTGTTTGGACGCAATCCTTGTTGGTGTTCGACAACCCCTCTCAAAGATTTAACAATTGCAGCTCTTTCATGGATGTTGGCTTTGTGAAGTTAATTGCGGACTGTTTTTGTGGAAACAGGGTCTTCCAGGTGGATATTGAGTTCTCCTGTCACTTTTGCAGCAGTAGTTCTGTGTTGTTTGGACACAATCCTTGTCACTGTTCGACGGTCCCACTCAAAGATTTATTAATTGAGTTCTTCCATGGATGTTGACTTTGTGAAGTTGTCTGTGGACTGTTTTTGTGGAAACAGGATCTTCCAGGTGGATATTGAGTTCTTCTGTCACTTTTTCTACAGTAGTTCTGTGTTGTTTGGTCGCAATACTTGTTAGTGTACAACGGTCCCTTTCAAAGAATTAGCAATTGCAGTTGTTCCGTGGATGTTGGCTTCCTGAAGTTGTCTGCTGGCTGTTTTTGTGGAAACAGGGTCTTCCAGGTGGATATTGAGTTCTGTTGTCACTTTTACTGTAATAGTTCTGTGTTGTTTGGACACAATCCTTGTTAGTGATCGACGGTCCCTCTCAAAGATTTAGCAGTTTCAACTCTTCCATGGATGTTGGCTTTGTGAAGTTCTCTGAGGACTGTTTTTGTGGATTCAGGGTCTTCCAGGTGGATATTGAGTTCTTCTGTCACTTTTGTTGCAGTAGTTCTGTGTTGTTTGAACACAATCGTCCTTGTTAGTGAGTCTCGGTTTTCTCCCACTATTCTTCTTCGCCGATGAAGTCTTGCCATGCTTTGTGTACCCAGTTATAACCGTGGAGACTGTTGCTCTTGAATCTCTAAACAATTTGGCTGTTATTGATTGTTTGTTTGTTTGGAGGTTTAACGACCACCGTGAGCAACTCAATGGGCTATAAGCAGTCGCCCGTCCCTAATTTAGGGTCACTGGTTCCAGGGAAGGGAGAGAGCCAGTGCCGTAAGACAAACACAACATCCATGCCTGACCGGGATTCGAACCCGGACCCCTTACGGACGAATGATCAGAGGCCAACGCCTTAGACCACTGCGCCACCGGGGCGGCGCTGTTATTGATGCTCCAGTCAAATGGGCTTCCAGGATTTGTCTCTTCGGAAGTCTGACAGGTCACCCATTTCACCGACCGCTCGTAGGAACACAATTGTACTACACTAGCATGTAATCTAGAGAATAAAAACATGTAATCTAGAAAATAAAAACATGTAATCTAGAGAATAAAACATGTAATCTAGAGAATAAAACATGTAATAGCATGTAATCTGGAGAATAAAAACATGTAATAGCATGTAATCTGGAGAATAAAAACATGTAATCTAGAGAATAAAACATGTAATCTAGAGAATAAAACATGTAATCTAGAGAATAAAACATGTAATAGCATGTAATCTAGAGAATAAAACATGTAATAGCATGTAATCTGGAGAATAAAAACATGTAATCTAGAGAATAAAACATGTAATCTAGAGAATAAAACATGTAATCATATGAACACAATTTGTACTACACTAGCATGTAATCTAGAAAATAAAAACAAAGAAGTGATATATAAAAGATAATCACAGTGTTTGTTTTTCTTTCTGTGTAATCTACACAAATACCTTTAACCCCTGTAATCATGGCGTTTTTGCCCGCCTCCTGTATATGCGGTTTATCTAAAAATTCTTGTACGTAATATGTGGTGTGACGTGCCTGCCCGGCAGGACGCACACGACATAAAGGCAGATAGCAGCTATAACGAACGTCCGCGTAGCTCAATTGGTAGAGCGACTTATTCCGAAATGAGGGGATCCGGGTTCGGGCCCCGGCGTGGACAAAAATGACGGAGAAATTTACTTCGTTATAGTGGTTAAAATAACACGGGAGAATATTACGAAGTTCAAGGGATCTGTAAGAACTTCGTGTTATGCGAGATCGTTATATGTCGGTTTGAATGTTTTATGTTTCATAAATGATTATGTTCGAAATACTGGTGCAAGTGTGGAATCTTTTATTATTAGAATATTTTTTGCATTTCAGAATCACACTGCCAAATGTCCCCGCTTCCCGATGCCGTGTCCAAATCGCTGTGAAGTCATGAAGATACCCAGGAAGATTTAGAAACTCATCTCAACGACCATTGCTCAGCGTTGACGTTGAACTGTGCCTTCAAAGATATGGGCTGCAAATTCAAGGTATTGTTTTGAAAGAATGTTTAAAAATGCTGTGAAAGTTTCGATCATTTTCTCCGCGATTGGTAGAAAACAGGAGAACTTTCCTGTTCAAAGTATTAAAAAAAAAATGGTGTTTGTAAGTACACTCAATGAACAAAACATTAGAGATATCAACGTATGTCATTTCAAATGTTTTGCACACTGCGCATGCGCTTCCCGTAGAATGATGCAATCGCTCCAATCGTTGTGATGAAGACTTCAGTATACAGGGTCTACGTTTACTGGCTAATTTTTTCCTGTTCCGTAAAATTCTGCCTAGAAATGGAGGAAGAAAGTGAATCAGGTTAGTTCTGGCGTAGCGATCGGCGATCATACATTAAAATTGAAATTTTGCGAGGAAAATTCCCTACCGAATTTCATAAAGCTTTGTGTGACGTTTGTGGGGTTAGTGTAGTAGATCGTAGCACAGTGTCACTCTGGGCTTCTAGTTTCCGCCTTGGTTGAGAAAGCATCGTAGCCGACCCGAGAAGCGCCCAGCCATCAGATGCATCGAACGACACTCCTGTGGTTATCGTCATCAAAATTTTGGAAGAAGATCGACGGAAAACATGTGAAGAGATTGCATATGAAGCAAACCTGTCGGTTTTCAGAATCTTAACTGAAAAATTACAGAAGGGAAAAGTGACAGCCAAATGGATTCCATAGAATCTGATGAAGAGTAGTTCGCAAGGGGATCGCAGAAGAATTGTTTCAGCGGTACGAGACAAAAGGCGAGCAATTTTTTTACGCTTTCCGTCCGCAGGTTGAAAGAGCGTATGTGCTCCAGCTTTGTCCGTCTGTCTGTCTGCCCGCACGATAACTCGCGTAAAAATAACTCGATTACCATGAAATTTTAATATGTGGTTGGGGACGACCTGGGGTCGAACCGTATTGAAAATGGAAGAAATGGGGTCAATGGAAAACATAGGAGCGGGATCCATTCCATGGCCCTTATGCGTCTATGTAAAAATGCTTCGATTGCGACAAAACTTTATCATGTTGTTCCGGAGGTATACTGAACCGGTTCTGTTGAATATCATCGAAATAGGGTCAAAGGTCAGGGTACAGGAGCGAGATTTATTCCACAGCCATTATCCTCATAACTTGATTAAAAATGCTTCTACTGCGACAAAACTTCAGTATGTTGTTCCGGAGGTACACTGAACCAATTCTGTTTAATATCATCGAAATGGGGTCAAAGGTCAGGGCATAAGAGCGAGATTTATTCCACAGCCATTACCTTCATAACTTGACTAAAAATACTTCTATTGCGACAAAACTTTAGATAACATAAAAATGACATTAACAGAATAGGCAAGTAGGTGAATTTCAAGACTAAGACAATTTCAATTTGAACCTGATTTGATTTGTAAGAAGATAATTTAAAAAATCATACTTTCATAATCACATTAGTGTGAAATTTGTTGCTGAATGCTACTAGCCAAATCATTTATGTTCGGTTCATAACCTATTGTCTTCAAGCTTATGAGCATCATCAGCAGTCACAGACACTATTTTATTTAAGTCATCCCCATTTTTACTACAAATTTCTGCTTCATTTCACACATTATATTTTCCCCTGTGGTCATAGTTGGCAAACTCAGCAATTTAAATCCCTCCCTCATTACATTTCAACAATGAAATCTAACAAAAATATCTAACCTATAAAATCAAAATATCTAACCAAAAAATCTAAATATAAAATTATTGTTTTCAAAAAACTAAATTTTTACTTAATGTAAATGTTTTCATATCGGTGTTCCACCCAAATAGTGTTCATGTACCACCCAGTGGCACGCGTGTCATAGGTTTGCCATCCCTGCTCTAGATGGTTCCAAGCTTAGATAAGTGTTTCTTGAGCCATGCCTGGGTAGTTGCGAACCGGTGGGGGCGACGCATTGCCCTGTGAAACAGACCATCGGGCGTAGGATGCCCGTGGGCCATTATTTTCCATTTTCCAATCATGTACCCCCTCCTTTCGCTCTTCCTATTTATTGTCATCCACTTGCTATATGACTTGCTGCGCTGCGTAAATGATCGAAGTGTATGGTGGTGATTTCCTGTACCGTAGCAACATCTCCAGATGGTGTAGCTTCTTGGCAGAGGGCCGTGGCAACCTTACCGATTCGCCACGTTCCGGTCGACCTGTAGCCGCGTCATCACCTGTCACTGTTAGAGGCATTGAACAGGCAATTCTGAGTAAACTGCGGATCCATCTGCGCACATTGGCACAGAAGTTCAACCTTTCGTACCATATTGTGCATGACAAATAGTAATTTCGCAAGGTCAGTGCGCGATTGGTGCTCAAGAACTTCAGACGACCAGAAGCGACAGAGAAAATTGCGCAATCTAGCTGAAAGGTGCTCTAACACCCACCGTAGAGTCCGGGCCTGGCTCCTTCGCACATTCATCTGTTTGGTCCCTTGAAAAGATTCCTGGGCGGCCAACGCTTTGATTTGGCTGACGAAGTCAAATCGGTTGTCTGCAGGTGGTTATACGCCCAGAAAACCGGCTTTTATGAACATGGTATACTAAAACTGCTACCACACTGGGATAAACGATTCGAGCGTCGCGGTTCTTATGGTGAAAAAATAGATATGTAAAAGTCTATACGCCCAGAAAACGGACTTTTATGAACAAGGTATTCAAAAACTGGTACCACACTTGGCTAAATGATTCGAGCGTCTTGGTTCTTATGTTGAAAGATATCAGAGAAATGTCTATACGCCCAGAAAACGGACTTTTATGAACAAGGTATACTAAAACTGGTACCACACTGGGATAAATGACTCGAGCGTCTTGGTTCTTATGTTGAAAGATAGCAGAGAAATGTCTATACGCCCAGAAAACGGACTTTTATGAACAAGGTATACTAAAACTGGTACCACACTGGGATAAATGACTCGAGCGTCTTGGTTCTTATGTTGAAAGATAGCAGAGAAATGTCTATACGCCCAGAAAACGGACTTTTATGAACAAGGTATTCAAAAACTGGTACCACACTTGGCTAAATGATTCGAGCGTCTTGGTTCTTATGTTGAAAGATATCAGAGAAATGTCTATACGCCCAGAAAACGGACTTTTATGAACAAGGTATACTAAAACTGGTACCACACTGGGATAAATGACTCGAGCGTCTTGGTTCTTATGTTGAAAGATAGAAGAGAAATGTTTGTGCGCCCACAAAACGGACTTTTATGAACAAGGTATACTAAAACTGGTACCACACTGGGATAAATTACTCGAGCGTCTTGGTTCTGATGTTGAAAGATAGCAGAGAAATGTCTATACGCCCAGAAAACGAACTTTTATGAACAAGGTATTCAAAAATTGGTACCACACTTGGCTAAATGATTCGAGCGTCTTGGTTCTTATGTTGAAAGATATCAGAGAAATGTCTATACGCCCAGAAAACGGACTTTTATGAACAAGGTATACTAAAACTGGTACCACACTGGGATAAATGACTCGAGCGTCTTGGTTCTTATGTTGAAAGATAGCAGAGAAATGTCTATACGCCCAGAAAACGGACTTTTATGAACAAGGTATACTAAAACTGGTACCACACTGGGATAAATGACTCGAGCGTCTTGGTTCTTATGTTGAAAGATAGCAGAGAAATGTCTATACGCCCAGAAAACGGACTTTTATGAACAAGGTATTCAAAAACTGGTACCACACTTGGCTAAATGATTCGAGCGTCTTGGTTCTTATGTTGAAAGATATCAGAGAAATGTCTATACGCCCAGAAAACGGACTTTTATGAACAAGGTATACTAAAACTGGTACCACACTGGGATAAATGACTCGAGCGTCTTGGTTCTTATGTTGAAAGATAGCAGAGAAATGTCTATACGCCCAGAAAACGGACTTTTATGAACAAGGTATACTAAAACTGGAACCACACTGGGATAAATGACTCGAGCGTCTTGGTTCTTATGTTGAAAGATATCAGAGAAATGTCTATACGCCCAGAAAACGGACTTTTATGAACAAGGTATTCAAAAACTGGTACCACACTTGGCTAAATGATTCGAGCGTCTTGGTTCTTATGTTGAAAGATATCAGAGAAATGTCTATACGCCCAGAAAACGGACTTTTATGAACAAGGTATACTAAAACTGGTACCACACTGGGATAAATGACTCGAGCGTCTTGGTTCTTATGTTGAAAGATATCAGAGAAATGTCTATACGCCCAGAAAACGGACTTTTATGAACAAGGTATTCAAAAATTGGTACCACACTTGGCTAAATGATTCGAGCGTCTTGGTTCTTATGTTGAAAGATATCAGAGAAATGTCTATACGCCCAGAAAACGGACTTTTATGAACAAGGTATACTAAAACTGGTACCACACTGGGATAAATGACTCGAGCGTCTTGGTTCTTATGTTGAAAGATAGCAGAGAAATGTCTATACGCCCAGAAAACGGACTTTTATGAACAAGGTATTCAAAAACTGGTACCACACTTGGCTAAATGATTCGAGCGTCTTGGTTCTTATGTTGAAAGATATCAGAGAAATGTCTATACGCCCAGAAAACGGACTTTTATGAACAAGGTATACTAAAACTGGTACCACACTGGGATAAATGACTCGAGCGTCTTGGTTCTTATGTTGAAAGATAGCAGAGAAATGTCTATACGCCCAGAAAACGGACTTTTATGAATAAGGTATACTAAAACTGGTACCACACTGGGATAAATGACTCGAGGGTCTTGGTTCTTATGTTGAAAGATAGCAGAGAAATGTCTATACGCCCAGAAAACGGACTTTTATGAACAAGGTATTCAAAAACTGGTACCACACTTGGCTAAATGATTCGAGCGTCTTGGTTCTTATGTTGAAAGATATCAGAGAAATGTCTATACGCCCAGAAAACGGACTTTTATGAACAAGGTATACTAAAACTGGTACCACACTGGGATAAATGACTCGAGCGTCTTGGTTCTTATGTTGAAAGATAGCAGAGAAATGTCTATACGCCCAGAAAACGGACTTTTATGAACAAGGTATACTAAAACTGGTACCACACTGGGATAAATGACTCGAGCGTCTTGGTTCTTATGTTGAAAGATAGCAGAGAAATGTCTATACGCCCAGAAAACGGACTTTTATGAACAAGGTATTCAAAAACTGGTACCACACTTGGCTAAATGATTCGAGCGTCTTGGTTCTTATGTTGAAAGATATCAGAGAAATGTCTATACGCCCAGAAAACGGACTTTTATGAACAAGGTATACTAAAACTGGTACCACACTGGGATAAATGACTCGAGCGTCTTGGTTCTTATGTTGAAAGATAGAAGAGAAATGTTTGTGCGCCCACAAAACGGACTTTTATGAACAAGGTATACTAAAACTGGTACCACACTGGGATAAATTACTCGAGCGTCTTGGTTCTGATGTTGAAAGATAGCAGAGAAATGTCTATACGCCCAGAAAACGAACTTTTATGAACAAGGTATTCAAAAATTGGTACCACACTTGGCTAAATGATTCGAGCGTCTTGGTTCTTATGTTGAAAGATATCAGAGAAATGTCTATACGCCCAGAAAACGGACTTTTATGAACAAGGTATACTAAAACTGGTACCACACTTGGCTAAATGATTCGAGCATCTTGGTTCTTATGTTGAAAGATATCAGAGAAATGTCTATACGCCCAGAAAACGGACTTTTATGAACAAGGTATACTAAAACTGGTACCACACTGGGATAAATGACTCGAGCGTCTTGGTTCTTATGTTGAAAGATAGCAGAGAAATGTCTATACGCCCAGAAAACGGACTTTTATGAACAAGGTATTCAAAAACTGGTACCACACTTGGCTAAATGATTCGAGCGTCATGGTTCTTATGTTGAAAGATATCAGAGAAATGTCTATACGCCCAGAAAACGGACTTTTATAAACAAGGTATACTAAAACTGGTACCACACTGGGATAAATGACTCGAGCGTCTTGGTTCTTATGTTGAAAGATATCAGAGAAATGTCTATACGCCCAGAAAACGGACTTTTATGAACAAGGTATACTAAAACTGGTACCACACTTGGCTAAATGATTCGAGCATCTTGGTTCTTATGTTGAAAGATATCAGAGAAATGTCTATACGCCCAGAAAACGGACTTTTATGAACAAGGTATACTAAAACTGGTACCACACTGGGATAAATGACTCGAGCGTCTTGGTTCTTATGTTGAAAGATAGCAGAGAAATGTCTATACGCCCAGAAAACGGACTTTTATGAACAAGGTATTCAAAAACTGGTACCACACTTGGCTAAATGATTCGAGCGTCTTGGTTCTTATGTTGAAAGATATCAGAGAAATGTCTATACGCCCAGAAAACGGACTTTTATGAACAAGGTATACTAAAACTGGTACCACACTGGGATAAATGACTCGAGCGTCTTGGTTCTTATGTTGAAAGATAGCAGAGAAATGTCTATACGCCCAGAAAACGGACTTTTATGAACAAGGTATACTAAAACTGGTACCACACTGGGATAAATGACTCGAGGGTCTTGGTTCTTATGTTGAAAGATAGCAGAGAAATGTCTATACGCCCAGAAAACGGACTTTTATGAACAAGGTATTCAAAAACTGGTACCACACTTGGCTAAATGATTCGAGCGTCTTGGTTCTTATGTTGAAAGATATCAGAGAAATGTCTATACGCCCAGAAAACGGACTTTTATGAACAAGGTATACTAAAACTGGTACCACACTGGGATAAATGACTCGAGCGTCTTGGTTCTTATGTTGAAAGATAGCAGAGAAATGTCTATACGCCCAGAAAACGGACTTTTATGAACAAGGTATACTAAAACTGGTACCACACTGGGATAAATGACTCGAGCGTCTTGGTTCTTATGTTGAAAGATAGCAGAGAAATGTCTATACGCCCAGAAAACGGACTTTTATGAACAAGGTATTCAAAAACTGGTACCACACTTGGCTAAATGATTCGAGCGTCTTGGTTCTTATGTTGAAAGATATCAGAGAAATGTCTATACGCCCAGAAAACGGACTTTTATGAACAAGGTATACTAAAACTGGTACCACACTGGGATAAATGACTCGAGCGTCTTGGTTCTTATGTTGAAAGATAGAAGAGAAATGTTTGTGCGCCCACAAAACGGACTTTTATGAACAAGGTATACTAAAACTGGTACCACACTGGGATAAATTACTCGAGCGTCTTGGTTCTTATGTTGAAAGATATCAGAGAAATGTCTATACGCCCAGAAAACGGACTTTTATGAACAAGGTATACTAAAACTGGTACCACACTGGGATAAATGACTCGAGCGTCTTGGTTCTTATGTTGAAAGATAGCAGAGAAATGTCTATACGCCCAGAAAACGGACTTTTATGAACAAGGTATTCAAAAACTGGTACCACACTTGGCTAAATGATTCGAGCGTCTTGGTTCTTATGTTGAAAGATATCAGAGAAATGTCTATACGCCCAGAAAACGGACTTTTATAAACAAGGTATACTAAAACTGGTACCACACTGGGATAAATGACTCGAGCGTCTTGGTTCTTATGTTGAAAGATATCAGAGAAATGTCTATACGCCCAGAAAACGGACTTTTATGAACAAGGTATACTAAAACTGGTACCACACTTGGCTAAATGATTCGAGCATCTTGGTTCTTATGTTGAAAGATATCAGAGAAATGTCTATACGCCCAGAAAACGGACTTTTATGAACAAGGTATACTAAAACTGGTACCACACTGGGATAAATGACTCGAGCGTCTTGGTTCTTATGTTGAAAGATAGCAGAGAAATGTCTATACGCCCAGAAAACGGACTTTTATGAACAAGGTATACTAAAACTGGTACCACACTGGGATAAATTACTCGAGCGTCTTGGTTCTTATGTTGAAAGATAGAAGAGAAATGTTTGTGCGCCCACAAAACGGACTTTTATGAACAAGGTATACTAAAACTGGTACCACACTGGGATAAATTACTCGAGCGTCTTGGTTCTGATGTTGAAAGATAGCAGAGAAATGTCTATACGCCCAGAAAACGAACTTTTATGAACAAGGTATACTAAAACTGGTACCACACTGGGATAAATTACTCGAGCGTCTTGGTTCTTATGTTGAAAGATAGCAGAGAAATGTCTATACGCCCAGAAAACGGACTTTTATGAACAAGGTATACTAAACCTGGTACCACACTGGGATAATTACTCGAGCGACTTGGTCCTTATGTTGAAAGATAGCAGAGAAATGTCTATACGCCCAGAAAACGGACTTTTATGAACAAGGTATACTAAAACTGGTACCACACTGGAATAAATTACTCGAGCGTCTTGGTTCTTATGTTGAAAGATAGCAGAGAAATGTCTATACGCCCAGAAAACGTACTTTTATGAACAAGGTATACTAAAACTGGTACCACACTGGGATAAATTACTCGAGCGTCTTGGTTCTTATGTTGAAAGATAGCAGAGAAATGTCTATACGCCCAGAAAACGGACTTTTATGAACAAGGTATACTAAAACTGGTACCACACTGGGATAAATGACTCGAGCGTCTTGGTTCTTATGTTGAAAGATATCAGAGAAATGTCTATACGCCCAGAAAACGGACTTTTATGAACAAGGTATTCAAAAATTGGTACCACACTTGGCTAAATGATTCGAGCGTCTTGGTTCTTATGTTGAAAGATATCAGAGAAATGTCTATACGCCCAGAAAACGGACTTTTATGAACAAGGTATACTAAAACTGGTACCACACTGGGATAAATGACTCGAGCGTCTTGGTTCTTATGTTGAAAGATAGCAGAGAAATGTCTATACGCCCAGAAAACGGACTTTTATGAACAAGGTATTCAAAAACTGGTACCACACTTGGCTAAATGATTCGAGCGTCTTGGTTCTTATGTTGAAAGATATCAGAGAAATGTCTATACGCCCAGAAAACGGACTTTTATGAACAAGGTATACTAAAACTGGTACCACACTGGGATAAATGACTCGAGCGTCTTGGTTCTTATGTTGAAAGATAGCAGAGAAATGTCTATACGCCCAGAAAACGGACTTTTATGAACAAGGTATACTAAAACTGGTACCACACTGGGATAAATGACTCGAGGGTCTTGGTTCTTATGTTGAAAGATAGCAGAGAAATGTCTATACGCCCAGAAAACGGACTTTTATGAACAAGGTATTCAAAAACTGGTACCACACTTGGCTAAATGATTCGAGCGTCTTGGTTCTTATGTTGAAAGATATCAGAGAAATGTCTATACGCCCAGAAAACGGACTTTTATGAACAAGGTATACTAAAACTGGTACCACACTGGGATAAATGACTCGAGCGTCTTGGTTCTTATGTTGAAAGATAGCAGAGAAATGTCTATACGCCCAGAAAACGGACTTTTATGAACAAGGTATACTAAAACTGGTACCACACTGGGATAAATGACTCGAGCGTCTTGGTTCTTATGTTGAAAGATAGCAGAGAAATGTCTATACGCCCAGAAAACGGACTTTTATGAACAAGGTATTCAAAAACTGGTACCACACTTGGCTAAATGATTCGAGCGTCTTGGTTCTTATGTTGAAAGATATCAGAGAAATGTCTATACGCCCAGAAAACGGACTTTTATGAACAAGGTATACTAAAACTGGTACCACACTGGGATAAATGACTCGAGCGTCTTGGTTCTTATGTTGAAAGATAGAAGAGAAATGTTTGTGCGCCCACAAAACGGACTTTTATGAACAAGGTATACTAAAACTGGTACCACACTGGGATAAATTACTCGAGCGTCTTGGTTCTGATGTTGAAAGATAGCAGAGAAATGTCTATACGCCCAGAAAACGAACTTTTATGAACAAGGTATTCAAAAATTGG
Source organism: Macrothele yani (assembly GCA_039090855.1). NCBI lineage: Eukaryota > Metazoa > Arthropoda > Arachnida > Araneae > Macrothelidae > Macrothele > Macrothele yani. The sequence continues at coordinate 15,075,798 of CM077000.1, read as the reverse complement.
TACCACACTTGGCTAAATGATTCGAGCGTCTTGGTTCTTATGTTGAAAGATATCAGAGAAATGTCTATACGCCCAGAAAACGGACTTTTATGAACAAGGTATACTAAAACTGGTACCACACTTGGCTAAATGATTCGAGCATCTTGGTTCTTATGTTGAAAGATATCAGAGAAATGTCTATACGCCCAGAAAACGGACTTTTATGAACAAGGTATACTAAAACTGGTACCACACTGGGATAAATGACTCGAGCGTCTTGGTTCTTATGTTGAAAGATAGCAGAGAAATGTCTATACGCCCAGAAAACGGACTTTTATGAACAAGGTATTCAAAAACTGGTACCACACTTGGCTAAATGATTCGAGCGTCTTGGTTCTTATGTTGAAAGATATCAGAGAAATGTCTATACGCCCAGAAAACGGACTTTTATAAACAAGGTATACTAAAACTGGTACCACACTGGGATAAATGACTCGAGCGTCTTGGTTCTTATGTTGAAAGATATCAGAGAAATGTCTATACGCCCAGAAAACGGACTTTTATGAACAAGGTATACTAAAACTGGTACCACACTTGGCTAAATGATTCGAGCATCTTGGTTCTTATGTTGAAAGATATCAGAGAAATGTCTATACGCCCAGAAAACGGACTTTTATGAACAAGGTATACTAAAACTGGTACCACACTGGGATAAATGACTCGAGCGTCTTAGTTCTTATGTTGAAAGATAGCAGAGAAATGTCTATACGCCCAGAAAACGGACTTTTATGAACAAGGTATTCAAAAACTGGTACCACACTTGGCTAAATGATTCGAGCGTCTTGGTTCTTATGTTGAAAGATATCAGAGAAATGTCTATACGCCCAGAAAACGGACTTTTATGAACAAGGTATACTAAAACTGGTACCACACTGGGATAAATGACTCGAGCGTCTTGGTTCTTATGTTGAAAGATAGCAGAGAAATGTCTATACGCCCAGAAAACGGACTTTTATGAACAAGGTATACTAAAACTGGTACCACACTGGGATAAATGACTCGAGGGTCTTGGTTCTTATGTTGAAAGATAGCAGAGAAATGTCTATACGCCCAGAAAACGGACTTTTATGAACAAGGTATTCAAAAACTGGTACCACACTTGGCTAAATGATTCGAGCGTCTTGGTTCTTATGTTGAAAGATATCAGAGAAATGTCTATACGCCCAGAAAACGGACTTTTATGAACAAGGTATACTAAAACTGGTACCACACTGGGATAAATGACTCGAGCGTCTTGGTTCTTATGTTGAAAGATAGCAGAGAAATGTCTATACGCCCAGAAAACGGACTTTTATGAACAAGGTATACTAAAACTGGTACCACACTGGGATAAATGACTCGAGCGTCTTGGTTCTTATGTTGAAAGATAGCAGAGAAATGTCTATACGCCCAGAAAACGGACTTTTATGAACAAGGTATTCAAAAACTGGTACCACACTTGGCTAAATGATTCGAGCGTCTTGGTTCTTATGTTGAAAGATATCAGAGAAATGTCTATACGCCCAGAAAACGGACTTTTATGAACAAGGTATACTAAAACTGGTACCACACTGGGATAAATGACTCGAGCGTCTTGGTTCTTATGTTGAAAGATAGAAGAGAAATGTTTGTGCGCCCACAAAACGGACTTTTATGAACAAGGTATACTAAAACTGGTACCACACTGGGATAAATTACTCGAGCGTCTTGGTTCTGATGTTGAAAGATAGCAGAGAAATGTCTATACGCCCAGAAAACGAACTTTTATGAACAAGGTATTCAAAAATTGGTACCACACTTGGCTAAATGATTCGAGCGTCTTGGTTCTTATGTTGAAAGATATCAGAGAAATGTCTATACGCCCAGGAAACGGACTTTTATGAACAAGGTATACTAAAACTGGTACCACACTTGGCTAAATGATTCGAGCATCTTGGTTCTTATGTTGAAAGATATCAGAGAAATGTCTATACGCCCAGAAAACGGACTTTTATGAACAAGGTATACTAAAACTGGTACCACACTGGGATAAATGACTCGAGCGTCTTGGTTCTTATGTTGAAAGATAGCAGAGAAATGTCTATACGCCCAGAAAACGGACTTTTATGAACAAGGTATTCAAAAACTGGTACCACACTTGGCTAAATGATTCGAGCGTCTTGGTTCTTATGTTGAAAGATATCAGAGATATGTCTATACGCCCAGAAAACGGACTTTTATAAACAAGGTATACTAAAACTGGTACCACACTGGGATAAATGACTCGAGCGTCTTGGTTCTTATGTTGAAAGATATCAGAGAAATGTCTATACGCCCAGAAAACGGACTTTTATGAACAAGTTATACTAAAACTGGTACCACACTTGGCTAAATGATTCGAGCATCTTGGTTCTTATGTTGAAAGATATCAGAGAAATGTCTATACGCCCAGAAAACGGACTTTTATGAACAAGGTATACTAAAACTGGTACCACACTGGGATAAATGACTCGAGCGTCTTGGTTCTTATGTTGAAAGATAGCAGAGAAATGTCTATACGCCCAGAAAACGGACTTTTATGAACAAGGTATACTAAAACTGGTACCACACTGGGATAAATTACTCGAGCGTCTTGGTTCTTATGTTGAAAGATAGAAGAGAAATGTTTGTGCGCCCACAAAACGGACTTTTATGAACAAGGTATACTAAAACTGGTACCACACTGGGATAAATTACTCGAGCGTCTTGGTTCTGATGTTGAAAGATAGCAGAGAAATGTCTATACGCCCAGAAAACGAACTTTTATGAACAAGGTATACTAAAACTGGTACCACACTGGGATAAATTACTCGAGCGTCTTGGTTCTTATGTTGAAAGATAGCAGAGAAATGTCTATACGCCCAGAAAACGGACTTTTATGAACAAGGTATACTAAACCTGGTACCACACTGGGATAATTACTCGAGCGACTTGGTCCTTATGTTGAAAGATAGCAGAGAAATGTCTATACGCCCAGAAAACGGACTTTTATGAACAAGGTATACTAAAACTGGTACCACACTGGAATAAATTACTCGAGCGTCTTGGTTCTTATGTTGAAAGATAGCAGAGAAATGTCTATACGCCCAGAAAACGTACTTTTATGAACAAGGTATACTAAAACTGGTACCACACTGGGATAAATAACTCGAGCGTCTTGGTTCTTATGTTGAAAGATAGCAGAGAAATGTCTATACGCCCAGAAAACTGACTTTTATGAACAAGGTATACTAAAACTGGTACCACACTGGGATAAATGACTCGAGCGTCTTGGTTCTTATGTTGAAAGATAGCAGAGAAATGTCTATACGCCCAGAAAACGGACTTTTATGAACAAGGTATACTAAAACTGGTACCACACTGGGATGAATTACTCGAGCGTCTTGGTTTTTATGTTGAAAGATAGCAGAGAAATGTCTATACACCCAGAAAACGGACTTTTATGAACAAGGTATACTAAAACTGGTACCACACTGGAATAAATTACTCGAGCGTCTTGGTTCTTACGTTGAAAGATAGCAGAGAAATGTCTATATGCCCAGAAAACGGACTTTTATGAACAAGGTATACTAAAACTGATACCACACTGGGATAAATGACTCCAGCGTCGCGGTTCTTATGTTGAAAAATAGCTAAGAAATGTAGTTTCATTGAGTATATGTTTTTTTTTTTTTTTTGCCTATCTATTAAACTATTGCCGAAAAAAAAATAGTGTGCGTTACTTTTCGATCCACCTTAGTATTTTGATGAATAAATAGCTTTTCTACTACGTATGTGTCATACTTTGTCTCAATCACCAAAAACGGCAAATGTGGTTACCTGATATATGATGTACACTGCCTGACCGAGAAAATGGCACACCTGGGAGACGTGAACGTAGCGCCATGCTAATCGCAGGGTGGGTGCACACGTACAAGTTATGCAAATGATTGCATTTGCAGGCCAATCACACGAACGGCGCGCGGGATATAAGCGGACAACCAGCCGGTGAGGCCATCAGTCGAGACGTAGTCACGGCCGGGAGAAGTGAGTGGTTCTGCTGTAACCGTGTCTGGAGAACGAACAAGGGGTGCCAATGCCGTTAAGACGCCGTCGTACGCGATTTTGTGAAACGGGTGAGTTTACGAGAGGCGTCATCGTATGCCTTCTTACCGCCGGATGGTCCTTGCGTCGTATTGCGCAAGAAACGCAACCGTCCGTTGCATTTGGAGACAGTGGTCCCAGGAAGTATCTGTGCAACGTCGTAGGGGGACTGGAACACGGAGACGGACGTCCGAGTGCACCGATCGTCGCATTCGACGCCATGCGGTAGCGGACCCACATGCCTCAATGGGCGACATTATGCGGAGTGTACGGGGAGACTTCGATACTCCGATGTCGACGCGGGCAATATCGCGCCGATTGGCTGCGGCTGGTTTGCTGTCCAACCGTTTGTTGCGAAGGCTACCCTTAACAGCGAGCCATCATTTTCACCGCTTGGCGTGGTGTCGCTCCAGAGCTGCCGAATGGAACAATGTGGTGTTCAGCGACGAGTCGCGGTTCTGTCTCACCATGGATGATCGCCGTGTGAGAGTCTGGAGGCGACGTACCCAACGGGCGGATTCCTCCGCCATTGTGGAGTGCCGCACTGCCCGGCAACGTGGAATCACTGGGCGGGGGCTATCAGAGCCAACAGCCGCTCACCGCTGGTACGCATTACGGGCACATATATAGATGGCACACCGCTATGTTGACGTGGTGTAGCAGCTTGTGCCACTACCGTATCTACATGACATCCCAAATGCCGTTTTTCAATAAGACAACGCCCGACCGCATTCCGCTCGGATCAGCCTGAATGCCTTACACGGTGGGCGGATGCTTCCGTGGCTAGCACGATCCCCAGACCTCTCGCCCATCGAGCATCTGTGGGACACGATTGGGCGGCTGTTGAGTACCCTCCCATCCCCGCAAAATGAAGATGAACTGTGGTCTCGGATCAACACCACATGGTCCACGACGCCCCAGAAATGTATTCGGACTCTCGATGCCACGTCGGATTCAACGCTGTATCTCCCAAAATGGGTGTAACGTACCAGGAGATGTGACGTACCTGCCAGAAGGACGCACACGACATAAAGGCAGATAGGAATCAGAATAATCGTCCGCGTAGCTTAATTGGTAGAGCAACTTGTTCCGGAATAAGCGGACCCGGGTTCGAACCCCGGCGCGGATAAAAATGACGGAGAAATTTACTTCGTTATAATGGCGCCCGAACTATCCGGATGACCCGACCGTTCAAAATCTCGCATTGGTGTGATGTTATTTCCACACCGCGAGATAGGAAAAATATGAGCAGCACTTCGAAGAAAAGAAAAAATAAGGGGGAGATGATGTAACGTACCAGGAGATGTGACGTACCTGCCAGAAGGACGCACACGACATAAAGGCAGATAGCAATCAGAACAAATGTCCGCGTAGCTTAATTGGTAGAGCAACTTGTTCCGGAATAAGCGGCCTCGGGTTCGAATCCCGTCGTAGACCAAAAATGACGGAGAAATTTAATTCGTTATAATGGCGCCCGAACTATCCGGATGACCCGACCGTTCAAAATCTCGCATTGGTGTGATGTTATTTCCACACCGCGAGATAGGAAAAATATGAGCAGCACTTCGAAAAAAAAGAAAAATAAGGGGGAGATGATGTAACGTACCAGGAGATGTGACGTACCTGCCAGAAGGACGCACACGACATAAAGGCAGATAGGAATCAGAATACATGTCCGCGTAGCTTAATTGGTAGAGCAACTTATTCCGGAATGAGTGGACCCGGGTTCGAACCCCGGCGCGGATAAAAATGACGGAGAAATTTACTTCGTTATATGGGGGCCACACTCCTTATTGATCATCCTGTATATTCACCACCCACTGGAGCCTAGTCTGTATGTGACAATTAAATCATTTGTTCAGGACCTACTTGGCTATCTGTGTGTCAGGGTTCCCACTCAACCTGGAAAACAGGGACAACCTGGAATTCTCAGGGAATTTGAAAATGGTTCCAAAAATCAGGGGAAAATACCCTTCTTTTTTTTTTTTTTTGTAAAAATCAATGGATACTTTATTTTGCCAAAAAAACTTATTTTTTCAAGATTTTCAAACTTTTGCTTGCAATTACTGCCTGCCTAGAATTTGCTAGATCTTACTTTCAGTTAAATTAAGTATTTCCTTTATTCTCTAAAAAAAGATGCCAATTTGAATTTTTAAAATTACCAGTTATTAAGCTTTTGTTCAATTTCTGCAGGCAGTTGTTATAACATGAAACAATTAGGCACAATGGCTCCTGCTTGAAGAAACACTTCACAAGAGAACCAACCGAATGATGGATCAAAGTCCTTTGTCTGTTGGTTCTCTTGAAACATGTTTCTTTGAACAGAGCCATTCCATCATTAAGCTTAGCTGCATTGTGTTATAGAAAAACTGAAACTATTCAACTGACAGATTTTTTCTTACATATGACCTGTTTCTATGGGAATGTATTTACAAATTCCGTGTGGGTAGTATTCACGGAACTTTGGTACAGAAAATAATGTGCACAGTTACTGTTATTAATGAAAAGCAGGTAATTTTATAAAGACAAATTACGTAAAGAATTTACAAGTGTGTGCTTTAGTGAGAAAAATGAATGGAATGGAATGAAATGTAACAATTCTTTGCAACATGCCACTCTGGAAAACATTAAAAACCCACCTGGAAAAGTCAGGGAATTTTTTATTACTTTTGAGTGGGAACCCTGTGTGTGCAATTTGGTCTGTTTTTGAGGATTCCTTCATGGTGTGGTATTTTCTCTGTCAGGTAGTGTAACACAGTGCGTCAAAGAATTTTTAAGACTGGCGCAAGATTTCAACCTACAGTGACGCCACCAGTGTAATCGCGAATGCGTTATAAACCTTGACCATCTGCTTGCTTTCTGCCAAAAGTACTGCGCAGTTGTTAAAGTAACTCAAACGAAACGGCCGTTCATTAGAGAAGTAAAATTTTTTTCATGTTGAATTATTAAGATGGAACAAAGGGCTGTTATTAAATTTAACGCAGAACTTGGTAAAAGTGCCTCGGAAACGTACCAAATGATGAAACAAGTTTACGGTGAGTTTTGTTTAAGTAGATAAAATGTTTTCCTGTGGCACAAACGTTTTTTTGGACGGAAGAGATACGCTAGAAGATGATAAGCATACCGGAAGACCAAGTTCATCTAGGACACCTGAGATTATTGAAAAAGTGCCATGATTTCGTGGCAAACAATCGATGTGCGTCACTAAGAATGATGGTCTTTAAACATCAACAAAGAAACGATTCGAACCATCCTGCATGAAGATTTGGGCAAAACAAAAGTCTGTGCTAAATTTGTTCCACACACGTTAACCAATGAACAAAAATCAAGGAGAAGTGCAGATTGCAGAGACATCATTTCAGCCACTGAAAATGATCCAAACTTCTTAAAATCGAATGTTATAGGTGATGAAACATGGTGTTTTCAATATGATCCTAAAACAAAGCGACAAAGTGCGGAATGGAAGTCAAAAAACTCGCCACAAGCCAAAAAAACAAGAAAGGTTCCATCGAAAATCAAAACAATGCTCATTACATTCTTCGATAGTAAGGGTATTATCCACAAATAATTTGTTCCCAGACGAGAAACAATTACTGGTGAGTTTTATTTAAATGTTTTGAGGCGTTTTATGGGCAGAATTCGTCGCATTCGTCCAGAATATCGGGATGAAAACAGTTGGTGTTTGTTGCACGATAATGCACCCAGTCACACCTCACTTCTTGTTCGTAGATTTTTGGTGAAAAATAACGTCTGTGTGTTGAATCATCCACCGTATTCGCCTGATTTAGCCCCCCCCCGCGACTTTTCTTTATTCCCAAAACTTAAAATGACGTTAAAAGGGTGTTATTTTGATGATATTTCGACCATACAAACAGCTTCGACGCGTGCTTTGGAGGCAATTCCGCAAAGTGAACTGGAACTATCATTGGAATCATTATTAAATCGCTGTAACAAGTGTATTGAAGCCGGAGAGACTTATTTTGAATAACAAACCAAAACAAATTATAATTTCTTGTTTCTATTTCGTTTTACAGACCCAGTCTAAAACATTCTTTGCCACACTGTGTATAATTACTTATACAGATACCCGGTATATGAAATTTAAGTAATACTGGAAACAAACAAAAAGTTAATCTATAATTTAATTTTTTTGCAGGGCAGCCGTTCGGCGATGGACCAGCATCTGGAAGAGGCGACCAAACCCCATCTAGCCCTAGTGTGCGGGATAGTGTCCAGGCAGCAACATCAGATATCTGCCTTGAGAACAGCCCTCCAAGGTCTGACTCTCAATACCAGTGGTACTCTCCTGTGGAAAGTCAGCGACTACAATCGCAGAATGGCAGAGGCTAAGGAAGGTTACGAACTGTGCAGTACCCCTTTCTACACCAGTCAACACGGCTACAAACTCATGGCCACCCTCTTCCTCAACGGAAACGGCGCAGGCGAAGGCACGCACATCTCCGTCTACATTAAGATTCTTCCGGGGGAGTATGACGCACTACTTCCATGGCCCTTTAGCCACACAGTGACTTTTGTTCTCTACGACCAGTCATCGGGAAGCGATGTCGCATGCAACATCATTGAGAGTTTCGTTCCCGACCCCACGTGGAAAAACTTTCAGAGGCCCAGTAAGGAGCCTGACGCACTCGGATTCGGATTCCCTCGTTTCGTCTCACACGAAACGCTTAAGAAGAGGAATTACATCAAGGACGATGTCATGTTCATCAAAGTCAAAGTCGATGCTAGCAAAATCATTGCCGTTTGACCAAAACAAGGTTTTTTTTGTTCTTTTTTTTTCGTGAGCTATGGAATCTTGAGAAGTGTAAAAGACCGTGTTGAGTGAAAGCAGCTGCGTGGATTTTACCTCGAGCATACACTCATACATGCACGTACACAGGCATAATAGCATCCTGGAATTTGCATCAGCAGTACGGCGAAGCTGGATGCAATCGAGATTTCACCTTCGCCGAAGAATTCCAGACTACTTGCAAGGTATTCATCATTTACTTGCAAGGTATTCATCATTTACTTGCAAGGTATTCATCATTTATTGGAAGATATTCATCATTTACTTGCAAGGTATTCATCACTTACTTGCAAGGTATTCATCATTTATTTGCAAGGTATTCATCATTTACTGTAAGAGATGTAGAACTTCTATATCACGTTTTCTACATAGTACAAGATGTAAATGATCGTAACAGCGGCTCATATTTTTGCAGTGCAGTTTCTCTAAAATTGTATATATATATATATATACAGTAAAACCCGCATATAACGAACCCGTATTTACCGAGATCCCGGATTCAAAACGAAAACTTTTGTATGGTAAAAATGTTAATTCAAAGCTAATTGTTGTTTTTAATGAAAGACAGGATATAACAATTCCTAGAATTGTGTGGATTGCCCCTTTCACCCGCGAAGTGAGCGTTGCATCGAAAAGATAGGTGGTGCTTTCGCTTCATGTGCGTTGTGTAGTCAAACAATCACGCGCGACTGTTAAGTTGAATATACGTGAGAGATTTATTTAATTAACAACGTACAGTACTAATGCATAGTAAAACCCGCTTATAACGAGTCGGTATTTACCGAGCTACCAGATTTAACGAACAAAACGGAAACTTTTGTTTGATATAATGTTATTCAGAGCGAATTTGATCGTTTTTAATGAACAAAGTCCCCGGATTTAACGAGGTAGTGAAAACCTAGGATAATCGCTTTCAACAAGCAAAGTAACAAAATGTAATGAAATACCGTATTTAACGATGCAAAGAAAATCTCTTGCGCAATGTCCTGCAATGAAGGAATAGAAATGGCAGCCCACAGGATGAAATTGCAACAGTGCAGGAGAATCCTGGTGTGCTAGTGGAAGAATGTTGATAGAAAAGCAATGGGGAGGAGTACATCAAATGCTCAACAAGTGAGTTGTCCTGGAATTGAGGAATAGAAATGGTGGCATACAGGACGAAATTGCAACAGTGCAAGGGAATCCTGCGGGGCTAGTGGAAGACTGTTGATAGAAAGGTAATGGGGAGGGAGTACATCAAATGTTCAACAAGTGAGTTGTCCTGAAATTGAGGAATAGAAATGGTGGCATACTGAACGAAATTGCACTAGTGCACTGGAATCCTGCTGTGCTAGTGGAAGACTGTTGATAGAAAAGTAATGGGGAGGAGTACATCAAATGCTCAACAAGTGAGTTCTCCTGAAATTGAGGAATAGAAATGGTGGCATACTGAACGAAATTGCAGCAGCGCAGGGGAATCCTGGTATGCTAGCGGAAGAATGTTGATAGAAAAGTAATGGGGAGGGAGTACATCAAATGCTCAACAAGTGAGTTCTCCTGAAATTGAGGAATAGAAATGGTGGCATACTGAACGAAATTGCAACAGCGCAGGGGAATCCTAGTGTGCTAGCGGAAGAATGTTGATAGAAAAGTAATGGGGAGGGAGTACATCAAATGCTCAACAAGTAAGTTGTCCTGAAATTGAGGAATAGAAATCGTGGCATACAGGGCGAAATTGCACCAGTGAACTGGAATCCTGCTGTGCTAGTGGAAGACTGTTGATAGAAAAGTGATGGGGAGGGAGTACATCAAATCCTCAAAAAGTGAGTTGTCCTGAAATTGAGGAATAGAAATGGTGGCATACTGAACGAAATTGCAACAGCGCAGGGGAATCCTGGTATGCTAGCGGAAGAATGTTGATAGAAAAGTAATGGGGAGGAGCACATCAAATGCTCAACAAGTGAGTTCTCCCGAAATTGAGGAATAGAAATGGTGGCATACTGAACGAAATTGCAGCAGCGCAGGGGAATCCTGGTATGCTAGCGGAAGAATGTTGATAGAAAAGTAATGGGGAGGAGTACATCAAATGCTCAACAAGTGAGTTCTCCTGAAATTGAGGAATAGAAATGGTGGCATACTGAACGAAATTGAAACAGCGCAGGGGAATCCTAGTGTGCTAGCGGAAGAATGTTGATAGAAAAGTAATGGGGAGGGAGTACATCAAATGCTCAACAAGTAAGTTGTCCTGAAATTGAGGAATAGAAATCGTGGCATACAGGGCAAAATTGCACCAGTGAACTGGAATCCTGCTGTGCTAGTGGAAGACTGTTGATAGAAAAGTGATGGGGAGGGAGTACATCAAATCCTCAACAAGTGAGTTGTCCTGAAATTGAGGAATAGAAATGGTGGCATACTGAACGAAATTGCAGCAGCGCAGGGGAATCCTGGTGTGCTAGCGGAAGAATGTTGATAGAAAAGCAATGGGGAGGGAGCACATCAAATTCTCAGGAAGTGATTTGTCCTGAAATTGAGGAATACAAATGGTGGCATACAGGACGAAATTACAACAGTGCAGGGGAATCCTAGTGTGCTAGTGGAAGAATGTTGATAGAAAAGTAATGGGGAGGGAGTACATCAAATGCTCAACAAGTGAGTTGTCCTGAAATTGAGGAATAGAAATGGCGGCATACAGGACGAAATTGCACCAGTGAACTGGAATTCTGCTGTGCTAGTGGAAGCTGTTGATAGAAAAGCAATGGCGAGGGAGTACATCAAATGCTCAACAAGTGAGTTCTCCTGAAATTGAGGAATAGAAATGGTGGCATACTGAACGAAATTGCAGCAGCGCAGGGGAATCCTGGTGTGCTAGCGGAAGAATGTTGATAGAAAAGTAATGGGGAGGGAGTACATCAAATCCTCAATAAGTGAGTTGTCCTGAAATTGAGGAATAGAAATGGTGGCATACTGAACGAAATTGCAACAGTGCAGGGAAATCCCAGTGTGCTAGCGGAAGAATGTTGATAGAAAAGTAATGGGGAGGGAGTACATCAAATGCTGAACAAGTGAGTTGTCCTGAAATTGAGGAATAGAAATCGTGGCATACAGGGCGAAATTGCACCAGTGAACTGGAATTCTGCTGTGCTAGTGGAAGACTGTAGATAGAAAAGTGATGGGGAGGAAGTACATCAAATGCTGAACAAGTGAGTTGTCCTGAAATTGAGGAATAGAAATGGTGGCATTCTGAACGAAATTGCAACAGCACAGGGGAATCCTGGTGTGCTAGCGGGAAAATGTTGATAGAAAAGTAATGGGGTGAGAGTACATCAAATGCTCAACAAGTGAGTTGTTCTGAAATTGAGGAATAGAAATGGTAGCATACTGAACGAAATTGCAACAGCGCAGGTTAATCTTGGTGTGCTAGCGGAAGAATGCTGATAGAAAAATAATGGGCATGGAGTACATCAAATGCTCAACAAGTGAGTTGCCCTGAAATTGAGGAATAGAAATGGTGGCATACTGAACGAAATTGCAACAGCGCAGAGAATCCTGGTGTGCTAGCGGAAGAATGTTGATAGAAAAGCAATGGGGAGGGAGCACATCAAATGCTCAACAAGTGAGTTGTCCTGAAATTGAGGAATAGAAATGGTGGCATACTGAATGAAATTGCAACAGCGCAGGGGAATCCTGGTGTGCTAGAGGAAGAATGTTGATAGAAAAGCAATGGGGAGGAAGCACATCAAATTCGCAGGAAGTGAGTTGTTCTGAAATTGAGGAATAGAAGTGGTGGCATACAAGACGAAATTTCAACTGTACAGGGGAATACTGGTGTGCTAGTGCATGATTGTTGATAGAAAATAAATGGGGAGGAAGTCTATCAAATGCTCAGCAAACGAATCATACAAAAGACTCTCATCCGCCCACTGCAACAGACTATGCATTGGGTGTATTTCGTCCGCAGAGCTGAGAATAGACCGCATTCTAGGCAAAAAGAAGAACGGTCTGGCTCATGCATGTAAAAGTGGATATCTGGATGACAGTTGCAGAAAGGATAATAGAGTGAGGATGTCGCCACAGGGGAAACAAGATATAACAATACCTGGAATTGTGGCTGTTGTCCCTTTCACCCTCCAAGTGAGCACTGTTTTGGGGTGATAGGTTCATATAAGTTGTGTAGTTAAGCAATGGTCGGTCTCACGTGACCGTCAGTTTTAACATACTTGAAAGATTTAATTAATTTACTAATGTAATTAATTAATTAAATCTTTCAAGTATATCCAGTTGCTTTGGATATGTATAACACAAATGCATATTATCACGTATGTATATTTTTACATGATGGAAAATTTTACCGCAAAACAAATTTAGCCGGATTAACAAGGTTTTCGTTGGCTCCTCGTTATAAGCGGGTTATGCTGTATATAGTACTTCAGGCAGAGGCTTTTTCTGGAATGAAGTAACCGATTACAGTTCTTGTTAGTACCCCTAATGTCATGCAAACCAAAATGTCCAGAGTTTCTAACGATTTTCTGAAGTTCGGCTCACCAGAAAAACATTATAACCTACTTTTCCCGCGAATTTCGTGCGTATCTCTAAACAAGTTAGTAAAATCATGCAATGCGTTAATTATAATAGGCTTTCCAACATACCAGAAATCATTACTCAAGTTATGAGGATAATGGCTGTGGAATAAATCGCGCTCCTGTGCCCTGACCTTTGATCCCATTTCGATTACATTCGACAGAACCGGTTCAGTATACCTCCGAAATAACATGATAAAGTTTTGTCGCATTCGAAGCATTTTTCCGTAAGTTATGATGCATTATAACGAAGTGAATTTCTCCGTCATTTTTATCCGCGCCGGGGTTCGAACCCGGGTCCCCTCATTCCGGAATAAGTTGCTCTACCAATTAAGCTACGCGGACGTTTTATTCTGATTCCTATCTGCCTTTATGTCGTGTGCGTCCTTCTGGCAGGTACGTCACATCTCCTGGTACGTTACATCATCTCCCCCCCCCCCCCTTTTTTTTTTTTTTTTTCGAAGTGCTGGAGAAAGGATTCTCTTATTTTTCCTATCTCGCGGTGTGGAAAGAACATCACACCAATGCGAGATTTTGAACGGTCGGGTCATCCGGATAGTTCGGGCGCCATTATAACGAAGTGAATTTCTCCGTCATTTTTGGTCTACGCCGGGGTTCGAACCCGGGTCCCCTCATTCCGGAATAAGTTGCTCTACCAATTAAGCTACGCGGACGTTTTATTCTGATTCCTATCTGCCTTTATGTCGTGTGCGTCCTTCTGGCAGGTACGTCACATCTCCTGGTACGTTACAGCATATAAGGGCTGTGGAATAGATCCCGCTCCTATGTCCTAACCTTTGAACCCATTTCGCCCATTTTCAATAGGATTCGTTCCCAGGAAGGCCCCTACAACATACTAACATTTCATCCAAATCGAAGCATTTTTACGTAAGTTATGATGCATAATGGCGATGGAAGTGATTCCGCTCCTATGTCCTGACCTTTGATCCGATTTCGCCCATTTTCAATAGGGTTTGTCCTCAGATGGTCCCCTACCACATACTAAAATTTCATCGAAATCGAACCATTTTTACGCACGTTGTGTCGCATAAGGGCAATGGAATGCATCCCGCTCCTATGTCCTGACCTTTGACCCCCACTTCAACCATTTTCAATACGGTTTATTCCCAGGTGGTTCCCTACAATATACTAAAATTTCATCGACATCGAACCATATTTACGTAAGTTATGACGCATAAGGGCAATGGAATGGATCCCGCTCCTATGCCGTGACCTTTGACCCCATTTCGTCTATTTTCAATAGGGTTCGTCCCCAGTGGTCCTCTAACACATACTAAAATTTCATCGAAATCGAACCATTTTTACGCGAGTTATCGTGCCGACAGACGGACAGACGGACGGACAAAAATGGAGCACATACGCTTCTTCAACCTACGGTTGGAAAGCGTAAAAAAGGGCTATCAAACGATTTTTTAAGACTGAAGAAACGCCAACGAAAATAATTTTCCAGAAAGATAGCAGGTTTTGTTTTGTCAGATATAACAAAAGTCGACTCATTAACCCCTCCCCCCCGCACACCCAAGACCCAAATGAATGCGGCGAACAGGGTCCGGCTATCATAAGTTGGTTTCCCTGCAGAGCAAGGGAGATTCTCTGGCGGGCCCAAGGACGGGGCCACGCCAGCTGATGCTTCGTTACTGCCGTTCTGAGCAGAAGCTTGCGCGGAGTAGCTCTGCCGTGAAACCAACTTTAAGTGGCCAGGCGCTGTTTCTCAATTTTATGCGGGTGACTGAGACAACTTTCGCTATCTGATAAAAGAAACCAGCTTTTTTAAGAACTTCTGATTCGACTTAAAATAACCTTATAGTATCGGGCAGTGGCGACGTTAGCAGCTCAGCACTGGGTGGGCTATTAGGGGGCTAAGCATGATGGGGGGGGGGGGCATAAATTTTGAAGTGCTAGGCAGACATTTTGGCAAAAAAAATCGATCAGTCGTATTTTATCAGACGCTGATAATGTTATTCCTAGTGAAAACATTTTTCAGGTGCATACGTAGTATTTATTCAATGTACGTAGTATGGGAATCATGGATACGAATCTCTATGGCAAGTTACAATTTCTTCGCAATTTTAACTTACGTAGTTTTTTTCTTTCTTTTTAGTTTGTAACCTAACAAGGAATCTCTCTCTCTCTCTCTCTCTCTCTCTCTCTCTCTCTCTCTCTCTCTCTCTCTCTCTCTCTCTCTCTCTCTCTCTCTCTCTCTCTCTCTCTCTCTCTCTCTCCATCTCGCGCTCTCTCTCTCTCTCTCTCTCTCCATCTCGCGCTCTCTCTCTCACTCTCTCTCTCCATCTCGCGCACTCTCTCACTCTCTTTCCATCTCTCTCTCTCCATCTCGCGCACTCTCTCACTCTCTTTCCATCTCTCTCTCTCCATCTCGCGCACTCTCTCACTCTCTTTCCATCTCTCTCTCTCCATCTCGCGCACTCTCTCACTCTCTTTCCATCTCTCTCTCCATCTCGCGCACTCTCTCACTCTCTTTCCATCTCTCTCTCCATCTCGCGCACTCTCTCACTCTCTTTCCATCTCTCTCTCTCCATCTCGCGCACTCTCTCACTCTCTTTCCATCTCTCTCTCCATCTCGCGCACTCTCTCACTCTCTTTCCATCTCTCTCTCTCCATCTCGCGCACTCTCTCACTCTCTTTCCATCTCTCTCTCTCCATCTCGCGCACTCTCTCACTCTCTTTCCATCTCTCTCTCTCCATCTCGCGCACTCTCTCACTCTCTTTCCATCTCTCTCTCCATCTCGCGCACTCTCTCACTCTCTTTCCATCTCTCTCTCTCTCCATCTCGATCTCTCTCGCTCTCTCTCCATCTCTCGCTCTCTCTCTCTCTCCATCTCTCTCTCTCTCTCTCTCTCTCTCTCTCTCTCTCTCTCTCTCTCTCTCTTTTAAACTATAATTATAAAAATGGTATGTTTCTATTACTTTTTTAGAAATTCAATCAGAGGACGCCTTCCACTTCCCAGAAGTACAAACACTAAATTTAATAAAAAATTAATTTTATATATCAAAATTTCCTTGAATTCGAAAAATGCTGGTACGTTTATCCGAATTCCCTAAAATCTTAGACGGTTGCACCAGCCAAATGTTCTGATAGCTTCAATATTTGGTTTTGCTAAAGGATGGGCTCATACAAAAGTTAGCCCACGTGTGACGTCGCGCCTGCTGTCGGGTAACAGTGTATACATCAAATTTGCAATATATCTCACAATTGTCCACAGAAAACAATAAAATTTTCTTCATATGGTAGTTTACTACACATCATGGGGCGTATTTAGAGGGGGGGTCGAGAGTGTTTCTTTTTTTTTTTTAATGCGAGTTACATTAGAAAAATACTTTAATTTAATAATAATGCATCAGCTTACATTAGAAAATAATGCTTTAATTTTTCTTCTATTTTTGTAAGTTTCCCAACCCCCACCCCCGAAAAAAATCTGTACACGCCCCTACTAAAAATGATCAATATCCATTGCCGCGAAATAGAGTCATAGCTCAATCTGGACTCTCAACCAGGAATGCTACAGAGTGGATGGTCAGCGCAATGCAAATCACAGGAGGGGGGGGGTGCAGCGCCATTTCTCGAGACACATTTCGGCCGTTTTAAATTCAACAGCTGCTAGAAATGCGAATGCCTCTATATTGTCTCAAAATGGCGTAGAATGACTTTGCACGCTATGAACTCTTGGCTTCTACTTAAAATTTACGAGTTCATTCCTTATGAGAATTAATCAGAGCGTATGTACTGTGCAAGAAATTTGCTAAATCTGCTGCCATCAGGTTGTTCGCAAACTGCCGAAGTTCGAGTAAGTTCACAATCCAACGCCTTACGGAAGCTTCACGTGTCAAGACGCTCAGTAATAAAATCTGAAATTTTGAAAAAGAAATACTTCATGAAGAAAATATTATTTCATAATCAATAATATAGTAAACAAGCGCTTTAAAATATTATAGAAACAGATTCGAATTAACATGGACCTTACTTTAAATTAATTACATGTTACCTAATTTTTATGTGTTCGCATTTTTCAGTCGCGAACATATAATTTATTAGCTTTTTGTATGTACCTTATTCTGAATGTAGTGTTGTTGTTTTTTTTTATGTTATTAGTACCTTATGCTGTTTAGTTTTTCAAAGAATGTTATTGCCCAGCATCTTTCTAAATATGCATTTATAAAATTATATAAGATGGATACGTTAATATCTTTTAAAACTTAATACAGCATTCATTATTACTGTGCTACGAACTGCACGTTTTCTTACACATGTTGCAAAATCTCAGGATTTTTGTTGAAATTTCTTACATCGACTCTGAACATTGGGAACTGTTTTGTATGCATATGTGAATCAATATCTAAGTCCGTTTCGTGCTTTTTTTATGAATATGTACATGTGTGCAATGTAAATGCTTGTGATTTGTTTTTATTTCACTTTTGAATAATTACTGCATAGAAAACAGTATCCACTGACATACGAGGAACGTTCAAATATTTTAGAAGAATTTATTTCATTCTAAAAAAAAACATAATTTGTAATAAATATAAAAAATTATACACACTTTTTAACATATAATCCTTGGTAATAATTGATGTCATGGCTATTCCTGGACTTGATAGACTATAAATTTTACTAAGTTATGATTTTTATTCCGTGTAAAACCCATAATTTAGTGAAATATAATCCTTTTTAATTGCAATGCAGTTCCAATGTACTGAAAGCTCTTAAGGCTGTCTTTGAATAAGTGTTAGGGATCATCTTCTGCGATAGATGGCACAAAAAATCAGTCCTTGGGCGTGGTTTTTACGTCTTGAGGGGACTATTCCAGAAGTTGGCGTCAGCAAATGACTGCAGACCTCGCCATATTCAGAATAGAAGCGGTCTCTCGTTGACTCCACAATGAAAAGACAAAATACGCGGTTACGATTTAACCAATGACGTTTTTGGGGTGGAGCTTAGTAAGTAGGCGGAGTTTCTATAGCTCAAATTCAGGAGTTCTCTGCAAATGTACACATTTTCTTTTCAAAAAAATGAACGTACAGTTGGATTTAAGATGATTTATGGGAGACAAGATTTCAGTCTCACTTTTGGCCCCATTTTTATTTCTATTTGGCCTAGATAATTAAAAAAGAATCACACAGAAACGAGAGGTTTCGTTCCTTCCAGACAAAAACGCTGCTGAGCTAACTTATCTCGCCATCTAGCGCCTAAATTGAAATACTTTGGAGTCAGATAAATTGAATTTTAAAAAATATTCTAACAATTATTTCGGAATAATAACTGTGGCACATATTAGCTATAGGCCGTTTTCATTTGTGCTTAAAATTTCAAACACTACAAAGTAATAGTCTTTGAGAAAATGTGTACAAAATAATGTACATTGCATATATAGGATTGAATTTCTCTGAAGCTAATTCAAAGACAGCCTTAAGTCCAGTTTCGGAAGTTTTCAGTTGCTGGTCAATCCAACTTTGGACAGCTGCAAAAGCTCCACCTTGTTGGAGGAGCAAAACTAATTTCTTTCTACTGCATACTCGTTCTTTTTTTTTTTTTTCTTTTTTTTTCCACTCAGGAGTAAAACAGTTGACCCAAGTGTCATCACACATCACATGAGAATATTCAAAATTTGACTCTTTCCTTACATCGCTGTAGAAGCTGAGTAACTGCACTAAATGTCTTTCCAGGGTACTTCTTTATCTGACATCTTGGTTACAATTTTGTCTGGTTATGTGAAGGAGTCACGATTCTCAAGTTTCAACATGTATTTTTGTGAATGCATACACAAGTTCATTTGTGACCAAACGGTAACCAAATTCTCCTTTATATTTGAACGTCATACGTATTATTCAGTCAGGGTGAAAAACAGCATGACGGAAATATAATTTCTTTTTCGTTTAGAATAGTCGTTAGTTTATTCCTCGTGTATGTATAATTTTTATTTATTTCCTGTTCCTCTGTTCTTATCAGAACCTCTAAGTCAATACTATGTGCATATATCAACGTTTTGCCGATCCGTGTGTTAATAAATATAAACAAACTTCTTATTGTTTGTATGTAGTTATCAAAATGTCGTCACATATGTTGAAGCAGATATCTCTAGCATTAAATGCTTTAATTTAAGGTTGTTTTTTTACGTACGTTCTTAGATATTAGTCAATATTTTTTTATCATTACATGACATTTAAATTAGTTTTGCGGGAATCTACTGTTGCGCATGCGTTGTTGCATCAGCAGAACCACCACTGAAAATATATGATACCATTTAAGTCCCACCTTTCTTAATGTATTATTAAAATTTATAAGGGCTAGCAATATCTGGTTGTATCTAGACTGCAGCGAACATATCTGTAAACTTAATAGTGCGCATGCGTAATTCTGAAGACGTGCGTATATTCCCGAGATGAATAATCTAAAATTTCGAGCTCCCATTATGTAGGCGTCGACTAAAAAACAAAAAGCTCTTTCTTCGCTTACCAGCTGAGCTTAAGAAACATTGCAAAACTCTCTCTTTAGTTGGTGTATCATTTTGTTGGTGATTATCGATCTTTTGTAGCTATGGCAAAAGCCAACTGATGAGTTCTGTATAAGTGACTGAAAAACCGTGGTTTATGACTTCCTCCTGATCTCTGCAAAAATCGTTGTAACTGCAGTTCAGCTTACGACATTCATTACGCGGGCTTGTCGCATTTGCTAAACATCTTCCTGAAGATTTAATTAACCTTGAAGGATATACACCGAAGTCCCAAAAACATTTTAACCACTTGTCTAATATGATATTGGTTCACCACGTTCCTCCAAAAGAGCTCTTACCCGGATGTACACCGAAGAGCTAAAACATTATGACCACCTGCCTAATATGATGTTGGTCCTCCACGGGCCACCAAAACAGCTCTTACCCAGATATACATCAAAAAGCCAAAACAATATGACCATTTGCCTAATTTTTAATATGAAGTTCGTCCTCCATGTCCTACTAAAACAGCTCTTACCCGGATATACACCGAAGAGACAAAACATTGTGACCACCTGCCTAATATGATGTTGGTCCTCCACGTGCCACCAACACAGCTCTTACCAGGATATACACCGAAGAGCCAAAACATTGTGACCACCTGCCTAATATGATGTTGGTCCTCCACGTACCACCAACACAGCTCTTATCGGGTTATACACCGAAGAGCCAAAACATTGTGACCACCTGCCTAATATGATGTTGGTCCTCCACGTGCCACCAACACAGCTCTTGCCGGGATATACACCGAAGAGCCAAAACATTGTGGCCACCTGCCTAATATGATGTTGGCCCTCCACGTGTCACCAACACAGCTCTTACCGGGATATACACCGAAGAGCCAAAACATTATGACCACCTGACTAACATGATTTTGGTCCTCCACGTGCCACCAAAACAGCTCTTAGCCGGATATACACCGAAGAGCCAAAACATTATGACCACCTGCCTAATATGATGTTGGTCCTCCACGTGCCACCAACACAGCTCTTACCGGGATATACACCGAAGAGCCAAAACATTGTGGCCACCTGCCTAATATGATGTTGGCCCTCCACGTGTCACCAACACAGCTCTTACCGGGATATACACCGAAGAGCCAAAACATTATGACCACCTGACTAACATGATTTTGGTCCTCCACGTGCCACCAAAACAGCTCTTAGCCGGATATACACCGAAGAGCCAAAACATTATGACCACCTGCCTAATATGATGTTGGTCCTCCACGTGCCACCAACACAGCTCTTACCGGGATATACACCGAAGAGCCAAAACATTGTGGCCACCTGCCTAATATGATGTTGGCCCTCCACGTGTCACCAACACAGCTCTTACCGGGATATACACCGAAGAGCCAAAACATTATGACCACCTGACTAACATGATTTTGGTCCTCCACGTGCCACCAAAACAGCTCTTAGCCGGATATACACCGAAGAGCCAAAACATTATGACCACCTGCCTAATATGATGTTGGTCCTCCACGTGCCACCAACACAGCTCTTACCGGGATATACACCGAAGAGCCAAAACATTGTGGCCACCTGCCTAATATGATGTTGGCCCTCCACGTGTCACCAACACAGCTCTTACCGGGATATACACCGAAGAGCCAAAACATTATGACCACCTGACTAACATGATTTTGGTCCTCCACGTGCCACCAAAACAGCTCTTAGCCGGATATACACCGAAGAGCCAAAACATTATGACCACCTGCCTAATATGATGTTGGTCCTCCACGTGCCACCAACACAGCTCTTACCGGGATATACACCGAAGAGCCAAAACATTGTGGCCACCTGCCTAATATGATGTTGGCCCTCCACGTGTCACCAACACAGCTCTTACCGGGATATACACCGAAGACCCAAAACATTATGACCACCTGACTAACATGATTTTGGTCCTCCACGTGCCACCAAAACAGCTCTTAGCTGGATATACACCGAAGAGCCAAAACATTATGACCACCTGCCTAACATGATTTTGGTCCTCCACGTGCCACCAAAACAGCTCTTAGCCGGATATACACCGAAGAGCCAAAACATTATGACCACCTGCCTAATATGATGTTGGTCCTCCACGTGCCACCAACACAGCTCTTACCGGGATATACACCGAAGAGCCAAAACATTGTGGCCACCTGCCTAATATGATGTTGGCCCTCCACGTGTCACCAACACAGCTCTTACCGGGATATACACCGAAGAGCCAAAACATTATGACCACCTGACTAACATGATTTTGGTCCTCCACGTGCCACCAAAACAGCTCTTAGCCGGATATACACCGAAGAGCCAAAACATTATGACCACCTGCCTAATATGATGTTGGTCCTCCACGTGCCACCAACACAGCTCTTACCGGGATATACACCGAAGAGCCAAAACATTGTGGCCACCTGCCTAATATGATGTTGGCCCTCCACGTGTCACCAACACAGCTCTTACCGGGATATACACCGAAGAGCCAAAACATTATGACCACCTGACTAACATGATTTTGGTCCTCCACGTGCCACCAAAACAGCTCTTAGCCGGATATACACCGAAGAGCCAAAACATTATGACCACCTGCCTAATATGATGTTGGTCCTCCACGTGCCACCAACACAGCTCTTACCGGGATATACACCGAAGAGCCAAAACATTGTGGCCACCTGCCTAATATGATGTTGGCCCTCCACGTGTCACCAACACAGCTCTTACCGGGATATACACCGAAGACCCAAAACATTATGACCACCTGACTAACATGATTTTGGTCCTCCACGTGCCACCAAAACAGCTCTTAGCCGGATATACACCGAAGAGCCAAAACATTATGACCACCTGCCTAATATGATGTTGGTCCTCCACGTGCCACCAACACAGCTCTTACCGGGATATACACCGAAGAGCCAAAACATTGTGGCCACCTGCCTAATATGATGTTGGCCCTCCACGTGTCACCAACACAGCTCTTACCGGGATATACACCGAAGAGCCAAAACATTATGACCACCTGACTAACATGATTTTGGTCCTCCACGTGCCACCAAAACAGCTCTTAGCCGGATATACACCGAAGAGCCAAAACATTATGACCACCTGCCTAATATGATGTTGGTCCTCCACGTGCCACCAACACAGCTCTTACCGGGATATACACCGAAGAGCCAAAACATTGTGGCCACCTGCCTAATATGATGTTGGCCCTCCACGTGTCACCAACACAGCTCTTACCGGGATATACACCGAAGACCCAAAACATTATGACCACCTGACTAACATGATTTTGGTCCTCCACGTGCCACCAAAACAGCTCTTAGCTGGATATACACCGAAGAGCCAAAACATTATGACCACCTGCCTAATATGATGTTGGTCCTCCACGTGCCACCAACACAGCTCTTACCGGGATATACACCGAAGAGCCAAAACATTGTGGCCACCTGCCTAATATGATGTTGGCCCTCCACGTGTCACCAACACAGCTCTTACCGGGATATACACCGAAGAGCCAAAACATTATGACCACCTGACTAACATGATTTTGGTCCTCCACGTGCCACCAAAACAGCTCTTAGCCGGATATACACCGAAGAGCCAAAACATTATGACCACCTGCCTAATATGATGTTGGTCCTCCACGTGCCACCAACACAGCTCTTACCGGGATATACACCGAAGAGCCAAAACATTGTGGCCACCTGCCTAATATGATGTTGGCCCTCCACGTGTCACCAACACAGCTCTTACCGGGATATACACCGAAGAGCCAAAACATTATGACCACCTGACTAACATGATTTTGGTCCTCCACGTGCCACCAAAACAGCTCTTAGCCGGATATACACCGAAGAGCCAAAACATTATGACCACCTGCCTAATATGATGTTGGTCCTCCACGTGCCACCAACACAGCTCTTACCGGGATATACACCGAAGAGCCAAAACATTGTGGCCACCTGCCTAATATGATGTTGGCCCTCCACGTGTCACCAACACAGCTCTTACCGGGATATACACCGAAGACCCAAAACATTATGACCACCTGACTAACATGATTTTGGTCCTCCACGTGCCACCAAAACAGCTCTTAGCCGGATATACACCGAAGAGCCAAAACATTATGACCACCTGCCTAATATGATGTTGGTCCTCCACGTGCCACCAACACAGCTCTTACCGGGATATACACCGAAGAGCCAAAACATTGTGGCCACCTGCCTAATATGATGTTGGCCCTCCACGTGTCACCAACACAGCTCTTACCGGGATATACACCGAAGAGCCAAAACATTATGACCACCTGACTAACATGATTTTGGTCCTCCACGTGCCACCAAAACAGCTCTTAGCCGGATATACACCGAAGAGCCAAAACATTATGACCACCTGCCTAATATGATGTTGGTCCTCCACGTGCCACCAACACAGCTCTTACCGGGATATACACCGAAGAGCCAAAACATTGTGGCCACCTGCCTAATATGATGTTGGCCCTCCACGTGTCACCAACACAGCTCTTACCGGGATATACACCGAAGAGCCAAAACATTGTGACCACCTGCCTAATATGATGTTGGTCCTCCACGTGCCACCAACACAGCTCTTACCGGGATATACACCGAAGAGCCAAAACATTGTGGCCACCTGCCTAATATGATGTTGGCCCTCCACGTGTCACCAACACAGCTCTTACCGGGATATACACCGAAGACCCAAAACATTATGACCACCTGACTAACATGATTTTGGTCCTCCACGTGCCACCAAAACAGCTCTTAGCCGGATATACACCGAAGAGCCAAAACATTATGACCACCTGCCTAATATGATGTTGGTCCTCCACGTGCCACCAACACAGCTCTTACCGGGATATACACCGAAGAGCCAAAACATTGTGGCCACCTGCCTAATATGATGTTGGCCCTCCACGTGTCACCAACACAGCTCTTACCGGGATATACACCGAAGAGCCAAAACATTATGACCACCTGACTAACATGATTTTGGTCCTCCACGTGCCACCAAAACAGCTCTTAGCCGGATATACACCGAAGAGCCAAAACATTATGACCACCTGCCTAATATGATGTTGGTCCTCCACGTGCCACCAACACAGCTCTTACCGGGATATACACCGAAGAGCCAAAACATTGTGGCCACCTGCCTAATATGATGTTGGCCCTCCACGTGTCACCAACACAGCTCTTACCGGGATATACACCGAAGAGCCAAAACATTGTGACCACCTGCCTAATATGATGTTGGTCCTCCACGTGCCACCAACACAGCTCTTACCGGGATATACACCGAAGAGCCAAAACATTGTGGCCACCTGCCTAATATGATGTTGGCCCTCCACGTGTCACCAACACAGCTCTTACCGGGATATACACCGAAGACCCAAAGCATTATGACCACCTGACTAACATGATTTTGGTCCTCCACGTGCCACCAAAACAGCTCTTAGCCGGATATACACCGAAGAGCCAAAACATTATGACCACCTGCCTAATATGATGTTGGTCCTCCACGTGCCACCAACACAGCTCTTACCGGGATATACACCGAAGAGCCAAAACATTGTGGCCACCTGCCTAATATGATGTTGGCCCTCCACGTGTCACCAACACAGCTCTTACCGGGATATACACCGAAGAGCCAAAACATTATGACCACCTGACTAACATGATTTTGGTCCTCCACGTGCCACCAAAACAGCTCTTAGCCGGATATACACCGAAGAGCCAAAACATTATGACCACCTGCCTAATATGATGTTGGTCCTCCACGTGCCACCAACACAGCTCTTACCGGGATATACACCGAAGAGCCAAAACATTGTGGCCACCTGCCTAATATGATGTTGGCCCTCCACGTGTCACCAACACAGCTCTTACCGGGATATACACCGAAGAGCCAAAACATTGTGACCACCTGCCTAATATGATGTTGGTCCTCCACGTGCCACCAACACAGCTCTTACCAGGATATACACCGAAGAGCCAAAACATTGTGACCACCTGCCTAATATGATGTTGGTCCTCCACGTACCACCAACACAGCTCTTATCGGGTTATACACCGAAGAGCCAAAACATTGTGACCACCTGCCTAATATGATGTTGGTCCTCCACGTGCCACCAACACAGCTCTTACCGGGATATACACCGAAGAGCCAAAACATTGTGACCACCTGCCTAATATGATGTTGGTCCTCCACGTACCACCAACACAGCTCTTATCGGGTTATACACCGAAGAGCCAAAACATTGTGACCTCCTGCCTAATATGATGTTGGTCCTCCACGTGCCACCAACACAGCTCTTACCGGGATATACACCGAAGAGCCAAAACATTGTGGCCACCTGCCTAATATGATGTTGGCCCTCCACGTGTCACCAACACAGCTCTTACCGGGATATACACCGAAGAGCCAAAACATTGTGGCCACCTGCCTAATATGATGTTGGCCCTCCACGTGTCACCAACACAGCTCTTACCGGGATATACACCGAAGACCCAAAACATTATGACCACCTGACTAACATGATTTTGGTCCTCCACGTGCCACCAAAACAGCTCTTAGCCGGATATACACCGAAGAGCCAAAACATTATGACCACCTGCCTAATATGATGTTGGTCCTCCACGTGCCACCAACACAGCTCTTACCGGGATATACACCGAAGAGCCAAAACATTGTGGCCACCTGCCTAATATGATGTTGGCCCTCCACGTGTCACCAACACAGCTCTTACCGGGATATACACCGAAGAGCCAAAACATTATGACCACCTGACTAACATGATTTTGGTCCTCCACGTGCCACCAAAACAGCTCTTAGCCGGATATACACCGAAGAGCCAAAACATTATGACCACCTGCCTAATATGATGTTGGTCCTCCACGTGCCACCAACACAGCTCTTACCGGGATATACACCGAAGAGCCAAAACATTGTGGCCACCTGCCTAATATGATGTTGGCCCTCCACGTGTCACCAACACAGCTCTTACCGGGATATACACCGAAGAGCCAAAACATTGTGACCACCTGCCTAATATGATGTTGGTCCTCCACGTGCCACCAACACAGCTCTTACCAGGATATACACCGAAGAGCCAAAACATTGTGACCACCTGCCTAATATGATGTTGGTCCTCCACGTACCACCAACACAGCTCTTATCGGGTTATACACCGAAGAGCCAAAACATTGTGACCACCTGCCTAATATGATGTTGGTCCTCCACGTGCCACCAACACAGCTCTTACCGGGATATACACCGAAGAGCCAAAACATTGTGACCACCTGCCTAATATGATGTTGGTCCTCCACGTACCACCAACACAGCTCTTATCGGGTTATACACCGAAGAGCCAAAACATTGTGACCACCTGCCTAATATGATGTTGGTCCTCCACGTGCCACCAACACAGCTCTTACCGGGATATACACCGAAGAGCCAAAACATTGTGGCCACCTGCCTAATATGATGTTGGCCCTCCACGTGTCACCAACACAGCTCTTACCGGGATATACACCGAAGACCCAAAACATTATGACCACCTGACTAACATGATTTTGGTCCTCCACGTGCCACCAAAACAGCTCTTAGCCGGATATACACCGAAGAGCCAAAACATTATGACCACCTGCCTAATATGATGTTGGCCCTCCACGTGTCACCAACACAGCTCTTACCGGGATATACACCGAAGACCCAAAACATTATGACCACCTGACTAACATGATTTTGGTCCTCCACGTGCCACCAAAACAGCTCTTAGCCGGATATACACCGAAGAGCCAAAACATTATGACCACCTGCCTAATATGATGTTGGTCCTCCACGTGCCACCAACACAGCTCTTACCGGGATATACACCGAAGAGCCAAAACATTGTGGCCACCTGCCTAATATGATGTTGGCCCTCCACGTGTCACCAACACAGCTCTTACCGGGATATACACCGAAGAGCCAAAACATTATGACCACCTGACTAACATGATTTTGGTCCTCCACGTGCCACCAAAACAGCTCTTAGCCGGATATACACCGAAGAGCCAAAACATTATGACCACCTGCCTAATATGATGTTGGTCCTCCACGTGCCACCAACACAGCTCTTACCGGGATATACACCGAAGAGCCAAAACATTGTGGCCACCTGCCTAATATGATGTTGGCCCTCCACGTGTCACCAACACAGCTCTTACCGGGATATACACCGAAGAGCCAAAACATTGTGACCACCTGCCTAATATGATGTTGGTCCTCCACGTGCCGGTTTACCGGGATATACACCGAAGAGCCAAAGCATTGTGACCACCTGCCTAATAGGATGTTGGTCCTCTACGTGCCGCCAAAGCAGCTCTTATCCGGTGAGGATTGACGCTACAAGATTTTTAAAGGTGTCTTGTTGTATCAGGTACTTACACGTTACCAGAAGATACTTTAACTGTTGAAAGTTATGTGCTTGAGCCGCCGCAGATCGGATTTACTGTCCCATCACAAGCCACAAATGCTCGATTGGATTTAGATCTGGGGGATTAGAAGTTCATGGCAATAAACACTTGGAAGTGTACCGCGAACCATTCTCGAACAATCCGGGTAGTGTGGCATGGCGCATTATCCTGCTGAAAGAAGGCCCTACTATAGGGGAATACCGTTGCCGCGAAAGGATGTACCTAATCTGCAATGATGTTTAGATAGGTGGTAAATGTCATAGTTTCCTACTTATGAATGGCTGGACCCAGGGTTTCCCAGAAGAACATTGCCTAAAGCATGCACTTCCTCCACCGGCATGTTTGGGTCCCATAGTGCCCTGGTACAAACACTTCCCCAATGAACCCTGCCGTCCACCTTGTGAAACAGGAAAGGAGATTCATCGGACCAAACGACTTTCTTGCAATCATTCAAGGTCCATTTTGTTCCCGTTATAAGAGCTTTCGATTGTGAACTGAGGTTTGCATGGCCACTGGTAGCGGCCTGGGGTTACGCAATCCCCTTTTCAACAAGGTTCGATGTACTGGGAGTTGTGACACATAACTGTCGTCACCATCACTCAAATTACCGGTGGGTTTCGTCACAGTATTCTTTCTGTTGGCTCGTAATTGAGGTTCTGCTTTCTTGGATCGAAATTGAGGTTCTGCTGTGGCATTCACGAACGTTGACCACTAGGCCTTCCGCTGCCCGTAAGGTTTACAACTCAGATCAGATCAGATGTAGATGATTTTAGGAAGGGAGTGTCTGACCCCAGGTCTTAAACAACCCTTAGAAGTAGGAAGCTAGGAGATTTGGTCTAGAGTGCCCGACAGGAAAGTTGCACGGAAGCATGGTAGAGATTTGTGTAGAGGATTTTAGGAAGGGAGTGTCTGACCCCAGGTCTTAAACAACCCTTAGAAGTAGGATGCTAGGATATTTGGTCTAGAGTGCCCGACAGGAACGTTACACGGAAGCAAGGTAGAGATTTATGTAAAGGATTTTAAGAAGGAAGTGTCTGACCCCAGGTCTTAAACAACCTTTAGAAGTAGGAAGCTAGAAGATTTGCGCTAGAGTACCCGATAGGAAATTGACACGGAAGCGAAGTAGAAAGGGGGAAATACGGAAGCGAAGTAGAAAGGGGGAACTACGGAAACGAAGTAGAAAGTAGAAGGGGGAACTGAAGTAGAAAGGGGTTACTACCGGGGGGCCAGTACCCGGGGTCCGACGGCTTAACGTGCCCATCCGACGCACGGCGGATATT
Source organism: Macrothele yani (assembly GCA_039090855.1). NCBI lineage: Eukaryota > Metazoa > Arthropoda > Arachnida > Araneae > Macrothelidae > Macrothele > Macrothele yani. The sequence continues at coordinate 15,046,042 of CM077000.1, read as the reverse complement.
CAGTGGTTCGAGCGTTCGTACCTGCCCGGGATCGAACTTGAGGTTCTGCCGTGGGATTCACTAACGTTGACCACTAGGCCGTCCGCGGCCCATAAGGTTTGCAACTCAGATCAGATCATATGTAGAGGATTTTAGGAAGGCAGTGTCTCACCCCAGGTCTTAAACAACCCTTAGAAGTAGGAAGCTAGGAGATTTGGGCAAGAGTGCCCGATAGGAAAGTGACACGGAAGGGAAGTAGAAAGGGGGAGGAAGACGCCCTTATTTATTACCGGGGGCCAGTACCCGGGGTTCGACGGCTTAACGTGCCCATCCGACGTACGGCGGATATTCAGTGGTTCGAGGGTTCGTACCTGCCCAGGATTGAACCTGATGTTCCGCCGTGGCATGGTTCACAACTCTCTTCGCGGTGCTACTTATATAGCCACATCACCGTATCACGTGACAGAAGCTATCGTTGTCCGACCACTGGGGCGCTGTTTAAAAAGCGAAAGTTGAACATCTGTATCTTCTCCTCCGTGCGTTGGTGTAGAATTCTCAAGAAAATATATTGCGCATGCAGTGTTTAGTTGGATTCATAAAAGAATGGTTTGTGTAGAGTTCGTTATATTCTTTCACATTCCTCAGAACGATAACCAAACACACGATATGCTACTCTTCGGCATGAATTCCTCCATGCTGCACCGACTTGGCGACAAAATCGTCTAAGCGTTCGCTTTTGAGCATTAACTGGAGTGAGCCCAGGTTCGAACCCGATCAGTCATGGCTGGGGCGCGTCCCCCCCCTCCCCTCCCCCATGGCACCAGCCCAGCTCCCATCCCTAGAGAAAATTACCTCAAATTTGGGACGGGCGGTTGCTTATAACCTCTTAAAGCCGATCACCACGGTGATTGTAAAACCTCGGGAAACAAATTCTTCCGTATGACAATCGGCGTCCAAAATCATTGCGTCAGCATGTTCATTTTTCCCGCCCGTAAAACTACCGAAGCTACCTAGCCACGCCGACCTAGCCGCACCGGTGAACGAGTGGTCAGAGGCGTAGATTTTTGGCTAGTTATATGAGCTGGGTTCAAGTTGGGGATAAAGCATGAGTGGTATGTTTGTCTAACTTCGCTGTCTCTTCACCTTCTTTTGAACCAGTGACCCTAAATTATATCCGTAAAAAATACTCATGGGAGTCGTCAACTCCCACCCAGCAAAAAAAAAAAAAAAAAAAAATGCCGAATTACTCAGAAAAGGCAAGATTTGTGATAAGCATGCACAAATCTCTATGGTGGTATCCGTGACAAGATGCAACTTACGGGAGTTTATTTGCAGCCCCGGTGGCCGTGTGGTCAGAGGAGCAGGTTTTTGGCGCCAAATTAAGGACGAGCGACTGCTTATAGCCCTTAGAGCGGCTCATCACGGTGGATTCAGCAGTCCGAGCTGGGACCGGGTAAGCACGTCTTGTCAGAGTCGCGGACGACGAATTGTGACGCACTACAAGAGTGAAGCACGTGTCAAGATAGCAAATCTGCAGCGATGCATTCTGTCGGTGCAGCTTAGTCTGTTAGAGCAACTCACTCCGGAGCGAGGACAAAATCGTATTTTCACAGTATGACTGGTGCATTTGACTTGCGGCCCTGGGGCTCCTACATCCCCGAAACCCGCATCTCTGATTTAGGGGCGGGCGACCTCTTATAGCTGTTAGAGTTGCTCATGGTGGTCGTTAACTCCCCCCCCCCCCACACACACAGACAAACACAAAACGCCAGAATCCTTTTCTAACATGTGCCGAAAACTGATTAACTATCTTTGAAGAATAATACAGGCCGCCCCCGGTGGCGTAGTGGTCTAAGCGATGACTTCTGATCATTCGTCCGAGATGGGTTCGGGTTCGAATCCTGGTGAGGCATGGATGTTGTGTTTGACTTACGGCGCTGGCTCTCTCCCTTCCCTGGAACCAGTGACCCTAAATTTGGGACGGGCGACTGCTTATAGCCCATTGAGTTGCTGACGGTGGTCGTTAAACTTCCAATCAAAAAAAGAAAAAAACCTCTAATAAAAAAAAAATTGTTCAGTAGAGTCCGATTAATTGGGCCACCGGCTAACGGGGCAGCCGGTGGCGTAATTCTAGAAGAACATCCCAGAGTAGCTCTTTGGAATACAGCTTCACATAATTGGGGCAGCCTCTTTATTGTGCCAAAGTGTTCTAATCCCGATGTCTCCCAACTAACCGGAAATCTAATGTATTTTAAAAATAAAGTATACCATCGCATGTAAAAGAAAAGAAATATCCGGCGGTAGAGGTACTCTGGGTCGCAGTCTTCTGATTCCTCGCACAAATAAGGTTTTTCGTGCTAATCGTGGGTCTTTAAAATAAATTTGTATGTAGATCTGTAATGTTCGACGTAACCTAATATAAAAAGCGTTCTGTGCGACTTATTAAAGTTTCTAGACGATTATGGCTTTTTTTTTTTTTTTTTGCCCTCCTAAAATAGATTATTTATGAATGAATTCTGTATCAAAATTACCAGTACTTCTTAAACACTTGCAAACACTTAAATAACATGCGAAACAATGTAGCGAAACAGGTGAAAGTGTATTTCAAAGTCTGAAGACATTTTGTGGACCAATAAAAAGTGCATGTGTATATGATATATGTTGCTTTCATTGTTGAATGTGTTTTTTTTATTTTTTTTTTCCACAGTTCATTTTTGAAATTTACTTCAGGTATTAGTGTACGCAACTTATATAACTACTTTCTTCCATGAGAACATACATGTGTTGCTCAATTATAAATAGTTAATATGGACTCAGTGATCAGCCTGTAAAAGGACAAATCTGTATATGAAAGAATGAGACACTTTTGTTACTGCATTTGTACAAAAACGTGTTGCTCAACCATGGAGAATTCATACATGAGCAAAAAATACAATCACTCAGTAGCTTGTTCACTGAAAATTATAGACGCTATGCCAAAAAGAAAATGACATAGTATGTCAACATGTATACCACGTGTTCTGCAGTGTATCACTCATTTTATGAATCGCAGGCAGTTTTTGTAATGCTGTGTTGTCATGTCATATTTAGCTTTAAAACCATTGTCACTTTTTTCCACTTGTTTTTGTTTCTGTATATTATATATATATAAATGCAAGAGAAAGTCACACTATCATTTTTACGCTGACCAGTGTATGCTAGTCATTAACATAACCATCACTGTAGAATATTATCAAAGAATAAAAAAACTATGTCATCCTTATAAATGTCTACTTTCTTGTTGTGTTTCCGCACACTAAAGTGCTATGATTCATTTACTGGGCTGCGATTTCTGGTGGATTTTCTGTTGCCGATATTTTCGACATTTTTTTCAATGCTGAGCAAGAGGAGTTCGTTAAAAAAGGATTACCAAAAATTCATTCAGGCGTAAGACATAAGTTAAAAAGATCTTGCTTTTCTTGTCAACTCTTAAGAAACATTTTCTGCCTGTCAGCAGTTTCTGATAAGTCTATTTGCTCGAAGAAATCAAACATAACAAAGAAATAAAAAGAAATCGTCTTTGGTGAAATGGAGGAAATGGCAAAATGAAAGGTACCTTTGTAATTTATACTTCTTCCAGAGGGATCACAAAAGAATCCCCCTCCCTCTTTGATCGATGAAAACTTTAAGCTTTTTCATAAGTTGAGCTTAAATACGCCATCTCCGACGACTTTTCATTTGAGCGCAGTTTTTGCCTATAGTATATTACGTTATAAAACCTATATAACGGGCTACGTCTTTCCCTAACGTTGAATTAATTTTTACAACAAGCCTGCCACGCACCCAAACCCGACGCTAAAATTTATTAGCGATTACTCCACCGATATTATTATGCGATATAAACGACCAAAGCATATGCTCAACATGCTTCCACGACTCCTAAAGAAGAAAAATTCAAAGAAGAAAAACAAAACAGTGAAAAACAATTAACGACGCCCTTAAAACCAGATATTGCTTCTTCCCAAGGAGGTTATACACTGCTGGACAATTGCTAAGGACGGATCATAAACGACTATATAGCGCATAAAAAAGTAAGTGTGGTTGGATGCCAAGTGAAATAAAATAATGTCAGAATGCCAGGACATTACAAGAAAGACAATTTATTGTGCTCTGAAATCCAGAAGGCTTTGGAACGTGTTCAAGGGACAAACAGGCCATTTTGTGCAGAATACGTAAACGTGAAAAAAATGCAATTACCGTCCGCAGGCGTTCCGGCGTAAGATGTCAATACGGGATATGGCCACCATGGAGGGCGATGCAAGGTTCCACACGTCTTTGCACAACATTATCAAGCAGCTGTTGGGGTAATTTATCCCATTCCTCTGTCAGTGCACGGATGAGGGTGTCCTTGTTTATTGGAGGGCATTGGCGACCAGCAAGACTCCTCCCCAAAGCATCCCACACATTTTCAATGGGATTCAGATCTGGAGAACGTGCTGGCCTTACGATGCGTTGAATATCCTCGCTCTCAAGACACTCCTGGACAGCGACTGTTCGATGACATGTTGCGTTGTCGTCCATGAAAATGAATCTATCACCGACAGCACCACGGAACATGCGAACATGAGGTAGCAGAACATCGTTAATGTATCATTGGCCAGTCATAGTCCCAGTTGGAAGCACATAGAGGGACGTACAGCCATTGATCATGATGCCAGCCCATACCATGACACTACATGTCGGATATCGGTCTCCTTCCTGTATATTTGCTGGTCAATATGCAGTACCACTATCACGCCAGATCAGTTGTCGTCGACAATCAGACGATAGACTGTATCTACTCTCATCTGAGAAGAGGACAGCAGACCAGTCGTATCAGTCCAATTGCGATGTTGATGGCACCATTGCAAACGGGCGGTACGGTGACGTCTGGACAATGGGATGCACACAACAGGACGGCGGGCGTATAATCCTCCTTTATGCAAACGTCTGGCGACAGTTTTTCGGGAGATCCGCTTGCCAGTAGCAGCCATAAACTGATTTCCTACCTCACTTGCTGTGCTGCGCCGGTGTCTTTTTGTTGATAGCACTATGTACCGATCTTCTGCAGGTGTCATACAGTGAACACGACCTCCCCCGTGACGTTTGCTACACTCTCCATTTGTTTGAAATGATTTCCAAAGCCTTGAAACAACACTGTGGCAGACGTCGAACTCCCTGGCAACATCTGTTATTTTTCGCCCTTCTTCAATCTTGCCAATAATACGGCCACGCGTAAAATCATCTAGGTGATGTCGGGAAGACATACTGAAAATTGCAAGTTCGTCAATTGCTTCTTTCCCTTTCAACTTTGCGTTTGAACAACAACGGTCAATACGCGTCAAATCATTTATATCTCTTATCAGCGCTATGACGTCACGAACAAGTTCGGCAATCCAAAATTTGCATACGCACAACACGTCTTACTGTATCCCGCACTTATGCTAATTTCCACATTTTCCTGCCTTTCATTTTATGGTTGCTATCGTTGCTATTGTCATCCGTCCTTAGCAATTGTCCGGCAGTGTATTACTGGAGGCACCACTCCTATCCACGCAGCATTGGCCGCCATAAGTCACCGTCCGTGCTGCAAATGACGTCATGAGCAGGCACGACGCAGCCGCAGAAGAGAAGCTGCTTGGAAACCAATGGAACAAAAGCTTCTAAGCGTATAAACAGATAAAATGTATCTTTATCAATGATACACAAGCTTACTGTTTCATCAACGGTATAATTTAGTTCATTTTCTGCCTGCTTGTGACGTCACACCGCAGATTAGCTGTGACCTATGGCGGCAGAGCCAGTGGTGTCTCCAGTAATATAACCTCCTTGCTTCTTCCTCCTTATTTACAACCGAAATCGTTTTGCTGCTGCTACACATTGGATATTCCCGTCTTTAGCAAAGCTTTAGACTAATCCTTATTGTCAACCGAAATTGTGTTTCTACTTTTTGTAATACTCTAGTCTATTCCTTATTGTCAACCGAAATTGTGTTTCTTCTTTGCAACACACTAGGATATTCTTATTGTCAACCGAAATTGTGTTTCGCTCTTTTTGCAATTTGCTCTTTCCTTGTTCGGAGTCTGCTATATGCCGCAAACAAGTGATAGTTCGCGAATTGCTCAAATTCGTAACACAACCTCGAGCAGTGTTATTACCCTAATATAACAGTATTATTACTTTAATGCTACTGCTATGTGTTATTGTACCCCTAAAACTGCACCCCAACCTATTCAAATGACTATTCCATGTGTTTTTACTTAAAAACTATCCCGGGTCTATTCCTAGCAACCGATTGCACATATGACCCTTTTTGGCCCTTAAAAGTATAGGAGAGCTATGTACCCTTAAACATGCAATACCGACCATACGGCAAGCCCAGCATGTAATTCTCCTTACCCGAACTTCCTATCTGTAATTTTTTATTTTTGTTGTCTTAAAAATCCAGCGATCACGGAAACCAGTAGCGAGCAAAACTGCGTTTAGCTCAGTCCTGTTTCCGGAGTCGGCATTCTGCCTCTTGCCCACGAACTAATGATAATTCACGATTTGGCACAATGCCGATTTTCAATCCACAAGCATTTATTTACTATTTCTCAGTGTTTGCTATTAATTCCCTATCTAGTACACCACCCGCAGCCAAGGAATTGCCAAAGCTAAGGAACTACTAACTTCCTCGAAGCTTCCAATCTTTTTTTTTTTTTTTTTTTTGATTGGAGGTTTAACGACCACCGTGAGCAACTCAAGGGGCTATAAGCAGTCGCCCGTCCCTAATTTAGGGTCACTGGTTCCAGGGAAGGGAAAGAGCCAGTGCCGTAAGACAAACACAACATCCATGCCTCACCGGGATTCGAACCCGGACCCCTTTCGGACGAATGATCAGAGGCCTACGCCTTAGACCACTGCGCCACCGGGGCGGCTTTCCAATCTTCTGCGGACACCTCGTTATTTTTCCCACTCACCTTCTCCACGCCCAGCCATGTTTTCTAAATTCTAGCAGTTATTACTTAAAGGTGCTTTTTATTTAGCCACAGCGAAGGGAAATTTCCCACCTGTGACATATTCCTTAAACTCTAATAATTCACCTTTCCCCTATGAAACTATTTTTCAAGGCGCTCTGCCTGCTCCTAGAAAAACTTTTCATCCTTCAAGCCATACAGCAGATGGTGAATTTGCTTCTAAACCTCCCGATATCATCATCATCATCATCATTGTCAACCATTATCAATCCACTGCTGGACGAAGGTCTCCCCAAGTTTCCTCCACAACGGTCTGTCTTGTGCCAGTCTCCTCCATGTCACTCCCGCATATTTACGAATTTCATCCACCCATCTCCCATGTGGTCTTTTTCTGGGTCTTTTCCTGTCCCTTGGAATCCAATCTAAAATTTCGGCTGTCCATCTATGGTCTGTCCTTCTGGCAGTATGTCCAGCCCATTGCCATTTCAGGGATTTAACTCTGATCATGATGTCTTCCACTCTCGTCATTTTTCGGATCCACGAGTTCCTCTTCTTATCTCTCCTGGTTATACCAAGCATGCACCTCTCCATGCTGCTTTGAGTTGTCTGCAGCCTTTGTATGTCTCTTTTAGTTAAGGTCCACGTCTCTGCACCATACGTAAGCACTGGAAGGATGCATTGATCAAACACTTTTCTTTTAAGACATAATGGCATATTGCTCTTGAAAATTATGCTGTTTCTTCCAAAAGCTCTCCAGGCAAGTTTTGTACGCCGATTAATTTCTTCATCAATGTGACCCTCACTTGATATCTGCTGTCCAAGATAAACATACGTATCTGTTATCTCCAGTTTTTCTCCATCAATCGATAAATCTTCATTTCTTGTAAAAGCATTGAACATCACTTTTGTCTTCTGAAAGTTCATTTTTAATCCCACTTCTTTACTCTTGTCAGCAAGTTCCTGGATCATACTCTGCAGCTCTGATGGGGTAGTTGCAAAAATGACTACGTCATCAGCAAAACGAAGGTGGGTTAGATAATCTCCATTAATCTTTATCCCTTTGTTTTCCCAGTTCAGTGATTGAAAGACATTTTCCAATGTGGCATTAAAGAGCTTCGGAGATATGGTGTCACCTTGTCTCACTCCCTTTCCAATTTTTATGTGTGTTGTATTTTCAAACAGCCGAATCTTTGCACTTGCATTTTCATAGATGTTATTAATAATATTAATGTATGCATCTTCAATACCGCAGGATTTCAGAGCCGTGGTAACTGCTGATGGTTTCACCGAATCAAAGGCTTTTTCATAATCGATAAAAGCCATGCACAATGGAAGTTCATATTCCCTCGCTCTTTCAATTAGTTCTCTCAGTACATGGATATGATCTATTGTGCTGTAGCCACTCCTGAATCCAGCTTGTTCTCTCGGTTGAGCCATGTCCAGTGTTACCTTCAAGCGATGTGAAAGAACTATAGTGAAGATTTTATAAACCTCTGATAGGAGGCTGATAGGTCTGTAGTTCCTGAGATCCTCAATGTCACCTTTTTTATGTAGCAGGATCATTGTAGCATTGTTCCAATCCTCAGGGATCTTCCCTTCATTAAGGCATCGAGTGAAAATTTGGGCGAGTACTGTTTCAATTTCTCCACTTGCTTCTTGTATGATGTCTATAGTAATTCCATCTTCTCCTGGAGCTTTCCCCCGCTTCATGTTCTTGATTGCATGAGCAACTTCTGCTGGGAGGACTGGAAGAACTCTGGTACCTTTCATGATGTCTGGAGTACATGTATCATCCCTTTCATATAATTTGGAGTAGAAATCTTTCACTCTTGTCCCGATATATATATATATATATATATATATATATATATATATATATATATATATATATATATATATATATATATATATATATATATATATAATTTTTTTACGCTGAATTAAGGGCCGCGGGTGGCCTAGTGGGTAACATTCGTGACTGCCACTAAAAGGACCTCAGGTTCGATCCCAGGCAGGTACGAACGCTCGATCCACTAAATATCCGCCGTGCGTCAGATGGGCACGTTAAGCCGTCGGACCTCGGATACTGCCCCCCCACCCCCCATTAATAAATAAGGGCGTCTTCCTTCCACTTTCTACTTCGCTTCCGTGTCACTTTCCTATCGGGCACTGTAGCCCAAATCTCCTAGCTTCCTATTTCTAAGGGTTGTTTAAGACATGGGGTCAGACACTCCCTTCCTAAAATCCTGTACATATGATCATTTGATCATTTAACGCTGAATTACCCGGGTACTGGCTCCCTGGTAATAAATAAGGGCGCCGTCCAACCCCTTTCTACCTCGCTTCCGTGTCACTTTCGTATCGGACACTCTAGCCCTAGCTTCCTATTTCTAAGGGTTGTTTAAGACCTGGGGTCAGACTCTCCCTTCCTAAAATCCTCTACATATGATCATTTAACGCTGAATTACCCGGGTACTGGCTCCCCGGTAATAAATAAGGGGGCCGTCCTGCCCCTTTCTACCTCGCTTCCGTGTCACTTTCGTATCGGACACTCTAGCCCTAGCTTCCTATTTCTAAGGATTGTTTAAGACCTGGGATCAGACACTCCCTTCCTAAAATCCTCTACATATGATCATTTAACGCTGAATTACCCGGGTACTGGCTCCCCGGTAATAAATAAAGGCGTCGTCCTCCCCCTTCCTACCTCGCTTCCGTGTCACTTTCGTATCGGGCACTCTAGCCTTAGCTTCCTATTTCTAAGGGTTGTTTAAGACCTGGGGTCAGACACTCCCTTCCTAAAATCCTCTACATATGATCATTTAGCGCTGAATTACCCGGGTACTGGCTCCCCGGTAATAAATAAAGGCGTCGTCCTCCCCTTCCTACCTCGCTTCCGTGTCACTTTCGTATCGGGCTCTCTAGCCTTAGCTTCCTATTTCTAAGGGTTGTTTAAGACCTGGGGTCAGACACTCCCTTCCTAAAATCCTCTACATATGATCATTTAACGCTGAATTACCCGGGTACTGGCTCCCCGGTAATAAATAAAGGCGTCGTCCTCCCCTTCCTACCTCGCTTCCGTGTCACTTTCGTATCGGGCACTCTAGCCTTAGCTTCCTATTTCTAAGGGTTGTTTAAGACCTGGGGTCAGACACTCCCTTCCTAAAATTCTCTACATATGATCATTTAACGCTGAATTACCCGGGTACTGGCTCCCCGGTAATAAATAAGGGCGCCGTCCTCCCCCTTTCTACCTCGCTTCCGTGTCACTTTCGTATCGGGCACTCTAGCCTTAGCTTCCTATTTCTAAGGGTTGTTTAAGACCTGGGGTCAGACACTCCCTTCCTAAAATCCTCTACATATGATCATTTAACGCTGAATTACCCGGGTACTGGCTCCCCGGTAATAAATAAAGGCGTCGTCCTCCCCTTCCTACCTCGCTTCCGTGTCACTTTCGTATCGGGCACTCTAGCCTTAGCTTCCTATTTCTAAGGGTTGTTTAAGACCTGGGGTCAGACACTCCCTTCCTAAAATCCTCTACATATGATCATTTAACGCTGAATTACCCGGGTACTGGCTCCCCGGTAATAAATAAAGGCGTCGTCCTCCCCCTTCCTACCTCGCTTCCGTGTCACTTTCGTATCGGGCACTCTAGCCTTAGCTTCCTATTTCTAAGGGTTGTTTAAGACCTGGGGTCAGACACTCCCTTCCTAAAATCCTCTACATATGATCATTTAACGCTGAATTACCCGGGTACTGGCTCCCCGGTAATAAATAAGGGCGCCGTCCTCCCCCTTTCTACCTCGCTTCCTTGTCACTTTCGTATCGGGCACTCTAGCCCTAGCTTCCTATTTCTGAGGATTGTTTAAGACCTGGGGTCAGACACTCCCTTCCTAAAATCCTTTACATATGATCTGATCTGAATTTAACTAACACATGTGTTATTCTTCACACGTGTGAATATAAGTAATATAAGCAACCTGCTGAATTCAATGTTATTTTGTACAACATTTAAAACTTTCTTTTTTTTTTTGACTGAAGATTTAACGACCACCGTGAGCAACTCAGTGGGCTATAAGTAGTAGTCGCCCGTCCATAGTTTAGGGCCACTGGTTCCAGGGAAGGGAGAGAGCCAGTGCCGTAAGACAAACACAACATCCATGCCTCACCGGGATTCGAACCCGGCCGCCTTTCTGACGAATGATGAGAAGCCATCGCTTAGACCACTTCGCCACCGGGGCGGAGTTAAAACTTATCGTCATGTACTGCTGGCTTTTGTGGTATTCTTCACATGTGTGAATATAAATCAACTCATGATATTCTACATGCGTGTGAATAAACTAAACTGAATAACTGAAACATATGGTATTCTCCATTCGTATGAACATAAATGACTGTGATAACTAACCTCTCACATTGTGGAAACAACTAAACTAATGCATTTACCCTTAAATGTAAAGTTATAATCTATCCTAGTTAATTAATGAAATATTTTAATTGGCCCTTAAAAAAATCAGAATCAAAATCACTAAACCTCTTTAAAGCATTTGATCCTCCAACCAGCAAATTAACTAACTAATTAATTAATTAAAGCTTGCCAATCTAAGTTTTTTAAGTAATAAATTAAAAAAAAAAAACACTTAATTAAGTAAGCCATGTCCCTGACACCTAGAATAAATGGAATTAATTAATTTGCACGAAAGTCACAGACAAAATTGTTCGTCTTACACTGAAATGACTTAGTTTGCTTTATTACTGAGCGTCAGGCCTTAAAGGCGACGTTGATCGCTACAATTCTATTTTTCACCATCTTTCCGTTTTGATCTTTCCCATGAAACAGCTGTTCCTTCCTAATTCCAAAGGCGGCTGGACCTGCGGCGTCACGTCTTTCCCGGCTGACAGAGCTGTTTGCAGCTATCGTGCAGTCGAGTAGATCTATGTTAGGGGCAAGATACCTACACTGGTGTGCAAAAATTAAGGACGAAGAGGAGAAATTAGCATAACAGCGGAACGAGCAGGCAGAATGGACCAAAAGACCACTCAGGAGATAGACTAGGGTCCGGTACGGTAGGGCATGTGCATATATGAAGCATGACGTAGCGGGGGGAGTGTCGGAAGGGTATAAAGCACACGGGCGGTGTACGCTCAGCAATTCGGTGAAAGCTATTGCACGGTGTACATCTGCTTGAACGACGTCGAGTTGCTGCCACCGTGTGATATGGCCAACAGGCAATCCAGTAGACGACATCTGGATGACTTTACCCGAGGTCGCGTCATTGGAAAGTTGGAAGAAGGTCGAAGTGTGACTAATGTGGCCGAGTAGTTCGGGATCGCTCATAGCATCATTTCACGAGCTTGGAGAGTATTTCAAAAGACAGGAACAGCTGTCCGAGAGTTTAGCAGGGGTCGTCCATGAGCAACCACGGCGGCGGACGACCGGTATATTGTCCTACAGGCGAGAAGAGACAGACGGCAGACAGCGGGAGAAATCGCAAGGCACATTCAACAGACAACTGAACGTCCGTTATCGTGTTTTACCGTGGCCAGGAGGCTGCACAAAAGTGGTTTATTTGCACGACGACCAGTACGGTGTGTGTCATTAACGCCTGCTCATCGGAGACGGTGGTTTCTGTGGTGCCAGGAACACAAGAACTGGACACATCAGCAATGTGGTCGAGTTCTCTTTACGGATGAGAGCCGATTTAGTCTGACGAGCGATTCTGGACGTATACACATCTGGAGAGGGTAGGGAACACGCAATCACACCTCCAACATTGTCGAAAGGGGCCGGTTTGGATGTGGCGGAGTTCTCGTCTTCGAAAAATGTGCAATGTTTGTTCCACACATCGTCTAGAATTAATGACTTCGCTTCAAAATAAAAAAAAATTAAGAGGGAGATGATGTGACGCACTACAGAGGTAAAGCACGTGTCATGACAACAAAACTGCAGCGATACATTCCGTCCGTGTAGCTTATTTGGGAGAGCAACTTACTCCGGAGTGAAGGGACGCGAATTCAATCTCCATCACGGACAAACTTGTGTTTTCACATATGGTAAAACCACTTTGGGGCTTGTTGACAACAAAAAGATTCGACCCCCTAGCGGTTTTGTGGAGTGGGGAACGGGAAGTGTTTGTAGTGGGGTAAGGTATGTGTGTGTGTGTTTGTATGAGAGAGTAGAACGAGATCGATTGTTTCTCCTACTGATCTGTATAGGGATGAAGGAGGTTAGAAATCGGGGAGAAAGCACTCTCCGTTAGCTCAATGCAATCCAAGTGAACCCAGCGAAACGTCATTCCTGGGACGTCACGGCAGCCATCTTAAGACTAACAGGAGCAGACTATGCGATAGCTGTTAAAGCTGTGCGAGGCAAAAAGTTAGCAATTTGCTTTTAATATTAATAAATTTGTCCTTCTTTATTATATTAATCGTTGATATACTGTTCTTAAGAATATTATTAGTTGATTTATCAACGTTTAGTGCGTTACAGCTACTTCCAGGTACTTTGAATTTAGGAAACATTTTGGCTGGCTTCTGGAGGATCAGCGTAGGTACAAACTATTATCAAAAACTATTTAATATTTATTGCTGCTTTTGGCTTTTATTATTCCTACTGACCGTTATCACACGAATCGCTTTCATTTCCCCGTTCAGGTTTGGTAAAATTTACTATGCTTACTGTTTAATGTTCAGTCAGCACTTTGGTGCACCTTGGCTTTTCCCGCCCAATGCCCCCTGTAGAGGGTATTTTGGGGGTGTTGCAACTTTTTTAGACCAAACCTGTAATGTATGATCTCTTTTATCTTTTGGTAGTACTCAGGTCTCATTAACTCTTCTGTTTTTTCAAGGGGAGTTAGAGCACATTGGCTCATGTGCTCAATTTCAAGGTTTTTCACTCATTAATCTTACTTTTAACGTTATTTGCCTGACGCTGTTGTGGGTTTTTATTTTATGCTAAACTTATATACGCTATTAGACACCCAGACAACCGTTGTTTGTTGTATTAGAGCACCTAGATTTCTAATTTATGGCTCATACTTTTGCATGAAGGTGCAATGATGTGTTGTTGAGAAGCGACTTGCAATTTTGGGCTAGGCTTTCTCCCTCTCTTTTCTAGATTTTATCAAAACTAGTTAATATTTATTGCTGTATTTTGGTTTCAATTATTCTTACTGACCGTTTTCGTACGAATCACCTTCATTTTCCTGTTCAGGGTTGGTAAATTTCCTATGTGTACTGTTCAATGCCCAGTCAACACTTTGGCTACCTTGGCTTTTCCCCGACCAATGCCTACTCCAGAGTGTTGTGGGAGTAGGGGAGGGGTGAGACTTTTTTGGGTCTAAAATGTAGTGTGTGATCTCCTTCACCTTTTAGTAGTATTTCGGTCTCCTTAACCCTTCTGGTCTTTTTTTTTTTTTTTTTTTTTTTTGATTGGAGGTTTAACGACCACCGTGAGCAACTCAATGGGCTATAAGCAGTCGCCCGTCCCTAATTTAGGGTCACTGGTTCCAGGGAAGGGAGAGAGCCAGTGCCGTAAAACAAACACAACATCCATGCCTGACCGGGATTCGAACCCGGACCCCTTACGGGAGAATGATCAGAGGCCAGCGCCTTAGACCACTGCGCCACCGAGGCGGCCTTCTGGTCTTTTCGGGGAGCGTTAGAGCCCACTGGCTCCTCAATCACACAATCTCAATTTCTCGGCTTTTCACTCATTAATCTCACTTTTAAAGTTATTTAGCTGACGGTGTTGGGGAGTTTTATTTTAAGCGACACTTATATATGCTATTTTGCACCCAAACCACCATTCAGTGAAGTTCTAGAACACAAATATTTTTATTTTAGGGCTAGAGTACACATTTTCAGGAAAATGCAAATTGGCTAAAAATATGGCTCGAAGGCCCGAATAAAATATTTTTGATGTTTAGTTCTGTTTACAGACCGAATAAATTAATTATAAATTTATCTTCGACTTGAAAATTTTTCATACACGAGCTTGACTACTATCTACTCTTCGGAAATAAAAATATTTCTTATTAAATGTTTCTCCGTTACTTACCTGTAAAGAGTAACTCCAAGAGGTGGTCGCCCGGAATTGTTGTGACATCCATAAGCGCAACAACACACTATTTCTAAAAAAAAAAAAAAATAACTTCAAATTTCGGAAACCAAATTTGTCACGTACGTAACCCAATGGCTCAAAACAACTGCACTATCTACCAACAAATAATTGGACACCCCTGCAATCGACGGTATCTGCGGTCCTGATACACGTCACGGCCGCCGCCGTTAAATATCGTGTAGGAAATAACAACGCAACCAATCGCATGCAAGATGCCACGCAGTTCGGAGCTCTCTGATTTCGAGAAAGGTGTAATCGTCGGGTATCACAGTAATAGCCGATCCATATGTGACATATCCAGCTAATTGAAGTACCCAAAATCGACAGTGGCCTACGTGATTGGCAAGTGGAAGATGAGAGGTGACTGTCGGAATCTGCCCCGACCCGGCAGATCCACAAAATTGGGAGTTAGAGACCGACGGGTACTGACCAGAGAAATTCGAAAGAACCGCACCAAATCGATGCGCCACATCCGCGAGGAGTTTCAACAGGCATCCGGGAGTGTTCTTTCGATGAATACCATACGTAAGGTAGCCCATCTGCTCGGTTATCGTGGACGTCAAGCCTTTGATCACCAAGTCCAATCTAAGGTGGTGCAAAGAACGTCGACAGTGGACCGTTGAACAGCGGAAACAGATTCTCTGGAGCGACGAATCAAGATTAACCCTCTACCGTTCGGATGGCAGGGTCTGGATTTGGCGTCTGTCTGGAGAACGCCTCCTGCCGGAATGTATTGTGCCAACTGTGAAGTTCGGCGGCGGTGGAATTATGCTATGGGGGTGTTTCTCCTGGTATGGCACAGGACCCTTGGTCGCAATTCCTGGTAGACTCAACGCAAAGACCTACTGCACTATTTTGGATGGCCATGCGCTTCCTACGTTGTGGCAGTTTTACGGGGTGGACCCATGTTACTTTCAGGATGACAATGCCACCTGTCATGTTGCGAGGTCCACCATGGCTTAGTATGGTGACAATGGGGTTAATCGAATGGACTGGCCTCCGCAGAGGCTGGACCTTAACCCCATCGAGCACCTCTGGGACGAGTTGGAGCGTCGACTTAAGGGGTGCCTCCACCGTCCGAAATCGGTGAAGGAACTGACCTGTCTTCTCCAAGCCGAGTGGAAGAAAATACCGCTAGCTGTCGTACAACGCCTGTTTGAGAGTATGCCCCGTAGGGTCGCATCTGTAATCGCCGCTCGTGGAGGCTCCACCAACTATTGAAGGTGAATAAACTTCGTTTTCCTTTGCTATCTCAGGTGTCCAATTACTTGTTGGTAGATAGTGTATAAGAGTCTTAAGATGGCTGTCGTCGTCTGCTTGGTCGTCTGTTGAGGCGGCTTCATGTTTATGACGTCATACCTTCTCCCCTTATGTTAACTTTTTTGATAGGCATTGACTTTTGTAGTGTTACCGCTTGCTAGTTCGCAGAAAGGGAGGTTTTGAACTCGCTTAGTATTTTATTTTTCTCTCTTTCTTTAAAGGTTATATTCTTCGATAATTGCCAACGTGTAGTTAATATTTTTAGGCTTACATTCAGCTAAATATTTTCAGTAACATCTCATTTCATTATTTAAATTTTACAATTTAATAAAATACAATAGAAAAGCGAATTAATGCAAAATGGCACATCACGTACCGGGTCGGGCCTAAATAATAGCTGCAATTGTCAGGCCCGGGTCAGGCCTTAAACGCATGGGCTTGAGCAGGGCCAGGTTCTTTATTTTTTTTTATTTTTATTTATTTTTTTTTGGTTGGAGCTTTAACGACCACCGTGAGCAACTCAATGGGCTATAAGCAGTCGCCCGTCCCTAATTTAGGGTCACTGGTTCCAGGGAAGGGAGAGAGTCAGTGCCGTAAGACAAACACAACATCCATGCCACACCGGGATTCAAACCCGGACCCCGTTTGGACGAATGATCAGGGGCCATCGCTTAGACCACTGCGCCACCGGAGCGGCTTTTTTTTGGGGGGGGGGGGGTTGGAGGTTTAACGACCACCGTGAGCAACTCAATGGGCTATAAGCAGTCGCCCGTCCCTAATTTAGGGTCACTGGTTCCAGGGAAGGGAGAGAGCCAGTGCCGTAAGACAAACACAACATCCATGCCACACCGGGATTCAAACCCGGACCCCGTTCGGACGAATGATTAGAGGCCATCGCTTAGACCACTGCGCCACCGGGGCGGCAGGGCCAGGTTCACTAAATAAGGCCAGTGTAGACCTCGACCATAGGCGACAGTTATTATCCATAGATGCGCCTCTTCCTCCCTAAAGGGGGAGGAGGAGTTGCAGCCGTGATGTAACTGACCGAAAGTTAGAAAAATATCACGTGATCATCACAGCAAAACTCGGGAACCGTCTGTCTTTCTGTAGAACGCATTATCACCATGACTCACGAAGCCTGAAATGGCAACCGATGAAATGGATGGAATGCAAATCAGCGAAGATGCAAACTGTATGATAGTTTTATCACAGTCCAACAGTTATACAGGCTGCCCATAAAATCTTTCTCACATTACAAAAATTAATATTAAAAAATGTATTACAGGTACAACAAATTGATTGCACGACAATGATGGTGCACAAATACAGTTTTTTTTTCAGTGTTAGCACACCTCTATATGGGCGCCATTTGTGGCCCGGAGGACATCCAAGCGATATTTGATTCCACGCCATGTTTTATTTAACATCTCAGCAGAGACAGAACCAATGACGTCCGTTATTCTGCTCTTCAACGTCACGACATCCGAAATACTGTTAGAGTAAACTTGGTCTTTCATACAACCCTACAAGAAAGAGTCTAGAGGGGTTATGTCAGGCGATCGGGGTGGCCATGCCATGGGACCGTCGCTTCCAATCCATCTGTCCGGAAATGTGGCATTCAGGAACTCACAAACCATAACTGACCAATGTGGTGGGGCACCGTCTTGTTGGAAAAAAACCGAAGGTTGGATTGCATGCAACTGAAGTGCTGCAAAACGTTCCAGCATGTCCAGGTACACGTTACATGTTACCGTGGGCTCTGTAAAAAAGAAGGGTCCGATAATTCTGTCATACATCAGCCCGCACAATACGTTCACTTTCGGGCTAGCCCTCTTTTGTTCGATGACATAATGGGGATTTTCTGATCCCCAGATTCGCACACTGTGCCTATTTACTGTACCGGAGACGTGGAATGTGGCATCATCTGATAAACAGACTCGGTGCAGATAAGCACTATCACAAGCCATGTGCCGCAACATCTCCGTCGCAAATGCAGCACGGCGAGGTATGTCATCAGGTTGAAGAGCCTGATCGTTCTGCACCTTATAAGCATACAGATGAAGACATTTATGCCGCCCCGGTGGCGCAGTGGTCTAAGCGATGGCCTCTGATCATTCGTCCGAAAGGGGTCCGGGTTCGAATCCCGGTGAGGCATGGATGTTGTGTTTGTCTTGCGGCACTGGCTCTCTCTCTTCCCTGGAACCAGTGACCCTAAATTAGGGATGGGCGACTGCTTATAGCCCATTGAGTTGCTCACGGTGGTCGTTAAACCACCAATAAAAAAATCGTCCGTCTCTCCGTAAGATAATCCTAGCATGAAAATGGTTCGTTTTTGAAAACATTTTAGCCGCCCCGGTGGCGCAGTGGTCTAAGGCGTTGGCCTCTGATCATTCGTCCGAAAGGGGTCCGGGTTCGAATCCCGGTGAGGCATGGATGTTGTGTTTGTCTTGCGGCACTGGCTCTCTCCCTTCCCTGGAACCAGTGACCCTAAATTAGGGACGGGCGACTGCTTATAGCCCATTGAGTTGCTCACGGTGGTCGTTAAACCACCAATAAAAAAAATCGTCCGTCTCTCCGTAAGATAATCCTAGCATGAAAATGGTTCGTTTTTGAAAACATTTTAGCCGCCCCGGTGGCGCAGTGGTCTAAGGTGTTGGCCTCTGATCATTCGTCCGAAAGGGGTCCGGGTTCGAATCCCGGTGAGGCATGGATGTTGTGTTTGTCTTACGGCACTGGCTCTCTCCCTTCCCTGGAACCAGTGACCCTAAATTAGGGACGGGCGACTGCTTATAGCCCATTGAGTTGTTCACGGTGGTCGTTAAACTACCAATAAAAAAAATCGTCCGTCTCTCCGTAAGATAATCCTAGCATGAAAATGGTTCGTTTTTGAAAACATTTTAGCCGCCCCGGTGGCGCAGTGGTCTAAGGCGTTGGCCTCTGATCATTCGTCCGAAAGGGGTCCGGGTTCGAATCCCGGTGAGGCATGGATGTTGTGTTTGTCTTACGGCACTGGCTCTCTCCCTTCCCTGGAACCAGTGACCCTAAATTAGGGACGGGCGACTGCTTATAGCCCATTGAGTTGCTCACGGTTGTCGTTAAACCACCAATAAAAAAAAATCGTCCGTCTCTCCGTAAGATAATCCTAGCATGAAAATGGTTCGTTTTTGAAAACATTTTAGCCGCCCCGGTGGCGCAGTGGTCTAAGGCGTTGGCCTCTGATCATTCGTCCGAAAGGGGTCCGGGTTCGAATCCCGGTGAGGCATGGATGTTGTGTTTGTCTTGCGGCACTGGCTCTCTCCCTTCCCTGGAACCAGTGACCCTAAATTAGGGACGGGCGACTGCTTATAGCCCGATTGAGTTGCTCACGGTGGTCGTTAAACCTCCAACAAAAAAAAAAAAAAAAAAAAAAGAAGAAGACGTTTATTAACTTTTAGTTTTATTAACTTTTATAGTTTGTTAGTTAGCAAGCATAATCGTTTAGCGCTATCGGAGCTCAGGTAATGTTCTTTTTCCAAAAGTAATTAAAATAAGAAAATAGGCTTGATGGGCTTGGTCTGTAATCCCTGACTTCTTCCAGGACTGGGCAATGTTTATGCAACAATAGGAGCTAGATGGCCCTGGCCGAACGCCCCAACAGACGAGGGGTGGCTAGATATGTTTTATAACAGGGAGTCAATCGGCTTAATGGGACATCGAAACATGGGCGGATTTTCAGTGGCCAACGGAGCAATTCGTATTATGTATTCTTCGTTTTTTTCTGAATCAGGAATTGTGTTTGTTTAATGCAAAAAAAAAAAAAAATAGATAAATAAAAATAATAATTACAATAAATAAAACATAAAAAGGATTATGTGATTTCACTTAAATTCTACAATACGGGGGTGCTAACAAAAGTTCTGCACACTGTCCATTTTTGAGAACAGTGTGAAGTAACGGAGAAAACTTCCCTTACTGCCATTCAATGTACTCCCCTCCGCTGCTAGTGACAGCTTGTAAGCAGTGAGGTAGGTCCCGGATGTCCCGTAGTACGCCATCTTTGTTCAGCTGTCGCATTACTCGGGTCACGTCCAATGACAGTTCGTTCAGCAATTCGCGGCGGATGCCACCGAGCCGATTTTTTAACTTTGGGAAAATATCAAAGTCGGGTGGACTGTGAGATCAGGGCCGTATGGTGGTTTGGGATAAAGTTTCTCAGCCATATTTCGACAAATGTCGTCGGACCAACGCTGCACCATGACACGATGCGTTGTCAACTTGTTGGATGCGTTGTCACGCTTCCAACATGTTGGGACGATTCTGACGAATTTTCAGTCTCAACTTTGTTCCTCAGAAAGTCACGATAATATTGTGCGTTGACATTTTGCCCTACCGGCACTCCATCAGAGACTGCAACACCCTGGGCATCGTACCCAAAAATCATCATTTGCTTCATTTTGGATTGTTGTCGACGACACTGTGACGTATATTCTAAATTAACTTTCCTTTTTGGTTTCTTTCCCGCCTATGTAAATCTTGAGTTTATTCTCAGTTATATTTCACTCTTAACGTAATATCTTTTCTCTCAAACGAATACGTTTCGCAACACAATTGAGGTTGAATGCACGTGACGTATGCCTGGTATAAGATAAGAACGAGAGATAAAAACGACGACTAAACTGTTGCTTGGGGAGCGTTGTTAAAGAGAGCGTTGAAAGAGAGCGTTGTGTTGTAGAGTGCTGTGTGGAGCTGTATGGTGTGTTTAGATGTCGATACCGTTTTGTTATTGAAGTGCTACATCCTGAATAAAGCATCTTTTCCGTAAGTTTGACTTCTGTTGTTTACATGTTTCTTCTGGCCGTTAAGGTTTAATTTAGGAACTATTTCTTCGTATGGTGATGTTTTAAATTAACGTAGAAGTACGAAAAGACTTCTACGTCATAACACTTTGAGGGGCGTCGGGAACTGGGATGCCTTCATTCCGCCGATTGTGACGTCAGTTCCGGCTCAAAATCACGGGTCCAAGTCTCATCAATTGCGACAATTCTGTTCAGGAATGTGTCGCCCTCCCTTGCGAACCTGTGGAGGCGATTCTGTGCGATGCTCACTCTGGCTGACTTCTGCTTGGGGGGGAGTCGATGGGGCACCCAGCGCCCTGCATTGTCTTTTTTTCCGGTGAGTCGGTCAAAATCCAGTGAACAGACATGGTGGACAAATTTTCCTGATGAGCAATCTCCTCGACTGTAAAACGGCGATTCTATTCGAGAAGCGTTGTAACAGCGGCGACAGATGTTTGGTCTGTCGCAATTTGAGGTCGGCGTAAGCGGTGATCATTTTCGATGCTACTTCGGCCTTCCCGAAAGCGCGATGCCCAGAGAGAAATTGTGGTTCGATTAAGAGTTCCTCCCCCATAAACTTTTTTTTTTTTTTTTTGATCGAGGTTTTGCGACTACCGTGAACAACTCAATGGGCTACAAGCAGTCTCCCGTCACCAGTTTAGGGCCACTGGTCCCAGAGAAGGGAGAAAGCCAGTGTATAACGAAGTAAATTTCTCCGTCATTTCTATCCGCGCCAGGATTCGAACCCGGGTCCCCTCATTCCGGAATAAGTCACTCTACCAATTGAGCTACGCGGACGTTTTATTCTGATTCCTATCTGCCTTTATGTCGTGTGCGTCCTTCTGGCAGGTACGTCACATCTCCTGGTACGTTACATCATCTCCCCCTTATTTTTTATTTTTTTTTTTTTTTTTTTTTTGAAGTGCTAGAGAAGGGATTCTCTGATTTTTCCTGTCTCGCGGTGTGGAAATAACATCACACCAATGCGAGATTTTGAACGGCCGGGACATCCGGATAGTTCGGGCGCCATTATAACGAAGTAAATTTCTCCGTCATTTTTGGTCTACGCCGGGATTCGAACCCGAGGCCGCTTATTCCGGAACAAGTCGCTCTACCAACTGAGCTACGCGGACGTTTATTCTGATTCCTATCTGCCTTTATGTCGTGTGCGTCCTGTTGGCAGGTACGTCACATCTCCCCCCCCCGAAAGAGGGCCGGGGGCATGGCCCACGGGTCAGCCGGACCATGAATCGTTGCAGGCAGCCATCCACTGTAGAACGTGCACTTGAGAATTCCCAGTCAATCTGGTGTGTGGAATGCAACGTCACACACATTTTATTTTTCGAAGCGCTGGAGAAGGAATTCTCTCATTTTTCCTGTCTCGCGGTGTGGAAATAACATCACACCAATGCGAGATTTTGAACGGCCGGGTCATCCGGATAGTTCGGGGGCCATTATAACGAAGTAAATTTCTCCGTCATTTTTGGTCTACGCCGGGATTCGAACCCGAGGCCGCTTATTCCGGAACAAGTCGCTCTACCAACTGAGCTACGCAGACGTTTTCTTTATTCTGATTCCTATCTGCCTCTATGTCGTTTGCGTCCTTCTGGCAGGTACGTCACATCTCCTGGTACGTTACAAGTGCCGTAAGACAAACACACCATCCATGCCTCAGTGGTATCCGAACCCGGACGAATGATCAGAAGCCATCGCTTCGACCACTCTGCCACCGGGCTCCCAAACTTCTTGCAAGGCAGTGTGGATCTGGGTCGGAGTCCCCCCCCGCAGAGTTCCTATTTTCACGTACGAGCGCTGGTCTAAAGCTGTGACTCGACCTGAGGAGCTGCACGCTTCCATTTCCAAACCCTCCCACGTCCCCACAGCAAATGATAGCGCGTCGTTCTGACACCAATGCGTTGCTGAGAGTCTGACCTTGACATGACGCAATCATTTTCCCGATTACGTCATCCCCTTCCGTTTTTGATTAACGTGTGCAAAACTTTTGTTATGACTCTCGTATGAAGCCATGAGATCACACACCCTTCATTATATCAAATTAAAAATTTTATTTATTTATTTTCGGTTCTGGAAGCCGTAAAGCGTCGGTTATGTTTCTTCAGTTTAATTGCTGACGAACAAAAATTTTACATCAGTAGAGTCAAAACTCGTTTTAACAAAATGCGATATAACAAAAATCACGTTAAAATAGAAAAAAGAATCGTGAACTTGTTTGGTTTATTGTATTTTATATAAGAAATATAAAGCGTTATAATGAAATGAAAGAAAGAAAGAAACACCAAGTTCTCCTCCCTTTAAAATTTTAAACGATTTTAGGCAAAGCACAAAAGAAACTATGGCCAAACCATTCAGTTGTGCGTTTCCCGTTGCGTTAGTTGATTCGATTAGCAGTGTTAAATAAAATTAATTTAAAAAGCAAAAGGGAAAATTAACTTCAGCCCGGGTTTTAGTCAAAAATTTGATATAAGAGCCCTCGGTCCGGGCTTTTTGTCATAGCCCAGGCTCATGCTCGTCTGCAGTGTTTCTTTCAGGACTTTTTGGCCGAGGGGTAAATGGAACCTTAGAGGGGGCAATTTTTCCATTTGCTATATATATCTATATACAGTATATATACTGTATATATATATATTTAATTTTAAGAACTATATTTATATATATATAGAAGTAATTACTATATATCTAGCATAGGTACGCATTTTAAGAGGGGCCTTGCCCCCCCGGAAAATGTTTCATTTTTTTTTTTTTTTTGTTTAAAACGCTACTTACGTTAGAAAAAAATGCCTTAATTTAAAATGCCTTAATTTTTCTTTAATTTTTCATAAACTTTAATCTTGTTTCAGACGTTGGATTTCAAGCCCCCCCCCCACTTACCCGAAGAAAAATTCTTTTTATACATTCCTGTTATAGTAATTACTTCTTCAAATATTTCAGGAATAACAAACTTTTTCAGCTAAAGGAGGGGACAGGCTTGAAATTTTTATCTATTAAAATGCATTCAACGTCAATAGATCCTGAATCACGATTCCCAGACAATTAGGCATGATTAGTCTACTTATTATATTTTGAAGAATATCGTGCGTCGTAATACACTTTTTAATAAAATAAACTATAACTAGTACCCTTTGAACAAATATTTAAAAAAATATAATTGGAGAAATATTTGTAGCATAAAAAGAAACGAAACTTCCTCTTTCATCATAGCCTAAATTTATTAAAATTTGGTTCGGTTACCTAAAATGTCTCCGGGGGGCGAATGGTCATTTCCGGGAGGGCTTCGTCCTCCAGGATGTGTGCCCGAAAGAAACACTGCTCATCTCTACTTACAATCTTACAAATATCATTATTTTATGGTTTTTCCCTCACTCGGGCATACTGTGTGGCGTATTTGACTTCCTTTTGTCTCAGCGTCAAAAGAGGGCGCCACAATGCAGGTGCTGATGTGAAAAAGGGCAATATTCATTTTTTCTCTCGTTTCAGTTGTCGGCAGTGACGCGAAGAGCGTCATAAGTGTTTTTCGTAAGTTGTGCGCAGAGGAGTCTTTAGATCTTTTGGGGCCCTAGGCGCTAAAATGTTCAGGGGCCCCCTCCCCCTTCTTATCCCTTCAGAAATTTTCATCCGTCATATTAAAAAAAAAGGGGAAGGGGGAGTCAAGAAAAAGGTTTTTACACTTTTTTAAAATGCCATCACTTCATATTATTAGAACGTTCTGTAAGAAAACAGTGCTAGTGTAATAATTTTGTCTGTCCGTGCACATCGAACTTTTTTATTTCAGAGAGATTTCAAAAATTATTTTTGCGGCTAATAAGGAAATAAATGGATATTAAGTTTGGTGCTTTTAATATCCCATATACTTTATGCACTGCAGCAGGGGCGTAAATAGGCATTTCTGCGCCCGGAGCAAACCGCAAAATATTGCGCCCCAGTCTGTCTCTCTCTCCCCCTTTCTCTCTCTCTATCTATCTATCTTTCTTTCTCTTTCATTCTCTCTCTCTATCTATCTATCTCTTTCTCTCTCTCTCTCTCTCTCTCTCACACACACACACACACGCACCAAAAGAACAAAAAAACCAGCAATGAAAACCTAAGCGAGCACAAGCTAGAGAGAAGAATTAAAAAAAAAAAAATAGCTTTAAATTAAAGACAGCAAAAAAAAAAAAAAACAGAAGCAATTTCAGAAATATAACAGTACTACAAAGACTTTCTAACGAAACTAGGCGTGAAAATGCATTTCTAAGTTCTAACGAAATTAGGCGTAAAACAGGCACAGTCAAAATGTGACTGTTTTTGCAGCTTTTTGCAACTGTTTCGGACCTTCGGCAGCGCAACAAGCAGACCGAATGTAGCCGACAGTCGCAGCATGCAGCCAAAATAAAGACTGAATAGCCTCCAGAGAATCTTCAAAAATGTAAATATCCTCATCTTGCAATGCACGTATAGTCCATCCAACTAAAGAAGTGCTGGGGGCCCCATTGTTGTAGAAGGGGGGGCATGGTTTTTCTTCAGTTGGACGGACTATACACACCACACCTTCATTGCTGAATGTGAGCAACTAATAGCTCCTGAACATTTTGAAGAGGAAATTCTAATTTTAATTGTGCCAAAAACTCGCGTAAAAGTTTTAGTTCCAATTGTAATCGCATTCCAAACAGTGATTTCTGCGCCCTCTCTTGAACGGCGCCAGGGGCAGCCGCCCCGTCTGCCCCGCTTACGGCTCTGACTGCAGTTATCATAAACAGAATTTTGAGGTTAATAGGGAATCAATGGATGTTAGGTTTGGCACTTTAAATATCCGTATCCAATTTATACCTGCACTGCAGTTATCAGAAGCAGAAGCATACAAATTAAATGCAAAAGATCCGGTTTGAAAAATGGAAACGCCGCCCCGGTGGCGCAGTGGTCTAAGCGATGGCCTCTGATCATTCGTCCGAACGGGGTCTCGGTTCGAATCCCGGTGAGGCATGGATGTTGTGTTTGTCTTACGGCACTGGCTCTCTCCCTTCTCTGGAACCAGTGACCCTAAATTAGGGACGGGCGACTGCTTATAGCCCATTTGAGTTGCTCACGGTGGTCGTTAAACCTCCAATAAAAAAAAAATGGAAAAGTAGGAACTGCAGGTTTTTGAGTAAGAGTATCATTTTTATTGCTTTTTCAAAAGCTAGTTTTAAGTCGATTTAAGGAATAGAAAAGGTGAGAATACTTGATAATTATCAGTATTAAACCAGGGGAGCAGAAAGTAATGAGAAAATGTTGTTGCAATACAATATAAATTACTTTTAACACTATTAAATAAGATAGTGTGATAATCTCAAATTTCTTTATTTTTTCAGCCTAAATATTAATAACTCTTTTGGTTTAAGATGGTTTAGAGGGATTAGGGCCGAGAAAGAACTTGATTGTCCTAAGAAGAATTATCCTACGAAGAATATTCCTTTCTTCATTGATTATCCTACCACGAAGGAAAAAAACTATTAACAGCAAACACGCCCGATCATCAGGAAAGTTTTTTACAAGTACTCCTCATCACAACTCGGGAAGAAGGTGGGATGATTCCAACACAGATGTGTTCCCTTGGCTGGAAGTACCATGAAAGCTATTTATAGCACAGCAGGCCAGTTAAGACTTTGCCTTGAACAATGAAAAGTGTTGGAAGCGTGAATACCTTCTTTACCAACCACTAAGAGGAACTCAAAATTATTTTAACCGTTCCTTTCAAAATAAGTACATTGAAAATTCGGAATATCAGCAACATAAGAAAAAATATGTTATTATTAATATGAGAAAGTAAAATATCAATTGGCAATACAAAGTAGTCGCTTTAAGGATTGATTTGCTTCGGTCCATGAAAACCAAAACTGAAAATCCAATTATATCTTTTCGGGGCCCCTCAAACAGCGAGGCCCTAGGCACGCAGCCGGAAATCTGCCCCTGGTTGTTCGTGATGTAACCAGGGTCGTAACGGTTCAAAAACAGTGGGGGCGGGAACTCAAATAGTTTTATATCCAAACACCAAAAATAATTGCTAATCTAGGATGATCAATTAATAATCAGGCGTCAAATAGCAATAATAAATTATTTAGAATAATTATATTAATTCATTAATAAAATAACAATTTTATTGATAATTAAAGTCAAAATTTACAAAATTTTGATACAAAGCCTTATGGAATGTGGAGGGTTATATTTTTATTAAATGTGCTCAATGTAAAATAGAGTAACTTCTCTCTCAGTATTCAATTTCTCGGAGTTATTTAGAAAGGTGCAATTTTAAAATTAGTTATTTTACGAAATAAATAATAGTGCAGAATATTAAATGTTAAAAATTAAAAGTTTTGCTAGTACTTTAATAAAACGATACTTAACATATCTTAGCATCATTGTACTGTATGAGGTAACTGCGCTTTGCCGCAATTGCCTTCAAAATGTGGATCCTGTATTAATGTATTTACTTCTACTTCTGGATGAAAGTTCAGCAATGTAAGCCCAGAAAGTAGAAAATTAGACATTGTGTTTCGAAGATACATTTTATGGCTCCTGAGAGTAGAAAATGTAATTTCCGGTGTGGCTGTTGAGACGAAGCGTTGATTAAATTTTCAATAATTTCTTGTTAATGGGTAAAAAAAAAAAAAAAAAAACAAGAAAAACACCAGCTTCACAACTCGGTAAGAATTCTATCGTAGTGGTTGGTCTTTCTTCTTGTTTTATTGTTAATAAAGGAATCTTATTTTAAATATACTTGTGTAAGTTTCAAATATATTTTTTAATCTACTTTTATTTATATTTTTACACTTGTTCGTTTTGCATTAGTACTTCGTGTCTGATAGTCTTCACTCTTCTGTTCAAGGTTTCAAAGCAGGGGAAGATTCAGATGGAGGCCGCGGTGTGCGCGCGTCCCATCAGGAACCAAGGAAAAGCCTCGATTTGTTAAGCTTTAATAACAAATTGATATTTTTTTCGTGAAGGAAAGTATTGCGTAAAAGTATATTTCTTTCGTTAATTAAATGAAAGAATTTGTGAACATACTAAGAACACTTTTTTCATTTTGCGGGAAAATATCAGAAAGATCCCCGGTTATCAGCGTCGTTAAACCCCCAATCAAAAAAAAAAAAAAGCCTAAATTATTCATTAAATCCAATAACTCAGGCATTTTGTTTCGTTTGCTGGCACCCTTTAAAACTCAGATCAACACAAATTTCAAATTTTACCACAACGAAGCCTTTCAGTGGGATACTAATACTTGCTAAAACATTAAAAATCAATCATTTTTCTTCGAGTAATGTTCAGACCTGTTAATAGATGGCGCAACCTGTACATTGATGACGTCAGTAGACAAAGAAATGTTGGATTGCTTAATTATGGTTATGTTTTAGCAAGCACCAATTATCCCATGCTATAACTTAAAGTTAGTTTTATCGTTGTGCAAATTTTAATTCTTGGGAATACACTAATTGCGTAGAAAATATGCATCGAAGTTTTATCGTTGGAAACATAAAGCAGAGATTATAGGTGGAACCACCTTAAGAGTGCTAATGTAGCTTTAGACCCCACTTCCTACTTTGAAAAGAAAACGAACAGCAGAGCAATAAGTAGTGACCCCCTCAGTGAATTCCTATTCACCCTCCTCATTAGCTCTCTGGCCACAAACATAAAAAAGAGGCTTACTCTAAGGAATTGGAAGAGTGGAGAACAATTAAATTTCCATGGCCCTCCTGATGCTATTTTGATAACCTTGTTTTGGAGAAGTAAACAGTGCACTCCTCGGGGGAAAATTTATAGGGCTGCATGAAATAAAACACAAGACTTATTACTTGGCAAAGTGCAGATTATATTATAAAGTTAAATATACTGAAAATGGCCCATTTTGAACTGGGTAGCCGGCAGGATGGGCAAGACACATTTCAGGGTAGGCTCAAGCCGGAGCCATCGTTATATTTGGGTCCGCTCAAGCCCATCCCCGCATCCCTTCGGAGACGCCCCTGGCCGGAAATAGCATCATGCTCTTTGCCAGTCTATTCTCTTCCAACGTCTTTGTGCTGCCCCGGTGGTGCAGTAGTCTAAGCGATGGCTTGTGACCATTACTCCGAGATGGGTCCGGATTCGAATCCCGGTGAGGCATGGACCTTGGGCTTGTCTTACGGCACTGGCTCTCTCCCTTCCCTGGAACAAGTAGACCTAAATTAGGGACGGGCGACTGTTTATAGCCCACTAAGTTGCTCACGGGGGTCGTTTAACCTTCACCCCCCCCCCCCACACACATACACACACAGAAATGTCTGTGCATCCCGGACTTGGGCCTGGACCAATACACGGCCATTCAGGCTTTAATATTCGCTACAAGATCAGACACCATTATAGTTATTTTTGTTATTATGAGTAGTAAGATCAGCCACTAATCTGAGAGGTTAAAGCCGCATCCGCTAGTCCCGGTAGATATTAGATGGCCGTGGCCAGTGTATGTAGAAGATTTTTTTTTTTTTTTGGAAGGGAGTGTCTGACCCCAGTTCTTAAACAACCCTCAGAAATAGGAAGCTAGGAGATTTGGGCTAGAGTGCCCGATATGAAAGTGACACGGAAGCGAAGTAGAAAATGGTATAGGAAGACGCCCTTATTTATTACCGGGGGGCCAGTACCCGGGGTCCGACGGCTTAACGTGCCCATTCGACGCACGGTGGATATTTAGTGGATCGAGCGTTCGTACCTGCCTGGGATCGAACCTGAGGTCCATTCCGTGGCAGTCACGAACGTTGCCCACTAGGCCACCCGCGGCCTACCATCTCTGAAAGACGCCATACAGGAGGCATCAGCCATTCCCATTGACATGTTGTTCAATGCTGTATCAGGCGTAATACCACGATTGCATGCAGTACTGGAATGTGGTGATGGACACATTAAGCACTTGCATCTGCAGGTCATGCTGAAATAAAGTAAGTTTCACTAATTTAACGTAAATCTCATTTCACAATTCTCACCTCTCGTTCTTTTATCTGCAGAAGCACCCTCTACTGTCGAGATTTTGAATATTTGTATTTTTTTTTTTTGTTGCCATACAAAATCCCGTACCTGGGGGAATATTAATCTGCAAACCGCATGTCTCTCCGACCCAAAGAGCTTTTTCAATCGCATTTTACTTTTGCACCAAATTTTTCAATCACCCTGTACCTATTGGTACCTCTGTTTATAGTATTGGTTCCTCTCCTTCAGTAGATCCATTGTTTGATCAATGTGAACCAGTTCTGTGGTAAATCATTGTTGCTTTTAAGTTAAATGCGTGAGAGACACGAATTTAAACAAGGGTGTGGGGACAGTGGCGCCCATACGAGTACTTTGAGGGGGAGGGGGGGGCTAAGAAAAATATTTACCCCCTTCAAGGCTGTCAAACATTTTAGTAAATGTACAAGATACTAAAATACAACAAAAATAATGGTTACAATCAATCATTAATATCTTATTATTTTTAAAAATGCTTTAAAAACGGTTTCGTCTATTTTACTGTTTTAAATTTACCAGCGGCTGGGAAGGGGCTGGAGCCCTCCTTTATAGGCGCCCTTGTGTGGGGATGATGGACCATCCCAATGGGTGTTAGTGCTGGTGCTATCGAAATGAGAAAATGATCGTAGGACCTACAAATTTCGCACAGCTGCAAGTCCAACTACTTAAATCTAAATGTAGATTGCTTTTTCTTTAATAATTTATAACAGTGTACTTTGTCCGGCTGCACTTTTCTCGTATAAGCGCAGATAATTTTTTTATGTCTTTTTTAAAGCAAACGCCTAAATTGTAGATATTGGGTTGGTGCGAATGAAATGTCCGGCAAAGGACCAGCACACATGCACGGCGAGAACGAAAAAGTAGGACAACAAATAATCCCCCTCGGCATCGACAGATAGTTGCCACCTGTCCGGCAAGGCCATGATCTCGGAAAGAAAAAAGTCTTGTGTCTGGGA
Source organism: Macrothele yani (assembly GCA_039090855.1). NCBI lineage: Eukaryota > Metazoa > Arthropoda > Arachnida > Araneae > Macrothelidae > Macrothele > Macrothele yani. The sequence continues at coordinate 15,014,934 of CM077000.1, read as the reverse complement.
CCTGAAGAAATCATTAACTACACGTTGAACCTCGTTGTCGGTAGTGAACTGTTTCCCGGGCCCGGACAGAAAGTGATCCAGGCGTCTTTTTAAAGCAAACGCCTAAATTGTAGATATTGGGTTGGTGCGAATGAAATGTCCGGTAAAGGACCAGCACATGTGGACGGCGAGAACGAAAAAGTAGGACATCTTACCTAGGCAAAATAATTCCCCTCGGCATCGACAGATAGTTGCCACCTGTTCGGCAAGGCCATGATCCCGGAACGAAAAAAGTCTTGTGCCTGGGACCTGAATCGAAGTCATTAACTACACGTTGAACCTCGTTGTCTGTCGTGAACTGTTTCCCGGGCCCGGACACAAAGTGACCCAGGCGACTGTTGGAGACAGGTCCAGGAAACAGGCAGGATGAGGCAGTGCTTCATAGCCCAAGGCACTGAGTGTCAGCATCGTTCGTTGTGCGACATGAGCGCGAGCGTTGTCCTGGAGCAGAACACCACCATATCTGTTGACCAAAGCCGGTTGTTTTTGCAGCAACATCTGGTGTAATTCAGCACAATAACGTTCTGCAGTGATGATGTGGCCTCTTGCTAAGAAACTCCGATGAAAGTTCCCGGTTGTGGACCACCAGACAAGGAGCATCATCTTCTTGGTGTGCAGGGGTGGCTTAGGATGCTGTCCAGAAGGCTGTGCCTTGCTTAACCGTTGTGCTGATCGTTTCCGATTATCATAAAGGACCCACTTCTCGTCGCAGGTGACGATTCAATGCAGTAGAGTTCCTGTTCAGAGCTATAGCCAAATTCTATACTTAGAGCAGGCTCAATAACATTTTGGGCATGCTCATAAAAGCTATATACTTCTTACCTTTTTTTGAGCATTACTGAAATTTTGCAAATTTCAACCCAAACTAAGTACCTTATCTAGGAACATCAGGCACAAAAGTACCATTTTTTTATTAACATAAATAAAAAAACAACAAGAAACATTTTGTTAAATAAAAATACATTTATAATCGTTGCTTACCAATAGAAAATCAAAGTAGTTGTAGTCGTCGGTTCTTTTGACCACTAAATTTTCTCAAAAGTAAGTCCATGTTAAGAGTTTATGTGCGGTTTTGTTCGAATGCAAGAAGAGTCAAATTCTATATTCGTTGGTGGCACAGCAAAAGCCGCTGTGGGTAGTTAATTCTCGTTAAAACACAAAAAGTGGATTCACAAATAGCCGTACTACAGCCGAAAGTCCTGGCTGTGACTAATAAATTATAAGTATCTCTGAAGACTACTCGCTGCTTAAGAATTTCATCAAAAATGATTTAATTTGGGTTTTCTTTCTTCTGGGTTTGTATGAATCTGTTGACTACTGCAATTTTTTCTGGAGATGGAAGTTTGATACCTAAAGTTTGCAAATATTTGACTTTGTCTAAATCAATATTTTCGTCTTCAGCACTGGAAACTGCAATTAGTAGTTTTTCATTTTCTACGAATCATTGGCAGGACAGGCGCAAATTTTTCTAGGACAGGCTGGCGTCCCCCTGGCTACGGCCCTGTTCCTGTTTATACCTGGCAAGCAGAGACTTGCAGACTTCTAAATGCCTAGTCTTGTTGGCAGTTGTCAACTCATGCGACAGCCACATGTCCAGCCTTATGACCTTACCCAGCGCAGCCAGACGCCAAACAACTGTCGTGTGGTGGACACCTACCTCTGCCGCTAACTCACGACACGTTTTTCGGGGATCCGCTTCAAAAACACGTAACAGAACATTGTCACAAACAGCAACACGCCGGTGACCACAAGCTTCGTTTTTCAGGTCCGTATCTCGGCTTCGAAACTTCACAAACCATCGCCGAATGGTTCGTTCGTTGGCTGCATTCTCTGAAAACGCTTTGTTAACGTTTCGAGCGGCAGATCCTGTAGAATGGCCCAGTTTAAATTCATGCAGGAAGATAATTCTCAAATCCGGCGTCTGCACGTTTCCTTCGCAAGCCACGTTACGTCCAAACAAACCACGCCTGAACCTTGTTCTTTACACACGTGCTAGGCTAGCTATTTCTAGTAATTCTGTGACGTAATACTCAAAACATCTGTGGGTGGTTCCATTCCGCTGTGGTTGGGGATTGTCTCCACTGCTCGTTCGCGCCGGCCATTTCATTCTCACCAACCCAATAGAAAGAAAAGCTATTTTTCTTAGGGAAATAACTTTCCAGACAGATATAAAACACAAATTATGTAACCGATTTTTGTTCATACGTTTTAAAAATATTATTCGTCCGTTAAATAAAATTCAAATTAAAAAATTACGAGAAAATGGGTCATTCCTCGATTGGTACACCGGGAAATGTCCCGGTATCCCGGTGGGCCAATCCGCCCCTGTTTGCCAGTCTATTCCCCTCCAAGGTCTTTGCAAACAACACGAAAAAGTATAAGTGAATTAAAAAAATGTTAAATCTGTTTTTCCTTGGCTTTACCGTGACCGTGAATCGTAAGGGTGGAAACGTTTGGACTGGAGAGAGCGGGAATCCTAACTTTTAAGTTTTGTTTACATGGTTAATATCTAACGTTACAGTTCAGTGTTTGTTTAACCCGCTGGACGGTTGCTTTCGTGTTTTGTTCTAGAAGGCTTAATACATGTAGCTGACAGGGTTTTTAAAGCGAAACAATATTTATGGCGCTATTCCAACCACAATAACGTAGTACGTCACAGCAGATATTTTGTTCACATGCTAATGTTATTTTTTTAGGTACGTACCTTGCATTATTTTTTATTTAACAGATATGCTAGTTGTGTTTTCACTTGCTTACTGGAATTTCCTTCTTTTATTTTACTATCGGTAATTGCAACAGTTGAATGCATAAGCTTATGCTCGTAACAACTTCATTCAGGGGCGTATATATAATTTTTTTTTTTCGGGGGCTCCGACCGAAAACGAGAGTTTTTAAAATCCAGCAGGACAAAATAAAAGTTAAGGAAAAATTGAAAAAAAAAAAAAAAAATAAAGAATTATTTGCTATTGCAAGTTAATGCATTTTATTAAATTAAAGCATTTTTCTAATGTAAGTTGCATTTTAACAAAGAAATGGAACACTTTAGGGGGAGGTGGCAGGCCCTCTTTTAAATGTGCCCCTGGTTTCATTCCATGTGTGTGCAGGGGCATTGCTAGACTTCGAAATCAGGGTGGGCTAGCATTATTTGGGAGGGGGAGAGGCAAGCTTGATAGGAACTTTTTATTACGAAACACCAAAAGAAAAAAATTATTATTAATTTTTTTTTATTGAAGGTTTAACGACCACCATGAGCAGCTTCAGCGTTCGCATTGGCAAGTAAAACTTCCATCGGATCACTGAACTATTGATTTTACTGGCTCAAATGTCAAGTAAATTTTTTTTTTCCCTAATTTGTCACATGTTTATTTAAATGAATTTCTATTTCTTTTACCTTGTTATACAGTTTTCTTAGGCTGCAAACTAGTGATAGGTTCATGAAATGCTATTGGATAACAGCTATTTATTTTATTCCTCATCATTTGTGAAGAGTGGAAGAAACAATAAATACAGAAAGGTAGTTTCCCAGTCCTCATCTTGTAACGGCAACAGATGTTTCTTACCTCTGTCCCCACCATTTGTAATGAGCAGAAGTAAGCAAAATAAATATCCTGCTCTTCCTTGGATTTGCCCATCCTAGTGAATGCAGCAGATACTGACTCCCGACACAAGCTAATTTTTGTTTCTTCTCCAAGAAAACACACTAGCGGGGAGGTCAATTGGATTCGTGAGGGAAATTATTGCAGAAGAACAATTCACATGAAACAGTGTTCAGTGGAGAACTAAAAATAACTTCATGGGAAAGTAGGATGGGTGAGCAGTAAGATTAAAATAAGAAAAAGGAAACTAAACCCTAAAAAAATAAAACATATACTATAAAAATGGCTGCTAATATATGTCAATTTTATACCCTTGGAGTCTCCTCATCCCCTTAGTTAATAACAGATGATAATGTGCTCTTACTGTACTATATCATCAAACCATCGGAATGTTATCCTTGAAACATTCTCTGCCCTGTGAGTTGCACTTTCAAAGTAGTTGTTTTAAAAACAGATATTGCAGATAATTCCACTGAAGATATTGGAGATAATTCCATTCCTTATGATACATTATTTTCTGCATATATTGTAGATATGTGTAAGTTTTTATTTATTTATTTATTTTTTACAGACCAGTGGCTTGCAAATTCTAGTGGTCCGCTGGGTCAGTAAAATATTTATTTCTAATTCTAACACTGGGCTCAATGGGCTATAAACAGTCGCCTGTCCCTAATTTAAGGTCACTAGTTCCAGGGAAAAAGGGAGAGCCTGTGCCGTAATACAAACAACTTCCATTCCTCAATTCCTCACCGTTCTTCAAACCTTTACTCTTATCGGACAAATGGTCATAAGCTAGCTCATAGACCACCGTGCAACCGGGGGAGAGGAATTGTAGATAGAATTGGTAAAATGTAAATTTTTGCTTGCTCTGAATGCATTGTTTTAACTGCTTTTCAAATTTTGGCATTTTTGCTTATGAAAATAGTACTGTACTTAAACAATTTATTTAAAAGAAAATGCCGTTTTTGTTTATGTAAATCAGATTTTAACCTCATGCCATGCAGACACAATAATACCTCCACCCTTCTTAACTTCCTTCCCTCCAGCCAGTGGCGTAGCCAGAGAGGGAAGGGGGTTCGAACCTCTCCCTCAGGGGAGACAGCACGAATTTAAAGTGATATATATACGTATATACGAGGCTTTCACCAATGAACCAAACCTATGATCTCCCCTTAAGTTAAGAAATTTCTGGCTACGGCATTGCTCCTCTCCTACAAAGCAGTTGTCAGTCGCTTTCTGCCCTTTCACTGTCCCGGGGAGTCTGAAGCGCGCTAGTGTAGCTTAGAATGTTGAAATCCCATATTTAGTAACTAAAACAAACGGCGGAGCAATTAGTAATGATCTCCCTCGGTGAATTCCTGTCCACTCTCCTCATTCTCTCCTGGGTGTACTAACATGAAAAAGAGGCTTAAACAAAGGATTTGGAAGAGTGGAAAACAACTGAATTTTGATGTGGATTATATTTTGATAAACTTTCTATGGAGAAGTATACAACTCATTTCTTAGGGGGAAATACATAAGTCTGAATGAAATGAAACATAAGACTTTACAAAATGCAGATTATACTAGACGAAACTTGTCGAATCAATGGTTAGTTGGTTTTTTTTTTTTTAAACAATAAACTGACTTAAAACTCATATGAAACAACAAATGTAAACTTTATTAGATTGACAAATTAATTCAACCACGTCAGTAACAATTATAGCCCAGGTTCGGGACTTCTTTTTTTTTTTTTTTTTTTTTTTTTTTGACTAAAGGGTTAACGACCGCCGTGAGCAACTCAATGGGTTATAAGCAGTTGCTCGTCCCTAATGTAGGGTCATTGTTTCCAGGGAAGGGAGAGAGCCAGTGCCGTAAGACAAGCACAACATCCATGCCTCACCAGGATTCGAACCCGGATCCTTCATGAACAAATCATGAGAAGCCATCGCTTAGATCACTGCACCACCGGGGTGGCGCAGTGGTCTACTCTTCACCCGTCAGAATCAACGTTGTTGTTTTTTAAAGAATAAACTGGGATGAAACAACAAATATAAACTTTATTTGATTGACAAATTCTTTCAACCACTTCAGTAAAGACAATAGTCCAGGTTCATGATTTTTTTTTTTTTTTTTTTTTGTCTGGAGGTTTAATGACCACTGTGAGCAGCTCAATGAGCTATAGGCAGTTGCCCGTAATATTTTCACTAACAGTGGTCAACGGAATGTTTATTTACATCTTTACATAATGGGAAACGTCTTACCTACGTGAATAAACTGGATCGAATGAATGTTTAATTGTATATATGCATCACACAGTCCAACGGCATAAGGCAATCAGGTCTTCAAGAGTGTTCACTGTTCCGATGAGAAGAACTTTGATACCAATGCATGCTAGCATTGTTTAGCGCAACGGTTGGCTCAGAAAAGATACTTTGGACTATCTCAGTCCCTCCATGCTTCCGCCTTCAACAGTGCGTGAGTCAACTGCAGGCAATCAAATGTCAATCGCACGCTTCTCCCATAGACTTCACATGGGAAATTTGCTGTCCCACAGAGTCCGAACCGTTGCCCCAATCTCATTTTGTTCTTCGACTGGCACATCCACATGGCAAGACCTTTATTTTGATACCTCTACCATATCTTTATGCTCAGCCATTCTCTCAAAACAAGACTCACAGTAAAAAACCTTATAGAATTAATATATAGATTTTAAAGTTAAATATACTAAAAAGGTGGCACATTTTGAACTGGGTGGGTGGCAAGGTTTGCAAGAGAAACAAACACCCCTTGGCATCATCCCTGTGTGAGTGACATTTTTTTTTATATTACATAAATTTAATGCTCAATTTTCTTGTGATGCAGCAGTGAATTGTCTCTGCAATTTTAGCTTAATGGTGCTGAGACCCTGGTTAGTGTTTTTTTTTAATGTATTATTTGAGAAACTGAAAAATATTGGAGCGGCAGTTGCCACCCAAATCACACGTATGATTGTTTATAGAAATGTACGGAAAATATCATAGATATCTGGTGGAATTAACTACCTATGTTATAGCCACACATTTCTTCACTTGTAAGGGGCAGTAGGTAAAATTCAATGAAAAGGTTCACATGAATGTTCGGGACTCTGAAAATGTAGTGTGGTATATTGCTATTTAAAAAGCAAATAAACAAACCACAGCTTATTTAGTCTACACATGATTAACACAATCCATGTGGATAAATTATGTTAACACAATCCATGTGGATAAATTATGGTAATTTTTATCAGGTGTGATTACAGCATTGTAGATCATATCCATATATTGAGAGCATGGGTGGCGGAAGGTAGGGTGCACGGTGGACTTGACCCCCTCCTAGAATTTCATGGTCCCCCTCACTGGAGTACGGTCTTCTTATGAAACAACTTACAAATTTCTGGTTCACATATGGTATAACTTCTTTTTTTTTTACTGAAAATTTCTCGGAGACCATGACCACATTTTGCAGTTTTCTGGAAAATGCTTCAAGTACAACTTTGAAAATTGATTTTGCACAAATAAGTTTAAAAGTTAACTCACCATTGTGTTTTTAATTTTTAAGAATATTGTTAAAGAATTATCAAATGGCAATAAGCTGATTATATTTCTATATGAACTGACTAACCACTGTTAAACAACTGAGATATTAGGTTGGATTTGACCAAGGGGCAGAAGACCCAGAAGCAGACCACCTGAGAGATGGGTTGATGAAATTCAAAACTATGCTGGAGTGGCTTGGAAGAGATATGCTGAAGACAAAGTTATGGAAGAGACCTTCATTCAGCAGTGGATTGAAAATAGTAGATGATTTGTTTAAGGTTTAAGTACTTACATATATAACCTACAGTTTCTCTCTCTTTTTTTTTTTGTTATTATTTTAACTCTCAGAGAAGTCCCCTCCCCCTGAAATTATTGGGTTCCACCGCCCATGACTGAGAGAACTGAAAGAGTTAATGAGTATCAGGGCTTGAAAAATACCATGACTGAGATGCCAAGAGCATGTAAATTATTGACCTGGGCATATAAATTAAAAATCTAGTTGCCAGGCTCAGGCAACTAGATTTAACAGTAAACAAGAAAGATGACACCAAATTTTCGGGTGTAATAAGCACGTCTTTTGAATCCGTTCTGACACAAATTAAATTTGTCAAAGCTGTTCAAAGTCAATGGAACCGGTATGGAAAACAATAGTATCGGACGGAAGAAAGAAGTTTTTCAATCGGGTTTTTAATCCCTCAGATATTGCTGTAAACCGAATCGTGAGATTAGGCCCCCTGGTTACAGACTTGTGCGTTAAGAAAAACATGAATTTATATGAGAAACATTTCACTCCGGGAACGCTCTCCAACACATAAAGAATTTTTCAAATCGGACTCTTAAAAACAGATATCGACAAAAATAAGATGTGACTTTACGTGGGAAAACCATGCATTATTTTAGGAAGAAAGTATTCTCAAAAGGTTTTTCCATATGAGCGATATCGGTCCAAGAAAAAAAATTTAGTCGAGTTTTCAGGAGCCCAGATTTTGCTACAAATACGTTGGAAGCAAAAACTAACACTCGTGCCCCCTGGTGGCCAAACCATTCTTTACCAAACATTAGAAATTATGTAAAAAATACTTTCCATCAGGTCTTGTATGCGATACAGGAAGAATATTTCAAATCGGAGTTTTAGAAGCAGAAATAGCGCAGAAAACGCTATTTACCTTTGTGCCCCCTAGCGGAAAGTCTGTGATTTACTTGAAAATTTTGAAATTATATGAAAAACATGTCACGCTGGAAACACTATCCAACAAAGAAGGAAATTTTCAAATCGGACTCCTAGAAGTAGAGATATTGACAAAATTAAGATATACATCTACGCCGCCTGGCGTAGAAACCATGCATTATATTAAGAAGAAAATGTTTCTAAAATGTTTGTCGACATGAGTAGTATCGGTCTACAAACGACATTTTTTTCAATCGAGAATTTAGAAGCTCATATTTTGCTGCAAATACATCAGAAGCGGAAATTAAAATTTACGCCCCCTGGTGGCCATTTTTTTGCAAAAGTTAGAAATTATGTGCAAACGATTTTCCATCGGGAGCTGTATCTGGTGCAGAAATAACTTTTCAAATCGGAGATTTAGAAGCAGAGATATAGGGGGAAACGCAATTTACTTCTACGCCCCTTAGTGAAAAGTCTATGAATTACTTAAAAATTCTGAAATTTTATGAAAAACGTGTCACTCTGAAAACACTATCCAATAAAGAAGGAATTTTTCAAATCAGACTTCTAGAAGTAGAGATATTGACAAAAATGAGATATACATCTATGCCCCATGGAGGAGAAACTATGGAATATTTTAAGAAGAAAATATTCCGAAAAGGTTTATCGATGTGAGTGGCATCAGTCCACGAAAGAATTTTTTCAATCAATATTTTAGCTCAGATTTTATGGCAAATACATCAGAAGCAAAAATTAACACTTACTGGTGGCCAAAGTATTCTCTTCCAAAAATTTGAAATTATATGCAAAAGAATTTCCATCAGGAGGTGTATCCGCTGAAGAAAAAAAATTTCAAATCGAAGTTTTAGAAGAAGAGTTATCGGGAAAAATGCAATTTACTTTTACGTCCCCTAGTGGAAAATCTATGCGTAATTGAAAAAGTAACTATATCTAAAATACTCTTCTACAGAAATGGAATTGAAAGATAAAATAATTTTTTCAATTGGATGTTTAGAAGCAAATATGGGGAATGAAACATATTTTTGAATTTGACATCATCTGCATTTACGCCCTCTAGCGGCGAAATTGTACATTGTGAAAAAAAAAAAAGGAAATAAAGGACCATCATTCGCATATTTCAAGCTTCCCAATGCAAAAAGAATTTTTCAAATCGGACTTAATAGTTGCAGAGATATCGTGGGTACAGACAGACAGACGGACAAACCGGTAACATAAGCACGATCTTTTTTTACAAAAGACGTGCTAAAAAGTTTAGAACAGAATTTCCCACTACAAGATAAAAAACAGTTGTTGCATTTTGTGTTTCTTTTCACTGCTAATCACCAGAAGTTGTGTTATTGTTATGTATGGTTTAAAACTCAGGCTTCATGCAACAATAACACATAAACATAGAAATCCAGCGAAAATACACAGAGTCACGTATGGTAAAAGGTTCGTTTAGCGGTAGCTTTCGGTCATCCTACGACCTTGATCACCCGTGGTCAACTGGGTGGGCTCGTTGCCAGAACTACAATTTGAAGTTGGGGTGTTGGAACTGTTGCCAGATTTCAGTAGATAGATCCAAATAAATGGGATTTGGTGAGGGGTCTCTGAATTGCAATTTTTGGTGAACAAAATTTCAGTGCTTTCTTGGAAATGCAGAAATGCTTTGTTGATGAATGGGGAAACCTTTTTTTGTTTCTTTCAAAATGGGAACTGCAGAGGTGTCTTCAAGGGTTAGTGCAGATAAAACTATCTTTGGAAGATCATTGGACACTTTTGTGTGTGTGTGTGTTCACAAAGTCTTGTATTGATGCTTCAGTATGTGCTTCCAATAAACACTGAGAGACCAGAGGAAGTTGAAATGGGAATAGCATAAACTCCAGGGATGTCTAGGGGTGAGACAGGATCCCTGTCTTTAAACAGGCACATTATTGCAGAAGGGTTTGTTTCACTGTGATCTCTCCAAAACTATGGGCTACACTACTCACAGCAAAACCAAACCCTTCTGCAATAATGTGTCTGCTTAAAGACAGGGATCCTGTCTCACCACTGGAGTTTATGCTATTCCCGTTTCAACTTCCTCTGGTCTCTCAGTGTATATTGGAAGCACATACTGAAGCATCAATACAAGACTTGAACACCAAAAAGTGGTTTCACTGTGAAAGATGTTTCCAATGGTTTTCCAAAGACAGTTTTATCTGCACTAACCCTTGAAGACACCTCTGCAGTTCCCATTTTGAAAAAAAAACCCAAAAAATTGCCCCATTCATCAACAAGGCATCTCTGCGTTTCCCAGAGAGCATTGAAATTTTGTTCACCAAAAACTGCAATTCAGAGACCCCTCACCAAATCCCATTTATCTGTATCTCTCTTCTAAAATCTGGCAACAGTTCCAACACCCCAACTTCAAATTGTAGTTCTGGCAACCAGTTGATCGCAGGTGATCAAGGTCATAGGATGACTGAAAGTTACCGCTAAACGAACCTTTTACCACATGCGACTCTGTGTGTTTTTGCTCGATTTCTATGTTAATATTGTTATTGAGTACCAAGGACAAAAGAATATCGCCAGCAACAGAATGCATGTCTCTGATGGAACTAGCCTCCAGTGTTTAGTGACAAAGACGAAAACTTCGACAAAAGGAACATGGCGGAATCACTAAACTTCTCAAATAGTAATTTCATCGTAGTACCATTCATACCAATTTCAGCATCATCATCTTAAAACTTGAGATGCACACTTTTGTTCATTGAACATTTTGAATACAGACCCTTAAAACAGAATTGCAAAACATGTAAAAAAAGTTCATTATATTTTAAGCTTAACAAAACAGAACCCTCCTTTTTTTTTTTTTTTTTTTTTTTTTTAATCTTAGAAAGATAAATTTTCTTGGGCATCTAGCTTTTACTACACGGGCAGGTAAATAATTTGTGCACATGCTCAGCTGGGCACGTAACTTTTCAGATACGTTTCAAGCCCTGATGTTTGCATCATCATGGTTATGTCTGAGGTTACTCAGCAGCAGCGGATCCAGTGCTGCTGCTGAGTACCCATGCGTGCTTGCTGTGGTAAGGCAACTCAACTGAGAAGTAGCTCTTCTTAATTCGTGCTCTCTGCTCGGTGGTGCACCTGAGAAACTCCCCCCCCAACAAAAATATCTTTGAGACCCTTTTATGAAAATCAATTAAATTTCAATTATTGAATTTTTTTAATTCCATATTATTTCAATTATTTAAATTTTTAATTTTCATATTATTAATAAGTTTTATAAGCATTTTAATAATACAAGTTCTTTGGAACCTACAGATAGATAATTTTCATAAAACCAAAATTGTTGCCTTAGTTTTATACAAATGCAAAATATTGCAAAACACTATATATAATTTTTTTCTTTACAGAACTAGCCATCCCTTTGAAATTATCTTTGAAATTTTATTCTTTTAGAACTAGCCATCTCTTTGCAATTCATCACGATCACACACTCTCTCTTTTTTCATCCCTGAGAAGAACATGTTTTAGTGCATTACATTCCAAAAGATGCACAGTTATATGCAAACAACTGTAATACCTAACACCTTATCCTCATTGGTACCAATTTTATTCTGAAGGATGTACAGTTATATGCAAACAACTGTAATACCTAACACCTTATCCTCATTGGTACCAATTACATTCTGAAGGATGCACAGTTATATGCAAACAACTGTAATACCTAACACCTTATCCTCATTGCTACCAATTTCATTCTGAAGGATGCACAGTTATATGCAAACAACTGTAATACCTAACATCTTATCCTCATTGGTACCAATTTCATTCTGAAGGATGCACAGTTATATGCAAACAACTGTGATACCTAACACCTTATCCTCATTGGTACCAATTTCATTCTGAAGGATGCACAGTTATATGCAAACAACTGTGATACCTAACACCTTATCCTCATTGGTACCAATTTCATTCTGAAGGATGCACAGTTATATGCAAACAACTGTAATACCTAACACCATATCCTCATTGGTACCAATTTCATTCTGAAGGATGCACAGTTATATGCAAACAACTGTAATACCTAACACCTTATCCTCATTGGTACCAATTTCATTCTGAAGGATGCACAGTTATATGCAAACAACTGTAATACCTAACACCTTATCCTCATTGGTACCAATTTCATTCTGAAGGATGCACAGTTATATGCAAACAATTGTAATACCTAACACCTTATCCTCATTGGTGCCAATTACATTCTGAAGGATGCACAGTTAAATGCAAACAACTGTAATTCTAACACCTTATCCTCATTGGTACCAATTACATTCTGAAGGATGCACAGTTATATGCAAACAACTGTAATACCTAACACCTTATCCTCATTGGTACTAATTTCATTCATTGAACTGACATTTCTTTCACATTGTCTTGCTAACATACATGTGCATGTCTGTGAAAAGGGGCCTCAAGACCTCTGGAAAAAAATGGATGCTTTCCTATCATCCAGTTTTTACAAACTAAAACTGCAGAAAGTTTATAAATATTTATCTTATTTATTGGCAAAAAATGCCAAAAATTGATTTTCTTTTTAATGTTTCCTTCAAATCAGCCGTCAGAAATTACTTGGTATTTTTCTAACCACTTTCACTGAAAGTTTTTGTAAAATCTTTTTAGTAAGGCAAGAGGCCCTCGAAGCCGCGAGCTATCCCCCCCCCCAGCAATGCAGGGTTTATCAGTACGTCCCTGTCTCTGCTTATAATAATGATGGCTGACTTAATTTTTAAAAGAAAGGAAATAAGAAATTAGAAGTTCTTGCCGGAATACAGTGCAAAACGGCCATGTTTGAAAAAAGGAAAAACAGCTAGTAGTGGTTTTCCAGTAGTGCATTGAGGTAATGATAATTGTTGTCAACATATTGCTGGGCCGAAGCATCAGAAACTTGCTGCTGGATTTGAAAACTCAAGTACAGTTAATTCTTTCTTTAAAGTTGATGTTTCTGAATCCGTAATGAAGGCCGAAACACTGTTTGTCAATTTCCTTATTGAAAATAACATTCCAATAGCGTGTAGTGAGCGGGACCATTATTTCGTCGTATGTTCCCAGACTCTAAAATTGTGGGTAAGTACAGTGCTAGCTGCACTAAGACAACATCTTGGTATCAACTTTAGCTTGTGCAACATCTCAGAAAGTAGCCTTTTTTATGCAAAATGGTCCATATGCTGTTTGTACAAATGGCAGTAATGATACAGAAACATCACAATTGTACCCCATTGTTGTTAGATATTTGGACATTGCTTTTGGAAAAGTGATTTCAACATTACTGTGTATTGCTTCAAATGTTGAGAGATCCACAGGTGCCTTAATTTTCAAGCTTCTGGATGATGAGTTTGTAGCACGAAATATTCCATGGAGCAACTGTGTTGCATTTGGGAGTGATAATTCATCTGTAATGGTTGGTGTACACAAAGGAGTTAGCAAACACATTCTTCAGCAACAGGAAAATGTATTTGTGCAAGTTTGTCCATGTCATCTTGTCCATAATGCTGCAGAGAAAGAGCATGCACAAAACTACTAGTTGCCATAGATGAGTTCTTAATAGATATTTATTTTTATTTGAATAAAAGCTTCAAACGTCAAAAAGAACTCAAACAGTTTCAAGAGATTTCTTGTGTTGCAACTAGAAAATTTTTAAAACACCGTACTACCAGGTGGTTATCATTAAATAATTATGTGGTGAATCTTTTGGAACAGGGCCAGCTCTCGAAGTTTTTTTTCCAAAATAAAACTGCTTGCTTCAGCCTGAACTTAAGAAAAAGAACATTGTTAAAACAGTGTCTAAAGAAACTGATATCAGCATATCAAAAGTTGTTCCCTTAATTGATAGGCCAGCCAAAAAGCAAAAATTGGATAAAGGTCAACTTCAAGAAATGGTTAATTGCAAAGATAAGCATGTACTCCCCGTCCATAAAATAGTGAAGGCCCCAGAAATTATTAGCAAAGCACACATTTCTCAGAACCCAAAATATAGTGAAAGGGCAAAGGAATCGTCAAGTAAACAAAAGGGGTGCTTAAAGCTGGAAGACAGTAGGTTAAGTCGAGTTTGTGCTATGTTTGAAGAACTCGTTGCCTTTATTTGACAATGTGAACAAAATTCTGCAATCTGAAAAACCACTAATACACCAATTTACGAAGAGAATTGCAAACTTTACTTACTGAATTATGCGTTCGATTTGTCACCCCTGAATCAGTTGCTGCTTCAAAAGAAATGGCAGAGGTAAACTATCGTGATGTGAGAAATCATGGCAAGAATGACATCATAGTAATAGGTACTGAGACAAAACAGTGCCTCAGGAAATTACTAAATCAGAAGAAAATAAATGAAGATGTTGTAAACCAATTTTATTCTTCTGATGTCAAGTTTTTCATAAGTGCCATTGATTACATATTGAAAAAAATTCCCCTTGAAGATCCTGTTTTAAAATATGCTGAGGTGGCTGATGTATCTTTGAGATCTGAAGTAGCATTTGAATACGTTGAGTTTTTTATACAAAAGTTTCCCACAATTATATCTGTAAGTGATGTTGATAAAATTTAGCTTCAGTTTCTGTGATACCAAGTTGACATATTTGATGAAATTTGAAATGTGACCGAATTGACACAATGTAGCACTTGATAAGCCAGATAAAAGATGGCAGTGGAGTTGCTAAATACACTGGTGTGCAAAAATTAAGGACGACACGGTTTTTCGAATGTAACGTTGTGCAGAAGTGCTCCACATCGACTCAAATCATACCATAAGATCCCCAAGTTGTAAAAATATGGGACAAGTGAGCAAAACCATCCAAACAAGGAATCCAAAGGATACAAAGGCACTTTATTGAAAAGGTAGCTTCGAGCACAACTGGACAGAAGACAGAAACGTCCATGTGACAAGCGGCTGCCAAGAAAAATCCAGTCTTTAGTAGGGGATATGATCACCCCTGACTGCGTTGCAGGGTTTACAACGTCTGTCCATGCTGAGGACAAGGTTGTCAAGGAGCTGTTGAGGCATCGCGGCCCATTCCTCTTGTAGCGCCAATCGCAGCTGCGGAATCGTTGCTGGCGGCTGGTGACGTGCTGCCAAGCTTCTCCCGAGAAGGTCCCACATTTGTTCGATTGGATTTAGTTCCGGGAACCTTGTGGGCCAATCCATGCATTGAATATCTTCACTCTCCAACAGCTCTGCGACAGCCACTGTACAATGAGGTGTAGCGTTGTCGTCCATGAAGAGAAACTTAGGACACGCAGCACCTCTAAACAGACGCACGTGAGGCAGGAGAACCTTGGTACAATAGCGGACACCAGTGACTGAACCTCCTTGGAAGATGTGGAGGTCAGTACGGCTACCAAGCATGATACCGACCCAAACAAGAACTCCGCCACCTGCAAACCGGTCCCTTTCGATGATGTTGGAGGGGTGATTGCGTGTTCCCTGCTCTCTCCAGTTGTGTATACATCCAGAATCGCTCGTCAGGCTAAATCAGCTGTCGTCCGTAAAGAGAACTCGACCCCATTGCGGATGTGTCCAGTTCTTGTCTTCCTGGCACCACAGAAACCGCCATCTCTGACGAGCTGGCGTTAATGGAACACACCTTACTGGTCGTTATGCAGATAGACCACCTTTGTGCAGCCTCCTGGCCACGGTAAAATGCGATAACGGACTTACAGTTGTCTGTTGCATGTGCCTTGCGATTTCTCCCGCTGTCTGCCGTCTGTCTCTTCTCGCCTGTACAATAACATACCGGTCATCCGCCTCAGTGGTTGCTCGTGGATGACCACTGCTAAACTCTCGGACAGGTGTTCCTGTCGTTTGAAATGCTCTCCAAGCTCGTGAAACGATGCTGTGAGTGATCCCGAACTCCTCGGCCACACTAGTCACACTTCGACCTTCTTCCAACTTCCCAATGATGCGACCTCAGGTAAAGTCATCCAGATGTTTTCTACTGGACTGCCTTTTGGCCATATCACACAGTGGCAGCAACTCGACGTCGTTCAAATCGTTGTACACCGTGCAATAGCTTTCACCGAATTGCTGAGCGTACACCGCCTCCCCCCCCTACGTCATGCTGCATATTTGTGCATGCCCTACCGTACCGGACCGTAGTCTATCTCCTGAGTGGTCTTTTGGTCCGTTCTGCCGGCTCGTTCCGCTGTTATGCTAATTTCTCCTCTTCGTCCTTAATTTTTGCACACCAGTGTATGACTTGCTTGCAAAGGTAATGTTTTTAGTACTAGTAATTCCTCACAGTAATGCAGAAAGTGAACACATGCTCAGCATTGTGAGAAAGAATAGGACTGACTTTTGTCCAAATGTTTCAGACAAGATCTATATTATGAGGTTACTTACCTTTATTCCTAAAATCATTTAGGAGGTTTTTGTCTCTACACATTTCCAACACGTATTTTTTTCTTCTTTCTGAAAATATGTTCTGTAATAAAAATTTTTGTTAAATTATTGAGACGACACCTCACTCCTTCTAGAAATCACTACTCTCTTTGCATGTCAACATCTATCATATATTCATACAGCATTGCAAATGTCAAATGTCATCTAGCTGCTTAATTATTCACATGCTATTTAGACATAATCTATATTATGTCTAAATTGCACGTGAATAATTAAGCATTTGACATTTGCAATGCTTTATGAATATATGGTTTCAAACAAGGTTCTATCAGATTTGTTGGTGGAAAAAACTAGAGTGATTTCTGCAGAAGAATTGTGTTATAAACAAGACTTTTCAAAAGATATGATCAGGGAGCTACGATCAGTTACTTCTGCTTCCCTTGCGAAGGACTCAAATTTATTAACAATGCAAGTTCATTTCTTTTCACACTAGCTGCTTGATTTTTTTGCAAAGTGAGGTAATTGCAATACAATATAAAAACTTAATATTTTTCAGTTGTGAGCCAGGAATATGTTTACGTGAACTGTATTTTCAAGATTGAAATTTATGAGCAGGAATATTTAACTAAATAAAATGCTGACCTGTTTATGAGGAATGTTGAAATTTTATATTTACTAATTTCAAATAATTTATGCAATAAATTAAAATGCATGGCTGTAGTTTTATTAAGTTGTAATTTTTTTAATTATTTCATACTTTTGTAAATAATGCATAAAATATCAGGCACGTTAGTACTCCTGAAGTTATGCTCAAAACTCCTGAAATTTACATTAAGACTCGTGATACGGAGTCTCTAGGGTTGGCATCTCTGGTTATGATGTAATGGTACACTAAAATCCTGGAGACCATTATGACTCACCCTGTATATATCCCATCATGCAGTGAGACTGCATTTCTGTCTTTCATCTGAATAATTTAGAGCTTAGATAGATCTTGTGTGCTGGAACTTTGCTTTCCCCCAGAAAAATTCTGCGGGCGTCTAGGTACACTCATTGTCAAAAAAATAGTTGCCCCCAGAAGGAAGCAACCGACAAGAATGAAACTTGATGGGCAGAGTTGTATAAAAATAAAACGTATCTGCGTACACAACCATTAAAACAGAAAACTTGCTGCAAACCCGCAAATCACGATAACAATAGAATAAGATAATTTTAAAAAAAATTAATATAACAATAAATAATTATTAGAACATTACAGATTCCAGAGAGGACAAAAGTACTTTACGACTGAATGCGTAGAAATGTGTGTAAAATGGACCTTAAGGCCGAAAGTTTAAAATATTGAACTATGAACCTCATAAAAACAAGATACTAATTAAAGAAAGTTTTTATATCTAGAAAAGCAGTTCCGTTAATGAATCTTTAAAAATTACAAATAGCATTTTCAACAACTTAATTCAAAAATAGTAGACTTATAAAATACAAAAGGAAAAGATTTTAATTTTATAACTGGCAACTGCAAGAGAAACCTGGCAATAAAATTTAAATTCTTTCTGTGTAAACAGAACTTTTGTTACAGTTCCTATATATTGAGAACAGGCCTTGATAAAATCAAGAGGCCAGAAACGTCTGTAAAAACAAAAGAACTCACTATCGGAAGATGCGAAAAATAGTTGAACATTCTCACGTTAAGACAGAATTAAAGATATTAATCTGAGTAAAGCCTTGAGTAAGTGTTTTAATTGCTGTAAATGACATTTTTATTTTTTCAATCTACAAGCCAAAACTATCTGCAAAATCTGTTAATAATATGGAAACTATCCACGTACGGCGTACGCGTGTACGTCTATATTCTGCGACTCTGTTGATGGGTAGGTTTGACATTGTGAGACACGCAAATGATTTAAGTATCACGCTCGGCCGCGCATGTGACGCCAGCAAGCAGGGGTCGCAGCGCTGTGCCTGCCCGGCTATATAAGGTTGTCCCGTTGCGGGCGCTTGCCATTCCGACTGGTGCTGTTATTTTGGTTGCATCCTTTGCAAGTGAAGTATGCCTCAGAGAAAAGTTCAGAAGCAATTCGAGCAGTTGGAGGAGTTCGAGAGGGGCCGTATCGTCGGGTTGTGGGAAGCGAGATTGGCTTATTGCCGTATTGTACACCATACCTGCTGTACGGATATC
This sequence comes from Macrothele yani, assembly GCA_039090855.1. Classification (NCBI taxonomy): domain Eukaryota; kingdom Metazoa; phylum Arthropoda; class Arachnida; order Araneae; family Macrothelidae; genus Macrothele; species Macrothele yani. The sequence goes on along the minus strand of CM077000.1, from coordinate 14,996,030 downwards.
ATCGTAGCACACTGTTTGCGGCGGTGGATAGAACAAGACGCGCAACAGCGACAGGAAGGGTCTGGGATATGTAGACGAACTACGGAGAGAGGGAACCGACTGGTTGTTCGATATGCGTGGAGTAAACCAATAGCCACGATTGCGGATATTCAGCGAGCAATGGTGCCTTCCATGCATCATTTGATTACTGTCTGCACCATTGGCAGATGGTTGCACGACGTAGGACTACACGCACGCAGACCATTACGATGACTGCCCTTAACAGTATTACATCATCTCCAAAGACTACAATGGTGTCATGCTAGACTGTTAAGTAACCACTCAGAATTGCAGTGAGCGATCTTCAGCTACAAGTCCAGCTTTTGTCTTGGAGGAGACGACCACCGAATCCATGTGTGGAGGCACCATGGTCAGCGCCAAGATGAATGGTTTATTGTCGAGCGTCACACGTCCAGAAGGCTGGTGTCATGGTGTGAAGCGCAGTTGCCTACAATGCCAGATCACCTTTGGTGTTCATTACAGCCACTTTGATAGCTCAACTTTATGTTAATGAGGTCCTACAACCAGCCGCCCTACCTTTTCTAAATGCCCACTCCTGTGTGATTTTTCAACAGGACAATGCTCGTCCACATACTGGTGCTGTCTTAAAAGCTTGCCTTCAAGGGACTGACACTCTGCCATGGCCAACCACAGCGCTAGATCTATTGCCAATTGAAAATGTGTGGGATGCTATTGAACGCACTATCCACACTGCACCCCTACCGCACAATCTGCAGGAACTGCATGAGGAGATTCAAGCTGCATGAAATGGCTTATCGCAGAACACCAAATGTTAGGAACCTGTACAACTCCATGCCGAGACGTCTGGCATGCTGTGTGAGCAAAAATGGTGGCTCGACGCCATACTGAGAGACACTACTTCTTGTCATGTAGCTCAATAAATATTGTTCATATCAGTCTCAATGTTTAATCATTTATTGTTCCTGGTAACCTTTACCTTCCTGCCGAATAGCATTGCAATCGGACATGTCCTTCTAGATGCAACTATTTTTTTGATGATGAGCATATATGTATTCAATACGTTCAATACATCAGTCAATTGAACATGTTGATGAAGCAGTGTTAGAATTAGAAATAAATCTTCTAGTGGCCCAGCAGAATTTGCAAAACCCTGGTCCACCAAAATGTCCACTGGTCCGGAAAAAAATAAATAAATAAAAACATTTACAATATATGCAGAAAATAACATCATTTCAATGGAATTATCTTTAATATTTGTTTTTAAACCTGTCATTAGTTTGCAGCCTAAAACAAAAACCATACAGCAAGGTAAAAGAAACAGAAATTCGTTTTTTAACTTGTGACAAAGTAGAAAAAAAAAAAAAAATACTGGCCATCAGGGCCAGTAAAATCAATAGTTCAGTGGTCCGACGGAAGTTTTACTGGCCAATGGCCAGCGGACCACTGGGTAATTCGAACGTTGTGAAGCGTTCACTGAAATTTTTTACAGATTTCAATTGTTAGGTCTGAGGGAGGACACAGGAAAAGGGAGGTTTTATGTGTGAGGAAAAATATTCCAGCATGAGTTTCAAGGAAAGCTGGGTGTGAAGGAAAGAAGGGAGAGATGAGAGTCTAAGTCAAGTTTGACGAACATCAATCAGTGTAGGATATCAAGAGAGATGATTAAAAGATCTTGGCTGAGAGGAAAAAGAGCTAGGAGAAGCTTGCTACTAATGAAAGAGATGTAATTCCCCTTTTCTAAACCTCACACACCTCTGCCCTTCCTCAAAGTTTGGTAGAAAAGTGTATTCCTGCAAAAGAGAAAGGAAGTAAAAATTTCAAAGACCTGGACAAAAGTTGTATTTCATCTGCAGAGCTGTAAGTCAAATACACAATTAAAATATACTGAGGAAAATTGTTGAAAACATCATTCTTTTCTATAAATAGGAATTGCATAAAGAATCTTGTTTCCCATGCTCCTCTCAGGGATTCCATTGTGGTGACCTAGTGGTCTGAACTGCTGGCCAATCATTTGTGCAAGATGGGTTGGGTTCGAAGGCATGGGTGGTGTGTTTGTCTGATGGCACGATTTATCCCCTCCCTGAACCAGTGGCCCCAAATTAGGGATGGGCAACTGCTTATAGCCTTATGTGATGTATGTGACCCCCCCCCCCAAATACATTCTCCACCATTCAATTTTTAATAAATGCTTCAAACAATTTTTATTGGCAACTTCTTGTGATATTTCTTTCTACTTTGAAAACAAACCAAAGCAACCTTATTTTTGTGTATAATTTTGTAAAGTTCTCCACATAGATAACAGTTTCTAATGACATTTCTTTATCAATAGTAATGTTCTCTGGATTGCCAAATTGAAAGTTATTCTTCACAATATCTGTCATGCTCAAAATGTTTTTTTTTTTTTTTTTTTTTTTTCAGAGAAATGAGTACTTGATTGTAACAAATGCATACTGTGCTCAAAAGCAGTTCCAGGGCTTGAAAAATATCTGAAAAGTTACATGTGCATAAATTATTTACCTGCCCAGGTAGTAAAAGCTGGATGCCCAAGAAAATTTATCTTTTAAGATAACAAATCGGAACCCTCATTTTTTTAAATTAATAAAATATGAACTTTTAAAACTTTTTTTTTTCATGTTTTGCATTTCCATTTTAAGGGTTAGTATTCAAAATGTTCAATGCACAAAACTGTGTATTTCAAGCTTTAAGATGATGATGCTAAAATTGGTATGAGATTTTATAATTCAGTGACTGCCAGGGCCATGTCTCTGATGGTTCCATCAGAGACATGCATCTCGTTGTTGAGTATAAACATTTGCAAAAAATTACATATGGTTCCAAATTCTGGACTGAGAGCATAATATAATTAAAGAAGATATTCTTTTGTCCTTGTGGTGGTTAGCAGTGAAATGAAATACGACATGTGACGATTGTCTTCTTTCTTGTACTAGGAAGTTCTATTCCAAACTTTTTTATTTTTAAATTCAGCTGTCTGGACTGGGCAACTAAATTGTGTTTTACGTGCCCTGGCCAATAATTTTTCTTGCAATTTTTGTCAACTACTGACCTGCATTTTCTTATAGTTTAATTTCCTGCAATGTGAATTCTATATTGTTTATTATTTTTTTTTTTTCCAGTCTTACCCAAACTTTTTTTTTAATCTTGCAGCATGTTGATTACTGATCAGGGCTTCTAAGAAGCAGGCTTACATATCAAGAGCACCAAAACGGTCTTGTAAATGGATCCTTGTGAATTAGAATTCTTAGCTGAGAAAGAAACTGTGACAATAATCCCAAACTTTACTCAAGGTAAGCTGTACCTTATCTGTGGAGACTGTGGACCTTTTACTCCCAGCATACCTATTCAAGTTCCTCTGTGGCTTGCCTTAAATCTTAGACAGAAACAGAAATGCAGAATCATTCCACCTGATTGGATGGATTTTGACAAATTGGAGGAAAAGAAACAGGAAGAGATAGACTCTCCTATTTTTACCCAGATGCCCAGTGAATATTACAAGGAGATTTCCCAACTAGTGTTTGATGTTGCAGTTGCAGATGTCCCTCGTGCCGACGAAATACGAACTCTTATCAAAGACATTTGGGACATCAGGATGGCCAAGCTCCGCAGCTCCATCGATGCTTTCGTCAAAAGTGGGGAATCCCATGCTCAAGTAGACAATTTAACAACTTTTGAGATGAATTTTGTACGTCCTCTACTGACTGCTGCATTGTATCAACTTCGAAAATTAAGAGAGGTAACATTTACTTCTTTAGTTTCAAAAACAAAAAGTGGATTTGTAGATGTTCATTGAATATATGCAGTTTTTATAGGTATATACATTGAGCCAATGGCGTATGCTGATTCCGAGAAGTGGGTAATCTATTCTTAGTTATACTGTATGTTGAAGGAATGCAGATACAAACACACATTAAAAAATTCATTTTACCACAATATTAAAATTTGCATCGCAGTTGCAGATTTAAGAGTGTTTAAGACAATGTACATCGTAATATAATAATTAATTTACATCTTAATTTACATAATTACATTCAGTTAACTTAAACATGAATTCTAGAGGTCTCGTTTAGGCCAAAAAAAAATTCAATTGCAGCGTTATGGAAATCGAACTGGGGATCCAGGTTTCCCACGGTCCTTGAAAGTCCTTGAAAACTCCTTGAATTTAATTTTCCTTTTCAAGGGCCCTTGAAAGTCCTTGAAATCACCTTGAATTTAATTTTCCTTTTCAAGTGCCCTTGAAAGTCCTTGAATACTCCTTGAATTTAATTTTCCTTTTCAAGGAACCTTGAAAGTCCTTGAATTTTGTAAGAGTCCTTGAAAAGTACTTGATCTCCCCCCCTCCTTCACCAAATTTCAGAATAGCCGCAGTTCATTGAAGAGAAGCTATCGTCAAAATGTCGCAGGTTGCCGCGCTGTATTGTAGAATGTTCTCTTGGAAACAGGAGCCCATAGCTATCACATTTCCAGTTTTCACGCGGTTTTGATTCTGAACTACGATAAGCGAATGCGAGGGTAATTCTTCTGAGCTACAATAAGCAAATGCGAGGGGGTGTAAGTGTAAGGTACTAGCATCTCAAACCAGGTTTGCAATCTGCTGAATGCCTGTAGCCCAGGAATGCAGTCTAAAATTTCGGTTGTCCATCGGTGGTCTGTCCGTCTGGCAATATGCCCAGCTTATCGCCATTTTAGGGATTTTATCTTGTGGAACAATAATACCTCACCAAAGTATGTCCCTTTATTTAGATATAATTTTAATTGGACTCTTTGACTGTTTGTTACAACTTGTTTAAGTGTTTCATGAGAGTTCTTATTGGGCATAAATATAGTCTTGAAAATTTTTATGAGTCCTTGAAAAGTCCTGGATTTTTGGGGTGGGAAAAGAGTGGGAACTATGGGATTATTTTACAGCTATCCCAGTAAGCCCATTTGACTGAGGATAGCTGAACCACTAAGTCTTTCTTGGTACCTGTGTTTTTTCCTCACAGTTTTTTCAGAGCTAAAGAGGTGTCACAGCCAGCAAAATGTATTTACATTTGAACATCCTGCTAACCATGGGGACTTAGAATAAACGGAATCTGAAAAGTGCCTAGTGTATTCACGATTTTTATCTTTGTATTTTGCAGTAAGACTTCGTTCAGGATTTGGTCTCTCATTATTTATAATGTTAGGTTTTTCCCATAATCTTTTCTTCTGAAAAGACATCCCTTCAAATTATCTATAATACATTTGTACGATTCCATCTTGCTTAATATAAAAATATGCGCTAAATTTACCAAAATTTCAACTTAACTGAAATGATGAAAAAACAACAAAAATTATAAGGGTGGTAAAGTTGTGTTGTGCGGCTTTTAACTCACAAACTTTTAAACACAACTGTTCGCTTTAGTCCATCTCACCACCGGGGAGATGGTTTTACGTCTTCACTTTCCTGTGGCTTGTTCGGAGTCAAGCGTGCGCAAAAACCTCGTTTCTCATCTGCAGGGTTAAACCTTAGCATCTTTGGGAGTGCCAGGAAATCTCCGTTGAGCTGAAATTCCCCGTTATTCTCTGGTGGATTTCTCTGAACTTGGAGAGATATCTATTTGCTTCGCATTGAGATAGCAGCCTCAAATTTCACCATTCCAAAGTTGAGTGGATATTTAAATAAATGAAAATAAATATGTCACTAAAAATTTCATAAAAAATTGATTTAAGAAAAAAGATGGCCCATCTCTGATTCCCTAGAACCCTTTAGTATACACCACTGCACTGAGTGCTCACTGAATTAGGACCACCTACGCAATACTGAATTAGGACCACCTACGTAATACTGTGCAACCTCCATTAACGGACATCTCCGAACAATGGTAACTTCCAGGTAATGGCAAGTTTTGGTTGATACCAAAGAGCTTCCATAGGATTAGCATTAATGGTAGCCTCCGAACAACAAGACCTCTTAACAGAGTTCCTTCGGTAAGAGGAATAAGATAAGGACATAGAATATTTATTGCTAAATGGCGTAATGGTTGGATTATGGCTGGTACACTGGTATGCTTAAATGAAAAGAAAGGAGTTAAAACTTTTGTTCTATGTGAGGCGAGCTGCAGCTCCCATGTATGTTTCAATCACCCCCAGGGGCTGCGGAGGTGGTTTAACGGGGCCTAGAACTTTCCCATTGCGGGCGGTGTTTCTTGGTTTGGTCCCTCTTGGCTCTGATCTTCATTTACAGCACACAGCCTAACTGTGCATTTATTTGATAAATTCTTGATATCCTCATGTCATGCATAACTTACGTAAAAAATACAGGGTGATTCATAAAGAAGTATACAGTTTCTATGCACTGTAAAACAAGAACAATGTACATGGGTGCCATTCTTCCGTCCAGGGGACAGAATTTTGTCTTTTGAAATTTTTTTAAACCTGTCATGATTGTCAAATTACTGTAATTTTTGGGCTAAGAGCCGCAGCTCTTACGTGACTAAAAGTGATTTTTTTTTTTTTTTTTCACAAACTGGACTGTGATAGCTTTTTTTTTCTCTTTTTCTATTCATACGTTAGACACACCTGAAAATAACCCTGATGTTGTTTTAGGTTAAGAGGGAAAATGGGGGGAGGACGGGGAAGTTTTTTTTATCATTGATTGTGAAAGGAATGACTGATTCAAATGCCCTTTGCATGGGGGAGTGGAGGAATGCCCTGTGGCAATAGCATGGAATAAGTGGACACAAAAAAAGGGAGAAGGGTAGATAGATGGGGAATGGAATGGGGGACCAGTAGTGTGACGTCCGAGGCTTCCGTCGAGAGCGCACGCAGGCTGTGGCGATGTGGACAGAATCATGTGCCTATGTGTCTCTGGACATGTTTCAAGTAGTGCCTGCGTTAACCGGAGACCAGTAGAGCTATTCATGAGTGAGCAGTTGCGAAAGCAATGCAACTTTGTGTGTGAAGGAACAGTCGCATAGTGTCACCATTGTGGCGATGCAGGCAGAAACACGTGTCTATACGTGTCTTGACATGTTTCAAGTAGTGCCTGCGTTAACCGGAGACCAGTAGAGCCATTCGTGAGTGAGCAGTTGCGAAAGCAACGCAAGTCTCCGTGTGAAGGAATGGTCGCATAGTGTCGCCCTTGTGGCGATGTGGGCAGAATAACGTGTCTATACATATCTTGAAATGTTTCAAGTAGTGCCTGCGTTAACCGGAGACCAGTAGGGCCATTCGTGAGTGAGCAGTTGCGAAAGCAATGCAACTTTGTGTGTGAAGGAACAGTCGCATAGTGTCACCATTGTGGCGATGCAGGCAGAAACACGTGTCTATACGTGTTTCAAGTAGTGCCTGCGTTAACCGGAGACCAGTAGAGCCATTCGTGAGTGAGCAGTTGCGAAAGCAACACAAGTCTCCGTGTGAAGGAATGGTCGCATAGTGTCGCCCTTGTGGCGATGTGGGCAGAATAACGTGTCTATACATATCTTGAAATGTTTCAAGTAGTGCCTGCGTTAACCGGAGACCAGTAGGGCCATTCGTGAGTGAGCAGTTGCGAAAGCAATGCAACTTTGTGTGTGAAGGAACAGTCGCATAGTGTCACCATTGTGGCGATGCAGGCAGAAACACGTGTCTATACGTGTCTTGACATGTTTCAAGTAGTGCCTGCGTTAACCGGAGACCAGTAGAGCCATTCGTGAGTGAGCAGTTGCGAAAGCAACGCAAGTCTCCGTGTGAAGGAATGGTCGCATAGTGTCGCCCTTGTGGCGATGTGGGCAGAATAACGTGTCTATACATATCTTGAAATGTTTCAAGTAGTGCCTGCGTTAACCGGAGACCAGTAGGGCCATTCGTGAGTGAGCAGTTGCGAAAGCAATGCAACTTTGTGTGTGAAGGAACAGTCGCATAGTGTCACCATTGTGGCGATGCAGGCAGAAACACGTGTCTATACGTGTTTCAAGTAGTGCCTGCGTTAACCGGAGACCAGTAGAGCCATTCGTGAGTGAGCAGTTGCGAAAGCAACACAAGTCTCCGTGTGAAGGAATGGTCGCATAGTGTCGCCCTTGTGGCGATGTGGGCAGAATAACGTGTCTATACATATCTTGAAATGTTTCAAGTAGTGCCTGCGTTAACCGGAGACCAGTAGGGCCATTCGTGAGTGAGCAGTTGCGAAAGCAATGCAACTTTGTGTGTGAAGGAACAGTCGCATAGTGTCACCATTGTGGCGATGCAGGCAGAAACACGTGTCTATACGTGTCTTGACATGTTTCAAGTAGTGCCTGCGTTAACCGGAGACCAGTAGAGCCATTCGTGAGTGAGCAGTTGCGAAAGCAACGCAAGTCTCCGTGTGAAGGAATGGTCGCATAGTGTCGCCCTTGTGGCGATGTGGGCAGAATAACGTGTCTATACATATCTTGAAATGTTTCAAGTAGTGCCTGCGTTAACCGGAGACCAGTAGGGCCATTCGTGAGTGAGCAGTTGCGAAAGCAATGCAACTTTGTGTGTGAAGGAACAGTCGCATAGTGTCACCATTGTGGCGATGCAGGCAGAAACACGTGTCTATACGTGTCTTGACATGTTTCAAGTAGTGCCTGCGTTAACCGGAGACCAGTAGAGCCATTCGTGAGTGAGCAGTTGCGAAAGCAACGCAAGTCTCCGTGTGAAGGAATGGTCGCATAGTGCCGCCCTTGTGGCGATGTGGGCAGAATAACGTGTCTATACATATCTTGAAATGTTTCAAGTAGTGCCTGCGTTAACCGGAGACCAGTAGGGCCATTCGTGAGTGAGCAGTTGCGAAAGCAATGCAACTTTGTGTGTGAAGGAACAGTCGCATAGTGTCGCCCTTGTGGCGATGTGGGCAGAATAACGTGTCTATACATATCTTGAAATGTTTCAAGTAGTGCCTGCGTTAACCGGAGACCAGTAGGGCCATTCGTGAGTGAGCAGTTGCGAAAGCAATGCAACTTTGTGTGTGAAGGAACAGTCGCATATTGTCACCATTGTGGCGATGCAGGCAGAAACATGTGTCTATACGTGTCTTGACATGTTTCAAGTAGTGCCTGCGTTAACCGGAAATCAGTAGAGCCGTTCGTGAGTGAGCAACTATACTTCAATTCACCCTAAGAAGACACTGAAAGGAAAGGTACAAGAGCCTACGCACTCGCCATCCAGTTGATCGCTGGTGATCAAGGTCGTAGGATGACCGAAAGCTACCGCTAAACGAACCTTTTACCGAACGTGACTCTGTGTGTTTCGCTCGTTTTATATGTTTATGTGAAGGAACGGTCGCATAGTGTCGCCCTTATGGCGATGTGGGCAGAATCAGGTGCTATGCATCTCTGGACATGTTTCAAGTAGTGCTGGCGTTAACCGAAGACCAGTAGAGACATTCATGAGTGAGCAGTTGCGAAAGCAATGCAAGTCTCTCTGTGAAGGAACGGTCGCATAGTGTCGCCCTTGTGGCGATGTGCGCAGAATCACGTGTCTATACATGTCTTGATATGTTTCAATTAGTGCCTGCGTTATCCGGAGACCAGTAGAGCCATTCGTGAGTGAGCAGTTGCGATAGCAATGCAAGTGTGTGTGTGAAGTAACAGTCGCATAGTGTCACCATTGTGGCGATGCAGGCAGAAACACGTGTCTATACGTGTCTTGACATGTTTCAAGTAGTGCCTGCGTTAACCGGAAACCAGTAGAGCCATTCGTGAGTGAACAACTATACTTCAATTCACCCTAAGAAGACACTGAAAGGAAAGGTACAAGAGCCTACGCACTCACTGAGCCTCCGGGGACGGCCGAAAGTCATGTTCATGCGCGTCACTCCCCACTGTGTTCTGCTGTTTGCAGCTGTCAATCACTTACCCCATCAACTCATTGGCACCATCACTCACACTCTCTCTGGTTTAATTGTTGCTGATGAGGGTGTTTTAAGGGATGGATCCTCCCCCCCCCCCATAATGCTTCAAATTCGTTGATATTTTATCGTATGACGTTTAGCAACAGTCTGAGCCTACCTTTTAAATTTCGCCCAAATATGTTGAAAACTTCCAGAGTTAATTTTTTTCCCCATCTTTTAAACTTTTATCTGCAATTCTTTCGTTGCTGCTCTCACAGTTACTATTTTTTTTTTTTTTATTAGAAGGAACCAAAGTGGGGAAATTATGGGAAAGGCGGATACCTTCATTCCATTCATATGTCACTCATTAATCAAAGTGGGAGAATTATGCGAAAGGCAGATACCTTCATTCTATTCATGTGCCACTCAGTAATCAAAGTGGGAAAATTATGGGAAAGGCAGATACCTTCATTCTATTCATGTGCCACTCAGTAATCAAAGTGGGAAAATTATGGGAAAGGCGGATGCCTTCATTCCATTCATATGACACTCAGTAATTTGTGGGCATATGAAAATGCTGCGCTCGTCGACGCCATCACTATCGTTTCGATCACAAAATAAAAAGATAAGACAATAATTAGAGAAATGATTGAAAGGCGCAGTGAAACAATGAAGTACGTTTCACTTGTAGATTTTAAAATATTATAAAATACAAACTACTGTTTTACCTCCAATAAAAAAAATCAAAGAATATGAGACAAAAATACCAGTAAATGAGAACAGCAATGTGAATGATGTGAAAGTCGGAAAAAGAACGAGTGAGTTACTTAAATGACATGCACAACCCCTGCTTGTACAAACTGTTTCGGCACAAAAGTCGCTCCTGTCTCACCTACCCCCCTTCCCTCTCAGCCCTCAAACATTTCTTTAAAGCACAGCTGCCTCCACACATAACACCAGCTTGATGGGTTAGGAGCAATTGTCACCACCCGTTGCAACAACCCCTTCAAGGCATTCTTTCTCCTGCCCAGCAGCCCAGGAGGGATTAGTGGTGGTAGAGGATGAGGGGGGGAAGCCTTGTCTCCCAAACACTGCATATCTACGCATACGTGGGTTGGTCTAATTTTAAAACTTCATTTCAGAAAATAGATCATTTTTATTAGATTCATGTCTAAAATAACTATATGTACTTATGAGTAAACAGCTAGGGCAATATAAAGTATGATTCGGGCAATAAGTGCGTTGATTTTTACGGAAAATGTTGGGAACTACTTTTAGTTGCGGAGGTAGGTTTCACGTACCTTTTGCTTCGGTGCCTTCTTAGGGTGAATTGAAGTATAGTTGCAAAAACAATGCAAGTCTATGTGTGAGTTTTGAGGTAAAAAAATGAGTGACAGAAATTTAGAGCAGCACATAACATCAAATTCTGTGTGAAGATCTGATTGGTAAAAGTGCTACTGAAACATTAGAGTTATTGAAAGTGATGTATGGTGAGGATGCTATGAAAAAGTCAAGTGTTTTTGAGTGGCACAAGAGCCGAAGACAGCATGTGTGTCGTGCTCGCTGTTCAAAACCAGGCTTGTGTGTGTATTTTTAATCACGAGGGTTTAGCTCATCACGAATGCATTGAACAGGGGCAAACGGTCAACCGACGTTGCTATTTAGGGGTGTTGAAAGGGTTACGGGATTCTGTTTGAAGAAAAAGAGATGAACTGTGTTCTGACAAAGTCCCAAGCCATAATGCACTCAGTGTTTGTTACTTCCTGGCAAAATCAATTATCAAATTGGATCATCCACCGTATTCATGTGATTTAGCCCCTTGCGATTTCTGGCTCTTCCCAAAAATAAAAACCACCTTGTAAGGATGAAGATTTTCAGATGTTTCTGACATCTAGCATAACGTGACAAAGTAACTCAAGAGTATTGCACAAATAGAGTTCCAGGTATGTTTCCAGCAATGACAGCAGTGTCTAACTAAATGCATAGCTGTGAAACACGATTACTTTGAAAGTGACAGTACCCACTAGTGCACAAGTATGCACACATTTTTTGTACAGGTGCATTTCGGGAATTATATTATCACACCTCGTGTACTGTAATTCATGGGATCAGTGCACCTGCTTCGAATCTTCTGTTGTCCAATCCACCTGCTGTTGGCACAAGGAGAGTTCATGTTGATCAGGGGTGGAAAATTGCGGTCACCTGGTTGCCCAGGGTGACCAAAAAAATTGCCTGGACCACTATGGAAAATATCACTGAAAAACATGCACCATAATGTTCATTGTATTTTCCGTGGATTATCTGCTAAAAATTAAAAAAAAAATTAGGTTCTGAGGATTATACGTTGATTCACATAAAAGACGATTAAAAAAAAAAAAAAGAAACGTTTTTGCTGATTATCCCATGTTTTGGATCTCGTATGCGCTCTGCTGCATGTGTTGTTTAGTTCATCCTTTGCCGTTTTGACATAACGTCTTTGCTGCTGATATTTTCCTTCATTACTATTTACGATGTCTTGGAAAGGCAATGTTTCAGTTACACTGCCAAATTTAAACTTCGTGAGAGGCACAACTGAGGATATGATCGTGTCATTACGCGATAGTTTCCAAAAGGTCAGAAAACTAGCACGCAGTGATACGCGAAAAGCTGTGGTCTAAAACATAAACAAACCTGTCGGCAAACTCCGCAGGAGAATTCACAGAAGTCCAGCCCTCTTTTTTTTTTACTGACCTGTGTGTAAGCCGACTAATGTACTTTTAAAACAGGATTTCTTCCAAAAACTTTCGACTTACAGGCGAGTATATAGGTATTTCTATTAATTGTTCTGTATCAGTAATGCAATACTCTAAAACTGCATCGGCGTGATTAAATTTTTTGTGCTGTATGGATGCCATAGAGCACAAAAATTAATTACTGCTAAGATTTATTTATGTCCGGGGATTAAAATATAGTAAAAAAGTTACCTTTAAAAATTATTTTCTTTATTTAATAAGATCGTTTTTTTCTTACTTCTTTGGACTCAGGGGTCTTTATGTCGGAAATTCCGCTTCCAGATCAACATTTGTGATGTGTGGATTATACAGTGAAATTTTTTTTTTCTGAATGTCACGCACTGTGGATTATACGCCAGGGCAGATTATACGAAGATAAAAAAATGTGGGAATCCCAAGGTCTGCGGATAATACGACGAAAATTACGGTAATTCAAGAATTTTCGGGCCCCAGAAAAAAAAATGAGTAAGTATAATTGTTTTTTTTTTCCTGGGAAAGATAAGCTAAAGGCTGAGGGTGAAAGGGGAAAGCATTATTTTTTGAACAGAAATGTACATTGGTATTATAACATCCCCCCACCACTGGTCCAATGTCTGGCCACCAAAAAATTTGGCAAGCCACCAAATTTCAGGATATTTTTCCACCCCTGATGTTGATGGACTATTAGGAGGAGGGTGGTGTATAGGATGTTTGTCCTTGTCACCCATCTGTGCCAGTGTGTGATGCATAGCCTCATTGAGCCATATGGTATTGACCCGACAGCTGTCCTGTTCAAAGCCATTTCCCTGTCATTCACCTTTGCAATCACCTTTTGCCACCCTTTACAGTTGTGTCACCAGCTGTTTGTTTCACCATTTTGGCACCACTCCCAGGACACTTTAACCATGGAGGTCCTTGAACAACCCACAAATTTCACCATTTCCAAAATGGATGCACCAACACTTTGTGTACCCACAATTTGGCCTTCCATAAACTCTGATAAATCTTTGGTTTTGCCCATATTGTCTGTAACTTTGCTCTCACATCTATAACTTCATTCTCAACTGAACCACTAACCTCTTATATACACCCCCTTTAGCCTAAAAGGCCCCGCTCTCCTCCTCCTCATAATTATAGTAACAGTGTAATTCACTTTGCATAGGGGTGGTCTTAACTCAGTGAGCACCTAGTGTATGATTTTCCCTTATCAAATTTTCAGGGAGCAAGCCTGGAAATTGAGGACTCAGTATTCAATTTTCAAGCTGAGGACTCAGTAGGTGTTGCCACTCCTGTAATAAAATCCAGCTCTTGTGATTATTTAATATACAGGTAGCCCTCTATTTAATCAGGGAAAGCCTTCCCGGACGAACCAGCATGATTGGAATTGGCATACATTGAAATGCTCTTATAATGTAAATCAATGGGAAGCCAGTGACATGCTTCCTGGCACCCAAACATTGACAAGTAGTGTACTAATGGCATTACATTAAAAGTTTTGAAATCATGTAAACAAAACAACACAAACACATTAGCTCACAGTTTTCAGCACATTCAATGCATGAGCAAAAAGCGAATTGAGTGCTTTTTATCTAGCCTTTAAGTCTTATCTTCCTTGCACTCCTTTCCATGCCAGACTCCAAAATGGGAAAACTCTTTTAAGGAGTAAGTGAAAGGGAAACAAAACAAACTTTCCTTTCTCCTTTTCCAGGCAGAAGGGAGTTAACTCACCATGACGAGTTACTTATGCACACATGGCTCTTGTAGAATAATGTCAATTTTTGAGATTGCATCTTACAATTAATGAGTGGGTGCGGAATATGTTGGTCCTCGTGATACACACTCATCTTTGCTTGCATTCATGTAAGATACTGACCTATAGAAAGACACGTAATAAACCTATAGAAAGACACGTAATAAAAATAACCCCAGGACCTCCGCAGAGATTAAATTTGTCCTTTGAAAGGTAGCTCTCTACACCAGGAATGAAATCTAATATGAGCAAACTCACATATGCAAAAATTTTAATTTTACTTGCACCTTTTACCAATTCATTGATCTCATTAGAGCAAATTCATGTTGACGATACATACACAATTGCAGAGATGACTGTATTTGTAATTTTTATTCCGAATCAGTGATGTAAGAATAACAATTTAGTGTAAGAAGTAGTACAAGAAAAATTTTGAAATGTTAAAAATAAAACTGAAATATATTTTTTTCAGGTTTTTGATGTGGTTTCAAAATTGGCATTGTTATGGATCAGTGCAAATCAAGGGCTGCCTATAGTTCTTCTTCTCTCTATTTCCACACCTTCTGCTATTTTTCTTTTAAAAATGTGGTGTTGGTGTGCCAGTATTTCTGTACAGTCCCAAATATTTTATGCCCTGTATTTGTCCATGTCTGTCCAAACCAGCTTTGTTTGAAATGTCCTTATTTGTAGATTTATGTTCTGCCATTCTTGTTCTAAGTTCCCTAAGAGGTCTGCACTGGCCGGGCTGGCCCACCAAGCCCGACCCGACCCGACCCAGGCCTTTTTTTAGTTTAGAGATCAAAGCAACGGGCCGGGCCGGGCCCGGCTTTCTCCCAGACACTTACGACTGGGCCATGTCGACCCATTATTTTTATTGTAATGGTAAAGAAATAATAAAGTTGTGTTCTCCAATTTCCTGTTTTATTAACTGTTTATCTAACTGTTCCTAGAGGCACTCAGTGTTTTTACCATCTGTTGGTAAACACTGTTAAAACCATTTTGGGGCTTGTTGACAACAAAAAAGATTTGACCCTGAGCGAGCGAGCGAGCGAGTGTGTGTGTGTGTGTGTGTGTGTGTGTGTGTGTGTGTGTGTGTGTGTGTGTGTGTGTGTGTGTGTGTGAGAGAGAGAGAGAGAGAGAGAGAGAGAGAGAGAGAGAGAGAGAGACGACATGGATTTTTTCATCTATCCTTAATCTGTATAGGAATTGACTTTTGTAGTGTTACCTCTTACTAGTTCAGAGAAAGAGAGATTCTGAACGTGCGTAGTCTTCCCTTTTCTTGCTTTTTAAAGGTTATATTTTTCGATAATCGTCAAAGTTTAGTTAATATTTTTAGGCTTACATTCAACTAAATATTTTCAAATAATATCTCATTTCATTATTTAATTTTCGCAATTTAATAAAATACAATAGAAAGACAAAATAATACCAAATGGCACATCACGGGCCTGCCTGGGCCTTAAATGCATGGCCTTGGGCCGGGCCAGGCTCACCAAATTACAACACATTGCATTTATTCACATCACTCACGACCACACTGAGCCACAGTCTGTTACATACTAAATGGAATTAAATCATAACAACAAACAATAAGGTTTACTGATTCCTGACATAGAGCAGTACTTAAGTAGGTGAATTAATTAATGTTATTGTCGTAAAACCAATGAAAGAGGAGATATGTGGGTCATAAAAGGAAATATGTATGAAACCATGGTGGAGGCAATAGTAAGTGTTTCGGTTGTTTAGTTTTTTAGCAACAGTATTTGTTTTTATTACTATATAAAACCAGCGGCTGCTCTGACTTTTGTAAAGTTTTTGCCAACTCATTCGCCAAATTCAATATTATTTTTGCCAAAGAGTTATAATAATACAAAAAAAGTAATCGCCAAAACTTCTTTCCCATTGCCAAAACTGTTAGGGTTTTTTTCCACAAATTGCGAAAAATGAGATCTGTAGCGCGACCCCTGTATTCAGATTTAGATAAACTTAAGATACAACCCTGACACTGATGAAATGGGATATAGCTACGAAAGTCCATCTGCGCATATGCAAGCTAAAATATGACCTCAAGATAGAAAAATCAGCATTATTTTCATGGCGTTCAATTGCCCGCTTTTTAAGAAAACCAACTTGATGCTTTTCAATCTCATGTCTGGAAAAAATCTTTCAAAATAAAGTTTGATCCCTTTTGTTCAGATGGGTTAATTTAATGGAAAAATTTCCAGCTTCGAAATGTGTTACTTGAAATCTCTGAATAACGGTCACTGCCTGGACCGGGTAAAAGTGACCGTTGTTAGGAGGTGGCCATTGTTCAGAGGTTAGGCTTAAGTTAACATTGCTTGACCCTTTTGTTTCGGAAAAAGTAGAATAAATATATGAAGCTAATGCACAATAAAGAAAACATTACAGCATTTTTTTCAAAATGCTGATGGTTGAATAAAACTACATATAATAATTAAATAAATAATTAATAGTGTAAAGGATTTTATGAAAACAGTGTCTGACATCTGGTGTTAAACAGTCCTTAGAAATAGCAAACTAGGAGATTAGGCTGTGCTATAGGGAAAAAAAAAAAAAGAAAAACGTTAGACAGTATAGAGTAACTGCATAGTTATCTGGCCACACACTGTAAAGCAGGAACAGAGCCCACAGCGACCAAACCAAGAAACATCGCCTCCAATGGGCAAAATTTCACGCCCTGTCAATCATCCCTGCAGCCTCTTAGGGTAACTGAAACATATGTGGAAGCTGCAGCTTGCCTCACATAGAACCAAAAATTTTAACTCCTTTCTTTACACTTAAGCATGCCACTGCACCAGCTGTAATCCAACCCACTGTGCCTTTTGCTGTAAATATTCTTTGTCTCTACCCAATCCTCTTGCCAAAGTACTGAAGGAACTACTTAACATCCAAGAGATGTGGTGTCTGTTTGTTAGATCTCCTTCAGGGCTGACTATGGTGTTCGTTGACCGCTGTTGGGAGGTTTCATTGTTTGGAGGTTATCATTAATGTTAATCCTACAGAGGTTTTCGGTACCAACGGAAACTTGCAATTTCTCGGAGATGTCCATTAATGGAGGTTTCACCGTACTAGTTTTTGTTCGTGGCCCAATCGAGGTATGTACTTTGATCTGTCACCAACACTATCTCACACCCACTTCAATGTCTATCCCACACAGTGACTTTCCCTGCTCCCAATTACTAATGATGCCAGACAATACTAAAGAAACAGAACAAAGCTCACCCATACTAGTTTTTGTTTATGGCCCAATCGAGGCACGTACTTCGCTCTGTCACCCACACCGTCCACACACACACACACACACTTCAAAGTCTGCCCCACACAGTGATTTTTCCTGCTCCCAATTACTAATGATGCTAGACAATACTAAACAAACAGAACAAAGCTCACCCATACTGGATTTTGTTTATGGCCCAATCGAGGCACGCACTTCACTTTGCCACCCACACTATCTCACACACTTCAAAGTCTACCCCACACAGTGACTTCTCCTGCTCCCAATTGCGAATGATGCCAGACAGTACTAAAGAAACAGAACAAAGCTCACCCATACTAGTTTTTGTTTATGGCCCAATCGAGGCACGTACTTCACTTTGCCACCCACACTATCTCACACACTTCAAAGTCCACCCCACACAGTGACTTCTCCTGCTCCCAATTGCGAATGATGCCAGACAGTACTAAAGAAACAGAACAAAGCTCACCCATACTAGTTTTTGTTTATGGCCCAATCGAGGCACGTACTTCACTTTGCCACCCACACTATCTCACACACTTCAAAGTCTACCCCACACAGTGACTTCTCCTGCTCCCAATTGCGAATGATGCCAGACAGTACTAAAGAAACAGAACAAAGCTCACCCATACTAGTTTTTGTTTATGGCCCAATCGAGGCACGTACTTCACTTTGCCACCCACACTATCTCACACACTTCTAAGTCTACCCCACACAGTGACTTCTCCTGCTCCCAATTGCGAATGATGCCAGACAGTACTAAAGAAACAGAACAAAGCTCACCCATACTAGTTTTTGTTTATGGCCCAATCGAGGCACATACTTCACTTTGCCACCCACACTATCTCACACACTTCAAAGTCTACCCCACACAGTGACTTCTCCTGCTCCCAATTGCGAATGATGCCAGACAGTACTAAAGAAACAGAACAAAGCTCACCCATACTAGTTTTTGTTTATGGCCCAATCGAGGCACGTACTTCACTTTGCCACCCACACTATCTCACACACTTCAAAGTCTACCCCACACAGTGACTTCTCCTGCTCCCAATTGCGAATGATGCCAGACAGTACTAAAGAAACAGAGCAAAGCTCACCCATACTAGTTTTTGTTTATGGCCCAATCGAGGCACGTACTTCACTTTGCCACCCACACTATCTCGCACACTTCAAAGTCTACCCCACACAGTGACTTCTCCTGCTCCCAATTGCGAATGATGCCAGACAGTACTAAAGAAACAGAACAAAGCTCACCCATACTAGTTTTTGTTTATGGCCCAATCGAGGCACGTACTTCGCTCTGTCACCCACACCGTCCACACACACACACACACACACTTCAAAGTCTGCCCCACACAGTGATTTTTCCTGCTCCCAATTACTAATGATGCTAGACAATACTAAACAAACAGAACAAAGCTCACCCATACTGGATTTTGTTTATGGCCCAATCGAGGCACGTACTTCACTTTGCCACCCACACTATCTCACACACTTCAAAGTCTACCCCACACAGTGACTTCTCCTGCTCCCAATTGCGAATGATGCCAGACAGTACTAAAGAAACAGAACAAAGCTCACCCATACTAGTTTTTGTTTATGGCCCAATCGAGGCACGTACTTCACTTTGCCACCCACACTATCTCACACACTTCAAAGTCTACCCCACACAGTGACTTCTCCTGCTCCCAATTGCGAATGATGCCAGACAGTACTAAAGGAACAGAACAAAGCTCACCCATACTAGTTTTTGTTTATGGCCCAATCGAGGCACGTACTTCACTTTGCCACCCACACTATCTCACACACTTCAAAGTCTACCCCACACAGTGACTTCTCCTGCTCCCAATTGCGAATGATGCCAGACAGTACTAAAGAAACAGAACAAAGCTCACCCATACTAGTTTTTGTTTATGGCCCAATCGAGGCACGTACTTCACTTTGCCACCCACACTATCTCACACACTTCAAAGTCTACCCCACACAGTGACTTCTCCTGCTCCCAATTGTGAATGATGCCAGACAGTGCTAAAGAAACAGAACAAAGCTCACCCATACTAGTTTTTGTTTATGGCCCAATCGAGGCACGTACTTCACTTTGCCACCCACACTATCTCACACACTTCAAAGTCTACCCCACACAGTGACTTCTCCTGCTCCCAATTGCGAATGATGCCAGACAGTACTAAAGAAACAGAACAAAGCTCACCCATACTAGTTTTTGTTTATGGCCCAATCGAGGCACGTACTTCACTTTGCCACCCACACTATCTCGCACACTTCAAAGTCTACCCCACACAGTGACTTCTCCTGCTCCCAATTGCGAATGATGCCAGACAGTACTAAAGAAACAGAACAAAGCTCACCCATACTAGTTTTTGTTTATGGCCCAATCGAGGCACGTACTTCACTTTGCCACCCACACTATCTCGCACACTTCAAAGTCTACCCCACACAGTGACTTCTCCTGCTCCCAATTGCGAATGATGCCAGACAGTACTAAAGAAACAGAACAAAGCTCACCCATACTAGTTTTTGTTTATGGCCCAATCGAGGCACGTACTTCACTTTGCCACCCACACTATCTCACACACTTCAAAGTCTACCCCACACAGTGACTTCTCCTGCTCCCAATTGCGAATGATGCCAGACAGTACTAAAGAAACAGAACAAAGCTCACCCATACTAGTTTTTGTTTATGGCCCAATCGAGGCACGTACTTCGCTCTGTCACCCACACCGTCCACACACACACACTTGAAAGTCTACCCCACATGGTGCCTGCTCCCAATCACAAATGATGCCAGAGAATACTAAAAAATAAAACAAAGCATGATTTCTACTTTAGTAGTTGGTCATAGTGCAGAAGAAGGTATAGTTAATTTTTGGCCTTGTGTGTGCTTTTTAAGATCAGTCAAAATTTTCTTTCACTACTGCTCTCATCTTTCTCTGTTTCTGAACCACAATTTTTTTTTCTGCTGAAGCTAAAACCGAACATTTTATCAGTAAATTTTAGTTATGAAAACTTTTACAAAAACTTGTGCATTTATTACTATAATCTACAAAAATAAATACATTAATTATTTAGATATTGGTCATTTCAAAAGGAAAAACTTGAGGGAAGGGGGTTGCTCCTGCTGGATCTGCCAGTGTTCACAATAATTTCCTAGTTCAGTGTATAACTAAGGTGCAATTAGCATAACAGCTTTGGATTGGATTTGGTCATTAAAAAAAAATTCTAGGCCACACACACACACACACCAGTGGTGAAAGTGAGGAAGAATGTCCGGAACGGTGTTCCATTAAGAAATTGGTAAGAGGAATGCAGTGGTGAGCAAAAGTAGACGCTGGACAGATACGTATTTGAAAGAAAAAAATGTGCTCCTGTGTGTGTGAGACAGAGAGAGAGAGAGAGAGAGAGAGAGAGAGAGAGAGAGAGAGAGAGAATTATACCATGGAAATTTTGGCTTGCAGTTTATATCTATGAATTCTATTCGTAATTTGTGCAAGATTTTTATGTTTGAAAATTTTGTCTCTGATTTTGCAGTTTTCAGAGCTTCCAGAGACAATGAATTTTGTCCTGTCTTTCGGACTCTTAGCTTTAGCCTCGTAAATGGAGAGGTTGCTCGCATTCGACTGTTTTGCTTTCATGTCTTGCAGTACGTTATCATGTAGGGGGGAATGTTGAACTATTAACAATGTTGCCAGCTAGATTTTGAACAAGATTAATAGTCTACTAACTAGACTTGGCCTTAGAATGAATTTGAATAGTAACAGTTCGGTATCCAGAAGCTGACCAAGGCCACAGTGACTTCAGGAAGAGACAGCATTTTTTAAAAACTAAAGTGCTATAATTAAATACTACACGCTTGTGATGTTGAGGTAGAATAAATTATCAATGTTTATTCACAATTAAATATTTTACTAACATCGACTATGGTTTCGCAGAGCTCAGCATCATCAGGACAAATCAATTTGTCCTGATGATGCTGAGCCAAATGCTCTGCAAAACAATAGTTGATGTTAATAAAATATTTAATTGTGAATAAACGTTGACAATTTATTTTAACTAAAGTGGCGTCCAGAGTCTCAGAATATAGACGTACACCGTACGTGGATAGTTTCCATATTATTAACAGATTTTGCCGATAGTTTTTGCTTGTAGATTAAAAGAATAAAAATGTTATTTACAGCAATTAAAACACTTACTCAAGGCTTTACTCAGATTAATATATTTAATTCTATCTTAACGTGGGAATGTTCAACTATTTTTCACATCTTCCGATAGTGAGAAATTCTTTTGTTTTTACAGATGTTTCTGGCCTCTTGATTTCATCAAGACTTGTTCTCAATATATAGGAACTGCAACAAAAGTTTCGTTTACACAGAAAGACTTTAAATTTTATTGCCAGGTTTCTCTTGTGGTTACCAGTTATTAAATTAAAATCTTTTCCTTGTGTATTTTATAAGTCTATTTTTGAATTAAGTTATTGAAAACGCTATTTATAATTTTTGAAGTTTCATTAATGGAACTGCTTTTGTAGATATAAACACTTTCTTTAATTAGTCTCTTGTTTGTATGAGGTTCATAGTCCAATATTTTAAAGTTTTGGCTTTAAAGTCCATTTTACACACATTTCTGCGCATTCAGTCGTAATGTACTTTTGTTCTCTCTGGAATCTGTAATTATTCTAATAATTATTTATTGTTATATATATATATACATTCATTTTTCTTTAAATTATCTTATTCTATTGTCATCGTGATTCGCGGGTTTGCAGCAAGTTTTTTGTTTCAATGGTTGTGTACGCACATGCATTTTATTTTTATACAACTCTGGTGGTGTCTAACAGCAAGTGTTTCTTTGGTAACTTAAAAGTGAACACTGTGAGGTGTTGTTCTCCAAAGTTAAAATTACTGGGGTGTGTAGCTTTGATACTGCATAACGTCAGTGGACTGAATATGCTGATTTATTACAATAATCACTACATACAATTAGGCAGGAAAACAACTAGTGAATTCCAAGTGTTTTCACTGTTTTTCAGCTGCGCAATTAAGAAAAACGAAATTGTCAGCTGATGCATAACCTGCTCTATGTCATATTGATATTTCTAGCAGAGTTATAAATTTATTAAGGTTTAATTTTTATTCATTATTATATTTTTTTTATTTATGTAAAAGAACACCGACGTATAAAAAGTGTGTATGTGTAAATCAGTGCTGAGTTCGGGCTCAGTTTTAAGAGTCCAAGCCTGAATTTCATATCAAGAAATAGAGCCCGGGCCCGAATGAACCCGAAAACTATCATTAACCTGTTTTGGCATTATTAAAAGAAATTCTCTTCTTACAGACTTCCATTATCTCCTCTCCCTTTAATAAAGCAATGTCTTCCTCATTTGGGGAGTGGAGAAGGGACATCTACGAGGGTTGTACCGAAAGTAATGCAAAAGTGGGCACAACATTTTTATTAAATGACAGAGGTTGTTCAAATTGCACATGTTGGTAGCGTAACTCTTTCTCCATACAAAGGTACTACAACTCAGCATAGTCTCCATCACAAGGGATACATTTGCGCCATCGTTGAACCCAACTCTCGAATTCTCTTTGAAAAAATTCAGATGTGGACTGTTGCACCCATTTCTTCGCAGCCACTTTCACCTCGTCTGTGTCATCAAATCGTTCTCCCTGGAGACTGTCCTCTATTGGACCAAACAGGTGGAAGTCGGAGGGTAGCAGATCTGGGCTTACGACGGATTGGGGACAACCGACCAGCCTGATTTGTCGCTGAAGATGTGTGTGGTCTCCCATTGTCATGGTGAATATGGAATCTTTTCAGATTCTTGTTCAGTCTCTTCCTCCTTATGGCTTCTTGAGTGGCTCAATGTGCTGGTCACGGTATGGCCACGTTCCAGAAAATCAAGAAGAATGACACCTTTGTCATCCCAAAAAACAGTCCCATGGCTTTCTGTGCTTATCGCCGGCTCTTCAACTTCTTAAAGGCCTTGGTGAAGAAGTGTAGCGCCATTCCATGGATTGATTCTTCGTTTCCGGACCGTAAAGATACGCCCACGTTTCATCTCGTCACCAGAGCTTGGAAAAAAACTTGTGTTCACTGGCTTCAAATGCTTCCAGCAGATCAGACTTCCTCCCTTCTCTCCTTCAAATCTGCAATAAAGAAGAAGAGTTACTATAGAGGAAGAGTTACTCTACCAACATGGGCAATTCGAACAACCTCTCTCAGTTAATAAAACAGTTATGCCCACTTTTGCATTACTTTCGGGCCGCCCCGGTGACGCAGTGGTCTAAGCGATGGCCTCTGATCATTCGTCCAAAAGGGGTCCGGGTTCGAATCCCGGTGAGGCATGGATGTTGTGTTTGTCTTACGGCACTGGTTCTCTCCCTTCCCTGGAACCAGTGACCCTAAATTAGGGACGAGCGACTGCTTATAGCCCATTGAGTTGCTCATGATGGTCGTTAAACCTCCAAACAAAAAACAAAAAAATTACTTTCTGTACAACCCTTGTACCTAGTTCCATAGTGCAATGTCAGGAGTTTCTTTGAACATTTGTTTCCTCATAAAATGCTTTTGGTGGACTGGCATCTGGCAAAATCGGGTTGTGCTGCAATGTAAGTAAGTTGCTCAGTAAAATTAGGAGGGAGCTGCTGCGTGGAGGGTGGGTAAAATTTTGAAGGTATGGTATCTACTGTCTAGTATCTACAGTTTTTGAAAAAGCTTTTCTTTCGCTGTAGAAATCCACTGATGCGTGGCCTATGGCATTTGCTCCCCAAGCCCAAAATAAATAGCTCTCAGCTTCACTCCCAGACCCAGTTGCAGAAGAATTCCATTTACCAACTTGAAAGTGTAATTAAAGCTGTGTATGCTAAATGTAATGTCTTTCAATCGTTGAACTGGGAAAACAAAGGGATAAAGATTAATGGAGATTATATATAATTTATGACTACTAAGCTTGTGGTGTTAAGATACAATAAAATTATCAACTTTTCTCACAATAAAATGTTAATTATACATTGACTATCGTTTCGCAGAGTGTTTGGCTCAGCATCTTCAGGACGAATGGAATGTAAACATTCAAATCATTGTGACATCATCAGAATTCTGATGGTTACGGATTTTGGTGTGTTGTTTCCGCGCGCTTGAAAGAAATGGAGTCGACGACAAGCTGTGACGAGTTCTGGTATATGTGGAAAGCAGTGGCGTATCTTGGGTCCGTGATCTAAGTTATCTCACTCATCACCCGGCCCCCAGTACTGTTTTTTTTTTATTGCAAAGTTTAATTTTTAATTTGTTAAGTAATAGAAGTATTTTTTTTTAATTTTAGGTACATGCCATTGCTAACATGATACCAAATAATTATGAGGATTAGGATTTAAACAATTATTTGTACATGAACTCCATTCTTCTTCTGAATACTTTATTTGTACATGAACTGACATTCTTCTTTCCTTTTTTGTGAACTAAGTTTTCATGAAATGCTTCTTCCGAGTACTTTTTCATATTTAAAAAGAATTTTTTTCTCTACTGACAAAACAGCCAAGTTTTTGGAACGTGCATGTACATGTGTGGCTCTAAGATATATCTTGATTCTTTCGGCAGTTGCAGTCATTGATGGAAAGCTTAATATGAGGTCTGCTAATTTGTACACCTCACTAAACACTATGTCCAACTTATTCAAATTTATGTAACATGTAATGTCTCTTACTGATTTGTTTTTGTATTCATCAAGGGAATAAAACACCTCCAGTTCATTTTTTAGTCGAGCTGTATCAAAATTTGAAGCATAGAGTTCTTTAAGTTCTGACAGTAGATGTTCAGGGAAGCTTTCACAAAATTTATCAAAACAGTTTGAATCCAACAAAGCCACGAATTTAAGAAATAATATCTCTGATTTTAATTCATTGACACTTCACAAAAACTGAAACAATTCTCACGAAACACCCTTATGGGCGGGAGTATGCGAGTGTCTTAGATAGCCTAAGTGTCTTAGATAGCCTAAGTCTTCTCTATTCTGAGCGAACTGTTTCCCAAAGCAGTGGCCCATTCACCTCTACCAGCTGATTCATGTTGTCATGAAAATGCTAGCAGGCGATGGTACGGAAGGTTTTCGCATCAGAACTGTAAATATTCTGGAAGAGCTGCTTGCGTTATGCCGTTGGTCTTCGCTCGCCAGATTGAGTCAAAGAAGCTAATCCGCATGCGGTTTTTCGCAGCGAAGGCATCAACATATTTTAATACCATTGATAATTGACTTTTATTTGTGTATATTTAATTCAGTTTTATTTGTGGATTCTCTGGGCTTCGCAGCTAAACTTAGCTAGCCTCAAATATATGCCACTGGTGGAAAGCTTCTAATTTATTAAGCTTGATAGTCGAGTCAGGTTTATTGATAAGCATAGCTTTTCCAAACAAAAATTTATGGTTATTTTCATGACAATGTTGGGCTATAGACGACTTCTTCAGTTCATAGTTCTGTACGTATTTCTTGTGTTCCTTCTCACAGAAACTTAAAGCCCTGCTTGCCTGTCCTATATGAACCGAAGAAGTCGTCTATAGCCTAACATTGGCACGAAAATAACCACAAATTTTTGTACCCTATGTTTATTGATAAACCTGACTTGACTATCAAGCTTAATATATTAGAAGCTTTCCACATATACTGGAACTCGTCACGGCTTGTCTACGACATGACGTCAACTCCACTTTTTTCAAGTGCGTGAAAATAACTCACCAAAATCTGTGACTGTCAGAATTCTACTGATGTCACAACGACTTTAATATTTACACTCCATTCGTCCTGAGGATGCCGAGCCAAACGCTCTGCGAAACTATAGTTGATGTATAATAAACATTTTATTGTGAGAAAAGTTGATAATTTCATTCTATATTAATGGAGATTATTTAACTCACCTTTGTTTTGCTGATTGATGTAGTTATTTTTGCAACTGCCCCTTCAGAGCTACACAGTATGATCCAAAAACCTGCTGACAAGAGTAAAGAAGTGGGTTTAAAAATGAACTTTCAGAACAAAACTCATGTACAATGCTTTTACAAGAAATGAAGATTTATTGATGGATCGGAAAAAGCTAGTGATAATCAATTCCTACATTTAGCTTGAACAGCAGATATCAAGTGACGGTCACATTGATGAAGAAATTAATCTACTTATAAAACTTGATTGGAGAGCTTTTGGAAGAAGCAGTTAAATTTTTAAGAGAAATATGCCATTATGTCTTAAAAGAAAAAATGTTTAATCAATGCATCCTTCCAGTACTTATATACAGAGCATTGGCATGGACCTTAACTACAAAAGACATACATAGACTGCAGGCAACTGAAAGAAGCATGAAGAAATGCATGCTTGGTGTAACCAGGAGACATAAGAAAAACTCATGGATAAGGAAAATGACAAGAGTGACAGACATCACGATCAGAGTAAAATCCTTGAAATGGCAGTGGGCTGGACATGTTGCAAGAAGAACAAACCACTGATGAACAACTGAAATTCTAGATGGATTCCAAGGGGCAGAAGAAGACCACATGGAAGATGGGTGGATAAAATTTGAAAGCATGCGGGAGTGACGTGGAGGAGACTGGCAAGACTGTTGTGGAAGAAACTTGGGGAGACCTTCATCCAGTAGTGGATTAATAATGGTTGTTGTTGATGATGATGCTAAGTGTAGATAATATTAAAATCGCAGATTAAAAATAAATAAATTGGAGCGTAAGCTCGAACAATAATAAACATTATGGAGCCTGAGCCTAGTTGTTTGGGCCTGGGTTCATCTTTGTGCTTTTGGGCTCAAGGTCGTCCCGTCTCAGCACTTGTTTGAATCCACCCAGAATTTAAACAGTAAACATTCTGTTCCCCCAAAATGAATCATCTGCTTTCACCACTGACACACACACATACACAAATATGCATGGTACCACTGGGCCCATTGGACTGCTGCTGCTACTACACTGGGTAAATGTCAACTGCAGACTGCTTATGGATCATAAAAAGCTGGTATAAAGCTCTGGGATCCAGTGGAGTATGACTGTTCTTTAAAGGGTTGTACTGCAGTACAAGGTATCCTGTGGGGGTGGTACTATTGAATGCCAGATTGAGTATGATTAATTGTCATGAAACAGTAGTCATCGCTCTTTTCGCGTTTAAAAGTGAGTCACGGAAAAATTCTCATTGACTGCCACCGGGAATCGAACCCAGGGCCTTCCAGTTACGCGCCGAACATGCTTCCACTGCACCACAGTGGCCTCGAATTAATCCAGACTCACAAACACTAACTGCCAAATCACATTGCAGGTTGCTTCTTGGATCCCCACACAATGCTGGGATTCACCAAAGATGGTAAGCAGCAACCGCACACATATCTAGGAGGCGAATGAATAATAATTGATACACTCAATTGAGAGTGGTGACTTCTGTTTGATGTTCCTAATCCACGTCAATATTCCCCTAGTTAACTTATTTGTTCAGTTGCTGCTTACCATCTTTGGTGAATCCCCAGCATTGTGTGGGGCTCCAAGAAACAACCTGCCATGTGGTTTGGCAGTTAGTGTTTGTGAGTCTGGATGAACTCGAGGCCGCTGTGATGCAGTGGAAGCATGTCCGGCGCGTAACTAGAAGACCCTGGGTTCGATTCCCGGTGGAGGCCAATGAGAATTTTTCCGCGACTCACTTATAAACGCGGAAAGAGCGATGACTTCCGTTTGATGTTCCTAATCCACTTCAGTTGTGTGTATTAATGATTAATGGTGGTGTACAAGTGTATGATATTTTATGGTCATCTGGAAACAGGACTATATCTCACTAATATGCATTGTATTCAGGTGTTTATCATGTGTGCATTTCATGATGAATTTTTGTGTAGATTATTTTTTTTCTATTTACTAGGTTGTACCTGCTACCCAAGGGGACAGCCAAAGTCAGTCCATGAGTTTATCATAGCAGAATGTATTTTTTGTCAAAGTTACATACATCGTCATGGGGAGAAAGCCTTTGGAGAATATTTCTGTTGTCTTGTACATATCATTGGCATTAAAAATATTTATGTTTTATTGTTTCTTCGCTCAGTATCTTGTTCTGTTTATGATTTTACCAAGGAAATAAAAAGAAATGGCATTTTTATATGTCTTGTTTTAGCTCTTGTGTTGTTTGAACATGTAATTGAAGAATTCTTTTTTTTTTTTTTTTTTTTTTACAAGTTGTGTGTGATGCATGCACAATTAGGAGGGGGATGCAGCATAATTTTGCATAATTACTTTTGAATTAAATTTTCAGTGCAGCAAAAAAAAAAAAAAAAAGTTGTTTCTATCATAAAGAAGCATCCTGCTCTTTGAAAGAAATATTCTTGGTTGATAGCAGTGGTTCAGTCAGTAGTGAGTTCAATGGGTCCACATGCCGCCCCGGTGGTGCAGTGCTCTGGCTTCTGATCATTCGTTCAAAAAGGGATTTTCTTTTAAGACCAGAGACCTTACTTTTGAAATAGTCGTCAAAGTACATACCTTCTTTGGATATTCGTTTGGTGTTCTTTGGGTCATTGGATTTTCTTTTAAGACCAGAGACCTTACTTTTGAAATAGTCGTCAAAGTACGTACCTTCTTTGGATATTCGTTTGGTGTTCTTTGGGTCGATGGATTTTCTTTTAAGACCAGAGACCTTACTTTTGAAATAGTCGTCAAAGTACATACCTTCTTTGGATATTCGTTTGGTGTTCTTTGGGTCATTGGATTTTCTTTTAAGACCAGAGACCTTACTTTTGAAATAGTCGTCAAAGTACGTACCTTCTTTGGATATTCGTTTGGTGTTCTTTGGGTCATTGGATTTTCTTTTAAGACCAGAGACCTTACTTTTGAAATAGTCGTCAAAGTACGTACCTTCTTTGGATATTCGTTTGGTGTTCTTTGGGTCATTGGATTTTCTTTTAAGACCAGAGACCTTACTTTTGAAATAGTCGTCAAAGTACGTACCTTCTTTGGATATTCGTTTGGTGTTCTTTGGGTCGGCGGATTTTCTTTTAAGACCAGAGACCTTACTTTTGAAATAGTCGTCAAAGTACGTACCTTCTTTGGATATTCGTTTGGTGTTCTTTGGGTCATTGGATTTTCTTTTAAGACCAGAGACCTTACTTTTGAAATAGTCGTCAAAGTACGTACCTTCTTTGGATATTCGTTTGGTGTTCTTTGGGTCGGTGGATTTTCTTTTAAGACCAGAGACCTTACTTTTGAAATAGTCGTCAAAGTACATACCTTCTTTGGATATTCGTTTGGTGTTCTTTGGGTCATTGGATTTTCTTTTAAGACCAGAGACCTTACTTTTGAAATAGTCGTCAAAGTACGTACCTTCTTTGGATATTCGTTTGGTGTTCTTTGGGTCATTGGATTTTCTTTTAAGACCAGAGACCTTACTTTTGAAATAGTCGTCAAAGTACGTACCTTCTTTGGATATTCGTTTGGTGTTCTTTGGGTCATTGGATTTTCTTTTAAGACCAGAGACCTTACTTTTGAAATAGTCGTCAAAGTACGTACCTTCTTTGGATATTCGTTTGGTGTTCTTTGGGTCGGCGGATTTTCTTTTAAGACCAGAGACCTTACTTTTGAAATAGTCGTCAAAGTACGTACCTTCTTTGGATATTCGTTTGGTGTTCTTTGGGTCATTGGATTTTCTTTTAAGACCAGAGACCTTACTTTTGAAATAGTCGTCAAAGTACGTACCTTCTTTGGATATTCGTTTGGTGTTCTTTGGGTCGGTGGATTTTCTTTTAAGACCAGAGACCTTACTTTTGAAATAGTCGTCAAAGTACGTACCTTCTGTGGATATTCGTTTGGTGTTCTTTGGGTCGATGGATTTTCTTTTAAGACCATAGACCTTACTTTTGAGGTATCTGGTCTTATACACTGCTGGACAGTTGCTAAGGACGGATCATAAACGGCTATATAGCGCATAAAAAAGTAAGTGTGGTTGGATGCCAAGTGAAATAAAATAATGTGAGAATGCCAGGACATTACAGAAAGACAGTTTATTGTGCTCTGAAATCCAGAAGGCTTTGGAACGTGTTCAAGGGACAAACAGGCCATTTTGTGCAGAATACGTAAACGTGAAAAAAATGCAATTACCGTCCGCATAAGATGTCAATACGGGATATGGCCACCATGGAGGGCGATGCAAGATTCCACACGTCATGTCATGCTTTGCACAACATTATCAAGCAGCTGTTGGGGTAATTTATCCCATTCCTCTGTCAGTGCACGGATGAGGGTGTCCTTGTTTATTGGAGGGCATTGGCGACCAGCAAGACTCCTCCCCAAAGCATCCCACACATTTTCAATGGGATTCAGATCTGGAGAACGTACTGGCCATACGAGGCGTTGAATATCCTCGCTCTCAAGACACTCCTAGACAGCGACTGTTCGATGACATGTTGCGTTGTCGTCCATGAAAATGAATCTATCACAGACAGCACCACGGAACATGCGAACATGAGGTAGCAGAACATCATTAATGTATCGTTGGCCAGTCATAGTCCCAGTTGGAAGCACATTGAGGGACGTACGGCCATTGATCATGATGCCAGCCCATACCATGACACTACATGTCGGATATCGGTCCCTTTCCTGTATGTTTGCTGGACAATATGCAGTACCACTATCACGCCAGATCAGTTGTCGTCGACAATCAGACGATAGACTGCATCTACTCTCATCTGAGAAGAGGACAGCAGACCAGTCGTTATCAGTCCAATTGCGATGTTGATGGCACCATTGCAAACGGGCGGTACGGTGCCGTCTGGACAATGGGATGCACACAACAGGACGGCGGGCGTATAGTCCTTCATGCAAACGTCTGGCGACAGTTTTTCGGGAGATCCGCTTGCCAGTAGCAGCCATAAACTGATTTGCTACCTCACTAGCTGTGCTGCGCCGGTGTCTTTTTGTTGATAGCGCTATGTACCGATCTTCTGCAGGTGTCGTACTGCGAACACGACCTCCCCCGTGACGTTTGCTACACTCTCCATTTGTTTGAAATGATTTCCAAAGCCTTGAAACAACACTGTGGCTGACGTCGAACTCCCTGGCAACATCTGTTATTTTTCGCCCTTCTTCAATCTTGTCAATAATACGGCCACGCGTAAAATCATCTAGGTGAGGTCGGGAAGACACTGAAAATTGCAAGTTCGTCAATTGATTCTTTCCCTTTCAACTTTGCGTTTGAACAACAACGGTCAATACGCGTCAAATCCTTTATATCTCTTATCAGCGCTATGACGTCACGAAGAAGTTCGTCAATCCAAAATTTGCATACGCACAACACGTCTTACTGTATCCCGCACTTATGCTAATTTCCACATTTTTCTGCCTTCCATTTTATGGTTGCTATTGTCATCCGTCCTTAGCAATGGTCCGGCAGTGTATATATATTTAAAAAAGTTTTTTTCACAATAATGTTTTTTTTAGCAACTCAATGGGCTATAAGCAGTCGCCTGTCCCTAATTTGGGGCCACTGGTTCCAGGGAAGGGATAGAGCCAGTGCCGTAAGAGAAACACAACATCTATGTCTCATCGGGATTCGAACCCGGACTCCTTTCGTACGAAAGATCAGAAGCCATCGCTTAGACCACTGCGCCACCCGGGCGGCCAGTAATGGTTTACATATATATTAAATTGACGCATAAGTTCAGGCCGTTTTTTTCACCGCACTACAGGTGTTACATCAGAAGGAAAAACGGAATCAATAAACTACGTAACCCCCCCCCCTCCGCATTTTTTACGATGCTGTTCCAACGTCTGGATAGGTCTGCAATGACATTCTTGAAAAAACGTGTAGGTTTTGCTGTGAATAAGTCGTCAAGGAAATTCTGGAGATCAACAACATTGTTGACCGTTCTGCCGCGGAGTGCATTCGACAGAGATCGGAACAGGTCATGGTCTGAAGGGGCGATATCTGGGGAATAGGCGACATTTGGGGAATGTGGAATAATCTCCCATTTCATGTCCTGAATGGTCATGGCCATTTTTTTCATGTTTGCACTGTGAGGGATGCGGCCGTTTCTGCTGAATTGCTCCCTCCACACGGCGGAGTTGGTCACAATAGAATGCAGCGTTGATGGTCCGATTCCTCGGCAGCATTTTCCAGTGAATAATGCCTTCCATGTCCCACCAGACACACACCATGATCTTCGCAGGATGAAGGTCATGTTTTGGACTCTGTGTGGGAGTCTTGTATGGGCTTAACCATTTCCTCTGATGCCTGAAATTCACGTATAGGCACCACTTTTCATCTCCAGTAACAATATGTAACAAAAAGGGTTTGTGTTGCTGCGAACATTTGCGATAACGGACGAGGAAGGAACCACATATGGCAACAGGCTGATTCTTGTTATCCTCGGTGAGAGTGAGGCACCCAAGACCCCAATTTCTGGACCTTTCCCATACGTTTCAGGTGGCGCACCACTGTGGCCTGATCGCAGTCCATATCAGTGGCCAGTTCGCGTGTGGTTTGACGCAGATCCAAGTGGACGATATGGTTCAAACGATGCTCATCAAAGTGAGATGGACAACCTGAGCATGGAGAGTCGTTGAGGTCAAAATTGCCACCTCGTAACCGCTAAAACCATTTGCTGGCTGTCCTCGAAGCAAGAGCATCATCCCCATAGACAGCACAAATTTGTCCAGTAGCCTCGGCGGTTGTGGATCACTTGTTAAACTCGTAGAGGAGCAGATGTCGGAAATGTTTATTCCTCTCTACTTGACACTCCACACTTCCGGACCTGAAAACCAAAAAAAAAAAAAAAACCATTAGCCACAATCACACAACGCAATATGACTTATATACACGATATTACTGGCTACATTTTGATATACAACTGGCCATCTGTACCGTCACTA
This sequence comes from Macrothele yani, assembly GCA_039090855.1. NCBI lineage: Eukaryota > Metazoa > Arthropoda > Arachnida > Araneae > Macrothelidae > Macrothele > Macrothele yani. The sequence continues at coordinate 14,962,542 of CM077000.1, read as the reverse complement.
CTGACCTGGGAAACGCTCGTGAAATAAAATGTCATGAATTTATGCATTAAGGTAACCCAAAATGCAAATTCGTACTCAATCACCTTCAAGGGGGAGGGGGAGGACCAAACCCGAGGTAACCCCCTCCCGGCTACACCTATGACAACAATGGAATACAATCTACATACTATATTTTGAAGTTCCTACCACGATTTTTCTATGAGTTATGGGTGCCAAAGGCACATACACAGTCTCTTTTTTTTTCACACAAAGATTCTTTAGTGAAAAATAATCACACACACACACACACACGCACGCACGCACACAACACAAACACACATGTACACGACGCACACAACATGAACACATATCTACACAACACACAGACGCACGCACACAACACAAACACACATGTACACGACACACACAACATGAACACATATCTACACAACACAAACACACATGTACACGACACACACAACATGAACACATATCTACACAACACACAGACGCACGCACACAACACAAACACACACAAAGACAATTTAATACACTCCGAAAGGGGTCCGGGTTCTTTTTTTTTATTGGAGTTTTAACGACTACCGTGAGCAACTCAATGGGCTATAAGCAGTCACCCGTCCCTAATTTACGGTCACTGGTTCCAGGGAAGGGAGAGAACCAGTGCCGTAAGACAAACACAACATCCATGCCCCACCGGGATTCGAACCCGGACCCCGTTCGGACGAATGATCAGAGGCCATCGCTTAGACCACTGCGCCACCGGTGCGGCCGGGGTCCGGGTTCGAATCCCGTGAGGCATGGATGTTGTGTTTGTCTTACGATACTGGCTCTCTCCTTTCCCTAAAACCAGTGAGCCTAAGCTAGGGACGGGCGACTGCTTATAGCCCATTGAGTTGCTCACGGTGGTCGTTAAACCTCCAATCAAAAAAAAAAGATTCCATACACAAAGACATGTAAACGCACACACCCACACACGCAGTTTCTAACAATCCGCTGGTCAGTGGTCTAAGCGCTGTCTTATGATCATTCGTCCGAGATGGGTCCGGGTTCGAATGAATCCCGGTGAGGCATGGATGTTGTGTTTGTCTTACGACACTGACTCTCTCCTTTCCCTGGAACCAGCGACCCTAAATTAAATTAGGGACGGGCGGCTGCTTATGGCCCATTGAGTTGCTGAGAATGTTCGTTTACCCCCCCCCCCCTCAAAAAATACAATTCCATACATTAAAAATATACACACGTACACAAACAATTCGATACGCAAAGATATATATATATATATATATACACACATATAAAGAGTATCTTTTTCCTGTTGTAGATGACGAATTTGGATACACCAGCGGAGTTTCACAGCACACAAGTCTTATCGGAAACGTCATCTGGGGCACTTGTAGTTATAATAGTAGGTGATGAACTCTATTTTGCTACAGCGCTCAAGGTTTTTCCCGTTGATAAATTGCGGCATCATGACATAACAAAGCGCAACATTGCGTATTCAAATCGATGTTGATATCATGCATTCGCATCAAGTTTTTTGATCTGTGTTTATCTCTCGTATCTGACTGCGAACTCTAATAGATTTGACTTCCGATTAGCGATCAGAAAGGTGAAAAAGCGACGCCAGAATTATTTATCTCATAAAACTCAAATAACAACTATGACATCGTAAATTGGAGGATGACGACTTAACTCTGTGGTTGGTTTCAGAAGTACAACGTTTGTTCTTTCTCCTCTCTCTATATAAAAGAAAGGCATTCATTAGATTGTAATCTAGACAGTTATCAGCTCAGTTTAGGCACTTGCTGTATGTGCAATCGAAAATAAATATTTTTTCTTCTTTCGTTCTCAGGTAAGCTATTTTTTGCATGTATTTCTTTTTGTTTTATTTGTTTGAATAGCATCTTAAAACGGTTTTTTTTTATTGAAGGTTTAACGACCACCGTGAGCAACTCAGTGGGCTGTACGTAGTCGCTCGTTCCTAATTTAGGGTCACTGGTTCCAAGGAAGGGAGAAAGCCAGTACCGTAAGACAAACACAACATCCATGCCTCACCGGGATTCGAACCCGGACCCTTCACGGACGAATGGTCAGAGGTCATCGCTTAGACCACTGCGCCACCGGGGCGGCTGGGTTTTTTAACAATGGTATTGCTGCATCACAGAAAATTGATCCTATCTTTAGACTGTTGTCTATGTGCTGTAGTAGAATTTTCTATGTGCTGTAGTAGTATATCTTATGTTGGCCATCATCAACATAAGATATGTTGATGATGTACTTCTCTTCTGGGATCACGAACCAGCTGACCTACGAACTTTTGCTGAACACTTATCATCCCAAATCCCGACCATAAAATTCTCCATTGAACTGGAAAGTGAAGGGAAATTGCCATTCCTGGATTTTATGCTTCAACAAGATGTTGTCACTTGCACCTTGCAACACTCTGTATATAGGAAACCCACTTCTGTACCTACACTGATCCCGGCTTCTTCAGCACATCCGAAAAGCTATAAACTCTCCTCAATCTCTTTCCTTCTACGCAGAGCCGTCACGCATTCATCTAGTTTCTGCAGACGTAAATGTGAAATTAACAAAATATTCAACATCCCCCTCAACCATGGCTTTGCCGCCCCGGCGGCGCAGTGGTCTAAGCGATGGCCTCTGATAATTCGTCCGAACGGGGTCCGGGTTCGAATCCCGGTGAGGCATGGATGTTGTGTTTGTCTTACGGCACTGGCTCTCTCCCTTCCCTGGAACCCGTGACCCTAAATCAGGGACGGGCGACTGCTTATAGCCCATTGAGTTGCTCACGGTGGTCGTTAAACCTCCAAACAAACAAACAAACAAACAACCATGGGCCGCCCCGGTGGCGCAGTGGTCTAAGGCGCTGGCCTCTGATCATTCGTCCGTCTGGGGTCCGGGTTCGAATCCCGGTGAGGCATGGATGTTGTGTTTGTCTTACGGCACTGGCTCTCTCCCTTCCCTGGAACCAGTGACCCTAAATTAGGGACGGGCGACTGCTTATAGCCCATTGAGTTGCTCACGGTGGTCGTTAAACCTCCAATAAAAAAAAACAAAAAAAAAAACAACCATGGCTTTCCCACCTTTATCACAAAAAAAGCTCTTAAGGAGCTCCACCAAGAAAACTCAAGTACTCTCCAGAGGGACAAACAACCTTGTAGATATATAGGTGCCATAGATTATTATTCAATCATAACACCTGTTCTCAAAGCCATTTGCAGAAACGTTCACCTGGAATTCGGGATACGTACTACAAATATTTTCCAGTTAATTAAAAAAGATCGAGCCCAGGTAACAAAGCTAAACAAATTTGGCGTTTACAGCATCCCCTTAAAAAGTATTGATGCTGGCACTCCCGATAGTAAATATATAGGATCTACAAAACGTACACTAGCAACAAGACTGAATGAACATAAATACGCCGTAAAGAATGGACTTAAAAATTCTGCATTGTCTCGACTCGTTTGCGATGGCCTGCACTATCCAATTTGGAATGATGCTTCCATCATCGTAACAAATAGTGCTGTCTCTTCATTGCTGTTCACTGAGAGTCTTGTAATTGCTACTCAGAGACATTTATGCTGTAATGACAATGTTCCAGTATCTGTACCTACAATCTCGAAACTATTTACAGTTCCGAATACGAGGCAAACTGAGGACGAAATCACTTAATCTCGATTTCTGCTATAGTGCTCCTTGTTGTATCTCCTGATGAGAACAACACAATTAATTTACATTCTATTTCTTTATTTTCTTTATTTCATGATACATGCTACGTCGTTTGACAATTTGATGCCACGTGACATTATGTCATATTAATATCTGATATCTATATTATGTTCACGTAACACTTTATTTAAACTTATTCCTTCTTCTGTATCTGATGATGGGTTCTAGGGAAACCCGAAAGTTCTTATACAATAAAATCTTTAAATTCAGCCAACGAATTTAAATTTGTATTGTGAGTGACTCTTGTTATTGAGATCGTTCATTGAAGGCAACTACCTCGATTACTTTGGACTATTTCTGCACGAATTTGAATTCTCCTAATGTTAAGGCTGTTCGATTTAATTTTGATGGTGCTACAGTCAAAATTGTCTGATTAAGTAACTTGCATATTTAATTTCAGTTTTTGCTATTTTCTTGATAGCATACCAAGCTTCGGGCTATGTTTCACAGCAGCACCAATGTTCACCAACTTCTGCTGAATTGAAAGTTTCCAAGACGTTGACGTTGATTTCATCATTGCCCCTCAGAAGGAAGGAACACTCATGAAATCAACATCCACATTTTGAAAACTTTCAACTCATCATGAAGCTTATAAAAATTGGTGGTGCTGTAAAACATATTCCGGTTCCTTAAGGTGGTTCCATGCACCTAAAATCTCTGCCTTATGTTTCCAATGGTAAAACTTCTGCACATATTTTCTTCGCAATTAATGTACTCCCAAGGACGAAAATTTGCACATCGATAAAACTAACTCTAAGTTATAGCATGGGATACTTAATACTTGCTAAAACATAACCATAATTATATTAAAAATTAATCATTTTTCTTTGAGTAATGTTCAGACTTGTTAATAGATGGCGCGACCTATATATTGATGACGTCAGTAGACAAACAAATGTTGGATTGCTTAGTTATGGTTATGTTTTAGAAAGTATTAAGTATCCCATGCTATAATTTAAAGTTAGTTTTATTGATGTGCAAATTTTCATCCTTGGGAATACATTAATTGCGAAGAAAATATGTAAATAAGTTTTACCATTTTACCATTGGAAACATAAGGCAGGGATTTTAGGTGGAACCACTTTAATGAGACGAAACGACTTCCAGAATTCCCTCTTCCCCTTTTTGTTTTAAAAAAGAACGTATTTGTTGGCCTCGACGCCTTTCTTGATCTCCTTAAGGTGGATGTAAAGTAATTTTTTTTTTTTTTTTTTTTTTTTGATTGGAGGTTTAACGACCACCGTGAGCAACTCAATGGGCTATAAGCAGTCGCCCGTCCCTAATTTAGTAATTTTGCTTCCTATACTTCCAATGGAAAACCTTCTGTACGCATTTTCTTCACAATTAATGCGTTCCCAAAGATGAAAATTTGAACATCGACTAAAATAGTTTCATTTTATAACTTGGAATACTTAATATTTTCTAAAACAAAACCATAAATATGCAATTCAACATTTGTTTGTGTACTGACGTCATCAAAGTACAGGTCGCGCCATCTTTTTTTTTATTATTTTTTTTTATTGGGGGTTTAACGACCACCGTGAGCAACTCAATGGGCTATAAGCAGTCGCCCGTCCCTAATTTAGGGTCACTGGTTCCAGGGAAGGGAGAGAGCCAGTGCCGTAAGACAAACACAACATACATGCCTCACTGGATTCGAACCCGGACCCCTTTCGGACGAATGATTAGAGGCCATCGCTTAGACCACTGCGCCACCGGGGCAGCCATCTTTTTTCTGGACATTTAATGCGTTCCCAAGGATGAAAATTTGAACGACACCTTGACCCGACCCGTTTGACCCCCAAGAAATTGTCGACCCGCTGACCCGCGACCTGTTTCCATCTCTGCTCAGTACCTGTACTAACATGGTCAGTGCCACTGCAGTAGCTAGCAGGGGCTAGAGGGGTACATCCCCTTCCCCGCAAAGCAAGCAAGCTCACCCTGTAGAAGATGAACGTTGTTGTAAATTATCTGAAATTTTATTGTCGGTGGTTTATTAAAATTATTGTTGCATTTCATTACAAGCATGATACCTTATTTATTTGTGTAGTAAACTTTTTTTATTTATTTTTGATTGGGAGTTTTACAACCACCGTGAGCAAGACAATGGGCTGTAAGCAGTTGCAAGTCCGTAATTTAGGGCCACTGGTTCCAGGGAAGGGATAGAGCCAGGGCCGTAAGACAAACGCAACATCCATGCCTCAACGGGATTCGAACCTAGACCCAACTCGGACGAATGGTCCAGTGGTGTAGTCCTAAAAACAATAGTGCCCTAACGGTAACACATCATCATCAATGTAGCCGCCCCGGTGGTACAGTGGTCTAAGCGATGACCTCTGATCATTCGTCCGAAAGGGGTCCGGGTTCGAATCCCGTTGAGGCATGGATGTTGTGTTTGTCTTACGGCCCTGGCTCTATCCCTTCCCTGGAACCAGTGGCCCTAAATTACGGTTGCAATGGAATCTACCAAATGCAACCAAATTTAGCATCAATTGTTTAATTGCAAGAAAGTTGATGCTGAAAAAGATGAGATTTATTCCCCATGCTATAAATATTTTAGTTAAATCCAGTTAAAACGGAAACGAAATAGCACCACGCTTATCAAAATGGCTTTCCTCGGTGCTTTGCCATGTCTCCCATTAATATTGCGTGATTTCTAACTTAATTCAAGGAAAAGCTCATGAGCTACAGAAAGGAGTTCCATTCTTTTATGAGTCCATTTTCTTGCAATCCATTACATAAGCAATTGATGCTGAATTTGATTGCATTTGGTAAATTCAATTGAGTTCTACGACTTTCGTTTAGCACATTTTTTCTATTACACAATTTCAATGATTTAATCCTTTTTTAGTGGTGTAACAATTTTCAAATCATAATGACTAAATGTCGAGCTTTCGCACTCCAAATGGGAGGCTTATCAAGACCAGCGAACACATGGGAACAACAATAATTTGAAATCTTGTAGCTCGCGTCTACTGTGTGTCCAGGTGACATTGCGTCTCGCGAACCACCTTTCAAACATTCTCCCCTTTTTAATATCCTATCTCAGTAGGATCTTCCACGCAGTCGAGAGTTCGAGGAAAGAGCTCTCGTTCCAAGGGTTGGGGTGCGTGAATATTTCAACGCTTTCTCTAGTCAAGGTTCCTTTGTAGTCAGTCTATGGGGCGATATTCTTCATGTTTTCCGCGCTGGTATGGCATCACATTGGGCTATTTCCTTGCATAGCGCCATTTGGGTTTTGCCTGCTGTAATGTCCCTTATATGCTCTTTCACCCTAATTGTTAGGGATCTCTTGGTCATTCCGATGTATGCTCGGGAAAAACCGTTTAGGTATTCCAACGGTATCTCTTATACCCCAGCTCCAGATTTTTGGTCGGGATCTTTGCGCGTATTTACTGTCGTGGTAGCAATGGACATCGGCGATTTGATTCCATTGCGTAATCCATGGCTCTTTATCAGGTTCTTGAACGCAAACGAAAATTTCGGGATGTATGAGATGGATTCAGCATACTGCAAGTTCTCGATTCAAGAATCTGGTGTCTTGCGGCTCCTGGTTATTGTCTTGTGTAAGATGGACCTCAGAGTTCGTTCCGAGAATCTAGCGGTAATACCTTTGTTGATAATGCTTGTTATCTCCCTGTCTTTCGTTTCTTTGGTGGAGCAAATCGTGGTTGCTCTACTTCGTCCTCAATAGTGACATGCTAGAAGTGCGCTCGGAATGCCGCCATTTTATATGAATTAGGGGATGCGGACTTAGGAGGGATGAAATTTGGCACTGTAGTTGGTTTAATATACGGTGGAGCATAAACGGCAGTCTTGGCATCTGCTTATCTCCGTGTCAAGAAACGGTAACTTCCCGTCTTTTTCTATTTCAAAAGTGAACTCAATGGAGGGGTGGATGGTGTTGATTCGTTCTCAGAACTCCTAGAGATCTCTGTCATGATGCTGCCAAATTAAGAACACATCGTCCACGTATCTAAGTCATAGTTTCGGTTTCTTGCCGTCGCTTGAGAAGATCTCCTCTACTGGGCGTGGGATAGCTTCCGCTAGCACTCCGGATAGTGGAAGTCCCATGGGGGCACCTTTTGTCCAGGAACTGGAAGTAGTTATTGTTTACAACCAGGTCCAACACCCTTCATATGTATTGCACTGTCTCTGGAGGTTGTTCACCATCCTTGGTTAGAAAGGTCTGCAGGTTGTCGCACGCTTCCATTACTGGGATTGACGGGTATAAAGACGTTACGTCAAAACTAAAAAGGGACTGAAGACAAAAAGTAAGAAATTGAAGATATTTCATGTCCTCAGAGAGTTTTTACGGAATTGAGGACGAAGCATTGAAATTGAGGACTGTCCCCAGAAAATGAAGACTTTTGGTCACCTTAATGTACTTCGTTCTCCAACATAAGAAATTGAGGACATTTGACGTCCTCAGTCAGTTTTTACGGAATTGAGGACGAAGCATTGAAATTGAGGACTGTCCCAGAAAATGAAGACGTTTGGTCACCTTAATGTACTCTGTTCTCCAACATAAGAAATTGAGGACATTTGACGTCCTCAGTCAGTTTTTATGAAATTGAGGACGAAGCATTGAAATTGGAGACTGTCCTCAGAAAATGAAGACGTTTGGTCATCTTAATGTACGCTGTTCTCCAACATAAGAAATTGAGGACATTTCACTTTCTCAGTCAGTTTTTACAGAATTCAGGACGAAGCATTAAAATTGAGGACTGTCTCCAGAAAATGAGAACATCTGATCATCTTAAGCATACTAGGCTATAATTTAAAGTTTTTTTCATCGATGTGCAAATTTTCATCCTTGGGAATAAATTAATTGTCAACCGTTATGTGAGTGAGCAATCAGCAGACATCTAGGAAATAATGAATGTCATTTATTTGAATGATGTGCCAGAAACATTCCAAAACATTCATCGTGCATGATTGAAGAGCTAGCTCTCTTTTGGGCAGTTTGTAAAAAAGAGTTGTGACCTTGAGAGCACAACACGTGATCCCTTCAACGAATGTGAGTGTAGTGACATGCTGGAAGTTGAATGATCATTCGAGAAGAATGAATGAACTCCTAAGAAGGAATAATTTATGCCATAACTAGTTTCTACGGGTTTTTTGGTGGAATGTTTAACCTCATAACCTTATTTTTTCGATCAATCTGATACATATATATTATATACATGTATGTATGTATGTATGTATGTATGTATGTATGTATGTATGTATGTATGTATGTATTATTATTATTATTATTATATGACCACCCGATTAGTTCAAATTATTATTTCCACCCGGTTAGTACATTGTTGGGCCACTTTTGCTCCTAAGGCTGTCTTTTAATTAGTGTTAGGGTTCAGCTTGTACGATAGATGGCGCAAAATCACTCCTTGGGTATGGCTTTTACGTCTCAAGTGACTGTCCAGAAGTTGGCGTCAGCGAATCACTGCTTATCTCACCATATTCAGAATGGAAGTGGTATCTCGTTGGCTGTATAATGAAAAGAAAAAATACGCGCTGTTAAGTTTTAGGCAATGACGTTTTGTGGGGGAGGAGCCCAGTAAGTAGGCGGTGTTTCTATGGCTCAAATTCGGCGGTCCTCTACTAATGTACACATTTTCTCTTCAAGAAATGAACGTACAATAGGAATATTGTCTTCTATAGAAGACAAGATTCCAATCTCACTTTTGCCCCTATTCATTGACTTTTATTTGGCTCAGATAATTAGAAAAATCAGATAGAAATAAGAAATGTCGTTGTTCCCAGACAGAAATACTGCTATGCTAACTTATCGCGCCATCTAGCGCCAAATTGGAATGTTTTCAAGCCAGATAAATTGAATTTTTAAAAAAATCTAACAAATTTTTCGGAATAATAACTGTGTCATAGTGACCTTGAGAGCACAACAGCTATGAGTCGTTTTTATTTATGTTCAAAATTTTAAACACTACAAAGTAACAATCTTCGAGAAAATGAGTACGAAGGAATTTACATTGCAGATGTAGGGTAGAATATGAACCCTAACACTCATTCAAAGGTAGTCTTAATACTGCTTGAATTCGTCTTGGTATATACTCTATTAAATGTCGGGAAGTGGCTTGGGGTATATTAGCCCAAATTCGATGAATTGCACCTCTCAGCTCTTGAAGATTTGATAGTATAGCGGATCCAGCTGTCTGATGTCCCTTTCGACTTCGCCTCACAAATGCTCCATTGGATTGAGTTCCGGTGATTGAGGAGGACACTGTAGCTGGGAAAAGTCTCCGTGATGGTCCTCAAACTATTCGCGTACAATGTGAGCACTGTCCTTTTGGAAGTATCCATCTTAATTGGGATAAAGCATCAACATAACAGGGGTGGATATAGTAGGCAACAATATTTTAAACACCTCTGGGCGGTCAGACGTTGCTCCACACGAATCAAACGGCCAAAACACTCCCACGAAAACATGCCCCGGACCATAACGTTAGCTTGATGAGTAGTGTCAATGCAAGATGGGCCAATGCTTTCGAGCTGCGGTGCCCGTATCCTGATACTTCCATCTGCATGGTGTAATTGAAAACGTGATTCGTTATAACACATTACCCTTTTCCACTCGTTTACTGTCTAATTCTTGTGCTCGTGAGCGAATTAGAGGTGTTTCTTCTTATTCCCTGCAGATAACAATGGCTTACGAACAGGCCGTTTGCTTCTGTAGCCCATATGATGTAATTTGCGCCGAACTGTACTTTGAGAGGAAATCGGACTTGGTCTGTGATTTAGATTATCTCTAATCTGACGAATTGTTGCCGTCTGTTGGACTGCGCCGATCTGCCTACTTTCCGCTCAGCTCGAGCATTCAGTAGCCGTTGACAACCAAACGCCTTGCGCCCAGACCCGCTTTCTTGAGTGGTGGTCAACTCTCTGTAAAGTAGAACAACTGCTGCTCTCGAACATTTCCCAAGTGCAGCCAATGCTCGCACCAATGCTTCAAGCACCCATGATTATTCCATGCTCAAGGTCAGTCAGATCGTGTCTTTTACCCTTTATTTTTTAGTGTCTCCAGCAAGCAAGCAAGTATTGCGTCATTTTCTTGTAGGACTTCCGTCCACAGTGGGTAGATTTTAGGTCCCAGCCACCTACAGCGAGTTCGCCTTTTGGGCAGGACACAGAAACGGAAGGAATGAGAGCAAGTCTGGCGACTTAGACAGAACAGTTTGTAGTGAGATTAGAGTACAGTAGATGGCGCCACCGTACAAGTACGATATTGCACATAGGAGGGTGAGAGAATTTCGGGGGGGGGCATAGGAAAGGATACCCATTTAACCAGTGGGTCCAGCCTGGGGGCCGTCACTTAACGTGCTCGTCCGATGCACGGCGAATATTCAGTGATTGTTAGCAAATCACACCACCTCCGCAGGATCAGCCTAGGATCGAACCTGAGGACCTTGCATTGGTAGTCTGAATCGCTAACCACTCAGCCATTCGCGGCTCTAATGAATAATGAGTGTCTCCATGTCTTCAGCGTTCCCTTTTTATACACTGGCGTGCAAAAATTAAGGACGAGACGGTTTTTCGAATGTAACGTCGTGCAGAAGTGCTCCACATCGACTCAAATCATACCATAAGATCCCCAAGATGTAAGAATATGGGACAAGTGAGCAAAACCGTCCAAACAAGGAATCCCAAGGATACAAAGGCACTTTATTGAAAAGGTAGCTTCGAGCACAACTGGACGGAAGAAAGAAACATCCATGTGACAGACGGCTGCCAAGAAAATTCCAGTCTTTAGTTTTTTAGTTAGATCACCCCTGACTGCATTGCAGGATTTTGAACGTCTGTCCATGCTGAGTACGAGGTTGTCAAGGAGCCGTTGAAGCATCGCGGCCCATTCCTTTTGTAGCGCCAATCGCAGGTGAGGTATCGTTGCTGGTAGCTGGTGACGTGCTGCCAAGCGTCTCCCGAGAAGGTCCCACACATGTTCGATGGGATTTAGGTCGGGGACCTTGCGGGCCAATCCATGCGTTGAATATCTTCACTCTCCAACAGCTCTGCGATAGCCACTGTACGATGAGGTGTAGCGTTGTCGTCCATGAAGAGGAACTCAGGACCCACAGCACCTCTAAACAGACGCACGTGAGACAGGAGAACCTCGGTACAATAGAGGACACCAGTGACTGAACCTCCTTGGAAGATGTGGAGGTCAGTACGGCTACCAAGCATGATACCGCCCCAAACGAGAACTCCGCCACCTCCAAACCAGTCCCTTTCGATGACGTTGGAGGTGTGATTGCGTGTTCCCTGCTCTCTCCAGATGTGTATACGTCCAAAATCGCTCGTCAGACTAAATCGGCTCTCATCCGTAAAGAGAACTCGACCCCATTTCTGATGTGTCCAGTTCTTGTGTTCCTGGCACCACAGAAACCGCCGTCTCCGATGAGCAGGCGTTAATGGCACACACCGTACTGGTCGTCGTGCAAATAGGCCACCTTTGTGCAGCCTCCTGGCCACGATAAAATGCGATAACGGACGTCCAGTTGTGTGTTGCATGTGCCTTGCGATTTCTCCCGCTGTCTGCCGTCTGTCTCTTCTCGCCTGTAGGACAATATACCGGTGTTCCGCCACCGTGGTTGCTCGTGGACAACCACTGCTAAACTCTCTGACAGCTGTTCCTGTCGTTTGAAATGCTCTCCAATCTCGTGAAACGATGCTGTGAGCGATCCCGAACTCCTTGGCCACACTAGTCACACTTCTACCTTCTTCAAACTTTCCAATGACGCGACTTCGGGTAAAGTTATCCAGATGTCGTCTACTGGATTGCCTGTTGGCCATATCACACGGTGGCAGCAACTCGACGTCGTTCAAACCGATGTACACCGTGCAATAGCTTTCACCGTATTGCTGAGCGTACACCGCCCGTGTGCTTTATACCCTTCCTACACTCTCCCCCTACGTCATGCTGCATATATGCGCATGCCCAACTGTACCGGACCCTAGTCTATCTCCTGAGTGGTCCTTCGGTCCGTTGTGCCTGCTCGTTCCACTGTTATGCTAATTTCTCCTCTTCGTCCTTAATTTTTGCACACCAGTGTACCAATTAAGCCATCTTGCGTCAGCAGCACCCGCGGGATAGCTATTTTGCATAAAGTAGTCTAGTGGTCATAATAATTTGGTCACTCAGTGTATAAATTTGTTTTCCCTAACCAGATTGCTTTTTTATCTACTCATATGTACTTTTTGCTTTTCTTACAGAGAGCAAAGAGATAATTTCTATGGATGGACTTGGGTAATGGTGAAAGATTGAGTTGCGCTTGTAGCGTTTGCAAGGTCTTTTTCGAAGATATGGAATCCTACGAGAAGCATCTCAAAAGCAAAGAGCATGTTACACTATCTAAAAGGATAAGGCAACGGCTGTTTCGGCGAAAATCTGCAGGAGACGAGCCCGCGGGATCCGACCTAAATTCCTGTACTCATCAAGACAGCCCTTCAGAGCCTGCGCAGAACCGATCGCACCTGGATAGTCTCACAGAGGACGAAGAAAGCCCTCAAGAAAACGAAACCGTCGTCGATGCAGGTGACCGCCTCACGTGCGAAATATGCAGCATCACCTTGGCCGACTTAACGCAGTACAAACTACATATCTCCAGTAAATCACACAAGCGAGCTCTTAGAGCAAAGAAGCTGGAGGAATTCATCAAGTTATGTGATACACAAAACCATCTGATGGTCTCCAGCGAAGGCAATCTTGCAACGGAAGAGCATCCACCATTTCGCTTCTGCACGCTCTGTAACAGGCAATTCGAAGGTCCTGAAGATTATTTTCAGCACATGGGAACCAAATCTCACAAGAAAAGGGTGGCCCTGCAAAAACTCTTCAATAAAATCAGTATGGAACTGACCGATTCCGAAGACAATGCAAGTGAAGATGAGGAAGCGCGCACTATTCGATCAATCAGGGGCTCTCGCGGAAGCCGTTCTCGAAGTTTCGTAATAGGAGACAATGTCTACGAATGTAAGTATTGTGACAAAAGCTTTACTGAGGCGACTGATTTTGCTCGCCACCTAACGAGCAAGTTTCATGAGAGAGAGAAGCGGAAAAATAGTTTGATCGCGGAATTGAGGGATTTGTTAGCTGAAGAATCTGATGACTGCTGCTCGTAACTCAAAGTAAGAATTTCTGAATTGTTAACACAGCAATCAGACGCATCTGAATTCCCGTATTGACTGTTCGTCACGCGACATTACATCAGAAAAGCTGAAACTTACCGGGGTTGGGCAGAATAATTTGAACACCCATTGGCGTACCGGAAAAACTCGAGGCCCCCGCAAAAAATGTTGTTTTCGAAGCCCTTTTGCGAAAATCCATTAGCTTTCAATTACTCATACGTTTAACTTTCGTATTATTAATTAGGCTTTACGGGTGTTTTAATAAATCAAATTCTTTGGAACTTGCGAGTATTTTTCGTAAAATCAAAATTATTTCACTTATGTGCGTGAAGCACAAAGGTGTGCGTTATAATTAAAATGACTGCCTTGTTTACCGATACAAATTACTACAAAATACGTCAAAGTTAAATAAGCCGCCCCGGTGGCGCAGTGGTCTAAGGCGTTGGCCTCTGATCATTAAAGGGGGCCGGGTTCGAATCCCGGTGAGGCATGGATGTTGTGTTTGTCTTACGGCACTGGCTCTCTCCCTTCCCTGGAACCAGTGACCCTAAATTAGGGACGGGTGACTGCTTATAGCCCATTGAGTTGCTCACGGTGGTCGTTAAACCTCCAATCAAAAAAAAAAAGTTAAATAATGTCATGCAAAATTTATTGAAGAACTAAGTCATGCTTTTTGAAATGCCTCACGATTGCACAAGGTTAATAAACAGTATGGTTTGTTCATCTCGCCTCCCTAGCAGACGAAGAATCGTGACGTCACTGTGTGACGTCACCGACCTGTAGCTACGGAGGGAAATGTCTTTGTAACTCAAACAGAACAAGAGCTTATGCAAAAGCACATTTACATTAAGGCTGTCGTTGAATGAGTGTTAGGGTTCATCTTCTGCGATAGATGGCGCAAAAAATCACTCCTTCGGCGTGGCTTTTACGTCTTGAGAGACTATCCCAGAAGTTGGCATCAGCAAATCACTGCAGACCTCGCCATATTCAGAATAGAAGTGGTCTCTCGTTGGCTCCACAATGAAACGACAAAATACGCGCTGTTACCTTTTAACCAATGACGTTATTTGGGGGTGGAGCTTAGTAGGTAGGCGGAGTCTGTATAGCTTAGATTCAGGGGTTCTCTGCTAATGTGCATATTTTCTCTTCAAAAAATGAACGTATTTAAGAGGGTTTATGGGAGACAAGATTCCAGTCTCACTTTTGGCCCCATTTTTATTTCTATTTGGCCTAGATAATTTAAAAAAAAACCACACAGAAATGAGAGATTTCGTTTCTTCCAGAAAAAACACCTTATCACGCCATCTAGCGCCCAAATTGGAATACTTTCGAGTCAGATAAATTGAATTTGAAAAAAATTCTAACAATTTTTTCGGAAAAATAACTGTTGCACATATTAGCTATAGGTCGTTTTTATCTGTGCTCAAAATTTCAAACACTACATAGTCTTCGAGGAAATGTGTACAAAATAATTTACATTGCAGATATAGGATAGAATTTCTCTTACGCTCATTCAAAGACAGCCTTGAATACAGAATAAATTCACAGCCATGTGAATATTTTAGTAACGGAGACTTTAAAAATACCCCCCGCACATTTTTGTTACGTAAAGGGTAGGAAAATAGTTATACTTTTAAATGCGAATTTAGTTACAAGGGGAATTTTTGCTGTTTTTATATAAATTTAGGAGATAAAACACGCAGTAGGATATATTATTGTCATATAATAAAGAATTGCTTTATGAGGAGTAGTAAAAGCATCTCGGCAACATTCCCCAATTTTTTTAAATTAAAAATTGAAAACGTCATGCATTAAAAATCTGGTATAATTTATGAATATTATTCCAGCTGGTTTACGAATAATAATTCCGACACGGTGCAATGGTGAAGATTCAATGAAACGTGGCGATTAGGACAGTGACGTCACAAAGCAATCACCGGAAGTGCAGGATGAGAATAACCTTGTCTAGTAACCTTGACGATTGCACACACAAAACATGTAACTGCCGTGTGAGAGTGTCTTATGACTTTTCCGATTTATACGAAATCTCATACATAAGTAAGAAATTAACTAAGTAACGATTAAGAACTGCAGCACAGAAAACGTGAAATTACTTAAATTATTTACTCTGGAATATAGAAAAACACACTTAAGTGCACTTAGGCAGGACCTTGGGGTTCTAAACAAAGCTATTACAACCAAAAAGTGGTGGTTACCTTTGCGTATTGCGACGCACTCAGCTGCATTAAAAGTCACGTCTCTGTTCACATTATTCTGTACAACCCCTATACATCACCCTGGAGCGGAAACGGACCCGCCTCTCGCGATTTCCGTTTGAGTCCCATTACAAAAAAGCTACTAAATTAGCTACGCTACGTGGAAGCAGTATTAGCATCTGCTGGTGAAAATCTGAGAAGGTTCAGATTCTAAACACTATTTGAGACCACCGTCCTGAGTGGGGTAACGGGCATCATTCTCAAACGGAAACCGGGAGATGTAGGTTCGAGTCCCGCTCCAGGGAGATATAATTTTCAAGTTTTCTGATGTGATTAATATTACGTGAAGAACAGTAAATACAGGCAAATCAGGGATATTAGATTGCTGTATTGACGATTCTGACATATCTCCACGTATTATGAGAAGAATATTTCTTCTGCAGAATTTACCTGAAAGAATTTCTGTTTGCACTGACAAAGAATTTAAACACAAATGTACGAAGTGCAGTGCAGTGTATTGCATTAAAAAACGAATTGATTGTAGTGAAGGAATTGTTTCTTGCGTTGTCAACTTATAAGTGAGAAAAAGAATGTGGTTAAAATGCGAACATTAAGAATCACTGCAAACTGGACATATTCGTTCCTTAAACATTTCCTCAGCAATTTATTTGCACTTCTGATATATATCCCACACAAAGCGTGAAAAGTGCATGTGAGTGTGTGCTTATAGAGATAAAAAGACCGTACTCATAATTGCTTTCTAATTAGGTCTGGATCTCTAACGATTTTTACAGACCAGGTCTTAATTACGTTTAACTACTTTGTACGCAAAGAGGTGTATTAAAATAAATAAGTAGTTAATTTATTTTTGTGTATTCTTTGTGTTTGCTTTTCTTTTGCCTTACGTTTCAGCACGTCTTTTGTAAAAGAAGATACGTGCTTATACTGTAGTATCACATTGTCCGTCCGTTCTTTGGACAGCATATCTCTGCAGCTATCATTCCGGTTTGGAAACTTCTTTTTGCATTGAAAAGCTTGAAATGTGAGAATGATGATCATTGCATTCCGCCGCCCCGGTGGCGCAGTGCTCTAAGCGATGGCCTCTGATCATTCGTCCGAACGGGGTCCGGGTTCGAATCCCGGTGAGGCATGGATGTTGTGTTTGTCTTACGGCCCTGGCTCTCTCCCTTCCCTGGATCCAGTGACCCTAAATTAGGGACGGGCGACTGCTTATAGCCCATTGAGTTGCTCACGGTGGTCGTTAAACCTCCAATCAAAAAAAAAAAAAAAGAAAAAAAAATTGCATTCCGGATTTTTTCTCCGATGCATAACTTCGCCGCTAGATGGCGTAAAAGCAGATTTTATCGAATTCAAAAAACAGGAGGATCAGCCAAAAGACACTGTGAACCTGGCAAAACAATACACTTACAACAACTACATGCATAACTGCTGCAACCTTATATATAAAACACAAAACGTCTGTTTGTCTGAAGCAGCAAAAACTCGCGAACGCCGAATTGTGGCGTCGTGAAATTTGCATAGCTTATTAATACTGGAATTTCTAGGTCAACGCAATTATTTTAAGATCTCTTAAGTTATTCCGTTCACGAGTTATGAATTAATTAATAAGCTAATCAATAAAGTCAGCGTCGTTTGCTACGTCATCGTTATCTGAAAGCACGTGACTGCATTCATCGCCGCGGCACATCCACAGGTGTTTCTATTCTTTGAGAACTGTGCATAAAAAAAATGCAAAAACGAACTTTGCCAAATCTTAACGAAATGGGCTGAAAATTTTATCAACACCATGCATAATTGGTAATAAGAAGAGTCCCTCAAAATTTCACCGGAATCCGGTCAAAACTTTTTAAAATAGGCATGGAATTTTTAATTCGTCGGTAAACAGAAATATATACGCAGAAACGGTTAATAAAATTTTGACGGCTAATTTAAAAAGTTATTTACCGATTCGGGCGAAATGTGGAGGTCATGTTCTGTAACGTACCAGGAGATGTGACGTACCTGCCCGAAGGACGCACACGACATAAAGGCAGATAGGAATCAGAATAAAATGTCCGCGTAGCTCAGTTGGTAGAGCTGCTTGTTCCGGAATAAGCGTACTCGGGTTCGAATCCCGGCGTAGACCAAAAATGACGGAGAAATTTACTTCGTTATAATGGCGCCCGAACTATCCGGATGACCCGGCCGTTCAAAATCTCGCATTGGTGTGATGTTATTTCCACACCGCGAGATAGGAAAAATAAGAGAATCCTTTCTCCAGCACTTCGAAAAAAAAAAAAAAATAAGCGGAAGATGATGTAACGTACCAGGAGATGTGACGTACCTGCCCGAAGGACGCACACGACATAAAGGCAGATAGGAATCAGAATAAAATGTCCGCGTAGCTCAATTGGTAGAGCAACTTATTCCGGAATGAGTGGACCCGGGTTCGAATCCTAGCGCGGATAAAAATGACGGAGAAATTCACTTCGTTATAGTTCCTATTCACGATTTATGGTGTTCATTAAAATTTCAGCCAATTTCGTAAAATATTCGCAAAGATACGTTTTCAACTTTTTTATCCCAGAGATTCGCCCATCAAAGACGTCTGAAACCGAAAGCACGTGATGCATTTGATCGTCGATAACACATTGCTAACGAATTTTGTTCAGTCTGTGTTCCAATGCTGTGTCTTCTGGACGCGTGTTAAATAATTCGTAACGCTTTTGGTCCGTTTGATTCTACAGCTGTATGTTGGAATGTCAAGAGCAAAAGATCCTACAAAATTATATATTGTCGCCGATGAAGGAGAAACCAAAAATGTTGTGTACGGCCAAGTGCTGAAATAATCACACTATGAATAAATAATTTGTAATGACCGAATTTGTGAAATCAGCTTTTTTCTTTCTTGCAAGCATTAATTTTTTTCCCGAGTTTTTCAGTGATGTATAAGGGAATATGAAATTAATAAGCCTAAATCCCGGGCAAAGCCGGGTAGTAAAGCTAGTAAATTATGGAAATGCCCCCCCTCCTCTTGTGTGTAGACATGCGTCCACGCGTCTGAACACGTGACTGTGGCGATGGATTCCTGTAGTTTCGGCAGAGAACGTAGATCGTTCTCTGCCGGAACACGATCAGAAGATCGTTCACACCAATCTTCTTACCGGCATTTCGTGCATCTGATACGGATTATTGGAAGACCACATGCGACTGTTTTGGCTGTTCACATATCCCGATAATTGGAAGAGCGCCTCATCAGAAAAATACATAACATCCAGAATATCCTCTCTGTTGTCATTAATAGAGGCCTTGAACCATCTGCAATATTCTACACCCTTATGATGGTCTGTGTGTTTTAGTTCGTGCACTTTTCTGATTTTGTACGGATATAGCTGCAGTCGCGCGGCGTCTTCAGTGCTGCTGTATGACGCATGTGCTTGTTGTGCAAATTTTCGAACCGATTTCTTTGGACTTTTAGTGATGCGAATGGACCTTATTCATGTGACGTCAGAAGTGGATTTCTGCGGACCAACATGGCTGCCGATTCAATGTTTTCGCTATTTGATTATCCCTTACTGTTGTCTAATTTTTACAATCCTAACGTCATGGATTCTGCCGAGGAATTAATAGAGCTACAGGGCGAAGAAGAAGAAATTAATTTCTTAGAAGAACAAATCAAGGTTGCAAAAATATAAAAAGACAATTTTGTGTTCGATGTTTATTTCGCATGACGCAGGAAAACATCTGTAACGTACCAGGAGATGTGACGTACCTGCCCGAAGGACGCACACGACATAAAGGCAGATAGGAATCAGAATAATCGTCCGCGTAGCTTAATTGGTAGAGCAACTTATTCCGGAATGAGTGGACCCGGGTTCGAATCCCGGCGCGGATAAAAATGACGGAGAAATTTACTTCGTTATAATGGCGCCCGAACTATCCGGATGACCCGACCGTTCGAAATCTCGCAATGGTGTGATGTTATTTCCACACCGCGAGATAGGAAAAATAAGAGAATCCCTTCTCCAGCACTTCGAAAAAAAAAAAAAAAAAAATAAGGGGGAGATGATGTAACGTACCAGGAGATGTGACGTATCTGCCCGAAGGACGCACACGACATAAAGGCAGATAGGAATCAGGATAATCGTCCGCGTAGCTTAATTGGTAGAGCAACTTATTCCGGAATGAGTGGACCCGGGTTCGAACCCCGGCGCGGATAAAAATGACGGAGAAATTTACTTCGTTGTACATCGCCGTTAGTCATAATGAAGTTTTTAATGTAGCATTTCTCGTACACGCTATATTAAATTTTCATGTTCTTATTGCCCGACATTGGCGAAATATCTGAAACATAAAATTTAGTACCTTGTTTTGTTAAACAAAAACATTTAAAAGCTCAGACAAATACGTAATAAGGAAACAAACTAGGGTTCGCACGATAGGCAATCTGCTTAAAAATTAAATGAATGCGTAACATTAAATAAAAGAGAACTTATAGATATGTTTGTTTTATTCTTTGGGGAAAGTAGAACTTAATTCGTAATTTAGCGATCCCAATATTCCATCAATTTTCGCCTACCTTTTTTTCTTTTTTGAAATTGAAATTCGAAGGAATACTACGAGGTTTCAACTGCCTTTAATCCGTAGTCTCATAATATCCAAAAGCTTTTTCGTTAAAGTGGACAGAACATATTGGAAAGTGCACATCTGAATGGAAATCACCGCTTTTCGTTTTACACAGCCATTCCTTTAATAATTTCGTCTTTTTCAGCGGAAAATTAAAGAATGCTTTTCTTTCGTCTATACAATTTAGGTTGCAGGATTTATTAGCACAACCATACGATGAGCAAAAGTTATACATGTCGTTCATAAATTTACGAAAAGCGTGTTTTTCCTGAACCCTTTCAACGTAACGCCATGTTAAGCAATGGGAAAACGCATGTAAACAAACTCTTGTTGGTCCTCGGCCACGGAAAAGCTTTCCCATGATGCAATGCGAGGTGAATAAGATCCATAGAAATATCCTCCACATTTTCCTCTCTTAACACTAGCGGCCAACCGCTTCTCGGAGCATCTCTCACTGATCCAGTTTTACGAAACTTTTCAATTAACCGCCTCACTGCATTGCGATGGACTAATTCAGTATCGGGAAAATTTTCTCTGTACTTGATTCCGGATTTTTCTCCTATGAATAATTTCTCCACTAGAGGGCGTAAAAGCAAATCAAAAGTTTTTCGAACATTTTTCTCTGTTCTGAGACGTTTCCGCTAACGGAACACATGTTCAACCAGAAACAGCCGACCCTCAAGCGACAACACCATGTTCAACCGGCCACTTTGACTCCTCACTACTGACTGATTCATTCACGGCCAGACGCCAGACGCCAGACGCTGGAAATACCGGCTGCGTCGTTCAAGGTCAGACAGCAGGATGCGTGTAACTCCGCGCCAAACACACGAACTTTCTCAACTCACAATACTGCATGTACGTGCGCGGGAACTACACTTCATAGATTTCTTATCACAGTACGTCAGGTGTACAGGAACTTTTGGCTCACCCTGTACATTTTATTCCATATACAGTGTTATAAAAAATAAAACAGACAGCTTCAACATTTTTGATTGATTGTAGAGGATTTTAGGAAGGGAGTGTCTGACCCCAGGTCTTAAACAACCCTTAGAAATAGGAAGCTAGGAGATTTGGGCTAGAGTGCCCGATAGGAAAGTCACACGGAAGCGAAGTAGAAAGGGGGAGGAAGACGCCCTTATTTATTACCGGGGGCCAGTACCCAGGGTCCGACGGCTTAACGTGCCCATCCGATGCACGGCGGGTATTTAGTGGATCGAGCGTTCGATACCTGCTGGGATCGAAATTGAGGTCTTTTCCGTGGCAGTCACGAACGTTGCCCACTAGGCCACCCGCAGCCATAGCTTCAACATTTTATAAAGACAAACACTATTTAAGATATTGACACTCACTTTGCATCGTTTTGTAGGAAATCTACTGAAGTTTGTTACAGCAACTTCAAATGTTCGATGTCTGGCCCCCTTAATTACATGGTATATATCAACACGGTAATCAAATTCTCGCCAAACACGCGTTCACATATCTTCATCAACTCCAGCAATAGCTGTTGTGATATATTATTTCAGATCAGTTACATTAACAGGAATGGGGGTGGGGGAAGAAGACCTTGTCTTTTATATGCATAGCCCCCAATAAGAAAAAAAGTGGTAATGTCCTAATACAGATACCTCTGAAATCCACCGGCGCATGCAGCTGAGCTTCGCGGCGTAAAACGTTGGCGGCACGGCATGTCACGACGTGAACGACCGTCGACGCTCGTATCCTTAAGGGGACCGTAAACAAATTGCAAATGTAACAGTCACTTAGAAAACGAAGATGGGTTCTCTTAAGGGACCATCTACAAATTGAAATGTGACTTGCTACGGCCGCACGAAATCAAGTTTCTTAACAAGTAAGTAACCTATTTTGCACGCAACGAATCACCCATGAGATACGATACAGAATTACGTTCCATCCGTCCGCTGTCTGTCCTTCAGCCCCGAAGAATAAAAACAAATATCTCCTCCAAGAAACAAGCGATTTGCACGGAAATGATTTCTTTCTGCTCAGTGACACCTCACACCTATCAGATACGATAGAAAATTACGTTCCATTTTGCGTTTTTGTCGGTGAGGTTACGTGTTTTTATACTTCCGGATGGACAGACAGACGGCGGACGTATCTCATGGGTGATTCGTTCCTGAGTAGAAAAGAGACCATTGGCATGCAAATCGGTTACTTACTTGTTAAGAAACGTGCTTTCGTGTGGCCATAGTAAGTCACATTTCAATTTGTAGATGGTCCCTTAAGAGAACCAGTCTTCGTTTCCCAGGTGTTAGTTACATTCGCAATTTGTTTACGGTCCCCTTAAGGTTACGAGAGTCGGCGGTCTTCCGCGACGTGAGAAGCCGTGCCCGCCAGCGCTTTACGCCGCGAAACTCAGCTGCATGTGCCGCTAGATTTCAAAAGTGTCTGCATTAGGACATTACTCAAAAAGTCACGGGATGTTAGATCCGGACTTTGTGGTGGACAACATGCGAGGTATATGTTGCCGCCAGTTGCGTAGCCAATCCGGCGCTGTGAAAGACTTTCATTGAGGTAACTTCTACCTTCCCGATGCCAGTGAGGTGCTGCTCCATCCTGTTGGAAAATGAAGTTGTCACGGTCTTCGAGCAGTTGAGACATCCACCAAGTAATTAGCGTATCGAAATAAGAACTTCCCATTACAGTGTTTTCTTGGTAAAAGCGGGCCATACTCTTTTATACGGGATGCAGCATCACAGAACACATTAATCTTTGAGGAATCCCGCACATGCTCCACTGTTGTCTTTGTGACGTCAGAGCTAGCGGGCCGACTGGCTGACTCGAGACTTGCCACTCCCGAGAACGCCGATGGGGTACCGCGGTGTTTACGCAGAGAAGTATCTTCGCCAGTGCGATACTAAATATTCCCGCACACCACAATAAATCGACAGGGTTTTCTTTGCTATATTTTTCGTCCTTAGAAAATGATGAAAGATTACATCCTTAGTTTTCATTTTTTTTTCTGTTACCTACAATGATATCTACTAAACGTGGAATTCCAAAGCTTTGCTCTTGTGCTGCGAAAGGATTCCATGTACCCGTCTTAAAAATTAATGTTTCAGGAAAGTTTTCCTTTAGTCTTCAATTTCGCTAAGGAACACAGCATAATAGTTTTTTCATGCATAATATAACAAGTTAGTAAAATCATGCAATGCATTGATTATATGATACGCTTTCCAACATACCAGAAATCATTACTCAAGTTATGAGGATAATAGCTGTGGAATAAATCTCGCTCCTGTGTCCTGACCTTTGACCCTATTTCGATGATATTAAACAGAATTGGTTCAGCATACCTCCGAAACAACATACTAAAGTTTTGTCGGAATAGAAACCTTTTTAGTCAAGTTATGAGGATAATGGCTGTGGAATAAATCTGGCTCCTGTGTCCTGACCTTTGACTCCATTTCGATTATATTCAACAGAACCGGTTCAGTATACATCCGAAACAACATACTAAAGTTTTGTCGGAATAGAAACCTTTTTAGTCAAGTTATGAGGATAATGGCTGTGGAATAAATCTGGCTCCTGTGTCCTGACCTTTGACTCCATTTCGATTATATTCAACAGAACCGGTTCAGCATACCTCCGGAACAACATACTAAAGTTTTGTCGGAATAGAAGCATTTTTACGTAAGTTATGACGCATAAAGGCAATGGAATGGATCCCGCTCCTATGTCCTGACCTTTGATCATATTTCTGCCATTTTCAATACGATTCGTCCCTAGGTGGTCCCTACCACATACTAAAATTTCATCGAGTTCGAACCATTTTTACGCGAGTTATCGTGCGGACGGACAGACGGACAAAGCTGGAGCATATACGCTTCTTCAACCTACG
Source organism: Macrothele yani (assembly GCA_039090855.1). Taxonomy (NCBI): domain Eukaryota; kingdom Metazoa; phylum Arthropoda; class Arachnida; order Araneae; family Macrothelidae; genus Macrothele; species Macrothele yani. The sequence goes on along the minus strand of CM077000.1, from coordinate 14,937,936 downwards.
TTTGGAAAGCGTAAAAAAGCCCAACATTTTACGTTAATCATTTTTGCAGCAACGTTTTTTTTTTTTGTTTTTTTTTATGTGCGCGAATGGCAACTTGGCAGGACTCTATGAACATAATCATTTCATGAAAGAAATACGGGATTACGCCATATAATACAAATTTCGAAGATGGCAATCCGATTTTTGGCGTAAATATGACAAGGATGGTAAGTCAGATAATATTTTCCGATATTATCTGACTTACTATCCTTGTCACATTTACGCCAAAAATCGGATTGTCATCTTCAAAATTTGTATAATCATTTTACTCAAAACTTTTAGAAATTCTCTTCGCGTTCACTTTATTAAAAACAAAGCAAAAGTTCTCTAATTACGTAACAAAAGTAGTAACGATTTTTATTATACATTACACGAAAGCAAATTTTCTATTTCTTGAAATTGCGGTAAGATATGTGCTCAAATCTTGCAACTACTTCCAGAAGGTAAAAAAGAATTATAAACCACTTAGGAAAAAGTTCTTTATCAAATGTTCATGGAAAGTATTAATTTGGATATCTTTGAATTTGTGCACATAACGTCGCAAATTTTATGCTGCAAATCTAAATGTCATGTCTTTTTTTCTTTCCAACTTTGTATAAAAAAAAAACATGTTAAACAAATGGTATTAATTTTCTCCAGAAGTATATCGTAAAGCAAACTTTTTTTCTCATTTTTCAACTGAAATAGATATTGAAAATATCAATTAACACATTAGCAGATTCACACACGATGCACAATTTTGCCGCTAGGGGGCGTAATTGCAGATGATGTCGAATTCAAAATTACGTTTTAATTCACATATTTGCTTCTAAACATCCGATTGAAAAAATCTTTTATCTTTCGATTCCATTTATATCGAAGAGTGTTTTAGATATAGTCTCATTTTCAAATTACGCATAGATTTTCCGCTAGGGGCGTAAAAGTAAATTACATTTCGACAACTCTTCTCCTAAAACTCCGATTTGAAAAATCTTTTTTCAGCGTATACATCTCCTAATAGAAAATCTTTTGCATATAATTTCAAATTTTTCGTAAAGAATACTTTGGCCACCAGGTAAGTGTTAATTTTTGCTTCTGATGTGTTTGCCATAAAATCTGAGCTTCTAAAATATCGATTGAAAAAATTCTTTCGTGGACTGATGTCACTCACATCGATAAACCTTTTCGGAATATTTTCTTCCTAAAATATCCAACCGTTTCTCCGCCAGGGGGCGTAGATGTATATCTTATTTTTGTCAATATCTCTACTTCTAGGAGTCCGATTTGAAAAATTCCTTCTTTGTTGGATAGTGTTTTCCGTGTGACATGTTTTTCATATATTTTATTCAAGTAATTTTCAAATTTTCAAGTAGGGTGCGTAAAGGTAAATTGCGTTTCGCCCTATATCTCTGCTTCTAAATCTCCGATTTGAAAAATTGTTTCTGCACCGGATACATCTCCTGATGGGAAATCGTTTGCACATAATTTCTAATTTTTGTAAAAAAAAATAGTTTGGCCACCAGGGGCGTAAATCTTAATTTCCGCTTCTGATGTATTTGCAGCAAAATATGAGCTTCTGAATTCTCGATTGAAAAAAACGTCGTTTATAGACCGAACTACTCGTGTCGACAAACCTTTTAGAAACATTTTCTTCTTAAAATAGTGCATGGTTTCTGCGCCAGGGGGCGTAGACGTATATCTTATTTTTGTCAATATCTCGACTTCTAGGGGTCCGATTTAAAAAATTCCTTCTTTGTTGGATAGTGTTTCTAGTGTGACATGTTTTTCCTAATAATTCAAAAAAAAAATTCAAGTAATTCATAGACTTTCCGCTTGGGGGCGTAAAGGTAAATTGCGTTTCCCACTATATCTCTGCTTCTAAACCTCCGATTTGAAAAATTCCTTCTGCACCGGATACAGCTCCTGATGGGAAATCCTTTGCACATAATTTCTAATTTTTGTAAAAAAATGGTATGGCCACCAGGTGGCGTAAGTCTTAATTTCCACTTCTGATGTATTTGCAGCAAAATATGAGCTTCTCAAATCTCGATTGAAAAAAGTATTTTGTTGACCGATGCTACTGATGTCGACAAACCTTTTAGGAACACTTTCTTCTTGAAATAATGCATGGTTTCTACGCCAGGGGGCTTAGATGTATATCTTATTTTTGTCAATATCTCTACTTCTAAAAGTCCAATTTGAAAAATTCCTTCCTTGTTGGATAGTGTTTCCGATGCGAAATGTTTTTCCTATGAATTCAAAATTTTCACGTAAATCATTTAAGACTTTCCGCTAGGGCGCATAAAGGTAAATTGCGTTTTCTGCTCCTGAAACTCCGATTTGAAAAATTCTTCCTGTATCGCATACAAGACCTGATGGAAAATATTTTTCACATAATTTCTAATGTTTTGGCCACCAGGGATCATAAGTGTTAATTTTTGCTTCAGATGTATTTGTAGCAAAATCTGGGCTCCTGAAAACTCGACTAAATTTTTTTTTCTTGGACCGATGCCGCTCATGTGGATAAACCTTTTGAGAATACTTTCTTCGTAACATAATGCATGGTTTTCCCACCAGAGGACGTAAAGTCACATCTTATTTTTGTCGATAACTCTGTTTCTAAGAGTTCGTAAGCTCAAGATTCCGTTTACACCAATATCCGAGGGATTAAAGACCCGATTGAAAAACTTCTTTCTTCCGTCAGATACTATTGTTTTCCATACCGGTTCCATTGCCTTTGAATAGCTTTGATAAATTTAATTTGCGTCAGAACGGATTCAAAAGACGTGCTTATTACACCCGAAAATTCGGTGTCATCTTTCTTGTTTTACAATCAAGCTGATACTTAAGATAGTAACAAAGCAAAGTGATACTAAAAGTATAAAACCTCACAGGGCCCTCTGATCCTTCTGCTTCTGCAGAGAGGGATTTCGATGGCCCTCTGACCGTGACGTCACACCCCTTCGCATTTCGCTCACTGGGGCTTCCTCTCTAGGTGGTTTTGCTCAAACGCGAATGTTATATTTGTTAACTTTCCCACTTACGTGGAATGTCGATTTGTCCCTGAAAATTAGACGCTCTCTAAAACCACCCTCTTCAAAACGCTTCGCCGCCCCGGTGGCGCAGTGGTCTAAGGCGCTGGCCTCTGATCGTTCGTCCGTAAGGGGTCCGGGTTCGAATCCCGGTCTGGCATGGATGTTGTGTTTGTCTTACGGCACTGGCTCTCTCCCTTCCCTGGAACCAGTGACCCTAAATTAGGGACGGGCGACTGCTTATAGCCCATTGAGTTGCTCACGGTGGTCGTTAAACCTCCAATCAAAAAAAAAAAAAAAAAAACGCTTCTGCATTTCTGTAGAGAAATCGCAACGTGCGGTTCTGTCATTGTCACTTAGACTTTACAATAGCAGCAGTTTGTAGGGAGTCATTTTCCGCAGCTTCCTCAAAATTTCCCAAACAGTTGCTTGTGGAATTCGTAACTTTCGATCCGCCATCTTTGCGGATGTCATTGAGCTGCGTTGGTAAATGGCACGAACTCGCTCCACTTGTTCATCAGATACACGTGATCTCCCTGGACCTTTACACAAATACCCTGTTGTTTCAAATTTCTTGTGCCAGACGCAGATGGATTGTCTATTAGGCGGTGATTTCCTGAAACGTGTTCTAAAATGCCGTTGCCCGATAATAACAGAATTCATTTTGCTTAATTCAAGCACACGGAACGACTTCTCCACAGCATTTGCGGCCATCTTGCCTGATTGGTCATGTGAAAGTGAAAACGTACAATCTTCTAGTGACCCCATCTATGGGTATAATAAAATCGTTTCTACTGATGATAGTTCGGTCATCGTGAGTATCAATATCTTATATAGCATAGCTTTGGTTTTATAAAATGTTGAAACTGTCTGTTTCATTTGTAATAGCCCTGCGTTTGCTTCAAAATATCCGATGGAAAAAAATCTTCCTTCCTTTCGATGCCATTTATAACGAAGGCTAACTATTTTTGCTAGGGCGCGTAAAGACAAATTTGGATTTCTCCGATACCCCTGCTTCTAAAAGTCAGATTCTAAGAATTCCTTCTGCATCGGATACAGCTCCAATGCAGAATTCTTTCTGCATTCGGTGTCATCTTTCTTGTTGTTGTTGTTGTTGTTGTTGTTTTCGAGTGGTCTTAGGTGCTGGTTTCTGATTGTTCGCTTGAGATAGGTTCGGGTTCGAATCCCAGATGTTGTGTGGGCGGTGTTTTCTTACGTAGCATCCCTTTTGACAAGCATACAATAGTTTTTTTGTTTTGTTTTTTGTGGCCACTGGTTCCAGGGAAAGCTGTGTCTCTTTCCTGGAATCAGTGGTCCGAAATAAGGGACGGACTCCCCCCCCCTTTCCAAATGTGTTTTGTGATTTTTTAAATTTTTTTTTGTAAGAAACACAGGACACAGAAAGCGACTTTGATTAAGGGTAACCCCCTACTTGTCTTTGTAATTGAATAATTTCTTAGTGCGGACTGTCTGGTACCCACTTCACTGGCTATTTCTGAGGTGGTTTCGGTAAAGAAAAAAAGACAATAAAGAGAGAGAGAAGAAGAAGAAGAATGAGAAAAAAATTCGCTTAAGATTATTTGTGTAAAAAATATCTCCATTTCGATCGGCGGCCATCGAACAAATAAATTTAAAAAGTCCAATTCAGTTAGGTAAAGAATGGCCTGGCGCCACCAGGCTTGGAAATAAATTGGCCTCGTGGCGCAAGGCGTCGATTGCACTCCTGGATGTGACGTACTACGGAGGTGAAACACGTGTCAAATTGTGTGGGTTAATTGAGAAAGCATTCGGCTCCGGAGCAGAAGGATGTGGTTTAGAGTACCACCGCGATTTATGTGACGTATGTACAGAGGTGACGTCCATGTCAAGACGGCAAGTAGCAATTGTAAGCCCTTGTCGGTGTAGCTTAATTGGGGAAGCACTCGGCTCCGGAGGGGGAAGGAAGTGAGTTCAAGTTTACCACCAGCAGACTGAGGGCTTGAATTTCTCAAAACAATAGATATATGTGATGTACTACAGAGGTGATGCACATGTCAGGACCGCAAGTAACAGTGGTTAGCCCTAGTCGGTGTAGCTTAATTGGGGAAGCTTTCGGCTCCGGAGGGGAAGGATGAGGGTTCCAGTCCACCAGCGGCAGACAGAGGGCTTGAATTTATCAAAAGGAGAGATATATATGATGTACCACAGAGGTAAGGCACATGTCAAGAGGGCAAGTAGTGATAAGCAGTTGTCGGTGTAGCTTAATTGGGAAAGCATTCGGATACGAAGCAGAAGGATGCGCGTTCGAGTCGCGCCAATGACAAATTTGTGTTTCATTTTAGTGGATAATATTATTAGATGAACTTACCACAGCTGAACAACTGAAATACTAGAATGGATACCAAGAGACAGAAAAAGACTGACGTGCCTGCCCAGCAGGGCGCACACGACATAAAGGCGGATAGCAGTCAGAACAAACGTCCGCGTAGCTCAATTGGTAGAGCGACTTATTCCGGAATGAGAGGACCCGGGTTCGAGCCCCGGCGTGGACAAAAATGACGGAGAAATTTACTTCGTTATAATGGCGCCCGAACTTCCCGGATGACCCGGCCGTTCAAAATCTCGCAATGATGTTCTTTCCACACCGTGAGAGAGGAAAAATAAGAGAAGCCCTTCTCTAGCGCTTCGAAAAATAAATGTGTGTGACGTTGCATTCCACGCACCAAATTGACTGGGAGTTCTCAAGTACGTGCTACAGCGGATGGCTGCCTACGACGATTCATGGTCACAGCTGACCCGTGTGCCATGCCCCCGGCCCTCTTTCGTGGTGGGAGGGGGTGATGTGTCGTGCCTGCCCAGCAGGACGCACACGACATAAAGGCAGATAGCACTCTCAGAACGAACGTCCGCGTAGCTCAATTGGTAGAGCGACTTATTCCGGAATGAGGGGACCCGGGTTCGAGCCCCGGCGTGGACTAAAAATGACGGAGAAATTTACTTCATTATAAGACCCAAAAGGCCACTTGAGAGATGGGTGGATGAAATCCGAAAGTATGCCGAAGTATTACGGAAGATGGTTGTTCAAAACGGTGAGTTATGGAAAAAAACTTGGGGAGACCTTCATCCATCTGTGGACTGCGAATAGTTGTTGATGATGATTATAATGCCCATACGAAGTCTAACTTATATTTTCTTGTTAGAGTATTTGATCTTTTAATGTAGCTGAATGCAGTATCCTATCGGATAGCTTCTTTTATTTTGTTTTTCCTCTTTCATCTTATGATTCAGCGCGACTTCCTTCGTTTAAAAAAGAAAGCAGCACTCGTGAAAAAGAAACATAAAACTGGAGCAAACGTGGGTTACTTTTATTTCACGGCGTTAGAACCTTCTTTATGCTTTTCTGTAACACAGAGCGGAGTTTTGCGTGGGTAACATTTACGTAACAGCATCATCCAAGTCCCCGATACTGGGGAAAAAGTAGAGATCGTCTAGGCGTTCCGCCAAGAACGCGCGAAAACTTGAGAAATGTTTTGGGTTTGAAATAGTCCCGAGGTGACGAGCAGCTCATCTGTTGAATGTTGCTAAATTTAGAAACCATTCAATGTCTTGAACACGACCGAATGCTTTACTCACACACCAAGTGGTTGTTCCTAAACGGCATCCAGCTTGAACACCCTCTGAGAATCAACACGAACAAATGTCTGTAAGGATATATTCAAGTCCGGGAAATATTATTTTCCCCCGACCAACGGTAAGGGATAGTTTCTTCTTTATATTTCACTTTTTTTTTCTGCATATGCAAAGTAAAATCTTTTCGGAAAATTGTGTACAAAAAATCTACCGTGCAATAATTTTTTTTGTAAAGCGATAAATTCATTGCATTACTTCGCATGCATTTCTCTTCGGCATGGGTCAGTTGCACTCACCCTAATCGCTGATCCCGAGTCTTCCACATCGCTTATTCTTGTTTCGCCTATTCCTGTTACGTCGACATTTAATGGGTTCCGCCATTTCAGGCGAGGAAAGAATTCTGGGTTCTCCTATTCCAGTCTCGCCTAAAATTTTCACCTGCTATAAGGGAGGAATTCATCTGGAGCAAACTTCCTTTTTCGCCTATTCTTGTTTTGCCTATTTCTGCTACGTCGAAAGTTAATGGGGCGAGAAAATGCTATTACATTATTTCGCTAAAGCTTTGACGGAATGATTTAAAAAAAGATACATCTTTCCCTCCCGTGAATTTTCTTTTGTATAGAAACACTAAATCTTTCGTGCGTTAAAAAAAAAAGCTAGTTTTCATCCCTAGGGTTCCAAACAAATTTTATTTCTTTAATCAAAAAAAAAAAAAAAATTAGAAAACAGAGTTGTACAAAACATTTATAATTCAAAAAGGATGGAGGGGAGGATACTATTACATTACTCCGCACAAGCTTTGACGGAGTGATTTTAAAAAAAAGATACATCTTTACCACTCGCGAATTTTTTTTATCGAAACACTAAATCTTTCGTGCTTAATATAGGACACATCAAATGCTGAGTAAAAAGTAAAAAGCAAAAGTTAGTCGTCATTGTGATAAGGCCTAAGGTATTAAATGTGTCGTCCAATCAAAATCGTGAGAAACTATTAAATTATAAACGCTTTGCACAACTTTGTTTTCTACTTGGGTTGTTTTTTTTTCAATTAAAGAAATAAAACTAGCTTCGAATCCTAGGGATGAAAACTAGCTTTTTTTTTCACGGGAAAAATTGTCCCCCTTTTTCTTTAACATACGAAAAATTTAGTGTTTCGATAAAAAAAAAAAAAGTATTACGAGAGGTAAAGATGTATCTTTTTTTTAAAATCACTCCGTCAAAGTTTGGCGAAACAATGTAATGGCATTTTCTTGCCCCATTAACTTTCTACGTAGCAGGAATAGACAAAACAAGAATAGGCAAAAAAGGAAGTTTGCTCCACGTGAATCCCTCCCCTCTGGCAGGTGAACATTTTAGGCGAGATAAGAAAATCGAGAATTCTTTCCTCGCCTAAAAAGTAGGAACCCATTAACTTTCGACATAGTGGGAATAGGAGAAACAAGAATAGACGAAACAGGAATAGGCGAATGTGGATGTAACCCTGCTCAGCTGCTTCATAAAACTGTATGTGAACACTAGTGCTTCAGTTAATTTATAGTTCGAATTGTGCCACAAACATGACCCACCAAAACTGCTGTTCCTTCATATATCAAATAGTGTTAAGCGAAAATCAAAGACGATATTTCGGAACGGCCATTAAAACTAATTAGAAAAGAGAAAAAATTAAAATGAGAAATAAAGAGCAATTAAAATAAAAAATAATAAAAGTAAATAAAAATAAAAAATAATAAAAATAATAAAATAAAAAAACTTTCTAAGTAAATAAAAATAAAAATAATAAAAATAATAAAATAAAAAAAACCTTCTATGAAGGGTCAACCAACCCCTACGTGGGTAACGCAAATAGACCCTATCGACTTTACCAGGTAGAAATACAGGCTCACGATACAGTCTTTTGCAAAAGTTTAAGACCCCCTGTTGGTATTAGGATATTTTTGCCAATTGCGTCAGCTACTGTCTGTATTACTCAACTTCCTGTCGGTGTTGTATCATCCTACAGCGGCAGCTGTTGATACAGTTGGGGAAACACTAAAAGAAACAACTCAGCATTGTTAGATAAAATTAAAATGTTGATACAAAACCAACATATTTAAAAATTTAAAAAGCATGCATTTCCAGAGGAAACCGAGGGGACCAAAACATACTTTTGACCCCGCGGTCTAATCACTGAGGGGGCGATTGCCCCCGTTGCCCCCGCGTAGTCGGCGCCTACGAGAAAAACAGTCATCAAATTCCCAAGCTTTGATTGACGCGATAAACTACGTGTGGTGCAAAGACATTTCAAGTGACTACTGCAAATCCCCCATTGAAAGTATTCCACTTCTTATTCTGTGCGTTATAAAAAAACAAAGGTGGTCACGCAAAGTACTGATTTCGGTCTTTTTCGCGTTCTGAAGAATGTAAGTATTCATCTGTGGTGTCATTTTTTCAAATATCTCTGACTAGTAATTAGAAGTTTCTTTGAAAATCTTAATTTTCGATAAATTGACGGGAGGTCTTAAACTTTTGCAAATGACTGTGTGTGTGTGTGCGTGTGTGTGTGTGTGTGTGTGTGTGTGTGTGTAAATTAATGTCATGCATATATATACCAGAGCTGAAAACGATTTAAGATATTTGGACCCGAACAAATTTGCTTTGAACTATAAAATCGAAACTCAATTTATAATTATACGTAATCATATCTATAATACATATACACACAAGGCGTTAAAAAAGTCTCTTCGCAGTGGGTATCGTACGTAGGTTATATAGAAATCATACAAATATATTAAGGGAACGTATAATTTATTCACTTACTTACAGAAAATGTTGATATTGTCGTCCTGCACATAACCTAACGGTTTTAGACATGTTTCAAACACATCTGCGAGAATCAAAAAGGCTCTCCGTTGTGAAGTTTAGGCTAGTTCACTTAATTTTGATGGTGCTACAGGTAAAAAAATTTGAATTAAGTAACTTGCTGTATGTTTAATTTTATTTCTCGCTGTTTTCTTGATAGCATATCAATGTTCAGATCATGTTTCACAGCAGCGCCAATTTTCACAAGCTTCTGATGAGTTGAAAGTTTCACTTTTTTTCTTTTTTTCATTGGAGGTTTAACTACCACCGTGAGCAACTCAATTGGCTATAAGCAGTCGCCCGCTCCTAATTTAGGGTTACTGACTCCAGGGAAGGGAGAGAGCCAGCGCCGTTAGACAAACACAACATCCATGCCTCATCGGGATTCGAATCCGTCCCCTTTCGGACGAATGATCAGAAGCCATCGCTTAGACCACTGCGGCATTGAAAGCTTCTAAAATATGGATGTTGTATAACGAAGTAAATTTCTCCGCCATTTTTATCCACGCCAGGATTCGAACCCGGATCCCTTCATTCCGGAATAAGTCACTCTACCAATTGAGCTACGCGGACGTTTTATTCTGATTCCTATCTGCCTTTATGTCGTGTGCGTCCTTCGGGCAGGTACGTCACATCTCCTGGTACGTTACAGTTGATTTCATCATTGCCCCTCAGAAGGAAGGAACACTCATGAAATCAACATTAACGTTTTTGGAAACTTTCAACTCATCACAAGCTTGTGGGGATTGGTGTTGCTGTGAAACACATTCTGGTTTCTTAATGAGACGAAACAACTTCCAGCATTCCCTTTTCCCCTTTATGTTTTCAACAAGCACGAATTTTATTATACACTGTATAATTCAAGACTACACACTTGTGATGTTCATTTAGAATAAATTATCAACGTTTATTCACAATTAAATGATTAACATCGACTATAGTTTCGCAGAGCGTTTGGCTCGGCATCATCAGGACGAATGGAGCGTAAACATTCAAATCATTGTGACATCAACAGAGTTCTGACGGTCACGGTTTTTGGTGAGTTGTTTCCACGCGCTTGAAAGAATATATAGTTTCGCAGAGCAGTTGGCTCTGCGAAACTATAGTCGATGCTAATAAAACATTTAATTATGAATAAACGTTGATAATTTATTCTAAAAGCACAAAATTGTTGGCCTTGACGCCCTTTTCAATCTCCTTGATATTAAATTCATCCATATTAACAAATAGAGCATTAATTCCGACATGACATGCAATGAAACGGGATGTTAGCACGTCAAACGAAAACTAGTGAATGCTCAATGCAAAAGATGCAATGTGAAAAGTAACTAACAATCTTACAGTGCGTATTTTGCTCCGTACAATCGCACTGAAAATAAATACAAAGAAAGTATCGGTTTACGATATGTATCGGTGAATCTAGAATCCGCGCCGTATCGCCGGTCGTGGAAATCTTCTTTGCTTTAAGAAAGAGACGGCCATATTTTTGTATGAAAAATCCTTTTTACAATCTCCGTGATATTAAATTCATCCATATTAATAAATAAGGCATTAATTCCAAAGAGTTACTCTACCAACATATGCAATTAGAACGACCTCCGTCACTTAATAAAAAACCTGTGCCCACTTTTGCATTACTTTCGGTGTAACACTCGTAATTATACGACCGCTAAAAAAAAAAAAAAATGCTGTCGCATGTTCAAATTCAATGCGTGAATTTTGCAGCTCGTGATACGTGATAACATTTTCGCGTATTTTTCCCCATAACAGCGCATACCCAATAAATTGGCAAGCGACGCCATTGATTCATCGTCAGTTTCGGTAATCTTGGAAACCCATTGAGCAACGACCACCGTGAGCAACTGCTCACGGTGGTCGTTAAACCTCCAATAAAAAAATCACACAAAAAAACTGTTCTTTCTGACAAAGTTTGCCATCTTAATGTATTAGAAAAGCAACGTTACGAAGAAAAGCTTAGAAATAATGGCGTAGAAGATCCATATGAGATACCTGAAAGATATTTTTATCGTCTGGAAGTTTGTGTTGCTACCGACCTCCCTGATCTGAACTATCACGATATTTATAACTATTTAATAGGCAGTTTTTCGTGTTATACCGGAAAAGCTCTAAAAGCTTATAAAAGCCTTGGTACATATAAATATTTTACCAATGGGTGGGTTAGAAATGTATTAATTCCGAAGACTGAAAACAAAAAATTTCTTATCCGGTCTAAGATAAGTTGCTACATTTCTGTCTGGTTCCAGTGTGTATTGCAATTAAAAAAAGAATATACCGACTTATCACATCCCGAAAAACAAAATATTTTTTCGCTAAAAAAAAAGAAAAAAATACAGATTCGGGAAAACGGACGACACAATAATGTATGACAACACTCTCTAATTCTATGTGGACGTGTATCCTTAAATTTCCGTTCGGGAAAAAAGGCATCTGTTTCAGTATTTAGAAATCAGTAACAGTACAAAATCCTGAAAGTTCACGAAAGCTTAGCAATTTCCGATTCGACAGCAAAGTTATTCCTTCATGCATTCAGAGAATTTTAAACAGAATAACAAGGATTTACGTAAAAACTTAAAAATATTTACATAAGAGAGAGCAAGAAAATGTACCGATATAAATTCGACTATTTACGTAGTAAAATATGCAGATTTACGATACTTGAAATGAAGTGCTTACTGCAGATCGTGTCATACGGCCTGGGCGACCATGCCTTCCGATTTATGGCTATTTTCCACATAATCAGGTGTTTTTCCGTCGTTGGAAAGCTATAAAAGGAAATTCCACTACCTCACTAGTACTTTGAGAAGCACCCATACGCAACGCAACTTTTACCCGTTTCTAAAATTTCAAAGAATCTAGTGACAGAGAGTCCAGAAATCGCTTCCCCATGTTAATCCTATGGGAACCTTAGCAGCCGAACTTTCTCTTTAACCACCCGGAAGTAACCGTGACGTCAAAAATGACGTCATGCAAAGGCTCTATTAAACTGCGCACTACCGACGATGCCTGCAAAGAATACCTAACGCTTAAAGAAGGTCAACTCTCATAGAGATAACGTAAAACAGGCGGCAACCGCGCCCCCACATCTTAAGGGATAATATGCTCTGCGGGAAAGTTAACATTCAGGAGCAAAGCACGTTAGGGGGAACTACGGCAGTGAAGCTTTTATTTGATCCACGATAGTTTCCTTCGATCTGATGACTATTTGCTTAGAGCAGTTTTTTGTTGTTGTTGCTGTTTTCTGATATCCCGCCCATCCTTTATTTTGGTGAGAAAAATATGCAATAACATTAGTATTACTATTTAAATTAAATTTCAGCAAATATTACAGTTAGGCCTAAGGATCCGTACAAAATGCAGACATTCCCTAGTATTTGGCATTATTGAAAATGTTTCTGATAAAAACTGAAGCGCAAACAAAAGCCTTAACTAACCCGATTGGCGTAACAAAACTAACATATCCGATTTGCGAAGTGATTATGCTACCGAGAAGGTTACAATCCCGTGATGTGAGTCTGAGTAGCTCAGCTGACGGTTGACTGTTCTTTACCCAAAGAATTGAAGTCAACAGAAGTACGCATGCGCAGTCTGCTCCGGCATCAGCCGATCAGCCTGTATGTTTGGCTTCTGTGCGCTGCATGCTTTCCCTGAAGATTCGGCTGCGCAGTTACGTCGCGCTGAGCCTTAACTTCTTCTCGTTAGATATTCTTTGATGACTGCGTGATAAACAGGCGTGGCCAGTCGCTATGGTTACTACTGTAAAAAGACTACTGTTTTTTTTAAGAGTCGTGCCAAGGTCGAACGTAGTATTGCACATTTTTCATAAAAACATTCTCAGTTGTTTTGGGACAAGCTATGCACAATTGTGCATATCAGAAATCGCATCCAGCGATGTGTTAATTCGTGAATGACTTTCCAACTACAAGAGTCCACAGAATCCGATAAAATCCTACTGTCAACAACCTAATACCATAATTATCTTGAAGCACCCAAAAGAACAAAAGCACAATTGATGGCTTTAAACTGCTGACAGAAAGAACTTGCTGTTGTCGGCGGAGAATGAGATATCTCATGTGCGAGTCATTATGTAATTAGCGTAATTGTTTCTAAAAGTGCAGTTCGTGGAGGCTTGCCAGCGGGTCTAGGGTAAAAAGCAGTGAAATCATTACCAGGCATTTAAAATGTGAGACTAACTATGCTTGTGAGAAATCTTAGGTGATTTTTTTAATTACAAAACAAAGCGGCGAATTCTGAAGAGTATATGTGCACCTCGTATAACGGCCCAGTTTGATACATTAAGGATGTCTTTGAATGACTGTAATAGAAATTCTGTCCTATATCTGTAATGCAAATTCTTTTGTACACATTTTCTCGAAAACTATTACTTTGCAGAGCTTGAAATGTTGAGCACAAATAAAAACGACCCATAGAATACGTGTCGCAGTTATTTTTCCGAAAAATTTGTTAGAATTGTTTTTAAAATTCAATTTATCTGACTCGAAAGTATTCCAATTTGGCGCTAGAGGGCGCCAGAAGTTACCTTAACAGTGTTTCTGTGTGGAAGAAACGAAATCTCTCATTTTTGTCGGGTTTTTTTTTAATTATCTAGGCCAAATCGAAATCAAAGAATGGCCACTGAAGTGAGATTAGAATCTTGTCTTCTATAGATCATTTAAAATTCTACTGTACGTTCATTTTTTGAAGAGAAAATGTGTACATTACCAGAAAACACTTGAATTTGAGGCAGAAACAGCGCCTACCCACTAAGCACCCCCTCCCCCCAATGTCATTAGTTAAAACACAACAGCGCCTATTTTGTCTTTTCATTGTGGAGGCAACGAGAGATCGCTTCCGTTCTGAACACGGTAAGGTCTTTACTCATTCGCTGACGCCAACTTCTGGGACAATCCCTCAAGACGTAAAAGCCACGCCCAAGGAGTGATATTTTGCGCCATCTATCGCAGAAGATGAAACCTAACACTCATTCAAAGACAGCCTTAAATCTCCCAGCATGTGACTCTTACATGCACGACGATTTATCGTTTTACGAAGCACTGAAATTTGCCTTCACTGAAAAATATCTTCCGAAATTTTTGAACCGTTTGTCCGAAAACCTGGAACTACACAACTGTTTGTGAAAATAGCAACACCAGGACGGAATTGTGTTATTCAAATTAAATTTATAACACAGATTCCTCATGTTACATCAGATAACTGATTATATTTGTAGAACTGTGAAAGACTTTTCCCCTTTAAAACTCAGTATCGTGTGAAGCTACATCGAGCAACAATAACAGTATCTAAAGATGAATCAGCGATTGCAGTCACAGACCTTTCCATGACAGTATATGATGCTTCAGATCCTTTGAAACGAAGGTACTCTTTATACGGACAAGTGACTCCAAAATCATAGAGTCGTTCAATCATTTTTTTTGACTCTCAATACATTGCCGATGCTCACTTGTAACCGAGTGTTTCTGTTCTGTACTTGGCTGGTTAGAATGTTTCCCATCATAATACATGGTAACAACTGTGTCTGCGAAGGTTTTTCGCTAGTAACTTGAGTAAGGAGCTTCAAAACTGTTGGATTTATTTCTCTAGCATCTGCACAGCGGTCAATTCTAGTTTGGTATTCTTTTTTATTCACTATAAGTCCTTGTGTTTCCGTCTTGATCCTGTTTGCTACTACTTGAATGGAATATTGGTCATCGTCGCTTTCTTGAAGGTGCAGTAACTTTATAGCCGTCTTTCGAAACATAAACAATTTTGCATATCCCTTACAGGATATTGTTAACAGTTCACCATAAAATTCCATGCTTAGATATTAATGAGTTACGGTTTAGTATTTGCCACCCGCTCCGTTATATGACTTCTCAAATTCCACAGATAACCAGATCTTTTCTTTATCTTGGAATACCATGTTAACAAATTGATCATAAGCCACATCTTCTTTTACGTCAGGCGTTTCTCGCTGGACAAATAGTACATTCCTGGGACTCATGAATTTGTACATACAGTCCCCGTGGTATACCCTATCTACTGCATGTAAATCTGACATTGCTTCTTTTAGACGAAGACCAACTTCATTTGACCATCCATCACTTTGCTCGGCGCACTTTTCGTTGAGAGCATCTTTAAAGGTTTTAGTACCTGCAGTATCTGTACAGTTCTTCCTACGACACTCACTAGCTGGACGCTATTTGCTAGGATTCTTGCTGTCTTTCTCGATTATGCAGTCTTTTCCACAAAATATTCAGGGTTTTCGGAAAGAAAAGCCACCAGATTGACTTCTATATGTTCGTTTAACAACTGGCACTGTACTCGTGGCAGTACAATTCGAACGTTTCTTTATCTCCCTGTCAATGAGAACTTTATTTGTATACGAGGACGCACAATACTTGTGACATTTTAGTTTGAGGTTCTTATTGTTTTCGAATTTATTTTGAAGTTCAATATGTACACTGTCACCACGTTTTTTACTCAATTCTATACTAGTACGAATGCGAGCTTCTCCAAACGTAATATATGGGCGTCTGTAATGGTACACTTAACAAGTTAGTAAAATCATGCAATGCATTGATTATGATACGCTTTCCAACATACCAGAAATCATTACTCAAATTATGTGGATAATGGCTGTGGAATAAATCTCGCTCCTGTGTCCTGACCTTTGACCCCATTTCGATGATATTGAACAAAACCGGTTCACTATACCTCCGGAACAACATGATAAAGTTTTGTTGCAATAGAAGCAGTTTTACGCAAGTTATGAGAATAATGGCTGTGGAATAAATCTGGCTTTTGTGCAATGACCTTTGACCCTATTTCGTTGATATTCAACAGAACCGGTTCACTATACCTCCGGAACAACATAATAAAGTTTTGTCGCAATCCAAGCATTTTAGGTAAGTTGTGATGCACAAGGGCAATGGAATGGATCCCACTCCAGTGTCCTGACCTTTGACCCCATTTCGCCCATTTTCAATAGGGTTCGTCCCCAGTGGCTCCCTACCACACACTAAAATTTCATCGAAATCGAATCATTTTTACACAAGTTATGACGCATAAGGGCAATGGAATAAATCCCGCTCTTATGCCCTGCCTGACCTTTGACCCCATTTCGCCCATTTTCAATAGGGTTCGTCCCCAGTGGCTCCCTACCACACACTAAAATTTCATCGAAATCGAATCATTTTTACACAAGTTATGACGCATAAGGGCAATGGAATAAATCCCGCTCTTATGCCCCGCCTGACCTTTGACCCCATTTCGCCCATTTACAATAGGGTATGTGCCCAGGTGGTTCCCTACCACATACTAAAATTTCATCGAAATCGAACCATTGTTACGCAAGTTATGACGCATACAGGCAATGGAATGGATCCAGCTCCTATGTCCTGACTTTTAACCCACTTAACCCTTTTTCAATAGGATTCGTCCTCAGATGGTCCCGTATCACATACTAAAATTTAATTGAAATCGAACTATATTTACGCAAGTTATGAGGCATAAGGGAAATGGAATGGATCCCGCTCTTATATCGTGACCTTTGATCCCATTTCGTCCATTTTCAATAGGGGTCGTCCAATACCACATACTAAAATTTCATCGAAATCAAATAGTTTTTACGCAAGTTATGACGCATAAGAGCAATGGAATGGATCCCGCTCCTATGTCCTGACCTTTGACCCTGCTTCGCCCATTTTCAATAGGGTTCGTTCCCAGGTGGTCCCCTACCACATACTAATATGTCGTCGAAATCGAGCCACTTTCACGTGAGTTATCGTGCGGACGGACGGACAAAGCTGGAGCATATACGCTTCTTCAACCTACCGTTGGAAAGCGTAAAAAACACTCTCCGTCTTCTTCCATCATTAACAAAACCGGAACGACCAAACTATTTAAAAGTTCCATTGAAGCACTTGATATTTGTTTTATTGTCTTAAACACCAACTGTTTCACCTTGGCATAATTCAAGCACAACTCCAGGTTTTCCTAAAATAGATGATATGCAATGCGGTACCTATAGTGTGAATATCTTAAACTCTTGTTATATGGCGGCCATTTTGATGACGTCATAAAAGTAATTTTATGAAAATACATGCATATATAGTTTCTACATAAATACAGCTTTAATTTGATACCATACACAATAGCGCTACATCAATTATTGTAATATAACGTTAAAATGATAAATTTAGAAGGCGGCCATTTTGATGACGTTATGACTCAAAACGCTCAATGCATACAGAGTGAAACCCATCAAATTCGGATTCAGGACACATTGTTCGTATAGAAACCGTCGAAAAACATCTTATATACCGAAATTTTAGGTTACGTCAAAAAATGGCATTCTGTCACCAGACTAAAAGTAGAGAAAATCAAAACGAGAGGCAAGAGCAAGTGATGAGGAATGCAAGAAGCACAAAGAGACAGAGAACCAAGCTGGGTACTTCGTGTATCGATTTTCATTGTGTTCGCAATGAATTTAAAAATGTAAAAATTATGTAAGCTACTTTTTATATCATAGACCTGTGTTGGCTATAACAAATTAAATAAACACCTTGAAATCATACTCGACTAACTCATTTCAACTCTCCGATCTGCAAGTCGTAGTCCTACGTTCCAAACTGACGGCTCAATCAGAAATGAGCCTGCTAGCACTTTTTTTTTTTTTTTGAAAGGAAACAACTTTTCTGACAGATATAAAGCACAAATAAAGTTAACGATTATTATTCATAAGTTCCAAAATAATTATCCGTTCTTTCCGAAAAAAATCCAGACGAAAAGAATACTAGAAAGTGATATATTTCTTCAGTGCTCCACCGAGAAATGTGAACTTTTGGTACGAAGCTTCGACTGTCCAAGTTTTCTGAACACTCAATTTTATTGAGCACATTGTTTTTTATTCTCACCTAAGGCTGCTTTTCGGAACATAGTCCTTTAACTTGTTCGTTTTATTCACCCATACATTAGATCAGTTCGTGTTGATGAAACTTCATGAATGATATCAGATTTGAGAAATTGAAACCAAGGAGGTTATATTACTGGAGACACCACTGGCTCTGCCGCCATAGGTCACAGCTAATCTGTGGTGTGACGTCACAAGCAGGCAAAAATGAACTAAATCAAAACAGTAAGCTTGTGTATCATTGATAAAGATTATTGAATTACTCATTTTATCTGTTTATACGCTTAGAAGCTTTTGTTCCATTGGTTTCCAAGCAGCTTCTCTTCTGCGGCTGCGTCGTGCCTGCTCATGACGTCATTTGCAGCATAGACGGTGACTTATGGCGGCCAATGCTGCGTGGATAGGAGTGGTGTCTCCAGTAATATAACTTCCTTGATTGAAACAGATTTTCTGGTCTTTGCGCTTCCATCAATTAACAGTTTGATTAAAATTTAATCGATAGAGATCCTGTACAAAGATGTTTCTACCGTACAGGTGCACTTGATCTTGACTTTAAACTGGGAGAATTGTTGGCGCAGTTGCTTTTTGGCAAGCTGTCTTTTCACCTGAAAAATTTCCCGACTTTTGTCTTCCTGTTCCCTTTTCCTTGACAAAGATTCCACATATAGAAAGACGCATTCTTTTTCTTCAACCAAGCTTCACAACAAAATCGGATGTCTACTTTTTTCCACGCATTCTGGACAGGATAGCAACAATCATGTCAAAGCTGCTGAAAGAGATACTGATTTTTTGGACACATTCACACTGGAAAAACTTAATAAAAACGAAAAAAAAATTACTATATAGAATATTTAATGGAGTGTACGCACCAAAACAGTATCAGTTTTGCAATAATTAAACTACGCGTTACAGCACGAAAGAAACAATAAATTATGCCATCCCCATTAGAATGACAAATTCACAACTCACCGCAAAATTTCAAGCATATCACTGAGCGTCATAATCAATAACTATTCTCAATTCACTATTGGATGAAGGTCTCCCAAAGTCTCTTCCACAACTCTCTGCCTTGGACAAATCTCTTCCACATTATTTTTTCGATTTCACCCACATATCTCCCGCGTGGTATTCTTCTGGATATATTTTCCTGCTACTTGTTATCCAATCTAGTAACTCATTTGTTCAATGATGTGCGAAACGCAAATTTGCCGGTAGCGACGCGAATCCACATCCTTCTGCACCGGAGCCGAATGCTTTCCCAATTAAGCCACGACGGCAAGGGCTCATCACTGCTACTTGTCGTCTTGACATGTGCGTCACCTTCCGTCACATGCAACCCCCCCAGACAGGCGGGGGCACGAAATCATAGGTTTCGGAACCACCGCAAACTATGCTTGAAGTAACTCTCTATAAAAAAAAAAGGAACTATCACTAATTCCAGACGATGTGTAGAAGAAGTATCACACGTTTTTCGAAGCGAAGAAGGTTTTCTGATTAATTCCAGACGATGTGTGAAAAAAGCATCCTACATTTTTCGAAGCGAAGAAGGAATTCTCATTAATTCCAGACGATGTGTAGAAGAAGTATCACACGTTTTTCGAAGTGAAGAAGGAGTTCTAATTAATTCCATACGGTGTGTGGCAGAAGTGGAACACATTTATCGAAGCAAAGAAGGAATTCTCATTAATTCCAGACGATCTATGGAAGGAGCATCACACATTTTTCGAAGCGTTAAAGAAGGAATTCTTATTAATTCCAGACGATGTAAAGAAGGAGCATCACACATTTTTCGAAGTGTTGAAGAAGGAATTCTTATTCATTCCAGACAATGTGTGGAAGAAGCATCACACATTTTTCGAAGGGAAGAAGGTATTCTCATGAATTCCAGACGATGTGTGAAAAGAGCATCACACGTTTTTCGAAGCGTTAAAGAAGGAATTCTCATTAATTCCATACGATGTGTGAAAGGAGCATCACACATTTTTCGAAGCGTTGAAGAAAGAATTCTTATTAATTCCAGACGATGTGTGGAAGAAGCATCACACATTTTTCGAAGCGTCAAAGAAGGAATTCTCATTAATTCCAGACGATGTATGGAAGGAGCGTCACACATTTTTCGAAGTGTTGAAGAAGGAATTCTCATGAATTCCAGACGATGTGTGGAAGAAGCATCACACATTTTTCGAAGCCAAGAAGGTATCGTCATTAATTCCAGACGATGTGTGGAAGAAACATCACACATTTTTCGAAGAGAAGAAGGAATTCTGATGAATTCCAGACGATGTGTGGAAGAAGCATCACACATTTTTCGAAGCCAAGAAGGAATCATCATTCATTCCGGACGATGTATGGAAATAACATCATACATTTTTCGAAGCGTCGGAGAAGGAATTCTGATTAATTCCAGAAGATGTGTGGCAGGAGCGTAACACATTTATCGAAGCGAAGAAGAAATTCTGATTAATTTCAGACGATGTGTGGAAGGAGCATCACACATTTATCGAAGCGAAGAAGGAATTCTGATTAATTCCAGACGATGTGTGGAAGGAACGTCGCACAATTTTCGAAGAACCTAATAGCCAGTAGATTTATTTTTACTGTCGAGAGCCAACGTGAAACCCAAAGTTTCCGGTGGCGGGACTCGAAACCACATACTTCTGCTGCGGAGCCGAATGCTTTCCCAATTAAGCTATACCCTTGCTAGGGCTTATCACTGATACTTTTCTTCTTTACATGGGCCTCACCTCAGAGATAGGTACGTCACAGATGGTCAGTTCTCCATGAAATATATCCAGCCTATTGCCACGTGAGAGACTTTACTTTGATCATGATATTATTTACTCTTTTCATTTTCCTCATCGGTGAGTTCGATTCCTTATTCTTTTGGTTGCACCAAGCATGCATCTCTTCACCTTCTTTGAAGTGTTCGCGCCTTTCTTTTGTCTTTTTTCCCGCGGCATTATTTAACTGCTGGTTTAGACTTTTATGAATGACGAAGCTTATGCTCTTTTCTTGACTTCTTTTCAGGTGTTGAGGCAGTATGTGCCAACAAGAGTGCCCCGCCAAGTGCGGTACACACGTTCACTTTCAGATCCGCTGGGACTTGACAAGGCATTTACCTGCAGCTCTTTCGAAACCAATAGCAGGGACTTTACCAACTCTCTCTTGGAAACCTCCAGACGCAGAGACTACACTAATCCTGCCTTGGAATGTAGAAGAAGAGACTTTTTCATCAACACACCTCTGGAGACCAAATATAGAGAACTAACATACCCTTTGTCGGAAAGCAAACGATGGGACTTTACCAAAGATTTCTCGGAGGACAACCGAAGGGATTTGACCAAAACCCACTTGGAGAACAACCGAAGGGACTTGACCAGAAATCATTTGGAGAACAACAGAAGAGACTTGATCAAAAACCACTTGGAGAACAGCCGAAGGGACTTGGCCAACGGGTACTTGGAAAACAAGCGAAGTAATACATCATTAGAAAGTAAAAGCAGGACACTGAGTGAGACACCCCGTAGCCCCCGCTGGTGGAACAATGAAAAACAGCTGTGCTCCCCTGATGACCTCTTGGAAATTATTCGAGAACCAACTGGTCAATATGAGCTTCCTACTGACCCATGTAACGAGGTGTACCCTGGAATTATTCTCAGCGATGGGTATGTATATCGTTTCTCATTATTAGTTTTTATTTATTAATTTGTGACAACCATCCAAATACAGTGCTGCTGTCCAAACTTTAAGGATGAGCTACGTTTGGGCCAATCAAAACCAATTAAAGCGGTTTTACAGCTGCAAGTAGCATCGATGGTAATAGCAACAGTAAAATGAAACGCACGACATCAAAAACCACGGCAGCCCCAGTAGCGCAGTATTCTAACCGTTGAAACGCACCACAACAAAAACCTCGGCCGCTCTGGTGACGCAGTGGTCTAAGCGCTGAAACGCACGACATCAAAAACCACGGCCGCCCCGATGACGCAGTGATCCAAGCGCTGAAACGCACGGCATCAAAAACCACAGCTGCCCCAGTGGCGCAATGGTCTAAGTGCTGAAACGCACGACATCAAAAACCACGGCCACCCCAGTGGCGTAAATATCTAAGCGCTGAAACGCACGAAAACAAAAACCTCGGCCGCCCCGGTGACGCAGTGGCCTAAGCGCAGGCTTCTGACAATTCGTCCGAGATGGGTCCGGGTTTCACGTGAGTCATGGATTTTGCGTTTTTCTTACAGCACTGATTCTTTCCCTTCCCTGGAATCAGTGGCCCTAAACTAGGGACGGGCGACTGCAGATAACCGATTGAGTTGCTCACCGTGGTCGTTAAACCTCCAGACAAACAAACAAAAATCATCAGTAGCACATCGAAAAGCTAAAACTTTACGACCAGGCCGACTTTATGCAAATCGGAACAGCTGCAGGTAAACGACAGCGAGTGTGAAGGTCACGGTATAAATAACATCAGACACTGAGATCTGTTAGTGTTATTCTTGTTATTCGTGTGGGGTAAGGCAGAGAGTTTGACAAAGGCCAAATTATAATGGCCAGACGACTGGGTCACAGCATTTCCCAGACGGCAAGGCTTGTTGAGTGCTCACGATAAGCCGTGGTTAGTACCTTCAAAAAGTTGTCCGAGGAGGTCAAGAGAAGAGGTACACGGCGGCACATCTCGCCGGTGATTTGAATGCTGGTGACGGGAGTAATGTGTCACGAAACACAATGTATCGAACCCTGCTGGAAATGGGAATGCGACTGTACACACAATGGGATGGCTGTACCCAGCAGATCGCTCCGAGTGCCTATGCTAACCTCGGTTCACCGGCGAACGCGCCCACAAAGGGCATGTGATCATCAAAACTGGACCTTGAAAGATTGGAAGAAGGTCGCGTGGTCCGATGAATCTCGTTTCCTGTTGCAGCATCTCGACTGTCCTGTGAGTGTGCGTCGTTTCCCAAGCCGGTGGTGGAAGTGTAATGCTTTGGAAACTGGTCTGCTGCGAAATCCTGTGTCAAACTGGTCTGCTGCGAAATCCTGTGTCCAGTCATTCATGTGCAGGAAGCTATGACGTCTACCACCTACCTAAACATCACTACAGACCAGGTACATCCTTTCGTGGCAACGGTATACCCCACTAGTAGTGCTTCTGGGAAACCCTGGATCCAGTCAATCATGTGCAGGAAACTACGACGTCTACCACCTACCTAAACATCATTGCAGACCAGGTACATCCTTTCATGGCAACGGTATTCCCTACTACTAGTGCTACTGGGAAACCCTGGGTCCAGTCATTCATGTGCAGGAAACTATAACGTCTACCACCTACCTAAACATCATTGCAGACCAGGTACATCCTTTCATGGCAACGGTATTCCCTACTACTAGTGCTACTGGGAAACCCTGGGTCCAGTCATTCATGTGCAGGAAACTATAACGTCTACCACCTACCTAAACATCATTGTACATCCTTTCATGGTAACGTTATTCCTTTCCATTAGTGCCTTCTTTCAGCAGGGAAATGCTCCATGTCTGCCCTGCCCGGATTGTTCGAAAATGGTTCGTGGAACATTAAGAACACTTTCAGGTATTGCCCTGGCCTCCAAATGACCCAGACATCAATCCAATCGAGCATCTGTGATTCGTGTTGGGACAGCAAATCCGATCTGCGGTGGTTCAACCACTTAACTTATAAGTATTAAAGGATCTTCTGCTATCGTGTTCGTACCAAATAGAACAAGACACCCTTAGAAATCTTGCATCATCCATTCCTCACCAGGTAAGAGCTGTTTTGGTGGCACGTTGAGGACCAACATCATGTTAGGCAGGTGGTCATAATGTTTTGGCTCTTCGGTGTATATCAGGGTAAGAGCTGCATTGGTGGCACGTGGAGGGCCAACATCACATTAGGCAGGTGGTCATAATGTTTTGAATCTTCAGTGTTTATCCGGATAAGAGCAGTTTTGGTAGCGCGTGGAGGACCAACATCTAATTAAGCAGGTGGTCATAATGATTTGGCCCTTCCGTGTATGTCCGGGTAAGAGCTGTTTTGGTGGCACGTGGAGGACCAACATCACATTAGGCAGGTGGTCATAATGTTTTGAATCTTTGGTGTTTATCCGGGTAACAGCTGTTTTGGTGGCACGTGGAGGACCAACATCTCATTAGGCAGGTGGTCATAATGTTTTGGCTCTTCGGTGTATATCCGGGTAAGAGCTGTCTTGGTGGCACGTTCAGGGACAACATCACATTAGGCAGGTGGTCATAATGTTTTGGATCTTTGGTGTTTATCCGGGTAACAGCTGTTTTCGTGGCACGTGGAGGACCAACATCACATTAGGCAGGTGGTCATAATGTTTTGAATCTTTGCTGTTTATCCGGGTAACAGCTGTTTTGGTGGCACGTGGAGGGCCAACATCACATTAGGCAGGTGGTCATAATGTTTTGAATCTTTGGTGTTTATCCGGGTAACAGCTGTTTTGGTGGCACGTGGAGGACCAACATCACATTAGGCAGGTGGTCATAATGTTTTGAATCTTTGGTGTTTATCCAGGTAACAGCTGTTTTTGGTGGCACGTGGAGGACCAACATCTCATTAGGCAGGTGGTCATAATGTTTTGGCTCTTCGGTGTACATCCGGGTAAGAGCTGTCTTGGTGGCACGTTGAGGGCCAACATCACATTAGGCAGGTGGTCATAATGTTTTGAATCTTTGGTGTTTATCCGGGTAAGAGCTGTTTTGGTGGCACGTGGAGGACCAACATCTCATTAGGCAGGTGGTCATAATGTTTTGGCTCTTCGGTGTATATCCGGGTAAGAGCTGTCTTGGTAGCACGTGGACGACCAACATCTTATGAGCCAGGTGGTCACAATGTTTTGGCTCTTTGGTGCATATCCGGGTAAGAGCTGATTTTTTTGATTGAAGGTTTAACGACCACCATGAACAACTCAATGGGCTATAAGCAGTCGCCCGTCCCTAATTTAGGGGCACTGGTTCCAGGGAAGGGAGAGAGTCAGTGCCGTAAGACAAACACAACATCCATGCCTCACTGGGATTCGAACCCGGACCCCGTTCGGACGAATGATCAGAGGCCATCGCTTAGACCACTGCGCCACCGGGGCGGCAGAGAGAGCTGATTTGGTAGGGCGTGGAGGACCAACATCTTATTACGCAGGTGGTCATAATGTTTTGGCTCTTCGGTGCTTATCCGGGTAAGAGCTGTTTTGGTAGCGCGTGGAGCACCAACATCATATTAGATAGGTGGTCATAACGGTTTTACTCTTGGGTGTATATCCGGGTAACAGCTGTTTTGGTGGCACGTGGAGGACCAACATCTCATTAGGCAGGTGGTCATAATGTTTTGGATCTTCGGTGTTTATCCGGGTAAGAGCTGTTTTGGTAGCACGTGGAGCACCAACATCATATTAGATAGGTGGTCATAACGGTTTTACTCTTGGGTGTATATCCGGGTAACAGCTGTTTTGGTGGCACGTGGAGGACCAACATCTCATTAGGCAGGTGGTCATAATGTTTTGGCTCTTCGGTGTATATCCGGGTAAGAGCTGTCTTGGTGGTACGTTGAGGGCCAACATCAGATTAGGCAGGTGGTCATAATGTTTTGGCTCTTCGGTGTATATCCGGGTAAGAGCTGTTTTAGTGGCACGTTGAGGGCCAACATCACATTAGGCAGGTGGTCATAATGTTGTGGCTTTCGGTGTATATCCAGGTAAGACCTGCTTTGGTGGCACGTGCAGGACCAACATCACATTAGGCAGGTGGTCATAATGTTTTGGATCTTCGGTGTTTATCCGGGTAAGAGCTGTTTTGGTAACGCGTGGAGCACCAACATCATATTAAATAGGTAGTCATAATGGTTTGGCTCTTCGGTGTATATCCGTGTAAAAGCTGCTTTGGTGGCACGTGGAGGACCAACATCTCATTAGGCAGGTGGTCATAATGTTTTGGCTCTTCGGTGTATATCCGGGTAAGAGCTGTTTTAGTGGCACGTTGAGGGCCAACATCACATTAGGCAGGTGGTCATAATGTTTTGGCTTTCGGTGTATATCCAGGTAAGACCTGCTTTGGTGGCACGTGCAGGACCAACATCACATTAGGCAGGTGGTCATAATGTTTTGGATCTTCGGTGTTTATCCGGGTAAGAGCTGTTTTGGTACCGCGTGGAGCACCAACATCATATTAGACAGGTAGTCATAATGGTTGGGCTCTTCGGTGTATATCCGTGTAAGAGCTGCTTTGGTGGCACATGGAGGACCAACATCTCATTATACAGGTGGTTAATATATATCAAATACGTGGATATAATGTAAATGGACTGTGTCATCGCTCTTTCCACGTTATTTTTTAAACAACGCATAGCGACTGAAAAATTGTATTCCGGCACCGCTGGGATCGAACCCCAGAACTCTCGATAACTAGACAGGTAGTCATAATGTTTTGGCTCTTCGGTGTATATCCGGGTAAGAGCTGTTTTGGTGGCACGTTGAGGGCCAACATCACATTAGGCAGGTGGTCATAATGGTTTGGCTTTCGGTGTATATCCAGGTAAGACCTGCTTTTGTGGCACGTGGAGGACCAACATCATATTAGGCAGGTGGTCATAATGTTTTGGCTCTTCGGTGTATATCCGGGTAAGAGCTGTTTTGGTGGCACGTGGAGGACCAACATCTCATTAGGCAGGTGGTCATAATGTTTTGGATCTTCGGTGTTTATCCGGGTAAGAGCTGTTTTGGTAACGCGTGGAGCACCAACATCATATTAGATAGGTAGTCATAATGGTTTGGCTCTTCGGTGTATATCCGTGTAAGAGCTGCTTTGGTGGCATGTGGAGGACCAACATCTCATTAGGCAGGTGGTCATAATGTTTTGGCTCTTCGGTGTATATCTGGGTAAGAGCTGTTTTGGTGGCACGTAGAGGACCAACATCATATTAGGCAGGTGGTCATAATGTTTTGGCTCTTCGGTGTATATTAGGGTAAGAGCTGTTTTGGTGCACGTGGAGGACCAACATCGTACTAGGCAGGTGGTCATAATGTTTTGGCTCTTCGGTGTACATCTGGGTAAGAGCTATTTTGGTGGGACGTGGAGGACCAATATCATATTAGGCAGGTGATCATAATGTTTTGGCTCTTCGGTGTATATTCGGGTAAGAGCTGTTTTGGTGGCACGTGGAGGACCAGCATCATATTAGGCAGGCGGTCATAAAAGTTGTAGAGCACCCGCTAGTACCTAGTAACTAGCGGGAGTTCTACAACTTTGCAATTAACTTTTTTGCCTTATCTCGCTTTGTTTCGAAATTAGTTTTCATAAGTACCGAAAATATCCGCCAGAGGGCGCCGCTGTTGGTTCTATTCGATCGGCCATGCCTCTTTACCTATACCTAACCTCCAGTTTTGTTCCTGTACGACCACTATTTCACCAGTTATGTGGCTGTTTCCGGACTTTTGGTTACGCCCTGTATTATTCAGATTTAGACGAACGCAAGAAACGACCCATGACATCGATGAAATGTGATGAAGCTACGAAAGTCCATCTGCGCACGCGCAAACTAAAACGTGACCTCAAAACAAAACTGCAAGTGTGTTAGTGAGGGGGATTGGTAACTTTGGGTCTAGGATATGTACAGGTTACATCCCATTATGTTATACTACGAGGTCCGATCAAAAAGTTCCGAGACTAGGCCGATATACAACAAAGTACTAACGTTACTTAGGTCTGGCTATGATCTCCCTCAAAGTAGTCTCCTTGGGCAGCGATACACCGCTGACAGCGTTTTTGCCGCTGTTGGAACGCTCCCTGGGAGTCCTGTTCACGAATTCTGTCAAGCACCGTATGCGATTTGCGCTGGATCTCATCCACGGTTTCAAAACGGTGACCCTCGAGCTTCAGCTTCATCTTCGGGAACAGAAAGAAGTCGCAGGTGCCAAATCTGGCGAGTAAGGCGGGTGAGGAAGGGTAGTCATGCTGTTGCAGCTGCAAAACTGGAGTGTTGCTAACGCTCTGTGAGCTGCTGCATTGTCGTGATGGAGCAGGAAATCGCCCTTGCGCCATATCTCAGGTCGTTTGCAGCGAATGTCCTCCCTAAGACGCCGCAGAACATCGCAGTAAAAAAGGGCAGTGACGATCTGGCACTGGGGGACGAATTCACGGTGCACAACCCCACGAACGTCGAAGAACACGATGAGTATGCTTTTGGTTGCGTTCCGGACCTGTCGGGCCTTCTTCGGTCGTGGAGATGCCGGGCTCTTCCACTCCGACGACTGTTGTTTGGTCTCCGGGTCGTAACCGTAGACCCAAATTTCGTCCCCAGTGATGACCCGCGACAGGAACGTTAGTTCATTCACTAGCTGTTGACGAAGATTTTGACAGAGTTCGACACGGTGCGCCTTCTGTTCGGGATTCAGGATCTTTGGCACAAACCTTTCAGCAATGCGGTGCATGTTCAAAACCGACGTCAGAATTTCTTGCATTGTTCCGTATGACACATTTGCGATGGTGGCAATGTCTTGAATGTTTCGCCGACGACCCTCATGCCCCAATTCGCTAACTTTGTCCATAGTTTCGGGGGTTTTTCTCGTGGACGGTCGCCCTGATCTATCGTCGTCTTCCAGTGTCGTTCTGCCGCTCTTGAAGCGCGAGTGCTACTCAAAACACCTCGCACGACACATTGCTTCATTGCCATAAGCCTGCCGCAACATTTCTTTCGTCTCAGTTCCCGATTTACCGAGTTTGACGCAGAATTTGATGTCCGCTCGCTGCTCAACTTTGCAGTACATACCGAAATCGCAGCCGTCTTGTGCACGTGCTGGTCACCAAATATCGAACGACGCCACTCAGCATAATGACTCATGAAGGTCACTGACGTCGACCGCTGCACGCGCATCCCCGTATTGCCATCTGTCGGCGCGCTACGTACCTAGTCTTGGAACATTTTGATCGCACTACATATATCATTTTAAAGCTCTCGTCAGCAGCAGTTAACTCACCCCCTTGGAGTGGTGCAAAGAAGTCGAGAAGAAGCCAAGTTTCGCTACGACGCACACCTACTAATGTTGGGAAAGATGCATAGAATCAAAATGCAATTTTGTAATGGCTTTTATCACATTTAGAATGAGGTCCTCGTAATTTACGCAGATTACAATGAGATATTGTTACGTTTGTGTAAAACGTGATGAAATAATGTTCGGCGATTGTTTAGTAAAGCATATTGTCGAGGAACAAGGAAATTCGCTATTGTTGCGCCAATTCATTGGACAGCCTTCAATAATTTCAAGAATGGTTTTGACTACTTTCGTAACCCATTTCCGTTACATAGAAATGTTTTGCATCAGATAATAACTTCACTGCTATTGGGAAAGATGCACAGCACCAAAAGTCCCCAACAATGGGGGACACACCGCTCACTCAAGGGAGACCCGAAACCGTATCCGTGTCAAGATGTGGCGGTACTGTCTTTGACATCACTACATACCATGTTTTATAACCGAGGGCGAGTCGTTTTGCAATATTTGGATCACTTTATGTCTTCATACGTACTTTTACGACGAAAGTTGACTAGCATTCAAAGTATAGGTCATCGTGTTGCACCGTCTTTAGCCATCTGTCTGCCAGTTCTTTGATTCTACAGAGGGTGAGTCGAAAGTTTTGCAATATTTGGATCACTTTATGTCTTCACTTACGACGAAAGCTGACTAGCATTCAAAGTATAGGTCATCGTGTTGCACCGTCTTTAGCCATATGTCTGCCAGTTCTTCGATTCTACAGACGGTGAGTCAAAAGTTTTACAATATTTGGATCACTTTATGTCTTCATACGTACCTTTACGACGAAAGCTGACTAGCATTCAAAGTATAGGCCATCGTGTTGCACCGTCTTTAGCCATCTGTCTGCAAGTTCTTCGATTCTACAGAGGATGAGTCTAAAGTTTTGCAATATTTGGATCACTTTATGTCTTCATGCGTACCTTTACGACGAAAGCTGACTAGCATTCAAAGTATAGGCCATCGTGTTGCACCGTCTTTAGCCATCTGTCTGCCAGTTCTTCGATTCTACAGAGGGTGAGTCGAAAGTTTTACAATATTTGGATCACTTTATGTCTTCATACGTACCTTTACGACGAAAGCTGACTAGCATTCAAAGTATAGGTCATCGTGTTGCACCGTCTTTAGCCATCTGTCTGCCAGTTCTTTGATTCTACAGAGGGTGAGTCGAAAGTTTTGCAATATTTGGATCACTTTATGTCTTCACTTACGACGAAAGCTGACTAGCATTCAAAGTATAGGCCATCGTGTTGCACCGTCTTTAGCCATCTGTCTGCCAGTTCTTCGATTCTACAGACGGTGAGTCAAAAGTTTTACAATATTTGGATCACTTTATGTCTTCATACGTACCTTTACGACGAAAGCTGACTAGCATTCAAAGTATAGGCTATCGTGTTGCACCGTCTTTAGCCATCTGTCTGCAAGTTCTTCGATTCTACAGAGGATGAGTCTAAAGTTTTGCAATATTTGGATCACTTTATGTCTTCATGCGTACCTTTACGACGAAAGCTGACTAGCATTCAAAGTATAGGCCATCGTGTTGCACCGTCTTTAGCCATCTGTCTGCCAGTTCTTCGATTCTACAGAGGGTGAGTCGAAAGTTTTACAATATTTGGATCACTTTATGTCTTCATACGTACCTTTACGACGAAAGCTGACTAGCATTCAAAGTATAGGCCATCGTGTTGCACCGTCTTTAGCCATCTGTCTGCCAGTTCTTCGATTCTACAGAGGGTGAGTCGAAAGTTTTACAATATTTGGATCACTTTATGTCTTCATACGTACCTTTACGACGAAAGCTGACTAGCATTCAAAGTATAGGCCATCGTGTTGCACCGTCTTTAGCCATCTGTCTGCAAGTTCTTCGATTCTACAGAGGGTGAGTCGAAAGTTTTACAATATTTGAATCACTTTATGTCTTCATACGTACCTTTACGACCAAAGCTGACTAGCATTCAAAGTATAGGCCATCGTGTTGCACCGTCTTTAGCCATCTGTCTGCCAGTTCTTCCATTCCACGGCGGTACCAGTTCTTATCCTTCGAGGCGAAGAACTCCTTCACCCCCACTTCCACCTCCTCCTGGTTGTTGAAGTGCCGCCCGTGAAGGAATTGGGCCATGGACCGGAGCAGGCAATAATCCGGCGGGGCATGATCCGGACTATATACTGGGTGTGGCGTCAGTTCAATGCCCTCAAGTTTCTGGAGTTTTGCCCTGTTCGTTCGCGCTGTATGAGGCCGAGCGTTGTCCTGTGTAGGAGAGCGCGCTTTCTGTTCACCAGTGTCGGATACTTCTCCTTCAAAACAGCATACATCCATTCCAGCTGTTCAGAGCACATGTTCACGTTGATGGTACGACCGTCTGGAACAAATTCGTAATTGATTATCCCGTCGAAATT
The DNA here is from genome assembly GCA_039090855.1 of Macrothele yani. NCBI lineage: Eukaryota > Metazoa > Arthropoda > Arachnida > Araneae > Macrothelidae > Macrothele > Macrothele yani. The sequence continues at coordinate 14,906,056 of CM077000.1, read as the reverse complement.
CCACCAGACGCAGAGCATAACCTTGTGTTCGAAGCGCCCACGTTCGGCAACAGGTTCAGGAAGCTGGCCCGAACTCAACGACTGCCGTTGTATGTTAGGATCACAGAAACACACCCACTTTTCATCGCTGGTAACAATTCCCTTGATGAAACGTACATCGCGGGGGTTGTCTAATAGTTTTGTGCACACTTCCACTCGGCAGTTTGTTTCAGCTGGCGTCAGTTCGTGAGGGACAATGCGGCAGCTCCTGTAGACCTTGCCGAGGTCCTGAAGGTGACGAACCACGGTGGTCTGGGATATGTCCAGCTCGCCCGATAATCTCCGAGTGCTGGTTGTCGGATTCGCCTCTACGGTCTGGCGCACTGCCTCCGAATCCACGGTTCGCGGCCTTCCTCACTTTGGTTGATCGTCGAGGTTTCTGACACCCGAGCGAAATTTCTTGAACCATCTGGTTGCGGTGCTGTGGTCCACGGAGCCTTTCCCTTTCGCATGACAAATGTTTCGTGTTGCTTGAGCAGCGTTATGGCTCAGTTCAAACTCGTAAAGCAAAAGTTCCCTAATTACCCGGTTGTGGCTGTTCATGTTTTAGTCGTCCCAACCACATACAGAACAACGACATGCAATGCTGTTCATAGCAAGGACTATAACTTTATATCGCTTTCGATTGACTGCAGTGTACCACTTGGACTAGTTTAAAAACGTGACATAAGTTTATGCAAATATTGCAAAACTTTCGACTCACCCTCTGTACTATGCCAAGTTGCAGCTTCTGATTTACCGGGCTGCAATTATTATGCCCACGGGTGCAAATACGAATTTGAGAACAAGGTACGGAATGGATAGAAGGTAACAGTGCAGCCTTTGGTTACAGCACAGATGAAGAATAGCATTTATTAAAATCCCGAACAGCGGAATTCAAACGGATCTCGCTCTTTCCTCCGTCGCTAAATTGAAATGCATACAAAATATCTGTGTGATCATATCACGTGATATAGCTGAGTAATGAAATTTCTGTATTTTCTTTGTAGACCTACCGCACTTTGCACGTCCATGTTGAAGAGAATGGGTGTGTCTCACGTTCTGAATGCAGCTCAGGGAAAAGAGAGGCCTGGCCAAGTGAACACGTCTTCTTCTTTCTACTCTCATTCCCACATTCGATTCCTTGGAGTTGAAGCATTTGACCACATCGCCTTCCGGTTGTACCCGTACTTTGATGAAGCTGCTGACTTCATACAGGAGGCTTTAGGCTCTGGAGGTACGAAATATCTTTTGAATACTTTACATTATCTTTATTTTTATATGTAGTCCAGTAGCACATCCTGCGTCACACGGCACATAACTAAAACAGTTGGTGCTATCACTCTCCATCTAATAGCACAGAATTCTATCTCTTCGCTCAGCGAAGCCTTGAAAAGTACCATTTTGTTTTAAACTACAACGGAATTTTTTTTTGAGTTATTAACTAACGGAAATAATAGTTTAGGCGCAGGATTTCTATCACCTGATGGAAAATACTGTAATATTAAGGATATGCAAAAGTTTCAGTCTCCTCCGTTTGCGGGCGTTGTAGGGGTTTAACCAGTCGGCAACCCGTGCTGTCAATTCCTACATGAAGTCAAGCATGGCGGTCGATAAAAGTTCATTTGCGGCACTGTTTGTTATTAATGTTTAATTTAGGGAAAAGTGAGAGTGAAGCATACGGTTCAATGTGTCAGGCGTATGACGAAACGGTTATGGGTGAGCGTACGTGTCGAGAATGGTTTTCCAGGTTATGTTCGGCCAGTCTTACACCTAGTGTACGCAGAGTAGATCCTATGTGCACTTGGTCTTCATTCTCCGATATACACTGGTGTGCAAAAGTTAAGGACGAAGAGGAGAAATTAGCATAACAGCGGAACGAGCAGGCAGAACGGACCGAAAGACCACTCAGGAGATAGACTAGGGTCCAGTACGGTAGGGCATGTGCATAAATACAGCATGACGTGGGGGGGGAGTGTCGGAAGGGTATAAAGCACACGGGCGGTGTACGCTCAGCAATTCGGTGAAAGCTATTGCACGGTGTACATCTGTTTGAACGACGTCGAGTTGCTGCCACCGTGTGATATGGCCAACAGGCAATCCAGTAGACGACATCTGGATGACTTTACCCGAGGTCGCGTCATTGGGAAGTTGGAAGACGGTCGAAGTGTGACTAGTGTGGCCGAGGAGTTCGGGATCGCTCACAGCATCGTTTCACGAGCTTGGAGAGCATTTCAAAAGACAGGAACAGCTGTCCGAGAGTTTATCAGGGGTCGTCCATGAGCAACCACGGCGGCGGACGACCGGTATATTGTCCTACAGGCGAGAAGAGACAGACGGCAGACAGGGGGAGAAATCGCAAGGCACATGCAACAGACAACTGGACGTCCGTTATCGCGTTTTACCGTATCTAGGAGGCTGCACAAATGTGGTCTATTTGCACGACGACCAGTATGGTGTGTGCCATTAACGCCTGCTCATCGGAGATGGCGGTTTCTAAGGTGCCAGGAACACAAGAACTGGACACATCAGCAATGGGGTCGAGTTCTCTTTACGGATGAGAGCCGATTTAGTCTGACGAGAGATTCTGGACGTATACACATCTGGAGATAGCAGGGAACACGCAATCACACCTCCAACATCATCGAAAGAGACCGGTTTGGAGGTGTCGGAGTTCTCGTTTGGGGCGGTATCATATTTGGTAGCCGTACTGACCTCCACATCTTCCAAGAAGGTTCAGTCACTGGTGTCCGCTATTGTACCGAGGTTCTCCTGCCTCACGTGCGTCTGTTTAGAGGTGTTGTGTGTCCTGAGTTTCTCTTCATGGACGACAACGCTACACCTCATCGTACAGTGACTGTCGCAGAGCTGTTGGAGAGTGAAGATATTCAACGCATGGATTGGCCCGCAAGGTCCCCGGACCTAAATCCAATCGAACACGTGTGGGACCTTCTCGGTAGACGCTTGGCAGCACGTCACCAGCCGCCAACAACGATTCCGCAGCTGCGATTGGCGCTACAAGAGGAATGGGCCGCGATGCCTCAACAGCTCCTTGACAACCTTGTCCTCAGCATGGACAGACGTTGTAAATCCTGCAACGCAGTCAGGGGTGATCATATCCCCTATTAAGGACTGGATTTTTCTTGGCAGCCGCCTGTCACATGGACGTTTCTGTCTTCTGTTCAGGTGTGCTCGAAGCTACCTTTTCAATAAAGTGCCTTTGTATCCTTTGGATTCCTTGTTTGGACGGTTTTACTCACTTGTCCCATATTCTTACATCTTGGGGATCTTATGGTACGATTTGAGTCGATGTGGAGCACTTCTGCACGACGTTACATTAGAAAACCCGTCTCGTCCTTCATTTTTGCACGCCAGTGTATTGGACTTCATAGGAATGCAATAAATATTATGTTTGTTGTAGGCGGCCACTATATCACGATCTTTTCTAATTAAGGAGAAGATATTAGTGGTCCTCTCCCCAAAATTCAGATGATATTTCTTGCAAACATTCTTCAAAATAGGGGCGATTAAATGGTGAAAATCCATGGAGCCCAGAAAGTGTAATCGTACCTGAGTACTCTCACGCTGCGCCCCGGTGGCGCAGTGGTCTAAGCGATGGCCTCTGATCATTCGTCCGAAAGGGGTCCGGGTTCGAATTCCGGCGAGGCAATGGATGTTGTGTTTGTCTTATGGCACTGGCTCTCTCCCTTCCCTGGAACCAGTGGCCCTAAATTAGGGACGGGCGACTGCTTATAGCCCATTGAGTTGCTCACGATGGTCGTTAAACCTCCAATCAAAAACAAAAAAAAAAAAACTCTCACGCTGCAATGTTGAGAATGCCGAACGTTGTATCTTACGTGCCAAATTAAAGACACGTTCTCTGGAGTATCCATACACGATCCAATATTTTCTTAATTTCTACTTGTCGTAGTCGGGATCTCCAAGGGAGTGCAGAGGAGTAGGGAATTATAACCGGAGTTTAAGTAGGTTTACGACACACGGAGTATTTCAAGGAATTCATAACTGGGTCACGTTGAAGAAAGAAATCCAAAAAAGGAATAGAATAATTATCTAATTTAATGGTGATGGGAGATCTCCAACCCTAGAGATCTAGTAATATTTTTAACTTGTGCGACATTTAAATTGTAAATAAATCATCTTTGTGAAATGGGTATTTAGCAAGTTTTATCATCGTGCAGTGACAGTAGTAGTATTACACTTCGTTTTTTAAGCACATTACAGTGCTGGAAAAAACTTGAAACTGGAAGAATGCATAATATTGTGTAGCCTTATTAATGACGTGCTGATAACAGATTGAGTTGAAAAAAAAACAAAATATATACAACAAGAAACCAACGTATTTTAATGCTGAATTGCAACATTATATGAGACATAGTATTCTTTACATAATTTCCTCATAATACATCATAGAAAAAAAAAAAAAAAACTACAAGGCCAGTAAGGATTTTCCCCAGGAATAAACTAATAATTAAGAAAGTTGCCCCACTTCTCAATGATTTAGAACATTCGTGTAGTCGGAGAACCCATGAGCCCCGTAAAAATATTTTTGGGAATGTTTGGCCCTGGCTCGTTTGGTATCTTTTATCAGCTGCTCTTTAGTTTGATTCTGCTGACGATTTTTGTATATATACTTCACGAGTCAATGTGCGCCACAGATTTTCCATGGGATTCAAATCGGGACTTCTGGCTGACTAGTCATGTAGCTTTACGTCATTGGCTTCAAACCATTATCCTGATAAAAGATATAGTCCCTAGATATGATGAGCGATGCCTCAGGCAACAAATGTTCGGTTAATATACTCTGATAGGTTTCAGAATTTGTTATTGGAGGCAGAAAAACAATGGAGTAGTTCCTTTAGCTACGAAACCACCACACGCTATCACAGAATCACCACCGAATTGTCGCTTCGGAAAGTACGTTGTCGTGACGTAGGTCATACTGATTACTAGAGCTGGGATTTTAATTTTGTTTTCTTTTTTGGCAATACTAAAACGTTCTTTAAGTGCATACAAATGTGTCTCATACAAATCTAAGTTGATTTCAGTACCTTTTTTAAGGCATTTTTCTGCATTTTTTCGCGATATGACATTTTTTTCAGTCATTTTAAGGCATTTTTTTTTGTTATTTTTGAGCCATTATTTTTTATATTTTGTTTCTTTTTGTGTGTTCTTTTTATTGAAGATTTAACGACCACCATGAGCATCTCAATGGGTTATAAGCAGTCACCCGTCCCTAATTTGGGGGCAAACGTTCTTCAAGTGCATACAAATGTGTCTCATACAAATCTAAGTTGATTTCAGTACCTTTTTTAAGGCATTTTTCTGCATTTTTTCGCGATATGACATTTTTTTCAGTCATTTTAAGGCATTTTTTTTTGTTATTTTTGAGCCATTATTTTTTATATTTTGTTTCTTTTTGTGTGTTCTTTTTATTGAAGATTTAACGACCACCATGAGCATCTCAATGGGTTATAAGCAGTCACCCGTCCCTAATTTGGGGCAACTGGTTCCAGGGAAGGGAGAGAGCCAGTGCCGTAAGACAAACACAACATCCATGCCTCATCGGAATCTGAAATCATCATCGACTGCTCTCTCCCGACTTGTAAACCGTGAAACTCATGCCCCTATGTGGAGTGGAGCAAGCAAACATCTTGACCTTCACTACCAATAAGAGATCTATTGCATGTGTGCATACGTTCTACCCGTTTTTTTTATGCTACAAAGAAAGGAGGAGAATACAACAAATAACGGACCTAAGATTTCACATAATGTGCCATCATTCTGTATGACCTCTGCCATCTGTCTACGCGTAGGTGAATTCTACGCTGAAAAAACTCCTGGGTTTTAAAGTAAAAAAATTCAGGTAATGCGTTTTCACATCGTCCACATCATTCAAGGTTTGGAGAGCGAAGGCGTTCTGTAACGATCGAAAAAGGTGGTAGTCCGTAGGTGCCAGATCAGGGGAATACGCCGGCTGAGGTAACACTTCCCAACCAAAGTCTAGTAATTTTTGCCGAGTGATGAAAGCAGCATAAAGTCTGGCGTTGTCATCATGAAGGATCACGCCTTTGTGTTTAACGAATGCTGGCCGCTTCGATGTCAGTTGTTCTCACAATCTGTCCAATTGTTGGCAGTAGAGGTCATCATATATCGTTCGGTTAGGTGCCAACACCTCCCAGTGTATTATTCCCTGGACATCCTACCAAACACTCAACAAAACCTTTTTCGGATGTAGTCTTCCTTTTGAGGTCGATGGAGCAGGCTCCGCACCTTGGCACACAGTCCGTCGACGCTTTACATTACGGTACAGTACCCATTTCTCATCACCCGTTACAATTCGTCCCCAAAACGGCTCATTTCTGTGACGAGAAAGCAAAAAATACAGGTACGGATTCTCCCCTCTCCTTGCTTTGCAGAAAGCTGGGGCGGAACCCAGTTATCGAACTTGGTGATGAATCCAAGCGGATGCATCCGTCTTTCGACTGTTGTTCTGTGGACCGACAAACGTTTCCGCTAATTCCTAAACGTACGGTTGGATGTGGGCCGCTTGTTATGGCTCAGCCCACATCCTCGTCAGAAATCACGGATGGACGTACAGAACGCGGTTGATCTCTACAGCTTCTGTGTCCGTCCCGGAATTTCAGAAACCAACGGTGATATGTGCTATCATCAACTGCATCCTCCCCATACACTTCTCAGATGTTGCGGCAAGCAGCGGCTGCAGTACTTCTTTTTATTGAACTCGTACAGTAAATAATGTCTAATGTGCTCCCTATGGCATGCCATGTTACACCCTCCGTGATTTCCGTTACGAATGAATTACTCGGACAAACCTAATGCCTCTATATGCTCCACTGCGCTACGCTTTATTGGCCAAAAATTCGGCATTGCAGCTTCACCTGTGGCATAACTACTCCGATCGCAATTTGCATCTATTACAAAAATGGGTAGAAATTTTGCACACGCTCAATACTTTATTTACTGAGAGTGAATATCAACAAATTCTCTGACAAGTGCTGTAATGATGACACGCCATATTTGATTCCCCACCCTTGGAGATTTCTTATTGAGAACTACGATCGACCCTATGACTCTCGTTCCATTCTACATCCACTCTCACCTAATGAACAAACTCTTCCACCAAGACATTGGTTCATCGATTCTGCGCTGTTCAAGGCTCTTACGACATTTCACTATAGATATACACAATATTGATAAACGTCACCGTACATCTAGAAGAGAAACACAACATGGCGTTTATTGACATACATTAGTACGGTGTCAGTCCACCTTTGGCCTTAATGCAGGCACTGACCCTTCGAGACATGCTTTCGACAAGGTTTTGGAACACAGAAGCAGGTACGCGCTTCCATTCAGTACACAATGCTGCCGCTAACTATTGCTTAGTAGTAGGCCTTGGTTCCAAACTTCTTATGCGGCACTCTAATTCATCCCATAGGTGCTCTATGGGATTAAGATAAGGGCTCTGTGCTGGCCAGTTCACACACGATACGGAATTACACGCCGTAACAGACCTTGCTCTATGGCTCGGGGCATCATCCTGCTGGTACCAACAAGGCTCGGTTCCATAGTATTGCCACAGATTTCGTAGGGCATAATTGTCCAGAATATAGAGATAGACGTGCTGGTTAACAGGTTTGCCCACAAATAACAAATGGACCGAGACCATACCACGAAAAACACTCCCACACGGTCAAGCTCCAAACTTGACCTTAGGAATAGTACACTGCGGTAAATAGCGTTCCCCCGGCTGCCGCCATACCCACACACGGCCATCAGACTGATGGATCGTGTATCTGGATTCATGAGTCCATAAGACCCGTTTCTGTTGATCTACGGTCCACGATAAATGTTCTTTACACCATGCTAAACGACGAGCAGCATTCCGAGTTGAGATGAAAGGCTTATGAGCAGCTGCACGACCACGGGGACCCATGGAATGAAGTTCTCTGCGAATGGTACGTGTATATACTGAGCTTCCAGTGTTTCTACTCACCTGTACACTGAGATCTTGCGCAGTACTCCATCGATTAGCTGTAACGACTCTCCTGAGTCTTCGACGTCCTCTATCGCTGATTTTCTTTGGTCTGTCGGTACGTTTTGCTGCTTCCATGTGTCTTCCACTTATTGAGTTCATCCAAAACAGTTGACTTGGGTATGTTTAAACGCCTCTCGATTTCTCTTATAGACAACCCACTAATATAACACCCAACAATCTTTCCTTTCTCAAAGTCAGTTCCGCGACATTTTCACTCAACCTCACAGTGCGATAGGATCGCGGTCAACTGCAGGCTTGTTTTTATACCGTTTTCAGCTGTACCGCGCATCTTAACAACGCAGCGGATCCGTTCGTTTGCTTTTTGAAGGGGTTTCCGGTGACTTTTGTCCATATAGTGTGCAATACTTTGGCTGCATGTGTTCATCTGTCGTATTAAAATCTGATAACCGGTAGGTAGCCAACCCGAAAGATCTCGTGATGTTTTTCACTTTTAACTTGTGCGACATTTAAATTGCAAATAAATGATCTTTTAACTTTTGTGCAATTGGTGTTTAGCAAGTTTTATCATCGTGCAGTGACAGCAGTATTACATTTCGTTCTGTTATGTATTTTTGGCACGACTTATTTCTTTGGATCTTTGGAACTGTAATGTGCTATATTTTTGTTCTCTGCTTCGATTGTAATCGACCGTCCCATCTATCAGACTACAAGCGCCCCATCTGACCCACTACAAACGCCCCATCTGACACACTACAAGCGCCTCATCTGACACACTACAAGCGCCTCATCTGACATACTACAAGCGCCCCATCTGAAACACTACAAGCGCCCCATCTGACTCACTACAAGCGCCCCTCTAACACACTACAAGCGTCCCATCTATCAGACTACACGCTCCCCATCTGACACACTACAAGCCCCCTATCTGACACACTACAAGCGCATCATCTGACACACTGCAAGTGCCCCATCTGACACACTACAAGCGCCCCATCTGACACACTACAAGCGCCCCCTAACACACTACAAGTGCCCCATCCGACTCACCACAGGCGCCCCATCTGACTCACTACAAGCGCCCTTCTAACACACTACAAGCGCCCCATCTATCAGACTACACGCGTCCCATCTGACACACTACAAGTGCCCCTCTGACACACTACAAGCGCCCCATCTGACTCACTACAAGAGCCCCATCTGACTCACTACAAGCGCCCCTCTAACACACTACAAGCGCCCATCTATCAGACTACACGCGCCCCATCTGACACACTACAAGCCCCCTATCTGACACACTACAAGTGTCCCTCTGACACACTACAAGCACCCCTCTGACACACTACAAGCGCCCCATCTGACACACTACAAGCGCCCCATCTGACACACTTGTATCCCTCCGCCTTCGAAGCACCCTGGCTAGTTCCTGCTCTAATTTATGTTTCATTTATAATGAAAAGTCGATCTCCTTTTTCGTTTAGTGAGGTTTTATTAAAATGAACTCTTCAACTGGCAAAGAGCCGATAATTTCTCATCAGTGTAGGGTGAAAGCCTGACGTAGACAAAGAAGACAGACATGGCTACGAAGAGTAACTGAGAAAGTTCGTCCCACATCAGTGACTTCCGCCAGTTGGGTCATTGCCGAAGTGAAATTCTAGGTCGGAAATTCTTCACGTGACGCAAAGGTAAATATTTCTGTTCCCCACAAATGCGTGATAAACGAGCCGTTCTTCAGGGTTGCAACGCTCACTCACGTCATGCCAAAAACTACCTTCGAAGAGCACAGGACGCCTGTAAATAACACGATCCAGTGTGTTTCGAATGAAAGTGTGAGAAGGAACTTCGAATTTCTGCCTCAAATGAAACTACGATTAAAAAAACTAGTCCTCGCCAGGAGAGCACTTTTTTTTTTTTTGTTTTGCATTTCTACGCGAAGTTGTTTGGTAAATGGTTCAGCTATAGCACTAAGATGGGTCCACCTAAAATCTTTGACTTGTATTTCCAATGGGCAAATTTCTGTAGCCATTTTCTTCACAATTAATGTGTTCCCAATAATGAAAATTTGAACATCGATAAAAATAACTTCACATTACAACCCAGTGTACTTAATATTTTCTAAAACTTAACCATAATTATATTAAAAATGAACAACTTTTCTTTACGTGGTGTTGACCCCAGTTCCTTTTTATGGACGACAACGCTCGTCCCGATAGGGAATTACTAGTCGACAAATTCCTGGAGAGTGAGGATATTCACAGGATAGAGAGGCCCGCGAGATCTCGGGACATGAATCCGATAGAGCATGTATGGGATGCCTTGAGAATAGCAATTACAAAGATCATCCCAGGTGCCTGGGTAGAGTGGCACTTATTGTCAGGGCTTCTGAAAGAGCGTCCGAACATGAACCCCTTTCACTCGGGAGCGTGACGTCACCGCGAGAACACTGAGTAAAGAGCTCAGCAGTTAAAGAGACACAGGGGCGCGTGCATATTTGCATTTGAAATTAAGTACACTGCTGGCCACCCAAAATGCGACACCAAGAAGGACACGAGATAGCAAAGCCAGATTTACTACACACATAACAACAGATACAAAGATGAAACGATTGAGCTTACAGGCCCGTGCGACTTGCGGAACACGCAGACATCAATAGTTCGTATGGCCCCCATGGCTGGCAATAACGGCCGCTACACGCCGCGGCATCGAACGAAAGAGGCTTTGGATGTGGGCTTAGGGTATGTCGGTTCGGGCTGCTTCCACACGTTGCCACAGTTCATAACGGGTGGTGCTTGCCGGGCCACTCGGTTGCCGATCAGCGACCAGACGTGTTCGATGGGCGACATATCGGGAGAACAGGCAGCCGTGATACCTGGTGGACCGTGAAGAAATGTTGCACGATGCGTGCCACGTGCGGGCGCGCATTGTCCTGTTGAAACGTGGCCGCTGGCAGGTCCTACAGGTAAGGGAGGACTACAGGCTCCAAAACGTCGGAGATGGTGCGGTGGCTGTTGAGTGTACCGGCGATGCGTACCAGAGGGGTGCGGGTGTCATATCCAATTGCGCCCCGAACCATAACGCCAGGCGACGGACCGGTATGGCGATGCATAACGCAGGCGTCATACAGTCTTTCGCCGCGGTGCCGCCACACGCGGATACGACCATCGTGATGTTGCAGGCAGAAGCGGGATTCGTCGGAGAAAGCAATGTCGTGCCATTCCGTAGTCCAGGTGCGGCGTTCAAAGCCCACTGTTACCTCACTCGCCGGTGGTGTAACGTGAATGGTAATCGGAGGAATGGGCGCCGTGCGACAAGTCCCCGCTCCTGAAGACGACGTCGAACGGTACGTGCTGACTTAGGTTGTTGCGCAACACACCCTAATTCCTGCGCTAACGTTCGTGATGTGGCGGTGCTAGCCGTCAATGCCCGCCGCACAACATGCCAGTCCTCTCGTTCGGTGTTGTGCCGCGGCTGCGGCAATCGCTCAAGTCTGTCCGTCCGTCCCTCCTGCACCCACCGAATCCATACTCGCCTCACTGTGGCAGGATGTCGTCCCACACGGGCGCCGATGTCTCGGTACGATAAACCGCTGTCGCGATAAGCCACTATTCGTCCTCTGTCGAACTCCGAAACGTGCTGGAATGACTGCCGTATTCTGCGAAGAGGCATCAGGAAGCTTCCCACGCACAGGTCCGGCAGCACAACACACTTCCACTACTTACACCCCACCTTCTGTGCACCTTTCTTATAGCGCTTCTCTGTGGCGTGCCGGGCGGATATGATTTGCATATGCCCTGCAATGCTAATCGTTTGCATGTCCTCTTTCGAGCGACGCATGTTGCGAATTTCAGGCCAATCGGATGCTTCCTTCTTGGTGTTGCATTTTGGGTGGCCAGCAGTGTAATATAGAAAGCAATGCAGCTGGTCTATGAAGTGGTTCCGCAAAATTTTCAAGAAATGAGGCGGGTCTGCGAAAATCCAAATTTTTGAGACGCTGTTTAAAGGATGCGTGAAAAACGATTTTTCAGGCGAGATTAACAATTCCTTCCATAACGCCATGCAACCTACCAAATCTAAAACCTCTGCTTTAGAGCTATTATGACAGTTTTTTCTAGAGTAGTAGTGATCTCAAAGAGAAGCTTTTTATTCATTACGCGTTGTAACGTACCAGGAGATGTGACGTACCTGCCAGAAGGACGCACACGACATAAAGGCAGATAGCAATTAGAATCAATGTCCGTGTAGCTTAATTGGTAGAGCAACTTATTCCGGAATGAGGGGACCCGGGTTCGAATCCTGGCGCCGATAAAAATGACGGAGAAATTCACTTCGTTATAATGGCGCCCGAACTATCCGGATGACCCGACCGTTCACAATCTCGCAATGGTGTGATGTTATTTCCACACCGCGAGATAGGAAAAATAAGAGCAGCACTTCGAAAAAAAAAAAAAAAAAAAAAAGTAAGGGGGAGATGATGTAACGTACCAGGAGATGTGACGTACCTGCCAGAAGGACGCACACGACATAAAGGCAGATAGCAATTAGAATCAATGTCCGTGTAGCTTAATTGGTAGAGCAACTTATTCCGGAATGAGGGGACCCGGGTTCGAATCCTGGCGCGGATAAAAATGACGGAGAAATTCACTTCGTTATAGCGTTGAAAATCAAAATAAACTGGTTGCTTCTGTGGAGACAAAATTCCACTGACTAGGACAATTAATACTTTAGAATATAGACCCAGAATCTAATCCATTCCTGTGTCATAGCATATTTTGCTGTCAATGTGTATTTCATCAAAGCGAAGAACGCCAAACTTCTCATTTTCTGATAGGTTTTCACTACGTTTCTTCATAAGAAGCAGAACGTTGTGGAGAATTCCAGAACGACAAATAAACTTAGCACACCACCGTTGTAACGTGCTTTCACTTGGTAAAGGGATCCAAATTTTATCCTTCCAGAGATCACTAGCTTACCTAAAAATAGCTCTACTCACTATGGCACGAGAAATATTAATATCTTCTGTCCACTTGTTTGTTTTCTTTTGCGTTGCTCTGTAGCATCAACTTGCGGATATAGTCAAGTTTGGCATAAAGCTCTGACATATGAAATCTCAGGTTGCGATGCATTCTAGCTGTGAAGGCGTAAAAAATTTCTGCAGGTTTACGTATTTCCATCTGTTGTAGTTTTTTGTTTTTTCATGTGCTTTTGTAATAGTATTTTTCTCATAAGCAGGATCTCTGAAAGGTTGCTCTTTAAACGTTGCATTTTAGCTCTTGAAATGTCTTTCTTCTTTTTTTTTTTTTTTTTTTTTTAATTGGAGGTTTAACGACCACCGTGAGCAACTCAATGGGCTATAAGCAGTCGCACGTCCCTAATTTAGGGTCACTGGTTCCAGGGAAGGGAGAGAGCCAGTGCCGTAAGACAAACACAACATCCATGCCTCACACCGGGATTCGAACCCGGGCCCCTTACAGACGAATGATCAGAGGCCATCGCTTAGACCACTGCGCCACCGGGGCGACATTTTTTTCTTCTTTAAGCTGCCTATCTGTTTTTCCATCATGTTAACTCTTTTTAGTGAGAATTTTGTTTTTAGTTTCCATTTCTGAGCAAGACATGCATATTGTTGTAAATGTTATTTCTTCTTCTGAACGTTCTTTTTCATTGCGCATTTTTTTTTATTATTAATATTTTTTGTTTCAACACACATTTTTTTTTGTGTGTGTTTGCTAAGTCTTGTGATTCGATTCAGAGCTTTCGACGTACATGCCTTTACATTTGCCTGTGTTCTCGTGTTTTACCGAGTACGTTGGTTGATCTTGCACATTCCAGATTCAAACTTCGCACTGCTGTAGGGTTCAGAAATTTACGCTCTGGAAGTCCAAGCAAGCAATTTTTTATATCATCTTCATAGACTGAACTGTGGAAATGGTCAGTACAAATTCTTGCTGTTTCAGCTTTAAAATTATCTGCACGCTTGCATTTAATAATCCATTCCTTCACCATGTCCTTGTTATACATAGGGAAAACGTGATAACCCACATTATGGTCCTTGGTTTTCTTATGCGTATTTTTACAACTAACCACAGCACAAGATGAAGGCATTTTATGTATTAAAATAAATATACGTTCATTCACAAAGAAATGCGAGTAACAAAAAAAAAAAAAAACACTCCGTTCGCAGGTCTACTACCAACAGAATAGAGGGAGAGATTTGTGGGGGAAAGCGCCTGTCCTCGCCATGACGTCACGGCGGCCATAAACCGCTCCCTCGCCGGAGCTTAAATTCTCAACCTCAAGCGCAGCGGGTAGCCTAGTGGTCAGCGTTCGTGACTGCCATGGAGATAACCTCAGGTTCGATCCTGGGCAGGTACGAACGTTCGAACCACTAAATACCCTCCGTGCGTCGGATGGGCACGTTAAGCCGTCGGACCCCGGGTACTGGCTCCCCTGTAGTAAATAAGGGCGTCTTCTACCTCGCTTCCGTGTCACTTTCCTATCGGGCACTTTAGCCCAAATCTCCTAGCTTCCTATTTCTAAGGGTTGTTTAAGACCTGGGATCAGACACTCCCTTCCTAAAATCCTCTACATATGATCTGATCTGATGGGCACATTAAGCCGTCGGACCCCGGGTACTGGCTCCCCTGTAGTAAATAAGGGCGTCTTCTACCTCGCTTCCGTGTCACTTTCCTATCGGGCACTTTAGCCCAAATCTCCTAGCTTCCTATTTCTAAGGGTTGTTTAAGACCTGGGATCAGACACTCCCTTCCTAAAATCCTCTACATATGATCTGATCTGATGGGCACATTAAGCCGTCGGACCCCGGGTACTGGCTCCCCTGTAGTAAATAAGGGCGTCTTCTACCTCGCTTCCGTGTCACTTTCCTATCGGGCACTTTAGCCCAAATCTCCTAGCTTCCTACTTCTAAGGGTTGTTTAAGACATGGGGTCAGACACTCCCTTCCTAAAACCCTCTACATATGATCTGATCTGATGGGCACATTAAGCCGTCGGACCCCGGGTACTGGCTCCCCTGTAGTAAATAAGGGCGTCTTCTACCTCGCTTCCGTGTCACTTTCCTATCGGGCACTTTAGCCCAAATCTCCTAGCTTCCTACTTCTAAGGGTTGTTTAAGACCTGAGGTCAGACACTCCCTTCCTAAAATCCTCTACATATGATCTGATCTGATGGGCACATTAAGCCGTCGGACCCCGGGTACTGGCTCCCCTGTAGTAAATAAGGGCGTCTTCTACCTCGCTTCTGTGTCACTTTCCTATCGGGCACTCTAGCCCAAATCTCTTAGCTTCCTATTTCTAAGGGTTGTTTAAGACCTGGGGTCAGACACTCCCTTCCTAAAATCCTCTACATATGATCTGATCTGATCTGATGGGCACATTAAGCCGTCGGACCCCGGGTACTGGCTCCCCTGTAGTAAATAAGGGCGTCTTCTACCTCGCTTCTGTGTCACTTTCCTATCGGGCACTGTAGCCCAAATCTCCTAGCTTCCTATTTCTAAGGGTTGTTTAAGACCTGGGGTCAGACACTCCCTTCCTAAAATCCTCTACATATGATCTGATCTGATGGGCACATTAAGCCGTCGGACCCCGGGTACTGGCTCCCCTGTAGTAAATAAGGGCGTCTTCTACCTCGCTTCCGTGTCACTTTCCTATCGGGCACTTTAGCCCAAATCTCCTAGCTTCCTACTTCTAAGGGTTGTTTAAGACATGGGGTCAGACACTCCCTTCCTAAAACCCTCTACATATGATCTGATCTGATCTGATCTGAAAGGAATGACCCAGCCCTTCTCTTCTACGGCCTTGACTACTTGTCCCCCTAACTCTCATTCAGTGTATTGTAAACAGCACTGAGGGCTTGTTGTGGGAACTGTATCGCTATTCGGGTTAGTCACACTCCCAATTAGCCCCTCGAAATCCGCACCAGTTGCTGTACCACTTTCGGACTAACATGATGTCATGCGCACGTTCCTTCCTCATACGGTGATGGCATTCCCTTTCTATTGTGTATTTCTGCGTTATCGATATACACTGAAGTGCCAGAAAAACTGGTACACCAGTGTAATACTTGGTAGGTACCCCACGCGACCTACCAAGTATTAGACTGGTGTACCAATCGAACATTTGTATTAGACTGGTGTACCATGGGATCCACGGGCCTGCAGAAATACGACGAGGCATGTATTCCACTAGTTTCTGGAAATATGCTGTAGGCAATGCACACCATACTTCCTGCAGAGCGTTCCACAATTCGGGTGTATTCCGAGGTATCGGATTCCTGTGTTCGATAGCGCGTTGCATGGCATCCCAAATGAGTTCTATCACGATCAGATCTGGGGACTTGGGTGGGATTGGCAACACCCCAAATTCAGATGAATGCTCCTCTAACCATAATGTGGCGTCCCGACACTTGTGTGGAGGTGCATTGTTCTGTTGGAACAGGCCCAACCCATCAGCATGAATGCAGGACACGAACGGGTGTACCTCGTCAGAACGGATGCGCACATAGCATTGGCAGGTCACAAACGTTTGCAGACGTACCAGAGGTCCCAGTAAAGTCCAGCTAAACACACCCATACCATTACGGACCCCCCCCCAGCCGGTACAGTTCCCTGTTGACAGGCGAGATCCATGGTTTCATGGGCTTTGCGCCACACACGAATCCTTCCATGTGCCCGATACAGTTGGAAACGCGACTCGTCATACCAGGCTACTTGTTTCCAGCCATCAAGTGTCCAGTGGTGGTGTTGCCGTGCCCAAGCGAGGTGCATAGCTCTGTGTCGTGCACCCATCAAGGGGATTCGAGTTGGGCGTCGGCTCCCAAAGCCCATATCGTGAAGGGAACGTTGAATAGTCCGGACGCTGATGCTTGCTGAGGCTCCAGCATTGAATTCCGATGATACCTGTGAGAGTGTTGCACGCCTATCGCATGAAACGATTCTTGACAACCGACGATGGTCACGTTCACCCAATGTCTTTTACGGCCACACTGGTATCGTAGGTTGGAGGTTTTCCCGGAATTCTTGTAGTCACAGTACACCCTTAAAATGGTCGTCCGTGAAAATCCGAACTTCGTTTCTACCTCCGAAATACTATGGCCCATCTCACTAGCGCCAACTATGACACCGCGTTGAAAATCGCTTAAATCGTTATTACTTGTCATTCTCATGCAGAAAACAGCTCTGACAGCTGGCAAGGATGTCTATCGCTTTATATACGCGCTGGCGGACGCAACCGAGTAGGCTCATAGGTGACGTTGCTAGTATTTTGCATAAGCTCGTCTGTGCCAGTTTTCCTGGCACTTCGGTGTATGTATGTATGTCTGTAGCAGCTGTCATTAAACTCTGTCGTGTGGATTTTGCTGTATTCATAATTTTTGGGGTTGTCCCATTAAATTTTGACACCAGTGTAGTTTCAGGAAGCGGTTGTCTGACCTTAGAACTGCCTTTTTCAGGAATCCGGAGATATGAGTAAGCGTATTCGATAGCAAAGACAAATTGAAGAGTATAGAGACAGGAGAGTGAGCAACCCTTCAGAAGCAACTGCGCTCTTAGGACCACTGAAAGGCAGGCAAAGCATCTAACAGAGGAGGGACCGCAGCATACGGAATCATGCCATCAGCTACCACCATCCCCTTTCCCGGGCGGTGGTATTGGGGGAGTAAAACCACTGGAAATTATGGGTGCCGGAGCGTCATCTAGCATTCGTCGTCACACGCCAACCTCAAAAAAAAAAAAAAAAAAAAAAAGAGCAACTAGCTAAACTCACGGCAAATCTAACCTATGGAGTGGATAGTACTGTATACTATTCACTCCATAGGTTAGTGGATCGAGCGTTCGTGCCTGCCTGGGATCGAACCTGAGGTCCTTTCCATGGCAGTCACGAACGTTGCCCACTAGGCCACCAGCGGCCTTTATGTTTTCAGAATGCCTACAGCACACCTTATATACCCTCCAAGCCAGCTCACTACACGTGTCTTCTTTAATTGGCTACGTGCTGTTGACGTCAAATGTAGGAGGTGGTTACAATAATGTGACTCAACTGTGTAAATTAATGTTAGTAGAAGTAGAACGCGTAGTATCGTCGTTGTCATTTCTTCAGAAGCAATTTTTCAAACTCCTTAGTTGCCTTGTTATAAATTTGGCGGTACGTCTCGGGCCTAATGTACTCTTCTTGTTGTTCTTGTTTTTGTCTAGATTTAGAATGCATCGGTGGTGCAAAGGTTTGAGACGTAATACATTCATTATCCAGCGAAGTTGTGAAGACTGGCGTCGTACATTGGTATTCCGTGCTCGGTGTGAAAATGTGGATCGATGACATCAATCTCCATCTGTTCTTGCTGTTTAGGCTCAATTTGTGCAGTTAAAGTGGAAGGTTGTCGCTCTAGAGTCGAACTCGGGTGAAACGCATCCTGGTGCCCTGCGACCTTTCGATTGATGACTTAGCCGGCCTTTTCGAACTCCTCTCGTTCTCTTCTAGCTGTTTCTTTAACTTTCGTCAGTTCTTATAGTAATTTTCCCTAGATTTTCGCGGCATTCCTAAATTTTCGTTACCAAATTTTGCTTTTATCTAAAAATAAATACATTTTAAATCCATTTCATTTTGATTTATCACATACGTCCGTTATCTCTGATCGTCAGCTATTGAATGCGGGGCTGAAGTCATCGCTATCATTATCTATTCACTAGTTATCAACCTTGCAACGGCGTGCAGCGAAACAAAATCACGCGAAATTTAGCTTAACTTTCTAATGCTACTGCAGGAGCGGACCCTGGATTTTCGTAGGGGGGGGGGGGCGCAAGTGTCAGAAATAACCGGGGACCATTCTGATATTTTCCCTCGAAACGATAAAGTGTTCTTATAGTATGTCTACAAATGTTTCCAATTTGTTTAGGAAAGTAATATACTTTTAAGTAATACTTTCTTTCACGAAAAAATATTTGAATTTGTTATTAAAGCGTAACAAATCGAAGCTTTTCCTTAGTCCTGAGGGGAAAGCGCCCCCCTCGGGATCCGCCACTGTGCTACTCTATCGAAGAGTTAAAGGGTGGAGGATTGAAACTCATTTTGTTATAAATGGGACTGTATAAACTATCTAGTGATGTTCTATTTATTACTCTACGCAGTGGCGTAGCTAGAAATATTTATTACTCTACGCAGTGGCGTAGCTAGAAATTTCATAAGAGGGAGGTTCAAAGGTTTGATTCATTGGTGAAAGCCACGTATACACATATATATCGCTTTAAATTCGTGCTCAGTCTCCCCTCAACCCTCTGGCTACGCCACTGACTCTACGATTATTAGTTTGGAAGATATAAGCGTTCAAAGCGTTACATGTTTCCGTTGCATTCGTACATCTGATGTTGACATACTTCAACGTCAAAAAAATTCTTCTTTACTGAGAAAACGGGTAGAACTTTTTCACAACCTAATATATATCTTTTTTATTTTCTTTTTCAGGGAAAGTTCTTGTTCACTGCCGAGCCGGCATTAGTCGATCTGCTACCCTTGTGTGTGCCTTCCTGATGCTGAAGCGACACCTGTCGGCACAAGAAGCAATCAGGACAGTGCGGAAAAACAGACCTATTATTCCAAACGACGGATTCTTGCAGCAGCTTTGCGATCTCAACGAACGCCTGAACAAAAAGACCAGGGGACCCTAAACCACGTGACAAGTCATTGTTGAAGCTTCATGTTTAAAAGATGACATGGAAACCTGTGTCATATGCATACTTTGTTTTTAAGCTTTTAAAAAAATCTTTGTCCTGTGAAAGCACAGGATAAAGATTTTTTCTTTCTTTTTGTACAATGTGACATATATAAAGAAACACGCTTCATTCTGTTTCTTATCATTTTTTTTGCCAAGGTATGTGAACACTTATTGGAAAAGAAAGTGTGTGTGATTGAAGGCAGTGTGTAATTCGCGCCGGAGCTCACCAGAACTCAGCTCCGGTACTTCTTCATTTTTGGCGAATATTTCAGCATTAGCTTGAGAGCTCCGAAAGAGACTTTTTTGTTGTTGTTGTAGTTTATTCTGTCTTCTGCGTTAAACACACAGGAAAGTTCTGGTCCCGTGACCGGCAGCCATGGTGACGCAGTTATTTTTAGCCTATCTTCTCATTGGGTGAAAGGACAGGATACAATCAAACTGGCAATGATGCAATGCTTAATGACGTAGCTTAAAATGGGGGCTCTGGTACTTTTTTCTTTAGAAATTAAGCCCCGATTGAAGGTTTAACGATCACCGTGAGCGCAACTCAATGGGCTATAATATAGCAGTCGCCAGACCCAAATTTAGAATCACTGGTTCCAGGGAAGGGAGTGAGTCAGTGCCGTATGACAACATCCATGTTTCACCGGGATTCAAATCTGGACCCATCTCATACAAATGCTCAGAAGCCAGTGCTTAGACCACTGTGTCACAGTGATTTTGTCTCATTAGAAGTGAGATTGTGACGTTCCATTGCTGCTCCATCAACTGTCATAAAGAGTTCTTTTGTCACTGTTACAAGGCAGAATGCGACTTGCAGTTCCGGCTTCTTTACAGTTCAGTCAACCCTGTCGTAAGCAGTAATTTTATCACCATTACATCTGTGGAACTATCGTCATTGCCACTGTGACAAGAAAATCACTGTTATAAGCCCAACTTTACTGTCGACACCACCGTTGATGCCACATGCGATTTGAATATACAGTCATTCAAAAATAATGGCCGATTTTCTGAGGTGCCACATTCAGCTCGCCCACAATGCTTGCAGACCAACCCACTCACAGCAACATTTGTATGAGCTGAAGGGCTACTCCAGTGCCACGTACACGCCATAATCGGTTGAACTGCAGTCATTCCTACTCATGTGAGAATGGTCTGTACAACATGTTAGGAAGGAGTAAGTCACGGGTGATTTTGCTTCAAGAGTTCAAACTGGGTTTAATAGGGCACACACCTACCATTATGTGGTCAAAGCCTGGGAGGCAAGGAGGCAACATCTGAATGTGCTGTTTGTCGGTGTTTTGAAAAGTTTCGTTCCGGTGACACGAGCCAACAAGATGAGGACGGCCGAAGATGACATTCGGTCATTGCTAATGATGCTCTGAAGGCAAATGTGGAGGCAAATCCTTACGTCACAGTCAGAGAGCTCGCCAGACAGCACAATGTCTCGGTGTCAACCATATGCGAACATCTCCAACAAATTGGTAGGGACAAGAAGCCCGATACGTGGGTCACACAGGAACTGATGGAGCATCAGAAACAACAACGGTTTCAGATGTGCAGTAACCTTCTGCTTTGCAACCAAAAAGAGCCCCTACTTGATTGCATTGCAATCTGTGATGAAAAGTGGGTGCTTTATGACAACCGCAAGTGATCTGTACAGTGGCTAAACCACCGAAGCAAGATCATAAATCAAGGTTGACGCCAGAGAAGGTTTTGCTCACAGTGATCTTGAATGGTGGTAAAAGCATTACCTCAGCCACATACTGTGAAGAAATTGACCAAATGCACCAGAAGTTGTGTTCCAGACAGCCATTTTTTGTGAACAGGAAGGATCATATCCTCTACCATGATAACGTGAAACCACACGTCGCACAAATGATGAAACAAAAACTACACGAACTGAGCTTTTGAAACTCTCCCACAGTCAAACTACACTCCTGATTGGCACCTATCACTTGTTCACGAATTTCAGCAATTACCTCAAGGACAGGACCTTCAGAAACCGAGATGAAGTCGAAATTGCATTCCGGGACCTTCTTGCATCCAAGGAGCCAAATTTCTTCCTGACTGGCATTGAAGCACTTGTCACTCGCTGGCAAAGGTGTGCACCTTCAGAAACAGAAAGGAAGCCGGAATTTCATTCCGGGACCTTCTTGCATCCAGGGAGCCAGATTTCTTCCTGACTGGCATTGAAGCACTTGTCACTCGCTGGCAGAGGTACCTTCAGAAATCTTTAGAAACCGAAAGGAGGCCGAAATTTCATTCCGGGACATTCTTGAATCCAGGGAGCCATATTTCTTCCTGACTGGCATTGAAGCACTTGTCACTCGCTGGCAGAGGTGTGCACCTTCAGAAACCGAGAGGAGGCCGAAATTGCATTCTGGGAGTTTCTTGCATCCAGGGAGCCAGATTTCTTCTTGACTGGCATTGAAGCACTTGTCACTCGCTGGCAGAGGTGTGCACCTTCAGAAACAGAAAGGAGGCCAGAATTTCATTCCGGGACTTTCTTGCATCCAGGGAGCCAGATTTCTACCGGACTTGCATTGAAGCACTTGTCACTCACTGGCTGCATTGAAGCACTTGTCACTCGCATCGAGGGAGCCAGATTTCTTCCTGACTGGCATTGAAGCATTTATCACTCGCTGGCAGAGGTTTGTACCTTCGGAAACAGAAAGGAGGCCGGAATTTCATTCTGGAACTTCCTTCCATCCAGGGAGCCAGATTTCTTCTTGACTGGCATTGAAGCACTTGTCACTTGCTGCCACATGTGTGCACCTTCAGAAACAGAGAGGAGGCCGAAATTGCATTCTGGGAGTTTCTTGCATCCAGGGAGCCAGATTTCTTCTTGACTGGCATTGAATCACTTGTCACTCGCTGGCAGAGGTGTGTACCTTCAGAAACCGAGAGGAGGCCAAAATTGCATTCTGGGAGTTTCTTGCATCCAGGGAGACAGATTTCTTCCGGACTGTCATTGAAGCACTTGTCACTCGCTGGCAGAGGTGTGTACCTTCAGAAACCGAAAGGAGGCCGAAATTGCATTCTGGGAGTTTCTTGCATCGAGGGAGACAGATTTCTTCTGGACTTTCATTGAAGTACGTGCCACTCGCTGGCAGAGGTGTGCAGATGCCTATTTTGAATAAAACAAGGTTGTGTGCTATGAGGTACGTCTGTTTTATTTTTACTTTCCAAATCGGCCATTGTTTTTCCCACCTGGTATTTATATGCCATTCATTCTGAAAAAGATGAACCAAAGCCCAGCAAAAACCTTCGTCGACACACAAAATAATGGTGAAATAACGTCTTTCTTTATGCATGTGAAGGGAGTTGAAGAAATTGGGTCTTGAAAGTCGCCTGAACATTTAGGAGCCACTTGTCTCAGCAGAAAAAAGCATTTTGCAATAGTTCCAACAATGCTGTGAATGGACAGCAGAGCAAATGAAGAAATTGATGCAATCAGATCAATCACACCATATACACTATTTGGCAAAAGTCACCGGACACCTAGAAGAGAAACACAACATATCATTTATTGACATACATTAGTACGGTGTCGGTCCATCTTTGGCCTTAAAGAATGCGCTGACCCTTCGAGACATGTTTTCGACAAGGTTGTAGAACACAGCGATAGGTAGGAGCTTCCATTCAGTACATAATGCTGCCGTTAACTGTTGCTTAGTTGTAGGCCTTGGTTCCAAACTTTTTATGTAGCGCTCTAATTCATCTCACAGGTGCCCTATGGGATTAAGATCAGAGCTCTGTGCTGGCCAGTCCACACACGATACGGAATTACACGCCGTAACAGACCTTGCTCTATGGCTCGGTGCATTATCCTGCTGGTACCAACAAGGCTCGGTTCCATAGTATTGCCACAGAGTTGGTAGGGCATAATTGTCCAAAATATCGAGGTAGACGTGCTGGTTAACAGGCTTGTCCACGATAGCCATTGGGCCGGAACCATACCACGCAAAACACCCCCACATGAGTACACTGCCAGCTCCAAACTTGACCGTAGGAAAAGTACACTGTGGTAAATAGCGTTCCTCCGGCTACCGCCATACCCACACCCGGCCATCAGACTGATGAATCGTGTATCTGAATTCATCAGTCCATAGGACCCGTTTCCATTGATCTACGGTCCACGATAAATGTTCTTTACACCATGCTAAACGACGAGTAGCATTCCGAGTAGAAATGAAAGGCTTATGAGCAGCCGCACGACCACGGTAACTCATGGAATGAAGTTCTCTACGAATGGTACGTGTACATACCAAGGCTCCAGCATTTTTGTTCACTTGTACACTAAGGTCTTGTGCAATATTCCGTCGATTAGCTGTAACAACTCTCCTTAGTCTTCGACGTCCTCTATCACTGATTTTCTTTGGTCTGCCGATACGTTTTGCTGCTTCAGGTACGGCATGTGTCTTCCACTTATTCAGTACATCCAAAACAGTTCACTTGGGTATGTTTAAACGCCTCTCGGTTTCTCTTATGGACAATATATAACACCCAACAATCTTTTCTTTCTCAGTCAGCTCTCTCGTGCCGCCACATTTTCACTCAACCACACAATGCGATATGATCGCGGTCAGCTGCAGGCTTGTTTTTATACCGTTTGCAGCTGTACCGCGCATCTTAACAACACAGCGGATCTATTCATTTGCTTTTGAAGGGGTGTCCGGCGACTTTTGTCAATATAGTGTGTATTGTTTAAAAACTAATGATGAAATAACGTCTTTTTTAATGTCATGTGTAGGGAGTTAAAGAAATTGGGTCTTGAAAGTCACCTGAACATTTGGAAGCCACTTGCCTTAGTAGAAAGCGGAAAAGGCTTTTTCCGCTTTCGACAATGTTGCGAATGGACAGCATAGCAAACGAAGAGATCGATGCGGTCAGATCAATCACACAGTAGAACCTCGAAAATCCAGCATCCAGAAAACTGGCAACTTCAGAAATCCAGCACTTTTTTTATTTCGTTTTCTTGACAACATTCGATGTTTCACCAATAACCATGGAAATATCTTGATGTACCGTCTTAACAACACATTGCGATATCATCCGATCGCAGCGTGCGAATTGCCGATAGCCGCCTACGTGTAACATCGGGAGGTTTCTCGAATTCATCATCTCATTGGGCCACACTGAATTGACGTGGACCAATGAGATAACGAAACGGCGTGTACGTTTCAAATGCATGTCGAACGTGTGATGATAATTTGTTCTTGGTGGTGGCAGTATGCGGATTCGACCGTGTAATGACATCTACATCAGCCTTCATGATGCATCGAAGTAATCGCCTTCACGATGTATCATAGTTTCATCAGTCGAAAAAGCGTAACATCGATGTAAAATTCACATCGGGTTTTCGCGATATATCAATACATCGCCCAGCCCTGGCGGTTGCTCTGGCTTTTCTTTTCAAGTTTTTGCCTAACCATTCGCCAAATGCAATTTTTTCCGACAGTTTTATAATAAATAGTTTAAAAATAAAAGGGCCAACATTTTTTTTTTTTTTCGAAAATTGCGATCGGCAGAGCGACCCCTGCATATTTATAATGCTTAGATGCACAAATTTTCGTTAAAGTGGTACGTTAACATTAAGTACATGCCCGTTATGTAATTTTATTTTTCATAGCTTCATAAATCCGGCACTCGTCGATGCCGGATTTTCGAGGTGGTACAGAAGAATAAAATCCAAAATGTATCCTCAATAATCAACATTCTGGTTTCAAATGGATGCACTCCGGACCAGCAGAAAATAAAGTTAATTCACGAGTTCCATACTAAAAGCACTGGTCTGAGAATCTTAGTTGTGCGGATTTTGCTTAATCTGGAATCAGGATTTTCATAGACAGAATTGTCAAAAGAGAAGTTTTGCAATGCAGTAAAATATATTAGGATTTTAAACGCTTTTTTATACGCTTTCCAACCGTAGGTTTAAGAAGCGTATATGCTCCAGCTTTGTCAGTCTGTCCGTCCGCACGATAACTCGCGTAAAAATGGTTCGATTTCGATGAAATTTTAGTATGTGGTAGGGGACAACCTGGGAAGGAACCCTATTGAAAATGGGATCAAAGGTCAGGACGTAGGAGTGGGATCCATTACATCGGACTTATGCTTCATAACTTACGTAAAAATGCTTCCGTTGCGACAAAACTTTAGCATGTTGTTCCGGAGGAATACTGAACCAATTCTGTTTAATATAATCGAAATGGAGTCAAAGGTCAGGGCACAGGTGCGAGATTTATTCCACAGCCATTATCCTCATAACTTGAGTTATGGTTTCTGGTATGTTAGAAAGCATATCATAATCAATGCATTGCGTGATTTTACTAACTTGTTTTCTTTCGCTGCCAATTTGATTTTAAATAATTATTAGGGGGCATCTGTTACTCGTTTAAAGCATAAACTGCCGCCCCGGTGGCGCAGTGGTCTAAGCGATGGCCTCTGATCATTCGTCCAAAAGGGGTCCGGGTTCGAATCCCGGTGAGGCATGGATGTTGTGTTTGTCTTACGGCACTGGCTCTCTCCCTTCCCTGGAACCAGTGACTAAATTAGGGACGGGCGACTGCTTATAGCCCATTGAGTTGCTCACGGTGGTCGTTAAACCTCCAATAAAAAAAACATAAACTAGACGAAACCCGTCGGAATCAACTGTTAGTTTGTTTTTTTTTTTGAAAAGAGTAAACTAATATGAAACAACAAATATGAACTTTATTAGATTGACAAATTCAATCAACCACTTCAGTAAAAATAATAGTCCAGGTTCGTGATTTTTTTTTCTTTTTTTGACTGAAGGCTTAACGACCACTGTGAGCAACTCAATGGGCTGTAAGCAATCGCCCGTCCCTAATTTAGTGTCAGTGGTTCAAGGGAAGGGAGAGAGCCAGTGCTGTAAGACAAACACAACATCCATGCTTCACCGGGATTCGAACCCGGACCCTTCAAGAACGAATCATCATAAGCCAGCGCTTAGACCACTGCGCCACCGGGGCATCCAGGTTCGTGATGAGCGTCACGACTGCACCCTTTTTCAGCCATTAAATGTGAGGTGAAGGCCACTCATCTCAATCATGTGCAAAAATTTAACTGGATAGCGCACTCTTTCACTCTCATTTTCAGTCACAACAGTGCTTGTAAATAATGCTGTTGGAATGAGATTCGCGTTGCGAATACTCTTCACCCGTCGGAAACGACGGTTATTTTTTTTTAAAAGAATAAAATCATATGAAACAACAAATGTAAACTTTATTTGATTGACAAATTCATTCAACCACTTCAGTAAAGACAATAGTCCAGGCTCGTGATTTTTTGACTGCAGGTTGAACTACCACCGTGAGCAACTCAATGGGCTTAAGCAGTCGCCCGTAATATTTGCACTAACAATGGTCAACGGAATGTTTATTTACATCTTTACATAATGGGAAACGTCTTACCTACGTGAATAAACTGGACCGAATGAATATTAAATTGTATATATACCAATGGCGTCGCGTGCCCATATACACTATCTACCAACAAGTAATTGGACACCTGTGATAGCAAAGGAAAACGAAGTTTATTCATCTTCAATATTTGGTGGAGCCTCCATGAGCGGCGATTACAGATGCGACCCTCCGGTGCATACTCTCAACCAGGCGTTGTACGACGGCTAGCGGTATTTTCTTCCACTCGGCTTGGAGAAGACAGGTCAATTCCTTCACCGATTTCGGACGGTGGGGGCACCCCTCAAGTCGACGCTCCAACTCGTCCCAGAGGTACTCGATAGGGTTAAGGTCCGGGCTCTGCGCTGGCCAGTCCATTCGATTAACCCCATTGTCAACATACCAAGCCATGGTTGACTTCGCAACATGACAGGTGGCATTGTCATCCTGAAAGTAACATGTGTCCACCCCGTAAAACTACCACAACGTAGGAAGCGCATGGTCATCCAAAATGGTGCAGTAAGTCTCGTCGTTGAGTCTGCCAGGAATTGCGACCAAGGGCCACGTGCCACACCAGGAGAAACACCCCCATAGCATAATTCCACCGCCGCCGAACTTCTCAATTGGCACAATACATTTCGGCAGGAGTCGTTCTCCAGGCAGACGCCAAACCCAGACCCTGCCATCCGAACGGTAGAGGGTGAACCTTAATTCGTCGCTCCAGAGAACCTGTTTCCACTGTTCAACAGTCCACTGTCGACGTTCTTTGCACCACGTTAGCCAAGCAACGCTATTGGACTTGGTGATCAAAGGCTTGTGGGTGGCAGCACGTCCATGATAACCGAGCAGACGGGTTTCCTTACGGATGGTATTCATCGAAAGAACACTCCCGGAAGCCCGTTGAAACTCCTCGCGGATGTGGTCCATCGATTTAGTGCGGCTCTTCCGAATTTCTCTGGCCAGCACCCGTCGGTCTCTAACTCCCAGTTTTGTGGGTCTGCCGGGTTGTGGCACAATCGACAGTCACCTCTCATCTTCCACTTGCCAATCACGTAGGTCACTGTCGATTTTGGGTACTTCATTTCGCTGGATGTGTCACGTATGGATCGGCCATTTCTGTGATACCCGACGATTACACCTTTCTCGAAATCAGAGAGCTCCGAACTGCGTGGCATTTGCATGCGACTGGTTGCGTTGTTGTTTCCCACACGATATTTAACGGCGGCGACCGTGACGTGTATCAGAACCGCAGACATCATCGATTGCAGGGATGTCCAATTATTTGTTGGTAGATAGTGTATATATATATATATATATATATCATCATCATCATCATCATTGTCAACCATTATCAATCCACTGCTGGACGGTCTCCCCAAGTTTCCTCCACAACGGTCTGTCTTGTGCCAGTCTCCTCCATGTCACTCCCGCATACTTTCGAATTTCATCCACCCATCTTCCATGTGGTCTTCTGGGTTTTTTCCTGTCCCTTGGAATCCGATCTAAAATTTCGGCTGTCCATCGATGGTCTGTTCTTCTGGCAGTATGTCCAGCCCATTGCCATTTCAGGGATTTAACTCTGATCATGATGTCTTCCACTCTTGTCATTTTTCGGATCCACGTGTTCCTCTTCTTATCTCTCCTGGTTACACCAAGCATGCACCTCTCCATGCTGCTTTGAGTTGTCTGCAGCCTTTGTATGTCTCTTTTAGCTAAGGTCCACGTCTCTGCACCATACGTAAGCACTGGAAGGATGCATTGATCAAACACTTTTCTTTTAAGACATAATGGCATATTGCTCTTGAAAATTATGCTGTTTCTTCCAAAAGCTCTCCAGGCAAGTTTTGTACGCCGATTAATTTCTTCACCAATGTGACCCTCACTTGATATCTGCTGTCCAAGATAAACGTACATGTCTGTTATCTCCAGCTTTTCTCTATCAATCGATAAATCTTCATTTCTTGTAAAAGCATTGTACATCACTTTTGTCTTCTGAAAGTTCATTTTTAATCCCACTTGTTTACTCTTGTCAGCAAGTTCCTGGATCATACTCTGTAGCTCTGATGGGGTAGTTGCAAAAATGACTATGTCATCAGCAAAACGAAGGTGGGTTAGATAATCTCCATTAATCTTTATCCCTTTGTTTTCCCAGTCCAGTGATTGAAAGACATTTTCCAATGTGGCATTAAAGAGCTTCGGAGATATGGTGTCACCTTGACGAACTCTGGAGTTTTATTAGAAATAAATCCGTAATTGCGACTCTGTGTGGATATTCGCTCCTGATATATACATCACACAATCCAACGGCATAACGCAATCAGGTCTTCGAGAGTGTTCGCTGTTCCGATGAGAACTTTGATAGGAATGCCTGCTAGCTTTGCTTTGCGCAACGGTTCACTCAGAAAAGATAAGACTTTGCACTATTTCAATCCGTCCATGCTCCGCCTTCAACAGCGCGTGAGTTAACTGCACGCTTCTCCCATAGACTTAACATGGGAACTTTGCCGCCCCACAATGCCCCAATCTCATTTTTCTCTTCGACTGGCACATCTACATGGTAAGACCTTTATTTTGATACTTCAACCATATCTTTACGTTCAGCCGTTCTCTAAAAATAGGACTCACAGTAAAAAAAAACTTATAGAATTAATATATAGATTTTACAATAGCATTTTTAACATTTTGAAATTTTGTGTATGCATTTTTTGAATATACTGTAGAAAAACGTATAACAGAGGTTTCACTGTACATGGAGGAGGCACTATGCAGTGGGGCAGGGCTGTAGTTACTGGGTGGGCCACTGCCCTCCCAGAATGGCCTTACCACGTGCGTAGGAAGTACAAATGCAGAATATGTGAATAAATTTACAGAAAACTGTAACTGAAAAAGAAGCTATATGGTCTTCCATATTTTTTCAAAGACTTTAATCAGCGGCATACAGTATTCCACACAGCTAACCAGGATACAGAGTAACTTACACTTTGAGGTATGAATCCCTCATATACTCATAAAGGGAATTGTCCAAAACAATTGGTGGAG
Source organism: Macrothele yani (assembly GCA_039090855.1). Classification (NCBI taxonomy): domain Eukaryota; kingdom Metazoa; phylum Arthropoda; class Arachnida; order Araneae; family Macrothelidae; genus Macrothele; species Macrothele yani. The sequence goes on along the minus strand of CM077000.1, from coordinate 14,875,817 downwards.
ACATATAAAGCAAAATGCAGGCATGCCTAATAACCTCTGTGACCTTTCCAAACATGCCTTAGGGATGAAGAGTTAATTAATTAATAATTTATGTTTTCTCGCAGAAAGCTGTAAGCATTTAACCTTTGATGGAATTTTCCTAAGCCCTACCACAAACCATTTTTCATACTGTTATGTTCACTATCAGTTATTTATTCATTTTTCATTCTGCGGCATGCTGCATTGTTGGCGTTCATGTAACTTCTACGCTTCACTTAATTATAGGGATGGGCCATTCGAATTCTGCGAATCTTGAAAAAGATTGGAGACTCGATAACTACATTCTTCATACTTTTTTCGTCATTAGAATCTTAACCTAAAAAGCTTGGTGTTTGGGGTTTGTTTTAGTGCGATGTTTGTTCGAAGTTTTGTCAGCACGACTAGTTCTGACATTAGAAAACAATCGAAGAAGATCCTCTACAGTGTGTACACAGCTATTTGAAATAGCTCGTCGTTTCCAAACCGGCTGCAACAATGAAGGAATTGTTCAGTCAAACACAAAGAGCAACAGCTGAAGCCACTGGCGTCTCCCATCAGACAGTGTCCCACCATACCTCAAAGTATAGGGAGAAAAGTGACTTAACCATATTTTATTTTTCTCTCAGCAGCCGTTACCCTGGTAACGAGCGTGAGCTAGAGCCATGTCGTGCTCAACGTTTCTAGTTCTACTCAACTTTCTGCAGCGTCTGACTTGCACATACTATCAGTATACGCTCGGCGTTATCCGGTCTGTATTTTTTAAAGTCTTTATTTTCCCATTATTTTCTTATAATTATTCTTATATGTAGGATTCGACGGATTCGGATTCGAGAAAATTTAGGATTCGTCCCACCTCTAATTAATTACCACCATTTGCTCTTTGAAATTTACCTAGTGTTTACAGTTTTAGTAAAATTATGCCAAAATCCAGCAGTGAGACATTTCAAGGATAATACAATACTTTCCTACAGGGGCATATATAGAAAATTGGAGGGGATGGGGGGGGGTTGACGACGACCAAAAATGGAAGTTTTTGAAATTCATTAGGACAAAATACAAGTTGATGAAAAATAGAAGAAAAAATTAAAGCATCATTTTCTATTGTAAATCGATGGTTTTTATTCAAGACTTTTTTCTAATGCAAATCACATTTCAACAAAGAAATGAAACACTTTCATGGGACCACTGCTTCCCTGTAACAGAGGTGTGAGAAAGTAAAAACTGCGCAATGAGTGGAAGTGGAAAACTTTCGAACTCGAAGGGGTGTAGATTCAAGACACACTCTCACGGATAAGAAAAGCTTGCTCCCGCACTGCTGCGGGGGTGGGTGTCAGTCTTTTTGACACCAACTGGGTCTGCTGATACCAGTGAAAAATAAGATGATATCCAGAGAATAAAATAACTCAAGTGTTTTTGAAAACCAAGTGAAAAAAAAAAAAAAAAAAGGTAGTTCTAATTCAGATGCAAGTTTGGAGTGTAGGTCTATGACTTGCTCTTACTCTAAAGTCGTTTCTGTCGATTTATGCTTCTTTGCATGAGTTCGGAATGGGCCAAGTATGGGTTTGATCAGTGTGTTGTATTTTTGAATGGCAGTGGCTGCTTTCAGGTGTTCTCGATACTCTCTAGTTCGTTGGGCTGCAGTCTTCTTCGGGTTCTTACACTCCTCATCACTTGCTCTTGCCTCTCGTTTTAATTTTCTCCACTTTTGCTTGCGCTCATTCTCAGAATTCCGCAGCATTGTCGAAAATGTTAACCCGTTCACACGAAAACAATTTTTAAAATGCTCAGTTCAAACCACTGTGAAATGTTCTTCGTATATTTGAATAGATCTCGTCGAGAGTCTCATGTATGGTATACTACCATACATGAGACCGATATACTACCATACATGAGATATGGTATACTACCATACATGAGACCGACCAAGGAACAAAAAAGCTGAACTTTTTTTAATAAGGTGAAAATTCAGAACATGTGACGAGAAAGTGTGATATAACACAGCACGAGCAAGATGGCGTTGGTCACTCTAATTTATTTATGTAGATATTTAGAGCACACAATTGTTGTTTTGTTTCTCTTTTTTGTACTTGCTAGAACACCAGCTCAATTTTCCTCTTGGGTTACTTTCTTCTTAGTAAGTTACATGTCCGTATTTGTCTTTTGTTGACTCTACAGCTGCACAGCAATCTTTGCTTAATTTTCCTTTCTGCTGATATCATTCCCTTCCCATTTCTTCTTATTTTTTCCTTTTATTCCCTCAGATGACAATAATTTAGCCATCACGTTGAAAGAACTTTCAGCCTCAGGACCATGAATACATGATCTCAAAGCTTTCACTACTTTGAATAAATAGTGTAACTTACAGAATATGAATACTTTCGAACACCATGCATTGATTCTAACAGATCTTCAAAAAGAACTTTTAGCCTGAGGACCATGAATGCATGATATCAAAGCTTTCACTGCTTTAAATAAATGGTGTAACTTACAGAATATGAATACTTTCGAACACCATGCATTGATTCTAACAGATTTTCAAAAAGAACTTTTAGCCTGAGGACCATGAATGCATGATATCAAAGCTTTCACTACTTTAAATAAATGGTGTAACTTACAGAATATGAATACTTTCGAACACCATGCCTTGATTCTAACAGATTTTCAAAAAGAACTTTTAGCCTGAGGACCATGAATGCATGATATCAAAGCTTTCACTACTTTAAATAAATGGTGTAACTTACAGAATATGAATACTTTCGAACACCATGCATTGATTCTAACAAATTTTCAAAAAGAACTTTTAGCCTGAGGACCATGAATGCATGATATCAAAGCTTTCACTGCTTTAAATAAATAGTGTAACTTACAGAATATGAATACTTTTGAACACCATGCACAGATTCTAACAAATTTTCAAAAATAACTTTTAGCCTGAGGACCATGAATGCATGATATCAAAGCTTTCACTACTTTAAATAAATGGTGTAACTTACAGAATATGAATACTTTCGAACACCATGCATTGATTCTAACAGATTTTCAAAAAGAACTTTTAGCCTGAGGACCATGAATGCATGATATCAAAGCTTTCACTACTTTAAATAAATGGTGTAACTTACAGAATATGAATACTTTCGAACACCATGCATTGATTCTAACAAATTTTCAAAAAGAACTTTTAGCCTGAGGACCATGAATGCATGATATCAAAGCTTTCACTACTTTAAATAAATGGTGTAACTTACAGAATATGAATACTTTCGAACACCATGCATTGATTCTAACAAATTTTCAAAAAGAACTTTTAGCCTGAGGACCATGAATGCATGATATCAAAGCTTTCACTACTTTAAATAAATGGTGTAACTTACAGAATATGAATACTTTCGAACACCATGCATTGATTCTAACAGATTTTCAAAAAGAACTTTTAGCCTGAGGACCATGAATGCATGATATCAAAGCTTTCACTGCTTTAAATAAATGGTGTAACTTACAGAATATGAATACTTTCGAACATCATGCATTGATTCTAACAGATTTTCAAAAATAACTTTTAGCCTGAGGACCATGAATGCATGATATCAAAGCTTTCACTACTTTAAATAAATGGTGTAACTTACAGAATATGAATACTTTCGAACACCATGCATTGATTCTAACAGATTTTCAAAAAGAACTTTTAGCCTGAGGACCATGAATGCATGATATCAAAGCTTTCACTACTTTAAATAAATGGTGTAACTTACAGAATATGAATACTTTCGAACACCATGCATTGATTCTAACAGATTTTCAAAAAGAACTTTTAGCCTGAGGACCATGAATGCATGATATCAAAGCTTTCACTGCTTTAAATAAATAGTGTAACTTACAGAATATGAATACTTTCGAACACCACGCATAGATTCTAACAAATTTTCAAAAAGAACTTTTAGCCTGAGGACCATGAATGCATGATATCAAAGCTTTCACTGCTTTAAATAAATAGTGTAACTTACAGAATATGAATACTTTCAAACACCATGCATCGATTCTAACAAATTTTCAAACTTCATCACTTCCGTTTTTGGAAAATTTCCCTTCCTTATCAAGCTTAAGTGCAAACATTTATGGAGGGGGGAGTAACATTTAAAAACAACACTGGATAGTAAGAACATCGCAGCCAGAAAAATAATATGATTAAAGGGAGAAATATTCACTTCGACCGGCTTTTGATTTCGGAAACATTTCCCTCCATTTTTTAAGCTGAAATGCAGTATTTTTAGAATAAAACCATATATAAGAACAATACTGAGCAAAAGGAACATCGCAAGAAAAAAAAAAAAAAAGATTACGGGAGAAATCTTTGCTTTGTCTAACTTCCGTTTTCAAAGTTTCGAAAGGCCGAATTCCGTCCTCAAACGAAAAACTAATCTCCATCCCCCACCCCAAAAAATAAACGTTCAGTTGTGCATTGATCTCGGGAATACCCAAAATTATAACGGAAATGGCAGAATTATTCGAATCCACAGAAGAAACTCATGACTGAAAAGGCCCAAAAATGATAACGGAAATGGCAGAATTACTCGAATCCACAGAAGAAACTCATGACTCAAAAGGCCCAAAAATGATAACGGAAATGGCAGAATTATTCGAATTCACAGAAGAAACTCACGACCGAAAAGGCCCAGAAATGATAACGGAAATACCCAAAATGATAACGGAAATGGCAGAATTATTCGAATCCACAGAAGAATCTCATGACTGAAAAGGCCCAAAAATGATAACGGAAATGGCAGAATTATTCAAATCCACAGAAGAAACTCATGACTGAAAAGGCCCGAGAGAAATCTTTGTGCCATCCTGTACTTCTGTTTTCGGAAATCGTTGCCCACAATTTCATGATGGAATACAAACATTTATGCACTAAAATGATATTTAATAATACTGGAAACAGGCAACGTCGTAAAAAAAATTACGATTACGTGAAATTTTTTCAGTGTGTTTAACTTCCGTTTTCGCAAGTTTTGAGAAACGAGATATCGTCCCCAGATGGCAAACGACCCCCCCCCACTCCCCAATTTCTCTTTGGTTTTGCATCGATCTTGAGAATTACCCAAAGAATCTCGTGTATGTACTACACAGTCATGTTGTGCTCACGGTTGCCGAGATAGACGGAGTCAAACGCGGCGACACACCAAGAAATATTGCAACATCTGCCCCCGGGCACAATGTGTTACGCAGCATGCAAATTGGACTCCATGCTAACATGATTAGTGTGCAGCATGTATTTGTTATAATGATTTTAATTGGAACCCACTTTTGTCACTGTCGGTTGGTTGTAAGTCGTCCCATACTATCCGTGGAGTTAGATGCAGTCTGACGTCAAAACAAAAGTTTGTGCACGTGACATCATCATTATGGACACCAATCCAACAGCACGCCCTGCCGAATTCAGTGATGCCAACCTCTCCAGTTTTTTAAAAAACTGTTAGACGTTGGCATCACTGAATTCGGCAGGGTATGACCAAGGAGGTTATATTACTGGAGACACCACTCCTATCCACGCAGTATTGGCCGCCATAAGTCATCGTCCGTGCAGCAAATGATGTCATGAACAGGCACGACGCAGCCGCAGTAAAAAAGTTGCTTTGAAACCAATGGAACAAAAGCTTCTAAGCGTATAAACACATAAAATGAGTAATTCAATAATCTTTATCAATGATACACAAGTTTACTGTTTCATCAACGGTATAATTTAGTTCGGTTTTTGCCTGTCCATGACGTCACGCCAAAGATTAGCGGTGACCTATGGCGGTAGAGCCAGTGGTGACTCCAGTAATTTAACCTCCTTGGGTATGACTGTTGGATTGATGTCCATAAAGATGATGCCACATGCTGGAACTTTTTTCTTTAGTAATCCAAAACATAATTAGTATATACATGAACTTTCTTTTTTTTTTTTGGTGGGGGGTAATCCACCAGACAGTTGCAAATTTGGGCATCTAGCATGACAATGAATTCCAGCCTGTTGCAACAATTATCACAGAGAAAAAAGGAAGGAAGAAGTACAGGGTGCTTCAGAAAAGAGTATACAAACTTGAGAATAAACCAGAAGATATACAGAAGCTAAGTCAGTTGCCTAATGTAGTGGAACACACCAAGTTTCTGCCATGCCACTGGATTACAGAGTCCCACCACGGGAGGATGTTTCATGTCAAACACTTGCAAAATGGCGACTTTCAAAGGTTCAGAACTAGCATGTTGTGTGTTTTGGTGCGAGAAAACAAATTCCACAACACAAGTTCGAAGGAATTTTCGCACACAATGTGGCAAAGAACGATCTACACGTGCCACAATCAGGGTTTAAACTGTGATCGCATTTTGCGAAAATGTTTAAATGGCGCTTTTGCTTAGCGAGTGCCATTAAAATTCTGCGATTCCATTGTACGCATACGAAATATCATCGTGGTGGAATTTCTCTTCTTTCATCATGCGACGTCAAATGATGCATAGAAACTAGTAAGCCGATCCAGTTTCTTCTAAGATGTCATAAACCGAGCTCTTCCTTAGGTTCTCCCCGCTTTGGGTTTTTGAAAATTGGCAACACCTAGTTGCCAACCGTGGTGATCTGTTCGCTTTCGCAGTATTCTTTTCACGTGGCCTTATTCGTGTGTGTTGAATATTTTTTCGTAGTCTAAATATGGATAAATGGTTAGGAATAAGTTTCAAACGAAAAACGATATTGAAAGTGTTACTACTACACAACAGCCAGCTAAAAAAACCTAAGGTATCCAAATCTTTAGTGAAGAAGTGGCTTTCACTTTATGAGTGGGCCAAAGTAAGATGGCATGATGGTCAACCTTACATTTCGTGTGAGCTATGCCAGAAATCAAAGAAGAAAAACATTCTTGCAAATGCTGAAGGTAATTTTTTTCCCTCTTTACTTACTTTTTTTTCTTCTGCTTAAATTTATTTTTTTCTTTGTCACGCTTGATTGGCGTTCAAAAACAGCGTGTCCAAGATGGGCAATTCCATTTGGCAATCAATCGCGCAAGCAATCAATCTACAAAGATGAATTTCAAAACATCGCCGTGTTTACAAATTTCGGAATAAATTCCACAAATTCAGTTTCGAATCTGAATTATTATTTTTTGTTTTTGTTTACATAGGGTAAATGTGCAGTTTAGTGTCCTAAATTATTTCACCGCAAATGTTGAAGAATTTCGAAAAAGTGAGACGTACAAATTTTAAAGTATGTAACATACTTGCCAACTTTTACGGATTATCCGTAAAATTTGCGGATTTCTGCTTAATTTTACTGATAAAGGTCTTTTTAACGAAATATTTAATATTTTGATTGCTTAATCAAAATATTTCAATCTCCTGCAACCATCCACTTCGTTCTATCAGACCTTATGAGCGCTGTGCGCACTTATTTTCCTGCTGACTTAACTAAATGTTTGTCGAAAACACACCTGTGAGCGTTCTCATGGCTAATATATACATATTATGTGTCTTCTTTTCTTTCAGTTAAAGCACAGAATAGTGACTTCCTTTCTTTTTTTATACTGTTTTGTTTGCAAAGATTGGCGAAGAACACCTGCGTGTGTTCCCACGTTTTCCTCATGCTTGTCATTACTGCACTTGTGAGCCAGCTGTCAATATGCATTTTCTCACGTTCCCGTCGCTCCGTAACATAAACAAACACACTGTAGCGAAGCTCGTAGCGTGTGTTGTTCGTTACTTTGAAAGATCCGCGAAGTACTTTTTCACATTTTTTTTTTTTTGTTTGCAGGTCGTCGGAGGAATGTTGTATTTTTTTTGACAGTTGTACCATGCACAAATATCTCTCTCCTTTCCTTACTTTTTAAGATTCATGTTTTTACTTATTATATTTCAAAACATTTAATGCATAATAATTTACTTTTGTTTCTTTTTCATTTTTTGTGTGCGAAGATGAGAATTTTATGTTTGACATTTACAGAACGGATCAAGCTTTTGGTTTTCGTTGTTTGCATGCAAAGTGATTTTATTTTATTTATTTTTCTTTTGTTATGTCTTTACATTTCCGCTGTTTGTCGTATGGAATTTTCTTATTAGAAATCGTTTATCAACAGAAAATGTAAAACACATTAACCATTAACATAGAAGGGCCAGGTTATAAGGAATTCGATTTAAGAATTGCATATGAGAAATGGTTAAAGAAAAACATCGTTGCAATTGTAAATTAATAAAAAAATTTAATATTTTTTTTAAACTAGTGTTTTTATTGGTCTCTAAATAAATCTTTCTAAGTAAATGCTAAATTGTTTATAAAAAATGCTAAAAGAAATTTCGATATACTAAAATGTTTCTGGAGATATTAGCTAAAATGCTAAAGGTTTTCAAAAAGCCAGTTCCTACCCTGGCCACAATAAGTTTGTACAAACAGGCTGCTCTAGTCGCCATATGATATCAATCAAGTGACCGGCTGTGCGAAAGCTTCGTTAGAAGTCCTTGAAAGTCAAAGAGACGTGCATCTCAGGAAACTGGCATTCCGCATGTGACGATGTGGCACAGTCTGCCACATCGTCTGCATTTCAAGCTCTACAAATATACCATCGTGCACCAGCTGACGACAGACGATGGTAAGATACACACAGATTTCTGTATGAAAATGATCACTCAGAAGAAAATGAGAACTTTCTGGAGACTACCATTTTTAGTGGCAAGTGCGCTTTTCTTGTAAGTAGTCAAGTAAACACCCATAATTGTAGAATTTGGGGAAGTGAACATCCACACGTCATCATAGAACATGTTTGTGACAGCCCAAAACTTCATGTTTTTTGGTGCCACGAGCATGAAGCACACGGAGCATTAGGTGGATTGGTAGAGGTGCACCTGAAGCATGGCCACCTCGTTCTCCTGATCTTACACAGCTAGATTTTTTCTTGTGGGGTTTCATTGATACAACCACCGTGAGCAAATCAATGGGCCATAAGCAGTCACCCATCCCTAATTGAGGGTCACTGGTTCCAGGGAAGGGAGACAGCCAGTACCACAAGACAAATAAACATCCATGCCTCACCGGGATTCGAACCCTTCTCGGACGAATGGTAATAAGCCAGTGTTTTAGATCGCTGCACCACCAGGGCTTTGCTAAAGATTGTATCTACACTATACTGACAAAAGTCACTGGCCACCATTTTAAAAACAAATAAACGGATCCGCTGCATTGTTAAGATGTGCGGTATAGCTGCAAACGGTATAAAAACAAGCCTGCAGCTGACCGCAATCATATCGCACTCTGAGGCTGAGTGAAAACGTCGCGGCGGAAGAGAACAGACTTTCAGAAAGGAAAGATTGTTGGTGTTATACACTGAGTGGCCACTTTATTATGACCACCTGACAGTTTTAAGTAAATAAGCTATGGCTGCACGCTGTTGGCGCCAGAGGGCGAGGCTAGTATAAAAAGGGAAAGCTTTTGAGCGACGAGATGAGTAAAAAATGCGATTTGACGGACTTTCAACGTGGGATGATTGTAGGAGCTCGGAGCCATGGAGCGAGTATCACTGAAACCGCCGCATTCGTGAAATGTTCCAGAGCAGCTGTTGTTAAAGTGTTTAAAGACTGGACTGTCAGCCAAACAACTGGGCCTCTACGTGCAATGTGTGGTCGCCATCGACTAGTGACTGCTCGGGCAGAATGGAGAGTGTCCAGACTGGTAACAGACAACAGAAGGGCAACAGTGCTGCAAATTACAGATCATCTTAATCAAGGACAACCCTCAAATGATCTCTGCATGCACTATTCGCCGTACACTGCATCGGATGGGATATGGCAGTCGAAGGCCTGTTCGAACACCTTTGCTGTCTGCAGTTAACAAGAGAAAACATATCCAGTTCGCACAGGAGCACAAAGATTGGACAGTCGATAATTGGAAACAAATTATGTGGTCCGATGAATCACGTTTTGAGTTGCACCATGCCGATGGCAGAGTGAGAATTTGGCGGAAACAGCACGGAAGCGTGGACCCCAAATGCATTGCTACAACCCTTCAAGCTGGTGGAGGCAACATTATGGTTTGTGGAATGTTTTCCTGGCATGCTTTGGGCCCTTTAATTCGTGTTGATCAACGTCTGACTGGCACATCATATCTAAACATCGTTGCGGACCAAGTGCATCCTGTCATATGGATGGTTTATCCCAATGGCGATGGCTACTTTCAACAAGATAATGCGTCCTGCCATAGTGCTCGTACTGTACAGGATTGGTTTCAGGAACATGCCGGTGAGTTTACTTTACTTAGGTGGCCCCACAATCTCCAGATCTCAACCCCATTGAGAATTTGTGGGATGAAGTTGAACGAGCCATCAGTCAGCTGGATCCACAACCCTACAATCTCACACTCCTGGAAAGTGCTATTCATCAAGTATGGTCTCAGATCCCACAAACCACCTATCAACATCTCGTGGAGTCCATGTCACGAAGAATTGAAGCAGTATTAAAGGCAAAAGGTGGCCCAACGAAGTACTGAGAGGGTGGTCATAATAAAGTGGCCACTCAGTGTATTACTGGATTGTCCATAAGAGAAACCGAGGTGTTTAAACATACCCAAGTAAACTGTTTATGATGTACTGAATATGTGGAAGACACGTGGCGTGCCTGAAGCAGCAAAACGTACTGGCAGACCAAAGAAAATCAGTGGTAGAGGACATCGAAGCCTCAGGAGAGTCGTTACAGCTAATCGACGAAGTACTGCACAAGACCTCAGTGTACATGTGAGTAAAAATGCTAGAACCTCGGTATGTACACATACCATTCGCAGAGAACTTCATTCCATGGGTTACCGTGGTCGTGCGGCTGCTCATAAGCCTTTCATCTCCACTTGGAATGCTACTAGTCTTTTGGCATGGTGTAAAGAACATTTATCGTGGATCGTAGATCAATGGAAACGGGTCCTATGGACTGATGAATTCAGATCCACGATGCATCAATCTGATGGCAGTGTGTGGGTATGGCAGCAGCCGGGGGAACGCTATTTACCATAGTGTACTGTTCCTGCAGTCACGTTTGGAGCTGGCAGTGTACTTTTGTGGTATGGTATCGACCCATTGGTTATTGTGGACAAACCTGTTAACCATCACATCTACCTCGATATTCTGGACAATTATGCCCTACAAACTCTGTGGCAATACTATGGAACTGAGCCTTGTTGGAGTTAGCAGGATAATGCACCAAGCCTGTTACGCCGTGGTTTGACGATAATTCCATATAGTGTGTGGACTGGACAGCACAGATCTTAATCCCATAGAGCACCATTTGGAATGAATTAGCGCACCGCATAAGAAGTTTGAAACCAAGGCCTACTATTAAGAAACAGTTAGCGGCAGCCTTATGTACTGAATGGAAGCACATACTTATCGCTGTGTTCCAAAACCTTGTTGAAAGCATGTCTCGAAGGGTTAGTGCATGCATTAAGGCAAAAGGTGGACCAACACCATATTAATGAATGTCAATAAATGCTATGTTGTATTTCTCTTCTAGGTGTCCGGGGACTTTTGTCAATATAGTGTGTGTACAATCACTACTAACCAATATCGATAAGCAGCATACAAGAATATCCCAGGGTGTATACCACCTTTGAAACAACCTACACATTAAACAATTTGCTAGTGGTAAAACAGGGTTCCCACTCAAAAGCAATAAAAAAAAATTCCCTGACTTTTCCAGGTTCTCCAGGTGGTTTTTAAAGTTTTCCAGAGTGGCATGTTGCAAAGAATTGTTACATTTCATTCCATTCCATTCATTTTCTCTCCAAAGCGCACACTTGTAAATTCTTTACATAATTTGTCTTTATAAAATTACCTGCTTTTCATTAATAACAACTGTGCGCATTATTTTCTGTACCAAAGTTCCGTGAAATTTTGTGAATACTACCCACACGAAATTTGTAAATACATTCCCATAGAAACAGGTCATATGTAAGAAAAAATCTAAGTTGAATAGTCTCAGTTTTTCTATAAAACAATGCAGCTAAGCTTAATGATGGAATGGCTCTGTTCAAAGAAACATGTTTCAAGAGAACCAACAGACAAAGGACTTTGATCCATCATTTGGTTGGTTCTCTTGTGAAGTGTTTCTTCAAGCAGGAGCCATTGTGCCTAATTGTTCCATGTTATAACAACTGCCTGCAGAAATTGAATAATAGCTTAATAACTGGCAATTTTAAAAATTCACTTTTGCGTCTTCTTTTTAGGGAAGAAAGGAAATACTCAATAACTTAAAGTAAGATCTAGCAAATTCTAGGCAGGCAGTGATTGCAAGCAAAAGTTAGAAATCTTGAAAAAATAAGGTTTTTTTTTTTTGGCAAAATAAAGTATCCATTGATTTTTACAAAAAAAAAAAAAAAAAAAAAAAAGGATAATTTTCCATGACTTTTACAAAAAGGGCAATTTCCCCTGAGCTTTCCCTGATTTTTGGAACCATTTTTAAATTCCCTGAAAATTCCAGGTTTTCCCTGTTTTCCAGGTTGAGTGGGAACCCTGTAAAGTTAAAAATGCTGCCTACCAGAAAAATCTAAAAGATTACGTTTCGTAATCCTTCAGATTTTTCTTCTCTTTCTCTCTCTTCAATGCCCTTAGATTTTGGCAAAGTTGGAATCAAATGCTTCTCCTATATAACCCATTTTACTGAAGAACTGACCTGGCAGTAGACTTGTGTACAAGTGAATGGTGTTTTATCAAAATGGTTTTCTATTGGTGCAGGAGTCAGGCAAGGTTGTGTAATGTCACCCTGGCTGTTTAATATATTTATGGATGCATGCATGCATGAGGCCAAAATAGATAATAGTGGTTTATGTCTTGGTGATAACAGTGTGTGCAGATTGCTGCATGCTGATGACACTGTCCTGTTGGCAGAGAGCAAAAGTGAGTAGCAGAGTATGTTGTCCCGGATGTACGAAGTTTGCATGAAAGTCAAACTTCGTATAAATAAGGGAAAAACCAAAGTTATTGTTTTTCAGCAAGAAACTGTTAGAACTGAATGTAATATAAGTCTAAATGGCACAGTGATTGACTAGGTGAATGAGTTTGTGTATTTAGGAAGCATGTTTGACAGAGGGAAAACATTTGATGGTGAAATTAGTAGGCCAGTGAATTCTTCATTGAAAGTCATACCTGCTTTAAGAGGTTTTCACAGGAATGATGGGTTCTCAAGAGAGTCCTATGGCTGTGTATGAAAGTGTAATTATTCCTACTCTGCTGTACGGCAGTGAAACCTGGGTACTACAGAAGAGACATAGGAGTCGTTTGTGTGATAGAGAAATGAGTTACTTATGGGGGTGGGGCAATTGTGGCAAGACACCTTCTGATTGTGTGAGGAATGAAAATGTGTTGCAGTTGTGTAATGTGAAGCAAAATGATGTTAGCAAGGTGGAGACTAATATGCTTCAGTGATTTGGCCATGTCGAAAGAATGAGTGACGAGATGCTTACTAAGAATTTTTTTTTTAAGCCCAAGTGGCAGGAGGAAAAGGCAGAGGAAGGCCAAGGAAGTCGTAGGAGGATCAGATTCAGGAGTATCTGCATAAGAAAAAGATTATGAGTATGAAGTATAGAAGGTCTTGGGTACGTTGAGTGATGGATGTTAGTGAAGCCCGAGTTGTGTGTCAAGATCGCTGTAAATAGAAAAGTTTGATACATCAGTAAGTAAATAATCAGTTAAAAATTTATCTGGTAGTTTGTATTTCTTTGTGGACTTAACCTCTGAATCTTAGAGAACAGCTTAGGGATTTGTAGGTATGCATGAATGTACTGAAGAACTGAACAGGTAGGTGGAATAGTAGCCTGTGTTTTTAAGTTTGTATAGCCAAATAGGCTTTGATGTTCATTCTTCCAGACTATAATTTCATCCATAGCTGAAAGAACTTTCTGCCTGAGGACCAGGAAATAAATATGTCAAAGATTTCACAATTTTAGATAAATGGTGCAACTCTGAGAACGTGAAAACTTTTGAGAACCCAGCATCAATTTTTTTCCAACTTCGTCACTTCTCTTTAGAGAAAACTTTTCCACCCTTATAAAGCAGAAATACAAATATTTAGAGAAAAAAATAATTAACAATACAGGGCAGCAAAAATATCGGGGGGGAGTACAATTACCGGAGAAATTTTGCCTCAACTTTTTATGCAAAAAATATTATATTTAATAGCAATACTGGGTATATATAGAGAGAAATAATTACATTTATGGGAGAAATCTTCACTCCATGCTATGCTACGTTTTCGAAAATCAGCATTTCATCCTCGGATGGAAAACGACCCCCCCTCCCAACTACCTTCACCCCATTGTACTCAGTTTTGCATCAATCTGGAAAACAACCTACATGACGACAAGAAAGCGGAATTCCGTGAAAGAATCTTGTGACTGTTTCCAAAGAAGAAAAATCAAATGGTGATAATTATGATTTTTCTTTGTCATGGCTGTACTTATATTCAAACATTAGTAATAGTATGAAAAATCTGTACTCGTAGGCATCTATGCACATTAGAGCAAGAATGGTTTAGTGGCAACGAGGAAGCATTCCATCGTGTCCACTGGCCTCCACAGTTCCCCGATCTCAATCCTATTGAAAATGAATAGGACATGCTGACAGAATATAACATCTTCCTGCAAGGAATGATCTATCTCTGGAACAAAATAAATTCTGGTGCCTTATAGAATCCACACAGTGCCAACAATGGGCTGAGCCTGAACCCAAACAGGGCAGCATAATATTTACTACGGTTTGGGCTCTGAGACAGAACAACAGAATTTTCTTTTTTCAATGTAATTTTGAATAGTAATTCTTCGAGTCTTTTTAATCAGGTAAGTATACCAGTGTGGGGGATTAGCCCACAGCTGATGGTTCCAGTTGGTTATTCACCTAAGGATTATGGAACAAAACCCAGTGAGTTGGGGTCTTTTCGCCAATGTCCCACAGGACTAGCTGGCACCTTTCCACAATTCACAGAGGCCCTTGTTGCTGTTCTGCGCGCCATTGTTACCATGGAGTGCCCTGAGGAGGTAAACCCATACCTCACTAAGATGTCAGTGAATCCCATGTTGTATGTCAGATCGCTGTAAATGGAGAAGTTTGATACGGCAACAGTAAGTAAATAATCACTTAAAAAATTATCTGGTGGTTTGTATTATCTGTTAAATGTTTATTTGTCAGATGGGAACCATGGCTCATACGCTTTTTCAATCACAAAATTCCACGACTTTTCGATTTTTTTCCAGGACATACAATCCAAACGTTCTTACTTAAAATATAGTGAAACCATAGGTATGTTCAACCTGTAACCTACAACTTCCTATATGCTTGGGCAAAATGTTAAAAATGATGTCTGCAACAGCTAATCAGAAACTTGGGTTTTTAGTCACGCAGATATGGCTGTAAACAGAAAAGTGAACTTACGCCCTCTAGTGGTACACTTGTGCATTAAGAAATATTTGAAATTATATGAGAAACATTTCGCACTGAAAATGTTCTCCAACAAAGAAAGAATTTTTCAAATCAGACTCCTAGAAACAGAGATATGGACATAAGATATTTGTGTACACCCCATGGTGGAAAAATTATGCACTATTTTAAGCTGGAGGTATTCTCAAGACGTTTTCCGAGGTGAGCTGCAGGAATATGAATTTTTTCAATGGAGTTTCCAGCTCAGATTTTGTGTCAAATACATGAGAAACAAAAATAAACACTTACGCCCCTGGTGGCCAAACCGTTTTTTTATACCAAAAATGAGAAATTATGCGCATAACATTTCCCCCAAAACAGCTGTATCCGACACAGGAAGAATTTTTGAAATCTGCCTTTCAGAAGCGGAGATATTGGGAAAATCACGATTTACCGTTACACCACCTAGCGGAAAATTTATGCATTATTTGAAAAAGGGACTGTAACTAAAATAGTCTTTGATATAAATGTCATCGAAAGGCAAAATTTTTCTCGATAGGATATTCAGAAGCAAATACATGAAATAAAAAAAAGGCATTTAAATTCACACGATCTCCATTTGTGCCCTTCTAGCGGCGAAGTTGTGCATCAGGGAAAAAAATGGAACACATGGATCATGATTTTCACATTTTTAGCTTCCCAATATAAAAAGATTTTTACAAAAACTAATAATTGCGGAGATATGGTCTCCCCGGTCGGACAAAGTGATAACATAAGCAAGATGCAAAAGATGCTAATAACGCAGCTTCAGTCCTAACAGATAAGGAAACCAACAGCCGACACCCCCACATTTTGCAGGGGGGATTTGTCAGACATAATTTATATCAGTAGAAAAATCCTCAACTACAAAACATCACGCAGGGATAAATAGTCAGGAATGGATAAAATTCCGGGACATGTATTCCAGGATTTCCAGGACACATACGAACCATGTCTTTCGTTGAGGAGCTAACTTCTGAATATCAGAGAACAGCGTAATGATATGTATGTATGTATGTATGTAATGTAACTCTGAATGTTTTAGCATATGAGACTTTATTTACACTTTCTACTTAATAAAGATATTTTTGGCAACTGGATCTGGACAAGGAATGGAGACTTGGGACGGCTATTTATTTTCGGTATAGGCAGAAAAATGCTATGGGGCCATGTGTTAGTGGAGAAGTAAAAGCTTTTACAAGAACTATAGATACCCGGTGGTAGACAGCACGCAGATGAAATTGTGTCCCCTTCCTCCATGAAGCAGCTCCCTGCTTAATTCTGTTGAGCACAGTGCACAGTTTTTACCACCTCCTGATCTTTCCAAATGCTCGAAACATTTCAGGGTGGAACGAATGGTAAAAAAAAATAAAAAAATTGTGAAACTAAAACTATAGAAACTTATAGGGAACACTTCTTCACTCCCTAGTTGAGAAAGACTTCGGTTAACTGCAGGGGGAAGAAACTGGAAATCTAGGAGAGACATTTTTTAACTAATGCCCGGGGCTTTACCTGACAATATAAAATCCAAGTTTAGGAGGGGCTTCGCCTGATAAACACTATATTGACAAAAGTCACCAGACACCCCTCCTTCAAAGGCAAATGAATGGATCTGCTACGTTGCTAAGATACCAGGTACAGCTGCAAACGGTATAAAAAGAAGCCTGCAGCTGAAAGCAATTGTATTGCACTGCGAGGTTGAGTGAAAATATCGTGGAACTGACTTTGAGAAAGGAAAGATTGTTGAGTGTTATATTAGTGGGTTGTCCATAAGAGAAACCGAGAGGTATTTAAACATATCCAAGTCAACTGCTTTGGATGCACTGAATGGTGTGCCCGAAGAAGCAAAATGTACCAGCAAATCAAAGAAAATCGGCGACAGAGGACGTTGAAGACTCAGGAGAGCCATTACAGCTATTTGATAGAGTATTGCACAAGACCTCAGTGTACGAGTGAGTAACAATGCTGGAACCTCGGTATGTACACGTAGCATTCACAGAGAACTTCATTCCATGGGTTACCGTGGTCACGCGGCTGCTCATAAGCCTTTCATCTCCATTCGGAATGCTACTCGTTTTTAGCATGGCGCAAATAACAACATTAGCGTGCACCATAGATCCATAGAAACGGGTCCTATGGACTGATGAATCCAGATACAGGATCCATCAGTCTGATCGCTGTGTGTGGGTATGGCTGCAGCCGGGGAAACGCTATTTACCACAATGTACTGTTCCTACGGTCAAGTTTGGAGCTGGCAGTGTACTCGTGCGGGGGTGTTTTTCATGGTATGGTCCCGGCCCATTGGTTATCGTGGACAAACCTG
Organism: Macrothele yani; assembly: GCA_039090855.1. Lineage (NCBI taxonomy): Eukaryota > Metazoa > Arthropoda > Arachnida > Araneae > Macrothelidae > Macrothele > Macrothele yani. The sequence goes on along the minus strand of CM077000.1, from coordinate 14,858,030 downwards.
TTAACCAGCACGTCTATTTCGGTATTCTGGACAATTATGCCCTACCAACCCTATGGCAATACTATGGAACTGAGCCTTGTTGGTACCAGTAGGACAATGCACCGAGCTATAAAGCAAGGACTGTTACGGCGTGGTTTGACGATAATTCCGTATCGTGTGTGGACTGGCCAGCATAGAGCCCTGATCTTAATCCCATAGAGCACCTATGGGATGAATTAGAACATTGCATAAGAAGTTTGAAACAAAGGCCTAATACTAAGCAACTGTTAGCGGCAGCATTATGTATTAAATGGAAGCACATACCTATCTATCGCTGTGTTCCAAAACCTTGTCGAAAGCATGTCTCGAAGGGTCAGTGCATGCATTAAGGCCAAAGGTGGACCGACACCGTACTAATGTATGTCAATAAATGCTATGCTGTGTTTCTCTTCTAGGTGTCCAGTGACTTTTGTCAATATAGTGTATGGCTCTAAAAATTGAGCCCAAACTCAGTACTGCTGTGGAGCAGTTTTCTAGAAACAAAGGAAATGTAATAACATTAAAAATCTCCATGGACTTGCAGTGTTATAATGTGTTCTACCTTCTGTGTAACACTCAATTAAAAAAAGTATGCTAGTTATCATAATAAAATTGATTTTATTGACTTAAAATAATTTTAAATTGTAATTCGTATAAGTTATAACAGCATAAGTACAATGAAATACTACTTCACTTAATTTTAAATTGCGTATTTAAAACTGATTGAATGAAAACTCAAATTACAAAAGAAAAAAAAATATGAAAGCACAATGTCTTGGTAATATCATCAACTGGAACAAAAGTGCAATAAAAGCAAAAGTTTTCGATTTGTCTTAAACTCCAGTTTTTGATATCAGTAATAAAACTATATGAAATTCACACTGAGCCTTAAAATTACGCAACTACGCTGAAATAAATAAATAAGTAAATAAATAAATAACATGCTTATTTTAACTTTAGTTTCCACTATAGAAAAAAAAAAGAAATAGAATAATTAGCACAGTTTTTTTTTCTTTTTTACAATCATGCAAAAATACTGACTAAAAAAAAAAATCACAAATTACTCTGCTGGTTATCAGAAAAATAAGACAGAGGCAAAAGTAATTACAATGTAGTCAAGAAAATATTTGTCTTATGTGCAAATAATGAACATTTTGTATGACAACAGAAAAAATAAAAATACTTGCAGGAAAATATGAGAGAGAGAAAAAAAAAAGTCACACCACAGTTGAAAAGATTAAAATGATTTGTTTATCAACATCTTTAACACAATCCAAAACTTATTTGTTCACTAATATAAGTTTGAACCAAACAATAAAACCTTAAAAAAATTAAACTTGCACATATACATACAAATTCATTTTCCTCAATAGAGCTATTTCCTTTGATATTACAAAAGTAACATGCCATTTAAATTAATACTTCTCTATTTTGGTTGGCTTCACATTTTTCAATAAAACAGATAAAAAAAATCCCTTTAAGTTAACAAACTGATAGTCTGCACAATTTATCACTGAAGCAACTTTTAGTGAGACTAGATGATAGCTTGAGTCCAGCTATATTGCAGAATCAAGAAAAATAATTCTGATTTTAAAATGATGTGAAATTTGGCAGTGATCGTGAACACGGTGAAAATGTACACACAATTAAAAAAAAAAAAATGTTGGATATAGAAGTCACAAGTGGTTGCAGCAAATTCGTTTTTTTTTTTTTTTCGATTATGTAAAGGAACATTGCTACTTGCTGCAAATAAATTTGTTCATGCTCTGTTTGACTTTCTGTGCAGGCTTACGATTGCAGAGAGAATGTGTTTATAAATACACCACTTGCTGTAAAGGTAGAAATTTCATATTACATCATTTTGCAGCCAAAGTTCAAATTCACAGCATTTTTATTATTCCACAGCAAAATGAAAAATAAAAATTACTAAATAATCACAGGTATAAGGAGAAACCATTACTTAAAAAAGAGATTATTACAAACGATTGTGAAGCTGAGCTGTTTGAGATCTAACTATTTTCAGAATGACTCCATACTTATGTACAAAATATATTGTTTATTAGCATCATTATTCAAAGGCAAAATTTCTACCTTCACAACTTCAATAAAACTGAAGTCCCATTTTTATTTAATTTTAACCACGCTATTTTCATGATTCTTCCCTAACAGTGGATGACAGATTCATAGGATACAAAGAACAATTTGGATTCACATATAGCAGTAATTAGTGGCGTGTAGTAGGATCACACAAATATATTTTACCGTTTTTACAAGTTCCAGACTACACGACTGGTAAATAAATATTCGGACAGACAAATGTTCCATCTGTAAAGCTGAAACTTCACTTTAACAAAAATTTCTTTCACAAACTGAAGCTGCAGCAAAAACTGTTTTGAGTGGATTATCTACACCTAGGTACACGATGTTCAAGTTCTCAGGCTTTTCCTTGCTCTCCTAAGAGAGCTCAATGGGATCAATCAAAAATGTAAAAAAAACTTGTGGTTTGTATAAGCACAAGACACAAGTGATTGCCCCCAATGCTTCACAGTTAAATTTGTTAATGAGAATCAATTTACATCCATACTGCAGTCATCATCACTCGAGGATAGTCCATTATCGTCAGGGCTAGAGGTATGAACACTGCTAGGAGCGGCACCCAGAGCAGCTGGGATTGACTGCCTACTTGACAAGCGATTCACCAGGTTAGCATCTCGACAAACGTAGAACAGCACATATGCAGCCTTTGACTGAAAAGGAAAAGATATATATTACTATATAACTGGTGAGAGAAAGACAAAAAAAGAAAGTGGAAAAGAGATGGCAGAGGAATACAGGTGGGGAAAAAAGGTTAAGAGAGAGCCTAACATACAAAGAGAGATAGGCAGATGGACTGGGGGAACAGATATGGGCAGACAGGCAGATGAATAGATGAAGAGATACAGAGACACCGATAGGCAGATGGACAGAAGAAAGGACACAGAGACACAGATGGACAAAGAGATAAGAGTGATAGAGATGGGAAGTAGAAGAGATACAGAACAAAACAGACAGATGAACAGAGGAAGGGATACAGTGATAGAGAAAAACAGGCCAGAGGAAAAGATATAGTGATAAAGGAAGACCAGCTGGATAGGTGTGTGACAAAGGAAGAGACAAAGTGGTGGAGAAAAGAGATGAGTAGGGGAAGAGATGCAGAGCAAAAGACAGATGGACAGAGGGAAATGCAAAGTAATAAACAGAGAGATAAACAGTTACAGAAAAAGGCAGAACAATAAAGATCAGCACAATCATGAGCTAATGTATACATTTAGCAAAAGGTATCTGTTTTTCGTCCTATGTAAGAAATAAAATGTAATGCACAATTTTGCAGAGATAAAAGAATTAAAATATTACACTCAGCATTATATCACTTACATATTGTTACAGCATTTTTTTTTAAATTTCTACATCAACCACAATATGACAGTTAAACAGGGTTGCCACTCATATTGGCTTTAAAAATTCCCTGAGTTTTCCAAGTTTTCCAAAAGATATTTTTGGGGGAATTTCAGGTAAAATTTACAGATTATGTATAACTCCATGATAATATACATACTAAATGCCACATCTAAAATGCAATATATTCAATGCAAGAAGAACAAGAAAGACACCAAATTTTCAGGTGTAATGAGCACGTCTTTTGAGTCCGTTCTAACACAAATTAAATTTATCAAAGCTATTCAAAGCCAATGAAACCAGCATGGAAAATAATAGCATCTGACTGAAGGAAGAAGTTTTTCAATCGGGTTTTTAATCTCACAGATATTGCTATAAACAGAACCCTGAACTTACGCCCTCTGGTTGCAGACTTGTGAATTAAGAAAAATTTGAATTTATATGAGAACCGTTTCGCAGCGGAAAAGCTCTTCAACAAAGAAAGAATTTTTCAAATCGGACCCTTAGAAGCAGGACAAATATAAGATATGCATCTACGCCCCCTGGCGGGAAAAACGTGCATTTTAGGAAGAAAGTATTTTTGAAAGGTTTTTTAATGTGAGCAGTATCAGTCAAAAAAAAAAAAAAAAAAATTAGTCGAGTTTTCAAAAGCTCAGATTTTGCTGCAAATACATCAGAAGCAGAAATTAAAACTTATGTCCCCTGGTGGCCAAACCATTCTTTACCAAATATTAGAAATTATATGAAAAACATTTTCCATCAGGAGCTGTATGCGATATAGGAAGAATGTTTCAAATCGGAGTTCTAGAAGTAGAAATATCGGGGAAAATGCAATTTACCTTTGCACCCTTCAACAAAAGGTCTATGATTTACTTGAAAATTTTGAATTTATATGAAAAACATTTCACATGGGAAACACCATCCAACAAAGAAGGAATTTTTCAAATCAGACTCCTAGAAGTAGAGATATTGACAAAAATAAGATATGCATCTATGCCTCCTGGTGCAGAAGTCATGCATTATTTTAAGAAGAACATATTCCTAAAACGTTTTATCGACGTGAGAGTATCGGACCACAAATAAATTTTTTCAATCGAGATTTTAAAAAGCTCAGATTTTGCTGCAAATACATCAGAAGTGGCAATTAAGACATAAAAAAATGGTTTGTCCCCCTGGTGGACAAACCATTTTTTACCAAAAATTAGGAATTATATGCAAAAGGATTTTCCATCAGCAGCTGTATCCGGTGCAGAAAGAATTTTTCAAATTGGAGTTTTAGAAGCAGAGATATCGGGGGATACGCAATTTACCTTTACGCCCCTTAGCGGAAAGTCTATGAATTACTTGAATATTTTGAAATTATATGAAAAACATGTCACACCGGAAACTATCCAACGAAGAAATAATTTTTCAAATCGGCCCATTAGAAGCAGAGATATTGACAAAAATAAGATATACATCTACACCCCTGGCGGTGAAACCATGCAATATTTTAAGAAGAAAACATTCCGAAAAGATTTATCAACGTCAGTGGCATCAGTCCAAGAACAAATTTTTTCAATCAAGATTTTAGAAGCTCAGATTTTTATGGCAAATGCATCAGAAGCAAAAATCAACACTTACGCCCCCTGGTGCTGCCCAAAGTATTCCTCACCAAAAATTAGAAATTATGTGCAAAAAATTTTTCATCAGGAGCTGTATCCGCAGAAGAAAAAAAATAATTTCAAATCAGAATTTTAGAAGAGATATTGGGAAAGATGTAATTTACTTTTACACCCCTAGCAGAAAATCTATGCGTAACTTAAACAAGTAACTATACCTAAAATACTTTTCGACACAAATGGAATCAAAAGATAAAATATTTTTTTCAATCGGATGTTTAGAAGCAAATATATGGAATAAACTGTATTTCGAATACATCTGCATTTACGCCCTCTAGCGGCGAAATTGTACATCGTAAAAAACAAAAACAAAAATCGAAAGGAAGGGTCATCATTCACATACTTCAGGCTTCCCAATGCAAAAAGAATTTTTCAAATCGGACTAATAGTTGCAGAGATGTGGTGTCTACAAACGAACGGATGGAAGGACAGACAAACCGATAACATAAGCATGATTTTTTTTTTTACAAAAGATGTGCTAAAAAAGCTATCATTGTACACTTGAATTATTTGATTTTTTTTTATTGCTGGCTGAAATTTTCAATTTCCATTGAATACTTGACGTTTTTTGTTGTTCGTAGGGGACCGACGATTTCCATCGTCCGTAGCGGACAGACGATCTCCATAGTAACTACATAAAACCCTTAGTACTTGGAATCGCTGAATCTTTCTTCTCACCGCATAGTATTACTCAACATCAAGTGGAACCTGGTGCGCACGGAGAATGTAGTGTGCCGAATACCGACGGGGCATGGCAGGTTTGGCAAGCAATCTGCTTTTTGCACAGCAAGATGGGGCAAGATTTTTGTTCTGGCGCAGAATTCCCATCCCTGGTAATTGCATATGCATTACGCAAAAATTATTAGTTTAATTTTCCTGGACTTTTGCAAAAAAAATTATTTTTGCCTGAGTTTTCCCTGATTTTTAGCCTATTTTCAGATTTCCTGATTTATCCCGGTTTCCCGTTAAGCTGGCAACCCTGGTTAAATAAGGCAAAAAAAAATCATGGCACAATTTTTTTTTTTGGCCTCATTTTTGTGTGATAAAGTTGGGTGTGACCATTTTGTGACACTTAAATTTAAAGGTGAAGTAAATGCAATCAGATTCCCTAAAATTAATTTATAATTCAAATGTACTTGGTACAATTTAGTCGACAATATATTGACAAAAGCATAGCTGCCAACTCTCCCCCCATCCCCACATCCCCAAAGCATGTTGCAAAACTACTTTTGATTTTTAACTGTAGATCACAAGCACTTCATTAAAATGCCAAAGTGAATAAATATTATTATACATGTGAAAATTTTCAGAGTTTCACTGTAATTCTTCAAATCAAGAGAAATGGAACACAGTAAATAAAACTGCACATAAATTTTTAATTTTAAGAATTAAAAGTTATAATTCATTCTGACCAGTGCTGGACTGGCAATCCATAAATGGCCCTGGAAACTTTTTTTTTTTTTTTTTTTTTTTGTGATTTACTGTTGGGAAAAATTATCAAGGTGCCACAATCTTAAAATTAAAGGTCTGCCAGCATCCCCATTTTACTATCCTAGACAGACCTTTAATTTTAAGGTTGTGGCATTTTGATAATAAATGCCTTTTTAGCAAAAGTATAAGAATTTGTTTAGGATATAATTAATGAATATCACTTGTCCCATTTTTCTGGACTACAGTGTAAGAGACAGAGAAGTGCCTGGCATTTCTGCCACAGTATTTTGTCATTTTCTTGTAGGACTGCCGTCCACAGTGAGTAGAGTTTAGGTCCTAGCCACCTACAGCGAGATCGCCTTTTGGGCAGAACATAGAACCAGAAGGAATGAGAGCAAGTCTAGCGACTTTGACAGAACAGTTTGTAGTGAGATTAGAGTACAGTAGATGGCGCCACCGTACAAGTACGATGTTGCACACAGAGGGGTGAGAGAAATTCAGGGGGGGCATAGGAAAGGATACCCAATTAACCAGTGGGCCCAGCCTGGGGGCCGTCACTTAACAACGTGCTCATCCGATGCACGGCGGATATCCAGCGATTATTAGTAAATCACACCATCTCTGAAAGATCAGCCCAGGCTCGAACCTGAGGACCTTGCATTGATAGAGTGACTCGCTAACCACTAAGCCATCCGCGGCTTACATTGTAAGATATCCCTAGTCAAATTTATATATACATAAAAAAAGCATTACTTTCGTTATTGAAGCAGTATAGACACTGTACTTTTTTTTTTTTTTAGGTTTGAGGTATTTGTATACAGTCAAACCTCGATTTAACAAACTTCAAAGGACCAATAGTCTTGTACGTAAAATTGCGGAATTCGCTAAATTGAGGAAGCCTTTCGAATGCAATATTCAAATTAAGCTAGTGTTCATAAAAGTGTATGTAAGCAGCTAAGTTCTCTTTCTTTCAGTGAAATTTATTATAAAAAATGTTATAATACGTACACAAATTTGCATATTAAATACATAATTCATAGATCAGGGTTCATACCCTTTTCTGTGGAAAAAAATAAGGACTTTCTAAGGACCTACACTCCAATTGATATTTTGCGTCATTGGAATATCACCAGGTGTGTGTGTGTATGTATATATAAACATATGTAGGGGATTAAACAGCACTAGTGGCCATTTACCGGGCATTTTGCTCCAAATATGAACTACTTTGCCTGCAAAGAACAAAATGAAATACACGCTGGGAAAAAAAAAAAAAAAGGACAAGCAGGAGACAGTGACAATGAAGCAAGGTGAGTTGAGTACAGCAGTAGACACTAGATAGATCGGACTACATGGAGACAACCGACACCATAAATTGTGAAGTCAAACAGACCCCCCATTTGCTTTCACCCTCTGACCCCTGAAACAACACAGATGTTGATCCCACTGGTAAGGTCATGCAGGCTACAATGGTAAAAGTGGGGGGGTTGAAGAGAGATCATTTCTAAGAACATTCCAGATTATCTCCCTTCAGTGAGCTAGAAGAAACCTCCCTGGTGAACGTGTTAGCATATTTATAGACACACAAACAAAATTGGGGGCAGGGTAGTGATGCCCATTACTGCACTAAAAAAACAAGATGGGGGGGGGGGGAGCACTTGTTTTAAAAAATAAGAACTTTTAAGGGCCTTATAAATAGAAATCAGAAACAAGGAGTTCCTAAGGACTTTTAAGGATCGTACGTACCTTGTAGATATTAGATTTCAATATGTAGCATCAAAATTAAAGCATACCTTAAAACTGCGAGAAAAATACGTTGGTTGATTTTTTCCAAGCATTTAGGTTCTTAAATAACGATTTCAGTATTCTAAGCTGCATAACGAGATGTGTTGTTTAATTTGACCTGTAGATTTAACACTGGAAAGAAGAGGAGAAGAGCAATTTGGGGAAGAAATTCAGAGGTTCAGGAATGGGTACGTACAGTGTGTGTGTCACCTGAGTTCACAGAAAGCTGTGTTGTTCTGTCTGTAGCTGAAAACAAGAATCTCTCAGGGTACCCTAGATTTCCTCCCCCATACCGCCTTTCCTTTTCCTGCTTCCCACCCATGCAAAAAAACGTTGCCGCTCCTTTGGAACTTGTTGGTCATTTGCTTCCCCCTGTAAGAAGCTTATGCTTGAAATAGTCAAAGGAAAGGCAAACTGATTTATGATTCCCTCAAGCTGTGTCGCAGATGGTGTTCTTTGAAATGCTGATTAACTGCATGCATAAAATTTTCCTGTTACGTGAGGCTCTCTCTTTCTAGATAACTTTTAACGTGAAAATGCTGGTTAACATTCCCAGGTAGCATAATTTTACCTAGGCCCAACACTGAGCCACCACTGCCTTCTATTCCTAAAAGCCAGTGGCTCAATGTTGGGCCTACATTAGATTGAAAAAAAAAAAAAAAAAATTTTTTTTTTCGCTATACTATAAACATTTGGGTCCAAACAAGTTACCCCACGGACAAACTTAAATTTTAGTGGGTTTTCTCACGAAGTTTTTCAATCATACTGGTCACAAGTTTCCTAAATTCATTCAAGCTTAAACTCTAATTTTCTCCCTTTCTGAGCACTTCACTTCTTTTAATAGCTTTTTAGCACTAAATCCAATATCAATTTTCTCAATTGAGAGAAGATTTTCACTTTTTGATACATCTAAAGTTAACAGTTTTGAGGCACTATCAGCTTCACTTAATTTTTCAGGCTTCAAAAGCTTTGTGCCATCAAATTTTTCATCAGATCCAGCAAATCAGTGTGTAAGAAAGGAATTAAAGGCTTTGGGCTCTCGAACCTTCTCAAAAAGATTCACACTCTGAAGCTATAGTCCTAAATGCAGCCAATTTGCATTTCAACAGAGGACTTTCCATGAATTCTGCAAAAAACATGTGCTGTTTGCTGGAAACCAATGATTCTTGAACATATTTCTTGATATGATCATAGACAAGCAATGCCCTAGTCCAATTAATGTTTTCCAACCACCTTATAGTGAAAATTTTCAAAGGGAAATCTTTACACCCAGTAATCATAGTATAATTTGCACAGTGAGCAGGACTATCTTTTAAAAGGTAGTACAAGTTACGCAGAAAGTGATGTATATCCCATTTCACTCCAAGTCCAGTTTTCATAGCTCCATTGACCACGTGAAGACCACATACTCCAATGTCAACTAATAATTTACCATCTGGATTTTCAGTTCTAAGTTTATCTTTCAGCTTTTGAAGAAAGCCGAGATTAACATTAGGTCCATCCATTGACACTTGTAGCATGTTATCCAAGGGAAGAGGTGCACCTTTAATGGATTTCTCTAAAAGGTCATTAGCTGTTGCCTGTCCTAAAAACACACTACTTAAGTATCTAGTGGAAGCTTTTTGCAGATTGACGTCCCAATAACGAACAAACTAATCCATTTGCCCACGCTGAGCAATTTTGTTTAGTGATTCATCAAAACAAATTACAAAGTCAGCGCACTGCTTCAGATCGTCCATTAAACACTCTTTGAAATGTGGTGCCAATCCATGGTTTATCACATAAGATGCTTTGCTTTTGCCAAAAGTAAATTTTGAAGCTATCGAACTGTCAGGAAACATTAACTGAAATGTTTTGTTAATCTATGTACAACAGTTCAGAGACATTCGCTTGGACAACATTTCCATGGCCCATATTATTTTCGACTTTGTTACATCATCTTTCACTACATAAGCATTAAGGTCACTGGGCTTCACATCATCTTTCACAACATAAGTATTTGAGTCATTAGACTTAATATTTTCTAGAAGTACTGATTCCACATTTCCTGAGCTTGTTGATGGCAAGAGTTCGTTATTACAAAGAGAGTTCTTTTTCACAGAGGAAGTGAAAGAAGCAAGACTGGGCTGAGACATTTTAGCACGGATGTTTTTCAAATGATTAGGGCCATTTCCGTGGCTGGAGACTGCCAGACGCCCCATGTTGCTAAGCTTGAAAGTTTTAGTGCACACTTTACAAAATGCTGATTCATTGTCGCCGTTCACAGCAGCTCTCCAACCAGAAAACTCAGGATTTAATTGTTTGTCCAACCATTGTTCATTAAACACACAATGCTTTGACATTGCTGCAGTCTTAATTGCCTTTTAACAAGGTATAACTTATATCACAAATTTTCTTCTACTCCTTTGACCCAAAACAAAAAGAGAAATATTAACATGTAACACAACTTACAATAATAGATAGGAAATGCAAGGTTACATTAGTAGGAAGGGCAAGTTAGTGACTGTCTGCAACACCAAGTGCAAGTGTGTTGGGCGATGAGAGCGTCGCTCCCCGACGCCGGGTTAAAACTAGTTGTAGTCTGTGATTGAAATTTCCTTGACTTTTTTTAAAATATCACCGATTTTCCATGACTTCTACCAACATTTCAGGCATTTCCCTGACTTTCCCTGACCAATTTTCATTTTCCCGACTTTCCAGAATGTAGACACCCTGTGTTTATCAGATATGTCCCTGATCTATGAGCTCAAACGATCTTTTCATCTTGTTCCCAGGCTTAATGTCATTACATTTGATTAGCTACCATGACTGCATTCTAAATACATCTCCTATATACTCAATCTTAGCACAAATACTGTTACAAATGCTATACAGATGGCGCACAACGTCAGCGACCAGCCAGAAGGCATGAAGCAGCTAGTGAATCATTGTGCGTTCAGTCACAGGGGAGATAATGTGTTTCGTGAAGTACTTCCCATGGAGTGGAGGCGATGATGAGAATCATGTTGATGTAATAGCGCTGCACAAAGTTGGAAAATCAGTTTCAGAGATTTTCAACATGCTCAAGTAGCTGAAAATTACCCGAATTTTTGTTTATTGGACCATAAACCGGTTCCTTGAGACTTGGACCGTCGCTGACTGCCCCAGAAAGGATTGGCCAAACTGGTTCCTTGAGACTGGGACCGTCGCTGACTGCCCCAAAGAATGGGCCAAATCGGTTCCTCGAGACTGGGACCGTCGCTGACTGCCCCAGAAAGGATTGGCCAAACCGGCTCCTTGAGACTGGGACAGTCGCTGACTGCCCCAGAAAGGATTGGCCAAACAAACCGGTTCCTTGAGACGGGGACCGTCACTGACTGCCCCAGAAAGGATTGACCAAACCGGTTCGTTGAGACTGGGACCGTCGCTGACTGCCCCAGAAAGGATTGGGCCAAACCGGTTCGTTGAGACTGGGACCGTCGCTGACTGCCCCAGAAAGGATTGGCCGCGTACTGCTCGCCTGGTGAAAGCCTGTCGGAAAACAATCAGTGATGGCTTGTGAGCTGAACATTTCAAGAATGTTGATGTCGCATGTGCTGCGGAGTGACCAAGGGTCAGAGCTTACCGGGGCGTACAGAGCACTTCCTCACCCCACAACTGAAGCAACAGAGGGTGCTAAAAGCGAAACGTTTGCGGCAGCATTATGCAGACAATCGCCACAGACGGATCCTTTTCTCTGATGAAAATATTTTCACTATTGAAGAGGCTTTCAACCACCAAAATGACAGGGTGTACGTGTCAACCACAAGATAAGTTCCAAGGATCATGAGGGGCCATCATCCTGCTTCTGTCATGGTTTGATGGGGAGTCTCTTACAAGACTACCATGGTGCTCCATCTCAGAGAGACAGAATGAAAACATCCACCAAAGCCTAGCAGGACAGGGTTTTGGAGCCAGTGGTCAAAAATGTGAGTCACACCCTCTTCCAAAATTGACAGTGGAGCTTTCAGCAGGATTCCACACCTGCCCACAAGGCCAAGTCAGCCCAGGAGTGGCTTCAGGCGAATTTGCCAGACTTCATTTCTCCAGCTGGTTGGCAACACTGGAGGATATGGCCTGCAGAAAGAGACATCCCAGTATTGACAATTTCAAACGCTATTTGGTGCGGGTAGTAGCAGCTTTCCCTGTTGAGACCCTGAGTAAATCTATTGATGAATGGCCACAGAGACTGAAGGACTGTGTGAAGGCAAAAGGATGCCATTTTGAAAAGAGTGATTGGTGCCATGTATTCACAAGTGTACTTACGTCATATCACAATAGGTTTACTAAAATATCTTCAAATTTCTTTTGTTATTCCATTGAATACTTTGTGACAGTATTTATGGTAAGACTAGGTAGATAGATAGCTCAAGGAATTGCCAATTAAGATACAGAGATCTATATTACGCAGAAAACAGCTTTAAATATTTCCCCCCAGATAAACTTAAAGACCAAACAAAAAATGTTTACGTTGATGAGGAAATCGCTTTCCGCATCAGAAAAATCAAATGGTGATTTTCCGTAATTTCATTGGTATGTCTGTACTTCCATAACAGCAACCAAAAATCTGCAAAATTATGGAAAACACGTACTAGTTGGCATCTATGCAATAATATCAATGTGTATACAGGGTGTCCGAGAATCATTGGACACATTACAAAATTATATAAAACAAAACATTAAACAGATAGAAAGAAACTGACTGTACTAACTATTGGCAAGCATCTGAGGAGTTATGGAATTAATAGCAGCTGTGGTGCACTGCTTCAGTTCCTGCAAATCAGTACAAGGCGTCTGATAGACACGATCCTTCACATAACCCCCACATGAAATAATCTAATGGGGTTAGATCTGGATAGTCAGGAGGCCACGAAACACGGAATGGGACCATCACGCCCAATCCATCTGTTGGGGAAATGCTCATTTAGGCACTTACGTACGCACGTTGACCGATGAGGAGGTGGTCTTGTTGGAATATGACGTCATATCTTTCGATCTGGGATATAGCGAAATTTTCTAGCATATCCAAGTAAATGTCACCATTTATGGTTTTTTCGCAGAGGAAGAAAGGGCCAATCACTTCTCTTTTTGATAGGGCGCACCACACATTAACTTTTGGAGAATCACATTCCAGTTCAATAACAGCATGAGGTGGTTCACTGCCCGATATCCTACAGTTGTGACGATTCACAATACCTGATACATGAAATGTGGATTCATCCCTAAAAATTACAGTACTGAGAAAGTTTTCGTCGTTTTCCACTCGATTCAGCATATTCAGAGCGGAATCGTATCGCAGAGTGTGATCATTTACATGTATCTTTTGCACTATTTGAATTTCATAAGCACGGAACTTTTAATTTCTTTTGCAAGATATCATTAACTGTCGATTTTGGGATGCACAGTTCTCTGCTTGCTTTATGAACAGATTTCCTGGAGCTTCGTCGGAAACTTTCATTAACTTGGTCAACCGTCTCACCGCTGACGCTAGGCCTACCGGCTCTTCCACGATGTTCCACATTGCCAGTTTCTTTAAACTGTTTCATCCACCGCTTAATTGAATTTGTTGACAGAGGATTACAACCATACTCTAAACGGTAGTCTTTTAACTTTAATGACAGACTTTAATTCCGCAAGCCATAACACACACATTGCCTTTTGCTGTACGGATGACATGACTACTGATTGCTCATTTCTCATACATTCCTGATCAGGCCACACCTAGCGCCATCTATCGAATTCTGGGAATAATTCTGCAAAACAAAATTATGGAAACCGTGTTGTAATATGTGACATAGAAAAACAGACAATGCTAATAGTTTTTTTTTGTACATAATTTTGTAATGTGTCCAATAATTCTCGGACACCCTGTATATCCCAGTGACTTATGGCTACATCTTGAATACTAAACACTAGTAACAGAGTTGTCAATAGTGAAATAACCTTTAGTTTTTTCACAAGTAATATGTCATCATTATACAGTGTAGATAAGTTACAGTATACATTACTGTAACAGTTCATGGTACTAAATATCTTATAAGAGAAACAGAATTGGGAAAATACAGAAAATAAAAATACAATCAGGTTGAGAAATGGAAGTTGTGGAATGGCAAAGCATAGTCAGAAAAATTCACAATTCCGAAACTATGGAACTGCTAGAACAATCATTTCTGGCCTTTCGGAAGATTTTTTCACCAGCATACAACACAGAGCAAGAAAAAAAGGGGACGGGGGCAAACCATTGAAGTCATAATATTAAAAACATGTCCCTCAAAAATGTTTAACAAATGTCAGAATCTTAAAAACACGAAAATAAACTTTACACAAACATTTAATAACATTATTTCACGGATATTTCTTATTTGTGTAGTATATTTGAAGTTTTCTGTACTCCGTAGCAGACCAATGATTCCTGTCATGACAACAGATAATCTGTAGGGACATATGTAATTGGTAGCAAGGGACATATTACAGCAGAAAACAAAAATTGCAAATTCCACTAAAATGAGGCGTTTCTTCCTTAAAGACAACTGGATTCCAGACACTGGGCATAGTCCGATGAAATCCGAACATCTAGCAGCTATGGTATATATTCTTAAGTCAGTGGTAGAAAAAAGAAATCTGCATGCCACTTCAAAATTCATGATGAGCAAAAATCCAGAAAGTCACATCTTAAAAAATCCAGCTTGAGGGTTGTGACAGGGACTTGGGGAGACCTTCATCTAGCAGTGAATTGAGAATTATTGTTGATGACTGAAATACCAGCCTGAATATCAACTGACCAGAGAAGACCACAATGGAGATGGGTGGATGAAATTTGAAAGCATGCTGTAGCAGGGTGACCAGATTACTTCTTGGAATGGGAGGACATTTTCATTAAAAAAAAGGAGGATACAATAAATTTGTACAAAAATAAATATGAAAGCACTTACTCTATATTAAATTTTACAGTTTATTATGTGTAAACCTTTAAAAAAGGAAGAAAGATTTTAATCTGATGGACATTTTTTACTTATATTTTTCACTGGAATAGATTTTCTTCAGTAAATTAGGTTTCTTTAACAAATATTTGTGAAATCCAGAGCATGACATGACTTTCAAATTGTATTTGTATTTAACTAGCAGTATATCCCTTAATGATTAAGGTGGCTCCACCTAAAATCTCTGTCTTGTTTCCAATGGTAAAACTTATTTACATATTTTCTTCGTAATTAATGTATTCCCAAGGATGAAAATTTGCACATCGATAAAACTAACTTTAAGTTATAGCATGGGATACTTAATACTTGCAAAAACATAACCATAATTAAGCAATTCAACATTTGTTTGTCTACTGACGTAATCAACGTACAGGTAGAGCCATCTACTAACAGGTCTGAACATTACTCACAGAAAAATGATTGATTTTTAATATAATTATGATTATGTTTTAGCAAGTATTAAGTATCCCAGGCTATAACTTAAAGTTAGTTTTATCGATGTGCAAATTTTCATCCTTGGGAATACATTAATTGCGAGGAAAATACATAAAGAAGTTTTACCACTGGAAACATAAGACAGATTTTAAGTGGAACCACCTTAAGAAACTTGCATTATATTGGGTATATAAATAAGTGTTGAGGGATTTCCGTTCGGTGTCGTACTTATTACTGCTCGCATGTATTTTAAGTGGCAACACTGCGATATCGCAGTACAAGACGCCAGCTGTCAGAGTCAGTATATGATGTATGATTGAGGTGCAAAGACGTATTTGTTTTACTCGATGGAAAATGGCAACTTTTGTCCCGACAAAACAGCATTTGCGGGAAGTGTTAGTGCATTACTTTATTGTCAAGAAAAGTGCTGCCGACAGCTATCGCTTAATGTCAGAAATCTACGGTGAACATTCCCCATTCATAAAAACATGTGAATATTGGTTTAGACAATTCAAAAGGAACAATTTTGATGTCAGTGATAAAGAACGTTCTGCACCAACCAAAAAAATTGCTGATGCCGAATTGGAAACGTCACTCGACGAGGATCCATGCCAGACCCAATAAGAACTAGCAGCAGCATTTCACGACGTTTAGCTGCCATGGGAATGGTGCAAAAAGAAGGGAATTGGGTTCCACATGCTTTGCGGGAAAGAGACCTTGAACATCGAAAAACCATTTGCCAATTGCTGCTTCAAAGGCAAAAAAGAAAGTTTTTTTTTTTGCATTGTATTATTACTGCCGACGAGAAATGGATATGGTATGATAACCCTAAACGGCAGAAAGCATGGGTGAAGCCAGGTGAACCAGGTCCTTCAATGCCAAAACGCAATATCCATCATTCAAAGGTAATGCTGTGTATCTGGTGGGACCAGAAGGGTGTGATCCACTATGAACTGTTGAAACCGTCAGAAACTATTACTGGTGATCGGTATCGAACCCAATTAATGCGTTTAAAACGAGCTCTCGTGCAAAAACGGCCGGAATGGGAGAATAGACACAACAAAGTCATCTTACAGCATGACAACGCAAGTCCACATGTTTCTCGACCTGTGAAAAAGTACTTAGAAGGATCCGACTGGGAAGTTCTACCCCACCCGCCATATTTGCCAGATATTGCACCATCGGATTACCAATTGTTCCGGACGATACAGTCACCACTTTCTGGAGAATGGTTTAGTTCTTATGAAGAACTCAGAAATTGGCTGGACAACTGGATCTCTTCCAAGGAACCGGGGTAAAGTTGTAGCTTGAGAGGGAGCATACTTCGATCAATATTGAAATGTTGTTTCTGTTCTCCAACAACGTGTTTTGTTCACCTCAAATCCCTCAAAACATATTTATATAACCAATAAATAGAAAAAATGCAGCACAATAACTACTGACAACACACACAAAACAAGCAGTATGAGCTGACAGTTTACACGACTACACCGCATGGCATCGTCCATGTGCGATTATCGACAGACAGACTAACGTGCACTGTAGGGTTTTCTCTGTGCTGTTGACTCACTGCAGCACTCAGCTGCAGGAATAAAGAGATTGGGAGGGGGGGGCAGAATCCAGAAATGAATAAATATATTTTAGCAGGGGGCTTGATAGGATATGTCATCTGGAGGACAGGTCCTCCAAAAGCCGGATGTCTGGTCACCCTGTGCTGTAGCGACATGGAAGAGCCTCGGAGGAGACCTCCGTCCAGCAATGGATGAAGAATGATTGATTAATAGTACACTAAAGAAATAAACTATAATGAAATATATGTGACACAGAATATAGACTGCTCTGCTGCAAAAAAGCTATTCAACTGTAGTGTAGAAAATGGTTACTCACCACCACATTATCTTCAGAAGAAAGGGTAACGGTGCTATCGTCAAAATGATACCAGTTACCAGTGTTTTTGTTTTTGCATATGCTGTATCTGAAAAAAAAAAAAAACTGACATCATTTAGGTTACAATGGATGCATAAATGAATGGCTAGATGAAACTGAGAAAATCTAGAGAGCTGCAACTTTCAAGAAGTACAAACACACTAAATGTTACTCATATTAGTGAGGTGGTATGACATCAAACAAAACAATATAAAATATTTTGCTTAATTATTTGTGTGGGAGTGTATATAAAAATGCAATTTTGTGACACAAAGGAGATTTAAATAAAAATAAAATGCACTAAACAGCTGGAGGTTAAATTTTCACGCACTTGTCCGATTTATCTTTCTACACTGCTGTTAATAGAAATTGCAACACCTCGAGAGATGCAAATGATTACAATTGCAAAACACATGAAAATGTGAGGCGCGAGCAATGCCGTCGGAAACATCGCACACGGGATGTATAAAAGAAAGAACACAGAGAGCAGGTTTTTAAACTTGCTATCGCTAAACTCAACCGTACGCAGCTGTTAACATGTAAACATGCCACGTAGGAGGACGAGACAACCATACAAACACTTGACTGAGTTTAAAAAGAGGTAGAATCGTTGGACTCTGAGAAGGTAGTTTATCATACTGTGATATCGCTGCATGCGTTAGGCGTAACACAACAGCAGTTATGAATACATGGCGTCAACGGACAGCAGAAGGTTCTATGCATCGTCGTGCAGGGTCAGGAGCTCGAAATCGCATGACCCAGCGGGAAGACTTGCACTGTAAGGTAGTGACTTCGCGCATGACACTTCCGCAGCAACGAAGGATGGTCACACATTGTCCGGTCTGCAAGCGCTGTTGGTCACCCATTGCTGCAGAGGTGCCTCGTTGCTTGCTGTCCATTGCTGCGGCTTCCCTCGACTCTGAACCACAGGCGTCTGCGATTGCAGTGGTGCCGTGAATGTCGAAACTGCAGTGCTGAATAGGAGCATATTGTGTTTTTGGACGAGTCCCGATCCAATGTAATGCATTATGACGAGCGAATCCTTGTTTGCAGATACCGTGGTGAACGGCATCTGGAAGGCTACATTGTTCACAGCACCATATCAGCGATAGTCTGGGACGCTACTGCATTGCATTCACCTACTATGCAGCACAGGCACATTGAACAGCCAACACTACACCATGGAAGTTGAACTTCTACCTTTCCTTCAGACGATCCCCAAGAGCCATCTTCCAACAAGATAATGCCCGACTCCATGTTGCTTGAACTGTCTAAGATGTACTCTGTGCACATCAAGTCGCTTGTCTTCCCTGGCATGCTCGCTCACCAGATTTCTTGCCTATACAGAATGTCTGGTGTGTCATTGCTCAATGACTGGCTCGCATGGCCTCACCACCTGTCACAATCAACGAATTGTGGATGCGTGTAGATGCAGAATGGAATGCAATACCGCAAATGACCATCCAAACTCTGTTTCATTGAATCCTACAGCGTGTGAGGTCAATTATCACAGCTCGTGGTGGATTGGCCTTCTGGTTATCTGTCGGTTATCACCGCCCATGGTGGGTGTTGGCCTTCCTCACCAAGAACTAGGTTTGCAACTGTGATCATTTGCAGCTTGTACCATAAATAATCACTACCTATAAATTTCATTGCGATTGCTTGCTGTTGCAATTTCTATTAACAGCAGTGTATATATGTATATACACTGAAGAGCTATTGAATTAGAGACAGCTGGCGTTATGCAAATGTGGCGCTGTGGGCAGTCCTGTAAACGGAAACGACATGACGTATGCAGCGATCCGACAATATAAGGAGCGATTCGACGGGAATCAGTAAGAGTCGAACGCAGTATGGGCAAGACGAAGGATCTAAGTGCCTTTGATCGTGGGCGAATTGTCGGGGTCCGACGAATTACGATTCCATCAAGCTGTGTCGCAGATGGTGATCTTTGAAACGCTGGTTAACTACATGGGTAAAATTTTCCTGTTACGCAAAGCTCTCTTTTTAGATGACTTGTAACGTGAAAATGCTGGTTAACATA
Organism: Macrothele yani; assembly: GCA_039090855.1. Classification (NCBI taxonomy): domain Eukaryota; kingdom Metazoa; phylum Arthropoda; class Arachnida; order Araneae; family Macrothelidae; genus Macrothele; species Macrothele yani. The sequence goes on along the minus strand of CM077000.1, from coordinate 14,838,300 downwards.
GTTTGGTGGTTCAAAATAAAAATAAAAAATGTTTGATAAATTGAGAAAATGTGTTTGTTAAATCGGAAAACGCCAAGCATTAATTTCAATGTGGTTGCATCCAGGCCGCAAAAAATGTACGCAAAATCATGGAATTCGTTAAATCGCAGTCAGTTAAATAAGGGTTTGACAGTACTTTGTCAGCTGACCATCAAATAACCTAAATTAACTCTGAAGCTTCTCGAGACTCTGCATAAACAGTAATTTCTGTACATCATTCACTCTCTTGAGGCCTTTTCAAACAAGACAAAAGAGTGCAGAATGTAAGCTGTGTGTATCTTTTGTAGAAATTATTACAAGCAAAATTTCAAAGCAAAGCTATCATTTCTAGCATACTACTGCAATTACAAGATACAAATTTATGTTCTATTTATTTGCTTTTGTCGCATCTTATTCATTTTTTCACACAAATGTTAAAATCTTATCAAAATTCAAGACTTACAATGGCCTCCACCCATTCCACCATAATGATTTGCGACAGCTATTAGGTCATACACAGCAGGTCCATGTGATGGGTTTATTACGTACTTGGACATGTTCAACCCCCTAGGAAAAGCATATTCATCAGTTACTAAGTGAATACAAATAACTGCATTCAAACAAATGTGCAATGTTTAACACACAATAAAAAATCATGCAAAAAAAACAAGAATCATTGAGTAAGAAGTCACCATCACAATAAGAACAAAACTTGCTGAAATTCACAAATTATCTTCTACAAAACAGATTAGTTGATAGATCGTACCTATCTCTTTTATACATCATATTCAAGTAAATGTGCCTGCAAAGGAGGGAGAATATATCTTTTGAAAAGTGATACCACAGAAGAGTGGCTGCATATTTATAATAAACTTTCCTAATGAACTGCACATTTTCCTTTTTCTTAAATTCCTTTCTTTCAATATCAGTCAATGGAAGATAAGTTTTCCCATTTGTTTAAGCAAACTAAGAGCAACATTGGCACTAACACCTCTGCAGCCATCTATTGAGTGACTTATAAGTTCATTTCACTGTACAGTGAGTAGGTTGTCTCAGATTTTGAACTTTAATTTTGGTTTAAACAATAGAAAATGATTGATAATCTGCTTAAATGTAAGGAGCCCATGTATGCTGTAATACGGAGTGTGTATGAGTAACAGTGCTTCATCAAATCGGTTTTCATTAGCGTAGGAGTCAGACAAGGCGGTGTAATGTTACCATGGCTGTTTAATATATTTATGGATGTGTGCATGCATGCACGATGCCAAATAGATAATACTGGTTAACCCTTTAACCAGTTGGAACGAGTTAACTCGGGGTTAGCGAAATGCACTGAACGAATGTATTCGCTGTCCAATAAGTGGGACAAACGCGCTTGCGAGTAAACCTGCGCATCAGAAAGCTTTGCTTTCCCCTTAGCTTTCTTATTCAAAGTGGTCATTTATGGGAATGATTGACACCAATCCTTTCGGAATGATTACCTAAAAAAAGGCTTTAATAATGGCCACGATCCTAAGAAAGCAGAGAGATGTTCGAGTCATGTGTTTTGACCCCTGTAGCATGATGGTTGTGTCAGAGGTACTTGCCCCTTTCCATCATGCCTTGGGTCATAGAGCAGTGAACAAAGGATTAGAAGGGAGCTTGTAGCACTAGGATTATGGTGGGCACTGGTGATGGTTGGTTATGACAGGTCGATACTGTTGAGATGAGGGGTGGGGTGGGGGGATTAATTGTTTTGCCGTAGCTTTCCTAAAACCCGGCCGCTATGTGAACATTTCTCTTTGGGTAGTCCAGAAAGTGTGCGGCATCATTTGTTTCTGGTGCATCAGCCGCTTAAAGGGTTAATGTATTGGTAGTGTTTGTGTGTGCAGGTTGCTCTACGCTGATAAACACAATCCTGTCGGCACAGAGCAAAAGTGTGTTGCAGGGTAAATTGTCATGGAATGTACAAAGTTTATATGAAATTTAAACTGAGCGTAAAGTAAGCGAAGCATGCTTGACAGAGAGAACAAACTGGATGGTGAAATTAGTAGGCATGTGAGTTCTACATTGAAAGTCATGGCTGCTTTGGGAGGTTTTCACAAGAATGATGGGTTCTTAAGAGAGTCCCGCATGGCTGTGCATGAAAGTGTAATTGTTCCTACTCTGATGTACGGCAGTGAAACCTAGGAGTCGTTTGTGTGCTGGAGAAATGTGTTACTTACCCCGGGGGGTTTGAGGCAAGACGCGTTCCGATCGTGTGAGGAATGAAGATGTGTTGCAGTTGTGCAATGTGGGGCAAAATGTTGTTAGCAAGGTGGAGACTAATATGCTTTGCAGGTTTGGCAATGTTGAAAGAATGAGTGATGAGATGCTTAAAAAGAAAATCTTTTTAGCCCAAGTAGCAGGAAGGAGAGGCAGAGGAAGGCCAAGGAAGTCATGGAAGGATCAGATTCAGGAGTGTCTGCATGAGAAAAAGATTATGAGAATGAAGTATAGAAGAAGATGTGTATGGCGCGTGATGGATGTCAGTGAAGCCTGAGTTGTATGTCAAGATCGCTTTAAATGGAGAAGTTTGATACGGCAACAGTAAGTAAACATTATCTGGTAGTTTGTATTTCTTTGTGCAGCTTACCTCTGAATCTCACAGAACAGCTTAGTGATATGTATGTATGTACACTGCTGGCCACCGAAAATGCAACACCAACAAGGAAGCATCCGATTGGCCTGAAATTCGCAGCATGCGTCGCGCATGAGAGGACATGTGAACGATTAGCATTGCAGGGCATATGCAAATCCCGTGCATCCGGCACGCCACCGAGAAGCACTACAAGAAGGGTGCACAGAAGGCAGGGTGTAAGTAGTGGAAGTGTGTTGTGCTGCCGGACATGTGCATGGGAAGCTTCCTGATGCCTCTTCGCAGAATACAGCAGTCATTCCAGCACGCTTCAGAGTTCGACAGAGGATGAATAGTGGCTTATCGTACCCAGACATCGGTGCCTGTGTGGGACGACATCCAGCCACAGTGAGGCGAGTATGGTTTCAGTGGGTGCAGGAGGGACGGACGGACTGACGTGAGCGATTGCCGCAGCCGCCACCGAACGAGAGAACCGGCATGTGGTGCGGCGGGCATTGACGGCTCGCACCGCCACATCACGAACGTTACTGCAGGCATTAGGGTGTGTTGCACAACAACCTGTGTCAGCACGTACCGTTCGACGTTGTCTGCAGGAGCGGAGACTTGTCGCACAACGCCCATTGCTCCGATTACCATTGACGTTACACCACCAGCGAGTATAGCGGCAGTGGGCCATTGAACGCCGCACCTGGACTACGGAATGGCATGACATTGTCTTCTCCGACGAATCCCGCTTCTGCCTGCAACACCATTATGGTCGGATCCGCATGTTGCGGCACCGCGGCGAGAGACTGTACAACGCCTGCATTATGCATCGCCATACCGGTCCGTTGCCTGGCGTTATGGTTTGGGGCGCAATTGGATATGACACCCGCATCCCTCTGGAACGCGTCGCCGGTACACTCAACAGCCACCACTACATCTCCGACGTTTTGGAGCCTGTAGTCCTCTCTTACCTGCAGGACCTGCCAGCAGCCACGTTTCAACAGGACAATGAGCGCCCGCACGTGGCACGCATTGTGCAACAATTCTTCACGGCCCATCAGGTGTCACTGCTACCGTGGCCCACCTGTTCTCCCGATATGTCGCCCATCGAACACGTCTGGTCGCTGATTGGCAAGCACCACCCGCGGCTACGCCTGATGAACTGTGGCAACGTGTGGAAGCAGCCTGGACCGACACACCGCAAGCAAGCCCACATCCAAATCCTCTTTCGTTCGATGCCGCGTCGTGTAGCAGCCATTATTGCCAGCCATGGGGGCCACACGAACTATTGATGTCTGAGTGTTCCGCAAGTCGCACGGGCCTGTAAGCTCAATCGTTTCATCTTTGTATCTGTTATGTGTCCCGTAAATCTGGCTTTGCTATCCCGTGTCCTTCTTGGTGTTGCATTTTGGGTAATCAGCAGTGTATGTATGTATGTACAAAAGGACAAATACTTGCTCCATTGATTGAAGAAGCAAGAAGGGACTGAGAGCAAGAGGCAAACCTACATTTCTTTAGGAAAACTCATTAAAAATCAGGAACCTTTCCATTTCTCAGAGCTTACTTATCAAAGCTAATTTTCACATGGTTTTTAGGTCAACTTGTTTTGGGATAAAAAGGTATACCATGCTCTTAACTCTGTACTAACACTTTTAAATTTTATTAACACCTCTTGATGTTTGCGAGGGTTTTTATAGTTTTTAACCTTGCTTTTAACAGTTCGTAAATTCAGATCATTTTATTTCATGAGCAGTGCTGAGAATGTAAGAACAAAACCACAGTGGCGTTAGGTCATTATGGGCATCCGAGGCTAAATTAGCCTCACGTGAAAATAATAATTTTTTCTCTCTCCTTTTAATTGGAAAAATTCCGATAAAAAATCCATATTACAAACCAGTTTTCTGAATGCAAATGTGGGCCACTAGAATAATTGAGTAACTGGGTAACACATTGCAGCCTTCTATATTCATTCACTAGGGCGCAATGAATGCCACGCGGTGGTAGTGGTGGCACTCGTCAAGTTGTCACCTTGACGAAGCTTCAGAGAACAGTAATGAATGAGCAGATGCGCACACACTGAACTGTGTATGTCTAAAACCTTCTTTCAGGGCTGGTTGCCTTTCTGTTCAATAGTAAACATTTTGCTTCCATGTCATTGGACACTGAGTGACTGATTTTCATTTGTGGAGTTAAACGAACTGTAAGGTTCACTCATGCAAGTAAAATGGACAAAAAAAAAAAAGACTTTTATTAGAACACCCTTTTAGCTTATTAAGGGATGAAGGAAAACCCAGTTAAAGACTTGGGCAAATATTTGCTTGGTCGAAGAAACAAAAGCATCAGTGTAGAACTTTTAATGTAGAGTTAGCAAAATATCCTGGTTAACTGGAAGCGAAAGTGAACAAACATTACACAAATGCCCCTTTTAGGCACAGGGCCCTCCCTGTGCGACTGCAGCGGTGGCACACCCATGAAACCGGCCCTGCTACTTAGAAACTGACTTTTAAGGTCCTTTCTAGAGAAAATAACGATAAATTTAGAGCTCTTTTTCCAAATCAAAGGAGACTATTGCAAGACGAAAAAGATTACTCTGTCTCGTACATTCGCGCTGATAAAAATGACGCTGCAGCAGGATGGATAATTTGATGACGTCACGGCAGTGCTACTGGGAAGCCTCGCATTAAGGGCAACACAAGGAAGCGAACGGACTTCAGGCACGCAGTACTTGCAGCCTCTGTGCGCTTAGTGTCACCATTGGTCTCGGCGGCGAAGCAGCAGAAGCGCCACTTGCTCCGTTGTAGCAGACGACGCAATCTAGATACGGAAGTATAGCTGAGGACCTATCATGGCCAGCAACAGAATTCTGACTCAACTTATGTGGGAGAGAGTGGTTACTTCATACAGAAGGGAAAAATGCAAACACCGGTTCCTTATGTAAAGACATAACAGGGCCGGGGTGGTTTATTACTTTCCATACTGAATTCAAAAAATTTAGGATTTGCTACTCTTTTCTGAAAATTTTTAGGAATTTCATGACATTAGCATAATTTTAGGAATTTTATGATGACTGCACGCCCTGCTGATATATATACATTATGTGTTTTCTTTTCTTTCAGTTAAAGCACAGAGTAGTGACTTCCTTTCCTTTTTATACTGTTTTGTTTGCAAAGATTGGTGAAGAACGCCTGCGTGTGTTCCCACGTTTTCCTCCTGCTTGTCATTACTGCGCTTGCGCACCAGCTGTAATGATACATTTTCTCTCACTCCGTAACATAAACAAACACACTCTAGCGGGAGCTCGGAGTGTGTTGTTTATGTTACTTCGAAAGATCCGCGAAGTACTTTCACATTTTTTTTTTTTTTTTTTTTTTTTGTTGTTGTTTGCTGCTCATCTGAGCGAAGATGAGAATTTTATGTTCGACATTTCCAGAACGGGTCAAGCTTTTGGTTTTCGTTGTTTGCATGCAAAGTGATTTTGTTTTATTTATTTTTCTTTTGTTTTGGCTTTACATTTCCGCTGTTTTTCGTACGGAATTTTCTTATTAGAAATCGATTTTCAACAGAAAATGTAAAACAGATATTAACCATTAACATAGAAGGGCCAGCTTACAAGGAATTGGATTTTAGAATTGCATATGAAAAATGGTTAAATAAAAAACAACATCGCATTGTAAATTAATGAAAACATTTTAATATTTTTTTTAAACTCAAGTTTTTTATTTGTCTCTAAATAAATATTTCTAAATAAATGCTAAATTGTTTATAAAAAATGCTAAAAGAAATTTAAAAATGCTTCTGGAGATTTTCGCTGTTTTCAAAAGCTATTCCGTACCCTGTGCAGAACCTACAACAACACCGGATATCAAGTCATTGGTGCAGACAGGCAGGAAATTGGGATGGAGCGAAAGGTGCTTGACAAAAAGCTGCTGGTACACATGTACAGGCATGGAAGACTTGGGCCACACAGGAAGAGAATGATCAGCAATTGCCTTAACTACCTGCCAAGGGGGATCATGAGCCATCAGTGAAGATAGGCAAACCGGGATTGAGCGAAAGGTGCAAAATAGAAAAAAATTAAATCCTACAAAGCAGTTTCTTACATGAAATAAACAAAGTCTAGGAATCACATCAAAATAAAAGAAAAACTTACGTGACAGGAAATTCAACCATGGTGTCTAGCTTGTCCCTCCAGTACCGATTGTAAGAAAAACGCTTCAAGTGAATGATTAAAACCTGAGGCAGGGACCATAGATCAAACTTTTTGGTTGCTTGCTGATGCTTTTTGCAAGATGGACAGTACCACGGATCATCTGCTCCTAACTTTTCGATAGTTGTGAACAGTTCTAAGCAGTCGTTAAGTTGTATCACCTGTTTCTTTTGGGACCACCTTGTATTCATTGACTCATGAGTTTCACATGCCTGAAATAAAAATAATAATTAGCACTGTAGTTAAACAAGAATTACAATAAGAGAAACACTTTGAAATAGTTTTTACATGGAGAAATGGCTCAGAAACACATTAAAAATTATACTTGCCAGTCACAGCAAATTTAAGAATTTAAGTATAGTATAACACAACTGTGTTTCTACACAGATTCTGACATCTTCAAATGCAGATCCCCACACACTCAAATAGGTACATTTCAAATAAATTTCAAATCCCACTTCTTTTATTCATGATGGTGATTCACAAGAAAAAAATATATAAGAACTGTATTTCTTTCACTAAGACACAGTGCACAAGCACATCTATCAACACATGCATATACGAGCACTGTGACCACAAAATGGGTTAATTTCATATCATAACCAGGATATGCAGAAGCTAATAAATATCAGATGTAAGTCAGACTTACAACGGAGATATAGCAGAACCTCAAAGAAAGGTATACAAATATGCTACAGGAGTCCAGGGTTATCGCTTCACAGTAACTTCACAACTGACTTAAATCTAGAAATGGCAACACATCAAAGAAAGGTATACAAATACGAGTATGTTAAGGAGTCCATGGTTATCACATTACATTAACTTCACAGATGACTAACAACCAGAAATGGCAGCACTAGAAGAAAAGTATAAAAGTTTTCTGAGGAAGACCATGGTAATAACTTCACAACAGAAATGCCAGCACCTTGTAAAAAGATATAATACATAGAGATTCAGTAGCTCTTTTAGAATTGCTATTATGCATGTTAAAATATGGACATGTGATTATGGTGGTGCAGTTAATTATGACATTTATTATTTAAAAATAAAGATTAAAAGAAAGTAAGAGCAATTACTCACATATATTCGTCCAGAGGTAGTTTTTGTTCGCATTACACCGTAGTTCCGCAAGTTGTTTGGTCTCAGGTGTTCAGTGGCTATGCATTGCAAAAAGTCCAATGGTGACTATATATGGTGTTTATCAATGCCAAAGTAGTAGACAACCCAAAGAATCTTGCTATATATTGTATCGTAAGCTCAAAAGAATAATACAACTGAGAATTAAAAAACCCAACCTGTAATGACCACAAGGTTAACAATGAACAATCCAAAAAACTATAGCGAACAAATCTAAAAGGCTGACAGTGAACAAATTTAAAAGAACAAAATGAAATATGAATGGCTAGAAGAAACGACGAATGAACTATTTACATCATGCTTGCACCACCTCCTCACGTCCAACAGCGTCCCCAGATGCGTTTCACCCTAGCGTCTTACTAGGCGTTTTCAACGGGAAATAAAACGTCTGTTGGTAAGTGACAACATTTCGTCCTCCTATATGGTGGTGCCATAGTTTGATTTTCCTGTATTTGTTGTCTTTTGATTGTATTTTAATGCTCCTCTTTTAATCTTTTTTCAGTGTCCACTAAATTCCTCCAGGCATATGAAAGGTCATATGGTGAATTGTTATTGCAATTTGATGATTTGGTCTTCTCTATTAAGATGGATTCAGCAATTTGGATGGTACTCCAGTTTTTCTGTTGATTTATCAATTTTATTTTTCCCCTTAGTGGCGTGCATTGATTATTTATACAGAAGTCAATTAGTGCAGTCTTATTTTCTTTCCTGAACCAATTGCCGATGTGTTCCGATAATATTATCCTGATATTTCTTTTGGTGCTTCCTATATATTGGCTGATAATTTTGTTTTGGCTGTCCCCTATTGGAATTGAGCAAACACCCGCCTTTTTGCAATATCGGTGTGCTTCCGTGACCAGAAGTTAATGTGTCCTCGTAAATAACTTCTGGTCACGGAAGCACAGCGATATTGCAAAAAGCAGTTGTTTACTCAATTCCGATAGGGGAGCCAATATATAGGAAGCACCAAAAGAAATATCAGGATAAGATTATCGGAACACATTGGCAATTGGTTCAGGAAAGAAAATAAGACTGCAATTATAGACTTCTGTATAAATAATCAATGCACACCACTATGAGATGAAATAAAATTGATAAATCAACAAAAAAACTGGAGGACCATCCAGATTGCTGAATCCATCTTAATAGAGAAGACAAAATCATCAAATTGCAATAACAATTCACCATATGACCTTTCATATGCCTGGAGGAATTTAGTGGACACCGAAAAAGATTAAAAGAGGAGCATAAAAATAAAATCAAAAGACAACGACAAATACAGGAAAATCAAACTATGGAACCACCATATAGGAGGAAAACTGACCCATGCGCAATGTACATCATGACTTCTGGAGGTACGAAACGTTGTCACTTCCCAAAAGACGTTTCATTTCGTGTGGAAAACGCCTAGGAAGATGCTAGGGCGAAACGCGTCTGGGGACGCTGGTGGACGTGAGGAGGTGGTGCAAGCATTATGTAAATAGTTCATTCGTCGTTTCTTCTAGCCATTCATATTTCATTTTGTTCTTTTAAATTCGTTCACTGTCAGCCTTTTAGATTCGTTCGCTATAGTTTTTTTGGATTGTTCATTGTTAACCTTTTAACCTGCCTGTGGTCATCACAAGGTTTTCTATTTTATTTTTTTGTTCTCAGTTGTATTATTCTTTCGAGCTTACGATACAATATATAGCAAGATCCTTTGGGTCGTCTACTACTTTGACATTGCTAAACACCATATTATAGTCACCATCGGACTTTTTGCAATGCATGGCCGCTGAACACCCGAGACCAAACGACTTGCGGAACTATGGTGGTATGCGAACGTCATAATTAACTGCACCACCATAATCACATGTCCGTATTTTAACGTGCGTAATAGCAATTATAAAAGAGGTACTGAACCTCTATGTATTATGTATTTTAAACACGTAAAACTTGTGACTTCCTTATACGGAATATATACATGAAGTATCTACCTTGTAAAAAGGTATACAAGTGTGCTGCCATGGTTATCAGTTCATATTGACTGGACTGACAAGCCCGAAATGGTAACACCTTGAAGAAAGGTATACAGATGTGCTGCAGAAGTCCATGGTTATCACTTCACATTAACTTCACAACTGACTGACAATCCAGAAATGGCAGCACTAGAAGAAAGGTATAAAAAAGATACTGAGGGAGCCTATGGTAACCGCTTCACATATGTGCGCACGTATCACTAAGCTGTTCTCCGAGATTCAGAGGTTAAGCTCCACAAAGAAATGCAAACTACCAGATAATTTTTACTTACTGTTGCCGTATCAGACTTCTCCATTTACAGCGATCTTGACTCAGGCTTCACTGATATCCATTACACGTCGTACACATTTTCTATACTTCATACTCATAATCTTTTTCTCATGCAGACACCCCTGAATTTGATCCTCCCATGACTTCCTTGGCCCTCCTCTACCTTTCCTTCCTGCCACTTGGGCTAAAAAGCTGTTCATAGTAAGCATCTCATAACTCATTCTTTCAACATGGCCAAACCACCGAAGCATATTAGCCTCCACCTTGCAAACAACATTTTGCTTCACATTCAAAAAATCAGAATGTGTCTTGCCACAAACCCCCCCATAAGTAACGCATTTCTCCAGCTCACAAACGACTCCTATGCTTCTTCTGTAGCACCCAGGTTTCACTGTCATACATCAGACACTTTTGGATTTCATGCATAACACTAAAATGTTCTCGGAGATTCAAAGGTTAGTTCCTCAAGGAAAAATCATCTGCCAAATCAAAGTTAGTGATAATATTAGATTTTACTAACTGTCCATGTATTAAATGTATCCATTTACAGCAATCTTGGCATACAACTCGAGCTTAACTAACATCCTCCACGTCTCATACAAGACTTTTGTACTATATACTGATCTTTTCCCCTGGCAGGCACATCTTCCTCTACCTTTCTTTCCTGTCCTTGGGCTGACTAAATTCTCTTAGCACCTTATCACTCTATCTTTCAACATGCTCAAACCATCTCAAAATATTTGTGTCTACTTTTCTAACAACACTGTCTCCACCCTACTAACAATACAGGGTAATTCGAAACGATTCATCAGATTCCAAATGACTGTATTTTGTGTTTCTAAATATACAGCAATTAAACGTACATAGGATAAAGAAAAAAACTGCCCCAATTTTGTTTTCACATTTCATAAATGTTCTATGTGACTTCTGTTGGTCACACGAACTACACTGGCGGAAAGTGCAAAAGAACACCAAGAAGGAGACCTCTGATACCAATGAAATTTATACAGCATAATCACGGAATACAGAGGATAATGTGATCAAAACATTATGGCAGAATACAGCTGTATTTGCCGGTAAACTGAAAAATACCATTTCCATGTAACATGGTTAGTACGAGGTTGAACCGCCATGAACTGCGTCACACTGTGCAATTCTGGCATGGAGTCTGTCGTACAGATGTTGGATGTAAGTTTGGGGTATTGAGTTCCAAGCATCCTCAACCTGGACGCGTAAATCGGGGATGGTCATGGAGACCGGATAAGTCGTTGTCCCATAAAATCCCACATGAGCTCAATGGGGGACAAATCCGGTGAACGTGCAGGCCATGGAAGTTGTCTCACACCCTGAAGTGCATGTTGTGTTGCACGTGCCGTGTTGCGTGCGTTATATTGCTGGAAAACACCACGATGGACCGACCTTACAAATGGCACAACAACGGGCTGAATGATGATGTAGGAGGTGCTGTTTAACGTACCCGGTACAAACACTAGTTGTGTATGGGAGTGATAGCTGATCGCTCCTCACACCAGGAGACCAGGTGTAGGCCCTGTGTGTCGCTGGCGGATGCAAGAAGGGTGGAGACGCTCCCCTGTGCGTCTGCAAACATGCATACGGCCATCGGAGGCTCCCAAGCAGAATCTGCTTTCATTGCTGAACACGACAGATCGCCATTGCGTTCTCTAGTGCAGACGTTGGCGACACCACTGCAGCCATTCCTGACGGTGGGCTGGAATCAGAGGTACACATGCCAGAGGCACACGTGCACGTAGTCCTGCATCCAGTAGACGGCTGCGGATTGTTTGCACAGTCACCTCAGGTGCAACGGCAGCTCGGATTTGCGTCGCAGTGGATGTTCTGCTGGACAACGCCGCTCTTCTTATGCGTCGATCGGTACGCTCATCAGTCCGTCTGTGACTCCCGGTTCCACGTCTTCTCGTGTGGGAATGTTCCTCGGGCCATCTACGCCACCATCGCACCACCACTGATACTTCCCGTCCAGTTCGCTCCGCAATGCGACGATACGACCAACCGGCCTTGCGGAGTCCGACTAGACGACCTCGCTCAAAATCCGATAACTGCTGAAATCGCACACGTCTTTCGCAGCTTCTTCAGGGTCTTCGCACGTGTCCGTACGCCGACGGCCGATTATATTCACTTCGCCGTACTCCTTAAATACCACCGACGATAATTTGCATATTATGCCGTGCTGTGGCGTAAGCGCTCGCCGGTTGGTCCCGAAATTAACATCACACCTACGTAAACTCGACCCCATTAACATATGTAAATTTCACGATCGTCCGCCAATTCCTTCTTGGTGTTCTTTTTTCACTTTCCGCCAGTGTATGTTGAGGCAATAATTAAATCCGTGCCATACGTGACCAAGCATGTCTGTTGTCAACAACTGCAGAGAGTTATGAATGCAAACTTTTAGTGCATGCAGTGTTGTGGGCAATGGTGGCACATACACATTATCCTTAACATACCCTCATAAGAAAAAGACACAAGTGGTCAGGTCCAGAGACCTGGCGGGCCACCCGTAGAGCGCCTCGTGTCCACAGCAACCAATCCAGCGGTTAGGAAGCTGTTCGTTAAGGTAATGGTGGCTTCCTAACTGCCGTTTGTTTAGGTCGCATGCAGTTGCAATTATTGCATGCGGATTTTCCGTGCCCCAGATGGGAATGTTGCGACTGTTGACCTTGCCACTTAAAATGGAATGTTGCTTCGTCACTAAACCCCAGGTGTGAAGCAAATTTGTCGTCCTCCATCACCTCCTGCATCACATTTTTCACAATGACAGTCTTTTGCCCAGGTGCAGATACATGGGTTACCTTGCTCCATCTAGCGGTTACATGCATAAACTCGGAGCATTTCTCTTCATTTGCTATGCTATTATAACCTTGATTTTTATGCAGCTATGATCTAACGAAACTAGATGAATCATTTTGAATTACCCTGTATTTTATTTCACATTACACATCTTCGCATGATCAGAATGAGGTTGCCAACCCTTCCCCCATAAATAACGCATTTCTCCAGCAAGTAATGTGTTCCTTCGGCAGTAAAATACTGATTTGGCATAACTACTGCTACCCCACAAAGATCACTTTGGCATGTTTATGGGTACCTTTCACCAACTTTGAACAAAACCATTCAGAAGTATTTGTTTCAGTTCCACCTCCCCCCCCCCCCAACAAACACTTTCTTTAAATTCCAAGGAAATAAGTATATTGCTTCAAGAAAGGTAACAGTAGTGAGAATTGTTTTAATGTTTACATATCAAAATTATACATGAATACAATACTTGAAAAGCTTACCAATGCTTCCTTTTCCCTGTAGAACTTTTCTTTGGCTTTTGGATGCCATTCGATGGCTAGGTACGTTTTACCTGTAAAAATAATATCAAAAATGATGTTACATTCAAAAGGACAAAAACACGTAAAACAAAAAGATATCACATCAAACTAAACTCATGGAACCAATTAAAACTTTGTGCAAAGCAAGCAAGAAAACTTTTAACAAATACTACATTTATTAAAGCAGTCAGTCTTGGATCATATGTATCAACAACGGTAATCACACTAAGCTGTTCTCCGACATTCAGAGGTAGCTCCACGGTACGAGCAGCCATCAGAAGGGATACTGTGGCGCAAATCAAGGATAATTTGAATGCTGGTGATGGGAATGTATTACAACACATAGAACATCGAACCCTGAAGAAAATGGGGCTACATAACCATAGCAGTTTCAAGTGCCCATGCCAACGTCGGTTCACTCTGGAAAGCACTTACAATGGGCATGCAAGCATCAAAACTGGCGCTTGAATGATCAGAAGAAGATCGTACAGTCAAATGAATCTTGTTTTCTGATGCACCATGTGGACAGCCAGGTGCTTATATAAGTCATTTACTTGGGAAAATGTCATCAGGATGAACTGTTGGACGAAAACAAGCACGTGGAGGAAGTGTAATGCTTTCGACAATGTTCTGCTGGGAAACCCTGGGTCCAGTCATTCATGTGCATGAAACTATGATGTCTACCATCTACCTACACATCATTGCAGACCTGGTACATCCTTTCATGGCAACGGTATTCCCCACTAGTAGTGCATCTGGGAAACCCTGGATCCAGTCAATCATTTGCAGGAAACTATGACGTCAACCATCTACCTAAACATAATTGTAGACCAGGTACATCCTTTCATGGCAACGGTATTCCCCACTTAGTAGAGCTTCTGGGAAACCCTGGGTCCAGTCAATCATGTGCAGGAAACTATGGCATCTACCACCTACCTAAACATCATTGCAGACCAGGTACATCCTTTCATGGAATGGTGTTTTCCACCAGTAGTGCCCTCTTTCAGCAGAATAATGTGCAATGCCTGGATTGTTCGAGAATGGTTCACACAGCATGTGGAAGATTTGCAGATATTACCCTGGCCTCCAAATTCCCCAAACATAAATCCAATTAAGCATTCGTGGTTTGTGTTGGAACAGCAGATCTGATCTGCAACAGCTCAACCACGTAACTTACCAGAGTTCAAGTATCAGCTGGTAATGTGTTGATACCAGATACCACAAGACACCATTAGAAAACTTGAAGTATCCATGCCTCTACGAGTAAGAGCTGATTTGGTAGCATGTGGAGATGTGAAAACAGGAATTTGTCGGTGACAGAGATCGAACCTGCATCTCCTCACTCCGGAGTGAGTTGCTCTAATCGACTAAGCTACACCGACGGAATGTATCCCTGCAGATTTGTCGTCTTGACACGTGCTTCACCTCTGTAGTACGTCACATCATCTCCCTCTCATATTGAACCCACGTCTCTTCTCTTCGGAGTGAGTTGCTCTAATCGACTAAGCTACACCGACGGAATGTATCGCTGCAGATTTGTCATCTTGACACGTGCTTCACCTCTGTAGTATGTCACATCATCTCCCTCTTAGATCGAAACCGCGTCTCTTCTCTTCGGAGTGGGTTGCTCTAACCGACTAAGTTACACCAACTGAATGTATCGCTGCAGATTTGTCGTCTTAACACGTGCTTTCTCTCTGTAGTACGTTTGATTTTATTATTTCATTTGATTAATTTCTTTCAAATCTCTATTTTGAAGACAAGTTGTTTCAATTAAAATTTTTTATGGATTTTAGCTATCATAAATATTTCGATGGTCAATTGTTAAGGTTCCGTTGCAAATTAACTGCCACCCACAATTCCTTCTGCTACCTACACAAGTTGCTTGCGGGGGACTTTCATTTGTAAAATCTTTTGACTACGCAATTCGTTCTTGAAGAATACTGATTTATCGAGGGTCAATAGTAATAATAAATTTATACCAAGAGCAACTGGTCGGAAAGAAACTGCTTACCAAAAAAGTAACAAGGCTACTATTTTATCCTCATTTTTTAAGAATTAATTGTTTTTAGTTCATATTTTAATAAATATATCATTCACTCACAGTATGACACCCACTGGTTAAATAGGAAGCTATGGAGTCCGGACATCGTGATTTTTAACGAACTTTTTTAAAAACGTGAAGAACAGAAGAATGACGGGATTTCTATCTTGCAAAGAATTCATTCGTCATTTTAGTTTTCGGGAATTCCTTTCCGCCTCCCTTATCATGCTTAAATGCAAAAACTTATGGAACAGGGGAGGGGTATTTAGCAATGCAGGAGAGCGGGAACATCGCGGTGGGGGTGGGGGTGCAAATACGGGAGAAGTCTTTGCTCCATCCGACCTTCGGTTTTGAAAATTTTCTCCCTGTTTTCGAGCTGATAAAAATATTTATACAGTAAAATGTTATTTAAGAATAATACTGGAC
This sequence comes from Macrothele yani, assembly GCA_039090855.1. NCBI lineage: Eukaryota > Metazoa > Arthropoda > Arachnida > Araneae > Macrothelidae > Macrothele > Macrothele yani. The sequence continues at coordinate 14,822,221 of CM077000.1, read as the reverse complement.
AGAGGCTACACCACGACGAAACGAAATTACCATTACGGAAAAAATCTGAACTCCGTCGATCTTCCGTTTTAGAAAGTTTCGTAAAATGGAATCCCGTCGTCCGACTAACATCTCTCCCGATTCTGTTGTGCATCGATCTTGCGAATGACCAACGTAATAACGAAAATGGCGGAATCCCTCGAATTCAAGAAAGAATCTTATGCCTCAAGACTACGGGGAAATTTTTGAGGGCGTCTAATTTCCGCTTTCGCAAATTGTTGCCCACAGTTTTGAGCTGAAATACAAACATTTATGCAGTGAAATGATATTTAACAAGAATACTGGACACAAAGGCAACATCGAGAAAAAAAAATATTACAATTACAGCAAAAAAATTTTACTCCGTTTAACTACAGTTTTCAAAAGTTTTGAAATACCACACCCAGAAGAAAAACAACACTACTTCTCCAAATTGTCTTCAGTTTTGCATTAATCTTAAAAAAAATCTAAATGATGGGGGGAGGGGGGCGGAATTCCGCAATTCCGCTAAAGAATTTTGTGCATATCATAAAATAGCAACATAAAAATTTAAACATGAAAATTCGTAGAATCCGTAGTTTCGACAGTGAGTTCTGTAGTCAGACAACAAAATCCGTTGAAACTACGGACGTTCCGTAGTAGTTGGCAGGTATGCTACCCCTTTCCCCTGCTAGCCAAACCATACATCCCCTCGTCTCGTTACCTTTCAAGTCAATTATAATCACTGTTCAGAAAACCTTGGAGCTCATTTTGCATCCACAAATATTTTAACCATCATGTCAGGAAAAGCTAAACATTTAATTAAAAACCGCGATCAGGATGGATAACCACAAAACGATCAAAATTGGCACATGTATCCGACATAACAGGGGAAATTTCAAATTTTCATCAGTTACTTCCATTTTCACATTTGTTAATGTTTTGCTTATTGCAGAAAATATGAGTGAAAACTCATTTTCCACTCCATAGTTTCCAATTAACAAGTATTATATGCATATCATGAAGGCCATGAAACTCGTGAACCTCATGTTAAACATACTTTGGAAACTATGAATAAACTTGAGGTAAAAGAACTCACCATCCAATCACATATAGCGTACGTTCCTAGCCCTGTTGAACATGCTTCCACTCGACGGAGGCCTAAACTACACGTGGTTATTAAACTCTAAATTTATGTATTTGCACGTTAAAACAAGAAAATATAAAACACATTTATGTACAATTAATTTTTCTAATTTAACTTACTACACAATGATAACTAAAATACCTAGTATTAAAAAACCTACGAAAGTACCATCGCATCTGGTGGGGAGATGCCATTCGCAATAACACTCAAACATTGTAAAGGGTGCTTTTACCAGCCCAAGGCCGACATCATCAGGTTTACATGTCTCTAGAGGATCAACCTCGCTTGCGTAGCATTCAAAGTTGGTTGGTTGGTTGATTTTTATGGTGCAAGGGCCATGTTTGGCCAAAGAGCACCAAACACAAAACAATTAAACAGTATTAAAAACATGGTATAATGATTAAAATCTGGCTGATTCAGTAAAAGTGAAAAATGAGAATGATGGAAAGGCTAAAAAATCTAGATACGTTTAAAAAAAAAGTCAATTTATTTAAAAAATGAAAAGACAGCAACAGTATCACAGTGGTCATCTAGGAGCCGCTGCAGTGTAACGGCGTCCTCGGTCAACAAATGAGAATGAAAGAAATGAAAACGCACAAACGCACATCACAAAAACGAACACAACTACACAAAAGATGAGTGACAGTGAGTCGGCAATTGCACATCCCACACATCAGTGCAGTTTCGCCACACAGCAAAAAGCGGCGAGTGAAACGACAATGCCCGTTGCGGAGACGCACAAGCACCACTTTCTCCCTACGGTTCCAACAATATGAGGATTTCCCGATTCCAAGAATAGGTTTAATACGATGCAGTTTATTTTCCACCTCACGATCCCACAGACCCCGCCACGTTCGCTTGATATGGGCGTGAACAAGAAAGCGGAAATCCCGGTGAAACAGTGGCAAGGGTGCGACGACCAAAGAGGAAGAAGCAGTTCTAGCAGCCGCATCAGCGCACTCGTTACCCGAGATTCCAACATGCCCAGGAATCCAACAGAATTGTATCTGAACACTGGCCTCGAGCAAAGAACGAAGAAGCCTTCGTATGTTAAAAAGAAAAGGGTGGTCGCAACAGTTCAACGATGACACTGACTGTACAACACTTAAAGAATCAGTGTACACCACAGCCCGTTGATGAGAGCCCAACTGAACATGAAGAAGTGCAAGATACACAGCATGCATCTCCGCCGAAAACACCGTGGCCTCAGCTGGGATCCGCTCAACAGAAACGTCATCTACACAGACAGCCGCGGATCCGACGACTCCATGCATCTTGGAGCCATCAGTGAAAATGGGAGTGTAGTTAGAACTGAGGGCACAGTGCTCAGCGAAGAGCTGCTGGTACACTGACGCAGAGGTTGAGGATTTATCGAAAAGCATTCAAAGTTACTCACCAGGAAAAGGAATGGGTGTGGTGACTTTTTACCCTGTGCATATCAGAAACACTGGATCTTCAACTGTAAGAAGTATTATTTACCTTCTATTAATTGATAAATAGTTTATGATTGACTAGTTCTAACCCAACATAATGTAACATACCAAAACATATATTTTTTTTTAAGTCTGTACAATAATAATGAAGTTCGCATATATTGAATGTTTTTAACACTTACTTCAACATTGTTATACAGTAAAACCATGAAAATCTGGCATCCAGAAAACCGGCACTTTTCTGATTTCATTAGAGTGAAAATCTGGCATCCAGAAAACCGGCACTTTTCTGATTTCATTTGAGTGAAAATCTGGCATCCAGAAAACCGGCACTTTTCTGATTTCATTTGAGTGAGAACATCCGATGTTTCCCCAATAACCATGGAAATCTCCTAATGTACCGTTTTAACAACACATTGCGAGATCATCCGATCTCAGCGTGCAAATTGCCAATAGCCACCTAAGTGTAACATCGGACCAATGAGGTGACGAATCGGCGTGCAAGTTTGAAATGCGTGTCAAAAGTGTGATGATGATTTGTGTTTTGTGGTGGCAGTAGGTGGATTCGATCATGTAATGACATCTACATTGGTCTTCATGATGTATCGTAGTTTTGTCAGTTGAAAAACCATAACATTGATGTAAAATTCACATCGGGTTTACGTGATGTATCCAGCCCTAGTTGTTGCTTAACCATTCACCAAATTCAATTTTTTTCAAGTTTTATAATAAATAGTACAAAAAGATAAACGCCAATATTTTCGCCGAAACTTTTGTTCCCATCACCCAAAACGAATTTTTGGTGTGTGCAAATTGCAAAGAATGTGATCCTCAGTGCGATCCTGCATATTTATAAGGTGTAGACACACAAATTTTCATTTAAGTGACCTGTTACGTGTAAGTACATACTTTACGTAATGCCCATTACACATTTTTTGGATAGTTTCAGAAATCCGGAATTTTCATAAATACAACACTCATCTGGTTCCTTCGATGCCCAGATTTTCAAGGTTTTACTGTATAAACATAGCACACACGTGTAAAAGTATCATATTTTACTATAAATCATCTTTATGCACATAACACATATGTTGTAACAAAAGGAACATACTGTACAACTTTAGGGAACTTCCGTCATTTTTGAAAACATCCACTTCGACGCTACCACAAGTATTCACAGTCTGTATGTTGAAAAGGTGATCATTTCTCTCATTTTCATCCACTTCAATGGCATCATCCTGCTGATCTCTCTCATAATCACTCTGCTCACTATCCTCAAAATCATCACCGTTAGTCATTTCTAAACAATTAGAGAAAGAAAGGGTTTAAAAGGAAACAATGGCTAACATGATGCTCTATTATTTAAACTGTGTATGTCTTATTACTAAAGTACTTGGAAACAAAAAAATATTTTTAACACTATGATGACAAGAGATGCAAAATCAAACTATAAGAACTTGAGCAAAGTTCTATGATACTATGGTTAATAACGAACACATAACTAATCAGGGCTTGAAAAATATCTGAAAAGTTACATGCCCAGATGGGCAGGTGCAGAAATTATTTACCTGCCCAGGTAGCAAAAGCTGGATTGCCCAGGAATATTTATCTTTTCAGATAATAAATCAGAACTCTCATTTTTTTCTTTTTAAGCTAAAGAATATGATGTATGAACTTTTTACATGTTTTGCATTTCCGTTTTAAGTGTCTGTATTATTATTGTTCAATGCACAAAAGCGTGTCTCTCAAGTTTTAAGATGATGCTGAAACGGATATTTGAAACTATTTAGTGATTCTGTTGTGTTCCTGTAGTACAAAAGTTTTCACCCTTTGTCATTAAACACCGGAGGCTAGTTCCATTAGAGGCATGCATCCTGTGGCTGACTATAAACAACATTTGGAGCAAAACTACATATGGTTCAAATTTCTTGACCAAGATCATAATATATTTAAAGAAGTGGTATTGTTCTGTTCTTGGTACTCTAACAATAAGACAACTTCCGGTGATTAGCAGCGAAATGAAACACTACATGCGATGACCGTCTTTTTTCTTGTATCAGAAAATTCTGGGAATCTACTTAATAATGTAAAAGCCACGTATGCTGGCAGTAGAGTTTGTGTACGAGTGAATGGTGTTTTATCAAAATGGCTTTCTATTGGTGCGGGAGTCAGGCAAGGTTGTATAATGTCACACCATGGCTGTTTAATATATTTATGGATGCATGCACGCATGATGCCAAAATAGATAATAGTGGTTTATGTCTTGGTGATATCCGTGTGTGCAAATTGCTGTATGCTGATGACACTGTCCTGTTGACAGAGAGCAAAAGTGAATTGCAGAGCATGTTGTCCCTGATGTACAAAGTTTGCATGAAATGCAAACTGAGTATAAATAAGGGAAAACCCAAAGTTATGGTGTTTGAGAGAGGAACTGGTAGCACTGAATGTAATGTAAGTGTAAATGACACAGTGATTGCCCAGGTGAATGAGTTTGTGCACTTAGGAAGCATGATTGACAGAGAGAACGATGTGGATGGTGAAATTAGTAGGCGAGTGAATTCTTCATTGAAAGTCATAGCTGCTTTGGGACGTTTTCACAGGAATGGTGGGTTCTCAAGAGAGTCCCACATGGCAGTGTATGAAAGTGTAATTGTTCCTACTCTGATGTATGGCAGTGAAACCAGGGTACTACAGAAGAAACATAGGAGTCGTTAGTGTGCTGGAGAAATTAGTTACTTACGAGGGGTTTGTGGCAAGACTTCTTCTGATTGTGTGAAGAACAAAGATGTGTCGCAGTTGTGTAATGCAAAGCAAAATGTTGTTAGCAAGGTGGAGACTAATATGCTTCGGTGCTTTGGCCACATTGAAAAAATAAGAGATGAGATGCTTACTAAGAAAATCTTTTTAGCCCAAGTAGCAGGAAGGAAAGGCAGAAGAATGGCAAGGAAGTCATGGGAGGATCAGATTCAGGAGTATCTGCATGAAAAAAGATTATGAGTATGAAGTATAGAGGATCTTGTGTACGTCATATGATGGATGTCAGTGAAGCCCGAGTTGTATGTCAAGATTGCTGTAAATGGAGAAGTTTGATACGGCAGCAGTAAGTAAATAATCAGTTAAAATTATCTGGTAGTTTGTTTTGTCTTTGTGGAGCTAACCTCTGAATCCCAGAGAACAGCTTAGTGATATTGTATGTATGTGAGAAAATTCTATTCCACACTTTATTTTTAAATTTAGTTGCCCAGACTGGGCAACTAGATTTGTTATTTACCTGCCTGGGTCAATACTTTACATGCCCCGGGCAGCTCGAGCTGGGTATTTTTTCAAGCCCTGATAATGTACATGCTATTAACACTCATCACTAAAACGAAGATGCATCATTGGATATCAAAATTTATAATTAAAGTCTTGCACATTTGCAAGCAAAAACACCATAAAACCTCACACAAAATAATTTGTTTACACGCCAGCTCCATACAACTCTACAGTTTGTATGTCAGTTGGGTTAAAGTATCAGAATCACACACATAATCAGTACATCTGTTGCACAATAAAACAGCAAAAATACACTGACTGGACAAATAATAATATACACCCCGATGGCAGTATGTGAAGCAGATGTATTGTGTTCAGTCAAGTTCAACTGACCCTCGATGTGAGTGCACACTGTTTTGCATCACTACAAGGAATTGTATAGCTACTGTGGAGAAGATAACTTTGGAATTTAACGAGGGTGTCTGCAAAACTGTGCACAAACACTATCTGTCATAACGTGAAAAAATAGGCTATGCATACCTGCCAACTTTCAGAAACTGAAATCCATAATATATATATAACCTTCGTTTTGCTGATGACGTAGTCATTTTTGCAACTACCCCATCAGAGCTTGCTGACAAGAGTAAAAAAGTGGGATTAAAAATGAACTTGCAGAAGACAAAAGTAATGTACAATGCTTTTACAAAAAATGAAGATTTATTGATTGATGGGAAAAAGCTGGAGATAACCAATACCTACATTTATCTTGGACAGCAGATATCAAGTGAGGGTCACATTGATGAAGAAATTAATCGGCATATAAAACTTACCTGGAGAGCTTTTGGAAGAAACAGTATAATTTTCAAGAGCAATATGCCATTATGTCTTAAAAGAAAAGTGTTTGTTCAATGCATCCTTCCAGTGCTTACGTATGGTGCAGAGATGTGGACCTTAACTAAAAGAGTCATACAAAAACTGCAGACAACTCAAAGCAGCATGGAGAGGTGCATGCTTGGTATAACCAGCAGAGATAAGAAGAGGAACTCGTGGTTCCAAAAAAAGACAAGAGTGGAAGACATCATGATCAGAGTAAAATCCCTGAAATGGCAATGGGCTAGACACATTGCCAGAAGGACAGACCATCGATGGACAGCTGACATTTTAGAGTGGATTCCAAGGGACAGGAAAAGACCCAGAAGAAGACCACATGGGAGATGGGTGGATGAAATTCGAAAGTATGCAGGAGTAACATGGAGGAAACTGGCATAAGACAGACCGTTGTGTAAGAAACTTGGGGAGACCTTCTTCATACAGCAGTGGATTGATAATGGTTGACGATGATATATATATATTCGATGGAAAATTTTAATCGACATATTCAATTGAATTACTTGCCGCACATATTGATTAAATGTAGTGAACATATTGATAAAAACGATAAGCTACCCAAATCAAGTATCAACTTTTACTCAGTATGACTACAGATGTTTGAATTTATTGATTAAAATAGAATCTATACACAATTTCTCATTACCATGCTATCATTGTGATCTATAAAGTGATAAAAAATTATTTTTATGGAAGTCTGCATCTAAAGGGATGTTCCATCCTATGACCCTCTATCCAATAGGGTTGTATCCCATGTTGTCATGGAATGTACCAAAATGTTTTCAAAAATGAACCATTTTCATGCTAGGAGGTATCTTAAGGAGAGATGGACAATGATGAGACAGTCAAATTAAAAAATTTTACAAATAAGAGTGACACTAATTGGTAAATTATGTTCAACTGAAAACGAACTGAACAAAGATTTTGCACGAATCCCATCCAGTTCATTACAACTTTCAACAAGAATGATGACACCGAATTATCGGGCGTAATAAGCATGTCTTTTGAATCCGTTCAGATGCAAATTAAATCTATCAAAGCTATTCAAAGTCAATGGAACCGATATGGAAAACAATAGTATCTGAGAGAAGAAAGAAGTTTTTCAATCAGGTTTTTAATCCCTCAGATATTGCAGTACACATAATCGTGAGCTTACACCCTCTGGCTGCAGACTTGTGCGTTACGAAAAACATGAATTTATATGGGAAACTTTTCGCACTGGAAACGCTTTCCAACACAGAATTTTTCAAATCAGACTCTTAGAAACAGAGATATTGACAAAAATAAGATGCGACTTTATGTCCCCTGGTGGGAAAACCATGCATTATTTTAGGAAGAAAGTATTCTCAAAAGGTTTTTCCATATGAGCGATATCGATCCAAGAAAAAAAAATTTAGTCGAGTTTTCAGGAGCCCAAATTTTGCTACAAATACATCAGAAGCCGAAATTAACATTTATGCCCCCTGGTGGCCAAACCATTCTTTACCAAACATTAGAAATTATGTGAAAAATATTTTCCATCAGGTCTTGTATGCGATACAGGAATAATTTTTCAAATTGGAGTTTTAGAAGCAGAAATAACGCAGAAAATGCAATTTACTTTTGTGCCCCCTAACAGAAAGTCTATGATTTACTTGAAAACTTTGAATTTATATGAAAAACATTTCGCATCGGAAACACTATCCAACAAAGAAGGAATTTTTAAAATCAGACTCTTAGAAGTAGAGATATTAACAAAAATAAGACATATATCTACGCCAGGGGGCATAAAAACCATGCACTATTTCAAGAAGAAAATGTTCCTAAAAGATCTGTCGACTCGAGTAGTATCTGTCAAGAAACAACTTATTTTTCAATCGAGATTTTAGAAGCTCATATTTGTCTGCAAATACATCAGAAGCAGAAATTAAGACTTACGTCACCTGGTGGCCAAACCATTTTTACAAAAATTAGAAATGATGTGCAAAAGATTTCCCATCCGGAGCTGTATCCGGTGCAGAAAGAATTTTTCAAATCGGAGATTTAGAAGCAGAGATACAGGGGGTGGGGGGCAATTTACCTTTACGCCCCCTAGCGGAAAGTATATGAATTACTTGAAAAAATTTTAATTATATGAAAAACATGTCACACTGGACTAGAAACACTATCCAATAAAGAAGGAATTTTTCAAATCGGACTCCTAGAAGTAGAGATTGACAAAAATAAGATATACATCTATGCCCCCTGGCGGAGAAACTGTGGAATATTATAAGAAGAAAATATTCCGAAAAGGTTAATCAATGTGAGTGGCACGAGTCCACGAAAGAATTTTTTCAATCGATATTTTAGAAGCTCGGATTTTATGGCAAATACGTCAGAAGCAAAAATTAACACTTACGCCCCTGGTGGCCAAAGTATTATTTACCAAAAATTTGAAATTATATGCAAAAGATTTTCCATTACGAGGTGTATCCGCTGAAGAAAAAAAATTCAAATCGGAGTTTTAGAAGAGTTATCGGGGAAAAATGTAATTTACTTTTATGCCCCCTAGCGGAAAATCTATGCGTAATTTGAAAAAGTAACTATATCTAAAACACTCTTTGACATAAATGGAATTGAAAGATAAAGAATATTTTCAATCGGATGTTTAGAAGCAAATATGTGGAATAAAACTTATTTTTGAATTCGACATCATCTGCACATTTACGCCCTCTAGCGGCTAAATTATACATCATAAAAAAAATGAAATGAAGGATCATCATTCGCATATTGAAAGCTTCCCAATGCAAAAAGAATTTTTCAAATCGGACTAATAGTTGCAGAGATATCGTGGGTACAGATGGACGGACAAACCGGTAACATAAGCACGATCTCGATTGAAAAAAAAACTCATTTGTTGACTGATACTACTAATGTCGAGAAACCTTTTAGGAACATTTTCTTCTTGAAATAATGCATGGTTTCTACGCCAGGGGTGTAGATGTATATCTTATTTTTGTCAATATCTCTGCTTCTAGGAGCCCAATTTGGAAAATTCCTTTTTTGTTGGATGGTGTTTCTGATGCAAAATGTCTTCCCTAAAAATTCAAAATTTTCAAGTAAATCAAACTTTCCGCTAGGGGCCACAAAGGCAAATTGCCTTTTCTGCGTTATTTCTGCTTCTAAAACTCCGATTTGAAAAATTCTTCCTGTATTGCATACAACACCTGATGGAAAATATTTTTCACATAATTTCTAATGTTTGGTAAATAATGGTTTGGCCACCGGGGGCATAAGTGTTAATTTCGGCTTCTGATGTATTTGTAGCAAAATCTGGGCTCCTGAAAACTCGACAATTTTTTTTTTTTTTCTTGGACCGATACCGCTCATATGGAAAAACCTTTTGAGAATACTTTCTTCCTAAAATAATGCATGGTTTTCCCACCAGGGGACAAAGTCATCTTATTTTTTGTCGATATCTCTGTTTCTAAGAGTCTGATTTGAAAAATTCTTTCTTGGTTGGAGAGAGTTTCCGGTGCAAAATGTTTCTCATATAAATTCATGTTTTTCTTAACACACAAGTCTGCAACCAGAGGGAAGCTCACGATTCCATTTACAGCAATATCCGAGGGATTAAAAACCCGATTGAAAAACTTCTTTCTCCCGTTAGATACTATTGTTTTCCATACCGGCTCCATTGACTTTGAATAGCTTTGATAAATTTAATTTGCGTCAGAACGGATTCAAACGCTGTGCTTATTACACCCGAAAATTCGGTGTCATCTTTCTTGTTTATCGCTGCGGCGTATACGTCAGTGCGGCTTATTTACCCGAAATTACGGTAATAAACACAGGTGCTCCAATGCTGACATCCCATGCCGGCCAATTGAGAAGTTGCGACTTCGGGGACTAACAATGCATTATCTGAAAAGGGAGGGGTAAACGTAGTGAGAGATATACAGGCCTACCTCGGGCAGCAGTTAAGTTTACACGCAGCGCAAGCTCGTGTTTGAAATAATGTAAAACAATATACCAAACACGTGGGTAAACATACATCAGCACTTTATTTTAAATGGATTAAGTTAAATAAAAATGTTTGAGTGATACGTGCAAAATCATCAGAAAAAAAAATTTTTTTTAAGGAGAATCACTAAATCCATAAAATTAACAATTTGCCCGTAAAACAAGTCACATTTCCATAAATTTTACGGATAAATCATAAAACCTCGCAAGGTCTGGCTATGGCAGTTGCTGTCTGCATCAAGTCTCTTAACTGCAAAGCACTGAAAGATACTAGTTTGGAAAGGACTATTACAACTGCGGTGCTGAGGACTGGAAAACGTTATCTTGTCTAAAATTCGAATTTTAACATATAATCGCAAAAAGTGTGTAAATGAATTATATATAACCGATTTAAAAAGCGATAGAAACCACAGTTAAATATTGGGACTAATGCAGAATTATGTATAAAAGTGAAAAACACATAACCGAGGTTCCACTGTATTAATGCAAGTGCATAATTTGTTCTATAGTTTTAAATTGTGGATAATTCACTGAATTATTGAAATATATCTAAGAAGCAATACATATGTTTGACTATTACAATTCTGTATATGTGGATTTTGTTAGATTGGTTGTTTTCTTTCTCCTAGTATCTACTGAAAAAATGTGCTGGCTTACCTGCTGAAAAGGAGCTGGCACCTGATCATTTTGGGAGTTTTGTCTACCCCTATATGTATGCCCTTGCTCTTGTGTTTGAAAATATTTTAAGTTATGTGCATCACCAGAAACAAAACAACTTCCTTTATTTGGGCAGTGTTATTCTACTGACTGAAAGGATTTTCCCTGGCAGCCAACACACGCCATCTTTACGATGCAGGCTGTGCTTCATTACCAGTCCTGAGTTGGTTAAATTCTTTTACACAACAATTCATAAAGACTTACACAGGACATTTTTGTCAAATTTCATTACGTTTCTCCTGAAAGAGACTGCTGCTAAAGATAGGGGGGGGGAGAGTAGTGAACATGCAGAGAAAAACAATACTTCAGCACCGAATGGAAAGACTTAATGCAGTCATTGCACTGGAAAGACAATTAATGGAAAAACAATTACATAAAAAGATTTTACAAACTTATACCAGATTTTTTTTATGTATTAAAACAATATTTAGATGCATGGGGTAAATAAAGAAGGAAATATTTTTCTTGATTAGGAGGTTCAAGAGGTGGTACTCACAACATAATTCACAGTAGAAAATATCAAAATATACACATTTCATCTTAAATGTTATATCCATGCAGCACTGGTTACAATTCAGCTTGCAGTTTACATAATCAAATATTTACAAAATTTAATAAATTGAACATGTTGTGCTGGTTTTTCAGTACATCTTTTGAGACACTGAATGAATTATTTTCAATAGACTGATTTCATACACAGTACAGCATGTCACACATCTTGTAGTATCGATTAACACAGGATTCCTATCCCATCCCCTTTTTGGTGCTAATAGTCTACAGAACTTGGCTATTAAGTTTTTCTAAAAATAACAGTGAAATTATTCCATGCCGAATTACAAAACTCCCAGTGGCAAAACTCTTCTACGCTTATAGAAATAGATTATACAATAACACATAAGTTCACTTTACACTGTTGTGCCATGTGAGTGTGTGATCAGCAGTGGGAAAATGGTCAGAAATAATAACACAAGGAACTATACACCAATTATACATAAGAAGTATAACTATACTACTAATCCGAATTTACTGGCGCAGAATAAAACTCAGTTTTCAAGCTTTTGCACATCAGCCAGATGGCTTTTTCAAGGAACATAGACAGCAAACTGAAAACTGGATAATAGAACACTTCAACAATTTGAACATGGTGACTTGACTTGACAATAAACGAACGGACGCAAATGTAATTATTCAATCAAAGATATGAGGCATCATGTTCGTTTAGCACATGGAATCCTGTGAGGAAAACAAAAGGCATCAACTATTTGAAGAATTGGTTCCAAATTTGTGGTAACTCTAGCAAGATGCTATCATTGCAGGACTCACTGTTGGTAATGATCTCCAAAGTTTCCCAAATGGCAGTGAATTTAGGGGTAGAGTAGGACGCTAATTTCTTTATGTCATCCCATATAGGAACAGCAGACTTAAACTGGACTTCTCTGGATAGACCACGGTTATTTTGACATTCTTTGTGTCCTTCTTATGCTCTTAAGTCTAAATGAACGTTTGGTCATTCGAATGTAGTATAACTTGAAGTAGAGGTATGGGATAAATATCTGCTTTGTTGGAAAGTGGGGTTTTGTCAGTATTTTCCTTAAGCATAGCATATAAAGATATTGGGGATCTTACGCCCACACTGAGGTTCATCTCCTTGAGCATGTTCTTGAGTTTATAAGAAACATTTGGTATGCAAGGAATAGAGCCCAAGAGGAGTAGCCATGGCACTGAAAAATTAGCATGACTGTTTCTTTCGATATATCTATGTACCATGTGTTTGGGGCGTATCCTGCCTCAGAGCTCAATTCGATAACACTTTTTAATTCGCTTTGTCTAGAAGGAACATCAGAAGAGACAGCGAAGACTCTTCTGATTCGAGAACGGAAGTAAGCTGTCTTGTAATCAGCAGGGCAGAATGAGCTGTGGAGTATCAGGTTGGGAATGGATGTGGGTTAATAACAAATGACACTGTACTGTGTTGGCAGAGAGCAAAAGTGAGCTGCAGATATGTTGTACTGACTATATGAAGTTTGTATGAAATTCAAACTGAGTATTAATAAGGGAAAACCCAAAGTTATGGTTTCTGAGCAAGGAACTAGTAGTACTGAATGTAGCATAAGTCTAAATGGCACCGTGATTGACCAGGTGAATGAGTTTGTGTATTTAGGAAACATGTTTGACAGAGAGAACAAATTGGATGGCAAAATTAGTAGGCGAGTGAATTCTTCATTCAGGGAGGTTTTCACAGGAATGATGAGTTCTCAAGGGAGTCCCCGCATGGCTGTGTATGAAAGTGTAATTGTTCCTACTCTGCTGCGTGGCAGTGAAACCTGGGTACTACAGAAGAAACATAGAAGTAGTTTCTCTACTGGAGAAATGTGTTACTTATGGGGGAGGGGGGACAAGACACGTCCTGATTGTGTGAGGAATGAAGATGTGTTGGAGTTGTGTAATGTGAAGCAACATGTTGTTAGTAAGGTGGAGACTAATCTGCTTCAGTGGTTTGGCCACACTGAAAGAATGAGTGATGAGATGCTTACTAAAAAATCTTTTTTTAGCCCAAATAGCAAGAAGGAAAGGCAGAGGAACGCCAAGGAAGTCATGGGAGGATCAGATTCAGGAGTGTCTGCATGAGAAAAAGATTACGAGTACGAAGTATAGAGGATCTTGTGTATGGTGTGTGATGAATGTCAGTGAAGCCCGAGTTGTATGTCAAGATTGCTGTAAATGGAGTAGTTTGATATTGCAACAGTAAGTAAATCATCATCGTCAACCATTATGAATCCACTGCTGGATGAAGGTCTCTACAAGCCTCTTCCACAACGGTCTGTCTTGTGCCAGTCTCCTCTATGTTACTCCCGCATACTTTCGAATTTCATCCACCCATCTCCCATGTGGTCTTTTTCTGGGTCTTTTCCTGTCCCTTGGAATCCAGTCTAAACTTTCGGCTGTCCATCGATGGTCTGTCCTTCTGGCAATATGTCCAGCCCATTGCCATTTCAGGGATTTTACTCTGATCATGATGTCTTCCACTCTTGTCATTTTTCTGATGCACGAGTTCCTCTTATCTCTATCTCTCCTGGTTATACCAAGCATGCACCTCTCCATGCTTCTTTGAGTTGGCTGCAGCCTTTGTATGTCTCTTTTAGTTAAGGTCCACGTCTCTGCACCATATGTAAGCACTGGAAGGATACATTAATCAAACACTTTTCTTTTAAGACATAATGGCATATTGCTCTTGAAAATTATGCTGTTTCTTCCAAAAGCTCTCCAGGCAAGTTTTGTACGCCGATTAATTTCTTCATCAATGTGACTCTCACTTGATATCTGCTGTCCAAGATAAATGTACGTATCTGTTATCTCCAGCTTTTCTCCATCAATCAAAAACTCTACTTTGCTCCAGTTTTAAAACTATACTGGTTACAGATACACGCCTGAACTCTACGCAGTCTACTACAAGTAGAGGAGGAGCACCATAACCGACACAACATCACGTGACTGACCGTGCAGGTCGGTCACAGACAGCTGCATTTCTTTTTTCTTGCGTGGGTTTGCTTTGATGGTATGACGTCAGTCTCGTTACCTTTTGAACGACTTACGTACTTCTTTCTTTCAATGTCGTGCATGCAATGAACAAAAAGTTTTGTCATATGCAAGTTCAAAGTTAACTTTCATTATATAAATAATATTCATATACATATACTGATATAAAAAGCCTATCTTATATCTGTAACTTTTGTATTTAGAACGTTTACGTAAACGACAAATTTTATTAAACTGTTTTAAAAATTTCCTGATTTTCTCAAAAGTAATATTGATATAATTTTTCCATAGTTTGTGTGTGTATGTTCACCTTCTTAAAAACCCAATCCAAATACTCATTCTTGTATTTTTTTTTTTTTTTTTTTTAAAGTGTCCTGAACATACAGGAGTTAAATGTGAACACCACGCTCAGAGACGTGACTTTTAATGCAGCTGCGTAGGCCGCAATACGCAAAGGTATCAACTACTTTTTGGTTGTAATAGCTTTGTTTAGAACCTCAAGGTCCTGTTTAAGTGCACTTAAAGTGTTTTGTTGCAAAATTTCTTTCACGGTGATGACAAAATGAATGACCTAATGGGCTTCGAAAGAGGGCTAATTATTGGTGGCCGGCTAGTTGGTGTCTCTGTGACAACAGTCGCCAGGGTAGTGGGGGTATCAAGAGCTACTGTGTCTAGCTAGCGTCGTGACAGCATACTGCGTTCACGGCAAAATCTCGTCTGCTAAACCCAAGAGCAGCCGGAAAACAATCTCTACCCATAACAAGACCACAGTGCCGAAAATGAGTGCAATCCGCATTTCCAGACCCTAGTATCAACAAAAACAATGTGCAGGAAACTGCATAAACAAGATATTCATAAATGAGTGGTAGGCAATGCACGTAACTAACAAACAAATTAAGAAGGTGGTAATGTAGAACACGCTAAGTTACATATAAAAGTTTTAAGGCAAATACATTTCAGCCATTACTATGGCCTTCATCAGTGCGACTACCACTGATGAAGGCCATAGTAATGGCTGAAATGTATTTGCCTTTAACTTTTATACGTAACTTAGCGTGTTCTACACTACCTTCTTAAGATATTAATGGCACAGCTGCTATTGCAAAAACTCTGGTGACCAGGGTGAATGCACAACAGTGACAGCAGTGGTGCCACGAGCATACAACCTAGACTGTCTGCTCCCAACAGTGCAGCATGGTGGTGGTTCTGTCATGCTCTGGGTAGTCATATCGTAGTTTTCGGCAGGTCCTTTTGATCACCTTGAAAGAATGGATAACTGGCAGGGCGTATGAAGCTATTTTGGCTGACCAAATATCCAATGGCTCAGGCATTGTTTCCTGCAGGGGTGCCATCCACCAAGATAACGCCCAAATTCACAGAGCTCGGAATGTACAATCATGGTTTGAGGAACGTGAGGACGAAATTTCACATCTTCCTTGGCCTCCCCAATCACCAGACTTAAACATCATTGAGTTACTGTGGCCTGGGTTGGAAAAATTCTGTTATCATCCTGCATCTCGCAAGGACCTTAAGCAGTTTCTGCACGAAGAATGGTGTAACATCTCACTGACCACCATCCACGATCTGTATGCATCCATTCCAAGGAGGATTCAGGCGGTTTTGAATGCCAAAGATGGTCCCACATCCTATTATGTACATAAAACCTTCTTTTCCTAGGTGTTCGCATCATTCTGTCCAACCCCTGTAGATATTAGGTGTGCAACTTAATTCTCGGCCGGAGGCACGACACGTTGACAGCAAATTATAGCAAATCGAATACATACCTAATCAGGGAAATAATCCCCGCCATGTTGGATACATTTGAGTCATCGGTCAGGGAGCTGCCGAATGCCACTGCGGAAGAAAGAGGGCTGTTTCAAGTTGATAAAGTCATCAATACGTGTGTGGACCTCCTCAACAGAAGCGAAGTGCGTATCACTCAAATGATGTTGCAGGGAGCAAAAGAGGTGATAATCTGATGGGGCAAAGTCTGGAGAATATACGCCGGGCGGGACAAAATCTCTCATCCCAGGTCGGTAATAGTGTTTAAAGTCGTCTTCGCAGTGTGAGGACATGCATTATCCTGAAGCAACACGACCAACCTTCTGCCCTTGCCGGTGTATGGCCTTTGACGCCTCCATTGCGTCACTCAAACGAATGAGTTGCTGACAATAACGCTCAGCATTGACTGTTTCACCAATTTTGAGCAACTCATAGTGTACGACACCGCGCTGATCCCACCATATGCACAGCAACAACTTCCTGGCATGGATATTCGGTTTGGCGGTACTGGTGGTAGGCTGACCTGGATAAACCCACGATTTGCACCGCTTAGGATTATCGTAGAGATCCACTTCTCATCACAAGTCAAAATCTTGTGGAGGAAATCTTTCTTGAATCTGGAAAGCAAGGACACAGCAACATCGCAGCGCCTAGACTTGTTCACAACTGTGAGTTGGTGGGGCACCCAACGGCCCTCCTTGTGAATCCATCCAAGCTTGTGAAGGTGCTTTACAATGGCTTGCCATGTTACTCCGAGTTCCTGGGCAAGCTTTGAGTGTGTGCGACAGGGATCCACGTCCAACAGTTGTTCCAGTTCCTCATCGTCAACTTTCTGTGGCTATCCCGGACGTTCTGCATCACGGAGATTGAAATTTCCCTGCTTAAACCGCTGCAACCACTTCTTACACGCACTGTAGGAAACAGCCTCACCCAAGACAGCACAGATCATTTGCTGGACTTCCGCAGCACTTTTTCAGCTGAAACGTGAACAGGAGGCGGTGCCTCAAATGTTGCTTCTCGAACGACATTGCTTTCGTCATCAACTTTCGTCCCTTCTGTCACTACAGCTATAAGCGGTTACGGTTACCTGGAAAGCTGTTGTATGGCTCTGCAATCAGCCAATATCGCACACAGCTATTTGCAGACTTTCTATGATCACTTGCGGTTAGGCGCCGAGAATTAAGTTGCACACCTAATATCTTAAGTGACAACCATTACACGACCTCACTGAGTGGGCAGCTCTCCAACTTTGATAAAAAGAACTTAAAAGTCCTGGTAGTCTATGGACCAGCTATAGGCTCTAGTTCATCTCAGAAGTAAGTCATTATGGAGAGATGCATCTTCATGGAGAAATGGTTCTCGATATCTCCAGTACATGGTGGGCACAAATGAATATCATTTTTGGCACAGGATCACGATATTTTCATTTTCTCATCTCTTCAAAAAACTCAAAATTACATTCAATTTGTTAATTTTTTTTTTTTTTTTAGGACCTTTCATGAGGATTCAGAGGCAACCATTAAGGATGCAGTTCCGAGAATCTTCATAGCACAATTGGAAATTAAAACAGCAGCACCAAAAATGCAATGGTAGATGCATTAGCAAGTATGGCCTGTTTTGGAGCAAGAAACTTTTTATAAGAAAGTAAATTGAGTTTTGGACTAGCAGACATACAGTATTCCAAGTTAAATTATGGATCACATACATAGCAAATCAAAGTTCATACAAGATATTTCAAAGAGATATTTACCTTTAAATTCTTTTTCTGCATAGAAAGTTCTTTTGGCAGACTTCCAGGGGCTGCCCAAAACCCTAGCAGGCCAACAAAACTTGGATAAACAGAAAAAGAATTAAAAGGTAAATACCTCTGAAATCTCCTATATTGAGCAGACAGCATTTTTAATAATGGTATTTCAAGAGATTATTTTTACTCTATAAATGCCTACCTCAAATGAACCATTTATGTAATTAAACATTGTGATAACTAGAATATTTATTTTTAAAATAATAGTATGTATAATAATGGGCAAATATTATTACTTTGTCAATGAAAATGCAAGCACAAAAGTTCGACTGTGTAGGACAAGTCACATTTAAAAACTGGGAAAGGAATATGGCAAGCAGCGTTTAAACCGTCGCTAGCATTTTCACTAAATTGCGATAAAGACTGCAATTTTGAGACAAAAAGTCCTCACTGAATCACCAAAAAGAGGATGGTTCCTGCAATTTTTCTTTGAACACCTCATCCCCATCTTCCCCCTTGCTTTGTTTTTCATCCTCCTCATTTTCCCCATTTCATCGTCGCTGTTTTGCTCTTTTCTGCCAACCTGGTGCCCTCTCCCGTCATATTTTCTTCCCGTCACCCCACCCACCTCTACTTCACCCTTTCATTATGTTTTCCATCCCTGCCATACTTTTTGCTGTCATTGAGCCCAACCTGCTTCACTTTTGCGTCGTTTTATTTATCTGCGTCATGGTTGCACGCTGCTTCGCCCTGTTATCATGTTTCCATTGCCGTTGTATTTTCTCCTATTGCAGAAAGCACCAAATACCATCCCCAGACGGAAAATGACCCCCCCCCCCCCTTCTCTCTAGTTTTGCATCGATTTTGAGAATGATCTAAATTATGGAAAAAAAAAAAAAAAAAAAGAGAGAGAGAGAGAGAGAGAGAGAGAGAGAGAGAGAGAGAGAGAGAGAGAGAGAGAGAGAGAGAGAGAGAGACGGGATTCCGCAATTCCGTTTCAGAATTTCATACAGTATATACACTATCTACCAACAAGTAATTGGACACCCCTGCAATCGATGATATCTGCGGTCCTGATACACGTCATGGCCGCCGCCGTTAAATATCGTGAGGGAAACAACAATGCAACCAGTCGCATGCAAGATGCCACGCAGTTCGGAGCTCTCTGATTTCGAGAAAGGTGCAATCGTCGGGTATCACAGAAATGGCTGATCCATACGTGACATATCCAGCGAGTTGAAGTACCCAAAATCGACAGTGACCTACGTGATTGGCAAGTGGAAGATGAGAGGTGACTGTTGGAATGTGCCCCGACCAGGCAGACCCACAAAACTGGGAATTCGAGGCCGACAGGTGCTGGCCAGAGAAATTCGGAAGAACCGCACCAAATTGATGGGCCACGTCCGCGAGGAATTTCAACAGGCATCCGGGAGTGTTCTTTCGATGAATACCATCCGTAAGGAAGCCCATCTGCTCAGTTACCATGGACGTGCTGCCGCCCACAAGCCTTTGATCACCAAGTCCAATAGTGCTGCTCAGCTAACGTGGTGCAAAGAACGTCGACAGTGGACCGTTGAACAGTGGAAACAGGTTCTCTGGAGCGACGAATCAAGGTTCACCCTCTACCGTTCGGATGGCAGGGTCTGGGTTTGGCGTCTACCTGGAGAACGCCTCCTGCCAGAATGTATTGTGCCAAATGTGAAGTTCGGCGGCGGTGGAATTATGCTATGGGGGAGTTTCTCCTGGTATGGCACGGGACCCTTGGTCGCAATTCCTGGTAGACTCAACGGCGAGACCTACTGCACCATTTTGGATGACAATGCGCTTCCTACATTGTGGCAGTTTTACTGGGTGGACCCATGTTGTCATGTCACGTTGCGAGGTTGTCATGTTGCAAGGTCCACCATGGCTTGGAATGGTGACAATGGGGTTAATTGAATGGACTGGTCTGCGCAGAGCCCGGACCTTAACCCTATCGAGCACCCTTGGACGAGTTGAAGCGTCAACTTAAGGGGCGCCCCCACCGTCCGAAATCGGTGAAGGACCTGACCTGTCTTCTCCAAGCAGAGTGGAAGAAAATACTGCTAGCCGTCGTACAATGCCTGGTTGAGAGTATGCCCCGGAGGGTCACAGCTTTAATCGCCGCTCGTGGAGGCTCCACCAACTATTGAAGGTGAATAAACTTCGTTTTCCTTTGCTATCACAGGTGTCCAATTACTTGTTGGTAAATATTAGTGTATATACAGTATATATATCATAAAATAGCAAAATAAAAAAATATAAAATTCGCAGAATCCGTAGTTTCGACAGTGAGTTCCGTAGTCAGCCAACTAAATCCGTAGAAACTACAGACTTTCCATTGTAGTTAGCAGGTATGCTGATGCTTCTATTTTAGGATCGTAATGAAAGCACCCTGACTTGTCAACTGCCACAATGCTTTGGGAGAAAACACCTCCACGAAAAGACACCAAAGAAATTGCCTCCACGCCACTGTTGGACCATTTTCACATCGCTCCCGATACTCTTTAACTACGGCAGCTTGTGAACATCCCACCAATTCAGTCATTCGGGATATCAAGGCACCCGCTCTCCAAGCTCCCACAAGCAGGCCTTTCTAAAAGTCCGATAAATCCTTCCGCTTGCCCATTATACTCCACATTTTACGACCTACGGCTACACTCACACCATGTGTATGCTATATCGGTCAACTAATTGCCCACTCAGAAATCATGTGGGCAACAGGCTGCATCCACTTTTGATAGAGGTGGTCACAATTCAGTGATCAGTGGTTGTGAAGTTTTAGCTTACGAGTCATTTAAGGCTAATAAAACAATGCAACATATTAAAACAATTAAAAAAATTCATTTAAATTACCAAATAATAAAAGTTCTTTGTGTTTATTACACATAATCTGTATGCAATCAAGCTTAGTGTTCTTCCTAGAGCCTTTTTAATGGGCAGCCCGCCCAGCTAATTTTGTCTGCCGCCCAGCTAATTTTGTCGACTGCACAGCTAAATTTCCTGTAATGAATGTTTTCAAACACACATAATAGTAAGAGTGAAAAACTTACTCCCACATACACCATAAATATTGGTGAAAATGACTAAAATCTGTGTTGAACATGATTTATCAGTAAGTATTTAATAACTGCAATCATGTTAAGCAAAACAACATCCTTTCTTTTTTTCCATTAAGGAAGGGGTCGTTTAAAGTACCACCCAGCTGCAAAAAAAAAAACTCTACGGAGAACACTAAAGCTGATAATATGTATGCAATCATACATAATCTGTACGCAATCAATATAAACTGTTTGACAAGATGCTTACTAAGAATTTTTTTTCGGCGCAAGTGGCAAGAAAGAAAGGCAGAGGAAGGCCAAGAAAGTCATGGGAGGATCAGATTCAGGAGCGTCTGAATCAGAAAAAGATTATGAGTATGAAGTACAGAAGGTCTTGTGTACATCATGTGATGGACGTCACTGAAGCCCGTGTTGTGTGTCAAGATAACTGTAAATGTAGAAGTTTGATACGGCAACAGTAAGTAAATAATCAGTTAAAAACTTATCTGGTGGTTTGCATTTCTTTGTGGAGCTAATCTCAGAGAACAAACACCTTAGGGATATGTATTATCAGTTAAATGTTTATTTGTCAGATGATTTTTCTTTGAGGAGCTAACCTCTGATTATCAGAGAACAGGTTAATGATATGTATTAACAGTTTGATTACATTAAATTCAAACAGAATTTGGTTTTTATTATGATTGTCCTGGGTCATGATGTATACTAACAATGAAAAGTGGGTTACTATAAGTAGGGAGGTTCAAAACCATTGGTTTTGACTGATACCACATTCACTACTAAGGAGAGAAAAATAATCCAAACAATTAAGAGAGAGAAATATATTTGCTGAACAACCAAAATTGAAGACTCGTGCAACATAAATCACTGAAACGATGAAAAGTTCTCCGTCTTTAGCACGATTTTAATGATAAAAAATGAATAATGTATACAATTAAAAACATGAGCACTTTCGATGCAGCGGGTGCGTCATCCTCAGATGTAATGAATAAAGACACATTTGATTTATATATAATACAGATCATTGCATTATGGGAAGCTTGGTAAGTTGATAGCCAATAGTAATCTGCATGCGCCAAACTATTGCGTATACTGTTGGCCCAATGGTCTACGAAGAAAACATTCAATTAAAGTTTATATTACAATTTACTGTTTTAATAAGCGACTTCCAAACATTATGTAACTCATAGGGGTATGTTCATTACAACATTGTACTCCGGAAGCCTCAATATATACACTTTCTGTAATTAAAAGGTCACCAAGTTTACTAGGTGTGTTCCCGAATGGAGTAATGCAAGAATAACTAACACGCCTAGTAAACTTGGTGACCTTTTAATTACAGAAAGTGTATATATTGAGGCTTCCGGAGTACAATGTTGTAATGAACATACCCCCTATGAGTTACATAATGTTTGGAAGTCGCTTATTAAAACAGTAAATTGTAATATAAACTTAAATTGAATGTTTACCCACCCTACACCATATCTGATTTCTATAATATATTTCCAAGTTTTCTTCATAGACCATTGGGCCAACAGTATACGCAATTGTTTGGCGCATGTAGATTACTATTGGCTATTAACTAACCAAGCTTCCCACAATGCAATGTTCTATATTATATATAGATCAAATGTGTCTTTATCATACACAAGACTGACGAAGGAGAAAAAGCTGAACTTTTTAACCGCACAGGTGAAAAATGAGAACGTGCTGCAAAACAGCGTGAATATAACGCGGCGTGAGCAAGACAAAATTGTTCACTGAAATTTATTATGTAAATATTAACATCACTGTATTCATAAATATATATACATATTTTACATTAATAGCAACACAGGATAAATGTAGCATCGCATAGAAAAAAATTATGATTATCAGCAAAATCTACGCACTGTCCAATTTAAGAAAATTTTCCTCCATTTTGAAGCGGCAAAACAAATATTTATGGAATAAAATTATATTTAACAACACTACTGGGTAGGAAAAACATTCCAAGAAAGAAAAAAAAAAAAAAAGAAAAAAGATTTATGATTACGGGAGAAACATTCACTTCGTCTAACTAACTTCTGTTTCCGAAAGTTGGAATTCCGCCCGGACGGAAAACGACCTCACCACCATTCAATACCACCACCAATGCCCCCCCCCCCCAATTTCTGTTCAGTTCTGCATTGATCTCGAGAACCATTGAAATGACGATGGAAAAGGCGGAATGCTTTGAATCCACTGAAGGATCTCGTGCCTGAAGATCACAGGGAAATTTTCGCGTCAACTTCTGTTTTCGGAATTTTTTTCCCTTTTCAAGCTGAAATGCAAATATTTCTGGAATAAAATTATATTTAACAATACTACTGCGCCAAAGAAACATTGTGAGAAAAAGACATCATGATTACGGGAAAAAATTTCACTCCGTTTTCGAAAGTTTTGAAACACGAAATGGCATCCCCAGACCAAAAAACGACCCCCTTCCCCCAACTAATCCTCCAAATGTCTCTTTAGTTTTGCATCGATCTCGAGAATAACCCAAATGATTACAAAAACAGCGGAATTCCGCGAATGAATCTCATGTATGCTTTACTCGTTACATCTGAGAATGGTGCAGCCGCTGCCTCGAAAGTGCTCATGTTTTTAATTGTATATATTATTCATTTTTTATCATTAAAATCGTGCTAAAGATGGACAACTTTTCATTGTTTCAGTGATATTTGCTGATATTTTACATTTCTTTTTCATGACCATATTAAATTTTACCTGTAGCTCACTGACTTGTAGGAACCCTGTGTTAATTTTTACATGATTATACATAAAATATCCAGGACTCTTTACATGCATGAAATATATTACCCTTTTTGCACAAAGCATTCAGAAACAATTTCCTAGCATAACTCTGTCGAAAGCCACCTACAAAGGTTTAACAATAAAATAAGCATGCATCAACATTAGTAACACATCAGACAGAAAAATCATCGATTTATACAGAAATGATGTTTGCAAATGTTACTGAACTTCAATCAGAACAAAATAAACTGAAATAACAAAACCACAGATGTGGTGGTACAAAGCTAAACACAACACCACCAGAAACATGTTACAATGAATGTAAATATAATTAAGGCTGATCACTGCAACTTACAATAAAATGATGCAAAAGTGTTGAGATACTTCAAACATAACATGATTTCATTCTTCCTTCAGAGAGCTGCTGACAATAGTAATAAAGTAACAAAAGTGTGCAATGTAAACACACTACTGACATGCAGCTGCCATCAATACATTTTTCAATCAAGAAACAATACATATACAATTTTACAATATAAACTTAGGTCAGGGGCATATTTAGACAGGCTCCCCCAAAAGTGTTTCATTTCTTCGTAACATTATGACTTACATGTGAGAGAATGCTTTAATTTAATAAAAATGCATCAACTTACAATAGAAAATAATGCTTTAATTTTTTTCTTCTATTTTTCATTAACTCTTATTTTGTCCTGATGGATTTCAAAAACTTCCATTTTTGGACAGCCTCTCTCCCTGAGAAAAATTCTATATATGTCCCTGACTTAGGTATTACAATGAAAAGGAATTATAGAAAACCATGTAACACAATAGCAATTACCAGATGCATTCAAGTATTTTGTAGATACTTGAATGTATCATCATTCTAGCAAGATGCATTCTGTATTGCCAAGCACAGAGCCGGATTGAGGTCTTAGTGGGCCCCTAGGCTAAAACATCTGAGTGGGCCAACAAAGAACTTACGACGGGAAATCATTATGGTCCATTAAAACACGAAACTGTAGCAATATGCTAGTGATAATAATAGGCACTTGTAAGACATACTTCAAACTAATAAATTATCTGCAGATTTTTTATAATAAGTCACTGTATTTTTCACTGTTCTTATAAGAACATGGTTTAAAAGCTTAAGCTTCCTAGATTTTGTGATGGATTTTCTAATGATTTATCATTGTATGCCATTCTTAGTTCATCTCTTTTGTTAAATGCAATGTGAAGCCACAGGGGACTTTGACCATTAATAGTTCCAGTGCAAATTAGGAGTTGTGGGTGGATGTTAGAGGTGAGTTCGGGCTCAGTTTTGGGGGCCCGAGACCGCCCCAAGCACGAAGTCTTATAAGTCCGAGCCAGAGAGGACTGTCTGCCATTTTTTGTCATACAGTCTGAGCACGAAGTAGACTTTTTTTTTTTTTTGCTTCATTTTAGCAACTTTTGTGAACTATTGAAAATTTTAAAGTGCTGTAAAAACTACCCAGTGCAGAAGGACACGAACAGTTTTGGTAGATCTAATTTAAACTATTTTAATCAGGTCATTTTCTTTTTTTTTTGCCGTACGTTATAAATTGATCCTAAGCTTTCACGCGCCAACCGGAATCATAACAAAAGTTCTATTTAGATGATTTTAACATCTAGTTTCATTTTCGTGCCTTCCATATTTTTATGTACTTATCTTGTTCCACTATTTATATGGCATCAACAAAAAGTATGTCCCAGTGACAATAACAATGTATATATGCACTTCTTTACAGTATGTGGAAGATGTAACTGGTTTTAAATGTTGATCACAAAAAACAGCAGAAAACTTCAAAGGCCCGTCGGTCTTTCCGGCTACTGTATAGTTTTACGAAGCAATTATGGAGAGAATTTAACCTTATGCGTAAACCATCATGGGTAATCGAAACTAATCTTGGGTCTAATTTACGCCTTCAGAAAATCTCTTCATCGGCATCCTAAACATCTAACGGCAGCACCAGGAAACGAATGCTAGGTATCATAAAACTAGAGAATGGGAAAGTACTGTACATTGTTAGCTTAACTGGCTTTTTACTGTCTTCCAGACATCCATTCTCCTTTCCTTTATCCAATCGGAAAATCAGGGTGCATTTCAACCGTTCCCTTATCCCCTTACTCTTTTTTATGTTTGCCGCCTGTCAGTTTCCTTTTTACACCTCGTGTTACAATTCAGGACCCCCACCCCCAGCCTACCCACCCACCTCTAATGCATTTTTTTTTTTTTGATTGGAGGTTTAACGACCACCGTGAGCAACTCAATGGGCTATAAGCAGTCGCCCGTCCCTAATTTAGGGTCACTGGTTCCAGGGAAGGGAGAGAACCAGTGCCGTAAGACAAACACAACATCCATGCCTCACCGGGATTCGAACCCGGACCCCTTACGGACGAATGATCAGAGGCCAGCGCCTTAGACCACTGCGCCACCGGGGCGGCTAACGCATTTTCTCTGGCTGGTCTGTCACCGCTCCCTGGTGGCTGTCAGCCAGCTTCACATGGACGGAACTACTGCATTGCCTAAAGGGACTAATTAAATATTAAATTTCATTCACCCACCTACAGATAGCCAAACAACAGACATAACTAAAAGAACAACTTTCTGGCAGTGAGTGAGAACTGCTGCTGAAAAAAAAAAAAAAAAAAAAAAAAGAAAAAAAAAAAAAAAGGTTTTGAAAATAAAACCAATAACTATTTTGATAAAACTGACCGGTAAAAAAAATCTATATATGGCAGCCCGAGCCCGTGATGAGACGTAACCTACCCGTAAGGCTCGGGGCTTTCAGGCTTGGGCCCAGCCCGTCTCAGCTCTACTGGATGGTAGTGAAAAAGGGGATCATCTTCCAGCCTTTGTTTCTGGCCAAGTGGAAATCATACGAGACAAAGGTAAAACTATATTATAAACCTCTCTCTCTCTCTCTCTCTCTATCAGTTGCCTAGGAATACCTCCTGGGCATTAAGTCAGGGTGGGCCCCAAGGCTATAGCCCCTAGAGAGCCCCCCCCCCCTAATCCCGCCCTTGCCAAGCATTTGGGTCGGAGAAATGTGGAAATTGGACAATGTTGGTGCCAACGGGTGAAGGAGGAAACAACCCAACAGCACATGGGCAATGAGAGAATGCAAGAATCGAGAGATTGTGAGAGCCATATGAACAGAACCGAATTCATCGCTCTCAACCATTTGTGTCCATGTGGCGGCTCTACGGGTACGGAAGTAGTCATCCGGACCACTGCCAGATGACTTGTGACATGGGGACTACATTTGAGGAGGCCACTTTGCTGCCTATCACTGAGCAGTAAGCATTGCTGGCACTGGTTGCAGTGCTGTTGGGCCTGATCAACATGGGATAGTGTCCAGTGGTGAGTCACGGTTTACACTTGGCACCCATGACCAGCACATAGGTGTCTGGAGAAGAGCTGACTGGCGCACGGATTCCGCCTTTACCGCAGTGTGCGAGCAGCGCATGCAGCTCGGCTCACACACCGGGAGTGATTGTCTGGGGGAGCCATTTCATACGACAGTTGGACACCCTAGGTAGTTCTTCGCACCACCCTCACGACTCAATGGTATGTTGACAACATTCTATGGCCTGTTGTGTTGCCATTCCTATCACAGCATCACTGAGCAATTTTTCAACAGGACTGTGCCTGGTCACACAGGTCATGGCCTGCCACTGTAATGTCAACACCCTTCCATTGCCAGCCCAACCCCCCGACCTCTCACAGATCAAACATGTTTGGGACATGATGAGACGTAACCTACACCCATCCCGGAATGTTGGTGAACTGGCCCACAATTTGAACACCATCTGGCATACTATACCTCAGGGCAGTATCCATGAACTGTATGCATCTATGCCATGCTGGGTAACGGCTTCATCTCAAATGGATGATCCCCCTTCTGTGTGGTGCTTTTTTTGTTGTTGTCAAATAGTGTATATTAAAGGCAAAAGAGTTGGGAGTAAAAATTAAAATGAATTTTAAGAACTATTTTAGAAATATGTCAACACAAAATGACTAAAAATGTATTTTCAAAAATATTTCAAAATTTTAAACATCGGAGGTCCTAGCGAAATAATGTCTGCTTTGGACCAAAATGAGCTAAGTCTGGCCCTGCAACTTAAAAAAAGCACTACGAGAGGTGAATACCATTGCCCTGAAAGGATGTACCTGGTCTGCAATGATGTTTAGGTAGGTGGTAGATGCCATAGTTTCCTGCACATGATTGACTGGGCTCAGGGTTTCCCAGAGGCACTACTAGTGGGGAATACCGTTGCCATGAAAGGATGTACCTGGTCTGCAGTGATGCTTAGGTAGGTGGTAGACGTCATAGTTTCCTGCACATGATTGACTGGACCCAGGGTTTCCCAGAAGCACTACTAGAGTGGGGAATACAGTCACCATGAAAGGATGTACCTGGTCTGCAATGATGTTTAAATAGATGGAAGACGTCATAGTTTCCTGCACATGAACAACTGCAGCCAGGGCTTCCTAGCAGAATATTGCCCAAAGCATAACACTTCCTCCACCTGTGCTTGTGTTTATCCCATGGTGCAACCTGGTGCCAACACATCCCCATGTAAATGGCACACGCGCACACCTGGCTGTCTATATGGCGCAACAGGAAATGAGATTCATCAGACTAGCAGACCTTCTTCCAATGACTTAAGATCCAGTTTCGATACTCGCATGCCTATTTGTAGGTGCTTCCGACTGTAAACCGAGGATACTCAGAGCGGTCTGTGGCTATGTTGCCCCATTTCCAGCCAGGTTTGATGCACTGTGTGCTGTAACAAATTACTCCCATGACCAACATTAAAATTGCTGGCGTGTTGTGCCACAGTATCCTCTCTGCTGGCTCGTACCATGTGGGATAGCCTTCGCTCACCTTTAGTGTCAATGAGTAGTGGTTGGGCCCACACTTTGAAGGTGGTTCATGGTTTTGTCCTCCTTAAACCACTTTGTGAAGGTACTAACCACAAATGACCATGAGCACCCCACAAGCCTTGGAAATGCTCTGACTAAGTTGTTTGGCCATTACAATTTGGCCTTGTCAAACTCGCGTAAGTCCACCGCCTTTCCATCTCAAGAACAACAGACCTCAGTATCAGGTGTTATTTATACCATTTCATGACCAAGACACAAGGTGTAGTTTATCTGCAGCTGCTTTGATTTGCATAAAGATGCACTTGGTCATAATGTTTTGGTTTTTGGAGTACGAGTAACCATTTTCAGCAAACATATATTAATCAAACTGCTAAAAGTATAATTTGTTTTTTTTTTTGTCTTTTTAATCATCAGGTAAGTACCCGATGATTAAAAAGACGAAAGTGGGGACTAGCCCACAGCAGACGGTTCTAGTTGGTCATTTAACTTAAGGATTCTGGAATAAAACCCAAGTAAAAGTATAAATTAGCAACGTGGAGACTAATATGTTTCAGTGGTTTGGCCAGGTTGAAAGAATGAGTAATGAGATGCTTACTAAAAAAATCTTTAAGCCTAAGTGGCAGGAAGGAAAGGCAAAGGAAGTCGTGGGAGGATCAGATTCAGGAGTGTCTGAATGAGAAAAATATTATAGTATGAAGTATAGAAGATCTTGTGTATGGCGTGTGATGGCTGTTTGTGAAGCCCAAGTTGTATGCCAAGATGGCTGTAAATGGAGAAGTTTGTTATGGCAACAGTAAGTAAAAATGATCTGGTAGTTTGTATTTCTTTTTGGAGCTAACCTCTGAATCTCAGAGAACAGCTTAGTGATATGTATGTATGCATGCATGCTAAAAGTATAAACTTAGAATATGACAATTTGTAAACCAATCAGTTTTGATAACATATGCAACATATTAATAAAAAGAGTGTACAAGTAATTATAAATACAGTATTAGGGTGATTCAAAGGTCATTGCTGTTTTGAAGAGTCGTCCTGTGTCAGCCAATTACTCAGTGTGCATGTGTTGTGTAGATAAGAGCAACGCATGATCGGAGAACTGGTATTATCTAGTTGGTATAAACTAGGAGCACACGCTGTCATCATTTATTGGAAAATTTTCTGTCAACAGCTACAGACAAGAAATACGAAATTAAAGTACTGTTACGGTTTTCCTTTAAAAAAAAAAAAAAAAATGAAGGAGCAAAGTTTGAAAGAACGGCAAGATTTTGGTTTCAGTGATTCAAAAGTGGGGGCTGCAACCTTGAAAACAACGCATAACCTTGGACGGTGAAGCACAAGCACTGGACAACTGTCAAACGAGCTGGAAATACCTCAGCCCACAATTGTTCGCAAACTGCACAAGCTCAACAAGAATCACAGAAGCCGTTGACAAGTACCCCACGAACTGACGCTCGGTAACGTGTGCAAGTGTGTTGGCAATTGGTGAAGAATCCCCAGGACGACCGTTTCTTCAGGCGAATTGTGGCAAGTAATGAAAAGAGGACGTTTTACTGGAACCCTGACATAAAAAAAAAACAGCGGTTAGATCTCAAAATGCCACCAGAACTAGTCCCAAAAAATGGAGACAACTTGGGTACAAAGTTAGGCTGCGTATGGTGAAACTCTGAGGGCCCAACTCATTGGGAATTGGTTCCAGATGGCTGAGGCATTAATGTGCAGATGTACTGTGGCTGTTGGAGCAGATGTATGCTGCTTTAAACTGAAAGTACCTAACTTTGATGAACCATAAGCAAGTTACCCTCCAACAGGACAATGTTCTTGCTCATTGGTGCCTGGTCAACTAAGGAAAAATATATAGGAACTGGAGGATATTGAGCTAATGCCCCAGCCTGTTTATATTATGGGTCTTGCACCTTCTGACTACCACTTCTGGTCCATAGCACATTTTCTACATCGGAAACCCTTCCAAAACATCAACGATGTTGGACTTGCAGGGTTCATACTTTTTTCTGTAGGAAAAAATAAAGGACTTTCTAAGGATATACACACCAATTGATATTTTGTGCCATTGGTTGGAATATCACCAGGTGGGTATGTATGTAGGGGATTAAACAACGGTGCTAGTGGCCATTTACCAGGCATTTTGCCCCAAATATAAACTACTTTGCCTACAAAAAACAAAATTAAATACACCCCCCCCCCCAAAAAAAATAGGAAAAGCAGGAGACACAGCGACAATGAAGCAAGGTGAGTTGAGTGGTGAGTTGAGTAGAACAGTAGACTCTAGATAAATCAGACCACATGAGACAACTGACACCATACATTGTGAAGAAGTCGAACAGAACAACAGAACCCCCCCCCCCACACACACACACACCTTTGACCCCTGAAAAGACACAACACAGATCAAACAAAGATCTTCGCTCTTTCCACGTTATAAGTGAGTCACGGAAAAATTCTCATTGGCTGCCAACGGGAGTTGAACCCAGGGTCCCCCAGTTACGCGCCGGATATGCTTCAGCTACACCACAGCGGCTTCGGCGGAATTCGAGGGTAAGCAATTGTTTTAAAAAATAAGAACTTTTACGGACCGTACAAACCTTGAATTACGGTCCAAGACTTTTTTGCCTGGAAACCAAAGGAATCTTTTTGCAGGAAGATTCAAGAAAAAAAAATCACAATGGTGTAGGACCATCAACAAGCATGATGGACTCTATTTCGAAGCTTAAACTTTTACATTTATGCATTTATACTACTTTTCATCAACTGTCGAAAAATAGCAATGACTTCTGAATCACCCTGGTAAAACATCTCAACAGTGGACACCCTGGTATTTCAACATCTGTCTACTAGTGGAAGGTGTTCACTATTCAGATGGTAGACAATACAAAAAACTTCATATATGTATGCACAATACATAATTAAAATTATGTTTTTTGATTGAATGTGTTATTTTTTTTTCAATTGCTTTACAGTGAGAAACAATGCAATATGTGCAAATACATACAGTACATGGACAGTATTTTCATTTTAAAATCCAGTACATACAGCATATTTCTATGTGTGGTTAAACATACATATGTAACAATAAAATATGTTGCGTCATGCATTTAAAAATAAATCAGTCAGCAATATTTGGCTTCAAAATTTTTTTTTTATATTTTTTTCAGGCAATTTGTATCATGTTTTGAAAAATTTAATTCTTGAATGGTGCTAGTTTTCCCCTGTATCCTCTTTGTTTACAAACAAAACCCACAAAAATAAAAAATGACTTTGGAAACTCTTCACTACACTTTACAACATTTTTAATAAAACTACACACCTCTTCCACATTTGCATCAAATAACTTGTGCACGATTGTTTGTTGCTTCTTTGATACACAGATCTTCACATACTAATGAGATCCTCTGCATTTCCTACACTATTCAGGCAAGTAATTAGTTTGAAAATGACATCTAAATTCTCTTCTAGATTGACAACAAATGACCTATTTTGTTTGAAAAAAGCTATTTTGCCCAAAAAGACTGGCCATATTGAAATCACAGACCCGTATAGTTTTTAGAATGGGGATTTGGAGGACAATAAATTCCCTATTTCAGTCCAAAGAAGATAAACATGATCTATGTGGCAAAACTTTGCCAAGTTTTTCTCCTTGAACTTTTATGTTTTCAACTGTCTTGTGACCAAGATCACCTTTTGTTATTTGGAAGATCCGCTATTTAGAGATAAATATATAGAACCGTGTATACTTCGAGATCGAGGAACACAAAACTATTTGCAATAAAAATAGTTTTGTGATCCTCAATCTATCCATTAAGAGATTTTACTGTATATGGTCCCATTCTGAGAAAATAAGTTAATTTCTCAAATATTTAAAAAAAAAAAAAAAGATGAACTAGCAGCATCATCCAACTGCACAGGAAACAAACCTGAGACAAGTAAGCATGATGGCTCTCATGAGATTAAATCTTAGAAAAAGGTGTGAAGGCTGTCACAGTGATGTTGGCTATTTTCCTTCAATGTTGATGATGTAATGCATTCTGAAGTTATTCAGACACTGGGGGTTCCGACTGTAAACCAGACTTATTACAGAGATTTTGCAAATTCAATCCTAGCTGTTGCATCATGATAATGCACCTGCACGTTCAACACTGTTCCATGAATTCCTTACAAAACACCAAATCTAAGTGCTACCACATCTGCCTTATTAACCTGATTTGGTCCCCTGCAACTCCTCATTTTCGAAATTGAAAACAAAAATTAAGGGATGAAGATTTAGGAGTGTAGACAGCACCACTAAGAATGCAACACAGGAGCTGAACATGGACCCAAAACAAGACACCCAAATGTGCTTTATGAAGTGGCAGAAATGCTGGGGGCCACTGTATTTTGGAGAAGATACATTTGGGGAATAATCAGCCTGTGTTTTGCATTTCAAATTCAATATTCAGCGATTGGTACTTTTTGAATCCACTTGATGTGTGTATGTATATACACTGAAGTGCCAAAAGTCACAAGATAGCAGCATGCAAATGTTTAACTGGCATTGCCAACGTATTCAAAAGCTTCAAAGCACGCTGCGATTTTTATCAATTGCGAGGTGTAATCTTGTAAGTCAGGTTGAACAACCACCAGTAGAATTATGGCAAGCTGACGTGAATTATATTATCGGAATTTGAACGAGGCACAGTAGTGGGAGCCAGACGCATGGGACATTCAATTTCCGAAGTTGTGAAAATATTCAAAATTCCTCGATCCACGGTGTCACGTGTACCGAGAATACCTCATGGAAGGCATTACCACCCACCGTAGACAGCGCAGTGGCTGACCATGGGTGCTGAATGACCGCGACCAGCGGCGTCTGACCAGGATTGTCCATGCTAACAGACAAGCGACACTGGCTCAAATAACATCCACATTGAATGCAGGAGGTACCAGAGACACATACATCCATTAGGTCAGTGCAGCATAATTTAGTGTCCATGGGGTATGGGAGCAGAAGACACACCACAGTACCCTTCTTAACACCACTACATCGGACACAGCGCCTCACTTGGGTATGTGAATACAGTAATTGGACCCTTGAAGATTGGCAACATGTGGCGTGCTCCGACGAGTCACGCTTCCAGTTGTTACAAGCTGATGGTAGGGTTTAGGTGTGGCTCAGATCCCACGAGTCCATGGACCCAAGCTGTCAACAAGGCACTGTGCAAGCTGGTGGTGGTTCCATACATGAGTGGGGTGTCCTTATTTGGCATGGTTTGGATCCTCTGGTCCTCGTAAACACGTCATCATCTGGTAATCAATCGCTTTGTTGCTCTGCTGGGTGACCATATGGAGCTCTTGATAGATTTCAAGTACCCCGACAATGATGGGATTTTCCCGGAGAATGATGCAACATGTCATCGAGCACAAATTGGTTCGAGGAGCATACTGAACAGTTCCAACGGATGGCGTGGGCACCATGTTCGCCTGACACGACCCCACAGAGCACTCATGGGATGTGGTGGAAAGGTCCATTCGCACCCAAGATCCTGCACCTACAAATACCAGGGAACTGTGGGTGGCTTTTTAGATGGTATGGCTCAACATCTTTTCAGGAGTCTTCCAGCCATTTGTGGAATCAATGCCACGTTGAATGGCGGCATTTCACCGGGCCAGAGGAGGTCCTACACGATACTAGGTGCATATCCCATGAATTTTGGCACTTCAGTGTATATACACACATATATATATATATACACACACACATATATATATATATACTAATGAAAGAAAGATTCCTGAGGATTGGAACACCGCTACAATGATCCTGCTACATAAGAAAGGTGACATTGAAGATCTTGGAAACTACAGACCTATCAGCCTCCTATCAGTAGTTTATAAAATCCTCACTAAAGTTCTTTCACACCGCTTGAAGGTAACACTGGACATGGCTCAACCGAGAGAACAAGCTGGATTCAGGAGTGGCTACAGCACAATAGATCATATCCATGTACTGAGAGAACTAATTGAAAGAGCGAGGGAATATGAACTTCCATTATGCATGGCTTTTATCGATTATGAAAAAGCCTTTGATTCGGTGAAACCATCAGCAGTTACAATGGCTCTGAAAACCTGCGGTATTGAAGATGCATACATTAATATTATTAATAACATCTAAGAAAATGCAAGTGCAAAGATTCGGCTGTTTGAAAATACAACACACATAAAAATTGGAAAGGGAGTGAGACAAGGTGACACCATATCTCCGAAGCTCTTTAATGCCACATTGGAGGGTGTTTTTCAGTCGCTGAGCTGGGAAAACAAAGGGATAAAGATTAATGGAGATTATCTAACCCACCTTCGTTTTGCTGATGACATAGTCATTTTCGCAACTACCCCATCAGAGCTGCAGAGTATGATCCAGGAACTTGCTGACAAGAGTAAAGAAGTGGGATTAAAAATGAACTTTCAGAAGACAAAAGTGATGTTCAATGCTTTTACAAGAAATGAAGATTTATTGATTGATGGAGAAAAGCTGGAGATAACAGATACGTACATTTATCTTGGACAGCAGATATCAAGTGAGGGTCACATTGATGAAGAAATTAATCGGCGTACAAAACTTGCCTGGAGAGCTTTTGGAAGAAACAGCATAATTTTCAAGAGCAATATGTCATTATGTCTTAAAAGAAAAGTGTTTGATCAATGCATCCTTCCAGTGCTTACGTATGGTGCAGAGACGTGGACCTTAACTAAAAGAGATATACAAAGACTGCAGACAACTCAAAAAAGCATGGAGAGGTGCATGCTTCGTGTAACCAGGAGAGATAAGAAGAGGAACTCGTGGATCCGAAAAATGACAAGAGTGGAAGACATCATGATCAGAGTTAAATCCCTGAAATGGCAATGGGCTGGACATACTGCCAGAAGGACAGATCATCGATGGACAGCCGAAATTTTAGATTGGATTCCAAGGGACAGGAAAAGACCCAGAAGAAGACCACATGGGAGATGGGTGGATGAAATTCGAAAGTATGCAGGGGTGACATGGAGGAGACTGGCACAAGACAGACCGTTGTGGAGGAAACTTGGGGAGACCTTCGTCCAGCAGTGGATTGATAATGGTTGACAATGATGATGATGATGATATATATACACAGGGTGTCCGAGAATTATTGGACACATTAAAAAATTATGTACAAAAAAACGTACCAGCATTGTCTGTTTTTCTATGTCACGTATTACTAACACGGTTTCTATATCTTTGTTTTGCAGAATTGTTATTCCCAGAATCCGATAGATGGCACTAGGTGTGACCTGATGAGAAATGCGCGATCAGTAGTCATGTCCCCCGTACAGCAGAAGGCAATGTGTGTGTTATAGCTTGTGGAATTAAAGTCTGTCATTAAAGTTAAAAGACTGTACCATTTACAGTATGGTTGTAATCCTCCATCAACGAATTCAATTAAGCGGTGGATGAAACAGTTTGAAGAAACTGGCAATGTGGAACATCGTGGAGAAGCCAGTAGGCCTTGTGTCAGCGGTGAGACGGTTGACTAAGTTAATGAAAGTTTCCAACAAAGCCCCAGGAAATCCGTTCGTAAAGCAAGCAGAGAACTGTGCATTCCGAAATCGACAGTTCACTATATCTTGCACAAGAAATTTAAGTTTCATGCTTATAAAATTCAAATAGTGCAAAAGATGCATGTAAATGATAACACTCTGCGATACGATTTCGCTGTGGATATGCTGAATCCAGTGGAAAACGACGAAAACTGTCTCAGTACTGTAATTTTTAGTGATGAATCTGCATTTCGTGTATCAGGTATTGTGACTCGTCACAAATGTAGGATATGGGGCAGTAAACTGCCTCATGCTGCTATTGAACTGGAACGCGATTCTCCAAAAGTTAATAAGTGGTGCGCGCTATCAAAAAGGGAAGTGATTGGCCCTTTCTTCTTCTGCGAAAAAACCAAAAACGGTGACATTTACTTGGATATGCTAGAAAATTTCGCTATACCCCAGATCAAAAGATACGACGTCATTTTCCAACAAGGCAGCGCGCCTCCGCATTGGTCAACGTGTGTACATAAGTGCCTAAATGAGCATTTCCCCAACAGATGGATTGGGTGGGGTGGTCCCATTCCGTGGCCTCCTCGCTCTCTAGATCTAACTCCATTGGATTATTTCATGTGGGGTTATGTGAAGGATTGTGCCTATCAGACGCCTTGTACTGATTTGCAGGAACTGAAGCAGCGTATCACAGCTGCTATTAATTCCATAACTCCTCAGATGCTTGCCAATACATGGCATGAAATCGAGTATCGCTTGGACACACTACGAGCAACCAAGGGATCTCGCATCGAAATTTATTAACTAGTGTAATTACATTGTAAGTTAGTACAGTCAGTTTCTTTCTATCTGTTTAATGTTTTGTTTTATATAATTTTGTAATGTGTCGAATTAATTCTCGGACACCCTGTGTGTGTGTGTGTGTGTGTGTGTGTGTGTGTGTGTGTGTGTGTGCACATGTAATCTGACGACTAATTATACTTCCATCTATATAAATTATGTGAACAATAGAAATCGAAAGCATTAAAATGGGCTACACATTAGCACACAGACATACATAGAGCAGAAACAAAAATTTCAGTTGCTACACTTTATTTTAAGATAAATTCAAAATAAAAAAAATTCTCTCTGGTAGCTTTTCTTACCAGGTGGGTTCAGCATAGGAACTTGTTTGACATTCAAATGGACCATATAACCCTCTCATTTTAACTGCCTCTCTTGCACATGCACTTCTTCACAATTATTTTTTACCCAAACTTTGTGTGTGTGTGTTTTTTTTTTCATCATTATGTGGGTTATGTCATTAAACACTTCAAGGAGTCATGTCAATGTTGCCTTTCATGCTGCTATTTGTAGTTTTTCTTTCACACAATTTCCTCCTATTTGGAAGACTTGAAGTTGTAAATTTTGCATTGCGTCATCTGTGTTAATACCCATTTACCATCTTCACCTGAAATCCATTTCTGTGCTGTTTTATTATAAAGACCATTTGAACTTCATTTTGAATTAATCTTACCCAAAACAAAATGCAAACTGGAAAATTCATCATACATGCAAATAACAAGTGTGAATTTATTGGAAAATATAAACAAAAGCTGCATTAACCTTTTTTTAGCCAATCACCAGAGTGAATTTCAATATTTTACAAAATATTTTTGTTCAAAGTACATATATATACATGCATAAAACCATAGGCAAACTCTCTGTTGGCATTTCACAGTACACAATTCATAAATCCTGTTTAACCAGATTGACAAGTAATAAAAAGACCTATTACAGCAAAACTTATTGTATTCGCAAGGGATAACAAGGCATTATATTCCACACCAGCAACTGAATTAGAAACCACCTTCACGCAGATGTACGTAAATGTCCTGTAAGCAGTGTATCTGCAAAATACCTGGTAATGTGCCTCACAACGCAATCTAAGCAACTGTTTAAGACATTAGTAATTATCATTAATTAGTATTGATCACAATGAGAAAAACAAAGGATCTTTCAGAATTTGATAAAGGGCTTATTTTGTGGGTGCCCATCTGGCTGCAATGGCAATTTTGAAAACGGGTCGATTTCTCAAAAGGTGAGATATCCCAGATCTTTAATCAGTGGAAAAATAACCCACATTGCTTGTCTAAGAGGCATAACTGTGGCGAGATGACAATATGTCAGGAACAAGATTGCTGTCATCTGAGAAGGATTGTACAGAGAAACAGGACTTCCTGTATGCAGCAATTGACTGAAGCACTCAATGACGGCTGTTCCTGACCCATATCTCAGCAAACTATATGCAGGGAATTGAAGAGGATCCGTATTTGGCAGCCACATGCCTATATATATGGAAACCACTGATTTCTGTGAAGAACCTGAAAGTTAATCTACAGTGGTGTCAGAAACACTGTGACTGGACACTTGAAGACTGAAAAAAGTAATGTGGTCCAATGAGTCATGGACCTTATTCTGT
Organism: Macrothele yani; assembly: GCA_039090855.1. NCBI lineage: Eukaryota > Metazoa > Arthropoda > Arachnida > Araneae > Macrothelidae > Macrothele > Macrothele yani. Next base: position 14,782,961 of record CM077000.1, on the reverse strand, counting down.
ACCAATTATAGGCAGAGAGTTCTGCGGGAGCCCCACGAAGCAATGGACCCAGATTGCCTTGCAAACACAACTCCAGGTTCTGGAGGTGGTGTAATGGTGCGGAGCACATTCCGTTGGTATGGAACGGGTCCCCCTGATATTGCTCCTGGAAGGTTGAGCATCCTTCAAGGTTTATCTGAACATCATCGCTGATCAAGTCCATCCTGCAATGTTTACTCTCTATGCAGCAGGTGACTGATGTTCCATGGATTACACTGCTACTATATGTGGTCCTCCAAGAAATATCTGAACATTGTTGCCGATCAAGTCCATCCTGCAATGCTGACTTTTTATCTAGCAGGTGATGGCTGTTTCATGAAGGACCATCGTACTGTATGTGGTCCTCCAAGGATTACTTTAAACATTGTTGCCGATCAAGTCCATCCTGCAAAGCTGACTTTTATCCAGCAGGTGATGGCTGTTTCATGGATGACAATGCTACTGTATGTGATCTTCCAAGGATTATTTGAACATTGTTGCCGATCAAGTCCATCCTGCAATGTTGACTTTTTATGCAGGAGGTGATGGCTGCTTCATGGATGACAATGCTACTGTATGTGGTCCTCCAAGGATTATCTGAACATTGCTGCTGATCAAGTCCATCCTGCAATGCTGACTTTTTATCTAGCAGGTGATGGCTGTTTCATGAAGGACCATCATACTGTATGTGGTCCTCCAAGGATTATTTGAACATTGTTGCCGATCAAGTCCATCCTACATTTGACTTTTTATCCAGCAGGTAATGGCGGTTTCGTGGATGACAATGCTACTGTATGTGGTCCTCCAAGGATTATCTGAACATTGTTGCGGATCAAGTCTATCCTGCAAGGCTGACTTTCTATCCACTGTTCCATGGATGACAATGCTACTGTCCACCATGCAAGATGTGTTCAGCAGTGGTTCAGTAATGTCCACCATCTTCCCTAGCCATCACAAAGCTCAGATATAAACCCCATTGTTAGAAATGCAGCTCTGAGAGCAAAGTTCTCTTCCGTCAAATCTGAGCCCTTAAAGAACTGTCTGAGAACACTTAGTATGCTGTAGATGCACTTGAATACCTTGTGAAATTTACGCCAAACTGCATAACATGCCGTGATCAGGGCTAAATGAGGTACAACCTGGTATTGAATAAAGGTTTGTAATTCAGTGGCCAGTATGTGTACAATTAGAAGATACTGCATGTCTCTGTTTTCAATTCTTGGTATTTGAATGTCGTGCAATGGTTAGGTATTCTTTAGGAGCTGTCTACACAAGTTTTAAGATTCCACGATACTGATAATTTTTTAATCAAGAAAGTTATAACTGGCATCTTCCAGTCCCTTGTCTATGAAAATTACTGGAAAGTGACAACTACAAAAACACACACACACACACACACAGGAGCATTTTCATTAGCACCAAATAATTCCCTACACAATATATTACAAATTATCATATCCAAAATTGGCAGTAAAGGATGCAATTAATTTATTGACATCCATACAAAAAAATCCATGACAAGATAGAGACTTACTAAAAAGTGATTTGTTTTACAGACAGTAGAATACTACATACACAGCTGATACATCTGAAAAATCGTAAAAAAAAAAAAAAAAAAATTGTGGGGGGAAAAAAGTGCTTTGTACCACTATATGTCAATGAGCATGTAAATACATTCATGTTCATGTCCTCTGATTAACCAACACAATTATCAATTAACTTACCACCATTTATTCTGGATGAATCACTTCCCTCATTCAACCAATCATCATCTGCCCCAGGCAGTTTAACATATCTCCTAAAAATATTTAAATTAAACAAATGTTAATTACTTAAACAATTTTCTGAAATTTTCATTTAATTTACATGAAATTTGCAGTTAATTGGGTATAGCTTTACTCCACTAAGAAGAATAAGAAATTAATTATGTATCTCACCTACTGCTATAATTAACACTTTCCATAAAACTAAACCACACTGGACATTTGGCATTCCACAATATTAAAGTCCCCAATTAAGAGGTTAACAAGTACAAATGACAATATATACACAACGTTCAGTAATCAGAGTAACAAAACACATCGTATACACACCGATGAGCTATTCCATTATGATCACCCCCAGCCTAGAGAAATGAACACGCCTGAAGACCAAACGGTGGCGCAGGTGAAGTTCACAGAGCAGTATATATACAACCCAAAGACCAGCTTTTGGTTAGTAGTGTCCAGAGTCAGAATGGGAAAAACTGCCGATTTATCGCAGTTTGATAAAGGACAAATTGCGATGGTGTGGCGCCTTGGAACTACAATCTCGGAAACAGCGCAGCTTGTGGGTTGTTCATGTGCTGCTGTAGTGAGTACGCATCAAAAGTGGTGCACAGATGGCCAAACAACGAGCTGCTGTCCGCAGCTCATTGACACCAGAGGTGAGCAGACTGCTGCACATTGTTCACGGCGACCGCAGGGCCACAAATCACACGGAGCTACAACAGTGGTGATCAGGGCAATGTGTCACAGCACACAGTTCATCGCAGCCTTCTCCACATGGGCCTGCATAGCCGAAGACCCAGCCGGGTCCCCAGGCTCACTGCATGTCATCGCCAACAATGCATGAAATGGGCACAAGATCATAAAGATTGAACCGTGGATGATTGAAAGAAAGTGGCCTGGTCTGACGAATCAAGATTCCTGGTGCATCACGTAGATGGCCGAGCGCAGATACACCGATCACCAACCGAAGCTATGGCATCTAGATGCTGGGCCCAAGATCATCAAGATTGAACCATTGGAAGAAAGTGGCCTGGTCTGACGAATCAAGATTCCTGGTGCATCACGTAGATGGCCGAGCGCTGATACACCAATCACCAACCGAAGCTATGGCATCTAGATGCTGGGCCCAAGATCATCAAGATTGAACCGTGGATGATTGGAAGAAAGTGGCCTGGTCTGACGAATCAAGATTCCTGGTGCATCATGTAGATGGCCGAGCGCAGATACACCGATCACCAACCGAAGCTATGGCATCTAGATGCTGGGCCCAAGATCATCAAGATTGAACCGTGGATGATTGGAAGAAAGTGGCCTGGTCTGACGAATCAAGATTCCTGGTGCATCACGTAGATGGCCGAGCGCAGATACACCAATCACCAACCGAAGCTATGGCATCTGAATGCTGGGCCCAAGATCATCGAGATTGAACCGTGTATGATTGGAAGAAAGTGGCCTGGTCTGACGGAATCAAGATTCCTGGTGCATCACGTAGATGGCCGAGCGCAGATACCACACTGCCAAAATAGTCAAGGAGTGGTTCGAGGAACATGCTGGCGACCTTCTGTTAATGCCCTGGCCTCCAAATTCACCTGACATGAACCCAATCGAACATTTGTGGTTCGACTTGGAAAAGCGGGTTCATGCGAAACCACCACCCTCCTGAAATGTATGGTAACTGGAGGACCTGCTGTTGACATTATGGTACTAGATACCCCAGGATACCTATCGCCACCTCATCGAATCAATGCCTTGCCGAGTGGCTGCTGTTTTGCAGGCTAGAGGGGGGGGGGGGTCTTACAGATTATTAGGTATGTGGCCATAATGAGAGATCATATGTAGAGGATTTTAGGGAGTGTCTGACCCCAGGTTTTACACAACCCTTAGAAATAGGAAGCTAGGAGATTTGGACTGGAGAGTCTGATAGGTGACACGAAAGCAAGGTAGAAAGGGGGAGGAAGACGCCCGTATTTATTACAGGAGGACCAGTACCCAGGGTCAGACGGCTTACAGGTGGATAATTAGTGGTTAAAGCGTTCGTACCCGAGGTTCCTCCGTGGGAGTCACGACGTTGACCATTAGGTCATCCGCGCCCCATGGTGGTCATGTGATGGCTCATCGATGTATATACACACTTTGCAAAGGAGATTTGACAAAGCTTAACCAAATGTCATAAAGGGCAACATACCATATTTACCAAAATATAAGATGAGGGTTTTACTTCTGCATTAAGCCCTTCCAAACCTGTGGATCATCTGATATTAACATTCGGGGGGGGGGGGGGGGATCCCATCAAGGAAAATGATTTTGCATAAGAAGTAGTAAACAGTCAATGTTTTTAGACCACAGCATATGGCAGTTCAAGGTCAAACTTCCTCCACTTCTTTGGCTGTCAGCATGCAAACAATATAGGGTAGCAATGTCTCCACTTTGCTTCAGGCATGCTTGCTCAGTTACCTAGCAGTGAATGTGGGAGTGCAAGTGCATCAAAAGTATAGAGCAAATACCAAAAGCAACATGCCATAGTTATGATGCTAATTTTAAACTTAAGATGGTATGATGTGCAGAGGGAAACAATAACTGCAGTGCAGTCAGAACAAACAGCATAACTGAAGCCAACATACAAAAAATCATTAACCCTTTAACGACCATAGAGCCCAAAACGGCCGCAGGTACAAACATCCATAACCGCCGAAAACGCCTGTTTAGAGTCAGATTTCCTACCCTTACGTGTTATTCAAATTTTCTTGACCCATGAGGGATCAGCAGGAGTCCCCCTCAGTCACTATTGTTGTTATTAAACAAAGAAGTGAAAAATGAGACAGTTTTGGGTTTCGGGCGTTATGGTATTTGGAGTGATACAAGATTTGATTTTTGGGTCATGGTCATTAAAGGGTTAAAAAGAATGCTCATTCAACACATAAGGCATAAAAAAAAAAAAAAAAGGATGCTTTAAAGAAGAACAGGTTGTTTTGGACTGCACACAAAAGAAGCGGATAAATGGATTCCCTATTGCGTGGGAAACAGAAAGGATGAAAGTGTTATAAGATGTGTTTCTACGCAAGATTTCGTGGCAGCAGTTTAAAGGACAGCTAGCATGGACTGTCTGATTCATGCAAAAGCAATCTTCACCTAGATCCATTTTAATAAGTTGCTTCTGCATTGCTTGAAGGCTACTTTTGTGATGTTTTTTTCTCACAGAATCTCGGAACAACACCCATTACAATATCTAACTGCATGAATGACAGGTATATTTTGATATACTAAAAGAAACAAAAACATCAAACACTGTTAGCAGATATCAATCTCCTTCCAAGTGGTTAGCATGTGATAGAAGAAATGACCGTTTTAGAATCACAGGAAGATTTCCACATGACGTAGTGACACCCACTGCACACAACTGCTATACCACAAACCAAGGTCGCTGGAAATACGGCACTCAAACATCTTGCACTGCAGCATCGCACGAGATGCTATCTCATGTCTCCACACTCTATGGAAGGAAGTGATGATATTGCAAGCAGACACAGCAGAGAGCAAAAACAAAGCCATGTAATCAATCTACTTTTTTTTTTTTTTTTTTATTGCAAGAAAAAATTCCAGGGCTATATCCCTGCACTTTACAAAAGCATGCACACACACACACACACACACAAAGATCAAGGACTTTCCAGGATTCCAGAGGACGTGCGGACCTTGAATGTAGCATGTCCAAGTGAATGCAACAGACTTCACAGCAAATGAAAGTAATGGTTGGTACACTCTGTACTTTAAATAATTTCACAAACAGAAATCCATGGGTGTCATATCTGGACACCGGGGTGGTCACGGAATGCTGCAGTGCCTGCTGATTTAATTTTCTGCACCAAATGTTGTGACAAGGAAGTTCTTTACTGGGGAACATGGAAAACTCGCTAAGCCCAAAACTATCCAAATTTATTTTTGCTGCAGGTAAGACTGAATAAGAAAATTTGCAATCAATCATATGCACGTAACTATAAATAGGCCGCCCCGGTGGAGCAGTGGTCTAAGCGATGGCCTCTGATCATTCGTTCAAAAGGGGTCCGGGCTCGAATCCCGGTGAGGCATGGATGTTGTGTTTGTCTTACGGCACTGGCTCTCCCCCTTCACTGGAACCAGTGACCCTAAATTAGGGACGGGCGACTGCTTATAGCCCATTGAGTTGCTCACGGTGGTCGTTAAACCTCCAATAAAAAAAAAAACATAAATAGTAACATACATGAGACTGACCAAGAAACAAATAAGCTGAACTTTTTAATCAGGCAAAAAAAAAAAAAAAAAAAAAATCAGATCATGCGACAAGTGTGAATATTAAGCAGCACGAGCAAGATGGAATTGTTCACTGTATTCACAATATAAAATTACTGAATTCAAAACAAAATGAACATAAGCACAATTTTTCTCTTGTATTGCTTTCTTCTCAGCAACTTCAATGGCTATATTTGCTTTTTGTTGATATAATTCCCTCCCTATTTCTTCACCACTTTTCTTTCCTCCTCCCCTTTTATTCCCTCAGATGACAATTTATCCATCATGCTGAAAGAACTTTCAGCCTGAGGACCACGAACGCATTATATCAAAGCTTTCGCTACTTTAGATGAATGGTGTGATTTTCAGAATATGAATACCGTGCAGCAATCAGTCACTTCCATTTTTGGAAAATTTCCCCTCCCTTATCAAGCTTAAGTGCAGACATTTATGGGGGAAAGTAACACTTAACAGCAACACAGGATAGTGAGAACATCGCAGGAAAAAAGTGCTTTCGGCAGAAATCTTCGAGCAGTCCAACTTTCGTTTTTGGAAACTTCTTCCTCCATTTTTATGTTGAAATGTAGTATTTGTGGAATAAAACAATATTTAAGAACAATACTGGGAAGAAGAAACATCGCGAGAAAAAAAATAAGATTACGGGAGAAATCTTCGCTGCATCCAACTTCCGTTTTCGAAAGTTTTGTAAGACGTAATACCGTTGTCAAACGAAAAACGAATCCCTCTCCCCCACCATTACCCCCCAAATTTCAGTTCAGTTGCGCATTGATCTCGAGAATGCTCAAAATAATAATGTAAATGGCGGAATTCTTCAAATTCACGGAAGAATCTTTTAAAGTCTGCAGGGAATTCTTTGTGCCGTCTTAACTTCCATTTTTGGAAATGGTTGCCCACAGTTTCATGCTGAAATACAAACATTTATGCAATAAAATGACATTTAATGACAATGTTGGGAACAGGCAACATCGTGAGAAAAAAAAAATTACAATTACTGGAAAAATCCTCACTCCGTTTTACTTCAGTTTTCGAAAGTTTTAAAAAACAAAATACCATCCCCAGACGGAAAACGACCCCTCCAGCCCAATTTCTCTTCAGTTCTGCCTCAATCTCGAAAATGACCCAAATAAAAAAAAAATAAAAAAAGCATAAAGAAAAACGGAATTCCGCGAATGAATCTCATGTAGTAAGAGTTAAAAACATGCTTAAGTTGTGCAAAAATCTTAATGTAAACTTTTTACATAACTGAAGCACATTTTTAGTTACTGGTGACATGAGGTGAGCTCGTACCCATCATCATGCATAAACGTAACCGTGTGCAGCAGATTTTAATTCTTGCAAACATAACACTGTGTATTCGTGCAGCAGTTTCAAGTAGCATTTGAAATTTACTGAGCAAGTCTTCTAGCTGTTTCTGGGGCACGGTTCCTTTACAGAAAAAAGGCCCAAGAAGGGTGGATGCAGTGAATCTGCAACATACCATAACTTGTGGTGAATCCAGTGGTTCCTCTGTGTATGAATGTGGATTATCTTGCGCCCATATTCGGCAATTATGAATACCGGCAGACCAATGTAACAAAAAATTAGGGCCGTCTGTCCACAACACATTTAACAACCACTGGGGATCCTTAGTGATCTATCTTTGCCACAGCCCATAGGCAAATTCCTCCCACTATGTGGTATCCACCGGTAACAACTGATGTAAAGTTTGACTGAGTACAGATTTAACACAACATGAAAGATTCAATTTTTTTTTTGGGGGGGGGGGGGGGTTGGAGGTTTAACGACCACCGTGAGCAACTCAATGGGCTATAAGCAGTTGCCCGTCCCTAATTTAGGGTCACTGGTTCCAGGGAAGAGAGAGAGAGAGAGAGCCAGTGCCGTAAGACAAACACCACATCCATGCCTGACCGGTATTCGAACCCGGACCCCTTTTGAACGAACGATCAGAGGCCATCGCTTAGACCACTGCGTCACCGGGGCGGCAGATACAATTTACCAATGCTCGCAGTATATTCAAACATCTTGCTACTTTAGCACTGTTTGTTCCACTTGTCATTCAAGATATTAGTTCATTCATTTAGGATGCCACAACATTTGAACTGGACTCTCTCAACCCCGGTCTCCAATGTTAGCAGCAATCCAAGAAACTTCTAGTTTCCTCAAATCATCTCTGCAAACACTGCAAACCAGCACTGGTAACAGGCAGAGTTGTTCAAAAAATGAAATGTAGCTGCATACACAACCATTGAAACAGAAAACTTGCTGCAAACCAGCAATGCACAAACAATAAAAAATAGAAGGTAATTTTTAAAAATTTTAATAAAACAATAAATAATTATTAGAACATTACAGATTTCAATGAGGACAAAATAAGTACATTACAATTGAATGTGCAACAAAGTGTGTGAAATGGACCTTTACGGCAAAATATTAAAATACTGGATTATGAACAAAAGACGAAATTTTTATATCCAGAAAAACAGTTCCATCAATGAACCTTCAAAAATTATAAATAGCATTTCCAACAACTTAATTCAAAAATAGCAGACTTACAAAATACATAAGGAAAATATTTTAATTTAATAACTGACAACTGCAAGAGGAACCCAGCAATCAAATTTAAATTCTTTCTATGTAAAGGAAACTTTTGATACAGTTTCTATACATTAAGAACAGGCCTTGATAAAATCTAGAGGCCAGAAACATCTTTCTATTCTACAAAAACAGTAACTGCTGCTGCCACCGTTTTAGAAATTTCATGACACATGCGCTTTCCTAGCTTACACAGCGCAAAAATATGAAATTTACATTGTTTGTAGAGAATTGTTCGGAGAACACGCTAAAATAAACTGCTTTTATTTTATTCTGGCGATACTTCAAGAGCTATTGTATTTCAAAGTGAAGGTAAGCAAAAAAGTGCTATCAGTTCACATCCCGGACACACTAACAGCAACAAACTTTGTAAACATGTATGTAGGGCCATGGCTGACCTCATTAACCTTTTTTTGAATTTCGATTTAGTTTATGAGAAATTAAAATTTCATAAAATTCTCTATTTCGCGATGGGATTAATTTAAAAAACAGATACACGGCAAACAATAAATCATAACGCATTGCAATTTTTACAGCATAAAATTCAACTATCATCCCTCTTCTACAGAAAAAAAAAATTAAGAAAAGGTCATTTTCTGATTTTTAAGCATTTTTTAAAGTCGCAAAGGAAAGGAAAGAACAGCTTACTGTCTTCAGAGTTAACCACACAGGAAAGCTCTGGTCCCATGACGTACTGCCATGTTGATGCAGCTATTTTTAGCACACTTCTCACTGGGTGAAAGGACAGGCTACAATCAAACTGGTAATGCCGCTTTAAAAGTTCGGCGTTTTCTGCCAGCATACAGGAATAGCTATGTGCTTTCGCCTCGTATATAAAAAGCAAAGAAAGAAAATGCGAGTGTGTTCGCCTGCGAATTGTTCAACCACTTCAAAATGACCCAGAGATCTCAAAATTGGCATGCTGATAAGGTCTTAAGTAGGGCAGTAATTTCATCGTGGGGGAAAAAGTCAAAATTCAGGGGGTTGGTCGCAGGGCAAATTATGAAATTTCGCGAAAAGTTTAAGGCCGATGACATATACCAACATTTACGAAAAAAAAGTCGAAGTTACGAAGCAGCAATACAAATGACTAGTACATAACTAAATAAGCATTACAACTTAAGTTTCTAAAATTGATACTAACATTTATAAACCATTCAAATTCTGGCAATGCTATCAACGCCGTTACACGTGATCAAGATTTCCATTTAAGTGGACAGCACTTTGATACATTATATTGTACATACATAGACTTTCTTCTTTAATGCTGTGTCTGTTGTCCTGTAACACGTTTTTAAATTTAGAAAAGGATTGTTCAGCATCGACACTGTTTTTGTGAGTACTGACAGACAATGGATAGCGACCTTATGTAGCTTAGAAAACAAACTTTTTTAGTATTCCAGAAGTCTAGCAAACCTTAGCTGACCTGAAATTCTTTTACACTCGCTTTATATGAATGAAATTCACATTTTAGTTGGTCCTCTTCAAACATAGGAATGTGGCTGAAAACAAACAAATCTTCGTCGTCTAAAAAGTCCAAGGACTTATATTGCTCGGGATCAAAACACCCTACATGCTTTGAAGAAATTTGTGGCTGGCTGACAAAAATCGATGCTCTTTATCTTCAAAAAATAATGCTTATTTTTTTCATAACAAGTGGGTAGGGTTCTTTTCGCAGTTACGTGATCGCAGTCTTGACTTTTGCTAAGAAGACTGCTGGTGATGCCCAACATTTCATTATATATTTTGCGTGCAGAAATTCGCTGATTTTCAAATAAAGTGAGCTGTCCGGAAATCTACGACGCATGAATCTCAAATTGCTTCAGATTTTCTTTGAAATCCATATCTTGACAATACCCAATGATGATTTTATCCACAATACAACTGCTACTGTTGTCTTTTTCTTTTTCAAAAAAACTCTGCGTAGTCTCTTAAATGTTTGCAGTGAAAAAGCACGGCCTCAAACCAACTGTTCCCCCTATACAGCACAGGTACTGGTGGTAAAGCAAGGTATTATATTATGCCTTTCTCTAGCAAAAAATAGTCGAAAACGTCCTTAATGGGAGGGAGAAGCTGTGAAGGCACATTTAACAGCAACTACTAAAGAGTTAACATTTTCAAATTCATTCTGCCAAATTTTGCCCAAAAGATTTAAAGATGCGCATTGCAGGTGACTTGAACACCATTCAAAAATACGGCTTTCAGACTATTTCCCCAAGCTTTGGACATGTAAGATGCATTGTCTGTCACAAAAGCAGTTATAATATATTAGCAAAAGGTATTTCATACTTATTAACACACTGAAGTATTGCCTCGCCGACTGCTTTAAAATTTACAGATTCCAAAGTGATGCACTCAGAGAAGATTACATTCAAAGATTTTTCTTCATTGCAGCTTTCGACTTTCGGCTCAGCTGATGGAACAGCAAGAATATTCAAAATGTATCTATCTTCTGAATCAGTTGTTTCGTGTGCTACAATGCTTACACCTCTTTCACTTTAAAAGATATATTTCACTTGTTGCTTGTGAATATCATATATTTTCGGCAAATAACATTTCTGCATCCAATTTGCATCTGGAATAACATCAATATCTTTCAACGAATTTTCCAAGTAATTTTTTAATGCAGGGTTATCCAGTTTGGAAAGTGGTTGGGATGTTAGCTGCACAAAAGGCACCAGTTAATTTCGAAAGTTCCATTTAGCGATGCTGTTCTTGTGCAGTTCTTTTCTCAATTAATTCATGAACACATTTCTGCATTATTGTAGATTCATTGTTCAGACACACCTTTTTTGCACACCTTTTTTTTTTTTTTTTATGCAACTTGCTTGCTAAATGCTTTTGATAACTGTCCTTTCTTGAAAAATCCACTGGTATGTTGCAACACGAACACAACAATAGATTTTTGTTCACATGAAACGTTCCCTTGCTGCACTGCTTACATCTTTCAGATGCACTCATTTTACTCACGTGGCTCATTCTCCAAATTAAAAAACAATATGTAGAAACTTCATAAACTACTCACACGAAAGCACAAATTTTCTAAGCTAAGCATCTGCGAAACACTCTTTTCTGTGAGCTGCTTTCCAAGCTAAAATTACTAACACAACTGACGACATCCGGTTTACAGTTTACTAGTCCGGCAAGTCGCAAAGGTCATTCAACAGTAGTGTGTGTGTGTGTGGGGGGGGTCTTCAGCAGAATGCGTGTGACCTTGAATCACCCGTCAAGCTTTGAATCACCCGTCAAGCTTGTTCGAAAAAGTATCTTTGTAACAAACAATCTTAAGATGTAATTCAAGGTTTAAAGCTCTGGTTTGGACTTTGGAGTAGGATTACTTTGCGGTATATTTTTTGCGTAAATTCTAACGAAAGCAGTATTAAAATTATTTAATTATGAAAAATACAGTAATAAAAAAAAATAAAAATTTGGCAAAAATAGGAAAAAAACCCTGAAATTTGCAGATATATTTGATATTCACGAAATTATTTCGCGCTGCTACAGAAATACTGCCCTAGTCTTAAGGTCGGATACCTGAGGGGAAAGCAGCTTTGGAACATTGTCTTTCTGAACTTTTTGCGAATTGTTAGACCACTTCTAAATAACCTAGAGACCTAAGAATTGGCATGCTGGTAGGTCTTAAAGCCCAGATGCCTGCAAATGCATGAAAAAAACAAACAAACAAAAACTGCTTTGGAACATTGTCTGCTTGAATTTTTCTACCACTTCTACACCTACAAAAATGCCTGAAAACCAAAAAATTCAAAAGGGTGCTTAAGCTTTAGTTTAAAAAGCTGATAGGTTTAAAGATAATTTTGTCAGAATCCCTGAAATGCCCTGAAAATTTCAAATTTTGATTTAAAATTAAGGGGCGCCAAAGCCTGCTCCATTTTAAGTCAATGCTTTTCTAAATCGTAAAACAGTTACAGATTTTAAATTACTTTTCTTTCCTTAATTGCTTTTCCCTTTCTTTAATTTTACATTCAAAAAATGATTTTATAGATTCACCGTTCGGAGAACGGGCATGATTGCTAGTTTGTAAAAACAAAAGAACTCAGAAGATGTGAAAAATAATTGAAAGTTCCAAGTTAAAATAGAATTAAGTATATTAATATGAGTAAAGCCTTAAGTGTTTTAATTGCTGTAAAATTAAAAAAAAAAAATATTCCAATCTACCAGCCAAAACTATCTGCAAAATTTGCTAATAATTTGGAAACTATTCCATGTAAGTCTATATTCGGCTGCTCTGGTAGCAGGACCTTGGTCCTTCTTCAGTCCTTTCTGTGTTCGGAACTTTCACAAAGCTTCTGATGCCAATTGTCTGAATACATAAAAAAAGTTTCACTAACAACGCTTTATCTGGAAAAGTTAATATTGTAGCTACACTCCTCTTGAACATTGTTTTCAATAACGAAAGGGATTTACAGATGACTCAATAGCTGCAGCTTATCACTTGACACTTTTAAAGGCATAACATTTGCATATCATTAATGGTTTGCTTGCATTTAACCCCCCCCCCACCTTATCGCATTTTCAAACTAAAAGTTCTTTCATCGCCAAACAAAATCCCCTTACTAGCAGATGATTTTCATGCAAATTGCACTATAATATATGCATTTCTTTTTCTGTCATAAAGTTTGGAAATTTAAATGAATGTTTGAGCCACCAAAGTATAGGCTCTTACATGTAAAACCTCATTGCCCTTAAATTTGTAAACACAATGAAAAAATGTAACTCATCCTTTCCTTCAAATGAAGGCGTTCAGAACTTACCTGGCACTCAAAATTTTAGAAAAGAAGCCAGTTTTGGGTCAATTAGAAGGATGGCAAACCAGTGTTTAAAGGATCAATGTTTTAAGAAATCATTTACCACACAGCAATGCTAACAACAAAGAACGTTAAAAAAAAAAATTCGCCATGTACAATTTAATAAAACCACTTTCTGTGAAGAAATTAAGGATAATTCTATAAAAAAAAATTTTAAAGGTCTGGAAAGAGAACAAAACAATATATACATATAAAAAAAAAAATACATACACCATACACTGTAAAATGATGTTGTAGAGCATTTCATAGGTGCAATTTTTCTCTGGTACAGGAATGAAAATAGGCAGCCCAAACAGAAGAGATGTTGATGGTCCATAACTACTGGAGCTTGATTTCTGCCTACAAAATACAACAGACATTTCTCTTGTAAAGAAATTTTCAACAAGTAACAAAACACATCAGTTCCTGCCATAGCTATATACAGAAAGTTCAGAATACTTGTCAGTTCTGGTATGTACAATATGTTAATGCTTCAGGTAATAAACTGTGTTTCGCACGAAAAATAACATGTAAGTCATAAAAAAGCTGTCTACGTACGATTAAAAATGATCCCCGCTGATACTATAGACTAGTTTAAAAAACTTTATTCACAAGTAAAAGCAAAGTTAAAAGCGAGATCTTTCGGGATACCTAGAGCCCATCTTCAGGCTTAAGGCCATAAAGAATAACAAGTGGCACACTTGTATACAATCAGGTTTGACCCATGATGCAACGCAACGGCCGTTGACTTTGGTCAACATAGCAAATCAAAACGATCAAAAGTTCGAAGATGTGAAAAGTTATACAATATTGTCCTCGGCATATCGATGGGGATAAGTTTTTTCCATATATGAGGAATGAATGACGGAAGTTTTGAGTTACAGCATAAAGGCCCATGCGAATGGATATATAGGCTCTCGGAGAGGAAAACATTTCCCCTTGTTACTTTAGAGTTCAAAACCACGGCGTTCTTCCAGTCGGGTATTTTTCTCTCTTGGTCCACAGTGTCAGTTAATGCTGTGTTGTTGGAGTGTCGAACCTATATAATATTTCACATCCTCTGAATTATTAGGGTTGACTAAAGGTATGCAGTATACACCGGGTCTAGATAGATCGGGAATCGCGTAACGATCAGTTCTGATGATCGAAAAGATGTTACGAGTCGAGATTCCAAAACCAAGACCATATTTCTTGCAGGCCTTTCTAAGGATTGTCACAAGTGGTTGAGAAAACTCAGTCTTCTGGTGAACGGACATACCAACAGTCTGTTTTACTCATTGGATTGCTTTAGTGGCCTAGGAGAATGGAAGTGGCATTTCGAGCATTCTGTACCTTCAGGAAAAAGATAACTGTCAACGAAACCCTCCTGAACTTCTTGGTCAACTGCAAATCTTTACAAGTTGTTCCAAGGTTCCTTACTATCCGATGTCATCCGATTTCGCCTCACGATAAAATAGTCATTGAAAAAGCAGAATTCCGACATCTAACTACTGAGATATGACATAAAAGAAGTTTCTTGGATTTACTTAACCGAAGGGCTTACCATTCATACTCTACTTTGGTTAACCTGATGCCATTCATCACCTTGGGTAAGCAACTTGTAATGTTTTTTCCTTCATTACGAACGTTATTGGATAGCATTGATGCCCGTCGTACCTCAAAACTTTGTTCGTTGGTTACAGTTAGACCACGCAGAGCTACTGGATCCAACCCCTCGAAGCAACAATGCCTTTACCTGATACCTTTTTGAACTTCAGTTCTATCCAACTATCAACACCACAACGTACTGCTTTAAATCATGGGTATAAATTTTCATACCCGACTTCTTCTTTCAACCCTCTTCATTCCATCCCTCAACTCGAAACAATCATTAAGTCATAACCAGAAGAAGAAAGAGACACCCTACGGGGTGATCTTGTCAAAGCTATATATCAAGGGGCTCTAATTCTTCCACTAGGTTGAGGTATGAACGCCCTCAATTGATTGCCCTGTCCAATAACCCTAACATCTCCATAATCGGTGCAGATAAATCTTTACAAATGGTCATTTTAGATTGAGGCAATTATGAAGCAAAAATGCAACAAGCCATTGAACAAATTCCACAAAAAATCATTAATTCCAATCCCACCCCCGCTACCATCTCAGATTTAAGCAAATTGAAAAATAAAGGCTCTTTACCAACAGTTATCTCTGCAATGATGAAACCCCCGTTGGGCCCAGGGTGCCGGGAGCTTTCGGGAAAATGAAGACTCACAAACCTGATCGCACACTCAGACTTCTAGTCTCTGGATTTTTTAGTCCTACCCGCCCCTTGAGACTGCTCTCGCTAAATACCTTCAACCACTTACTAGTAACTCTCCTTTTTCTATTAAAAGCTCCACCCAAGCTATTTCACATATAACTGCGATTAACACTACGGGAACGAACTTCATCATGCCTTAATTAGATGTGGTCTCTCTGTTCCAAAGTGTTCCCCTTGACATTGGTTCATTCCATCATTACCACCAAATTACAGGCCAACTCAACTATATCCCCCCATGAGATTGAAGCCATTAAATCTGCCCTCCAGTTGGTAGCCAAGAGATCTTATTTCAAATTTGGTGACAAAATTTATCTTCAAAAGGAAGGGGGCCACCCTCTTTCCCCGGTTTTGGCGGAAATTTTTCTCCAGTCGCTTGAGGAATTAGTTATGTATATTTTTCCTGCTCAACCTATTTTATTGATCAGGTATGTAGACATGTTAGTTTTTTACGACATGTTAGTCTTTTGGCCACATTCAATGTCTCTATTTTTTTTTTTTTTTTAAATATTATTAAATTCAATGTCTCTACTTGAAGATTTTACCGAGTGCTTCTCCTCACAGTTCCCCACGAATAAATTTACTTTGGAACTGGAAATTGAGGGCAAGCTCCCCTTTTTACTCACTAGATACTTAAATACCAATCTTATCAGTTTTTCCGTGTTTCGTAAACCAACCGCTGTTCCCTGTACGATTCCGTCTTCGTCCTTTAACCCTATTTGCCATAAATCTACTTACTTTTATTTCTATATTAAACAAGCTTATTCTCCTTCGTTGTCACCCGGGCACTGGACAATGAACTTAAGTACATTCGGACCATGGCCCGATCGTTTGGGTACCCAGATTCGTACCTCAGACGCTTCACGAATATAGTTCAACGAACTCTATCCACTACCCTAACCAACCCCAAAACAACCTTACTGTATATTGGCAAGACTGAGTTTTCTCAACCACTTGTGACAATCCTTAGAAAGACCTGCAAGAAATATGGTCTTGGTTTTGGAATCTCGACTCGTAACATCTTTTTGATCATCAGAACTGATCGTGACGTGATTCCTGATCTATCTAGACCCGGTGTATACTGCATACCTTTAGTCAACCCTAATAATTCAGAGGATGTGAAATATTATATAGGTTCGACACTCAGGACCTTAAAAAAACCGATTATCGGAACACCAATATTACTTGAGGTCAGTTTCCACCAACACAGCATTAACGGACACTGTGGACCAAGAGGGAAAAATAACCGACTGGAAGAACGCCGTGGTTTTGAACTCTAAAGTAACAAGGGGAAATGTTTTCCTCTCTGAGAGCCTATATATCCATTCATATGGGCCTTTATGCTGTAACTCAAAACTTCTGTCATTCATTCCTCATATATGGAAAAAACTAATGCCCATCGATATGCTGAGCACCACTATGGACAATATTGTAGAACTTTTCACATCTTCGAACTTTTGATCGTTTTGATTTGCTATGTTGACCAAAGTCAACGCCCATTGTGTTGCATCATGGGTCAAACCTGATTATATATAGGTGTGCCACTTGTAATTCTTTATGGCCTTAAGCCTGAAGATGGGATCTAGGTATCCCGAAAGATCTCGCTTTTAACTTTGCTTTTACTTGTGAATAAAGTTTTTTAAACTAGTCTATAGTATCAGCGGGGATAATTTTTTATCGTACGTAGACAGCTTTTATGTTAATGCTTAAACAAAGAATTACTGTGCTGGTGAACACAAACAAGCCTATAATGCCTCACAAAAACAGCATATCATCTAGAACATATGGAAGTTAATAGGTAATTTTCATATTATTACAAAATAGGTAATCTAGCTTTCAGATGTTTATTCAGGTGTTTCATATATGGCAAAACCCTATTCTGTAATGTGTGTATACAAGGTGTTTCACGAACAGTGTCCAAATTTTCGTATTTTTTTTTTTTTTTTTTGGAAATTCATTTTTGTATTTAAATTTAATTTTTTTATATTTTTCAAAAATTATCCATTCCCAGGGGTGCGACTATCATAGCTGAATTGTCCTCTGTCTGCTGCATATTTTGCATTTTTCACTTTACTGCTATGACCAACCTTTGCTTCCCTATTCCTTTTGGGACACGCTTTGTGAAACACCCTGTATCAGGTAATTATAAAGCTTTAAAACCATCATTTAATCCAATCCCACCAAAAATGTAGTTGCATTTTCTTTGTGGAGCTAACCTCTGAATCTCGGAGAACAGCTTAGTGATATGGGGGGGGGACACGTCTGCGTGTCCTTCGTGATACAAAAAACCCTACTCAACCTAGAAACCTGGGATTTCACACAAAGATACCTTACATACCAAGGATGTGCACCTCGGTCTTAGCTTTTTTGAATTTTTGAGTTTTAGATATTTCAAAAAGTGAAAAACACGATTTCCGATTTCCCACGTTATTGGTTCACTTAGTTTACAAATAACCTGATCACACCCAACATGAAGGAAAGAAGTTCACGATAAAGATTTAGGAATGCCTGCAAAAGAAAAAGATCTATAATAATAAAACGAAGTGTGCATGCGTCTGTGTGTCCTTCGTGATACAAAAAACTTACTCAACCTAGAAACCCGAGAATTTGAACGAAGATAGCTAACATACCAAGAATGTGCACCTTGGGCTTAGCTTTTTGAATTTTTGAGTTTTAGATACTTTAAAAAAAGAAAAAATTGATTTCCAATTTCCCACGTATGGTTCACTTTGTTTACAAACAACCTGATCACACCAAACTTGAAGGAAAGTATTCAACGATAAATTCTACATATTTCTTTTTTAGAATTTCATTATAATAGATGTCTTAATGACTATTTTTATTTGTAAATACATTTT
This sequence comes from Macrothele yani, assembly GCA_039090855.1. Classification (NCBI taxonomy): domain Eukaryota; kingdom Metazoa; phylum Arthropoda; class Arachnida; order Araneae; family Macrothelidae; genus Macrothele; species Macrothele yani. The sequence continues at coordinate 14,764,333 of CM077000.1, read as the reverse complement.
ATGAAGGAAGTATATTGAATAACGGTACTACTTTTTTTTTTTATCCGGAGCTAGCGTATTCTTTAAGCGAAGCTATTTCGAACTTTTGTTTTGGAAGTCTAAATGGCTAAGACTGATGCCTCATTTTTTTATAGTATTTATTTGGATTTTTTTAATTTTGCCGATGTGGAATTGGTCGCGATTGCTGCACAAGGCAGCCAAAAAGATCCGGAGACAGCTATTAAGTGGGTTGAAGTAATAATGGCCTTCTGTCGAAAGGGAAAGTATGTTCAGAAGGGCACGAGACGGAATTATGACGCATAATTTCGCGACATAAAAATAAATGAATTTCAATTTTTCATAATAAAGTAAATGCCTATGATTATTTCCAATTACAATGGGATTTATTTCGATGAAAATAGTGAAAAAAATTCGTATATTATCATGAACTACTTTCTTTTACGTTGCGTGTTATCAGGTTGTATGTAAACAAAGCGGAACAATAAACGAGAAATTGGGAACTACTTGAAAGCATTCTGCTTTGGCAGTACAGTCGTATTTTTATAATTCAATTAGTGTTTTTGTCAAGAAAAGTGAGCTACAAATAACATGAATTCATTCACTTCTGACATTACAGGTTTGAATTACGTTGATACTAATGTCTAGCTATGGTGATGAAATACTTAAAACATTACTTTCAACATGTTCTCCCAAGATGGAGTGGACAAGCTCTTTTCACTGCATTTCATCAAATTACAGTTCCGGTATATTTATTCATTTCAAATAATACAAAATAAGATTTATTTATTTAATTAATTAACATTTGTGTTAAGTTTCTACGTGCATATAAATGCTTGAAATATATATTTTTCTAAAGTGATACTTTGGTTCGAAAATTAGGCCTAAAATGCCTCCTGCGAAAAGTTCCATTCTCTAGCTAAACAAAGCCTACACCAAAAAACAGCGTCAGCAAAGTGAAGGCCTAAATGCTAGGTATGAAATACAAACAAAGTGGAACGATACACGGGTTATAGAAAGGAAAAAATATGATACTTTGAATTAATGCGTACAAAATGTGACTTTTGCAAATAATGTTTTAATAAAATCAAAATCTAAAATTTTAATGTTTTGAGATCAGTGACTGGAAGAATGGGAAAATAAAATTATGAAGCAAATTGGAACTTTATTTTGCACTATGTGGTTTGGGTAAAAAATAAATAAAAAATAACTCCAAATATAATTTATTATTTTTTTGTCCCAGCATCACAGCATCAACACCAGACATGTTTTTGTTTAGGCATTGTTCTTTGAAATTTGACTTTTTTGCCTGGCTCCTAGATCTGGAACATATTTATTGAGCCCTGGACATGGCAGTGGAAGACAATTTTTGAACCTGCACCTCTGTAACATGCAGCATTATTACAACATGCAGCTGTAAGATTAAGAGAAATTACATCCAGACAAATGCAAATGCACTGCAGTAATAAAAGTTATTAAACAACATGCTACACAGTCTTGGTCTGGTTATAATGCAAAAATGAAAAAAAAAGTTAACAGATTAAAATGTTTACCTTTTTACTTTGAAATAAACAGGCAAAGCCAGTGAACTAGCATCGTCTGAGAGTGAAGGAACTTCATAACTGTGTAAAAACAAAAAAATAACTTTCAGCTGATGACACACAAAGAATCTATTCCATAGTCTTGTTTTAAATAAAAGTACACTATTCACAAAAAAGAGCAAGAATTTCATTAAAAGAAAAAAATAATAATTACAATAAATGCAACTAATTGCACTGTATGACACCAGTTTAAACAATTTGATCTGACTTCTAAAAATATATTTGAATCACATATACACTGCAGCGTTCGAAATACCCAGTGGTATGCAGGCCATTGACCAGTAAAGCTTTTTTCGGACCACTGAATTTACTGGCCCGGATGGCCAGTAAGTTTTTCCTAATTTGTCACAAGTTAAAAAATGAATTTCTATTTCTTTTCCCTAGCTGTACGGTTTTCTTTTTAGGCTGCAAACTAGGGATAAGTTCATGAAATGCTATTGGATAAGAGCTTTTTTTCTTTAATCTCTCATGATTTGTAAAGAGAGTGGAAGAAACTAATACAAAAAGGCAGTTTCTCAGTCCTTGTCTTGTAAGGGCAATGGCCATTTTTTGTTACCTCTGTCCCCACCATTCCTAATGAGCAGAAGTAAGCAAAATAAATATTCTGCTCTTCCTTGGATTCACCCACCCTAGTGAATGCAACAGGTACTGGTTACCAGACACCAGGAGCACACCCAAGGAGTGGGGTGGGGCGGGGGTTACCCCAGGTCTGGACCCCCACGAGGCCAAGTGTTTTGTAATATGATTCCGACACCATCGGTGTCCGACACAAGATTCCTTACCCTCTAACCGTTTTCCAATTTTCCTAATTGGTGAATTTCAATTTCCATAATTGCTGAAATCACACATTGTAGAATTTGTTCTAAAATACATTCTCTGAAGATATAATATAGCAATAGATAAAATAATTGCATTCCTGGTTAACTCCTTTTCTGAAATATGTGTTTTTATTAAAAGTAAAAACAACAATGAAAACACCCTTTGCAGCTGGATAATTCATGAATACAATGTATTAAATTCTTTCACAGATCAAAACATTTGTTATAACAGTCACGTCGCAAAGTACACGTACATGAGCATGTTTACTTGCAGAGTCGGACCCCTCCCCCTCCGAATTTCTGGGTGCGCCCCTGCCAGACACAAGCCAGTTTTTGTCCCAAGAAAACACACTATTGGAGGTCAAGTGGATGTGTGATGGTAATTTTTGCAAAAGGAACAATTCACATGAAACAGTGTTCAATGGAGGAATGAAACTAACTTCATGGGAAAGTAGAAGGGATGAGCAATAAAGACTAAACTAGGGCAAGGAAACTAAACCCAAAACAATAAAACATAAAAAAGGTTGCTAATGTAAGTGAAATTTTGTACCTTTGAAGTCGCTTTGATCCCTTCTTACTTAAAAACAGATTGGGAATTCACTCTTACTCTGCCATATCACCAATCCATTGGAATCTTATTCTGGAAACATTCTTTGTTCTGTGATCAAATTAGATGTTTTAGAAACAAATATAGGAGATAATTCCATTGAAATGATACGTTATTTTCTACATATATTGTAAATGTCTAAGTATTTATTATCTTTTTTTGTTGTTGTTTAAGGAGGGTGCATTTTGGTGGACTAGTGGTTTTACAAACACTAGTGGTCCACTGCACTGAATAAACAGTGTGGTAGATTATTCAAAGTAATCAGAATTGTGCACTGAACTGCCTGTAGTTAACTGGTCTCCAAGTAAATTCTCAGAAAACTTTAAAATTACATCGTCCTGAAGCAGGAAACAAACCCGCATCTCCCGATTTCCGTTTGGGCAGGCTATCCGTTACACCACCCAGAAGAATTCTAAGCAACTAAGGTTAAGCATTTACAGCTTAGGAATCTGAACCTCAGACATTTGCTAGTCAAAGTGATCCTGGCACATTGTAGCGTTAACTACCCTTTCACATCCAGGCACAGACATATATGTGAGGGTTGTACCGGAAGTAATGCAAAAGTGGGCATAACTTTTTTTATTAACTAATAGAGGTCGTTCAAATTGCACATGTTGGTAGAGCAACTTTCTCTCTATACAAAAGGTACCACTCAACATGATCTCCACCACGAGCAATGCATTTGCATAATCGTTGAACCCAACTCTCGAATCCTCTTTGAAAAAAATTCAGGCGTGGACTGTTGTTGCACCCACTTTCACCTCGCCTGCATCGTCAAATCTTTACCGCAGGAGACTTTCATTCATTGGGCAGAACAGGTGGAGGTCTGAGGGCACCAGATCTGGGCTGTACGATGGATGGGGGATCACCGACCAGCCTAACTTGCCGATTGCATGATTTGTTGCCAAAGATGTGTGTGGTCTCGCGTTGTCATGGTGAATATGGATCCTTTTCAGATTCTTGTTCGGTCTCTTCCTCCTTATGGCTTCTCTATGCTTCTTGAGTATCTCAAGGTACTGCTAGTTGGTCACGGTACGGCCACGTTCCAGAAAATCAAGGAGAATGACACCCCTGTCATCCCAAAAAACAGTCACCATGACTTTCTGTGCTGTTCGCTGGCTTTTGAATCTCACAGGCCCTGGTGAAGAGGTGCGACGTCATGCCATGGATTATTTCTTCGTTTCGGAATCATAAAGACACAGCTAGGATTCATCCCGTCACCAGATTGAAAAAAAAAAAAAAAAAAAAGACCCATATCTACATTGGCTTTAAATGCTTCCAGCAGATCAGAGCAGACTTCCACTCTTCTCTCCTTTAAATCGGGTGTCAACTGCTGAGGTACACACTTTGCACACACTTTCCAATACCATAAGCCTTACACCATCTTCTGCAAGACATTGTGACTCATCTCTTTGCGTGAATCAATTCATCCACTTGCTGACGATTCGTGTCAGTGATTGCAGATAATGGTTTCCCACTGCAAGGTTTGTCTTCAGTGCTGGTTTCACCTTCTTTAAACTTCTTCATCATCTGTGCACATTGCTCTTGTCATCAGTGCTGGTTTCACTTTCTATGAACTTCATCTGTGCACACTGCTCTTGTCTTCAGTGCTGGTTTCACCTTCTTTGAACTTCATCTATCTGTGCACATTGCTCTTGTCTTCAGTGCTGATTTCACCTTCTTTGAACTTCTTCTTCCATCTGTACACATTGCTCTTGTCATCAGTGCTGGTTTCACCTTCTTTGAACTTCATCCATTTGTGCACATTGCTCTTGTCTTCAGTGCTGGTTTTACCTTCTTTGAACTTCATCCATTTGTGCACATTGCTCTTGTCTTCAGTGCTGGTTTCACCTTCTTTGAACTTCATCCATTTGTGCACATTGCTTTTGTCTTCAGTGCTGGTTTCACCTTCTTTGAACTTCATCATCTGTGCACATTGCTCTTGTCTTCAGTGCTGGTTTCACCTTTGAACTTCTTCATCCATCTGTGCACATTGCTCTTGTCAACAGTGCTGGTTTCACCTTCTTTGAACTTCATCCATCTGTGCATATTGCTCTTGTCATCAGTGCTGGTTTCACCTTCTTTGAACTTCTTCATCCATCTGTGCACATTGCTCTTGTCTTCAGTGCTGGTTTCACCTTCTTTGAACTTCTTCATCCATCTGCACACATTGCTTTTGTCAATGGTGTCATCTCCATAAACTTTCTATGAATGCTGGACATCCTGCACCCTTCTTTTGTCAAAAACTCAATGACGCCATGTTCTTTCTGCTCAGAATCCATTATTTACCTGCAATGAAGAAGAAGGGTTTCTATAGAGGAAGAGTTATTCTTCCAACATGTGCAATTTGAACGACCTCTGCCAGTTAATAAAAAAGTTATGCCCACTTTTGCATTACTTTCAGGGTAGATCTTAATTCATCAATATTTCAGAAATAGAAATTATAAGGAAGAAATATTCCTCAGAAATACATGGAACATTCACTAGATTATTCACAGCAGTCAGAATTGTGTACTGAACTGCCTATGGTTTACTGGTCTCCATGTAACATCTCAGAAAACTTGAAAAATTACTTCGTCCTGAAACAGGAAACGAACCCGCATCTCCCAATTTCCATTTGAGCACATTATCCATTACACCACCCAGGAAAATGTGAACTTCCAAACAATTAAGGTTAAGCCTTTATTCCAAGTTTTTTGAGATGTTACCTGGAGACCAGCAAACTACAGGCAATACAATACACAATTCTGACTGCTGTGAATAATCTATTGTATTTCCCATTTTATCTGAGAAATACTTCCTTAATTTCTAAACACTCTGGTCTTAATATGGGGGGGGGGGCAGAAAGTAATGTTTTTTTGGAAAAGAAGAGAAACACTGTTTGTAGCAGAAAAAATTTATTTCTCAATTACATAAGCGGGCGGTCCTAATGAGAGGTGGGTGTGCCTCCTCGGGGCGCTTCGTGGGCAATGGCGCTCAAAACAGCAACAAGGGCCTCTGTGAATCTTGGAGAGGTAGGTGCCAGCTAGTTCTGTGTGACATTGGCGAAAAGACCCCAACTCACTGGGTTTTGTTCCAGAATCCTTAGGTTGAATGACCAACTGGAACCATCAGCTGTGGGCTAATCCCCCACACTGATGTATTTACCTGATTAAAAAGACAACAAAAAAAAATGGAAAAAATGACAGGTGTGGGATATGGTGGACCTACGACACTTGAGAAGAATGGTCCACCACGGAATAACCTGGAAATTCTAAAAGGCACATGAGAAGGAGATCACGGTTGAGTGAGTGTAAGATTGGTGTATAGAATACTAGAGGTATAAATGGCAAGATGAATGAGATGACTGAAGAAATGAATAAGTATAAATTGGATGTCCCGTGTGAAAGTGAAACCAAAAAGAAGGAAATTGGGGTAGAAGCAGTGAATGGCAGAGAGTGTGTGGTCTGGAGTATTGGATAATGTTAGGGGACAAGTTGGTGTAGGTGTGATTTTAAGTGAATAGATGAAGAACAACTTGATTCACTATAGCTGCATAAGTGAAAGAATTCTCTGGATTCATTTGAAAGTGAAACTTCAGAGAATACCAATTCTTGTAGTGTATGATCCTTGTGACTCAGAACCTTATGATAGGAAAGAGAATTTCTGGAATGAGCTAAGAGCTGTTTTGAGCCAGTTTGGTGCTAAAGAAAAAGTTATAATAGTAGGGGATTTCAATGCTCGAGTAGGTGTGAAGAATGCAATTTCTGACAATGTTCTGGGTAACTATAATGATCCTTGTGTGTAAATGATAATGGTGAAAGGTTAATTGAACTTTGCATTTAGGATGGTTTGTGTGTATCTAATACGTTTTTCAACCAAAAGTATATCCACACATATACTTGGGAAAATCGTACTCTTGGTCAAAAGAGTGTTACAGATTTTGTTGTTTACGATCAGTGTCTGAAACACTTAGTTGTTGACACTCGTGTGATGAGAGGTGCAGATGTTTACTCTGATCATTACTTGGTAGTGTCGCAAGTGAAACTTAATGTTGGTTGGAGTAAAAGGAATAGGAAGAGGCCTAGGGTGGAAAGAATAAAGACTAAAAGGCTTCCTGAGGATCATCAGCATTACAGCATTATGCTAACTTACTCAGAGAACGGCTGAAGGAGCTGAAGTAATGTGACAGGGATGTAGAAAAAGAAGTGGGAATGTTTTAAGAACTGTGTTGTTACTGCTGCTGAGGAGGTCTGTGGTACCACAATAGCGGGTAACAACAGAGGTGATGCTTGGTGGAATAGTGAGATTGAAGAGGCAGTAAAGAGAAAGAAGGATGCCTATTTGGGGATGTTGCAAGGTAGAATTTCTGTGGATGAATACCACTGTAAGAAGCGTTAAGCTGCTAAGCTGGTTCGCCAGAGTAAAGCAAAAGATAGGAAGGAGAAGGTGGAAAAGCATGAAATGGCTGTTTGGAAAGATAGAAAGACTTTCTGGAAGTTCGTGAGACTCGGGGAAAAATAGGGGAAACAATTGTGTGAAGAATAGGGTTGGGGAAATGATATCCGAGCCCAGTGAGTTTACAGGGTTCACACCCTTCTCCGTGGGGAAAAAATAAGGACTTTCTAAGGACCTACACTCCAATTGATAAAGCAAAAGATAAGAAGTAGAAGGTGGAAAAGCATGAAATGGCTGTTTGGAAAGATAGAAAGACTTTCTGGAAGTTCGTGAGACTCGGGAAAAAATAGGGGAAACAATTGTGTGAAGAATAGGGTTGGGGAAATGATATCAGAGTCCAGTGAGTTTACAGGGTTCATACCCTTCTCCGTGGGGAAAAAATAAGGACTTTCTAAGGACCTACACTCCAATTGACAAAGCAAAAGATAGGAAGGAGAAGGTGGAAAAGCATGAAATGGCTGTTTGGAAAGATAGAAAGACTTTCTGGAAGTTCGTGAGACTTGGGGAAAAATAGGGGAAACAATTGTGTGAAGAATAGGGTTGGGGAAATGATATCGGAGCCCAGTGAGTTTACAGGGTTCATACCCTTCTCCGTGGGGAAAAAATAAGGACTTTCTAAGGACCTACACTAAAATTGATAAAGCAAAAGATAGGAAGGAGAAGGTGGAAAAGCATGAAATGGCTGTTTGGAAAGATAGAAAGACTTTCTGGAAGTTCGTGAGACTTGGGGAAAAATAGGGGAAACAATTGTGTGAAGAATAGGGTTGGGGAAATGATATCGGAGCCCAGTGAGTTTACAGGGTTCATACCCTTTTCCGTGGGGAAAAAATAAGGACTTTCTAAGGACCTACACTCCAATTGATATTTTGTGTCATTGGAATATCACCAGGTGTGTATGTATAGATGATTAAACAATGCTACCACTAATGGCCATTTACCAGACATTTTGCCCCAAATATAAACTACTTTGCCTGCAAAGAACAAAATGAAATACATGCCGAAAAAAAAAAAAAAGGACAAACAGGAGGCAAAGCAGCAACCGAAGCAAGGTGAGTTGAGTAGAACAGTAGACAACAGATAGATCAGACCACGCGCGAGACAACTGACACCATAAATTGTGAAAAAGTCAAACAGACCCCCCCCCCCTTGACTCTTTGATCCCACTGGTAAGGTCACGCAAGGTAAGTCGTGCAGGCTACAATGCCAAAAGTGGGGGGGATGAAGGGAGATCATTTCTAAGAACATTCCAGGAGATTCCTTCCCTTCAATGAGCTAGAAGAAAGCTCTCCTGGTGAACGGGCGGGTTAGCATATTTACAGCCACAAACAAAAATGGGGGCAGCGTTGCGATGCCTATTACAGCAATGCAAAAACAAGACCCGGGGGGGGGGTAAGCACTTGTTTTAAAAAATAAGGACTTTTTAAGGAATTTTAAGGGCTTTAGAAATGGAAATAAAAAATAAGGAGTTCTTAAGGACTTTTAAGGACCGTACGAACCTTGAGTTAAGTGAAAGATGGGGTGAATATTTCTGTGAGTTATTAGAACAAGAAAGCAAAGGCAATTCTAAGGCACAAGCAGATGATGTCACAGGGAAGGATGGAAGCACTGGAGGGATCTCAAGAGAAGAGGTGTGTAAAGCTCTAAAATCATTTCAGAATGGTAAGGCTGTAGGACTTGATGGCATAACTGCTGAGATGTTGAAATATGGTGGTGACTCTGTAATTGACTGGTTAACTGAAATTTGCCAGTTGTGTTGGGAGCTGGGAATGGTCCCTCGGGATTGGAAGGATGCTATCATTGTTCCCTAGTGTAAGGTAAAAGGTGATCAGACTGACTGCAAGAACTATCGTGGTATTAACCTACTGAGTGTGTCGAGGAAAGTGTTTGGTAAGGTCATTATTGAAAAAGTATGAAGTCTTACATCAGTGAAAGTATGGGATGTTCAGAGTGATTTCATGCCTGGTAAAGGCTGCACTAACTAAATTTTCGCATTACGCAGGACGACTGAAAAGTATCTGGCTGTTGGCAAGAAAGTTTTTGCTGCTATCATAGATTTAAAGAAAACTTATGACCGAGTAAATAGGACACTTTTGTGGAAGGTATTGAATGAATATGGTGTTACTGGGAATCTACTTAATAGTGTAAAACCCATGTATGCTGGTAGTAGAGCTTGTGTACGAGTGAATGGTGTTTTATCAAAATGGTTTTCTATTGGTGCAGGAGTCAGACAAGGTTGTGTAATGTCACCATGGCTGTTTAATATATTTATGGATGTGTGCATGCATGCGCGATGCCAAAATAGATGATAGTGATTTATGTCTTGGTAATATCCGTGCGTGCAGATTGCTGTATGCTGATGACACTGTCCTGTTGGCAGAGAGCAAAAGTGATTTCAGAGTATGTTGTCTCGGATGTACGAAGTTTGTATGAAATTCAAACTGAATATAAATAAGAGAAAAACCAAAGTTATGGTTTTTGAGAGAGGAACTGGTAGCACTAAATGTAACATATGTCTAAATGGCACAGTGATTGATCAGGTGAATGAGTTTGTGTATTTAGGAAGCATGTTTGACAGAGAGAACAAATTGGATGGTGAAATTAGTAGGTGAGTGAATTCTTCATTGAAAGTCATAGCTGCTCTGGGAGGTTTTCACAGGAATGATGGGTTCTTTAGAGAGTCCCATATGGCTGTGTATGAAAGTGTAATTGTTCTTACGCTGATGTATGGCAGTGAAACCTGGGTACTGCAGAAGAAACATAGGAGTCGTTTGTGTGCTGGAGAAATGCGTTACTTACGTGGGGTTTGTGGCAAGACACGGTCTGATTGTGTGAGGAATGAAGATGAGTTGCAGTTGTGTGATGTGAAGCAAAATGTTGTTAGCAAGGTGGAGACCAATATGCTTCGGTGGTTGGCCATGTTGAAAGAATGAGTGATGAAATGCTTACTAAGAAAATCTTTTTAGCCTAAGTGGCAGGAAGGAAAGGCAGAGGAAGACCAAAGAAGACATGGGTAGATCAGATTCAGGAGTGTCTGCATGAGAAAAAGATTATGAGTATGAAGTATAAAAGATCTTGTGTACGGCGTGTAATGGATATCAGTGAAGCCCGAGTTGTATGTCAAAATCGGTGTAAATGGAGAAGTTTGATACGACAGCAGTAAGTAAAAATATCTGGTAGTTTGTATTTCTTTTTGGAGCTAACCTCTGAATCTCAGAGAACAGCTTAGTAATATGTATAAATTCAAGAACTGCAAAGCTTTAGCTCCCCTCAAGGAGGCTGATACATACACATTGGAGCATGAAGCCAGATGGAAATAAAGTTTATCAGTTTCTGAGTTCACTTTACATCAATAAACGGATGTTTAAGACCGCTGTTTATTCAGTGTGTATGCAATCAATATTGTATTTATTTCCCCCTCATAATATCTTCAAGTGTTTCAAACAGTAATATTACAAATAACTTCTAAACACAAACATACACATATCTTTGATGCAAAGATAAAATACCAAACTTACACGCAGATTTCATCTCGGTCAGAAATATTGTTAACATTTTCTGCAGCCTGGAACACCCTATTAAGCCTGTGATTGTATATTTCCGTTACGATGAGCTGGAAAAAAAAAAAAAAGATATTTTAGCAAAACGTCAAAATGAAATCTTCGAAGGACGTGAAAATATTACAAGAACAAATTTATGAGGGGAAGTCAGTAAATAAGTCACAAACAGATAGCTGGTATTGCTAGTACAGTTTCTAAAAGTGCCATTTGGTGACAGAACAATCCAGCTTACTCATAGTTCAACGTAGCAGATGTTAGATATTGCATGCACATGCCCAGTTCAGATTGCATACAGCGAACACACTCAAAGAGCAGCATGCTGTTGTGCGTTTTCTTCTGGGTCGATAAATTCTCACAAAGACACTTTTTTTTTTTTTTGATTGAAGGTTTAACGACCGCCGTGAGCAACTCAATGGGCTATAAGCAGTCGCCCGTCCCTAATTTAGGGTCACTGGTTCCAGGGAAGGGAGAGAGCCAGTGCCATAAAACAAACACAACATCCATGCCTGACCGGGATTCGAACCCAGACCCCTTGCGGACGAATGATCAGAGGCCATCGCTTAGACCACTGCGCCACCGGGGCGGCACAAGGACACTCTAAGGTTGTCGATGAAGACAGACCTGGTCATGCTGTTCAAATTGTGACAAGAAATTGTGAGGGAGATGATTCGAGCACAACAACTGCGGGTGCAGATGATTTGAACTCACAGGTGAGTAACAAGACAGTGTAACAACAACTGCAATAGGGTGTTCTCATGATTTATAGCCTACAGCATAATGCACGATTGCTTGAATTTTTGGAAAGTGTGCATGGTGGGTGCCCAGAGAAAATGACTCTAGAACACAAAATAAACCAAATGGGCCTGTCCTTGCAACATCTCTCTCAGTATGAATGTGAAGACATTCTTAACAGGATTGTTACTGGGGACGGATCATCACTACATACTTGCCAACTTTGGAAAATGTGCATCAGTAAAACTTTTGCACGAATGCCATTTACCACAAAACAAAACTTAATTATATTAATAAATATGCAGTAAAAATTTCTGCATATGCTACGATAACTAAACTAGTATCTGTGTTTAAAATAATAATTTAAAAAACCATAAAATAAAATCTCAGTTTTGTTCAATGTTAGCCTTGCAAACCTGTGGTGTTTCAATACTAAACTCGGTTGCTGTGCGTTGCTGTACATGGAAAGAGCGATGCCTTTTTTCCCACTGACACCACGTATTTGGAGGATTTTCACTAAACTAAAATTTTCATTTGCTGATATCTTAGTTTCCCTTCCCATTTCTTTATTATCATTTTTTTTAATGCCCTTGGATGACAATTTTATCCATCATGAATGCATGACAGCTTTCACTATTTTAGATAAAAGATGAACAGTGTAACTTAAAAAAAGATATAAAAACTTTTGAACACCATGCATCAATTTTTAAAAAATTTTTTAGCTTCATCACTTTTATTTTTGGGCCCTTCCCTCTTTCTCCACCACAGTTTATCAAACTGAAATGCAAAACTTGGGGGGGGGGGATATTTAAGAATACAGGATACATGTTCTGATCATCATTGGGAAAAAAAAATTACAGTTACGGGGGAATTCTTTGCTACGTCCGATTTCCGTTTTCGGTCATTTTCCCTCCATTTTCAAGTTGAAATACAAATCTTTATGAAATAAAATTATCTTTAACAACAATACTAGGCACAGGAAACATCACATGAAAAATAAATTACGATTACAGGAGAAATCTTCACTGCGTCTTAACTTCTGTTTTCAAAAGTTTTGAAAGACGAAACTTCCTCTTTCGAAAGTTTCAGGTGGAAAACATCCTTTACCACTACTAATTGCCCCAAAATTTCTCTTCAGTTATACATCAATCTCGAGGATAACCCAAATTATGACGGAAAAGGAGAAATTCCTCGAAGCTGTCGCACTCTCATACCTAAAAGATTACAGAAAAAATGTTTTTGCCGCCGAATTTCCGTATTCGGAAATTTTCCCTCTATTTTCAAACTGAAATACAAATATTTATGGAATAAAATGATACATAACAACAATACTGGACAGAGGCAACATCACAGGAAAAAGAAATTAGGATTACGGAAAAAATCTTTATTTCGTTTACTTCCGTCTCTGAAAGACGAAATACCGTCCTGATGCATAGTTTTACGCGCCCGCGCCGAGGAAATTCAAGATGCGTAATTTTTACACGTTGACAAAAATTCTCGATGCATATTTTTACGCTCCGAGAAAAATTCCCAATGTGTACTTTTGCGCACTGAGAAAATTTTTTGACACATATTTTTACGCATTGGTAAAATTTTGATGCGTAAACACACTCTTGGATGCCTGCATACTAGACGCGTAATTATGCATTTTGGAGAACTCTTGTCGCACGTCACTTGAGAACTCCCGTGAAGAGAGCTACCACGCAACGTCATGAAGTGGAGCCATCGTTATACTTGACGGCTCTGCACAAACCCGGCGAGTCAAAGATGACATCATTGTGTAACACAGCGCTCATAAGGTTCAGTAGAAAATCTAAGAGGATGGTTGCAGGGGATTGAAATATTTCCATTGAGTAATCGAAATATTAAAACCCGTGAAAAAAGACTTATCGGTAAATCAGTAAACTTTAGTAGAAATCCGTAAAAGTTGGCAAGTATGTCACTATTGTTACTGAGAACTAATAATCACTCTATTGTTACTGGGGACTAATCATCACTCTGTTACTGAGGACAAATCATCACTGTGTTACAGGGGTGATTGTGAGGTGACACAAGAAACCCTGAAACTCTCAGCTCAGTGCCAACATAGTGTACACATTACGAATATTTATGCATATTACGCACATATAAACTAGCTACACAACAAACGGACTCTAGTGCTTGTGCAGTTAAACTTCGCATCTTTTCTTGTACTAATTTTCTTTCACTGTGTAAAATCCTTCAGACAATGCATCTTTGAAATCAAATTTCGCACTTCATATTATATGCTAATTGAGCAGTCTATGTGGACGAGTTTTACTTGAAGCCTACAGTGGATTCCATTCAATATCTAAAAGCAGCTCATTGGCTTAACCGAATCTAATATAATAAAATTATTTGATGTAAATGCGACTTTCAAAATAACGAAAAAAAAAAAATCCTTTCTTTCAGCAGGCTGTTATCTTGAGAGCTTGCTTGATAACAAAATGAAACACTCAAAGTGTCTCCAATCACCTGCATTTCATCTACATGGACATGCGGTGTTTTTAATCAAACACTGTAATTCCCATAGAAAGCGGAACTTAAACTTTTAGTTATCATTTTGTAGTACATTTAGAAATAATGAAATGTCCAAAGCATCTCAAATTCTTCTAAAACTTAAAAACCCGGATTTATGGGCTTGGAATGTGACAAAAACCCAGAATTTTGGGCCACACCCAGATTACAAACAGCTCTGCTGTTGCTGGGGACTTATTATCACTATATTACTAGGACTAATAATCACTATGTTACTGGGGACTAATAATCACTATGTTACTGAGGACTAATCATCCCTATGTTACTGGGGACTAATCATCATTATGCTACTGAGGATTAATCAGCACTCTGTTGTTAATGGGGACAAATCATCACTGTTACTGTGGACTAATCATCACTAAGTTACTGGGAAATAATCATCACTATGTTACTAGCAACTAATCATCACTATGTTACTGGGAACTAGTCATTACTATTGTTACTGGGGACAAATAATCACTGTTACTAAGAACTAATCAGCACTATGTTACTGGGGACAAGTCATGGGTGCATCACTACCAACCCAAATCAAGGCATGCTTTGATGCAATGGAAACATCTCTCTTTATCCCAGAAATTCTGAATTTTGCCATCAGCATGAAAGGTTATGCTTAGAGTGTTTGGGATTCTCAAGGAGTGCTTTTTCAGAAGGGAGGTGAGAACATGAGTGCTGCATTGTACTGTGAAATTCTCTTGATGCTTTGGAATGCAATTAAAAAAAATGCAGACCTGACTAGAAGTGCTAAACCACAACAATGCCAGATCTCAAACAGCTTGATTAACCCAGCCGAAAATTGAACAACTAGGCCAGGAACTTCTGTACATCTGCCTTACAGCTACAACTTATTTTCACTTGTTTGGTCACAAATACAGGTGCAGACTGGAATTTTAGCAAAGTACCAAGTAAGTCCAAAAATGTTTGTGGCAAAAAGAAAACAAAAACTGGCTGGTAAGTTAACAAATCTTAGTGGCCAAAAAGAAGTCACCAACATAATAAAAAAAAAAAAAAAAAGGGTGGGGGGATTAATAGGAACTTTAATGTAACTGTTATTATGGATGGCTTTATCTGAACATAAAAGAAGCCACTCACGGCACAAAATAAAAACCATTTTGTAAATTGTTTTTTTCCTCTGGGTTTACTCATTCCCAAAACATCGACAGTATAGATGAAAATTCACCATGTATCAGCGAAAACCTCGATGTTTTTGCTGATAAGCCGATAAATTCATACTTTTCCATCTGCAGCAGCAAAATGGGCATATTGGTGGGTAAAATCTCTGCTCAATATAACTGTGATTACTCACCAATTCAAATCGACTAACCAATAATATCTGTTAAAACGCTAGATGGATCAGTGGAAACCTTGATGGGTTTTTTTATGCATCGGTTCCTGTAGCATTGATGAAAAGAATTCCATTTCATCGATGAAACATAGACCAAATAAAGGTAACTTGATCACGCTAGTTACGTTAACTGAAAACTTTTACAAAAAGTTCGTAAGTTGGAAGCTTTCGACCTTATCTTAGGTCTTCATCACGCCAATGGAGGACTAAGATTGTTGCCAGATTCTACATTTGAATTTTTCCTATTTTTGTTGCCAAAACTTAGAATTGATCTCCAGATCAACGGAATGTAGAGAGGAGATTCAGAGTTGCAAGTCATTGAGTTGAAAATAATTTCTATGCTTTCACGGTAACGGAGGGCAAAACGATTGTCAAAAGAAGCAATTCGTTTTGCTTCGTTCCAGTGGGGAACTGCAGATGTGTCTTCCATTGTCAAAATAGACAAGGCAGTATTGGGATTGGCTTTCGAAACATCTTTTCTATGTTCTAAAATTCTATGGCTAATGCTCCTGTATGTGCTTCCAATGTATAAGTTATCCCCAGTAGAAGAAGAGATAGGAATGCAGTAAACTCCTGGGAGGTTCAGGCTTTCAACTTTGTCCCTATCCCTTTGTAGAAGTTTCAAGATGTTTGGGGTAGATTTAATGGCAAGATGGTAACCAAAACTTCTAAAAAGAATCTGTAACTGATAAGCATAGGAAGGATGGTAAGGAACAGAACCACAGAATTTCAGGTTTTCTTTCTTGTGAGGAAGGAGGCATTCGATTTTCGAATGGTTTTCATATTTCTTTATGAGGGAGTTGACTGTAACAGCAGGGAAACCATGAGAGAGGGCCTATTGTAGAAATTTTGGAGAGTTCTTCTTGAAGAGAGAGTTGGTTGTTGCAAATGATATGAGCCCTGTGGATGTAGGACTTCAATGCTGCAAGCTTGTAGAGATGCTTGCAGCATTGAAGTCAATTCACAACATGAAAATATGATATTCCCTTTCTCCTTACAAGAATGCATAGATGCCAACCTCTAAAAGTAGTTTTCAGTAACCAACATGTTCATTTTTCAGTAATTTTCAGTAACAATTTTTTTTTTTTCAGTAATTTTCAGTAATCCAGTCTACAGCGGCAAATTTGGGTATTTAACACTGCAACAAATTTTAATCTGTCAGAACTATTAACAAAATAATAATAATAATACAATAAAAAATAATTTCCTAGTGGGGAAATTTAAAATACTGTCTACCAGGAAAATACAATAAATTACCTCCAGACATAAAGAAAAATTATTCCTTGGAATGTTGCCAAATTATTATGATAAACTGGCTGTAGTTGCCATTTTGGCCTTTCCTTAGTTCAATTTGCAAAAACTTCTTCTGATAGCATAGTTCACTGTGTGCAATGCTGTTTATTTTTTCTACTAATACAGAAGACAGCACATGACTACTTAAATTAGGTCTGAATCATTCGGGGTTTTTTTCACAATACTGAAAATTCTTTCTGTAATTGCATTGCTATGAGGGACTATTAAAATCATTTTCATAATTTTGCTTAATGATTCATACTTTAACTGACCACTTTCATTTTTCATTAAAGAAATTCTGTGCCACACTTCATCCATTCTCCCAAAAGTAACAGCACAGTTAAAATTTTCAAACTGGTAGTGAGTAAATTCAGATTCCACCTTGTCAGATTCTTCTGGTTTCAAAACTGGAAACAGGGAACACATATATTGGACTGATGCAAAAGAAACACTTTGCCTTAATGCTACATCTGCAATTTCAGCATGACTCAGAAATTCATCATTAAGTGGAAATTTTCTTAAAATGGAATTGCAGCCTGCCTTGTAAAATTCCCTTACCTCAGAATAAAAAGTAGCCACTGTGTCTTCACTCAGATCTGCAGTTGTGCCTATATAAGATCTCGCTTTTGACCCAATTACGAGATCACAGTTTTCTTTTTGATTTCTCTTTCTTTCAAAATTTCCATCTGCAAGAGATGTTGCTGTCACATCAAATGATGATGGCTTGATAAATCGTACAAGCAATTCAGATAACAGACTATGAAGTTTTCTTTTTAATACATGCACAAGCGGAGCTTCCTGCTGCAAAGAACACGTTAACAGATGTAAACAAAGGAAGAGTAGCAGATAAAAAAAGAAAGTTTAGATGAAGGATTCTCAATCATACTTGCAAGGTTCTTATACAGTGAATTAGCTTCTTCATTGTCACTAAAATAATGTTCTAGAGCCTCTCACTGTTCTAAAATTCTGTCAATGGATTCCAAAAGTGATAACCAGCAAGTATTGACATGCTTTAGAATTTTGTGTGGTTTAGTACCACAAAACAGCTTGACTCAGTTTTAGATTGTTATTCCTCTTCAAATTTTTCTCCAAAAAAAAAAAAGTACAACTGTATCAGAAACTGCTCAACATTAAATCCTTTTAGTTGAGTAGCAGATTTCTGTGCAGCTAAATTTACTAAATGGCATGAACATCGCTGCACTATGATTGCAGGCTGAACCTTCTTTATGTGAGAAACAACTTTTACTTGACCTATGATAGTGTTAAAGCGTTGAATATTCCTTCACCTGTATTATTACTTGATTCAACCAATGATAACAACAGTTAAATTTTTCCCTATTTTTTTTTTTTTTTTGGTCAAAATATGTTATTGTAATGGGATACAGTTTATTTGCTTGAGCATCATTACTTCCGTCCGTAGATAGAGAAAAAGGATTTTTTTAAACTTCAGATACGATGTTACTTGTAGAAACACTGGCCATGTGCTGAATTAGTGCAGTAGCCTTGGTTCTTCCACACGAATATTTTTTTGCGATCACTGAATCGGGAAACATGGCTTGAAATAACGGTTTTTTCAAGCCTTCAGTTTTCGGAAATTCATCCAATATTTTCAAGCTGAATTGACTTCACTTTTCGGAAATTTATCCAACATTTTCAAGCTGAAATACAAATATTTATGGAATAAAATGATATCTAACAATACTGGGTAGAGGAAACATCGCAAGAAAAAAAAAATTACGATTACCAGAGAAATCTTATCTCCGTCTACTTTCCGTTTTCGAAGGATGAAATTCCGTTCTCCGACGGAGAAAGCGACCCCCCCCCCCCACCTGCTGCCGCCACCAATCCTCCCAAAATTTAAGTTCAGTTATGCATCGATTTCGTACATGGTCCAAATGATAACAAAAAAGGACGGAATTCCTCAAATCAGCGTGAGAATCTCGTCGCCGAAGATTACGGGGAAATTTTCGGGCGGCCTAACTTCTGTTTTCGGAAATCGTTGCCTACAATTTCATGCTGCAATTATGCAATGAAATTATATTTAACAGTACTGAACAGAAGCAACATCGCGAGAGAAAAAAATACGATTACGGGAAAAATCTGCACTTCGTTTAACGTCCGTTTCCGAACAATTAAAAAGAAAAAAAAAACGTTCCCAGAGGGAATACGACCCCCATCCCCCCAACTAATATCCCGAAAATTTCTTCACTTTTGCATCGATCTCGGGGAAAAAAAAAAAAAAAAACGGAGGGGGACTCCGCGAATCTGCGGAAGAATCTCACGTATGAATTCACCGCTGAATCGATTTCGAATGTCGTAAGATAACGCTAAAATATCGATGACCGGTAAATTTAAACTTTTGGCACAAATTTTTTCTTGCGCCCTTCTGCTAAAAAAATCGCCATTTCATCGCGGGCTGGCGCAATTGGCGCAGGTCCGGCAGCCCTGAATGTAGCATTTAATTTTTTTCCCCCAGAAAAACTTGAAGAACCAACACAAATTTTTAAGTTGATGAAATTTGCTTTCTATCTCAGAAAATTAAATCAAATGGCGATGTTCCGTAATTTCAGCGGTGTTTCGGTACCAGCAACCAAAAATCCGTACTAGTCGGCAATCTATGAGAATGCAACAAAAAGAAATTAATTTACTTTACGCATGAAAATATTCTTTACTAGTTTCAAACATTGGTAATGAAATGTCGATTTTTTTTTTTATTGACTTTTGAAACATCGAGGTTCAAGCCCCTTTGTGCTACATGTAATGTGTGTGTGTGTGCATATGTCAGGAATGCTAAGCCATTTTCTTAGAAATTGCAAGCTTTAAGAAAAAATGCTGTACTTTTCATGAATTTTAATATATTTTGGGCTGAAATTTTCCCCTGAACTTTATAAGATTTTTCTTAACATTCTATAAATGTAATATATATACACTGCTGGCCACCCGAAATGCAACACCAAGAAAGACACGAGATAGAAAAGTCAGATTTACTGGACACATAACAACAGATACAAAGATGAAACGATTGAGCTTACAGGCCCGTGCGACTTGCGGAACACGCAGACATCAATAGTTCGTGTGGCCCACATGGCTGGCAATAACGGCCGCTACACGCCGCGGCATCGAACGAAAGAGGCTTTTGGATGTGGGCTTGGGGTATGTCGGTCCAGGCTGCTTCCACACGTTGCCACAGTTCATCAGGCGTAGCCGCGGGTGGTGCTTGCTGGTCCACTCGGTTGCCGATCAGCGACCTGATGTGTCCGACGGGCGACATATCGGGAGAACAGGCGGGCCACGGCAGCAGTGTCACCAAGTGGGCCGTGAAGAAATGTTGTACGACGCGTGCGGGCGGGCACTGTCCTGTTGAAACGTGGCCGCTGGCAGGTCCTGCAGGTAAGGGAGGACTACAAGGCTCCAAAACGTCGGAGACGTAGTGGTGGCTGTTGAAGGTACCGGCAATGCGTACTAGAGGGGTGCGAGTGTCATATCCAATTGCGCCCCGAACCATAATGTCAGGCGACGGACCGGTATGGAGATACATAATGCAGGCGTCAAACAGTCTCTCGCCGCGGTGCCGCCACACGCGGATCCGACCATCGCGGTGTTGCAGGCAGAAGCGGGATTCGTCAGAGAAAACAATGTTGCGCCATTCCGTAGTCCAGGTGCAGCATTCAACGGCCCACTGCTGCCGCACTCGCCGGTGGTGTAACGTCAATGGTAATCGGAGCCATGGGCGCCATGTGACAAGTCCCCGCTCCTGCAGACGATGTCGAACGGTACGTGCTGACACAGGTTCTTGCGCAACACACCTCAATTCCTGCGCCAACGTTCGTGATGTGGCGGTGCGAGCCGTCAATGCCCGCTGCACAACATGCCGGTCCTCTCGTTCGGTGGTGTGCCGTGGATGCGGCAATCGCTCACGTCGGTCCGTCCGTCCCTCCTGCACCCACCGAATCCATACTCGTCTCACTGTGGCTGCATGTCATCCCACATGGCCGCCAATGTCTCGGTACGATAAACCGCTGTCACGATAAGCTACTATTCGTCCTGTGTCGAACTCCGAAACGTGCTGGAACGAATGTCGTATTCTGCGACGAGGCATCAGGAAGTTTCCCACGCACAGGTTCGGCAGCACAACACACTTCCACTACTTACACCCCACCCCGCCTTCTGTGCACCCTTCTTATAGTGCTTCTCGGTGGCGTGCCAGGTGCACACGATTCATATGCCCTGCAATGCTAATCGTTTGCATGTCCTCTAACGGGCGATGCATGCTGCCAATTTCAGGCCAATCAGATGCTTCCTTCTTGGTGTTACATTTTGGGTGGCCAACAGTGTATATGCATATATATATTACAATATATTACATTTCAGATAATGGCATTTTTAATTTAAAAATACATGAAATAATATTTCTGAAATAGAAATTGCAAATTCAAAATGAATTTTCAAAGACCGTTCTTTCTTCTGCAAAAAAAAAAAAAAAAAAAAATGAGGATATATAATGATAACTTCCTTAATTTTGAATATAACACCCTTACAGATTGATGTTATTCCAAAGTGATTCAAAATCATCACTATCACTTGGCAAACTTTTACTCTCACTACAGCTAGCCAATTCAAGATTTCTCTTCCAGGCTGATGTTATTCTACGGTGATTCAAAACGTCCATCTGCAAATACTGAGGAACAAGCTGTCAATAAAGTTCGTCCTCAACTAACACATGAATTTGGAAAAAGATAGAGAATTCACAATTCGCTGAGTTTTGTGATTGTGTCGGTTTGTTTGAGAAAAAAGAAATGAATAACGTGAAGAGTTTCTAGTAATAAGACACATTTAGTTCTCCTGCTCTGCAAAGTCCGCAAGAAAAAATAAACACACCATTGTCACTGGACCAAAAGTTCAATTTCCATCAATAAAAAAAAAAAAAAAAAAAAAAAATTCACGGGCCATTTTCGCGAAAATATGGAAGAAACTATCTTCCGACCGTAAAACCATAAAACTACCCAACAATCCGCAAACCTTCCGAGAAATCCAGAATACTTGGCAGGTATGCGGACGTCATTGTGCCAATATCGGCTTTTCCAACATATTATGCAATATTGCCTTGTCGTTCTTCACTCGATATCCATCCAATATTGGCTTTGCCGATGTATCCAATACCTGAATTTCAATGGAGCTTACTTAGAAACAGCACCAATTAAATGTTTTCGCATTTGTGCGAAAAGAACTATAAATGATAATTACAAGGTTGCTTACCTTTTTCACATTTCACTGCAAGTTTTATCCTCTTTGTTGTCATGCTTGGTTTAAGCCTCCGGTGCGGTGTTCTATTTTTTTCCTTCAGGTTCTTTCAAATGTTCAACGAACGCTCAAGTCCATGAAGTGCCTTGCTGTCCAGGTTGCAAAATTGTATCATGACCCCCCCCCCCCCGGTCCCTTCACATCTGCGTGTAAAACCTAACCTTCGTTGATAAAAAACCCCAATTCTTGAACTCAAAAACTTTTGATATTATCAACCGAACATAAACTGCTTATTTATATACATACAAAATGCAAACGAAAATGTTGAAAACGTATATACAACAATTTACATACGACTCATCTTATGCTTTCCACTCTCTTTCTCAACACCCCATGAACAACCGGAACATTCATTCACCACACCCCAAGCCATTCCAACGCAGACTGCCGCAAGTACTTTCCCCCACGTCATTCACGGTAAAACCTTCCACTGTGGCTCCATCTGTTATTGACTTTAGTGAACTCTTTATTTTCTTCCTGTGTTTTTGGTTCTTTTGGTCAAATTTTATTAGTTCTTTCCATTTTTTCATTAAGGATATTTGGATCATTATTATTACAAATTCGATCTCTACTTTTTTCAATTAGTACAGACTCTGCAATACGTAGGTGTCTCTCATTGCGACGTGATTTTATTATTTTATTATCTTCAAACTTCGGGTATGACTGGTTATCCATACAGTATTGTATCAGTGCTATTTTTGCTTTTTTTTTTTTTTTGCCAATTTTTGATATGCTGTTGTAGGCAGTGTTTTAATGATTTTTAGTACTTCCAATATATGATACTGGTGGGATTCCACTTATAGGTATTTCATACACACCAGCTTTTTCCAAGATACTACATTTTCCAGTGTTATTATCATATCTCCAATTGTCATTACCTTGTTTCCCATCTGAATTCCATATTTATGGCGTAATTTATTGATTTCTGTAGAGTTTCCTGGTAGGTAAGGTGTTGCTCCGACATATTGTAATCGGTTTTTTCCTTTTAGGTGAATATGTATCTTGCATCTTTACTTGTACTTCATAAATCTGTTTATTAATCTTCTGTGAAGGGTATCCATAGCTGTATGTGATTTCTTTAATATAATTTAATTCTTCATTACAAAATTCTTCATTAGAGGAATGTGTGTAGCTCTTTTTATTAATGTTTTTATGCTATTACATTTCTGTGTGTAATTGGTGTGTTGAGTTATATGGTATCAGAACTGGGACATATGCAACCTGGACAATTTTGCAACCTGGACAGCAAAGCACTTCATGGACTTGAGCGTTCGTTGAACATTTGAAAGAACCCGAAGGAAAAACTAGAAAACCGCACCGGAGGCTTAAACCACGCATGACAACAACGAGAATGAAACGTGCAGTGAAATGTGAAAAAGGTAAGCAACCTTGTAATTATTATAATTGTGTGCACGTAAATTTAAAAACAACTGTGGCTTCTGCTATGGATGTTTTAACCTGAACTATAAATGTATTCGCAAAATGTGATCGCAGTTTAAACCGTAATTCTAACAAAAAAGGATACAACGTTCAGAACTTTTACGAAATACAATGAAATCCGCAATTCTTCCAACCTATCCGTAATTAGGTAGCTGGAACCGTAAAAATTACGGAAAATCCGTAATGGTTGGCACCTCTGGTCTGCGTAACGCTGCAGCAAACATTTCGCTTTCAGCACTGTAGGGTTCCCACTCAAAAGCAATAAAAAAAATTCCCTGACTTTTCCAGGTTCTCCACGTGGTTTTTTAAAGTTTTCCGGAGAGGCATGTTGCAAAGAATTGTTACATTTCATTCCATTCCATTCATTTTTCTCACCAAAGCACACACTTGTAAATTCTTTACGTAATTTGTCTTTATAAAATTACCTGCTTTTCATTAATAACTAACTAACTGTGCACATTATTTTCTGTACCAAAGTTCTGTGAACTTTTGTGAATACTACACACACAGAATTTGTAAATACATTCCCATAGAAACAGGTCATATGTAAGAAAAAATCTGTCAGTTGAATAGTTTCAGTTTTTCTATAACACAATGCAGCTAAGCTTAATGATGGAATGGCTCTGTTCAAAGAAACGTGTTTCAAGAGAACCAACAGACAAAGGACTTTGATCCATCATTTGGTTGGTTTTCTTGAAGTGTTTTTCTTCAAGCAGGAGCCATTGTGTCTAATTGTTCCATGTTATAACAACTGCCTGCAGAAATTGAACAAAAGCTTAATAACTGGCAATTTAAAAAATTCTATTTTGCATCTTTTTTTAGAGAATAAAGGGAATACTTAATACAGTATAACTGAAAGTAAGATCTACCAAATTCTAGGCAGAAGTTTGAAATCTTGAAAAAATATTTTTTTTTTTTTTTTGCAAAATAAAGTATCAATTGATTTTTACAAAAAAAAAAGGAGGTACTTTTCCCTAAATTTTCCCTGATTTTTACAAAAAAGGGTAATTTTCCCCAAGTTTTCCCTGATTTTTACAAAAAATGGTAATTTTCCCTAAGTTTTCCCTGATTTTTGCAAAAAATGGTAATTTTCCCTAAGTTTTCCCTGATTTTTACAAAAAATGGTAATTTTCCCTGAGTTTTGGAACCATTTTCAAATTCCCTGAGAATTCCAGGTTTTCCCTGTTTTCCAGGTTGAGTGGGAACTCTGTGTCTGCTGCTTCAGTTGTGGGTTCAGGAAATGCCCTGTACGCCGCCGGTAAGCTCTCACTCTTAGGTCACTCCGCAGCGTGCGTGGCATCGACATTCTTGAAATGTTCAGCTCACGAGCCATCACCGATTGTTTTCTGACAGGATTTCGTCGAATAAGGGTTTCCATTTCTTTCAACAGGCGAGCAGTCTTCATAGCACACGACCGATCCTTTCTGGGGAGGTCAGCAACAGCACCAGTCTCAAGGAAACTTTTTATGGTCCAATAGTCTCAAGGAAACTTTTTATGGTCCAATAGGCAAAAATCCAGCTGATTTTCAGCTTCTACAGCATGTTGCAAATCTTGGAAGCTGATTTTCCAACTTTGTGCAGCGCTTTTACAGCAACACGATTCTCATAATCACCCCACTCCATGGCAGGTACTTCACGAAACACATTATCTCCTCTGTGACTGAACGCACAATGATTCACGCCTCCTGGCTGGTCAGTGATGTTGCACACCGGTTGTGCGCCATCTGTAGAATGTTTGTATGTTTGTAACAGTATTTATGCTAAGACTGAGTATAAACACTTACAAAATACCAATGACATTAACAGTTGTGGACAGAGAGAACAATATAAGCAAGTTAAAGAAAAAAAAAATTAAAGGAAAATTTTTTCACTCTAACTTCCATATTTTAAAGTTTTAAAAAAAATGGAATTGCCTTCCCAGATGGACCCCCCCCCCCCCAGCAACACACATACATACCCATTCCCCAAAATTTTCTATTCAGTTTTGTATTGATCTCAAGAAAGACCCAAATGCTGACAGAAAAAAGCGGAATTCTGTGAATCCATAGAAGAATCTAATGCCCACAACTGTTAACATGTTTTCAGGCTTTACCTACAACTAAAAATGATAGTCATAATTTGTTCCTCAAAATGGATAGCACATTAATTGCTGCATACCTGCCAACTACGGAAATACGGAACTGTTGAAACTACCGACACTGCGAATTTTCATTTTTATTATTTTATGATATATATATATATATTATATACACTGAAGAGCAATTGAATTAGAGACAGCTGGCGTTATTATGCACATGTGGTGCTGTGGGCGTCCCTGTAAACGGAAACGACATGATGTATTGTATGCAGCGATCCGACAATACAAGGAGTGATGCGACGGGAATCAGTAAGAGTCGGACGCAATATGGGTAAGGCGAAGGATCTAAGTGCATTTGATCGTGGGCAAATTGTCGGGGCCCGACAAATGGGTCACTCCATCTCGTAAGTCGTGCAGGCACTGGGATTTCGACGACCCACTGTGTCACGGGTGCACCGTGAGTACATCGAATCCGGTAAAACCATCCCTGCAAGGGCCAACTGCCGTGGACAAACAACAGCGTGTGGATGAGTGGGTCATTGTCGTCTAGCTTGAATTGTAACAGCGGATAGATGGGCCGCAATGCAATAAATCACTCGGCAATTTAACGCTGGTGCACAAAAACGTGTAAGCAGCCACACCATCCAGAACCATCTCCTCGCTATGGGGTACAGAAGCCATCGTCCCACGAGGGTACCGCTGCTGACCGCACATCACAGGGTGCAAAGATTAGCGTGAGCGCGGGAACATCGCCACTGGACCCTAGACATGTGGGGAAATGTTGCCTGGACTGATGAGTCGAGATTCACGTTGGTACATGCAGATGGCAGGATATGAGTACAGCACAAACCACATGAAGCGATGGATCCTTCTTGCCAGCAGGGTATTCTTCAAGCTGGTGGGGGTGGCATTCTCGTCTGGGGACTGTTTACGTGGACTGAAATGGGACCCCTGGTACGTGTGACATCGTCCCTCACAGGTCAACGTTACCGGGATATCCTGGACGACCATTTGCTCCTGTTTGTGCGTCTTCAACATCCCACTGGGGACCTCATCCTGCAACAAGACAATGCACCGTGCCATCGCTCCCGAATTGTATCCGAATGGTTGGATGAACACTTCACCAATGTGACCTCGCTTCCTTGGCCAGCTAGGTCACTTAACCTCAATCCCATTGAGTACATCTGGGATGCCATCGAGAGATATGTTTGAGGCTCTGACTCTCTTCCGTCAAATCTTCGTGAACTGTGGGTGCTTGTTCAGGGGTCGTGGGTCCGTATGGCTTTCGGTGTCTTGTCGAGACAAATCGGCGCCGTCATCAGGGCGAAAGGTGGTGCTACAAGTTACTAGACAGGTATCTATAATTCAATTGCTCTTCAGTGTATATACAGTATATATATAAATAATTCTGAAACGGAATCGCAGAATGCTGTCTTTTTTCTTTTCTTTTTTGCTATAATTTGGATCATTCTTCAACTCGATGCTAACGTAAGTGAATATTGGGGGGGCATTTCCTGTCTGGGGACGGTATTTCGTGTTTCAAAACTTTTGAAAACAGTAGTTCAATGGAGTGCAAATTTTTCCGTAATCACAATTTTTTTCTCTCCCGTCATTTTCTTTGCGTTCATTAAATATCATTTTGTTGTATAAATGCTTGTATTTCAGCTTGAAACTGTCGGCAGCAATTTTCGAAAACGGAAGTTAGATGCCACGAAAACTTCCCCGTAATCTTCAGGCATAAGATTCTTCCACAAATTCGAGGAATTGCGCTATTTTCATTATTATTTTGGTCATTCACGCGATCAATGCGTCCAAGTGAACAGAAATGGGGGGGGACGGAGGACGTAATTCTATTATTCCGAAACTTAAAAAACGGAGGGTCAATGGAGTTCAGATTTTTTCCCCCGTAACTGCAACTTCTTTTTTCTTGCAATGTCCCCTCTGCCTAGTATTATTTGTTAAATAACATTTTACTGCATAAGTATTTGTGTTTCAGCTTGAAAATAGGGCAAATATTCCAAAACCAGAAGTTGGACGGATCAAAGATTTCTGTCGTAATCGCCCCCATCTCCCGCGATGTTAGCACTCTCTTGCAACTATGTATGCCACACTAGTTACGTTACTACTGACAAGGCTGATGCCAATGTTGGCAGGTATGTTGCTGTCATAACAAACTTACCTTTTTTACAGGACTGTGTAATAACTTGTTGACAGCTTCACATATGTCTTGAACAGTGCCGCCTTTAGGAACAGTGACTTTCATCTGAAAGAAAATAAAATAAATGAGGAAATGAACAAGCAAAGGCAGACATGAAAGTCAAGCAACAGTATTTGAAAGTTTTAATATACTAATTTCAAAAGAGCAAACAATTAATTTAACCCCTTTGCTGATTGTTTGCATTAAGCAAGCATCTTAAAAAGCTGTGAAAAGGGAGCAAACACCAAAATATTAGTAATAAATAATTAATTATCCACTAACATACACTACAATTAACTAGCAGTACCAGATACAGCAGGGGGTCAACTAGGGTGATCGCTCTCCCACTAAAAAACAGACTTTTTCTTTTTACACAGCCAAAGATCATACATTGTTAAAATATTTATTTTTGTAAAATTATAGAAAGACTGTTCCACAAAAACAGAGTAATTTTTTTGAGTTGGCAACAGTGCGAAGGGGGATAAATAACCACACAGTCGACTGACTTAAGAAAGTATCTATGGCAACAATTATTAGCCGTGGCAGATGATTCTGGTTTTGTTATTGTGCAGTTGTTTAAGGTACATCTGCATTTCGCCATACAGCTATGCATGTGAGTGATTTAGAGTTCAGAAGTGATTTAAATGTGTTGTGCGATAAACTTTTGCAATCATTTGGGTAAAACAGCTCTAGAAACAGTACCTGAAAGTTTTGTTACGGAGTGTATTGTTTAACACTGTTTGGGCAATCCTGCAAGATCGACGAATGACATGTGAAGACATAGTTGCATCATCTAATATTTCAAAAACATCGGCATTCTGTATTCTATGCGACAAATTACTGCTGCATCGTGCGTGTTCCAGATGGGTACCTCATCACCTGACAAGAGAACAATAGTTAGCCACAGTAGTTTGATTTAATGAAAAAAGCTTACAAGGATAAATGTTTGTGTGAGCCAATGATTTTTCCATGGCACCATGATTTCAAAGAAGGGCGTTTGCTGGTAGAACTCGCTCCTAGGCCTGGTTGACCTCAAAGTTTTGTTACGGAGCGTATTGTTAACGCTGTTTGGGCAATCCCGCAAGATCGACGAATGACATGTGAAGACATAGTGGCATCATCTAATATTTAAAAAAACATCGGCATTCTGTATTCTATGCGACAAATTACTGCTGCATCGTGTGTGTTCCAGATGGGTACCTCATCATCTGACAAGAGAACAATAGTTAGCCACAGTTGAGGTGTGTCACGAGTAGAAACATGATTGCAACGAATTCAAACTTTCTAAACACAGTAATAACTGCCAATGAAACATGGGTCTACTATTTCGATGCCCTCACAAAGCGTGATCTTAGTGAGAGATAGGTTTGCCTCCTCAGGGCACCCCATGGGCAACAATGGCACACACAACAGCAACAAGGGCCTCTGTGAATCTTGGAGAGGTACCAGCTAGTTCTGTAAGACATTGTTGGTGAAAAGACCCCAACTCACTGGGTTATGTTCCAGATCCTTAGGTTGAATGACTAACTGGAACCGTCAGCTGTGGGCTAATCCCCCCACACCGATGTACTCAGGGTTCGTACTCTTTTTTGGGGAAAAAATTCAAGGACTTTCCAGGCCTTTTCCAGGCCATATACAAAAAATTCCAGGATGATTACTACGCTTTAAAGTATCATGCTCAAATTAGTTTTTAAAAGCAATTTCAGTTTTAAGTAATAAAAATGATGAAAGATGCAAATGGATGAGTGTGCTTTTTTACCCATTACATTTCTTTTTAATGTTTTTAATTGGCGAATTACCCAATAATGCTAAATTGAATCATGATGCAATTACCACAAGGCTATTCAGAAAATCCTTTCCCTCAATCAGAAAATGATTAATTCAATCAGTCATTTTAGCTGCATCACTATTCTGCACTATCTTCCATGTAATCAGACTATTATTGATAACAACTGAAATTATTATAAAATAAAGTGAGGGCAGATTCAGAATTTAAGAATGGGGAGGGTGCACGTCTAACAGAGGACTGGTAAAAAAATCTCTGAGATTTATTTCCTCCAAAAAAACACGGTGGTAAAACATGGAGGACCCATAAGGGGGAGATGGGGTGCTTGCCTGTCAGAGTACATCACAAACAGCAGTTCTGAAGTACTGCTGTGTGGATCACTGAAAAGTTCGGGCCAATGTAAGACAAAACGTGGAGTTGGTCAAATGATTGAAATGTGCTGATGTTCATGGAATGAAATGGTTGATCAGCTATGATAACCGCATAAAAGTTCGAAGTGGGAGGAGGGGGCGATTTTTTTTACTTTATGCAACATTCTACATTACTCCAGTATTTATCTTGTCATCATCAACAATAGCAATGTAACTACCACTTACGATCGCGGATATCGGCCAACTGAAAATCTGCCATACAACTAAGGGATACAACACACAGGTATCATGTTACAGTGTATTGTAATTGAAAAAAAAAAAAAAGATTTCAGAAATTAAAATCGAAAAAAAAAAAAACTTTCAGAAATTAATATCATCAAGTCATGGTGTTTCAAAAATCCGCTTTCCTTTATAATGTTTAAAAACGTGTAATGTTTTTTCTTTTTTACCTGTCGTGTATAATAAAATGGGTTGATTTTTTTATGGAATCAGACGTCCATATGTCTGATTGTCTTCGTCTGAGTTCACACGTTAGCTACTGTGTACAAGTAGACATATTTTTTCAGCTCAAAAATATGTAGTTTTGTATGTATTCACAGTATAACTCATTCCGTATTCCCACAGAACAAAATTCAGCAGATACAAATGAAGAACATCAAGACCCACCCAACACCATGTTTCCGATTGTCTGCTGTTTATATTCAAGAAATGCGAATATGGATCAATGGTGAATGCAGCAACTATGGTTTTTATTTATTACCAAGAAAAAAAGGAGCCTGAAAGCTGTAAAGCTGAAACGGATATATTTCTCCCCCTCCCGAAAACATTCCGATTAAGTTCAAACAGCAGGAGCACGCGTCCACGCACGCTCAACCTCTGGAATGTCCTGATGGAACGGCTTCTTTTCATTTGGCACATCGCCATAAATCACCACCTGCAGCTCACTGAAGTGTCTTCCTCCTTCACCCTAACTATAGGAGAAAACGTAAAAAAAAAAATGCTGCCCAATTTTCGACAAAATGACCAAATTTACGTCATAACGTTGCAATTTACTAAAATACGTTTATCTGCTGAATTTCGCCTAAATCCATTGAAAACTTTTTAATTATAGATTTTTTTATTAAAACAGTAACTCAGACATCTGAATAAAAATGTATCTTTGTAATTAAAATAGAGTCCATATCATCACAGAAACAAAATTTAAGGATCACTCTGTTTAAATAAACCATGGCATCTAAAAAAAATAATTTGCTTGCTTTTCCTGTAATTTATAATTGCCATTTCTTTTTTTGAATCCGATTTTGCAACTGAAGATTTTTTTTTTTTTTTTGCATCTGCTAAAGTTTCAAACGGAATTCGGCGAAATTTGCACTAGAACTTTATTGTGATGTATTTTAACCACTGTAAAAATTTTACTGTGTTATTTTCAAAATTCCGGAAAATGGATTTCTGAAAATATCTCTTAGTCCTTTTGAGCCGTGGAAGTGATAAACAGGTGTTTGCTTTCTTCCCAACCAAGGGCTTCGGATCAGCGCTCCCAGCTGTCAATCAACCGTTGCTATGGTAACACACTTTCTGCTCAAGGCTCACTGTCTAAAGAGGCACACATAATAAAAATTTCCAATGCTAACTTTTTAAGTTTTAAACCGATTCGAATGGAATTTTGGGAGTGAGCTTCTGTAATCCAATTATAGTAAATGTAAAAATTTCAGCCACTTTTGTGAAAAATTCGCAAAGATAGTTTTCTTATTTTTTATCATAAGTAGCCGAAGTCTCTTGAGGGGTGGGCCGGAAGCAAGCGTCTTAATGCAATAAACAAGGAGCAGATGAATGTGTTGTTCAGGCATACTCTTCACTGGTGGATGCCAGCTGACTTGGTAAACACGCGACCCCCTTGCAAATGCTAAATGTCTCTTCTTTCCCCTTCTGTTGTTCTCAGTAGTTGTCGGACGGACATCAAGCTCAGGGCTAGAGAATGCATCAAGCTCCCCTTCCCTAACAGACCTGCTAGTAATCATCCAATTTTATTGCACTGGAAGTAGTGCTTCCCCCCTCCCCCAGCCAAATTAGGATTTGGGCACATCCGAAACACCACTGTAGCCGGCGGTTTCTTTGAGAACAGAGGAGAGGAACTTAAAAAAATTAAGGGGTAACAGTCAGTAACACGATTTCCTAAAAGGGCATTTTTTTAAGCACTAATTTCAAATTTCAAGGCTTTTCAAGACAGCATTAAAAAAATACCGTTTTTCCAGGATATTCCAGGCCTTGAAAACGTAATCATGATTTTCCAGGACTTTCCAGGTTTTCAAGCACGCGTGCGCACCCTGTGTACTTCCCTGATTACAAAGACTCAAAGAAGGCTAAAAAAAAAAAAAAGGACTCAAGTGCGGGATATGGTGGACCTACCACACTTGGGAAGGATGGTCCACCACGGAATCGACCGGACTTTCTAAACGGCATATGAGAAAGAGATCTCGGCTGAGTGAATGAGGTGATTGAGGAGATGAATAAATATAGATTGGATGTGCTGTGTGTAAGTGAAACTAAAAAGAAGGAAATTGGGATAGAAGAAGTGAATGGTACAGTGAGTGTGTGGTCTGGAGTGTTGGATAATGTGAAAGGACAGGCTGGTGTAGGTGTGATTTTAAGTGAAAAGATGAAGAACAACTTGATTCACTATAGCTGCATAAGTGAAAGGATTCTCTGGATTCATTTGAAAGTGAAACATAAAAGAACAGTAACTGTAGTGTGTATGTTTCTTGTGACTTGGAACCTTCTGATAGGAAGGAAGATTTCTGGAATCAGTTGAAAGCTGTTTTGAGCCAGTTTGGTGCTAAAGAGAAAGTTATAATAGGAGGGGATTTCAATGCCAGAGTAGGTGTGCAGAATGGGATTTCTGATAACATTCTGGGCAAGTTTAATGATCCTGGTGTGAATGATAATGGTGAAAGATTAATCGAAATCTGCATCGAAAATGGATTGTGGGTATCTACTTTTACATTTGTTAATGGCAATCACAGTATTTGTATTATAAACTTTAATTTGAAATTAACTATATGTTATGCCATTAGTGTACCATCCTTGATACAAAAATTATGTGCACACTAAACATATTAGTATTTGTGCAATTTCTGGACCAGTAAAAATTAGTGGAGCACCACATTTTGGTATACACATGGTACTGCCAACAAGTCACCCCCAGCCCCCAAAAAAATTTCTGCGACTGCTAACCGTGCTTTGTTTTTATTTATTAGAATTATTTGCATGGGTACAGATACACATTTTGTTGCACTGAATTTGCGATATAGAACTTCAATGAAACGATGCACTATTTTTTATATGTGTAAATGTACAAGGTTTTTCGCTCACGAACCAGTGATTTGAAAATTTGAGTGATCCGCTGGGCCAGTAGAAGATTTATTCTTAATTCTAACACTGTACAGCGTACGTCTACATTCTGCTACTCTGCTTGGCACATGGTCTGTCTTTGAGGAGCTAACCTCTGAATCTCAGAGAACAGCTTAATGATACGTATGTATGTAAGTATTTATTATACGTACGAAGCGTGCAACGAACGTCTGGAAACACATAGGCTCACCTCCTCTGAAAAGAGTCCACCAATCAATCACATGTCGATTAAGCAACCAAAACTGGCGGGTAAGTGGACTCTACACCATGATAACACCTGCACACATATGGCTGCTTGTGTTCAACAGTTTCTGTATTGAAATCATGCCACAGCCTGCCTACAGTTCTCACCTCACCCCGTGCGATTTCTGGTTGTTTCCAACAATGAAGAAGTTCAGTGGCGTAACATTCAACACAGATGCTGACGTTATTCAAGCTGTACAGGGGTCGCTAAAGCAGCTTCCACAAAATACCTTCGCCACATGCTTTGAAAAGTGGACTGAACGATGGGACCGTTGCATATCATCCGAGGGAAGATACTTTGAGAAAGAATAACATATATTTTGCTCTACCTATATTTCTTCATTTTACTCTGTTTTTATGGAACGGCCATTGTTAGTAATAAATGAATATATTTTTCTAAAAATTAACATTTGCTGTGAATTTGTTAAAAAAGTTTCAGAAACAGCAAAAGCTGAGAGTGGGAGGGAAAAGAGACTTCGACTGATCACGAAAAGCAATGGATGTGCTTTGTTTGACGTTCCACTAACTTCCAACAGAAAATCGCCAGTAAGATAATAAATGGCGCAAGAATGACTTGATGAAGTCAAGTAAATAAATGGATGTCCCTTTCAACAGAAGTAGGAATTGTGCATTGCGAAAGAACAAATGCATATTTTAAAGATGAATTACTGGTCATTTTGTTTAGTGATGATTCAAGCTGGAATTGTTTTTTTTATTAAATTAAGCAGCCGAAATAGAAGGGCTCAAATTTTGAAGATGACACTCCGATTTTTGGTGTAAATCTGACGAGAATGGTAAGTCAGATAAGATCCTAAAACTTGAAAATTTCATCGTCCTGGAGTGGGACCCGCGTCTCCCAGATAGCGCCCGGGTAAGCTAACCACTACACCACCCAGAACGACCAAGTCTCAAGTTTCCGATTAATTTGAATATAACCATCATGGGATTCGCTAGTCGAAGCAACCGGCATTCATGTTTAGCGAATCTGGAGGTTCATTCATGAGAAGGGTTCAAATTTATTTTGAACGATTCTGTCCAGACTTTTATATTTAAAAAGCACAGAGCTTGTTTCCTTGCAAAGCAGGAAGTTGAATGCCAGGAAAATAGTACTGATTTTTCTGTTGGTTTTGGAAATTTGTGCTTTAAAATTCAGCACAATTTTTGTAATGGAAAAAAAATTATAAAGTCATGCAATGCCAGGGAGGGAAATATCATTTATTTATTTTCTTCACTTCATTAAGTCATTCCTGCACCTGTCAGTATGCGTGACACTTTCACAAAACAATTTATTTTTAGATCAGAGCAACCCCCTCCTTAAGGTAAGCTTCTGGGTCCATCACATACATTTTCCCATACATAAAAAAAAAAAAAGGAATTCCCTTTGGCAATACTGTTATTTTACATTGTATATATTTCATATATGAATGAGAAAAAAACACAGCCCCACCCCCCTTCCACACACAAACTTGTGGGGGTGTCAACAAGCATCATTACTCTGGGTACCAGAAATGCTAAAGCCTGTCCTACTTAAATATTCTGGCACAGGTCAGTTCCCTTAAATCCTCTTGTTTTCCATGGAGCACTCAGCTACAATGGAAAACAGGTTTTACTGATCCTCAAAATTAAGTACAAACTGCTGGTGTGCAAGTCAAACACCAGAAAAGCAATGCGTACACATTGGTTCGAATCTCAGCCTCACGACCTAACATGTGTTGAGTGAAAAGGCTGGTAAAAATTGGAAAAAATATTGCAGTGCCACACAATTCTTTAGCAGTTAATTAATGTGAAAGACAAAATCATGATGAATCATTTTAAACAATTTACTAGACTGTATTACTAATGCTGACACAATTTACAAAGCTGTGAAGAGGAAATAAACCATGAACTGCTTTAAACAACATACCACACCATTTACCAGTGTATCTGTACAATTTAAAAAGGGGCCGTCCATAAAGTATGTCCATGATTTTACTATTTTTTGACTCCCCCTGGCACATTTTGTTCGATTGTCGACGCCCCCACCCTAAAAAGTACGTCCTAATTCCCGCAATCCCCTTTGTTTTTGATGACTGCTTTTAGAAGTCCATTGAAAAACAGAAAGAAAACATGTAATTATTTAAAGGAACCTTCCATATATTTACACGTTTGCTTCAGAAAATATTTATTATTTAGGCATTCATTTATTTCCAAATGCTACCCGAACTTTATCATTATGAAATAAAGATCTATAAATGAACACAAGCATTCAAGATTGCAACACTCTTGATTGTACCATCTACAAAACACGATAGATATGGTAGTACAAATACAAGAACTTAATATTAATATTCTGATTTAGCTAAAAATCTTAAAATATTTCGTACCTTTCCTTAACTATTAAAAGAAGAAAAAAGGAGAAAAAGAAATACCATCCACTGTATTTTTGCCGCTGGATGTGCAAATTAATAAACCAACCCCCTCTCCCCCATGTCACATTTGGTCTGGTTGTCAGTAACCCCCTCCCCCTGCAATCTTGGCCACATATTTTATGGACGGCCCTAAAGCTGTGGTCAGAAATCCGAATTTTCACTGAGCACAGAAATTTGGAAAACAAATGCCACTGATCTCCTTCACCCATCTGCTATACTCCTTGGTCTCCACCCTGCAAGGGTTCATCCTAGCTGTTTTTAGAAGGGTGCTGCACTGTGCCTGCCCTTTAACTTAAAAAATCCCACCCTGCCTGCCCTTCAGAAATTAAAAAATCCCACCCTGCCTGCTCTCAAGCCTAAAATGACCACCCTACCTCTAACGATCCATTTGAAAGAGCTGCACATGCCTTTATTGATCATTAGCTTCACTACCCGGCTTTCCCCGGTACAGAATGTATGGAATCTGTAGAATTAAACGGACCAAAAGCGTTACGAATTATTTAACACACGTCCAGGTGACACAGCATTAGGACATTAACTGAACAAAATTCGTTAACAATTTGTTATCGACGATCAAATGCATCACGTGCTTTCAGTTTCAGAAGTCTTTGAAGGGCAAATCTCTGGGATAAAAAAGTTAAAAACGTATCTTTGCGAATATTTTATGAAACTGGCTGAAATTTTAATGAACACCATAAATCGTTAAAAGGAACATGACCTCCAAATTTCGCCTGAATCGGTAAATAACTTTTTAAATTAGCAGTCAGAATTTTATTTACCGTTTCAGCGTATATATTTCTGTTTACCGATGAATTAAAAATTCCATGCCTAATTTAAGAAGTTTTGACCGGATTCCGGTGAAATTTTGAGGGACTCCTCTTATTACCAATTCATGGCGTTGATAAAAATTTCAGCCGGTTTCGTTAAGATTTCACAAAGTTCGTTTTTGCATTATTTAATGCACAGTTCTCAAAGAATAGAAACATACGAGGATGTGCCGGGCGATGAATGCAATCACGTGCTTTCAGATTTGGAACAGCATGACGTAGCAAACAACGCTGACTTTATGGATTAGCTTATTAATTAATTCATAACTCGTGGACGGAACAACATAGATCTTAAAATAGTTATGTTACCTAGAAATTCCAGTATTAATAAGCTATGCAAATGCAACGATGCCACAGTTCAGCGTTCGAGAGTTTTTGCTGCTTCAGACAAACAGACGTTTTGTGTTATATATATAAGATTTGCACGAAATCAAACGTCTCCATTTACAGTTATCTTGGCACACGGCTCGAACTTCAATGACATCCATCAAACGACATACACAAGACCTGTACTTCATACGCATCTTGTTCTCATGCAGACATTCCTGAATCTGATCCTTCCACGATTTCCTTGACCTTCAACCTTTCTTTCTTGCCACTTAGGCTGAAACATTTTTTCTAAGCTCGTCTCATCACTCATTCTTTCAACATAGCCAAACCACCTAAGAATATTAGTCTCCACCTCACTAACAGCATTTTGTCTCACATTACACAACTGCAACGAATATTCATTTCCCACACGATTAGAACATGTCTTGCCACAACCCCCTCATAAGTAACGCATTTCTCCAGCATACAATGTCGAGCCAATAGCTCTGGAAACCATAGTCGATGTACAATAAACCTTTGATTGTGGTAAACATTGGTATTTTCCTTTTATCCTATGTTTCTTCTGTAGTACCCAGGTTTCACTGCCATACATCAGAATTGGAACAATTACACTTTCATACACAGCGATGCAGGAAGGACTCTCTTTAGAACTCATCATTCCTGTTAAAACCTCCTAAAGCAGCTATGACTTTCAATGAAGAATTCACCCGCCTACTAATTTCACCATCGAATTTGTTCTCTCTGTCAAATATGCTTCCTAAATACACGAACTCATTCACCTGGTCAACCACTGTGCCATTTAGACATATTACATTCAGTACTACTAGTTCCTCGCTCAAAAACCATAAACCTTGTTTTTTCACTCTACAAATCACTAAGCTGTTCTGTAATATTCAGAGGTTAGCTCCTCACATAAAGCACTTACTCTTGCCTTATCAAACTTCTCCCTTTACAGCAATCTTGGCATAGCACTCTGGCTTCACTGACATTCATCACACACTATACACAAGATCTTCTATACTTCATACTCAATCTTTTTCTCATGCAGACACTCCTGTATCTGATTCACCCATGACTTCGTCTGCCTTTCCTTCCTGCCACTTGAGCTAAAAAATTTCTTAGTATCTCATCACTAATTCTACCAACATGGCCAAACCACCGAAGCATATTAGTCTCGACCTTGCTAACAACATTTTGCTTCACATCACACAACTGCAACACATCTTCATTCCTCACACTATAAGAACGTGTCTTGCCACAACCCCCCCCTCCCCCTTAAGTAACACCTTTCTCCAGCACACAAATGACTCCTATGTCTCTTCTGTACTACCCAGGTTTCACTGCCATACATCAGAGTAGGAACATGGTGATGTAATTTTCATATTTCCTTTTAGGAGGTGGTTACATGGATAACAAAGAGTAAAATGAAGGCACTTCTAACAAAAATGGCTAATAACTGCACAGGAAAATATAATTTTGTATGCAGAGATTGCATTAGTGAACTAAAAAATTGGGCATCTCTTGGGAGAAATGGAAGCCAGCACTTTTGAGGGGGCCACAAATCATTATTCTTCAGTTTTTATATCACTTTTGTTCAGCAACAACATAGGGATCACCTCAATTATTTCATTTTGGAAGAAGTGCACAAATTAAGACAAAAATTAAGATTAGTGTTTGCTGGGACATCAGGAAAGCTGCTGAATCAGTTATCCTTCATCGGTGTTTGAGGGTTAATTCCACCGTAAATTGGGAACATTAAACCACAAGAGATGTAAAAAAATTCACACCAAAGTACAACAAACATCATGCCAAAAGTAAAGATTACAAATTAACATACATGCACCACTGTGGTATGCATTTGGCAGCAATTATACACAAAGATTTCAGCCAATTTGAAATCATCTTGCTAAATAGTACTTAATTGGTAATACACTATCTACCAACAAGTAATTGGACACCTGTAATAGCAAAGGAAAACAAAGTTTATTCACCTTCAATAGTTGGTGGAGTCTCGACGAGCGGCGATTACAGCTGCGACCCTCCGGGCATACTCTTAACCAGGCGTTGTATGACGGCTAGCGGTATTTCCTTCCACTCGGCTTGGAGAAGACAGGTCAGTTCCTTCACAGATTTCAGACGGTGGGGGCACCCCCTTAAGTCGACGCTCCAACTCGTCCCAGAGGTGCTCAATAGGGTTAAGGTCCGGGCTCTGCGCCGGCCAGTCCATTCGATTAACCCCATTATCACCATACCAAGCCATCGTGGACCTCGCAACATGACAGGTGGCATTGTCATCCTGAAAGTAACATGGGTCCACCCCGTAAAACTGCCACAACGTAGGAAGCGCATGGTCATCCAAAATGGTGCAGTAGGTCTCGGCGTTGGGTCTACCAGGAATTGCGATCAAGGATCCCGTGCCATTCCAGGAGAAACACTCGCATAGCATAATTCCACCGCCGCCGCCGAACTTCACAGTTGGCACAATACATTCCGGCAGGAGGCGTTCTCCAGGCAGACGCCAGACCCTGCCATCCGTACGGTAGAGAGTGAACCTTGATTTGTCGCTCCAGAGAACCTGTTTCCACTGCTCAACGGTCCACTGTCGACGTTCTTTGCACCACGTTAGCCAAGCAGCACTACTGGACTTGGTGATCAAAGGCTTGTGGGGCGGCAGCACATCCATGATAACCGAGCAGATGGGCTTCCTTACGGATGGTATTCGTCGAAAGAACACTCCCGGATGCCTGTTGAAACTCCTCGTGGATGTGGCCCATCGATTTGGTGCGGTTCTTCCAGATTTCTCTGGCCCGCACCCGTCAGTCTATAACTCTCAGTTTTGTGGGTCTGCCGGGTCGGGGCACATTCCGACAGTCACCTCCCATCTTCCACTTGCCAATCACGTAGGCCACTGTCGATTTTGGGTAGTTCAACTCGCTGGATATGTCACGTATGGATCGTCCATTTCTGTGATACCCGACGATTACACCTTTTTCAAAATCAGAGAGCTCCGAACTGCGTGGCATCTTGCATGCGACTGGTTGCGTTGTTGTTTCCCACACGATATTTAACAGCGGTGGCCGTCACGTGTATCAGGACCGCAGATATCGTCGATTTGCAGGGGTGTCCAATTACTTGTTGGTAGATAGTGTAATTAATGACACGGCTACTCCTAAACTTAATAAACTTGGATTATCTCAAATTATGGGTTTTTACTAAGGAAAAAAAAAGAATATTTACTGTCAAATTTTCAGGTAGTAACCCTACCTTTCCTCGGAACTATAGCTATACTAGGTATTGCCATTCAAGTGATAAATTTCAGCCTTTCAAATCATTTAATGTAGTACCTCTTCCTCTCTGTATTTCCAGTCCTTCTGACAGTTTTCTTTTTTAAAAAATGCTTTCTTTTAAAACTTCAATAGCATTTTTTTAAAAAGAAAACTGGCAGAAGGACTGGAAATACAGAGAAGAGGTACTACATTAAATGATTTGAAAGGTTGCAATTTACCACTTGAATGGCAACATCTACTCTAGCTGTAGTCCTGAGGAAGTGTAAAGGTACTAACCAAAAATCTGACAGTAAATATTATTTTTATTTCTTAGTAAAAGCCCAGAATTTGAGATAACTGTAGTACTTCATGTTATTATGGTACTTGTGTAAACAGATCAGAAAATATTCTGAAAGTTAGTTCCCAATTCATCATACACAGTTTATAAACATAAACAAAAGACTTACTTTTAGCGGTCTTTTCTCTGGATCAGAGGACACTAATAAGATTTCTATTTGTCGTTCCTTCTTTATTGGCAAAGGTAAAGATAAGTAACAAAATGGATCAAATGTGACGGATATTTTGTTGCATACTGGACAGACTAAAGTGGACTTCAAAAGGCCGTGGAAAATGTCTACAATGATTGAATTGTTCCTCTTCAAGTAGTTCTTCCAGGCTTCATTAGCTACTGTCTGAAAGAGAAAGTTAAAACTTAAGAACAATTGCATTCAGATTTTCAGTATTTTCTGGTTCACAGTTTTTTTTTTTTTTAAATTTTAATCACAAATTGTTAACTTCTATATGAACAATTGATCTGAATCATTGAAAAAACATCAGACTGACTAAATGGAAACATTTCTGAGCAGCCTAATCTTTTTAAAGGCTGCTTATAATTAATGTCATCATACATCGTCTGTCCAACAACACATCTATCTTTGTTTTTTAAAGCTACACAAAAGCCATTGAAATGAAATTGCACTATATAAATTAAAACTAGCAGTCATGCCCATTCTCCGAACGGTGAATCTATAAAATCATTTTTTGTCATGACATGAATGCATACGGTTTGACATAAAACGGAGCAGGCTTTGGAGCCCCTTAATTTTAAATCAAACTTTCATGGAATTTACAGCATTTCAACTGTTTTGGCATAATTATCTTTAAACCTACCAGTATTTTGAACACAAAACTAAGACATCCTTTAGAATTTTTTGGTTTTCATCACTTTTTTTTAGTGTAGAAGTGGTAGAAAAACTCAAGCAGACAATGTTCTGAAGCCGCCATTTTGAGTTGTTTGGTTTTCAGACTTTTCTAGGCAGTCATACCTTAAAACTTATCAGCATGCCAATTTTCAGGCCTCTAGGTCATTTAGAAGTGGTCGGACATTTCGCAGACAGAAACACTTACATTTTGCTACTTCCCGCTTTGCTTTATATATAGAGAGATTAAAAGCAAAGTGGAGAAAATAGCAAAATGTAAGTGTTTCTGAAATATGCCAAATTAAAATATAATTTGGCATATTCAAATTACTATATTATTCGGCTTATAAGTCAATACAGAGTATAATTTAAAAGGGATAAGTTTTTGAATTTCCTTATCTTCATAGGTAAGTCGATCCTGAGTATAAGACAAGGCTAGAACAAATACAGTTAGTGTTCAAAAGTTGATATGAAGTATAAGTAGAATGGGTTAAATTTCTCAATTTTCTTATCTTCATTCATAGATAAGTCTATCCTGAGTATAAAACAAAGCTAGATCAAATACAGTTAAATGTTCTGAAATTCTGTTAGCTATATTTTTAAGTAGCCCAACTGATTAATACACCATGTATAGAAGACTGAAATGGTAATCCGTTTAATCGGCGTAAGAAAACAAAATACAATTCGCCAAGCTTTCGCTCAGCTACAGATGGCTTTTTCAAGGCTAATAGCGTAAACAAACAGAAATATTAGAACGATTACAATTTAAATATGAGAATGGCTACACGAGACACATAAACAATGATTAAACATGCAGTGCAGTGAGTTCTGAATATGAAGTCACGAGATGCGTTAATTTGGAACATGGCAGTTTTAAAGGGAAACCCATTTTGAACACGGGTGTTTTTTTGGAAACTCCAGGGAGACGCTGTAATTGCAGGCTTCACAGCTGGTGATAATTTCCAGAGAATCTCTTATAATTACCAGTCTCTCTGGAAATTATCACCAGCCGTAGTGAAGCCTGCACCGACAGCGTCTCCTTGGAATTGCCAAAAATTTGGATACAGTGCCTTAATGACCTTCCCCCACAAAACCACCATGTCCCAAATTAACACATCACTTGACTTCACATTCAGAATACACTGTGCTGTGTATTTAATCATTCTTTATGTGCCTCGTGTAACCATTCTCATACTTAAGTTGTAATCATTCTAATATAATATTAAATTGTAATCATACTTAAGTTGTAATATTTAAGTTGTAATCATAATACTACTTAAATTGTAATCATAATCAGTTGTAATCATAATCAGTCGTAATCATATCAGTTGTAATCATATCAGTAATCATAATGTTGTAATCATAAGTTGTAATATGTTGTAATCATAAGTTGTAATGTTTAAGTTGTAATCATAATACTACTTAAGTTGTAATCATAATCAGTTGTAATCATAATCAGTTGTAATTGTAATCATAATCATACTTAAGTTGTAATAATATTAAGTTGTAATTATTCTAATATCATTCTAATATTGTTTACGCTATTAGCCTTGAAAAAGCCATCTGTAGATGAGCGAAAGTTTGGCAAGTTGTACAGTCATTTGCAATAAGTTTAAGACCACCTGTTGGTATCAGGAGATTTTTGCCGATTGTCTCAGCTACTGTTTGTATTACTCAACTTCCTATCGGTGTTGCATAATCCTTCAGCAACAGCTGTTGATAGAGTTGGGGGAAGCATGCAAGTGTAAGTTTGCTTCTGGTTTTCATGCTGTGAGGTTTTGTACATATTTTCTATATAATAGCAAAAAATGGGCAAAAAAGCATCATTCAGTGTTACTCAGAGGGCACAAATAGTGTCTTTATATCATGAAGGATACTCCAAGTATGACATAAGCAGAAAGGTGAATGAGAGCAAGACTGCTATTCATAATACGATCATGGAATATCGAGATACTAGTGAATTCAGCGACCAAAAGAGAAGTGCGCATCCAAGGAAAACAACTTCACGTGATGACAATACCATAAGGCAAATAGTTATGCATTCTCCGAGGAGTTCGCGCAACAAAATCAAGGCCTTTCTACATTCAAAAGGATCTGAAATTAGTATCAGCACTGTTTCCCCGACATCTTAGCAAAGATTTTGGATTAAAGTCTTATAAACCTGCACATAAACCTAGAATAAACTCTATCATGAAAAAGATATTCCAGTGTGCAAAGCGTCATCACTCATGGACTGCTGACAATTGGGGCCAAGTTTTTCCTATGAATCAACTGGGCATCAATTTGTATCACATGAAGTACAAGTTCGATGACCAAAAGGCAAAAGGTTTGATGAAAAATACACCGTCAGCACCACGAGACATCCGCCAAGTCAGATCATATGGGGTGCTACGTCAGAAACTGGGACTGCTTCATTATCCTTTTTGCCGACAGACACTTCCATGACTAGTTCTTTTTATATGGAAACTAGCTTTACTACCCAGAGCTTATTAATTTCATATTCCCTTATGTCACTGAAAAAAAAAAAAAAAGAAATCAGGGGGAAAAAATTGTTGCTTGCGAGAAAGAAAAAAGCTGATTTTACAAATTCGGTCATTACAAATTATTTATTCATAGTGTGATTATTTCAGCACTTGGCCGTACACAACACTTTTGGTTTCTCCTTCGTCGGTGACAATATATAATTTTCAA
This sequence comes from Macrothele yani, assembly GCA_039090855.1. Taxonomy (NCBI): domain Eukaryota; kingdom Metazoa; phylum Arthropoda; class Arachnida; order Araneae; family Macrothelidae; genus Macrothele; species Macrothele yani. The sequence goes on along the minus strand of CM077000.1, from coordinate 14,719,849 downwards.
GTACTTCTAATATTGGATTTCTTTAGTAAACGCCCGCTGTTGAAGGTTAATTTTTTTACGTGCATTAATGCAATTGCATTTTTGGACTTACCGTTGAAGCTCCAAGTTGAACACAGCACGTGAATCTTGGTTTATTTCCCGTATTTCCGTTATGTAGATGCGGCGTGGGGGTTTTCCCCATGCCGCATCTACATAACGGAAATACGGGAAATAAACCAAGATTCGCGTGCTTGAAGTGTTCAACTTGGAACTTCAACGGTAATTCCAAAAATGAAATATATAATTTTGTTGGATCCTTTGATCTTGAAATTCAAACATACAGCTGTAGAATCAAACGGACCAAAAACGTTCCGAATTATTTAGCACGCGTCCAGGAGAAACAGCATTGGAACACTGACTGAACAAAATTTGTTAACAATTTGTTATCGACGATCAAATGCATCACGCGCTTTCAGTTTCAGATGTCTTTGAGGGGCAAATCTCTGGGATAAAAAAGTTAAAAACGTATCTTTGCGAATATTTTATAAAACTGGCTGAAATTTGAATGAACACCATAAAACGTTAATAGGAACATGACCTCCAAATTTCGCCTGAATCGATAAATAGCTTTTTAAATAAATTTCTGCTTACCGATAAATTAAAAATTCCATGCCTATTTTAAAAAGTTTTGACCGGATTCTGGTGAAATGTTTACGACTCCTATTATTAACAATTCATGCTGTTGACAAAAATTTCCGCCCGTTTCGTTAATATTTCGCAACGTTCGTTTTTGCATTTTTTTATGTACAGTTCTCAAAGAGTAGGAACACCTGTAGATGAATGCAGTCACGTGCTTTCAGATTCTGAACAGGTAACAATGACGTGGCAAACGTAGCTGACTTCATTGATTAGCTTATTAATTAATTCATAACTCGCGAATGGAACAACTTAGAGATTATAAAATAGTTGCATTGACCTAGAAATTCCAGTATTAATAAGCTATGCAAATTTCACGATGCCACAGTTCGGCGTTCAAAAGTTTTTGCTGCTTCAGACAAACAGGCGTTTTGTGTTTTATATATTTAGGATGTTATGTGAGAAGCTGTTAACTCATGCAAGTGCACAGATGCACAATCCCTTTATGCATGATGGTGCTCCATGCCACAGATCAGACAGTGAAGGACTACCAGCTGAGGAAAAACATAACTGCGCTTGACTAGCAAGGTAATAGTCCTGACCTTAGCCCCGTCGAAAATTTGCAGACCATTTTAAAAGACAAGGTAGCAGAAAAACAGCCATCAAAATTCCCAAGCTTTGATCGATGCGATAAAGTACGTGTAGTGCAAAGACATTTCAAGTGACTACTGCAAATCCCTCATTGAGAGTATACCACATCATATTCTGTCCGTTATAAAAAAAAGCAAAGGTGGCCACAGAAAGTACTGATTTCAGTCTTTTTGTGTTCTGAAGAATGTAAGTATTTATCTGTGGTTCCATTTTTTTCAAATATCTCTGACTAGTAATTAGTTGTTTCTTTGAAAATCTTAATTTTCAGTAAATTGACAGGTGGTCTTAAACTTTTGCAAATGACTGTATTGTTTCCTTATGCTGATTAAATGGATTACCATTTCAGTCTTATATTTTTAAGGTTTCAATAAATATTAAAAGGAAAAGAAAGTGATGAAGCTTCCACAATTTCTTTGAAAAACAGTTGAATTTTGTAAGTCTGTTTTTTTTTTTTTTTTTAAATTACGGCCTGACACTACCGGATCCCTTCACTTTGACCGAGCAGTCATTACCCGCTGCGCAAAGGTGTGCGTGTGTGTGGGAGGGAGGGTGTCACACAAGTGTGTCAAATCAAAGTGGTGCTTTGCTGCGTGAGTTATTATTCACTGCCTTCTCATAAAATCTGACTGGAATGAGAAACATTGCCTGACGTGACCAAAGAAAACCCGTACAGAAAGTAGCATTTTTATTTTTTTTATTGGAGGTTTAACGACCACCACGAGCAACTCAGTGGGCTATAAGCAGTCGCCCGTCCCTAATTTAGGGTCACTGGTTCCAGGGAAGGGAGAAAGCCAGTGCCGTAAGACTAACACAACATTCATGCCTCACTGGGATTCGAACCCGGACCGTGTTTGGACGAATGATCAGAGGCCATCGCTTAGACCACTGCGCCACCGGGGCGGCAAAGTAGCATTAGAGGTAGGAATATGTCAGAAGTGTTCATAGGACTCTCAACAATGATTTGAACATGCAGTGTTTTTTGTCACCACTTGGTTCCAAACATGCTGACTCCCAAACAAGAAACAGGACAGACTCTTGCCGGAGACCTAATTACTATGACTGATCAAGAAAATTTTCTAAGCAACAAGAGACAAGATAAGGTGTTCTTTGAATGTGAATGGAAATCAAGATCATCACCACAGAAATGGAAACCCCACCTGAAGAAGTATAAAAGTAATGTAGTAAGTTTTCTTTGACTCTCATGGCATTGTCCAATAAGAATTTATTCCAGCAGGGAAGACTGTGAATATAGAAATTTCTGTTGCCTCAGGGATGCAATCCAAAGGAAACATCCGGAAAAAATTGTACAATAAACAAATAGTTCGTATCAAACAATTGTCACAAAAATGCTACACTTTTTAAGTAGTGTGTTGATCCATAGAAGTAGTGAAGGGGAGGAGGGATATTTCACTGTTGTTACCTGTTACTCATGTTTGAATTAGTTGTTAAACATAGCCACTACAGAATGTGATCAGAAGAAATAAACAAAGCTGAACTTTTTTACTTGGTGAAAAAAGTGTGGCAAGGATTTTCTGTTTGCCTTTTGTGTTGACTCTGAGGCTACACAACATTCATTGGCTAATTTTTCTTTCTGCTGATATCTTTTACTTCCCATTTCTTTATTGCTGCTTTTCTTCCTTTTTTTTTTATACCCTCTGATGACAGTAATTTCATGCATCATGCTGAAAGAACTATCAGCCAGAAGACAATGCATACATAACATAAAAGCTTTGACTATTTTAGATAAATAGTGTGATTTTGAGAATATGAATACTTTTGAACACTTGCATAATTCTTACAAATTTTGCAACTTCCGTTTTCAGAAAATTTCCCCTCCCTTATCAAGCTGAAATGCTCACACTTCTTTGGGGGGGGTAACATTTAACAACAGCACAGGAAATGGAAGAAGGAATATTGAGAGAAGGGTGGTTAAGATTACAGACTAAATATTTTCCCTACCTGACCCATACGACTGTTTTTGGAAATCCCCATGCTTTTTTCATTCCGCTCAACTTCCACTTGCGAAAGTTTTGAAACACAAAATACAATCCCCAGGCAGAAAACGACCCCCCCATTCCCACAAAAGTCTCTTTGGTTTTGCATCGATCTCAACAAGACCCCAAATGATGACAAAAAGTGGAATTCCGTGAATACGCGGAAGAATCTCATATGGATATTACACTCAATGGATAAAATATAAGAGAAACCTACCTAACAGAATGCTGGTCCTCTAGAGCGAATAACAGCCTGTACATGCCGAAGCATCAACTCCAACAGATGCTGGAGGGTTTCAGGAGGTAATACCAGTCGTGCCTATGTTGCAGCATTGTATGCAACTCTGCCCGAGATATCGGTCCAGGATCCATGGATCTGATGTTTTTTGTTCCATGGCACCCCAGAGAGCTTACACAGGAGTTATTAGGTGTGAAACTTTATTCTCGGGCCCTAACTACAAGCGATCATAGAACGTTGGCAAATGCAAATAGCTGTGTACGGTAATGGCTGATTGCAGCACCATCCAACAGCTTTCCAGGCAACCATAACCGCTCACAGCTGTAGTGACAGAAGCGACGAAAGTTGACGGTGAAAGCAATGTCGTTCAAGAAGCAACATTTGAGGCACTGCCTCCTGTTCGCATTTCAGCTGAAAAAAGTGCCCAACAAATGATCTGTGCTGCTTTGGGTGAGGCTGCTGTGTCCTACAGTACGTGTAAGAAGTGATTCCAGCGGTTTAAGCAGGGAAATTTCGATCTCCGTGATGCAGAACGTCCGGGACAGCCACAGAAAGTTGACGACTAGGAACTGGAACAACTGTTGGACGCGGATCCCTGTCGCACACAATCTGAGCTCGCCCAGGAACTTGGAGTAGCACAGCAAGCCATTGCCAAGTACCTGCACGAGCTTGGACGGATTCACAAGGAGGGCCAATGGGTGCCCCACCAACTCACAGCTGCGAACAAGTCTACGCGCTACGATGTTGCCGTGTCCTTGCTCTCCAGATTCAAGAAGGATTTCCTCCACAAGATTTTGACCTGTCAAGAAGTGGATCCTTCGCGATAATCCCAAGCAGCGCAAATAGCGGGTTTATCCAGGTCAGCCTACCACCAGTACCGCCAAACCGAATATCCATGCCAGGAAGTTTTTGCTGTGCATATGGTGGGATCAGCGTGGTGCCGTACACTATTGAGTTGCTCAAACCTGGTGGTCAATGCTGAGCGTTATTGTCAGCAACTCATTCGTGTGAGTGACGCAATGGAGGCAAAAAGGTCATACACTGGCAAGGACAGAAGGTCGGTCCTGTTGCTTCAGGATAACGCACGTCCTCATACCGCGAAAAGAACTTTAGACACGATCACTGACCTGTCGGATTATCACCTTTTTCACCCCCTGCAACACCACCTGAGTGATACGCACTTCACTTCTGTCGAGGAGGTCCGCACAAGTATTGATGATTTTATCAACTCAGAACAGCCCTCTTTCTTCCGCAGTGGCATTCGGCAGCTCCCTGACCGATGGCTCAAATGTATCCAAAACGACGGAGATTATTTCCCTGATTAGGTACGTATTCGATTTGCTACAATTTGCTGTCAACGTGTCGTGCTCATGGCCGAAAATTAAGTCGCACACCTAATAAATCCAGGGACTTTGGGGGTCACTAGATAGTTCCAAACTTAGATGAGTGCTCCATGAGCCATGCCTGGATGACTGTGGCCTGGTGGGGTAGCTCATTGTCTTTTTGGAAAAGACTCATCTGCTTCAAAATGTGTGAAGGCCACAGAAGTATGTAGGTGATCAGCCGGCACATGCTGGAAGCATGCGGTGGTTAAGGATCTCTCCGGCCACACTAAGGGGCCTACGGCACATGCTGGAAGCATGCGGTGGATAAGGATATCTCCGGCCACACTAAAGGGACTTACGGCACATGCTGGAAGCATGCAGTGGTTAAGGATCTCTCCGGCCACATCAAGGGGCCTAATGGCACATGCTGGAGGCATGCGGTGGTTTTAGGATATCTCCGGCAACACTAAGGGGCCTACGGCACATGCTGTAAGCATGCGGTGGTTAAAGATCTCTCCGGCCACACTAAGGGGCCTAATGTGTCCCATGAGAAGGCTCCTCAAACCATCACAGAGCAACCACTGCCTTGAACAGAGCTGACGTGGCACAACAGGGCCATGACCTCATGATGTTGGCACCACACTCGCACCCTCCTTGTCAGCTCGATACAGCTGAAAACGGGATGCATCTGACCACAGGATGCAGTGCCACTTTCCAGAGGTCCAGTTGCGATGTTTCCAGCACCAGGAGAGGCATAATATGTCCGATGACAAGCAGCTAACAGCAGTACATCAGTACTGGACCCTGGAAGACTGGCAACATGTAGCGTGGTCCGATGAGTAACATGCTAGTTGTTAGGGGCTGATGGTAGGGTTCAGGTATGGTGCAGATGCCATGGACCTAAGCTGTCAACAAGGCACTGTGAAAGCTGGTGGTAGTTCCATACATGTGTGGGGTGTTTTTACGTAGTATGGTTTGGGTCCTCTGGTCCTCGTGCAAGCTGATGGTGGTTCCATACATGTGTGAGGTGTCTTTACATGGTATGATTTGGGACCTCTGGTCCTCATAAACACGTCGTTAACCGGTACTCGCTTTGTTGCTCTGCTGGGTGACTATTTGGAGCCCTTCACAGACTGTTGTACTCCAACAATGATGGGATTTTCCAGGTACACAATGCACAATGTCATCTGGCCCAAGTTGTGCAAAATTGGTTCAAATTGCATTCTGGACAGTTCTGACGACGGACGGTGTGGCCGCCACGTTCGCCCGTCATGAACCCAATAAAGCACTTATGGGGTGCGGTGGAAAGGTCCACTTGCACCCAAGATCCTACACCTACAAAAACCAGGGAACTGTGGGCGGCTGTTCAGATGGCATGGCTCAGCATCTCTCCAGAAATCTTCCGGCCACCTGTGTAATCAATTCCACATCGAGTTGCTGCACTTTGCTGGGCTTGAGGAGGTCCGACATGATATACTAGGTACATATTCCATGACTTTTGGCACTTCAGTATTCACTGGATATAATGACAGGAGATATCTTAAAATCAAAACACATAACATACCAATTTTGGATTCAACCTTGAAAAGTCTGAACTGCTGTCGTAGTCATTAACATGCCTGCAGACTTGCAGGATTTGAGTGAATATTCTTGACTAGTAAATAATCACACAAATGCAACAGGTCTACAGACACATTAATGACAACACCAATACGGACTTCATAGTTCAATTGGAAAATGGGTATACTATTGGTTTGTCGGAAAAGTCATAACGTATTTTGGCACCCGATGGCGGTTGAGCAGTTTTGGAAGTACTAGAGGCATGCAGCTCTGTTATCGCTATGGCATTCGACGGGTGCCAGTTCTAGCTGTAGTCTAAAAAGAATAGTGAGTGATTTGGTTGATTTCGGGAGATTTTACATCAAGTTAAAGATGGAAGATCAAACTGAGCATTTTCACCATATTTTACTGTTTTACTTCCGTAAAGGGAAGAACGCGTGTTAAGCTTGTGAAAAGTTTCGTAAAGTGTACGGTGATAATGCTCTACAAGAACGTCAGTGGCAGCGGTGGTTCGCAAAATTCTGTGCTGGTGATTTTGACCTCAACAATGCTCCTTGGTCGGGGAGGCCCACCAAGGTTGATGACAACCAAATCAAGGCATTGATAGAGTCAAACCCACGTTACACAACACGAGAGATTGCAGACACATTGCCCATCCATCAATCAAGCGTTCACAACTACCAGAAGAAGCTGGGATAAGCAAGCTCGATGTGTGGGTTCCTCATGAACTCAAAGAAGCTCAATTGACGGCGTGTACAAACATCTGCGATATGCTCATTAAACGTGAGGAAAACTATCTTTTTTTTTTTGTAGCGACTGATAACTGGTGACGAAAAGTGGATTGTGTACAACAATGTGCTGGGCAAACGGTCTTGGTCCCGACGTGCTGCTTCGCCTCAAATGACATCCAAAGCAGACATTCATCAGCGGAAGATTCTGGTCTCAGTGTGGTGGGATTTTAAAGGTGTCGCGTTTTTCAAGCTCCTACCACGGAACCAAACAATCAATTCGAACGTGTACTGTCGGCAATTGGACAGTTTGAACGAATCCATCATCCAGAAACGTTCAGAGCTCAGAGCTCATTCATCGTAAAGGTTTTGTGTTCCATCAGGACAACGTGGGACCACACACAAGTTTGATCACCCGCCAAAAATTATTGGAGCTTGGGTGGTTGCCACACCCAGCATACTCGCCTGACCTTGCGCCGTCAGACTTCCACTTGTTTCGATCTCTTCAACAGTCCTTGCGTGGTATAACGTTTAATTCAGAAGAGGCTGTAAATCAGCACCTTGTACAGTTTTTCGCCACGGAAGACAGGTCCTTCTATGAACGAGGCATTCTGCAGCTGAAAAATGGCAAAAGGTTATCAAACAAAACGGGCATTATATCATTGATTGATCTTTGTTCTTTCTATCAATAAATGACCTTTGCAAAACATGGCTAAAATACGTAATGACTTTTCCGACAACCCAATATATGTTTTACTTTTAGGAAATATTTCGTTATATCCAATGCAGAGTGACTATGTTTGGCAACTAATTCAAATGTGAGCAACAGAGGTAACAATAATAGTGAAATAAACCCCCTTTCTTCACTACTTCAATTGGACAACAAACAGTTGGTTTCTTCTTCATGACAATGCTCCTGCACATTGATCCATCTACTGGTCAAATAGTACACTTCACAAAACACAATGTGACATCAATGGAACATTCTCCATATTTTCCTAACTCAATACCACCATATTTTTACTTGTTTTCACAGCTGAAATCTGCGCTAAAAGGATGACGATTCACAAGTGCTGAGGACATTATCAAAAACGTGAAAAAACTGCTGAAAGAGGTTCAAAGAATGAATTCCAGAAACACTTCAAAGCAGCTTCATGGATAGCAAAAATGTGTAGCTCCCCAAGGAAACTATTTTGAGAACGTGTGGTGTAGAAATGGTAATGTTATTGCTTTCTGTATTAAAAGGAATTCTTTTTAACCTACCTTGTTTTAATTTGTCAATTCATATTCAAAAAGTCATTTCTAGGTCCACAGGATTTATTTGGATAAATAAACAAAAATTATAAATTTGTTTCAAGTGGATGTTTTGCTGTCTTTTAGTGTGTATAATCTGGTATCATCTGATAACATGTTGAAAACAGGTTTTGTATTTAATACCATTCACTAAGTGAAAAGGAGAAAAAGAAAGGTACTAGGACACAAACACAACAGTTTTCAAGAATCATTCCATATGAAATATATGTATAGTATCATTAACTGAAACTATTGTCATACAACTACATACATTAATTATGTGGTGTATTGATCCATACAAGGAGTAAAAAAAACATAGGGTTATTTCACCATTATCATCTCTGTTACTCACTTTTGAAATGAAATGCTTGTGGATGGGAACGTCTGTGCTGAAAACCATCTGCAGGTCCATATTTTAAACGCAAGTAACAGAGATAATAATGGTGAAATAATCAAATGTTTTTTTCATTAATGCTATGGATCATTCCATATGGTATTACATAATATAACAAAGAGTGAAAAGCATCCAAAATTAAAAACAATAACTAATTACTTCATCGGGCCTCCCATCAGCATCTTTGAGCTCGACATAAGGCTTTTCCTTCACACGATTTAAATCTTCGTGGAGGCCATCCAACAAAAATGCCATTAACTCCTGACAGTCTTGCTGTTGGTACCCGGAGAACTGTGGAGCAAACCTTCCAACATGCATCTGGAGTAAAGAGGGGAAAAAAAAAAAATCACATATATGTAATGCATATTTGGTATGAAAAAGTTTTGTCCAGGAGGAAAACATCAGGAGTTAAATGGAATTATATCATTATCAGTGGTGCAACTACTTGTTGTTTACCAAGGTGAGTCAAAAGTGTGTCCATTTTGTGCTACACATAATGCTGGGCCTCTAAACACACCAGCTTCAACTGGATGCTGCCATGACATACAACAAACAAGACAGATGACATGTATAGAGCCACACTGCCAGACATGTCAACCTTCAAAATCTAAAAATCAGGAGATTTTTTACAGCTCATAAAATCATGAGTGATATTTTTTAATCGACAGTTTTCTGATGCAGGAGCAATTTTCCAGAAGTAGTATTATTGGTACATTGCATTTTTAATGTTTAAAAAGTTATTCTAATAGTTGCCAACCAGATACAATTAATAACATTAATAATTAATACAAGATATGTACTTAATTTTAATACATTATTTAATCATTTATTAATCTTTATTCTTATGTAGTCAATGTACAGTAGCCAATTTAGCTCTCTTTAACAAAGATCGACAAAAGTTTTGTTCAAAGCATTTTTCTTTCATTCTGGACTTAACTGTCAAAACAAATGTGGAAGTGCCAAGCTTTCTTCTTGGTTGGAGGTTTAACGACCACAGTGAGCACCTCAGTGGGCCATAAGCAGTCGTCCATTCCTAATTTAGGGCACTGGTTCCAGGGAAGGGAGAGAGCCAGTGCCGTAAGACAAATACAACTCCATGCCCCACTGTGATTTGAACCCGGAACAATCTCTGACAATTTGTCGGAAGCTGGCGCTCAGTTTCACAACTTTATTAAATGCAGCAAAGACAATAACAGCTAATATGTAAAGAAGAAACAAATTGCCAAAGATATGACATAAAATAAAACATTAAAAACTGCAAAAGTGGCATAATGCAAAAGGAAAAATCTCCCAGAAAAAATAAGCAAAAGGAATGGGGGGAAAACGAAAAAAAATTCACAAACCGAGTGTATACAAAATGCTACAATAGAAGATAAAACAATTAAAGCTGACGATAACAGATTCGCAATTAGAGATGAACAAAGAATCACATTAATCTTCTACAAAATGCGACGAAGAAAGGAAAAGAGACAAACATGATGCAAAACAAGAAATAAAAATCTCCCACAGCAAGGCAAAACTGAAAAGCACTCCGCAAAACTCTGAAGAAAACATAAACAGAGCTCGCAGCTAAGAGCAGGGAGACGTGAAAAAATAAGTAGGTCACAGCTGGCGCGGGAGTGTGTTCGTCACCAGCGGAAGGAAAAAACCATCGGGAGCATGCACAGATGTTCATAAAAGCATTGTTTCGAAGCAACATAAAATAGACCACTGCACCACCGGGGGTGGCTTTCTTTTTGCAGATATGAGGAGAGGAAAAGTACGATACTGATGACTGTAAATGCCGTCTTGCATCGACGCAGAAAGAAAGATTTCACAAGCGATTAGAAATCTTTTTCTTCTGCGTCGATCCAAGGCGGTTGTTGATAGAATTTCGACCATCATAATGGCTAATTATTGGCGAAAATCGGGTAAATTCGACATTTATCCGGAGGGCAGGAGAAATGGCTGAAAATTTGGAGTCTCCCGCCTAAATCCGAAGAGTTGGCTTGTCTACACATTGCATTATCAGGTGAGCAGAGGATGGAGGTCGACAAACGTGCTGTTTGGGTGCTCCTACACTATTATTGAAAAAAGGGTTAAACAAGGCTGTACATTTCAGGGTGGTGGTGATTTAGTGCAAACCCGCTTTTCCAGGTCAAACCACAAATGTTCGATTGGGTTCATCTCAGGTGAATTTGAAGGCCAGGGCATTAACAGAAAGTCACCAGCATGTTCCTTGATAATTCTGGCAGTGTGCCATGGTGCATTATCCTGTTGGTAATGGCCACCACCAGCAGGGAACACAGTTGCCATGAATCGAACTTGGTCTGCAACGATGTGAAAGATACCTGACAGCTGTCAGGGATTGTGCTATTGGGATAATGATCCTTAAAGTGCTCCAAGAAAAAAAAACACTCACAGCATAACACCGCCAACCTGTTTCCGCCCAACAGTGCATCCAGGTGTCATAGCCCCCATTGGTGATCAGCGTATCTGCATTCGGCCGTCAACATGATGCACCAGGAATCTTGATTCGTCAGACCAGGCCACTTTCCTCCAATCATCCACGGTTCAATCTTGATTATCTTGGTCCCATTTCATGCGTTGCTGGCGATGGCGTGCAGTGACCCTGGGGACACGGCTAAGTCTTCGGCTACGCAGACCCATGCCTGCTGTATCTGCGGGTGATTTGCAGCACTGTGGGCCTGCGGCTGCTGTGAACAATGCACGACAGTCTCCGCTCCCCTTTGGCATCAATGAGCTGTGAACGACACAGGGCTGAACAATGGTTTGTCATTTGACCATCTGTGCACCACTTTTGATACGTACTCACTTCGGCGGCATGTGAACGGCCCACAAGCCGCGCCATCACAATTTGTCCTTTGTCAAACTCCGATAAATTGGCAGCTTTTCCCATTCACACTCCGAACACTTTACTAACCAAAAGTCGGTCCTTGGGTTTTACATATACTGCTCTGTGAACTTCACAGGTGCCACCGTTTCGTCTCCAGGCGCGCTCGTTTCTCTAGGCTGGGGGTGGTCATAATGTAATGGCTCGTCGGTGTATGCTGTGTGACTATGAGTGCAAACAGGACATTTTTAAGTTTACTTCAAGAATCCCCCCACAAAATGGCGAAACTTGAGTGTCAATATCTTTAAAAGTTTTGATTTTATAAAATATTGAACCTGCCCATTTCATTTTTAATAACCCGCTACATACACTGAATACCTCTCTAATACGACGTTGCTCCTCCGTGTGATAGGATAACGTCAGCAACCTGATTGGAGCATGGGTTGCACAAGCTCTCTGTAGTAGTGTGGAAACGGTGCGCACCGTGCTTCCTGAAGAGCAGCTCGGAATTCCGTAACATTCTCCATTGGAGGATTCCTGGCATTGATGACTCATTGAACAGCATCCCAAATGCTTTCGATGGCATTTAAATTAGGCGAATTGGGGGTGGGTGGGGTGGAGCCAAACCCCGTGGAATGTTCCTTCGCCCACAATCGGGTGACTGTGGACGTCTGCAGTGGCGAATTGTTGTGTTGAAAGAGGTTGCACTTGTCGGAGTGGTTGCACGACGTGAGCGGGTGCAAATGGTCCCCAAGGATGGTTACATAGCCTCCACCAGTCAGCAGACATACGAGTGGTCCATGCGTGCCAGAAAAAAAAAAAAAAAACCACACCTCATACCCATACCTGCCAGCACTGGCAAGAGCCTTACCAATACAGGAGAAATATTCGCTCTCTCCGACTTCCGGTCATGGAATTTCCCTCGTATTTTCAAGCTGAAATACAAATACTTATGCACTAAAATGTTATTTAACAATAATACTGGGCAGAGGTAACATCGCGAGAAAAAAAGGAATTACGATTACAGAAAAAAATCTTAATTCAGTTGTGTCCTTCCGTTTTAGAAAGTTTCGTAAAGATGGAATTCCATCCTCCGAACATCCTCCCTATTCAATACTAGCCCCCCCCTCAAATTTCTGCTCATTTGGGTGTCGATCGCATGAATGACCAAAACAATGAAAAATGTGAAATTCCTCGAATTCATGGAAGAATCTTATGCCTGAAGATTATGGGGAAATTTTCGCGGCGTCTAACTTCTGTTTTCGCAAATCGCTGCATTCGTTCAAGCTGAAATACAAACATTTACACAATCAAATGATATTTTAAAAGAATACTGGACACAAAGGCAGCATCGAGAGAGAGAAAAAAAAATTATGATTACGGCAAAAAATTTTACTCCGTTTAATACTGTTTTTGAAACACGAATTACTGTCTCCAGACGAAAAACGACCCCCCCCCCTCCCATTCCCTTCAGTATGATCTAAATGATGACAAAAAAAAAAAAGACTGAATTCCGCGAATCCGCTTAGGTATCTCATGTATATTATAAAATAATAGCAAAATCAAAAGAATTCTAGAAAAGAAAAGTCGCAGAATCCGTAGTTTTGACAGTGAGTTCCGTAGTCAGACCACTAAATCTGTAGAAACTACGGACATTCTGTAGTAGTTGGCAGGTATGCACACCATAACAGAGCCATCGTCAGCCTGCACTGTCCCTTTAATCATATAGGATCCACAGTCTCATTTCTTTTATTTTGAAAAGATCGCATTTTAATTAGGTGTCAGGTAAAAATACACATGTAGCATATAAATTTGAAAGAAATTAATTATAAAATCACAGTCTTTTAAGCATTTTTCAGCTAACAAAATAAGAATTTGACTGTTTACTAGGCTGATGCACTTAATTTCTCTATGAAGTTGTCCGTGATACAACTGTAAAATATTTCTGAACAGCATGCTACAGCCTTACCTTGAAATTTCTAGGCACTGTGTAAGCAAATCTTCCGGACCACATCATCTTTATTAGTTCACTGTATGATCTTGCAATTTCTCCATGCATTCCTAAAGGATTTCTTTCATTCAGTTCATCCAGGAACTTACCGTCCAGGAAGTACTCAGTTAGTTGAGGTGTGTTGCTCATGCACTGCAGATAAAATATACCAATGTGAAGCAAAAAAAGATAGTAAAAAAAATAGTTTTACATACACAATGCACTACTCATTGGAACACAAAATCCTTAAAACTTTTTCAAGACATAATTATAATGCCTGGTATTAAAAATACTTAGTTTCAAAGCATTAGATACCTAGAAGCTACAACCCCCATATAGCAGAAAATTCCTTATCAGCCCGTGACAGGTATCACGGTGCATCGAATTAATGTGTGGGTGGGTCAATGGGCGAGATAATTACTAGATGACGAAAAAAAAAATTGCACAGGTAGAAATTTAAACGGGGGGGGGGGGGAGAGAAACTATTCAGTTACATTTCTTCTACCTTAATAATAATAAAAAAAAGCTCAAGCTAAGTGCTATAACAACTGCAATAACTAGGATACATACATTTTGTAGTTGCAAAGACTGTCATACAAAGTATGCTTTAATGCTTTAAGTTAGAAAATAAACATAGGACTGATCACACACACACACTTCCATCGGACCACTGAACTATTGATTTCTTTCTTTTTTTTTTTTTGATTGGAGGTTTAACGACCACCGTGAGCAACTCAATGGGCTATAAGCAGTCGCCCGTCCCTAATTTAGGGTCACTGGTTCCAGGGAAGGGAGAGAGCCAGTGCCATAAGACAAATACAACATCCATGCCTCACCGGGATTCGAACCCGGACCCCTTTCGGACGAATGATCAGAGGCCATCGCTTAGACCACTGCGCCACCGGGGCAGCACTATTGATTTCACTGGCCCTGATGGCCAGTAAGTGTGTTTGTTGTTGTTTCTAATTTGTCACAAGTTAAAAAAATGAATTTCTGCTTCTTTTACCTTGCTGTATATGGTTTTCTTTTTAGGCTGCAAACTAATGATAGGTTTAAAAACAAATATTGGAGAGAATTCCATTGAAATGATATGTTATTTTCTACATATATTGTAAATGTCTTTTAAATTTTTCTTTATTATTGTTTTTTTTTTTTTTTTTACGGACCAGTGGCTTGCAAATTCTACTGGTCCAGCGGACCAGTAGAAGATTTATTTCTAATTCTAACACTGCAATGCATGAAAGCACGTGTCGTGAGCAGGCTTAGAGGGTATATAAGGTGTGCTGTAGGCATTCTGAAAACACATCCCTCGTTGCTGTCATGGATAAAAGGAGTGATTTATCAGATTTGCAAAAAGGGATGATTATCGGCTTTCGTGCCAAGGGTGGCAGTATTTCTGAAACAGCGCAGTTTCTGAACTGTTTTCGTGCTGCCGTGGTTAAAGTGTATCATGATTGTAGAAATGGCACCACTGCGAATACGTGATGTGGAAACTGTGGAGCACCACGTACCATTCACGTGAGAGACGAGTGTCGGCTTCGAGGGTGCTCGAGAGCCGATTGACATGCTACAGTGGAGCAAATCACTGGCCTAATGAACCAGGAGGGCTACCAGAAGTGTGTCTGAAATGACAGTTTAGGGAACCCTGCTGCATATGGGGCTCCTATGTGGACGGAAGGTCACTGCACCTATGCTAATGAAGGTGCAGCGGCAGAAAAGGCTTATATTTGCACGATAGTATCGGAACTGGACCTCCGCTGACTGGCAAAGATTGCCTTCTCTGACGAGTCACATTTTCTGCTTCATCGACCGGATGGACGTTGGCATATAAAACGAGAAACATTGGAGAACAAGCACACTTTAAACATTGCCGGAAGAACACAAGCAGGTGTGGGCAGCATTATAGTCTGGGGAATGTTTTCGTTGCATTCTCCAGGTTCACTCATACTTACAAAGCTGGCCACGAGAGACCGAATTCATTATGAATACATCCTTGCAGACCGTATACACCCATGCATGCTGATTGTGGGATCTTCCAGCACGACAATGCTACGTGTCACACAGCTAGAAATGTCCGAGAATAGTTGGAAGAGCACAACGAAGACTTCAAAGTACTTCCCTGGCTCCCTGATTCCCCAGACTTAAACCCAATTGAGCATCTGTCGGACCACGTCGATCGGGTTGTTCGCTCTGTGGATCCTCCACCACGCACCCTCCAGCAGTTGTCAGATGCACTGCAGTCAGCATGGCTCCACATACCTGTGAACACCTTCCAGCACCTTATTGAGTCACTTCCAGCCCGTCTAGCTGCACATGGCGACTACTCTGAATATTAGCTGGTGGACACAATAATGCGAATCAACCAAGTATATATATATATGGAATTGGATATCAGTAAATGAGGGGTGCATCTGGATTTTTATTCCTATTGATCTAAAACCGTGTGTATGATCGTATGTACGCATGAAACTATTGCACCTACTTTCAGTGAAGCACTGCAAAAGCGGAACAGCTTGATACTAATGTTAGGTGGCACACTCCTAAGTACAGGGATGTTGAGATTTTTTGTGGGGTGCGAGAAATTTAGGGGGGTGTTGAGGGGCGGGGTGTATAAATCACTGCTTGGCACATAACACGAGCTTCACTGACAGCCATCACACACGACCTTTTGTACTTCATACTCATTATCTTTTTCTCATGCAGACATTTCTGAATCTGGTCTTCCCATAATTTCCCTGGCCTCCCTCTACCTTTGTTTCCTGCCACTTGGGATGAATAAATTTGCTTAGTAAGCATCTTACCACTCATTCTTTCAACATGGCCAAATCATCTTAGAATATTTGTCTCTAACTTACATGGCCAAATCATCTTAGAATATTTGTCTCTAACTTACATGGCCAAATCATCTTAGAATATTTGTCTCCAACTTACATGGCCAAATCATCTTAGAATATTTGTCTCCAACTTACATGGCCAAATCATCTTAGAATATTTGTCTCCAACTTACATGGCCAAATCATCATAGAATATTTGTCTCCAACTTACATGGCCAAATCATCTTAGAACATTTGTCTCCAACTTACATGGCCAAATCATCTTAGAATATTTGTCTCCAACTTACATGGCCAAATCATCTTAGAACATTTGTCTCCAACTTACATGGCCAAATCATCTTAGAATATTTGTCTCCAACTTACATGGCCAAATCATCTTAGAATATTTGTCTCCAACTCACTAACAGTTTGCTTTACATTACACATCTGCAACACATCTCCAGGATTAGAACATGTCTTTCCACAACCTCAATTGTAGGAAATCCTACTAATATAATTTTTCCAAGGGACATGAAATATTCTTTGCAGTGAAAGTTGTGATGGAAAATGAATTTTTCAAGTAAAACTTCTAGAAGCAGAGATAACAAGATAAATGTTGTACATATAAGGCTTCCTAGCAGGAAAACTGCACGTTTAAAAGAGGATAATGTTCACAATCTGTATGACAGGGAGTGGCATACTTTTTTTTTTTTTTTTTTTTTTTTGCTTGTTAATGGGATTTTTAGAAGTGGAGATACAGTTGCAAACTGAAATACACACTAGTTTGGGAGGGCACAGAAGTCAACCACAAGCTCCTTGAACTTGTCCTGAACGATATGGGCTTAATGACATGGCATGTTTTTTGCTGGAACACTACTTCCCGGCCAGGGGATACTGTCAGCATAAAGAGATGAACCTGGTCTGTAATGATGGACTAGCACGAGGTGGCATCCAGCGCAGAGGTGTACTTAACAGTTACTTTCCCGTCGCAGTGACAGTTCCACGCAAGTAATGGTGACGAAATCCCCGCGGAGCTGTAAAGAAGCAGGAACGGCAAGTCACAATCCCCCTGGTAAAACAGTCACCATCGGCTCGCTTTGAATTATTTGTTTAGGAGCAAATGCACAGCAAAACCCAAAACAAAAACTATCTTAAGTTCGGGAAAAAGGAGAGACTAAAAGGAATCTCACCTAGCGACCCCTATGATGTTTCAAAAGAAAAGGAGACAATTTTTTTTAGATATGATAATCAAAACTATAACATAACAGTGGCTTTGGACCTTTAGCATTGCTTGGACAAAGCTAACGGGGGCATTCTTATCAATGAATTTGGAAATATTAGTTTTTCTTATTGTTTGTAATGGATTTTTCAATAATGGTGACAAAATAACAGTAATGTGATTTCCAACGCATCTCTAACTCCAGAGGGGCATTCACTGCTATCAGGGGACAGAATGTTGTATGGAAACACCCCCAAAGCATTATGTCACTGTTAACTGCCAGTACCCATGAGGTCATGGCATCTTGTACCATGTTCTCTGTAGCTTTAAGTCTTACCCACCACTGTTTATCCGCTCAATGTACAGTATGAAGCACGATTCATCAGAAAAAGCAACTTTCTTCCAATCTTCCCACGGTTCACAACTTATGCTGACAAATTCCAATCATATCTGGGGATGACGTGCTGTGCTCACGTATTTACACCGTAGTCCCATGCGGTGCAGGAATACATTTCATCTGTGGATATACTCTTCTGTGCTCAGACCATTTTTGCTCCAGGTAATGGACAAGCCACTTCTCTCCACGAGATGGTTTCTGTGTAATAGCTGATTAAGATTTAAAAGAAATAGCTCACCAATAAGACCAACTTATAAAATACACACAAAATCTCTGAGCAACATTACATGAAAAATACTACTGAAAACTTTACAAAAAATAATCTTCATGTCAATATGGGCTATCTATTTTCATACAATGAACTACATGTTCAGTAAGGGTTTGAAAAAGACACCATTCTCCTTACCTGAATAGCCGAATTCATGAAGCATGTGTTTCCTAAGTTACTGAGACCACACAAACCAGGCTGTACATTGCCAGTACCAGTTGAATTATAATCATAGCTATTATATGATGAACTGCTATAACCTCCAACAGAACTGTAACTCCTAGTAGCTCTGAAGAGAAAATAACAGCAGATATATAAAAACATATATACAACATGATAATTAACACAGCAATCGGACATCACTGAAATGACTGTAATTACTGTTTCACACATGAATTAAATCACATCAGAAAACTTTAAAACTTCATCGCCGTGGAGCAGGAAACGAACTTGCATCTCCCGCTCCACGGCGATGAAGCTTTCAAGTTATCTGATGTGATTTAATTCACGTGTGAAACAGTAATTACAGTCAATTCACCAATGTCCGATTGCTGCGGTAATTATCATGACGTATTTACCACGTATTATGAGAAGAATATTTCTTCAACTCTGATTACATATATACAAGAATTCATACAAAATGTTCAAAAACAACATGCAATAAAATGTATCAAGGAATTTACAGTCATACATGGTATTCCAGTAGGTGTTTCACTACACTAAAACCCAAATGCTGTTGCAGGAACCCAATGCCCACCATTGAAACAAGAGCCCAGATCATTACGCTGCCTCTATTCAGCTTGAACAGTTAATATTGGGCAGCTGGGATCCATGTCAGTGGCAGGGCTTCATGCATGGCATTCATCTATCCAGCACCTGGAGCGAAGCTGTGCCTGAGTAGACTAACAGACAGAATGGCATTGTGTGATCCTGAGAGACAAATCTTGTAGTTGTTTGGGGTCTGACGATAGCCAAATAACCAGAAAAAATAATATTTCTAATGATATATAATTTTGTGGAATTATTCTAAAAAAGACTGATGTTATGAGCCATCAAACTTCAGAATCACAAATTTTGCAAAAGGTTTCCACAACTTTGGCTTCTTCTGTATGGAGACGGGGACAAAGGGTCAATGCAAGAGTAACTGGCCAGTGGCATACAACAGTCATGGTCTGAGGGGCAATCTGCTATGACAGCCGATCATCTTTAGTATTCCAGACAGGCAGTCTGACAGATTGGTGTTGCATGAAGAATATCCTGGATGCTTTGTTATACTATTTATAACGGGTGGAGGGCATATCTTAGCATGATAATATATACTCACATACTGCAAAAACATCTACAGAGAATGTCTATATGTTGTCAAAAATCTGCAAAACATGCAAGATCCCGGATCTGTCCCCGATTGAATATGTATGCCACATGGTTGGACAGCATCTTAGCACCCACTCACAACCAGCACAGATAATGGCTGTCCTGCAAGACTAGGTGCAGGAATCCTGGTGGGCAGTGCTGCAGGAGGCCATCAGTTGTCTCTTAAACTCATTGTCAACAGAAAAGGTACCTCTAACTGGCGTGCTTTATTTTTCAGGTAACAAAATTGCCCATTAACTTCGAAAACTTAGTCACACCTTTCTTGTCTCACGTACTGCTACATCTGTGAACATCAGCTGAATTTTCCCAATGCTTTTTGGTGTTGCAATTTCAGTGTTAGTGTACAATAAAAAAAATATAAAAGGTGTTCCAGAAGGAGGTATACAACTTTGCAAAGCAACAGATGAACAATTACAGGGTTCTCACTCAAAAGTAATAAAAAAATTCCCTGACTTTTCCAGGTTCTCCAGGTGGTTTTTAAAGTTTTCCAGAGTGACATGTTGCAAAGAATTGTTACATTTCATGCCATTCCATTCTATTCATTTTTCTCACCAAAGCACACACTTTACGTAATTTGTCTTTATAAAATTACCTGCTTTTCATTAATAACAACTAACTGTGTACATTGTTTTCTGTACCAAAGTTCTGTAAACTTTTGTGAATACTACCCACACGGAATTTGTAGATACATTCCCATAGAAACAGGTCATTTGTAAGAAAAAATCTGTCAGTAGAATAGTTTCAGTTTTTCTATAACGCAATGCAGCTAAGCTTAAGGATAGAATGGCTGTGTTCGAAGAAACATGTTTCAAGAGAACCAACAAAGGACTTTGATCCATCATTTGGTTGGTTCTCTTGTGAAGTGTTTCTTAAAGCAGGAGCCATTGTGCCTAATTGTTCCATGTTATAACAAACAAAAGCTTAATAACTGGTAATTTTAAAAATTAAATTTTGCATCTTTTTTTAGAGAATAAAGGAAACACTTAATATAACTGAAAGTAAGATCTACCAAATTCTAGGCAGGCAGTAATTGCAAGCAAAAGTTTGCAATTACTGCCTCTGTTTTGGTATTTTTTGAAATCATTTTATTTCACGGAATATTTTGCAAAGGGTACATTATTTTTGTGTTCATCTGCTGATATGACACTTATTGTGTGCTGTAACTTTTTATTTTTGATGCATGGCTTTGATGCAGCCAGGAGACAAAGGGTCCATGCACAAAGCAATTCCTGCAAGTTCCACCCTCCAGCAAGAATGCGTCCCTAACCCAAGTAAACAGAAGCCCATTACAATTTGTGAATACATCACTCCACTTGTTTTACTTTCATGGCTGACACTTTACTCTGTAGTGATATCATAGCCAAGGCACACACTCCCACACCCCAGTGGGTTGAACACAAGTTCTGAGCTATTTGATCAGCTTGGTGTTTTTATCAGAACTACACAGAAATCTCCTATACGTATTTCTAGCACAAACAATTATTTAACACATGCTCTAACAAAATTCAAGTACTATTTACTTTTTCAAGTACTTTCAAGGACTTGAAGATTAACTTTTAATTCAAGGACTTTTCAAGGTTTTCAAGGAATGTACGAACCATGAAATTCTACGTGAAAAAATTTTTAAAAATGAGTATCGAAATTTTTTTTTATTTTACATCATTTTTTTATTACAAAAAGAGGATGTACGTCACAGTTTTTTGAAACTTTTTGTCCCTGAATTTTGCACTATAATCTACACATTAACCAAATTTTGAATGTTTTAACCCTTTAACGACCATTACCCTAAAATCTGGTATCACTCTAAATATCATTACGCCCAAAACTGTCTTTTGTTTCACTTCCTTGTTTAGTAGCAACAATGGTGACTCACGGTGACTTCTGCCGATCCCTCACAGGTCGTGCAAATTTAACGAACAGGTGAGGGTAGGAAAGTCAGACTCCTTCTAGACAGGCGTTTCGAGTGGCTGTGGTCGTCTTGTATGTACGTTTCGGCCGTTACGGTTAATGCGAGCTGTAAAGCCCCCTTGCACTGTATGCGTGGAATATTTTAGACACGTACAAAAAGGAACAACTGCTTTCTGGAAACGAATGTCTCTTGAAAAGTACAAACATGTCCCCCTCCATTAGTGATCATGATTGACTAATGGAGGGGACGTGTTAAAGTTTCTTTTGTATAGTGTTAATAAACTTTCGCTAGTAGATAATGCAATTTGCAAGTAAAAAAATAAGGCCACTAGCAAGTGTTGCTACCGCCACAAAAAAAAAAAAAAAAAAGAGGCTTGTTTGAAGATTCCTTGAACCAAAAAAACACAACGTGCTTGCTCTGCACCTTTGTAAGTCATCATTTCGAGGCAATCTACGTTGGGAACGGCAGAGGTGTGGTGCATGAATGAGAGAGTGAGATGAGTTTGTAAATAGAGGGCAATGAGATAAGTTTGTTGTGAATAATTGTATTTTAGGTTTTAAATTTTTTAGTTAGATGTCTTGGTGTTTGTAAATAAGAAGTTAATTTATGGTTTGTGAATGTTCACGCAATTAAGTTCACTGATTAATAAGTTTTATAAGCCAGTTAGACTACCGTTTAGGGTTATTCAAAGTCAGTGAAAATATAGGTTTTTAAGTAAAAAAAGAGGTTTCTTGGATCAAGTATCATTGCAGCAGTATGGATTAATAAATTACTCACTCAGTCAAATAAATGAACAAGTTGACGACAACATAAAACTGCCGCACCAGCAGCCCAAACCTACCGTAGATATTAAAATGGAAATAGACGTGCAATGAAATGTATTTTTTCAGAGAGAACAGACCTTCTAGTAGGGGTAAGTCTCTCTCATTACTCTCATTAAAGTAATTGTAGGCACGTAAACTTTTGAATAGTCACAGTGATACTGTGACTTTTCAAACAAGGAATTTCACAAGCGTTTGACATGGAACATTTCCCATGGTGGAATTCAGTAATGTGACAAAAACTTGCTGTGTTCCACTACATTAGGTGACTGACTCAGCTTCTGTATGTCTTCCAATTTATTCTCTGTACCCCTGCAAAGTTGTAAACCCCCTTTTGAAACACCTGGTACACATATAATGTAGAGAAATGCTTCACTACAGCATTGCAAAGATAAAAACTGTAATAAAAGCTGTGTGAGAAATTGCAAGTTAAAATTTATAAGACTTACATTGTACTTGTCTGACTGCTGTAGGGCCTGGTATCTCCAGAGCCAGTGCTAGAATTGCTAGAATAAGACATTGCCGCCCCAGTACTGTAAGGAAAATTAAATTATTTGTGTTAAATATTCATAAATAAATATAAAATCTGTTTGCAATCTTTTCTGAACACAATTACCGTTTCAAATTCCTTAAGCATGAACACCATTCCTTTGCATACAAAAAATTATATTTGCAAAAATAACACATACCCACAAGCATGAATCACTTCATCAGTGACTTCAGGGAAAGAAATAATTGTGTAAAGAAGCCCTTCAAAAACTAGTTTGGAGGCGATCTTAATAGAAGATTTTATCACTTTTTATTGACCACAAAGGATGAAGAAAATAACTCTGTATCCATATGAAGTGACTGCTGTGTAGGAACTGAACAAGGATACACGTATGCATTACTGATTTTTTTATTTTGTGGGGGGGGGGGTATGAAATTTTTAAAGAAATAATAGAAATATTTTTTTGGGATGACACTTTTTCAGTAACGAGTTATTTTATTTTATTTATTTTTTTCGTACCAGGGTTTAACGACCACCATGTGCAACTTGTAACGATATAAAGCAGTCGCCCATCCCTTATTATGGGACACTGGTTCCAGGGAAGAGACAGAGCCACTGCAATCAGACAAGCACACCATCCAAGCCTCACAAGGGACTCTTAAAATTATCAAAAGTTAGCTCTTTACAAAGTAAAAAGTTTAAAAAATGAAAGTAATTGTTTTTTTATAATTTCCCAGTCAATTTTCTTACTACTCAGATGCTTTCTCTGCTTTATTTAATAAAATTAAAAATTAATGGAGTGTATTTTGAGAGATTAAAGGTCAAAATGGATGCCCTTGAAAATTAAATTGCCCATTATGTACGATTGTGAGATATCTCAAAAGAAATCTTACAGAATAAGCTTTCAAATGGGACCAATACCAGCTCTGTTGATTACTTAGGTTTACAGTTATCATTTGTAGACACAAAAATGCCTTTTTTTTTTTTTTTACATAAATTTCAAAGTCCTATATCTATAGAAGTATTGTATCATCATCATCATTGTCAACCATTATCAATCCACTGCTAGACGAAGGTCTCACCAAGCCTCTTCCACAACGGTCTGTCTTGTGCCAGTCTCCTCCATGTTACTTCCACATACTTTCAAATTTCATCCATCTCCCATGTGTTTCATCCATCTCCCATGTGGTCTTCTTCTGGGTCTTTTCCTGTCCCTTGGAATCCAATCTAAAATTCCGGCTGTCCTTCGATAGTCTGTCCTTCTGGCAGTATGTCCAGCCCATTATTGCATATAAGAATATAAATTTTGCATTGATTAGTTCCTTTATACCACAGTGAGTCATAAGTTTGTAGCATTTTAGGGTACAATGTTCAGTTTGGTCCACATGTTTACCACATGTGGCTATTTGGCAAAATACAGTCCAGTCTATGGTCCTTCACCAACATTCAGCCAAAGATGCAATGCTGTTGCAATACCAGGCAGCTAGCTTGGATGCAAGAAACTCAGTGATGCCATTTTTCACAGCTTCCAAGGAATGGAACTGTCTGCCAGCAAAGAAGTGGGCCATGGAACGAAACAGGTGAAAATCCGAAGAGACAAGATCTGGGCTGTAGGGTGGATGAGGCAGGATTTCAAGGCCATTCAAATCCTGAATTTTCTGGCAGACTATCTGTAACCTATGACATGGAATTACAGGAGGACCTTCTTTTGGTTCACCATTGCGAGGTAGTGCTGGAGTAGAACGTCGTACAGGTGCTGCAGCTGGTCGGCATACAGGTTAGAGGTCTACACAGGTTCAGGCCTTTGCTCATTTCTAAGTTGGGAAAACGGGCCGGGTCTTCAGTATTTAATGTAAAATAGACACTGGCCGAGCAGGGTTTTTCTTTTTATGAGCAAAACAATCGCTGTACGATGCCTTTCTCGTTTGGAAAACTCGCAACATATAGCAGCAGCAGGATAAGACAATGATTTTCACTGATGGAAAAAATAGAAGTTTTACGACATCCTCCCCTCCTACAAAACAATTGGAGGGGGTCAGCTCCCTTAGTTTTAAAATGTGATCCTTTCTCTCTCTCTCTCTCTCTCTCTAACTTTCACCCTCCTCTCATGCTTCAGCGCAGGCTATTAACTGGAGCATTTCTAAACTGAGCCACCTGCTCGCAGACCAAGGCTGTCGCAGTCGTTCTTTTTATTGTTCTGGTCGGCGGCACTTTGTTCTCTAGATGTGTGAAAAGCTTTTAAGTTGTCTTAAATGGCACAGGAAAAATGGGCTGGGAGTGTATTGCGATTGGAGAAATGGCACCATTGCGAATAAGCGATGTGGAAACTGTGGAGCACCATTTATCATAGATGTGAGAGGTGAATGTCGCCTGTGAAGATTCGTGAGGGCCAACAGACACGCTACAGGGGAGCAATTCGATGGCCGAATGAACCAGGGTGCTACCGGAAGTATCTAAAACGACAGTTAAGCGAACCCTGCTGCATATGGGGCTCCGATGCAGACGGATGGTCACTGCACCTATGCTAACGATGGTGAATAGGCAGAAAAAGCTTACAAGGCAGTATCAGAATTGGACCTCCACTGATTGGCAAGGGATTGCCTTCTCCGATGAGTCACATTTTCTGCTTCATCGAAAGGATGGACGTTGGTGTATAAGGCGAGAAACATCGGATAACAAATACTCTTCACCCATTGCTGGAAGAACAAAACCTGGTGTGGGAAGCGTTACGGTCTGGGGAATGTTTTCGTGGCATTCTCTGGGTTCACTCATACCTGTGGAAGGCACTATGGGCCGAATTCTTTATGAATCCATCCTTGCAGACCATGTACACCCATACATGCTGATTGTCTTCCCTGGTGCGGGTGGGATCTTCCAGCACGACAATGCGACGTGTCACATAGCTAGAAATGTCCAAGAGTGGTTGGAAGAGCACGATGAAGACTTCAAAGTACTTCTCTGGCCCCCTAATTCCACAGACCTAAACCCAACTGAGCATCTGTGGGACCACCTCGATCGTGTTGTTTGCTCTATGGATCCTCCACCACGCACCCTCCAGCAGTTGTTCGATGCACTGCAGTCAGCACGGCTCCACATACCTGTGAACACCTTTCAGCACCTTACTGAGTCACTCCCAGCCCATCTAGCTGCTGTCCGCGCTGCACACTGCAGTTACTCTTGATATTAGCTGGTGGTCACAATAATGTGACTCGACCGTGTATATTCATGTTTCAATTAATTATTTTATTATATACATAAATTTTTCACATTTACCATGATAACCCTGTATGCAAATTGCAAAGCTATATCTGGTTGGCTTCTGTGACTTGGAACTTTGTTGCTCTGGGTGATTTAAGGTGGACTTCAAGTAATTTTGCTTCCTATTCTTCCAATGGAAAAACTTCTGTACACATTTTCTTCACAATTAATGCATTCCCAAGGTTGAAAATCTGAACATCAATTAAAATAGCTTCATTTTATAACTTGTAATACTTAAATTTTTTTAAAACATAACCATAATTATGCAATCCAACATTTGTTTGTCTACTGACGCCACCAAAGTACAAGTCGCACCATCTTTTTTCTGGTTTCAACACCACCAAAGGTAAGGTAATTGATTTTTAATATAATTATGGTTATGTTTTAGAAAATATTAAGTATTCCAAGTTATAATATGAAGTTATTTTAATCGATGTTCAAATTTTCATTCTTGGGAACACACTAATTGTGAAGGAAATGTGTACAAAAGTTTTTCCATTGTAAGTATAGGAAGCAAAATTACTTGACGTCCACCTTAAGAGCAGCACGCTCAAATATTAATTGGGAGATGTGGATTCGATTCCTCTTTCAAGGCCATGCAATTTTAGTGTTTCCTGAAGAGGTGGCTACATGGGAAATAGTGAAAACATGACACACTTGTGCTAATAAATGATAAATTCAGAAATGGTTTATGTGAACGGAAACTTCTGTTTTGGTAAAACTTGGGTAAATAAACGAGCAGTACAATTTCTTAACTTTCCATTAGATACTGCAGTCTTAGTACACTATTCCACCACCAAATGTTCTTGACCTTTCAAAATCAAAGGTAGCAAACATGGCAGCAAAACAACCTCCTTGCACAAGAACTGTGGTGGGAGACAGAAATTTGGGGGCACAGGAGTGAGTGAAATTGCAATGAGGTAAATCAGAATACACACATGCGGAGTTCCTCGGGGGCCACTTATTGAAATTGTACTAACCTTTGGGGGAGCTGCAAAATATGTCCTCTGTAAAACAAATATAATCACAAATTTTAAGGGTAAATCATAAAATTTGGTATATGTGGTTCCCCATGTTTTTACTACGAACATCATGAAAAATTCCTTCAATTCCATAAGCACAACAATACATTTTGTTACAGGCAGTTTTAAACCATCGCTCACACTTTCACCAATTGCGATGAAGGCGGTAATTTGGTGACAAAAATTCCCCACTGAATTGCCAAAAAGCGAACGTTTTCCATCATTTTTCTTTTGTTATTTGGCCCACCCCTGCTTCGCCCTATCATTGTTTTTCATCCCCTTCATTTTTTTATTTTGTCATTGCTGCTTCATCCTGCTGACTTGGTATCCTTCCTCATATTTTGTTTTTCTTTCAGTCATCGCTGCCGCATGCTGCTTCATCCTGTTGTCATCTTTCCATCTTCGTTGTCTTTTCTCCTATTGCATAAAAGCACTGGTGAGACTCGAGAGCAGCTTACGCAAGGGCTTTGCTACGATGGATAAGAAAAGAGGTGTTTTGTTTGTTTCTTTGGCAGTTTGCCGCCGCAGAAAGAACCATGAGAAAAGCATGCACCATTTCGGTTCATGTCAACCAGTTGATCGGTATGTTATCAGTTGTGGCTTTGCTCAATCCTGTCTTCGTATATATTTTCACAAATTGCATGCATCAACAAATGTAAGTTTTTATTAAAATTAAAAATGTAAAAGTCTATTTGTTTTTATTCTTGAATTCCATTTAAAGTACAAAATTCCATTTAGACGATGCATTGTGCTCGTATTTTCATACGTAAATATAGCAAAAAATAGAATCGAAAATTTGGCTAACCTGCATAGCATTTCGCTACAACTTTTACTGACAAAATAACCAAATTGCTACAAGAGAAAAAAAAATCCAGCTTAAACACTGGTTATAGGTCTCTTTTTTTTTTTTTTTTTGAACAATTTGCTAGTCTGATTAAATGCCTTAATAGCCCAAGATACTTGATTGGCCCATTCACAATACACAGTTTTTGACCTGCAAAGTTTCTCAATAACAATCTTGGCCCAGGGGCAGACAAAACTCCAAAATTTTAAGGCACCAGCTCCTTTTATTCAAGAGCCAGAACATTTTTTCATGAGATAAGAGGGGGAAAACAAACAAAAACAATCTAAATAACACACACACAGAGAGAGAGAGAGAGAGAGAGAAAGAGAGAGAGAGAGAGAGAGAGATGTATGTGTGTGTGATCAACAGTTAAAATTAATGTATTAACTTGATAAATATTGTTCAGTAATTCAGTGCAATATCCACAACTAAAACTAGGGAACATACATACACTTGTATTATTTAGTTACATTTCAAAATAGGTTTCCACTTAAGCAAGGAGGTTAGAGAATAAGATATCTGAAGATGCCCTCATCAGTGTTGCAGTACCACTTTGCATGAAGCCTATAACAGCAAGCAGCAGCCATTAAAGTGTGGGAAAGCTGGTGGTTTCCAAGGTTATTGCAATGCATTTTGTGTCAGCCAAATCACATTATTTTGTCATAAATGTTTCTAATTTTGTGTCGCAATTTGCTGCCAATGTGTAAGAAAATGCTGGATTTATGAAATTCTTAATTATTTTGAGGCACCTTCATACTTCTATTTTACATTGTATACATATACATGAAACGTTAGTGAAAGTTCAAAACAAAACAAAATCTTACTGCCTCCATGGTGCTTTTCGGTTTGGTATTAACATGGTTTTGCAACCCAAAACCTCACAATTATTCAGAAGTATCACACAGCTGAAACTGCACAAAACTCTGTAAAGTATTGTAAACAACAAAATTCCCACACTTTGATACTTCATGGTTGTTAAGAGATCCAGGGAACCTCCAGAAGTCTTATTCTAACCTCCTCACACTTATAAAGCACCCCCACACGAATTCAACGATATAGCTACGTACATCTCTGATGCTTTCACTGCACATATGTCTTAGACTGCACCACAGAACTTCAGCCTAAATCATTAATACCAATATGACAGCAGAAGGCATTAATTACTCTGTTGTCAATAGTGCCAAAAATAGATATTGGCAACTTAAATTACTCTGATGTTACGGTAGACTGTCTACAAAAACGCGTAAACAGAAAAAATCCATGTACTGCACTTGTTGCTTTATCAAAGAGATGGAAACTTTATAATAGAAATCCAAATTTTAAAAAATAAAATTTTTAGAATAGAATTTGAAAACTCAGGCGCCATGGCGATTGGGACTTGGATTTGTCTACCACTGCTTGTGGAAACTACATGCAAACTTGCACTTCGTGCATTTAACTTTTAACACCGTGAGCTAGCTTACCTTATTCTCTTCAACACTTGTTTGCACCAGCCCACTGTAATCTTCACAAACACATGTCAAAAAGATGTACTACTACAAACAAATATAAAATTTATGGCAAGCATATTGAAAATATATACTGAAATCAAAAGCCCTCATACTTTTTAACTTGCCTTGACCAGGTGTTATCGTCATTCTTCTGTTCCAGGATTAGAACCTACAAATAATGAAAAAGTATCTTTATATAAGTTAAATGTCATTATAACATTTCAAAAAAGACTGAGTGAAACTCATCAGTTTTAAATAATATGTATGAATGTATAGAACAAGTCTTGAAATTGTTATGCAGTTAGTGGGGGCACAAAATTTAAAATTTAAATTAAAATCCACAATGCTTGTGCTCTAAATGCAATTTATTTGATCAAAAATATTTAATAACTGCTAAAATCTGACAAATCTCTAACAGTTCTGCTTCAAAAACAAAAAGCCTTCCGTGTAATTTAAACTGTCTTATTTCCAACTGCTGCAACATCTGGAAGTAACAGTACAATTTTCAAGAGCAATTCACCATTATGTCTTAAAAGACATGTTTAACCAATGCTTGATACTGAACCATTTTTAATACTGGTTCAGTATCAACATCATTATCAAGATTGGTAAATGAAGGTAAGTACTACCCTGTTTGGGAGGAGGCCTCAGTCATCACTACTCCACGCATATTTTCGCGTGTGCCTTGTATACTGATCAACTGAACTGAGAAAATGGATCCTTATGGAGAAACTGATTAAAACCAATAAATGCTATCATAGACGACTCATTTTTAAATAAAAGAAATAGAACTTTAAAAAGAAGTACATAACAGTTCTACCATAGAAATTACAAAAGTTAAGATTTTTTTTGTAAAAATTTAATACCGTTACATACCTGACCTTGGTACAAGCCAGCATCTTGAACAGTGCTCTCTTTATTACTCAGTTGTTCATACGTATTACTACTATATCTGTTCCATAACCTGGTTTCTTTGTCCTCAGGTACTTTGAAGAGCTTCCTCATTTCTTTTTCGATGTGCTCTAAATGAAGAGAAAAATTATGTATATAGTACATGTGGATGGACTTGTTACATAGAAAGAACAATTCTCCCAACTCAAAAATATGGTTAAGTTTGCTGACAAGTTCAGTAAATGTGGCTGAAATCATTACCAATTCAACAGCTACATAATAAGCTAAGAGAGAGCAAGATGTCTGATAAAGAAAAACAACTAACCATCCCATTTGTCAAAAGTACCCAAGACACTCCATTTTTTTTTTTTTTTTTTTGCACAGTTTCAAAAAGAGGCTTTATGAACAATTCCATGTCAGATCAATCACCTTCTTTGACCTCACCATTTCTGATTTTGATGAAATTTGGTATGAAGCACACATATGACAAGGTAAATAATTCTGCCAATTTTCAGATTTTTATTTTGAAAATTGTCCAAGATACACACATAATAAAAATCGAAATTTTCGTAAAAAATGACAAACTCGCACACTTATAAATGGCTGTAAAATTTTTCCTAATTGTAGTAGAGTGACAATTCAAACACAGTTGCAAAGCTAAAGGATTGAGCTTTCTATAGATACCATACATGACCTTCTTACAACAGATTGAAGTTTCAAGGTCATCCACTGTGGCCTTTGACCTTGAATATCTCAAAACATACCATCTTAAAAAATTATGAAAAAAATATATTTTATTGCTACAACATTCTTCTACCCATGTGCCAGATATTAGGCTGGCACCGCTATGGCAAGGCAGTGTAGGATTAATAGGAGTGTCATGCTGCACCCTTCTGTATGTAAGGCACAGAGACATACCATGCAATAAATATTTCTTACGTTGAGGATTTGTGTTTATTATACATGGAATATGTATATATTAAAACAGATCAACAGATTTATCAGAAATATGCTATGTGACAGCAATTTTACTTGATAGACACAATTTTCAGCAGTAAATAATGTCAACAAATCTTTGAGATCAGAGATTGAAACCACCCATTTTAGCCAATGGCAGGGCTTCTTAGCCAATGACAAAGCTTCTTATTAGAGCCAATGACAGGGTTTCTTCTTAAAGCCAATGGCAAGGCTTCTTATTACAGCCAATGAGAAATCTTACTGGTATACCATTTTACATTTGCTGTTATTTCAATTCTGAGCTTGTGAGTGTGTGGTTATCAATTTATCTGTAACATTGTTAACTGTTTAATTGTTATTTTATTTTATCTTTATTGTTATCTTTATTTAATCAATTTCTTTTTATCAAACTATATTTATCATTTTTTTTGCAGGTGCAGTTTCATTAACCAAAATGGACTTTAAAAGTCAAATTTTTTGTTGCAATCCTCTGGGTAAAAGTGGACACACAAGGTTTAGAAAGAATCTGAGAAAAGTACAGCCTTGGATGGTTCAGAAATGTCCAAATATAACATTAGAACAGAAAATATGTAGTTCATGCAGAAAATCTATCTCTGAAATGCCAGGTCCTTTATGTATAATTGAAACAGATGCAGAGGCAGAACAACCTCGGTTAAGTGAAGATAATTCAGAAGGAGTGGTGAAGAGTGAGATATGGACTGACAGAGACACAACTTTGGATAGTCTGA
The DNA here is from genome assembly GCA_039090855.1 of Macrothele yani. Lineage (NCBI taxonomy): Eukaryota > Metazoa > Arthropoda > Arachnida > Araneae > Macrothelidae > Macrothele > Macrothele yani. The sequence goes on along the minus strand of CM077000.1, from coordinate 14,687,726 downwards.
ATGATATGTTACTTTCTCTAGGCGAATCTCCTGTGAAAAAAAAAAAAAGATTAGGTGTTCGACAGTACAGTAAGAAGAAATATCAGAAAATTGGTGAAGTGATAAAAGACTACATAGGTGTTCCAGAATGTGATAATCCTGTGACAGTGTCTGATGAATCGGTCATGATTTCACAGTTGAAAGAAAAATTTCAAGAAACAGACTCTAGCAGTGTTAAAGTCCAAATACTAACAATATTACCTAGAACCTGGAGTATTCGTAAAATTCAGGAAGAATTTGGTGTAACATATTACATGGCACGAAAGTCTAAAAATCTTATGGAAGAGCAGGGTATTTTAGCAACTCCAAATCCTAGGCCTGGGAAAACTCTCAGTGACAGCACAGTTGAAAACGATATTGCATACTATAATAGTGATGAAGTGAGCCGTTGTTTACCAGGAAAAAAGATTTTGTTACAATGATGGAATCAGGATCAAAAGTACAAAAACAGAAACGTCTTATTCTAGGAAATTTGAAAGAGATATTTCAAGGAATTAAAGACAAGAATCCTAATGTCAAAGTAGGGTTTTCAAAGTTCTGTGGTTTACTCCCAAAGAATTGTGTGCTGGCTAGTGCAAGTGGAACACACTGTGTCTGTGTATGTTGTGCTCATGAAAATGTAAAACTTATGCTAGCAGGGTGCAAATTGCAAGACTTAACTCGTAATGATGAATTACCAGTTAGGACATACAAAGATTGCCTTGCAAGAATAACTTGTAACCCTCCTCTTCCAGAATGCTTCTTCTTCAAGTGTAATTCTTGTCTGGTATAGCACACTTACTAGAGCAAATAAGTAGCTTATTCACCATGAATGGGATTCATGAAATTGTATATAAATTGTGGACTACAACTGATCGCACAACACTTATGACAGTCTGTACCACTGTAGAAGAATTCCTTGAGACCTTCGAATCAAAAGTGAAATTGCTATTGCCACATTCTTTTATAGCTATTCAGCAGTCATACTTTCTGTCAAATCTGAAAGAAAACCTTGATGATAATCAGTGTGTTGTGTTGTGCGATTTTGCTGAGAATTATTCCTTCATACTGCAGGATGCAGTCCAAGGATACCACTGGAACAATTCCCAAGCTACTATTCACCCTTTCGTCGTGTACTACAAAAGTTCACACACACTTCAGTTGGATCATGTTTCTTTTGTTGTCATCTCAGAATGTCTTAAGCATGACACTATCAGTGTTCACCTTTTCCAGAGCCAATTGTTGCAGTTTATATCATCACATTTTGACAAGAAAGTAGAACACATCTATTACTTCTCAGACGGTGCAGCCTCACAGTACAAGAACAGGAAGAATTTTGTCAATCTGTGCCATCATGATGTAGATTTTGGTATCACAGCTGAGTGGCATTTCTTTGCCAACTCACATGGAAAGGGGCCATGTGATGGCGTGGCAGGCACCATTAAGAGATTAGCTGCACGTGCCAGGCACCATTAAGAGATTAGCTGCACGTGCCAGCCTTCAGTGTTCATACAATGACCAAATTATGACACCGCAACAACTGTATGATTGGGCTTCCAGAAACATTCCTTCGTGCCATTTTAAATACAGCACGGACAAGGACTATGAGAACCACAAGGAGTTCCTCGAGATACGTCATGCTAGTGCTCGACCAATTCCTGGTACTCAAAAACTTCACTGTGTAATACCAGTAAGCCGCACAGCTATTAAAACCAAGATGTATTCAAACTCAACTGAATACAAGGTTGAGTCAGTATTGCTAAATCCAATAGAACTGGATCTGGAGGATATTCGTGGCTATGTTATTGTTGAGTATGATAACCAGTGGTGGGTTGGTTGTGTTTTGGATGTGAACATTCATACAGAACAAGTTAAGATAAGTTTTCTGCACCCACATGGACCTTCAGTGTCTTTCACATACCCACAGAAGCCATATATATTAGAAGTGGATAAAACAGCGATCATTACGAAGGTTGACCTACGAACAGCAACAGGTCGGACATATTTTATGGAGAGAAGCGAAATAGAGATGGTCACTAGCAAGATGGCATCACATTCTTTTGGTTTGCAACCTTATTAACCAAGCGGTTCACTTGTATGTGTACACCACTAATATAACCTGTAACACATTGTGAAATTAATACATACATGCATCTGGAAAACAGTTATTGTACATTTGTCCGAACCTAACCTGGAGGACATATACTCCTATTAATCCTACACTGCCTTGCCAGTGACAGCCTAATATCTGGCACATGGGTAGAAGAATATTGTAGCAATAAAATATATTTTTTTCATAATTTTTTAAGATGGCATGTTTTGAGATATTCAAGGTCAAAGGTCACAGTGGATGACCTTGAAACTTTAATCTGTTGTAAGAAGGTCATGTATGGTATCTATAGAAAGCTCAATGCTTTAGCTTTGCAGCTGTGTTTCAATTGTCACTGTACTACAATTAGGAAAACAGTTACAGCCATTTATAAATGTGCGAGTGTCATTTTTTACGAAAATTTCAATTTTTATTATGTGTGTATCTTGGACAATTTTCAAAATAAAAATCTGAAAATTGGCAGAATTTCTTACCTTGTCATATGTGTGCTTCATACCAAATTTCATCAAAATCAGAAATGGTGAGGTCAAAAACTTATTTTTTTTTTATTGATCTGACGTGGAATGTCCCTTATATTACTTTGTTTATGCCCTTCTATGCTGTCTCCATATCAGTTTCACATTGATGTCTGTCTTCACCTTAATAGCAGGTCAGACCCTTTTTTGGCCGTCTTGGTGGCCTAGTGGGCAACGTTCGTGACTGCCATGGAAAAGACCTCAGGTTCGATCTCAGGCAGGTACAAACGCTCGATCCACTAAATATCCGCCGTGCATCGGATGGGCACGTTAAGCCGTCGGACCACGGGTACTGGCCTCCCGGTAATAAATAAGGGCATCTTCCTCCCCCTTTCTACTTCGCTTCCGTGTAACTTTCCTATCAGGCACTCTAGCTCAAATCTCCTAGCTTCCTATTTCTAAGGGTTGTTTAAGACCTGGGGGTCAGACACTCCCTTCCTAAAATCCTCTACATATGATCATTTTGGCTATCTTTACATACTCCACTCTCTGCTGTCCACAAATGACAAGAGACAGCAGCTGGCATAGTCCTCCATTTGCCCTGAACAGTAACTAGTTCAATTATTTAATGTACGACACATTAAACTGTTGCTATCCCAGCATTACAGTTTATTTCACAGATTCCTGCAGGAGTGTTCAACTTGAGACTCCCATCTATAACAGCACCTATGGCATGGTGCACTATCCTGTATCAAAGAATAGTCTGTAACTGATGTTAACCCAGGCTCTGGCATCAGCCCCCCCCCCCACACACACACCTACCAAAAGCCTTTCTCCTCCAAACTTCACTGATCTCAAAAGATGCCAAGCATCTATCACCAAAGTTGTACAAAATTAAAATGTATCTACGTACATAAGCACTGAAACAGAAAACCTGCGGAGCGTGAACCACAATGATAGAATAAGATAATTCAAAGAAAAATTAATGAAACAATAAATAATTATTAGGATATTACAGATTCCAATGAGGACAAAATAAGTACAACTAAATGTGCAGCAATGTGTGTGAAATGGTTCTTTATGGCAAAATACTGGACTATGAACCTCACAAAAACAAGATATTAAAGTTTTTATATCCAGAAAAATAGTTCCAGCCTTCAAACATTATACATGGCATTTTAAACAACTTAATTCAAAAATAGTACTTACAAAATACATAAGGAAAATATTTGAATTTAATAACTGGCAACTGCAAGAGGAACCTGGCAACAAAATGTAAATCCTTTCTATGTAAATGAAACTTTTGATACAGTTCCTACACACAGAGAACAGGCCTTGGTAAAATCTAGAGGCCAGAAACATCACAAACTGAAGAACACAGAAGAGGTGAAAAATAATTGAAAGTTCTTCAATTTAAAATAGAATTAAGTATATTAATCTGAGTAAAAATCTGAGTAAAGACTACAAAATTAAAATGTATCTACGTACATAAGCTTTGCTATACATAACATTTTTATTTTTTCTTAACCTACAAGCAAAAACTATCTGCAAAAATGTGCTAATAGTTTGAAAACTATCTGCAAAATGTGCTAATAACTTGGAAACTATCTGCAAAATGTGCTAATAATTTGGAAACTATCTGCGCACAGAATATGTGTGTACATCTACATTCTGTTACTCTGTCTATCACACCCACTCCTCAGATCAGAATCTTGAAAACACAAAAATTACAGTATATACTCGCAAATAAGCTTAAAGTTTTTGGAAGAAATTCTGCTTTCAAAGTTGAAGAGGGGGATCGGCTTATACGCAGGTCAGTAAAAAATAGAGCTAGATTTCCGTTAATTCCGTCGCGGAATTTACCTACCGATATGTTTACGATTTAGAACATGACTTTCCTCGTGTTCTTTAAAAGTACATTCAAAAAATAAAAATTACGAAAAATTTTTTCACCCAGAGTAGGATTCCTATGGGAATAGGTGCCGCTAATATAAGTTGAAAACCTAATCCCATTACAAATTGAGACTGCAAAATTTCTTGCTTCCAAAATCATGGAATACCTCATTACTTACTGTGTGCAACCATGGTCTTTCAAACTGAACATGCAGCGAGTCAGACACGATGCCAATCACTTAGCTGTTGGGGTGAGCCACAGCCAATCAGGCTTCTCTTTCCACCGGTGGAGTTTTCACAGCAAGCATGGCTGTGTGTGTCTTCCACTTCATGTTGGCAAAAGCCATTCGCGCTGTCGAGGAGCAAAGACACAGTGCTTTACGAAACAGTGTTAGAATTAGAAATTAATCTTTTACTGGCCTAGCGGACCGCTAGAAGTTGCAAACCACTGGTCCACCAAAATGCCCACTGGGAGTTTAATGACCACTGCGAGCAACTCAATGGGCTACAAGCAGTCGTCCGTCCCTAATTTAGAGCCACTGACTCCACGGAAGGGAGAGAGCCAGTGCTGTAAGAAAAGCACAACATCCGTACCCCACCAGGATTCCTACTTTCCCCATGAAGTTAATTTTAGTCCCCCATTGAACACTATTTCACGTGAATTGCTCTTTTGCAAAAATTACCTCCTCTGCTAGTGTTTTCTTAGGGCAGAAACAAAAGTCGGGTTATGTCTGGTATCAGTAACTGCTGCATTCACTAGGGTGGGTGAATGCAAGGAAGATCAGGACACTTATTTTGCTTACCTCTGCTTGTTACAAATGATGTGGACGGAAGTAACAAAAAACGGCTGTTGCCGTTACAAGTCAAGGACTGAGAAACTTTCCTGTATTTGTTGTTTATTCCACTCTTTACAAATCATGAGGATAAAAAAAAAATGTTATCCAATAGCATTTCATGAACCTATCACTAGGTTGCAGCCTAAAAAGAAAACCGTAGAGCAAGGTAAAAGAAATAGAAATTCATTTTTTAACTTGTAACAAACTGGAAAAAAAAATTACTGGCCATCCAGGCCAGTAAAATCAATAGTTCAGTGGCCCAAAGGACCACTGGGTAATTCGAATGCTGCGAAAGGTGGTAACTTGAAAAAAAAAAAAAAAAAAGGCCAACATGGCCTTGTTACTTCTTGGGTAAAAGAAATGTGGGATGCAATTTTGCCAGAAATGGTTCTAGTATCTCAAAAATGGCTGCATAAGTAATGTAATGGATGTTACTGGAGTATTTGGAAACTCCTACAATGAATCATACTTTGAAAGTTTTTACAGAAAATCTCAGAAATTTGCATAATGTGCATTTCAATAAATATATTTTCCAAACTCTTGAAATTTAACGTCTGCTTATGTGCAGTTTTCCACAAATTTTTAGCTCTTGAACTATGGGGTTGGCTTATATGCGAATGTATACGGTAACTTTAAGGCAGATTGTTGAATAATTTTATTTCACTGCGATTTTCAATTCCTGTAGCACAGCGAAACCTGTGTTGGTGTGACTGTGTCAGTGATCCCTCACATTCCATGGCCACCTGCCCAAGCAAGCAGTTTTGTCTGGCAGAAATGTTATCACCAACAGAAACAATGCACCTCTGTTAGGTGGCCATAGCCAGCCATTTCTGAAATGCATATAAAAACATGCCTGCATTTTGCGTTCACCAACTGCAGAACTTGTACAAAAATACCGTTCAGGTAGTTCTACAAAGATAATGAAAATGCTGGCGAGCTTAAAAACATAATTTTTTTAAATACATATAAAACCTTTCATGAGATTTTAAATGGTAGGTGCTCCTTGGGGTCTGTCAAGTTCTTAGAATTTTGTTTGCAGACAGCAAGATTTTATGCCAATTAGGGTATGCATGATTGATATTTAATTGTATTGGGTTGGGGCGAATGAAATGTCTGGCGAAGGACCAGCGCACGTGGATGGCGAGAACAGAAAAGTAGTACAACTTACCTAGGCAAAATAAACCCCCCTCAGCAATGCCACATTGTTGCCATCTGTCCGGCAAGGTCATGATCCCAGAACGAAGGAAGTCTTGTAGCTGGGACCCAAAGAAGTCATCAACTGCACGCTGAACCTCGTTGTTTGTCGCGAACTGTTTCCCGGACAGGGAGTGATCCAGGCGATGAAACAGATAATAGTCTGTTGAAGAGGTCCAGGAAACAGGCAGGATGAGGCTGTGCTTCATAGTCTGTTGAAGAGGTCCAGGAAACAGGCAGGATGAGGCTGTGCTTCATAGCCCAAGGCACTTAGTGTCAGCATAGTCCGTTGTGCGACACGAGGCTGTGCGATGTCCTGGAGCAGAAGAACACCATGTCTGTTGACCAAACCTAGTTGTTTCAGCAGCAATTTCCGGCGCATCTGGTGTAATTCAGCAAAATAACGTTCTGCAGTGATGATTTGGCCTCTTGCCAAGAAACTCAGATGAATTATTCCGGCTGCAGACCACCAGGCAAGAAGCATCATCTTCTTTGTGTGTAGGGGTGGCTTAGGATGCCGTCCAGCAGGCTGTGCCTTGCTTAACCTTTGTGCAGATCGTTTCCGATTATCATAAAGGACCCACTTCTCGTCGCAGGTGACGATTCGGTGCAGTAGAGGTTCCTGTTTATTCCTGGAAAGCAGTGACGTGCAGACTTCCAAACGCCTAGTCTTGTTGGCAGTTGTCAACTCGTGCGGCAGCCACATGTCCAGCTTTTTTACCTTACCTAGCACAGCCAGGCACCGAACAACTGTCCTGTGGTGGACACCTACCTCTGCCGCTATCTCACGACACGTTTCTCGGGGTCCACTTCAAATACACGTAACAGAACATAGTCAGAAACAGCAACAGCTCGGTGACTATGTGCTTTGTTTTGCAGGTCCCTTATCTCCGCTTCGAAACTTCACAAACCATCGCTGAATGGTTCGTTCGTTGGCTGTATTCTCCCCAAATGTGTTGTTAACATTTCAAGCGCCAATTCCTGCAGAATGGTCCAGTTTAAATTCATACAGGAAGAAGACTCAAATCCAGCATCTGCACGTTTCCTTTGCAAGCCACATTATGTCCAAACAAACCACACCTGAACCTTGTTCTTCACACACGTGATAGCAATTTATAGTAACTCTGCAACATAATACCCGCAACACCTGTGGGTGGTTCCATTCCGCTGTGGTAAGGGCCTTGTCTCCACAGCTCGTTTATGCTGGACATTTCATTCACACTAACCCAGTACTACATGTGAGCGTGAAGCTCATTTACGACAATTAATCCCCCTCATCTGAATAATCTTAGCCTTCTCATATATCAGCTGTATTGTTTGAGCAGGCTTAATGGTTCACTTCAGATGAGGAAAGAAAATATCGCTGACTTTAAGGAAGAGAGAGGAGGGTTAGGGTGGAAGTGACTTCACAGCTCAACTGCAGTAGTGCTGCTATTGCACTCAGCATCCCCTTACCTTCCATTTCTTTGGAGGAACATGTGGTAGGAGCACTAGAATTAAAACAACCTATATACGTTCAGAACACTTTACTCCATTCCTGGGTTTTACTTACGGCTCTTAGTGACAGATTTCGTGAATAACATTCCTAAATAACAAAACAACAGGGAAGAAGAACAAGCACTTCACAGTAGGCTGTATTAAAAAACAGCAACTCTGTTTTAAGTGGGTAGGGGAGATATTTTGGTCAATGGAAACACTCTGTTTGGCAGTCACCTGGCAAGAAGGCAGTCATTTTTTCACAGAACTGTGGATAACCTTGTGAGGCAGGTCACTGTATATTCGAAGTTTCCTTGTACTCCGTAGCGGATCAAAGATTCTCATAGTAATTATGGAGTTTGTAAAACTTGCAGTGCCTGTGTATATATATTTATTTACATAGCCTGCATCTGTCAGCAAAATAATTTATTACTATTACACAATTTGTAACAAGAGAAGTATAAAAAACCCATTGGCTTTTATTCTTGAGAGTTTGATTTAAAGTCAAACTTGATTTGGCCACAGTTGCATTTTCCTGTAAAAATAGAAAAATAAGTAAACAAAACCAAGAATATTGCTAATCTAAGGAGCAACCTTTAAAATCAGTATATCTCAATGTAAAATGCTGTTAAACACTTCACCCCTCCCTCAGTTGCTAAGATTTCATATTTACTAAAGCCTTTGATTTTCTAAAACAAGCTTGAAAAGTGGAAGTTATGGATCCTCAGTTGGGTTTCAAATATTTTCTTTCATTCCTCAACATCAGAAATATATATATATATATATATATATATATATATATATATATATTTTTTTTTTTTTTTTGGCATTCAGGAAAATCAAAGAAATAGGGGATTGGTCCACATATAAAAATTACTTTTTAGCAAAAATACAGAACACAGTCTTTTTCCATTTTGTGGTGTGATTGAATTATGTTTGCCTAGAAATTACAAAACAACAAAAAAATAACACGAAAATAAAAATTACCTATTGTATCAGCTTTGCTGAATTTCTTAGTAATATAGTAGTCGAGATCACTATTTTGGGCTAGCTTGAATTCAAGCAAGTATACTTCCACCTAAGAGGAAAATATCACAATTATTACATAGCACAAAAAATATATATTCAAAATAAGTTCTATGGTTACACTGCAAAATGTGCTCAAAATACTAGTCATTGATAAATTACCTACCTATATATAAATTCACCATTTTGTGCATCTTCGTAAATTGATTTCTTGAAATTTTAACAGACGACTTCAATGCAAATTTTTTGCTTATGGCCTTTTGAGCACGTCGATGAAACACAAGATTGTGCAATATCCAGAGGTTTACCGGTGAAAATGAAGCAGATAGTAACAATTTTCATTTATGTAGATAATACTTAATCTTAGATTTTTTAACATACAGTAGCATTCAACTGTGTCAGTTCGGGGTCTGACGAGGCAGTGTGAGTTTCCCGCAAACACTTTAATATTGATACAACGTGTGAAACAGTATAAAGAAATATCACAACTATGTAGTTGAAAGATATTTATAATATACTTGTCATTGAGTTGCGGAAGAGCCTTAAATGGAACTGTATAATTTGACTGGCCGCTTAAATGACCTTTAGCAATATTAATCCTTCCTACTCAAATATTTATTCTGATGGACAAGTTTTATTCTCGTGAATGTAAGGAGTCTATTTAGCAGAATATGAATGTAAAGCTGGCTATTTAGCAGAATAAATCAAGTAGATTGATCACCTGCCAAAGAACTGTCTGATGATGCAAATTAACACCAAAGCAGTGCTCTGCGGAAAGATGGCAATTCCGTCAGAATAAGAATTCCAGAATATGGTCTGCCAAATATATTGTTTAATTACCCTTTTTGAGCTTTCGTTTGAGGAGAAACCAATTGCTCTCTATACCTTGAGTATGAGCCCCTGTAGCAGAATCATCAAAATTGATGTCTCGGAGTGATTTCCTGAAAGATGTTGGAATCCACAGTACTGAAAGTTCCAGGACAAGGTTCCCACTCAAAAGTAATAAAAAAAATCCTTGACTTTTCCAGGTTCTCCAGGTGGCTTTTAAAGTTTTCCAGTGGCATGTTGCAAAGAATTGTTACATTTCATTCCATTCCATTCATTTTTCTCACCAAAGCACACACTTGTAAATTCTTTAAGCAATTTGTCTTTATAAAATTACCTGCTTTTCATTAATAACAATTAACTGTGCACATTATTTTCTGTACCAAAGCTCCGTGAACTTTTGTGAGTACTACACACACGGAATTTGTAAATACATTCCCATAGAAACAGGCCATATGTAAGAAAAAATCTGTCAGTTGAATAGTTTCAGTTTTTCTATAACACAATGCAGCTAAAGCTTAATGATGGAATGGCTCTGTTCAAAGAAACATGTTTCAAGAGAACCAACAGACAAAGGACTTTGATCCATCATTTGGTTGTTTCTCTTGTGAAGTATTTCTTCAAGCAGGAGCCATTGTGCCTAATTGTTTCATGTTCTGCCTGCAGAAATTGAACAAAAGCTTAATAACTGGCAATTGCCTGCAGAAATAGAACAAAAGCTTAATAATTGGCAATTTTAAAAATTCAATTTTGCATCTTTTTTTCAGAGAATAAAGGAAATACTTAATATAACTGAAAGTAAGATCTACCAAATTCTAGGCAGGCAGTAATTGAAAGCCAAAGTTTGAAATCTTGAAAAAAAAATTTTTTTTTTTTTTGGCAAAATAAAGTATATACTGATTTTTACAAAAAAAAAAAAAAAAGACAGCCTGAAGAAGAAGTTTTCTCCGAAAATTTGCAATTAAAATAAAAAAATTTCCATAATAGTAGTTTTTGATTAGTAATTATTTCATCCTTTTTTCGTCCAATTATAACACTCTGAAAGAAAAAGACTCCACCGCCAAAGCCTTCCTTCATGACATTAGGCTACCATGAACTAAAACTAGTTATCTGCAATACTGATACCACTCACTTACCAGCGCTGCCACTGACGCGCTGTAGCGCTTAAATTACCCCAAAACAAAAAAAGGACCCATAATTACAAATTTTATGTGCCCTTTGGGACCCACATTTTATATCGTTTTTAAACATGCCATTTAGCAGAAGTCAAATTTGTGAGGATTAGGGAAAGAACAAAAATAGCCAGCAATGCACCATCCCTCGAGTAAATATACAAATGTCCCGATTAACTTATTAAACCTTTCAGCTTTTTTAATGAATATTGGAACAGTTGAAATTTAGAATTTGAAAAACAAACTTACATTTAATGAGAACACTTAATTGATACACTCTACTAAAAGTTGTACGTCTACTTCAAGGAATGTTCGTTAAAAGTAAAAAAAAAAAATGTTCAAGAGTAGTCATCACACAGCAGCTGTTTTGAAAAATAAAAACCGTTCTGGTATTCTGAGCTGACTTAAAAATGCATTGCCTTTGTATAGTTCCGTCATGATAAAATTTAGTTGGATTCTGTCAGTACTCCGTTTTTCTTTTAAAGATCACTTTCAAAGAGCATAAATTGAAGTGTCGAACAATGTACATTACATTTATTTTTCATTTGCTCATGTAAGTAGTAAGTGTTTGAATTAATTCCCGCTGTTTTTTACCATACAAACACCTGTGTTTTGCCACAGAACGGTACAGGACAGTCTATTTGAAGTAGTGTCCGTTGGCAGCTACGACCCTTTCCAACCGTTGGGGTAACAAATGTATTCCGCAGTAGAAAAATGCTGGTTTTTTCGAGGCGAACCATTCATCGAGCCATTTTTGGATATCCGCGACAGAAAGGAAGTGCTGCTCTGACAGGCCATGTTGTAGCGACCGGAACAAATGGAAGTCCGAGGGAGCAATGTCCGGGGAATAAGGCGGGTGGGGGTAAGAAGTCCCAGCCAAGTGCCTCCAAGAGTTCCTTCACGGATTTGGCAACATGAGGTCTAGCGTTGTCGTGGAGAAGAATAACCTTCTCACGTGGGATCCAGTTTCCGAGCTTCTGGATCATTCCCATTGCCTTTAAATGTTTGCTAACCGTTGACTCATCGACCCGTAGTGTTCAGACAACTCGTGGAGCGTCTGATATGAATCCTCGTCCAATAAGGCCTCCAATGTGCCATCTTCAAACTTTTTCAGCTGCCCAGGGAGCTCTTTGTCCTTCACGTCATATTCGTTGACTTTGAAGAGTCGGAACCACTCTCTGCATGTTGTTTTTGATAGGGCATGTTTCCCATAGGCCTGCACTAGCAAACAATGACTTTCCGCTGCAGATTTCTTGAGATGAAAGCAGAAGAGTAATGCTTCCCACAAATGCTCCTTTTTTGGTACGAAACTCGGCATCGTGAATGCGATACAAACTCGTTTGTTCTGTGCCCTCCGATCGTGTGTCACACACTGCTTCGCCCAGACTACGGATGGTACGTGCGTGCGCAAGGGAGGCCACAGCGCACCACTGCTGCGCTCTATGGGCAACAGTGGGAATTAATTCAAGCACCTAATATAAATATTTATTATCTCTTGATTCTTTTAATATTCTAAACAGACCCAGAATATCTCACAAAGTACACACTTTTTTAAAATCTGTGGCTCCCTAGGACCCAACCCAGTATGATAAGCATCCAATGGCAGCTCTGCTGTCTCAGAGGACATAGCAACAGTGCCCTGTGATGATTCCTTGACTGCATCTTTGTAAGACGATTCTTTGGCAAAACAATATCTCAGAATCATCACACTATCATTATGAAACTGCGTCCCAATGTGCTTCTTCCGACATTTGAATTGTCTGAAACGATGAGACAAAATCCATTGGTTGTGTCATGGGGTGGCCCTCGGAACATCTTGACTTTGACAGCAATCCCTAACTTTTAAATCATGAAGTGAACATATCCTCATCCCTACCAATTTCATCAGAAACACTATTCCAGTTTCACATCTTAGGGCAAAGAACACTAGTAAAGAAAAACATGTTAAAACAACTTACATGTTTCTGTTACAAAACACGAAAAAAAGCTAACAGATACTGCACGAAAAGTAGGAGATGAGAGGCGTGAGCGCTGACATGCTGCCAGCTGTTGGCCTATTTAGAACTATTTCTAGGCCCTTCTCTTATTGCACATCTTAGAGCAAAAGAACACTAGTAAAAATCATGCTGCAACAACAGTTTTCTGCTACAAAATACAGCAGAGATCACAGGTACTGCACATGAACGCACGAGATGAGAGTGCTGTGTGCTGCTATCTGTTGGTCTATTTAGAACTATTTCTGCACAGTGGTCAGAAGAAAACCCTTTTATTGCACAAAATGTTTAAATTCCCTACCTTGTGAATTTACATTTTTATTATTATTATTTGATTTTATTTTTTTAAGAGCACCAAAGCAATAGACATACAGGTGTTGCATTCTTAATAATTTGCAAAAAAAAAAAAATTGTTTTGGCGATTTTCTTTTTGTATTGTTACACCACTTTGGTGAAAAAAAAAAAATTGAATTTGGCGAATGAGTTGCCAAAAACTTTAAAAAAGCCAGAGCAACCCGCGTACATATATATATATATATATATATATTTTTTTTTTTGCTTTAATTGGTAGTTGAATAACCTTTAGGTTCCACCATTATTTTTTCTCTATTTATGGCAGTCTCAATTACTACACATGAAGTGATCTTGCATGACTCATTCACTATCTGATAATTCAACTTCCAGAGCACCAAGCAATAGATCCTCTTTCTAACCAAAAACCTAATGTATCAAAATTATTTCCCTCTGGAAATATGTTTTGGCAGTCTCAATTAAAAACATTTTTAATGTATGTTCTCGGAATGATTTGGTTTAACATATTCTAATGACTCCCCCGCAACTTTTTTCTTCCCACAAGATATATCAGACACAAAGTTTGGAGAGGAGGGGGCATTAGAATATCTTAAACCAAACCATTCTGAGACATACATAAAAAATCATGGGCAACATACGTTTTATAAAATGAGCAAAGTGTAATGAACTGAAAACTGCTGAATGAAAAAATTTTAATCTTTCATTAAATACAGGGTGTGGCAGAAAAACAGGCATTTTGCAACAAAAAACTGATATTTCTTTTAATGAGAAAAAAATGACAAATGCATCCATTGCACCCTGACACATTGCCATTTGTGAAATATGCACAGAAATGTTCATGTTTTCAATATTACATCCAGCAGGCGACAACCATTTCAATGTCTACACTCCGGACATCTGCAACAGAAATCGTCCATGGCACATTCCAACATCTCAATAGGAATGTTTGTGACTTCTGTACGGATGTTGTGTTCAGTGCTTAATTTGCGCCGGAGCTCACCAGAGCTCAGCTCTGGTACTTCTTCATTTTTGGCGAATATTTCAGTATTAGCTGGAGAGCTCCGGAGCCGGACTTTTTTTTTGTTGTTGGTTTGTTTATTCTGTCTTCAGCGTTAACCAAACAGGAAAATTCTGGTCCCGTGACCTGCAGTCATGGCGAATGCAGCTATTTTTAGCACTCTTTTCTCATTGGGTGAAAGGACAGGATACAATCAAACTGGTAATGACGTAATGCTTAATGACGTGTCTTAAAAGGGGGTTCTGGTACTTTTTTCTTTAGAAATTAAGCCCTGGTTATGTTTCAGCTCAGCCAAGGTGTATGGGCACCTTGCCTACACCTTAGTTTTAAGGTAGCCCCCACAGAAAGTAATCACAAACTGACAAGTCTGGTGACCTGGAGTGCCATGAAATGTCACCAATCCAGGATATGATGCAGTTTCCGAAAATTCAGTGTATGGCTTCCATGAAAATTCTCACACAGTGAGATGTAGAACTGTCTTGCTGAAGCCAAAATGGCTCATTTGAAGGAAAGCGTGCAAGTTGTGGTGCGACAATTGCATCTATCATGTCGGCATACCTGCGAGATGTTACCGTTGTTGCTTGTCCTTGCTCATCCTCAAAAACGTTGCGCCCAATTATTCCCATTGAAGAGACCGCACAGCACACAGTAGCTCGCTGACTGCGTAACGGCTGTTGATGCAGTTGGTGGAGATCATCCTCTGACCAGTAGCGAAAGTTTTGTTTATTCACAAAGCCACTAAGATGAAAGTGGGCCTAGTCACTCATCCACAATAAACGCAAGAAAGCTTCATTGCCTTGCCTTTTAGCCACAAGCTCATCACACAGAGCCATTCAGTATTCATAATCATTTTCATTTAACTGCTGAACAATCTGCATCTTGTAGGGCTGTAACTTTAACTCATCCCATAAAATTCTATGACACTACGATGACCCCCACTGCTGAAGAAATTAGTCACACAGAAAGTTTTGGACTTTGTGTTACAACATTTTGCACTTCCCGTATTCTTTCTTGTGTTCAATACTCCTAGGCCTACCAGTAGGTTTTTGCTTAAACGCACTTCCCGTAGCTTCATAAGTCTTCACCCATAATCTGATGGAATAGGATCATCTCTCCTGAGATTAAAATAACAACGATATTCTCATCTAGCAGTGGCAGCACACACCATTTTTGTAAAATGCCTTAACAGCTACAGCACATTGGGCTCCACTCCACGTCTCTGCAAATGGGGTCGTTTGGCGAAATGAATGACGATCCATATGCGTTGCCAACATCATTAGGGAAACATTCGTGAAGAAATCAGAAACGTCTGTTTTTATGCCACACCCTGCACAAATCAACTAAGAAAATGTAGGAAAAACAATTACACAAAACTAATTTGATCTTATTCTGATCCATATTTATTATACTTAAGGGGAAAAAAAAACATGCACGTACCTTACAGTGCTTAACAAACATTCCATATTCTACCACTTTTCTGGCAATAGGCTCCTGCCCTTCAACAAGGCCATACCATTCTACTAACAGGTCCCATGCTTCTTGAGATAACAGTATGTAGTCAAGTTCATCAATAAGATGGTCTTTAATATCTCCACTGCCATCATCTGAAAAACAAATACGTATGACAACTGATGTAGAAAAACAAAACTATAGTAAAAATATCTTCCTTATTACAATGAAATGTTTTCAAACCTTCTAGTACTGTGGGATTTTTCACATTTTGCACACACTATCAAAGCTGAACACAACAGGATCAAGAACAGGCTACAATGGTTACGGTAAGATTTTGGACAGGGAGTAAAAATACTTCTCACATGATTTTGAAGAAGTATTTTGTGATTTCTAGAAGTAGCATTTCCCCCAGTTCACAAATGACTGCCATAAAAATTCTCACTTGTAGAAAAAAAAAATATTCTATTAAAAATATAAATATATTAGATTAAAGAAATATGTTCTTTGGACATGCAGTTATTTTAATAAGTACAGCATAATTTAAAATAGAGTAATAATTCCTAAGGTTAAAAGCATGCATCCTCACCTTAGCGGCAAAGATTTCTTTCAATTCCCCATAGGTAATGCTCTATCTTAAAGGCCATATCTAAACAATAAAGATCAGAATACTTCCTGTCTTCCTTTGGCTATCCTCCTATTTCATGTGTTTTACCTTAAATAGGACCTGTTTAGTTTATGATTGTCAGGATGTAGGTACCACGTGAACTAAAACAGAAGTGTCTTCAGTTCCCACGAACGAAAGTGGTGAAAAAACAAATTGGGGCGGAGAGATTAAAGACAACAAGAAAATGTGGTGTCAATCACACAGACACCATAATGTTAAGCAATCTTGGTTTAATGGAGAAAAGGTTAGAAGCTCATTTAACATTAAAACAGAAAAAGATCAAAGTGAATTTATCTGATGGTCCATTTGTGGTATTTCCAGATGTTTTAGTGTGACAGGAAAGCATACATATATTTTTTACTGTTTGCAATTTTTGTTCGCATTCGCAATACAACACTTACTCATATTGAGGTTTCCCCAAAACATCGAAGTACAATTAAAAAAAACATTCAAGTTGTTAAAAACAAGAATCTGTGCCCCACTTCATTCATTTTTTTCGTAGATGCAGAACAGCTATTTTTTTTTTTTTTTTTCCAACAACGCTTTCCACAAACCTTCGGAACTCTCGAAAAAAAAGTTTCCTTCCCCTCGATAACTGGGCTTGCGCACACGTAGTGCCGGGCACGGCAGGGTAGAGTCAAGGTCACTGGAATTTCTCCTCCCAAGTTGCGACATAGATAATGCATTTTTTCCACACATGCTTTGGGCCTTTGGGGTCCCGTTTTCCTGCAGCCCGGGATATGTAAAATCCGAGAAGAAACACAGAGCTGGGGTGGGGAGCGTTCTCGATGGTGCAACTGCTGTGTTTGAACAGCCACAGAAAAAAATAATAATGATATTCTTTTTTTAAAAAAAAGCCAAGAGATTGGTTTTTAAATCAGGATGGATAATTTTTAGAGCAGTAAAAATATGTCCCGATTTTTTAGGAAGTAGTTTTAATTTTTGACGCATGAAATACGCTTGTCCAGGTGTTAACACGATCTCTGGCAGGTTATAACATTAACCTTGAAGCAGGGCTTGTAAAATATCTGAAAAGTTACATGGGCTCAGCTAGGCATGTACAGAAATTATTTACTTGCCCAGATAGTAAAAGCTGGATGAACAATAAATTTACCTTTTAAGATAACAAATCAGAACCCTTATTTCATCACATGCGATGAAAAGTGGGTCTATCTCGGTAATATTAACACACAACGGCAGTGGTTGAGGCCGGACCAGCTTCCAGAACGAACCTGTTATCAAACATGGCCGATTTGAGCATAAGGTGATGGCTCTGCATCTGGTAGAATTTCGAGGGGATAATCTATTACGAATTTGTTCCAGACGGTCGGACCATCAACGCCAAACTCTACTACTGAACGGCCCGCCCAGCTAATTTTCTCTACCACTGAACAGCTGGAGCGGATGTAGGCCATTTTAGAGGGGAAGTACCCGACACTGGTGAACAGAAAGTGTGCTCTCCTACAACAGAGCAACGCTTGGCCTCTAGTGTTCTCTCCAGAGCCTGTTTACTGGGCGGCCCGGCCCATCTAATTTTCTCTACCACCCCAGGGGCAGAATTATGTTCAGTGTTCTGCAACATGACTTTCAAAAATTGCAAATGTTCTTCGGGCAAAGCACGAAACACTTTGACCAAATTTCATTAAAAAAAATTAAGTGAATAAATCACAGTAAAACAAACATAAAAAAATTACTTACCATCAGTTGAAACCCCTTGTTAAATATTATCCATAAAAGCACGTTATTTTAATAAAATTAATTTATTTAGAACCAGGGTATTTAGAATTTGATATTTTGTCAATAACTTTTGAAGTTAAATACTAGGCCACTGATGCAGATGAATTATTTACAAAGTGTCTGTGGTAATTTGGTCCATACATTGAAACTAGGGCAAAAAGTATTTGTTGGACTGATTTATGTCCAAACTATGCTCTGTTTGACATTATAAACATTCATTTATCATTTGTTCCAATTATAACCTGTCCTCATCTCTGTCATTAAATTAGCATTGGATCTTTTACTTATGCAATATGTCTATTGTTGAACCCCAGGATTCACAAATTGCCTCTGAGACAGGCAGAGAAAGAATAAAAACAGCAAACTTAATAAATTTTGGAATCTGCTTTCATTTCATTTAGAGCTTGTTTTAAAGAGAGATCTGGAAAAAGTGTTCCACTTGTCCTACTTTCTTGCATAGTTCTATAGGTCCAAGTGACAAAAACAGTATACTCAAAGAATAAATCTTTTTTTTTTTTTTCTTCAGAGTGTGGAACACATGGAAAAACCTTTAAAAATTCAATGAAATTGGAAAGATCTTCCAATTCTTTCTTCTGCTTAGGACTGACACAAGTTCTTGGAAATATTCAAATACAATTTGTATTAATTATTAAACATTCAATAAAATACCTTCTCTTCTTATAATCATGTCAACAATTTCCTCATTTTCAAAATATATACTGTATTATTCTAGTAGATCAGCTATGTAGCCTGTTATCTTCTGAATATCACAACATAAGGGAGCTATGTCAGAGTTATTCTAGTGGAGCGCAGTTTTTTCAAACTCTTCGCTCAATCCGATTTCCATTTTTGGAAATTTTTCCTTCACTTTAAAGCTGAAACACAATCATTTATTGAACAAAAACATATTTTACATTAATACTGAACAGAGAGAATCGCGAGAGGAAAAAAATCGATTATGGGAGAAATCGTCACTTCGTCTAAGCTTCCGTTTTCGAATGTTTTGAAAGATGAAATTCCGTTTACAGCCGGAAAACGTTATCCCTCACCCCACCCTGCAATTCTCAATTCTCTTCACTCTCTAGAATGGTGCAAATGATGACAACAAAGGCAAAATTTCCCGAATCCACGGGAGGAACTCGTGCCTAAAGATTACCGGGAAATTTTTGCTTCGTCGAATTTAAGTTTTCGAAAAATTATCGCCTACAGTTTCAAGCTGAAATACAAACATTTATGCAATAGGCTGATATTTAGCAACAATACTGGGGAGAGACAACTTTGCACGAAGAAGAGATGACGATTACAGGAAAATTTTTAAGTTTTGAAGAACTGAATATTGTTCCCCGACGGGAAACTACTCCTGCACACACATTAATCCCCCCTCCAATTCTCTTCAGTTTTGTAACGATCCCAAATAATGAGATACGCAGAATTCTGTGAAAGAAATCTTGTGCCTGATTAGTAACAGTTGGCGACATGCAAAATGAATTGTCCAGGCCGCTACGTATGGAAGCCAATTAATGTGTCCATAAAATTAATTATTCCTGATGTATCAGACTGGAATACAAATTATTTATTCACGATGTATTCGACCGCAATATTTGTAACTCAGAAAAGGATTTGTTTTTAACGCCCGTAATTTTATGAAGGATACATTTTTAAAGCTCAAATTTCATGAGTGGTCAAAATACAGACCCAATTTTTTTCCCCTTAAAATTTCCTAGGGAGGAGACTTCTTCCTAGCAACTTTATTTTGGCAGGAGTTTAAAACTTTGGGCGGGAATCCCGCGTGTTCTGCTGTTGTTGACTTGAGATGATTTTTTCCAAGATGGACATTTAACACTATCCCCAGCAATCTGTGTTTTAACATGGCTTAGTGCCTCCTACTTTCACAACATACTAGGGGAAAAAGGGTCCTTCAAAAAGTGCAGGGAGAAACAATCAGCTACCATCCCAAATGGCAGGGGTGGGTGGATGGATGTGTGGGGGAGGGAGAGAGATTTTTGGTTCTCCGGGGAGAAGGGTGGGAAGTGTAGACAAGAGTTACCGGCAGATCGGACAAGCGAGCGAGTGCTGTGCTCGCAAATTTAAGATAAGAAATGCTCTGCAAGGGATTGAAATTGAAGATTTAACAAAATATCTCCTACAAATAAAAACACCCTACAAGAAAACTGAAATCTAAGACAAAAAACATATATTCCGCAAGACATTGAAATCTAAGATTAAAAAGAAAATGTTTTGCAAGGGTGGGGGTGGGGGTGGGGGGGGGGACTTTGTTCTGCGACGTACGTCGCAGTTTTAAGTACTTTCTGCTCTTGGGTCTACCGCCCAGCTAAACTTCCTTTAATGAATGTTTCCACAATGCACATATATTGTAGTAAGAGTGGAAAACTTATTCCCACATACACAATCAATATTGATGAAAGCTGGCTGAACTCTGTGCTGAATATGATTTCTTAGATAATACTCATTTTTTTATCATTTATGTATAATTTTCTAATGCTGTTTATCATATTATGTTACATTAATGCCTACCACACCGCTAAAGACATTTAATAAGTACAATAATGTTAAGCAAAACAACACTTTTTTTTTTTCAATTGGGGAAGAGGCCATTAAAAGTACCGCCCTGCTAAAATTTCTTGCCACGCAGCTGTAAAAAAAAAAATCCAGCGAGAACACTAGCCTCATACCACACGAAAGACCCAGGCAAAACTCCAGGAACTTGAGGGCATCAAACTGATGCCACACCCAGCAAATAGCCCGGACCTTGCCCCGTCGAGTTATTACTTGTTCCAGTCCATGGCCCTGGGGCAGCACTTCAACAACCAAAAGGAGGTGGCAGCTGGGGTGAAGGAGTTCTTCGCCTCGAAGGACAAGAACTGGCAGACAGATGGCTAAAGACGGTGCAACGAGATGGCCTATACTTTGAATGCTAGTCAGCTTTCGTCGTAAAGGTACGTATGAAGACATAAAATGATCCAAATATTGCAAAACTTTCAACTCACCCTCTGTATTTACATAAGTGCAAAGAACGGTTACACAGGAAGATGCGATGCGAGTTGGGAGGTACGTATATAAAGCTGAGATATTCTGTTTTGTTATCAGTAACTCTGAAGCAGACATGCAGCGTGGACACGAACTTTTAGAGTTTCAGCGTGGGCTGGTCATAGGATGTCATCGGAGTAACGTTTTCGTATGGAGCATTGCAGCTAAACTAAACATACCAAAATCGACTGTAGGTGATGTGGTGAAAAAATGGAAACAGGATGGTGCGTGTAAGTCTTCGAGTCATAAAAATTGTAGAAGTACATCATCCTGGGTGATCTTCCCATAGTTGATGGTTCCAGTTTGTCATTTGATCTAGGGGTTCTGGTAAAAAATGTTTTGGCAAAAAATAACAACTGAATTTGGCGAAAACTTAAAAAAAGCCAGAGCAGCAGCTACAAAATGATTAAAGTACCACTAGATCATGCACGGTCGAGTCACATTATTGTGACCACCAGCTAATATCCAGGGTAACCATTGTGTGCAGCGCTGACAGCAGCTAGACGGGCTGCGAGTGACTCAATAACGTGCTGGAAGGTGTTCACAGGTATGTGGAGCCGTGCTGACTTCAGTGCATCTGACAGCTGCTGGAGGGTGCGTGGTGGAGGATCCACAGGGCGAACAACACGATCGAGAGATGCTCAATTGGGTTTAAGTCTGGGGAATTAGGGGGCCAGGGAAGTACTTTGAAGTCTTTATTGTGCTCTTCCAACCACTCTCGAAAATTTCTGTGTGACATGTTGCATTGTTGTGCTGGAAGATCCCATCTGCCACAGGGAAGAAAATCAGCATGTATGGGTGTACATGGTCTGCAAGGATAGATTCATAACGAATTCGGTCCATAGTGCCTTCCACAGGTATGAGTGGACTCAGAGAATGCCACAAAAACATTCCCCAGACCATAACACTACCCCCGCCAGCTTGTGTTTTTCCAGCAATGATGAAGAGTGTTTGTTCTCCGATGTTTCTCGTCTTATACGCCAACGTCCATCCGCTCGATGAAGCAGAAAACGTGACTCATCGCCAGAGTTGTATGAAAATAAAATGTATCTGCGTACACAACCATTAAAGCAGAAATCTTGCAGCAAACCAGAGAATAACAATACAATAAGATAATTTAAAGAAAAATTAATAAAAACAAATAATTATTAGAACATTACAGATGAGGAGAAAATAAGTACTTTACAATTGAATGTGCAACAATGTGTGTGAAATGGACCTTTACGGTAAGATATTGGACCATGAACCTCATAAAAACAAGAGACTAAAGAAAAAAATTTATATCCAGAAAAACAGTTCCATAACGAACTTCAAAAATTATAAATAGCATTTTTAGCAATTTAATTAAAAATAGTAAACTTACAAAATACATAAGGAAAATATTTTAATTTAATAACAAAGGGAACCTGGCAATAAAATTTGAATTCTTTCTGTGCAAACAAAACTTTTGATACAGTTCCTACACATTGAGAACAAACACGCCTTGGTAAAATCTAGAGGCTAGAAATGTCTGCAAAAACAAAAGAACTCAGAAGATGTGAAAAATAATTGAAAATTCAAGTTAAAATAGAATTAAGTATATCAATCTGAGTAAAGCCTGAAGTGTTTTAATTGCTGTAAATAGCATTTTTATTTTATTTTTAATCTACAAGCAGAAACTATCTGCAAAACCTGGTAATAATTTGGAAACTATCCGCATACGGCGTACGCATGTACGTCTACATTCTGCTACTCTGCTCATTAGAAAAGGCAATCCTTTGCCAATCAGTGGAGAGCCCAATTCTGATACTGCCGGGCAAATGTAAGCCTTTTCTGCCAATGCACCTTCGTTAGCATAGGTGAAGTGAACATCCGTCTGCAGCGGAGCCTCATACACAGCAGGGTTCACTGAATTGTCGTTTTAGACACACTTCCGGTAGCCCCCTGGTTCATTCAGCCAGTGAGTTGCTCCACTGTGGTGTGTCGATCGGCACTTGCACACCTTCGAAGCCGACGTTCACCTCTCACACAATGGCACGTGGTGCTCTGCAGTTGCCAGTTCGCTTATTCACAATGGTGCCATTTCTCCAATCATGGCACACTTTAAACACAGCAGCACGCGAACAGTTCACAAAATGTGTGAACTGTTTCAAAAATACTGCCACCACCCTTGACCCGAAAGCCAATAATCATCCCTTTTTGCAAATCTGGTAAATTGCTCCTTCATTCCGCAACAGCAATGAGTGTGATGTTTTCAGAATGCCTACAGCACACCTTATATACCCTTCAAGCCAGCTCACAACACGTGCCTTCTTTCATTTACTAAGCACTGTTAGGCTGACTTTTTTGCTATGTCGAAACGCAAGTGGGTTTTTAAAGTAAAGCCATTGCTTGTGCACCACTCTGAGAATCTGAGAGTGTTTAAAAAAAAATAATGTGATGAAAAGTAAATTGTCTGTTATGTGGAGGTCTAATAGTAAGGCTTGGGCAACCAGGCAATTTTTTATTGAGTGGATCCATGAAGTCTTTGCCCCAAGTGTGAAACAATACCTTCAAGAAAAAAAAAATTGCCAATAAAAGGCCTTCTTGTGATGGACAATGCTCCTGCTCACCCTCCAGGCTTGGAGGACAAGTTGGTGGAGGAGTTTGATTTTATCACAGTGAAGTTTCCTGCCCCTTAACACGACTCCTCTAATCCAGCCCATGGACCAGCAGGTCATTTCAAACTTTAATAAACTCTACACCAAAGCACTGTTTCAAAGGTGTTTTGAAGTGACCTCTGACACAGAATTAACACTCAGAGAATTCTGGAAACATCACTTTAACATCATCCATTGCTTACGTATCACTGACAAAGCCCGGAGGGGGGGGCAAGTGACTTACAGGACCATGAACTTGCTTGGCCTGGAGAAAACTGTGGCCAAACTGTGTAGCAGACAGAGACATTCAAAGCTTTGAGGCTGAGTCTGTTGCCGATGGTATTGTGTCTCTGGGCAAAAGCATGGGCTTGGAAGTTGACAACGTTAATGTGGAGGACCCACATGAATGAGCTCACCCTGGAAGAACTGAAACACCTTCAGAAGGAGCAGCAGAAGACGGTGGTGGAGGAAATGTCTTCAGAGACAGAGGAAGGAATGGAGGATGTTCCTAGTTCTTTGATCAACGAAATGTGTGCAAAATGGGGTGAGGTGTTAAGTTTTGTGGAAAGATATCACCCTGACAAAGCTGCAGCAAACTGCATCATGGAAAGATATCACCCTGACATAGATGTAGCAAATGCCATCACAAGCCTTTTCAATGACAAGTCTCACTTCAGAAACATTTTAAAATGCGGGCAAAAACAAATCTCATAAAGTGAAGTTAAATTTTCATCCATATTTTATCTACTTATTGTGTTGAATCTTTTAGTGTAAGATTTCATGCATTTTCATTTGTTTTTGTATATGATTTTATGCAAGAAGTGCTGTTATAAAGGTTTAAATAAACAATCATCTGGGGTTCAGGAACGGATTAATCCATTTTACACTAATTCTTATAGGAAAATGGTTTCAATTTTCAAACAAATCGGTTTTGGAACGGCCTTAAGGAACGAATTATGTTCGACAACTGAGGTTCCACTTCATTTCTTGCATATAAGAGTGACAGGAAATAAAATCTAGTATTAGGTAGAAACTGTGTGCCTAAACATTACGCCCACAAAAATGGTGCAAAACATGATATCCTTGTGTGATTATATCTGAACACCCTCTGTTGGCATTTTCCCCATAATTCATGTGACACTGAAAAATAAGTCTTACTTTACCTATGAAGAGCAGTGAGTTATCGATAGGAGAGTTATCAATAGTAGTGAGTTATCAGCAAGTCTTGCTTTACCTCTGAAGAGCAGTGAGTTATCATAAGCCTTACTTTACCTCTGAAGAGCAGTGAGTTATCAATAGCAATGAGTTATCATAAGCCTTACTTTACCTCTGAAGAGCAGTGAGTTATCAATAGCAATGAGTTATCATAAGCCTTACTTTACCTCTGAAGAGCAGTGAGTTATCAATAGCAATGAGTTATCATAAGCCTTACTTTACCTCTGAAGAGCAGTGAGTTATCAATAGCAATGAGTTATCATAAGCCTTACTTTACCTCTGAAGAGCAGTGAGTTATCAATAGCAATGAGTTATCATAAGCCTTACTTTACCTCTGAAGAGCAGTGAGTTATCAATAGCAATGAGTTATCATAAGCCTTACTTTACCTCTGAAGAGCAGTGAGTTATCAATAGGCCCTGGATGGGATGTGTGATCTCCAACATTTGAGGTGTCCCAACTGTCATACCCAACATACTTTTTCCACTGTTTGAACCACTTATTATCAATCAAGTACCTATAAGAAAAAAAAACAGACATATAAAAACTACTTTAAATCACAATTCCTACCCCCAAAATTACATAATATCTCTATTGTAGTCATCAAAGGAAACACTCAGAACTTAAAGCACATAAAAGTCTACAGAAGCAGTAATACATGGAAGTAGAAGCATTTTGAGGAAGGGGTCAGACTACATTCTGTGAAACCTTTAAAACAATTAGTGACCACTGTGAGCAACTTGATTGGCAATAAGCAGTAGCAAGGCTTGAAAAATATCTGAATTCAGTTACATGCCCAGTCAGGCATGTGCAGAAATTATTTACTAGTCCAGGTAGTAAAAGCTGGATGCCCAGAAAAATTTATCTTTGAACTTTTAAAACAACAAATCAGAACCCTCATTTTTTTTTTTTTTTAAGTTAAAAAATGTGAAGGATTTTTTTCACACGTTTTACATTCCCGTTTTAAGGGTTCATGCACAAAATCATGCATCTCAAGTTTTAAGAAAATGATGCTGAAATTGGTACGAAATGGTATGATGATAAAATTGGTATTTGAGAAATTTAGTGATTCTGCCATGTTCCTTTCGTTGAAGTTTTCGCCTTTTGTCACTAAACACCAGTGGTTAGTTCCATTAGAGGTATGCATCCAGTTGCTGACTGTAACCAACATTTGGAGCAGAACTATTTTCTGGAACTAGAGCATAATATAATAATAGAAGTGATATTCTTCTGTCCTTAGAACTTGAATTTTCCAGTGATTAGGAGTGAAATGAAAGACGACATGCGATTACTATCTTTTTTCTTGTTGTAGGAAATTCTATTCCAAACTTTATTTTTAAATTTAGTTTCCCAGACCAGGCAATTAATTAGATCGCTTTTTACCTGCCCAGGCGAATAATTTACATGCCCCAGGCATGGTATTTTTCAGGCTCTGAGCCTCACCAGGATTGGAGCCCACGCTCATCTCGGACAAATGGTCAGAAGTCAGCACTTAAATCACACGCCACTGGGGCGGCTCAAAGCAATCGCCCATCCCTACTTTAGGGCAATCTGCACCAGGGAAGGGACAGAGCCAGTTCCATGAGACAAACATCTATGCCTCACTAGGTTTCGAACCCGGGCCATCTCAGACAAATGGTCAGAAGCCAGAGCTTAGACCACATGCCACAGGGGCAGCTCTAAGTAGTTGCCCATTCCTAATTTAGGGCTTCACTGGTATTTAGCACAAAAAGGATATCCCCCAAGGTAGACTTAATTCCTCCTTGGCTTTACTAACTCTCTCAGAAACTTCAGTAGTGCTCCACTGGACAAATACTACGAAAATCGCTTCTTTCGTCAACAAAAGGGCTTTACGTTTTTGTGAGGGCATTGAAATTTATACATCTTCAAACTATAATACCAGCCGTCTGCATTTTATCCCCTTCGTTTGGAAGACACTCCTGTCATTTGGCAACAACCAAAATGAACTTGGAAATGAAAATCTGGCAACCAGTCTTGCTCCATTTGTTTACAGATGATCAAGACCCCCAGAGAGGGTTGAAAGTGCTACTATGTTTGTAATTTTACATAATTAATGTTTCCTTAGTACTTATAACTTACATTTATTTGTTGCGTGTGAATTACATTGCTTGTATTACCGAGATTCAAACCCAAGCCCATCTTGGCTGAATGGTCAGAAGCCAGCGCTTAGACCACAGCGCCACTGGAGTGACTCTCAATGGACTATATATAAACAGCCGCCAGTCCCAATTCAGTGCCACTGATTCCAGGGAAGGCACAGTGCCAGTGCCATAAGAAAAACAAAACATACTCGCCAGGATTCAAAATCAAGACCCAACTTAGGTGAATGGTCAGAAGTGAGCACTCGGACCACTGGGCTACGAGGCGGATGAAACAACTGTGTGCTTGGATGGAGTATCACACACAATTGTGGGCTTCAAAAACTCTCCTCCGTCCGCCACAGCATTGTTAATAAGACAACTCTTCGTATGTTACCTGTACGGGTAGATTGCTCGAAACAAGTGAAATCGTACTCCTTTCACGAAAGCAACAGTCACATACATGCTGCCTATTTACGTTTTAGACCGCAGAGAGCTGCTGGGCAAGATGCAAACAAACCTGCCACCAACTGCAGTGGAAGGATGCAAGTAATGCAGTAAGTCCCTGACTTACGTAGTTAATTCATTTCAAAGATTTCTGCGTAAGTCAAAAGGTGCATAATTACTGTGTATAAGCATAATGTATTGGCACCTGTTGCTGTTGCATATCTTCTATCCAAATTATCAATAATTTTTCCATTTCTTCCATCAATGTTCCTCTTTTCTTGGAAATAATTGTGGACTGCATTGGCACAAAACTTTTCTCATGCTCCATTATCCTAGCTTACCATTTAACGATAGTTCTAGTAGTCGACTTGTTCAATTCATAAGTACAGTATATGCAATGTCTACAAATTTGGAACCATTTTCATGCTGTTTAATAACCTAATTTTATTTCCATAGTTATAATCAGTCTTTTCTTTCCATGTTTCTCTGACATGTTTGTTGACAACATTCAGCTACTATCCAAATGGGCAGCCAATAAGCGACAAAGTGCCATAACTGTGTGACGATGCACGTTGTTGATAAGTGATCCCAAACAGTCGCTGTTTTCATATCCAGCAGGCAGCTTTTTCCCACTGCGAAACTCAAGCAGAAAATGCCCCCACAAGACGCAACCACTTAACTCTGAAACTGCACCAGGTTGGGGAATTACTGTACCTCAAAAGCATTCGCAAAAATTGAGTTTCAACATCAACCATTTTAAGTCCACTGCTGGATGAAGGTCTCCCCAAGCCTTTTCAATAACTGTCTTGAGAAATTATCTTCTATGTCACTCCGGCACAGCCCTTGCAAAACTGCTGAAATTTCTACTAGCCAATGTGGCTAGTGAAATAAAAATTTTACTAGCCAAATGACAAAATCTACTGGTCATGCAAAGTTAAAAAAATAATAATTCAGTAACTTCTCTACTTACGTTTCTATGAAATTAAATGGGTGAATGGTTTTTTTCTTCTTTTTTTGTTACTGCGTAGGATCATTAGATTGACCACAAATATTGCATATGCTTTTGTTCCAAAAATGATTGATTTTTCGACAATTTATTTTCAGTGCTGTAACATTATTACTCTATCTTAATTTACACATACATAATTTATTTTCGAGAGGTCATTGAAGTTTGTCTTAATTTCTTTAATAATATTTTAAACAAAGGGACGAAAGCTAGGATATATATGCATAAAGTGGCACTAATGATGTTGATACAGTTGACTGCTGATACGCACTGTGGCTGATCTTCCCACCACTGGTATCTGCCCACCACAATTGAATAGGATTTTGAGGATCAAAATCTTCAATTGAAGTGCCATTGCATCTAATCATCATTAAGTCATTAAAGTGTCACTATTCAGACATGCCCAATTAATTACTCGTTTTAATGAGGTTCATTTCTGAAAAGCCACGCTCACAAGGACCAGACCAGTACTACATGGCATTAGATGTAGCAGCTGCATCATCCTAAAAACATTGCTGCAACAGTTTGTTTACTTTTGTTCAGCATATATGTGGGCTAAACAGAGTTTCAAAGGTAATTCTTTTACCTGTAGATAACATTATACTTTGTGCAAAGTATACCATGGCAAAGATACATTACCATAGCAAAGGTTGCTTTAGTAACCTTGACCCTTTGGTCACTCCAGGCTGATCCGTCAGCCAATTAAGTTTCTCTCGAATCCCACCTTTACTTCCATTTCATTTTCAAAGCAGCTGCAGAAACAAGGGCGAGAAAACTGAACTTGATATTCATTCACAAGTGGGGCAAAACAGTTGCTCACTTGGGGAAAAAATTCTACTGGCCATTGTTAGCTACTATATAAAAAAATTTACTAGCCACTACAAAATAGCTAGTCACCATTTGGCCAGTGGCTTTCACAAGGGCTGCTGCTCCAGCATGCCTTCAGATTTCATTTATCTCCTACATGGTTTTTTGGGTCTTTCTCTGTCTCTTGGTTATTTCAGTTGTCGAACAGTAGTTAATTCTTCTAGCAACATGTCCATCCCATTGCCAAAACTTCCTCCTATATACAGGGTAATTCAAAATGATTCATCCGATTTCAGAAGAGCATAAATCCCATACCTATCAACCATGTATGGCCAGGGCATACGCCAAATGAAAGGGAAAATCTCCAACTTTTAGTAGGTAGCCATGAGAAGGCTGGCTCCATTGTTACTGTCTCACTGGCATTGTGCTGTTCACCCATTTCCTCTCCCTTGCCATTGGATTGGTCGCAGTGGACCCCATGACTTGGTGCTCTACAGCTGGCCACTTAGGTCAAAGGAACTTACACCATGCAACTTCTTCTTTTGATGGTACATTAAGGATACTGTGTACATGCCATCGTCAGAGTTGTATAAAAATAAAATGTAAGTGCGTACATAGAAAACTTGCTGCAAACAAGCGAAGAGCAAACCACAATAACAATAGAATAAAATAATTTAAAGGAAAATTAATAAAACAATAAATGATAATTAGAACATCACAGATTCCAATGAGGACAACATAAATACATTACAATTGAATGTGCAGCAATGTGTGTGAATGGACCTTTATGTCAAAATATTAAAATATTGGGCTATGAACCTCATAAAAACAAGTGACAAAAGTTTTTATATCCAAAACAGCAGTTTTATTAATGAACCTTCAAAAATTTTAAATAGCATTTTCAACAACTTAATTCAAAAATAGTAGACATACAAAATACATAAGGAAAAGATTTTAATTTAATAACTGGCAAGTGCAAGAGGAACCTAGCAACAAAATTTAAATTATTTCTGCGGAAACAAAACTTTTGATGCAGTTCCCATACATTGAGAACAGGCCTTGATTAATTCTAGAGGCCAGAAACGTCTGTAAAAACAAAAGTACTCAGAAGATGGGAAAAGCAAGTGAAAGTTCTTCAAGTTAAAATAAATTAAGTATATTAATCTGAGCAAAGCTATGAGTAAGTGTTTTAACTGCTGTAAATAACATTTTTTATATTTTTGATCTACAAGCAAAAACTACCTGCAAAATCTGCTAATAACTTGGAAACTATCCACTTACAGCGTATGTGCATACATCTACATTCTTCTACTCTGGCCGTCATTGCCTACAACCCTGAAAGAGCTCAAAAAACGCATTATTACTGTGGTGGAGTCAGTGACAACGGACATGCTGGAACAAGTGAACCTGCACATCGTTCGCCAAGGTCTAACGTTGTTTTACTTTCTGGATGACCCTCGTATGTTAATTCAACAATGAGGATACTTATTTGTATCATCATAATACAGATTGCACTCAACCACTGTAACATTTAAAAGGCAGGGGAGTCTTTTGCTTTTAAAATAATTCCCCAATTAATGTATTCTATAATCTTTCACAAAACCAATGAAAAGATAAATGAAAGTTTGCTGGAATAATTTAATGTAATTTCACAAGCTTAATTTTGAAAGTTCTGAACACCAATTAGTTACTGGAATTCCTATCTTATTGGCAATGAAATAATAATAAATATACCTGTTGTTTTGGCAAATTCATCTACATGTTTTGGCTGCTGATTTTTGTTAAGTGCAATTTACACTTACACTACAATAAAGTGGATGAAACAAGTTAAAAACATTTGAAACCCATTTTTAAAAAAATAACTGAATAGAAGAAAGAAATTATCACATTTCCATGGCCATGCATTCTTGATTGCCTTACTGTTAGTGTTATCAATAGATTGCTTATCTGTCAAACAAGAATTATCTAATGAATTCTGTTGTAGTAAATTTGCGACATACAACTCCAGTGAAAGGATACACCTGATTTTATGCTGATACCAGTTGCTGACTATCATGGAGGATGTGATATCACCACCCTAAGGGGGACAATTCTTCAATTATCTCTCTTTGTAGGACAACTGTTTGGCAAAACATCAAGTCAGATTCATAATGCTACCAAGAGTGTATTATGAAACCATGTCCCAAGTGTACATGCACACTGCTCATTCTTCCCTGAAACATGCAGCACCTGAATTGACACAAGAAGTTGATCCAGATTTTTAAAAATGACATCCATTTTTGTGAAATTTTATGTTTCTGTATTAAAAACAATTTTATCAAAAATTGAAAAAAAAAAAAAAAAAGCCCCTCAAAAGTACATAAAGGTTTAGAGTGTTATGGGTTCATAGGCAGAATCATTATCAGATCAGAACTTGCAAAATGCCGCTACCCAGACAAAAGAGTTATCAAAATAATTTGTCTGGGCATGTAAATAAAAAATCCAGTTCTCTAGGCAGAGTTTACGCTGGCTGAAAAAATGCTAAAATAAAGGAAAAAGTTGTAGCAGAATGCTAAAGAAATTTTGCCTCTTTTGTCGACAAACTGACACACTACAAATCGTCGTAGTGGACGAACTGACATGCGACGAATCGTCGTTCTCGACGATCTGACAGGACACCGTCAGACTTAACAATGGATGACGGAGTTGATGGAATACTTTTACCCACGAATTAGCGGTGGAATTTAAATTTTTTTCGTGGACTATGGTAGTTCAAATTTTTGGAAATTTCGGAACACGTATATTTAAATGTCTAGCGTCATTTTGCGACGGACAAGCATTTTTTTTCGCGCGTTTTAGATTATTTCATCGCATTTTGCGAAAATAGCGACCGTAGCTTAACCTCTGTCTCTAGGCATGTACGCAACAAAAAAAAAAAAAAAAAAAAGAAAGAAGAAAAACAACTTTTAACACCAACTGCTTTGTTTTGTGCTCACAGCCAAATTTTCAGTCACTCATGGGAGTAAATAGCTATTTCTATTTCAGGGTCACAAAATATTTTTGGCTGACAAAAAAACAACAGGATGTCTCAAAAGTCCTTGACAATTTTTTTAAATTTATTAAAAAAAACTACGTATCTCTAGTATTTAGGATATGAACATAATTTTTGCAGACTTTAGTAACTTACTTAACAAAGTTTCTTTGTTTCCCAAATAGGTCACTAGGTGGCAATACTGATCCAATCGCAAGGTTAGTTGAAAAAATGTCTACTCCAGCAGAGAAAGCTATATGTGTTGGTTAGTTTTTCTAAACGAATCTGTTACTTCCTATGACACTCTCCAAGTGCAAAGAAATTTTTGTTAGAAATTTGAAAAGATCCTCCAAGTCGTAATAGCATCTTAGCTCACTCATCACAAGAAGTTTCTGTAAACTGGAAGTGTCCTTGATAGGCCAAGATGCAGAAGACCAAGCACGGATGAAGGCGACGTCGCCAGCATTCAAAGCCTTTTCACGTAGCTTTACTAAATCGATAAAAACTACCCGCAAAGGCATTGGCAATTCCTCATGCAACAGTGCCTCTAGTCTTACACCAAAAACTCCACCTGTATTTCTAAAAAGTGCAGACATTACCAGCTTTACAGACAGACGACAAGATATGCCGTTTTAACTTTGCTGTGGACATGCTAAATCATCCAGAGGCAGAAAATGACTTCCTATGAAACATTGTTTTTATAGATGAAGCAACTTCTAATATTTCAGCTAAAGTCAACCACTACAATATCAGAATTTGGGTGTCTGAAAATTCACATCACTTCATGCCCGGGATATTCTTAAAGTGAATGTGTGGTGTGGCTTAATGGCTGATCGTGCAATCAGATTTTTTGCAGAATCCACAGCCACAAAAATTTATTTGGACACTACTCAAATTTTTGCCGTCCTTCAAATATGCCATTTACTTAAGATCCAGACTCATGGTCGCCAGGTCGTCACTGGCGATAAACTTCGTCGTCGTGGCGGCTAAAAATGTTTGATTAAATCGCCAATTTTGGCGACCTGTACGGGAAAAACATTTATTTTATTTAACTTTTATTGCACGGAATTTTTTTTTTTTTTAACTTGTACGGAACTCGCACGTTTTTGAAAAATTTTACTCCAAATGTACGGAAATCGCACGAAATTTGAGTTGTACGGAAGTCGGCCATCACCTTTTTCATTCTGCTTGAACGGCAGAAAAGAAAAAAAAAGTTTATAAAAACGGCCAGGGCGTCGGTTTTGGATCACAAAGAATGCGCCAAGGCTGATGGGTCATCGTAGGGGAACGTGATTCGCAAGGTTGCGGTGGAGATGAAAGCCGGTGGAGGACAGCTCATCTGTCTGCTTTGGAAAAGTCCCAACTAGGAGAACTTTTTATTAAAAAAAAAAAAATCTCCAATTTTTTAAATAACTGAAAATGCAAATTTCACAGTAACCAAGACACGTTCAAATAAACTCCCATGTGAAATTTCGTCAAAATCCGATTAAAACTTTAGAAGTTGGGCATTTTCTTTTTATTATTTTTAATGAATGTTCGCTGAAAGCCTGCATAGTCCATAAGAAAATTCTAAAATCCGGAATCAGCATAGTCCGGATCTCTAGACGATTCCAGATTTTCGAGGTTGTACTGTAATATTTCCATAACTGCGAACTACTATGGAATGTCTGTAGTTTCTACGGATTTAGTTGGCTGCTCGCTGTCGAAACTACGGATTTTACGAATTTTCATTTTTTTATTTTTATTGTTTTATAATATGCATGAAATTCTTAAGCGGACTCGCGGAATTCCGCGTTTTTTTGTCATCATTTAGATCGTTCTCAGGATCAGTGTAAAACTGAAGACAATTTGCGGGTGGGTGGGTGGTGGGAGTTCCGTCTGGAGACTGTATTTCGTGTCTCAAAACTTTCAAAAACGGTAGTTGAATTGAGTGAAAAAGTTACAGTAATCGTAATTTTTTCTCCCGATATTGCCTTAGGGTAAAGTTTTATTGTTAAATATGATTTTACTGCATAAAAGTATTTCAGCTTGAAACTGTAGGCAACAATGTGAGAAAACGGAGGTTGGACGCCGTAAAAATTTCCTTGTAATCTCAGGCATCAGATTCTTGCGCGAAATCGAGAGGAATTCCGCAGTTTTAGTTATTATTTTGGTCATTCGCGAGATCAATGAACCAGTGGACAGAAAACTGGGGGGGGGGGGGTTGTCGAAGGACGGAATTCCATCTTTACAAAAATTTCGAAAACGGAAGGTCGGCGGAGTTCAGATTTTTTCCGCAGTCGTAATTCCTTTTTTCTCACGATGTTGCCTCTGCCCAGTATTATTGTTAAGTAATATTAAACTGCATAAATATTTGTATTTCAGCTTGAAAATAGCGGGAAAATTTCCAAAACCGGATGTCGGACGGTTCATAGAGTTCTCTGGTAAGCGCACTCCCCTCTCTGGGCGATGTTCCCACTCTCCTGCATTGTTTTATTACTTCAGTTTCAACTTTTCTGAAATATGCAAAATAAAACATACTGATATACTAAGAAATTTTATAAAAATAATTTAGTATGAAATATACAATTTGATTTTTTTCAAAGTTTGGTCACTGAGTTTTTTTTTTTTTTATGGCCACTAACAATTTTGGTCTTGGTAGCCAATGTCTACTAGCAAAATTAGTAAGTCTGGATCTTTACCACTTACATCCTAAAATCATTTGGCAACAAGATGGTGCACAGCCACATTAGGGTAAGGTTGTAAAAAAATTTTAAACAAGGAATTTCCAACCAGCTGGAATGGAAGAGATAGACCCCATCTCATGGCTTCCCCCTTTTAGATATCACGCTTCTAGACTTATTTAGAATATGTGAAAGACAACGTTCATTCGTGCAAAGTGTTGACAAACTGAAAACTGGCATAGTTGCTGCAATTACATCTTTTACAGAATCCACTTTGGCACGTACATGGTCAGAGATTGAATATTGGCTTGATATACTCCACGCAACAACAGGTACACATATTGAAGTTTATTAACTATACACCTCGTAGCAGAATCGCAGTGACGGGCGACGTGCGTCGCAGATTTATTTTGGTCCTGCAGACAAAAACGATATCCCCAGAACTCTATTAAAACCACCTTGCAGACTCGTAGATGCAAGATAGTTTTAATATTGAAAAGGAAATTTTGAAAAGTTTTCCGCCTTTCAAAATTCCGAAAACTGAAGTTAGACGTGTGAGGATTTCTCCGTAATCGTTGGTTTTTTTTTTCTGTTTTTTTTTTCCCTAGCAAAGGACGATGTACATTGCAGAATTATTTTGAACTCATCCCCGTAGCAGAATCGCGGCGACGGCCAAGGTACATCACAGATTTATTTTGTACTTATCCCGTACAAGAATCGCGGCGACGGGTGACGTACATTTCCAGTTTATTTTGTACTCATCCCCGTAGCAGAATCACGGCGACAGCAATTGCTGTTTCATTTTGTACTCATCTTCGTAGAAGAATCGTGGAGACGTACATCGCAGTTTCATTTTGTACTCATCCCCGTAGAAGAATCGCGGCGACGTACGTCGCAGATTTATTTTGCACTCATGTAAAAAAATCGCCGCGATGGCTGACGTACATCGCAGGTTTATTTTGTACTCATTCCCGTAACAGAATCGCGGCGACGCACGACGTACATCGCAGATTCATTTTTTACTCATCCTCGTAGCTGAATCGCGGCGCCGGCCGATGCACATCGCATATTTATTTTGGTCCTGCAGACAGAAACGATATCCCCAGAACACTATTAAACCTTATCTTGCAGACTTCCTATGATACATGCAAGTTTTCCGCCTTTCAAAATTTCGGAAAACAGAAGTTAGGCGGAGTGAGGATTTCTCCCGTAATGGTAATTTTTTCTACTGACGTTTCCTCGATGCTTGAAGATAAAATTATCCGATATTGTTGTTAAATATCATTTTATTGCATAAATATTTGTGTTTTGGTTTGAAAATGGAGGCAACGATTTCCGAAAACGAAAGTTTGATGGAACCCAGTAATTTTGAATTTTTTTCTTGTGATATTCCTTCAGCCCTATCATCATCATCATCATAATCATTGTCAACCATTATCAATCCACTGCTGGACGAAGGTCTCCCCAAGTTTCCTCCACAACGGTCTGTCTTGTGCCAGTCTCCTCCATGTCACCCCCGCATACTTTCGAATTTCATCCACCCATCTCCCATGTGGTCTTCTTCTGGGTCTTTTCCTGTCCCTTGGAATCCAATGTAAAATTTCGGCTGTCCATCAATGGTCTGTCCTTCTGGCAGTATGCCCAGCCCATTGCCATTTCAGGGATTTAACTCTGATCATAATGTCCTCCACTCTTGTCATTTTTCAGATCCACGAGTTTCTCTTCTTATCTCTCCTGGTTACACCAAGCATGCACCTCTCCATGCTTCTTTGAGTTGTCTGCAGCCTTTGTATGTCTCTTTTAGTTAAGGTCCACGTCTCTGCACCATACGTAAGCACTGGAAGGATGCATTGATCAAACACTTTTCTTTTAAGACATAATGGCATATTACTCTTGAAAATTATGCTGTTTCTTCCAAAAGCTCTCCAGGCAAGTTTTGTACGCCGATTAATTTCTTCATCAATGTGACCCTCACTTGATATCTGCTGTCCAAGATAAATGTACGTGTCTGTTAACTCCAGTTTTTCTCCATCAATCGATAAATCTTCATTTCGTGTAAAAGCATTGAACATCACTTTTGTTTTCTGAAAGTTAATTTTTAATCCCACTTCTTTACTCTTGTCAGCAAGTTCTTGGATCATACTCTGCAGCTCTGATGGGGTAGTTGCAAAAATGACTATGTCATCAGCAAAACAAAGGTGGGTTAGATAATCTCTATCCCTTTGTTTTTCCAGTTAAGTGATTGAAAGACATTTTCAGCCCTATATGGTCATTAAATATAATTTTATTAGATAAATGTTGGTATTTAAGATTGAAAATGGAAGAAAATTTTCTGAAAACCAAAGTTGTACGGAGCAAAAAATGTTCCCTCTAATAACCCTCCACCCACTGTGCTTTTGTATTATTGTTTAATCATCATTTAACTACATAAATGTTTGCACTTGAGATGGGAAATGGAGAAAAATGTTCTGAAAATGAAGTAGAATGGAGCGAAGATTTCTCCTCTTATGACAATTTTTTTCTAGTAATGCCTCTGTGCTTTATTGTTGTTAAATATCATTTTATTCCATAAATCTTTGTGTTTCAGCTTGAAAATATTGGCAAAATACCGATACAGTGGACCAGAATGTTCTTGAGCCTAATTAACATTGCAATTGCTGTAGTACCTAGGTTAGACATTTTCTTAGGTAGAAAAATATGTTTGTGCAATTTTTATTGTTTTTCACATTTAATAGTTATCTTTCCCAGTGACCATCTGCAGATTATTTTGTGGCACAATGATATCTGTCGCAGACTGACCAGGATCTTTCTGCTATGGGGACTATACAAAAAAATGTCTAAGTAAGTTTACAAGATCTGAAAATTTTTTGTTCGTATCCGGAATAGTTTTTTTTTAATAAATTTTAAAAATGTGTCTAGGACGTCTGCACCTTGTATTTCCAGTAAAATTTTGGCTTAAAAATATTTTGTTGTGAGAGGAATCTTGAAAATATTGTAGTGTTTAACTAATGTGCTGTGTGTGGCATTCAGACTTATGCCAAAATATTTTTATGAAAATAAAGTTTTACTGAAAACATTTTGTAAGTATACCATTAAAGTTCAAAATACTTGTGAAGACACTGTTTGGACTCAGAATATTACAATATTTGGGCTAAAATTCATTAGTAACCAAATAATCTACACAGAAAATACATTTCTGAGACCAATAGATTTGCTGTTACTACTGTTTCAAAAGTTATGTTCTAGATATTGTCCTCACTACAGGTCACGCCAGGCTACAAACAGATGCACAATATTAACTTCGATATCATTAACTACACTGCTGGCCACCCAAAATGCAACACCTAGAAGGAAGCATCCGATGGGCCCGAAATTCGCAGCATGCGTCGCCCAGGAAAGGACATGCAAACGATTAGCATTTCAGGGCATATGCAAATCATGAGTGCCCGGCACGCCACCGAGAAGCACTATAAGAAGGGTGCACAGAAGGCGGGGTGTAAGTACTGGAAGTGTGTTGTGCTGCCGAACCTGTGCGTGGGAAGCTTCCTGATGTCTTGTCACAGAATACAGCAGTAATTCCAGCACGTTTCGGAGTTCGACAGAGGACGAATAATGGCTTATCACAACAGCGGTTTATCGTACCGAGACATCGGTGCCCATGTGGGACGACATCCAGCCACAGTGAGGCGAGTATGGATTCGGTGGGTGCAGGAGGGACGGACGGACTGACGTGAGCAATTGCCGCAGCCGCGGCACATCACTTATCGAGCGGACCGGCATGTTGCGCGGCGGGCATTGACGGCTCGCACCGCCACATCATGAACATTAGCGCAGGAATTAGGGTGTGTTGCGCAGCAACCTGTGTCAGCACGTACCGTTCAATGCCGTCTGCAAGAGCGGGGACTGGTCGCACGGCGGCCATTCCTCCGATTACCATTGACGTTACACCACTGGCGAGTGCGGCAACACCACGATGGTCGGATCCACGTGTGGCGGCACCGCCGTGAGAGACTGTATGACGCCTGCATTACACATCGCCATACCGGTCCATCGCCTGGCGTTATGGTTTGGGGCGCAATTGGATATGACACCCGCACCCCTCTGGTACGCATCGCCGGTACACTCAACAGCCACTGCTACATCTCAGACGTTTTGGAGCCTGTAGTCCTCCCTTACACCTGCAGGACCTGCCAGCGGCCACGTTTCAACAGGACAATGCACGCCCGCACGTGCAACAATTCTTCACAGCCCACCAGGTGTCGCTGCTGCCGTGGCACGCCTGTTCTCCCGATATGTCGCCCTTCGAACACGTCTCGTCGCTGATCGGCAACCGAATGGCCCGGCAAGCACCACCCGTGATGAACTGTGGCAACGTGTGGAAGCAGCCTGGACCGACATACCCCAAGCCCACATCCAAAGCCTCTTTCGTTTGATGCCGCGTCGTGTAGCGGCCGTTATTGCCAGCCACGGGGTCCACACGAACTATTGATGTCTGCGTGTTCCGCAAGTCGCACGGGCCTGTAAGCTCAATCGTTTCATCTTTGTATCCGTTGTTATGTGTCCAGTAAATCTGGCTTTGCTATCTCGTGTCTTTCTTGGTGTTGCATTTTGGGTGGCGAGCGGTGTATTTGGATTCCCTGAGATAGGAATATGAAGAATAAAGCAATGGTCTAGTGTCATGTGCAGACAGATGTATGCAGCATCCATATGAATTAAAAAACCAAGCTGAGGTCATTCTCATAAAACCAGGAATGCAATAAAACGATGAAATGCTAAAATAGAATAAAACAAAAAAACCTTTAACTTCAAACGAGCCTAGCAGGAATTCCACACACAGTGGAATTTGTGCGCGCGATGCGTGTTGAACTCCATGCTGTTTACAAATACGCTAACACGATTAGTGTGCAGCATGCGGGCGTAGTAGTAGAATGTAGATGTATGCTGTACGCGGATAGTTTCCAAATTATTTGCAGATTTTGCATAGTTTTTGCTTGCAGATTAAAAAAAGTTAAAATGTCGTTTACAGCAATTATAGCACTTATTCAAGGCTTTACTCAGATTAATGTATTTAATTCAATTTTAACTTGAAGAAATTTCAATTATTTTTCACATATTCTGAGTTCTGTTTTTACAGACGTTTCTAGCCTCCAGATTTTATCACAGCCCGCTGTTCTCAATCTACAAGAAATGCATCAAAAATTTTGTTTACACAGAAAGAATTTAAATTTTATTGGCAGGTTCCTCTTGCAGTTGCCAGTTATTAAATTAAAATATTTTCCTTATGTATTTTGTAAGTCTACTATTTTTGAATTAAGTTGTTGAAAATGTTATTTGTAATTTTTGAAAGTTCATTGATGGAACTGTTTTTCTGGATATTAGTCTCTTGTTTTTATAAGGTTCATAGTCCAGTAATTAATGTTTTGCCATAAAGGTCCATTTCACACACAGTGCTGCCCATTCAATTGTAATGCATTTATTTAGCTCTCATTGGAATCTAATGTTCTAATTATTATTTGTTTTATTAATTTCTCTATAAATTACCTTATTCTATTGTTATTATGGTTCATGCTTCGTGTGTTTGCAGCAAGATTTCTCTTTCAATGGTTGTGTAGCAGATACACTTAATTTTTATATAACTCTGGTGGCACGTATTTTTAATGCTATAATGATTTCAATTGGGACCTATTTTTGTCACAGGCAGTTGGCCATAAGTTGCCCCACACTATCCACGGAATTAGACGTAGTCCTACGTCAAAAAGAAGGGTGGGGGAAATAATAGGAATTTTTAATGTAACTGCTATTATTTGCATGGATGGTTTATCAGAACATAAAAGAAGCCACACACTGTGCAAAATGTAATCCATTTTGTAAACCTTGTAACTACCACTACAACCTGTAATTCAAGTCAGTTACAAGTAAGGAGGTGTACATCAGTGAGAAACATCGATGTTGGACATCAGTGGTTACTCGTTCCCAAAACATTGACAGTGTCGATGGAAATTTTCGATGTATTGGTGAAAAACTCAATGTTTTTGCTAATGAGCTAAAGAATTCATACGTTTCCATCTGCAGGAGTAAAGGGGCACATTGGTGGGTAAAATCTCTGCTCAATATAACAGTGATTACTCACCAATTCAAATTGATCAAGCAACCAATAATTTTTGTTAAAACTTTCGATATATCGGTGGAAACCCTGATTTTATTTTTTTCTCTTTCCGATTTATCGGTTCCTGTATCATCGAGAAGAACTGGATTTTGCCGATGAAACATCGAACATAACAGCCAATTTACGACACAGAATGATGATGTTCCCTTCCTCTTCACAAGAACGCAACAAAAAGAAATTCATTTACTTTATGTAGAAAATATTGTTTACCAGTTTCAAACGGGAGTGGTTCACTTAATCGACAACTCATTTCGTCGACACTCACTTCGTCGACACTATACAGTATATGCTTTCGTAAAATCTACAGTTTTCAATTTAGAACCACCAAATTTGGTATACTATCTCATTGTACTCTTACACCAACTTGGACCACAGACTGAAGAGGTCGGGGCTCGGGGTCAAGGGGCCCCCAAACAACATTTTCGTAAAACCTACAGCTTTCAATTTAGAACCACCAAATTTGGAATACTATCTCATTGTACTCTTACTTGGACTACAGACGTAAGAGGTCGGGGCCCGGGGTCAAGGGGTCCAATACAACATTTTCGTAAAACCTACAGTTTTCAATTTAGAACCACCAAATTTGGAATACTATCTCATTGTACTCTTACTTGGACTACAGACGTAAGAGGTCGGAGCCCGGGGTCAAGGGGGTCCAATACGACATTTTCGTAAAACCTACAGTTTTCAATTTAGAACCACCAAATTTGGTATACTATCTCATTGTACTCTTACACCAACTTAGACCACAGACGGAAGAAGTCGGGGCCCGCGATCAAGGGCCCCCATTCAACATTTTCGTAAAATCTACAGTTTTCAATTTAGAACCACCAAATTTGGTATACTATCTCATGGTACTCTAACTTAGCTCACAGATAGGGTATTGGAATGCAGAATTGTGTTGCAGTTCTTAAGTAAAAAATGGAAATTTTTGAGAAAATTTTGTATGAGACTCCCTTTACCCCGGGCCTCGACCCCTTCCAAAAACCGTGTACGGTCTAAGTACAATGAGATAGTATACCAAATTTGGTGGTTCTAAATTGAAAACTATAGATTTTATGAAACTGTTGTATGGGGCCCCTTGACCCCGGGCCCCGACCTCTTCCGTCTGTGGTCTAAGTTGGTGTACGAGTACAATGAGATAGTATACCAAATTTGGTGGTTCTAAATTGAAAACTGTAGATTTTACGAAAATGTTGTATGGGGGCCCCCTTCACCCCGGGGCCCGACCCCTTCCGTCTGTGGTCTAAGTTGGTGTAAGAGTACAATGAGATAGTAAACCAAATTTGGTGGTTCTAAATTGAAAACTGTAGATTTTACGAAAATGTTGTTTGGGACCGGGCCCAAACCCCTTCCATCTGT
Organism: Macrothele yani; assembly: GCA_039090855.1. NCBI lineage: Eukaryota > Metazoa > Arthropoda > Arachnida > Araneae > Macrothelidae > Macrothele > Macrothele yani. The sequence continues at coordinate 14,645,105 of CM077000.1, read as the reverse complement.
GGTCTAAGTTGATGTAAGAATACAATGAGATAGTAAAAAAATTTGGTGGTTCTAAATTGAAAACTGTAGCTTTTACAAAAATGTTGTTTGGGACCGGGCCCCCTTGACACCGGGCCCCGACCCCTTCCGTCTGTGGTCTAAGTTGGTGTAACAGTACAATGAGATAGTATACCAAATTTGGTTGTTCTAAATTGAAAACTATAGATTTTACGAAACTGTTGTATGGGGCCCCCTTGACCCCGGGCCCCGACCTCTTCCGTCTGTGGTCTAAGTTGGTGTAAGAGTACAATGAGATAGTAAACCAAATTTGGTGGTTCTAAATTGAAAACTGTAGATTTTACGAAAATGTTGTTTGGGACCGAGCCCCCTTGACCCCGACCTCTTCCGTCTGTGGTCTAAGTTGGTGTAAGAGTACAATGAGATAGTATACCAAATTTGGTGGTTCTAAATTGAAAACTGTAGATTTTACGAAAGCATATACTGTATAGTGTCGACGAAATGAGTTGTCGACGAAGTGAACCAGACCGTTTCAAACAAACATCGGTCGTGAGACCTCGATGTGTTTTCTAGGTATCGTCTTCTGCAGTATTGAGGTTTTAAATGAGTAGCAGAATGTAGATGTACGTGGATAGTTTCCATATTATTAACAGATAGGTTTTATTTACAGCAATTAAAACACTTACTAAATGTTTTACTCAGATTAATATACTTAATTCTATTTTAACTTTAAGAACTTTTAATTATTTTTCACATCTGAGTTTTTTCGTTTTTACAGACATTTTTGGCCTTCAGATTTTATCAAGGCCTCTCAAATGTATAGGAACTGTATTAAAAGTTTCTTTACACAGAAAGAATTTAAATTTTATTGCCAGGTTCCTCTTGCAGTTGCCAGTTATTAAATTCAAATCTTTTCCTTAAATGTATTTTGCAAGTCACTGTTTTTGAATAAAATTGTTGATAATGCTATTTACGAGTTTTGAAGGTTCTTTGATGGATTTTTTTAATATAAAAACTTTCTTTAATTAGCCTTGTTTTTATGAGGTTCACAGTCCAATATTTCAATATTTTGCCATAAAAGTCCATTTTCACGCATATTGGTGCACATTCAATTGTTGTACTTATTTTGCCCTCATTGGAATCTGCAATGTTCTAATAATTATGTTTTATCGATTTTTCTTAAATTATCTTAATCCATTGTTATTGTGGATCTCACTCCACTGGTTTACAGCAAACTTTTCTGTTTCAATGGTTGTGTATGCAGACACATTTTATTTTTATACAACTCTGAACATCGATTACTGATGGCAAAACTTCAACGCTCCAAAACATGGAGGTTTTTCCCCATCCCTAGTTAGGTCTGGTTTCATGTCCTTTTAAAACTTCTGAATTATTATATTTTTGTAATTTGGCACTAAAAATGGCAAATAGCTAAACTGGTGATGACTAAAGTTTTTTTTCTATTGGAGGTTTAACGACCAGTGGGCAATATAAGTAGTCGCCCCTCCCTAATTTAGGGCCACTGGTTCCAGGGAAGGGAGAGAGAGCCAGCACCGTAAGAGAAACATAACATCCCTGGCCTCACTGGGATTCATACCCAGAACCCATCTCTGATGAATCATCAGAAGCCATCGCTTAGACCAGTGGTTCCTAAACTTTTTGATTCTCGGCGCCCTTGCTGAATCCAGGTTTTCCCCAAGGCGCCCTATGTCAAATTTTAACAAGTACACTTTGCCTATGTCAAATTATAACAAGTACACAATTCTAACAGGTACACTTAGGTAAAAATAAACAAAACACGTATTGAAGATCACAAAAAATGTAATCGAAAAATTTAACTAGTTATAATTTAGTGGGATGGATGAGCCTTTTGATCACCGCACATTTTCTCAAATCTTAGAATCAAACTCAACAGAGCCACCCTCATTTCATTTTCCACGTTGATTTTCACTCGATACTTAGTTTTTATCACAGCGACAGATATGATAAAAAACTAAGTAAATGGGTCGGTTTTTACTGTTTAGTAAACACCGATCAATTTGTTTTTAAAATATATAAGAGAAGAAAAACTTCACTTAATCACAACAATATTAAGTTCATACGCTGAAAGCTTACGAACGCCACAACTCTGTGACAGAGAATCAACATAACAGACTGCTAAACGCCAAATGAGTCACAAATGACAACGGATGAGCATATTTAAAGGATCTGCTGACCTTCTCGAAAAATCTGGACTCAAAGTCTTCTTTCTAGACGCTCGGAGAACGAGGGAGAAATGTTTATCAGAAAAACGAAGGCTGGTGCGAAAGCTCAAGTTACTTTCGGTAGCAACCGCGTGGAACAACCACGTCGCCTGTCAGGCGGCAATTGTGCGGGGGAAAGCTCACACTTGTAACATTATCGTAGAGCGCCATCTTGTAACCAATTTTAGAGGCTTAGTGCAAACAGTTATTACTGAGTTACTGGAACTGAAAATGGAAATAAAATTATGAAAATTTTGTAATACTTCACGGTGCTCATGAGGAAGCCGCGGCTCCCTGAACCACTGGCTTAGACCATTGCACCGTCACATGGGAGGCAAAGTAAATTTAATCACCAAAGTTGCCAGTTAATCGCTATCTGGCGAGTGTTAATCTGCTCCTATAGCCAACGTGCTGCCATTCCTCAGCTGATCTTTAAATTTCCTTCAAAATACATCTTTTGTATTCAGTACTAAAAAAAAATTCATTTTCTGAAATATTTGTTCTTAATTATTAAACTAATTTATGGAATATATACAGTCACTTTAGCCTGGAATAACTTGCGAACGGAGAGAGGTACAGTTATGCAAGTTAGATAACGGTATAGTAAAGTGACTACGCCCAATCGAATGCAACCGATAGCAGCGCCTCTAGTGGCGAAATATGGAAGTTAGCCATTGCAAATCGAAAACGAAAAGAGCAAAATTTCCAATTACAAAGTTGTAGAACATCATTTAATTAGTACAAAACGACATTTGTTTCACACGGATAAGATAAATTGTCGCCTGAATATCCTAAAATGTCCGAATTCGATGCGCGACGATTCGAATCTGCATATTCACATGTAGCCGTATGCAAATGCAGATTGTGACGTTGTACCGTACCTACGACATAAAAACCAGTAGCAGGATGTACATTGATCAGAAGTTTAGGTCTACGTACGCTGTGTGAGAATGGCGAGCTACACTCACCCCCAATATTGCGAGATGGTGCTTATTTATGGCGAATGGCAACGAAATGCAGCGCCAGCTGCACGGGAATATGCTGTTCGTTTTCCAGCTGGGCCACATCCACGTGCGGTTACCATTGCAAGTGTAGTGAGAAGGCTCAGGGAGACAGAAAGCACTAAAAGTTGTTCTCGTTCTGACAGACCAGTGAGTGCAGCTATGCGTATAATAGCAGAGGATATTTTGGTATATGCACTAGCCCATCCACAAAGCAGTACAAAAGATATCAACAGGGCGAATGGCTTAGCAGTGGGCCAAGTATGGCAAATACTGCATGCTCAAGGTGCACATTCCTATCGTGTCACTCCGCAGCAAGAACTGTTACTATGGGACAATGAGCGTCGATTTGACTGGTGCAACTGGGTGTTGATTAATGTTGAAGGCGACTCCGACTTTTTATCCAACATTCTTTGGTCAGACGAGGCAGTGTTCCACTGTACCGGATTACTAAACCGACACAACGCCCACTACTGGGTGATGGAAAATCCCTTATGGGGACGATCCACCAGACATCAAGTGCGTTGGTCCGTTAACGTGTAGTGCGGTATTTGGAAGAACCGCTTTGTGTGTATTTGCTCATACCTATACCTGTTCCCTTCAAACGTTAACACAAATGGTCGTGCATTGATTTCGGACATTTTAGGGTATTCAGGCGACAATTTATCTTATCGGTGGGAAACAAATGTCGTTTTATACTAATTAATTGATGCTCTACAACTTTGTAATTGGAAATTTTGCTCTATCTCTTTTCGTTTTCGATTTGCAATGGCTAACTTCTGCATTTCGCCATTGGGGGCGCTACTATCGGTTCTATTCAATCGGGCGTAGTCGCTTAGCTATATAGTTATCTCACTTGCATAACTGTACCTCTCTCCGTTTGCAAGTTATTTCAGGCTAAAGGGACTTTCCTATGCACCCTGTATAAAATTGTGGGAAGCACCTGAACACAACGTGTTGTGCGAGTGGTTGTCATGTGCGTGTTCTCTGTCGTTTTATTCATTCTACATCTAAATATCCGTCTGTTTCCTTGGTTCTTTAAAAATTAGATGTAGGCCCATCTGCAAAATGAGGCTGCCACACCAAATCACTTCATTTACTTGGCATAACACTTATAAAAGGTTGCCAACTCCTGGTCTACAGTATGGAGAAAGCCTAAAAATCATATAGATGACTAATTTTTGTTTAATAAAAATGCTGAATAAAGTGCAAAAAATACAAAAATAAATTTACCCTAACATTTCCTCTGCAGTACACCAGTGCCTCATTGAGACAACTTTTCTGTTCTTGTCCACCACCTGGACTAAAGAATAGCAGAGAACACTGAATCAGAAGAATTGTTAAGTCTATACGCCTGAGGTTTGTAACATCATTCCACAAGAATTATTAACACAGCAATCAGATATCTCTGAATTGCCTGTATTTACTGTTAATCACGTAACGTTAATCACATCAGAAAATTTGAAATTTACATCACCCTGGAGTGGGAATCGAACCCGCATCTCCCAATTCCAGTAAAACAAAAACAATAAATATACACGCAATTCAGAGATGTTCGATTGCTGTGTTAATAATTCAGAAGTATTTCCACATATTATGTAAAGAATACTTTTTTCCACACTATCATTCCACAATTCTTTACACAGCCTGCACTTAATTGATCTCGTATGGCATCTGGACTAACTGAAAGAAAGTGCACAGTTCCTTAGTTCTTGACTGAAATAAATCTTTTAAAGGCTGTCTTTGAATGACTGTTAGGCTTCATCTTCTGCGATAGATGGCGCAAAATATGACTCCTCGGGCGTGGCTTTTTCGTCTTGAGGGATTGTTCCAGAAGTTGGCATCAGCGAATGACTGAAAACCTTACCACATTCAGAATGGAAGTGGTCTCTCGTTGGTTCCACAATGAAAAGACAAAATACGCACAGGTACGTTTTAACCAATGACATTGTTTGGGGGCGGAGCTTAGTAGGAAGGCGTAGTTTCCTTCTCAAATTCAAGTGTTTTCTGATAATGTACACATTTTCTTTTCAAAAAATGAACGTACAGTAGAATTTAAGATGATCTATAGAAGACAAGATTCCAATATCACTTCAGTGCCCATTCTTTGATTTCTATTTGGCGTAGTAAATTAAAAAAATCAGACAGAAATGAGAGATTTCATTTCTTCCATTCCACACAGAAACACGGCCAAGCTAACTTCTGGCACCATCTAGCGCCAAATTGGAATACTTTTGAGTCAGATAAATTTAATTAAAAAAAAAAAATTCTAACAAATTTTCCGGAAAAATAACTGCGACACGTATTAGCTATGGGTTGTTTTTTATTTGTGCTCAAAATTTCAAAATCTAAAAAGTAATAGTTTTCGAGAAAATGTGTACAAGAGAATTTGCATTACAGATATAGGACAGAATTTCTGTTGCACTCGGTCAAAGACAGCCTTAACACAGAGTTTAAGCTTGCTCAAAAACTGCTGTAGCAAAAATGCTGAAATGGGGGGGGGGAGCTGTAGCAATATGCTAAAGATAGTTAACCGCTTTTGTCACTCAGTTAAATCGTAACTGAATTGCTCACATCAACAATGCTTTGGACATTAGTGGGAAAACTAATGTTTTATGGCATTGGGGAAATACCACAAACATAACTGACTCTGGTTTGAACTTTGAATGGGAAAGAGGTCTAATCCCTCTAGCTTCTATAATCTTACTCCATCCCTTTATGGAGTGCTTTAGAGCAGTATTTCCCAACCGCTGATCATTGAGAAACAAGTGAATATATTTGTATTTCTTTTGAATAGAAATGGAGTCAAAGTAAGAGGAAATCTAGATCTAAATTTTTTAACACCTGTCATGGAAGATTAAAGGAAGCTTGGATCGCCAATTTCTTCACAGATCTGAACTCCTGTAGGCTACCTCACCAAAGAAAGGAAAGCTTTGTTGAACTTTCTTTTGATGCCAGTCTGGTATTGATATTCAGATCCAAATCTAATACACAAAATGTTTAATTGGGCACCACATGACACTGTACCTAGGCCTAATTTTCCCATGATAAAATTTACTGAACTTTGGCCAAAAAAAAAAAAAACCCACCCAATTTCAATAATTTTAGACAAAGTACGACGATATATAAAAGACTAAAAGAAAAAAAAACAATTTTAGACAAAGTACGACGATATATAAAAGACTAAAAGAAAAAAAAAACAAAGTGGCATATTTAACTTAGTAATTACTGAGTGGCTGCCAACTTGATTTCGAACAAGTAAAAAAATATTCTATTTGTCCCGCCTTGCCTCATCTTTCGGCACGAAAAATAGTTACCTTTTGTTTACAGAACCTATAACCACTATTGCATCTAGATATGAAACACATTCTCAACGTTACACTTATTACTACTACTTTTCATGGTCAATCTAACAAATAAATCGCATTTTCAATCGCTGTCCATCAAACACGCCATAGAAAAAGCATGCAATGCTTAGAAATCATAGCATCGAAACTCGCAGAAGCGCCATCTAGCGGTTTCATGAAAAATGGGAACAAAAATTTAAACAGTGAGGTATTAATGCACAGCACACTATCTCTTCTAGCCACTATAACATGGTATTAGCATCAGTTGTTGCCAGATTTCAAAATAGCTTTCCAAATAATAGGTACATATTAAAAGGTGCACCTGTATTACAGGTGTTAGGAGTAAGGAAGATTTCAATGCTGTAGGTGTCCTTACCCCTAACACCTGTAATACAGATGCACCTTTTAATATACCTATCATTCGAACAGCTATTTTGAAATCTGGAAACAACTAATGCTCCACGTGTTTCATTGCGTGGCTGATGAAGGTAGAAGTCGCTAACGAAACCTCGGCCCAACACTTGTCACTTTTACGTAACTGAAGCGTGATGTCGGCATCAAGAATTACTCTCATGTTTTGTGTGTTATGTGTCTCACTGCCAATTATTCTCACTATGATACAAATTGGAACACTTTCCTGGCAAGAAAGTTTCCCGTTCCTCTTATATTCTTCCACCAGCAAAATGGCCACCGAAACGAGACCTCTGTTTCACCGGAGCGAAGCCTGAAGTGGTCGTTGCTGTGTTCTGTTAGGCCTGCCACAGTTTCTGTTCACAGCGTCGTACTTACATGTAAATATTACGGTAAAAATCTTTAAAATGCACTATAAAGATCACCTTTTTTTACCATTTGCCATAAAATTGCATACTTTAAAATCTGTACGTCTCACTTTTTCAAAATTCTTAACATTTCAGACGAAATAATTTAGGACGCTAAACTACACATTTACCCGTATCTTAAATATCAGTATAATAACATCAGTGGAGTGAGAATCATTGCCAGAATTTTGGAAACTTTAGTTTTCACAGTAGAAAAGCAGGAGTAGAATCTGCTGATGGATTGATATTTAAACGGCTGGTGCTATTTTGTATCAACTCATCCCATTCCGCTAAAATAGTGACTGTAGCTCAACCTCTGTTTTATCACTAGGAAGTTTTTCATGGTACAGAAATCGTGAAAGGGAAGTCAGTTCAATATTTTTCAGGGAAAGTCTAGTATATTGTACTAATACAGCTGAAATATTTTGTTGTTTATGCCCCCTTATGGCATTTCTCTTCCAAAACCTTAAAATAGTATTTTGTTACATAATGGGGTTGTGTTACTCTGTCCATCCCAGAGGCACATTCTGTGAATTTAAAAGAATCCTATTCAAGTCTTAGGCTCTTCTTAATTAGAATAAAATATGTGAAAAACTGGTTTTTGTGGGGTCATTTTTAAGTGACTGGTCTGCTTCTTGGACAAAAGGCTTGCTACACAAAATTTGTTTCTCATGTAAATGGGACAACTGGGCCAAAAGCAAGCAGCAGCAAGTGAGAAGATGCAAACTAAGAATGTGTATACTGTATGATTCTAAAATCATATAGCATGAACCATTAACTGATCACAGAAAAAATGTGGCTAACCTTCCAAAAGTAGCCCGCTCTAATTGATGGCGCCACAGTAACACTTTACCTCTCCTGCTTTCACGTTAAATGTGTTACAGCCACTTACGTCACTTTGTTCTCTTGGTACATGGCTTTTTTATGCTCACATTCCTATGGATATAGTAGGAAGACTTGGTGGTGATGCAATCCTCGTCAAAGTGGACGAAGCCAAAGTGGGAAAGCGCAAGTACAACTGTGGACGTCTCGTCGAGGGCACCTGGATTCTTGGCATCTTTGAAAGAGATACCAAGCGGTTCAGGGTGGAGATCTGTCCTGATGATAACAGATCTGCAGAGACATTGCTGCCCCTCATCATCAAACACGTCGAGCCAGGAACAACCATTATGACGGACCAGTGGGTATATTATGGGATATTTATTCAGACGGAATTGCAGTCTTTCCTCAGAACATTGCTTTGAAGTCCTGATTCGTGCGATCAGAAAGTTCTTCCCTGGCAGATAAAACTTTTCTTGCTTTTATTCTGCTAGCTAGACAGTTTCATATTCATGAGGAAAACTTGTTCTTTTGTCATAATAAATATTTCACACATATGCCACAATGTACTTTCATAAAGGTCCTTTCAAGGGCCACCTTTAATCCGTGCTATTCACTTCCTTTGCCACTTTCACAACGTAGCGCAACGCTTTACGACGTAATGATAACGTGTCGCCATCTATCGTCACCTCAGAAAACTATTTCTGGGCCACATTTGGAAGGTTTACCAAAAATGTTACTTCCACCAATGCACCTGAAACTAAATAATTATAAAAGTGACTGTTTGAAATACATTTACAATGCAAATGAACAGTTGTTTGACCACATTTATGATCTCTCCTACTGAACTGTGCATTTATACTCGGGGGGTGGGGCAGACACTGAATTAATGATCTTTTGAAACCAGTGATATGATGGAGTACAGACTTACACACAGCTCTCCCTCCTAAATGCTGGAAGGACAAAAGGAAAACACAAACCATGCAAATGAACAACCACAACCATGCAAATGAACAACCACGGAGGGTGGTTGGATGCTGATTTCTCAAAATAAACTTTCCAGCATACCCTGCAATGCACTGAACTGTAACGTCTGGGATTCACCATACCACCATTAAGCTTTGAATAAAGTGTTGGGCCAATAGCATAACAAGGGCACTGTTAATCTGTAAGTAAACATCCTATACATAAGTAAACTTGCATAAATTTCTTTAACACAAAACATATTTCATTTATGGGAAACCCGATGGTTCCGTTAGTAAAACTTTGGTTTGTTCACTTCACTGCCCAACAGGAACACTTCAAAATGGCCTTGCAAAAATGGGAATGAAAGTCACAAGTCCTAATTCAGACCGAAAAGAATAAAATGAGCGTGAATTACGGTCGTTACGTCCCGTTACAGTCTCGTCAAACAGTACTTTGAGTGTTCATGCGAGACACTAAATTTGTCATGTATAAATGATTGCTATTTTGAGGATATTTCTGCGAAATGCAACAGATATCAACCAATACGTTGAACGCTTGTCAACACATCGGACTTCTGTCAACGAATTCCTTACACTTGGCTATTAAGAACATTTTGTTCAATTTAAAATACAATACAAATAACACGCTTAACGAACTGATAATCAAACCTACAGGACCAGCAATGAGGAACATAATATTCAAAGCCCTTATACGGCAGCACGCGAGAGAAGCTATTTTAAAATTAAAAAGATTCCATCAAGACTTTCATGTGAAATAAATTATGGCTCTGCAGGAAACATTTTTCTTACCACACATCACCGCTTTTTAATGGTTTCTTCGATTTCTCCGCGATTTCATTTTTCTGCGTTTCTAAATCAGGTAATTTTACAGAAGCTTCAGCCATTTTGATCGAAAAAAGAACCTGTCACAGTTGCGTTACGGGTATGGTAAAAAGCAAATTCACGCTAGTGTGATATAACGCGGAAAAGGACCAAGCAAACACTATGTGATTTTACTACTCGTGCGCGCGGGCTGAATTTGTCATTTGTTTATTTATTTGCTTTTCATTGAGCTTTGTAACTTAGAAAACTTCGACCTTATTCCATGTACAAAAAAACAACTAAATGCTGAATACTAAAAATTTCTTTCATAAGCTTCTCACCCCGTAAATACAAAAACAGTCAGGTTTCTTGATATATACATATTTTTTTTATTTTTTTTTATTTTAGACAGTGGTATATTTCACTTTCGAAAATCCATATCTTAGATTTCTAAGTTTTCTAAGAATCAAAAAGTAAATTTCCTCTATACTTTACAATGAAGATCAAGGCAGCTGGTATGATGTTTGTGCTAAATATTTTGTAATGAGGTTACCGATATTTTGTAACTGCTATCAACCCATAGGTGCCGACTTGAAAAATTATTGGGGGTTCCGGAAATTTTTAATTAATGGAATTACCCATGCATTTTTAAAAGTATTTAAGTCTAATTTAAATTTCATTCAGTCCGATTATCTGGCACAATAAGACGCCTGAAGTGCTATTTTTTATTTTTAAATTGGAGATTAACGCCCACCGTGAGCAACTCAGTGGGCTATAAGCAGTAGCCCGTCCCTAATTTAGGGCCACTGGTTCCAGGGAGGGAGAGAGCAGCACCGTAAGACAAACACAACATCCATGTCTCACCGGGATTCGAACCCAGACCCATCTCGAACGAATGATCAGAAGCCATCGCTTAGAACACTGCGCCACCGGGGCAGCTATAGTGATAAAATGAAGCAAATTATAGGTAATTACAGAAAAATATTTTTTTTAGATAATTATTTATTTATTTATTATTATTTTTTTTTTTTTATTGGAGGTTTAACGACCACCGTGAGCAACTCTAATTATTTATTTCATTTATTTTGCTTTTGTAGGCGCGGCATTATTGCATGCAATACACAGATACTGTGAATTTCCAACTCAATGAGGATATAGCAGACACGTGACTCTCAGCATAGCAACGAGCCTTAGTAACGTAAGCGAAGGACAACCAGCCCCGTTGAAATGATGGCGTCTTACTTCTAAACTTTAACTTCCGAGTACAAAATGCGGTATTTGGAAAAAATTAATGAGATTGAAGGAAAAGATCCTTATGTGCTAAATTCCAGTATCTTCGAAGGTGATGCGAAAAGTTTTCCGAAAGTGCAAATTATAAATATTTTCTATTACTCCGTCTTTGGTCGAAGTGCCTTTACCGCAGAACAGTTCGACGCATGTAAAAGTTTCGAAGCGTATAACAATTTCTCGTCGTCGGTATTCTTTTACAGGGTAATTTAGTGCGATCATAAATTCGTGAGTAATCAGTAATTTATGGAGAAAATATGTACGCTGCCTTAATAAGTATGGTTCTCTTCCCTCTCAGGCGCGGAGACCTGAGTAAAAAAGATAGGTTTTCTTTCTTTCCAGGAATCGCTGATTTTGGATGAAACTTACACTTGAAAGGTTATATGCCTTTTCCAGAGTTTAACTCTTCAACAAAAAGTGTATTTCTGAGCTCTGGGAAGCGATTTCCAAGCCTTAGAAAAATGAGCAAAATCTTTTTTTTTTTTTCATAAAATTGTCGTGAAAAAAAAAATAATTTTGCTGGGATTTGTGCCCTATAACCTATTTATCCGTAAATAAATTTGGTAGCATAACACCGGCCTGTAAACAGATCTGGACAACAAAAAGATTTTATTTGGACAATGTAATTTTAGCCATTATTTGCATTTTTCCCGGAAAGGTGTGCTTCAGCTCCAGGTAAAAATCCATAAGTACTAAAAATGAAGTCAACGGTAGTTTGGGGAGGAAATATTATATAGAACAAAGCAGAAAACTAAAAAACCCCAACACCCATAGCCAAATAACCTCAAAAGTGAAAAAATGAAAACTCGCAAAAAAAAAGTGAGTCAGGGGAACGGTGTGCTCGAGATCTAAAAAAATACAGAAGAGCCAGAGCTTTGGTACTGACTAAAAGTCAGGTTTGCTAACAAGTTAGATCTTATCCATATAAAAAGTTTAACACCCCCTAGATCGCCCAGGAACCTTCTGAAAAGTAGTCCGTGAAAAAAAAAACACATGCACAAAAGTTCCTATTTGGGACCGAAGCGTTTATTTAAGAAATATTTTGACTAAGAGACAAAGTCTAAAAGGTGTTCTTTAAAAAAAAAAAAAAAGTCAGTAGCAATAAAGCCTACGCAAAAAAAAAAAAAAAAAAAAAAAATAGCCAACACCTTTTAAATTCAACTTGAAAACTTTGAATCAACGAATGAAACGCCTGGCCCAATAAGTGCAAGCATTACACTATAAAAGCGTTTGAACAAGTAAAAGATAGATTCTTTCTGGATAAAACTAACATTTAAAAGGTTCTCTGCCTTTGAAGAGTCTAACTCTTTAATAAAAAGTGTTTCTAAGCTCTAGGAAGCGATTTCCCTTCGTTTGGCATCTAAACAAAATTTTTCGGTACTGCCTTTAGAAACAGCAGCTATAGTAGCCTGAAAAAGACTTACGGTCTCGATTTCTTCTATTACCGCAATTCATAATGCCACAAATTCTAGGCATTTAGCTTCAAATTTTTATAGACACCGACCGCTAATGATTTTTTTTTTGTTTGGAGGTTTAACGACCACCGTGAGCAACTCAATGGGCTATAAGCAGTCGCCCGTCCCTAATTTAGGGTCACTGCTTCCAGGGAAGGGAGAGAGCCAGTGCCGTAAGACAAACAGAACATCCATGCCTCACCGGGATTCGAACCCGGACACCTTTCGGACGAATGATCAGAGGCCATCGCTTAGACCACTGCGCCACCGGGGTGGCCCATCTTTAGAAGCATTTACTAATTCAGACGGGGAGAAAAACCTTACCAATGTGATGTATGTTTCAAACAATTTTCTCGGAAAAGTCTTCTTTCACAGCCATCCTCCTTCACATAGGTGAAAAGCCTCAGCACTGTGATGTGTGCTCTAAGCAATTTGCTCAGAAAAGTAATCTTTTAAGGCATATGCTTGTTCAATCTGGTGAAAAGCCTTACCAATGGGATGTATATGTTCCAAGCAATTTCCTTGGAAAAGTAATCTTTCAAGGCATATGCTTGTTCACAGGTGAAAAGGCAAAATCATAATATATCTAATATAAAATAATATTGGGGTATTACAGTTTAACATAAATTTGCGTACACTATCATATTCTCTTTATTTTAACAGAGCAGATCTCTGGTAAACGCCACTAATTATATTAAAACTCGTCACTAAACTTAGATTATCATACACAGAACTTTAAAAAGTATGAAATTACATGGCGGTTTTACCTACACAATGAGAAAAACACTTATATTTACCTGACGCCCAGGCCAGCCGAAATATTTCCTAAATTCTAAATACCTGGAAGTAGCCGTAACGCCCTAAACATTGATAAATCAACTAATAATATCCTTAAGAACAGTATATCAATGATTAATATTATAAATAAGGGCAAATTTAGTAATATTAAAAGCAAATTGCCAACTTCCCGCTTCGCACAGCACTATTTCCGTGGCCGCGGACCAACAACAGTTTGTTTACATGCGTTTCCCCATTGCTTAACATGGCGTTACAGTGCAGCAATTCAAAAAAATCGTGATTTTCGTAAATTTATTAACGACATGTCTAACTTTTGCTCATCGTATGGTTGTGTTAATAAATCCTGCAACCTAAATTGTGTAGAGGAAAGAACAACATTCCTTAATTTTTCTCTGAAAGAAACGAAGTTGTTAAAAAATTGGCTGTGTGAAATGAAACGCGGTGATTTCCATCCCAAGGTGCACTCTCCAATATGTTTTGTTCATTTTAACGAAAAAGATTTTAGATGTTATGACACTACGAATCAAAGACAGTTGAAATCCCGTAGTGTTTCTTCGAATTTTGATTTTGAAAACAAAAACAAAAAAAAGTTAGGAGAAAGTTGATGGAATATTTGAATCGGTAAAATACGAATTATTTTCTATTTTCCTCAAAGAATGAAATAAAAACATATCTATAATTTCTCTTTTCATATTAATAATTTCTCTGTTATTTAATATTACGCATTCATTTGAAATTTTAAGCATATTGCCTAGCGTGTGAACCCTAGTTTGTTTCTTTATTACGTATTTGTCTGAGCTTCTAAATGTTTTTGTTTTGCAAAAAAGATTCCCAAGTTTATGTTTCGGATATTTCGCCAATGTCTGACAATAAGAACATGAAAATTTAGTATACAGTGTGCAAGAAATGCTGCATTAAAAACTTCATGATGACTAATGGCGATGCTCTTCTACGTCATGCGAAATAAACATGGAATACAAAATTGTCTTGGTATATTTTTACAACCTTGATTTGCCGCCCTGGTGGCGCAGTGGTCTAAGCGATGGCCTCTGATCATTCGTCCGTAAGGGGTCTGGGTTCGAATCCCGGTGAGGCATGGATGTTGTTTTTGTCTTACGGCACTGGCTCTTTCCCTTCCCTGGAACCAGTGACCCTAAATTAGGGACGGGCGACTGCTTATAGCCCATTTAGTTGCTCACGGTGGTCGTTAAATCTCCAATAAAAAAAAAAAAAAAACCTTGATTTGCTCTTCTAAGAAATTTATTTATTCTTCTTCGCCCTGTAGCTCCATTAATTCGTCGGCAGACTCCATGACGTTAGGATTGTAAAAATTAACCAACAGTAAGGGATAATCAAATAGCGAAAACATTGAATCAGCATCCATGTTTCTCCGCAGAGAGAGCCAACTTTCTCAGGTGATGGTATGTTGCCAACTTTCTCAAGTGATGGTATGTTGCCAACTTGCTAAACGCAGTAACATAAAAAGCTAAGGAGGTTATTTGTAAAAAGCTGCTGTCTAGATTCAAGCTCGACCATGCCGAACATAAGTACAGCTAAAAAGAACGCTACTTGTTGAATCAAAAGTTTGAAATCACTAATAAAATTCACTAAAAATAGGCGTGTTTCATTCTTTTTTTATTATTTGGCCTGTAATATTTTAAATTCACAAAAACAGGTCATAAACTGCTTCCTTTAGAACTAGTAGACATCTACATTCACTGATCCACATTTGATATAAAAGCAATTTTAGAAATTTTTTGGTACGTTTTTCCAAAAAAATAAAAAAGCTGTCACGTAGAGGCAATTATATTTCATATGCATGCAAATTTTCACGCTTGTGGAAGCATTTATAGCAGAGCACTTTTGTTCAGAGTGTTTTTACTGGTTTCTACAGAAGCATTAGGTCCACCTTAATTTCTTGCCGCCCCGGGGGCGCAGTGGTCTAAGCGATGGCCTCTGATCATTCGTCCGAACGGGGTCCGGGTTCGAATCCCGTGAGGCATGGATGTTGTGTTTGTCTTAGGGCACTGGCTCTCCCCCTTCCCTGGAACCAGTGACCCACAATTAGGGACGGGCGACTGCTTATAGCCCATTGAGTTGCTCACGGTGGTCGTCGAACCTCAAATAAAAAAAAAAAGATCCGTAAGTTTAAATATACAGGATTTTTTTTGACTGGAGGTTTAACGACCACCGTGAGCAACTTAATGGGCTATAAGCATTCGCCCGTCCCTAATTTAGGGCCACTGGCTCCAGGGAAGGGAGAGAGCCAGTGCCGTAAGAAAAACACAACATCCATGTCTCCCGGGATTCGAACCCTGACCCCTTTGGGACAAATGATCAGAGGCCATCGCTTAGACCACTGCGACGGCACTGGCTCTCTCCCTTCCCTGGAACTAGTGACCCTAAATTAGGGACGGGCGACTGCTTATAGCCCATTGAGTTGCTCACGGTGGTCGTTAAACCTCCAATAAAAAAAATAGACCACTGCGCCACCGGGGCGGCATATACAGGATGCACGTGTGACATATCTCGATCTGGACGACCTGCACCTCCAGTGGGCGCTGTGGATGAAATCCGCCACGCCATCCATGAAGATTCAGGAGAGCCGCCCCGGTGGCGCAGTGGTCTAAGCGATGGCCTCTGATCATTCGTCCGAACGGGGTCCGTGTTCGAATCCCGGTGAGGCATGGATGTTGTGTTTGTCTTACGGCACTGGCTCTTTCCCTTCCCTGGAACCAGTGACCCTAAATTAGGGACGGGCGACTGCTTATAGCCCATTCAGTTGCTCACGGTGGTCGTTAAACCTCCAATCAAAAAAAAAAAAAAAAGATTCAGGAGCAAACGCCAGCTGGACATACCAAAGAGTACTGTGATAAAGGTTCTCCGATCAGATATACATGGGTTACGTGTTATAAGACAGACCGCGAAGCCGTTTAGACTTCGCAAATGAATTTCTAATGCGGCACGATGCGATGACAGCTGGCCTCTGCTTTGCTAATTCTTTAGACAGATGAAGCGCATTTTACCTTAACCGGGCGAGTGAACTCAAAGACAGGTGGCGCAGTGGTCTAAGCGATGGCTTATGATCATTCGCCTGTAAAGTGTCCGGGTTCGAATCCCGGTGGGACATGGATGCTGTGTTTGTCGTACGGCGCTGGCTCTCTCTCTTCCCTGGAACCGGTGACCCTAAATTAGGGACGGACGACTGCTTATAGCCCATTGAATTGATCACGGTGGTCGTTAACCCTTAAAAAAATCAAAGAACTGTCTGCATTGGCATCACCCCCTTATAACTGCAGGCTATCGCACAAAATGCCGGAAGCTGGGTGACATAGGGGAGGGTAGTCTGGTTATCCGTAGTGAGTGATCGAGCTTGCTGTACAAGCAAGGAGGTTATATTACTGGAGACACCACTGGCTCTGCCGCCATAGGTCACAGCTAATCTGTGGTGTGACGTCACGAGCAGGCAAAAATGAACTAAATTATACCGTTGATGAAACAGTAAGCTTGTGTATCATTGATAAAGATTATTGAATTACTCATTTTATCTCTTTATACGCTTAGAAGCTTTTGCTCCATTGGTTTCCAAGCAGCTTCTCTTCTGCGGCTTCGTCGTGCCTGCTCATGACGTCATTTGCAGCACAGACGGTGACTTATGGCAGCCAATGCTGCGTGGATAGGAGTGCTGTCTCCAGTAATATAACCTCCTTGTGTACAAGCATCACTGTCAGTATGCGTGGCAGGGGTTGTCAGCTAAAAAAGTTTGCCTCTCTGTTCTCATAAAGTAATATTTTTAGGACAAATAAGCTCCAGAAGAAAATTTATTATGCCGTTCAGATACAGTGTACCCCATTGTCGCGGTAATTATGATGAATCTCGTGTGTCTTATCTCTAAATTCCCTACTAAAGGGGACCTTCATAGAAAATGGATAACCACAATCAAGCGGGGAAATTTTCAAGTGACCAAGAACTCTAGGGAAAGAATTGTACCAAGAGATAATGAAATGTTTAAAATATGTAAGCTAAAAATATGCTAAATGAACTGAAGTTTACGTGCTGATAAAACTAAAAACTATGTACAAGAAACCTTCACACACGTAATTTACTCGAAGAAACTCCGTAGTGATTTTTAAGAACTTTTAATAAAAGTCATACAACTTCACACTCCGTTAGATCTTTCGGGACACCTTGTTCCCATCTTCAGACATATTGTCTCACTCCAGCGCGTCCCCTATATATACACTGAAGTTGCAGCAATGACGCATGTCACAAATAAGCATGCGCACACAGTTTCCCTCCCCCTCTCCCAATGTTCTCAAATTAGGTATAGACCTAAAACATTACAAAATTATAATAATTGTAAACACACGTATATCACCCACTCAATTGAATGTAATCAATTTACAACATAGATATACACAAACACCAATCAGCCACCCCGGTGGCGCAGTGGTCTAAGCGATGGCCTCTGATCATTCGTCCGAAAGGGGTCCGGGTTCGAATCCCGGTGAGGCATGGATGTTGTGTTTGTCTTACGGCACTGGATCTCTCCCTTCCTTGGAACCATTGACCCTAAATTAGGGACGGGCGACTGCTTATAGCCCATTGAGTTGCTCACGATGGTCGTTAAACCTCCAATAAAAAAAAAAAACACCAATCAAACACCTGCTACAAAATACACACACTACAAATTCAAACTATAAAATTAAAACATACAAAACGTCAAAAGTTAATATTGGTGTTGCGAACTGGAACACGTTGTTTCCAGGGCTCCAGTATATCACAAGGGTAATTATCATTACTCACGGAGTCTCTGTTAGCATAAATGCTCAAACTCTTGGCTAACAATAATGACGGAATGTCAGGTTGTGAAGACAGTATACTTACATGACTTTTTTTTTTTTTTTTTTGATTGGAAGTTTAACGACCACCGTGAGCAACTCAATGGGCTATAAGCAGTCGCCCGTCCCTAATTTAGGGTCACTGGTTCCAGGGAAGGGAGAGAGCCAGTGCCGTAAGACAAACACAACATCCATGCCTGACCGGGATTCGAACCCGGACCCTTACGGACGAATGATCAGAGGCCAGCGCCTTAGATCACTGCGCCACCGGGGCGGCTTACATGACTTCAATCTGAATAATGTAATCCATCTCGAGTCAGGCGTGCTAATGCTGTGTTCCCTGCTCCATTCTTAACAGCATATTTGTGTTCCATCAAACGAAATAGTAACGCACGCTTTGTGGAACCAATGTATTGTTTGGGTTGCACAGAATCGTCCACGGATGGAAGGAGTATGCTGTAAACACCATGATGTTCCTGTATACCTGCATTGTCCCTATCTTTCTTTATCAAAGTAAGGATATTTGTTGTTTTCACACCAGCATCCAAACCGAATCGTCTACATAAGTTCTTTAACACTGTCACTGGGCCTGGGAAATAATTAATGGAACCCACAAATCTGTGAGATGGTTGATTGCGTTGCAAAGTAGAACTTAGTTTTCCCTTCAAACTGGAAAATAGGCGGTCCACAATATTAGTCTCATAACCAAAGAGAGTACCTATTTCTTTTACCTTTTTAAGTTCTATAAGACGAAGTCTTACACTTGAGGAATGCGTAATCGCCTTTTGGACCATGAAGCGTATCCCAGATAATTTGTAGCCAAAGGGGTGGGTCGACTGTGCTGGTATTATCGAAGGAATGGCCAACGGTTTCCTATAAACTGAGAACTGAATAGATTGACGCTCTGGATGTCTAAACAACTGGAAGTCTAAAAAAGGTAGTGTACAGTTAACTTCTACCTCCGAAGTAAACTGAATAGAAGAACACTACGAAGATATTTTTTCAGTAAATAACAACTGTTCCAAAGGATACTGCCAAAATACTAAAATGTCGTCAACATGCGTGATGTACAACAATGGAGTTTCCGGATAGGTTGTAAGTACGCTATCTTCTATATTTTGCATCATAATCTCGGCAACAACAGGTGACAGCGGTGAGCCCATAGGTGACCCACTCTCCAGTCTGTAAATGACGCTATTGTACTTAAAATAAGTTCTTGTTTGAATCAATTTAAGTGCACCGAGAATGGTCTGCAATTTCTGATTCTTCAACATTTAATGCACGTAGCTTATTTTCAATAATGTGGTGTACTTGATCCAAAGGTATACTTGGGAAGAGAGACAACATCCAATGACACAATCCTAAAAGGAATGGGCCGGTTGCCGAAGGAACGAATCTTACTCAACGCTGGTGTCGAACTGATGACAGAATACCTAGAAGACGTGACCAATGGTTTTAAATATCTAGCAAGGGCCCTTTCCAAGTTCCTAGAAGGGTTAACTCGCAAAGATACCAAAGGACGGATTGGGAAATCCGGTTTATGGGTTTTTATCTGCCCGAATAGATTGGGTATTCGACTGCCAATGGGTGGAACAAACAAATCATGTAAAATAGTTGGGAGGTTGGTGGGATTTCTTAAACGGCTAAGAGCAGTAATTGTAGATCTGGTAGGATCTTTTTGTACAACAGAATGGGGAATATTATCAATGGCCATTAACATCTTGTCATGATATGCAGCTTGATAGATAATAACTATTTGATTAGTTTTATCCGAACAGACAAGGGCTATATCGGGGTTATCCCTTAGTATTTTCAATTGAGCACGTTCTTCAGACAAAGCTCTGTCATTGTCAGAAACATGGTGATGATTCTTTAACGGTTTTAAAATAGCATATCTAGCACCCTCACGTTCCGAATCCGGTAAAGCGGCAACCACTCCTTCCACTTGAGGTAAACACTTAAAGAAGTTTGGTCGATGTTGTGGGTATGCATATTTCAAACCCTTTGACAAGGGTATTTCTTGGACAGAGTTTAATATCACATTGCTCATGCTCAAGTACGGAATGGGATGTCTCACGACCCCAAGTCCCAAGAAATGTACGGTAGTTGGGTTCACATCTTCCACCCGGTCAGCAACCAATCCAACAAGTTCCTTAAGGTGTGTCTGTTGGGTTCTAAGGGACGGAGTCATTATATTCGCATGCACTATAGTCACCAAAAGGTCAAAATCTGCAGAGTCCAGCTGTTTTGTCACCACCAAGTATTCACTGTAAATTCTTCACTGAAGAAAAATATCAATCCATACTTCCGTTTGATTTATCTAGTGAGCCTTTTTGTCTCGGCAGCTCGAAGAATCTTGAAATCCAGTCGTGAACGAGGAAGAGTGAATATTCTCAGAAATTTTGGTATCACCCGCAACTCCCTACAGTTTTTTAGGAAGGACAGATGATTTTCTTCCATTCCGAGTTTCTTGCGCAACTTCATGACTACACGAGACACAACAAACATTACAACCGGTGATTTAAACTAAAATAAAAGAGGTATATGATAAATGAACTGAAGTTTACGTGCTGATAAAACTAAAAACTATGAACAAGAAACCTTCACACACGTAACTCACTCGAAGAAACTCCGTGGTGATTTTTAAGAACTTTTAATAAAAGTCATACGACTTCACACTCCGTTAGATCTTTCGGGACACCTTGTTCCCATCTTCAGACATATTGTCTCAATCCAGCGCGTCCCCTATATATACACTAAAGTTACAGCAATGACGCATGTCACAATCAGCATGCGCACACAGTTTCACTCCCCTCTCCCAATGTTCTCAAATTAGGTATAGACCTAAAACATTACA
The DNA here is from genome assembly GCA_039090855.1 of Macrothele yani. Classification (NCBI taxonomy): domain Eukaryota; kingdom Metazoa; phylum Arthropoda; class Arachnida; order Araneae; family Macrothelidae; genus Macrothele; species Macrothele yani. The sequence continues at coordinate 14,623,856 of CM077000.1, read as the reverse complement.
AAATTATAATAATTGTAAACACACGTACATCACCCACTCAATTGAATGTCATCAATTTACAACACAGATACACACAAACACCAATCAAACACCTGCTACAAAATACACACACTACAAATTCAAACAATCCAAACTATAAAATTAAAACATACATGATGCTGCCCTGTCCTCAATAATCATTGCATATACTGTTCGGGGATATTTTCACAATTTTTTTTCTTGAATTTTTGGATTAAGTTTGGTCATTGTATATACACGTGATTGCAAAGTAAACTCAACACGATTTTGAGACTTCATATAGCATGCTTCATGTGTTTGCTAGAAAAATGCACGTTCACAGTATGGCGTTTTCTGTATGGTGGATGGAATTGTGGATCATTTTTCACAAAACTTGAAGAAACTCCAAGTGATGCTGCAAATTCGGTAGAGCATTTACACCACATCCCCCATTCACAGTTCTCGTCCAACATTAGATTTGTTTTCCGTTCCTTTGTCGCTTCAAGATTATCTTGGACAACTTTCAATCTTCTCTCAACCTCCTCTTTACAGACTTGGTTTTTCCTATCGTTTTTTCATCCCCATTGCTAGGAATGGCAAACAATTCAGAAATGCCCCCACTTGCTGATTCCTTTACAGTTTCAACTTCTTTTTCCTTTGCGGTTCCACTTGTAGATGCACCCACGTCCGTGAATTCCCCAATGCATGGCAAAGTTCTGTCCGAATTCGTACTTGCAGATAAATTATCATCTCGAATCTCCCTAAAAGAAAATTATACAAAAAATTAAGGACAAGCTCCAATATATATATAACGACCAAACACTGTGTGTAATGTGTAAATTATTTGGTGTGGCATAGCAAATAAAGCTATTCTTCTACTGAATATAAATACATATCAGAAAAACAACAACACGAAAGCGATTGCCGATTCACCGCAATTCCGTGTATTTCTCTTATTAGCTTTGAATTATATCGCCACTTCGCCAAATTGGAAAAAGATTCCGAAACAGAGTGAATGTAATAATTCTGTTTTGAAAGGTAATAGTGTAGGGGAAAAAAACTCGAAAAAAGAAAATAATAACGAATTTTCTAAAAAAATTCATGACCAACCTCTGAACCTTGCGACTACTACGTTATTTTCGTAATCTTTTTTTTCCCATTTCTACGACCTGATAGGACAGCCACCCCTTTTTGATATTATTAAAATGAAATAATAGTAATTTTTGCTGCCTTCTTTGTCGTGCAGTGCACCTCGCAGTTTTAAGTACTTTCTGCTCTTGGGAAGACTGGAAGGTAGTCATGAAAATTTATGAGATGTTGAAGCTCATAGTTTTTGAACTAATATCTGTGGTATAAGTGTGGAGCCATGCTGACTAGAGTGCATCTGACAGCTGCTGGCAGGTGCGTGGTGGAGGATCCACAGAGCGAACAACATGATCTAGGTGGTCCCACAGATGCTCAATTGGGTTTAAGTCTCAGGAATTAGGGGCAAGGGAAGTACTTTGAAGACTTCATCATGCTCATCCAAACACTCTCGGACATTTCTAGCTGTGTGAGACGTCGCATTGTTGTGCTGGAAGATCCCATCCACCCCAGTGAAGACAATCAGCTTGCATGGGTGTACGTCATTTGCAAGGATGGATTCACAACGAATTCGGTCTATAATGCATTCCACAGGTATGAGTGGACCCAGAGAATGCCACGAAAACATTCCCAGACCATAACGCTACTCTCCACCATCTTGATGGTTGAATAATGTTCGTTCTCCGATGTTTCTCGCCTTATACGCCAACGTCCATCCGTTCGATGAAATAGAAAACGTGACACATCAGAGAAGGCATCCTTTGCCAACCAGCGTAGGTGGAATTCCGATACTGCCGTGCAAATGTAAGCCTTTTCTGCCTATGCACCTTCGTTAGCATAGGTACAGTGACCATTCGTCTGCATCGAAGCCCGCAGTAGGGTTCACTGAACTGTCGTTTCAGATACACTTCAGGTAGCACCCTGATTCATTCGGCCAGTGAGTTGCTCCACTGTAGCTTATCGATCGGCCCTCACGCATCTTCGAAGCCGCGTTCACCTCTCGCATCTATGGCACGTGGTACTCCGCAGTTTCCATGTCGCTTATTCGCAATGGTGCTATTTCTCCAATCACGATGCACTTTAACCGCAACAGAACGCGAACAGTTCACAAATTCCGCTGTTTCAGAAATACTGCCACCCTTGGCCCGAAAGCCGATAATCATCCCTTTTTGCAAATCTGATAAATCGCCCCTTTTATCCATCACAGCAAGGAGTGATATGTTTTCAGATGATGATCATATGTAGAGGATTTTAGGAAGGAAGTGTTTGACCCCAGGTCTTAAACAACCTTAGAAATAGGAAGCTAGGAGATTTGGGCTAGAGTGCCTGATAGGAATAGTACACGGAAGCGAAGTAGAAAGGGGGAGGAAGACGCCCTTATTTATTACCGGGGGGCCCAGTATCCGGGGTCCGACGGTTTAACGTGCCCATCCGACGTACGGCGGATATTTAGTGAAACGAGCGTTCGTACCTGGTTGGGATCGAACCTGGGGTCGTTTCCGCCGCAGTCACGAACGTTGCCCACTAGGCCATCCGCGGCCCTATGTTTTCAGATCATGATCATATGTAGAGGATTTTAGGAAGGGAGTGTCTGACCCCAGGTCTTAAACAACCCTTAGAAATAGGAAGCTAGGAGATTTGGGCTACAGTGCCCGATAGGAAAGTGACACGGAAGCGAAGTAGAAAGAGAGAGGAAGACGCCCTTATTTATTACCGGGGGGCCAGTATCCGGGGTCCGACGGTTTAACGTGCCCATCCGACGCACGGCGGATATTTAGTGAAACGAGCGTTCGTACCTGCTTGGGATCGAACCTGGGGTCATTTCCGCCGCAGTCACGAACGTTGCCCACTAGGCCATCCGCGGCCCTATGTTTTCAGATCATGATCATATGTAGAGGATTTTAGGAAGGGAGTGTCTGACCCCAGGTCTTAAACAACCCTTAGAAATAGGAAGCTAGGAGATTTGGGCTAGAGTGCCCGATAGGAAAGTGACACGGAAGCGAAGTAGAAAGTGGGAGGAAGACGCCCTTATTTATTACCGGGGGCCAATACCCGGAGTCCGACGGCTTAACGTGCCCATCCGACGCACGGCGGATATTTAGTGGATCGAACGTTCGTACCTGCCTGTGATCGAACCTGAGGTCCTTTCCGTGTTAGTCACGAACGTTGCCCACTAAGCCACCCGCGGCCCAATGTTTTCAGAATGCCTACAGAGCACCCTATATACCCTCCAAGCCAGCTCACGACACGTGCCCTCTTTCATTGGCTACGCGCTGCTGACGTCCAAAGTAGGAGGTGGTCACAATAATGTAACTCGACTGTGTATATGTGTGTGAGTGTGTGTGTAGTTTTGCATTTATCGAACACAATACCATTGTTCATTTCTTTAATATTGTATAAAAAATCTTGCTTCAGTTGATTTTTATAAGAAACATCAAATATTGTAATTGCATATATTTCCTAAAAAAAAAAAAAAAAAAAGAAGATTTCAGGGCTGTTTATTATGAAGGAACGAGGAGCAGAGAGGCAATCGCCTAATTCGCCCCTTGCTGGATCCGGTACTGTGTAGGCAAAGAGTAAACAAAATATGTAAATAATAATTGCGTAGGAAATTTGCTATGTAGCATGAACCCATTTTAGTTTCAGAATGATCTTCATGGTGATTTAGTTGGAAGTGTGGTCTTTAAGGGAATGGGGATTCTATTTATTTATTTATTTATTTTTTCCCAAAACCAAAATTTTGACAATAAATATATTGATGAAAGGAAAATAATTATCTGGTACGACACCTCGTTTTGAGCGTAGTTAAATGCTGCATTTTACCATGAGGCGATCTTTAAATTTCTTTCATCGTTAAATTGTTATCCCAGTTTGGTCACGAATGAGTGATCTAAGCGATGGCTTCTGATCATTCGTCCGAGATGTGTCCGGGTTTGAATCTCCCGGTGAGGCATGGGTATTGTGTTTGTTTTACGGCCCTGGCTCTCTCCCTTCCCTGGACCAGTGGCCCTAAATTAGGGACAGGCGACTGCTTATAGCCCACTGAGTTGCCCACGGTAGTCGTTAAACCTCCAATAAAGAAAACCAAAAAAATGAATTGATATTACAGGATGTGCCATATAAAAGAGGCCCGAGTATAATGAACGACAACACGGTGCCGCGGTTAACCGAGTGGGCAACGTTCGTGACTGCCATGGGAAGGGCCTCAGGTTCGATCCCAGGCAGGTACGAACGCTCGATCCACTAAATACCCGCCGTGCGTCGGATGGGCACATTAAGCCGTCGGACCCCGGGTACTGGTCCCCCGGTAATAAATAAGGGCGTCTTCCTCCCCCTTTCGACTTGGCTTCCGTGTCACTTTCCTATGGGGCGCTCTAGCCCAAATCTCCTAGATTCCTATTTCTAAGGGTTGTTCAAGACCTGGGGTCAGACACTCCCTTCCTAAAATCCTCTACATATGATCATGAACGACAACAGTCAGGCAATGTTACTATACAAGGTAAAGAATAGTTGAAATGAGAGAAAACAGGAGTCATTTACCTGCGTTTGCAACAATTGCTGAAAGTGCTGTCATCCGAAGTCAAGACACACTCTGAGAAAAACGTTTTGTTAATTCAACAAAAAAATTTGTCGATATACAGTCAACAAAAAATTTTGCTGAATTTGCAAAATTATTTAGTTGTAAATTATTGTTGATTTAACAAAATTTATTGTTATCACGACAAAGCGTTTTGTTCATTTAACAAAATGATTAGGTCGATTCTTGGGAATTTGTTTGATCCAATAAAACATTGTTATCATGACAAAATATTTTGTTGCTGCAACAAAACATATTGTTATAGCAACAAAACTTATTGTGTCACGATAACCATGTTTTGTTGCAGCAACAAAACATTTTGTCATGATAACAATATGTTTTGTTGGATCAAACAAATTCCCCCAAATCGACCTAATCATTTTGTTAAATGAACAAAACGTTTTTCTCAGTGCAGTTGCACACGACGGAACATGTTGTTCGTAATGCGCCGCAACTCACACACATAGTGTACGCAATTAAATCGCACACCCTTGATGGATTAAAAGTGAACATTACGGATGTCATAGTTCCGTAATGTTCACTTTTAGTTCATGCGGATTAATTGCGTACACTTTCTCTTTCAATGCTCCCAACAGGTTAAAAGTCACAGGTGGAGAGATCGGGTGATTTGGGTGGCCATAGTCCCTTCAATACAGTTCTGTCCTACCCAAACACTTCATGCATAGCACGTTGTCTTTGTTCTCTCTTCACTTACACTTATGACAGCGTACCTACACTGCTCTGGCTGTGACTAACCACGCCGGAGAAGCTGTACACGCAGAAACCGGTTAGAAGGGGAACAAAGCGGTTTTAACTGGAAACCCGCCAAACAACTTTAACCCGCCTAACAACTTCTAGCCACGGGGCCTCTTTTATATGGCGCACCCGGTAATATGCATATTTCGTCAGCCCTCTTTCATCTGGGATCTAACAGAATTTCTTCCATGAGGATTTTATGATGTTTTTTCCTGTGAGTGCAGATGTATAGTGCACTACAGTCAGAGCAGATTTAAGGTGACCCGGGAGGTTGGACAGTATTTTGGGGCCGCAGTTTCAGTGGAACATCTATGATTTCAGTATGGATGGCCGAATAAAATACTCAGGAGAGAAAACATTCACAAAGAATGATGAAGAAGTCATAAAAATATCCCCGCCGTATTGAAGTGTGTATCGCATGATTTTTCATGGACGAAGTGTTGGCAAAATTAAAAAAAAAAAAGAATGGCTGAAAAATGGATGCCAGTTCATTTCTGCTTTACTCCTCTTTCCTCCAGGGTTCAGCTTGTTGAAATTATATCTAAGTGGTGGACAGAGCCCGACCTAAAACTAGTGGGCCCTGGGCACGAACAACTTGCCCCCCCCCCCATCCCGGGCACGAATCGTAATCTTAATAAATTAACGATGGTATTTGCGTATTAAGGCATCACCGCTAGTGCTTTGCATAATTATTCTATAATTGCGCGGAAGGGCGGATTTCCGGCTAGGCGCACTAGGCACGCGCCTAGGGCCTCACTGCTTGAGGGGCCCCGAAAACATATAATTGGATTTCCAGTTTTGTTTTTGTTTTCACGGACAGAAACAAATCAATCCTTAAAGCGACTACTTTGTTTTGATAATTGATATTTTACTTTCTCATATTTTTTCTATATATTAATAATATATGTTTTCTTGCTGTTACTGATATTTCGAATTTTCGAGTTCTTATCGATTTACTTATTTTGGAAGGAACGGTTAAAATAATTTTGAGTCCCTTTTAGTATTGATTAAAGAAGGTATTCACGCTTCCCACACTTTTCATTGTTTTAGGCAAATTCTTAACTGGTCAGCGTCATTTTCTTGTAGGACTTCCGTCCACAGGTAGTAGAGTTTAGGTCCCAGCCACCTACAGCGAGATCGCCTTTTGGGCAGGACACAGAAACGGAAGGAATGAGAGCAAGTCTAGCGACTTTTGACAGAACAGTTTGTAGTGAGATTAGAGTACAGTAGATGGCGCCACCGTACAAGTACGATATTGCACATAGATGGGTGAGAGAATTTCAGGGAGGACATAGGAAAGGATACCCATTTAACCAGTGGGTCCAGCGTGGGGGCAGTCACTTTACGTGCTCGTCCGATGCAGCGATTGTTAGTAAATCACGCCATCTCTGAAAGAGATGCCCAGGCTTGAACCTGGGAACCCAGCATCGATAGCCTGTAACACTAACCACTAAGCCATCCGCAGCTCAATTCTTAACTGGCCGGCTGTGCTTGCTATAAATTGCTTTCATGCTACTTCCAGCCAAGGGAACGTGTTGGAACCTTCCTGCCTTCACCCCTAGTTGCGATGAGAAGTGCTTGTAAAAACTTTCCTTATGATGGGGGATGGGGTGCTGTTAATTGTTTTCTTTCCTTCGTGGTAGGATAATCAATGAAGAAAGAAATATTCTTCATAGGATAAATCTTCTTAGGACAATCAAGTTCTTTCTCGGCCCTAATCCCTCTAAGCCATCCTAAACCAAAAGAGTTATTAATATTTTGGCTGGAACAGTAAGGAAATTTGAGAATATCACACTATCTTTTTCTTATTTAATAGTATTAAAATTAATTTATATTGTATTGCAACAACATTTTCTCATTACTTTCTGCTCCCCTGCTTTAATACTGATAATTATTAAGTATTCTCACCTTTTCTATTCCTTAAATTGACTTAAAACTAGCTTTTGAAAAAGCAATAAAAAGTTTCAATCATATTCTTACTCAAAAACCTGCAGTTCCTACTTTTCCATTTTCAAAGCGGATCTTTTGCATTTAATTCATATGCTTCTCTTTCTGATAACTGCAGTGCATGAAGTATCATCATCATCATCATTGTCAACCATTATCAATCCACTGCTGGACGAAGGTCTCCCCAAGTTTCCTCCACAACGGTCTGTCTTGTGCCAGTCTCCTCCATGTCACTCCCGCATACTTTCGAATTTCATCCACCCATCTTCCATGTGGTCTTCTTCTGGGTCTTTTCCTGTCCCTTGGAATCCAATCTAAAATTTCGGCTGTCCATCGATGGTCTGTTCTTCTGGCAGTATGTCCAGCCCATTGCCATTTCAGGGATTTTACTCTGATCATGATGTCTTCCACTCTCGTCGTTTTTCGTATCCACGAGTTCCTCTTCTTATCTCTCCTGGTTACACCAAGCATGCACCTCTCCATGCTGCTTTGAGTTGTCTGCAGCCTTTGTATGTCTCTTTTAGTTAAGGTCCACGTCTCTGCACCATACGTAAGCACTGGAAGGATGCATTGATCAAACACTTTTCTTTTAAGACATAATGGCATATTGCTCTTGAAAATTATGCTGTTTCTTCCAAAAGCTCTCCAGGCAAGTTTTGTACGCCGATTAATTTCTTCACCAATGTGACCCTCACTTGATATCTGCTGTCCAAGATAAACGTACGTATCTGTTATCTCCAGTTTTTCTCCATCAATCGATAAATCTTCATTTATTGTAAAAGCATTGAACATCACTTTTGTCTTCTGAAAGTTCATTTTTAATCCCACTTCTTTACTTTTGTCAGCAAGTTCCTGGATCATACTCTGCAGCTCTGATGGGGTAGTTGCAAAAATGACTATGTCATCAGCAAAACGAATGTGGGTTAGATAATCTCCATTAATCTTTATCCCTTTGTTTTCCCAGTTCAGTGATTGAAAGACATTTTCCAATGTGGTATTAAAGAGTTTCGGAGATATGGTGTCACCTTGTCTCACTCCCTTTCCAATTTTTATGTGTGTTGTATTTTCAAACAGCCGAATCTTTGCACTTGCATTTTTATAGATGTTATTAATAATATTAATGAAGTATATGGGATATTAAAAGTGCCAAACTTAATATCCGTTGATTTTTCTATTAGCCTCAAAAATAATTTTTGAAATATCTCTGAAATCAAAGAGTTCGATGTGCACGGACAGACAAAATTATTACACTAGCACTGTTTCTTACAGAACGTTTTAATAATAGGAAGATATAATGGCATTTTAAAAAGCGTAAAAACCGTTTTCTTGACCCCCCTTTTTTTGTTAATCTGACGGATGAAAATTTCTGAGGGGATAAGAAGGGGGAGAGGGCCCCAAAAGATCTAAAGTCGCCTCTGATTGCGCGTATAATTGTATAAAGCACAAGAAGTGCTGCTTTAATACACAATTACTATCTACTTTAACAAATGCAAGAAACAATAAATGTTCAAAAATTGTAAATCAAAAGTACACATTTTAGCTCCATCTTTCAAATGGATATTAATAATTGTTTTTTTTTTTTTTTTTGAAGCAACATATCGATGCATATTTGCGCTCGGTGAAAATTAACGGGTGAACGCCGCCGTCGCCATTCTTGCTGCCCATAGTAATAAACATTAAATGTTAGTGCTTAAATTGGGAGGGGGGTCACGAGGACCCTGGGCCCGGGCCCGGTGTGCCCTTGCGCAAATCAGGCTCTGATGGTGGGCAAATTAATATGATCTAAATATCATGATTCAAACGAATTCTTAAGGTATGAAAATTTCCCCCAATTACAGATGTGTACAAAACATTTGTAATACTTTTGAAAGACTTGTGATGGAGTGGGGGCTACTATATTTTTTGCGGACTCCTCATAAAGAAAGGCGGAAAGAAATAGAAACATTTTTCACTAGGCAGTTTCTTACAGTTTTCGCTGTGCTATCTGGAAAAAAAAAAAAAAAGAAAAAAAAAGAAAAGGAAAACTGTCAATTCTTCAAGCACCCTGCATAATTCTGTGCCCCTTGAAAGTGCGGGCCCTGGGTTTCAGCCCCCCGCTAGTACCCTTCTTAAATCGGCTCTGACCACAGTGTAAAATTCCCTGCTTGGTATGGCAGCACCAATACGGCTCTGAACATGATTACATGTTCAGAACCGTATTACATGCAAGCTGATATATCTGTTCATCACTTAAATGCGTAAATTCCTCCAGTTAATAACAACAAGCTTCTAAGTGATAAATCTTCCAATAGATGGCGCTTTATGTCTGCTTCTCAACTTGCAGGTCTTCTATTCACATACAGTTTCAGTTTTAAGCGTAGATGGTGCAACTAATTGGGACGGTCCTTCATGAATGAAGCCTTGTGAACAATACGGAATCGTCAATATGCCAGTTTTAGAATGCACTTATTATTCCGCATGTGGAATTATTTGGAAACTTGTTAAATGCACACGGCGCTGTTAGGGCACCTACGATTCAATCATCTATTCAGGCTGTTTCTAAAATGTTTGATAAAACTTGGAAACTTTGTTCCAGGGGTTTAGTTTATATTCAGGAAGTTCATATTGGGGGGGGGGGGTAGGTATTAGATGAAAAGCAGTTCTTTCAAGGCTGAAGTTTTTTATTGGATATATTTTAACTTTAAGTCTAAGATTAAAGTCTAAGATTAAAATGCTAGTAACTTAAGAATGGTTATAATCGGGAATATTTTTTCCCAAAAACTACACGCGTTTTTGTTTTGTTTTTGTCCTATTTTTATTTGCATCCCATCATATTTAAATGCTTCCCTAAGCAAGGCTAGAGCAAAGAAGTATTAAGGTTGCTAAAACAGCAGCCATTGCTGTTTTTACAAATCGTGTGCATGCCGAAATGATTCACAAATACCTATATCTCAAAATCTGTAAAAAACTAAAATAAAGAGATGCAATTAAATATCAGTCTTGTGGTTATAATGACTGACTTTAATTATATGATTTAAACAAGAAAAAAGACACATTAGATTGCTATGTGTATAGACTTTAAATTAAAAAAAAAAAATTACATTATGGTAGAAGATGCTTCAAGTTACAGTGGAACGTCAAAAATCCGAAACATCAAAAAACCGAACAAGATCCCCCTAGTCTTGTTTTTTTTTTTTTTTTTTGTGGTGGTGAAAAGTTTATGTATAGTCCGTTAATTTAAACTTGGCACTTAATGATAATAGAATCTCCTAATTTTGGGGGTGCAAGCATTTTGGGGACGACGTGTCAAAGGTCGTGGTGACTTCTTAGGGGCGTATATATAAATCTTTTTCGGGGGACGGTGTGACCAAAAATGAAAGTGTTTGAAATCCATCAGGACAAAATAAAAGTTAATGAAAAACAGAAGAAAAAATCCAAGCATTATTTTCTATCGTAAGTTGAAAGCTTGCACGCAATTATGCTTTTTTTATTAAATTAAAAGCATTTTTTCTAATGTAAGTCGCATTTTAACAAAGAAATAAACCACTTTCAAGGGGCAAGGCCCCTTGCCCTCCATCTAAATACGCCTCTGTGACTTCTGATAATCAGAGACAAAAGGCGAAAATCTTTCCGAGTCACTTGTTCCCTGCGGGGCTAAGATTTTACGACCCATTACCATGGCAGTAGCATCCTTTCTTTCATCCCTTAGTCCCATTGTTAAATGTGAGCCCGGAGGACAGTTATTCCCCCTGCCCTAAGCGTAAAGTACACCCCTTGGCAATCGGAACCAGCTTGTAATGACTGTAAGTTTTGGAATTTGTGCTGCATGTTTAAAAAATTCACAGTAGTAGTAAAAATGGCAAACTTGTTTCGTATTGCATGATAACAAAAACAACAACAACAACAACAAAAAAAAACTTCTTTGTCACATGTAATTTTTTTTGTATACAGTTATTTATTTTTAGTACATGTATTTGGATAATTTAATGTAGAAATAAAATAAAAATATCAACGTTTACCACAGTCAAAGGCTTATTATACATTGACTATAGTTTCGCAGAGCTTCTGGCTCGGCTTCATCAGGACGAATGGAGCGTAAACATTCAAATCATTGTGACATCATCAGAGTTCTGACGGTCACGGTTTTTGGTGAGTTGTTTCTACGCGCTTGAAAGAAATGGAGTCGACGTCATGTCGTTGACAAGCAGTGAAGAGTTCCGGTACATGTAAAAGCTTCTAATACATTAAGCTTGATCGTTGAATCAGGTTTATCAATGAGCGTAGCGTTTCCGAACAGAAATTTATGGTTGTTTTCGTGACAATGCTGGGCTATAGACGACACTTCAGTTCACAATTCCATACGAAGGTCTTGTGTTCCTTCACACGGAAATTAAAAGCCCTGCGGATCTGTCCTATATATGAAAGTCCACATTCAGAAGGTATCTGATAAATTCCCAGGGAATTTATGTTTTCGACGTAATCTTTTGATCCGAAAAATTTATCTTGTTTATGGGTTTGAAAATAACTTTGAAATTAAAACTCTTGAGAATTTTTGAATTTCCGAAGCAAACCTGTTAAACAAATGGGATAACCGCCCAATTCTGTCGTATTGGGTGGTCTACCTGCGTAAGTGAGCAGACAGGCTTCGGTTTCCTAAATTTTGGGACAGCTTTATCTATAACGGAATGTGTATATCCTCTGCGTACTGCAATTCGTTTAAGGAAATCAAGCACTTTCTGCAAGGAATCCTCAGCTGAGAATATATGTATTGCATGATATACGTATGTGTAGGCAGAGATTTTTGTTTCCATGGGTGATTTGATTTTGCATGTGTGGGTAAGGAAACAGCGAATGGTTTTCGATAAACTGTTGTGCTAAAGAATCCTTCAGAGCGTGACACAAGGAAGTCAAGAAATGGTAAGCAGCCATTATACTCATACGTAAACTGTATGTGAGGATCAATTGAATTGATGAGTTCAACTAATTTAGGAATTTCCAAATTCATGCCTTTCTAGAGAACAAAAGTATTATCTACATATCGAATCCATATGTCAAATGTAACGAGCTGAAAGAGTTTGTCCTCAAAGTGACGCACATAGACTTCGCATAAAATAGGCGACAGTGGGCTTCCCATTGCAAGGCCTTCCGTCTGTTAGAAAAATCTTCCACGAAAAAGGAAACTGTTTTGTCTGTATAATAAACCTTTGATTGTGGTAAACGTTGATCTTTTTATTTTATCTCAACACCACAAGTTTGTAGTCATAAATTATATATAAAGTAGAAATGTTAGCGTATTTGTGTTTTTTACATGTTCGAAAATCCGAACTACCAGTGGTCCCAATTACTTCGAATTTTCGACGCTCTACTGTAATACCAAGGAATTCACGCATATGCTAACTACCGTTGACAACTATGCTATATGATAACAAAATCTGTGACGTACTATAGAGGTGAAACACGTGTCAAGACGACTAATCAGCAGCGATACATTCAGTCTGTGTAGCTTAGTCGGTTAGAGCAACCCTCTCCGAAGAGAAGAGACGCGGGTTCAATCTTAGAGGAAGATGATGTAACGTGCTATAGAGGTGAAGCACATGTCAAGACGACAAATCTGCAGCGATGCATTCCGTCGGTGTTGCTTAGTTGGTTAGAGCAACCCACTCCGAAGAGAAGAGACGCGGGTTCAATCTAAGAGGGAGATGATGTGACGTACTACAGAGGTGCAGCACGTGTTAAGACGACAAATCTCAGCGATGCATTCCGTTGGTGTAGCTTAATCGGTTAGAGCAACCCACTCCGAAGAGAAGAGACGCGGTGTCAATCTTAGAGGGAGATGATGTGATGTACTACAGAGGTGAAGCACATGTCAAGACGACAAATCTGCAGCGATGCATTCCGTCGGTGTAGCTTAGTCGGTTAGAGCTACCCACTCCGAAGAGGAGAGACGCGGATTCAATCTAAGAGGGAGATGATGTGATGTACTACAGAGGTGACGCACGTGTAAAGATGACAAATCCGCAGCGATGCATTCCGTCTGTGTAGCTTAGTCGGTAAGAGTAACCCACTCTGAAGAGAAGAGACGTATGTTCGATCTAAGAGGGGAATGATGTGACGTACTGCAGAGGTGAAGCACGTGTCAAGACGACAACTCTGCAGCGATGTATTCCGTCGGTGTAGCTTAGTCGGTTAGAGCAACCCACTCCAAAGAGAAGAGACGCGGGTTCAATCTAAGAGGGAGATGATGTGACGTACTAGAGAGGTGCAGCACGTGTTAAGACGACAAATCTCAGCGATGCATTCCGTTGGTGTAGCTTAATCGGTTAGAGCAACCCACTCCGAAGGGAAGAGACGCGGTGTCAATCTTAGAGGGAGATGATGTGATGTACTACAGAGGTGAAGCACATGTCAAGACGACAAATCTGCAGCGATGCATTCCGTCGGTGTAGCTTAGTCGGTTAGAGCTACCCACTCCGAAGAGGAGAGACGCGGATTCAATCTAAGAGGGAGATGATGTGATGTACTACAGAGGTGACGCACGTGTAAAGATGACAAATCCGCAGCGATGCATTCCGTCTGTGTAGCTTAGTCGGTAAGAGTAACCCACTCTGAAGAGAAGAGACGTATGTTCGATCTAAGAGGGGAATGATGTGACGTACTGCAGAGGTGAAGCACGTGTCAAGACGACAACTCTGCAGCGATGTATTCCGTCGGTGTAGCTTAGTCGGTTAGAGCAACCCTCTCCGAAGAGAAGAGACGCGGGCTCAATCTTAGAGGAAGATGATGTTACGTACTATAGAGGTGAAGCACGTGTCAAGACGACAAATCTGCAGCGATGCATTCCGTCTGTGTAGGTTAGTCGGTTAGAGCAAAGCACTCCGTAGAGAAGAGACGTGGGTTCGATATAAGAGGGAGATGATGTGCCGTACTACAGAGGTGAAGCACGTGTCAAGACGACAAATATGCAGCGATGCATTCCGTAGGTGTAGCTTAGTAGGTTAGAGCAACCCACTCCGAAGAGAAGAGACGCGGGTTTAATCTTAGAGGGAGGTGATGTGACGTACTACAGAGGTGAAGCACGTGTCAAGACGACAAATCTGCATCGATGCATTCCGTCGGTGTTTTTTTTTTTTTTTTGATTGGAGGTTTAACGACCACCGTGAGCAACTCAATGGGCTATAAGCAGTCTCCCGTCCCTAATTTAGGGTCACTGGTTCCAGGGAAGGGAGAGAACCAGTGCCGTAAGACAAACACAACATCCATGCCTCACCGGGATTCGAACCCGGACCCCGTTCGGACGAATGATCAGAGGCCATCGCTTAGACCACTGCGCCACCGGGGCGGCCATTCCGTCGGTGTAGCTTAGTCGGTTAGAGCAACCCACTCCGAAGAGAAGAGACGCGGGTTCAATCTAAGAGGGAGGTGATGTGACGTACTACAGAGGTGAAGCACGTGTCAAGACGACAAATATGCAGCGATGCATTCCGTCGGTGTAGTTTAGTCGGTTAGAGCAACCCACTCCAAAGAGAAGAGACGCCGGTTCAATCTAAGAGGGAGATGATGTGACGTACTACAGAGGTGAAGCACGTGTCAAGACGACAAATCTGCATCGATGCATTCCGTCGGTGTAGCTTAGTCGGTTAGAGCAACCCACTCCAAAGAGAAGAGACGCGGGTTCAATCTAAGAGGGAGATGATGTGACGTACTACAGAGGTGAAGCACGTGTCAAGACGACAAATCTGCAGCGATGTATTCCATCGGTGTAGCTTAGTCGGTTAGAGCAACCCACTCCGAAGAGAAGAGACGCGGGTTCAATCTAAGAGAGAGGTGATGTGACGTACTACAGAGGTGAAGCACGTGTCAAGACTACAAATCTGGAGCGATGCATTCCGTCGGTGTAGCTTAGTCGGTTAGAGCAACCCACTCCAAAGAGAAGAGACGCGGGTTCAATCTAAGAGGGAGATGATGTGACGTACTACAGAGGTGAAGCACGTGTCAAGACGACAAATCTGCAGCGATACATTCCATCGGTGTAGCTTAGTCGGTTAGAGCAACCCACTCGAAAGAGAAGAGACGCAGGTTCAATCTAGGAGGGAGATGATGTGACGTACTACAGAGGTGAAGCACGTGTCAAGACGTCAAATTTGCGGCGATGCATTCCGTCTGTGTAGCTTAGTCGGTTAGAGCAACCCACTCCGAAGGGAAGAGACGAGGGTTCAAACTAAGAGAGAGATGATGTGACGTACTACAGAGGTGAAGCACGTGTCAAGACAACAAATCTGCAGTGATACATTCCGTCGGAATAGTCTAGTCGTTTAGAACAACTGGCACCGGACCGAAGAAATCAGTCACCGACAAATTTTTGTAAATTTCACAAAGACTAATAAAAAAATTAAATAATACATGATGTACCACCGGCACAGCGCAGTTTGGTAGCGCGCTGTGCTTAGTACGGTAAGCGGACGTTTAGAACGGGTGTTCGAACCCGGCCCTGCCGTCCATCAAATCTGCTGCTTTTCCGGGGTTTTCCGCAGAATCCCGAGGTGTGGGGACGCGAATGCGGTGATGGTTACCTCCGAACAGGGACGTCGCGAGACTTCGAAATCAGGATGGGCTACGGGTGGGGGAACAATATTTTGGTGGGGCAAGCTTGATGGCAACTTTTTATTATCAAGCTTGATGGCAACTTTTTATTATGAAACGCTGAAAGAACGGATTTTTAATGGTTTTTTTTATTGAAGGTTTTATCGACCGCCGTGAGCAGCTCAATGGGCTATAAGCAGTCCCCTGTCCCTAATTTAGGGCCACTGGTTCCAGGGAAGGGAGGGAACCAGTGCCGTAGACAAATACAACATTCATGCCTCACCAGGATTCAAACCGGATATCTTCTCGGACGAATGGTCACAAGCCAGCGCTTAGACCACTGCGCCACCTGGAAGGTCCTGGCTTTTTCAGGCGAATCACATCTGTTAAACATGCACAACATATCTGCCCCCTCACAAATCTTACTTTCTCTTCTCAAGAGAACTTTCCAGAAATGCCCGATATGAATGCCAGACGCATTTGCAAACATTGCTGACTGTCCAATCTTTCGCATCTGCACTTTAATTTGACGTCATAATTTTATTTTACATGTTGTATCTGATTTGCGTGGTCTTTTTCTGGCTGTAAGTCGCTGGCTCCAGAGAGGGGAAGGAGCCAGCAGTGAAAAGACAGACACAGCATCAAAGTGTTGCTTCGGAATTTGAAGCCAGGCCCAAAAGTGCAAGACGTCAGAAACCCAAGCCACTGATTGCTCAACAACTGGGTGAATCGTACATTCCATCACAGGAGTTTTAGGATGTCTCTTTATTTCTATTAAGCATAATATCTTCATTTGCGAAAGGTATCATGCGTTTTAAGTGAATATGGACTGACAAGGCTTGACAGGTAGACACTGTACAACACTTCTGCCTACTGAATATATATCTATATTGAAAACAAGACATGGTAAACCTTATCATCTGACGTCTGTGTTTGAAAAATAGCTTTTTTGCCGTAGCGTGGTAAGCGACCCACTGCACTTCGGTGGCAGTCACCCTTTCTTCTAACTAAAAAGTCTGTTTTATTCTATGCAATGATAGAATCGGCAGGGAACCCGTTTTTTGCTGTTGCAGAAAAAGCGACCTTCTTTTTTATCCCTAAATGGCTACTTCAATATTCTTTTTAAAATATTTATAAAACGTACGTGGGTGTCTTTGGCTTTTCCCATTTCACATAACCTTAGACTGATAACACTTTTGTCATATCAAAATTGACTTTTATGTTTGTGTCTAAACCAAATAGCCCGATTATTTCATTGTCTTTTTGCAGGTTTGACGTCATAGTGAAGCAAAACACGACGGATTTCAAAGCAAAAGAGTGTCAAGCAGTGATGAAATATCTCATCCTAAAAGGGAACTCGATCAAAGAAGTTTATGATGAAATATCTGTTACATTAGGTGATAAGTATCCTTCCCACTCCACAGTCAAGAACTGGGTTGCTAGGTTTAGATGAAACATCTGTTACATTAGGTGAGAAGTGTCCTTCCTATCCCACAGTCAAGAACTGGGTTGCTAGGTTTATATGAAACATCTTCTACATTAGGTGATAAGTGCCCCTCCTACTCCACAGTCAAAAAGTGGGTTGCTTGGTTTAGATGAAACATCTGCTATATTAGGTGATAGGTGCCCTCGTACTCCACAGTCAAGAACTGGGTTGTTAGGTTTAGATGAAACATCTGTCACATTAGGTGATGAGTGCCCTTCCCACTCCACAGTCAAGAACTGGGTTGCTAGGTTTATATGAAACATCTGTTACATTAGGTGATAAGTGCGCGTCCTACTCCACAAACAAGAACTGGGTTGTAAGGTTTAGATGAAACATCTGTCACATTAGGTGGTGAATGCCCCACCTACTTTACAGTCAGGAACTGGCTTGCTAGGTTTATTACATTAGGTGATAAGTGCCCTTTCTACTCCACAGTCAAGAACTGAGTTGCTTGGTTTAGAACAGGACATTCGAGCACTGAAGACGAAAAACGTTGTGGAAGACCAACTCAAGTAAGACTTCCAGAAAACGCAGATGCCATTCATTTCATGATCGTGGATAATCGAAGAATATCAGCTAAAAAGACAGCAGAGACTCTGGCGATATACCGAGAATGAGTAGGCTATACTATCCCCGATATTTTAGACATGAGAAAGTTCTGAGCCAAATGGGTTCCCAAATGTCTCAATGCTGACCAGAATTGTGATCGAGTGAGAACGAGTAGGCTATATTATTCACGAGATTTTAGACATGAGAAAGCTCTGAGCCAAATGGCTTCCTAAATGTCTCAATGCTGACCAGAATGGTGATCGAGTGAGAACGAGTAGACTATATTACTCACGACATTTTAGACATGAGAAAGCTCTGAGCCAAATGGTTTCCCAAATGTCTCAATGCTGACCAGAAGCGTGATCGAGTGGGAAAGATTAGGCTACATTATTCACGAGATTTTAGACATGAGAAAGCTCTGAGCCAAATGGGTTCCCAAATGTCTCAATGCTGACCAGAAGAGTGATCGAGTGAGAGCGAATAGACTGTATTATTCACGAGATTTTAGACACGAGAAAGGTCTCAACCAAATGGGTTCCCAAATGTCTCAATACTGACCAGAAACGGGATAGAGTGATTGCTTCACAAGCCCGATTTCTGCGGAATCCTTTGGGATTTTCTAACCAACTCGTAACTATAGATAAAACGTGGATCATGTATATGATCCAGAGACCAAAGAATAATCCAAAGAATGGAGACACAGTAATTCCCCCTTGTCCAAAGAAGTGCAAGATACAGAAGTCATCAAGCGAGACTTTGGCGTCTGTCTTCTGGGACAAAAATGGAATTTTGCTTGTACATTATCTGGAATAGGGTGAAGCCATCACGACAAAGTACTATGTTACACTTCTCGGCAAACTAAAGCAGCAACTGGTCTCTAAACGTCGAGGCAAGCTTTCGAAAGGGATCTTGTTTCTTCTGGACAATGCCTCTCCTCACAAAGCGGCTATTGCGGAACAAAAATTGGCTGATATTCACTTTGAAATTCTGAAAAAGCCGGCCTACTCACCTGATTTGGCCCCTTCGAACTATTACCTCTTTCTTAACTTCAACAAACACCTCAAGGGAAAAACAAAATGGAGCACTGAGGAGGCCACAGCAGCTGCGGACAAGTGGATAGCAGCACCACCGAAATATATATATATATATATATTTTTTTTTTTGTTGATTGAAGGTTTAAAAACCACCGTGAGCAACTCAATGGGCTATAAGCAGTCGCCCGTCCCTAATTTAGGGTCACTGGTTCCAGGGAAGGGAGAGAGCCAGTGCCGTAAGACAAACACAACATCCATGCCTCACCGGGATTCGAACCCGGACCCCTTACGGACGAATGATCACAGGCCAGCGCCTTAGACCACTGCGCCACCGGGGCGGCATATATATATATATTTTTTTGATGGGTTAAAAAGTTAGAACAACGAAGTCATAATTGTCTGGAGCTCAGGGGCGAATATGTAGAGTATATTTTCATCAATCCCATTGGTTGTTGTTATCTTTACAAACCCAAAAAGCCGCCCCGGTGGCGCAGTGGTCTAAGGCGTTGGCTTCTGATCATTCGTCCGTAAGGTGTCCGGGTTCGAATCCCGTCAGGCATGGATGTTGTGTTTGTCTTACAGCACTGGCTCTCTCCATTCCCTGGAACCAGTGACACTAAATTAGGGACGGGCGACTGCTTATAGACCATTGAGTTGCTCACGGTGGTCGTTAATCCTCCAATCAAAAAAAAATAAATAAAACCTCCAATCAAAAAAAAAATGTCACTCGGTGACGTCACGACTATTCGTCTACGGGGAAGGCGGGATGATCAAACCTTAGTGTCTATTAACCTTATTCGGATCTACGATTCACATGTTAGGACGGTGATGTCACTCAGTGACGTCACGACTATTCGTCTGAGGGAAAGGCGGGATGATCAAACCTTAGTGTCTATTAACCTAATTCGGAACTACGATTCACATGTTAGGAGGGTGATGTCACTCACTGACGTCACGACTATTCGTCGGCGGGGAAGACGGGATGATCAAACCTTAGTGTCTGTTAACAACCTTATTCGAAATTACGATTCACATGTTAGGACGGTAATGTCACTCCGTGACGTCTCGACTATTCGTCTGCGAGGAAGGCGGGATGATCAAACCTTAGTGTCTATTAACCTTATTCGGATCTACGATTCACGTGTTAGGACGGTGATGTCACTCAGTGACGTCACGACTATTCGTCTCCGGGAAAGGCGGGATGATCAAACCTTAGTGTCTATTAACCTTATTCGGATCTACGATTCGCATGTTAGGACGGTGATGTCACTCAGTGACGTCACGACTATTCGTCTGCGGGGAAGGCGGGATGAACAAACCTTAGTGTCTATTAACCTCATTCGGATCTACCATTCACATGTTAGGATGGTGATGTCACTCAGTGACGTTACGACTATTCGTCTGCGAGGAAGGCGGAATGATCAAACCTTAGTGTCTATTAACCTTATTCGGATCTACGATTCACATGTTAGGACGGTGAGGTCACTCAGTGATGTCACGATTATTCGTCTGCGGGGAAAGCGGGATGATCAAACCTTAGTGTCTATTAACCTTATTCGAATTTACGATTCACATGTTAGGACGGTGATGTCATTCAGTGACGTCTCGACTATTCGTCTGCGAGGAAGGCGGGATAATCAAACATTAGTGTCTATTAACCTTATTCGGATCTACGATTCACATGTTAGGACGGTGATGCTACGCGGTGACCTCACGACTATTCGTCTGCGGGGAAGGCGGGATGAGCAAACCTTAGTGTCTATAAACCTTATTCGGATCTACGATTCACAGGTTAGGACGGTGATGTCACTCAGCGACGTCTCGACTATTCGTTTGGGAGGAAAGTAACTCATTGACGTCACGACTATTCGTCTGCGGGGAAGGTGGGATGAGCAAACCTTAGTGTCTATAAACCTTATTCGGATCTACGATTCACAGGTTAGGACGGTGATGTCACTCAGTGACGTCTCGACTATTCGTTTGGGAGGAAAGTCACTCATTGACGTCACGATTATTCCTCTGCGGGGAAGGCGGGATGAGCAAACCTTAGTGTCTATAAACCTTATTCGGATCTACGATTCACAGGTTAGTCCGGTGATGTCAATCAGTGACGTCTCGACTATTCGTTTGGGAGGAAAGTCACTCATTTACGTCACGACTATCCGTCTGCGACGAAGGCGGGAGAGGCAAACCTTACGGTCTATTAACCTTATTCGGATCTACGATTCACATGTTAGGACGGCGATGTCACTCAGTGAAGTCACGATTATTCGTCTGCGAGGAACACGGGATGTGTAAACCTTGGTGTCTATTAACCTTATTCGGATCTATTTACAATTCACATGTTAGGACGGTGATGTCACTCAGTGTCGTCACGACTATTCGTCTGCGACGAAGGCGGGAGAAGCAAACCTTACTGTCTATTAACCTTATTCGTGTCGCCTCGGTGGCGCAGAAGTCTAAGCGATGGCCTCTAATCATTCGTCCGAACGGGGTCCGGGTTCGAATCCCGGTGAGGCATGGATGTTGTGTTTGTCTTACGGAACTGGCTCTCTCCCTTCCCTGGAGCGATCCCGTGAACCTAAATTAGGGACGGGCGACTGCTTATAGCCCATTGAGCTGCTCACGGTGGTCGTTAAACCTCCAATAATAAAAAACCGTATTCGGATCTACGATTCACATGTTAGGACGGTGATGTCACTCAGTTACGTCACGACTATTCGTCTGCGGGGAAGGCGGGAAGATCAAACCTCAGTGTCTATTAACCTTATTCGGATCTACGATTCACATGTTAGGACGGTGATGTCACTCAGTGACGTCACGACTATTCGTCTGCGGGGAAGGCGGGGCGATCAAACCTTTGTGTCTATTAACCTTATTAGGATCTACGATTCACATGTTAGAACGGTGATGTCACTCAGTGACGTCACGACTATTTGTTTGCGGGGAAGGCGGGATGATCAAACCTTAGTGTCTATTAACCTTATTCGGATATACGATTCGCATGTTTGGACGGGGATGTCATTATTCGGATCTACGATTCACATGTTAGGACGGTTATGTCACTCAGTGACGTCACGACTATTCGTCTGCGGGAAAGGTGGGATGATCAAACCTTAGTGTCTATTAACCTTATTCGAAATTACGAATCACATGTTAGGACGGTAATGTCACTCATTGACGTCTCGACTATTCTTCTGCGAGGAAGGCGGGATGAGCAAACCTTAGCGTCTATTAACTTCATTCGGATCTACGATTCACATGTTAGGACGGTGATGTCACGACTATTCGTCTGTGGGGAAGGCGGGATAATCAAACCTTAGTGTCTGTTAACCTTATTCGGATCTACGATTCACATGTTAGGACGGTGATGTCACTCAGTGACGTCACGACTATTCGTCTGCGGGGAAGGCGGGATGATCAAACCTTAGTGTTTATTAACCTTATTCGGATCTACGATTCACATGTTAGGACGGTGATGTCACTCGGTTAAATCACGACTATTCGTCTGCGGGGAAGGCGGGATAATCAAACCTTAGTGTCTGTTAACCTTATTCGGATCTACGATTCACATGTTAGGGCGGTGATGTCACTCAGTGACGTCACGACTATTCGTCTGCGGGGAAGGCGGGATGATCAAACCTTAGTGTCTATTAACCTTATTCGGATATACGATTCACATGTTAGGACGGTAATGTCACTCGGTTAAATCACGACTATTCGTCTCCGGGTAAGGCGGGATGAGCAAACCTTAGTGTCTATAAATCTTATTCGGATCTACGATTCACATGTTAGGACAGCGATGTCACTCAGTGACGTCACGATTATTCGTCTGCGAGAAACGCAGGATGTGTAAACCTTGGTGTCTATTAACCTTATTCGGATCTTTATACAATTCACATGTTAGGACGGTGATGTCACTTAGTGTCGTCACGACTGTTCGTCTGCGACGAAGGCGGAGAAGCAAAGCTTACTGTCTATTAACCTTATTCGGGCCGCCTCGGTGGCGCAGAAGTCTAAGCAATGGCCTCTAATCATTCGTCCGAACGTGGTCGGGGTTCGAATACCGGTGAGGCATGGATGTTGTGTTTGTCTTACGGAACTGGCTCTCTCCCTTCCCTGGAGCGAGCCCGTGAAATAAAATCAGGGACGGGCGATTGCTTATAGCCCATTGAGCTGCTCACGGTGGTCGTTAAACCTCCAATAAAAAAACCGTATTCGGATCTACGATTCACATTTTAGGACGGTGATGTCACTCAGTTACGTCACGCCTATTCGTCTGCGGGGAAGGCGGGATGATCAAACCTCAGTGTCTATTAACCTTATTCGGATCTACGATTCACATGTTAGGACGGTGATGTCACTCAGTGACGTCACCACTATTCGTCTGCGGGGAAGGCGGGATGATCAAACCTTAGTGTCTATTAACCTTCTTCGAATCTACGATTCACATGTTAGGACGGTGATGTCACTCAGTGACGTCACGACTATTCGTCTGCGGGGAAGGCGGGATGATCAAACCTTTGCGTCTATTAACCTTATTCGGATCTACCATTCACATGTTACGACGGCGATGTCACTCAGAGGCGTCACGACTATTCGTCTGCGGGGAAGGCGGGATGAGCCGCCCCGGTGGCGCAGTGGTCTAAGCGATGGCCTCTGATCATTCGTCCGAAAGGGGTCCGGGTTCGAATCCCGGTGAGGCATGGATGTTGTGTTTGTCTTACGGCACTGGCTCTCTCCCTTCCCTGGAACCAGTGACCCTAAATTAGGGACGAGCGACTGCTTATAGCCCATTGAGTTGCTCACGGTGGTCGTTAAACCTCCAATCAAAAAAAAAAGAAAAAAGAAGGCGGGATGATCAAACCTTAGTGTCTATTAACGTTATTCGGATCTACGATTCACATGTTAGGACGGTGATGTCACTCAGTGACCTCACGACTATTCGTCTGCGGGGAAGGCGGGATCATCAAATATTAGTGTCTATTTACCTTATTCGAATTTACGATTCACATGTTAGGACGGTGATGTCATTTAGTGACGTCTCGACTATTCGTCTGCGGGAAAGGCGGGATGATCAAACCTTAGTGGCTATTAACCTTATTCGGATCTACGATTCACATATTAGGAAGGTGATGTCACTCAGTTACGTCACGACTATTCGTCTGCGGGCAAGGCGGGATGATTAAACCTTAGTGTCTATTAACCTTATTCGGATCTACGATTCACATGTTAGGACGGTGATGTCAGTCAGTTACGTCACGCCTATTCGTCTGCGGGGAAGGCGGGATGATCAAACCTTAGTGTCTATCAACCTTATTCGGATCTACGATTCACATGTTAGGACGGTGATGTCACTCAGTGACGTCACGACTATTCGTCTGCGGTGAATGTGGGATAATCAAACCTTTGTGTCTATTAACCACATTCGGATCTACGATTCATATGTTAGGACGGTGATGTCACGACCAGCAGCCCGGTGGTGCAGTGGTCTAAGCGATGGCCTCTGATCATTCGTCCGGTAGGGGTCCGGGTTCGAATCCCGGCGAGGCATGGATGTTGTGTTTGTGTTACGGCACTGGCTCTTTCCTTTCCCTGGAACCAGTTACCCTAAATTAGGGACGGGCGACTGCTTATAGCCCATTGAGTTGATCACGGTGGCCGTTAAACCTCCAATCAAAATAAAAAAAATGTCACCGCTATTCGTCTGCGGGGAAGGCGTAATGATCAAACCTTAGTGTCTATTAACCTTATTCGGATCTACGATTCACATGTTAGGACGGTGATGTCACTCAGTTACGTCACGCCTATTCGTCTGCGGGGAAGGCGGAATGATCAAACCTTAGTGTCTATCAACCTTATTCGGATCTACGATTCACATGTTAGGACGGTGATGTTACTCAGTGACGTCACGACTATTCGTCTGCGATGAGGGTGCGATGATCAAACCTTTGCGTCTATTAACTTCATTAGGATCTACGATTCACATGTTAGGACGGTGATGTCACGACTATTCGTCTGTGGGGAAGGCGGGATAATCAAACCTTAGTGTCTGTTAACCTTATTCGGATCTACGATTCACATGTTAGGACGGTGATGTCACTCAGTGACGTCACGACTATTCGTCTGCGGGTAAGGCGGGATGATCAAACCTTAGTGTTTATTAACCTTATTCGGATCTACGATTCACATGTTAGGACGGTGATGTCACTCGGTTAAATCACGACTATTCGTCTGCGGGGAAGGCGGGATAATCAAACCTTAGCGTCTGTTAACCTTATTCGGATCTACGATTCACGTGTTAGGGCGGTGATGTCACTCAGTGACGTCACGACTATTCGTCTGCGGGAAAGGCGGGATGATCAAACCTTAGTGTCTATTAACCTTATTCGGATCTACGATTCGCATGTTAGGACGGTGATGTCACTCAGTGACGTCACGACTATTCGTCTGCGGGGAAGGCGGGATGAACAAACCTTAGTGTCTATTAACCTCATTCGGATCTACCATTCACATGTTAGGATGGTGATGTCACTCAGTGACGTTACGACTATTCGTCTGCGAGGAAGGCGGAATGATCAAACCTTAGTGTCTATTAACCTTATTCGGATCTACGATTCACATGTTAGGACGGTGAGGTCACTCAGTGATGTCACGATTATTCGTCTGCGGGGAAAGCGGGATGATCAAACCTTAGTGTCTATTAACCTTATTCGAATTTACGATTCACATGTTAGGACGGTGATGTCATTCAGTGACGTCTCGACTATTCGTCTGCGAGGAAGGCGGGATAATCAAACATTAGTGTCTATTAACCTTATTCGGATCTACGATTCACATGTTAGGACGGTGATGCTACGCGGTGACCTCACGACTATTCGTCTGCGGGGAAGGCGGGATGAGCAAACCTTAGTGTCTATAAACCTTATTCGGATCTACGATTCACAGGTTAGGACGGTGATGTCACTCAGCGACGTCTCGACTATTCGTTTGGGAGGAAAGTAACTCATTGACGTCACGACTATTCGTCTGCGGGGAAGGTGGGATGAGCAAACCTTAGTGTCTATAAACCTTATTCGGATCTACGATTCACAGGTTAGGACGGTGATGTCACTCAGTGACGTCTCGACTATTCGTTTGGGAGGAAAGTCACTCATTGACGTCACGACTATTCGTCTGCGGGGAAGGCGGGATGAGCAAACCTTAGTGTCTATAAACCTTTTTCGGATCTACGATTCACAGGTTAGTCCGGTGATGTCAATCAGTGACGTCTCGACTATTCGTTTGGGAGGAAAGTCACTCATTTACGTCACGACTATCCGTCTGCGACGAAGGCGGGAGAGGCAAACCTTACGGTCTATTAACCTTATTCGGATCTACGATTCACATGTTAGGACGGCGATGTCACTCAGTGAAGTCACGATTATTCGTCTGCGAGGAACACGGGATGTGTAAACCTTGGTGTCTATTAACCTTATTCGGATCTATTTACAATTCACATGTTAGGACGGTGATGTCACTCAGTGTCGTCACGACTATTCGTCTGCGACGAAGGCGGGAGAAGCAAACCTTACTGTCTATTAACCTTATTCGGGTCGCCTCGGTGGCGCAGAAGTCTAAGCGATGGCCTCTAATCATTCGTCCGAACGGGGTCCGGGTTCGAATCCCGGTGAGACATGGATGTTGTGTTTGTCTTACGGAACTGGCTCTCTCCCTTCCCTGGAGCGATCCCGTGAACCTAAATTAGGGACGGGCGACTGCTTATAGCCCATTGAGCTGCTCACGGTGGTCGTTAAACCTCCAATAATAAAAAAAAACCGTATTCGGATCTACGATTCACATGTTAGGACGGTGATGTCACTCAGTTACGTCACGACTATTCGTCTGCGGGGAAGGCGGGAAGATCAAACCTCAGTGTCTATTAACCTTATTCGGATCTACGATTCACATGTTAGGACGGTGATGTCACTCAGTGACGTCACGACTATTCGTCTGCGGGGAAGGCGGGGCGATCAAACCTTTGTGTCTATTAACCTTATTAGGATCTACGATTCACATGTTAGAACGGTGATGTCACTCAGTGACGTCACGACTATTTGTTTGCGGGGAAGGCGGGATGATCAAACCTTAGTGTCTATTAACCTTATTCGGATATACGATTCGCATGTTTGGACGGGGATGTCATTATTCGGATCTACGATTCACATGTTAGGACGGTTATGTCACTCAGTGACGTCACGACTATTCGTCTGCGGGAAAGGTGGGATGATCAAACCTTAGTGTCTATTAACCTTATTCGAAATTACGATTCACATGTTAGGACGGTAATGTCACTCATTGACGTCTCGACTATTCTTCTGCGAGGAAGGCGGGATGAGCAAACCTTAGCGTCTATTAACTTCATTCGGATCTACGATTCACATGTTAGGACGGTGATGTCACGACTATTCGTCTGTGGGGAAGGCGGGATAATCAAACCTTAGTGTCTGTTAACCTTATTCGGATCTACGATTCACATGTTAGGACGGTGATGTCACTCAGTGACGTCACGACTATTCGTCTGCGGGGAAGGCGGGATGATCAAACCTTAGTGTTTATTAACCTTATTCGGATCTACGATTCACATGTTAGGACGGTGATGTCACTCGGTTAAATCACGACTATTCGTCTGCGGGGAAGGCGGGATAATCAAACCTTAGTGTCTGTTAACCTTATTCGGATCTACGATTCACATGTTAGGGCGGTGATGTCACTCAGTGACGTCACGACTATTCGTCTGCGGGGAAGGCGGGATGATCAAACCTTAGTGTCTATTAACCTTATTCGGATATACGATTCACATGTTAGGACGGTAATGTCACTCGGTTAAATCACGACTATTCGTCTCCGGGTAAGGCGGGATGAGCAAACCTTAGTGTCTATAAATCTTATTCGGATCTACGATTCACATGTTAGGACAGCGATGTCACTCAGTGACGTCACGATTATTCGTCTGCGAGAAACGCAGGATGTGTAAACCTTGGTGTCTATTAACCTTATTCGGATCTTTATACAATTCACATGTTAGGACGGTGATGTCACTTAGTGTCGTCACGACTGTTCGTCTGCGACGAAGGCGGAGAAGCAAAGCTTACTGTCTATTAACCTTATTCGGGCCGCCTCGGTGGCGCAGAAGTCTAAGCAATGGCCTCTAATCATTCGTCCGAACGTGGTCGGGGTTCGAATACCGGTGAGGCATGGATGTTGTGTTTGTCTTACGGAACTGGCTCTCTCCCTTCCCTGGAGCGAGCCCGTGAAATAAAATCAGGGACGGGCGATTGCTTATAGCCCATTGAGCTGCTCACGGTGGTCGTTAAACCTATAATAAAAAAACCGTATTCGGATCTACGATTCACATTTTAGGACGGTGATGTCACTCAGTTACGTCACGCCTATTCGTCTGCGGGGAAGGCGGGATGATCAAACCTCAGTGTCTATTAACCTTATTCGGATCTACGATTCACATGTTAGGACGGTGATGTCACTCAGTGACGTCACCACTATTCGTCTGCGGGGAAGGCGGGATGATCAAACCTTAGTGTCTATTAACCTTCTTCGAATCTACGATTCACATGTTAGGACGGTGATGTCACTCAGTGACGTCACGACTATTCGTCTGCGGGGAAGGCGGGATGATCAAACCTTTGCGTCTATTAACCTTATTCGGATCTACCATTCACATGTTACGACGGCGATGTCACTCAGAGGCGTCACGACTATTCGTCTGCGGGGAAGGCGGGATGAGCCGCCCCGCTGGCGCAGTGGTCTAAGCGATGGCCTCTGATCATTCGTCCGAAAGGGGTCCGGGTTCGAATCCCGGTGAGGCATGGATGTTGTGTTTGTCTTACGGCACTGGCTCTCTCCCTTCCCTAGAACCAGTGACCCTAAATTAGGGACGAGCGACTGCTTATAGCCCATTGAGTTGCTCACGGTGGTCGTTAAACCTCCAATCAAAAAAAAAAGAAAAAGAAGGCGGGATGATCAAACCTTAGTGTCTATTAACGTTATTCGGATCTACGATTCACATGTTAGGACGGTGATGTCACTCAGTGACCTCACGACTATTCGTCTGCGGGGAAGGCGGGATCATCAAATATTAGTGTCTATTTACCTTATTCGAATTTACGATTCACATGTTAGGACGGTGATGTCATTTAGTGACGTCTCGACTATTCGTCTGCGGGAAAGGCGGGATGATCAAACCTTAGTGGCTATTAACCTTATTCGGATCTACGATTCACATATTAGGAAGGTGATGTCACTCAGTTACGTCACGACTATTCGTCTGCGGGCAAGGCGGGATGATTAAACCTTAGTGTCTATTAACCTTATTCGGATCTACGATTCACATGTTAGGACGGTGATGTCAGTCAGTTACGTCACGCCTATTCGTCTGCGGGGAAGGCGGGATGATCAAACCTTAGTGTCTATCAACCTTATTCGGATCTACGATTCACATGTTAGGACGGTGATGTCACTCAGTGACGTCACGACTATTCGTCTGCGGTGAATGTGGGATAATCAAACCTTTGTGTCTATTAACCACATTCGGATCTACGATTCATATGTTAGGACGGTGATGTCACGACCAGCAGCCCGGTGGTGCAGTGGTCTAAGCGATGGCCTCTGATCATTCGTCCGGTAGGGGTCCGGGTTCGAATCCCGGCGAGGCATGGATGTTGTGTTTGTGTTACGGCACTGGCTCTTTCCTTTCCCTGGAACCAGTTACACTAAATTAGGGACGGGCGACTGCTTATAGCCCATTGAGTTGATCACGGTGGCCGTTAAACCTCCAATCAAAATAAAAAATGTCACCGCTATTCGTCTGCGGGGAAGGCGTAATGATCAAACCTTAGTGTCTATTAACCTTATTCGGATCTACGATTCACATGTTAGGACGGTGATGTCATTCAGTTACGTCACGCCTATTCGTCTGCGGGGAAGGCGGAATGATCAAACCTTAGTGTCTATCAACCTTATTCGGATCTACGATTCACATGTTAGGACGGTGATGTTACTCAGTGACGTCACGACTATTCGTCTGCGATGAGGGTGCGATGATCAAACCTTTGCGTCTATTAACTTCATTAGGATCTACGATTCACATGTTAGGACGGTGATGTCACGACTATTCGTCTGTGGGGAAGGCGGGATAATCAAACCTTAGTGTCTGTTAACCTTATTCGGATCTACGATTCACATGTTAGGACGGTGATGTCACTCAGTGACGTCACGACTATTCGTCTGCGGGTAAGGCGGGATGATCAAACCTTAGTGTTTATTAACCTTATTCGGATCTACGATTCACATGTTAGGACGGTGATGTCACTCGGTTAAATCACGACTATTCGTCTGCGGGGAAGGCGGGATAATCAAACCTTAGCGTCTGTTAACCTTATTCGGATCTACGATTCACGTGTTAGGGCGGTGATGTCACTCAGTGACGTCACGACTATTCGTCTGCGGGGAAGGCGGGATGATCAAACCTTAGTGTCTATTAACCTTATTCGGATATACGATTCACATGTTAGGACGGTAATGTCACTCGGTTAAATCGCGACTATTCGTCTCCGGGTAAGGCGGGATGAGCAAACCTTAATGTCTATAAATCTTATTCGGATCTACGATTCACATGTTAGGACAGCGATGTCACTCAGTGACGTCACGATTATTCGTCTGCGAGAAACGCAGGATGTGTAAACCTTGGTGTCTATTAACCTTATTCGGATCTTTATACAATTCACATGTTAGGTCGGTGATGTCACTTAGTGTCGTCACGACTATTCGTCTGCGACGAAGGCGGAGAAGCAAATCTTACTGTGTACTAACCTTATTCGGGCCGCCTCGGTGGCGCAGAAGTCTAAGCAATGGCCTCTAATCATTCGTCCGAACGTGGTCGGGGTTCGAATACCGGTGAGGCATGAATGTTGTGTTTGTCTTACAGAACTGGCTCTCTCCCTTCCCTGGAGCGAGCCCGTGAAATAAAATCAGGGACGGGCGATTGCTTATAGCCCATTGAGCTGCTCACGGTGGTCGTTAAACCTCCAATAAAAAACCGTATTCGGATCTACGATTCACATGTTAGGACGGTGATGTCACTCAGTTACGTCACGCCTATTCGTCTGCGGGGAAGGCGGGATGATCAAACCTCAGTGTCTATTAACCTTATTCGGATCTACGATTCGCATGTTAGGACGGTGATGTCACTCAGTGACGTTACGACTATTCGTCTGCGGGGAAGGCGGGATGATCAAACCTTAGTGTCTATTAACCTTATTCGGATGTACGATTCACATGTTAGGACGGTGATGTCACTCAGTTACGTCACGACTATTCGTCTGCGGGGAAGGCGGGATGATCAAACCTCAGTGTCTATCAACCTTATTTGGATCTACGATTCACATGTTAGGACGGTGATGTCACTCAGTTACGTCACGCCTATTCGTCTGCGGGGAAGACGGGATGATCAAACCTTAGTGTCTATTAACCTTATTCGGATCTACGATTCGCATGTTAGGACGGTGATGTCACTCAGTGACGTCCCGACTATTCGTCTGCGGGGAAGGCGGGATGATCAAACCTTTGTGTCTATTAACCTTATTCGAAATTACGATTCACATGTTAGGATGGTAATGTCACTCAGTTACGTCACGCCTATTCGTTTGCGGGGAAGACGGGATGATCAAACCTTAGTGTCTATTAACCTTATTCGGATCTACGATTCACATGTTAGGACGGTGATGTCACTCAGTGACGTCACGACTATTCGTCTGCGGTGAATGTGGGATAATCAAACCTTTGTGTCTATTAACCTCATTCGGATCTACGATTCATATGTTAGGACGGTGATGTCACGACCAGCCGCCCGGTGGTGCAGTGGTCTAAGCGATGGCCTCTGATCATTCGTCCGGAAGGGGTCCGGGTTCGAATCCCGGCGAGGCATGGATGTTGTGTTTGTCTTACGGCACTGGCTCTTTCCTTTCCCTGGAACCAGTTACCCTAAATTAGGGACGGGCGACTGCTTATAGCCCATTGAGTTGATCACGGTGGCCGTTAAACCTCCAATCAAAATAAAAAATGTCACCGCTATTCGTCTGCGGGGAAGGCGTAATGATCAAACCTTAGTGTCTATTAACCTTATTCGGATCTACGATTCACATGTTAGGACGGTGATGTCACTCAGTTACGTCACGCCTATTCGTCTGCGGGGAAGGCGGGATGATCAAACCTTAGTGTCTATCAACCTTATTCGGATCTACGATTCACATGTTAGGACGGTGATGTTACTCAGTGACGTCACGACTATTCGTCTGCGGGGAGGGTGCGATGATCAAACCTTTGCGTCTATTAACTTCATTCGGATCTACGATTCACATGTTAGGACGGTGATGTCACGACTATTCGTCTGTGGGGAAGGCGGGATAATCAAACCTTAGTGTCTGTTAACCTTATTCGGATCTACGATTCACATGTTAGGACGGTGATGTCACTCAGTGACGTCACGACTATTCGTCTGCGGGGAAGGCGGGATGATCAAACCTTAGTGTTTATTAACCTTATTCGGATCTACGATTCACATGTTAGGACAGTAATGTCACTCAGTGACGTCACGACTATTCGTCTGCGGGGAAGGCGGGATAATCAAACCTTAGCGTCTGTTAACCTTATTCGGATCTACGATTCACATGTTAGGGCGGTGATGTCACTCAGTGACGTCACGACTATTCGTCTGCGGGGAAGGCAGGATGATCAAACCTTAGTGTCTATTAACCTTATTCGAATATACGATTCACATGTTAGGACGGTAATGTCACTCGGTTAAATTACGACTATTCGTCTCCGGGTAAGGCGGGATGAGCAAACCTTAGTGTCTATAAATCTTATTCGGATCTACGATTCACATGTTAGGACAGCGATGTCACTCAGTGACGTCACGATTATTCGTCTGCGAGAAACGCAGGATATGTAAACCTTGGTGTCTATTAACCTTATTCGGATCTTTATACAATTCACATGTTAGGACGGTGATGTCACTTAGTGTCGTCACGACTATTCGTCTGCGACGAAGGCGGAGAAGCAAAGCTTACTGTCTATTAACCTTATTCGGGCCGCCTCGGTGGCGCAGAAGTCTAAGCAATGGCCTCTAATCATTCGTCCGAACGTGGTCGGGGTTCGAATACCGGTGAGGCATGGATGTTGTGTTTGTCTTACGGAACTGGCTCTCTCCCTTCCCTGGAGCGAGCCCGTGAAATAAAATCAGGGACGGGCGATTGCTTATAGCCCATTGAGCTGCTCACGGTGGTCGTTAAACCTCCAATAAAAAAAACCGTATTCGGATCTACGATTCACATGTTAGGACGGTGATGTCACTCAGTTACGTCACGCCTATTCGTCTGCGGGGAAGGCGGGATGATCAAACCTCAGTGTCTATCAACCTTATTTGGATCTACGATTCACATGTTAGGACGGTGATATCACTCAGTTACGTCACGCCTATTCGTCTGCGGGGAAGACGGGATGATCAAACCTTAGCGTCTATTAACCTTATTCGGATCTACGATTCGCATGTTAGGACGGTGATGTCACTCAGTGACGTCCCGACTATTCGTCTGCGGGGAAGGCGGGATGATCAAACCTTTGTGTCTATTAACCTTATTCGAAATTACGATTCACATGTTAGGATGGTAATGTCACTCAGTGAGGTCTCGACTATTCATCTGCGAGGAAGGCGGGATGAGCAAACCTTAGTGTCTATCAACCTTATTCGGATCTACGATTCACATGTTAGGACGGTGATGTCACTCAGTGACGTCACGACTATTCGTCTGCGGTGAATGTGGGATAATCAAACCTTTGTGTCTATTAACCTCATTCGGATCTACGATTCACATGTTAGGACGGTGATGTCACGACCAGCCGCCCGGTGGTGCAGTGGTCTAAGCGATGGCCTCTGATCATTCGTCCGGAAGGGGTCCGGGTTTGAATCCCGGCGAGGCATGGATGTTGTGTTTGTCTTACGGCACTGGCACTTTCCTTTCCCTGGAACCAGTTACCCTAAATTAGGGACGGGCGACTGCTTATAGCCCATTGAGTTGATCACGGTGGCCGTTAAACCTCCAATCAAAATAAAAAAAATGTCACCGCTATTCGTCTGCGGGGAAGGCGTAATGATCAAACCTTTGTGTCTATTAACCTTATTCGGATCTACGATTCACATGTTAGGACGGTTATGTTACTCAGTGACCTCACGATTATTCGTCTACGGGGAAGGCGGGATGATCAAACCTTAGTGTCTATTAAAATTATTCGGATCTACGATTCACATGTTAGGACAGTAATGTCACTCAGTGACGTCACGACTATTCGTCTGCGGGGAAGGCGGGATGATCAAACCTTAGTGTCTATTAACCTTATTCGAATTTACGATTCACATGTTAGGACCGTGATGTCATTCAGTGACATCTCGACTATTCGTCTGCGGGGAAGGCGGGATGATCAAGCCTTAGTGTCTATTAGCCTTATTCGGATCTACGATTCACATGTTAGGACGGTGATGTCACTCGGTGACCTCACGACTATTCGTCTGCGGGGAAGGCGGGATGATCAAACCTTTGCGTCTATTAACCTTATTTGGATCTACGATTCACATGTTAGGACGGTGATGTCACTCAGTGACGTCACGACTATTCGTCTGCGGGGAAGGCGTGATGATCAAACCTTTGTGTCTATTAACCTTCTTCGGATCTACGATTCACATGTTAGGACGGTGATGTCACTCAGTGACGTCACGACTATTCGTCTGCGGGGAAGGCGGGATGATCAAACTTTTGCGTCTATTAACCTTATTCGGATCTACCATTCACATGTTACGACGGCGATGTCACTCAGAGGCGTCACGACTATTCGTCTGCGGGGAAGGCGTGATGATCAAACCTTAGTGTCTATTAACCTTATTCGGATCTACGATTCACATGTTAGGACGGTGATGTCACTCAGTGACCTCACGACTATTCGTCTGCGGGGAAGGCGGGATCATCAAACCTTAGTGTCTATTTACCTTATTCGAATTTACGATTCACATGTTAGGACGGTGATGTCATTCAGTGACGTCTCGACTATTCGTCTGCGGGAAAGGCGGGATGATCAAACCTTAGTGGCTATTAACCTTATTCGGATCTACGATTCACATGTTAGGAAGGTGATGTCACTCACTTACGTCACGACTATTCGTCTGCGGGCAAGGCGGGATGATTAAACCTTAGTGTCTATTAACCTTATTTGGATCTACGATTCACATGTTAGGACGGTGATTTCACTCAGTGACGTAACGACTATTCGTCTGCGGTGAATGTGGGATAATCAAATCTTTGTGTCTATTAACCTCATTCGGATCTACGATTCACATGTTAGGACGGTGATGTCACGACCAGCCGCCCGGTGGTGCAGTGGTCTAAGCGATGGCCTCTGATCATTCGTCCGGAAGGGGTCCGGGTTTGAATCCCGGCGAGGCATGGATGTTGTGTTTGTCTTACGGCACTGGCACTTTCCTTTCCCTGGAACCAGTTACCCTAAATTAGGGACGGGCGACTGCTTATAGCCCATTGAGTTGATCACGGTGGCCGTTAAACCTCCAATCAAAATAAAAAAAATGTCACCGCTGTTCGTCTGCGGGGAAGGCGTAATGATCAAAACTTTGTGTCTATTAACCTTATTCGGATCTACGATTCACATGTTAGGACGGTTATGTTACTCAGTGACCTCACGACTATTCGTCTACGGGGAAGGCGGGATGATCAAACCTTAGTGTCTATTAACCTTACTCGGATCTACGATTCACATTTTAGGACAGTAATGTCACTCAGTGACGTCACGACTATTCGTCTGCGGGGAAGTCGGGATGATCAAACCTTAGTGTCTATTAACCTTATTCGAATTTACGATTCACATGTTAGGACCGTGATATCATTCAGTGACATCTCGACTATTCGTCTGCGGGGAAGGCGGGATGATCAAACCTTAGTGTCTATTAACCTTATTCGGATCTACGATTCACATGTTAGGACGGTGATGTCACTCGGTGACCTCACGACTATTCATCTGCGGGGAAGGCGGGATGATCAAACCTTTGCGTCTATTAACCTTATTTGGATCTACGATTCACATGTTAGGACGGTGATGTCACTCAGTGACGTCACGACTATTCGTCTGCGGGGAAGGCGAGATGATCAAACCTTTGTGTCTATTAACGTTCTTCGGATCTACGATTCACATGTTAGGACGGTGATGTCACTCAGTGACGTCACGACTATTCGTCTGCGGGGAAGGCGGGATGATCAAACCTTTGCGTCTATTAACCTTATTCGGATCTACCATTCACATGTTACGACGGCGATGTCACTCAGAGGCGTCACGACTATTCGTCTGCGGGGATGGCGGGATGATCAAACCTTAGTGTCTATTAACCTTATTCGGATCTACGATTCACATGTTAGGACGGTGATGTCACTCAGTGACCTCACGACTATTCGTCTGCGGGGAAGGCGGGATCATCAAACCTTAATGTCTATTTACCTTATTCGAATTTACGATTCACATGTTAGGACGGTGATGTCATTTAGTGACGTCTCGACTATTCGTCTGCGGGAAAGGCGGGATGATCAAACCTTTGCGTCTATTAACCTTATTCGGATCTACCATTCACATGTTACGACGGCGATGTCACTCAGAGGCGTCACGACTATTCGTCTGCGGGGAAGGCGGGATGATCAAACCTTAGTGTCTATTAACCTTATTCGGATCTACGATTCACATGTTAGGACGGTGATGTCACTCAGTGACCTCACGACTATTCGTCTGCGGGGAAGGCGGGATCATCAAACCTTAGTGTCTATTTACCTTATTCGAATTTACGATTCACATGTTAGGACGGTGATGTCATTTAGTGACGTCTCGACTATTCGTCTGCGGGAAAGGCGGGATGATCAAACCTTAGTGGCTATTAACCTTATTCGGATCTACGATTCACATGTTAGGAAGGTGATGTCACTCAGTTACGTCACGCCTATTCGTCTGCGGGGAAGGCGGGATGATCAAACCTTAGTGTCTATCAACCTTATTCGGATCTACGATTCACATGTTAGGACGGTGATGTCACTCAGTGACGTCACGACTATTCGTCTGCGGTGAATGTGGGATAATCAAACCTTTGTGTCTATTAACCTCATTCGGATCTACGATTCACATGTTAGGACGGTGATGTCACGACCAGCCGCCCGGTGGTGCAGTGGTCTAAGCGATGGCCTCTGATCATTCGTCCGGAAGGGGTCCGGGTTCGAATCCCGGCGAGGCATGGATGTTGTGTTTGTCTTACGGCACTGGCTCTTTCCTTTCCCTGGAACCAGTTACCCTAAATTAGGGACGGGCGACTGCTTATAGCCCATTGAGTTGATCACGGTGGCCGTTAAACCTCCAATCAAAATAAAAAAAATGTCACCGCTATTCGTCTGCGGGGAAGGCGTAATGATCAAACCTTAGTGTCTATTAACCTTATTCGAATTTACGATTCACATGTTAGGACCGTGATGTCATTCAGTGACATCTCGACTATTCGTCTGCGGGGAAGGCGGGATGATCAAACCTTAGTGTCTATTAACCTTATTCGGATCTACGATTCACATGTTAGGACGGTGATGTCACTCGGTGACCTCACGACTATTCGTCTGCGGGGAAGGCGGGATGATCAAACCTTTGCGTCTATTAACCTTATTTGGATCTACGATTCACATGTTAGGACGGTGTTGTCACTCAGTGACGTCACGACTATTCGTCTGCGGGGAAGGCGAGATGATCAAACCTTTGTGTCTATTAACCTTCTTCGGATCTACGATTCACATGTTAGGACGGTGATGTCACTCAGTGACGTCACGACTATTCGTCTGCGGGGAAGGCGGGATGATCAAACCTTTGCGTCTATTAACCTTATTCCGATCTACCATTCACATGTTACGACTTCGATGCCACTCAGAGGCGTCACGACTATTCGTCTGCGGGGAAGGCGGGATGATCAAACCTTAGTGTCTATTAACCTTATTCGGATCTAAGATTCACATGTTAGGACGGTGATGTCACTCAGTGACCTCACGACTATTCGTCTGCGGGGAAGGCGGGATCATCAAACCTTAGTGTCTATTTACCTTATTCGAATTTACGATTCACATGTTAGGACGGTGATGTCATTCAGTGACGTCTCGACTATTCGTCTGCGGGAAAGGCGGGATGATCAAACCTTAGTGGCTATTAACCTTATTCGGATCTACCATTCACATGTTAGGACGGTGATGTCTTTCGGTTACCTCACGACTATTCGTCTGCGGGGAAGGTGGGATGAGCAAACCTTAGTGTCTATAAACCTTATTGGGATATACGATTCACAGGTTAGGACGGTGATGTCACTCAGTGACGTCTCGACTATTCGTTTGCGGGGAAAGTCACTGATTGACGTCACGACTATTCGTCTGCGAGGAAGGCGGGATGAGCCAACCTTAGTGTCTATTTACCTTATTCGGATCTACGATACACATGTTAGGACGGTGATGTCACTCAGTGACGTCACGACTGTTTGTCTGCGAGGAAGGTGGGATGAGCAAACTTTGGTGTCTATTAACCTTATTTGGGCCGCCCCGGTGGCGCAGTGGTCTAAGCGATGGCCTCTGATCATTCGTCCGAACGGGGTCCGGGTTCGAATCCCGGTGAGGCATGGATGTTGTGTTTGTCTTACGGCACTGGCTCTCTCCCTTCCCTGGAACCAGTGACCCTAAATTAGGGACGGGCGACTGCTTATAGCCCATTGAGTTGCTCACGGTGGTCGTTAAAACCTCCAATCGAAATCGAACCTTATTTGGATCTATATACAATTCACATGTTAGGACGGTGATATCATTCAGTGACGTCACGATTGTTCGTCTTCGAGGAAGGCGGGATGAGCAAACATTACTGTCTGTTGACCTTGATTACTGTTCTCCATTATGTCGGCAGGTGTTTTGTAAAACAGAATAATAAACTTCACAATTATTTTCAAACCATTTATTGTCTTCATTTAAACTATACATGTAGTAGACAAAGAACAACTGACAGGGAATCAGCACTGAAAGATTTGCGTTTTTTTTTCTTGTTTTTTTTTTTTTTGTAGTTGGAAACGCCGTCGGAGCAGTCGACAGCGTAGTAAACACTAGATACATTTATAAAAGCCACAAATAGAAACAGGCAGGTTATTTAAATAGGCAACATCGGCAGTTCACACAGAGCAAAGGAAGAAAGGCAAATTTGAACAAAGTTTGATAAAAATGTCACTGGTGTGAATTTCACGAATGTTTGCTTAGATTCTAAATCGCAAAGTTAGAAAATACAGGTAATCACATTGCATGAACAAAAGAAGCAAATTATTTCTATCCTTCCTAATACAAAGATTTAGTTAAACCGAAAAATATCGAGAGAAACTCTGTTAAGACTCTTTAACTACCGTTCGAAAAAACTTTGAGGCTAAAATAGAATTACTCAACTAGATGAATTCTTAAATCAACACGGCTATTAGCGTATCTCTAAACGACCTATTAATCCTTCGTTGAACAGCTCAAGTTTTGAAGTAGGTATGTTAACTTATTCTATAGCTCAGACACTTAAAAAAAAGAGGAAAACCTTTCAGGGTAAAAACACACTTAAGATATGTTCGTGAAATAAGAACTTTCTCTTATTGCATTTCTGGCTGCAGTGCTGTAGTTCGCTAACATAATGAAAAGGATTAGGTATTTGAATCTGTAGTATGCATGTGACGTTACGTTACCATAGCAACCAAAAATAATCAAGTTTCTCGGCGTAAACACTTAGCGAAGCGAAGTGTTCTCTTATTATCATCATTAAAAGGTAAAAAAAGAGAGAGAGAGAGAGAGAGAAGTGATAATGTTTCACATCTTCACGTTTTGAGAAA
Source organism: Macrothele yani (assembly GCA_039090855.1). Lineage (NCBI taxonomy): Eukaryota > Metazoa > Arthropoda > Arachnida > Araneae > Macrothelidae > Macrothele > Macrothele yani. The sequence goes on along the minus strand of CM077000.1, from coordinate 14,583,846 downwards.
CGACATGAAAAGAAGACAAACGAATAAATGAGATAGCCATTATTTTCTTAAAATTCTTGTTTTACTTTTTCTGCAGAAACAGATAAAGAAAGTTAAACAGCAATAAATTTACCTACGTGATAATTTGCTATGTGATATTTTGAACTCTTCATATGTGCATCGTTAATCATCGATTGCGAATAATTAAATCGATTAAACAAATAAGTTACAGCACCAAATGCAATGGCATATACATGAGCGTCGTTTAAGGTAGACGACTAGTGCTTTCTGTTCTTCCAATGGAAAAAAATTCGACCCTATTTTCTCAGCGAAGAAAGATTTCTCATACACCAAAAATTGGCACACTCATTAACAACATCCTGACTTAGATTGTACAACCGGTGGTTTTTGCGAAAAGCATTCCTGACAACTATATAATATCAATAACTTTACTTCGATGTAATTATAATATTTCCTCATAGGTGGCGCCACTCTGCCTTACCACTACATCGAAGTAAAGTTATTGATTTTTAATATCAAAATTTTATTAAAGTTAAAATAGTTATTGATTTTTTATATAAAAATTCGATAACTTTACTTTGATGTAGTTAAGATACCTCCTTACAGGTGGTGACATTCTTTCTTACCACTTCATCGAAGTAAAGTTATTGATTTTTAATATAATTTAGGAAAGATTTTTGCAAAAAATACCGATTGTGCAATGTAAGTTAGGGTGTTTTTTTTTTTAATTTTTTTTTTTAAATCAGTGGATCCATTTTGATGCGTGGAGGTTTTTCCACACATCAATATTGGCTTCTTGATAAAAAAAAAAAACCCCATCGTAAATTAGATTCTACAATCGGTGTTTTTTGGCGAAAAACTTTCCTGAATAATATTAAAAATCAATAACTTTATTTCGATGTAATCATAATACTTCCTCACAGGTGGCACCGCTCTGCTTTACCACTACATCGAGGTAAAGTTATTGATTTTTAATATCAAAATTTTATTAAAGTTAAAATAGTTATTGATTGTTTTATATAAAAATTCAATAACTTTACTTTGATGTAGTTATGATACCCCCTTACAGGTGGTGACACTCTTTCTTACCTGTACATCGAAGTAAAGTTATTGATTTTTAATATAATTTAGGAAAGATTTTTGCAAAAAATACCGATTGTACACTGTAAGTTAGGATTTTTTTAATCAGTGGATCAATTTTGATGCATGGAGGTTTCCCCATACATCAAAATTGGCTTCTTGATAAAAAAAAAACATCGTTAATTGGATTGTACAATCGGTGTTTTTTTGGCGAAAAACTTTCCTGAACAATATTAAAAATCAATAAATTTATTTCGATGTAATTATAATACTTCCTCACAGGTGGCGCCACTCTGCCTTACCACTACATCGAAGTAAAGTTATTGATTTTTAACATAAAATTTTATTATAATTATAGTATTTATTGATTTTTTCATATAAAAATTCAGTAACTTACTTTGATGTAGTGATGATACCTCGTTACAGGTGGCGACACTCTTTCTTACCACTTTATCATAGTAAAGTTATTGATTTTATATATAATTTAGGAAAGATTTCTGCAAAAATACATCGATTGTACAATGTAAGTTAGAATGTTTTTTTTTTTTTTTTTTAAATCAGTGGACCAATTTTGATGCATGGGAAGAATGTTTTCTCACATATCAAAATTGGGTGCTGATAAAAGACATCCTAAATTAGATTGTACAATCGGTGTTTTTTGGCGAAAAGCTTTCCAGAACAATTCTAAAAATCAATAACTTTATTTCGATGAAATTATGATACTTCCTTACAGATGGCGCCACTCTGCCTTACCACTACATCAAAGTAAATTTATTGACTTTTAATATAAAAATTTTAATATATTTACAAAGTTATTGATTTTATATGTAAAATTCAATACCTTTACTTTGATGTATTTATGATACTTGCTTATAGGTGGCGCCACTCTTCCTTACTACTACATTGAAGAAAAGTTATTGATTTTTAATATAGTTTAGGAAGGATTTTTGCAAAAAACACTGATTGTGCAATGTAAGATGGGAAGTTTTTTTTTATCAACAGGTCAATTTTGATTCATGGGAAATCTTTCTTCGCTGGGAAAATAAGGTCGAATTATTTTTTCATTGGAAGTATTAGAAGCAAAATCACTAGTCTTCCACCTTAAATAAATTTCAGCATGCAGATCTGTGCTAGGGATTCTTACGGTTTTTTTATTATTATTTTAATTAAGAAAATTACTAGCTCCTTATGTATAAGTGCGTTGTTTTTTGATAGCATGATTCGTATGTGAGGCAGAAACGCATACAAAACAAAAACTGATTTCAAAACATTTTCCCCCTATTATATTTCCTTCCTGAAAAGGCTGCCGAAGAGAACTCTCAGAGATTTTTATGTCTACGTGCAGTTTTTTTACTGGAAAATTTAGGGAATATGTACAGTTCGAAACGAAACTTAAGCATACGCAGTTAATGTCAAAATACACCCAGATCTTTCCTCATTTCCTTTTTCTGTTTCCTAGTATAAACAAGAATGCCACCACAAAGAAAGAAGCGTGCTACTATTCATTGTTGCCACTGAAAAGTTTTAAATAAATAGAAATAATTTATTCAAATAGGGAAAGTGTAATGCATTGCATAAACTTCCCACCCTTTGTAAATAGCAGAAAATTTATTTTTTTGACGATCTTTTTTTCCGAAGAAAAACAAATCTGAATCATCAATCGTGGCAACTTTAATTTCAGGGGGGTAAAAAAATCGAGACTACTCTGGTACTCCTGTCACGTTATGGGTATTCATAGCGGCATGAGAGGGAATCTAGAGGCTTCAAGATGCTTCCTTGGAGTTCTTCTTCGGTTAATGTCCTTGTTGGATGATTTTTTTTTTGATTGGAGGTTTAACGACCACCGTGAACAACTCAATGGGCTATAAGCAGTCGCCCGTCCCTAATTTAGGGTCACTGGTTCCAGGGAAGGGAAAGAGCCAGTGCCGTAAGACAAACACAACCTCCATGCCTCACCGGGATTCGAACCCGAACCCCGTTCGGACGAATGATCAGAGGCCATCGCTTAGACCACTGCGCCACCGGCTTGTTGGATGACGGGGCGGCTTGTTGGATGATGTCGTCCTTTGCTATTTTTGTCGAACACCTGCTGCAAGTTTACATTTGTGAGTTTTGGTTCGTGTTTGCGTGGATGCTGACCAGCCAACAGCTCGTTGCAGGGAATTATGGGATCACGACCCTGGATTAGTTGGGATGGCGTCGCTGTGATGTGTGGGAACTCGCTGTTTGTTGTTCCTACAAAAAGAGTATTGTAATCTCCTAAAAGGATTTTCACTGGAATATAAACTATGTTGTGTTAAGTGCCAAATGGATAACAATTCACGGTAAGACTGTTTAGAACAGACTAAATAGAAAGCGAAAATACGCAATAACTTAAACTGCGGAGTCGTTGTTGATTAATAACTCATTCATTCTATGTTTAGTATTATCAGTGAACTTACATTAGCATTTTAGTTGTCGTGTGATTACTCAAAAAATAAATAACGATAAATTATTTCAAGTGTCGGTGAATTATGAACACAGTTACCGTTGCAAATCATTTCTTAGTTTTAACGTATGGCAGTTCTTGTATTGCACACATAGTACACATTATTGGAACTCGAGGTACACAAAACTTAACTTACACCATCAGTCCTGTCATGGGCATTTGCATAATTCTGGAACGTGAGTCTCTGGACTCTATGTTCAAATTGTATTTGCATGTTAATTGGAATACGTAACCTTGCCTTCTTTTGTTTTAAGGGAAGATAAAAGAACACGTACTATAGATTCGATTCGCTTTCTCGTTTTCCTCTCGTTCTTCTGGGGCATTGCTGGACGTTATTATGAGAGTTAATCAATGTCTTTAAATTCTCAGGGCGAGGATTTGGAATGCCTGCGGATGAAGTTGTGGTGTCGTAGTCTGCCTTTCTTATTTGTTGACTGGATGATCCTGGTTATTTCTTCTGCCTGCTAACAAGACAGCGCCGGAGTGTCTATGCCAAGTCTCACCTAATGATGCCACGGACCTCCATACATATTCAACTTAACTCGTGGACCTGGTCGAGCGTTGGCTGCATGTTTCTAGTTAATTCTTCTGCCTGCTGACGAGACAGCATCGGGGTGTCTATTACGAGTTCCTGCTAATGATGCTACTGACTAATATGTGATTCGCATGGATTGTGCCTGTTGGCTTTTTCGTTACTTTCCTGTTGTGCTCATGATGTGGAAGGACTTTTCCTTTTGCTCAGGGACAAGTATGTTAGTCATGATTATGTTGGCATTTGTGAGCATTTCTCTTGTTGACTGCCCATTTCAAGGTAAAAGCATTCTTGACCTTTCATAGAAGTTGTAAAGTTTTGTAATTTTTTTTTTTTTTTTTTTTGATTGGAGGTTTAACGACTACCGTGAGCAACTCAATGGGCTATAAGCAGTCGCCCGTCCCTAATTTAGGGTCACTGGTTCCAGGGAAGGGAGAGAACCAGTGCCGTAAGACAAACACAACATCCATGCCTCACCGGGATTCAAACCCGGACCCCGTTCGGACGAATGATCAGAGGCCATCGCTTAGACCACTGCGCCACCGGGGCGGCGTTTTGTAATTAATGATTTGGAATTTTATTAAACAGTTAAACTTAACTTGTGTTGTAAATTTTGTGCACTGTCGCTATTTACTGAACTTAACTTAATTTAAGAATGTCAACACTCTTAAGGTGGTTCCACTTAAAATCTTTGCTTTATGTTTCCAATGGTAAAACTTCTTTACATATTTTCTTCGCAATTAATGAATTCCTAAGGATGAAAATTTGCACATCGATAAAACTAACTTTAAGTTATAGTATGGGATACTTAATGCTTCCTAAAACATAAACATAATTAAGCAATTCAACATTTATTTGTCTACTGACGTCACCAATGTACAGGTCGCGCCACCTATTAACAAGTCTGAACATTACTCAAAGAAAAATTATTGATTTTTAATACAATTATGGTTATGTTTTAGCAAGTATTAAGTATCCCATGCAATAACTTAAAGTTAGTTTTATCGATGTGCAAATTTTCATCCTTGGGAATACATTAATTGCGAAGAAAATATGTAAAGAAATTTTATCATTAGAAACACAAGGCAGATAATTTAGGTGGAACCACCTTTAGTTACATCAATGCTTGCATTTAAGATTGAATGGAGAGGAAAATTTTTTGTGAACGGAGGTTGACAGAGCAAAAATTTCTCGTCGCACTTTTTTCTCGTGATGGTCCCTTTTACCAGCATTATTAAATATAATTTTATTCCATAAATCTTTATGTTTCAGTTTGAAAATAGAGGCAAGAATTTCCGACAACGGAGGTTGAACGGAAATTCTTGGATTATCTTTTTTTATTCTCGGACTCATTTTTTTTTCATTATCATTTCCACCGGTGCAAATTTTTGCTTTTCGCACCCAGTTGTTGTGTTACCCAGTGACGACTCCACAGATTATTTTATCGCACCACGATATCTGTGACAGCCTGATCAGGAGCTTTCTGGGGGTTTAAATTACTGCAATTTTTGGACTTAGTACCGCAGATACTACGCCGTTAAAAGCTAAATGTTTAGAAATATGTGCGGTAACGCGTGGTTGTGTCGGATTTGTTTTCGGTAATTGCCACTATTTTTACTCATTTTTCTCTGAGACTTTCATGAAGTAAATTTATTTCATTTCGCAAACTGGCGTGCGCTCGTCTTTTGTTTTCCATATGTATTGTGGTAAAATAAGCCTACTGTTGGTTTTGGTTTAGGGAATCTAGGGTAAGGAAACCATTGCACTTTCGTGCACTTTCGAGGGTTGAAGGCAGGACCAATTCAACCACTAGGCAAACTAGGCGGCTGCCTAACACGCCAACGTTTGGGGAGCAAAGATTTGGACATCATAAAATCGAATGAGTTAATAAATGAGGGGGAAAAACAAACAAAAAATGATAAGAACGAAGGCATTTTTATTTTCTACTCTCCTTTCGATATTCAGTATAACGTGCGAATTCTTGTTCCCTGAGTAAGCGAGAAACGGAGACCTGCGTTTACAGAGGTTCCATATCACTTTTGCTTTGTTCGTTGAGTCCATGTTCACTTTGTCCGTGATCATTTCGCCAACGTTCACTTGGTCCAGTTTGTTTCGTACACGTTTCACTTTGTCCACCATTCACTTTATCCGCTGTTCATTAAGTCCACTAGTTATTTCGTCCACCGTTCTCTTTGTCTGCTGTACATTAAGCCCACTGTTTGTTTCGTCCACTGTCTATTTCGTCCACCGTTCACTTTATCCACCTTTCATTAAGCCCATTTTTATTTCGTCCGCCGTTCTCTTTGTCTGCTGCTCATTAAGTCCACTGCTTATTTCGTCCACTGTTCACCTTGTCCACCGTTCATTTTATCCGCTGTTCATTAAGTCCCCTGTTTATTTCGTTCACCGTTCACTTTGTCCGCCGTTAACTTCATCATTAAGCCCACTGTTTATTTCGTCCACCATTCTCTTTGCCTGCTGTTCATAAAGTCCACTGCTAACTTCGTCTATTGTTCACCTTGTCCACCGTTTATTTTATCCGCTGTCCATTAAGTCCCCTGTTTATTTCGTTCACCGTTCACTTTGTCCGCCGTTAACTTCATCATTAAGCCCACTGTTTATTTCGTCCACCATTCTCTTTGCCTGCTGTTCATAAAGTCCACTGCTAACTTCGTCTATTGTTCACCTTGTCCACCGTTCATTTTATCCGCTGTTCATTAAGTCCCCTGTTTATTTCGTTCACCGTTCACTTTGTCCGCCGTTAACTTCATCATTAAGCCCACTGTTTATTTCGTCCACCATTCTCTTTGCCTGCTGTTCATAAAGTCCACTGCTAACTTCGTCTATTGTTCACCTTGTCCACCGTTCATTTTATCCGCTGTTCATTAAGTCCACTGTTTATTTCGTCCACTGTCTATTTCGTCCACCGTTCACTTTATCCACCTTTCATTAAGCCCATTTTTATTTCGTCCGCCGTTCTCTTTGTCTGCTGCTCATTAAGTCCACTGCTTATTTCGTCCACTGTTCACCTTGTCCACCGTTCATTTTATCCGCTATTCATTAAGTCCCCTGTTTATTTCGTTCACCGTTCACTTTGTCCGCCGTTAACTTCATCATTAAGCCCACTGTTTATTTCGTCCACCATTCTCTTTGCCTGCTGTTCATAAAGTCCACTGCTAACTTCGTCTATTGTTCACCTTGTCCACCGTTCATTTTATCCGCTGTTCATTAAGTCCCCTGTTTATTTCGTTCACCGTTCACTTTGTCCGCCGTTAACTTCATCATTAAGCCCACTGTTTATTTCGTCCACCATTCTCTTTGCCTGCTGTTCATAAAGTCCACTGCTAACTTCGTCTATTGTTCACCTTGTCCACCGTTCATTTTATCCGCTGTTCATTAAGTCCCCTGTTTATTTCGTTCACCGTTCACTTTGTCCGCCGTTAACTTCATCATTAAGCCCACTGTTTATTTCGTCCACCATTCTCTTTGCCTGCTGTTCATAAAGTCCACTGCTAACTTCGTCTATTGTTCACCTTGTCCACCGTTCATTTTATCCGCTGTTCATTAAGTCCCCTGTTTATTTCGTTCACCGTTCACTTTGTCCGCCGTTAACTTCATCATTAAGCCCACTGTTTATTTCGTCCACCATTCTCTTTGCCTGCTGTTCATAAAGTTCACTGCTAACTTCGTCTATTGTTCACCTTGTCCACCATTCATTTTATCCGCTGTTCATTAAGTCCCGTTTATTTCGTTCACCGTTCACTTTGTCCGCCGTTAACTTCATCATTAAGCCCACTGTTTATTTCGTCCACCATTCTCTTTGCCTGCTGTTCATAAAGTCCACTGCTAACTTCGTCTATTGTTCACCTTGTCCACCGTTCATTTTATCCGCTGTTCATTAAGTCCCCTGTTTATTTCGTTCACCGTTCACTTTGTCCGCCGTTAACTTCATTATTAAGCCCACTGTTTATTTCGTCCACCATTCTCTTTGCCTGCTGTTCATAAAGTCCACTGCTAACTTCGTCTATTGTTCACCTTGTCCACCGTTCATTTTATCCGCTGTTCATTAAGTCCCCTGTTTATTTCGTTCACCGTTCACTTTGTCCGCCGTTAACTTCATCATTAAGCCCACTGTTTATTTCGTCCACCATTCTCTTTGCCTGCTGTTCATAAAGTCCACTGCTAACTTCGTCTATTGTTCACCTTGTCCACCATTCATTTTATCCGCTGTTCATTAAGTCCACTGTTTATTTCGTCCACTGTCTATTTCGTCCACCGTTCACTTTATCCACCTTTCATTAAGCCCATTTTTATTTCGTCCGCCGTTCTCTTTGTCTGCTGCTCATTAAGTCCACTGCTTATTTCGTCCACTGTTCACCTTGTCCACCGTTCATTTTATCCGCTGTTCATTAAGTCCCCTGTTTATTTCGTTCACCGTTCACTTTGTCCGCCGTTAACTTCATCATTAAGCCCACTGTTTATTTCGTCCACCATTCTCTTTGCCTGCTGTTCATAAAGTCCACTGCTAACTTCGTCTATTGTTCACCTTGTCCACCATTCATTTTATCCGCTGTTCATTAAGTCCACTGTTTATTTCGTCCACTGTTCATTTTGTCCACCGTTCACTTGGTCCGCTGTTCATTAAGTTCACCATTTTTCTCGTTCGCCGATCACTTTGCCCACATTCATTTCGCCCTCATAATGGATGGCATACCGTGTAAATTTTCTGTTTTTATGAAATTTTTGTTACTAGCAGGAAAAAAAAAGTCAGCGGACATTGGTTATATGCGATTTCTTTTCCTGTTTAATTTTTCGGATTAAAATACAACGATTTTAAATGTTATTTAAACTAAAACGACGAACTAAATTTTGAAGAGCTTTTTAACTCTTTTGTGTGGTACGATATCAGTCACCGTTTTTAGACTGTGTAGGTTAGCTTGCCATACATCCGATGCGAAGGCGCGCATCTGTCAAAACACTGTCAAAAACAGACCTGTCCGTATGCAGCAGGCGACTCTTAGGCGACTTAAGGCTCAGAATTGTTAAAGTAAATACAGGGTGTGTCTAAAGTCTTTCCCTGATTACGATAAATCGTATAAAATGAACCAAGATAGTTAGACGTACGCGTTTTTTTGCATTGATTGGGTCATATTCTCAAGTTTTTTGTTCGTTATACTTTTGGAACCATAGGTGGCGCTGCACGTCTGCAGCGTAGTTTGTTTTTGAAAGCGTCAGTCGACGAAATGGCGTCTATGCAGGAAAAGGCTAATTGTGTTCTCTGGTTTCATGAAACCAAATCTGCAAGTTCAGTACAGCGGAAGTTTAGGCGTGAGTATGATAGAGCTCCGCTTGATGTGAAAAGCATTAGGAACTCGTATCAAAAGTTTAAACAGACGGGCAGTGTTGGTGACCGTGCAAGAAGTGGAAGACCTTCCATTAGTGAGGAAACTGCGACGCCGTGCGTAATGCATTCGTACGAAGCCCGTGGAAATCAATTCGTCATGCTTCTAGTGAACTGGGAATACCCATGAAGACAGTGCACCGTATTTCAAGAAAGCAGCTTCGTTTTTCTGCATGCAAATGGCAAATTGTTTAAGACTTGGAACCTAATGATGGGCCCACACGTGTGACATTCACTATGAATGTTCTTGAACGAATAGACGAAGATAATGATTACATTATCTTCGTCTATTCGTTCAAGAATGAATAGACGAAGATATTAAAGTAGCAGATTTGTTTTTCAGACGAATCAACTTTTCATACCTCAGGTAAAGTGAACACGCATAATGCCCGTATCTGAGGTTAAGAGAACCCAGATGTGGTTTTGGAGAAACAGAGGGATAGCCCTAAAATCAATGTTTGGTGCGGACTAATGCACAACAAAGTAATTGAACCTTTCTTTTTATTGAGCCCACCATTACATAGGGAATTTACTTCGACATGATGCAGCTGTATGTTGCATCTATTGGAAGAGCTGCAAAGATGGGTAATGTTCCAGCAGGACGGTGCGCCCCCTCACTGGGGTGTACCTGTCCATCAATTCTTAGATGACAAATTCCCTAACAGATGGATAGGCAGAGATGGTCCCATATCCTGACCACCAAGATTCCCAGACATTACGCCCCTTGACTTCTTTTTATGGGGCTACATTAAGGATCAAGTTTATGCAACACCAGTTGCAGATATGAACACTTTGAAGGGAAGAATAACTGAAGCGTTTGCGACCATCACCGATGGCATGTTGCAGAAGAAATGGAAAGAGTACCAACTGGATGTCGTCCGTGTAACAAAAGGATCCCACTTTGAGGCATACTGATGACCCGATAAAAAACTCTGGATTTCAGGTAAGCTATATTGGAAAACCGTATGTGCCTAACAAGCGCGGTTCATTTTACATGATTTATCGTAATCATGGAAAGACTTTAGACACATCCTCTATATTCTGTGTTATCCGGCTTTCAACGAAGACTGTCTTCTTCTTTTATCACAATTAGTGGCAATACTCAACGCCAAAAGGTTAGTAACTGTAACTCTCAGTCTATTTTCTAATGAGAACGGGGAAATGAAAAGAATTCCAGCGGAATGAATATAGGCTCTGCCAGTGTATTCATTCCACACGAATTGTTTTTTTTTTTCGATTTATTTTGTCTGTACAATCCAGGGAAACCCCTTGTTTTGTGGCAATACTCAACGCCAAAAGGTTAGTAACTGTAACTCTCAGTCTATTTTCTAATGAGAACGGGGAAATGAAAAGAATTCCAGCGGAATGAATATAGCTCTGCCAGTGTATTCATTCCACTCGAATTGTTTTTTTTTTCGATTTATTTTGTCTGTACAATCCAGGGAAACCCCTTGTTTTGTGGCAATACTCAACGCCAAAAGGTTAGTAACTGTAACTCTCAGTATATTTTCTAATGAGAACGAGGAAATGAAAAGAATTCCAGCGGAATGACTATAGGCTCTACCAGTGTATTCATTCCACGGGAATTGATTTTTTTTTCGTTATCTATGTTATCGATTGAACAAGAAATGAAACCTGATATAGATTTGAGAAGACACCTTGTAATATTACGAAACAATAAAGCACGCAAAAACGAAATTGTAATTTGCTTTTGGGAAGTAGGGTTAACGACCACTTTGAGCAACTCGATTAGCCCTAAGCTGTCGCCCGTCCTTAATTTAGGGTCATCGGTTCCAGGAAAGGGAGAGAGCCAGTGCCGTCAGCGAGGCAAGTACAACGTCCATGCCTCACCGGTGTTCGAACTCGGACCAATCCCGGACGAATAGTCAGAAGTCAGCACTTAGACCGCTATGCCACCGGATCTGCTTGATTTTCACTGGACCAGCAAATGAATGTTGTTTCCATAGTTTCTTTCTATTTAGTGTACACTGCATTTTTGCATCTTGAAATTATTGAAAAAATGCAATATATGTTGAATTTTTGAATAATAAATTAGCCACAATATGAATAATAAATTAGCCACACAAATGAATAATAAATTTTTGAGGCGCTAGGCTTACCTAGGGCGCCAAGCGGACTAGCACTGGCACTAGTTTAAGGTCAGCGGGTTTGCTTATTATTAATTGCTATGAAAACAACTAGCTCATGGAAATGCTTCGTAATTTCAGAATTACCAAATGGTTTCAATGTAAAGCAACAAACTATTACAGTAGTGCATTAGATCACCTGCAAAAACCATGAAGCTTAACACTTTTTTTAACTAACTAATTTTCATAGTTATTTCATCGTTTATATTTCGTTAGATGCGAAATTTAATGGAGATTTTTAAAATATCATAGTTTTTCCTGTAGCTACTTCTGTTCTTAAGATATGACATAAAATATGGGGTTTGACATAACACATTGAAATTCAAGTTAGCTGCGTATCAGTTGTTACAGCCAAACATAGACATTCCTTTACCTGATTGGATACTTCCTAATGTCATCCTAATCCTACTCCAGCCTTTACAAGGGTTGCCTATAGTGGGCAACGTTCATGACTGCCATGGAAAGGACCTCAGGTTAGATCCCAGGCAGGTACGAACGCTCGATCCACTAAATATCCGCCGTGCGTCGGATGGACACGTTAAGCCGTCGGACCCCGGGCATTGCCCCCCCCCGGTAATAAATAAGGGCGTCTTTCTCCCCCTTTCTACTTCGCTTCCGTGTCACTTTCCTATTGGGCACTGTAGCCCAAATCTCCCAGCTTCCTATTTCTAAGGGTTGTTTAAGACCTGGGGTCAGACACTCCCTTCGTAAAGTTCTGTACATATGATCATTTCTATGAGGCAATACTTCCGGGTACTGCTCCCCCGGTAATAAATAAGGGCGTCTTCCTCCCCCTTTCTACTTCGCTTCCGTGTCAGTTTCCTATCGGGCACTCTAGCCCAAATCTCCTAGCTTCCTATTTCTTAGGGTTGTTTAAGACCTGGGGTCAGACGCTCCCTTCGTAAAGTCCTGTACATATGATCATTTCTATGAGGCAATACTTCCAGGTACTGACCCCCGGTAATAAATAAGGGCGTCTTACTCCCCCTTTCTACTTCGCTTCCGTGTCACTTTCCTATCGGACACTCTAGCCCAAATCTCCTAGCTTCCTATTTCTAAGGGTTGTTTAAGACCTGCGGTCAGACACTCCTTTCGTAAAGTCCTGTACATATGATCATTTCTATGAGGCAATACTTCCGGGTATTGCCCCCCGGTAATAAATAAGGGCATCTTACTCCCCCTTTCTACTTTGCTTCCGTGTCACTTTCCTATCGGACACTCTAGCCCAAATCTCCTGGCTTCCTATTTCTAAGGGTTGTTTAAGACCTGGGGTCACACACTCCCTTCCTAAAATTCTCTACATATGATCATGATCTATGAGGCAATTATATATAAGCTAAGAGCACATGACTTTCCACCATGGATTATTCATATAATCAAGTCATACCTTGACAACAGAACATTCTGTGTAAAAATTAATAGGAAGAAATCACAAAAAAAAAAAAAAAAAAAAAAAAATGAAGCAGTGTTCCGCAAGGCAGTGTACTCGCCCCTACGCTGTACTTTGTTTTTACGTCAGACTTTCCCAACTTTAATAACAGGAATCTGACTACAGCTTTGTACGCTGACGACACTGCACTTGCTTATACTTCCAAAAATAAAAATCAAGCAACATTTATGCTGCAATACTATGTGGAGAAGCTGGAGAAATATTTCCTAGATTCAAAAATTAAAAATAACACTGATAAAACCCAAGCAATTATGTTCTCATGCAAAACATATAACTATAATCCTGACTTTGAAATTGAATTGTTTGAAAAAAAAAAAACCTTGGGTAAAAGTTGTGAAACACTTAGGCGAATCTTTTTCTTTTTTAAAGTTAAAAAAGAGTCGCATCAGAGGAGGCGGTGTTCTGTTGATGACTATGTTTGTATATGGCGTAAACAGCATGAAGTCCTATCCCCTAGTTGCACAGTTGGGGCTCAACAGGCCAGTGAAGGTGGTGTTCTGTTGATGGTTGAATTTGCATATGGAGTAAACAGCATGAAATCCCATCCCCTGATTGTGCAGTTGGGGTTCAACAAGCCAGTGGAGGTGGTGTTCGTTTGATGGCCAGGTTCGCATATGGCCTAAACAGCACAAAGCCCTATCCCCTTGTTGCACAGTTGGGGTTCAACAGGCCAGTGGAGGTGGTGTTCTGTTGATCGCCAGCTTCGCATATGGCCTAAACAGCACAAAGCCCTATCCCTTTATTGCACAGTTGGGGTTCAACAGGCCAGTGGAGGTGGTGTTCTGTTGATGGAAAGGTGAACATGTGACGTAAACAGCACGAAGCCCTATTCCCTGGCTGCACAGATGGGATTTAACAGGCCAGTGGAGGTGGTGTTCTGTTGATGGCCAGGTTCGCATATGGCCTAAAGAGCACAAAGCCCTATCACCTTGTTGCACAGTTGGGGTTCAACAGGCCAGTGGAGGTGGTGTTCTGTTGATCGCCAGCTTCGCATATGGCCTAAACAGCACAAAGCCCTATCCCCTTATTGCACAGTTGGGGTTCAACAGGCCAGTGGAGGTGGTGTTCTGTTGATGGAAAGATGAGCATGTGACGTAAACAGCACGAAGCCCTGTTCCCTGGCTGCACGGATGGGATTTAACAGGCCAGTGGATGTGGTGTTCTGTTGATGGCCAGGTTCGTATATGGCCTAAAGAGCACAAAGCCCTATCACCTTGTTGCACAGTTGGGGTTCAACGGGCCAGTGGAGGAGGTGTTCTGTTGACGGACAGGTTAGCATATGACGTAAACAGCACGAAGCCCTATCCCCTGGTTGCACAGATGGGGTTCAACAGGCCATTGGAGGTGGTGTTCTGTTGATGGCTGGGCTTGCATATGGAGTAAACATCATGAAACCATATCCCCTGGTTGTACAGTTGGGGTTCAACAGGCCAGTGGAGGTAGTTTTCTGTTGATGGCTGGGTTTGCATATGGCGCAAACAGCACGAAATCCTATCCCTTAGTTGCACAGTTTGAGTTCAACAGGCCAGTGGAGGTGATGTTCTGTTCTGCGGAGCATTGTCTTGGCAAGTCCTAGGTCCGTTAGTTATCATCGCATAAATACTGAATGGAGGACGCTACAGAGACCTGTTAGTCAACATCTCCATCTATATCTGCAGGACGTTTACCCAGACCAGAGTGCCTTCAACAGCAAAACGCACCGTGTCATCGGGCTCGTATAACGATTGAGGGGTTGGAAGCACGACAGTGAATTCGCCACGTGACCTTGGCCTTCGAACTTCCCTAACAGTAACCCAATTGAACATTTGTGGAGTGTGCTAGAATGGGGTGTGAGAACTGCTGATCCTCCTCCACGTGATGAGTGTGAACTGACGGAGCTTCCGCAGAGGACATGGGTCAAGTTACGCGTGGAGGATGCGTGACGACTTGTGGAATATGTTCTCAGGCGTCTGCTAGCTGAAAGGGGGACCAACGCGTAATTAGGAAATTGTCACTAATGAAAATCTAACTCAGTGTAATATTAATAAAAAAAAGTGAAATCATAAATTTTGTGAATATCTGCCCAGCTCGGGAAAATTTCATTTTTGCATACGGAAGGGAATGGACGAGTCCACATACCCGGACGGAGGGGGAGGGGGTTGAACAGCGTGAGCACTGATAATCACAGATACCATGAACACTGATCACAACAGAGTTGGAAACGGGCCAAAAATTTTGTACCCGGACCTGGCCGTCACATAGTTGAACCCGACCCGGTCCCGACCCGGAAAAATCTGCTTTGAGCTATAAATTCCAATATATGCAACGTCATCATCATCATCATTCCACTGTTGGGTGAATGTCTTCCCAAGGTTTTCCAACAACGGACTGTTTTGGGCCAGTCTTTTCCCCATCTCCCATGTGGTCTTTTCTTCTGGGTCTTTTCCTGTCCCTTGGAATCCCGTCTAAAATTTCGGTTGTCCATCGGTGGTCCGTTCTTCTGGCAACATGTCCAGCTCATTGCCATCTCAGGGATTTTACTCTGATCATGATGTCGTCTACTCTTGTCATTTTCCTTATCCACGAGTTCCTATTTTTATCTTTCTTGGTTACACCAAGCATGCATCTCTCCATGCCTCTTTCAGCTGTCTGCAGTCTTTGTATGTCTTTTTTAGTTAAGGTCCGTGTCCCTGCTCCGTACGTAAGCACGGGAAGGATGCATTTATTAAATACTTTTATTTTAAGACATAATGGTATATTGCTCTAAAATATTGTACTGTTTCTTCCAAAGGTTACCCAGCCAAGTTTTATATGCTGATTAATTTCCTCGTCAATATGACCTTTGCTTGATATCTGCTGTCCAAGGTAAATGTAGGTATCGGTTATCTCCAGCTTCTTCCCATCAATCGATAAACCTTTATTTCTTGTTAAAGCATTGCACTTCAGTTCTGTCTTCTGAAAGTTCATTTTTAATCCCATTTCTTTACCGTTCTCAGATAGTTCCTGCATCATACTCTGCAGCTCTGAAGTATTATTTCAAAGACCTATGAAGGGTTCTTTGAAATATTTAAAAGAAAATAAAAAATAAAACGCAGATAAAACCGGGTCGAAGTTGGATCAGGAACACCTTCAACCGACCCGTTTGACCCACAAGAAGTCGTCGACCCGTTGATTCGTGACCCGTTTCCATCTTTGGATCACAAAGCATGGATCGGGACTAAACAAGGAAATAAAACAGGGGTATTACGCACAAATATTCCCAAACAACTAGAGGATAAGCTGTCTACATGTCGGGTTATACAACCTAACAAAAAAATGATATAATCTAACCTACACGAAAAGGAGGAAAATACGGTACATACACTTGCAATCTAGCAATCAGAGTGGACTTTTATGGTGACTTGTTCGAAATGATAACCGACAGCGGTTGTTAAATGAATATCAGATTTTGTAAGGGAGCAGTTAAGAATACAGTTAAAGATCATCTACTTCAAAAATTTTCATATTTCTTACATCAGGTGTACTTATGATGGCATCCTCTTCCCCCTTCTCTCCCTAACCCTAAAGTTGGTAGGTAGCATTGGTCACCATCCACAAAGGAATTCTTTCCTGAGCCATAAACTCGATGTTCCACTAGGGTTTTTATTTTGTTATTTGATTCATATATTGAATTACTGGGAGTCCTCTTCTAGCTTTTCCTTTAATTCTACCTTCAATCAGTTAGCATTGGTCATCATCCACAAAGGAATTCTTTCCTGAGCCATAAACTCGATGTTCCACTAGGGTTTTTATTTTGTTATTTGATTCATATATTGAATTACTGGGAGTCCTCTTCTAGCTTTTCCTTCCATTCTACCTTCAATCAGTTAGCCATCCACAAAGGAATTCTTTCCTGAGCCACAAACTCGATGTTCCACTAGGGTTTTTATTTTGTTATTTGATTCATATATTGAATTACTAGGAGTCCTCTTCTAGCTTTTCCTTCCATTCTACCTTCAATCAGTTAGCATTGGTCACTATCCACAAAGGAATTCTTTCCTGAGCCATAAACTCGATGTTCCACTAGGGTTTTTATTTTGTTATTTGATTCATATATTGAATTACTGGGAGTCCTCTTCTAGCTTTTCCTTCCATTCTACCTTCAATCAGTTAGCCATCCACAAAGGAATTCTTTCCTGAGCCACAAACTCGATGTTCCACTAGGGTTTTTATTTTGTTATTTGATTCATATATTGAATTACTGGGAGTCCTCTTCTAGCTTTTCCTTCCATTCTACCTTCAATCAGTTAGCATTGGTCACCATCCACAAAGGAATTCTTTCCTGAGCCATAAACTCGATGTTCCACTAGGGTTTTTATTTTGTTATTTGATTCATATATTGAATTACTGGGAGTCCTCTTCTAGCTTTTCCTTCCATTCTACCTTCAATCAGTTAGCATTGGTCATCATCCACAAAGGAATTCTTTCCTGAGCCATAAACTCGATGTTCCACTAGGGTTTTTATTTTGTTATTTGATTCATATATTGAATTACTAGGAGTCCTCTTCTAGCTTTTCCTTCCATTCTACCTTCAATCAGTTAGCATTGGTCATCATCCACAAAGGAATTCTTTCCTGAGCCATAAACTCGATGTTCCACTAGGGTTTTTATTTTGTTATTTGATTCATATATTGAATTACTAGGAGTCCTCTTCTAGCTTTTCCTTCCATTCTACCTTCAATCAGTTAGCATTGGTCATCATCCACAAAGGAATTCTTTCCTGAGCCATAAACTCGATGTTCCACTAGGGTTTTTATTTTGTTATTTGATTCATATATTGAATTACTGGGAGTCCTCTTCTAGCTTTTCTTCCATTCTACCTTCAATCAGTTAGCATTGGTCACCATCCACAAAGGAATTCTTTCCTGAGCCATAAACTCGATGTTCCACTAGGGTTTTTATTTTGTTATTTGATTCATATATTGAATTACTGGGAGTCCTCTTCTAGCTTTTCCTTCCATTCTACCTTCAATCAGTTAGCATTGGTCATCATCCACAAAGGAATTCTTTCCTGAGCCATAAACTCGATGTTCCACTAGGGTTTTTATTTTGTTATTTGATTCATATATTGAATTACTAGGAGTCCTCTTCTAGCTTTTCCTTCCATTCTACCTTCAATCAGTTAGCATTGGTCATCATCCACAAAGGAATTCTTTCCTGAGCCATAAACTCGATGTTCCACTAGGGTTTTTATTTTGTTATTTGATTCATATATTGAATTACTGGGAGTCCTCTTCTAGCTTTTCCTTCCATTCTACCTTCAATCAGTTAGCATTGGTCATCATCCACAAAGGAATTCTTTCCTGAGCCATAAACTCGATGTTCCACTAGGGTTTTTATTTTGTTATTTGATTCATATATTGAATTACTAGGAGTCCTCTTCTAGCTTTTCCTTCCATTCTACCTTCAATCAGTTAGCATTGGTCATCATCCACAAAGGAATTCTTTCCTGAGCCATAAACTCGATGTTCCACTAGGGTTTTTATTTTGTTATTTGATTCATATATTGAATTACTGGGAGTCCTCTTCTAGCTTTTCCTTCCATTCTACCTTCAATCAGTTAGCATTGATCATCATCCACAAAGGAATTCTTTCCTGAGCCATAAGCTTGATGTTCCGGTAGGGTTTTTCTTTTGTTATTTGACTCATATACTGAATTCTTGGGCGTCCTCTTCCACCTTTTCCTTCTGTTCTGCCTTCAATCAGGTTGGCACACCACTCCAAATGTCTTATGAGGTGGTCTGTCATGTTGTCTCTTCTTCTTTCTATAGTACATAATATTTCTTGTTTTTCCTGAACTTTTTTTTAACATTTCCACATTTGTAATTTTTTCTGTCCAAGCAATTTTCGTCATATGTCGCCAGCACCACATTTCGAATGATTGTAACTTTGCCCTGTTTCTTTTTTGCAGTGTCCAAGTTTCAGATGCATTAAGTTCTACATTCCACACAAAAGTTTTACCAAAAAGTTTATTTGTTTAAAGAGAAATGGACTTAGATATAGTCCTATTTTCTTATTGAATTCTTTACTTGAAGGCATAACAAAGGTAAATAGATTAACATTCTAAATCCTTTTCCTTATAACAGAGTTCGTAAAGATGAGGTAATAAAATATCCTTAAATGTTCACCCAACCCCTAAGAGAAGTTTCACACAAAAAGAAATTTCACAAATGTGTTAAGAATTTCCGAAATCTTTGGAGCACAGATTATAACTGTGTGCGCTTTGGTGCCGATAAAGTTTTGTTCATTATTTTGTGAAGCAAAAATTCTCAAAGTTTTACTTGTGGAAACCACTATGCCTTCCCGAGGGTGCAGTTGCCTAAGCTCTGGTTTCAGGCCATATATCCGAGATGAGTCCGGGTTCGAATCTGCCAGGTAAGGCTTGGATATTGCATTTGTCTTAAGATACTGGCTCTCTTTCTTCCCTGGAACCAGTGGCCCTAAATTAGGTACGACTGCTATAGCCCAGTGAGTTGCTCATGGTGGTCACTAACTGCTTCCATTACCTAAAAAAACAGGGCCACTTTCAAGGAAATTCCAAGTGCCCATTTTGAATTGGATTTTCTTAAGAGCAAATATTATCATTGTTTTGCCTGTGAAAATCGGAGTACCTATTGGGAAAGTTTCAAGTGTTTACCTTTTTTGCAAGCAAACATTCTCAACGTTGCGCCTGTGGGAACAGGAGGGCCCCCTCGAAGACGTTTGAAATGCTCATATTTTATTTAGAGTAAATGCACTTCGTGTTGTGCCTGTGTGAAACGGAGGGCCTTTCGTGGAAATTTCAAATGCTTACTTTTCTGAAGAGCAAATATTCTCGACGTTGTGCTTCTGAGAACTGGAGTGCCTCTAGAGGAAGTTTTAAATGCTGAACTTTCATAAAAACAAATACTCTCAAAGTTGTGCCTGTGGGAATTGGATCTTTTATCTTTCTTAAGAGCAAATACTCTCAGTGATGAGTCCGTGGGAATTGGATCATTTATCTTTCTTACGAACAGTTCTCTCAATGTTGTGCCGGTGGGAATCGAAGTGTCTCTCATGGAAGTTTCAGATGCTAAGCTTTCATTAAAAAAAAGAAAAAGAAAAGACACCCCCAATGTTTTGCACACAGTAATTGGAATGATTATCCAGGAAATTTCAAACACTTATCTTTATTAAAATTGCACGTATATTCAATCTTGTGCCAGTGGGAATTGGTATTCTTCTCGAGAAAGTTTCTAACGCTCATGTTCCTTAGGACCAAATATTCCCAATGTTGTGCCTGTTTGAATTGGAGTTCCATTCGAGAAAGTTTAAATGCTCACATTCTTTAAGATCAAATATTTCCACTGCTGTCTGTGCCTGTGAGAATTCGAGTGCTTTCCAAGAAAGTTTCAAATGCTTTTCTTTCTTATGAGGACATATTCTCAGTGTTGTGCCTGTGAGAATCGGAGATCCTCTAGAGAAAGTTTCAAATGCTCATCTTCCTTAAAATAAAATACGCCCAATGTTGTGCCTGTGGGAATTGGTATTCCTTTCGAGAAAGTTTCTAACGCTCCTGTTCCTTAGGACCAGATATTCCCAATATTGTGCCTGTTTGAATTGGAGTGTCATTCGACAAAGTTTAAAACTAAAATGCTCATCTCCCTAAAGATAAAATATCTCCACTGTTGTGCCAGTGAGAATTGGAGTGCTTCTCAAGGAAGTTTCAAATGTTTCAAGGCCATGACTTTAGAGATATGACTTCCCTTTTTCAGTGACGTCACGGGGAAACGAAGGCTCTCAATCGGTTTCCAACGTTGTCGTGTATGACGCAAATAACGGCACTGACGTTTCAGATCGTGCAAGTAAGAGTAACGTCATAAAAGGAGGGAACTCATCTATCTAATGGCTAGAAAATACAAAGCAATGACATTAGAGAGATGAATTCCCTCTTTTAGTGACGTCACGCAGTAACCAAGGATTCCGATTGGTTTCCAACTTGTCATGCATGACGTCAAACACGGCACCGACATATCAGGTCCTCCTCCATCACGCCGTGTAACATATGAGTGACGTCACAAGTGGAGGGAACTCATCTCTCTAATGTCATTGCCTTGTACTTTCTAGACGGCCTTGGTCTAATCCCTGTCTTAGGAATGGCATTAAAAATTCAAAGCTAGACATTTTTTTTATTGGAGGTTTAACGACCACCGTGAGCAACTCAATGGGCTATAAGCAGTCACCCCGTCCCTAATTTAGGGTGACTAGTACCAGGGATGGGATAGAGCCAGCGCCGTAAGACAAACACAACATCCATGCCTCACCGGGATTTGAACCCGGAACCATCTAGGACGAATGATCAGAAGCCATCTCTCAGACCACTGTGACACCGGGGTGGCCTGCACATGGTTAATAGTCAATTCAGTTTTATCAGAAAGAATTTAAAATTGCAGGAAATTAAAAAAAATTCTGAACTAAATATTTATTCAATTTTAAATTACGGAAGTAATAAAAAAAGGAGGAAAAGTGAGGGGTGGAACTGATGCCTCGCTCCTGCACGCAAATTACTACTGGGGCAGCTGTCCCCTCTGCCCCCAGGGTTCCGACGTCACTGTACCGATATGTACGAGTTATTCAATGTCATTTTAGGCTCAGCGAATCTTTCTATAACGTTTTTGTTGGCAGGAACAATTAGTGTATGGAAAGATATCTTATCGGTCAATTACCACTTTTTTTGAAATTGAAATTATGAACGCAGCAAACTGCTCACTAAATGTTTTGATGAAAATACGTTTACAGAACGCACAGTTTTGCCCAATGATGATGCTTTGAAGCAGAGAATTGTTGAAAATCCACGAAAAAGATCACGTGATCTTATAGAAAGGCTTAAAGGTTAGTCATACACCTTCTTGGGATAGTCTTCATCCTTGTGACGCGGTTGGGTTTTGGTGAGCAGATGGTACGAGTACTTCCAGCATTCATCTTCAGACTACACTATCTTTCGCCACTATTTTAGAGTTCTAAGAGATAAATGTCTTCGTGATGAGAATAACTAAAGGTCGAGTGTAACTTGCTGTCTTAAGCACGATAGTTAAAATCTTTAATCAATAAAATATTTACAAGTTAAAAAATACAAACACGAGATCTTTCGCAAGGGCGACCCTTACATCAACAAGTGAAGACTACATTTGAACATACTTAGTGCGAAGTTATAAAGTGTCAGTGTCTTGACGTCATGATGTACAATGATGTTCATTAGTTGATGACGATTGGTCCCTCCTATCTAACTTCTGATGATACGTAGTTCCATCTTTGGCCGCATTCCTTTGACAATCTTGAAGAATCCAGATTAAGTTTGTCGTCGGTATACCCCACCATACAATTTACCATCGAATTGGAGAATGGAGGAATTCTCCCCTATCTTGACTTGAGCACCAGACGGAACATGATCACTAACTCAATTCAGTTTTCTGTGTATCGTAAGCCAACCAGCTCTGCTGTGATCATCCTATATAACTCTCATCATCCACACAAACATAAAGCTGCGACTTTTAGATCTCTTATAAGCCGAGCATTTTCACACACGTCGAATGTCAGATTGCGGAGAACCGAACTAGAAAATATCATGCAAATCGCGACCCAGAATGGATACAATAGGAGTTTTGTGAATGCTCTGATTGCTCAACACAAGAAAAAGGTCTGCACAACCTTAACCAGCAATCATAAGACTATTAAGTACGTTGGTACTATTGAATACCAGCCGTAAATCTCGCACATGTTGCACAACATCTGCAAGAAACACATCATTTCATTTGCCGAGTCTTCCAGTAATCTTTTCCAGCTGATGCGCAGAGATCGAGACGTCAAGCCTGAGAATGAAAAACATGGTGTGTATTGCATACCATTAAAGAGTCTGAGCTCAGAGTTCAACGATAGCTTGTATATAGGCTCGACCCTTCGGAGCCTAGGTATGCGTACAGCCGAACACCGATATTCAACTCGAACAGGTGCCTCTAACATTGGTTTGGTCCACACATTCCAGGAGGGAACCCACACCCCCTCATGGAATGATGCATATATTCTTCTATGCACCAAAGAAAAGAGATCTACATTGTTTGCGGAAGCAATGTTCATCCATCACTATCGTGGACGGTGCTGTAACGATGACATTCCCGATACTTTGCCATATGTTTGAAAACAACTGTTTAATACAGTTTATGTTAAAGAAAAAAATTCAAGATTTAAAACCCCCACTACACAATCAGTTAACTTAATCTAATACCACCTTTCAAAGACGGAACTACGTATCATCAGAAGTTAGATAGAAGGGACCAATCGTCATCAACTAATTAACACCATTGTATACATCATGACGTCAAGACACTGGCACTTTATAACTTCGCACTAAGTATGTTGAAAGGTAGTCTTCACCTGATGATGCAAGGGTCGCCTTTGTGAAAGATCTCGTGTATGTATTTTTTAGCTTGTAAATATTTTATTGATTAAAGATATGTTTGAAAACAACTGTTTAATACAGTTTATGTTAAAGAAAAAAATTCAAGATTTAAAACCCCCACTACACAATCAGTTAACTTAATCTAATACCACCTTTCAAAGACGGAACTACGTATCATCAGAAGTTAGATAGAAGGGACCAATCGTCATCAACTAATTAACACCATTGTATACATCATGACGTCAAGACACTGGCACTTTATAACTTCGCACTAAGTATGTTGAAAGGTAGTCTTCACCTGATGATGCAAGGGTCGCCTTTGTGAAAGATCTCGTGTATGTATTTTTTAGCTTGTAAATATTTTATTGATTAAAGATTTTAACTATCGTGCTTAAGACAGCAAATTACACTGGACCTTTAGTTAATTTTAGAGTCCGTTCTTCTCGCTGTTATTTTCATACCTTTCTTCTCTTTCGGAATTTAGAGACTACCGTGAACAACTCTAAAATTTATAAGCAGTCGTCCATCCAAATATAAGGAAACCACTCTGGAAAGAAGTCGTCCATCTAAATATAGGGAAACCATTCTAGAAAGGGGTGAGTGCCAATGCCATAAAACAAAGGTATCACCTGTGCTTCATTCGGGACTCGAACTCAGGCTCACTCGAATGTTCAGAAGCCAGAGATCAAACCATTGCGCCACTGTGTTGCGCTCACATCTCTCCTCACACGATCTTCCACTTCATCCTTGGTCTTCCTAAAGATCTCACGGCCGTCCGGTGAATCCAACCCGTTCCTGTAATCCAACACAGCCGTCCAGGTGACGCAGTGGTCTAGGCGCTGGGGTTTGACAATTCGTCCGATATGGGTCCGGGTTCGAAGCCCGGCGAGGCATGGATGTTGTGTACGTCTCACCCTTTCCTGGAACTAGTGGCCCCAAATTAGGGACAGGCGGCTGCTTATAGCCCATAGAGTTTCTCCCAGTGGTCGTGAAAAAAAAAATTCATCACAAGTCTAGAGAATCCACTGGCAATATAATCACATATCTTGCCCACAGCAGTCTCCTGGCTATTAGTTCATTTATACCAGTTTTTTCCATATCTTTCTTCAAAGTCTTCGTTCTGTCTTCACTCATCAGCTTCAGTGTCGAATTTGGGGACTTAAATTTTTCTTTCAAAGACCTTGCGGTAGATCTTGTTTCTGGAGGATCTATTTATCGCAATCATATAAAATTACGGGGTGATAATTTTATCACGCAACCCGGCATTCAATGGCGCAGAACAGGGCATTTGGTTGTTGTAAAGGGAGAAAGTGTGTGACATGCTGGTAGATGGCAGTATAATGCTCCCGAGATAGGAAGCGCAGGTGCGTGGTTAGTTGCGTTCCAGACCAGCGAGAAGAACGCTGTCTTTACGGAAGTTGCTGATGGACGTTACGAGATACCATTTTCAACGGCGCAGCGGGTATTTATTGTGGAACTGTATTTTCAACAGCAATCATATGCACACGTACAGAAGAAATTTCATCGAAAGTATTCTGACGTGCCTGTGCCCAACAAATCAACAATTATGCGAGTCATCAGCCGTTTTCAAAAGACTGGGAGTGTTGGTGACAAGAAGAAGGAGAGCTGGTCCCATGTGTTAACGGACGCTAAACTCGAGGAGGTGTGGGCAGCAAAGCAACATTCACCAACGAAGAGTTTGCATAAACTGGCAGCACAACAACAGATGTCGTATAGGAGTGCACACAACAATACAAAGAAATTATGTCTTCGTGCATACCGTGTCCACTGTGTACAAGAACTCAAATAACCGGAGACGCACCAACGAATTGCGTGCTGTAGGTGGCAAACGACATTGGTGAGATGTCAAGGAATATGCCTGTAGGATAAAGTGGTTTTCAGTGATGAAGCGTATTTTCATCTTAGTGGAATCATCAACAGTCAGAACAACAGATATTGGTCGAAAGAAAACCCACATGAGTTGCACGAAACGCCGTTACATGCATTTAAAGTCAGCGTATGGTGTGCACTTTCACGACGACGAACAGTGGGGCCCATATTTTTTGAAACGACCCTCAACAGCCAGTCGTACCAGGACATCATTATGCAATTTCTTGCACTTCTGGAAGCAGACGAACGTTATTGTTACCTGCAACACGACGGGGCAACGTGCCATACGTCTCGCGACACCGTGTAGTTTCTTGACGACATGTTTGATAACCGCCTGATTTCAAAAGGTTTTTAGCAACAACTGAGAAAGATATATTTGTGACGACACGCCTAGCTTTCCGTATTTTCATGCAGGTGACGTCATCACCTTAGCAACAACCGAGAAAGAAATATTTGTGACGACACGCCTAGCTTTCCGTATTTTCATGCAGGTGACGTCATCACCTTAGCAACAACCGAGAAAGAAATATTTGTCACGACACGCTTAGCTTTTCGCATTTTCATGCAGGTGACGTCATCACTTTGCAACAACCGAGAAAGAAATATTTGTCACGACACGCTTAGCTTTTCGCATTTTCATGCAGGTGACGTCATCACCTTAGCAACAACCGAGAAAGAAATATTTGTCACGACACGCCTAGCTTTTCGTATTTTCATGCACGTGACGTCATCACCTTAGCAACAACCGAGAAAGAAAGATTTGTCACGACACGCTTAGCTTTTCGCATTTTCATGCAGGTGACGTCATCACCTTAGCAACAACCGAGAAAGAAATATTTGTCACGACACGCCTAGCTTTTCGTATTTTCATGCAGGTGACGTCATCACCTTAGCAACAACCGAGAAAGAAATATTCGTGACGACACGCTTAGCTTTTCGTATTTTCATGCAGGTGACGTCATCACCTTAGCAACAACTGAGAAAGAAATATTTGTGACGACACGCCTAGCTTTTCGTATTTTCATGCGGGTGACGTCAACACCTTAGCAACAACTGAGAAAGAAATATTTGTGACGACACACCTAGCTTATCGTATTTTCATGCAGGTGACGTCATCACCTTAGCAACAACCGAGAAAGAAAGATGTCACGACACGCTTAGCTTTTCGTATTTTCATGCAGGTGACGTCATCACCTTAGCAACAACCGAGAAAGAAATATTTGTCACGACACGCCTAGCTTTTCGTATTTTCATGCAGGTGACGTCATCACCTTAGCAACAACCGAGAAAGAAATATTCGTGACGACACGCTTAGCTTTTCGTATTTTCATGCAGGTGACGTCATCACCTTAGCAACAACTGAGAAAGAAATATTTGTGACGACACGCCTAGCTTTTCGTATTTTCATTCGGGTGACGTCATCACCTTAGCAACAACTGAGAAAGAAATATTTGTGACGACACACCTAGCTTATCGTATTTTCATGCAGGCGACGTCATCACCTTAGCAACAACCGAGAAAGAAAGATGTCACGACACGCTTAGCTTTTCGTATTTTCATGCAGGTGACGTCATCACCTTAGCAACAACTGAGAAAAAATATTTGTGACGACACACCTAGCTTATCGTATTTTCATGCAGGTGACGTCATCACCTTAGCAACAACCGAGAAAGAAATATTTTTGGCGACACGCTTAGCTTTTCGTATTTTCATGCAGGTGACGTTACCAACTTTGCGCCGCCCCAGTGGCGCAGTGGTCTAAGGCGCTGGCCTCTGATCATTAGTCCGTAAGGGGTCCGGATTCGAATCCCGGTCAGGCATGGATGTTGTGTTTGTCTTACGGCACTGGCTCTCTCCCTTCCCTGGAACCAGTGACCCTAAATTAGGGACGGGCGACTGCTTATAGCCCATTGAGTTGCTCACGGTGGTCGTTAAACCTCCAATCCAAAAAAAACAAAAAGTTACCAACTTTGCAACAACTGAGAAAGAAATATTTGTGACGACACGCCTAGCTTTTCGTATTTTCATGCAGGTGACGTCATCACCTTAGCAACAACCGAGAAAGAAATATTTTTGTCGACACGCTTAGCTTTTCGTATTTTCATGCAGGTGACGTTACCACCTTTGCAACAACCGAGAAAGAAATATTAGTGACGCTTAGCTTTTCATATCTTCATGCAGGCGACGTCATCACCTTAAGAGCAACTGAGAAAGAAGTATTTGTGACGACACGCTTAGCTTTTCGTATTTTCATGCAGGGGACGTCATCACCTTAGCAACAACTGAGAAAGAAATATTTGTGACGACACCTTAGCTTTTCGTATTTTCATGCAGGTGACGTCATCACCTTAGCAACAACCGAGAAAGAAGTATTTGTGACGACACGCTTATCTTTTCGTAACGTCATCACCTTAGCAACAACCGAGAAAGAAATATTTTTGTCGACACGCTTAGCTTTTCGTATTTTCATGCAGGTGACGTTACCACCTTAGCAACAACCGAGAAAGAAATATTTGTGACGACACGCTTAGTTTTTCGTATTTTCATGCAGGTGACGTCATCACCTTAGCAACAACCGAGAAAGAAATATTTGTCACGACACTCTTAGCTTTTTGTATTTTCATGCAGGTGACGTCATCACCTTAGCAGCAACGGAGAAAGAAATATTTGTGACGACACGCTTAGCTTTTCGTATTTTCATGCAGGGGACGTCATCACCTTAGCAACAACCGAGAAAGAAATATTTGTCACGACACGCTTAGCTTTTTGTATTTTCATGCAGGTGACGTCATCACCTTAGCAGCAACGGAGAAAGAAATATTTGTGACGACACGCTTAGCTTTTCGTATTTTCATGCAGGTGACGTCATCACCTTAGCAGCAACTGAGAAAGAAATATTTGTGACGACACGCCTAGCTTTTCGTATTTTCATGAAACATACTTTCACATTTGGACATCACACACACACACACACACAAAAAAAAACCTGCTTAAAAAAAATACCTGCTAATTAAAAATTACTCTACATATGTTATTTTCCCCCATCATTATTAACAGACCTTCGCTTACAGTAAAATATTTACTCTTAAATATGTGACATACAGGTGAAATGATACCGAAATATACGAATTATTAATCAAAGGTAAATCGAAATTAATATAAAAGTCAAGAACTAGTAGGGGAGGGAGACGGGGAAGAATGAAATGAATGAAAACAAATATATTTTGATTATTTTTTTATATTTTTTCCGTTCAAAAATTTCCTATGAGGAAAAATGATCTCGGACAACTAAACAGCTCTTCGGTACACAAGTTAAAAACCCCTGCTTTAAGTCAATGTTGATGGTTACATTGATCAGAAGAAGACATTCCTTCTTCTGATTTACTCGCAACCCTCCTAGTTTTCCAGAATTTTCACAGCGTAAGAGTGTATTCCTCAAGTTGTTGTTCGTTTCGGATCATCTTCATTCAGCAAAGCTAACCTTAGTAACATTATTTGTCCATAACTTAGTGTTTCACATTACGACTTGCGTGCGTTTGTTACGACTTTATGTCACTGAGTCCTACATTCAAAACGCACCGAACGAAGAAACTTCTGAGCTGCGTTTTCAAGGAGGTTAGGATAGATGGTGAAAGGATGACGTCACAAACATGAAGCTTTTTCGAGCAGACGCGCGGATTTAACAGGCCACACCAAGTTAGTACTTTTTCACTATTGTGGGAATAGGGCATTAGACCATTTTCCTTCAAAAAACTTTACACTTCTTTTAAAATGGGATAGTGCTGTGTATTTGGATGTGTCAACTTATCAACTAAAGCACCAGCTGGTGTGATTTTTCATAGGTCATTTAGCATTCAGTATTTTCTAAAAATTTTGCTTTTTTAGGAAGTCACCAAAATATCGTTAGGAAAGTGCTGGATCTGAAACTTGTCAAATTTTTAGCAAACGAGGATGTAGCATAATCTTGCCCTTGTAAAATGATCTACAATAACGTAATCATTTACTAAAAACCGATACATCCTACAAATTTGTGTTATTTTATACCTTATCGTACTAATATATGAGCACCTCGATCTGTGCTTTTGTCGCAGAGAGAGAGAGAGAGAGAGAGAGAGAGAGAGAGAGAGAGAGAGAGAGAGAGAGAGAGAGAGAGAGTGCATCCTGGGAAAATGGTTGAGTTTTTTTCAGAGGAACTTTCTCAGAAATGCGTGCATATAGTGATGAACAAATTTTTAATATAGAGGAACAAATTAGTGATCGCACTGTATGTTTAGTGCCTGTTATGTTCATCAGCAAACGTTTAAACGAAAGTTTCGTTGTTAAAACGTTCGTTTAAACGAAAGTTTTATGTTCATCAGCAAACGTTTAAACGAAAGTTTCGTTGTAAAAATATCAAAAATTTAAATTTACTACCGCATTTCTCATATTAAGTCCTGCAGTTTATATGTTCTGAAAAATTTGATTTTGCAAAGGTGAGATCCATAAACTTATACGTACAAAAATTATTCTCAAGGCTAATGTATCTAAAATTTATCATGAACTACTTTCCTTCACGCCTTCACGTTGGTTGTGATCAGGTTGCATGTAAACAAAGCGGAAAGACACTCAGATTGGGAACCACGTTTTTACTTTTGTATCGCGAAAGACAGACACACACACATACACAAACTTGCTTTTATTTTATAAATTAAGCAATTGTTGAGCTAACAGACTCTTCATTTCTTCGTTTTTCAATTCAAACGATTTTAAAATTAATGTTAGTTACATCAAACAAAGATATTCGCTCTTTCCACGTTTATAAGTGAGTCACGGAAAAGTTCTCATTGGCCGCCACCGGGAGTCGAAACCAGAGTCTTCCAGTTACGCGCCGGATATGCATCCGCTACACCACAACGGTCTCGAATTCCTCCAGACTCACACATGCTAACTGCCAAGCCAAGTTGGCAGGTTGCTTCTTGGAGCCCCGCACAATGCTGGGGATAGTTAGCCGACTTTCGTGAAACGGTTCAAGTAAAAGGTCATCTAGTTTTAACTGAAATTCCTCAATGGCACGGAATTTCGGGAATCGGAAGACGTCAAAACCTGACCATGGACGATGTCCAATCGCATGCCAACAATCACGGTGATCGGATGTGTCATGTCGTAGCTATGCCCGAAGAACTAATTGTCCTGAGTCTCGTATAGAGAGCGGATTTTTTCAATTATTATTAAAATTGGTCTGTTTTTTAATGATCATCATTTTTATACGACACGATTAATCACCATGATACCAACCCCATGTCACTCACCATGTCCTTCCCTTTCTCTGTGGCAAGTGTCACCGCGATCGGCTGAAAATCTTTGGGGGATATAGGTAACAAACGACCCCTTCTCAAAACTCAGAAAACCCCCTAAAAATGCAATCGCATGCAAAAAAATC
The DNA here is from genome assembly GCA_039090855.1 of Macrothele yani. Taxonomy (NCBI): domain Eukaryota; kingdom Metazoa; phylum Arthropoda; class Arachnida; order Araneae; family Macrothelidae; genus Macrothele; species Macrothele yani. The sequence continues at coordinate 14,553,007 of CM077000.1, read as the reverse complement.
ACGGTGATCGGATGTGTCATCTCGTACCTATGCCCGAACAACTAATTGTTTCGAGTCTCGTAAAGAGAGCTCCGCTCAATAAAGTTAGTTAGTGGCCGCCCCGGTGGCGCAGTGGTCTAAGCGATGGCCTCTGATCATTCGTCAGAAAGGGGTCCGGGTTTGAATCCCGGTGAGGCATGGATGTTGTGTTTGTCTTACGGCACTGGCTCTCTCCCTTCCCTGGAACCAGTTATCCAAAATTAGGGACGGGCGACTGCTTATAGCCCATTGAGTTGCTCACGGTGGTCGTTAAACCTTCAATAAAAAAAAAAAGTTAGCAAGACAAACGACTTCATCTGTGGCCACACGCACGTGCTCGAACAACTTTCTACGACGTTTGTTCTGCTACGTAGGTGTTATGTCGTGCTTTATTTCATTTTCTTCGCATTGCTGAGTAATTTCATAAAAAGGAACAAGTAAAATTGTGAGAAAGTAACTGCAGGAGTAGTTTTGATTCAGTCACAGCTTTTTCACACGTGCATGGTACGGGTCCCATGAGCTACTACTCTCATAACTAAAGTAGCTGGTGTCTAATAGCAGCTTTTTTTGGGGGTGGGGGGGGGGTGGGGGTGTACCTCAAAAATGAACACTTTCTGAGGTGTTCATCTATTCAGTCAAAATTACCGGGATGAGTAGTTTCTGCCGTTTTGATACTCATAACGTAGTTCAATTGAATATACTCATTTATTACGACACTTACTATGTGTAACTAGGCGGGAAACCAATTAGTGAATTTCAAGTGTTTTTACTGTTTTTCAGCTGCGCAATTAAGAAAACCGAAACTAATGCTCTTTGTGATATAGACATTTTGAACTTAATTGCAAATTTATTAGGGTTTATTTTTAATTCATCGTAATATTTTTAAATTTTTTTATTTATGTGTATGAAAAATAACACACATATACTACTACGTTCAAAAAGTTCCGGAACTTTCTGAATATTTGCCAAATGTCAGTGAATTACGTCATTCTCCAATGAGCAAGCTAAGAGCATGATGTGACAGACCAGCCGGAACCGGTTTGATCCAGATCCAACACGCACAGCGCATGTGCGTAGTTCGTGATTACAAGCATTCCAGGCTCTCCGTCGCGAGGACAACGATGTCGAATTTTGAACAGCGTTCAAGTGTAAAACTTTGTGTTCTGCTCGGAAAATAATTCGCTGAGGCTTTTTAAATGATTAAGTTAGAGTACGGTGAGAGTGCAATGAGTAGAACTAGAGTTTATGAGTGGCATCGACGATTTGAAAACGGGCGAACGAGTATCGAGGATGATGAGAGGTCAGGATGACCTTCAACATCCACAACGGATGAACAAATCGCCTTTGTCAAAGAAATTGTGAAAAGTGACCGTCGAAAAACGATTGCAGCGATTGTAGAAGTTGCCGGCATCTCAGTTGGAAGTTGCCATGCCATTTTAACAGAGAAACTAGGCATGCATATAGTTTCAGAAAACCTGGCACAAGAAAAAATGGATTAGCGCATGCAAGTTTGCGGGGATAACATCGATTCAGTGGATTCAGATCTCGATTTCTTGAATCGGTTGATCACTGGCGATGAGACTTGGTGCTTTTTGTATGACCCCCAAACCAACCGACAGTCAAAAGTGTAGAAATCACCGTCGTCACCACGACCAAAAAAGTTCAAGTCTGACCGCTCCAAAGGAAAGGTCTTGTTAACAGTTTTCTACGATTGCAAGGGGTCGTACACAAGTAATTCCTTCAACATGGTTGAACAGTCACTAAAGAAGAGTACGTCAACGTCCTGAAACGTCTCCAAGAATCAGTGAGACGCAAGCAACTCGGTCTTTGGAAGACCAACTCGTGGGTGCTCCATCACGATAATGCACCGGCCCACAGATCCCTCCTGGTGTCCGATTACCGGTCCAAACATCACATTCCCGTTCTTCCACAACCAGCTTATTCCCCTGATCTCGCCCCCGAGTGACTGTTTCCTCTTTTCCCCCGGATGAAGAATTTGCTTAAGAGGCGACGCTTCTCAAGCTCCGAAAAAGTGCAACGAGCTGCGATGGAGGCACTGAGGCAAAAGAAGGCTTGGAATCTGCATTTAAATCTTTGTATGAGCGCTGGCAAAAATGCGTAGTTGCACAGGGTAACTACTTCAAAAAAAAAAAAAAAAAAAAACCACACCGCATAAACATTTATTATCTGTACTCATTCTTTTTTAATATAAAAAGTTCCGGAACTTTTTGAACGTAGTGAATGTGTGCGTGTGTGTAAATCCGACCGAACTAAACACTAAACATTCCGTTCCCCCAAAATAAATCATGTACTTTCACAACTGCGGCTGACCCTTATTCTTACTCCGTCTATTCTAACCTCCTGGTGCGTATTAATTGCTACGACGAAAAACATTTCCCCAAATACCGTGATTTAACAAAAGTAGTACCATAGCGTCTGCACGAAAGTTTACTGCGACGAAAACTGGCGTTTAGGAAGAATTAAATCCTTAAGAAATACTTTTCTTGATAAATGGGAGTCAACAATTTAAATCCTATTCTTTGCCTGGAACTGTTTTCACACGTTTTTATCCACAAAAATTATGTTTAATTGTTCTTCAGCACGTAAAAGCTATTGCGAAAATTATGTCACTGAAAGATGAAGTCATGATAATTGGGTGTTTTTTTACACTTTCCAACCGTAGGTTGAAGAAGCGTATATGCTCCAGCTTTGTCCGTCTGTCCGTCCGTCAGCACGATAACTCGTGTAAAAATGGTTCGATTTCGATGAAATTTTAGTGTGTGGTAGGGGACCACCTGGGGACGAATCCTATTGAAAATGGGTGAAATGGGGTCAAAGGTCGCGACATAGGAGCGGGATGCATTCCATTGCTTTTATGCGTCATAACTTGCGTAAATATGGTTCGATTTCGATGAAATTTTAGTATGTCTTAGGGGACCACCTGGGGATGAACTCCATTTAAAAATGGGTGAAGTGGGGTCAAAGGTCAGGACATAAGATCGGGATGCATTCCATTGCCCTTATGCGTCATAACTTGAGTAAATATGGTTCGATTTCAATGAAATTTTAGTATGTCTTAGGGGACCACCTGGGGATGAACTCTATTTAAAAATGGGTGAAGTGGGTCAGAGGTCAGGACATAAGAGCGGGATGCAATCCATTGCCCTTATGCGTCATAACTTGCCTATAAATGGTTCGATTTCGATGACATTTTAGTATGTGGTAGGGGACTACCTACGGACGAACCCTATTGAAAATGGGCGAAATGGGGTCAATTTCAGGACATAGGAGCGGGATCCCTTCCATCACCCTTATGCATTATAACTTACGTAAAAATGCTTCGATTGAGACAAAACTTTATCACGTTGTTCCGGAAATACACTTTATCGGTTCTGTTTAACATCATGGAAATGGGGTCAAAGGGCAGGGCACAGGAGCGAGATTTATTCCACAGCCATTAGCCCCATAACTTGACTAAAATGCTTCTATTGCGACAAAACTTTAGTATGTTGTTTCGGAAGTGTACTGAACCAATTCTGTTTAATATCATTGAAATGGTGTCAAAGGTCAGGACACAAGAAAGAGATTTATTCCACGGCCATTATCCTCATAACTTGAGCAATGATTTCTGGTATGTTGGAAAGCGTATCATAATCAACGCAGGATTTTACTAAATTGTTTTATTATTCATTTGAAACAAAAGAAAAAACGTGACATTTAAGCGTTCGTGTTTAATAGGAGAACGAAATAAAATTGCTTTGTGATGTAAAAGCAAACGAGGTTGGCACAAGCCAAGTAATTTTGTTTAAGAAAGCAAGCTTGTAGACAAATGTAATCTAATTTCATATCTCGTTTTGTGCTAATTGCATCATATTACAAGTAGGAGTTTAAAATTTGCATCATTGAAGAGTTCAAAATTTTGCAAAGCTTTTTGTGCATTTCATTTACGACATCACTTTCATGGAGAATATGAACTGCTGAGGAGATAATGAATAGAAATTTCGGTACGTTTAATCTTCAAGGAAAGCCTTTTCATTAAAAAAAAAAAATAACGAAATGTTCATAAAATAATGATAAAAATGTCTACTGCTTTTCCAAAGTAACTCTTAATAACCAACCAAATGGATAATCTGGGAGCGCAGGCTGGCTTTAGACGTGATTAATTTGGTAATTAAGTTCTTCGTGCGAAAAATATGAAGGACACGATGTAAAATGAACAGGATATATGACTTATTTTTTTTTCTAGTTAAAAGCTGTTCGAGGTAGGAAATCAACTTGTTACCACTAGAGTTCTGTTATGCACTGTTTCTAAAATAGAGCTTTGGTGTAATATTTCCTAAATCTAAAATACATTAAGAATAATATTCATGGATTCGCGATGCCCATACACAAACTAAATACTTTCACCTGCTACTACTCAAAGTTTCTGACATGAAATTTTGCATTTTCATAAGTAAAATGTTCCTTTTAGCAGTTCTACAGTTTATTTTAAATTGGGAAAGAACCCACACTAAAATATCATTTTATTTGTGTTACATCTAAACCTTTTAGACTCTTGCACATTTTTATATGCTTACGCTACAATAGATAGGAAAATGACTATTTAAAAGGCTAAACGAAAAAACATTCGTAGCATGACATCAGTTTAAACACACTTTGAACGAACTTTATATCATTCGGTATACAAGCACACATAATAAAATAATTGTTGTTACGAATACAATTTGAAAAGCAGGAACTTCTTGAACATAATGAGTAAAAAACAAGAAGCTGAGATTAAAAAAATAATAAAATAATAATGATGACAAGAAAAAAATAAGAGAGCAAACATCCCTGTCTTTTTAATATACAAGCTTAAAATCTACGTGATGATCTATGAATAGTTTCAGGACTTTGCGTCCAACAGATACTTACCGTTGAATAGCGTTAATTGTAACGTGAGTTATATAAATAAGGTAATCATACGAAAAAAGGGATTTGATGCCAGATCAGGAGAAAAATTTAGGAACGAAGTGCTGAGATAGGTATTTTTTCATGATATGTTGTTCTGTTTCCGACCATGTTGATGAAATGGAGCAGTAAAGCGATTTAATTTAGCCCTAAAGATGTTCGCAGCAAATTTTTAGAAAATAAAAAGATGAAATACCAAATTCAATTCATTCGGTTTTATTCAGATAATTTGAGCTCACTAAAAAAGAAATATTTTTCCAAATTAACGGCCTTTCAATTAATAATGCTTGCCCAACAGAGAATGACATTCAAATACCGATTTCTTTTTTATGTTTGGTAAGTTAAAAATGAAACATAAATGAAATAATTAAATATTGAAAGAGACTGCGTATTTCTTAGGTTTCTAAATAATCAATCAATCCATTTTTCTACCCTCCTAAACGATCGTTTAATATGAGAAATGAATTCCTGCCAACAGAACTGCGCCTACATATAAAAATCACACCTTGTGGTTTGATTAATTAACGAAGTTATATATGAAAAAATTCTATACGCATGTTTCGAATATAAATGTTATGAGGTATGCTGAAAACGAATGATTGAAAATCATATTTTTTATATCGTATTTTATCCCTAGTTGTTTTTTAGCTTGCACATATCGAGACATGAACAGCGAGGAAAACGTGATTAATAAAAATTCCAGTTGACATGCTAAATGGCATGATACACCGATGAACCATTACATGATATAACATATGCTGTACTGATTTCAGGGTAGCATCTCTGCAAAATGTGTGGCATTTACACAAGGAATAACGCAATGCTTGATTTATTCTTCCACGTAGACGTTTGCCGTGATTTTCCCAAAGTGACAGAAAAAGAAGTTTCATAAGCTTAAAGAGAAATCAAAATTGTAATACATCGAGCCAATTGATGCACGAATCCCTAATAATGTTACATTCTCTATCACGTATCATTTACGTTTTGATAAAGCCATCTTTACTTATTGAAATACGTTTTTATTCATAAACCAATTACTTTACTTATTTTCAGGAATGAATGTAATGTACGCATGCTAATACAAGAAAAAAATATGTTGCCTAAAATACAATGTATTTTCTCTTTATTTTAAGCTTTCCAACCATAGGTTGAAGAAGTGTATGTTCTCCAGCTTTGTCTGTCTGTCTGCACGATAACTTGCGTAAAAATGGTTTTGTTTGGATGAAATTTTAGTATGTGGTAGGGGACAACCTGGGGACGAACCCTATTGAAAATGGAATTAATGGGGTCAAAGGTGACGACATAAGAGCGGGATACATTCCATTGCCCTTGTGCGTCATGACTTGCGTAAATATGGTTCGATTTCGATGAAATTTTAGTCTGCCGTAGGGGTCCACCTGGGGATGAACCCTATTGAAAATGGGTGAAGTGGGGTCAAAGATCAGGACATAGGAGAGGGATTCATTCCATTGCCCTTATGCGTCATAACTTGCGTAAAAATGGTTCGATTTCGATGTAAATTTAGTATGTGGTAGAGGACAACTGGGGACGAACCCTATTGAAAATGGACGAAATGGGGTCAAAGGTCAGGACATAGGATCGGGATCCATTCCATCACCCTTATGCTTTATAACTTACGTAAGAATGCTTCGATTGGGGCAAAACTTTATCACGTTGTTCCGGAAGTACACTTTACCGGTTCTGCTGAATATCATTGAAATGGGGTCAAAGGTCAGGTTATAGGAGCAAGATTTATTCTACAGCCATTATTCTTATAACTTGAGTAATAACTGGAGTATTGATTTCTGGAATGTTGGAAAGCGTATCATAATCAATGCATTGCATGATTTTACTAACCTGTTACGCTTTTCAACCGTATGTGGAAGAAGCGTATGCGCTCCAGCTTTGTCCGTCTGTCTGCACGATAACTTGCGTAAAAATGGTTTGATTTCGATGAAATTTTAGTATGTTGTAGGGGACAACCTGGGGACGAACCCTATTGAAAATGGAAGAAATGGGTTCAAAGTTCAGGACATAGGAGCGGGATCCATTCTATCGCCTTATGCGTCATAACTTACGTAAAATGCTTCTATTGCGACAAAACTTTAGTATGTTGTTCCGGAGATATACTGAACCAATTCTGTTTAATATCATCAAAATGGGGTCAAAGATCAGGCCAGGGCACAGAAGCGAGAGTTATTCCACAGCCATTATCCTCATAACTTGAGTAATGGTTTCTGTTATGTTGGAAAGCATATCATAATCAATGCATTGCATGATTTTACTAACTTGTTTAAATAGAAGGAAGAGTTCACTGTGGTTAAATGACTCAGCCTTTTATATGAAAGAAAATAATTTTGGGAATTTATACAGAACACAAGTTGTCTGTTTCTCAAGATTACTGTATATATCACAGAATGATCAATTCACTGTCATTGGCGGCACGACACTCATTCGTCATGAAGACTTTTCACTAATTCTTTGTTTTAATTTGTTACAATGCTTTCGTGCCGATATAAATTTTATGGGTGATTTTAATACTCTTTCAACTTCTGTTTATTTCATAACTGATGCATCCTTTCAAGCAGGTGTTCGTGTTGCTTGCATTTCATGAATTCTCTTTCCGGGTCAAAGATTTCCCCCTCCGACTGTACTTCATAACTATAATGATTTCCTTGCAGTCATAACTGCATCTTTTTCCAAATGTGAGCGTAAATTTTTATTTTCCTTCCCACTTATCCCTTAAACATCCTATATCAACGCCCCCTGTAACTCTAAGCCTCACAACCTGTTCATGACACCGTCATAAGTGGACCTCATGTTTGTTTCCAGTGCTCGTCAGCCAAAGAGAATACGAAGCTTCTAGTGTGATCTGAACAGGAGGAATAGCAGATATTCAAATGTAGTCGTCATTTGTAGTATTTTGTGAAGCAAAACCGACTATAAGACAACTGTAGGGGCACTGAGTTATGTTACCAGGCAAGCCCATTATGTTCTTTTCGCTAACCCAGTTAGTTTTATGACACGAAATGCCATAAAAAAAAACTATTATACCTAAGCAGCTGCCATTCAGTCTGTTTATATTCTGCATATTCTCGTCGATAGACGAACACGGGAAACAAAGATGTGGTCCACCTATGATGATGTCATAAAAAAGCTATTGGGTTTTTAGGTCCAGGGGTGTTGCCTACATATGTGTAAGAAATGGTGCCCAAAATTGGGAGCAACTTGCAGAAGCATTGGATCCAAATTTTCTGTATTCTGCAAAACGAAATGGACACATAAATGATGGGTTTTAAAAAAGCTGCTTGTTTCCACGGCAAAACAATTTCTTTCTTCACCTGATCTCAGTAGTACCAACTATAAACCTGCCACACATAACAAGCGCTTCCTCCAAGTCCTTTATTCTCTGATCCATGACCCAAAGCATGAATGGGAAGAGCTAGTCCTTCTGACAAAGACATCATGTCATTCAAGTACCTTCTCTCTTCTTTCTTAAGTTCGTTGCCATTGCCACAGTCTTTTAACGGGTAATCAGTTTGAAAGTGTTAGTTTCAATCATCACCCTAAATGACAACTTTGAATAACAAGGACTGGGTATGAATAGGAAGAGCTAGTCCTTCTGACAAAGACGTCGTTTCTTTCAAGTACCTTCTCTCTCCTTTCTTAGGTTCGGTGCCATTGTTACAATTTTTTAACAGGTAATCAGTTAGAAAGTGTTAGTTTCAATAATCATCTTAAATGTCAACTTTGAATTACAATGAAAAGGAGGGAAAGCAACAGTTTTTGGTGCTCTGGTCCTGCAAGTCTCCCGTTCGAACGGAATTGATCCTAATGAATTCGTTCTACCCGCATTTAGTTCGCTTCTCAGACAACGAATACACCCGTTCTAGCTCATTTCAGCCAATTTTGAAACCCCGAGTTAATTCATTGCCGCTTGTTAACCCTTTCAGTGGCCGATCTACCTGAACCAAAAGTTGCCAAAAGTTTCTTCTTAGACAACGAATATATCTGTTTTAGCTCATTTCAGCCAATTTTGTAACCCCGAGTTAATTCATTGCCGCTTGTTAACCCCTTAAGCGGCCGATGTACCTGAACCAAAAGTTGCCCAAATTTTCTTCTTAGACAACGAATATACCCGTTCTAGCTCATTTCAGCCAATTATGTAACCCCGAGTTAATTCATTGCCGCTTGTTAACCCTTTAAGCGGCCGATGTACCTGAACCAAAAGTTGCCCAAATTTTCTTCTTAGACAACAAATATACCTGTTCTAGCTCATTTCAGCCAATTTTGTAACCCCGAGTTAATTCATTGCCGCTTGTTAAAGGACTAAAGACGTTTTCCAATTACTTCTTTTCTCTGTTTCGTAAATTTGAAGGTTAGGGGGAACTACTTATAAAAACCCACACACAGACTTCTCTCAAAATTCTTTTAGAAAATTGCATATTACCACCGTTAACCCATTATTTTCTTTAACAAAATAAATGAAAAAATACCCCTTTTTTTGAACGGAAAAGATTTTCCCATTTAATATAACCCAATAAATATTAAATATTCATTCTGAAAGTGATTGGGTGATTTTCACAAGTGCTTCTGGCATATGAAAAAATGTAGTGCCACTAACACGCTGATAAATCGTGATAATTTGCTGTCTAAAATTCTGTGCACTTTGTGATGTAACGTGTTCTTAAAATGTGATGCGCAAAGCGGGAAGAATATTCTATCGATACCTCTGTTACTATTAGGTGGCAGTATGAGATGCAAAAAAAGAATATGAAAATCTGATTACAAAAGCAAGTTATTTCTTTTCTAAGACTAATAAAATAATAAGTAAAAAAGAATAACCATTAAGTCACAAATTATTATCGGTTGCATGATTGTATCAGAACTGCAATTTATGTCAAGGAGCATCTGTAAAACATTGGTGAAATTTTAATTTATTTGTGTGAGGAGCACTACCCTAAGAAACGAGGCCAAAAGTTACAATAAAAACAATGCCTTTTTTATTGCACTTTGTGTAAAGAAATCAATTTAATCGATATCATTATACCAGTCGAATGACACCATATTGTGCAGTTTCTATCGTACGTTGGTATCGTGTTTTTGCTAGTCCACTTTGTGTCACGAAACCGATTTGGTAGATATTAATACATCGATTTAACGATACCATATCGTACAGAAACGGAGCTAAACCTTAAACACTACAATAAAATTCGCGTTTTTCTTGTTGCCTTTATGTCACGAAAAAATGTCATTACATCGATGTCAAATCATAGTTTCTTCAACTTGTTAATAGAAATTTTTACCTTTGAGTTCCCTCTAAGCAGTATCAACGAATTTTAGTAAAAGCAGCCTTTTTCGTTGGCTATGATTATTGATGAAATGGAAACTTTCTCCTAGTTTTATTATATTGTATTGTGAAGTGAGAATTATTAATATAAGGCGTGTTGTTAATTGCTCAAATGCTCTTTTTTCACATTTCACATTTTTCATTTCAAGGAGTCTTTCAGGTTTTTATTTTTTTGCTCTCAGCTACTCATTTGTACATGGACTCCTACCAAGCAACATAGCAAATAATATTTACTAGAAACACCGACCCAATAACAATGAATTTTAGGTCGAATTATATATATGTATATACCTTAAAAAAGTGCGTAAATTATTCAAATGAAAGGAAGAACTGCATAGACGTCATTTTTTTCTTTATAAAAAGCTTCTTAAAATCCTTTAGACTTAAATAATTTATACACTCCAAACTTAGCATTTTGACGCAGTAACCTTCGGGTAAGTATAAGCTCCTCAAATGTAAAAAATTGCACAGATTTATGAAATACATAAAAATAAAACAGCATGGCATCTTGACTCAAAGTTTTGTCAAGGAATGGTAGGAGAGCTTAAACATAATCTTTTTTGCTGGAAAATTTTAAAAAAGTACATGTGAATTACATACAAAGAAGGCAATGGTGTATGAATTTGAAAATAGTACATATATATTATACTATTTTGTTTCATTGCATTTCTCACCATAATGCAATGAGTAAGCATGAAAACTAGAAGAAGAAAGGAGACAGAAATAAACTTTGGCTGACTGACTTAAAAAATAAAACAGATACGCTAAACATACTAGGAATCTTACAGTACATTATTATAAGGAAGAAAGCTAGTGAAAATTCAGTAAGGCTATTTTGAAAATATTCTTTAATATTTATGCTATAAATTTTAATGAATGAAGCTTAAAAATACTGTGATTTATTTTCTACTTAAGTTGCAAAAAGGCATCAATTTACATTGTTATGACTTCAAACAAAAATTAGTTTGAACTTTAATTTAAATTAAATAAAAAACTTAATGTGTATGCTATAAATTTCGGATATAACTATTCTGCAAGGAATTATGGAGATCCGAATGCTTTATTTTTCAACCTTTTGTTTGAATTCCAGAAATTCATTGCAAAATGAAGAAATTTTTTTGATTCAGATAGACCTACAAATTCATTTATTTAAAGAATGGTTCTTTGTAATCCACAAAAAAGTAGTCGAGGATATTGAAAAAGCAACATTTTTGAGATAAATCAGTTTCTGATTACAATTGGTCATAACCAAGGAGGTTAGAATATGACTTCAGGAGACGCTCCGGGTCGCTTAACCATGAAGCCACAAAGTGTGGTAATTTGGATGCTGTTTACAATTTTCATGCAGTTTCATCTGTGTGATAATTTTGTATTGCGCAGGTTTTGGTTGCAGAAACCGTGTTAATACCAAACCGGAGAGCATTATCTTCCACAGTGTGACGTATATTCTAAGTTAACTTTCATTTTTAGTTTATTTCCCTATGTAAATCTTGAGTTTATTCTGTTATTCTTCACTCTTAACGTAATATCTTTTCTCTCAAACGAATACGTTTGGCAACACAATTGAGGTTGAATGCACGTGACGTATGCCTGATATTGATAAGAACAAGAGATAAAAAGCGACGACTAAATTGTTGCTTGGCGAGCGTTGGGTTGTAAACTGATTATTGAAAGGAGCGTTGTGTTAAGAGTTGTGTGGTGTGTGGAGAGTTTAGTGCAATATGCTATGCTACGATGTGTTTGCTATATCCTGAATAAAGCATCTTTTCTGTAAGTGTGACTTCTGTTGTTTACATGTTTCGTCTGGCCGTTAAGGTTTCTTTCATATATTTTTTTTTGATTGGAGGTTTAACGACCACCGTGAGCAACTCAATGGGCTATAAGCAGTCGCCCGTCCCTAATTTAGGGTCACTGGTTCCAGGGAAGGGAGAGAGCCAGTGCCGTAAGACAAACACAACATCCATGCCTCACTGGGATTCGAACCCGGACCCCGTTCGGACGAATGATCAGAGGCCATCGCTTAGACCACTGCGCCACCGGGGCGGCTTCTTTCATTTAGGAACTATTTCTTAATATGTTGCTGTTTTAAATTAACGTAGAAGTAAGAAAAGACTTCTACGTCATAACAGAGGAACAAAGTTTTCAATTTTAACGTCTTTTTTTTGTTTCGAATTTTCACTAAGGTTAGGTGCATTTCAATTTAAAATATACTGGGCCTCAATTTTGGAATTCTCTACCTCATAGTCTTACAGTAATAAATAATTTCAATCTATTTTAAAGAAAATTAAAACTTTACATTCTGGGACTACCAAGAATATTAAAAAAACGGGAAAAAAGGGGACTACCTTTTTGACTACTTTTTTATATTCTGGAACTACCAAGAATATAAAAATAATACAAAATAAAATGGAAAATGCTAAAAAATAATAAAAAAAATGAGGGGAAAGTAAGTGGCAAATTAAATGATAAAGTGGGAAAGTGGGGAAGGTTGGGAGGAGGGAGGATAAAAAAGTGGGAGTGGGAACAACTTTGCTAACACTAATTTACTACTATCTTTGAATATTCTGCGCCATTCTTTCAGGTGTAACTCTGACTTGCCTATACTTGTACAGGGAGATCAGGGTCTTGTCATGACTTTCGTGGCCATGTCATGACTTTTGTGGCCATGTCAGGACTTTTGTGGCCATGTCAGGACTTTTGTGGCCATGTCAGGACTTTTGTGGCCATGTCAGGACTTTTCTGGCCTTTTACCAGATCTTCCTTGTTGTTATACTACTATGTGATTTTTGGTTTTAATGTAACAGCTAAATAAACTGAATTGAATTGAATTGAAAAAATGGGAAGGTACTTCAAAATAATTAAGAATTTCATAAATCTAGCATTTTCTCACACATCGGCAGCAAGTTGCGATGCAAAATTAGAAACATTTGCGACGAAAGAAGGCGATTCGGCCTACACAAAATGCATTGGAATAGCATTGAAAGCCATCAGCTTTCTCACACTTTAATATCCACGGCTAGCTTCACGTAAAGTGATACTGTTTCATTGACGAGGGCATCTCAGATATCTTATTATAACCTCCTGGGTCGTAACATAAGAAAGATAGAAACTCGAAAGGGAATTCTTTCAATGGCTTTGTAACACTTTCAAACAGAAGTTTGGTTCTAAAAATAACACATGTAAGAGAATAATTTTCACCAGCCTTCTGCACTTGAAATATAGGTAGATAAACTTGAGAGAAATCACGTACAAAAGTAGATCGCTAAACCTCGGTAGGTCATCTTCAAAAGTAGATCAGAAAGTTTAAGTACACCATGTTTAAAAAGTAGAAAAACTGAGAAACTTAGAAATCTGAAAAAGCAAAATAGCAAGCTTATAGTATATCATCTTTGAATCATCAGGAAAAACGTTTATAATAAAATCAGGGGAGACTGGTTCAGGGATTCAGTGCATTGATAAAAATAAAGCAAACTTCACACTTGTTACATAATAAACGAGAAAGCTTACGTTACCGGATTAAAAAAATAGTGTACATTGTGATCCAAAGGATCAAGACATATAAAAAATATACACGAATTTCATCATGAGAGGGATGTTTAAGGTACACAGGTTTTGAAAAATAGTGAACATCAAAATTCAGCATACAAGGACATATATCACCAGCAAAATATATAATAATACCACATGGTTTGGTTGACCACATACACCGAGAAAAAAACAACAACAAAATCTTAGATGTTGCGTAACAACAGGAACAGCTTAATATTAACTTTGAAATATCCTGTACATAATAATTCAAACAATAAAGTCATGAAGATTTCAACAGAGAAATTAAAATTCACAACCATTAGCAGAATTCTGCAATAGTTCAAAATTGGTAAGGTAGATTTTCTAAATTGAAATCATAGGCGTTTTTGTTCTTCTCGCTATTGAATGCCCTTTTTCGAACTCACCATGAAAGTGATTTCCGTCAGTGAGCTGTTTGAGACCATTTTAAAAATTAGAGTTTTCTCATTTTTTTCCTGCTACTTTCTGTCACTCAATAAGAATTCCTTTTTCTTCTGAGAATTGAATTGGATAATAGAAAAAAAAAAAAAAAAAAACACATTTCGCTAAATTTAAGAATTTTGACAAAACTTGCGGCAAATTTTCATCCATCTCGTCTGCGGTATCAGTGCAGTTACGGTTAATCAAACATTCTCGAGGAAGGATCCAACGCAAATGATCGTTGATGCATCTGGAGGTTTGGAAATTGAGAAGAGAGTTACCAGTAACAGCAACTGCAGTTGATCTGCAGACGGGTATGAATATATCCCGGAAAATTGTCGTTTAAGTGTTTCTCTCATCGAGTTTGGTTTCTCTCTGTAAATAAATCAGCTGATAAATATTTTAACTAAATTTTACCCTGTAAATCAAACTCATCTTTGTTATGTGGCTTCCTAGATTACTACATTCAATTTAGTTAATTTTTTTTATGGGATTTATCTTGGTAAAGTCTCAAATTTTTGCAAATTTTCGGAGGGAACCCCTCTCCTTCGTCAGACAGTCATCCGTTCAATCTCCGTCACTGTCTTCGGTCACGGTTAACCTTGACGGTTACGGTGATTCTGCAAAATATCTTGTCAGATGTTAGGCAGCGAAAATCCCTTACAGTCATTAATGATGAAGTTCTGGTATTTTCCAATTTCAAGTCCTTTTTTCAATTTACGTTTCAGGAAGTTGGATTGATGTCCAATGACAGTTAAATAGTCCCAGTCCATGCGGTGTCCTGCTTCTCTAAAGTGCCTGTCTAATTCTGTCTTGTTTGAACGAATGACTGCCTGTCGAAGGAAAGTTCTCTCCGAAAATTTGCAGAAATTTGAGACTTTACCTAGATAAATCCCATAAAAAAGTTAACTAGACTAAATTTTACGTTTCTTCGTGTCCGACCAGAAGTCGCATATTTTTCCTGCTTAAACCATTCAGCATAGTAATGATCAGAATATCAGATTGCATATATAGCTATATTTTTTCTACACTGAAATGATACTATAAGTTATTCTGAAATATGGAACATGCGCAGTAAGACATGCTCTCAAGAGATATAGCACAAGTCCTAAAATGTTCATTCAGCATGGTAATCATGAGAATATCAGAATGCTTACTTTCCATTGAAATGATATTTTAAGTAATTCTGAAAAATGGCCTACGCACAATGAGACACATAACCGAATGCCGCGGTTCAGGGATATACCGTACTTGGTAAAATGTTAGTTACTTCTTCCTTGTCTGAACATGAGATTGAAGACAAATAAGTGTCTTCATATAAAGCAGCTGCTGTGTTAAACACTTGCACGTACATTCCCTTCATTTATTTTCCTTGCACATATATATGCGTAGAAGAAAAAAAAAGTAAATTTTGCAAAAATGCTTTGCGCAGCAACTTTACTAGAGTTGGATAAGTGAAGATATACATTTTATCATACATAGTATGAAAGAAACTTAATCATACACAGTATGAACGACGAATGCTTATTAGAAAGCTAATTAAACTAAAAGAACGCAACATTTCGGAGCGCATAGAGTGGTGATAAATTAGTAGCTTGAAAAACTGTGCCAGCAAATATAGTTACATCTAGCGATCCCAGATACATTGAAAAAAAAAATACGGGACACTTACGACTGAGGGTGAAAGTTTAGTACGCGCATCCATCACATATGCCAGTCTTGCAAAATGATTCTAACTATTCTTATTAATCAATCAGTCTTGCTCACTCCTGCAAAACGGTGTACAGTGTACGGTTTATCTGTCTCGCCCAATTTAGTAGATTTAAGAAAAAATGGAAATTCCGTTTTTAAAGCGTCTGTAAAATCACACTTCCTTTTCGGCATTTTCAACGTTCAACAGGGCCACAGAAGAATTGAAAAAACCATGCATTTTAACAGCAGCCCCGTACAGTAATTAACACTCTGCAAGCACCAATTTGTTTCTCTCGGAGCAAGCTACTAAAACGGCGTGGGCCAAGAGGACCGTTCAGATGCGGTGAGATTACTGACTGCATCCACCAGGTGTCGAGGTCACGTGCCCTCCTCTTCCCCGATAGCAATCTGACGTGGCTCTACTTGCCTACGTAATAAGAGCATTGATCACAGAGTTAGACGCGGGAGATATCCTCACGTGACATAACAGTCAGCTTGGGGAAGCTTGGCGTGCAGGTTAAAAATATGTTTGTAAAATAATAGAAATTGTAACTCATTGATTTTATTTTTCAGTCTTGAACTCTAAAATACAGGACAAAAAGCTGTCTCGAAGAGTTTTATCGGGACAACGGGACGCATTAGCCCAAAACGGGACGATCCCGTATTTTACGGGACGTCTGGGATCCATAGTTACATCACTCAGTTTTATTACTCCTTATTTACATTTTCCGCTCGGTACAATAAATGAGTCGAAAGAACATGTTTCGTAAAAATACGAAAAATCATTCATGTATAGTTGTAAACAGCGATAGAATTTTGAAAAAAAAAGTTCAGGACCAGTGTATACCAGAAGCTGGTGGATCACACCCATGTTTATTGGTCCGCAAATGAAAAATATTAATGCATTTAATACGTACACTGTACTATTTTCATTGCTTCTTCAAGGCGGGTTACATACAATGAAGCACAAACTTAAATCTGAAATTAACTAAATACGATAATATAGTATTTAATGAATAGTGTAATCTGACTTTACTTTTTGGTCCCTCTATTCTTATGCAAATTTTGATTTATTCTCGTTAAGCATTCTCTAATCTTAACGCTCCGATTTCTCTGTCGGTTAATATTAGTTTGGAAACCTGGCGTTAGGCCAAAAGTGAATGAAAGTTTTAAGAATGCTGTTTCAAATTGTATCGATGAGAGAAAGACAGTTTAGAAGTGAAAAATATTTAATGCTGTTTGCAAACCAAAAATATTAATGCATTTATAATTCACAATGTATATGTTTCATGGCACTACTTCAAAGCAGGGTACAGTGAAGCACAAACTTAAATTTGAACTTAATTAAATAGTATAGTATGCAGCATATACTATAATTTACCTTTCCTTTTGTTCCTTTATTTCTTGCAAATTTTGTTTTATTATTTTTAAGCATTTTTTAATCTTAATGCTACATTTTCTCTCTGAATGTTGGTTTGGCAACCTGATGTTTGGTCAACAGTAAATGAAAGTTATATGAATGTTGTTTACAATTGTATCAAGGAAAGAAGAGAGAGAGAGAGAGAGAGAGAGAGAGAGAGAGAGAGAGAGAGAGAGAGAGAGAGAGAGAGAGAGAGATTTGTTAGGAGAGCGATTGGTAAGAATTGATGTTGTACGTTGTATCATTAGAGTTGGCTGTTAAACTAGCATTTCTGAATCGCTTATGTTGAATGTTATGTTTTCTTGTTATTCAAGTCTAAAATTATTGTCGAGTTCGTAAGACTTGAAGAGTATTTTGTGTTCCGAGCATATGTTGTATTCAGATATTGTAGCAATGTTTGGATTAACTACGAATTGAAATTATATTCTACAATTAATTTTGTGCTAATCTATATGTGCCAATTAAATAAACATGGCCGCCCCGCTGGCGCAGTGGGTTAAGCGCTGGTTTGTGACCATTCCTCCGCGAAGGGTTCGAGTCTCGTGAGGCATGGATGTTGTGTTTGTCTTACGGCACTGGCCCTCTCCCTTCCCTGGAACAAGTTGCCCAAAATTAGGGGCGGGCGACTGCTTATAGCCCATTGAGTTGCTCACGGTGGTCGTTAAAATTTCAATCAAAAAAACAAAAAACAAAACATGATTGGATATCACAAGTAGAAGACTTTTCTTTAAAGCTGACCGTTAACGCTGTTCAGTAATTAGTTCTGTGTTGTATGTTTAAGCTACCCGGAGCACGAATTAAATTTTACAGAACACTTCAGTAAAAAGAATAAGCTTTATAGTGAAGTATGCTAGGGTTATAATTGTAGCATAAGCATAAGCTAGCATATTATAGCATAAGGTAGCATATTACTATTATAGCATATTATTATAGCATAAGCATAAGCTTGCATATTACTATTATTATTTCGTATTGAGGGATTTTTGCATATTTTATTATTTCATATAGTATAAGCTTGCAAATTATTACTATTATTATTATTATTATAGCATAAGCTAGCATATTATCTACAGTCCATTTTACACTAAGCCGGTGGCGATGTGGTCTAAGCGATGGCTTATGACCATTCATCTGCGATGGGTCGGGGTTCGAATCCCGAGAGGCATGGATGTTGTTTTTGTCTTACGGTACTGGCTCCCTCCCTTTTCTGGAACCAGTGGCCCTACATTAGGGACGGGCGACTGTTTATACCCGACTGAGTTGCTCACGGTGGTCGTTAAACCTCCAATCAAAAAAAAAAAGTACAAGTAATGTAAAATATTTGTACATTGATTACATTTTTTTTAATTGAGGTTTAACGAGCAACTTAATGGGCTATAAGCAGTCACCCTTCCCTAATTAAGGGTCACTGGTTCCAGGGAAGGGAGACAGCCAGTGCCGTAAGACAACCACAACATCCATGCCTAACCGGGATTCGAACCCGGACCCATCTCGGACGAATAGTCAGAGGCCATCGCTTAGACTACTGCGCCACCGGGGCAGCCATTACAATTTGTATGTCAACTAATGAATACGCAAGTTGCATTTATCTTTATTAAGTATTTTGATGTCTGTAAGGTTTAATAGCAACGATATTTTGCATTTTCGAAGAAACTCTTCCAGGCGTTCCAGAAAGATATCTTCCTCTTCTTCGGAAGATGGAGATACAGTTTCGAAGAAACTCCTTTCACTTACCTCCGCTTACTGCCATTTCTTGGTGCTTTTTTCTGGGGGGAGGGGGGATCCTAGTTTTTTCAGCTGAGAGGAAGAAGACCCCTTTCTCTTTCACGTATGCCAAAATTAGAGCAAAATCTTAAGGTTTGGTTTCAAATACTTTTGCTAGCGTTTTTGTTAGCCTTTTTTCGGAATTTATTGAAAATCTGATTTACTCACAATTATACCTTGGAGAAGTGGATCCACAATTTACTGTCTTCATTCTGTGTCAGTGCCTATTCTATGCGACTAACGATCTGTCATAAATTAAGGGCCTCTGTATTGCACTTCCTGGAACTAGATATGGAAACGGGTCAACAATTTCTTGCGGGTTCAATGGGTCAGGTCAAGGTGTTCTGGACCCGATTTTATTCCCGTTTTATTTTTGAAAAGAGAAAAATAAATTCCAAAGAAAAATGCGCGTTGTGGAATTCTGTAGTCGATACTGGTTCCCACGGAGTGAATAATGATTTGCCATGCAAAAATATTGTCGTCTCTTTCTTAAAGCAACGAAGATTTCCACCGACAGACGTCAGACAAGACACCATATCGTAAAAAGTTACTTCCTTTGCGTTCTTTTATAGTGCGATTGTCCAGGGCAAGGGACAGGCAAACGCCATTCGCCTTCTTCTCAGCTGATTCACTCTCTCGTGCGAAGTTCACTGTATGACTAAAAGTTACTTTTCACATCGCATCTTTTACATTGAGCGTTCAGAGGTTCTCGATTGATGTGCTAACATCTCGTTCCCATGACGAGTCATGTCGAAATTAACTCCTTATTTGTTAATATGGATGGATTGAATATTAAGGAGGTTGAGAAAGACGTGGAGGCCAACAAAAACGTGCTTGATGAAAACTACAAGGAGAAGAGTGAATGCTGGAAATTGTTTCGTCTCATTAAGGGACAGGTGAATAATTCTGTGTTGTTTGGTATTGCTTGTTGTTCGAAATGTGGAAAGTGTATAATTAAAAAGAAATATGTCGACGGCGTAATAAAAGATTATGGAACCAAAAATCTAACAGACCATATGAAAATATGCGCACCTCCATGAAAGCGTGGAAAGAGTGAACAATCTAAATACATTTAAAAAACACATTTGTGTAATTGTAAATAATGATTCCCATTTGTAATATACGCACGGTCACGATCATAGTCAGCCACTACTTCTGGATTATGCAAAATAGTGGCACTAAAAATGGCACTAAACGTTAGCAAGTAACCAAATTTTTTTATTTAAAAGGATTTCAGTTATTAAATATCAAGCAGTTATTGGGATGAATATATATATTACGTTTATATGTATATATATAAATTGAGTTTAGAATTTATAGTTCAAAGCAGTTTTGTCCGGGTCAGTTACGGGTCCGGATCGGGTCTGGGTCCGAAAGTTTTGACCCGTTTTCAACTCTGCCTGAAACCTTTGTCCTATCGGCACGTCTTTTCGCATTTAAACGTTATTTGTTTGGGGATTTAAAGAACACCGTGATCAACTCAATGAGCTATAAGCAACCGCCCGTTCCTAATTTAGATCCACTGGTTTCATGAAAGGGAGCGAGCCAGTGCCGAGAACAAACGCACCACCCATGCGTCATGCGGGACTCTAACCCTGGCCCATTCAAATGAGTGCCAGCGCTTAGACCACTGCGCCACATGGGCGGCCCATTTAAATGTTACGGTGAAATACTGTATTCATCGCTTATATGTGAAAACGAGATGTTTTAAATAGTAACAAGATGTGTTCCAGCCAATCAAAACATACTTATGTCCATCCATCATGGCCAAAATTTATTTTAGAAATACTTAAAAATGAGTTTTGACGCAACACCCTGGACGAGACCAAAGTGCGTCGAAAAGCAAGATCAAATAAATCAGGGGTTTGCAAAAGTTTCCGCCGCCCTGCTAGCGGGCGCTGAAGGGGTCTAACCGGACGGCGACCCGTGCTGTCAGTTCGTACATGAAGCCAAGCATGACGGTCGATAAAGTTCATTTGCGGCATTGTTTGTTATTCTTGTTTAATTTAGGGAAAAGTGCGAGTGAAGCATACGGTTCAATATGTCAGTCGTATGGCGAAACGGTAAGGGGTGAGCGGACATGTCGAGAATGGTTTTCCAGGTTTAAGAAAGGTGATCTAAGCCTGGAATACAAGCCACCTGCAGGTAGACCGCGGGAACTCGCAGACGAAGAGCTCGAATCGCTGTTGCAAAAGGATGCCGTACAATCGACAACGCAACTCGTGAAACGTTTGAAAGTGGCTCAATCGACGGTGGTAGGGCGTCTACAGGCTTTGGGGAAGATCCAGAAGATTGGTAAGTGGGTTCCGCATACTTTAACGGAGCGTAATATTGGTCAAAGATTGGGCATCTGCATGTCGTTGCCGAAGAGATTTCTAGGGAAGAATTTCTTGTGGAAGGTTGCCACCGAAGATAAAAAATAGGTCCATTGCGACAACCCCGTACGCAAGTGATCCTGGGTCGACCCAGACCATCCATCAACATCCACTGCAAAACAGGATATCCATGGAAAAAAGGTGCCGTTGTGTGTATGGTGGGATATGCATGTAGTGCTGTACTTCGAACTGTTGAAACCGGGCACAATAATCACTGCATAACGATATAGCTATCAGTTGATGAAACTGAACGCCGCAATCGAGCAAAAACGCCCATGGAGAGATAAAGGACGCCGCCCAGTCATCCTGTTACACGATAATGCCAGACCACATGTCGGTGCCACCACGAAATCAACCCTTGAACAGTTACACTGCGAGGTTTGACAGCACCCGGCTTACTCCCCCGACATTGCACCCTCAGACTTACATTATAACGAAGTAAATTTCTCCGTCATTTCTATCCGCGCCAAGATTCGAACCCGGGTCCCCTCATTCCGGAATAAGTTGCTCTACCAATTGAGCTACGCGGACGTTTTATTCTGATTCCTATCTGCCTTTATGTCGTGTGCGTCCTTCTGGCAGGTACGTCACAACATCTGTTTCGCTCTATGCAACATGCCCTAGCCCAACAGCGGTTCATCAAAGTTCCAGAGGTGGAAAATTTCGTCACTGCGTTCATCAGCTCAAAACCCGAGTTCTTCTATCACCGGGGCATTCATTTGTTGCCTGAAAAATGGCAAAAGTTCAATGATGTTAACAGCCAATATTTCGTTGAATAAATGTGTACTGGTTTCCTGATTGTTCCTGTCTCCTTTCTCCTTAAAACGGCGGAAACTTTTGCACACCCCTAATAATTAAGGAGATTTCAACGCTCAAACCATGGCTCACGTTTTAGCACATAAACGGTAACTTATTTAATATTTATGATTAATTAATACTTGACAAATTGCCCTTCTTATGTAAATAATTTTGCTTAATGAAGACTTAAAGGGAAAATACTGAAATACTGTTGTCATTCTGGGTTGATATCACTCCCGTGATAATAGTTTACAAAAAAGATTAATCATACCTGGTTAGAAAATTATAATGAGGAACACTATACTTTTTGTCGTGTCCCTTTTTGACTTACGTTTCAAATCGTCGATGATACTTTATTCATTGATTACACCAAGTTTAAATGTTAATCGTTCCAGTCTTCAGATTCTTTTGCAGTGGTGAATTTTCAACACGATTACATCTTCTACCATAAATTTCGATAGAAGTGCGTTAGTGTGCTTATAGATTTTCAGACTTTAATGAAAATTATGAAAAAGTTCTACCCGCTTTTGCTTTATTTGTACAAAGAAATAAAATCAAAATACATATGTACTTGAACTTGCAAAAAGATTTATTTCATTAAAAGGAAATCTGATATTTGTAGAGACAGATAGATTATATATATTCAAATAAAAAAGTACTTCTACCTACTTTTTGCATTGGCAAAATTCCCACTTAAATCTTCGGTACATAATTTATCTATCTGCTTCTTAAAAGCTTCAGTAGCAATTCATGAAAGATATTTCAGTCGTTCATGACACAGTGCGTTTCGCAAATAAGTTTTGACTATGTAGATATTAAGTAAAAAATCTTTCTTGCTACGTTTTACATTAATAAAGTCTTTAATTAACTCTTTGGTTTTCAATTTATCTACATCTTGGGCTACACTGGTAATAATTAATGACAGTCGTTCCTGATATATTTCATTTTGCAAACAAGTTTTGAATATGTAGATAGAATATAGGTATTCAAATAACGTCTTTCGTTCTACTTTTTGTAATGGCACATTTTCTGATTAAATCTTTGGTATTTAATTTACCTGCCTCTTGTACTTCAAAAGTAATAATTATAATTAGTGAAAGATATTTCAGTCTTGACACATCGTATTTCGCAAATAAATTTTGAATATGTAGATAGAATATAGATATTCAAATAATATCCTTCGTTGTACTTTTTGTACTTGCAAAGTTTCTAATTAAATCTTTGGTATTCAGTTTATCTACCTCTTGGGCTTCAATAGTAATAATTAGCGAAAGATATTTCAGCCGTTCTTAGCATGTTGTGTTCGTAAATATTTTTTGAATACGTGAAGATAATATAGGTATTCAAATGAAAAGATCCTTCGTTCTACTTTTTGTATTGGAAAAGTCTCTAATTAACTCTTTGGTATCCAATTTGTCTACCTGTTGGGATTCAATGGTTAAGTAAAAGTTATTTCAGTCGTGCATGATACATTGTATTTGGCAAATAAGTTTTGAAATGGTAGATAGAATATAGATATTCAAATAAAAAGACCTTTCATCCTACTTTTTGCATTGGCAAAGTTTCTAATTAAATCTTTGGTATATACGTAATTTATCTGCCTCTTGTGCTTCAATGATAATAAGTAGTGAGAGATATTTCAGTCATTCCTGATACATGGTATTTCTGAAATATTTTTTTAATATGTAAATAGAATATAGATATTCAAATAAAAAGATCTTGTATTGGAAAAGTCTCTAATTAACTCTATGGTATTCAATTTATCTAATTCTTGGGATTCAATGGTTAAGTGAAAGATATTTCTCAGTCGTTCCTGAGACATTGTATTGCGCAGTAAGTTTTAACATTTTCAGCTTGCCGAATGATCTTAGCTACTGTAACAGGTAGTTTTAGATAAGTGCTGCAGAGACATCTGCGTAACTACATGGAAAATTGTTAAACCTGGTTAAAATTCTGCTAGTTTCTTTATTGAATTTATCGGTTTAGTTTCTTCTTTTACAAAGCGATTTAAAATTATTTGCAAAAATTGAATGTATAAATTTTTACTCAGATTTCATCATATATTTTTTTTTGTAAATTGTCTGCATATTTTAATGTATTATTTTCCGTTAGTGCAATAAAGTTCTGAGGCTCCTAAAATTCAAAATTATTGACTATGACTTGCATGCCGATAAATCTTTCCTTATCTGTGTTATACAAATACCTAATGTTTTACACTGAATGAGTCTTCAGCTCTTTTAAATCTGTAGCCAAATGGTTGGCATCGTGCCAACGACGTCAACTGCTAGCACCAGAGCAGACGGGCAAACTGAAAAGAAATGATCTCTGCTTCTAGCTTGCTGTTTACGGTGTTTTTCTTTCCCCCTGCACATCTCTTCTTTATTTTTTGTCAGTGGATTTTAGTGAAAATTTTATTTTCTTAATCTTCTTTGGGCCACACTCATCTCTCGGGCTCTTAAGCATAAATCAACCGCGCTTAATAATAGCTACTGACTCACAGTTACAGTTTTGTTTTCTTTAAAATATGAGAATTCAAGTTAACCGTTCAAAACATTGAAATAACACTGACAATTTTTCTGTTTCGGAAAGTCAATATTTTTTTCTCTGAATAATCTAACAGCTCAGTGAAGAAGATCACGTGCAAAGGGTACAGAACAGGCTATTGACAAAACACGGTAAATTGAAACAAAAAATCTGGAGAAACATTTAACTTTTTTGCGCATTGCTCATTAGCCCTACGCTTTTATTTTCTTGTTTCCAAGTTTAAAATAAATGAGAAGCAAAGCAATGCTTTACAAACATTCACGCTTACTTTGATCAGGTTGGAATAGACAACAAATTTGATTAATGGAACTGATCATTTGTGATTACTACATTGCTTTCACTTTTTGTTTTTTCAGAAATAAAAAGTTGAGAAACATGCTACTATCGAAGTGCAGTGGTCCAGCACATGTCTTCGAAGAACTTTTTCGGCAGCAACAGTCAAGACAGTATGTTATTTTGCGATACAGAGCTAAAGTTTTAATCAGATGAAAATTGTTTTTAATATAACTGCTCTTTAAAAACTTCATTCATTGGCATCATGGATAAGCAATTTAAAACGAGGTTCACAGGAAAAGAAAATGCAAAAAACATTACTCAGGGCAAGAAAGGCAGATTTGCTGTAAACAGAATGCACTCACATGAAAAAAGAAAGATATATATACATCACTTCGTTTTGAGTTATGACCACATAATCTCTTGAATGAAATGTTCACAAAGACATGCTAAAATTTCGTTATTTAAAGATGTAAAAATTTCGCTATTAATAAGGTAAAATAAGAGGAAAATATAGAATGATAATCAGATATATGGTGGTTTTGGCTACATAGTGCCATAAAGTGACCAAGATGTAAATTAATTATTGTGCCTACTAAAATTTTCATTAAAATCATGAATACTAGCAGGCTGTTACACTTAGATTTCAACACGAGAATGGATTGATTTTCACGTCGTATTAGAGGTTTTCACGTCGTATTCCAGTTGGTGCTATCAAAATCTGAAGTTGGACTGAAAAAAATAAAAAATCCAAAAATCCGGACTTCAGATTGTAGTATGAGAATCCGGGTATCCGGATTTTCGGTAATCCGCATACTCAAGTTTTTAAATATGGATTATTCGGTTGATTTGTTCTAATTTAGTATTCTTCTTTTATTTAATTTATTTTTTGCTCTGCCTTCCTAATTTCTTTTGTTCTTTATTTTTCATTAGTTTCATATATATTTTATGATACATCAATCCTTAATTCTCGTCTTTCCTTTCCATTCTTTGCTGGTTTCACTTGTTATTTCTTTTACTTTATCATTTCGTTTTTCTGCACAATACATTACATTTTTTATTAGTGTTTTCCGTAGATTACAAACCGATGAACGTGATGTGTAAAAAAATGTCATACACTTCAATTTTCTACGTATATAACGTGTAACAAAAGAACGGGATTATATTACCTGTGATTGTACCAGTACTTACGTAAGTTGTTCTTGTAAATCAGAAATTTCGATTTTGTAAACCGAATTATCGTTAGTTAGGTTTTAAAATCGAAATTCGCGAATATCCAGGTTTCAGATATCTGCGTTTTTAGTTTCGAAAGCTGGGTATCCGAGCTATTTGGATACTTAAAATCTGATTTGGAATAACAAAATATCCAGACTTCAAACAATCCGTAAGCACTATCGTGGGAAACAAATTATATCTTAATGTTTAAAAAAGAGGCCTGCAATTGCTAAAACCTCCTTTATGCACATGCATGACAATGAAAAAGATAGAAAACAAAAAAGATGACAAAAATAGAAAAAAAAATGTTCCATTATAAAATACGAAATTATTGCAATCTTTGTTAAATTGCGGTAATTTTTGATAGAAAGTGTAATTTAATGAAAAGTGAATATTCAACGATTCTTTTATTAGACGCTACTCTGCCTGGATATACTCGTATTAATGCATAATTTGTTATAGATATCTTTTAATAATAATATTTTCTAGACTTCTCAACACTACAGAAAGTGCAAATCTTGAGACAAAACAATTGGGGCTGAATTATAGGAAATGTGAGACGTAGTGAGCTATTTTCAGGGTGGAAATTGATCTAAATCTTGCGTATAAACGCAAGTATTTCGATATAATTTAGTGAAGCTGTGTTTGTTTCCATTCCGATAGTTCATTGCCTCACGTATGCGTGCTTTGACAGAACACTGTTGGTGTTAAAATAAAACTTTGTTTCGTTTATTATCATGCTATTTGTAAATTGCCATTATATTCTTAATTTTTAACAGCTAAAGAAATCTCTTGTAAAATTTAAATCTTAGAAAAACGAAGCAAAGCAAATATTTCTTTTGTGCATCTTGAAAATCTTTGCAAGTTAGAATTTGCAGCCAAGTGTTTATCTCGAATTCTTCACATTCGTGAAGAGATAAATGTCATTGATTGTCAAAATAGCGCTGGAATATTTCTAGGTAACCTGACGATTTGTCTCCAGAGCATATATATTCAAATTTATTTCTGTAATGTTTGTAGTAACTTCCTACTGCTGTTTATTTACCGACAACAGAAAATTTATTTATTCTTTAATATTCCAAACAGGTTTCGATTAAGTGTTGGTAATAGAAAAAGTTCCTCTATATACTTTACGCACCCAACCATCGAGATGAGGGAGCTCCAAATTTTAGGAGACGAAGGTAATATATTTTTCCTCAGGAAATGTTTCCACAATTTCCCCAAATATGTTTCGAACATCTAATCATCGTGATTAGGTATATATAGACTTTAGGAAACGAAGGTAATATTACATTTTTTCAAGAGAGTTTTCCAAAATGTTTCTATATATACTTTGTGCACCTAACCATCAAAATCAGGGCGGCCCATACTTTAGGAGACGAAGGAGATATCTAATTTTTTTCGAAGAGATTTTTTCAAACATTTTCCGTGGACACTTCGTACACCTAAACATCGATGTAACCGAGCTCCAGTCTTTAAAGGAAACCAGGGAAATATTAAATGTTTTTCATGAATCTTTTCCATATATGCTTCGTACACCTAAATATCGAGATCAAGGAGTTCCAGAGTTTAGGAGATGAAAGAAAATTTTCGCAAGAGATTCTTTCAACATTTTTCCATACATGTGTAATTCGTACATCTAACAACCGAGATAAGAAAGCTCCAAACTTTAGGAGTCGAAGGCAATACGTATTACATTTTTTTTTCAAATTTTCCCAAAAGCTTTCCAATTACACTTCGTACAC
The DNA here is from genome assembly GCA_039090855.1 of Macrothele yani. Lineage (NCBI taxonomy): Eukaryota > Metazoa > Arthropoda > Arachnida > Araneae > Macrothelidae > Macrothele > Macrothele yani. Next base: position 14,524,876 of record CM077000.1, on the reverse strand, counting down.
CTAACCATCCAGATAAAAAAGCTCGAAACTTTAGTGAAACAATTGTTTTCAAAAGAATTTTGAAAATACATTTCGTACACCTAAAAATCGAGATAAGGGAGGTCCAGACTTCAGAAAACGAAGGAAATATTACATTTTTTGTAAAGATATTTTCGATACTTTCCCATATATACTTCATACACCTAAACGTTAAGATCAAGAGCTCCAGACATTAGGAGAAGAAGGTAATATTACATTTTTTTCAAGAGATTTTTCCAATTTTTTTCCATATATATTTTATACGCTTACCAATCTAGACCAGGGAGCTCCAGACTTTACGAGACTAACGAAATATTAAATTTTTGATGAGGCTTCGCTGGCCGATAACACAGAAAATTTTAAATATAAACACAGAACTTTTTAGCAAAAAACCATGTTCATGTTGACTTCTAAATTAGGTATAAATGAAACTCAATATCACACAAAAAATGTTCAACATATTAAAATCATTTTGCATCATTTCATTTTATTTAAAACAACTTAAAAATTTGTGCCGCACACATAAATATCATTCTAAAATCAAAGAAATACTTTTTCAAGAATCAGACAGTTTTTTTAATATATTTTTAAAACTCCTAAATTTGCAGTACACAAATGCACACACTCAGAATTAGAAAATATCATTTCAGGATTGTGTACGAGCATGGTACTGATATTTCGTCTGACAAAAGTACGTCCATTTGCAGTTGATCTTATCTGATGAACATTTGAAATCAGTAATTAAATGTTCTTCAGATGAGATCGATCTATAGTTATATTTCACTTACGTTATATTTTATATTTTTTTTAACAAAATATACGACAACAAACACTGATTTTTATTCCTAATATTTATCTTTAAACCCATCGCCGGATTTTTCATCCGGTATTTTGGCTGCTGATACTTGGCCGACCAATAATTCCATATCGGTTGGTCAGATGTTAATAATTGTTTTCATCGATGGTATATCACTTAGTGCATCGTACATATCGAATCCGCGAGCCGAATGAAATCCTCAGTTTGTTGTTTGGAGACCCCGATCTAGATCACACAAAACATGAAACATCTACGATGCCGTTGTAATATCAAAACATGTGGATGGTTCTAACAGTGGTGTTTAAGTATTCCACGTGACAAAGACAATTTTAACCTTATACACAAAAACTACATTGTTATATCTGAAATAAAGCAAACAATATTGATTAGAAATATTGCATTTATGTTACAGTCGTGAATAATTTGAACTAAAAGATTTTGTGAATTACATTTTCGATGATAATCAAAAAAGGGAATTTTAATTAAACGCTCTCACGATATCTTCAGCTTTTTGTTCTAATTTTTATATCACATTGTTGAGTGCTTGGGCGTGCTTCATGGATTTAATTGTGACATTAATTTCAGGAAAACAGCAGAAAAATATTTAATAGTTGCATAACGAGAGATAATTAGTACATCATCTGACACCTGAAGTTCTTTCTTGTTACAAATTTTAATTTCTGCGAAATTTTTCAATATTGTGACTTTGAGTTCAGTTTGTTGTACAGATATATTATATATAAATTTGTTGCGACAAACGTTTGATTTCATTTAAATTCCACAACTGAAACAAAATTTATGCGCAAAAATGTCTGCGAAACTTAAAACTAACAGCAGTAGCTCTTCGTACAAATGTTAAAATTTTGGTGCAACACATTTAATGACAGTGTGAAAAGTGCAGAGGTCATATCATATATCTTGGGCGGTTTGATCTGTCATATCAACGATCTGTCATGTTTGTTTAATCCCATTTTTCCCCTCACATTCCATTTAATCAGGAGTCACCGCTGTCGTTTCCTCTCTTCTTTTTAAGCACTTTTTTTTTGTAAAAAAACAACAAAAAAAGTGCTTACGTTATCGGTTTGTCCGTCCGCCTGTGGACACCATATATCTGCAACTATTAGTCGGATTTGAAAAATTATTTTTGTGCTTGAAACGTGAGAATGATGATCCTTGCATTCCGGTTTTTTCCCATGCACAACTTTACTCGTAGAGGGCGTAAGTGCAGATGATATCGAATTCGAAATACATTTTATTGCATATATTTGCTTCTAAACATCCGATTAAAATATTATTCCTTCCTTCCGATGTCATTTATAACGAAGACTATTTTGGGCACACTTCCTTTTTGAAATAATACACTTCGAAAAATTCTTCCTGCATCGGAAACACTTAACAGTAAACATTCTTTCGAGGACCGATACCACTCCTCGGAAAACCTTTTGAGAATACCTCCTGCATAAAATAGCGCACAGTGTTCCCGCCAGGGGCGTAGATGTGTATTTTATTTTTGTCGATATCTCTGCTTTTAAGAGTCCGATTTGAAAAATTCTTCCTTTGTTGGAGAGCGTTTCCGGTGCGAAATGTTTCTCATATAGTTTCAAACTTTTCAAGTGATTCATAGATTTTCCGCTAGGGGGCGTACACTGCGTTTCCGCCGATATCTCTGCTTCTAAAACACCAATTTGAAAAATTCTTCCTGCGCCGTATATACAGCCCTTGATGAGAAATATTTTGATTGCAGTTTCTAATTTTTGGTAAAAAATGATTTGGCAACCAGGGGGCGTAAGTGTTTATTTCTGCATTTGATGTACTTGCAGCAAAATCTAGATTTCTGAAAACTGATTGAAACATTTCTTCCGTGAGACGATACCGCTCACCTAGGAAAATCTTTTCAATACTTTCTTCTTAAAATAATGCATAGTTTTTCCGCCAGGGGGTGTAGATGAATATCTTTTTTTATCGGAATTTGAAGATTACCATGAGCAATTTTAGGGGCTACAGACAGTCGCCTGATCCTAATTTGGGGTCACTAGCTCCATGGAGCGGAAGGATACAGTTCGGAAGGACAAGAGCATAGCCCAGTACTAGCACGGATAGCTGGCCAGAAATCTATGCCTCTGAACACCCTTCCACCAGAGCGGCCATTTTTCTTAACGGCACCTAAGATGACAGTTCGTAATTTGGGACCAGTGATTCCGGGAAAAGTTGAGTGTCAGTGTAATGGGACTACGCATAGCCCATGTCTCATGCTGGTCCCATTTATGGAGAATTTGCCAGAAGACTGCTCTTCTATATACTCGCCCACTGGGACGACATTTTTAGTTTCTTGACCAATCAGAAGTCCACAGCATTGAACATATACAGTCTAAGAAAGAGAAAATTTATTAGCGAATACCAAGAATATGAGTTGAAGGTCTTCCGCATTTTAACAAAACGATGTTTTACAGGAGTCTGTCGTATTGATAATATTTTGGGAAGAACACAATGAAAAAAAGTTAGGGAAAACTGCAGGAAGCATAAGGGAAAAGCATGAATAGTTTAACAGTGATAGAATAAAAATAGCAACGCTTATTCACCATTGAATATTTATTTTCACATCGCCTATAGTTTCGCAGAGCGTTTGGCTGGCCATCATCAGGTCAAATGGAGCGTAAAACGTTCAAATTTATTCCATCACTTTTTATTTTCAATAATAAAAATGATGTTTTATTAAAATAATTTTAACAGTGGTGTTTTCAATAATTTTGTGTACGAAGAATAGTCTACTAATTTTTTTTCGAATACTGAAATTTCTCAGTTGTTTCTATATTACTGGCTCCAAACTATAGGGCGTGGTTTCTAGGGGACGTGAAGAAATTATAAAGAGGGCCAGATACTATGAGATTTTCATAACGAAAAGTTATTTCTATCAGCTTGAACATAAAATTTTCAACTTTTTTTGCTTCAGAGTTTAAGATCATATGCTGAGGACCTTAGGAAGGGAGTGTCTGCCCTCAGGTCTTAAACAACCCTTAGTAATAGGAAGCTAGGAGATTTGGGCTAGACAGCCCAACAGGAAAGTCACGCAGAAGGAGGTAGAAAGGGGGAGGAAGATGCCATTATTTATAACCGGGGGAGAGTACCCGGAGTCCGACGGTTTACTGTGCTCATCCGACGCATGGCGGATATTTATTAGTTCGAGCGTTCGTACCTGCTTGGATCGAACCTGAGGTTCATCCGTGGCAGTCATGAACGTTGAGAACTGGGACATCCGCGTCCCTCAAAATTTAAGGACCACCGTGAGCAAATCTAAGGGTTATGAGCTGTCGCTCGTCATTAATCTAGGACCACTGGTTCCAGGGAAGGAAGAGATACAGTGACGTAATACTAACACTCCATTGATGCCTCATCAAGGACTAACGTTCGGGTACCAGTCCTTACACCATTGTAGCACAGCGGAGGGTTAAATTTCATATCCCGAAATTTTACCTCTAGACATGTATGAGTAGCGCTTTAATTGATGGAAAAGTCGAAAAATGACCTAGGCGTTCAACGTTGATATCATCAGAAATACCGTAAAAAAAAAAAAAAAAACACTCGAAATTAATTATAATTCAAGTGCGAAAAATAATTTCGGAACACTCAAAGATCGAAAAATTTTGGATAATTCATTTCCCACTTTATCCGTAAGATGAGGAAAAACCGCTGGGTACTATTTTTTCAATTTACATTAATATATTCCTGTAAAAAAATCAAATTTAATCACAGTTAAAAAAAAAAAGGAACTACTAGATGCCGAATGCGATTTACTTTGATCACTTTCATTTTTCAAGCCTGGGAGTTTTCAACTCGTGAAGAAATTCAATACTATCTTTCAGATTAAACTTGTTTTGTTGTTGTTATTTCTTCAAGCAGAGTATTAACTTTTTTTTTGATGAAAACTATTATTTGTAACTGTATTTGTTTATTTCTAATTTTAAATTATTTTATGAATACAAATATTTGTTAAAAGGGGATTTTTTTGATTGAAGGTTTAATGACCACCGTGAGCAACTCAATGAGCTATAAGCAGTAACCCGTTCCTAATTTAGGGCCACTGGATCCAAGACAGGGAGAGAACCAGTGCTGTAAGACAAACACAACATCCATGCCTCACCGGGATTCGAACCCGGACCTTTCTCGGACGAATGGTCAGAAACCAACGCTTACACCACTGAGCCCCAAAAAGTTTGTAAACCTGTTTCCTACACAAAGAAGGCCTAGTAATCTCTGAGTTGTTACTTCTATTTTTTTCAAGGGTTTAATTACCACTGTGGACAGCTTGAAAGGCTATAAGCCGTCCCAGTGGCACAGTGGTCTAAGCGCTGGCTTCTGACCATTCGTCCGGGATGAGTGTGGGTTCGAATCTCGGTGATGCATAGACCTTGCGTTTGTCTTACAGCGCTGGCTCTCTCCCTTCCCTGGAACCGGTGGCCCTAAATCAGGGACGGGAGACTTCTCATAGCCCATCGAGTTGCTCACTGTGGTAGTTAACCCCCAAATAAACAAATTCAGTTCATTGCATATTCACGTGACTGGCAACGTTCGCAAAGTTGCTACGTCACTATGGAAACACAGAGAAGCAAACAAAGGACGATGGCAGGTAAAAACAATGGGAGGAATTGTTTACCTGAACAATGCAAAGTCAGAAACCCGTTCGACCGAACTGCTGCATTTTTAACGCCCAAACCGGTGCGGACTAGCTGAATGACATCACTGTACCGAAGCCTCTAAGTTCAATTCAATGTAACTGTGTTTCTAATATGCAGCACGAAAGATGATATTGCAGATGAATACTTGCTTTTGAACGACAGTACTATCGTAAAATCCTACAAATAGGATGGACCCAGAGGATAAGAAACGAAGACTTGTATAGAAGAATACAATTAAAAGAGACCTTGTTCCAAAAAATCATACAGAGAAAATTAAGACTCTGGACACATCTGCAGAATGAAAAGAAAGACATAGATGTTTGACTTAATGAAAGGAAGAAATGCAAGAGGACGCCCTCACCGTGTGTGGGCTGACGATATTAAAAACTGGTGCGGTGGAACTCTTCAAGAGCTGAGCCACGCTGCAACAAACAGACTTCAATGGCACAATATAGTAAAAACGGCAACAGACACCTACGGGAATTGTACCTATGGTTGATGATGATGATTTTCTTCTCACTCAACGAACAAAACATCCTTTCGTCCTTCTGATTTGCCACCTTATCTCTCCTACCCAATTTGGGGGGATATTTCGTGTGTGGTCGGCATGCACGAAAGACGCCATCGCAGACTTTCACGCAAGTTCTTTTAGCAATGATTGGAATGCTATTTTTTAAAAGTAGCAAGGCACTGCTAGAAGTATATTCTTGAGAAAGTAACTTGCTACAGCAGGAATTACTTTTTCTGAAAGTAGACACTATACTTTTTTTTGTTTCGCTTTTAGAATTAAATCAAAAGTGCAAGTTCTGAGGATGATCTTCTTAAGTACATTCTCACGTATGGCATTCAGAGTTGAATACAAAGATGAATTACACAAGTAATTTATCTTCGCATTTACTTCAGATCTAATTAACATATGTAACACATTGTACCATATTCAGAGGGCATAGCTACACTATGAAAAAGGTAGTACAAAAGGGGGCTTCTGCTTCAATGGTGTTATATGAGCGCTCCACCGGAGCCAGGAGGAGTCTGAATGCTGGCATGCTGATGAGTGTGTGTGTGTGTGTGTGTGTCTGGCGGAGGAGATGTCACTTTTGGGTCACGTGGAGGCGGGCTAATGAATGACTTATGGTCGGTTGTTTCGCTGATGTCACGTGCCCCCCACGTTGGTTCAATGCAGCTTTGTTGCTCTTGTGCTGCCCTCTTGTTTCAGTTGGGGAAACTTTATTTTTACAAATTCACGGGGATTTTTTTTTTATTATTATTCTAAGCATGTTGGGGATTTTTATGGACGAAACCTGGGGAAATCAAAGTAAAAACCAAATGAAGAAATACCTGCGAATTCGTTCCGTTTGATAGGAGAACCGAATCTCGCAATCAATTCCCTCAACAAAACCGCTAACACGATCGTCTTGTATGCGCTGTCTTCGCAAGCTAGCTGAGGTCTCCCATTTAATAATTTGGCAAGTTTTTACAAAGGAAAGGCTAGTCACGTACGAGACTGTAGGTAGGGCACACCCAGCCCCCTATCATAGCCAATTGCGCTTCAGGAAAATGTTACGTGATTTCTAGAACATCTTCCACCATTTTTTTGAGTAGCACAGTCTATAGCGTAATTGTTCATCTAGGAGCTACTTTATTTTGTAGCGTGCCGCTACTACACCTCCATTGTTGTTTTTTTGTAGCGACGCTACAAGCCAAGCTACAATAAAAATAACGTGCTACATTAGCATCGTTACTTCAGATCACTGATTTTTAAATTTTGTCTTTTAACTACTACTTTATTGTTGCGCAGAGCGTAAAATTGAAGTCGCATTTTGCTCCCTAATTTTTCACTGGTTCTATGCGATTTGTTTGGGGTGACAATGGACCTCACATACCATTCACACTGCGATCAAATTGTTCCTCCACATATGTAAATATACAAGAGAACCGTCTGAACAAATCTTTGCAATACATTGAGCTCAGTTTTGCCATACAATTACGTATTCCTTTTATTCGAAGTTAATAGTTGTGTTCTTTTTTATCCACCCACTAATCTACGAAGCCATTCTTCGGAATGAAATCGAATATACATCTAAACATTTCCGATATAAAGGCAAGTACATTCTTGAGAAAGAATATATTTTCCTAAGCATCCCTATATATCTACAGAGGGAGGCTTAGGGAAGTATGTAAATGGGGGTGGCCCAGAATATACCATATTCCAGGCCACCCCCAGATACAGAGATGCTTGTTTTCCTCCAATGTTACATGAAAATACACAATCTATATATCTGAATGGTAAACATATTAATTTCATTGCAGATAGAAGATATAGTACACATGTATAAGAATAGAATTCCAAGGTGAGGATTTCTTCTTTCCACAAGCTTTTGACACTTATGAAACACAAATTTACAACAGACTGCATTTTAACAGTTCATCAACACCTCATTTTTTTTTGTTCGACTCCAAGATTATATAATGCACAGAAAAACAAACAAAACAACTTAAGACATTTCTTGCCTTTGAGTTAGGAATCTGACAGTACCGTACCTTGTCATAAAAGAAAGTACCTCTTACTTGAAAGCCGAATTGAGCGATTTATTTGATGGTAGTTTTTTAACAGCAGACAAATTGCTTCTTCGACTCTATTGAGCGAACTTTTAAGTGAGTCAGTGTTTGACTGTGTTTACTTTTAAGTGGGTCTTGTTTATCAGAAACCTGTCCGTACGTAGAAGTAACTGCGTATATCGTCTACTCGTGAGACATGCCACGCGGGTTGGGCCTACTGACTTCCAACGTGGTGTTATTATAGGGTGCCGTATCAGCAACCTGTCCGGGCGTGCGATTGCAGAACAATAGCAACACCCACGATCAACTGTTCAAGACATTAATAGTAAGTGGAAACTTAAAGGAGTTACGACTGCTAAGAACTTTCAGGAAGGCCAAGTAAATTGACGGAAAGGGACAAGAGAACTCAGAAACGTGTCGTCCGTGAGGTTCATGAATCCTCTGCACAAATCATCGCCAAAGGATTTCAGAATTCAATAGGGGTGAGTGTTTGCACTAAGATAGTTTGTAAGGAATTGCACAAGTTAAATTTACATGGTCGAGTTGCGGTGTACAAGCCGTTAATAACTCGTAAGAATGCAAGAAAGGATTCGCTTGGTAAAAAGCACATCGTTCATGGACCCTAGACAAGTGGAACCGAGTGCTATGGAGTGACGAATCACGCTACACCGTTTTAAAATCCGACGGTCCTTGCTGGTGGTGGCGTATGCCAGGTGAACGGTATCTGCCAGAATGGGTCATCCCAACTTTTAAATTTTGTGGTGGCAGTGTCATGCGCCGGGTATGTTTATTGTGGTATGGAATCGGACCGTTACTGGTTGCGATATGGGAACATGAACTCAACGGAGTACCGGGACATTCTAGACAACATTATTACACCTAAGCAGTTTCACGGAGACGGGCCATCCTTGTTTCAGGAAGACTACGCGCCGTGGCATATAGCACGCTCCATTTCAAAATGGTTTGAGGATATGGGTGTACAGAATTTGTAGTGGCCAGCTCAAATCCCCGATCTCAATCCTATAGAGGCCCTTCGGGATGAACCTCAACTTCGGATTCGGGCTAGAACGGCGCGTCCAAGTTCTGTGTTTGAACTGACCACTGATTAGCGGGAGGAATGGAACAATATACTGGCGACTACTTACCAAAATCGCATTGAAAGGATGCCACGGAGAGTGCGGAATGTAACTGTGGCCAAAGGTGAGCCAATTCCTTACTGATTTTTCCATAAATGCAGTATTGTATAAAAAAACACTGGACTTTTCTCCATATAGTGTATACTCTAATGTAAGCTTCTTTTTTGGTTCCTGTTTTCTTGCGCAAATTTTGGTTTATTAAGCATTTTCTAGTCTTAACGCTACATTTTCTCTCGGCGAATTTGTGTTTTGGCAACCTGACGACAATGCAAAGGAATGTCGTATGACGAGAATGAGAGTGCTGTTTTGAATTGTATCGGTGAGATTGGTGAAGTTAATTTGCACGAGCTTTGATTTGAGTCACGTGAGCTGAATATTCCGCTTCCTTGTTCGATAAGTCTCAATCTTTGTCGAGTGATAGCGAGACTTTACGATTACTCTATGCCACGCGCACTTCATTTATTATGATGTTGAAGCTATGCTTGCTTGATTCTACATTTGATGTTTGCTGTCCTGTGTGTACTTGCAAAGGACCCATAAAAACTTAGTGGACATAGGAAGTAGGCATTTTCATTTCACCAGGACATTTTTATTCAGTGCCTAATTAGCTCTTACATGTGCAAATAAGATATCCAGAACAGGACGTTCATCTATCTAGCACATTTCGGTAAGATTTAAAGTGAAGTCAGATACTGAAGCTGGGGTTTAGTAAGAAGATCATGCTCGGGTTTTACAGGCGTATTCAATAAGTAATGCTTCCGCGCAAGTGTCTCAGGCATAACTTATTGCCTAGCAACCAGTCAGATGACAAACGATTCTTTGAGCTATTAGCTTCATTTTACAACGTAATAGAACTTCGTACATCTCTTTGTTCTTAATGAATTATGTTTAAAATTGATGCTTATTTTTGAACTGTGTCGACGGGTTTCAAACAATGATCAGTTATAGAGTTTTTAACTCATAAAAATGTACCTCCGAAAAAAAAATCACGCTAAATTAGCGGCAGTTTATGGTTCTGGAACTGGACATAAGCACTGTTGTGTTCATCGTTGGATAAGAAAATCGAAAGACAGTGGAAGAGTGTTGGCCATAAAGGATCAACCGCGGAGTGGGAGGCCCGTAATCGCAACTTGCGATTTGAACAGACGAAAAATCGATGAGCTCATCAGGAAAAATCGATGAATAACTTAAGGAATCATATCAGGTAAGCTGAGCATTAGTTTAGGTAGTATCAATGGCATTGTTATTGTTTTAGGTAACAACATTGTTTTAGGTAACAACAAAGTGTGCGCTCGTTGGGTACCGCGTCACCAAATGACTGAAATGAAGGAATGAAGACTTGAAACATGCCAAAGGTTGCTGGCTCGCTATGAAAAACATGGAAGTGATTTTCATCAAAGCATTGTGACTGGTGATGAGAGTTGGGTTCACCATTATGACCCGGAAATGAAAAATCAATCTCATTTTTCCCCTCGAGCAAAAAAATTCAAAACTCAAATGTCTGCCGGTAAGTGTATGCACACTGTGTTCTGGGACTACAGAGGCATTATTCATCAGGAGTACAAGGTCAAAGGTACGACTATCAACTCTGAGAACTACGTGCATACCTTAAAAAAGTTAAGGCAAAGAATAAACAGCGGGCATGAGGCAGTGGATTTCCTCTAATGTTTGTTTAGCGCTGCTTGAATCAGTTGGTGATAGCTATCAAATGGAGATTCTTGTGGATTTCCACTGATGTTTGTTTCGCGATGCTTGAATCAGTTGGTGACAGCTATCAAATGGAGATTATTCTTTCATGGATTTCCACTGATGTTTCTTTCGCGATGCTTGAATCAGTTGGTGATAGCTATCAAATGCAGATTACTGTTTCGTGGATTTCCACTGATGTCTGTTTCGAGATGCTTGAATCAGTTGGTGATAGCTATCAAATGGAGATTATTGTTTCGTGGATTTCCACTGATGTTTGTTTCGAGATGCTTGAATCAGTTGGTGATAGCTATCAAATGGAGATTATTGTTTCGTGGATTTTCACTGATGTTTGTTTCGCGATGCTTGAATCAGTTGGTGATAGCTATCAAATGGAGATTATTGTTTCGTGGATTTCCACTGATGTTTGTTTTGCGATGCTTGAGTCAGTTGGTGATAGCTATCAAATGGAGATTATTGTTTCGTGGATTTCCACTGATGTTTGTTTCGGGCTGCTTGAATCAGTTGGTGATAGCTATCAAATGGAGATTACTTCGTGGATTTCCACTGATGTTTGTTTTGCGATGCTTGAGTCAGTTGGTGATAGCTATCAAATGGAGATTATTGTTTCGTGGATTTTCACTGATGTTTGTTTCGCGATGCTTGAATCAGTTGGTGATAGCTATCAAATGGAGATTATTGTTTCGTGGATTTCCACTGATGTTTGTTTTGCGATGCTTGAATCAGTTGGTGATAGCTATCAAATGGAGATTATTGTTTCGTGGATTTTCACTGATGTTTGTTTCGCTGATGCTTGAATCAGTTGGTGATAGCTATCAGATGGAGATTATTGTTTCGTGGATTTCCACTGATGTTTGTTTTGCGATGCTTGAATCAGTTGGTGACAGCTATTAAATGGAGATTATTGTTTCGTGGATTTCCACTGATGTTTGTTTTGCGATGCTTGAGTCAGTTGGTGATAACTATCAAATGGAGATTATTGTTTCGTGGATTTCCACTGATGTTTGTTTCGCGATGCTTGAGTCAGTTGGTGATAGCTATCAAATGGAGATTTTTGTTTCGTGGATTTCCACTGATGTTTGTTTCGCGATGCTTGAATCAGTTGGTGATAGCTATCAAATGGAGATTATTGTTTCGTGGATTTCCACTGCTGTTTGTTTTGCGATGCTTGAATCAGTTGGTGATAGCTATCAAATGGAGATTATTGTTTCGTGGATTTTCATTGATGTTTGAATAATAACACAAGGAACTGTACACCAACTATATATAAGATAGTACAACTGTACTAGTTATCCGAATTTATTGGCGTATATAAAATCAAGGTTTCCAAGCTTTCGCACATCAACCAGATGGCTTTCTCAAGGAAGGTTGACAGCAAACTGCAAACTGGATAATAGAACGTTTCAAGAATTTGAACGCGGTGAGTTGACTTGACAATAAACGAAGAGATGCGAACGTAATTATTCAATAAAAACACGAGACATCATGTTCGTATTGCACGCGGAATCCTTGGAGGAAAACAAAAGGCATTCATTATTTGAAGAATTGGTTCCAAATTCGTGGTAATTCTAGCGAGACGCTATCATTGCAGGCCTCATCGTTTGTAATGATCTCCAATGTTTCTCGAATGGCAGTGGATTTTGGAGTAGAGTAGGCAGCTAATTTCTTTATGTTATCCCACATAGGATCGGCGGACTTGAACTGGACTTCTCTGGACAGGGCCGTGGTTAATTTTCCGTTCTTTATGTCCCTCTTATGCTCGTTGACTCTAATTCTAAATGAACGTTTAGTCATCCCAATGTAGAATCGCTTGGAGCCATCCGGATATTGTAGAGGGACGGCATAAACACCTGCTTCGTTGGAAAATGGGAGCTCGTCAGTATTTCGCTTAAGCATAGCATATAAAGGTGTCGGTGATCTTACGCCGACACCAAGGTTCATCTTTCTGAGCACGTTCTTGAGCTTATAGGAAAGATTTGGTACGTACGGAATAGAGCCCAGATAGCGTAGCCGCGTCATAGAAAGATCGGTATGCCTCTTTTTGTTTCTTTCGATATATCTATGTACCATGTTCGGATCGTATCCTGCCTCGGTTGCCAAATTCATAACGCTTTTTAATTCGCTTAGTCTAGAAGGAACATCGGAGGAGATGTCGAATGCTCTTCTGATTCGATAACGGAATAAAGCTGTCTTGTAATCAGCCGGGCAGAATGAGCTACGGAGCATCAGGTTGGGAACGGAAGTGGGTTTGTAGTAGACTTGTGTACGGAAGCGATTCTCAGGCGATTTACTCAGTAAAACATCCAGATAAGGCAATGCATTATTGTGTTCTAACTCCATAGTGAAATTGATCGTAGGGTGTATATAATTGATTTTATCCAAAAAGAGCGGGAGAGTCTCCTTTCCATGAGGCCATATGAAAAATACGTCGTCAGCATATCGGAGCCAGGTGGTAGGTCTTGGGGTAATGCTGGTGAATATGTGCTGCTCGATTGGGCGAAGGATGGCTTCCGCGAGAATTGCTGAAAGTGAAGATCCCATCGGAGCGCCATTTGTTTGTTTATAGATTTTTCCAAATAATGAATGCCTTTTTGTTTTCCTCCAAGGATTCCGCGTGCAATACGAACATGATGTCTCGTGTTTTTATTGAATAATTACGTTCGCATCTCTTCGTTTATTGTCAAGTCAACTCACCGCGTTCAAATTCTTGAAACGTTCTATTATCCAGTTTGCAGTTTGCTGTCTACCTTCCTTGAGAAAGCCATCTGGTTGATGTGCGAAAGCTTGGAAACCTTGATTTTATATACGCCAATAAATTCGGATAACTAGTACAGTTGTACTATCTTATACATTGATGTTTGTTTCGCGATGCTTGAATCAGTTTATGATAGCTATCAAATGGAGATTATTGTTTCGTGGATTTCCACTGATGTCTGTTTTGCGATGCTTGAATCAGTTGGTGATAGCTATCAAATGGAGATTATTGTTTCGTGGATTTCCACTGATGTTTGTTTCGGGCTGCTTGAATCAGTTGGTGATAGCTATCAAATGGAGATTATTGTTTCGTGGATTTTCACTGATGTTTGTTTCGCGATGCTTGAATCAGTTGGTGATAGCTATCAAATGGAGATTATTGTTTCGTGGATTTCCACTGATGTCTGTTTTGCGATGCTTGAATCAGTTGGTGATAGCTATCAAATGGAGATTATTGTTTCGTGGATTTCCACTGATGTCTGTTTTGCGATGCTTGAATCAGTTGGTGATAGCTATCAAATGGAGATTATTGTTTCGTGGATTTTCACTGATGTTTGTTTCGCGATGCTTGAATCAGTTGGTGATAGCTATCAAATGGAGATTATTGTTTCGTGGATTTCCACTGATGTTTGTTTCGCGATGCTTGAAACAGTTGGTGATAGCTATCAAATGGAGATTATTGCTTCGTGGATTTCCACTGATGTCTGTTTTGCGATGCTTGAATCAGTTGGTGATAGCTATCAAATGGAGATTATTGTTTCGTGGATTTCCACTGATTTCTGTTTCGCGCTGCTTGAATCAGTTGGTGATAGCTATCAAATAGAGATTATTGTTTCGTGGATTTTCATTGATGTTTGTTTGCTTGAATCAGTTGGTGATAGCTATCAAATAGAGATTATTGTTTCGTGGATTTTCATTGATGTTTGTTTGCTTGAATCAGTTGGTGATAGCTATCAAATAGAGATTATTGTTTCGTGGATTTTCATTGATGTTTGTTTCGCGATGCTTGAATCAGTTTATGATAGCTATCAAATGGAGATCATTGTTTCGTGGATTTCCACTGATGTCTGTTTTGCGATGCTTGAATCAGTTGGTGATAGCTATCAAATGGAGATTATTGTTTCGTGGATTTTCACTGATGTCTGTTTTGCGATGCTTGAATCAGTTGGTGATAGCTATCAAATGGAGATTATTGTTTCGTGGATTTCCACTGATTTCTGTTTCGCGCTGCTTGAATCAGTTGGTGATAGCTATCAAATAGAGATTATTGTTTCGTGGATTTTCATTGATGTTTGTTTCGCGATGCTTGAATCAGTTTATGATAGCTATCAAATGGAGATCATTGTTTCGTGGATTTCCACTAATGTCTGTTTTGCGATGCTTGAATCAGTTGGTGATAGCTATCAAATAGAGATTATTGTTTCGTGGATTTCCACTGATGTCTGTTTTGCGATGCTTGAATCAGTTGGTGATAGCTATCAAATGGAGATTATTGTTTCGTGGATTTCCACTGATGTTTTTTTCGGGCTGCTTGAATCAGTTGGTGATAGCTATCAAATGGAGATTATTGTTTCGTGGATTTTCACTGATGTTTTTTTCGGGCTGCTTGAATCAGTTGGTGATAGCTATCAAATGGAGATTATTGTTTCGTGGATTTTCACTGATGTTTTTTTCGGGCTGCTTGAATCAGTTGGTGATAGCTATCAAATGGAGATTAGTGTTTCGTGGATTTCCACTGATGTTTGTTTCGCGCTGCTTGAATCAGTTGGTGATAGCTATCAAATGGAGATTATTGTTTCGTGGATTTTCACTGATGTTTTTTTCGGGCTGCTTGAATCAGTTGGTGATAGCTATCAAATGGAGATTATTGTTTCGTGGATTTTCACTGATGTTTGTTTCGCGATGCTTGAATCAGTTGGTGATAGCTATCAAATGGAGATTATTGTTTTGTGGATTTCCACTGATGTTTGTTTTGCGATGCTTGAATCAGTTGGTGATAGCTATCAAATAGAGATTATTGTTTCGTGGATTTCCACTGATGTTTGTTTCGCGCTGCTTGAATCAGTTGGTGATAGCTATCAAATGGAGATTATTGTTTTTTGGATTTCCACTGATTTCTGTTTCGCGCAGCTTGAATTAGTTGGTAAATACTATCAAATGGAGATTATTGTTTCGTGGATTTCCAGTGATGTTTATTTCGCGTTTCTTGAATCAGTTGGAGATGGCTGTCACTTATCTATTGATTGGTCTTGAAAATTTTCAAGGGGATAAAAGAAGAAATACTGTGCTTTTAATGGGATCTTGATCCTAGCGCTTGAGACGCAATATTACATTCATAAGAAACCAGTCCGAAAGGGTACGAAATGTCATACTCCGTTCATTAAAAATTCGTTCAAAAGCTGCTGAAATGGATATTTCAGTCACACAGAAATATCACTGAAATCGCTCTGACCGATTTAGAGGGGCAGATGTTGTATATCATTTACATCCTTTTTGTGATTCCTCCAAGACCCAGTGGGTGGCATTCACTCTTGCATGTGTCAAACCGCCAGAACTATTATACAGCGAGTGCAACTCATTAATCTCTCAATGATTAAACCTCTAAAACAAGTGATTGCCACGCAGTTGATTGGCTGGTGACAATCGTGCCGGCAGTCAGCGGTGCATGTGGTTTAAGAACAGCAATGGCCACCGGCTGATGTGTACAAACATTCGATACAACTATCCAGAGAACATCAAATTGCAGATTTAGAATGATACAGCGAACATACATATGCTCAACAGTTCCGGGGTGACTGCAATAAGGGCCCAAAGGTGGGGGAATTATTTTGAAATGAAATAATACTTCAGGAACGGGGAGTCTGTCATGTAAAAACCGCCATTGCGTCATTTTCAACTTTCCTGTTAAGTTTCGTATAGGTATTCCTCCAGACGCGACGAAGAGAAGTCGCAGATACATCTTCAAGAAGACGAGGAGAAGACCCAAAGCTCTTGATGCCAATCGTGGGAAGGAATAGTGCTCAGTCAACAGCACACTCCTACCGATTACTGATACTTCCAGAAATCGCAAATCTCTCATAGACTGTGCTATTATTTTTTCATTCTTGTAAAGCACGTTATGTATACTTTTCATAACACCCGTAGACTGCAAGTTCTGTCTCCTAATGAACACTTTGCACAACGGGCATTTCGTGTCATGTTTCTTAGACTACGTTCTCGCCTTCGAGCAGACTACCTTGCTGTTTTGAATTGCACCTTGACATTTTTTTAAAATAGGTTCTTGGTTTAATGTTAGTAATTCTGATATTGTTTTGAATATTTGACTGTGTATTAATTTTATATACAATCTCCATCTGCTAAGCTTATATCTTTTCATATGAATAAGTGCTCTGCATATTCCTTTCTTTTATTATACACAATTTTGTTGTGCCTAAATTGACCATACCCAGATCTTCTGTATTACGTTGTTCTCACTAGTTGCTTTGCATACCGTCTTATTATGACTAATAAAAAGAACGGCCAGCGGCTGGCGGAGGCAATCCTTTTTTGCTCTGTCGTTCTCTCAATTGTATCTTTTTTCTTGGGGGGAGGGAGGGGGGTAACGACGACCACCTTGAGCCACTGAATGGGCTATAAGCAGTCGCCTGTCCCTAATTTAAGGCTACTGGTTCTAGGGAAGGGAAAGAGCCAGCGCCGTAAGACAAACGCAACATCCATGCCTAACCGGAATTCGAACCCGGATCCAAAACCAGCGCTCAGACCAGTGCGCCACCGGGCGGCGTCAATTGCATCTTTCAGATGAACTGAACTAAACTATTGCTTTCAGCTATTATGTTCCGCTTATATGTTTCCTCTAACTGTATTTGTTCTAGCCTCTCCCTTATACTCAGGATCGACTTATTTATGAATGAAGATAAGGAAATTGAGAAATTTAATCCATTCAACATATATGTATATATATATGTGGGTGTGTGTGCACACCATTACGAACAGCTGAGAGATAAAAATTTGTGACGTCACATTTAGCTTTTTTTTTTTTTTTTTTTTTTTTTTTGATTGGAGGTTTAACGACCACCGTGAGCAACTCAATGGGCTATAAGCAGTCGCCCGTCCCTAATTTAGGGTCACTGGTTCCAGGGAAGGGAGAGAACCAGTGCCGTAAGACAAACACAACATCCATGCCTAACCGGGATTCGAACCCGGACCCCTTACGGACGAATGATCAGAGGCCAACGCCTTAGACCACTGCGCCACCGGGGCGGCCACATTTAGCTTTTTGTGTTTTCAGGAACAGTAACTAGGAATTGCTCTCGGATGAAATTATTTCAACGTGTGATGTAACAGCTGCATGACTAGCAGATACGTTTCGTGTTATTATTATTATTATCAGTGGTTATAATTAAATCCTATATACTATTAAATCAATGTAACCACAATGAATTAATACGCAGATAAATTAAAAAAAAACATGGCAAAATATGGGTTAACATGTTGCAACTAACTTTATATGCTATTAAGTCAATGTATTTACGATGAATTAATACACAGATAAATAAACAAATGCACGAAAACATGGGCTTGCCTTGTGTCAAATCACTTTCAAATATTCAATGTGCGCAAGTGAGTTATAAAATAACTCTGTTAAAAAAAAAAAAAAAAAAAAACGAGAGGACCTTAGTTCATCATATTTACTGACCCTTACTTTTGCAGCTGAAAAAAAGTAAAAGGAAATACGCTATATAATAATTTACAAATTCATGTATTTGTTCTTCAAAGCTCGTTTATGAGCGAAAAAATAGAGCGAATATTTGTGACGAAACGTTTTTCTATTTCTACGGAGTTGTTGAAACGACTTTGATCGTATGACGCAACGCAAAATGCCTTAGATGAGATGACGTCACAGCAGTAGCAGCCGGTTTTTGTTGCTATGGCAACAAAGCGCACGTTTATGTATGGACTTACATTTTATATAAGAATTTTTATTGTAGGGATGGCAACAGTTGGTGAGTTGATTGCAGACGTGAATGATGGTGGCCATTAAAGAAGGTAGTGTTCGTTATAAAAGTTGTTTTACTAGTTTTTGTATTATGAAGTTTTTGTATTTTTATTTTACAGTGAGTCACTTCCCCTATCGTTAGTAGACTTTTGTAGGTTATAAATTATTACCCTAGTAAGTTACGACCGTAATATTCAGAATCCCGAAATGAAAGGCAAGAAATTGCTTAAAGAAATGTACAATACAAATTCAAAGCAAAGGCGCCTCTGAAAAAATATGCTTATCAGTAATTTAAAGAACAATGAAGGCCCCTTGAATAATGTAATTGTTATTGCGCATGCCAAAACACAGCATATAGACAAAGCTGACAGCATTATGTAGATCAAAAAATTCAGTAACTTTCTGCTACTTAGAGTTATAGACACAAAACGAGCACATAAACTTTTGATAATAGAAAAAATATCACACTTGAAGTGTTCAGGAGCATAAATATTCTGTACTTTAAAGAAAATTCATAGTGACACACATAAAATAAGTATTACCCATCCATCAAGATACATTCAAAACAAGCTCATTTTACACGAAAAAAAAAAAAAAAAAACAGAACAAATATCACAGGATTTTATTTGAATTGACAGATTTGCTTTGCACCATGCAATTGCCAGACACAAATATTTCATTGTGCATTTTATCATTTATACAGGTTTCATTTTTTTTATAAATATTCGCTGTTCATTTTCTTTCTTTTTTTTTAGGCTGCAGGGAGCTTTGGAGTTCATTCATCGTAGCAGACCCATAGAGATTTTAGCTTTGTGGAATACGTTAAAGGAATATTTTCACCAGCCTCTGAAAAATCTCTGGGAGCTGCCCTGCGTACTTCTTTTTTTTTTTCCACAAATACGACGGCACCTACTTTGAATTTAAACAAGGGTTCTGAAAAACAGATTTGCACTGTACTTGCAAGTTGCTGAGAGAAACATTATTCCACACAGAATGCGTTCCAGTAATTTTTTTTTCTTCAGTAGAATAATGGAAACTAATGCAAGGCTAAACAGGGAATACTTAATCCTACCTGTGAAATCCATTGAATGTGTTGTTTCTTAAACAAATGGCGCAGTTTCGTCTCGTGTTAAAGTCTCAGAATGCATTCCTCGCAAACGAGTTTGTTAAAAAAATGCATTATTTTGCATACAGACACAGTAAAACCCATTTTTTTTACTCTATTACTTTGTAGTGTTTGAAATGTTGAGCACAAACATATAGCTAATATATGCAACAGTTATTATTCCGAAAATTTTGTTAGATTTTTTTTTAAATTCAATTTATTTGGCTCGAAAGTATTCCAATTTGGCGCTAGATGGCGCGATAAGTTAGCTTAGCAGTGTTTCTGTCCGGAAGAAACGAAGTCTCTCATTTCTATCTGAGTTTTTTAATTATCTAGGCCAAATAGAACTCACTGAATGGGGCCAAACGTGAGATTGGAATCTTCTCTTCCATAAATGATCTTAAACCCTACCGTACGTTCATTTTTTGAAGAGAAAATGTGTACATTAGTAAAGAACTCTGAATTTGAGCTACAGGAACTTCACCTACTTACTGAGCTCTACCCCCAAATAACGTCATTGGTTAAAACTAAACAGCGCGTATTTTGGCTTTTCATTGTGGAGCCAGCGAGAGACCGCTTCCATTCTTTACATAGCGAGGTCTGCAGTGATTTGCTGATGCCAACTTCCGGGACCGTCCCTCAAGGAGTGATTTTTTGGCCATCTATCGTAGAAGATGAACCCTAACACTCATTCAAAGATCGACGTCCTGACTGAATCGCCTAAAAAATACACCGACGCTTTTCAGAATTGTATTAATTTTTTTTTTTTTTTTGCGTGAAATCTCTCTTCGGAAATCTACTTTATGACAGTTTTTATCTGTTAGCGTACGTGACAGAAATATCTGTATTGTATTCGGATATATCTAAAAATGAAGAAAAACCCGTTGTGGGATAAAAAAAAAACATTCAGAAAAGGCTAATTAATAGTTTCCAATGCTTTAAGGTAGGGGTTCATGCAACGCTGTGCTGTGTTATTATTGTAACTCTAGAGTTATGTTGAGCAGGGAAAGACACATAGAAATTCCTAGTTTTGCTGGAAAGGTTATGAACGGAACTGTTATGCATAGGGCCGTAGCTACCCGGAGCGCGGGGTGGGGGAGGGGTAGTTGCTGTTCTCATTCCAGGAGCGTAAATTCATGCTATGGGGGGGGGATGTAAAAAATTGAAATTGTAACTAACAAAGAAAATTACACTCTTCAGTATTTTATTTTTAAAGACTTAAGTCAGTCTCATACAGCATTCCATGCAGTTAACCATTGTATGGAGTAACATACACTATGAGGTGTGAACATGGAATTTTGCAAAACAGTGAATGGAAGCATAGAAAACAATATGCTGATAGGCCTAACCTCCATGACCTTTCCGAACATGTTCGTTGGGATGAAGAGCTAATTATCGTTTGTGCTCTGTCGCAGAAAATTATTTAAACGTTTAACCTTGAACGGAATTTTTCCAAGCCCTAAAAAGCTTCTTTCTATTGTTACATTCACTATAATATCCTCATTCCTTTTGTGCTCGTTTGTTTTCGTTGAGCATTTCTGCGGAGTGTTGTGCTGTCGGCGTTCAGATAATGTCTACGCTTTACTTGGTATTTACCACCAGTGGTTCTTGGGTATTTACCTAGTTTTTGCATTTTTAATAATATTATGTCAAAAACCTGAAGTGTGATTTTTGAATGGTCACAATACTTTCCTATAACGACGGAGTGTGAGCAATTCAAAAACCACGTATTTTTTGAGTAGAATGCGTGGGGCATAATTTTAAAACTCGAAGGGGCGTAATTTTGAACTCGAAGGGGCGTAATTTTGAACTCGAAGGGGGGGGGTAATTTCAAGTCTCGCCCTCCCAGATAAGTAAAGCTTGCTACGGTCCTTGTTTATGCATTGAAACATAGACTTCAGCTACTCGCTTCAACGCCTCCATTCACAGCTTACAGTTTGGGCATGTGCTAACGAACCGCTCTCGTGCTGGCACGAGATAAGTGAACGCATCCACGTGATTTCCGGCAGAAAACACATGTACTTCAGACGCATGCGCACACGAAGAAAGAACATCCTCGGTTGCAAAAGAAGCTGCGTAGTTGCTGGCTACGATGCAAAGAAGAAGGAAGCTTTCGTCACGTTGTGCTACTTCCAGATTTATCTTTTAAGTTTGGAAACTGAATTGATTTGTGTGAGCTTCGTAGTGTGAGCAAGGCGAAGCAACATATTTTCTAAATAGAAACTGTGGATTTCGTTTTTGATCCGGATGAAAGATTTGGTACTTAATTAAGTGCCAAGAACTTTCTAATTTTTCTATCTAGATCATCTGTATGTTTTGTTTTTGCTGTTTTCACCGTTACGTTTTTAAAATATTATTAAACTTTCCCTTCTTCCGTACTGCAAGAGAGGATATATCATTTCAAGATGAGAGTCGTTGTATGAAGTTGAAAACACATGGAATAGTTAATACAGACGTAAATCAAGCTGTTGTTTCATGTACCATAACCACAGAAATTTGAAACGTTTATCGTTCTGGAACGGAAATCGAACCCTGATCTCCCGATTTACTCGAGCGCAAATCGGGAAAAGCGGGTTCGATTTCCGTTCCAGGACGATCAAATTTTCAAATTTCTGTGGTTATGTACCCAGGAAAGAGCAACTTGATTTATGTCTGTGTCAAACCTTTTGTGTTTACATCGTGAGAGACACGCAAAGGGAAAAACGAAAATTTAATCCTCCAATCTCATCGCAATCTCGTGCTTCATAAACAATGGCTGGTATGGCTTGACTATGAACTGCTGCCGCTGGATGAACGATCGATCCTTTAGCTTCCACAGAAATGATCACCATTTTTTGTGGCTTACACTAAGGCGAAACTTTCCTGTTAGATGGGGCAAATTTCTGATTTTCGTTCGAAAATACTTCAGCCAATACATGTAGGGTCGGAATTTTATTTTAGAAACAGGTAGTTCGAACTAGTAGAATTGTTTAAAAGCCAGTTCTAACCAGTAGTGTTGAAGAGATAAGTAAGGGAATGAGAATGATATGTGACCTTTACTTTTGATCACACGCGGAGCACTGTCAGAAAACTGCAAAAATAAAAAAAATCTAACACGTGAGGCGTCGGTTAGCAGAAAGTTCCGGATAAAAGAGATTTCATTGTATTTTTAAAATATCAAGTGAACTGAAAAATAAGTCGGTAGAATAGCATTGGTACCACAACAAAAATAGTAATATTTCGGGGGTCACTTGGCGGTTTCGAAGATGGGATCTAATTATAAAAGGTAAAATTTTAACTTTTAATGATTTTAACTTCAATTTTAAAAGAGTTTTTTTTTTACAGCAATAGTTTTAGAAGCTTCGGGTGTAATAAAAATTCTCCATATACACTTATAACAAAATCCTCCAGACTACTGGGCGGTTCCGTTGGCGAGTTCTAATTATTTATAACTTAAAATTTTAAAATTATTTTTAACTTCAATTTTAGAAAACTTTTTAAAGCAATACACTGGACGGCTGAACACTTGGTGATTCTGTAGGCGAGTTCCAAGGTAAAATTTTAAATTTTAAATTATTTTTAACTTCAATTTTTAAGCTTTTTTTAAAGCAATAGTTTCAGAATGTATCATACAATTGGGGTGTTATAACAAAATCCTCCATATACGCTTATAACAAAATCCTCCATATACGCTTATAACAAAATCCTGGAGACAACTTAGCGGTTCTGTAGGTGAGTTCTAATTATTTAAGATGAAATTTAAATTTTTAAATGTTTTTCAACTTCAATTTTAAAAGTCTGGAACGTTAGAAGGACGTTTTCCGAGATTCGGCTTATGAGTGCTTGCTATGGGATTTTCAGAATTCAGAGTAAGCCACTTGAAATAACATTAATGGGTATATATTAGAGGAAATGTCTTCGAATAAATAGTTTGTTTTTAAAATGATGCCCTATTTTTCGGTAAAAAAAGAAATCTTGGTTTTACCAACTGTGTGCAAAATAAGTTTGGCGAATGCTTATATAGCTTGTACACATGTTTTGTTTGCAAGGAAGGGATAGCTCATACGCACGCATTTTAGAAATATTTTTTTTTCTAATTTTAACTTGCTTATATTAGTTTGTCCTATGTTGAGCCCATTTAAAACATACAGTTCGAACATTTAGTTTCACATACAATACCAACTTTTTCTGTACAAAAAATAATCTTTTAAATAGAATTCAGTGCTCTCGGAGATCGACGTTTCATTCATATTTCAAAATAAATGCTCCAAAACGACCTGAGATAGTAGGAATTTCATTTTTATACAATCCTTTTTGTCTTCGTTTTTTTCTCTATTTTCGTGATTTGAAAGCTATTTCTGTAAGTTCTGAATTTCTTTTTACTATATTTCCGAATATATGAACATAACTGCGCAACAAAGAAGAGCGATCAGTTCTGTCCGAACACCGTGAAGCTAGTTTTCTAAGCTATTTTTGATAACTGCGGGAAAGGAGAAAGAATCTTTAAGCTATATCGTGAAGTCAGCCTTTCATTTTGCTGTAGATGGTTTTAACAGAAAATACTGTTTCTAATTTGCATGCCACAAACAGCTATTACATTCGAGCAGTTTACTAACGTTTGTTTCTTTTCTTTTTTTAGAAAATTTTGGATTATTAGAAAAATAAACCAAACTCTTCGATGACATCTTTGTTAATAAGAAAACGCATTCGAGGCAGATTTGATTCTGGAGATTGTCGGCGTTAAGAAAGATCACAAATCAGCCACTTAGCAACGTCGGGTATCAAAAAGTTGAAGTAAGATCAGGTAACAAGCGAGGTGTATTTCCCACAATGACCAGGAGTATCCTACTGAAATGAGATATCTTTGAAATATTTAATCTGAATATCAGTATAAAATGAAAACAGTAGCTCCAAAATATTTTATTGTCTGAAAGAGCTGTACACCACCTTGTCATAGAAAGAAATGACCAGTCGAAATACTTCAAGACCTGACTGAATACTTTGTTAAGATGCAATTCACTGTCATCTCTAATAGAAATTACGCCACTAAGTTAAACAGGGATAGCAGAATATTAATCTACTTTCTTTGGCTCTTCTTTGAAAAATGGATTTCAACATTCGACAGAAATAGTTACTTTGTTTAACGCTACATCCACCATCATTCACCCAATGCATTAAAAAAACTCATATTTGCCAAGGTTTAGAAAAAGAAAATCAGAATTTTTGAAAGTGAATCCTGTACAGAATTGGCAATCAGAACTGGAACGCCGTGATATACTTTCAGTTAAATTTGAAACTTAGATTTGCGAGCGGATTTTCCACCATATTGTAGCAGACTGTAATAGCTAACTATTATGTCATTCAGGCGCGACGCCACGAGTGGGAGGGAGAGAGGAGATCTACGTAGGGTTTCAGCTTCTTCAACTGTTTTCTCCTCCCTTTCGTCTCCAAAAGTGTTGAGAAGTATAGAACACATTTCAGATTCTAACAATATCAGAACTCGTAAATTTTATACACAACACCGTTCACATAATTGACATTGCGTTTCTCAGGTTACAGGCTGGGTTCTATAAGCAGCTTCATAGCGGTAGAAATACGAAGAAAACAATAGATATGCCTATATTTCTTAAAAATATATATACACCGAAATGGCAGTTTATTAGATACCCTTTCCCTTCTCACGTAAGTTGCTCACTCCAACACTGAAGACGGCACGAGAGCGTCCTTCGCGACATGAAACAGGCGGACCAGCTCGTCGGGCATCAGATTGGGAATCGGAATGGATAAAACGAATGATACGAGCAACTTTTGACGTGGCATGATTGTTGTCGCCAGGCGGCACAAGCTTGGCAAGGATATTCTTTGCATAGTGCAACACGCCAAAAACTTCCAGCCAATCGGCGGTTCTCCAGACAACAAGTAGAGGATTAGAGGGGATAAAGGAGACTTGCGAGAATCGTGCAAGCAAACAGACGGGCCACATCCGGTCATATTGCTGCTGAATACGACTCCGGTATGTCCATGGTCATCTCTGAAAGCATCACATGTCGAACTAAGGAGGGGGAAACAACAGCCTATGACAGTCTCTTTTGATCCATCTGATTTCGTCCACGAGATTACTGATTTCTAGAAGTTTTTTTTTATTTTGTGTGTGTGGGTGTCACATTAATGGTAAACCCTTGTACAGTTGCGCGAAAAAAACACCAGGAGGATGGGCGTTTCGGAAAAGCTGGAATTAGCAAGCAGCTATCATGCCAAAGCAGCTCAGATCACTTGCTTTGCTCATTCTGACCCTCAAACGAATGGTAACTGATGCTCGATGAGTCGGTCTGCGATAACAGCACAACATGCTCACGTGTTGGAGTCAGCCATTTATGTTACGAGGGTAGATGTTCTTAAATAAACTAGCACCTACGATTTTAGCCCTTTAAGCGACCGATGTACCAAATCAAATGGTGCCCAAAACTTTCTGCGCTCCCCAAACAGAAATGTTTACACAGCGGCCTGGTTTCGCGAAAGCAAAACTTTACCTCTCTTACCTCAGTAATACCGACCATAAACCTGTTACCAGTTATAAGCAGGTTGATGATCAGTACTGCTGAGATGATAAGGAAGCTTCTAGTCATCTATTGTTTCCTAGGAACCGAGGAATGATAGATAAGGGCTATTCCTTCGGACACGGACATCACACTACGGGGTAGAAATAAGAGATTCAAACACCTTCTCTCCTTCCTTTGGTTCGTCGCTACTGTTATAGACCTTTCAGATGGTATCAGTCAGAAACGTTTAGGGTTTAGTCAATTCCTTAAAGGACCACTTTAAGTAAGAAAACTAACTGGGAAGCAACGCCTTCCGATGAGCAGGTTCACTCATTCCAGCCGCGTGTAGCTACGACCGCTTCTTAGACAGCGATTATATTCGTTCGATCTGACTTCAGCCCATTTCGCTAACCCCGAGTTAATTCGTTAAAGCCGGTTAAAGTGTTAAAAGTCGTACTTTTTTGCCTTTTATGTACGAATTGGGTTAAATCTGTGTAATACACACATTCTCAATAGAATTCTTATCAAACGGTACAGCTAGCCCCTCCACTAGAGACTGATTACCACCCCAAACATGCTGACATCAACACTGCTGTCATTATAGAAGAGAAAGCTTGATGAGGAGCCACACAAGAGAATCATAAGCCTGATGAGGTGCCACACAAGAGAATCATAAGCCTGATGAGGAGCCACACAAGAGAATCATAAGCCTGATTAGGAGCCACACAAGAGAATCATAAGCCTGATTAGGAGCCACACAAGAGAATCATAAGCCTGATGAGGTGCCACACAAGAGAATCATAAGCCTGATGAGAAGCCACACAAGAGAATCATAAGCCTGATGAGGAGCCACACAAGAGAATCATAAGCCTGATTAGGAGCCACACAAGAGAATCATAAGCCTGATGAGGAGCCACACAAGAGAATCATAAGCCTGATGAGTACCACACAAGAGAATCATAAGCCTGATGAGGTGCCACACAAGATAATCATAAGCCTGATGAGGAGCCACACAAGAGAATCATCAGCCTGATTAAGAGCCACACAAGAGAATCATAAGCCTGATTAGGAGCCACACAAGAGAATCATAAGCCTGATGAGGAGCCACACAAGAGAATCATAAGCCTGATGAGGACCACACAAGAGAATCATAAGCCTGATGAGGTGCCACACAAGAGAATCATAAGCCTGATGAGGACCACACAAGAGAATCATAAGCCTGATGAGGTGCCACACAAGAGAATCATCAGCCTGATTAGGAGCCACACAAGAGAATCATAAGCCTGATGAGGACCACACAAGAGAATCATAAGCCTGATGAGTAGACACACAAGAGAATCAGCAAATGCTTCTTGTTCGTTGTAGAAAAATATTTTCCCTATGAACAGGGTTGACAAGAAAATTAAATCGGTTGCGTAGTTTTGGAGTCTTTAATCCACTCTCTTTCAAAGCACTGAAATTGGGGCAAAGTGCAGGTCTCTTTAGAAGGTTAAGGATGCTGGAGTGAGAATGGTAAGAAAAATATCATAGTAGATTCAATTAAAGAGAAGAGGTAAATTGGCAGTACGGATAAGAACCGAGCCAACACTTATTTGGTAGTTCCAGAAGATAATGAAATGGTTTGGTCATCTATGTATTGAATGAGAGCTAAGCTTAATCAGAAAATAACACAAAGAACATCCAAAGCGAGTATTAAAAGAATACAAAGTGGTTTGTCACAAATATTTATTTTTTCAAGTCGACCATGGTTTCGCTGGGTATTGACCTAGCTTCATCATGACGAATGGCACGTAAATATCAAATGGTATGTGATATCATAAACGGTTTTTACAGTAACGGGGTTTGGTTAGTTGCTTCCACGCGCTTGATAGAAATGGGGTGGATGCCATGTCATTAACAAGTTGCGAAGACTTCTGATATATATCGAAAGCTTCCAAAATATCAAGTTTGGTGGTTGAATCTGGCTAGCCAATTAGTTTTGCTTCTTCAAAGAAAAATTTCTCGTCCTTTTCGCAAAAGTGTTTAGCCATCGACGACTTCTTTAGGTCACAGTTCCGAATGTATGTCTTGCGCTCTTTCAATCGAAAACGCAAGGCTCCACGGGTCTGTCTTATATACAGTGATACAATAATATGTATCGCGTTACATATATGTTCAGATAAAGACAGTTTGGAAAAAGAACTTTATTTCCTTAAACGTGTTGCAGTACAACGAGGATACAACCCTTCCATTATAGACAAGGCTCTGACAAAATTCCGGAAACCGAAGCCTATCTCCACGTTAACTCCTGTGATGCGCCCATTCCGAGAGAATTTTGCCATTATTCCATTTTCCCGTAACATTGCTTTCAAAATTTCAAAAATTCTCAAAACCTTTAATTTTAAAGAAATTTTTAAACCCATAAACAAAATGAACTTTTTAAAATCAAAGGATTATGTTGAAGACAAAAACTTGGGAATTTATCAAATTCCATGTGAATGTGGCTCTTCCAATATAGGACAGACCTGTAGAGCCTTGCGTTTTCGATACATATTATTGTATCACTGTATATAAGACAGACCCGTGGAGCCTTGCGTTTTCGATTGAAGGAGCGCAAGACATACATTCGGAACTGTGACCAAAAGAAGTCATCGATGGCTAAACACTGTTACGAAAAGGACCATAAATGTTTCTTTGAAGAAGGAAAACTAATTGACAAGCCAAGATTCAACAACCAAACTTGATATTTTGAAAGCTTTCCATATATATCAGAAATCTTTGCAACTTGATAATGACATGGCATCCATCCCATTTCTATCAAGCGCGTGGAAGCATCTAACCAAAACACGTGACTGCAAACACCATTTATGATGTCATATACAATTTGAATATTTACGTGCTAGGTCAACACCCAGCGAAAACATGGTCGACTTGAAAAAAAATTATTTGTGACAAACCATGATGTATTCTCTTACTACGTACAGTATAATCGTCACAAGACCCAAAACGAAGTTCACAGAAGGTGTAAAATCAACCTGTAATTATCGAGGAAGCAGAATGATAAAGGTAAAACGAATTGAGATGCACCGAAAGATTACTGAGAACAAGAAAACATATTTTGTTATGTGGTATGCTGTAATCAGAGGATCATAGATTTTAACAACTTTAATAACCATTTTGAATACGGTGAGTTTAAATCATCTCTCTTTTTCTTAGCGCTTACTTGGAGACGGTCCCTTTCCCCTCAATTCATTGCAGCTGCGTTAAAGATGTAGGACACTCTCGGTTCTTAACTGCCCGATCCGTGGAAATCGCCGAGTACGGTTTTATAACTTTATTGCTATGCGAGGTGGTGAGTGGACAAATGCAGGTGGGTATCAAGGAATTCTCACATCTTCAGATAAATGAAGGCAGTTTCTACGGTAGACAGAAGAACAGTTGATAGGTCAGAGGATGCATAGAAATCAAGGCGTTAGGGTAGGGGTGCAAAACTGGTGTCACTGAGTATGAAAATGAACAAAGCAAAGAACTTCTGATAGTGGCGTTTGAAGAGAGAGGTTTAAGTTAAGGTCTCCGTGAAGCGTCTTCGGGAACTGCGAACAAAGAAGGAAAATAGAGGTTTAGAATGTCCGATGCCGAAAAGAGAAACTGAACAAAAACTAAATTTAGAAACGAAGCGAGATAACTGAAGAAAAGCTGAATAGAGAAATAAGCGAAAGCGGATCCTCTAGTTTATAACGCAAAGTATGATAAAGAAAGCAGTAAAAATCTTTGAGGACTCTTCCTCGTAATTAACTGAATAAACATATTCTTCACTGCAAAGGATGACTTGTAATTTTTGTAGATATGTTATTTATTTGTTTCTTCGTCGGGAAAATACAGGTAAAACCCTGGAACAGTTCCAAAGTCTTTGCAAGCGAAGGTCTAACAACCTTTGATACAGGGCACTAAAATATAATTCATGAATAGCCCTGTGACAATGTCCTATAGGAATATGCCTGACAAGATACTGGCTCTGTAATTATGATAATTCAAGTTTAGCGGGAGTGTGGTACAATTTTCTAAAGCATCTTTCAGCAAATGCGCAAATCATAGCGACAATTTTAATTGTTTAATTCAGGTGAATAATTTGCAAAGACAATAGATAAAGCAAAGGACCAAAATCAGTCCCTCTAACAATAGAAAAAGATGATACTCTGGGTGGCGTGATGGTATGGAAATGACGAACAGGCGCACAAACCTGCACATCTTTCAGTGTCGCTCTGTTGTTGCCCCGAGGTACCGAAACGAGATCCTGAAACCAATGAAAGGGGCCGTGGGTCCAGGTTTTATTGCATGAAAGGGGTTGCCGGTGCAGGTTTTAGTTTTATGGACGATAATGATCAATCTCATCGAGATGATTTGGTGTACGATTTTCTCGAAGAAGAAAATATTCGCCGAATATTTTCTTCTTCGAGAAATGATGTGGAAACCCAGATCCCCTGATCTCAATTCCATTTAGCATGTATGGGGTGCTATAGGAACGCGCATTAAAGTTCGCCAGCTCCCCTTCCACAACATTTCAAGAACTCAGAACAGCTCTTGTTGAGGAGTGGTCATTATTCCCTCAAGTCTTCATTAATGCCCACATAAACAGTATGAGCGGTCGTTGCTTGAGCTGCATAGCTTCCAGGAGTGATCATATTCCATATTAAAATACCACATGTCTGCCATATCACTTCAAAACCTCAAAACAGCTCCTGTTGAGGCGTGGTCATTAATCCCTCAAGTCTTCATCAATGTCCTCATAAACAGTATGAGGAGTCGTTGCTAGAGCTATATAGCTATCAGGGGTGATCATACTACATATTCAAATACCACATGTCTGCCACATTATTTAATCGCCCAAGTCCTCATCCATACCCTCATAAACAGTATCAAGAGTTGTTGTTTGAGCTATATAGCTATCAGGGGTGATCATACTCCATATTCAAAAATCACATGTCTGCTAGAACACTTCAAGAACCCAGAAGAGCTCTTGTTCAGAAGTTGTCATTAATCCCTCAAATCTTCATCAATGCCCTCATAAACAGTATGAGGAGTCGTTGCTTGAGTTGCATGGCTGTCAGGGGGATCATACTCCGTATTCAAATACATGACTGCCATATCATTTCGAAAACTCAGAACAGCTCTTGTTGAGGAGTGGCCATTAATTGCTCAGGTCCTCAATGCTCTCATAAACAGTATGAGGAGTTGTTGCTTGAGCTGCATAGCTATCAGAGGTGATCATAATTCATATTCAAATATCACATGTCTGCCAGAACACCTCAAGAACTCAGAATTGCTGTTGTTGAGGTTTTGTTATTAATCCCTCAAAACCTCATCAATGCCTCATAAACAGTATGATGAGTCCTTGGTTGAGCTGCACAGCCATCAGGGTGATCATATTCCGTATTCAAATACCAGATGTCTGCCAGAACACTTCAAGAACTCAGAAGAGCTCTTGTTGAGGAGTGGTCGTTAATCGTTGAAGTCCCCATCAATGCCCTATATATTATTATAGGGTTGTCGGAAAAAGTCACGACGTATTTTGGTACACGATGGCGGTTGGGCGGTTGTGGAAGTACTAGAGGCATCTGTTATCGCTATGGCATTCGACAGGTGCCAGTTCTAGCTTCAGTCTAAAAGGAATAGTGAGCGATTTGCAGAGATTTGACATCAAGTTGAAGATGGAAGACCAAACTGTGCATTTTCCCCATATTTTGCTGTTTTACTTCCATAAAGGGAACAACGCGCGTCAAGCTTGTGAAAAGCTGCGTAAAGTGTACGGTGATAATGCTTTACAAGAACGTCAGTGCTAGCGGTGGTTCGCAAAATTCCGTGCTGGTGATTTTGACCTCAACGATGCTCCTCAGTCCGGGAGGCCAACCGAGGTTGATGACGACCAAATCAAGGCATTGATCGAGTCAAACCCACGTTACACGACACGAGAGATTGCAGACACATTGCACATCCTGAGCTCAAGCGTTCATGACCACCTGAAGAAGCTGGGATACGTAAGCAAGCTTGATGTGTGGGTTCCTCCTGAACTCAAAGAAGCTCAATTGACGGCGCGTATAAACATCTGCGATATGCTCATTAAACGTGAGAAAAACGATCCTTTTTTGAAGCGACTGATAACTGGTGACGAAAAGTGGATTGTGTACAACAATATGCTGCGCAAACGGTCTTGGTCCCGACGTGCTGCTTCACCCCAAACGACATCCAAAGCAGACATTCATCAGCGGAAGTTTCTGGTCTCAGTGTGGTGGGAGTTTAAAGGTGTCTTGTTTTTCGAGCTTCTACCACGGAACCAAACAATCAATTGGAATGTGTACTGTTGGCAATTGGACAGTTTGAACGAATCCATCATCTAGAAACCTAAAGAGCTCGTTCATCGTAAAGGTGTTGGGTTCCATCACGACAACGCGAGACCACACACAAGTTTGATCAACCTCCAAAAATTATTGGAGCTTGGGTGGGATGTGTTCCCACACCCAGCATACTCGCCTGACCTTGCGCCGTCAGATTTCCACTTGTTTCGCTCTCTTCAACAGTCTTTGCGTGGTATAACGTTCAATTCAGATGAGGCTGTAAATTAGCACCTTGTTGAGGTTTTCGCCACGAAAGACAGGTTCTTCTATGAACGAGGCATTCTGCAGCTCACTGAAAGATGGCAAAAGGTTATCGAACAAAACGGGCATTATATCATTGATTGATCTTTGTTCTTTCTATCAATAAGTGACCTTTGCAAAACATGGCTAAAATACGTCATGACTGTTCCGACAACCCAATACTTTGTGTTTCATATTGTACAAAGTAATATAAAATACTATGTAAATATAAAAACGTAAATATAAAATATACTCAGATAACCTAGAAAGTAAAACCTCTACGAAATATGAAAGAACCGGAGAAGTGTTACAATGATGAACATGTACTTGAAAAAACAACAGAGAAACAGCCGCGGAGGAATATATTTTGCTGAATACAATTCAAACGCAGTGATGATATATGTAGACGATAATGCAAGATATGCTTCAAATATTGCTTTCATGAATATGGGTTCTGGCAGTGGAGGAGTTAGATTTAAATATTATTTAGAAAGAAAAAAACAAGTACAAAAGTAGCATATGTTGCACGAAATAATGAATTTTACAACAGACATACCCAAAACAAGCAGTCAAACATTGTCGTAAAATGGAGCTACTTCATCGTTTTGCTCCTTCTTTCCGACAACTTGTATCGCGGAAGATTTTTCTTCACATTTTTTCACAAAACCAGATAAAATCAATAAGACACACAGCCAAATGTTGAGATTTTATTACGAAAACATTTCTGCGAAAGGAGATCAAGTGCACAGGGAAATATTAACTTCTTACATATGACTATCTACTTAGGAGGAAAAATCCTTAAAATAAGGTATTAAAAAAACTTTAAATTACTAGATTTTAATTTCTACTACCCATACTCTAAAAGTCAAATATTGGAAGTTAATTCATAGAAAAAAACAAATAAGTTCATATCCACAGCAGAGATAAAAGAAGCCTAGAAAGAAGAATTAAGAGGCACCCTCGCGGAAAATAACTACGCAAGGAACGATCAACAATATTCCATATATCATGAATGGAATACGGGATTACACCAAACAATACAAATTTTGAAGATGACAATTTGTTTTTTGGTGTAAATATGACAAGGATGGTAAGTCAGATAATACCCGAAAACTTGAAAATTTCGTCATCCTGGAGCAGGAATCGAACCCGCGTCTCCCAGATAGCGCCCGGGTGTGCTAACCATTATACCACCCAGAATGACCAAGTCTCAAGTTTCCGAATAATTTGTACTTTGTTACTAAGAAACCGTGATTATCTAATTAAATATTAAAGCGTATTTTGCTTTAATATTTTATTAAAAGCAAAATAATCAAATTAATTTTTTAAATTAATCGGGAACTTGAGACTTGGTTGTTCTGGGTGGTGTAGTGGTTAACAAACTCGGGCGCTATCAGGGAGACGCGACTTCGATTTTCGCTCCAGGACGACGAAGTTTTCAAGTTTTCGGATATTATCTGACTTATCATCCTTGTCATATTTACACCAAAAAACGGATTGTCATCTTCAAAATTTGTAATATTCTATGTAGTTCAGAAAAGGAAGAGAACTCAGCAAGAAACAAAATTCACTAGAAAAATTACTCATCACAAAGGATTATTTGATACGTTGAACAGAATTACTAGAAAATATAATATAAAACTCCAAGTCTAGAAAACAAATTAAAACTGTTTTTCCCAAGGATATTTCAAAGTGAAGAAAACATGCTCATGTTTTTCAATAGCCTGTATCGTGGAAGAATTTTGATCAGTTTTTCACAAAGCCGGATATCATGAATAAGAGACAGACAGCCAAATGTTAGAATTTCAATAAGAAAAGTTTTAGATCTGATGCGCAGGGAAAAATTAACTTGTTAGGTATGACTATCTATTTAGAAGGAGGAAAAATCCTTAAAAAACTTCTCAAAAAACTTTAAATTGTTGTTAATAGATTTCAATTCTTACTATCCATACTGGAAAATAGGCAAATATTGGGAGTCAGTTTGCAGAAAAAAAATATCCGCAACAGAAATGACAGAAGGTTGCGAAGAAGATGTTAACGGCATTCTTATAGAAAATAACTACCCTAAAATCGACATCAAAACAGTAAAGGAAGAGAATTCAGTGAGAAATAAAATGCACCAAAAATAATTTATCAGAAAAGATTATTTGATACATTAAAGAGAACTAGCAGAAAATACAGTAAAAAAACTAGCACCAAATCTAGAAAGCAAACTAAAAAAAAAAAAACATTTTCCCAAAGATAATTCAAAGTGAAGGAAATAACCTTGAAAATACAAGGTGTAATATATTCTGCTATTCGAGTTTCTATTTCTAGAAAAAGAAACTTCAGAAAATTCAAAGTTTCATTTCTAGAAACTCGAATAGTAGAACATTCGAGTTTCTATTTCTAGAAACTCGAATAGCAGAAGCCGCAATACAGAACTGCTCCAATAAAGCTGGTTTAGATGGGCGATTTAGAGAAACTGGTAACAGAGAGGGCTGATATTCTTTAAAAATCATCAGCGTTAACTCCTCAAAAAGAAAATTAAAAGAACTTGAAACTTCAAAGAAAATTAAAAGGCTTTGAAACTTAAAAGAAAACGAATACCATCATCAATGACTACATAGGCTTGACTCTAGCTAACATGTGGCAAGGTCTTGAGCAAAATAACCGCCGCAGTCAAGGTTAACCGTACGCGTAAGTAAGAGTGACTACTAATAACTGCTTGAAGAAGAGTTTTCTCTGAAAATTAGCATCTATTGTTTAAGAATAAATATCCTAAACTTCAGGGGTTCCCAAACGTTTTGAGACCGCGCGCCCTTCGCATGCCACATTTCCCGTGCTCTGTACCTAAATTAAAAAAAAAATTGCAGAATTCAAGTTTGTGGTATTTTTTTAAAAGAAAATATTAACTGAATAAGAAGATATTGGTTCTACAAAAAGGAACTTGAGTACCAGAGTCAGGGAGCATAAATATGATGTTTGTAATGGCAAGTGAACAACCGCCTTGTCTCGTCTGGTTGCGACCGGTTCCTATACTCCAAAGTGGAATGAGGTATCCATTATAAACTCTCCAGGTAAGCTCTCACTGTTATTATTTATGGAGAGCCTATATATTGCATCATTCTGATCTCGTTGCTGTAATAATTATGTCCCTAAAGTTATATCGGAACCATGGACTATTTTATTTAAACATTTTCATGATTTATTTTAAATGCACTGTGTAAATCCTAGATGGCGTTCCGTTATTGCTGGTTTCTGACGATGGTGTTGTATATATATATCTTGGTCTTACTCGTGAATGGGAACGTTGTGATCCTCGAAAGATCTCATGTGGTGTGTGAAAAGAACACTTAATAATATCTTGATTTTTTAGTATCCCCAGCTGAGTAAAATCCAAGAGAGGCAACAGTTATTTTACAGTGATTAAAGATGCTTATGGGTATATAGTAAAACACTTCACTAAACATTTTCCTTCGACGATTATTTATTTTCATACACTAAATTAACAATTTATGTCAATATGATTTCTAATGGGTTGAGGAATAAGTAATGTCGGTTTTTTCCACAGTTCCATTTGTGTGCCAAAATAAAATATTGTGGCAACATGTGATATACTATGCGATAGATACGTGTTCGCTCTACATGCCAGTGTGTTTGATTTGATTTAATTTTATATGGTTTTGAGGTCATTAAAATGGAATGTCAAGTGGACAAAAAGGAGCATTACCGAGGTCTGCTGCTCTTCGCGTTTAATCGAGGAACCAGAGCCACAAGAGCTGCTAGCGAGATTGGTGCTGTCTACGGTGAAGATGCTGTGACTGAAAGGATGGCTCAACGGTGGGTTTCGCGCTTTAAATCCGGCAATTTCGACCTTAAGGACATGGATCGCCCCGGTCGCCCGATTGAGTTCGATGAAGAGCAATTGAACCAGATGCTGCACGAAAACTCGCGTCAATCGACCAGAGAATTGGCTGAGCAAATGAACTGTTATCAGAAGACAGTCGTGAATCACCTTCATGCTATGGGAAAAGTTCAAAAGCTCGGCGCTTGGGTTCCGCACGTTTTGAACGACAACAACGGAAATCAACGTTCCACAATTGCTGTCGGTTTGCTTGCTCGTCACAGGGCTACTAGTGGTAACAGGGAAAGATTTCTGTACCACATCGTTACCGGCGACAAGAAAATGGTGTCTGTATGTCAACATGAAGCAGCGAAAAGAATGGCTCAGTCCCACGAAACACGGAACGCAAAACAAGAGTTGCATCCTCGGAAGACGATGTTGTGTGTCTGGTGGGATTAGCAGGGCATCATCCACTACGAACTTCTTCGGAACAATGAGACGGTCAACGTGGACCTCTATGTTCAACAACTGCATCGACTCCACGACGCAATGTAACAAAAGTGACCCGATCGGCGATACGGCGTTCTACTGTAACACGACAACGCTAGGCCCCACATCGCCAATATGACCAAAGCCGCCATTCAAGCGCTCAATTGGGAAGTTCTACTGCACCCGCCCTATTCTCCGGACTTGGCTCCATCCGATTTTCATCTGTTCCGATCGCGTTTCAACAATTTGCGCGGCGTGTCGTTCAATAATGACGTGGAATTGCGGACGTGGTTGGACGACTTCAAAGGGTTACGACCGGCAGATTTCTATCGCCGAGGCATCGAACAACTTGTTGAACGATGGGAAGCAGCTGTAAATACTAGTGGCGAATACTTTATTGATTAAATTGTTATTTTGTTTCTGTTGCGAAATAAAGTTTTCCAACGTTTGAAGAAAACTACATTACTCATTCCTCAACGAACAATATCTAAAGAGCATCTCCACTTAGAGCATATGCCTCTTATTAATACCTACCATTATTGTAGCAGTAGGAAGTTATAAACTATATATTGATTTTGTATTGGAATCTCTGATTTTGTATTGGAATCTATTGATTTTGCAGCACCACCTGAAGGGCCTTTATACAAAAACGACGGAGCGTACAAGAAAAGAGTATAAAGACTACTTAATAGTACTATCATGAAGTACACAGGTGAATGAAAAAATTAGTTACACTTAGCGCGATCTGGAGTGGGACTGCAGTCAGACCGTCTGTGCTTGGGAGCAAAGTAGACAGTGCGTCACAGCTGCCGACCGGAGGTGTTTTAGTTCAGTAACTGCGTAAGGCGTGTGTAGGAGGCAGTTGGTAATGGCGCGTCAACTGGATCCTTACTCCAAATTGGAAGTGCGAGGAACCATTCGGTTTTTAAGGGATAATCGCCTAAATTGCACTGACATCCATCATGAAAACTGTGCTTCATACGGGGAAATTCCATGTCATTGTAAAGTGGTGCCAACAATTTGAAAAGGGTCGCACGAATACCGCGAAGACAGACCACCAATATCCAGCACTCCGGAGCACGTTGCAGCCTTTGACGATATGATACGGGATAACAGGCTCATCAAAATCAAGAAAATTGCCAGTTCTTACGTTAGACATTTCTTACGAGACTGTGCATTCCATCATTCACGAGTAGCTGGGATTCCAAATCGATGAGGCTGTGAAAACTGCAATCCTTAACTGGTTGCACCAAACTGGAGACATTGTTTTGTACAGGTATGGAAAAGTTAATCACATATTCCGAGAAATGTTTACAGTCCCCAGGCGACTGTGTTGAAACATGAGTCACACGTTCCGGGAAATGCTTACAATCCTTAGGCGACTATGTTGAAAAATGAATAACACGTTCCGAGAAATGTTTGCAGTTCTTAGGCAACTATGTTGAAAAATAAATCACATGTTCCGAGAAATGTTTGCAGTCCTTAGGCAACTATATTGAAAAGTGAATCACACGTTCCGATAAATGTTTACAGTCCTTAGGCGACTATGTTGAAAAATGAATCACATGTTCCGAGAAATGTTTGCAGTCCTTAGGCAACTATGTTGAAAAATGAATCACACGTTCCGAGAAATATTTAGAGTCCCCAGGCGACTGTGTTGAAACATGAATCACACGTTCCGAGAAATGCTTACAGTTCTTAGGCGACTATGTTGAAAAATGAATCAGACGTTCCGAGAAATGTTTGCAGTCCTTAGGCGACTGTGTTGAAACACGAATCACACGTTCCACAGAAATGCTTACAGTTCTTAGGCGACTATGCTGAAAAATGAATCACACGTTCCGAGAAATGTTTAAAGTCCTCAGGCGACTGTGTTGAAAAATAGATCACATGTGCCGAGAAATGCTTGCAGTCCTTAGGCGAGAATTGTTCCATGTTCCGAGAAATGTTTGCATTTCTCGGAACGTGTGATGTTGAAAAATGAATCACACGTTCCGAAAAATGTTTCCGAGAAAAGAGAAAAGAACAACCATCATTGTATTTTTGGTGAGTTAGCCTACAGGAGAACTACTGGAGAGGTGCAGGCTTGGCATAACGAGGAAAGATAGGAACTCATGGATCAGGAAAATCACAGTACTTGATGACACCATAATACAAGTTAGTTCTTGAAATGGCAATGGGCTGGACATATTGCTAGAAGAACAAACCACCATTGAACAACCGAAATATTTGACAGAATTCCAAGGGACAGGAAAAGACTCAAAAGAAGACCATGAGCGAGAAGTTGTGGATGAAATTCGGAAGCATGTAGGAGTGATATGGAGTAGACTGGCGCTGGACAGAAAGTTGTGGAGAAAACATGGGGAGACCTTCATACAGCAGTTGATTGATAAAGGATGATGAATGCAACCCACTTTGTGCAAATAAAATCTAGAAATTATGCGTTTTAAATTCAAAATTATCAACCCATATTTTCTAGATTTTATTTGCACAAAGTGGGTTGCCTTAGTAATAATGTTTGGATTTAAAACGCAAAATTTCTAGATCTTATTTGCACAAAGTGGGTTGCCTTAATGATGACATATGCTCACCTATTACGGAAGTGCGCATGGATGCAGAAATCGTCATTTACAAGGTTATTGGAAGTGTATTGAAGGGCATATTTTAGATACCAAATAAGATACATCGAGAGAAGCTTTGGTTACAGAAAAAATACCATCAACTACCTAATACAGGGCTA
Source organism: Macrothele yani (assembly GCA_039090855.1). Lineage (NCBI taxonomy): Eukaryota > Metazoa > Arthropoda > Arachnida > Araneae > Macrothelidae > Macrothele > Macrothele yani. The sequence goes on along the minus strand of CM077000.1, from coordinate 14,484,927 downwards.
AATGGTATCCTTTTTTCTTTGGCTTTCTACCATACATATCAAAATCAACAACCACCCTAAATCAACTTTGTAGAAAAGAGAACATAAACTTTGTCGCAACCACATCTGTTATTTAAAAAAGACCCTCTGGATACTTTGAAGATACCAGGCGTAAATTCAACCCATATTTAAAATAAATACATTGAAAGCACTAGAAACAGATTAAAATCTAGAATAAAACAACATCAATTAAACTAGGTTAAGAAAAAGTAAAACTGCTCCTATATATTTCGGGAATCATACTCGTAAAAACCCGAACTTCTAAGAAGCGAAGCTTTCTCTGTAAAGTATATTCAGCTTGCAGGTAAATTTGATAGAGAATATTAAGAAGCTCAAGTGCAATTTAAGTACTTGACAATTATTTTACTTCCTTTTGAAATTATTTATTGGAAGATAAATCAACAGATGGTAGCAGAAGCAACGCTTGGCCAGAATTAAAAAAACGAAGGAGTGTTGAGATGGGTGATTTGGAAAGTTTTATAAGCAGCCTTACCTCTATCAATGAAGGAATACTTGGCGATGGTGGCTCCCTGATCTAAAAAATGATCACGTGACAGGAAAAAAACTCCCCTAAGGGAAAACGTAGATAAGAAAATACAGGAGTGGTAAAAAAAAAGAGGTAACTGTTTTTAATTCAGATTCTTTTCTTGATTGTTGAAAAAATACACACAGGTCTAGGGTTCATTATTGACAGATCCCTAAAATTGCATACCACTTCGAGTACATGCAGAATTTTTTACGATTTGTTTTTCTGTAGCAAATGCAATATAGAAATTCCAGTGTAACCTATTGTATACGCAACTCGGCTTCTAAATTACATTATATGCACTTTCATTATCCGCATACCCGTTTCGAAAAAAAAATAGTCAAGCGTATTACAGTCTGCTTACTTGGTGGAGAAATAAACGAGATATCGTTAGCATACCCTCACTCAAACAGAAAGCATGTATGATCGCAAGTTCCCTGAATATCAGAGTACTTGCGTACTATTTCTTCTTAAGTTTCTGAATTGTTATTACAGCCAGTTTTTCAGAAGCGGCAAAACCCGAAACAGAAATGAGGAAATATTCTAAAACTGCGCTTTTGTTCCTTTCCTAAGAAACCCATCTTTCAAAGAAGAGCCAGATTTGAGAAACGCCATCAGAGCGATGTGAGAAGCACATCAGAAATAGTACGTCTTTACAACCGACAATAAATAGAACAAAAAATCAAGGTAGATATTTTAGTTACAAGCTCTTGTGATGTAGGTAGTATGCTATCTTTGTTTTCTTCTTTTTTTTACCTTCGAAGATGGGGAGAACAAAAGGAAGCTAAGAACATGGTACTTTGTTTGTTTTGGTAGAGTAGACAGCTGTGGCCTTTTGATGAGGTTGGAAACTACGAGATCGTGAAAATGGAAATTAGTGCTTTCAGCAATATATATATATACATATCAGAGGAAGGAAGTTATCCCGTTCACATTCCATCCTCACTATAATCCAATACTATACACTGTTTTCTATGTTTGGTGTCGTGGCCTGCTATTTTGTTCGCGACTCCTCCATGGGACGTCCACGAAAATAATTCATTGATTGACATTTTTCTTGGACGGCGACAACAACGTTCGTTGCCACTTGCTGTCGGAGAACACCTACAACTGAGACCACGAACATATAAATAAATGTCTTGGCACTCTATAACTGTAGAGTCAATTTCTTGATTTGTTCACACACACACACACACACAAACACACACACAGCGCTAAGCTGTTCGTGACGACTTCAGTATCTGTTTTTAAAACCTCGTTCTCAAAAGAATATGGACAACCTATATACGAGGATTACTTGTGGAGGCAGTCCACGTAGAGAAACGTGGCAGGTGTCGGAATCTAGTCTTTGACTAAGGTTGAAGAGATACGTGGGGAAGGACAGTTCCACGATATACTTCTTTCCCCCGACGACTCGTCGGCGTCAAGACAGAGACCTATAATATATATATATACATATATATGCATTACGTTTTTTTTTATCTCATTATATCGTGGAAATTCGAACCAAGCTTGTACTACCAGGTGAAGGGCTCGCTGTACTGGTGGACAACATGGCGTCAGTCTCCGATGCGGGACTCGGCGTCGGTGGAAAGCTCACAGGACATGTTGACAGTCTCGGTGGAAAGCTCACAGCACATGTTGACAGTCTCGGTGGCGGAGGCGGTGGCAAATTTGCCGACGAGTAATGGTCACTTACTGAAGACCGCTTAGGAATTCGCCCCTGAATGTCATTCAGCTCTTGATCAGAGATGGTCACTCTCATAGGATGCTTAAAAAAATAGGGAAATGTGGCATGTGTGAGAATCAAACTACAGACATCAGTAGATAAAATAAAACATCAAAGACATCAGTTCAAAAACACTACAATTACACTGCTGGCCACCCAAAATGCAGCACCAAGAAGGAAGCATCCGATTGGCCTGAAATTCGCAGCATGCGTCGCCCGCGAGAGGACATGCAAACGATTAGCATTGCAGGGCATATACAAATCATGTGCGACCGGCACGCCACCGAGAAGCACTATAAGCAGGGTGCACATAAGGCGAGGTGTAAGTAGTGGAAGCATGTTGTGTTGCCGGACGTGGCAAGCTTCCTGATGCCTCGTCGCAGAATACGGCAGTCATTCCAGCACGTTTCGGAGTTCGACAGAGGACGAATAGTGGCTTATCGCGACAGCGGTTTATCGTACCGAGACATCGGCGCCCGTGTGGGACGACATCCAGCCACAGTGAGGAGAGTATGGATTCGGTGGGTGCAAGAGGGACGGACGGACCAACGTGAGCGATTGCCGCAGCCGCGGCACACCACCGAACGAGAGGACCGGCATGTTGTGCGGCGGGCATTGACGGCTCGCACCGCCACATCACGAACGTTAGCGCAGGAATTAGGGTGTTGCGCAACTACCTGTGTCGGCACGTACCGTTCGACGTCGTCTACAGGAGCGGGGACGTGTCGCACGGCGCCCATTGCTCCGATTACCATTGACGTTACACCACCGGCGAGTGCGGCGGTAGTGGGCTGTTGAACGCCGCACCTGGACTACAGAATGGCACGACATTGTCTTCTCCGACGAATTCCGCTTCTGCCTGTAACACCATAATGGTCGGATCCGAGTGTGGCGGCTCTGCGGCGAGAGACTGTATGACGCCTGCATTATGCATCGACATACCGGTCCGTCGCCTGGCGTTATGGTTTGTGGCGCAATTGAATATGACACCCGCACCCCTCTGGTACGCATCGCCGGTACACTCAACAGCCACCGCTACATCTCCAACGTTTTGAAGCCTGTAGTCCTCCTTTACCTGCAGGACCTGCCAGCGGCCACGTTTCAACAGGATATTGCGCGCTAGCATGTGGCACGAATCGCGCAACAATTCTTCACGGCCCACCAGGTGTCACTGCTGCCTGTTCTCCCGATATGTCGCCCATCGAACACGTCTTGTCGCTGATCGGCAACCGAGTGGCCCGGCAAGCACCACCCGCGGCTACGCCTGATGAACTGTGGCAACGGAAGCAGCCTGGACCGACATACCCCAAGCCCACATCCAAAGCCTCTTTCGTTCGATGCCGCGGCGTGTAGTGGCCGTTATTGGCAGCCATGGGGGCCACACGAACTATTGATGTCTGCGTGTTCCGCAAGTCACACGGGCCTGTAAGCTCAATAGTTTCATCTTTGTATCTGTTGTTATGTGTCCAGTAAATCTGGCTTTGCTATCTCGTGTCCTTCTTGGTGTTGCATTTTGGGTGGCCAGCAGTGTAGTTACACATTACTACAAATAATGTTCACACATTTTTAGAACGCTTTGTTAATTCAGCAAAAACTTGTTGAATCAACCAAAACATTTCGTCGATATGCAGTGAACAAAAACTTTTTGCTGAATTTACAAATGTATTTTGATGAAAATTTTTGTTGATTCAACAAAATTCATTGTTATCATGACAAAACGTTTTGTATAATTAACAAAATGCCTAGGTCGATTTTTGGGAATTTGTTTGATCCAACAATATACTGTTATCGTACTAAAACGTTTAGTTGAATCAACAAAATATAGCCAATGAAATAATTTTGTGTTACCAACAAAACAATTCCGATAGAGTTTCGATAAAGCAACAAAATAAATCGACAAAACAGCTCAACAAAACTATTTTGTTGTTTCAAACAAACTTCTTTTCTCAGTGCAATATACAGTCGTGGCAAAACGTCCTGCACCAGTCGACCTAAAGTTAATTTTTGATGTTTGAAGTCAACTTACACAAAGTATTTGTAAAGTCAGAAATACATATCATACATCATTTTTAAGGATATTTTATGCTGGATTCAAATTTTTTTACAGAATGTTATTAGCAGTAACAGAAGTGAAGTTACAAGTAAAAATGTGCAAGTGAACAAACACAAATCCAGTTCTGAAAAAGCGTTCGTGCCCCTCTAATCCACTATAGCTTTCTTTTTTTTTTGATTGGAGGTTTAACGACCACCGTGAGCAACTCAATGGGCTATAAGCAGTCGCCCGTCCCTAATTTAGGGTCACTGGCTCCAGGGAAGGGAGAGAGCCAGTGCCGTAAGACAAACGCAACATCCATGCCTGACCGGGATTCGAACCCGGACCCCTTACGGACGAATGATCAGAGGCCAGCGCCTTAGACCACTACGCCACCGGGGCGGCCCACTACAGCTTTCTCCGACGTCCGCTAGTGAGATATAATAGGATGTAGAACCGTTTGCCGACTTAGAAGGGCCGCGGGTGGCCTAGTGGGCAACGTTCCTGACTGCCACGGAAAGGGCCTCAGGTTCGATCCCAGGAAGGTACAAACGCCCGACTCACTAAATATCCGCCGTGCGTCGGATGGGCACGTTAAGCCGTCGGACTCCGGGTACTGGCCCCCCGGTAATAAATAAGGACGTCTTCCCCCCTTTCTACTTCGCTTTCGTGTCACTTTCCTATCGGGCGCTCCAGCCCAAATCTCCTAGTTTCATATTTCTAAGGGTTGTTTAAGACCTGGGGTCAGACACTCCCTTCCTAAAATCCTCTACATATGATCATCATTTGCCGACTTAGAACGCAACTGCTTGTAGTCAGTTGACGGAAGGTTATGCAGAATTCCTGGTGACATTTGAATTTCGGAATGTCAAAAAATTGGTCCTGAATCTTCAAACCAGGGCAAACATTATTATTACTTTGCACGAACTTGGACTCAGTAGTCGTAAAATTGCTGTTAAATGTGGCTGTGGTCATTCCACTGTCTTGCGGACCATTAAAAGAGTTGCAGAACCTGGATGTGTGGGAAACAGAAAAAGAACAGGTCGACCAAGGCTGTGTACTCAACGTGGTGATCGCATGTTGAATCGTCGTTTCTTAAAATCAAGCTTTAAAACGCCACTGATTTAAGAAATGAGTGGGAGAATGAAGAAGACATTATTGCATCTGCACGTAGTTCGTCGTAAGCTACAAGAAAGTGGACTGACTGCACAAAAAGCTGCACGGAAACCTTTCCTTACTGAACAACAACGGCTCAAAAGAATTGCTTGGGCCAAGGCACACAAGAATTGGACTGTTGATGAATGGAAAAATGTTATTTTCAGTGATGAAACAACTGTTACTATTTCCGCTAACAACGGAAATAATTATGTACGTCGTCGGGTTGGTGAAAAATATAAGACATGCTGCACCCAGACAACAATCAAGCACCCACATTCGGTGATGTTATGGTCCTGTGTTTCAACCAGCGGTGTTGGCTGTCTGTGCATTGTTGATGGCCCATTGAATGGATCGAAATATGTGGGTATTTTAGAGTCCAAACTGCTACCGTCTGCACAAGACATGGGTTTGCGGAATTTTATCTTTCAGGACTATAACGAGCCATGCCATCGGTCAAAGTTAGTTGAGGAGTGATTTAATCGAAAAGTTATAAGAACATTTCAGTAGCCGGCAGAGTTACCGGATCTTAATCCCATGGAGAATCCGTTGGTGAGATTAAAGCAAAAGATCCGTCAACAAGGGCCCACATCTAAAACAGCATTAGTTGAGTCTGTAGGGGCCGTATGGCAACGTGTTATCACCAATTGACAACTAGAGGAGCTCATTAGTTCCATGCCAAGAAGGTGCACTTTGTTACTAAGAAACCGTGGTTATCCAATTAAATGTTAAAGCGTATTTTGCTTGTTCGTAAGTTATTTCAAATGTTCTACAAGATTCAATGACTTGACGCTGTACTTTTACTTCTAACTTCACTTCTTTTACCGGTAATAACATTGTATAAAAATATTTGAATTCAGTATAAAATGTCCTTTAAAATGAATGGTGCATAACATGTATTTCTGACTTTACCATTACGCTGTATAAGTTGACTTCAAACATCAAAAATTAACTTTCAGTCTACTGGTGTAGGACTTTTGGCCACGATTGTAATTAGTGTTTAAAATAAAATTATTTCACCTAAATGTTCTATCTGATAGCTCTTTCTTTCTTTTTTTTTAATGGGGGTTTAGCGACGACAGTGAGCAACTCAGTGGGCTATAAGTAGTCGCGCGTCCCTAATTTAGGGCCACTTGTTCCAGGGAAGAGAGCGAGAGTAATTACCGTAAGACAAACACAACATCCATGCCTCATCGGGATTCAAACCCGGACTCTTCGCAAACGAATGATCAGAAGCCATTGCTTATTTATTTATTTATTTTTCTTTTGAATCGAAATGGAGTTAAAAAATAGGAGGAAATCTATATCTAAATTCTTCTGAACACCTGCAGCTGAAGACTAAAGGAAGAAGCTTGGATCGCTAATCTCTTTACAGAAGATCTGAACTCCTGTATGCTAACTCACCAAAACATTGAGACATTGTTGAACTTCCTTCTGATGCCATCGTATTTATTATGGAAATGCACTTATTAATCATTAAAGGATATCAACGGATTAAATAATATTAGCTGTAAAGAGGTGACATGGAATAATGTGGTATACAAATTATGGACTGTACGCAGTGATCATTATAATACAGAATATTACGAGATTAAATGCTCGGAATTATCCAAAAGGTTTTGTTTCGGCATCGCGGTCAGCAAGAGTTTCTCCAACGTTTTGCTGGTCTTCGAATGCAAAAAAGTTGGGAACCACTAGCTTAGACCATTGTACCATCTGGCCGGTTCCTCTTTAAAACATTGCTTCCTTAAATGTTCCTCTCATAGAACATTTCTTCCTTAAATGTTCTATCAGTGGTATAAGCTAGTGGTACACTGGCTTAGATCATTGTACCATCAGGGCGGTTCCTCTTTAGAACATTTCTTCCATAAATGTTCCTCTTATAGAACATTTCTTTTAAATGTTCTATCAGGGGTCTAAGCCAGTGGTCCACTGGCTTAGACCACTGTACCATTGGGACGGTTACTCTTGAAAACATTTCTTCCATAAATGTTCCTCTTATAGAACATTTCTTCTTTAAATGTTCTATCAGTGGTATAAACCAGCGGTCCACTGGCTTAGACCATTGTACCATCGGGGCGGTTCCTCTTTAGAACATTTCTTCCTTAAATGTTCTATCAGTGGTCTAAGCCAGGGGTCCACTGCCTTAGACCACTGTATCATCGGGGCAGTTACTCTTTAGAACATTTCTTCCATAAATGTTAATCTTATAGAACATTTCTTTTTTAAATGATCTATCAGTGGTCTAACCCAGTGGTCCACTGGCTTACACCACTGTACCATCGGGGCGGTTCCTCTTTAGAACATTTCTTCCTTAAATGTTCTATTACTGGTCCAAGTCAGCGGTCCACTGGCTTAGACCATTGTACTATCGGGGCGGTTCCTCTTTAGAACATTTCTTCCTTAAATGTTCTATCAGTGGTCTAAGCCAGCGGTCCACTGGCTTAGACCACTGTACTATCGGGCGGTTCCTCTTTAGAACATTTCTTCCTTAAATGTTCTATCAGTGGTCTAAGAGAGCGGTCCACTGCCTTAGACCACTGTACTATCGGGCGGTTCCTCTTTAGAACATTTCTTCCTTAAATGTTCTATCACTGGTCTAAGTCAGCGGTCCACTGGCTTAGACCATTGTACTATCGGGGCAGTTCCTCTTATAGAACATTTCTTTTTTAAATGTTCTTTCAGGGGTCTAAGCCAGTGGTCCACTGGCTTAGACCACTGTACCATTGGGGCGGTTACTCTTGAAAACATTTCTTCCATAAATGTTCCTCTTATAGAACATTTCTTCTTTAAATGTTCTATCAGTCGTATAAACCAGCGGTCCACTGGCTTAGACCATTGTACCATCGGGCGGTTCCTCTTTAAAACATTTCTTCCTTAAATGTTCTATCAGTGGTCTAAGCCAGGGGTCCACTGCCTTAGACCACTGTATCATCGGGGCGGTTACTCTTTAGAACATTTCTTCCATAAATGTTCATCTTATAGAACATTTCTTCTTTAAATGATCTATCAGTGGTCTAACCCAGTGGTCCACTGGCTTACACCACTGTACCATCGGGGCGGTTCCTCTTTAGAACATTTCTTCCTTAAATGTTCTATCACTGGTCTAAGTCAGCGGTCCACTGGCTTAGACCATTGTACTATCGGGGCGGTTCCTCTTTAGAACATTTCTTCCTTAAATGTTCTATCAGTGGTCTAAGCCAGCGGTCCACTGACTTAGACCACTGTACTATCGGGCGGGGATGTAAGGTCAGGTGATGCGTAACATCACAGCCTCTCCTTGACAAATGTCAACCCCGCCTTCTCGTGGTGCATCCTGTTCCCACTAAAGGGGCTCTGACGACCGCAAATAGCGGTATAACTATACCATCGGGATCAGAGGAAATGCTATCCCACACTCACCAAAATGACTCTACAACTTAAATCTTGGCCCTCAGTCTCCGGCAGCTGGAATGTACCTGGCCAAGGCAGCGGCCAGTGCGACATGAAGGCAGAGGGTGCTAAGAATCCCCGGAGGACCGGACTAGGCTGCCATTTGATGCTGACCTTGGCTACCTACAACGGACGCTCCCTATCTTCTGATTCAAGGCTTCTTGAATTGGAAGAGGAACTACAAAGGATCAAGTGGGACATCGTCGGGCTGAGTGAGGTAAGGAGAAAAGGAGAAGATCTCATTGAACTGAAAAGTGGACATCTCTTCTATTATCGTGGGACAGATACTGGCAGAACTAGTGGTGTTGGATTTATAATAAACAAGAAACTGAAGGATAAAGTGGTAGAAGTTGAAAGTTCCTCTGACAGAGCTGCACGACTCGTTATCCAACTATCGAGAAGATACCAGGCTCAGATTATTCAAACTTATGCACCCACCACAAGTCATCCTGAAGAAGAAATTGAAGAATTTTATGAGGAAATTCGTCATCTAAATAATAAAGGTAAGCAACACTTGAAGATAATTATGGGAGATTTCAATGCAAAAATAGGGCACCGGCAACAGAATGAAACTTCAGTAGGTAAATTCGGTCACGGCAACAGAAACCAGCGTGGAAATACTCTCGTTGAGTTTGCAGAGGCAGAAGGATTTTTCATCTTGAATTCCTTTTTCAAGAAAAAGCCACACAGGAAATGGACATGGAGACATCCAATTGGGACGACAAGTGAAATTGATTTTATTATGTGTAACAAAAAATTCGTCATCGAAGACTGCAGTGTGCTAAACAAGTTCAACACAGGTAGTGACCATAGATTGGTGAGATGTAAGATGCACCTCAACACTAAACTGGAACGTGGCAAGCTCATAAGACAAACAAAATGTATTGACATAACCAACCTTAAAAAACACCATAATACTTTCAAGTTGGAACTGAAGAACAGATTCTCTGCTTTAGAAGGCCTAACATCGGAAGAAGTGGATATTTCTGAAGTTAACAGAAAAGTAACCAAAGCTCTTATGGAAACAGCAACAAAATTAGCTGGGTCTAAGAACAAGTTGCATGTAAACAAATTATCAGGAAAAACCAAAATGTTGATGCAAAAAAGAAGAGAGATGAGGACAACTAAAGAAGATGTGACTTCCAAAGTGGAATATATAGAGCTATGCAAGACAGCACGAAAAAGTATCACTGAAGACGTAAGGAAATTCAACTGTGAGCTAGTGAGGAAAGCAATTGAAAACAACCAAAGCCTAAAGATAGCAAAGGGACATCTCAGTAAGGGAAGAAAACAGATTATGGCTCTGAGAAAAGAAGATGGTTCTATAACAAGAAACAGAGGCGAAATTTTGACAAGAGTGAAAGATTTCTACTCCAAACTATATGAAAGGGATGATACATGTACTCCAGACATCATGAAAGGTACCAGAGTTCTTCCAGTCCTCCCAGCAGAAGTTGCTCATGCAATCAAGAACATGAAGCGGGGGAAAGCTCCAGGAGAAGATGGAATTACTATAGACATCATACAAGAAGCAAGTGGAGAAATTGAAACAGTACTCGCCCAAATTTTCACTCGATGCCTTAATGAAGGGAAGATTCCTGAGGATTGGAACAATGCTACAATGATCCTGCTACATAAAAAAGGTGACATTGAGGATCTCAGGAACTACAGACCTATCAGCCTCCTATCAGTGGTTTATAAAATCTTCACTAAAATTCTTTCACACCGCTTGAAGGTAACACTGGACATGGCTCAACCGAGAGAACAAGCTGGATTCAGGAGTGGCTACAGCACAATAGATCATATCCACGTACTGAGAGAACTAATTGAAAGAGCGAGGGAATATGAACTTCCATTGTGCATGGCTTTTATCGATTATGGAAAAGCCTTTGATTCGGTGAAACCATCAGCAGTTACCACGGCTCTGAAATCCTGCGGTATTGAAGATGCATACATTAATATTATTAATAACATCTATGAAAATGCAAGTGCAAAGATTCGGCTGTTTGAAAATACAACACACATAAAAATTGGAAAGGGAGTGAGACAAGGTGACACCATATCTCCGAAGCTCTTTAATGCCACATTGGAAAATGTCTTTCAATCACTGAACTGGGAAAACAAAGGGATAAAGATTAATGGAGATTATCTAACCCACCTTCGTTTTGCTGATGACGTAGTCATTTTTGCAACTACCCCATCAGAGCTGCAGAGTATGATCCAGGAACTTGCTGACAAGAGTAAAGAAGTGGGATTAAAAATGAACTTTCAGAAGACAAAAGTGATGTTCAATGCTTTTACAAGAAATGAAGATTTATCGATTGATGGAGAAAAACTGGAGATAACAGACACGTATGTTTATCTTGGACAGCAGATATCAAGTGAGGGTCACATTGATGAAGAAATTAATCGGCGTACAAAACTTGCCTGGAGAGCTTTTGGAAGAAACAGCATAATTTTCAAGAGCAATATGCCATTATGTCTTAAAAGAAAAGTGTTTGATCAATGCATCCTTCCAGTGCTTACGTATGGTGCAGAGACGTGGACCTTAACTAAAAGAGACATACAAAGGCTGCAGACAACTCAAAGAAGCATGGAGAGGTGCATGCTTGGTATAACCAGGAGAGATAAGAAGAGGAACTCGTGGATCCGAAAAATGACGAGAGTGGAAGACATCATGATCAGAGTTAAATCCCTGAAATGGCAATGGGCTGGACATACTGCCAGAAGGACAGATCATCGATGGACAGCCGAAATTTTAGATTGGATTCCAAGGGACAGGAAAAGACCCAGAAGAAGACCACATGGGAGATGGGTGGATGAAATTCGAAAGTATGCAGGGGTGACATGGAGGAGACTGGCACAAGACAGACCGTTGTGGAGGAAACTTGGGGAGACCTTCGTCCAGCAGTGGATTGATAATGAATGATGATGATGATGATGACTATCGGGCGGTTCCTCTTTAGAACATTTCTTCCTTAAATGTTCTATCACTGGTCTAAGCCAGTGGTCCACTGGCCTAGACCACTGTACCATCGGGGCGGTTCCTCTGGATATGAACAAGTGTTGCCAGAAGCTGTTACCTGAAATCAGTAGACAAGATCTCAAAAAAACAGTAAAAATCTGTAGATTAGATTATTTTGCTTGAAATACGTCCCACTTCACAAATGTATTGTATATACAATCATTTGCAAAAGTTGAAAGCCACCCTGTTGTTATTAGGAGATTTCTGCCGATTGCATCAGCTACTGTCTGTATTACTTAGCTTCCTGTCGGTGTTGCATCATCCTACAGCGGGAACTGCTGTTAGAGTTGGAGGAATCGTGCGAGCGTCAGTTTGCTTCTGGTTTTCATACTGTAAAGTTTTGTACATATTTTCTATGTAGCGAAAAATGGGCAACAAAAGCGTCATTACGTGTTACTCAGAGGGAACAAATAGTGACTTTATATCATGAAGGATACTCTAAACGTGATATAAGCAGAAACAAACGTGATATAAGCAGAAACAAACGTGATATAAGCAGAAAAATGGGCAAAAAAGCGTCATTAAGTGTTACTCAGAGGGAACAAATAGTGACTTTATATCACAAAGGATACTCTAAACGTGATATAAGCAGAAACAAACGTGATATAAGCAGAAAAATGGGCAAAAAAGCGTCATTAAGTGTTACTCAGAGGGCACAAATAGTGACTTTATATCATGAAGGATACTCCAAACGTGATACACTGCCGGACAATTGCTAAAAACGGATGACAATAGCAACGATAGCAACCATAAAATGGAAGGCAGGAAAATGTGGAAATTAGCATAAGTGCGGGATACAGTAAGACGTGTTGTGCGTATGCAAATTTTGGATTGCCGAACTTGTTCGTGACGTCATAGCGCTGATAAGAGATATAAAGGATTTGACGCGTATTGACCGTTGTTGTTCAAACGCAAAGTTGAAGGGGAAATAATCAATTGACGAACTTGCAGTTTTCAGTATGTCTTCCCGACATCACCTAGATGATTTTACGCTTGGCCGTATTATTGGCAAGATTGAAGAAGGGCGAAAAATAACAGATGTTGCCAGGGAGTTCGACGTCAGCCACAGTGTTGTTTCAAGGCTTTGGAAATCATTTCAAACAAATGGAGAGTGTAGCAAACGTCACGGAGGAGGTCGTGTTCGCAGTACGACACCTGCAGAAGATCGGTACATAGTGCTATCAACAAAAAGACACCGGCGCAGCACAGCTAGTGAGGTAGCAAATCAGTTTATGGCTGCTACTGGCAAGCGGATCTCCCGAAAAACTGTCGCCAGACGTTTACATGAAGGAGGACTATACGCCCGCCGTCCTGTTGTGTGCATCCCATTGTCCAGACGTCACCGTACCGCCCGTTTGCAATGGTGCCATTAACATCGCAATTGGACAGATAACGACTGGTCTGCTGTCCTCTTCTCAGATGAGAGTAGATACAGTCTATCGTCTGATTGTCGACGACAACTGATCTGGCGTGATAGTGGTACTGCATATTGTCCAGCAAACATACAGGAAAGGGACCGATATCCAACATGTAGTGTCATGGTATGGGCTGGCATCATGATCAATGGCCGTACGTCCCTCTATGTGCTTCCAACTGGGACTATGACTGGCCAACGATACATTAATGATGTTCTGCTACCTCATGTTCGCATGTTCCGTGGTGCTGTCGGTGATAGATTCATTTTCATGGACGACAACGCAACATGTCATCGAACAGTCGCTGTCCAGGAGTGTCTTGAGAGCGAGGATATTCAACGCCTCGTATGGCCAGCACGTTCTCCAGATCTGAATCCCATTGAAAATGTGTGGGATGCTTTGGGGAGGAGTCTTGCTGGTCGCCAATGCCCTCCAATAAACAAGGACACCCTCATCCGTGCACTGACAGAGGAATGGGATAAATTACCCCAACAGCTGCTTGATAATGTTGTGCAAAGCATGACACGACGTGTGGAATCTTGCATCGCCCTCCATGGTGGCCATATCCCGTATTGACATCTTACGCCGGAACGCCTGCGGACGGTAATTGCATTTTTTTCACGTTTACATATTCTGCACAAAATGGCCTGTTTGTCCCTTGAACACGTTCCAAAGCCTTCTGGATTTCAGAGCACAATAAATTGTCTTTCTTGTAATGTCCTGGCATTTTGACATTATTTTATTTCACTTGGCATCCAACCACACTTACTTTTTTATGCGCTATATAGCCGTTTATGATCCGTCCTTAGCAATTGTCCAGCAGTGTATAAGCAGAAACAAACGTGATATAAGCAGAAAAATGGGCAAAAAAGCGTCATTAAGTGTTACTCAGAGGGAACAAATAGTGACTTTATATCACAAAGGATACTCTAAACGTGATATAAGCAGAAACAAACGTGATATAAGCAGAAAAATGGGCAAAAAAGCGTCATTAAGTGTTACTCAGAGGGAACAAATAGTGACTTTATATCACAAAGGATACTCTAAACGTGATATAAGCAGAAACAAACGTGATATAAGCAGAAAAATGGGCAAAAAAGCGTCATTAAGTGTTACTCAGAGGGCACAAATAGTGACTTTATATCATGAAGGATACTCCAAACGTGATATAAGCAGAAACAAACGTGATATAAGCAGAAAAATGGGCAAAAAAGCGTCATTAAGTGTTACTCAGAGGGAACAAATAGTGACTTTATATCACAAAGGATACTCTAAACGTGATATAAGCAGAAACAAACGTGATATAAGCAGAAAAATGGGCAAAAAAGCGTCATTAAGTGTTACTCAGAGGGAACAAATAGTGACTTTATATCACAAAGGATACTCTAAACGTGATATAAGCAGAAACAAACGTGATATAAGCAGAAAAATGGGCAAAAAAGCGTCATTAAGTGTTACTCAGAGGGAACAAATAGTGACTTTATATCACAAAGGATACTCTAAACGTGATATAAGCAGAAACAAACGTGATATAAGCAGAAAAATGGGCAAAAAAGCGTCATTAAGTGTTACTCAGAGGGAACAAATAGTGACTTTATATCACAAAGGATACTCTAAACGTGATATAAGCAGAAACAAACGTGATATAAGCAGAAAAATGGGCAAAAAAGCGTCATTAAGTGTTACTCAGAGGGCACAAATAGTGACTTTATATCATGAAGGATACTCCAAACGTGATATAAGCAGAAACAAACGTGATATAAGCAGAAAAATGGGCAAAAAAGCGTCATTAAGTGTTACTCAGAGGGAACAAATAGTGACTTTATATCACAAAGGATACTCTAAACGTGATATAAGCAGAAACAAACGTGATATAAGCAGAAAAATGGGCAAAAAAGCGTCATTAAGTGTTACTCAGAGGGAACAAATAGTGACTTTATATCACAAAGGATACTCTAAACGTGATATAAGCAGAAACAAACGTGATATAAGCAGAAAAATGGGCAAAAAAGCGTCATTAAGTGTTACTCAGAGGGCACAAATAGTGACTTTATATCATGAAGGATACTCCAAACGTGATATAAGCAGAAACAAACGTGATATAAGCAGAAAAATGGGCAAAAAAGCGTCATTAAGTGTTACTCAGAGGGAACAAATAGTGACTTTATATCACAAAGGATACTCTAAACGTGATATAAGCAGAAACAAACGTGATATAAGCAGAAAAATGGGCAAAAAAGCGTCATTAAGTGTTACTCAGAGGGAACAAATAGTGACTTTATATCACAAAGGATACTCTAAACGTGATATAAGCAGAAACAAACGTGATATAAGCAGAAAAATGGGCAAAAAAGCGTCATTAAGTGTTACTCAGAGGGAACAAATAGTGACTTTATATCACAAAGGATACTCTAAACGTGATATAAGCAGAAACAAACGTGATATAAGCAGAAAAATGGGCAAAAAAGCGTCATTAAGTGTTACTCAGAGGGAACAAATAGTGACTTTATATCACAAAGGATACTCTAAACGTGATATAAGCAGAAACAAACGTGATATAAGCAGAAAAATGGGCAAAAAAGCGTCATTAAGTGTTACTCAGAGGGAACAAATAGTGACTTTATATCACAAAGGATACTCTAAACGTGATATAAGCAGAAACAAACGTGATATAAGCAGAAAAATGGGCAAAAAGCGTCATTAAGTGTTACTCAGAGGGCACAAATAGTGACTTTATATCATGAAGGATACTCCAAACGTGATATAAGCAGAAACAAACGTGATATAAGCAGAAAAATGGCCAAAAAAGCGTCATTAAGTGTTACTCCAGAGGGCACAAATAGTGACTTTATATCATGAAGGATACTCCAAACGTGATATAAGGAGAAACAAACGTGATATAAGCAGAAAAATGGGCAAAAAGGCGTCATTAAGTGTTACTCAGAGGGCACAAATAGTAACTTTATATCATGAAGGATACTCCAAACGTGATATAAGCAGAAAAATGGGCAAAAAAGCGTCATTAAGTGTTACTCAGAGGGCACAAATAGTGACTTTATATCATGAAGCATACTCCAAACGTGATATATGGGCAAAAAAGCGTCATTAAGTGTTATTCAGGGGGCACAAATAGTGACTTTATATCACGAAGGATACTCCGAACGTGATATAAGCAGAAAGGTGAATGTGAACAAGACTGCTATTCATAATACGATCATGAAATATCGAGATACAGATGAATTTAGCGACCGAAAGAGAAGTGGATATCCAAGGAAAACAACCCGAAGTGATGACAATACCATAAGGCGAATAGTTATTTGTCGTGCGAGGAGTTCGTGCAAGAAAATCAAGGCCTTTCTACATTCAAAAGTGTCTCATATTAGTATCAGCACTGTTTCCCGACGCCTTAGCAGAGACTTGATTAGTCTTATAAACCTGTACATAAACCTAGACTAACCTCTGTCATGAAAACAGACTCCAATTTGCGAAGCGTCATCAATCGTGGACTGCTGAAAATTGAAGCCAAGTTCTTTTTTCCAATGAATCAACTGTGCGTCAAGTTGAATCACGTGAAGCACATGTTCGACGACCAAAAGGCAAAAGGTTTGATGAAAAATACACCGTTAGCACCGTGAGGCATCCGCCTAGTCAGATAATATGGGGTGCTATGTCTGCATCCGGTATTGCTTCATTATATTTTTTGTCGACAGGCACTACCATGACTGATCCTTTTTATGTGGAAATCTTACGTCAGAAGCTGTTAACTCATATGAAAGTGTACAAATGCACAATCATTTTATGCATGATGGTGCTTCATGCCACAGATCAAAGACAGTGAAGGAAAGCCTGTATAGGAAAACCATAATTGTGCTGGACTGGCCCTGTAATAGTTCCTACCTTAACCCCATCGAAAATTTGTGGATCATTTCAAAAAACAAGGTAGCAGAAAAATGCCATTAAATTGGGGGAGATGATGAAGGAATAGTGTTGAGATCCAGAGAGAAAGTCACAAAATCAAAGAAAGAGAGAGAGAGAGAGAGAGAGAGAGAGAGAGAGAGAGAGAGAGAGAGAGAGAGAGAGAAAGAGAGAGAGATCACTATAGGTAATGGTGGAATGCTAAAAGAGTGAGAGTGTGAGACAGGAAGAAGTGATACTGGAGAAACTAAGAGAGAATGACAACAAAATCCGGACCAGGGAAAGCTAGAGGAACTGTGTGGGGACAGAGGGAGAAAGAGAGAGAGGGGGGGAGGGGAGAGACAGACAAAGAGAGAGAGAGAGAGAGAGAGAGAGAGAGAGAGAGAGAGAGGAAGGTAGAACCACAAAAAGAGAGAGAGAAAGAGAGACACACAACGAGAAAGAGAGAGGGAGACACACAGAGAGAGTGAGACACAGATAGACAGGGAAGGAGGTAGAGAGAGAGAGAGAGAGAGGAAGGTAGAACCACAAAAAGAGAGAGAGAAAGAGAGACACACAACGAGAAAGAGAGAGGGAGACACACAGAGAGAGTGAGACACAGATAGACAGGGAAGGAGGTAGAGAGAGAGAGAGAGAGAGAGAGAGAGAGGAGATACAAAAAGAGAGACAGAAAGAGAGAGAGACACACACACAGAAAGAGACAAAGACACTGAGATTGAGAAGGAGAGACAGAGAGAAAGAGAGGGGCACACAGAGAGAGAAAGAGAGAGACACAGAGAGACAGACAGAAAGAGGGAGAGAGCGAGAAAGAGAGAGAGAGAGAGAGGAAGAAAGGGACACATAGAGAGAGAGGGACACATAGAGAGAGAGGCAGTGAGAAAGAAAGTGAGAGACAGAGAGAGAGGGAGGGGGAGGGAGAGAGAAAGACAGAGAGAGAGAAAAGCTAAGATGATCAATTTTAACAAGAGAAGTAACAGAATTTAATGAAAGTCCAGATTTAACGAGGCAGAGAAAACCTGCTGTGCGCTGTCCTGGAATAAAAGAATTGAAATGGTGGCATGCAGGACAAAATTTCAACCGTGCAGTGGAATCTTGGTGTGTTAGTGTAAGAATGTTGATAGAAAAGCAATGGAAAGGGGATATATTAAATGTTCAACACGCGAATTGTGCAAGAGAATCTCCGCTATCAACTTCAAGGAGATATGTCTTAGAATCGCGTCTGCAGAATTGAAAAGGGATCCCCTAACTCCTAAGCAAAAGGAGGATGAGTGGGGTTCACCAAGACTGTGTAGGAAACACAAATCCATGCCATTAGAAAGATGAGTTCCCTTTTTAGTGACGTTACGCGGAAACCAAGGGTTACTATTGGTTTCCGACGCTATCGTGTGGAACGACAAACACGACACCGGCGTATCGGTCCGTGTAACATGATAGTGACGTCACAAACGGAGGGAACTGATCTTTTTAATATCATGGCTTTGAATTCACGCACATGTATTAAGTGAATTTCTAGGTGACGTTTGCAGCGAGGGTTGGAGGAGTAATGGAATGGGGATGTAGCCTGAGAGGAAACAGGAGATACCAATTTTTGGAATTTTGTTCATTTCCCCTTCCACCCTCCAAGTGAGCGTTGCATTGGGAAGATCGGTGCCGCCTTTACTTTGCGTGTATCCTTAAACAACGGCCAATCCACGTAGATGTCAAGTAGGCAATCCCAAACTTTTATAAGTGGCAAAATATCTAAGAGAAAAGTGTTATCCGTGAACAACAAAATAGCTATCATATTAGGGAGCTAGAAATTTGTGAAAAAATGTTGCCATACTGCAATGCACTGTATTATCAAAGTATCCGGACACCACAATGTTTTGGAACAAATGGCTTTATTATTTGATACGAAATCGACCACAACGACCCTCTTCGCTCTCCAGATTGGAGACCGAAGACGGTCGTTGTGGTCGATTTCGTATCCGTCGCTCCACTTCATCCCAGAGGTGTTTTGTGGGATTCGTATTAGGACTCTGAGCAAGTCAGTCTAACACTTCCGTCTCATTCTCAAGAAACCAGTCTTGCACACGCCGTGCAGAATGGCACGGAGCTCGATCGTGTTGGAAGAGACAACGTTCCTTTTCATAATACTGCTACATTGTTGGTAGGGCAGAACTATCTAGAACGTCGAGCTACACTTCAGAGTTCATGGGATGGTATAATAACTCCCAGGCCGAGTCCCATCCACGAAAAAACCTTCATACCATGATGGAGCCTCCGCCGAACTTAACAGTTGGAAGAACACAGTCCGACGAAAATCGTTCGCCGGGCTGTCGCTAGATCCAAACACGCCGATCTGATTGGAAGAGTGAAAAGCGTGATTCATCACTCCAAAGAACAGCTTTCCAGTAGCTCACAGTCCATGAACGACGGGAGACACACCACTCCAAATGGCGCTTCGCATTGACGGTAGTGCTTTCTGGCTTGTGCGCGGGTGCACTACCACAGTAACCCACACTGTGCTACTCTCTGCAGATAGTTATGGTACTAACCGAGCCATTCCAAGCATTTCCTACTTCAGCAGCAATGGAAACAGCAGACGAAGAACAGGATGTTTTAACGTTTCTAACCATGGCTTTTCTGTCACGTTCCATCAGTTTGTGTGAGACCTTTTTGAACGCTTTTCTATCTTCTTTTCTTTTTTGCTGTAGTTGGACCGTCCTCCTCCCATCTCTTCCCAGTCCATTTTGGTATGTTTAGTTTAGCAGCAATGCTCCCTATGAAAACGTTACTGAAATGACATCCTGTGACCAGCCCACTCTGGTACTCGGAAAGTTGAAGTAGGTGCAGCATATCCACTTCAAAGTTACCGATAATAAGACAGAACGTCTCAGCTTTATATACGTACCTCCCCACTCACAGCCAGTAACGCGGCATGTCCGCTTCAATGTTACTGATTACACGACAGAACATCTCAGCTTTATATACGTACCTCCCCACTCACAACCAGTAACGCGGCAGATCCGCTTCAAAGTTACTGATAACACGACAGAACATCTCAGCTTTATATACGTAACTCCCCACTCACAGCCAGCAACGCGGCATGTCCGCTTCAAAGTTACTGATAACACGACAGAACATCTCAGCTTTATATACGTAACTCCCCACTCACAGCCAGTAACGCGGCATGTCCGCTTCAAAGTTACTGATAACACGACAGAACATCTCAGCTTAATATACGTACCTCCCCACTCACAACCAGTAACGCGGCAGATCCGCTTCAAAGTTACTGATAACACGACAGAACATCTCAGCTTTATATACGTAACTCCCTACTCACAGCCAGTAACGCGGCATGTCCGCTTCAAAGTTACTGATTACACGACAGAACATCTCAGCTTTATATACGTACCTCCCCACTCACAACCAGTAACGCGGCAGATCCGCTTCAAAGTTACTGATAACACGACAGAACATCTCAGCTTTATATACGTAACTCCCCACTCACAGCCAGTAACGCGGCATGTCCGCTTCAAAGTTACTGATAACACGACAGAACATCTCAGCTTAATATACGTACCTCCCCACTCACAACCAGTAACGCGGCAGATCAGCTTCAAAGTTACTGATAACACGACAGAACATCTCAGCTTTATATACGTAACTCCCTACTCACAACCAGTAACGCGGCATGTCCGCTTCAAAGTTACTGATTACACGACAGAACATCTCAGCTTTATATACGTACCTCCCCACTCACAACCAGTAACGCGGCAGATCCGCTTCAAAGTTACTGATAACACGACAGAACATCTCAGCTTTATATACGTAACTCCCCACTCACAGCCAGTAACGCGGCATGTCTGCTTCAAAGTTACTGATTACACGACAGAACATCTCAGCTTTATATACGTACCTCCCCACTCACAACCAGTAACGCGGCATATCCGCTTCAAAGTTACTGATAACACGACAGAACATCTCAGCTTTATATACGTACCTGCCCACTCACAACCAGTAACGCGGCATATCCTCTTGAAAGTTACCGATAACACGACAGAACGTCTCAGCTTTATATACGTAACTCCCCACTCACAGCCAGTAACGCGGCATGTCCGCTTCAAAGTTACTGATTACACGACAGAACATCTCAGCTTCATATACGTACCTTCCTATTCCCAACCAGTAATGTGGCATATCCGCTTCAAAGTTACTGATAACACGACAGAACATCTCAGCTTTATATACGTACCTCCCCCACTCACAACCAGTAACGCGGCATATCCTCTTCAAAGTTACCGATAACACGACAGAACGTCTCAGCTTTATATACGTACCTCCCCACTCACAACCAGTAACGCGGCAGATCCGCTTCAAAGTTACTGATTACACGACAGAACATCTCAGCTTCATATACGTACCTTCCTATTCCCAACCAGTAACGTGGCATATCCGCTTCAAAGTTACTGATAACACGACAGAACATCTCAGCTTTATATACGTACCTCCCCACTCACAACCAGTAACGCGGCATATCCTCTTCAAAGTTACCGATAACACGACAGAACGTCTCAGCTTTATATAAATACCTTCCCACTCACAACGCATATTCCTGCGCAGCCGTTCTTTGCACTTATGAAAATACTTGGTAGTGCCCGAATACTTTTGATAATATAGTGGAATAGTGTGATAATAATAGTGCAATAGTGTGATAGTAATAGTTGTGACGTGCTAGCATCGCAAGACGCACATGAGATAAAGGCAGATAGCAGCGAGAACATACGTCCGCGTAGCTCAGTTGGGAGAGCGACTTACTCCGGAGTTGAGGGACCTGGTATCGATGCCAGGCGTGGACAAAGATGATGGAGAAATTTACTTCGTCATATAGCGTAATAGTAATAGGGTGGTAGTAATAGTGTAATATCGTGTAACTAGATGAAAGCCCGCCAATAATGACGGGTAAAAATAAAATTTATGTTACTGAAATTATTGACATTTATTTATTGAGTTTTTGAGTTTCACGTCAATAGATGGCGACGTTGGCTTAGAGCTTTCTGAAAATTTCCCGAACAGTCGATTATGGAATTTGACACGACGGGCTGTCTGTTTGTTATGTGATTTGAATAAAACCTTTAGTCCCTATGTTTCGTCAGCACTTCCTTGTACACAACATTTTTCGTATACACTGACTGTGAACCCTGTATCAATTTTCCCTGTTCTTTTCCATGAATTATTTTTATCTTGACGTCGTCAGATCGTCGTACTCTTAACGTTGCCACATACAGATACCGGTTCAGATAGTGAACCAAAATTCCTGATGTAAAGTTTTTCGTAGCCGCCCTGGTGGCGCAGTGGTCTAAGCAATGGCCTCTGATCGTTCATCCGAAAGGGGTCTGGGTTCAAATCACGGTGAGACATGCATGTTGTGTTTGTCTTACGGCACTGGCTCTCCCCTTCCCTGGAACCAGTGATCCTAAATTAGGGACGGGCGACTGCTTATAGCCCACTGAGGTGCTCACGGTGGTCGTTAAACCTCCAACAAAAGAAACAAAAAAAAAGTTTTCTTATCTCTAGAGTTGACCGTGTGACGAAACGCATCTTTGACGTCATTGAGAATTTTTTTTTTTTTTTGATTGGAGGTTTAACGACCACCGTGAGCACCTCAGTGGGCTATAAGCAGTCGCCCGTCCCTAATTTAGGATCACTGGTTCCAGGGAAGGGAGAGAGCCAGTGCCGTAAGACAAACACAACATCCATGCCTGACCGGGATTCGAACCCGGACCCCTCACGGACGAATGATCAGAGGCCAGCGCCTAAGACCACTGCGCCACCGGGGCGGCTCATTGAGAATGATTTGGATAGTGTGATAATAATAGTGTAATATAGTGTATGTGTAATAGTGTAATATAGTGTATGTGTAATTGTGTATGTAGTGTAATATATAAGTATAGTGTAATATAGTGCATAAACGTATATGCGTATTAGAACATATAATGTTTTCTTATGACGTAATTTTTCACTCGAAAACGGATTTCGAAAGATTCTGGATTTAACAAGCGTTTCCGTCTGTACCAAGCTCTTCGTCAATAAGGGAATTTTGCTGCAATATCAGAAGTACTTTAATTTTGTCAACTTTGTTATTTCTTCAGCGATTGTAGTTAATGAAGATCATTATGTGCACACAGTTCAAGAAATGATTCAACAAACATAAAAGTAAATTGTAAATATATCATTTTAGTAAAAATATACTACGATTCGTTCTTCTTGTTATGTTTTGTTGTTTTTCTGCATGTAATTTCTTTGTGCCACGTTTCTGTAGGTGTCTGCAGCTGTCATTTAAATAAAGCACGTACGACACGGAACTACTTGGAGAGCTGATAAACTGAAGGCAAATCACATTGCCGGAATTTCAGAAAGAGACAGGCAAATGACAATGCTCGATAAATTAATTAGCATTCTTAAGAGTAAATGCTATTTCATTTCTTACTGAAAAGAAAATTTTTGGCCTGAGTTTAACGCGGTTAGTCAAAAACGTAGGAAACATTGCCAAAATTAAAAATTCCCATCATGTTCAAATTATCACCTTTGAGGAATTTAGACACCCCCCATTATTTTCGTTTTGCAGAAGTGAAAAGTGGTTTCTGAGGAACACGTGGGAAAAATTCAGAATAACTGATGCTTAAAAATGGGGTACTTATTTCTCTTAGAAAATTTTTTGTTCACCTGTCTCAAATCTGTCTAGACGTAAGTTGAACAAAAGACAGGGCTTACGGTTTCATAAAGATGACATGTGGACCTCACCGGCGGCGGTAATTGCATCCACTTGATGACAAAGACAGCATAATTAGGTTTATAGTAAAAAAAAAACAACCCTCAAAGCAATTTGTACAGAATTCGTTCACACATTTTTAGAACGTTTTTGATAAGAAATGACAGGAAATAAAAGAAGTTCAAACAATTGAAACTGGCAACAGCGTGATAGATGAACACAAACGAAACATCTGCTGCAGTAAAATATCGTCTGCTAAGAAAATGGCGCACGTAAACAAGCTGTGGATAGAAGGTTATGATTTTCCTCTTTACGAAGAGAAATATTCTTTAGATCAACACGAAAGGAACATCTGCTGCAGTTAAATATCGTCTGCTAAGAAAATGGCGCAGGTAAACAAGTTGTGGATAGAAGGTTATGTTTTTGCTCTTTACGAAGAGAAATATTCTTTAGATGAACACGAAAGGAACATCTGCTGCAGTTAAATATCGTCTGCTAAGAAAATGGCGCACGCAAACAAGCTGTGGATAGAAGGTTATGTTTTTGCTCTTTACGATGAGAAATATTCTTTAGATCAACACGAAAGGAACATCTGCTGCAGTTAAATATCGTCTGCTAAGAAAATGGCGCACGCAAACAAGCTGTGGATAGAAGGTTATGTTTTTGCTCTTTACGAAGAGAAATATTCTTTAGATGAACACGAAAGAAACATCTGCTGCAGTTAAATATCGTCTGCTAAGAAAATGGCGCACGCAAACAAGCTGTGTATAGAAGGTTATGTTTTTGCTCTTTACGATGAGAAATATTCTTTAGATGAACACGAAAGATACATCTGCTGCAGTTAAATATAGTCTGCTAAGAAAATGGCGCACGTAAAGAAGCTGTGGATAGAAGGTTATGGTTTTGCTCTTTACGAAGAGAAATATTCTTTAGATGAACACGAAAGAAACATCTGCTGCAGTTAAATATCGTCTGCTAAGAAAATGGCGCACGCAAACAAGCTGTGGATAGAAGGCTATGGTTTTGCTCTTTACGAAGAGAAATATTCTTTAGATGAACACGAACGAAACATCTGCTGCAGTTAAATATCGTCTTTTAAGAAAATGGCGCACGCAAACAATCTGTGGATAGTAGGTTATGTTTTTGCTCTTTACGATGAGAAATATTCTTTAGATGAACACGAAAGAAACATCTGCTGCAGTTAAATATCGTCTGCAAGAAAATGGCGCACGCAAACAAGCTGTGGATAGAAGCTTCTGTTTTTGCTCTTTACGAAGAGAAATATTCTCTAGATGAACACGAAAGAAACATCTGCTGCAGTTAAATATCGTCTGCAAGAAAATGGCGCACGCAAACAAGCTGTGGATAGAAGATTATGTTTTTGCTCTATACGATGAGAAATATTCTTTACACGAACACAAAAGAAACATCTGCTGCAGTTAAATATCGTCTGCTAAGAAAATGGTGCACGTAAACAAGCTGTGGATAGAAGGTTATCTTTTTGCTCTTTACGAACAGAAATATTCGGATTCTGTATTTAACAAGAAAGATGATACCGAATTTTCGGGTGTAATAAGCACGTCTTTTGAATTCGTTCTGACGCAAATTAAATACATCAAAGCTATTCAAAATTAATGGAACCTGTATGGAAAACAATAGTATCTGACGGAAGAAAAAACTTTTTCAATCGGGTTTTTAATCCGTCAGATATTGCTGTAAACGGAAACGTGAGCTTCCGTTTACAGCAATATCTGGTTGAAGACTTGTGCGTTAAGAAAAATAGGAATTTATATGAGAAACATTTTGCACAGGAAACGCTCTCCAACACCGAAATAATTTTTTAAATCGGACTCTTACACACAGAGATATCGACAAAAATAAGATGTGACTTTACGTCCCCTGGTGGGAAAACCATGCATTATTTTGGGAAGAAAGTATTCTCCAAAGGTTTTTCAATATGAGCGGTATCGGTTCAAGAAAAGAAAAATTTAGTCGAGTTTCCAGGAGCTCAGAATTTGCTACAAATACATCAGAAGCAGAAATTAACGCTTATGCCCCCTGGTGGCCAAACCAATTTTTACCGAACATTAGAAATTATGTGAAAAATATTTTCCATCAGGTGTTTATGCGATACAGGAAGAATTTTTCAAATCGGAGTTTTAGAAGCAGAAATAATGCAGAAAACGCAATTTACCTTTGTGCCCTCTAGCGGAAAGTCTATGATTTACTTGAAAATTTTGAATTTATAGGAAAAACATTTCGCATCGGAAACACTATCCAACAAAGAAGGGAATTTTCAAATCGGACTCCTAGAAGTAGAGATATTGACAAAAATAAGATATACATCTACGCCCCCTGGCGTAGAACCCATGCATTCTTTTTAGAAGAAAATGTTCCTAAAAGGTTTGTCGACATGAGTAGTATTGGTCTACAAACGTCTTTTTTTCAATCGAGATTTTAGAAGCTCATATTTTGCTGCAAATACATCAGAAGCGGAAATTAAGACTTACGCCACCTGGTGGCCAAACCATTTTTACAAAAACAGAAATTATGTGCAAAAGATTTCCCATCAGGAGCTGTATCCGGTGCAGAAAGAATGTTTCAAATCGGAGATTTAGAAGCAGAGATATAGAGGGAAAAGCAATTTACTTCACGCCCCTAGCGGAAAGTCTATGAAATGCTTGAAAATTTTGAAATTATATGAAAAACATGTCACACTAAAAACACTATCCAACAAAGAAGGAATTTTTCAAATCGAACTCCTAGAAGTAGAGATATTGACAAATATAAGATATACATCTACGCCCCCTGGCGGAGAAACCGTGGAATATTTTAAGAAGAAAATATTCCGGAAAGGTTTACCGACGTGAGTGGCATCGGTCCACTAAAGAATTTTTTCAATCTAGATTTTAGAAGCTCAGATTTTATGGCAAATACATCAGAAGCAAAAATTAACACTTACGCACCCTGGTGGCCAAAGTATTCTTTAATAAAAATTAGAATTTATATACAAAAAAATTTTCATCAGGAGCTGTATCCGCTGAAGAAATTTGTTTTTCAAATTGGAGTTTTAGAAGATGAGTTATCGGGGAAAACGTAATTTACTTTTACGCCCCCTAGCGGAAGATCTATGCGTAATTTGAAAAGTAACTATACCTAAAATACTCTTCGGCATAAATGGAATTGAAAGATAAAATAATTTTTTCAATCGGATATTTAGAAGCAAATATGTAGAATAAAACGTATTTTTGAATTCGACCATCATCTGCATTTACGCCCTCTAGCGGCGAAATTGTACATCGTAAGGAACAAAATAAAGGATCATCATTCGCATATTTCAAGCTTTCCAATGCAAAAGAATTTTTCAGATTGGACTAATACAGTAGCTGCAGAGATATCGTGTCTACGGAAGGACGGACAAACCGATAACATAAGCACTTTACAAAAGACGTGCTAAAAAACGGATAAGAAAGTAACGGAATTAGCATTTCTAAATGAATAATAAGCAATAGTATTAATAATACATGAAAATCGTCAAGCTTTGCTTTTAACAGTAAAAAGAACACCAACGAATATCCAAAGAAGGTACGTACTTTTACGACTGTTTCAAATGTAAGGTCTCTGGTCTTAAAAGAAAATCCATCGACCCAAAGAACACCAAACGAATATCCAAAGAAGGTACGTACTTTGACGACTATTTCAAAAGTAAGGTCTTTGGTCTTAAAAGAAAATCCATCGACCCAAAGAACACCAAACGAATATCCAAAGAAGGTACGTACTTTGACGACTATTTCAAAAGTAAGGTCTTTGGTCTTAAAAGAAAATCCATCGACCCAAAGAACACCAAACGAATATCCAAAGAAGGTACGTACTTTGACAACTATTTCAAAAGTAAGGTCTCTGGTCTTAAAAGAAAATCCATCGACCCAAAGAACACCAAACGAATATCCAAAGAAGGTACGTACTTTGACGACTATTTCAAAAGTAAGGTCTTTGGTCTTAAAAGAAAATCCATCGACCCAAAGAACACCAAACGAATATCCAAAGAAGGTACGTACTTTGACAACTATTTCAAAAGTAAGGTCTCTGGTCTTAAAAGAAAATCCATCGACCCAAAGAACACCAAACGAATATCCAAAGAAGGTACGTACTTTGACGACTATTTCAAAAGTAAGGTCTTTGGTCTTAAAAGAAAATCCATCGACCCAAAGAACACCAAACGAATATCCAAAGAAGGTACGTACTTTGACGACTATTTCAAAAGTAAGGTCTTTGGTCCTAAAAGAAAATCCATCGACCCAAAGAACACCAAACGAATATCCAAAGAAGGTACGTACTTTGACGACTATTTCAAAAGTAAGGTCTTTGGTCCTAAAAGAAAATCCATCGACCCAAAGAACACCAAACGAATATCCAAAGAAGGTACGTACTTTGACGACTATTTCAAAAGTAAGGTCTTTGGTCTTAAAAGAAAATCCATCGACCCAAAGAACACCAAACGAATATCCAAAGAAGGTACGTACTTTGACGACTATTTCAAAAGTAAGGTCTCTGGTCTTAAAAGAAAATCCATCGACCCAAAGAACAGCAAACGAATATCCAAAGAAGGTACGTACTTTGACGATTATTTCAAAAGTAAGGTCTTTGGTCTTAAAAGAAAATCCATCGACCCAAAGAACACCAAACGAATATCCAAAGAAGGTACGTACTTTGACGACTATTTCAAAAGTAAGGTCTTTGGTCTTAAAAGAAAATCCATCGACCCAAAAAACACCAAACGAATATCCAAAGAAGGTACGTACTTTGACGACTATTTAAAAAGTAAGGTCTCTGGTCTTAAAAGAAAATCTACCGACCTATAGAGCAATCGCGAAGTCGTTAAAAACCTCTCTGTAGACTGTAAACAAGGTAATTAATAAAGATTTGAATCTGAAAAAGAAAGAAAA
The DNA here is from genome assembly GCA_039090855.1 of Macrothele yani. NCBI lineage: Eukaryota > Metazoa > Arthropoda > Arachnida > Araneae > Macrothelidae > Macrothele > Macrothele yani. The sequence goes on along the minus strand of CM077000.1, from coordinate 14,455,959 downwards.
AACATAATGTTCGCCGCCTAGGCACGTAGATGAGCACAGAACACGGTGTAGACACCTTCATGAAACTCACTTGCCCGGAGACAGATGACAGTTTATTGTGACTATTGATGAAGCATGGATCTACCTAAATGACTAACAAATACTACTGCGTTCAAAAAGTTCCGGAACTCTTTGAATATTTGCCAAATGTCAGTGAATTACGTCATCCCCGCTGAGCAAGCGAAGGGCATCATGCGACCGACCAGCCAGAACCGATTTGATCCAGATCCAACACGTACAGCGTATGTGCGTAGTTCGTGATAACAGGCATTCGAAGCTTTCCGTCGCGAGGACAACGATGCCGAATTTTGAACAGCGTTCAAGTGTAAAATTGTATGTTCTGCTCGGAAAATCTTTTGCTGAGACTTTTCAAATGATTAAGTCAGCGTACGGTGAGAGTGCAATGAGTCGAACTAGAGTTTATGAGTGGCATCGACGATTCGAAAACAGGCAACAGAGTATCAAGGATGATGAGAGGTCAGGACAACCTTCAACATCCACAACGGATGAACAAATCGCCATTGTTAAAGAAATTGTGAAAAATGAACGTCGAAAAACTATTGCAGCGATTGTAGAAGTTGCCGGCATCTCAGTTGGAAGTTACCATGCCATTTTAACAGAGAAACTAGGCATGCATCACACGTACCAACAAATTGTTCCCAAAAACCTGACACAAGAAAAAATGGATGAGCGCATGCAGGTTTGCTGGGGGTAACATCGATGCAGTGGATTCAGATCTCGATCTCTTCAATCAATTGATCACTGGCGACGAGACTAGAAGCTTTTTCTGTACGACCCCCAATTCAACCCATAGTCAAAAATGTGGAAATCACCGCCGTCACCACGACCAAAAAGTTCAAGGCTGACTGCTCCAAAGGAAAGGTCTTGTTAAGTTTTCTTCGATTGCACAAGGAATTCCTTCAACATGGTCGTACAGTCACTAAAGAAGAGTACGCCAACGTCCTGAAACGTCTCCGAGAATCAGTGAGACGCAAGCGACCCGATCTTCGGAAAACCAACTTTTAGGTGCTCCATCACGATAATGCGCCGGCTCACAGATCCCTCCTGGTGTCCGATTACCTGTCCAAATATAACATTCCCGTTCTTCCACAATCAGCTCGTGTGACTTTTTTCCCGAATGAAGAATTTGCTTGAGGGGCGTATAATTGAACAGTTGAACCAGTAAGATGAACCAGTAAACAGTAAGCTCTGAGCCAGTTGAACTAATATGCTGAACCAGTAAGGTGAACCGGTAAACCAGTAAGAGTTGAACCAGTAACGGTTGAAACCAGTAAGATCTGAACCAGTATAATTGAACCAGTAAACTCTGAACCAGTATAATTGAACCAGTAAACTCTGAACCAGTATAATTGAACCAGTAAACTCTGAACTAGTAACGGTTGAACCAGTAAACTGTGAACCAATCGTCAATATCCTGGTTGAACCAGTAAGCTCTGTTCGAGTTTTAATTGCGGCTTCAGATCTCTTATTAAATATAGCTAATATTTAAATATTACGAGCTCACATGTGAAATTCAAAGTTTTGAGTATCAAGCCTCGACACTAATACAAAACATTAAATCTACAACGCCGCTTGAAATTCTACAGGTTCTTCATGCCTTTGAATTAGCCGAGTGATATCCGAATATCAGTGTTGCTCTCCGAATATTTCTTATATCTTCCTCTTCCTGTTCCTACTGCTGCGTGTGAGAGAAGTTTTATCAAGTTAAAATTAAGAATTGTTTAAGGTCGACTATCGGACAATAACGATTGTCCAATCTTTCCGTAATTTACATTGAATATAATATCGTTAAACATAATTATGATGATGTATTTAAATGAATTTGCTGAAATGAATGCTACAAAAGTGCAATTAAAATTATTTTTTTATTTATAAATACATATAAGTGTTCTTGTATATTTCTTGTGTACACAAAAATTATTTATAAACAATTGTTTTCTTAATATCCCCCCAAATAAAAGATAAGGGCCCAGAAATAAATCTACCCCTCTATTTTCGAAAAAATGAAGAAAAAGAAGGGTATCAAGTCTATACTGTTTGCTTATATTCAAAGTCCCCTGATGTGTTTGTTACCAATAGACAGTTATATGCCTTCGGACTGTAAAAAAGAGCGTTTTGAACTAAAATAATGATTGGATTATGGAAAGCAGTGGAAGAAGAGTGGAATAAAATACTGCTACCAATTTTAAAAAGTAACCCGTTATCTGGGAAATCTAGATGTAGATCTATAGTCCAGAGCAAGGGCTATCAGATAGAACATTTAAGAAAGAAATAATTTTATTTTAAACATTAATTATATTGCTGAAAAATCTTTCATAGTCCAGAGAAAGGGCTATTAGATAAGACATTTAAGAAAGAAATAATTTTATTTTAAACATTAATTATATTGCTGGAAAATCGTTCATCGTCCAGAGAAAGGGCTATCAAATAGACGTTTAAAAAAGAAATAATTTTATTTTAAACATTTATTATATTGCTGGAAAATCGTTCATAGTCCAGAGAAAGGGCTATTAGATAAGACATTTAAGAAAGAAATAATTTTATTTTAAACATTAATTATATTGCTGGAAAATCGTTCATCGTCCAGAGAAAGGGCTATCAAATAGACGTTTAAAAAAGAAATAATTTTATTTTAAACATTTATTATATTGCTGGAAAATCGTTCATAGTCCAGAGAAAGGGCTATCAGATAGAACATTTAAGAAAGAAATAATTTTATTTTAAACATTAATTATATTGCTGGAAAATCGTTCATCGTCCAGAGAAAGGGCTATCAGATAGAACATTTAAGAAAGAAATAATTTTATTTTAAACATTAATTATATTGCTGGAAAATCGTTCATAGTCCAGAGAAACGGCTATCAGATAGAACATTTAAGAAAGAAATAATTTTATTTTAAACATTAATTATATTGCTGGAAAATCGTTCATAGTCCAGAGAAAGGGCTATCAGATAGAACATTTAAGAAAGAAATAATTTTATTTTAAACATTAATTATATTGCTGGAAAATCGTTCATAGTCCAGAGAAACGGCTATCAGATAGAACATTTAAGAAATAAATAATTTTATTTTAAACATTAATTATATTGCTGGAAAATCGTTCATCGTCCAGAGAAAGGGCTATCAGATAGAACATTTAAGAAAGAAATAATTTTATTTTAAACATTAATTATATTGCTGGAAAATCGCTCATCGTCCAGAGAAAGGGCTATCAGATAGAACATTTAAGAAAGAAATAATTTTATTTTAAACATTAATTATATTGCTGGAAAATCGCTCATCGTCCAGAGAAAGGGCTATCAGATAGAACATTTAAGAAAGAAATAATTTTATTTTAAACATTAATTATATTGCTGGAAAATCGCTCATCGTCCAGAGAAAGGGCTATCAGATAGAACATTTAAGAAAGAAATAATTTTATTTTAAACATTAATTATATTGCTGGAAAATCGCTCATCGTCCAGAGAAAGGGCTATCAGATAGAACATTTAAGAAAGAAATAATTTTATTTTAAACATTAATTATATTGCTGGAAAATCGCTCATCGTCCAGAGAAAGGGCATTTAAGAAAGAAATAATTTTATTTTAAACATTAATTATATTGCTGAAAAATCTTTCATAGTCCAGAGAAAGGGCTATCAAATAGACGTTTAAGAAAGAAATAATTTTATTTCAAACATTAATTATATTGTTGGAAAATCGTTCATCGTCCAGAGAAAGGGCTATCAGATAGAACATTTAAGAAAGAAATAATTTTATTTTAAACATTAATTATATTGCTGGAAAATCGTTCATCGTCCAGAGAAAGGGCTATCAAATAGAACGTTTGAAAAAGAAATAATTTTATTTTAAACATTAATTATATTGTTGGAAAATCGTTCATCGTCCAGAGAAAGGGCTATCAGATAGAACATTTAAGAAAGAAATAATTTTATTTTAAACATTAATTATATTGCTGGAAAATCGCTCATCGTCCAGAGAAAGGGCATTTAAGAAAGAAATAATTTTATTTTAAACATTAATTATATTGCTGAAAAATCTTTCATAGTCCAGAGAAAGGGCTATCAGATAGAACAGTTAAGAAAGAAATAATTTTATTTTAAACATTAATTATATTGCTGGAAAATCGTTCATCGTCCAGAGAAAGGGCTATCAAATAGACGTTTGAAAAAGAAATAATTTTATTTTAAACATTAATTATATTGTTGGAAAATCGTTCATCGTCCAGAGAAAGGGCTATCAGATAGAACATTTAAGAAAGAAATAATTTTATTTTAAACGTTAATTATATTGCTGGAAAATCGCTCATCGTCCAGAGAAAGGGCATTTAAGAAAGAAATAATTTTATTTTAAACATTAATTATATTGCTGAAAAATCTTTCATAGTCCAGAGAAAGGGCTATCAGATAGAACAGTTAAGAAAGACATAATTTTATTTTAAACATTAATTATATTGCTGGAAAATCGCTCATCGTCCAGAGAAAGGGCTATCAGATACAACATTTAAGAAAGAAATAATTTTATATTAAACATTAGTTATATTGCTGGAAAATCGTCCATAGTCCAGAGAAAGGGCTATTAGATAGGACATTTAAGAAAGAAATAATTTTATTTTAAACATTAATTATATTGCTGGAAAATCTTTCATAGTCCAGAGAAAGGGCTATCAGATAGAACATTTAAGAAAGAAATAATTTTATCTTAAACATTAATTATACATTGAAAAGCAATTGAATTAGAGACAGCTGGCGTTATGCAAACGTGGCGCTGTGGGCGGCCCTGTAAACGGAAACGACATGACGTATGCAGCGATCCGACAATATAAGGAGTGATGCGACGGGAATCAGTAAGAGTCGGACGCAGTATGGGTAAGACGAAGGATCTAAGCGCATTTGATCGTGGGAAAATTGTCGGGGCCCGACGAATGGGTCACTCCATCTCGGAAGTCGTGCAGGCACTGGGATTTTCACGAGCCACTGTGTCACGGGTGCACCGTGAGTACAGCGAATCCGGTAAAACCATCCCTGCAAGGGCCAACTGCCGTGGACAACAGCGTGTGAATGAGCGGGGTCATCGTCGGCTAGCTCGCATTGTAACAGCGGATAGACGGGCCAGAGTGCAAGAAATCACTCGGTAATTTAACGCTGGTTCACAAAAATGTGTAAGCAGCCACACCATCCAGAACCATCTCTTTGCTATAGGGTACAGAAGCCATCGTCCCATGAGGGTACCGCTGCTGACTGCACATCACAGGTTGTAAAGATTAGCATGGGCGCGGGAACATCGCCACTGGACCCTACACATGTGGAAAAATGTTGCCTGGACTGATGAATTGAGATTTACATGCGGATGGCAGGATACGAGCACGGCGCAAACCACATGAAGCGATGGATCCTTCTTGCCAACAGGATACTCTTCAAGCTGGTGGGGTGGCATTCTCGTCTGGGGACTGTTTACGTGGACTGAAATGGGATCCCTGGTACGTGTGACATCATCCCTCACAGGTCAACGTTAACGGGACATCCTGGACGACCATTTGCTCCCGTTTGTGCGTCTTCAACATTCCACTGGGGACCTCATCCTGCAACAAGACAATGCACCGTGCCATCGCTCCCGAATTGTATCCGAATGGCTGGATGAACACTCCACCGACGTGACCTCGCTTCCTTGGCCAGCTAGGTCCCCTGACCTCAATCCCATCGAGCACATCTGGGATGCTATCGAGAGAGATGACTCCCCTCCATCAAATCTTCGTGAACTGTGGGAGCTTGTTCAGGAGTCGTGGATCCGTATGGCTTCCCAACGCTTCCAGTGTCTTGTCGAGTCCATGCCGAGACGAATCGTCGCCGTCATCAGGACGAAAGGTGGTGCTACACGTTACTAGACAGGTATCTCTAATTCAATTTCTCTTCAGTGTATTGCTGGAAAATCGTTCATCGTCCAGAGAAAGGGCTATCAGATAGAACATTTAAGAAAGAAATAATTTTATTTTGAGCATTAAATGCATTCCTGGAAAATCGTTCTAAAAATGTATGAACGTCCTCTGTAGTTTAAATGGAAAGAGCTTCAGCATTACTCTCATCGTCAAAAAAATAGTTTCTCCCAGAAGGACGTGTCGGATTGCAATGGTATTCGGGAGAAAGGTAAAGGCTACCAGGAACAATAGATGATTAAACATTGAGACTGATATGGGCAACATTTATTGAGCTACACGCCAAGAAGTTGAGTCTCTCAGTGTGGAGTCGGGCCGCCATGTTTGCTCACACAGCATGCCAGATGTCTCGGCATGGAGTTGTACAGGCTCCTAATGATGTCCTGCGCTAAGCCATCCCATGCAGCTTGAATCTTCACACACAGTTCCTGCAGACTGTGCGGTAGAGCTGGAGAGTGGAAAGCGCGTCCAACAGCAACCCACACATTTCCAATTGACAATACATCTAGCGATGTGGTTGGCCATGGCAGCGTGTAAGTGCCTTGAAAGTAAGCTCTCGAGAGAGCAGCAGTTTGCGGACGAGCGCTGTCCTGTTGGAAAATCGCACCGGAGTGAGCGTTCAGAAAAGGTAGAGTCACTGGCTACAGGACCTCATTAACGTAACATTGGGCTGTCAAAGTGCCTATAATAAACACCCAAGGTGATCTGGCATCGAAGGCAATTGCACCCCACACCATGACACCAGGCCTTCTGGACGTGTGATACTCGACAGCAAACCGTTCATCATGGCGCTGACCACGGTGCCTCTGTGACGTCCAAGACAAAATCGGGACTCGTCACTGAAGATCACCCGCTGCCATTCTGAGTGGCTCCATGAGAGTCTGGCACGACACCATTGCAGTCTTTGGCGACGATGCAATGTTGTTAAGGGCAGTCGTCGTAAGGTCTGCGTGCGTGAAGTCCTACGTCGTGCAGCCGTCTGCCAATGGTGCTGTCCCTAATCGGACGTTGCATAGAGGGCACCACTGCTCGCTGAATATCCGCAATCTGTTGGGTCACTCTGCGTATGTCCGACGACCCGCTGACCGCTTCTCGGAGCCAGGCGATAAGGCCCCTTTCGAACTCCTCCAACTGCTCGAATTCTTTCCGAACTTTTCTCCGAGGCAGACTTCACTTGTAAAGGATGCAACCAACACAACAGTAGAAGCCAGAATGGCAAACACGCGCTACGGGACGACCTCATATTGAATTGAATTGAATTTATTGAATATTCTGCCATTCATCATAGCAATACCATACATGACAGAATTTAACAGAACAATACATTATTACAGGTAAATCTGTGCTAAGTAGTTTAAACAAAACAAAATGCAGTTTCAGTAATGTATCCGTAGTATGTTATAACACAATTACAATAAACATTCCAATAATTACAATTAAAGAACTTGCACATTTAAACCAAACTGTATGAAGTACACTGCTGGCCACCCAAAATACAACACCAAGAAGGACACGAGATAGCGAAGCCAGATTTACTGGACACATAACAACAGATACAAAGATGAAACGATTGAGATTACAGGACCTTGCGACTTGCGGAACACGCAGACATCAATAGCTCGTGTGGCCCCCATGGCTGGCAATAACGGCCGCTACACGCCGCGGCATCGAACGAAAGAGGCTTTGGATGTGGGCTTGGGGTATGTCGGTCCAGGCTGCTTCCACACGTTGCCACAGTTCAGCACGGGTGGAGCTTGCCGGGCCACTCGGTTGTCGATCAGCGACCAGACGAGTTCGATGGGCCACGGCAGCACTGATACCTAGTTGCTCGTGAAGAATTGTTGCACGATCCGTGCCACGTGCGGGCGCGCATTGTCCTGTTGAAACGTGGCCGCTGGCAGGTCCTGCAGGTAAGGGAGTACTACAGGTTCCAAAACGTCGGAGATGTAGCGGTGGCTGTTGAGTGTACCGGCGATGCGTCCCAGAAAGGTGCGGGTGTCATATCCAATTGCGCCCCAAACCATAACGCCAGGCGACGGACCAGTATGGCAATGCATAATACAGGCGTCGTACAGTCTCTCGCCGCGGTGCCACCACACGCGGATCCGACCATCGTGGTGTTGCAGGCAGAAGCGGGATTCGTCGGAGAAGACAATGTCGTGCCATTCCGTAGTCCAGGTGCGGCGTTCAACGGTCCACTGCCGCCGCACTCGCCGGTGGTGTAACGTCAATGGTAATCGGAGCAATGAGCGCCGTGCGACAAGTCCCCGCTCCTGCAGACGACGTCGAACGGTACGTGCTGACACAGGTCGTTGCGCAACACACCCTAATTCCTGCGCTAACGTTCGTCATGTAGCGGTGCGAGCCGTCAATGCCCGTCGCGCGACATGCCGGTCCTCTCGTTCGGTGGTGTGCCGCGGCTGACTGAAATTAAAACATCAAAGAGGGAGAGACTCAAATCCGTTGATGAAGAAATGAGACTTGCATTGTCAACGATTCCGTCACGGATCAGCTGCCTGTGTGCAGCTAAGCAGCCGCAAGTATCACATTGAAGGTATGAGCAGAATTATTTACTTTAATAGTAATAGAAAAGTGTATTTTCTTGTATTTTCCACAATGAATTAAAGTTCATAAATTGTTAATAAATGTACGAGTCGATTTCTGTTTAATAATAATATAATATAATAATAACATATCATACGTTTTTGAGGGGATTAACATTTTGGTGTGCCGTGTTGAATCATTGATAATTTATGTTGTGCCACGAGTAGAAAAAGGTTGCGGAACACTGGCTTAGACCACTGTGCCTATTGATAATTTATGGTGTGCCACGAGTAGAAAAAGGTTGCGGAAAACTGGCTTAGACCACTGCGCCTATTGATAATTTATGTTGTGCCACGAGTAGAAAAAGGTTGCGGAACACTGGCTTAGACCACTGCGCCTATTGATAATTTATGGTGTGCCACGAGTAGAAAAAGGTTGCGGAACACTGGCTTAGACCACTGCGCCTATTGATAATTTATGGTGTGCCACGAGTAGAAAAAGGTTGCGGAACACTGGCTTAGACCACTGCGCCTATTGATAATTTATGGTGTGCCGCGAGTAGAAAAAGGTTGCGGAACACTGGCTTAGACCACTGTGCCTATTGATAATTTATGGTGTGCCACGAGTAGAAAAAGGTTGCGGAAAACTGGCTTAGACCACTGCGCCTATTGATAATTTATGGTGTGCCACGAGTAGAAAAAGGTTGCGGAACACTGGCTTAGACCACTGCGCCTATTGATAATTTATGGTGTGCCGCGAGTAGAAAAAGGTTGCGGAACACTGGCTTAGACCACTGCGCCTATTGATAATTTATGGTATGCCGCGAGTAGAAAAAGGTTGCGGAACACTGGCTTAGACCACTGCGCCTATTGATAATTTATGGTGTGCCGCGAGTAGAAAAAGGTTGCGGAACACTGGCTTAGACCACTGCGCCTATTGATAATTTATGGTGTGCCACGAGTAGAAAAAGGTTGCGGAACACTGGCTTAGACCACTGCGCCTATTGATAATTTATGGTGTGCCGCGAGTAGAAAAAGGTTGCGGAACACTGGCTTAGACCACTGCGCCTATTGATAATTTATGGTGTGCCGCGAGTAGAAAAAGGTTGCGGAACACTGGCTTAGACCACTGCGCCTATTGATAATTTATGGTGTGCCACGAGTAGAAAAAGGTTGCGGAACACTGGCTTAGACCACTGCGCCTATTGATAATTTATGGTGTGCCGCGAGTAGAAAAAGGTTGCGGAACACTGGCTTAGACCACTGCGCCTATTGATAATTTATGGTGTGCCGCGAGTAGAAAAAGGTTGCGGAAAACTGGCTTAGACCACTGCGCCTATTGATAATTTATGGTGTGCCACGAGTAGAAAAAGGTTGCGGAACACTGGCTTAGACCACTGCGCCTATTGATAATTTATGGTGTGCCACGAGTAGAAAAAGGTTGCGGAACACTGGCTTAGACCACTGCGCCTATTGATAATTTATGGTGTGCCGCGAGTAGAAAAAGGTTGCGGAACACTGGCTTAGACCACTGCGCCTATTGATAATTTATGGTATGCCGCGAGTAGAAAAAGGTTGCGGAACACTGGCTTAGACCACTGCGCCTATTGATAATTTATGGTGTGCCGCGAGTAGAAAAAGGTTGCGGAACACTGGCTTAGACCACTGCGCCTATTGATAATTTATGGTGTGCCGCGAGTAGAAAAAGGTTGCGGAACACTGGCTTAGACCACTGCGCCTATTGATAATTTATGGTGTGCCGCGAGTAGAAAAAGGTTGCGGAACACTGGCTTAGACCACTGCGCCTATTGATAATTTATGGTGTGCCGCGAGTAGAAAAAGGTTGCGGAACACTGGCTTAGACCACTGCGCCTATTGATAATTTATGGTGTGCCGCGAGTAGAAAAAGGTTGCGGAACACTGGCTTAGACCACTGCGCCTATTGATAATTTATGGTGTGCCACGAGTAGAAAAAGGTTGCGGAACACTGGCTTAGACCACTGCGCCTATTGATAATTTATGGTGTGCCACGAGTAGAAAAAGGTTGCGGAACACTGGCTTAGACCACTGCGCCTATTGATAATTTATGGTATGCCGCGAGTAGAAAAAGGTTGCGGAACACTGGCTTAGACCACTGCGCCTATTGATAATTTATGGTGTGCCGCGAGTAGAAAAAGGTTGCGGAACACTGGCTTAGACCACTGCGCCTATTGATAATTTATGGTGTGCCGCGAGTAGAAAAAGGTTGCGGAACACTGGCTTAGACCACTGCGCCTATTGATAATTTATGGTGTGCCACGAGTAGAAAAAGGTTGCGGAACACTGGCTTAGACCACTGCGCCTATTGATAATTTATGGTGTGCCGCGAGTAGAAAAAGGTTGCGGAACACTGGCTTAGACCACTGCGCCTATTGATAATTTATGGTATGCCGCGAGTAGAAAAAGGTTGCGGAACACTGGCTTAGACCACTGCGCCTATTGATAATTTATGGTGTGCCGCGAGTAGAAAAAGGTTGCGGAACACTGGCTTAGACCACTGCGCCTATTGATAATTTATGGTGTGCCGCGAGTAGAAAAAGGTTGCGGAACACTGGCTTAGACCACTGCGCCTATTGATAATTTATGGTGTGCCGCGAGTAGAAAAAGGTTGCGGAAAACTGGCTTAGACCACTGCGCCTATTGATAATTTATGGTGTGCCACGAGTAGAAAAAGGTTGCGGAACACTGGCTTAGACCACTGCGCCTATTGATAATTTATGGTATGCCGCGAGTAGAAAAAGGTTGCGGAACACTGGCTTAGACCACTGCGCCTATTGATAATTTATGGTGTGCCGCGAGTAGAAAAAGGTTGCGGAAAACTGGCTTAGACCACTGCGCCTATTGATAATTTATGGTGTGCCACGAGTAGAAAAAGGTTGCGGAACACTGGCTTAGACCACTGCGCCTATTGATAATTTATGGTATGCCGCGAGTAGAAAAAGGTTGCGGAACACTGGCTTAGACCACTGCGCCTATTGATAATTTATGGTGTGCCGCGAGTAGAAAAAGGTTGCGGAACACTGGCTTAGACCACTGCGCCTATTGATAATTTATGGTATGCCGCGAGTAGAAAAAGGTTGCGGAACACTGGCTTAGACCACTGCGCCTATTGATAATTTATGGTGTGAAGCGAGTAGAAAAAGGTTGCGGAACACTGGCTTAGACCACTGCGCCTATTGATAATTTATGGTGTGCCGCGAGTAGAAAAAGGTTGCAGAACACTGGCTTAGACCACTGCGCCTATTGATAAATTATGGTGTGCCGCGAGTAGAAAAAGGTTGCGGAACACTGGCTTAGACCACCGCGCCCCCAGGGCGGCTGCCCTATATTCCCGACCGAATGTAAAATAAATATCCTTGCCATGAGGTTCTTCGAAAATGTGTTAAGCTTCTTCCACACACCCTCTGGAATTAATCCGAATTCCTACTTCTACAGAGAAGTTAGTCGGCTGATGTGAAGCAGTACGCTATTTCGTGCGACCGCATTTCTCAAGGGGATGATATGCACAACTCTTTGTGAAAATTGTACCACTGTGAAGGACTACTGCTGGTAATAGCCTGAACTTTTCAGGATACGTACAACAAGTTGGGACATGTAAATGATGAGTGAAAATGCGCATGCGGTTTTGCAGCAGCTTTCTCTCTGAACTGGCCGGTCTTACGTATGAAGAGCTGGGCTTCAAACCAGATCTTGAAATCAGTGAAGAGCCGACACTGAGGCGAAAGTGCGTTCTTTGTGTCTCATTATGCCCCGTCGATGAAGAAGGTCGCATTATGAACACCTGACGAGGAAGTACAGAGGGTGAGTCGAAAGATTTGTTTTTTAACATAAGCAAGGAATTACAAATTTTTTTAACATAAGCGAGGAAGTACAGAGGGTGTGTCGAAAGTTTTGTTTTTTAACATAAGCAAGGAATTACAAAAGTTTTTAACATAAGCGAGGAAGTACAGAAGGTGAGTCGAAAACTTTTGTAACATAAGCGAGGAAGTACAGAGGGTTGAGTCGAAAGTTTGTTTTTTAACATAAGCAAGGAAGTACAAAAGTTTTTTAACATAAGCGAGGATGTACAGTTGGTGAATGGAAAGTTTGGTTTTTAACATAAACAAGGAAGTACAAAATGTTTGTAACATAAGCGAGGAAGTACAGAGGGTGAGTCGAAAGTTTTGTTTTTTAACATAAGCAAGGAAGTACAAAAGGTTTGTAACATAAGCGAGCAAGTACAGAGGGTGAGTCGAAAGTTTTGGGTTTTAACACAAGCGAGGAAGTACAGAGGGTGAGTCGAAAACTTTTGTAACATAAGCGAGGAAGTACAGAGGGTTGAGAAAAAAGTTAGTTTTTTAACATAAGCAAGGAATTACAAAAGTTTTTAACATAAGAGAGGAAGTACAGAGGGTGAGTCGAAAGTTTTGTTTTTTAACGTAAGCGAGAAAATGCGGAGGGTGAGTCGAAAGTTTTGTTTTTTAACATAAGCAAGGAAGTACAAAGGTTTTTTAACATAAACGAGGAAGTACAGAGGGTGAGTCGAAAGTTTTTTTTTTAACATAAACAAGGAATTACAAAAGTTTTTAACATAAGCGAGGAAGTACAGAGGGTGAGTCACAAGTTTTGTTTTTTTAACAGAAGCAAGGAAGTACAAACGCTTTTTAACATAAGCGAGGATGTAGAGAGGGTGAGTCGAAAGTTTTGTTTTTTAACATAAGCAAGGAAGTACAAAAGGTTTGTAACATAAGAGAGGAAGTACAGAGGGTGAGTCGAAAGTTTTGTTTTTTAACATAAGCAAGGAAGTACAAAAGGTTTGTAACATAAGAGAGGAAGTACAGAGGGTGAGTCGAAAGTTTTGTTTTTAACATAAGCAAGGAAGTACAAAAGGTTTGTAACATAAGAGAGGAAGTACAGAGGGTGAGTCGAAAGTTTTGTTTTTAACATAAGCAAGGAAGTACAAACGTTTTTTAACATAAGCGAGGAAGTACAGAGGGTGAGTCACAAGTTTTGTTTTTTTAACAGAAGCAAGGAAGTACAAACGCTTTTTAACATAAGCGAGGATGTAGAGAGGGTGAGTCGAAAGTTTTGTTTTTTAACATAAGCAAGGAAGTACGAAAGTTTTTTAACATAAGCAAGGAAGTACGAAAGTTTTTTAACATAAGCAAGGAAGTACGAAAGTTTTTTAACATAAGCGAGGAAGTACAGAGGGTGAGCCGAAAGTTTTGTTTTTTAACATAAGCAAGGAAGTACAAAAGTTTATTTAACATAAGCGAGGAAGTACAGATGGTCAGTCGAAAGTTTTGCAATATTTGGATCACTTTATGTCTTCATACGTACCTTCACGACACAAGCTGACTGGCATTCAAAGTATAGGTCATTGTGTCGCACCATCTTTAGCCATCTGTCTGCCAGTTGGTCGACTCCGCAGCGATGCCAGTTCTCGTGCTCCGCGGCGAAAAACTCTTTCACCCCAGAAGCCCCTCCTCCTGGTTGTTGAAGTGCCGCCCGCGAAGGATGTGGGCCATGGACCGGAACAAGTAATAATCCGACGGGGTAAGGTCTGGACTATATGCTGGATGTGGCATTAGTTCGATGCCCTCAAGTTCCTGGACTTTTGCCCGGGTCGTTCCCGCGGTATGTGGCCGAGCGTTGTCCTGCTTTAGGAGAGCGCACTTTCTGTTCACCACTGCCGGGTACTTCTCCTCCAAAACAACAACATACATCCGCTCGAGTAGATGTTGGCGTTAATGGGCAGACCATTTGGAACAAATTCTTAATGGACCATCCCCTCGAAATTCCACCAGACGCAGAGCACCACCTTGTGCTCGAAGCGCCCACGTTTGGCAACAGGTTCAGGAAGCTGGCCCGAGATCAACCACTGCCGTTGTGTGTTATGATTACGGAAATAGACCCACTTTTCATCGCACGTAACAATTCTGTTGATGAAACCTACATCGCGCGGGTTTTCTAGGAGTTTCTTGCACACTTCCACTCGGCGGTTTGCTTCAGCTGGCGTCAGTTCGCGAGGGAAAATACGGCAGCTCCTGTAGACCTTGCCGAGGTCCTGAAGGTAAAGTACCACGGCGGACTGTGATATACCCTGCTCGCCTGATAATCTCAGAGTTCTGGTTGTTGGATTTGTCTCTGCGGCTTGGAGCACATCCTCAGAGTCCACGGTTCGCTGCCTACCTGACCTTGGCTGATCGTAGAAGTTTCTGTCACCTGAGCGAAGTTTCTTGAACTACCTTGTTGTGGTTCTGTAGTCTACAGAACCTTCCTCTCTCGCATGGCAAATATTTCGTGTTGCTTGAGGAGCATTATAGCCGAGTTCAAATTCACAAAGCAAAAGCTCTCTAATTAGCCGGCTGTGGCTGTTCGGTGTTCAAGTTTTAGGCGTCTCGACTACTGACAGAACGACGACATGCAATGCTGTTCACAGCAGCAACTACCACTTTATATTCCTTTCGACTGACTGCAGTGCACGATTTGAACTAGTTTAAACACGTGACATACACGACGCGGCACACGCGTTTATACAAATATTGCAAAACATTCGACTCACCCTGTGTAGTATTGCGATGAGAGAGACTGGATTTCCCTACCACGAAATTGCCGCTCGTTCGAGACGAAACGCTGATACAGTGATGCGAACATGGCGTCAATGGACAGATGAGGCCAGGAAGCACAGAAATCCAGGAAATGGACAGCAAAACCGCAGGACTGCACGGGATGACGGACACCTCTACCGCATGGCAGTGATCGAACGCACAGCGACATCCCCGGTGTTAGGACCGCAGTGGAGCACTGTCACAGGTCAGGCTTTGTCCTCAGCACAGTTCGACGTCGTCTGCTTAACAGAGGACTGGTCGCTAGCGATATCTACTGTGTTAGGGCAGCAGTGGAGCAGTGTCACAAGTCAGGCTTTGTCCTCCAGCACAGTTCGACGTCGTCTGCTTAACAGAGGACTGGTTGCTAGCGACATCAACTGTGTTACGGCAGCAGTGGAGTACTGTCATAAGTCAGGCTTTTTCCTCCAGCACAGTTCGACGTCCTCTGCATAACAGAGGACTCGTCACTAGTAGCGTATTGCTCACATTCCTTTGCTCCTCAACCGCAGACGCCTCAAGCTGCAATGGGATCTCGAACACAGACATTGGCGCGCTGATTGGAAACCAGTCGCGTTTTCTGTGGAGTAGCTAAGCTACTGGCCCGTCAAGCGCCTCCGCCACTCACCACAGATGAACTCTGGTCTCGCATAGAAGCAGCCAGACAGGCTATTCCACAGGAAGATATCTATCCAATATATCAGGGACATGGTAGCTAAGCGACTGGCCCGTCAAGCGCCTCCGCCAGTTACCCCAAAGGAACTCTGGTCTCGCATAGAAACAGCCAGGCAGGCTATTCCCCAGGAAGATATCTATTCAACATATCTGGGACATGGTACCTAAGCGACTGGCTCGTCAAGCGCCTCCACCAGTTACCACAAATGAACTCTGGTCTCGCATAGAAGCAGCCAGTTAGGCTATTTCCCAGAACGATATCTATTCAACATATCAGGGACATGATAGCTAAGCGACTGGCCCGTTAAGCGCCCCGCCAGTCACCACAGATGAACTCTTGTCTCGCATAGAAGCAGCTAGTCAAGCTATTCCCCAGGAAGATATCTATTCAACATATCTGGGACATGGTACCTAAGCGACTGGCTCGTCAAGCGCCTCCACCAGTTACCACAAATGAACTCTGGTCTCGCATAGAAGCAGCCAGTTAGGCTATTTCCCAGAACGATATCTATTCAACATATCAGGGACATGATAGCTAAGCGACTGGCCCGTTAAGCGCCCCCGCCAGTCACCACAGATGAACTCTTGTCTCGCATAGAAGCAGCTAGTCAAGCTATTCCCCAGGAAGATATCTATTCAACATATCTGGGACATGGTACCTAAGCGACTGGCTCGTCAAGCGCCTCCACCAGTTACCACAAATGAACTCTGCTCTCGCATAGAAGCAGCCAGTTAGGCTATTTCCCAGAACGATATCTATTCAACATATCAGGGACATGATAGCTAAGCGACTGGCCCGTTAAGCGCCCCCGCCAGTCACCACAGATGAACTCTTGTCTCGCATAGAAGCAGCTAGTCAAGCTATTCCCCAGGAAGATATCTATTCAACATATCTGGGACATGGTACCTAAGCGACTGGCTCGTCAAGCGCCTCCACCAGTTACCACAAATGAACTCTGGTCTCGCATAGAAGCAGCCAGTTAGGCTATTTCCCAGAACGATATCTATTCAACATATCAGGGACATGATAGCTAAGCGACTGGCCCGTTAAGCGCCCCCGCCAGTCACCACAGATGAACTCTTGTCTCGCATAGAAGCAGCTAGTCAAGCTATTCCCCAGGAAGATATCTATTCAACATATCTGGGACATGGTACCTAAGCGACTGGCTCGTCAAGCGCCTCCACCAGTTACCACAAATGAACTCTGCTCTCGCATAGAAGCAGCCAGTTAGGCTATTTCCCAGAACGATATCTATTCAACATATCAGGGACATGATAGCTAAGCGACTGGCCCGTTAAGCGCCCCCGCCAGTCACCACAGATGAACTCTTGTCTCGCATAGAAGCAGCTAGTCAAGCTATTCCCCAGGAAGATATCTATTCAACATATCTGGGACACGGTACCTAAGCGACTGGCTCGTCAAGCGCCTCCACCAGTTACCACAAATGAACTCTGGTCTCGCATAGAAGCAGCCAGTTAGGCTATTTCCCAGAACGATATCTATTCAACATATCAGGGACATGATAGCTAAGCGACTGGCCCGTTAAGCGCCCCCGCCAGTCACCACAGATGAAATCTTGTCTCGCATAGAAGCAGCTAGTCAAGCTATTCCCCAGGAAGATATCTATTCAACATATCTGGGACATGGTACCTAAGCGACTGGCTCGTCAAGCGCCTCCACCAGTTACCACAAATGAACTCTGGTCTCGCATAGAAGCAGCCAGTTAGGCTATTTCCCAGAACGATATCTATTCAACATATCAGGGACATGATAGCTAAGCGACTGGCCCGTTAAGCGCCCCCGCCAGTCACCACAGATGAACTCTTGTCTCGCATAGAAGCAGCTAGTCAAGCTATTCCCCAGGAAGATATCTATTCAACATATCTGGGACATGGTACCTAAGCGACTGGCTCGTCAAGCGCCTCCACCAGTTACCACAAATGAACTCTGGTCTCGCATAGAAGCAGCCAGTTAGGCTATTTCCCAGAACGATATCTATTCAACATATCAGGGACATGATAGCTAAGCGACTGGCCCGTTAAGCGCCCCCGCCAGTCACCACAGATGAACTCTTGTCTCGCATAGAAGCAGCTAGTCAAGCTATTCCCCAGGAAGATATCTATTCAACATATCTGGGACATGGTACCTAAGCGACTGGCTCGTCAAGCGCCTCCACCAGTTACCACAAATGAACTCTGGTCTCGCATAGAAGCAGCCAGTTAGGCTATTTCCCAGAACGATATCTATTCAACATATCAGGGACATGATAGCTAAGCGACTGGCCCGTTAAGCGCCCCCGCCAGTCACCACAGATGAACTCTTGTCTCGCATAGAAGCAGCTAGTCAAGCTATTCCCCAGGAAGATATCTATTCAACATATCTGGGACATGGTACCTAAGCGACTGGCTCGTCAAGCGCCTCCACCAGTTACCACAAATGAACTCTGGTCTCGCATAGAAGCAGCCAGTTAGGCTATTTCCCAGAACGATATCTATTCAACATATCAGGGACATGATAGCTAAGCGACTGGCCCGTTAAGCGCCCCCGCCAGTCACCACAGATGAACTCTTGTCTCGCATAGAAGCAGCTAGTCAAGCTATTCCCCAGGAAGATATCTATTCAACATATCTGGGACACGGTACCTAAGCGACTGGCTCGTCAAGCGCCTCCACCAGTTACCACAAATGAACTCTGGTCTCGCATAGAAGCAGCCAGTTAGGCTATTTCCCAGAACGATATCTATTCAACATATCAGGGACATGATAGCTAAGCGACTGGCCCGTTAAGCGCCCCCGCCAGTCACCACAGATGAACTCTTGTCTCGCATAGAAGCAGCTAGTCAAGCTATTCCCCAGGAAGATATCTATTCAACATATCTGGGACATGGTACCTAAGCGACTGGCTCGTCAAGCGCCTCCACCAGTTACCACAAATGAACTCTGGTCTCGCATAGAAGCAGCCAGTTAGGCTATTTCCCAGAACGATATCTATTCAACATATCAGGGACATGATAGCTAAGCGACTGGCCCGTTAAGCGCCCCCGCCAGTCACCACAGATGAACTCTTGTCTCGCATAGAAGCAGCTAGTCAAGCTATTCCCCAGGAAGATATCTATTCAACATATCTGGGACATGGTACCTAAGCGACTGGCTCGTCAAGCGCCTCCACCAGTTACCACAAATGAACTCTGGTCTCGCATAGAAGCAGCCAGTTAGGCTATTTCCCAGAACGATATCTATTCAACATATCAGGGACATGATAGCTAAGCGACTGGCCCGTTAAGCGCCCCCGCCAGTCACCACAGATGAACTCTTGTCTCGCATAGAAGCAGCTAGTCAAGCTATTCCCCAGGAAGATATCTATTCAACATATCTGGGACATGGTACCTAAGCGACTGGCTCGTCAAGCGCCTCCACCAGTTACCACAAATGAACTCTGGTCTCGCATAGAAGCAGCCAGTTAGGCTATTTCCCAGAACGATATCTATTCAACATATCAGGGACATGATAGCTAAGCGACTGGCCCGTTAAGCGCCCCCGCCAGTCACCACAGATGAACTCTTGTCTCGCATAGAAGCAGCTAGTCAAGCTATTCCCCAGGAAGATATCTATTCAACATATCTGGGACATGGTACCTAAGCGACTGGCTCGTCAAGCGCCTCCACCAGTTACCACAAATGAACTCTGGTCTCGCATAGAAGCAGCCAGTTAGGCTATTTCCCAGAACGATATCTATTCAACATATCAGGGACATGATAGCTAAGCGACTGGCCCGTTAAGCGCCCCCGCCAGTCACCACAGATGAACTCTTGTCTCGCATAGAAGCAGCTAGTCAAGCTATTCCCCAGGAAGATATCTATTCAACATATCTGGGACATGGTACCTAAGCGACTGGCTCGTCAAGCGCCTCCACCAGTTACCACAAATGAACTCTGGTCTCGCATAGAAGCAGCCAGTTAGGCTATTTCCCAGAACGATATCTATTCAACATATCAGGGACATGATAGCTAAGCGACTGGCCCGTTAAGCTCCCCGCCAGTCACCACAGATGAACTCTTTGTCTCGCATAGAAGCAGCTAGTCAAGCTATTCCCCAGGACGATATCTACTCAACATATCTGGGACATGGTACCTAAGCGACTGGCTCGTCAAGCGCCTCCACCAGTTACCACAAATGAACTCTGGTCTCGCATAGAAGCAGCCAGTTAGGCTATTTCCCAGAACGATATCTATTCAACATATCAGGGACATGATAGCTAAGCGACTGGCCCGTTAAGCGCCCCCGCCAGTCACCACAGATGAACTCTTATCTCGCATAGAAGCAGCTAGTCAAGCTATTCCCCAGGAAGATATCTATTCAACATATCTGGGACATGGTACCTAAGCGACTGGCTCGTCAAGCGCCTCCGCCAGTTACCACAAATGAACTCTGGTCTCGCATAGAAGCAGCCAGGCTGGCTATTCCCCAGGACGATATCTATTCAACGTATGTAGGATATGATAGCTAAGCGACTGGCCCGTCAAGCGCCCCCGCCAGTCACCACAGATGAACTCTGGTCTCGCATTGAAGCAGCCAGGCAGGCTATTCCCCAGGACGATATCTATTCAACATATCTGGGACATGGTAGCTGGGTAACTGGCCCCTCCAGCGCTTCCGCTAGTCACCACAGATGAACTCTGGTCTCGAATAGAAGCAGCCAGGCAGGCTATTCCCCAGGAAGATATCTATTCAACATATCTAGGTCATGGTAGCTAACCGACTGGCCCGTCAAGCGCCTCCGCCAGTAACCACAAATGAACACTGGTTTCGCATAGAAGCAGTCAGGCAGGCTATTTCCCAGGGAGATATCTATTCAACGTATCTGGGACACGGTAGATAGGTAACTGGCCCGTCCAGCGCTTCCGCCAGTGACCACAGATGAACTCTGGTCTCGCATAGAAGCAGCCAGGCAGGCTATTCCCCAGGACGATATCCATTCAACATATCTGGGACATGGTAGCTAGGTAACTGGCCCGTCCAGCGCTTCCGCCAGCCACCACAGATGAACTCTGGTCTCGCATAGAAGTAGCCTGGCGGGCTATTCCCCAGGACGATATATACTCAACATATCTGGGACATGGTAGCTAGGTAACTGGCCCGTCCAGCGCTTCCGCCAGCCACCACAGATGAACTCTGGTCTCGCATAGAAGTAGCCTGGCGGGCTATTCCCCAGGACGATATATACTCAACATATCTGGGACATGGTAGCTAGGTAACTGGCCCGTCCAGCGCTTCCGCCAGTAACCACAGATGAACTCCGGTCTCGCATAGAAGCAGCCAGGCAGGCTGTTGCCCAGGACGATATCTATTTAACGTATGTAGGATATGGTAGCTAAGCGACTGGCCCGTCAAGCGCCCCCGCCAGTCACCACAGATGAACTCTGGTCTCGCATAGAAGCAGCCAGGCAGGCTATTCCCCAGGAAGATATCTATTCAACATATCAGGGTCATGGTAGCTAAGCGACTGGCCCGTCAAGCGCCTCTGCCAGTAACCACAAATGAACACTGGTTTCGCATAGAAGCAGTCAGACAGGCTATTTCCCAGGGATATATCTATTCAACGTATCTGGGACACGGTAGATAGGTAACTGGCCCGTCCAGCGCTTCCGCCAGTCACCACAGATGAACTCTGGTCTCGCATAGAAGCAGACAGGCAGGCCATTTCCCAGGAAGATATCTATTCAACATATCTGGGACATGGTAGCTGGGTAACTGGCCACACCAGCGCTTCCGCCAGTCACCACAGATGAACTCTGGTCTCGCATAGAAGCAGCCAGGCAGGCTATTCCCCAGGAAGATATCTATTCAACATATCTGGGTCATGGTAGCTAAGCGACTGGCCCGTCAAGCGTCTCCGCCAGTAACCACAAATGAACTCTGGTCTCGCATAGAAGCAGCCAGGCAGGCTATTCCCCAGGGCGATATCCATTCAACATATCTGGGACATGGTAGCTAGGTAGCTGGCCCGTCCAGCGCTTCCGCCAGCCACCACAGATGAACTCTTTTCTCGCATAGAAGTAGCCTGGCGGGCTATTCCCCAGGACGATATATACTCAATATATCTGGGACATGGTAGCTAAGCGACTGGCTCGTAAAGCGCTTCCGCCAGTCACCACAGATGAACTCTGGTCTCGCATAGAAGCAGCCAGGCAGGCTGTTGCCCAGGACGATATCTATTCAACGTATGTAGGATATGGTAGCAAAGCGACTGGCCCGTCAAGCGCCTCCGCCAGTTACCGCAAATGAACTCTGGTGTCGCGTAAAAGTAGCCAGGCAGGCTATTCCCCAGGAAGATATCTATTCAACATATATGGGACATGGTAGCTAAGCGATTGGCCCGTCAAGCGTCTCCGCCAGTTACCACAAATGAACTCTGGTCTCGCATAGAAGCAGCCAAGCTGGCTATTCCCCAGGACGATATATACTCAATATACCTGGGACATGGTAGCTAAGCGACTGGCTCGTAAAGCGCCTCCGCCAGTCACCACAGATGAACTCTGGTCTCGCATAGAAGCAGCCAGGCAGGCTGTTGCCCAGGAAGATATCTATTCAACATATGTGGGGCATGGTAGCTGAGCGACTGGCCCGTCAAGCGCCTTCGTCTGCACGGGCCAATCTATCAAAAACTCTTCCATGCAATGCCATTCCCTGTAGAGGCTGTTATTGTTGATCGCCGTGGCTTTACACGATACTGAGTTTTGAACCGAAGAAATCTTGTATAGCTCTACAAAGATAATTAGTTATCTGCTGTAACATTTGGAATCTGTGATGTAAATTTCGTTTGAATAGAGCGATTCTTTCTTGGTGTTGCAATTTCACAAACAGTAGTGTATGTAACGTACCTACCTTTGAGGTGATGTTCATGTCAAATTGTCAAGTTGGGGCGACAAGCCTTTACACAGAGCTAACTGATATCTTAGCAATATTTGTACAAAAGCTTAATTGTGTGTCTTCTTCTCAGATTCATACGGGCACTTGTTGCTGCCGTGTGCCCAACGGAGCGCCCGGTGGAGGCAAATCAATCTCTGCTGCCTATGCTTGTCCGCCATTCGACGTGCCTCACACCACGCTCATTGGTGTGTGGAATTATTCGGAGTAGGTTCTTTTGCCGCTCGACCGTGTAAACCACATCATGCAGCGTCCTGACCACTATACTGGTGCTAACATCGGTTTTTTCTATTCTGACATATAGTGTTTGAGTGATTTGAGATTATGTTGATTTCCGTTCTGAGTGAAGATTCCTTTGCAGAGCTCTCCTGTGATGTTCAGCTAGCTTCGGAGTTTCACCAGATCGTTTCTCGGCGGACTGAGATCCAGTCGGCAAGCATTTGCATATCAAATCGCCAAACTATAAGGAAGTAAATTTCTCCGTCATTTTTGGTCTACGCCGGGATTCGAACCCGAGTCCGCTTATTCCGGAACAAGTTGCTCTACCAATTGAGCTACGCGGACGTTTGTTCTGACTACTATCTGCCTTTATGTCGTGTGCGTCCTTCTGGCAGGCACGTCACATCTCCTGGTACGTTACATCATCTCCCCCTTATTTTTATTTATTTATTTATTTATTTTTTTCGAAGTGCTGGAGAAGGGATTCTCTGATTTTTCCTATCTCGCGGTGTGGAAATAACATCACACCATTACGAGATTTTGAACGGTCGGGTCCATCCGGATAGTTCGGGCGCCATTATAACGAAGTAAATTTCTCCGTCATTTTTGGTCTACGCCGGGATTCGAACCCGAGTACGCTTATTCCGGAACAAGTTGCTCTACCAATTGAGCTACGCGGACGTTTGTTCTGACTACTATCTGCCTTTATGTCGTGTGCGTCCTTCTGGCAGGTACGTCACATCTCCTGGTACGTTACAAAACGTTGAACAAGCAATCTTCAGTGCCACTGAAAACTCATGTTAATTGTTTATGCGGCACCTTGTTATCCGCTGGAAATTAGATAACTGTCGATAGAGGCATCTACACTCACAGGCCACTGAATCAAAAATTTTCATTTAGTACCGGTTTTTGACTTTCAAATACGTTCATTCAGTACCGGTTTGGACTTTATAATTACAGCACGTATGCGGTTTGTCATATATTGCACAAGGTGCATCTACGTCTATAACATATGAGGAGTTCATTAGACACTCATTCAACTGGCTCATTTTTAAGGGAAGAGGACTTTGCTACTCGATGAATTTTTCTATCATGCCCAATGCATTCCCAATGGGATTCAGATCCGGGCTTCGCGGTGGCCAGGGGAGATGGTGGAAGTCGTGTGACGCAATACAGAGGTGAAAAACATGTCAGGACAACCGATCTGCAGCGATACATTCCGTAGGTGTAGTTTAGTTAGTTAAACAACTCACTCCAGAGCGAGGAAATGAGAGTTCGATCCCCGTCACCGACAAATTTGTTTTTTTCCCATTGGCGCCCGATTGTGGAAAGTGGATCATTTCATTTATTGCATTTTAGTTGTTACAGACATGGTATTACATAATCATAAATATATAACAGAAATAATATATTTTTGTAACAACAGGGAATGAGGAGGGAAAAAGGCCTGATATGCCTGACGTGCCCTCTTCTCCCACAGCATCAAAATTTTCATGAAAATAAAAATAAAATGCAAAAAATCATAAACAAGTCAAGTCCACATAATATCAAACACAGCTAGGGTGATGCTACCAATTAATAAAGGTAATAATAGTACATTATGAGCTTTTGGTCAGTAAGAAATGCCTGAGTTTTCCTTTAAATATATTAATATTATTAAGTGATACAATATCAGAAGGAAATGTATTCCATAATGCAGAACCAGTATAGTTAACAAATGATCTAAATCGTTCTGTTAGTGGAAACATGGGGATTAATGTTGTTTTTTGTCTCGTGGAATAATCATGACTGTGAGTACTTATCGTAATTAAATCTTGGTAATAACCATTTTTAATTCTCAAAAACATTAGTTTACATATACTATAGATATGCAGTTGTTGAATTGTTAGTATATTAAAATTAGTATACTTAATCTCGACTTATCAGTTAGTATATTAAAATCGTTTGGACTGAGTCTAGCCAGAAAGACTGTATTTGAAAATTGAGTATTTTGTACTTTAAATTGTAGTAGTCTTATGAATCTATTTTGTAACGACTTAAGTTTTTTCATATTGTATAAAGTAGTCGATCCCGAAACAGATATATAATAGATTAGATGAGGTTGAATTAAAGTGTAGTATAATAAAATCATTAATTTTGGGGTTAAATTGGCCACTGAACTACTAATAACCCCTATATTTCTTGAGATCTTATTAGAAAAGTAGTCAACATGTGAATTCGATTTTAAATCGTGCTGAATAATGATACCAAGATAGTTATGACTTTGAACCACTTCTATAGATGATCCAAGTAAATTAATATTCTGAATTAAGGAGGTGGGGGTTGACGTACTTGAAAAAATCATTACTTTTGTTTTGTTAAAATTAATAGCCAGATCATTTTTAGTTAACCAATTAGTGATAGATGTAAAATAGACTTGTAGTTGTCGCACCAATGTCTCAACATCATTTCCATGTATTAAAATATTTGCATCATCTGCATATAAAATGATATCTGAATTGTGTAAACAGGTACAGAAGTCATTAATATAAATATTGAATAATAATGGAGAAAGTGCCGAGCCCTGAGGGACCCCCTTGTTGGTCAATTTGTATGATCTGGCTGTTGTGTTCTTCGAAAAGAGTGTGATGTTTGCTCCACATATCGTCTGGAATTAATGAAAATTTCTTCGCTTCTAACAATAATAGTAAGAGGGAGATGATGTGACGTACTACAGAGGTGAAGCATGTGTCAAGATCACAAATCTTCAGCGAAACATTCTGTCGGTGTACTTTAGTCGATTAGAACAACTGGCTCCGGAGCGAGGAAGCGTGATGTCGATCACCAACATCGGCACATTTATGTTTTCACAGACGCTGTCATGCTCGTTGAACCACTGCTCAACACATCTTGCGCGACGGACAACAGTAGTGCCGTTCATGAAACAGCCTGCTGGATAAAAAGTCAACTTGCAGGATAAACCTCATCTGCAACAATGTTTAGATAATCCTTGTGGACTACACCCATAATCACTATCTGACCAGATTTGTCCGTTAGAGTCAACATTATGGACGGGTCATTTCTAAGGATGGAAACTGGCCTCGGAATTATAAATTTGTTAGGCATTTTAGTAGGATTGTACCAAGATCGTAATTTAAAAGAACAGAGCTGGCGTTGTTCATCTTTTGAGTCGATTGGAATTCGCGATATTACGCTTTCGAATTCGGAAACGACGCTTTTTGGGTTCAATCTGGTTCGGAATCAGAATTTCGGTCCAAGCTCCAAAACTTACGTTTCATCTTCGGAAAGCGTCTGGCTGGAAATATTGACGAATGGAATGGCGAAATCTTTAGTTTTTGGAACCTGGGAAGATTTCAAGTAATTCAGTTTTTTGTTGTGTGGGGAGGATAAGGAAGACTGGATTTTTTCAACTAACATATCTACACGGAGTTCAACATGTTGAAGGCGATCGGGTGGCACAATCCGTGCAATTTCATATAGAGGGTGTAGCACTTGGTCTCTAATGACATGACATCCTTTCTTTTCAGGTTCACTATACGTGACAGGGTCTGATGAAGAAATTTGCCCTTTTTGTTGTCAAACCAGGATCCTTTAACTCTTGATTTAAAGTTAAGGAACTTTGGGATTAGGCCCGATATCCTGCAAGCGGTTAAAAAGTCCAGGTGGGGTTCCTTCTCCAGTTTAAGTCGAAGACGTCTAAAAAGTTTAAAGGTGTTCCACATTGCTCAGAGAATGGCAAAAACAAATTGATAACGAGAAACGGACCAATTATGTACGAAATAGTAATACTATATTAGTGATCCGATTTACTGGCGTAAAAAAATAGACATATAAGGTAAATATTTCTGTCGAGACCTACCGGAAATTGGTTGTCATTAAAGATATATATTATAATTCCGAGGCCAGTTTCGATCCTTAGAAACGACCCGTCCATAATGTTGACTCTAATGGACAAATTTGGTCAGATAGCGATTATGGACGCAGCAGACTACAATAAGAAACTTGAAGATTTTATCACTGACTCTGGTTCTATAGCCCTTCAAAGGAACCCTCTAAATTCTTGGATTGCGCAGGTACAAAGAGGACCCGGTTACCTGCTATTCCAGACGATCTCAAGAAAGCCTCCAAACTACCACCAGGACCTCAGATCCCAAAGCTCTTCGGAAGACTTAAGTACCATAAGCCAGGAAACTCACTGAGACCCATCGTATCCAGGAAGTCTGCATCAACGTACCATTTAGATAAAACACTATCCAAATTCCTGCGTAGTTTCCTTCCTGAATCGGACTTTGCAATAAATTCCACTATGAATTTTATAACGAAAGCCAATCAATTCGCTGTCCTACCAGGCGACATTATCGGCAGCTTCGACGTGGTTTCTCTTAACCCTTCAATTCCTGTTTCGGAAGCCATCAGAACATTAAAGGAGGCCATATCAAGTTCTGTATTTTATACGCGAGAGTCATGCCTCAGTACCTTCAATTTAATAGACTTGATCACTAATGCTAGCTTCTTCAGTTTCCAAGGTATATAAACAGAATAATGGCGCTCCGGTGGGATTCACACTTTCACCCGTCCTTGCAGAAACAATACTTCGCCCAATTGAGCAGATTATATTCTCCAGTATTACTCCACGGTCTACCACCTGGATGCGTTATGCGGACGACGTAGTTTTCGTGTGGCCTCACGAAAAAGAGACTCTTCCAAAATTCCTTGATAAAATCAATGATATGCATCGTACAAAAAATTTCACGATGGAGCTTGAAAACAACAACGCTTTACCTTATCCGGATGTTTTATTGAGGAAATCGCCTGACAACCACCTCGGTACACAAGTCTACTCTAAACCCACGTCCGTCCCCAACCTGATGGTCCGCAGCTCTTTCTCTCGCGCAGAATACAAAACAGCTGTCTTCCGTACTCGAATTCGAAGAACCTTCGCCGTTTCCTCCGATACCCATTCTAGGCAACACGAAATTGAAAGCGTCATCAAGTTGGCAACTGATGCAGGATATTCATTGAATCAGATACGGAACTTTATCCAAAAAGCCAGGGTCAAACATTTTAATCTTCCTGTGCCGCAGCTTCGTTATTTAGGCTCAGTTTGCTACATACCAAATGTGTCTTACAAACTCAAGAACGCTCTCAAGAAGCTGAACTACGGTATCGGCATAAGGTTTCCTTCATCTTTATATACTATATAAAGAAAAATACTGAAAAAACACCTCTTTCCAGCGAAGCAGGTATTTATGCGATCCCACTACAGTATCCGGACGGTTCTAAACGATACTACACTGGCGTGCAAAAATTAAGGACGAGACGGATTTTCGAATGTAACATCGTGCAGAAGTGCTCCACATCGACTTAAATCATACCATACGATCCCCAAGATGTAACAATATGGGATAAGTGAGCAAAACCGTCCAAACAAGGGATAAAAAGGATACAAAGGCACTTTATTGAAAAGGTAGCTTCGAGCACAACTGGACAGAAGACAGAAACGTCCATGTGACAGGCGGCTGCCAAGAAAAATCCAGTCTTTAGTAGGGGATATGATCACCCCTGACTGCGTTTCAGGATTTACAACGTCTGTCCATACTGAGGACGAGGTTGCCAAGGAGCTGTTGAGGCATCGCGGCCTATTCTTTTTGTAGCGCCAATCGCAGCTGCGGAATCGTTGCTGGTGGCTGGTGACGTGCTGCCAAGCGTCTCCCGAGAAGGTCCCACACGTGTTCGAATGGATTTAAGTCCAGGGACCTTGCGGGCCAATCCATGGGTTGAATATCTTCACTCTCCAACAGCTCTGCGACAGCCACTGTACGATGAGGTGTAGCGTTGTCGTCCATGAAGAGGGACTCAGGACCCACAGCACCTCTAAACAGACGCACGTAGGGCAGGAGAATCTCGGTATAGTAGCGGACACCAGTGACTGAACCTCCTTGGAAGATGTGGAGGTCAGTACGGCTACCAAGCATGATACCGCCCCAAACGAGGACTCCGCAGCCTCGAAACCGGTCCCTTTCGATGATGTTGGAAGTGTGATTGCGTGTTGCCTGCTCTATCCAGATGTGTATACAGCCAGAATCACTCGTGAGACTAAATCGGCTCTCATCCGTAAAGAGAACTCGACCCCATTTCTGATGTGTCCAGTTCTTGTGTTCCTGGCACCACAGAAACCGCCGTCTCCGATGAGCAGGCGTTAATGGCACACACCGTACTGGTCGTCGTGCAAATAAACCACCTTTGTGTAGCCTCCTGGCCACGGTAAAACGCGATAACGGACGTCCAGTTGTCTATTGCATGTGCCTTGCGATTTCTTCCGCTGTCTGCCGTCTGTCTCTTCTCGCCTGTAGGACGTCTGTACTCTTCTCGTCCGCCGCCGTGGTTGCTCGTGGACGACCACTGCTAAACTCTCGGAAAGCTGTTCATGTCGTTTGAAATGCTCTCCAAGCTCGTGAAACGATGCTGTAGCGATCCCGAACTCCTCGGCCACACTATTCACACTTCGACCTTCTTCCAACTTCCCAATGAGGCGACCTCGGGTAAAGTCATCCAGATGTCGTCTACTGGATTGCCTGTTGCCCATATAACACGGTGGAAGCAACTCGACGTCGTTCAAACCGATGTACATCGTGCAATAGCTTTCACCGAATTGCTGAGCGTACATCGCCCGTGTGTTTTATACCCTTCCGACACTCCCCCCTCTACATCATGCTGCATATATACGCATGCCCTACCGTACCGGACCCTAGTCTATCTCTTGAGTGGTCTTTCGGTCCGTTCTGCCTGCTCGTTCCACTGTTATGCTAATTTCTCCTCTTCGTCCTTAATTTTTGCACACCAGTGTACATTGGAATGACCAAGCGTTCGTTTGTAATAAGAGTAAATCAGCATAATAGGGACACAAAATACGGTAAAGTTACCACGGCACTATCCAGAGAAGTCAAATTCAAGTCCGCTATTCCTATGTGGGATGATATAAAGAAATTAGCTACTTACTCTACCCATAAATGTACTGCCATTCGGGAAACCTTGGAGATCATTACCAACAGCGATACTTGCAATGATAGCGTCTCACTCGAGTTGCCACGAATTTGGAACCAGTTCTTCAAGAACCGCCTTCTTTCTACCAGGATACCGCACGCACAAACAACGGGATGCCTCGTATCTTAAAATGAATATAACGTCGTATATATTTATTGCCAAGTCAAGTTCCCGCGTTCAAATTGTTAAAGCGTTCTATTATTCCGTTTGCAGTTTGCTGTCTACCTTCCTTGAAAAAGCCATCTGGTCGATGTGCGAAAGCTTTGGAATGCTTATATGTCTATTTCTTAAGCCAATAAATCGGATCACCAGTATAGTATTACTATTTCGTACATCAATGGGTTCTAACTATATAAGTTTTTACTATATTTCCTTAGAGAAATCCATCGTCTATTTGATTTGTTTTCAGTCTGATTCAATTAAATATTTCAATCCTTCATAGGACGGGCAACAACCTCTGTACAGGGTGATTCAGCTAAGCGTGTACACAATTCTGGGAGGGGTAGGTTTTTACAAAGACAAATCGAAATCACGTGGCAATGCAGGGTGGTAAACACCATTTTCATGCGGTAGATGGCGTTGTTTGGCCGCGAGACTGCTTATACGTTCTTTTAATATACCGTCATTTGTAAACTGCCCGCAGAGGTAGTAGGATGGCTGAGTTTAATATGGATAGCTGAGTTTTTCCGTGCAGTGTGGTTCCAGCACGATGGGGCCCCCGGCTATTTCAGTGATGACGAACATGACATTTGGACATCAGTGGATCGGTCGTGGTGGTCCCGTTCATTGGAATGCGAGATCGCCGGACTTTACGTGCCTTGATTACTACTTCTGGGGTTACATCAAAATACTGGTGTACGACACCCCCGTTGAAAGTGATGAGAACCTTGTAGCACGCATCTCTGTAGCTGCTTCGGAAGTCCGAGACACGCCAGGAATTTTCCAAAATGTACGTGATTCCATGCACCGCCGATGTCAAGCGTGTGTTACAGCTCATGGTCACAACTTTAAACACCTACTCTAACCTCAATGCATTTCGCAAATGTCTTGTGAGTAATAAAAAGCATTTTGTTCTCTTACGTGCTATTCTTTCATTTCCTGTCCTCTCTGTACAGTAGCACATGAAAATGGCGTTTCCGACCCTGCATTGCTAAGTGATTCCGATTTGTCTTTGTGCAACCTACCCCTCCCAGAAGTTTGTACACGCTTAGATGAATCACACTGTATACACTGAGTGGTTACTTTATTATGACCATCCCCTCAGTACTTCGTTGGGACATCTTTTGCCTTTAGTACTGCGTCGATTCTTCGTGGCATGGACTCCACGAGATGTTGATAGGTGGTTTGTGGAATCTGAGACCATGCGTGATGAATAGCACTTTCCAGGAGTGCGAGATTGCAGGGTTGTGGATCCAGCTGTCTGATGGCTCGTTCAACTTCATCCCACAAATTCTCAATGGGGTTGAGCTCTGGAGATTGTGGGGGCCACCTAAGCAAAGTAAACTCACCGGCATGTTCCTGAAACCAATCCTGTACAATACGAGCACTATGGCAGGACGCATTATCTTGTTGAAAGTAGCCGTCGCCATTGGGATAAACCATCTGTAACGTATACTCTATATTCACTTTCCTTTTGATTTTACTATCCCTGGTTATTTTATTTTACTATGTAAATTATCTTCTTACTGAACGAAATATTATTTCACCCGCTGAATGAGATCTGGCAATGAGTGTAAGTCATGACGTGGTGGTAGCTAGTATATAGGCGCGTTCATCGAGACTTAGAGAGAGCTTTTGTTGTTGTTATGAGAGAGCGTTGTTGTTTACGGAAAGCGTTTGTAATACGAGGAGAGATTGTGTTGTTATGAGGAGAGATTCTTCATTATTGTAAAACAAGTTGTGTGTGTGCTTTAGTTGACCAAGAGTCTTATAATAAAGAAGTTACCGTAAGTTAGTCTTTCTCAATTCATAGTTTTTGTCAGACCTCTGTCTGGCTGTTAGGTTTATAACATTTATTTATTACCATAAATAACCAGCGTTAAGACTTTATTCTCGTTCGTAATTAACTAGTAACAACCATTTTGAGTTCTCTATTTTGAAGCTTAGTACAAGTATATCATTAGCTAGCTGGTAGGAAGAGCATCATTCATATTAATTAGCTTAGCGTAAAGCTAAATAAAGCTAATTCATTATACATCCACATGACAGGATGCACTTGGTCCGCAACGATGTTTAGATATGATGTCACAGTCAGACGTTGATCAACACGAATTAAAAGGCTCAAAGCATGCCAGGATAACGTTGCCTCCACCAGCTTGAAGGGTTGTAGCAATGCATTTAGGGTCTATGCTTTCGTGCTGTTTTCGCCAAATTCTCACTCGGCTATCGGCATGGTGCAACTGAAAACGTGATTTATCGGACTACATAATTTGTTTCCAATTATCGACTGCCCAATCCTTGAGCTCCTGTGCGAACTGGAGCCGTCTTCTCTTGTTAACTGCAGACAGCAAAGGTGTTCGAGCAGGCCATCCGATGCAGTGTACGGCGAACAGTGCGTGCAGAGATCATTTGAGAGGATCCTTGATTAAGGTGGTCTGTAATTTGCTGCACTGTTGCCCTTCTGTTGTCTGTTACCAGTCTGGACACTCTCCGTTCCGCCCGAGCAGTCACTAGTCGATGACGACCACACGTTGCACGTAGAGACCCAGTTTTTTGGCTGACAGTCCAGTCTTTAAACACTTTAACAACAGCTGCTCTGAAACATTTCACGAATGCGGCGGTTTCGGTGATACTCGCTCCATGGCTCCGAGCTCCTACAATCATCCCACGTTGAAAGTCCGTCAAATCGCATTTTTAACCCATCTCGTCACCCAAACATCACTTGTACTACTGTCGCAAGCACTAAGCTTTCTCTTTTAATACTAGCCTTGCCCTCTGGCGGCAACAGCAAGCAGCCATAGCTCATTTGCTGAAAACTGTCAGGTGGTCATAATAAAGTAGCCACTCAGTGTATTAATATTTATTTAAAGCTTAAACATCATCCTACCTAGGACGGGATACTCACACTTATCAATAAATGCCATGTATAATGGGATTTCATGCACGTTCTTTCTTTCAAACGGTAGACTAGTACGGTCATCTGGTGATTCTTAGCACCTCTGCCTTCGTATCAAACTTTCTGCTGTTTTGGACAGGTATATGTTCTAGCCATCGCAGACTCAGGGGCATTGAGTAGGTTGTGCAGTAATTCGCTGCTTTGTTGTGCGGTAAATTCTGCTAATGTATGATTAAACATATGACATGCGCTGAGAGCAAGGTCTTGGTTTATTTTATCTGGTTCGAGATATTAGAACAAGGGTTTTGCATATAAAGTTTGGGCAAAATCAGTTTCTTGAGATTACGCACCCGCATGTGCTTTCTTTCTCATCATAGAGATGGAATAATTTTGCCTGTAAAATGTCTTTACTTTTTATATGTACTGGGTAGTATTCCTACATAATCGCAACGGCCGACTTTTGGTCTAGACAGCTTTGAGACACATAACCTTGAGCAAAGAAAAAACTGCTGGAGCAAATATTTCTCGGAGTAAGGAGAAAAAGCAGTATCCCTCTCATTTCGATCGTTCTGCATTCTAAGCACCTCCCTTCCGTTTTCATACAGAAATTCTTGACGCTTACTCGCCGAAGTACACCAGTTTTTTCTTATCAATCTACTTGAGCAACAGATATCATAATCTGAATAGGAGGCAAACTCTTGATGGCAAATTTATTCCTTACGTTTTCAGATAATCATTCTTCTCGAGGAAAATTTTCCTATTAAATGAGAGATGCGGTAGAGGCACTTAATATAATTTAGTAATTTATTGAGCTCTGAAATATTTCATTTTATAACGCTTTCAA
Source organism: Macrothele yani (assembly GCA_039090855.1). NCBI lineage: Eukaryota > Metazoa > Arthropoda > Arachnida > Araneae > Macrothelidae > Macrothele > Macrothele yani. Next base: position 14,422,032 of record CM077000.1, on the reverse strand, counting down.
TCGCCGTTAATGCGCGAAAGAGATCAGAAAACACTCAGAAAGAATTCAATCTAAATTGCTTTCTTCTTGTCCTATTTTTGTGAAGCACAATTTTTACGGAGGCGCACGAGGTTATGGCAACAAGAAAAAACATCTTTTTGTTAAGAACAATTTCAAAGAGACGCACGCAGTCGTTCTTAATTCAATCTGTTCTCCTGAACGATCCCTTTTTATTCAAAATCCTATACCAAACAATGACCTTTAGTCGGGAGAGGGAAATGGCGTTGGGAAACACCGATTTACATATCCTCAGTCCGTCGCCAAAGAAATAGGAAGTTACTTATTGATCATCTTTGCCTTTTTATTCAAACTCCTGCGTCAACCAACGCCTTCTAGTTAGGAGGGTAGAATGACGTTGGGAAACACTAATTCACATATCCGGAATGCACCGCGAAAGGTAATCGAAAGTTATTTATTTGTCAGGCTTGCGTTTTTGTTCAAACTCCATTGCCAAATAACGGCCTCTAGTCAGAAAAGTAGAATGACATTGGGAAACGCCAATTAAGATATCCCTGATCCGGCGACAAATAAAGGTCATCGAAGATTATTTATTGTTCAGATTTGCTTTTTTGTTCAAACTGTGGTGCCAAACAACGCCCTCTAGTCAGAAAAGTAGAATGCCATTGGGAAACCCCAATTAAGATATCCCTGATCCGGCGACAAAGGTCACCGAAGGTTATTTATAGTTCAGATTTGCTTTTTTGTTCAAACTGAGGAGCCAAACAACAACCTTTAATCAGAAAAGTGGAATGAGATTGGGAAACACCAATTAAGCTATCCCTGATCCGGCGACAAAGGTCACCGAAGGTTATTTATTGTTCAGATTTGCTTTTTTGTTCGAACTGTGGGGACAAACAACGCCCTCTAGTCAGAAAAGTAGAATGCCATTGGGAAACACCAATTAAGATATCCCTGATCCGACGACAAAGGTCACCGAAGGTTATTTATTGTTCAGATTTGCTTTTGTGTTCAAACTGTGGAGCCAAACAACGCCCTCTAGTCAGAAAAGTAGAATGCCATTGGGAAACACCAATTAAGATATCCCTGATCCGGCGACAAAAGTCACCGAAGGTTATTTATTGTTCAGATTTGCTTTTGTGTTCCATCTCCGGCGCCAAACAACGCTCTCTACTCAGGAGGATGGACTGACTTTAGAAAACAACGATTTATATATACATCCCTAAATCCGCCAAAGCAAAGGATAAAGTTACTTATTGACTATCCATGCCTATTTATTCAAATTCCTACGTCAAACAACGCCCTCTACTCAAGAGCGTGCATAACGTTGGGAAACACTAATTCACATATCTCTAATCGCCACAAGAGGCCATCGGAAGTTGCTTATTGATCAGCTTTGCCTTTCGGTTTAAACTCCGATGCAAAAGAACCCCTTCTAGTCAGGAGAGTGGAATGACACTGGGGAAACACCAATTAAGATATCCCTAATCCGCAGCCAAAAGTAATCGGAAGTTACTTATTAATCAGACTTGCCTTTTTGTTCAAACTACGGTGCCAAACAACGCCCTCTACACAGGAAAGTGGAATGATATATTGGAAAACAGCAATTCTGATATTCCCAATCTGCCGTCAAAGGTTATCAGCAGTTATTTAATGATCATCTTTACCTTTTTGTTCAAACTCCGGCTTTATCTTTTCGTTCAAACTCAGATATCTACACTGCTGGCCACCCAAAATGCAACACCAAGAAGGAAGCACCCGATTGGTCTGAAATTCGCAGCATGCGTTGTTCGCGAGAGGACATGCAAACGATTAGCATTGCAGGGCATATGCAAATCATGTGCGCCCGGCACGCCACCGAGAAGCACTATAAGAAGGGTGCACAGAAGGTGGGGCGTAGGTAGTGGAAGTGTGTTGTGCTGACGGACCTGTGCGTGGGAAGCTTCCTGATGCCTCGTCGCAGAATACGACAGTCATTCCAGCACGTTTCGGAGTTCGGCAGAGGACGAATAGTGGCTTATCGCGGCAGCCGTTTATCGTACCGAGACATCGGCGCCCGTGTGGGACGACCTCCAGCCACAGTGAGGCGATTATGGATTCAGTGGGTGCAGGAGGGACGGACGGACCGACGTGAGCGATTGCCGCAGCCGCGGCACACCACCGAACGAGAGGACCGGCATGTTGTGCGGCGGGCATTGACGTAAAAACAGAGCATTATCGCCAAAGACTGCAATCGTGTCGTGCCAGACTGTCATGGAACCACGTAGAACGGCAGAGGGTGATCTCCAGTGATGAGTATGCCGCGTTTGTCTTGGAGGAGACGACCACCGAATCCGTGTGTGGAGGCACCGTGGTCAGCGCCAAGATGAACAGTTTGTTGTCGAGTGTCACACGTCCAGATGGCCTGGTGTCATAGTGTGGGGTGCAATTCCCTATGATTCCAGATCACCTTTGGTGTTCATTACGGGCACTTTGACAACCCAACGTTACGTTAATAAGGTCCTGTAACCAGTGGCCCTACTTTTTTCTGAACGCTCACTCCGGTGCGATTCTCCAACATGACAGCGCTCGTCCACATACTGCTGATGTCTCGAGAGCTTACTTTCAAGGCACATACACTCTGCAATGGCCAACCACATCGCTAGATCTATTGTCAATTGAAAATGTGTGGGATGCTATTGGACGTGCTATCCACACTCTACCCCTACCGCACAATCTGCAGTAACTGCGTGAGAAGATTCAAGCTGCATGGTATGGCGTATCGCAGGACACCACCAGGAACCTGTACAACTTCATGGCTAGACGTCTGGCATGCTATGTGAGTAAACATGGCGGCCCGACGCCATACTGTGAGATACTACTTCTTGGCATGCAGCTCAATAAATATTGCGCATATCAGCTTCAATGTCTAATCATTTATTGTTCCTGGTAACCTTTACCTTGCTCCCGAATAGCATTGCCGTCCGACACGTCCTTCTGGGTGCAACTATTTTTTTGACAATGAGTGTACATATCCCTAATCCGATGCCAAAGGAAACAGGAAATTATTTATTTATGAGGCCTCGTATTATATTGAACAAATAGCGTGGTTCAAGTATTATTATCACAATATTTACGAGAGTGCACTTCTAGTACTGTGTATTACCTGCGAGAACGCTTTTGTAGTTTCACCTTCCCTATTTGCTGATGGCAAACTTGTAATTCTTCAAATATTTAACAATAAGGACTGTCTTTTTCGGCGAAATTGTCGGAGGAATTCTGCTCTGCAGGTTGCATGTCTCGTACATTAGTGGATAGTATTGCATTGTAATTCCGAATACTGTCAATAGAACAAAATTTCTAAGCATACTCCAAAATGCAGTGATTGAGGCCAAAGAATAAAAAAAATATGGTCAGAGGATATATTTAAATATTTTGATATCAACTGCAGAATTTGACAGATCATCGGACGAGGACACCCGTACTAGAAGAATCAAAGAAACAGTGAATAACTGAATGATTAATCGGATTGAAAACACTATTGAAAAGATAAGCATTTTTTGTTGCAATTATGCTGTGCATGTTTATGGAAGCACGAGTGTATATATGAGCCAGAAGTGAGAATAACAGATGATGTTGACACATTTCAGAACGATTTTCCAGCAATATAATTAATGTTTAAAATAAAATTATTTCTTTCTTAAATGTTCTATCTGATAGCCCTTTCTCTGGACTATGAACGATTTTCCAGCAATATAATTAATGTTTAAAATAAAATTATTTCTTTCTTAAATGTTCCATCTGATAGCCCTTTCTCTGGACTATGAACGATTTTCCAGCAATATAATTAATGTTTAAAATAAAATTATTTCTTTCTTAAATGTTCTATCTGATAGCCCTTTCTCTGGACTATGAACGATTTTCCAGCAATATAATTAATGTTTAAAATAAAATTATTTCTTTCTTAAATGTTCTATCTGATAGCCCTTTCTCTGGACTATGAACGATTTTCCAGCAATATAATTAATGTTTAAAATAAAATTATTTCTTTCTTTAAATGTTCTATCTGATAGCCCTTTCTCTGGACTATGAACGATTTTCCAGCAATATAATTAACGTTTAAAATAAAATTATTTCTTTCTTTAACGTTCTACCTGATAGCACTTTCTCTGGACTATGAACGATTTTTCAGCAATATAATTAATGTTTAAAATAAAATTATTTCTTTCTTAAATGTTCTATCTGATAGCCCTTTCTCTGGACTATGAACGATTTTCCAGCAATATTATTAATGTTTAAAATAAAATTATTTCTTTCTTAAATGTTCTATCTGATAGCCCTTTCTCTGGACTATGAACGATTTTCCAGCAATATTATTAATGTTTAAAATAAAATTATTTCTTTCTTAAATGTTCTATCTGATAGCCCTTTCTCTGGACTATGAACGATTTTCCAGCAATATTATTAATGTTTAAAATAAAATTATTTCTTTCTCAAATGCTCTATTTGATAGCCCTTTCTCTGGACTATGAACGATTTTCCAGCAATATAAATAATGTTTAAAATAAAATTATTTCTTTCTTAAATGTTCCATCTGATAGCCCTTTCTCTGGACTATGAACGATTTTTCAGCAATATAATTAATGTTTAAAATAAAATTATTTCTTTCTTAAATGTTCTATCTGATAACCCTTTCTCTGGACTATGAACGAATATCCAGCAATATAATTAACGTTTAAAATAAAATTATTTCTTTCTTAAATGTTCTAAATGATAGCTCTTTCTCTGGACTATGAACGATTTTCCAGCAATATAATTAATGTTTAAAATAAAATTATTTCTTTCTTAAATGTTCTATCTGATAGACCTTTCTCTAGACTATGAAGGATTTTCCCGCAATATTATTAATTTAAAAAAAATTATTTCTTTCTTAACTGTTTTATCTGATAGTCATTTCTCTAGACTATGAACGATTTTCTAGCAATATAATTAATATTTAAAATAAAATTGTTTCTTTTTAAACGTTCTATCTGATAGCCCTTTCTCTGGACTATGAACGATTTTCCAGCAATAAAATTAATGTTTAAAATAAAATTATTTCTTTCTTAAATGCTCTATCTGATAGCCCTTTCTCTGGACTATGAACGATTTTCCAGCAATATAATTAATGTTTAAAATAAAATTATTTCTTTCTCAAATGTTCTATTTGATAGCCCTTTCTCTGGACTATGAACGATTTTCCAGCAATATTATTAATGTTTAAAATAAAATTATTTCTTTCTTAAATGCTCTATCTGATAGCCCTTTCTCTGGACTATGAACGATTTTCCAGCAATATTATTAATGTTTAAAATAAAATTATTTCTTTCTTAAATGTTCTATCTGATAGCCCTTTCTCTGGACTATGAACGATTTTCCAGCAATATTATTAATGTTTAAAATAAAATTATTTCTTTCTTAAATGTTCCATCTGATAGCCCTTTCTCTGGACTATGAACGATTTTTCAGCAATATAATTAATGTTTAAAATAAAATTATTTCTTTCTTAAATGTTCTATCTGATAACCCTTTCTCTGGACTATGAACGAATATCCAGCAATATAATTAACGTTTAAAATAAAATTATTTCTTTCTTAAATGTTCTAAATGATAGCTCTTTCTCTGGACTATGAACGATTTTCCAGCAATATAATTAATGTTTAAAATAAAATTATTTCTTTCTTAAATGCTCTATCTGATAGCCCTTTCTCTGGCTATGAACGATTTTTCAGCAATATAATTAATGTTTAAAATAAAATTATTTCTTTCTTAAATGTTCTGTGTGATTGCCCTTGCTCTGGACTATGAACGGTTTTCCAGCAATATAAATATCTCGCTTACCTTTTTTTCAAGAAACAGTGTGGTAGGTTTGAATGTATGATAACTGGTAGCCTTATCACGATGGAGTTCTACTCTTTGAAGGCTCTGTGTATAAAGGAATGGTATTCCCTCTTTAAATATGGGAGTTAAAACATTATCTTGGTACTATATAGAATTGATTTTGACATTCTTTTCAACTTTTCTTAACTTTAATATCCCATTGTACGAGAAACCAGCAACAATCATGAATCCTTTATTGAAACTTTCTTTGGATTCTTGGAATCAAGTTTGTGAGTCATTTTCTGCTTTTCTGCTTTCCTGCGATACTAAATCGACCTTTTTAGCACGCCGTTTGTAAAAAAAGATCGTGCTTATGTTATCGGTTTGTCCGTCCGTCTGTACCTACGATATCTCTGCAACTATTAGTCCGATTTAAAAAAATCTTTTTGCATTGGGAAGCTTGAAATATGAGAATGATGATCCTTCATTTCGTTTTTTTTTGTACGATGTACAATTTCGCCGCTAGACGGCGTAAATGCAAATGATGTCGAATTCAAAAATACGTTTCATTCCAGATATTTGCTTCTAAACATCCGATTAAAAATAATCTTTTATCTTTCGATTCCATTTATGTCAAAGAGTATTTTAGATATAGTTACCTTTTCAAATTACGCATATATTTTCCGATAGTTGGCGTAAAAGTAAATTACACTTTCCCCTATAACTCTTCTTCTAAAACGCCGATTTGAAAAAATTTTCTTCAGCGGATACACCTCCTGATGGAAAATCTTTTGCATATAATTTCAAATTTTTGGTAAAGAATACTTTGGCCACGAGGGGGCGTAAGTGTTAATTTTTGCTTCCGATGTATTTGCCATAAAATCTGAGCTTCTAAAATATCGATTGAAAAAATTGTTTCGTGGACTGATGCCACTCACATCAATAAACCTTTTCGGAATATTTTCTTCTTAAAATTTTCCACAGTTTCTCCGCCAGGGGGCGTAGACGTATATCTTAATTTTGTCAATATCTCTACTTCTAAGAGTCCGATTTTAAAAATTCCTTCTTTGTTGGATAGTGTTTTCCGTGTGACATGTTTTTCATATAATTTCAAAATTTTCAAGTAATTCATAGACTTTCCGCTAGGGGACGTAAAGGTAAATTGCGTTTTACCCTATATCTCTGCTCCCAAATCTCCAATTTGAAAAATTCTTTCAGCACCGGATATAGCTCCTGATGGGAAGTCGTATGCACATAATTTCAAATTTTTGTAAAAAAAAATGGTTTGGCAACCAGGGGGCGTAAACCTTAATTTCCGCTTCTGACGTATTTGTAACAAAATATAAGCTTCTAAATTCTCACGTCGTTTGTAGACCGATACTACTCATGTCGACAAACCTTTTAGACACATTTTCTTCTTAAAATAGTGAATGGTTTCTACGCCAGGGGGCGTAGATGTATATCTTATTTTGGTCAATATCTCTACTTCTAGGAGTCCGATTTGAAAAATTCCTTCTTTGTTGGATAGTGTTTCCGATGCAAAACGTTTTACTTGTAAATTCAAAATTTTCAAGTAAATCATAGACTTTCCGCTAGGGGGCACAAAGGTAAATTGCGTTTTCGCGTTATTTCTGCTCCTAAAACTCCGATTTGAAAAATTCTTCCTGTATCGGATACAAGACCTGATGGAAAATATTTTTCACATAATTTCTAATGTTTGATAAAGAATGGTTTGGCCATTAGGGATCATAAGCGTTAATTAATGCTTCTGATGTATTTGTAGCAAAATCTGGGCTCCTGAAAACTTGACTAAATAAATAAATACATCGCTCTTTCCACGTTCCAGAAACACACAGCAACCGAAAAATTGCTTTTCAGCCGCCGCTGTGGAAATGAACCACAGAACTCTCGATAACTAGCCGAGCGTGTTACATTTACACCACGGTGGCCAACAATCCACGGTGCTATGTGTATTTTTAAGTCAGCATCTGACATCATAAATCCGTAAGATGGGCTCAGCTACTGAGACGTCTCCATCTGGTGGGCATTAACGGCACTGGCTATATATATATTATAGCAGTTAAATCCAAAGGGCGAGATCCAAGGTGAAAATCCTCCAAATGCGTGGCGACAGTAAATAAATAAATACATCGCTCTTCCACGTTCCAGAAACACACAGGTGATGTTGTGTGTTTCTGGAACTTGGAAAGAGCGATGTATTTCTTTATTTATTTACTGTCGCCACGTATTTGGAGGATTTTCACACTCGACTAAATTTTTTTTCTTAGACCGATACCGCTCATATAGATAAACCTTTTGAGAATACCTTCTTCCCAAAATAATGCATGGTTTTCCCACCAGGGGACGTAAAGTCACATCTTATTTTTGTCGATATCTCTGTTTCTAAGGGTTCGTAAGCTCATGATTCCGTTTACGGCAATATCTGAGGGATTAAAAACCCGATTGAAAAACTTCTTTCTTCCGTCAGATACTATTGTTTTCCATACCGGTTCCAATGACTTTGAATAGCTTTGATACATTTAATTTGCGTCACAACGGATTCAAAAGACGTGCTTATTATTACACATGAAAATTCGAGGTCATCTTTCTTGTTTTAGTCACAGACGCTTGGGTAGATCCATACTTCATCAATAGTCACAATAAATTTCCATCTGTCTCCGGGTAAGAGATTTTCACAAAGAAGTCTACATACCGTGTTCTGCGCTCAGCCACGTGCCTAGACAAAAGGCGGCGAACATTATGTTTTTTTTTTTTTCAGGTTCAAATCTTTGTTTATTGCCTTGTTTACAGTTGATGCAGAGATTTTTAACGACTTAGTGAATACTCTTTGGGTCGGTGGATTTTATTTTAAGACATCATGTTTTTTTTTTTTTCCGATTTCTTTTTTTTTTGTTTTTTTTTATTGGATTTTTAACGACTACCGTGAGCAACTCAATGGGCTATTAGCAGTCGCCCGTCCATAATTTAGGGTCACTGGTTCCAGGGAAGGGAGAGAACCGGTGCCGTAAGACAAACACAACATCCATGCCTCACTGGGATTCGAACCCGGACCCCGTTCGGACGAATGATCAGAGGCCATCGCTTAGACTACTGCGCCACCGGGGGCGGCTTTGACGATTTCCCCCATTATTATTGATAATGTTGCTTATTTTACAGTTAGTTATGCTAACTGCATTATTTTCAGTTTTTTATTAATAATTACAGAATACGAATTTTTCTTTTCGGAAATAACAAAAACACAACCTTCTATCCACAGATTGTTTGCGTGCGCCATTTTCTTAGCAGACGATATTTAACTGCAGCAGATGTTTCTTTCGTGTTCATCTAGAGAATATTTCTCTTCGTAAAGAGCAAAAACAGAAGCTTCTATCCACAGCTTGTTTACGTGCGCCATTTCCTTAGCAGACGATATTTAACTGCAGCACATGATTCTTTCGTGTTCATCTAAAGAATATTTCTCTTCGTAAAGAGCAAAAACATAACCTTCTATCCACAGCTTGTTTACGTGCGTCATTTTCTTAGCAGACGATATTTAACTGCAGCAGATGTTTCTTTCGTGTTCATCTAGAGAATATTTCTCTTCGTAAAGAGCAAAACCATAACCTTCTATCCACAGCTTGTTTACGTGCGTCATTTTCTTAGCAGACGATATTTAACTGCAGCAGATGTTTCTTTCGTGTTCATCTAAAGAATATTTCTCTTCGTAAAGAGCAAAAACAGAAGCTTCTATCCACAGCTTGTTTACGTGCGCCATTTCCTTAGCAGACGATATTTAACTGCAGCACATGATTCTTTCGTGTTCATCTAAAGAATATTTCTCATCGTAAAGAGCAAAAACATAACCTTCTATCCAGAGCTTGTTTACGTGCGCCATTTTCCTAGCAGACGATATTTAACTGCAGCGGTTGTTCTTTCGTGTTCATCTAAAGAATATTTCTCTTCGTAAAGAGCAAAAGCAGAAGCTTCTACCCAGAAATTGCTTGTGTGAGCCATTTTCTTAGCAGACGATATTTAACTGCAGCAGATGTTTCTTTCGTGTTCATCTAAAGAATATTTCTCTTCGTAAAGAGCAAAAACATAACCTTCTATCCACAGCTTGTTTACGTGCGCAATTTGCTTAGCAGACGATATTTAACTGCATCAGATGTTTCTGTAGTGTTCATCTAAAGAATATTTCTTTTCGTAAAGAGTAGAAACATAGCCTTCTATCCACAGCTTGTTTACGTGCGCCATTTTCTTAGCAGATGATATTTAACTGCAGCAGATGTTTCTTTCGTGTTCATCTAAAGAATATTTCTCTTCGTAAAGAGCAAAAACAGAAGCTTCTATCCACAGCTTGTTTACGTGCGCCATTTTCTTAGCAGACGATATTTAACTGCAGCAGATGTTTCTTTCGTGTTCATCTAAAGAATATTTCTCTTCGTAAAGAGCAAAAACAGAAGCTTCTATCCACAGCTTGTTTACGTGCGCCATTTCCTTAGCAGACGATATTTAACTGCAGCACATGATTCTTTCGTGTTCATCTAAAGAATATTTCTCATCGTAAAGAGCAAAAACATAACCTTCTATCCAGAGCTTGTTTACGTGCGCCATTTTCCTAGCAGACGATATTTAACTGCAGCGGTTGTTTCTTTCGTGTTCATCTAAAGAATATTTCTCTTCGTAAAGAGCAAAAGCAGAAGCTTCTATCCAGAAATTGCTTGTGTGAGCCATTTTCTTAGCAGACGATATTTAACTGCAGCAGATGTTTCTTTCGTGTTCATCTAAAGAATATTTCTCTTCGTAAAGAGCAAAAACATAACCTTCTATCCACAGCTTGTTTACGTGCGCAATTTTCTTAGCAGACGATATTTAACTGCAGCAGATATTTCTTTCGTGTTCATCTAAAGAATATTTCTCTTCGTAAAGAGCAAAAACAGAACCTTCTATCCACAAATTGATTGTGTACGTGCGTCATTTTCTTAGCAGACGATGTTTTACTGCAGCAGATGTTTCTTTCGTGTTCATCTAAAGAATATTTCTCATCGTAAAGAGCAAAAACATAACCTTCTATCCAGAGCTTGTTTACGTGCGCCATTTTCCTAGCAGACGATATTTAACTGCAGCGGTTGTTTCTTTCGTGTTCATCTAAAGAATATTTCTCTTCGTAAAGAGCAAAAGCAGAAGCTTCTATCCAGAAATTGCTTGTGTGAGCCATTTTCTTAGCAGACGATATTTAACTGCAGCAGATGTTTCTTTCGTGTTCATCTAAAGAATATTTCTCTTCGTAAAGAGTAAAAACATAACCTTCTATCCACAGCTTGTTTACGTGCGCAATTTTCTTAGCAGACGATATTTAACTGCAGCAGATATTTCTTTCGTGTTCATCTAAAGAATATTTCTCTTCGTAAAGAGCAAAAACAGAACCTTCTATTCACAAATTGATTGTGTACGTGCGTCATTTTCTTAGCAGACGATGTTTTACTGCCGCACATGTTTCTTTAGCGTTCATGTAACACACTGTTACCACTTTCAAATTTTTCTATAATTATCTTCATTTCTGTTTATTAGTAACAGATGAAAAGCGGGTAGGCTGCATCTCGGAGCACGGCCGCAGGTTTTCGTCATACGTGGAGGTTATGACATATATATATATATATATATATCATCATCATCATTGTCAACCATTATCAATCCACTGCTGGACGAAGGTCTCCCCAAGTTTCCTCCACAACGGTCTGTCTTGTGCCAGTCTCCTCCATGTCACTCCTGCATACTTTCGAATTTCATCCACCCATCTCCTATGTGGTCTTCTTCTGGGTCTTTTCCTGTCCCTTGGAATCCAATCTAAAATTTCGGCTGTCCATCGATGATCTGTCCTTCTGGCAGTATGTCCAGCCCATTGCCATTTCAGGGATTTAACTCTGATCATGATGTCTTCCACTCTTGTCATTTTTCGGATCCACGAGTTCCTCTTCTTATCTCTCCTGGTTACACCAAGCATGCACCTCTCCATGCTTCTTTGAGTTGTCTGCAGCCTTTGTATGTCTCTTTTAGTTAAGGTCCACGTCTCTGCACCATACGTAAGCACTGGAAGGATGCATTGATCAAACACTTTTCTTTTAAGACATAATGGCATATTGCTCTTGAAAATTATGCTGTTTCTTCCAAAAGCTCTCCAGGCAAGTTTTGTACGCCGATTAATTTCTTCATCAATGTGACCCTCACTTGATATCTGCTGTCCAAGATAAACGTACGTGTCTGTTATCTCCAGCTTTTCTCCATCAATCGATAAATCTTCATTTCTTGTAAAAGCATTGAACATCACTTTTGTCTTCTGAAAGTTCATTTTTAATCCCACTTCTTTACTCTTGTCAGCAAGTTCCTGGATCATACTCTGCAGCTCTGATGGGGTAGTTGCAAAAATGACTACGTCATCAGCAAAACGAAGGTGGGTTAGATAATCTCCATTAATCTTTATCCCCTTGTTTTCCCAGCTCAGCGACTGAAAAACACCCTCCAATGTGGCATTAAAGAGCTTCGGAGATATGGTGTCACCTTGTCTCACTCCTTTTCCAATTTTTACGTGTGTTGTATTTTCAAACAGCCTAATCTTTGCACTTGCATTTTCATAGATGTTATTAATAATATTAATGTATGCATCTTCAATACCGCAGGTTTTCAGAGCCATTGTAACTGCTGATGGTTTCACCGAATCAAAGGCTTTTTCATAATCGATAAAAGCCATGCACAATGGAAGTTCATATTCCCTCGCTCTTTCAATTAGTTCTCTCAGCACGTGGATATGATCTATTGTGCTGTAGCCACTCCTGAATCCAGCTTGTTCTCTCGGTTGAGCCATGTCTAGTGCTACCTTCAAGCGGTGTGAAAGAACTTTAGTGAAGATTTTATAAACAATTGATAGGAGGCTGATAGGTCTGTAGTTTCCGAGATCCTCAATGTCACCTTTCTTATGTAGCAGGATCATTGTAGCGGTGTTCCAATCCTCAGGAATCTTTCCTTCATTAAGGCATCGAGTGAAAATTTGGGCGAGTACTGTTTCGATTTCTCCACTTGCTTCTTTTATGATGTCTACAGTAATTCCATCTTCTCCTGGAGCTTTTCCTCGCTTCATGTTCTTGATTGCATGTGCAACTTCTGCTGGAAGGACTGGAGGAACTCTGGTACTGGTATCTTTCATGATGTCTGGAGTGCATATATCATCCCTTTCATATAATTTGGAGTAGAAATCTTTCACTCTTGTCAAAATTTCGCCTCTATTTCTTGTTACAGAACCATCTTCTTTTCTCAGTGCCATAATCTGTTTTCTTCCCTTACTGAGATGTCCCTTTGCTATCTTTAGGCTTTGGTTGTTTTCAATTGCTTTCCTCACTAGTTCACAGTTGAATTTCCTTACGTCTTCGGTGATACTTTTTCTTACTGTCTTGCATAGCTCTATATATTCCACTTTGGAAGTCACATCTTCTTTAGTTGTCCTCATCTCTCTTCTTTTTTGCATCAACATTTTGGTTTTTCCTGATAATTTGTTCACATGCAACTTGTTCTTAGACCCAGCTAATTTTGTTGCTGTTTCCATAAGAGCTTTGGTTACTTTTCTGTTAACTTCAGAGATGTCCACTTCTTCCGATGTTAGGCCTTCTAAAGCAGAGAACCTGTTCTTCAGTTCTAACTTGAAGGTATTATGGTGTTTTTTAAGGTTGGTTATGTCAATAGATTTTGTTTGTCTTATGAGCTTGCCACGTTCAAGTTTATATTCTATTAAGAAGAGACTGAAGCAAAAAATTTTTTTGACTTACACCAAGTACAACGTAGAAAAGGTAAAAGGTCGGCCATGTTTCTTCAAGAGTGGAAGAAGTAAAGTTGCATAAGAGGTAAGCTCTCTTCTTTGTCTTTAGGTTTTGGGTTTTCCAAGTTCAATGTTTGAACTTTTTAAACATTTTTTCAAATTTTTGCTTTAAGCATTTAGGCACTAGCAAGTATATTAACTTTTTTGCGGATTTTAACTCTCTCTTTTCTTGGTAACTTTGCGCGTTTTTTAGGGCTCTTAGGCTAAGCAGCTGGCCGTTTTTTTGTTCTTGTAGTCAACGATGTGTTTTCAATGTCGTTAAGATCTTAATAACTACTTAATTATGCACTTAAAGCACTTCTGAAATACTTTGTACATATTGCAACTAACTGTTTATGTCATATAACCTTCACGAAGAATTTCTTTAGTTTATTATTGTCTTTATTTTATTCTCGTTTTTGAGTTGTCAGAAGTTGTGGAGTAGGGGTTTTGTAATCCAGTTTTCTTTCAGGAATCTGTGCTTTAGAAAAAAATTAATATTTCCTTTTTTATTGCAAAGTTTAAGAATTTGTGGTATTTTAGTATTGCTATTCAGGTTTAAATTCTCTCTTAGGCGACTAGGTAACTTGGCAATGTGTTATTGCTGAACATTACTTCTGATTCATTAAGTCACTCTTACAACTTGATTTTTCTATAATTATCTTCTTTCTGTTTATTAGTAACAGATGAAGAGCTTGGGTTGGGCCAGGAAAGTTATAGATGCATGCTAAAATGTTAACTAAAGCTTCGTCATACAACTCTGTGGAGGTTATGACATATATATATATATATATATCATCATCATTGTCAACCATTATCAATCCACTGCTGGACGAAGGTCTCCCCAAGTTTCCTCCACAACGGTTTGTCTTGTGCCAGTCTCCTCCATGTCACTCCCGCATACTTTCGAATTTCATCCACACATCTTCCATGTGGTCTTCTTCTGGGTCTTTTCCTGTCCCTTGGAATCCAATCTAAAATTTCGGCTGTCCATCGATGGTCTGTTCTTCTGGCAGTATGTCCAGCCCATTGCCATTTCAGGGATTTAACTCTGATCATGATGTCTTCCACTCTTGTCATTTTTCGGATCCACGTGTTCCTCTTCTTATCTCTCCTGGTTACACCAAGCATGCACCTCTCCATGCTACTTTGAGTTGTCTGCAGCCTTTGTATGTCTCTTTTAGCTAAGGTCCACATCTCTGCACCATACGTAAGCACTGGAAGGATGCATTGATCAAACACTTTTCTTTTAAGACATAATGGCATATTGCTCTTGAAAATTATGCTGTTTCTTCCAAAAGCTCTCCAGGCAAGTTTTGTACGCCGATTAATTTCTTCACCAATGTGACCCTCACTTGATATCTGCTGTCCAAGATAAACGTACGTGTCTGTTATCTCCAGCTTTTCTCCATCAATCGATAAATCTTCATTTCTTGTAAAAGCATTGTACATCACTTTTGTCTTCTGAAAGTTCATTTTTAATCCCACTTCTTTACTCTTGTCAGCAAGTTCCTGGAACATACTCTGTAGCTCTGATGGGGTAGTTGCAAAAATGACTATGTCATCAGCAAAACGAAGGTGGGTTAGATAATCTCCATTAATCTTTATCCCTTTGTTTTCCCAGTTCAGTGATTGAAAGGCATTTTCCAATGTGGCATTAAAGAGCTTCGGAGATATGGTGTCACCTTGTCTCACTCCTTTTCCAATTTTTATGTGTGTTGTATTTTCAAACAGCCGAATCTTTGCACTTACATTTTCATAGATGTTATTAATAATATTAATGTATGCATCTTCAATACCGCAGGATTTCAGAGCCATTGCAACTGCTGATGGTTTCACCGAATCAAAGGCTTTTTCATAATCGATAAAAGCCATGCACAATGGAAGCTCATATTCCCTCGCTCTTTCAATTAGTTCTCTCAGTACGTGGATATGATCTATTGTGCTGTAGCCACTCCTGAATCCAGCTTGTTCTCTCGGTTGAGCCATGTCCAGTGTCACCTTCAAGCGGTGTGAAAGAACTTTAGTGAAGATTTTATAAACCACTGATAGGAGGCTGATAGGTCTGTAGTTCCTGAGATCCTCAATGTCACCTTTTTTATGTAGCAAGATCATTGTAGCGTTGTTCCAATCCTCAGGAATCTTCCCTTCATTAAGGCATCGAGTGAAAATTTGGGCGAGTACTGTTTCGATTTCTCCACTTGCTTCTTGTATGATGTCTACAGTAATTCCATCTTCTCCTGGAGCTTTTCCCCGCTTCATGTTCTTGATTGCATGTGCAACTTCTGCTGGAAGGACTGGAAGAACTCTGGTACTGGTACCTTTCATGATGTCTGGAGTACATGTATAATCCCTTTCATATAATTTGGAGTAGAAATCTTTCACTCTTGTCAAAATTTCGCCTCTATTTCTTGTTACAGAACCATCTTCTTTTCTCAGTGCCATAATCTGTTTTTTCCCCTTACTGAGATGTCCCTTTGCTATCTTTAGGCTTTGGTTGTTTTCAATTGCTTTCCTTACTAGTTCACAGCTGAATTTCCTTACGTCTTCAGTGATACTTTTTCGTACTGTCTTGCATAGCTCTATATATTCAACTTTGGAAGTCACATCTTCTTTAGTTGTCCTCATCACTCTTCTTTTTTGCATCAACATTTTGGTTTTTCCTGATAATTTGTTCACATGCAATTTGTTCTTAGACCCAGCTAATTTTGTTGCTGTTTCCATAAGAGCTTTGGTTACTTTTCTGTTAACTTCAGAAATATCCACTTCTTCCGATGTTAGGCCTTCTAAAGCCGAGAATCTGTTCTTCAGTTCCAATTCCAAATAGGTCTTTGTGGAAGTGAGAAAATGCAGAGTTTTGCTGGTCCTTGATAAAGCCAAGGCTCGGTATTCTCGACACTTTCTACATTCTGTTTTTCTATTATTGTTTTCTCTTTGTACTCACACCGGTCAATATATAACCTTTTCTATGTTGTACTTGGTGTGAGTCAAAAATTTTTTTTGCTTCAGTCTCTTCTTAATAGAATGTGAATTCTAAATTTTCATAACTGCTGCGTTGCGCGTTTTGATCTTCAGGTTATTTTGCAACTTTCGTTTTAAATTCTTGAGTGTTTTTCTTATGTTTTCGGCTCTGCTCTCAAGTATATATATATATTTTGCCGGAAAGGACAACTCTTCTGCGTGCACATCGTAGAACAAGTTCATCGGAGTCGCGTGCTGACCTGGCGCGATATCCAAGCACTGCTCTTCGTTCCATAGCATCGTGTGTTGTCTCACAAGCAGATTTTCAAACTCTAGCAAACGAATCCGGCTCCATGGATTTGATCGGACACTCACTATCCATCTGCTCGCTCTCGTTGAATGCTTCCCAGATGACCTGGATGTTGTAATGCTTGTACAACGGTTGGTTCATCAAGAATCGAAGCTAAGCCTTCACCACCGACTTCTTTAAGAAACCACTCAAGTACGTCGACTTGTGGATCAAGTTCTTCTTGATATTGACGTTGAAAGCGTGATCTTCGTCCAGACGCCGTGGCAACTGCGGCACCACTGTGTTAACATCCACTGAAATGTTTATTACTAGGCCAACGATTCCATAGTTGCCCTCGAGCCGAAATCGACAGATCTGCATGAATGGAAACCTCGGAAAAATCAATATGGCACTTATCGGACCCAACGGTGGCAAACCGATAGGTTTCGGTGGATACTTGAAACCGTTCGATCGCGGCAACTTCGGAATCTTGTTGCTGTCCAATGATTTACGACACGCACTGCACAACTTGAACTCTGCTACGTTCCCGCCAGGAAACGTGTTTTCGAGCAATTCCACATGCTTTGGCTTCACTGGCTTCAAATTCGTCAGAAACCGCAGTCTGTCGCAAATTCCGCACGAATGACCGAACGGATTGTTCAGCAACGTGTTCTCGAAACGTTCACTCGCCGATCTCCAACACTTCTCGTACCACGCCGATCTCGCGAAATCCACTTCCATTTCGTCGTTTCCGTGCTCCGAAGCATGGGCAGAATCGTTTTCATGCTCCATCGTGCGTCGGTGCCGCCGAAGTGCTTGCGCGCTGCGCCGCAGCAATTTTCTTTCGCTCCCGATACTTTCTCATGCGTTCTGCCGCGGACATTGCGGTGTTTATCGAAAGCAGACGAGTTGCTCTTCCGCGTAGACTACGTTTGATGTATTTCTGCTTGGCTTTTCGACGAGTATATGCCGACATTTTGAAAGGTTTAAAATTTTTCAACTGCGATCCAAACTTTCACAAACAACACTGTATTCGATTTCATTTCTTATGTCTTGAATCGACAGATCCGGACGTTAGCTTTCGTTTGAGACCGATTTCGACGTCGTATCGCTTTTCAGTCCCGAGTTATACTGATTTAAAATTCTCGCGGCCCAGCGGAAAGTCACCCAAACCACATCCCCGTCCCTCCCCGCTTATCGCGGCGCGAACTCAAGGTCACTAACAAGTCTTTGTTCTCTTAACTATCAAATGGCACAAGGTTGGTTTAGTTCGCGTTGATAATATAGAAATTATTAGACCGAACTCGATGCCCATATTTTCGTAACACTCAACTTTCCGTACTGGCTTGATTTTAAAGACGTATCCTCTTCAAAAGTTTTAAAAATGTGTGAACATTGTCTGTATTTGTCACAGCAAAGGACTTCGGGAATGACAATCAATGTGTTACTGGAAGCAAGAATCTTAGAACTTCAATAAAGTCTGTACCAAGAAGAAACTGAGAGTGTAGACATTTTAAACTCGTCAATATGAAGAAAACAATCTATGTTAAATAATTCTTGAATTTGTCTTGAAAGGAAGCTTAGAAAATTCAAAAGAATCCTGCCTAAAGATTGGCAATCTCAGCAGTCCGCTCTCCCTCTAGCGGCGAAAGGAAGAATTACTATAGTACGGAAAACATTCTTAGCTGTTGTTAGACCGTTGTTTAGGTTCGGTTGGCTTGTTTTGGGGCATTTTTGCATACATTCTGGAATTACAGAGTAGTATAATGGAGAATTCCGTGATGAAGAACAATTCATGTTGTTGCGTCTCGCAGTATTGTTCCCAAGGTTCTAGCTATGTTTTTTACAAGTTAGTATAAACGTTGGTAAATCTGTTAAACGTCCTAAATTATTTCGTCGGAAAAATGCTAGTGCCTGGGAAAAGTGCGACGTACAGATTTTAAAGTGGAGAAAATCATGGCAAATGGTGCAGAAATTTCATATTTTAAATGTGTTTTAAATATTTTTTTTGTAATATTTACCTGTAAGTGCGATGCTGTGAAGACACGCTGCAGTACGCCTAACGCATCGATACCGCGACTATGTCAAATTTTGCTCCGTCAAAAGGAAGGTTCGTTCGTTGCTGTACCGAAATGACTGGCGGAAGAGTACAAAAGAAAGCGGTTACGTTGTTGGTAGGAAAGCGATAAATGTTGTTGTGCTACGCTACAGAAAATAGGTCCAGATTATCCACCCTCTATTTTGTTGTATCACGCACGTTGTTGGCAAGAAAAACCGGTAAAAACCTCTTTGATTTGCAAAAGATACGTATCAGTGAGATGGAAACTGACCTGTGAAGAAAGTATTAACAGGAGAACCAAAAGTACACTGGCACAGCAAATCAGCTACAAATGGAAGCCGTTCAAAGTAGAACTGAAAGTTATACTTCCCCAGTTTCCTGTACAACATAGAAAGACATATTCGTGCTTTGTATATTTGGAATCATGTGTGAGAAAGAACGAAACATTTCTCAACATCTGCTTTTAAAAAAAATGACAAAACATTAACGAACTATATTTCGTAGCGTATGAGTACATGATGCTTCGCTCTCTTGGCAAGAACGTACGCTGCTGCACATGTAGTGATCAGCGCGTGAATTACACGCCACAACGACGGAACGAAGCTTGACATCGTCGCGGTAGCGATGCGTTAGGCCTACCGCAGCGTCTCTTCACAGCATCGCACTTACACGTAAATATTAGGATAAAAATCTTAAAACGACATTTGAAACATTAAGTTTTCCCACCATTTGCCATTAGTTTCCATAATGTAAAATCTGTACGTCACACTTTTTTCAGGCACTAACATTTTTTCGACGAAATAATTTAGGGCGCTAATCTACACATTTACCCGAAATTTGCAATGTTCTGTCAATAGTCAGTTTGACTTTACATATCCAATTGTTTTGTCTAATTTACAGACGGAAAAAACAAAACTCTAATCTGCCAGTGTACCTACTAGTGGTGTGGCGGGTGAAGGGGGCACGAAAATGCGACTTTTCCAGGGTCCCACCAAGGAGGATAGAATAAGGGAAGGGAGCATAACAAGCAAGCCCTACGTAAAGCTCAGAAGCCGACGCTCTGAACGGTAGCCATCTTATGTCACCCTTCTGATTGCGTTCCCATCGAATTAAGGCTTTAAAAGTGTTAGCCTGCCTAAAAATTAGGCAGGCTAACACTTTTAAAGCCTTCTTGCGAAAGGAAAAATATCATGTACATTTATTAATGTAGTCTATAATATCACCACTGTTTTCTATTCTTTCCTTTCAAAGCACTGCTAAGTCACGTTTTACTGCTGCGTACGACAAAAAACCTTTAACTCGTCAAAGGAAAAGTACATGCTGTTTAAAGTAATGCATGAAGCCGTTCACAAACTTTAAAGTGAAGAAGAAAACATTGATTTATTTCATGTGATCGAGTGAATGTTTCTGAAGACAGAAACGCAACGAAATGTTACCTTTGAAACAATAGTTCGTGCTAAACTTTGATAATTTACAAAATTTTAACGAAGAGTACACGGAATATGCAAATTGAAAAACGTTTGTAGCGCACAATAAAATCCTTTAGCGTTGATACACTGGCGTGCAAAAATTAAGGACGAGACGGTTTTTCGAATGTAACGTCGTGCAGAAGTGCTCCACATCGACTCAAACAAGGAATCCAAAGGATACAAAGGCACTTTATTGAAAAGGTAGCTTCGAGCACAACTGGACAGAAGACACAAATGTCCATGTGACAAGAGGCTGCCAAGAAAAATCCAGTCTTTAGTAGGGGGTATGATCACCCCTGACTATGTTGCAGGATTTACAATGTCTGTCCATGTTGAGGACGAGGTTGTCAAGGAGCTGTTGAGGCATCGCGGCCCATTTCTCTTGTAGCGCCAATCGCAGCTGCGGAATCGTTGCTGGCTGCTGGTGACGTGCTGCCAAGCGTCTCCCGAGAAGGTCCCACATGTGTTCGATTGGATTTAGGTCCGAGGACCTTGCGGGCCAAACCATGCGTTTAATATCTTCACTCTCCAACAGCTCTGCGACAGCCACTGTACGATGAGGTGTAGCGTTGTCGTCCATGAAGAGGAACTCAGGACCCACAGCACCTCTAAACAGACGCACGTGAGACAGGAGAACCTCGGTACAATAGCGAACACCAGTGACTGAACCTCCTTGAAAGATGTGGAGGTCAGTACGGCTACCAAGCATGATACCGCCCCAAACGAGAACTCTGCCACCTCCAAACCGGTCCCTTTCGATGATGTTGGATATGTGATTGCGTGTTCCCTGCTGCTCTCTCCAGGTGTGTATACATCCATAATCGCTCGTCAGACTAAATCGGCTCTTATCCGTAAACAGAACTCGACCTCATTGCTGATGTGTCCAGTTCTTGTGTTCCTGGCACCACTGAAACCGCCATCTCCGATGAGCAGGCGTTAATGGTACACACGTACTGGTCGTCGTGCAAATAGACCACCTTTGTGCAGCCTCCTGGCCACGGTAAAACGCGACAACGGACTTCCAGTTGTCTCTTGTATGTGCCTTGCGATTTCTTCCGCTGTCTGCCGTCCGTCTCTTCTCGCTTGTAGGGCAATATACCGGTCGTTCGCCACCTTGGTTGCTCGTGGACGACCACGGCTAAACTCTCGGACAGCGGTTCCTGTCGTTTGAAATGCTCTCCAAGCTTGTGAAACGATGCTGTGAGCAATCCCGAACTCCTTGGCCACACTACTTACACTTCGACCTTCTTCCAAATTCCCAATGACGCAACCTCGGATAAAGTCATCCAGATGTCGTCTACTGGATTTTCTGTTGGCCGTATCACACGGTGGCAGCAACTCGACGTCGTTCAAGCCGATGTACACCGTTCAATAGCTTTCAATGAATTGCTGAGCGTACACCGGCCATTTGTGCTTTATACCCTTCTGACCCCCCCCTGTACGTCATGCTGCATATATGCGCATGCCCTACCGTCCCGGATCCTAGTCTATCTCCTGAGTGGTCTTTTGGTCCGTTTTGCCTGCTCGTTCCACTGTCATGCTAATTTCCCCTCTTCGTCCTTAATTTTTGCACACCAGTGTAGATTACTATGTACTAATAAGAAATGCGATAATTTACAAATTTGAAATAACAACAAAAAAAAAATAACACGGATTTTATTGTGCGCGAGAAACGAATGCTTTTTAAAAAGTTTTAATAAAACGTTTTCGTGAATGTGATCTTTGACCAGGAGTTATTGAAAAGTGGACAAATTTATAATTCGTACTAGAAATGTTTAGACATTCCATCATAAGTTTTTGATCCGCAAATACTATAGATCTCTCTTCAGCTTTTAATGTTAGTTGAACTTCAAACGAACAATTCCATAAATCAGTCATAAGCAAACTCCCTTCTCACACGAAATAAAAAACTGAAATCTTCCTTAACTTACAAAGCAAAAATGAGCAACTGAAGGTAATGTAACATGGCGGCCACGCAACTTAGCTGGCTTCAATGGTGAGAGCACATGCTCTCTCCTCTTATTATATACTCCTTGGGTCCCAGTAATTCTTGCTACGTCCCTGTCGGTATTACTACTGTATATCACTTTTCTGAAAATGTAAAAATAAAAATTACATGTTACAGTAAAGCATTACTGCTACACAGTGCTTACACGTTCCACTTCTGCCTGTTTTACAAGAGCACTCATACAGAAATTTAACAATTATTTCTGTCTAAAACACCGTTGATCGAATGAGGCGACCACGTTATTGCGGTGCATTGAATGCAATGTGAAACTATGTGGATTTCTTTTTTATCTTCCTTCTTAATTCCACATGAAATGATATGACCTGCTTAAGAATCTTTGCCTCTGCTTTGATGCATCGTGAATTTTTTGTAGCGTCCACAAATTTCGTTACCTCAAGGATTGAGAGTGTTAAACCAGCCATTCCTACATACAACTTCACGGGGACATGTGCGACGTTATCCGTACTAAAAGAAGTTTGTTTACGTTTGTGCAGCGCCCCTTATAGTTCATTGAGGCTGCCAATAGTGTGGATTTCGAAGAACAAGACTTGAAAAAACAAAGTTCTGTGAAAAGAAGAGTAAATGGACGAGAGGAATATGACTAATTTTTGCACTTATCAAGATGAGTCATAAGTGTGTTCCATTCTGAGTGACAGATAACGTTGGGCATCCATTGCTCTGTGAAACGTGCGCCAGCTTCGAGTGGGTTACACGATGACGGGAACAAACCATACTACTAACGTGCATTTGACACGTAGCCACACTGCGTTATCAAGTGAACAGAGAAGTAAGGTTAGTGATAACCGTGCCGTTCGAGGACTCCTACCAAAGCCGTCTCGAGTACTAGAAGATTTAATGCCAAATTCGTGGTCACCATCGTCTGCCGTGACTGCCATCTTACCTAGCACAAGGCCATGACATTTGAAAGATGAGTTCCCTGCGTTGGTGACGTCACTGTCATGTTATACGGCCTAAAACGTCGGTGTCGCGTTTGACGTCATACACGAAAGCGTTGGAAACCAATTGGAAGCTTTGGATTCCGCGTGACGTCACTAAAAGATGGAACTTGTCTCTCAATGTCATGGCCACCATGGCCTAAAACGTCGGTGTCGTGTTTGACGTCACACACGAAAGCGTTGGAAACCAATTGGAAGTTTTGGATTCCGCGTGACGACATTAAAAGTCCAACTCGTCTTTCTAATGTCATGGCCTTGTGTTTCCTAGACAACCTTGGTCGGTGTTGTGTCTGACGTCATATACAACAGCGGTGGAAACCAATCGGAAGCCTTGCTTTCCGCGTGACGTCACTAAAAGATGGAATTTGTCTCTCTAATGTCATGGCCTTGTGTTTTGTAGACAATCTTGCTCGGTGTCGTGTCTGACGTCACACACGACAGCGTTGGAAACCAATCGGAAGCCTAGATTTCCGCGTGACGCCACTGAAAGATGGAATTCATCTCTCTAATGTCATTACCTTGTGTTTTGACTAGCAGTGGGGTTACATCAAGGCGATACCAGGATTCTAATTTTTCGTAACTTTGCAACATCGATAGAAAGAAGTTAAAGCAAATGTCATCTAAGTCTGGGCCGTGGTAATAATTAATATTCCATTCACTGGACCAGGAGCATATATATAATTTTTTTCAGGAGGTGCCGACCGAAAATGGAAGTTTTCAAAATCCATTAGGAGAAAATAGAAGTTAATGAAAAATAGAAGAAAAATTAAAGCATTATTTTCTATCGTAAGTCGATGCATTTTTATCAAATTAAAGCATCCGTTCTAATATAATTCGAATTCCAGCAAAATATGAAATCCTTTAGGGAGGAAGGAAAAGCCCATTGGCCACCTCTAAATACGCCCCTGCACTGGACAATCATATGCGGCAGCGACGGTTCTATAAATGAAATACGATTTTTTATATTACTAAATATTCTCTTTGGTTTTTTCCTTCATTTCATCCAATACTTCATGAAACACACCTTTCTTTCTTTTTCTTTTTTTATTGAAGGTTTAACAGTCTCGGTGAGTAACTCAACGGGCTGTAAGCAGTCGCCCGTCCCTAATTAAGGCCACTGGTTCGAGGGAAGGGCCAGTGGCGTAACACAAACATAAATTCCATGCCTCACCGGGATTCGAAATTGGACATATACCTTAAAATAAAGTTATTATTATTATTAATTTGAAGGGGTTCCGGACCCGCTAGAACCCCCTTGTTGGTGCGCCACTGGATAGATTACTTCAAACAGTGATCATCAAAATTTATTCGACTTCTCATTCTAACAGTCAGTACGATTTCTCGGTGGTGAAGCACAGTTTCTCTCCAGATTAATCTTAAGCCAAACGAGATCGTCATTATTTCGCAGGGGGCTCTTGCGAACGCCGCATGCTGTTGGCACGATTCCAGAAATAAGTTCTTGAGAGGCCCTTTTGTTACGCACTTGCCTCGGTAAATTTTCATTTGCAGCTCGAGCTATGACGCATGTGAGCCCGAACTTCGCATTTCGGAGGACTCTCCCACTTTTGAATTTCCCTAAGTAACGAAGTGTATGTTTAAAACTACAAAAGCATTCTATTCTTTTACTCAGAATCTCATAAAATATTTCCGTAGCACCTCATGCTTTTTAAATTGTTCTTAAAACACCATAGAGATTGTTTTTGAAGAAAGTAAGGTGATCAAAATGCTAGTAAAATCAGTGTAAAATGTTTAACATTTTGCGTACCATAAATGCACTGACTTATTATGGCGCGCATACAAACTCCACTTAAATTTTAAGCAAGATCAAAGATTTATTTGGAAATTAACAAATTGTCTGGGGTGTTCCAAATTTTGCTTTCTTGTTCCTCTTTTTATCAGTCTGCTTCACTCCATTGCTGTACGAAAGCGTCCTAAGTTTCTCCCCGACTGTCTTTGTTTTTGGCTCTTGGTTCCCATTATCTTCCTGCAGGTTCTTTCATCTCATCCAACTATCTCTGTCTGAGTCTTCTTCTAATCCTTATTAGCCTAGTGGTGTCAACTGCTGAGCGAAATCATCTTCGTTTCGCTCCAGTCGACTCTCTTTGTTTCTTATCTTTCAGCAGTTTCTTTTGTTACTCAACTATCTCTGTCTGGGTCTTCTAACCTTTATCAGCCTAGTGGCGTCAACTGGTGAAGGAAGTCTTCCTCGTTTCTCTCCAGTCGACTCTATCTTTGTTTTTTATCTTCCTGCAGTTTCTTTTGTTGCTCAACTATCTCTGTCTGGGTCTTCTAATCCTTAACAGCCTAGTGGTGAACGAAATCCTCCTTGTTTCTCTCCAGTCCATTCTATCTTTGTTTCTTATCTTCCAGCAGTTTCTTTTGTTGCTCAACTATCTCTGTCTGGGTCTTCTAATCCTTAACAGCCTAGTGGTGAACGAAATCCTCCTTGTTTCTCTCCAGTCCATTCTATCTTTGTTTCTTATCTTCCAGCAGTTTCTTTTGTTGCTCAACTATCTCTGTCTGGGTCTTCTAATCCTTAACAGCCTAGTGGTGAACGAAATCCTCCTTGTTTCTCTCCAGTCCATTCTATCTTTGTTTCTTATCTTCCAGCAGTTTCTTTTGTTGCTCAACTATCTCTGTCTGGGTCTTCTAATCCTTAACAGCCTAGTGGTGAACGAAATCCTCCTTGTTTCTCTCCAGTCCATTCTATCTTTGTTTCTTATCTTCCAGCAGTTTCTTTTGTTATCCAACTATCTCTGCCTGGGTCTTCTAACCCTTATTAACCTAGTGGTGTCAACTGATGAACGAAATCCTCCTCGTTTCTCTTCAGTCAACTCTATCTTTGTTTCTTATCTTCCAGCAGTTTCTTTTGTTATCTAACTATCTCTGCCTGGGTCTTCTAATTCTTATTAGCCAAGTGGTGTCAACTGGTGAACTAAATATTCCTCGTTTCTCTCAAGTCCACTCTATCTTTGTATCTTATCTTCCAACAGTTTCTTCTGTAATCCAATTATCTCTGCCTGAGTCCTTTCATCCTTATTAGACTGATTGTGTTCACAGCTGAAAGAAGTCATCCTCGTTTATCTCTTGTTGATCTTGCCTTTGATTTTTGATTATTTTCCTGCAGTCCCTTCTATCCCATCCAAATACGTTTAGTAGAGAAAACATTACAGATAAGGATGATGGGCAGTTGATATGGGCGTACCCCACGCAGAGTGGAAGAGACTGAAACCGACCGCAGGTTATAAGTGGCTGGACAGCAGGGCTTCCCAACAGCGTATCGCAATCGACGAAAGTGGGTAAACGTGATGATCTGAGCGACTTTAATCGCGAAAGCATTATCGGCGGAAGACTGATGGCTCATTTTATAGAGCAAACCCTGGTATTCCCGAGGCCAACTGTATCAAGGGTGTACCGTGAATATACGATCGACGGATGTACCAGAGCCCGGAGAGCAAGCGATGACCGACCTACGCCATTGGCGACCGGAGTCGACGTAAACTATCCAGACTCGAACAGATCGACCGATTTGCAACGGCGGCGCAAATCACGTCCAGGTGAAATGTCGCATGCCCAAGGAGCGTCATCGGGCGAACTAGTGGGGAACACAGGAGACGACTCGTGTGCCACTGTTCACTTCTTGTCATCCAACACATCGCCTCGAATAGTGTCGGGAACATCAAAACCCGAAGCTCTGTGGATTGGCGTCGCGTCACGTGGTCAGATGAATCCCGTTATCATCTGCACCGAGCTGAATGGCGGATACAGGTGTGACGTCGACAGCATGAAGCCGGGGCACTGGCCGTGGCAAATCGCCTCTGTTCAAGGCGGAGGTGTCTCTGTAATGGTTTGGAGAGCCTTCTTATGGGACACATTGGGTGCCTGAGTGTGTCTGGAGAGCCTTCTTATGGGACACACTAGGTGCCTGAGTGTGTCTGGAGAGCCTTCTTATGGGACACACTAGGTGCCTGAGTGTGTCTGGATAATCTTCTTATGGGACACATTAGGTGCCTGAGTTTGTCTGGAGAGCCTTCTTATGGGACACATTAGGTGCCTGAGTGTGTCTGGAGAGCCTTCTTATGGGACACATTAGGTGCCTGAGTGTGTCTGGAGAGCCTTCCTATGGGACACATTAGGTGCCTGAGTGTGTCTGGAGAACCTTCTTATGGGACACATTAGGTGCCTGAGTTTGTCTGGAGAGCCTTCTTATGGGACACATTAGGTGCCTGATTGTGTCTGAAGAGCCTACTTATGGGACACATTAGGTGCCTGAGTGTGTCTGGAGAGCCTTCTTATGGGAAACATTAGGTGCCTGAGTATGTCTGGTGAGCCTTCTTATTGGACACATTAGGTGCCTGAGTGTGTCTGGAGAGATCCTTTACCACTGCGCGCTAGCAGCAGATGCTGGCTGACCTCCTACACACTTTCATGGCCTTTGGGCATCTTGAGGCCGGTGGTCTATTTCAACAAGGCAATGCGTGGCCCCACCGGGCCTAAACCGCCTAGGCATGGATCGAGGAACCTTATCTGAGTTTGAAACCATCCAGTGGCCCCCAAGGTCTTCCGATTTAAACCCTGTGAAAGCTCTCTGATCCATGGATTCTGGAACGACGTCTCGGATGGAGTTGTGGACACTCTGCAACAGGTATGGCTGATATTACCTCCGGAAGCCCTCCGGCATCTTGTGGAGTCAATGCCTTGGCGTATACAGGTTGTTATTCGCTCTACAGGAAGATCAGCAAGCTATTAGGTAGGCACATCTAATGCTTTTTTCAGTGAATGTATCTCCGTCTGGGTCTTTTGATCCTTATTAGCCTGGTTGTGTCCAGCGCTGAACGAAGTCCTCTTCGCTTCTCTCCAATTGACTGTGTCTTTGGTTCTTCATTATCTTCCTGCAGTTCCTTCTTATCTCATCCAACTATCTGTACGTCTGGTTCTTGTTCAAATTCTTATTAAGGTGCGTCGCATAAATATAGAGACAGTCTACTTTGCTCCGTGAACGCAATACGAATATAGGTAGGAAGCTGAAGTGGAACCTAATTAGACATAACCCTACAACAAACGTTTCGATCCGTCGAGATGACCGGATTGTGTGAAAGGAACACCACAAAGTGAAATAGTGTAATTTTAGGTGCTTCATAAATATAAAGACAACTATGTAAAGTAGCCACATGCAAATGAGATGTACAAATTAGCATGTTGCACGCACGCGCATGGGCCGTTATTCTGTCCAGCCTACAAAAGACAGCGGACCTGCTGTCAGACATTCATTTGACGAAATGCCACGCAACAGTCAACTTTCTGGTGAGGAGGTGCAGAAGACTTGAAGACTAAAGCAAATGGATTGCCTGTAGTGAAAATTTGTAGAGCCATGGGGAGGAGTAGGGCAGTCATTTATAAGACACTATCGAAACGCGGTGCGTTAACCGCCAGAAAACGGCCTGGAAGTCCTCGAATAACAACCAAACGAGATGATCGTGCCATCATGCGTTTAGTTTCATCCCAAAGGTTATCACTACGTCAAGTTTCTCAGACTGTTGGTGTCACCGTCTCCGAGGACACGGTTCATCGCTGAATCAAAGAAAGTCGCAACATTGTGCTCCATAAAATGCGCCGTGTGCCACACCTCACGCTGCACCACAAGGAAGCTAGATTGCTATGGGCAAGCAGCCACATGCATTGGACGGGCGAGTGGATCACAACTATTTTCTCCGATGAGAAAAAGTTCAACCTGGACGGCCCTGACGGTTGGACTGCTATTGGCATGATTTACGACGCGAGCCACGCACCTTCTTCAGCAGACAGGAAGGAGGGGGATCTGTGATGGTTTGGGGAGCTTTTTGAGTTCAATGGGACAACGGATAGCGCTTTCCTGCGAGGCAGGCAAAACTCCGAAACGTATAAGGACATACTCAGCAGCCACCTTCTATGCAACATGCATTTCAGGGTGTGAGACAACTTCCATGGCCTGCACGTTCACCGGATTTGTCCCCCATTGAGCACGTGTGGGATTTTATGGGACAACGACTTATCGGGTCTCCACGGCCATCCACGACTATTCCCGATTTACGCGTCCAGGTTGAGGATGCTTGGAACTCAATACCCCAAACTTACATCCAACATCTGTACGACAGACTCCATGCCAGGATTGCGCAGTGTGACGCAGTTCATGGCGGTTCAACCTCGTACTAACCATGTTACATGGAAATGTTACTTTTCAGTTTACCAGCAAATACAGGTGTATTTTGCCATAATGTTTTGAACCTCGGTATTCCGTTATTATGCTGTATAAATTTCGTTGATATCAGACGTCTCCTTCTTGGTGTTCTTTTTTCACTTTCCGCCAGTGTATTTGAGACAGCGTATTTCTATTTTTTTCTAGTACTTGGCGTTGGAATTGTTATGTTTCCGTCAAAGTATTGTGCAGCTGCGTGTCCTATGCTATTTTTGCTATAAATGTGAGGTGTACATTTGAGCTCGTTGTTTTTTTCTTTTTTATTCGAGAATTTGTTCTGTCTCTATATTTATGCGACGCAGTATATCTTGGTTGTGGCCACTGCTGAACGGAGCCCTCTTCGTTTCGCTCCAATTGTATCTGTCTTCGGTTCTTCATTGCCGTTCTCTCCCTGAGGTTCTTTTTGTCTCATTCAACCACTTCTGCCTGGGTCTTTTTAATCCTCGTTGGTCTAATTCGGTGCACTGCAGGGCGAAATCTTCCCCGTTTCTTTTCAGTTGTCTGTCATTTTTGCTCTTGGTTTCCAATGTCTTCAAACCATCTCTCCAGCTGGGTCTTCCCACTGCTGGACGAAGACGTTCACCGTTTTTCCAGTTATTACATTTATGAGATTCACATTAATTTCTGCAACTATGTTTGCTGCTGAAGTTTTATGCTTTCGGGTCTACAATCCGCTTCATTACCCAGTAGACACTTTCAGTCAGTTTCTATTTCCTCAAAAAAAAAATGCGTCTGATCGGATGTTGTTTTCCCAGCAAGAAGAGCTGCAAGTGGGTTTTAATAAGTTATTTGGCCGCCTTTTGCTTTTTCAACCATTAAACAGAAGTCATCACTCTTTGCACGTTTATAAGTGAGTCCCGGTAAAATTCTCATTGGCCGCCACCTGGAATGAGTCTGGAGAATTCGAGGGTGCAGTGGTAGCACATCCGGCGCGTAACTGGAAGACCCTGGGTTCGATCCCCGGTGGCGGCCGATGAGAATTTTTCCGTGACTCACTTATAAACGTGGAAAGAGCGATGACTTCTGTTTGATGTTCTTAATCCACGTCAATAGTATGCATTAATTTTGCTTCTTCAACAGCGTGTATTTGATATACACTGGTGGAAAGTGAAAAAAGAACACCAAGAAGGAGACGTCTGGTACCAACGAAATTTATACAGCATAATAACGGAATACAGAGGATAACGTGATCAAAACATTATAGCAAAATACAGCTGTATTTGCTGGTAAACTGAAAAATAACATTTCCATGTAACATGGTTAGTACGAGGTTGAACCGCCATGAACTGCGTCACACTGTGCAATTCTGGCATGGAGTCTGTCGTACAGTTGTTGGATGTAAGTTTGGGGAATTGAGTTCCAAGCATCCTTTTTTTTTTTTTTTTTTTTTGATTGGAGGTTTAACGACCACCGTGAGCAACTCAATGGGCTATAAGCAGTCGCCCGTCCCTAATTTAGGGTCACTGGTTCCAGGGAAGGGAGAGAGCCAGTGCCGTAAGACAAACACAACATCCATGCCTCACCGGGATTCGAACCCGGACCCCGTTCGGACGAGTGATCAGAGGCCATCGCTTAGACCACTGCGCCACCGGGGCGGCCCTAGCATCCTTAACCTAGACGCGTAAATCGGGGATGGTCGTGGCTGGCCGTGGAGACCGGATAAGTCGTTGTCCCATAAAATCCCACACGTGCTCAATGGGGCACAAATCCGGTGAACGTGCAGGTCATGGAAGTTGTCTCACACCCTGAAGTGCATTTGCGTTGCACGTTCCGTGTGTGGGCGTGCGTTATTTTGCTGGAAAACACCACGATGGACCGACCTTACAAATGGCACAACAACGGCGGGCTGAATGATGTTGTTGATGTAGGAGGTGCTGTTTAACGTACCCGGTACAAACACTAGTTGTGTACGGGAGTGATAGCTGATCGCTCCCCACACCAGGAGACCACGTGCAGCCCCTGTGTGCTGCTCGCGGATGCAAGAAGGGTGGAGACGCTCCCCTGTGCGTCTGCGAACACGCATACGGCCATCGGAGGCTCCCAAGCAGAATCTGCTTTCATCGCTGAACACGACAGATCGCCATTGCGTTCTCCAGTGCAGACGTTGGCGACACCACTGCAGCCGTTCTTGACGGTGGGCTGGAGTCAGAGGTACACATGCCAGAGGCACACGTGCACGTAGTCCTGCATCCAGTAGACGGTTGCGGATTGTTCGCACAGTCACCTCAAGAGCAACGGCAGTTCGGATTTGCGTCGCAGTGGATGTTCTGCTTGACAACTCCACTCTTCTTATGCGTCGATCGGTCCGCTCATCAGTCCGTCTGTAACTCCCGGTTACACGTCTTCTCGTGTGGGAATGTTCCTCGGACCATCTACACCACCATCGTACCACCACCGATACTTCCCGTCCAATTTGCTTCGCTATACGACGATACGACCACCCGGCCTCGCGGAGTCTGACTAGACGACCTCGCTCAAAGTCCGATAACTGCTGAAATCGTACACGTCTTCCATGTTCAGGCATTGCAGCTTCTTCAGGGTCTTCGCACGTGTCCGTATGCCGACGACTGATTACATTCACTTCGCCGTACTCCTTAAATACCACCGACGATAATTTGCATATTATGCCGTGCTGTGGCGTAAGCGCTCACCGGTTGGTCCCAAAATTAACATCACACCTACGTAAACTCGACCCCATTAACATATGTAAATTTCATGATTGTCCGCCAATTCCTTCTTGGTGTTCTTTTTTCACTTTCCGCCAGTGTAGAATAGATTCAAATAAATCATGAACAGTCTGTACGAGGAATACTGGACCATTCCTCGTGATGGGAAGTCTTGAGCTAGTTGTTGAGTGAGAGTGGTAGAAGAAATCTGTTTCCAATTCTTTATACAAAGCATCAATAAAGAAATTATCTGAAGATTGGGCAGGACACAGGAGATGTTTAACTTGAGTTTTATGTTCCTCAAACCCAGGTTGAGTACAGATAACTGTTTGCATTGGAGCATTATCATCTTGAAAGACGGTATCATTTACTGGAAGTAATGATTGCACTATGGGATGTAACCTCCCAGAATATGAAGATACGCAGTGATGTTGATACCTAAAGGACACCCTAAGATCCCTGCCTAAACCTTTACTAGGACAAACCACCAACAGTAACCGTTGACTCGGTACAGTTAGCAAATTTTGAGCGAAGCTATTACAAAATGTAAGCTCATTAAGGCGTCTATTATAACAAATTCTAAAAAACAAACGCGTAAAATTTATGACTTCCAGAACAAAAGTACGAAACATTCTAAAAACAAAATGCCGAAAATTTACCATGAACTACTTTCCTTCACGACTTCACGTTGGTTGTGATCAGGTTGAATGTAAACAAAGCGGAATGACACACTCAGATCGGAAACTTTTATCATTTTGTAACGCAAAAGACACGCACACACGTACACAAACCTCCTTTTATTATTATAGATCAAGCAAGTTTTGAGCTAACAGACGGAGTCTTTCCATTTCTTCGTTTTTCAATTCAAACGTCTTTTTTAAATTAATGTTTAGTGAGCCGACTTTCGTGAAACGGTTCAAGTAAAAGGCCATCTAGTTTTCTTTATTCTCGACAACCCAAGATATGTCAAGCCGACAGCGAATTCATTTTCACCAAGATCAACTACTGCCTGGTCCACTGTAATACCTTGAGATCGGTGGATGCTGATACCGTATGCAACTTGCAGTGGAAACTGTGTTCGCTCACATGTAACATTAGACTTTTTGAAACTTATTTTGTAGGGAGTAATAGGCAGCAATCTATCATCGTACAATGTCGGACCTGTGTAACCAGGAAAATGTACTAATACACAGTCAGCTAGGTGATCAAGATGATTTAAAGTTCTATTTCGTCTCACGTATATAATGTCACGAACTATACCAATCGACCCATTGCACAGTCCTTGAGCAGTCCAGAGATTTTGACGTAGAATAAATTTACATCCATGAGCCAGGTACAGTTTTTGCTGTAGACCGTTTGCTTCGTCAGCTTCAGAAATAAGAGCTATACGGTTATTATTAACAGCACTAAGTCGAGTAACAGGATTATTAATAGTGCGAAGTCTATTTTCATTGTGTACTTCAATTGCACTTTTGTTTTGCCATAAGATGAATAGCGTCTTCAAACAGCAACCTAATATGGGTATTCTCTGTGGTGAAACGACTACGAAGTAAATCGTAATCTGCAGTGGTTATAGAACCCTTAGCTATGCGTTGAAGTGTTTGTTTGAAAGGTATTTGATCCTCGCCACTTTGTCTTATGACTTGCTTTAATTCAGAAACAGCGTCGAAGTGTTTGTACGCTAATAACCCTCGTTGACAAACGTCCCTTTTTGGCGTACCATACAAAACAACATCGTGGACAGGAGGTAACTGATGTAAGCCACCGAACAAATACACAATGTATCCACCAAGAATTTTGTCTTGATTATCAGGGTTTGCTTGACGAAGGCGGTGATCAATGTTGCTTAACATTTTCTGGCTCATCATACTGAATTCGTCTATTGCAATTACTTTGATCACTTCCTGGAAATCACGTTCCGTTTCTCCACTTAGTTCCGATTGCACGCCCTTTGCTTTAATTCTGAGTGCCGAATGAATAGTTTGACCTCCAATGTTATTCACTGCGACTCCAGTTGGTACTAGTAGCATGATACTCTTAATGCCATATCGGTTGTGCATTTAGTCGTACAATTTCTCTTATGACGTAATATTTTCCGGTTCCAGCTGGTCCCATAACAATAGAAAGCCTTAAAATACGATCATATCTGAGTTGACTATTTAGGTGACTCATTACTATTTGCTGATCAGCATTCAAACTTAAAAGGCTGGGAATTGCTGGATTTGAACTCTCGTAATTGTCTTTAGATTCGTGAATAAATTTGAGATTTTCAATGATGTTTGGGCATTTTTTGATGGTACATTACCAGTCATGGATGAGATCAAAGTCTCTGAAGCCGAGCTTGACGTCAAAAGGTAAATTAACTGGCTAACATACCGATACTGCTTGCCAATCGGTGCGCTCTCGTTCTTCTTGTGGAATTAGAAATGTGTCTTCCTCAACCTCTGGATCTTTGGGTAATTCCCACATATTCAAGCGCATTTGATCGTAGGAGAGTTTTCATGTGGAATGTGTTTTTAGCGTCGCTTCATCCCTCCAAGAAGCGAACAGCATTAGCCGCTGTTTGCAAAACATTTCATCAGCAATGTCGCTTTTTCCGAATTCAACCTGAGATACAAGTTGAACAATACGCTGTTTTCTGTTCTTACTCAAGTGTCCACTTCTCATGGTGTATTGCCTGCCGTACTGGTGCAACGTAAGGCTCTCTAAATTTTCACTACGGCTCTTGTATTCGTCTATGATGGTTTTATGAACGTGTTCGTCACTCAAGCTGCTTTGAGTAATACGCACATAATCTTCAAGTGTTATATGTAAAGCGGTATGAATTGTCGAGAACAATGAAACAAGGCGTCACTTTGCAGAAGATGAGTTACCTCGCAGGCTGATATGTCTCGTTGGCCAACTATTTTTCATGAGCAACTTCGTGAAAACTTTAACACCTGGAGAATCGTTTTCAGCTGTGGAAAGTATATCTTGGAAGACATTCCTTAGGTCGTCTGAAATAGGTTCAGCTTTCGAGGCATATTTTGCAATGTAGTTCAGAATGGCGTTTTCTGAAGTGTTGACTTGGCAATCGGTGTTTGCTCGCCAAATTTGAGTAATAAACGGGTTGTAGTTATTCAGTACTGGATCACCGCGTGACGGTGTGAACATCCGTTGACCTTCAGCGTTTTTACAAAGTGTCGACTGTTCCTGCAGTGGTTTAGGAAACCCAAATCGGCACTCTTTTCGGGGGGGGGAAGGGGGGGCCTATTTCGCAGCATTTTGATGGGCACTTTGTATGGCGCTGAACTCTATTTAGAATATCAAAAATTTGCACTGCGTTGCCTAAATCGATTTCAGTTGCGTTTAGCCGACATGGGTGCACTACAGCAGGCTACGCGTTAATAATTGGATTAACTGCTGACATAAGACTCTCGTAGAATTGCTTCGCACTGTCAATTTCAATTGTTGTATAGTTATTAAAATTACGGACGTCCGGCGCGCCTTCAAGCCAGAATACTCACTGAACATGAGGACCTCCTCTATGTTGGTATTCAAATCGGTACCAAAAGTCTGTAACTTTGAACTTCTTTTTATAATCTCCATAAAAGCTTTAACTCGAAAACTAAAATAATCATCTGCAACCACTGGATTTAGAGTAAGATTTTTTGCATTACATTACTTCGTTGCGATTCAGACATGTTCGTAATATCTTGAGCAGATATCTGGAAATGGCGTTGTAAACATTTCCAATGGAGGTCTGCCGCGCTAAGAGTTATAAAAGCTATAACGAAGTAAATTTCTCCGTCATTTTTATCCGCGCCAGGATTCGAATACGGGTCCCCTCATTCCGGAATAAGTTGCTCTACCAATTGAGCTACGCGGACATTGATTCTAATTGCTATCTGCCTTTATGTCGTGTGCGTCCTTCTGGCAGGTACGTCACATCTCCTGGTACGTTACATCATCTCCCCCTTTTTTTTTTTTTTTCTTTCGAAGTGCTGCTCATATTTTTCCTATCTCGCGGTGTGGAAATAACATCACACCAATGCGAGATTTTGAACGGTCGGGTCATCCGGATAGTTCGGGCGCCATTATAACGAAGTAAATTTCTCCGTCATTTTTGGTCTACGCCGGGATTCGAACCCGAGGCCGCTTATTCCGGAACAAGTTGCTCTACCAATTGAGCTACGCGGACATTGATTCTAATTGCTATCTGCCTTTATGTCGTGTGCGTCCTTCTGGCAGGTACGTCACATCTCCTGGTACGTTACAAAGCGTAGAAACACCAAGTTGATTAATCATTGCTTTAAGTTCCTGTTGTCGTTGGTACCAATACGGATTTGATCACGTATTTTAGAACCCCAGAACAAAAGGCTTTTTAATTAATCTGGGATTAGTTACAACTTCATTTCGGAGCTCCACTAAAGTTCCGCTGAAATAATTTTTTTTCGCAAAAAAAAAAAAAAATGTTGACTTTTTATCCAGCAGGTAATAGCTGTTTCGTGGATGACAATGCCACTGATAATCCTCGAAGGATTATCTGAACATTGTTGCCGATCAAATCCATCCTGCAATGTTAATTTTTTGTCCAGCAAGTGATGGCTGTTTCATGGATGACAATGCTACTGCATGTGGTCCTCCTAGGATTATCTGAACATTGTTGCCGATCAAGTCCATCCTGCAATGTTGACTTTTTATCCAGCAGGTGATGGCTGTTTCATGAATGACAATGCTACTGTATGTGGTCCTACAAGGATTATTTGAATATTGTTGCCAATCAAGTCCATCCTGCAATGTTGACTTTTTATCCAGCAGGTGATGGCTGTTTCATGGATGACAATGCTACAGTATGTGGTCCTCCAAGGATTATCTGAACATTGTTGCCCATCAAGTTCAACCTGCAGTGTTGAGCTTTTATCCGGCAGGTGATGGCTGTTTCATGAATAATAATGATACTGTTCATCTCGCAAGTGGAGTTCAGTAGTAGTTCAGCAAGCATGAGAGCCGCTTTCACCATCTTCTCTGGCCACAACAAAACCTGGATTTGAAGGCCATTTACGGCGTATGGGACATGGTAAAAATACAGATTCGTTTATAAAGTCTGGTTCCGTCAAATATGTGCCAATAAAAGGACAGTCTGGTGAATGCCTGGTATGCTGTAGACGTAGATGTACTACAACGTCTTCTGGAATCTATTCCAATCTATGTCCACTTCTGTCAAATATGAGCCAGTAAAAGGACAGTTTGGTGAACGCCTGGTGTGCTGCAGACGTAGATGCACTACACCGTCTTGTGGAATGCATGCCAATCTATGTCCTCTTCCGTCAAATCTGAGTCAGCAAAAGGACAGTTTGGTGAACGCCTGGTATGCTGTAAACGTAGATGCACTACAACGTCTTGTTTAATCTATGCCAATCTATGTCCTCTTCCGTCAAATCTAAGCCAGTTAAAGAATTGTCTGGTGAATGCCTGGTATGCTGTAGACGTAGATGCACTACACCGTTTTGTGGAATGCATGCCAATCTATGTCCTCTTCCGTCAAATATGAG
Organism: Macrothele yani; assembly: GCA_039090855.1. NCBI lineage: Eukaryota > Metazoa > Arthropoda > Arachnida > Araneae > Macrothelidae > Macrothele > Macrothele yani. Next base: position 14,384,174 of record CM077000.1, on the reverse strand, counting down.
CCAGTAATAGAACTGTCTGGAGAACGCCTGGTATGCTGTAGACGTAGATGCACTACAACGCCTTCTGGAATCTATGCCAATCTATGTCCTCTTCCGTCAAATCTGAGCCAGTAATAGAACGGTCTGGTGAACGCCTGGTATGCTGTAGACGTAGATGCACTACACCGTTTTGTAGAATGCACGCCAATCTATGTCCTCTTCCGTCAAATCTGAGCCAGTAATAGAACGGTCTGGTGAACGCCTGGTATGCTGTAAACGTAGATGCACTACAACGTTTTGTGGTATCTATGCCAATCTATGTCCTCTTCCGTGAAATCTGAGCCAGTAATAGAACGGTCTGGTGAACGCCTGGTATGCTGTAAACGTAGATGCACTACAACGTTTTGTGGTATCTATGCCAATCTATGTCCTCTTCCGTCAAATCTAAGCCAGTTAAAGAATTGTCTGGTGAACGCCTGGTATGCTGTAGACGTAGATGCACTACAACGCCTTCTGGAATCTATGCCAATCTATGTCCTCTTCTGTCAAATATGAGCCAGTAAAAGGACAGTCTGGTGAACGCCTGGTGTGCTGTAGACGTAGATGCACTACACCGTCTTGTAGAATGCATGCCAATCTATATCCTCTTCCGTCAAATATGAGCCAGTAAAAGGACAGTCTGGTGAACGCCTTGTATGCTGTAGACGTAGATGCACTACAACGTCTTGTTTAATCTATGCCAATCTATATCGTCTTCCGTAAAATATGAGTCAGTAAAAGGACAGTCTGGTGAACTCCTGGTATGCTGTAAACGTAGAACACTACAATGTCTTGTGGAATCTATGCCAATCTATGTCCTCTTCCGTCAAATCTGAGCCAGTAATAGAACGGTCTGGTGAACGCCTGGTATGCTGTAGACGTAGATGCACTATAACGCCTTCTGGAATCTATGCCAGTCTATGTCCTCTTCCGTCAAATATGAGCCAGTAAAAGGACAGTCTGGTGAACGCCTTGTATGCTGTAGACGTAGATGCACTACAAGGTCTTGTTTAATCTATGCCAATCTATGTCCTCTTCCGTCAAATATGAGCCAGTAAAAGGACAGTCTGGTGAACGCTTTGTATGCTGTAGACGTAGATGCACTACAACGTCTTGTGGAATCTATGCCAATCTATGTCCTCTTCCGTCAAATATGAGCCAGTAAAAGGACAGTCTGGTGAATGCCTTGTATGCTGTAGACGTAGATGCACTACAACGTCTTGTTTAATCTATGCCAATCTATGTCCTCTTCCGTCAAATATGAGCCAGTAAAAGGACAGTCTGGTGAACGCCTTGTATGCTGTAGACGTAGATGCACTACAACGTCTTGTGGAATCTATGCCAATCTATGTCCTCTTCCGTCAAATCTGAGCCAGTAATAGAACGGTCTGGTGAACGCCTGGTATGCTGTAGACGTAGATGCACTATAACGCCTTCTGGAATCTATGCCAGTCTATGTCCTCTTCCGTCAAATATGAGCCAGTAAAAGGACAGTCTGGTGAACGCCTTGTATGCTGTAGACGTAGATGCACTACAAGGTCTTGTTTAATCTATGCCAATCTATGTCCTCTTCCGTCAAATATGAGCCAGTAAAAGGACAGTCTGGTGAACGCTTTGTATGCTGTAGACGTAGATGCACTACAACGTCTTGTGGAATCTATGCCAATCTATGTCCTCTTCCGTCAAATATGAGCCAGTAAAAGGACAGTCTGGTGAATGCCTTGTATGCTGTAGACGTAGATGCACTACAACGTCTTGTTTAATCTATGCCAATCTATGTCCTCTTCCGTCAAATATGAGCCAGTAAAAGGACAGTCTGGTGAACGCCTTGTATGCTGTAGACGTAGATGCACTACAACGTCTTGTGGAATCTATGCCAATCTATGTCCTCTTCCGTCAAATCTGAGCCAGTAATAGAACGGTCTGGTGAACGCCTGGTATGCTGTATACGTAGATGTACTACAACGTCTTGTGGAATGCATGCCAATCTATGTCCTCTTCCGTCAAATATGAGCCAGTAAAAGGACAGTTTGGTGAACGTCTGGTATGCTGCAGACGTAGATGCACTACAATGTCTCTCGGAATCCGTGCCAATCTATATCCTCTTCCGCCAAATCTGAGCAACTTAAAGGACTGTATAGTGAACGTGTGGTATGCTCTTGACGTAAATGCACTCCAATATCTTGTGGAATCAATACCAAATCGCTTACGTTCTGTAATTCGGGCTGAAGGAGGTCTAAGCCAGTATTAAATAAACGTTTCTATATAATTCAGGGGTGGTGTGTGCAGGTAGAGATATACACAGTCGAGTCACATTATTGTGACCATTTCCTACTTTTGAAGTCAACAGCGCGTAGCCAATGAAAGAAGACACGTGTAGTGAGATGGCTTGGAGGGTGTATAAGGTGTGCTGTAGGCAATCTGAAAACACATCACTCGTTGCTGTGATGGATAAAAGGAACAATTTATCAGATTTGAAAAAATGGATGATTATCGGCTTTCGGGGCAAAGGTGGCAATGTTTCTGAAACAGCGTAGTTTGTGAACTGTTCGCGTGCTGCTGTGGTAAAAGTGTTTTGTGATTGGAGAAATAGCACCACTGCGAATTAGCGACGTGGAAACTGCGGAACACCACGTGCCATTGATGGGAGAAGTGAACGTCGGCCTAGAAGGTGCGTGAGGGTCGATCGACACGCTACAGTGGAGCAACTTACTGGCTTAATGAAAGAGGGGGCTACCGGAAGTGTGTCTAAAACGACAGTTCAGCAAACTCTGCTGCGTATGGAGCTCCGATGCAGACGAATGGTCACTGCACCTATGCTAACGAAGGTGCATTGGCAGAAAAGGCTTACATTTGCACTGCGGTATCGGAATTGGACCTCCGCTGATTGGCAAAGGATTGCCTTCTCCAATGAGTCACGTTTTCTGCTTCATCGAACGGATGGACGTTGGCGTATAAGGCGAGAAACATCGGAGAACAAACACTCTTCAACAATTGCTGGAACAACACGAGCTGATGGGGGCAGCGTTATGGTCTGGGGAATGTTCCTGTGGCATTCTCGGAGTCCACTCATACCTATGGAAGGCACTATGGGCCGAATTCGTTATAAATCCATCCTGAATTGCACGCTAATTGTCCTCCATCGTGTTGTTTGCTCTAAGGATCATACACCCACTCATGTCGATTATCTTCCTTTGGGCGGATGGGATCTTCCAGCACGACAATGCGACGTGTCACACAGCTAGGAATGTCCGAGAGTGGTTGGAGGAGCACGATAATTACTTCAAAGTACTTTGCTGGCCCCCTAATTCCCCAGACATAAACCCAATTGAGCATCTGTGGGACCACCTCGATCGTGTTGTTCGCTCAATGGATCCTCTACCATGCACCCTCTAGCAGCTGCCGAATGCACTGCAGTCAGCATGGCTCCGAATACCCATGAACACCTTCCAGAACGTAATTGAGTCACTCCCAGCTCGTCTAGCTGCTGTCCGCGCTGCACACGGCAGTTACTCTGGATATTAGCTGGTGGTCACAATAATGTGACTCGACCTTGTACTTTGATTAATCAACGAAAACATTACGTTATTTTTGCGGCAGTAGCTTTATGTGTTCGCGAGAAGGCCGCCAAGTCCGTTTCATTGCCCGGCTGTCAGCTTCAATTTCTTTTCACAATGTTTTTTTTCGAATGTTGTTTTCCGGAAATGTCTTCTAATCACTGAACTGGGAAAACAAAGGGATAAAGATTAATGGAGATTATATAACCCACTTTCGTTTTGCTGATGACGTAGTCATTTTTGCAACTACCCCATCAGAGCTGCAGAGTATGATCCAGGAACTTGCTGACAAGAGTAAAGAAGTGGGATTAAAAATGAACTTTCAGAAGACAAAAGTGATGTACAATGCTTTTACAAGAAATGAAGATTTATCGATTGATGAAGAAAAGCTGGAGATAACAGACACGTACGTTTATCTTGGACAGCAGATATCAAGTGAGGGTCACATTGAGGAAGAAATTAATCGGCGTATAAAACTTACCCGGAGAGCTTTTGGAAGAAACAGCATAATTTTCAAGAGCAATATGCCATTATGTCTTAAAAGAAAAGTGTTTGATCAATGCATCCTTCCAGTGCTTACGTATAGTGCAGAGATGTAGACCTTAACTAAAAGAGACATACAAAGGTTGAAGACAACTCAAAGCAGCATGGAGAGGTGCATACTTGGTGTAACCAGGAGAGATAAGAAGAGGAACTCGTGGATCCGAAAAATGACAAGACCGGAATACATCATGATCAGAGTTAAATCCCTGAAATGGCAATGGGCTGGACATACTGCCAGAATGACAGATCATCGATGGACAGCCGAAATTTTAGATTTAATTCCAAGGGACAGGAAAAGACCCAGAAGAAGACCACATGTGAGATGGGTGGATGAAATTCGAAAGTATGCAGGGGTGACATGGAGGAGACTGGCACAAGACAGACCGTTGTGGAGGAAACTTTGGGAGACCTTCGTCCAACAGTGGATTGATAATGGTTGACAATGATGATGATGATGATGATGATGAGATAGATAAGTAATTTTACTCTACGTGCGACTTTTTATCATCTCTAAGAAACTATTGCTTGTATCCTCGGTTCTTGACAGCACTACTTGGGAGAAACACACACATACAAAGTTCGTCGTTGCATGTTCATAAATAAATAAGTGAGCCATTAAAAAATAGTACTCCTACGGTACTTCTGTAGGTCTATGTTCTCCTGTATCTTATGTTTTCTGTGATTACTAGAGAAATAGATTTGCGTGTTTGTGTTTCATTATTTTCGAGCCCGTCATTAACAGTTCTCCCCCATGACAGAAGCATCTCACGTTTCACGCAGACGTTATTAATCTCCCAAAATCGACTAATGAAGTTTAAAATACACTTCCTTTCAAAAGTTAAGGGTGAAGCCCAAAGACGTTGGTAACGAATGACCCAGTACAAAAATAAGAAATTCCCCCACTGCATTGCTGCGCTAAAACATGTAAATATCAAACGCATGTTGGATGGCGATTTGGCCGCGGGTGGCCTAGTGGTCAGCGTCGTGACTGCCATGGAGATAACCTCAGGTTCGATCCTGGGCAGGTACGAACGCTCGAACCACTAAATACCCGCCGTGCGTCGGATGAGCACTTTAAGCCGTCGGACCCCGGGTACTGGCCTCCCGGTAGTAAATAAGGGCGTCTTCTACCTCGCTTCCATGTCACTTTCCTATCGGGCACTCTAGCCCAAATCTCCTAGCTTCCTATTTCTAAGGGTTGTTTAAGATTTGGGGTCAGACACTCCCTTCCTAAAATCCTCTACATATGATCTGATCTGATGGGCACATTAAGCCGTCGGACCCCGGGTACTGGCCTCCCGGTAGTAAATAAGGGCGTCTTCTACCTCGCTTCCGTGTGACTTTCCTATAGGGCACTCTAGCCCAAATCTCTTAAGCTTCCTATTTCTAAGGGTTGTTTAAGACCTGGGGTCAGACACTCCCTTCCTAAAATCCTCTCCATATGATCTGAGCTGATGGGCACATTAAGCCGTCGGACCCCGGGTACTGGCCTCCCGGTAGTAAATAAAGACGTATTCTACCTCGCTTCCATGTCACTTTACTATTGGGCACTCTAGCCCAAATCTCCTAGCTTCCTATTTCTAAGGGTTGTTTAAGATTTGAGGTCAGACACTCCCTTCCTAAAATCCTCTACATATGATCTGATCTGATCTGATGGGCACATTAAGCCATCGGACCCCGGGTACTGGCCCCCGGTAGTAAATAAGGGCGTCTTCTACCTCGCTTCCGTTTCACTTTCCTATCGGCCACTCTATTCCAAATCTCCTAGCATCCTATTTCTAAGGGTTGTTTAAGACCTGGGGTCAGACACTCCCTTCCTAAAATCCTCTCCATATGATCTGAGCTGATGGGCACATTAAGGTCTCGGACCCCGGGTACTGGCCTCCCGGTAGTAAATAAGGGCGTATTCTACCTCGCTTCCATGTCACTTTACTATCGGGCACTCTAGCCCAAATCTCCTAGCTTCCTATTTCTAAGGGTTGTTTAAGATTTGAGGTCAGACACTCCCTTCCTAAAATCCTCTACATATGATCTGATCTGATCTGATGGGCACATTAAGCCATCGGACCCCGGGTACTGGCCCCCGGTAGTAAATAAGGGCATCTTCTACCTCGCTTCCGTTTCACTTTCCTATCGGCCACTCTATTCCAAATCTCCTAGCTTCCTATTTCTAAGGGTTGTTTAAGACCTGGGGCCAGACACTCCCTTCCTAAAATCCTCTACATATGATCTGATCTGATCTGATGGGCACATTAAGCCGTCGGACCCCGGGTACTGGCCCCCGGTAGTAAATAAGGGAGTCTTCTACCTCGCTTCCGTTTCACTTTCCTATCGGCCACTCTATTCCAAATCTCCTAGCTTCCTATTTCTAAGGGTTGTTTAAGACCTGAGGTCAGACACTCCCTTCCTAAAATCCTCTACATATGATCTGATCTGATCTGATGGGCACATTAAGCCGTCGGACCCCGGGTACTGGCCCCCCGGTAGTAAATAAGGGCGTCTTCTACCTCGCTTCCGTGTGACTTTTCTATCGGGCACTCTTGCCCAAATCTCCTAGCTTCCTATTTCTAAGGGTTGTTTAAGACCTGGGGTCAGACACTCCCTTCCTAAAATCCTCTACATATGATATGATCTGATCTGATGGGCACATTAAGCCGTCGGACCCCGGGTACTGGCCCCCGGTAGTAAATAAGGGAGTCTTCTACCTCGCTTCCGTTTCACTTTCCTATCGGCCACTCTATTCCAAATCTCCTAGCTTCCTATTTCTAAGGGTTGTTTAAGACCTGGGGTCAGACACTCCCTTCCTAAAATCCTCTACATATGATCTGATCTGATCTGATGGGCACATTAAGCCGTCGGACCCCGGGTACTGGCCCCCGGTAGTAAATAAGGGCGTCTTCTACCTCGCTTCCGTGTCACTTTCCTATCGGGCACTCTAGCCCAAATCTCCTAGCTTCCTATTTCTAAGGGTTGTTTAAGACCTGGGGTCAGACACTCCCTTCCTAAAATCCTCTACATATGATCTGATCTGATCTGATGGGCACATTAAGCCGTCCGACCCCGGGTACTGGCCCCCGGTAGTAAATAAGGGCGTCTTCTACCTCGCTTCCGTGTCACTTTCCTATCGGGCACTCTAGCCCAAATCTCCTAGCTTCCTATTTCTAAGGGTTGTTTAAGACCTGGGGTCAGACACTCCCTTCCTAAAATCCTCTACACATGATCTGATCTGATCTGATGGGCACATTAAGCCGTCCGACCCCGGGTACTGGCCCCCCGGTAGTAAATAAGGGCGTCTTCTACCTCGCTTCCGTGTCACTTTCCTATCGGGCACTCTAGCCCAAATCTCCTAGCTTCCTATTTCTAAGGGTTGTTTAAGACCTGAGGTCAGACACTCCCTTCCTAAAATCCTCTACATATGATCTGATCTGATCTGATGGGCACATTAAGCCGTCCGACCCCGGGTACTGGCCCCCGGTAGTAAATAAGGGCGTCTTCTACCTCGCTTCCGTGTCACTTTCCTATCGGGCACTCTAGCCCAAATCTCCTAGCTTCCTATTTCTAAGGGTTGTTTAAGACCTGAGGTCAGACACTCCCTTCCTAAAATCCTCTACATATGATCTGATCTGATCTGATGGGCACATTAAGCCGTCGGACCCCGGGTACTGGCCCCCCGGTAGTAAATAAGGGCGTCTTCTACCTCGCTTCCGTGTCACTTTCCTATCGGGCACTCTAGCCCAAATCTCCTAGCTTCCTATTTCTAAGGGTTGTTTAAGACCTGAGGTCAGACACTCCCTTCCTAAAATCCTCTACATATGATCTGATCTGATCTGATGGGCACATTAAGCCGTCGGACCCCGGGTACTGGCCCCCGGTAGTAAATAAGGGCGTCTTCTACTTCGCTTCCGTTTCACTTTCCTATCGGCCACTCTATTCCAAATCTCCTAGCTTCCTATTTCTAAGGGTTGTTTAAGACCTGGGGTCAGACACTCGCTTCCTAAAATCCTCTACACATGATCTGATCTGATCTGATGGGCACATTAAGCCGTCCGACCCCGGGTACTGGCCCCCCGGTAGTAAATAAGGGCGTCTTCTACCTCGCTTCCGTGTCACTTTCCTATCGGGCACTCTAGCCCAAATCTCCTAGCTTCCTATTTCTAAGGGTTGTTTAAGACCTGAGGTCAGACACTCCCTTCCTAAAATCCTCTACATATGATCTGATCTGATCTGATGGGCACATTAAGCCGTCGGACCCCGGGTACTGGCCCCCGGTAGTAAATAAGGGCGTCTTCTACTTCGCTTCCGTTTCACTTTCCTATCGGCCACTCTATTCCAAATCTCCTAGCTTCCTATTTCTAAGGGTTGTTTAAGACCTGGGGTCAGACACTCCCTTCCTAAAATCCTCTACACATGATCTGATCTGATCTGATGTGCACATTAAGCCGTCCGACCCCGGGTACTGGCCCCCCGGTAGTAAATAAGGGCGTCTTCTACCTCGCTTCCGTGTCACTTTCCTATCGGGCACTCTAGCCCAAATCTCCTAGCTTCCTATTTCTAAGGGTTGTTTAAGACCTGAGGTCAGACACTCCCTTCCTAAAATCCTCTACATATGATCTGATCTGATCTGATGGGCACATTAAGCCGTCGGACCCCGGGTACTGGCCCCCGGTAGTAAATAAGGGCGTCTTCTACTTCGCTTCCGTTTCACTTTCCTATCGGCCACTCTATTCCAAATCTCCTAGCTTCCTATTTCTAAGGGTTGTTTAAGACCTGGGGTCAGACACTCCCTTCCTAAAATCCTCTACACATGATCTGATCTGATCTGATGGGCACATTAAGCCGTCCGACCCCGGGTACTGGCCCCCGGTAGTAAATAAGGGCGTCTTCTACCTCGCTTCCGTGTCACTTTCCTATCGGGCACTCTAGCCCAAATCTCCTAGCTTCCTATTTCTAAGGGTTGTTTAAGACCTGAGGTCAGACACTCCCTTCCTAAAATCCTCTACATATGATCTGATCTGATCTGATGGGCACTTTAAGCCGTCGGACCCCGGGTACTGGCCTCCCGGTAGTAAATAAGGGCGTCTTCTACTTCGCTTCCGTTTCACTTTCCTATCGGCCACTCTATTCCAAATCTCCTAGCTTCCTATTTCTAAGGGTTGTTTAAGACCTGGGGTCAGACACTCCCTTCCTAAAATCCTCTACACATGATCTGATCTGATCTGATGGGCACATTAAGCCGTCCGACCCCGGGTACTGGCCCCCGGTAGTAAATAAGGGCGTCTTCTACCTCGCTTCCGTGTCACTTTCCTATCGGGCACTCTAGCCCAAATCTCCTAGCTTCCTATTTCTAAGGGTTGTTTAAGACCTGAGGTCAGACACTCCCTTCCTAAAATCCTCTACATATGATCTGATCTGATCTGATGGGCACATTAAGCCGTCGGACCCCGGGTACTGGCCCCCGGTAGTAAATAAGGGCGTCTTCTACTTCGCTTCCGTTTCACTTTCCTATCGGCCACTCTATTCCAAATCTCCTAGCTTCCTATTTCTAAGGGTTGTTTAAGACCTGGGGTCAGACACTCCCTTCCTAAAATCCTCTACACATGATCTGATCTGATCTGATGGGCACATTAAGCCGTCCGACCCCGGGTACTGGCCCCCGGTAGTAAATAAGGGCGTCTTCTACCTCGCTTCCGTGTCACTTTCCTATCGGGCACTCTAGCCCAAATCTCCTAGCTTCCTATTTCTAAGGGTTGTTTAAGACCTGAGGTCAGACACTCCCTTCCTAAAATCCTCTACATATGATCTGATCTGATCTGATGGGCACATTAAGCCGTCCGACCCCGGGTACTGGCCCCCCGGTAGTAAATAAGGGCGTCTTCTACCTCGCTTCCGTGTCACTTTCCTATCGGGCACTCTAGCCCAAATCTCCTAGCTTCCTATTTCTAAGGGTTGTTTAAGACCTGGGGTCAGACACTCCCTTCCTAAAATCCTCTACACATGATCTGATCTGATCTGATGGGCACATTAAGCCGTCCGACCCCGGGTACTGGCCCCCGGTAGTAAATAAGGGCGTCTTCTACCTCGCTTCCGTGTCACTTTCCTATCGGGCACTCTAGCCCAAATCTCCTAGCTTCCTATTTCTAAGGGTTGTTTAAGACCTGAGGTCAGACACTCCCTTCCTAAAATCCTCTACATATGATCTGATCTGATCTGATGGGCACATTAAGCCGTCGGACCCCGGGTACTGCCCCCGGTAGTAAATAAGGGCGTCTTCTACCTCGCTTCCGTGTCACTTTCCTATCGGCCACTCTAGCCCAAATCTCCTAGCTTCCTATTTCTAAGGGTTGTTTAAGACCTGGGGTCAGACACTCCCTTCCTAAAATCCTCTACATATGATCTGATCTGATCTGATGGGCACATTATGCCATCGGACCCCGGGTACTGGCCCCCGGTAGTAAATAAGGGCGTCTTCTACCTCGCTTCCGTGTCACTTTCCTATCGGGCACTCTAGCCCAAATCTCCTAGCTTCCTATTTCTAAGGGTTGTTTAAGACCTGGGGTCAGACACTCCCTTCCTAAAATCCTCTACACATGATCTGATCTGATCTGATGGGCACATTAAGCCGTCGGACCCCGGGTACTGGCCTCCCGGTAGTAAATAAGGGCGTCTTCTACCTCGCTTCCGTGTCACTTTCCTATCGGGCACTCTAGCCCAAATCTCCTAGCTTCCTATTTCTAAGGGTTGTTTAAGACCTGGGGTCAGACACTCCCTTCCTAAAATCCTCTACACATGATCTGATCTGATGGGCACATTAAGCCGTCCGACCCCGGGTACTGGCCCCCGGTAGTAAATAAGGGCGTCTTCTACCTCGCTTCCGTGTCACTTTCCTATCGGGCACTCTAGCCCAAATCTCCTAGCTTCCTATTTCTAAGGGTTGTTTAAGACCTGAGGTCAGACACTCCCTTCCTAAAATCCTCTACATATGATCTGATCTGATCTGATGGGCACATTAAGCCGTCGGACCCCGGGTACTGGCCCCCGGTAGTAAATAAGGGCGTCTTCTACCTCGCTTCCGTGTCACTTTCCTATCGGCCACTCTAGCCCAAATCTCCTAGCTTCCTATTTCTAAGGGTTGTTTAAGACCTGGGGTCAGACACTCCCTTCCTAAAATCCTCTACATATGATCTGATCTGATCTGATGGGCACATTAAGCCGTCGGACCCCGGGTACTGGCCCCCGGTAGTAAATAAGGGCGTCTTTCTCCCCTTTCTGCTTCGTTTCCGTGTCACTTTCCTATCGGACACTCTAGCCCAAATCTCCTAGCTTCCTATTTCTAAGGGTTGTTTAAGACCTGGGGTCAGACACTCCCTTCCTAAAATCCTCTACATATGATCTGATCTGATCTGATGGGCACATTAAGCCGTCCGACCCCGGGTACTGGCCCCCGGTAGTAAATAAGGGCGTCTTCTACCTCGCTTCCGTGTCACTTTCCTATCGGGCACTCTAGCCCAAATCTCCTAGCTTCCTATTTCTAAGGGTTGTTTAAGACCTGGGGTCAGACACTCCCTTCCTAAAATCCTCTACATATGATCTGATCTGATCTGATGGGCACATTAAGCCATCTGACCCCGGGTACTGGCCCCCCGGTAGTAAATAAGGGCGTCTTCTACCTCGCTTCCGTGTCACTTTCCTATCGGGCACTCTAGCCCAAATCTCCTAGCTTCCTATTTCTAAGGGTTGTTTAAGACCTGGGGTCAGACACTCCCTTCCTAAAATCCTCTACACATGATCTGATCTGATCTGATGGGCACATTAAGCCGTCGGACCCCGGGTACTGGCCCCCCGGTAGTAAATAAGGGCGTCTTCTACCTCGCTTCCGTGTCACTTTCCTATCGGGCACTCTAGCCCAAATCTCCTAGCTTCCTATTTCTAAGGGTTGTTTAAGACCTGGGGTCAGACACTCCCTTCCTAAAATCCTCTACACATGATCTGATCTGATCTGATGGGCACATTAAGCCGTCCGACCCCGGGTACTGGCCCCCGGTAGTAAATAAGGGCGTCTTCTACCTCGCTTCCGTGTCACTTTCCTATCGGGCACTCTAGCCCAAATCTCCTAGCTTCCTATTTCTAAGGGTTGTTTAAGACCTGAGGTCAGACACTCCCTTCCTAAAATCCTCTACATATGATCTGATCTGATCTGATGGGCACATTAAGCCGTCGGACCCCGGGTACTGGCCCCCGGTAGTAAATAAGGGCGTCTTCTACCTCGCTTCCGTGTCACTTTCCTATCGGCCACTCTATTCCAAATCTCCTAGCTTCCTATTTCTAAGGGTTGTTTAAGACCTGGGGTCAGACACTCCCTTCCTAAAATCCTCTACATATGATCTGATCTGATCTGATGGGCACATTAAGCCGTCGGACCCCGGGTACTGGCCCCCGGTAGTAAATAAGGGCGTCTTCTCCCCTTTCTGCTTCGTTTCCGTGTCACTTTCCTATCGGACACTCTAGCCCAAATCTCCTAGCTTCCTATTTCTAAGGGTTGTTTAAGACCTGGGGTCAGACACTCCCTTCCTAAAATCCTCTACATATGATCTGATCTGATCTGATGGGCACATTAAGCCGTCGGACCCCGGGTACTGGCCCCCGGTAGTAAATAAGGGCGTCTTCTACCTCGCTTCCGTGTGACTTTCCTATCGGGCACTCTAGCCCAAATCTCCTAGCTTCCTATTTCTAAGGGTTGTTTAAGACCTGGGGTCAGACACTCCCTTCCTAAAATCCTCTACATATGATCTGATCTGATCTGATGGGCACATTAAGCCGTCCGACCCCGGGTACTGGCCCCCGGTAGTAAATAAGGGCGTCTTCTACCTCGCTTCCGTGTCACTTTCCTATCGGGCACTCTAGCCCAAATCTCCTAGCTTCCTATTTCTAAGGGTTGTTTAAGACCTGGGGTCAGACACTCCCTTCCTAAAATCCTCTACATATGATCTGATCTGATCTGATGGGCACATTAAGCCGTCCGACCCCGGGTACTGGCCCCCGGTAGTAAATAAGGGCGTCTTTCTCCCCTTTCTGCTTCGTTTCCGTGTCACTTTCCTATCGGGCACTCTAGCCCAAATCTCCTAGCTTCCTATTTCTAAGGGTTGTTTAAGACCTGAGGTCAGACACTCCCTTCCTAAAATCCTCTACATATGATCTGATCTGATCTGATGGGCACATTAAGCCGTCGGACCCCGGGTACTGGCCCCCGGTAGTAAATAAGGGCGTCTTCTACCTCGCTTCCGTTTCACTTTCCTATCGGCCACTCTATTCCAAATCTCCTAGCTTCCTATTTCTAAGGGTTGTTTAGACCTGGGGTCAGACACTCCCCTTCCTAAAATCCCTCTACACATGATCTGATCTGATCTGATGGGCACATTAAGCCGTCCGACCCCGGGTACTGGCCCCCGGTAGTAAATAAGGGCGTCTTCTACCTCGCTTCCGTGTCACTTTCCTATCGGGCACTCTAGCCCAAATCTCCTAGCTTCCTATTTCTAAGGGGTTGTTTAAGACCTGGGGTCAGACACTCCCTTCCTAAAATCCTCTACATATGATCTGATCTGATCTGATGGGCACATTAAGCCGTCCGACCCCGGGTACTGGCCCCCCGGTAGTAAATAAGGGCGTCTTCTACCTCGCTTCCGTGTCACTTTCCTATCGGGCACTCTAGCCCAAATCTCCTAGCTTCCTATTTCTAAGGGTTGTTTAAGACCTGGGGTCAGACACTCCTTCCTAAAATCCTCTACATATGATCTGATCTGATCTGATGTGCACATTAAGCCGTCCGACCCCGGGTACTGGCCCCCGGTAGTAAATAAGGGCGTCTTCTACCTCGCTTCCGTGTCACTTTCCTATCGGGCACTCTAGCCCAAATCTCCTAGCTTCCTATTTCTAAGGGTTGTTTAAGACCTGGGGTCAGACACTCCCTTCCTAAAATCCTCTACATATGATCTGATCTGATCTGATGGGCACATTAAGCCGTCCGACCCCGAGTGTACTGGCCCCCCGGTAGTAAATAAGGGCGTCTTCTACCTCGCTTCCATGTCACTTTCCTATCGGGCACTCTAGCCCAAATCTCCTAGCTTCCTATTTCTAAGGGTTGTTTAAGACCTGAGGTCAGACACTCCCTTCCTAAAATCCTCTACATATGATCTGATCTGATCTGATGGGCACATTAAGCCGTCCGACCCCGGGTACTGGCCCCCCGGTAGTAAATAAGGGCGTCTTCTACCTCGCTTCCGTGTCACTTTCCTATCGGGCACTCTAGCACAAATCTCCTAGCTTCCTATTTCTAAGGGTTGTTTAAGACCTGAGGTCAGACACTCCCCTTCCTAAAATCCTCTACATATGATCTGATCTGATCTGATGGGCACATTAAGCCGTCGGACCCCGGGTACTGGCCCCCCGGTAGTAAATAAGGGCGTCTTCTACTTCGCTTCCGTTTCACTTTCCTATCGGCCACTCTATTCCAAATCTCCTAGCTTCCTATTTCTAAGGGTTGTTTAAGACCTGAGGTCAGACACTCCTTCCTAAAATCCTCTACACATGATCTGATCTGATCTGATGGGCACATTAAGCCGTCCGACCCCGGGTACTGGCCCCCGGTAGTAAATAAGGGCGTCTTCTACCTCGCTTCCGTGTCACTTTCCTATCGGGCACTCTAGCCCAAATCTCCTAGCTTCCTATTTCTGAGGTTGTTTAAGACCTGGGGTCAGACACTCCCTTCCTAAAATCCTCTACACATGATCTGATCTGATCTGATGGGCACATTAAGCCGTCCGACCCCGGGTACTGGCCCCCGGTAGTAAATAAGGGTGTCTTCTACCTCGCTTCCGTGTCACTTTCCTATCGGGCACTCTAGCCCAAATCTCCTAGCTTCCTATTTCTAAGGGTTGTTTAAGACCTGAGGTCAGACACTCCCTTCCTAAAATCCTCTACATATGATCTGATCTGATCTGATGGGCACATTAAGCCGTCGGACCCCGGGTACTGGCCCCCGGTAGTAAATAAGGGCGTCTTCTACTTCGCTTCCGTTTCACTTTCCTATCGGCCACTCTATTCCAAATCTCCCTAGCTTCCTATTTCTAAGGGTTGTTTAAGACCTGGGGTCAGACACTCCCTTCCTAAAATCCTCTACACATGATCTGATCTGATCTGATGGGCACATTAAGCAAATGTCCGACCCCGGGTACTGGCCCCCCGGTAGTAAATAAGGGCGTCTTCTACCTCCTCTTCCGTGTCACTTTCCTATCGGGCACTCTAGCCCAAATCTCCTAGCTTCCTATTTCTAAGGGTTGTTTAAGACCTGAGGTCAGACACTCCCTTCCTAAAATCCTCTACATATGATCTGATCTGATCTGATGGGCACATTAAGCCGTCGGACCCCGGGTACTGGCCCCCCGGTAGTAAATAAGGGCGTCTTCTACTTCGCTTCCGTTTCACTTTCCTATCGGCCACTCTATTCCAAATCTCCTAGCTTCCTATTTCTAAGGGTTGTTTAAGACCTGGGGTCAGACACTCCCTTCCTAAAATCCTCTACACATGATCTGATCTGATCTGATGGGCACATTAAGCCGTCCGACCCCGGGTACTGGCCCCCCGGTAGTAAATAAGGGCGTCTTCTACCTCGCTTCCGTTTCACTTTCCTATCGGGCACTCTAGCCCAAATCTCCTAGCTTCCTATTTCTAAGGGTTGTTTAAGACCTGAGGTCGACACCTCCTTCCTAAAATCCTCTACATATGATCTGATCTGATCTGATGGGCACATTAAGCCGTCCGACCCCGGGTACTGGCCCCGGTAGTTAATAAGGGCGTCTTCTACCTCGCTTCCGTGTCACTTTCCTATCAGGCACTCTAGCCCAAATCTCCTAGCTTCCTATTTCTAAGGGTTGTTTAAGACCTGGGGTCAGACACTCCCTTCCAAATCCTCTACACATGATCTGATCTGATCTGATGGGCACATTAAGCCGTCCGACCCCGGGTACTGGCCCCCGGTAGTAAATAAGGGCGTCTTCTACCTCGCTTCCGTGTCACTACTTTCCTATCGGGCACTCTAGCCCAAATCTCCTAGCTTCCTATTTCTAAGGGTTGTTTAAGACCTGAGGTCAGACACTCCCTTCCTAAAATCCTCTACATATGATCTGATCTGATCTGATGGGCACATTAAGCCGTCGGACCCCGGGTACTGGCCCCCCGGTAGTAAATAAGGGCGTCTTCTACCTTCGCCCTTCCGTTTCACTTTCCTATCGGCCACTCTATTCCAAATCTCCTAGCTTCCTATTTCTAAGGGTTGTTTAAGACCTGGGGTCAGACACTCCTTCCTAAAATCCTCTACACATGATCTGATCTGATCTGATGGGCACATTAAGCCGTCCGACCCCGGGTACTGGCCCCCGGTAGTAAATAAGGGCGTCTTCTACCTCGCTTCCGTTTCACTTTCCTATCGGGCACTCTAGCCCAAATCTCCTAGCTTCCTATTTCTAAGGGTTGTTTAAGACCTGAGGTCAGACACTCCCTTCCTAAAATCCTCTACATATGATCTGATCTGATCTGATGGGCACATTAAGCCGTCCGACCCCGGGTACTGGCCCCCGGTAGTAAATAAGGGCGTCTTCTACCTCGCTTCCGTGTCACTTTCCTATCGGGCACTCTAGCCCAAATCTCCTAGCTTCCTATTTCTAAGGGTTGTTTAAGACCTGGGGTCAGACACTCCCTTGCTAAAATCCTCTACACATGATCTGATCTGATCTGATGTGCACATTAAGCCGTCCGACCCCGGGTACTGGCCCCCGGTAGTAAATAAGGGCGTCTTCTACCTCGCTTCCGTGTCACTCTTTCCTATCAGGCACTCCTAGCCCAAATCTCCTAGCTTCCTATTTCTAAGGGTTGTTTAAGACCTGAGGTCAGACACCTCCCTTCCTAAAATCCTCTACATATGATCTGATCTGATCTGATGGGCACATTAAGCCGTCCGACCCCGGAGTACTGGCCCCCCGGTAGTAAATAAGGGCGTCTTCTACCTCGCTTCCGTGTCACTTTCCTATCAGGCACTCTAGCCCAAATCTCCTAGCTTCCTATTTCTAAGGGTTGTTTAAGACCTGAGGTCAGACACTCCCTTCCTAAAATCCTCTACATATGATCTGATCTGATCTGATGGGCACATTAAGCCGTCCGACCCCGGGTACTGGCCCCCGGTAGTAAATAAGGGCGTCTTCTACCTCGCTTCCGTGTCACTTTCCTATCAGGGCACTCTAGCCCAAATCTCCTAGCTTCCTATTTCTAAGGGTTGTTTAAGACCTGAGGTCAGACACTCCCTTCCTAAAATCCTCTACATATGATCTGATCTGATCTGATGGGCACGATTAAGCCGTCGGACCCCGGGTACTGGCCCCCGGTAGTAAATAAGGGCGTCTTCTACCTCGCTTCCGTGTCACTTTCCTATCAGGGCACTCTAGCTTCCAAATCTCCTAGCTTCCTATTTCTAAGGGTTGTTTAAGACCTGGGGTCAGACACTCACTTCACTAAAATCCTCTACACATGATCTGATCTGATCTGATGGGCACATTAAGCCGTCCGACCCCGGGTCTGGCCCCCGGTAGTAAATAAGGGCGTCTTCTACCTCGCTTCCGTGTCACTTTCCTATCGGGCACTCTAGCCCAAATCTCCTAGCTTCCTATTTCTAAGGGTTGTTTAAGACCTGGGGTCAGACACTCCCTTCCTAAAATCCTCTACACATGATCTGATCTGATCTGATGGGCACATTAAGCCGTCCGACCCCGGGTACTGGCCCCCCGGTAGTAAATAAGGGCGTCTTCTACCTCGCTTCCGTGTCACTTTCCTATCGGGCACTCTAGCCCAAATCTCCTAGCTTCCTATTTCTAAGGGTTGTTTAAGACCTGAGGTCAGACACTCCCCTTGCTAAAATCCTCTACATATGATCTGATCTGATCTGATGGGCACACGCATCGTCGGCGGAGTACTGGCCCCCGGTAGTAAATAAGGGCGTCTTCTACCGTCCTATCAGGCCGCTCTATTCTTCCTGTTCTAGAGGTTGTTTAAGACCTGGGGTCAGACACTCCCTTGCTAAATCCTCTACACATGATCTGATCTGATCTGATGTGCACATTAAACCGTCCGACCCCGGGTACTGGCCCCCGGTAGTAAATAAGGGCGTCTTCTCGCTTCCGTGTCACTTTCTATCGGGCACTCTAGCCCAAATCTCCTGGCTTCCTATTTCTAGGGTTGTTTAAGACCTGAGGGTCAGACACTCCTTCCACAAATCCCTCTACGTAAGTCTGATCTGATCTGATGGGCACATTAAACCGTCGGACCCCAGGTACTGGCCCCCGGTAGTAAATAAGGGCGTCTTCTACCTCGCCCCTCGTGTCACTTTCCTATCCAGGGCACTCTGGCCCAATCTACCAACCCTGGCTAAGGGTTGTTGCAGACCCCGGTACGCTCCTTGTAAATCCCTCTAAGGGCGTCTTCTACCTCGTCTTCTACCTCACTTCCGTGTCACTTTCCTATCGGGCACTCTAGCCCAAATCTCCTAGCTTCCTATTTCTAAGGGTTGTTTAAGACCTGGGGTCAGACACTCCCTTCCTAAAATCCTCTACACATGATCTGATCTGATCTGATGGGCACATTAAGCCGTCCGACCCCGGGTACTGGCCCCCGGTAGTAAATAAGGGCGTCTTCTACCTCGCTTCCGTGTCACTTTCCTATCGGGCACTCTAGCCCAAATCTCCTAGCTTCCTATTTCTAAGGGTTGTTTAAGACCTGGGGTCAGACACTCCCTTCCTAAAATCCTCTACACATGATCTGATCTGATCTGATGGGCACATTAAGCCGTCCGACCCCGGGTACTGGCCCCCGGTAGTAAATAAGGGCGTCTTCTACCTCGCTTCCGTGTCACTTTCCTATCGGGCACTCTAGCCCAAATCTCCTAGCTTCCTATTTCTAAGGGTTGTTTAAGACCTGGGGTCAGACACTCCCTTCCTAAAATCCTCTACACATGATCTGATCTGATCTGATGGGCACATTAAGCCGTCCGACCCCGGGTACTGGCCCCCGGTAGTAAATAAGGGCGTCTTCTACCTCGCTTCCGTGTCACTTTCCTATCGGGCACTCTAGCCCAAATCTCCTAGCTTCCTATTTCTAAGGGTTGTTTAAGACCTGGGGTCAGACACTCCCTTCCTAAAATCCTCTACACATGATCTGATCTGATCTGATGGGCACATTAAGCCGTCCGACCCCGGGTACTGGCCCCCGGTAGTAAATAAGGGCGTCTTCTACCTCGCTTCCGTGTCACTTTCCTATCGGGCACTCTAGCCCAAATCTCCTAGCTTCCTATTTCTAAGGGTTGTTTAAGACCTGAGGTCAGACACTCCCTTCCTAAAATCCTCTACATATGATCTGATCTGAACTGATGGGCACATTAAGCCGTCCGACCCCGGGTACTGGCCCCCGGTAGTAAATAAGGGCGTCTTCTACCTCGCTTCCGTGTCACTTTCCTATCGGGCACTCTAGCCCAAATCTCCTAGCTTCCTATTTCTAAGGGTTGTTTAAGACCTGAGGTCAGACACTCCCTTCCTAAAATCCTCTACATATGATCTGATCTGATCTGATGGGCACATTAAGCCGTCGGACCCCGGGTACTGGCCCCCGGTAGTAAATAAGGGCGTCTTCTACCTCGCTTCCGTGTCACTTTCCTATCGGGCACTCTAGCCCAAATCTCCTAGCTTCCTATTTCTAAGGGTTGTTTAAGACCTGAGGTCAGACACTCCCTTCCTAAAATCCTCTACATATGATCTGATCTGATCTGATGGGCACATTAAGCCGTCGGACCCCGGGTACTGGCCCCCGGTAGTAAATAAGGGCGTCTTCTACCTCGCTTCCGTGTCACTTTCCTATCGGGCACTCTAGCCCAAATCTCCTAGCTTCCTATTTCTAAGGGTTGTTTAAGACCTGAGGTCAGACACTCCCTTCCTAAAATCCTCTACATATGATCTGATCTGATCTGATGGGCACATTAAGCCGTCGGACCCCGGGTACTGGCCCCCGGTAGTAAATAAGGGCGTCTTCTACCTCGCTTCCGTGTCACTTTCCTATCGGGCACTCTAGCCCAAATCTCCTAGCTTCCTATTTCTAAGGGTTGTTTAAGACCTGAGGTCAGACACTCCCTTCCTAAAATCCTCTACATATGATCTGATCTGATCTGATGGGCACATTAAGCCGTCGGACCCCGGGTACTGGCCCCCGGTAGTAAATAAGGGCGTCTTCTACCTCGCTTCCGTGTCACTTTCCTATCGGGCACTCTAGCCCAAATCTCCTAGCTTCCTATTTCTAAGGGTTGTTTAAGACCTGAGGTCAGACACTCCCTTCCTAAAATCATCTACATATGATCTGATCTGATCTGATGGGCACATTAAGCCGTCGGACCCCGGGTACTGGCCCCCGGTAGTAAATAAGGGCGTCTTCTACCTCGCTTCCGTGTCACTTTCCTATCGGGCACTCTAGCCCAAATCTCCTAGCTTCCTATTTCTAAGGGTTGTTTAAGACCTGAGGTCAGACACTCCCTTCCTAAAATCCTCTACATATGATCTGATCTGATCTGATGGGCACATTAAGCCGTCGGACCCCGGGTACTGGCCCCCTGGTAGTAAATAAGGGCGTCTTCTACCTCGCTTCCGTGTCACTTTCCTATCGGGCACTCTAGCCCAAATCTCCTAGCTTCCTATTTCTAAGGGTTGTTTAAGACCTGAGGTCAGACACTCCCTTCCTAAAATCATCTACATATGATCTGATCTGATCTGATGGGCACATTAAGCCGTCGGACCCCGGGTACTGGCCCCCGGTAGTAAATAAGGGCGTCTTCTACCTCGCTTCCGTGTCACTTTCCTATCGGGCACTCTAGCCCAAATCTCCTAGCTCCCTATTTCTAAGGGTTGTTTAAGACCTGAGGTCAGACACTCCCTTCCTAAAATCATCTACATATGATCTGATCTGATCTGATGGGCACATTAAGCCGTCGGACCCCGGGTACTGGCCCCCCGGTAGTAAATAAGGGCGTCTTCTACCTCGCTTCCGTGTCACTTTCCTATCGGGCACTCTAGCCCAAATCTCCTAGCTTCCTATTTCTAAGGGTTGTTTAAGACCTGAGGTCAGACACTCCCTTCCTAAAATCATCTACATATGATCTGATCTGATCTGATGGGCACATTAAGCCGTCGGACCCCGGGTACTGGCCCCCCGGTAGTAAATAAGGGCGTCTTCTACCTCGCTTCCGTTTCACTTTCCTATCGGCCACTCTATTCCAAATCTTCTAGTTTCCTATTTCTAAGGGTTGTTTAAGACCTGGGGTCAGACACTCCCTTCCTAAAATCCTCTACATATGATCTGATCTGATCTGATGGGCACATTAAGCCGTCGGACCCCGGGTACTGGCCCCCGGTAGTAAATAAGGGCGTCTTCTACCTCGCTTCCGTGTGACTTTTCTATCGGGCACTCTAGCCCAAATCTCCTAGCTTCCTATTTCTAAGGGTTGTTTAAGACCTGAGGTCAGACACTCCCTTCCTAAAATCCTCTACATATGATCTGATCTGATCTGATGGGCGCATTAAGCCGTCGGACCCCGGGTACTGGCCCCCGGTAGTAAATAAGGGCGTCTTCTACCTCGCTTCCGTGTCACTTTCCTATCGGGCACTCTAGCCCAAATCTCCTAGCTTCCTATTTCTAAGGGTTGTTTAAGACCTGAGGTCAGACACTCCCTTCCTAAAATCATCTACATATGATCTGATCTGATCTGATGGGCACATTAAGCCGTCGGACCTCGGGTACTGGCCCCCGGTAGTAAATAAGGGCGTCTTCTACCTCGCTTCCGTGTCACTTTCCTATCGGGCACTCTAGCCCAAATCTCCTAGCTTCCTATTTCTAAGGGTTGTTTAAGACCTGAGGTCAGACACTCCCTTCCTAAAATCATCTACATATGATCTGATCTGATCTGATGGGCACATTAAGCCGTCGGACCCCGGGTACTGGCCCCCGGTAGTAAATAAGGGCGTCTTCTACCTCGCTTCCGTGTCACTTTCCTATCGGGCACTCTAGCCCAAATCTCCTAGCTTCCTATTTCTAAGGGTTGTTTAAGACCTGAGGTCAGACACTCCCTTCCTAAAATCATCTACATATGATCTGATCTGATCTGATGGGCACATTAAGCCGTCGGACCCCGGGTACTGGCCCCCGGTAGTAAATAAGGGCGTCTTCTACCTCGCTTCCGTGTGACTTTTCTATCGGGCACTCTAGCCCAAATCTCCTAGCTTCCTATTTCTAAGGGTTGTTTAAGACCTGAGGTCAGACACTCCCTTCCTAAAATCCTCTACATATGATCTGATCTGATCTGATGGGCACATTAAGCCGTCGGACCCCGGGTACTGGCCCCCGGTATTAAATAAGGGCGTCTTCTACCTCGCTTCCGTGTCACTTTCCTATCGGGCACTCTAGCCCAAATCTCCTAGCTTCCTATTTCTAAGGGTTGTTTAAGACCTGAGGTCAGACACTCCCTTCCTAAAATCCTCTACATATGATCTGATCTGATCTGATGGGCACATTAAGCCGTCGGACCCCGGGTACTGGCCCCCCGGTATTAAATAAGGGCGTCTTCTACCTCGCTTCCGTGTCACTTTCCTATCGGGCACTCTAGCCCAAATCTCCTAGCTTCCTATTTCTAAGGGTTGTTTAAGACCTGAGGTCAGACACTCCCTTCCTAAAATCCTCTACATATGATCTGATCTGATCTGATGGGCACATTAAGCCGTCGGACCCCGGGTACTGGCCCCCCGGTAGTAAATAAGGGCGTCTTCTACCTCGCTTCCGTGTCACTTTCCTATCGGGCACTCTAGCCCAAATCTCCTAGCTTCCTATTTCTAAGGGTTGTTTAAGACCTGAGGTCAGACACTCCCTTCCTAAAATCATCTACATATGATCTGATCTGATCTGATGGGCACATTAAGCCGTCGGACCCCGGGTACTGGCCCCCGGTAGTAAATAAGGGCGTCTTCTACCTCGCTTCCGTGTCACTTTCCTATCGGGCACTCTAGCCCAAATCTCCTAGCTTCCTATTTCTAAGGGTTGTTTAAGACCTGAGGTCAGACACTCCCTTCCTAAAATCATCTACATATGATCTGATCTGATCTGATGGGCACATTAAGCCGTCGGACCCCGGGTACTGGCCCCCGGTAGTAAATAAGGGCGTCTTCTACCTCGCTTCCGTGTCACTTTCCTATCGGGCACTCTAGCCCAAATCTCCTAGCTTCCTATTTCTAAGGGTTGTTTAAGACCTGAGGTCAGACACTCCCTTCCTAAAATCCTCTACATATGATCTGATCTGATCTGATGGGCACATTAAGCCGTCGGACCCCGGGTACTGGCCCCCGGTATTAAATAAGGGCGTCTTCTACCTCGCTTCCGTGTCACTTTCCTATCGGGCACTCTAGCCCAAATCTCCTAGCTTCCTATTTCTAAGGGTTGTTTAAGACCTGAGGTCAGACACTCCCTTCCTAAAATCATCTACATATGATCTGATCTGATCTGATGGGCACATTAAGCCGTCGGACCCCGGGTACTGGCCCCCCGGTAGTAAATAAGGGCGTCTTCTACCTCGCTTCCGTGTGACTTTCCTATCGGGCACTCTAGCCCAAATCTCCTAGCTTCCTATTTCTAAGGGTTGTTTAAGACCTGTGGTCAGACACTCCCTTCCTAAAATCATCTACATATGATCTGATCTGATCTGATGGGCACATTAAGCCGTCGGACCCCGGGTACTGGCCCCCGGTAGTAAATAAGGGCGTCTTCTACCTCGCTTCCGTGTCACTTTCCTATCGGGCACTCTAGCCCAAATCTCCTAGCTTCCTATTTCTAAGGGTTGTTTAAGATTTGAGGTCAGACACTCCCTTCCTAAAATCCTCTACGTATGATCTGATCTGATGGCGATTTGCACAGGAAGTAGTATGTAGATCGGAAGGACCAATGAAAGCGGTGCTTTTCATCGGAGTCTATCATTACAAGGTGTAATGTTCCAGTACAAGGTGCAAGTGGAGAATAGACATTTTCCGTGTCAAACTTCATTTCGTGGTTAACTTTTTCTCGTTTCGTGCTTAAGTTAATTTTATTTCGCGCTCTTGTTTCTTGGGTAACATTTACTTGTTTCGTGCTTACATTTTCCATTTTCCTTCGTGATTAACCCTTGTTTCGTGCTTAATGTTTTTTTTTTTTTTTTATGCTTTTTTTTTTCGTGCTTAATTTTGTCTTGATTTCTGCTTAGTATTTTCTTATTCCATTCTTAACTTTTCCTTGCTTCGTATTTAACTTACTTCTTTTCGCGGTTAACTTTTTCTTGTTTCGTGCTTAATTATTTTTTTGTTTTGTGTAACCGATTCTTATTTCGTGCTTATTTTTTGTTTTGTTTTGTTTAACCGATTCTTATTTCGTGCTTAATTATTTCTTGATTTCTGCTTAACTTTTTCTTGTTTCGTATTTAACTTACTTCTCTTTGTGGTTACTTTTTCTTGTTTCGTGCCAAAATTCCTTTTACTTCGTGCTTAACTAACTTCATTTCGTGATTAACTTTTCTATTTTCGTGCTTAAATTCCTTTTATTTCGTGCTTACCTTTTAGTTGTTTCTTACTTAACTTTCCACTGTTAAGCGCTTAACTGTATTTTTCTTTGGTGCTTAAGTTTTTCTTGTGTCGTGTTTTACTTTTTCTTCTTTCGGTCTTAATATTTTCTTGTTTAATGTTTAATTTTCTTTCTTTCGTTGTTAGCAATTTCTTGTTTCATGCTTAACTTTTTCTTCTTTCGTGCTTACCTTTTCTTTCGCGGTTAACTCTTCCTTGTTTTGTGCTTCACTGCTTTTTATTTCGTGCTTCACAGCTTTTTATTTCGTGCTTCACAGCTTTTTA
This sequence comes from Macrothele yani, assembly GCA_039090855.1. Classification (NCBI taxonomy): domain Eukaryota; kingdom Metazoa; phylum Arthropoda; class Arachnida; order Araneae; family Macrothelidae; genus Macrothele; species Macrothele yani. The sequence goes on along the minus strand of CM077000.1, from coordinate 14,359,063 downwards.
TTTCGTGCTTAACTATTTCTTGATTTCTGTTTAACTTTTTATTATTTTTCTTAACTTTTCTTTGCTTCGTGCATAACTTATTTCTTTTCGTGGTTACTTTTCTTGTTTCGTGCTTAACGGTTTCTTCTTTTCTGTTTAAGTTTTTCTTGTGTCGTGTTTTACTTTTTCTTCTTTCGGTCTTAATATTTTCTTGTTTAATGCTTAATTTTCTTTCTTTCGTTGTTAGCAATTTCTTGTTTCATGCTTAACTTTTTCTTCTTTCGTGCTTACCTTTTCTTTCGCGGTTAACTCTTCCTTGTTTTGTGCTTCACTGCTTTTTATTTCGTGCTTCACAGCTTTTTATTTCGTGCTTCACAGCTTTTTATTTCGTGCTTCACAGCTTTTTATTTCGTGCTTAACTATTTCTTGATTTCTGTTTAACTTTTTATTATTTTTCTTAACTTTTCTTTGCTTCGTGCATAACTTATTTCTTTTCGTGGTTACTTTTCTTGTTTCGTGCTTAACGGTTTCTTCTTTTCTGTTTAAGTTTTTCTTGCTTCGGACTCAACATTTTCTTGTTTAGTGTTAAACATTTTTTCCCTTCGTAGTTAAGAATTTCTTGTTCCGTTCTTAACTTTATATCTCGTACCGAGCGTTGAACTTTTTCGTACCTTACTTTATGTGGTATCTTGGCTGAACTTTTTCTTGTTCAGCTCTTAACGTTTTCTTCTTTTGTGCTCAGCTCTTTTCTTGTTTCGTGCTTAATGTTTCACCGGCACGTGTGCATTCTCAGTTATGGGGAAGGGCACTTGTCTCTCTTAAAACTCCAGAATTGTGTTAATTGCAAAATAGCGGGGGTATCTTCGTGAATTAAAGCTGGGAATCGCAACAAAAAGGTTAAGAGAGTTACTTTAGTCTCAATTTCAAACAGGACTCCCTTGTATCTCGCAAGCTTTGTAGTCATAAATTATATATAATTCTACCACAATCAAGACGGATTTTCTCTATCATTCTTCATGCTACAGTTTTTAATGACTGAAAAAGAAGCTAGTAATTACTTAAAGAAATCGCATGTACTCACTTTTCTCCACAGTTTATGTAAATTATTTACATTGAACCTGAAATCATAAATATTCATTGTCGTCAATTGCGTGATTGAAAATAAAGGATATTGAACATTTTATATCTGTTTGAAAGAACATTTCTTTGCCTTTAAATGTATTCATTCCCCTTAAGATTAAATTTACTCTCATGATGTGTTGCTAGTGGCATTTTAAATAGAAGCAGCTGTGATATTCCGGCCTTTGTCACGTTTTTACATCCTCTTTCTAATCCCAGTTTATCTTCAAATTCTCTGTCTCCTTCTCTGATTAATCCTTCTTCCAGAGAATATGAATAATACTCAGAGAAGATAATTCTTTTAAAGGATTAGGAAAATTAAATTTCAAGTGCAATCATATATGTAAATAAATAAACTGGATGTTAAAGTTGACTTTTATCGACATCGTAAATGTAAATTCGAAAGAGCACAGTACTCGGAAAACGATTGGAGGATGAAAGTGGCTTTAATATGATAATACGCGTTTTTTTTTAAAACAAGAAATGAAAAACAGTATGCATACTTCATGATAAACGTAACTGTTTACTTTTGAGAAAAAAAGTATTAGAGATTTGTGATAAAAAAAAATTCATTCGCAAAAGCAAACATTTTTTGAATTTCGAACAGTCATCTTGTGATACCATAAACGACAAACCGTCTTCACACGATATATAAAAGAGTTTTATGATGGAATAAAAACTTTAATGATAGTTATAAATTTAAAAACGTGAGACCTTTCGGGTCCTGCCAACAGGCACCCATCCTAAGAAGCAATGAACACATACAGTGGAAGAGGCAGCTTATAAATAGATACATGAATGAACAAATGACGTACAATCAGTCGTCATGAGGTATATTGCGCATGTCCAGTCATTAACAGCAAAATCATAGTCATTAGCTAGTAGATACTATGTTGATAAATCTGTAAGCAGATATTTCCAAGGTCGGGGGATGTTTCTTGGCAATTCATCATTACAGCAAGTTTCAGATAATTTATCGATGCACGCAGGCTTTCAGTGAATAACAGCTGAGATTTTGTATAAGGAGCAGTTAGAATTTTAGAATCGTCCCAAATGGGACTGCAATTCCCCTTGGTTAAAAGTCGGGATAAAGCAGTGGAAGTTGAATCATTACGATAGTCATATTGGTGTTCTTTGAGACGGGTTTGAAGGGTCCGGGCAGTGGAACCGATGTAACATTTGTCAGTGAAATCCGGTGTTAGAGATTTAAAAGGAACGAGATATATTCCATGTCTCTGCAGGTTTGAGTCATCTTGTGTTCACTACAAAAGACAATGAAATTATTCATGTTTCATAACAAGAAACATGACACCGAATTTTCTGTTGTAATGAGCATGTGTTTTGAATCTTTTCCGACCCAAATAAAAAATTTCATATTCAGTCAATGGAATCGTTTTGAAAAACAAAATCAAAACCAGATAAAATTAAAACTTCCTTCCTTAGTGAAGTACCTACAGAATTTCGGCGGAATGAAAGACGAAGTGTAAGTAACTCCTTCTTGAACTTTACTTGAGTGACTCCTGTTACATTTAAAGTGAGTGGATGAGAAGAACAAACTTTACGTATTGTTCCCTAAGCCTTATATACACGTTTTAAACATTGAGGAACACTACATGTTATGTATACATTTACCTGTGTACATAGTCTTATGCTGCAATAAAGTACACTTAACTCAAATAGCTAGTCTATGTTCCCTTTGGACGACCCTTATACATTTGCGGGTATAGCCATTTGTAATACAGTGGATAATTATAGGGTGAGTCAAAAGTCCGTTCCGTTTGTAGCTAAAAAGTTTAGTGATGCAAGAATGCCATGCAATACAACTTCGCCTCATTATGCAAAGTACAGGCAGTTGTTTTCTGAAGTCCTTTGCTAACGTTTCCCAGAGCCACGATCTCACGACGTCAGTCCATTGCAAACGTTCCCCAAAGCCACGATCTCACAGCAGCAGTCCTTTGCTAACGGTCCCCAGAGCTACTATTTCACAGCAGCAGTCCTTTGTTAACGTTCCCCAGAGCCACGATCTCACGACGGCAGTCCATTGCAAACGTTCCCCAGAGCCACGATCTCACAGCAGCAGTCCTTCGCTAACGGTCCCCAGAGCCACTATTTCACAGCAGCAGTCCTTTGTTAACGTTCCCCAGAGCCACGATCTCACGACGGCAGTCCATTGCAAACGTTCCCCAGAGCCACGATCTCACAGAAGCAGTCCTTTGCAAACGGTCCCCAGAGCCACTATTTCACAGCAGCAGTCCTTTGTTAACGTTCCCCAGAGCCACGATCTCACGACGTCAGTCCATTGCAAACGTTCCCCAAAGCCACGATCTCACAGCAGCAGGCCTTTGCTAACGGTCCCCAGAGCTACTATTTCACAGCAGCAGTCCTTTGTTAACGTTCCCCAGAGCCACGATCTCACGACGGCAGTCCATTGCAAACGTTCCCCAGAGCCACGATCTCACAGCAGCAGTCCTTTGCTAACGGTCCCCAGAGCCACTATTTCACAGCAGCAGTCCTTTGTTAACGTTCCCCAGAGCCACGATCTCACGACATCAGTCCATTGCAAACGTTCCCCAGAGCCACGATCTCACAGCAGCAGTTCTTTGCTAAACGGTCCCCAGAGCCACTATTTCACAGCAGCAGTCCTTTGTTAACGTTCCCCAGAGCCACGATCTCACGGCAGCAGCCCTTTGCTAACGTCCCCTAGAACCACAGTCTCACGGCCGCAGTCCTTTTCTAACATTCCCCAGTGGCACGATTTCACGGCCTCACTCCTTTGCTAACGTTTCCCAGAGCCACGATCTCACGCCCGCAGTCCATTGCAAATGTTCACCAGAGCCACGATCTCACGCCCACAGTCCTTTGCTAACGTTTCCTAGGGCCAGCATCTCACGCCCGCAGTGCTTTGCTAACGCTTCCAAGAGCCACGATCTCACGGCCGCAGCCCTTTGCAAACGTTCCCCAAAGCCACGATCTCACGACCACAGTCCTTTGTTAACGTTCCTTAGAGCCACGATATCACGGACTCAGTCCTTTGTTAACGTTCCCCAGAGCCACGATCTCACGGCGGCAGTCCTTTGCTAACGTTCCCCAGAGCCACAATCTCACGGCCTCAATCCTTTGTTGACGTTTACCAGAGCCACAATCTCACGGCCGCAGTCCTTTGCTAACGTTCCCCAGTGCCTGGATCTTACGGCAGCAGTACACACCAACAATTTCCAAAATTGCACTGAAAGGAACGCAAATATCATAACAGTTCATCGAGCGACGAAGGGCACTGGCTTCTACGGACGAGCAGTCACACACAAGTCTTAAATCTGCAAGATCATCTTCAGGCGCCGGTTGGAATTGTGTTAATCTCGGCACTAGTGGACTCTGGTGCAGTGGAAACGCGTTCTCTAGAGTGGTGAATCATGCTTCATCATCTGAGAGTCCAACAAATGAGTCTGGGTGTGGAGGGTTCCAGATGAGTGCTGCCTGTGTGCCAACTGTGAAATTTAGTGGAGAAGGCGTCATGCTCTGGGGCTGTTCGTTATGATTTGAGTTGGGAACCCTAGTTCTAATGCCCGGATATCTTAACACTGTTCCCATGACATCATTGACAATTCCGTGCATGGTAACAGTTTGGTGAATGCCCTTTCCTTTACCAGCAGTACAATGTCCCCGTTCAGAAATCAAAGTTCGAGCAGGAATGGTTTTATGACATGGGTGTAAAAGAATTTGACTAGCATGCACAGAGCCCCGATATCAACACCATGGAGCATCTTTGGGTGAACCGCAATGCAGACAGTGAGCCAGGCCGAAACGCCCTCTATCGGTGGCCGAACTCACTAATGCTCTTGCTGCAGAATGCAAGACAATTCTAACAGCAACGTACCAAAATCTAGGGGGAAGTCTTCCCTGCAGAGTGGAGAAGTCATAGCAAAAAAATGTCGACCAACTCGATATTAACTCGTCGTTGGTCGCGCTATGAGCATTTTTCTCACGTTTCGCATATAAAGAGGGCCATTCATTTCGAAGTGAACCTGGAGTCATCACCCACTGTTTTTTAGAATCTTCTCAACAATTTGTTATCACTTCCGATAAGGATTGATTTCTTTGACCTTCGGTCTGCTCTTTGCTCTCGTGTGCTCCGTGTGAATATTTCTCTCATCAAGCGACCACTGGCGTTTGTGTTTTGTATTTTTTACAGATAATGCGATGATACCAGTGTGTCAACCTCCCCCTAACATGATTTGTAACTATATATACACTGCTGGCCCCTCAAAATGCAACACCAAGAAGGAAGCATCCGATTGGCCTAAAATTCGCAACATGCATCGCCCGCGAGACGACATGCAAACGATTAGCATTGCAGGGTATATGCAAATCATGTGCGCCCGGCACGCCACCGAGAAGCACTATAAGAAGGGTGCACAGAAAGGCGGGGTGTAAGTAGTGGAAGTGTGTTGTGCTGCCGGACCTGTGCTGGGGAAGCTTCCTGATGCCTCGTCGCATAATACGGCAGTCATTCCAGCACGTTTCGGAGTTCGACAGAGGACGAATAGTGGCTTATCGCGACAGCGGTTTATTGTACCAAGACATCGGCGCCCGTGTGGGACGACATGCAGCCACAGTGAGGCGAGTATGGATTCGGTGGGTGCAGGAGGGACGGACGGACGGACCGACGTGAGCGATTGCCGCAGCCGCGGCACACCACCGAACGAGAGGACCAGCATGTTGTGCGGCGGGCATCACGAACGTTAGCGTAGGAATTAGGGTGTGTTGCGCAACAACCTGTGTCAGCACGTACCGTTCGACGTCGTCTGCAGGAGCGGGGACGTCGCACTGCGCCCATTGCTCCGATTACCATTGACGTTACACCACCGGCGAGTGCGGCGGCAGTGGGTGGTTGAACGCCGCACCGCGCCCATTGCTCCGATTACCATTGACGTTACACCACCGGCGAGTGCGGCGGCAGTGGGTGGTTGAACGCCGCACCTGGACTACGGAATGGCACGACGTTGTCTTCTCCGAGGAATCCCGCTTCTGCTTGAAACACCACGATGGTCGGACCCGCGTGTTGCGTCACCGCGGCGAGAGACTGTATGACGCATGCATTATGCATCGCCATACCGGTCCGTCGCCTGGCGTTATGGTTTGGGGCGCAATTGGATATGACACCCGCACCCCTCTGGTACGCATCGCAGGCACACTCAACAGCCACCGCACCATCTCCGACGTTTTAGACCTGTAGTCCTCCCTTACCTGCAGGACATGCCAGCGGCCACGTTTCAACAGGACAATGCGCGCCCGCACATGGTCACGCATCGTGCAACAATTCTTCACGGTCCACCAGGTGTCACTGCTGCCGTGGCCCGCCTGATCTCCCGATATGTCTCCCATCGAACACGTCTGGTCGCTGATCGGCAACCGACTGGCCCGGCAATCACCACCCGCGGCAACGCCTGATGAACTGTGGCAACGTGTGGAAGCAGCCTAGACCGACATACCCCAAGCCCACATCCAAAGCCTCTTTCGTTCGATGCCGCGGCGTGTAGCGGCCGTTATTGCCAGCCATGGGGGCCACACGAACTATTGATGCCTGAGTGTTCATCTTTGTATCTGTTGTTATGTGTCCAGTAAATCTGGCTTTGCTATCTCGTGTCCTCGGTGTTGCATTTTGGGTGGCCAGGAGTGTATTAACTGCATTTCTTTCAAAGAAAGAATTTTAAAGTGTTATTATTGAGTAGATTACTTAAAACAGCGGAAAAAGGTGGTGTGATAAAAACCCTCACGCGCGACCACTGGCGTTGTTCAACTTGTAGCGACCAACGATAGATTAATTCCTAGGAAGTATAGGGTTGGCGAGTCACCGGATGCATTTTATCACGTACTGTACACTGATTAACCAGTACATTATGACCACCTACCCAATAAGCTGTAGGACCCAAAGGCATACTGGGGAAGGTCTCATCCTCCTAACACAGACATCATGACCCTGGGTAGAAAGAAGTTACCCAGCCATCTTCTTTCACCTTATAAGCTCTCCGTAGCAGTCTTTTATTCTCCGCTGTATGACCCAAAGGCATACTGGGGAAGGTCTCGTCCTCCTAACACAGACATCATGACCCTGGGTAGAAATAAGTTACCCAGTCATCTTCTTTCACCTTATGAGCGCTCCCTACCAGTCTTTTATTCTCCGCTGTATGACCCAAAGGCATACTGGGGAAGGTCTCGTCCTCCTAACACAGACATCATGACCCTGGGTAGAAACAAGTTACCCAGCCATCTTCTTTCACCTTATACGCGCTCCGTACCAGTCTTTTATTCTCCGCTGTATGACCCAAAGGCATACTGGGGAAGGTCTCGTCCTCCTAACACAGACATCATGACCCTGGGTAGAAACAAGTTACCCAGCCATCTTCTTTCACCTTATACGCGCTCCGTACCAGTCTTTTATTCTCCGCTGTATGACCCAAAGGCATACTGGGGAAGGCCTCGTCCTCCTAACACAGACATCATGACCCTGGGTAGAAACAGGTGAGAAGATATTTGAGTCCTTGTTAGAAACAAACGACTCAAATATCTTCTCTCTTCTTACAAGCCCTCCCAATGAATCTTTCACTGTCTGCCGATGACCCAAGGAATACTGGGGACGATCTAGTCTTCCTAACACAGATATCACGACCTTTGGTTAGAAACAAATGACTCAAATATCTTCTCTCTCCTTACAAGCCCTCCCAATGATTCTTTTACTGTCTGCCGATGACCCAAGGAATACTGGGGACGATCTACTCTTCTTAACACAGATAGCATGCTCCTGGTTAGAAACAAGTGAATCAAATATCTTCTCTCTCCTTATATGACCTCCGAATGATTCTTTTACTGTCTGAACATGACCCAAGACATACTGGGGAAGGTCTAGTCTCCTTAACACACATATCATGCCCCTGGTTAGAAACAAGTGACTCAAATATGTTCTCTCTCCTTATAAGCCCTTCCATTGAGTCTTTTACTGTCTGCCCATGACCCAAGGCATACTGGGGAAGATCTAGTCTCCCTAACACAGATATGCCCCTGGTTAGAAACAAGTGAATCAAATATCTTCTCTCTCCTTATAAGCCCTCCCAATGAGGCTTTTACTGTCTGCCTATGACCCAAGACGTACTGTGGAAGGTCTAGTCGTTCTTACGTATACATCATGTCGGGGGACCAGTCCTTCCGTCTCTTATAAGTGATCCCTACTAGTCCTTTATTCTCTGCTCCATGATCCAATTCATGATAGGGCTGGTCCCCCTTACACGGACATTATGACACTGGGTACCAGCAAGTGACTCAAACATCTTCTCTCTCCTTATAATGATACCCAACGAGTCCCTCATTCTCTGCTCCGTGACACAGGGCATACTGGGAAAGGCACCAGTGTTATGATACCCCTGACACGGACATCATGCCACTGGGCAGAAACATATGATTCAAACATTTTGACTCTCCTTTCTTAAGTACGTCGCCACTGCTATAGCTCTGTTATTAGGTTATAAGTTAGAAAGGGTTAGTGTCGATGATCTCCCTAAATGACCACTTTGAACAATAACAGAATTTTTAAAGAAAGTTCCGTTGTGAAAATTTTCCGTTTCTAACTTCAGAATTTTGGCAAATTTTGCTTTGTCACTAATCCCGTTCAGGTTTTCCCGGTTTTATGTAGAAATTTAGCGGGAACTTTGGTTTTGACTTTTTCAGCTCTTTTACCAGAAACTCTTTCCTGGCGTACGAAGTTAACGCTTTCATTTTACTTGCCCCTGGTGATTACAGCCGAGTGCGTTACCGACTGAACTAGAAAGACAGTTAACACTCGGTCATGGGTGAGATAGAAATGAAGATGACTCGAATCTCGCGATGATGAAATGTTTTCCGCTATTAATGCGAGTTAATTTGTCATTTTATTTTCTGTCGGAGGTTGTTGTTTTTTCTGAATAGGTTTACAGCATTTTACTTTCTGTAGGAGGACTAATCACAAATTGCTATTTTTGTTTTATCGTGATTTTTCGACGCAACAAAATGCTTTGGAACAAGAGATCTTTTTTAAACTGAGAATGACTTTCAGTTATGTATAAGAAAACGCGAAATGTGCTGCTTCGCAATATTATTTCACAAAACCCTTAAATGCAAAATTTTCTCTTCAAAGCTGTAATAGCTTAAGCATAGACATCACACAATCACCAGTACGAAAATTTAAGTACTTAGTTTCTTACGGTAACATTACATACAATAGCTGGGGTACCAAATGAAGGAGCGGGAAAAATATACCCTGAATATAATGAAAAATACGATAGTATTTCTCATTTAAAATTTTATGCGAACACGCTATAAAACTTCAGAATATAGTCCTCCGATATACGATTGAAATTTGACAGTTAATTAAACCTCAAGAATTCCCGCAAAACGATCCTATTACCGGTAATTTTCCTTCATACAGATACGGAAAAAGTGTGAACAGAATGTTTTGGGAAAAGTTTTCTGAAAATTCAAAATGCTTCGTTAACACCTCTGAAAAACGACATTTTACCGTTAATATACGAAAGAAATTAGGGGAAAGTTTCTGAAAATTCAAAATTTTTCATTAACACCTCTGAAAATGCAAAAGTTTTCGTTAACACCTCTGAAAAACGACAATTTACCGTCAATATGAGAAAGAATTGGGAAAAAGGTTTCTGAAAATTCAAAAATTTCCTTCAACACTTCTGAAAAACGGTAATTTACTGTTAACACGCAAAAGAAATTGGGGAAAGGTTTCTGAAATTTCAAATTTTTTCGTTAAAACCTATGAAAAACAGTAATTTTCAGTCAATATGCGAAAGAAATAGGGACAAATTTTTTAAAAATTCAAAATTTTTGTTTGAAACTTCTGAAAACCAGCAGTGTACAGTTAATATGCGAAAAAAATTGGGGAAAGGTTTCTGAAAATTCAAACGTTTTCTTTAACCCTTCTGATAAACGGTAATTTACTGTTAACATGTGAAAGAAATTGGGGAAAGGTTTCTGAAAATTCAAACGTTTTCTTTAACCCTTCTGATAAACGGTAATTTACTGTTAACATGTGAAAGAAATTGGGGAAAGGTTTCTGGAAATTCAAAAGTTTTCTTCAGCATTTCTGAAAACCGGTAATTTACGGTTAACATGAGAAAGAAATTGAGAAAAGGTTTCTGGAAATTGAAAAGTTTTCTTCAGCATTTCTGAAAACCGGTAATTTACGGTTAACATGAGAAAGAAATTGAGAAAAGGTTTCTGAAAATTCAAAATATTTCGTTAACACCTATGAAAAACAGTAATTTTTACCGTTAATATACGAAAAAGAAATTGGGGAAAGGTTTCTGAAAATTCAAAAGTTTTGTTAACACTTCTGAAAACTTGCAGTTTGCAGTTAATATACGAAAGTAATCAGTTTACCGTTAATGTAGGAAAGAAATTGGGGAAAGGTTTCAGAAAATTGAAAATTTTTCGTTAACGCCTATGAAAAACAATAATTTACGGTTAATATTGTATATGAAAGACATTGGGGAAAAGTTTCTGAAAATGCAAAACTTTTCGCTAACACCTCTGACAAACGGCAATTTACCGTTAATATACGAAAGAAGTTGGGGAAAATTTCCTGAAAATTCAAAAGTTTATGTTAACACCTCTGAAAAACGGCAATCTAGCATTATATTATATACGAAAGAAATTGGGGAAAGTTTTCTGAAAATGAAAAAAAAGTTCGTCAATACCTCCGAAAAACGACAGTTAAGCGTTAACACACGAAAGAAATTGGGAAGAGGTTTCTGAAAATTAAAAATGTATCGCTAACACCTATGAAAAGCTGTAATGTACAGTTAATATGCAAAAGAAATTGGAGAAAGTTTCCTAAAAATTCAAAATGTTTGTTTAACATTTCTGAAAACAGACAGTTTACAGTTAATATATGAAAGAAATTGGAGAAAGATTTTTGAAAATTCAAAAGTTTTTGTTAACGCCAGGGATAAACGGCAATTTACCGTTAGCATACGAAATAAACTGGGGAAAGTTTTCTGAAAATTCAAATTTTTTGTTTAACACTTCTGAAAAACGGAAATTTCACCTTTAATATACGGAAGGAATTGGGAAAAGGTTTCTGAAGATTCAAAAGTTTTCTTCAACACTTCTGAAAAACGGCTACTTGCCGTTAATATAAGAAAAAAAAAATTGCGAAAAGGTTTCTGGAAATTCTGGATTTTCTTGTCGTACGAAGGATCCATGAAATTCTATTTTTTTCCGTCATTTCCCGGAAACGGTTGAGTCAGGAATATGCTTCATTAATTCACGGAAGGAAACTAGGAAAATGGCTCCTGAATTTCAGTAATGTTTTTGGTATGGAAATGGATATTTGTCGAACGCATTTTAATTTCGGAGCACTTTCAAAAATAACTTGAGACAAATTAATTAGAGAACGCCTGTAACAAAGAAACAATATGTGCACATACAATGGCGACAATGATTCTATGACATGCACACAAAGAGGTATTCACACTGCATTCATTTGAAATTACAGCGAACAAATTATCATGTCAGTAGCAGTAACATAAATTAAAAGAGCATTCAAAGTGAGACATACATTCACCTTCAACAGCTTATGGTGTCTAAATACAAACAAGTGTGGCAAAAACAGTAAAACAAAAAGAGAAGAAAATAAGTGAAAGGGTAAAAGAAAGAAAGGTTGATGTTACAATGTGACACTTACTTTCAACATTCTCTGTGTTCTTACAATACGATGCCTGGTATCTGTTGGCTTCGACATCGACACTCTTTACAACAGAAAGAGAAGAAAGAAGACAACTCAGTGACACAGGAAAATTGAAATTCAAGATTCTCATGCAAGACGACTATGGGGGTCGTGCACCACATGCCATTACTACCAGTCATGCATTGGCGCGGACTCGTAGGACGGGGCGCATGCGCAGGAGGAGGAGATCGCATACCTCACTACAATGGCCTACTGGGAAACAACAGCTTAGGGATGGAAGGGCGTTTTGAGCAAATATTTCAGTCTCGCAAAGTAACTGAGGGGTCTCAAAAACCCTCGGCTACAAATATTTCGGCTTACCAACTAGTTTCTCTCTCTCTCTATTAAAAATCAGCACTCGAGCAGAGACGTAACCAGCAGGGTTGCAATCCGGAAAGGACACAGTGGGACGCCGTCTGGAGACTTTTTCTAAAGGTAAAGAGTACAGGACGCCGTACATGTACTCTTTCTAAAGGTGGGACACCGTCCCTGTACTCTTTCTAAAGGTGGGACACCGTCCCTGTACTTTATTTAAAGGTGGGACGCCGTCCCTGAACTTTTCCTAAAGGTGGTATACTGTCCCTGTACATACTTTTCCTAAAGGTGGAATACCGTCCCTGTACATACTTTTCCTAAAGGTGGAACGACGTCTCTGTACCTTTCCTAAAAGTAGGACGTCGTCCCTGTGCTTTTTCTAAAGGTGGTACGCCGTCCCTGTACTTTTTCTAAAGTTAGGACGCCGTCCCTGTCCTTTTTGTAAAGTTAGGACGCCGTCCCTGTGGATTTTCTAAAGGTGAGACGCCGTCCATGTACTTTTTCTAAAAGTGGGACGCCGTACCTGTACTTTTTCTAAAAGTGGGACGCCGTCCTTGGATTTTTTCTAAAGGTGGGACGCCGTCCCTTGACTTTTTCTAAAGGTGGAACGCCGTCCCTGGACTTCTTCTAAAGGTGGTACGCCGTTCCTGTACTTTTCTAAAGTTAAGATGCCGTTCATGTGCATTTTCTAAAGGTGAGACACCGTCCATGTGCTTTTTCTAAAGGTGGGACGCCGTCCCTGTACTTTCTCTAAAGTTAAGACGCCGTCCCTGTGCATTTTCTAAAGGTGAGACGCCGTCCATGTACTTTTTATAAAGGTGGGACGCGGTCCCTGTACCTTTCCTAAAAGTAGGATGCCGTCCCTGTGCTTTTTCTAAAGGTGGTACGCCGTCCCTGTACTTTTTCTAAAGTTAAGACGCCGTCCCTGTGCATTTTCTAAAGGTGAGACACCGTCCCTGTGCTTTTTCTAAAGGTGGGACGCGGTCCCTGTACTTTTTCTAACGGTAGGTTGCGATCCCTGTGCTTTTTCTAAATGTGGGATGCCGTCCCTGTACTTTTTCTAAAAGTAGAACGCCGTCCCTGTGCTTTTTCTAAAGGTGAGACGCCGTCCATGTGCTTTTTCAAAAGGTGGGACGCCGTCCCTGTGCTTTTTCTAAAGGTGGGACGCCGTCCTTGTACTTTTTGTAAAGTTAAGACGCCGTCCCTGTGCATTTTCTAAAGGTGAGACGCCGTCCATGTACTTTTTCTAAAGGTGGGACCCGGTCCCTGTACTTTTTCTAACGGTAGGTTGCCATCCCTGTGCTTTTTCTAAATGTGGGACGCCGTCCCTGTACTTTTTCTAAAAGTGGGACGCCGTCCTTACTTTTCCTAAAGGTGGGACGCCGTCCCTGAATTTTTCTAAAGGTCGGACGTCGTCCTGGGACTTTTCTGAAGTGTGCAGTACAGATCAGACTGACAAGCTCTTCATGCGTGAGATAGCGTTCTATAAGGGTTGGGATAAGCAAAACGTGTACTATGAGCGTCTTTGAATGTGATATGATAGTTGTCGTCAGACGTGTCCGTTCAATCATCCGAAAGAAATGGCTGTCTTCTTGGTCTTTTCACGCCCAACGACAGCAATGATGTACCGAGAATATTACTCCGCGTGTGACGTACTACAGAGGCGGCACAGATGTCAAGACGACAAGTAGCAACGATAAGAGTTTGCTGGCGTAGTTTAATTGGGAAAGCATTCGACTCCGGAGCAGAGGGATGTGGATTCCAGATTCACCATCGGCAAATTTGGACTTCACAGGGTCAAAGGGGAATAGAGACAAGGTCCTCGACTATTGGACATAGTCTGATGCAGCGTGTATTCGCAGATGATCCTCAGTACACCAACGTTGGATTCTGCAGCGATTTACCAGGTTCTTTCCCGTCTGTTGGGTTGCACGATTCTAGCGCCCATTCTTGGACTCCGCTGGTACACCTGGTGTTCTGTTCATAGTATCAGAAATCGCGGGAATTTTTTGTTGCATGTCGCACCAGTCGCAGTACAACCTTTGCTACAGATGTGCGTGAAAGACCCAGAAGGACGGTCGTTTGTGAGATGCTCACCCCAGGTGTCAAGTAACATGCAGCGTTGACTCGGATCACTCGTTTTGCTCATCACGAAGTTTAGAAGAACGCTAACTGAAGCACGACGAGCTGGTCAGTCTAATTTATATAGCACACTGCAGTCACACTGCAGTTATATAGCACACTGCAGTCAAGATTCCCAAGCTCTCACACTTCACTAGGAGGCTTTCTCAAGGCAATGTTGACATAAATGTCTACAATGTAAACATAAAGATGTCTACATTGCCTTGAGAAAGCCTCCCAGTGGAATGTGAAAGCTTGGCGAATTTCTATACAAATTTACATCAAGAAAATAACGCATTTACTACGCTATAAGCGTTCCTTACGTATTAACGGAATAGTAGTTACAGAAAGTATTTAAAATGACGTCCATGTATTTCAATGCATTTATCAACACTTTTGACCTTAATCAAATAGATGTTACATGCAGATTGATGCCAAATTAATTAAGCAAATAGACATGCCCCAAAAAACTTGAAAATGACATCGATCGTCCTTGAACGGAAATCGAACCCGCATCTCCTGAATTGCGTTCGAGTATGTTGCCGTTACACCACTCAGAGCAAAGAACCCCTAAGCAACTGAGGATGTGTTTTGGGACTCAGATGGAACGCTCCGCAGTGCGCAAATCGAAACATACACTATATTGACAAAAGTCACAGGACAACTAGAAGAGAAACACAACATAGCATTTCTTGACATACATTAGTACGGTGTCAGTCCACCTTTGGCCTTAAAGCATGCACTGACTCTTCGAGACAAGCTTTCGACAAGGTTTTGGAACACAGCGATAGGTATGCGCTTCCATTCAGTACATAATGCTGCCGCTAACTGTTGCTGTGACGTACCTGCCAGAAGGACGCACACGACATAGAGGCAGATAGGAATCAGAATAAAACGTCCGCGTAGCTCAATTGGTAGAGTGACTTATTCCGGAATGAGGGGATCCGGGTTCGAATCCTGGCGTGGACAGAAAAATGACGGAGAAATTTACTTCGTTATATTGCTTAGTAGTAGGCCTTGGTTAAAAACCTCTTATGCAGCGCTCTAATTCATCCCATAGGTGCTCTATGGGATTAAGATCAGGGCTCTGTGCTGGCCAATTCAAACACGATACGTAATTATCGTCAAACCACGCCGTAACAGTCCTTGGCTAGGTGCATTATCCTGCAGGTAACAACAAGGATCAGTTCCACAGTACTGCCACAAAGTTGGCAGGACATAATTGTCCAGAATATCGAGTTAGACGTGCTGGTTAACAGGTTTTTCCGCGATTACCAATGGGCTGCGACTATAGCACGAAAAACACCCCCACACGAGTATACTGCTAGCTCCAAACTTGACCGTAGGAAGAGTACACTTTGGTAAATAGCATTCCCCCGGCTGCCACCACACCCACACACACCCATCAGACTGATGGATCGTGTATCTGGATTCATCAGTTCATAGGACCCGTTTCCATTGATCTACCGTCCACGATAAATGCTCTTTACACCATGCTAAACGACGAGCAGCATTCCGAGTGGAGATGAAAGGCTTATGAGCAGCTGCACGAGCACGGTAACCCATGGAATAAAGTTCTGTGCGAATGGTACGTGTACATACAGAGGTCCCAACATTTTTACTCACCTGTACACTGAGGTCTTGTGCAGTACTACGTCAATTAGCTGTAACGACTCTCCTGAGGTTTCGACGTCCTCTATCACTGATTTTCTTTGGTCTGCCGGTACGTTTTGCTACTTCGGGCACGCCATGTGTCATCCACTTATTCAGTACATCCAAAACAGTTAACTTGGGTATGTTTAAACGCCTCTCGGTTTGTCTTATGGACAATCCGACTAATATAACACCCAACAATCTTTCTTTTGTCAAAGTCAGTTCTCTCCCGCAGCGGCATTTTCACTCAACCTCACAGTGCGATGTGATCGCGGTCAGCTGCAAGATTGTTTTTAGACCTTTTGCAGCGGTACCGCGCATTTTAACAACGCAGCGGATCCATTCATTTGGTTTTGAAGGGGTGCCCGGTGACTTTTGTCAATGTAGTGTATATGATCTTTCATCTTACCAGCACGCGAGCAGAAAGCGAATTGCCTGAAGAAATAACTTTTCAGACATAATGATAGTCAGAATGTTGCATGCAGATAGAAATTTCAAGATTTTTGAGGCATTGGACTATTTATCCCCTGGACAGCAATGGTAATATTTCTCATAAATTCAGCGAGTGTGAATGGGTTGTTGCCGTAAATGTGATCCTTTAGGTGTCCCCGTATTAAAAAGTCTGGTCCCGTGAGATCAGGAGGCCTGGTTCGAAATAGGGAAGCGGAAATTAATCTCTGACCGGAAAATTCCTGAAGCACGTGACTTCGCGGTGTGGCAGGTTGCGCTGTCTTGCTGGAACGAGCAATAGCGCTTATCCGCTTCGAGCAGCGGAATGAATTGATGAACAATTTTTTGGTATGCTTCTGCGCTCAGAGTGTCGTGAAAAAATAGTGCTCCAGCTATTCGACGTCCAGCAGCACAAGATACCCCTATTTTTGCGGATGCAGAAGAAACTCAACAAACACATGTGAGTTTTCAGTAATCCACAAACGGTGCTTCCGGAGTGACGTCACTTGCCCCTGTGCTTCCGGAGTGACGTCACTTTCAATCAGCTGATTACGCCAATGCGCCCAATCCGAGAATCTCCTGTATATCGCTATGGGGAAATCGCGATTTTGAATGGATTTTTTGGACCCTTACTCTACCCATACAGTCATGAAAAAAATTGAGGCTACAATATTCATTCCCATAATTAACAAAAGCCAGAAAAAATAGGAAAATATGTGTTGGTATTTCTTTAAAAAATTGAACAAAATAACGTTTTTTTGAGCGGAAGTGCCTGCTGCGCATGGTTACTTGCATACTGTGCATGTGCAAGTAACTATGTTTAAAATATAATAAAAACCCTAATGTTGAGAAATACGAAGTCTGAAATATTCCTTGTTTGCATCCTTGGTTTGAATGCGCTAAGCAAAACTGCTTCAGACACAGGAAGTGACGTCACGTTTCCGAACTCCTGCAGACTCCCACCACCTCAGAGTGACGATCGAAACAGCTGCTCTGTTTTGGCTTCACTCAAAACGGGTCGTTTCACCTCCTCTTCTTCTAGCCTCCTTGAGCACACCGCACAAAAATTAGTCATCAATGACAGGAGGAAGTTACCGATTGTACAGAGGACGCCGTGATAGCATTGTTGGAAGATAAATATATAGCACTGACTTGGTCTACAGGATCATTTCTCTTTCGTGCAGTGCTGAAGAGCAACGTGTGTGTTGAATTTAGGCTGCAATATTGGTCGTAAGACAAATGTTACTGATTGGCCAAAAAGAGCCATCATGTTTGGCCTTGCCCATGGACACAAAGTGAATGAATTTGCCCAATTTGTTGGTATGTCGAAGCGTAGTGTCCAGCGGGTCTACAACCGGTGGTGTAGTTCGCAGTCAACTAAAAATCGGCGACGTAACTTTGGCCGAAAAACGATTCTCACCAACAGGGACTGCCGCCATATTTCACGCCTAGTAACTGCAAATCGGTTTCAAACCTGGCAACAATTGCTCCAAACAGTCAACGAAAGTCCACTCCAACCAATTCAAGAAAGGACATTGCAACGAGAACTACATACGGTGGACATCTAGAGCAGAGTACCAAGGTAGATGCCTCCTTTAACAGCAAGTCACAAAGTCGCACGTTGTCAATGGACTCAGAGGCACCAAAACGTTACTGTAGAGGATTGGAAACGAGTAATTTGGTCTGATGAGTCTCGTTTTTTTTTACGCTTTCCAACCGTAGGTTGAAGAAGCGTATATGCTCCAGCTTTGTCCGTCCGTCTGTCTGTCCGTCCATCCGTCCGAACGATAACTCACGTGAAAATGGTTCGATTTCGACGAAATTTTAGTATGTGATAGGGGGACCACCTGGGGACGAACCCTATTGAAAATGGGCGAAGCAGGGTCAAAGGTCAGGACATAGGAGCGGGATCCATTCCATTGCTCTTGTGCGTCATAACGTGCGTAAAAATGGTTCGATTTCGATGAAATTTTAGTATGTGGTAGGGAGCCACTGGGGATGAACCCTATTGAAAATGGGCGAAATGAGGTCAAAGGTCAGGACACTGGAGTGGGATCCATTCCATTGCCCTCGTGTATCATAACTTACCTAAAATGCTTGGATTGCGACAAAACGTTATCATGTTGTTCCGGAGGTATAGTGAACCGCTCTGCTGAATATCAACGAAATGGGGTCAAAGGTCATTACACAAAAGCCAGATTTATTCCACAGCCATTATTCTCATAACTTGCATAAAACTGCTTCTATTGCAACAAAACTTTATTATGTTGTTCCGGAGGAATAGTGAACCGGTTCTGTTGAATATAATCGAAATGGGGTCAAAGGTCAGGACACAGGAGCGAGATTTATTCCACAGCCATTATCCACATAACTTGAGTAATAATTTCTGGTATGTTGGAAAGCGTATCATAATCAATGCATTGCATGATTTTACTAACTTGTTATACTCCAATGTTAGGAGGCAACGAGTGCATCGCAGGCCCAATGAAACCTTTAATCCTGATTGTGTTGAAGGTGTTGTTCAAGCTGGAGATTGTTCTGTGATGTTTTGGTGATTGTTTTTCGTACCACGAAATGAGCCCTCTCGTTGCAATGACGATGGATTTTAACCGGCATGCGTACCCTCCGCATTCTGAATGACGAAGTGTTGCCCTTTACCCTACATCTTCAGGAGCAGCATCACATTGCCACTCCTGTCTTCCAAGACGACAATTGCCGTGTGCACAGGCCTAAAATTGTTTCTGAGTGGCACGACGAACAATCAGCAACACTGTCCCACCTCGACTGGCGCACCAAATCCCCAAATTAAAATCCTATTGAAAATCTGTAGGATCATTTGGAACAGAAGGTGAAACACCGGAGTAGACACCCACGTACTCTGGAGGAACTTGGTGACCAATTGACGCACTAGCTACAAATCGGTGCTCAGCACATCCATAACCTCGTGGAGTCTCTATCACACCGGATTTATGCTGTCATCAAGGCAAGAGGCGCAGACACCTGTTATTAGGTAGATTCTACCAGGGGTAACTAATTTTTTGTTCGGTGTGCTTATAGTGGCTACCATTAAGATAGAACCACACATCATCCGTGTAAAACACAAAATTCAACTTCCGCACGTTGCCTCGAATAAACGACTTAAACATGGGCAGTACTCAAGGCTTCTCCGGTTAGTTCATGAAAAGCTTGCATTCGGTGCGGATAGAACTTGAGACATTCTGCTGCTGGCTTAATTTCTTTAAAGGCTCGGTAGGAGGTCTTTGTATTGCCTCTTCAATATCACGTACAACCTTAGGCGTTAACACAGACCTTCGTCTGCTTCGTTTCTTATCAACAACCGAACCACTGGCCAAAACCTTTTTTACGCTTTCCAACCGTAGGTTGAAGAAGCGTATATGCTCCAGCTTTCTCCGTCTGCCCATCCACACAATAACTCGAGTAAAAATAGTTCGATTTCGATGAAAATTGGGACGAACCCTATAGGAAATGGAAGAAATGGGGGTCAAAGGTCACGACATAGCAGATGGATCCCATTCCGTTGCCCTAACGCTTCATAACTTGCGTAAATATCGTTCGATTTTAATGATATTTCAGTATGTAGTAGGAGACCACCTCGGAACGGACCCTATTAAAAATGGACGAAATGGGGGCAAAGTTCATGACATAGAAGCGGGATGCATTCCATTGCCCTTATGTATCATAACTTGGGTAAATATGGATCGATTTCGATGAAATTTTGGTATGTCGTAGGGGACCACCTGGGGACCAACTCTATTGAAAATGGGTGACGTGGGGTCAAAGGTCAGGACATAGGAGCGGCATGCATTCCATTGCCCTTATGCGTCATAACTTTCGTAAAAATGGTTCGATTTCGATGAAAATTTAGTATGTGATAGGGGACTACCTAGGGACGAATCCTGTTGAAAATGGAAAAAATTGGGTCAAAGATCAGGACATAGGATCGGGATCCATTCCATCGCCCTTATGCGTTATAACTTAGGTAAAAATGCTTCGACTGAGACAAAACGTTATCATGTTGTTCCGGAAGTATACTTTACCGGTTCTGTTGAATATCATCGAAATGGAGTCAAAGGTCAGGTCATAGGAGCAAGATTTATTTTACAGCCATTATCCTCGTACCTTGAGTAATGATTTCTGGTATGTTGGAAAGCGTATCATAATCAATGCATTGCATACTTTTACTAACTTGTTAACCAACTTTTCAAGCGCCTACTTCGATGGTGGCTACTTTCCAAATCTTTCGTGGACATTTCTTTGACAATTTTTAACCGCCTTCTTCGATGGTGCCCACTTTCTAAATCTTTCGTGGACGTTTCTTGAAGCAGAATCAGCTGATTTTATCAACTACGTAAAGGGTATCGGTAAAAATACACTAGCACTTGACCAACTAAAGAAGAGGGTGTAGTTTTGGTAGATAGTTACACCTTTACTATGTTTAGAAATTTGCGGTTTATGGTTTCGCTATTCATTTTATTTATGCAGTATTTTTAATGAAGGATCAATTAATACTATGAACCGAAACAGCATCAGCAAAAAATAAAATAAACGAAAAACGTTAATACTTGGACCAACGAACGAAAAAGTGCTTTATTTTGATAAGGTTGTGTATTTTCACATTCAGGACTTTACTCTTTATGCTCTTTTTTTATCATTGTTGACTTTGGTATTGTTTATTTCGTTTATACGCCGTTCCATAAAAACTGAGAGTATTTTTTTTGAGTTGGCAACAGTACGAAAGGGGAAAAATAACCATGTAGGCGACTAACCCAATTAAAGAAATATCTGTGGCAACAGTTATTAGCCGTGGCAGATGATTCTGGTTTCGTTATTGCGCAGTTGTTTAAGGTACGCATGCATCTCGCCATGTAGCTATGGAGGTGAGTGATTCAGAGTTGAGAAGTGAAATGCGTTGTGCGATAAAATTTTGCTATCGTTTGGGAGAAACGGCTGCAGAAACAGTTGATTTAATGAAAGAAAATCTACAAAGTTAAATATTTGGGTGAGTAAACGATTTTTAGGTGGTACCATGATTTCAAAAAAGGGCGTTTGTCAGCAGAACTCGCTCCTAGGCCTGGTCGACCTGAAAGTTTTGTCACGGAGCGTATTGTTAAGACATCAACTAATATTTCAAAAACGTCGTGCATTCCGCATTCTACGCAACAAATTACTGCTGTATCGTGTGTGTTCCAGATGGGTTCCTGACGAGATAACAATTGTTAGCCAGAATTCAGGTGTGTCATGAGTGAAAACAAATGATTGCAAATGATCTAAACTTTCTAAACACAGTAATAACTGCCGATGAAACATGGGCCCACTATTTCCACCCCCTCACGAAGCGCGCAACGAGTGTCTGGAAACACACAGGCTCGCCTCCTCCGAAAAAAGTCCGCCAAACCAAATCAGCTGGGAAGGTGATGATGATAATTTTCTTTGATCATGAAGGTGTAGTCTACTAACATGCCGTTCCTCCACAAATCACTGTCAATGCTGAGTATTACATTTCAGTCTTGAAGTGTCTGCGACGACACATATCGATTAAGCGACCGGAACTTATGGGCAAGTGGACCCTACACCATGATAACGCCCACCCACATGTGGCTGTTTGTGTTCAACAGTTTCTTACGAAATGCAGTACTGAAATCATGCCACAGCCTGCCTACAGTCCTGATCTCGTGCCGTGCTATTTCTGGTTGTTTCCAACAATGAAGGAGAAGTTCCGTGGCGCAACATTCAACACAGATGCTGACGTTATTCAAGCTGTACAGGGGTAGCTAAAGCAGCTTCCACAAAATGCCTTCGCCACATGCTTTGAAAAGTGGAGTGAACGATGGGACCATTGCATATCATCCGAGGGAAGATACTTTGAGAAAGAACAACACATATTTTTCTGTACCTATATTTCTTCATTTTGGGTGATTTTGCTCTCAGTTTTCTTCTTGAAGCACAATCTATTGATAATATCAATTTAAATGGCTTCGGTAAAAAAAATTCATTAATTTCTTGAAAAACTAATAAGGCGGAATTTTGATTGACACGTTCAGTTTCACATTTACTATGTTTAAGAACTATTGTTTGTGTTGTATAACGTAGAAGTCTTTTCGTACTTCTACGTTAATTTAAAACAGCAAGATACTAAGAAATAGTTCCTAAATGATAGAAATCTTAACGGCCAGACGAAACATGTAAACAACAGAAGTCACACTTACGGAAAAAGATGCTTTATTCAGGATGTAGCAAACACATCGTAGCATAGCATATTGCACTAAACTCTCCACACACCACACAACTCTTAACACAACGCTCTTTTCACAACGCTCCTTTCAATAATCAGTTTACAACCCAACGCTCTCCAAGCAACAATTTAGTCGACGCTTTTATCTCTTGTTCTTATCAATTCAGGCATACGTCACGTTCATTCAACCTCAATTGTGTTGCCAAACGTATTCGTTTGAGAGAGAAAAATATTACGTTAAGAGTGAAGAATAACTGAGAATAAACTCAAGATTTACATAGGGAAAGAAACTAAAAAAGGAAAGTTAATCTAGAATATACGTCACAGTTGTTTGGAGGTTTAACGATCACAGCGAGCAACTCAATGCGCTATAAGCAGTCACCTGTCCCTAATTTAGCGCAACTGGTTATTCATACCACTGGAAACACTGGTTATTCATACCATTGGAAACACTGGTTATTCATACCATTGGAAACACTGGCTATTCATATAATTGGAAACACTGGCTATTCACATAATTGGAAACACTGGCTATTCACACCACTGGAAACACTGGTTATTCATACCATTGGAAACACTGTCTATTCTTACCATTGGAAACACTGTCTATTCATACCATTGGAAACACTGGTTATTCATACCATTGGAAACACTGGCTATTCATACCATTGGAAACACTGGCTATTCATACCATTGGAAACACTGGTTATTCACACCATTGGAAACACTGTCTATTCATACCATTGGAAACACTGTCTATTCATACCATTGGAAACACTGGTTATTCATACCATTGGAAACACTGGTTATTCATACCATTGGAAACACTGGCTATTCACACCATTGGAAACACTGGTTATTCACACCATTGGAAACACTGGCTATTCATACCATTGGAAACACTGGCTATTCACACCATTGGAAACACTGGTTATTCATACCATTGGAAACACTGGTTATTCATACCATTGGGAACACTGGTTATTCATACCATTGGGAACACTGGTTATTCATACTATTGGAAACACTGGCTATTCATACCATTGGAAATACTGGCTATTCATACCATTGGAAACACTGGTTATTCATACCATTGGAAACATTGGCTATTCATACCATTGGAAACACTGGCTATTCATACCATTGGAAACACTGGCTATTCATACCATAGGAAACACTGGTTATTCATACCATTGGAAACAATGGTTATTCATACCATTGGAAACACTGGTTATTCATACCGTTGGAAACACTGGCTATTCATACCGTTGGAAACACTGGTTATTCATACCATTGGAAAAACTGGTTATTCATACCATTGGAAACACTGGCTATTCATACCATTGGAAGCACTGGTTATTCATACCATTGGAAACACTAGCTATTCATACCATTGGAAACACTGGCTATTCATACCATTGGAAACACTGGCTATTCATACCATTGGAAACACTGGTTATTCATACCATTGGAAACACTGGCTATTCATGCCATTGGAAACACTGGTTATTCATACCATTGGAAACACTTTATTCATACCATTGAAAACACTGGCTATTCATACCATTGGAAACATTGGCTATTCATACCATTGGAAACACTGGCTATTCATACCATTGGAAACACTGGCTATTCATACCATTGGAAACACTGGTTATTCATACCATTGGAAACACTGGCTATTCATGCCATTGGAAACACTGGTTATTCATACCATTGGAAACACTTTATTCATACCATTGGAAACACTGGTTATTCATACCATTGGAAACACTGGTTATTCATACCATTGGAAACACTGGCTATTCATACCATTGGAAACACTGGTTATTCATACCATTGGAAACACTAGCTATTCATACCATTGGAAACACTCGCTATTCATACCATTTGGAAACACTGGTTATGCATACCATTGGAAACACTGGCTATGCATACCATTTAGAAACTTTTCCTTGATGCCAAATCATTTAATTTTACCACGTCGGTAAAAACAACAACTACACGAAAACAAAAAATGAAAAAACGAAAAAATCCAAATGCTTAACGAACGAGTAAAAAAGTGCATAGCTCTGATAAGGAGGTGTACTTTCACATTTAGTATATTTAAAAATTTACTGTTCACGTTTTCATTATTTCGTTTATAAATTTTCTTTACTCCGCAGAATAAATTGATACTACCAACCAAAGCTGAAAAAAAAATGTCAATACTTGAGCAATCGATAAAAAACTGCCCAGAGGGCACAGAAGTCTAAGCGCTGGCTTCTGACCATTCGTCCGAGATGGGTACGGGCTCAGATCTCGATCACGAATGGTCTTTGTCTTATGACACCAGCTCTCACCCTTCCCTGGAACCAGTGGCCCAAAATTAGGCACGGGAGACTGCTTAACCCACTGAGTTGTTCACGGTGGTCGTTAAACAGACAAACAATCGAAATTGATAAAAGAAAAAAAAAGAGTATGATTTCGATGCAGACGTTTAGCTTCAGTTCACGATGTTTGGGTTTTTTATCCTTTTCTAATTCATTTATAAATGTTTTCTTGATAGCGAATCAGATATACTAATAAAAAATGGTATCGGCAAAAAAAAAAACTTCGTTAACGCTTAACCGACCAATAAAAACGGCATAATTTCGCTACAGATATGTAGTTTCACGTTTTGCATATTTAGGCATTTTCTTTTATTAGCTTTATTATTTGCTCAGTTGTAAGTTTCTTCTATTGAAATAGAAGAAATTTATACTAGCAACAAACGTAGCATTAGTAAGAATTCAATCCGTTAACGGAGCTGTACAGTGTTTGCTCTGAAATATTGTTTCAAGTGTAGTGCTTTGAAATCTACCATTTATACTTTCATTAACCATTTCACTTTTAGCTTTCTTTGCTTGTTTGGGTTCCCAACAAACACAGCATTGCAAAAAAAAAATTAAAAAAAACTTTAATAACAGACTAATGAATTAAAAAGCGTATAAATCTGATGCATATGCTTAGTTTGACATTTATTATTTTTAGAAAATTAATGTTTAGGTTTTTATTATTTCATTTTCAGATTTTTTTGGGAACAGAGCCAATAAACGCAAGCAATCAAAACGACTTCAGTAAAAAAAACTTCGTTAGTATTTGACCAAGTGAAAAAAGAATGCGTGGTTTTAATACCGATGTTTAGTTTCTCTTTTAGCATATTCAGAAATTTATTCTCGATATTTTCATTGTTTATTTACTTTACGTTTGAAGCTGAAGCAATTAACGCCACTGAGGATGTTCATACATTTTTAAAACGATCTTCTAGAAATATTATTAATATTTAAAATGAAATTATTTCTGTCTTAAATGTTCTATCTGATAGCCGTTTTTTACGCTTTCCAACCGTAGGTTGAAGAAGCGAAAGCGTATATGCTCCAGCTTTGTCTGTCCGTCTGTCGGCACGATAACTCGCGTAAAAATGGTTCGATTTCGATGATATTTTAGTATGTGGTAGGGGACAAACTGGGGACAAACCCTATTGAAAATAGAAGAAATGGGGTCAAAGGTCAGGACATAGGAGCGGGATCCATTCCATCGCCCTTATGCGTCATAACTTCCGTAACAATGCTTCGATTACGACAAAATTTTATCATGTTGTTCCGAAGGTATACTGAACCGGTTCTGTTGAATATAATTGAAATTTGGTCAAAGGTCAGGGTACAGGAGTGCGATTTATTCCACAGCCATTATCCTCATAACTTGACTAAAAATGCTTCTATAGCGAGAAGACTTTAGTATGTTGTTTCTGAGGTATACTGAACCAATTCCGTCAAATATCATTGAAATAGGGTCAAAAGTTGGGGCACAGGAGCGAGATTTATTCTACAGCCATTATCCTCATAACTTGAGTAATAAAATGAATAATGATTTCTAGTATGTTGGAAAGCGTACCATAATCAGTGCATTGCATGATTTTACTAACTTGTGTTGGACTATAAATCTACATTTAGATTTCCAAGATAACACGGTGCTTCTTAAAATTGGTAGTGGCATTTTATTCCACTTCTCTTCCACTGCTTTCCATAGTCCAATCATTGTTTTAGGTCAGCGTTTAGAAAGTGCTATTTTTAGCCATCTGAAGGAACAATAGTCTATTGATGACACATCTGGGGACTTTGAAGGAATATGAGCAAAAGGTATAGACTTGATCCTGTCTCTTTTTTCACTTTTTCAAGAAATAGTGGTAGATTTGGATGTATGACTGGTAGCCTTATTCTGATGGAATTCTACTCTTTGAAGTTTCTGTGAATAAAGAAATGGTATTTCCTCTTTAAAAATAGGAGTTAAACCATTATTTTGGTAATATCTAGAATTGACTTTAACATTCTTTTTAACTTTTCTTACCTTTAACTTCCCATTGTACGTGAAATCAGCAGTAATCATGAATCCTTTACTGACACTTTCTTTGGATTCTTGGAACCAAGTTGGTAAAAGTCCTTTTTTGTTCTTTTGCGAGAAGAAATACACCCTTTTTTGTTACAGTCGCTTAGGTGGTAGACCCATGCTTTATAATAGTCATAATAAATTTCCATCTATCTCCGGCTAAGTGATTTTTATAAAAAAGTATACTCCGTGTTCTTCGCTCAGCCAGGTGAAAAAGGTAATGTACAAAGATTTGAATATGAAAAAAAAAAAAACCCAAGAGAAACACAATGTCACCGCCTTTTGCCGCGGCTGAGCGCAGAACACGATGTAGACCTCTTTACTGAAATCCTTTAGCCGGAGACAAATGGAAATTTATTATGAATATTGATGAAGCATGGACTAACTAAACGACTGTAACAAAAAAAGGCCAATTTACCATCGCAAAAGAGCAGAAAAGGACTCACAAATTTTCTCCAAGAATCCAAAGAAAGTTACAGTAAATGAATATTACTGGTTTCTCTTACAATGGGAAATTAAAGTTAAGAAATGTTGAAAAGAATGTTAAAATCAATTGTACATATTACCAATAATGTTTTAACTTCTATATGTAAAGAGGAAATATCATTTGTTTTATCCAGAGAGCCTTCAAAGAGTAAAACTTCATCCGGATAACGCTACCAGCTATACATCCAAATCTACCACTCTATTTCTTGAAAAAATAAAAACTGGGACGTCTGTACTGTTTGCTCATATTCTTTCAAAGTCCCTGATGCGTCACCAATGGACTATTGTGCCTTCTGACAGCTAAAAAGACGGGTATCAAGTCAATACCTTTTGCTCATATTCCTTCAAAGTCCCCTGATGTGTCACCTATGGATTATTGTGCCTTCGGACTGCTAAAAAGACTGGTATCAAGCGTATACCTTTTGCTCATATACCTTCAACGTCCCCTGATGTGTCACCAATGGACTATTTTGCCTTCGCACTGCTAAAAAGACTGGTATCAAGTCTACACGTTTTGCTCATATTCCTTCAAAGTCCCCTGATGTGTCACCAATGGACTCGTGTGCCTTCGGACTGCTAAAAAGACTGGTATCAAGTCTACACCTTTTGCTCATATTCCTTCAAAGTCCCCTGATCTGTCACCAATGGACTCGTGTGCCTTCGGACTGCTAAAAAGACGGGTATCAAGTCTACACCTTTTGCTCATATCCTTCAAAGTCCCCTGATCTGTCACCAATGGACTTTTGTTCCTTCGGACTGCTAAAAAGAGCGCTTTTTAAAATGCAAACCTAAAACAATGATTGCACAATGCAAAGCAGTGGAAGGGGAGCGGAAAAAATACCACTACCAATTTTAAGAAAGTCCTATTATCTTGGAAGTCTAGATATAGGTTCAGAGTCCAGAGAAAGGGCTATCAGGAGAACATTCTAAAACAATGATTGGACTATGATCTAAAACAATGATTGAACTATGATCTAAAACAATGATTGGACTATGATCTAAAACAATGATTGGACTATGAAAAGCAGAGGAAGAGGATGTGGAATAAAATACCACTACCAATTTTAAGAAATGCCCTTTTATCTTGGAAATCTAGATGTAGGTTCATAGTCCAGAAAAATGGCTACCATGTAGAACGGAAGAAAGGTGGTCCTACTATGCCTACCTGTTACTGGTTACGTATCCCATGATTTCTGTCCACACAAAGTAATCCTTCCACAAATAAAACAAGTCCTTTGAGCTCTTGTAGCAACAAAATGTTAAATTCCTTATTCTGTTATAGAAAAGAATTCCTACCAACTATTTATAACGCTGATCATGAGTGTTTTTTTGGGAATTTTTCTACTGTGACTGTTAAGAAATACTCGTATCATAATACAGTAGAGCCTCATTTTACGCGGATTCAATTAGACGCGGTCAGCCCCATATCACACGGGAAATGGAGCTACGAAAGAATCAATCAATGCGTGCTGCGGCCCCTGTGGTGTGACTCTGTCAATGATTTTAAAGGTTTTCCTACCATCAACGAGGAAGCAAAATATATTACTCAGATGGCTAAGCAGATTGGGGAGGGGGTTGAAGGCTTCGTCGAAATTCTGAAGAAATAACAGATTTGATTGCAGATCAAGAACCGTTGACTAATGAAGAGTTAGAAGAACTTGTGAAAACTTCCTCGGACGAAGATGATGATGAGGACGCCCACGAACAAGATGAAACTGCCAGCCGCAATCTGCACACGTTTGCCGAAATTTTCCAAGCACAAAGTACTTGAAAGATTTAATTTCTAACTACACTTGCGGGCAAAAATTAAGGACGAGACGGGTTCTCGAATGTAACGACGTGCAAAAGTGCTGCACATCGACTCAAATCATACCATAAGATCCCCAAGATGTAAGAATATGGGACAAGTGAGCAAAAACCGTCCAAACGAGGAATTCAAAGGATACAAAGGCACTTTATTGAAAAGGTAGCTTCGAGCACAACTGGACGGAAGACAGAAACGTCCATGTGACAGGCGGCTGCCAAGAAACATCCAGTCTTTAGTAGGGGATATGATCACCCCTGACTGCGTTGCAGGATTTACAACGTCTGTCCATGCTGAGGACGAGGTCGTCAAGGAGCTGTTGAGGCATCGCGGCCCATTCCTCTTGTAGCGCCAATCGCAGCTGCGGAATCGTTGCTGGAGGCTGGTGACGCGTGCTGCCAAGCGTCTCCCGAGAAGGTCCCACACGTGTTCGATTGGATTTAGGTCCGGGGACCTTGCGGGCCAATCCATGCGTTGAATATCTTCACTTTCAAACAGCTCTGCGACAGCCACTGTACGATGAGGTGTATGGTTGTCGTCCATGAAGAGGAACTCAGGACTCACAGCACCTCTAAACAGACGCACGTGAAGCAGGAGAACCTCGGTACAATAGCGGACACCAGTGACTGAACCTCCTTGGAAGATGTCAAGGTCAGTACGGGTACCAAGCATGACACCGCCCCAAACGAGAACTCCGCCACTTCCAAACTGGCCTTTTCGATGATGTTGGAGGTGTGATTGCGTGTTCCCTGCTCTCTCCAGATGTGTATACGTCCAGAATCGCTGGTCAGTATAAATCGGCTCACATCCGTAGAGAGAACTCGACCCCATTGCTGATGTGTCCAGTTCTTGTGTTCCTGGCACCACAGAAACCGCCGTCTCCGATGAGCAGGCGTTAATGGCACACACCGTACTGATGGTCGTGCAAATAGACCACTTTGTGCAGCCTCCTGACCACGATAAAACGCGATAACGGACTTCCAGCTGTCTGTTGCATGTACCTTGCGATTTCACCCGCTGTCTGCCGTCTGTCTCTTCCCGCCTGTAGGACAATATACCAGTCGTCCGCCGCCGTGGTTGCTCGTGGACGACCACTGCTAAACTCTCGGACAGCTGTTCCTGTCGTTTGAAATGCTCTCCAAGCTCGTGAAACGATGCTGTGAGCGATCCCGAACTCCTCGGCCACACTAGTCACACTTCGACGTTCTTCCAACTTCCCAATGACGCGACCTCGGGTAAAGTCATCCAGATCTCGTCAACTCTATTGCCTGTTGGCCATATCACACGGTGGCAGCAACTCGACGTCGTTCAACCCGATGTACACCGTGCAATAGCTTTCACCGAATTGCTGAGCGTACACCACCCGTGTGCTTTATACCCTTCCGACACTCCTTTCCCCCTACGTCATGATGCATATATGCGCATGCCCTACCGAACCGGACCCTAGTCTATCTCCTGAGTGGTCTTTCGATCCGTTCTGCCTGTTCGTTCCGCTGGTTTGCTAATTTCTTCTCTTCGTCCTTAATTTTTGCACGCTAGTGTTTTTTTATTATTATTATTATTTTTTTTTATTGTAGGTTTAACGA
Organism: Macrothele yani; assembly: GCA_039090855.1. Classification (NCBI taxonomy): domain Eukaryota; kingdom Metazoa; phylum Arthropoda; class Arachnida; order Araneae; family Macrothelidae; genus Macrothele; species Macrothele yani. The sequence continues at coordinate 14,328,116 of CM077000.1, read as the reverse complement.
CCACCGTGAGCAACTCAATGGGCTATAAGCAGTCGCCCGTCCCTATTTTAGGGGCGCTGGTTCCAGGGAAGGGAGAGAGCCAGTGCCGTAAGACAAACACAACATCCATGCCTCACCAGGATTCGAACCCGGACCCCGTTCGGACGAATGATCAGAGGCCATCGCTTAGACCACTGCGCCACCGGGGCGGCGCACGCTAGTGAATAATCCCTCAATGGAACGTAGCCTTAAAATAAAACGAAGTATTGCAGACTCTTTAATGCCATATTATAAGATTTTTCAGCAGCTAAAGACGCAGCGGCGACAGTTGCCGATAACGATGTTTTTCCAGGAAAAAAACTCATTTTATTGGCTCCCCATTAGCTTAGTCTCCAAATACTGCATCTAATGCAACAGCTTTGGACCTCAGCTTTGACGACCCTGCAGTGGTGTTACGTGTGAAGACAACGATTAGCTAGGTATGCATAAGGATTTGCATCATGCTATCTCATATTTTAACTGTAACTGTTACAGAAGTATGTATAGATTGTTCATTGTAAAATACACATTATACCAAATAATACCGTACATATTAATGACAAAAAGCGTGTGAAATGATTTATTGTACGCAATATTATTATTGGTTTTGAATACACGCGGTTTCGGCTTTACGCGGTCTCGTCGGAACGTAGCCCCCGCGTAAAATTAGGCACTACTGTACTTCACATGTAAGTTGTATAACAAAGTAAATTTCTCCGACATTTTTGTCCACGCCGGGGCTCGAACCCGGGTCCCCTCATTCCGGAATAAGTCACTCTACCAATTGAGCTACGCGGACGTTTGTTCTGACTGCTATCTGGCTTTATGTCGTGTGCGTCTTGCTGGCAGGTACGCCACAGTTGTTAAACGAATTCATCGAAAAATAAAATATTATTTCGAAAAATTCCTTTCATAAATTTCGAAAATATCGTCTTTAGGCAAAGTGCTCGTTCGATTAATTTGGTGTCGAGAATTTTGCTTCCGATGAAGTCGCTTTCGATAAAATCGCCTGTTCACACGTGAATGCGGGTTTCAAGCTGTAACTGAACTGTGGATGGGGAGTAAAAAACGTCAACGCTGTACGTGTACTAATTATACAGGTACATTTATACTTGATTTAGCATTCAGAGCACCAGTCACACATTTTTTCCTTTTTTACATGAATTAAAATTTTTCGTACTAAGAAGCCCTATAAAAAATCTAACACGGCTCTCATCACGTCAAGTTTGGAGACCCTTGGAGTAAATCATGAACAAGTTAAAGCACACAAAATGCATTTTGGTTTTTATAAAATTCAGAATGATGTACATGAAAGTAAATCATTCTTAAATAAAAACGCATAACCGCAGCAAGCTAAAGGCTTTGGCTTTAATTCCTTTTAGTACCTAGTCAATTAAAAATTTCATTCCATAATGTATTTACTTTCGATGATGTTACATCGCATTTTCCCTCTTGTATTACTGCAATTAGGAATACATTTGCTGAAATAAAAAAAGGTTTTTATAAAATTCAGAATGACGTACATGAAAGTAAATCATTCTTAAATAAAAACGCATAACCGCAGCAAGCTAAAGGCTTTGGCTTTAATTCCTTTTAGTACCTAGTCAATTAAAAATTTCATTCCATAATGTATTTACTTTCGATGATGTTACATCGCATTTTCCCTCTTGTATTACTGCAATTAGGAATACATTTGCTGAAATAAAAAAAAGGTTTTTATAAAATTCAGAATGATGTACATGAAAATAAATCATTCTTAAATAAAAACGCATAACCGCAGCAAGCCAAAGGCTTTGGCTTTAATTCCTTTTAGTACCTATTCAATTAAAAATATTCATTCCATAATGTATTTACTTTCGATTATGTTACATAGCATTTTCCCTCTTGTATTACTGCAATTAGGAATACATTTGCTGAAAAAAAAGGTTTTTATAAAATTCAGAATGATGTACATGAAAGTAAATCATTCTTAAATAAAAACGCATAACCGCAGCAAACTAAAGGCGTTGGCTTTAATTCCTTTTAGAACCTATTCAATTAAAAATTTCATTCCATAATGTATTTACTTTCGATGATGTTACATCGCATTTTCCCTCTTGTATTACTGCAGTTAGGAAATACATTTGCTGAAAAAAATTTAGGCAGTGTTTTAACAACTTTAACGACTGAGTGTAGGCACCCTGAAAACCTGCTGTTAAACCTAATTCGCGCTCGCTCTGACTTTAAAAATGCACAAAAGGGATGCGAGATTTCAATCTCTGGTAAGAGAAGACGGGTGTTACCACTGGGACTTTGGACACCATTTTTTCGAAAAACTTTACATTTCGATACTTGGACATGATAAAAACTATTGTTAAAAAGGCCTAAATATCAGAATTTGAATTTTTTAGATTCACTTTAACTGCCAGCACTTTAAGCACTTATCTAAAGTAACTCACAATGAGTCAAGTCTACGCCTACGCTATCAAAAATGTACAAATCATAAACAATTACTCGAATTCAAAGAGCATTCGACTCACAGTTCGAGACCAGGTTACCTTTTTGCGAACTTTCGTCAGGTGTTGCCTGTGTTTCTGTGTGGCTGCCGGGTTGATGAATTACACACATGTTTGAGGACGTCTTCTATAACATACAACAGCTTAGTTGCTAAAAATCGAGTTTTTATTTCAGTATTTGACATGATACACAAGATTTAGAAAACAAAATTCAAGATAATTAGAGTGCAAGGGAATAGAGTATGATGTGAACACAACTGCAATTCCATAAATGTTCAATAAGGTATGTTTTTTTTTTGCTAAAAGCAGTATTTTATAATGAACAAATGAATCTGCTTAAAGTTAAAGTAAGATAAGGAAATGTGATTTCATCCAATGCTCAAGCGTAATAACAAAGTGGAGTTCGGTGTAAAAACCAAACACAGAACAAAGCAAAACTAATAAGGACACTAAACCTTCAATTTTGTACTTCCCTTTGTTCTTTTTTTATTGTTTTTGAAATACTACTATACGTCACCACATCACTAAGGAAAAACTAGGTACAACAACGCTATTGCTTAGCGGCTAACAAGGCAAGCTGCGCAATAGATACAGATAGTATGTTGGAAAGAGTATGGGAGAGACCCACAGAGAAAATGAGAAAATCCGCGCGAGGCAAATCCAAAGGAGTTGTTTGGCACAGAGAGAGAAAGAGTAAGTACTGCAGGCACAGATGGTACGCTAGAATGACTGAAAGTGGAAGATAAGAGGAAGTGGTACCGGACAGACTTAGAGAGAATGAGAAAATCTAGGCGAGGGAAATTCAGAAGAGCTGTGTGGGAAAGAGAGAACATTACAGGCACAAGTGCTATGCTGCAATGAATGAGAGTGGAAGATAGGAAAGTGATACTCGAATAACCCAGGAAGAGTGACAAAATCTGGCGAAGGAAATCCAGAGGAACTGTGCGATGCAACGAGAGAAAGAAAGAGCACTACAGGCACAGGTGGTATGCTGGAAAGAATGAGAGTGGAAGATAGGAAAGTGATACTCGAATAACCCAGGAAGAGTGACAAAATCCGGCGAAGGAAATCCAAAGGAACTGTGCGAGGCAAAGAGAGAAAGAAAGAGCACTACAGGCACAGGTGGTATGCTGGAAAGAATGAGAGTGGAAGATAGGAAAGTGATATTCGAATAACCCAGGAAGAGTGACAAAATCCGGCGAAGGAAATCCAGAGGAACTGTGTGGGACAGAGAGAGAGAGAGAGAGAGAGAGAGAGAGAGAGAGAGAGAGAGAGAGAGGGGTGGTATGCTGGAAAGAGTGACAGTGGGCGATAGCAGGAAAGTGATACTCGAATAACTCACGAAGAGTGACAAAATCCGGCAAAGGAAATTCAGAGGAACTGGGCGAGGCAAAGAGAGAAAGAAAGAGCACTACAGGTACAGGCGGTATGCTGGAAAGAATGAGAGTGGAAGATAGGAAAGTGATACTCGAATAAAACAGGAAGAGTAACAAAATCCGGCGAAGGAAATTCAGAGGAACTGTGCGAGGCAAAGAGAGAAAGAAAGAGCACTACAGGCACAGGCGGTACGCAGGAAAGAATGAGAGTGGAAGATAGAATGAAGTGGTACACGGGACTTACTCATAGTGTATGAAAAAATCCGGGCGAGAGAAAGAGAGAAATTCGGAGGAGCTGTGTGGGACAGAGAGAGAGAGAGAGAGAGCAGTAAAGGTACAGATGGTATGATAGAAAAAATAAGATTGGGGAGAGCAGGAAGGAATACTGGAGAGACTCAGAGAGAAAGTGACAAGGATCTGTGTGAGAAAGAGAGAGAGAGAGAGAGAGAGAGAGAGAGAGAGAGAGAGAGAGAGAGAGAGAGAGAGAGAGAGAGAGAGAGAGAGAGAGAGAGAGAGAGAGAGAGAGAGAGAGAGAGAGAGAGAGAGAGAGAGAGAGAGAGAGAGAGAGAGAGAGAGAGAGAGAGCAGTAAAGGTACAGATGGTATGATAGAAAAAATAAGATTGGGGAGAGGAGGAAGGAATACTGGAGAGACTCAGAGAGAAAGTGACAAGGATCTGTGTGAGAGAGAGAGAGAGAGAGAGAGAGAGAGAGAGAGAGAGAGAGAGAGAGAGAGAGAGAGAGAGAGAGAATTGTCACTACAAGTAGTATGATGAATAGAATAAGAGTGGGAGACAGGAAAAAGTGATATTGGAGAGACTCAGAGAGAATGACAAAATGACAAAATCCAGGCCAGGAAAAGCTAGGAGAGCTGTGTGGGGGAGAGAGAGAGAGAGAGCACTCCAGGTGCAGGTGGTATGCTGGAAAGAGTTACAGTGAACGATAGCAGGAAATGATACTAGAGAGACTCAGAGAGAATGACAGATTTCGGGGGAGGAAAAGCCATAGGAGGAAAGGTGTGGGACAGAGAGAGGGAGAGAAGGAGACAGATTGAATTGAAAAAGTGAGTGAGAAAGAGAGAGAGCACTCCAGGTACAGGTGGTATGCTGGAAAGAGTGACAGTGGGCGATAGCAGGAAATCATACTGGAGAAACACAGAGAGAATGACAGATTCCGGGGGAGGAAAAGCCATAGGAGGAAAGGTGTGGAACAGAGAGAGGGAGACAAATTGAATGGAGAGAGAGAGAGAGAGAGAGAGAGAGAGAGAGAGAGAGAGAGAGAGAGAGAGAGAGAGAGAGAGAGAGAGAGAGAGAGAGAGAGAGAGAGGTGGTATGCTGGAAAGAGTGACAGTGGGCGATAGCAGGAAATGATACTAGAGAGACTCAGAAAGAATGACAGATTCCGGGGGAGGAAAAGCCATAGGAGGAAAGGTGTTGGACAGGGAAAGGGAGAAAGATTGAATGGAAAGAGTGAGTGTGAGAGAGAATTTCTCAGATGGAAAAGTGAGGGAGATCAAAGGCAGAGTCACAAATAAAGAGTGGGGGACGGGAACTGTGGAAGATAAAGAGACAGAGAAGTTCTGAAAAGAAATAGGAAAGAAGATAATCAAGCGAAACACAGACCGTAAGAGACCGTAAGAGTGAGACCAAAACGAAGAGGGTGTGTGCGATAAACTGCAACACATTTACGGGGTCTTTGGTCTCCCATGCGAACATGGTCGCACTGGGTGGTGTAGTAGTTAGCATACTCGGGTGCTATCCGGGAGACGCGGGTTCGATTCTCGCTCCAGGACGACGAAATTTTCAAGTTTTCGGATATTATCTGACTTACTATCCCATAACGGATTCACTTCTTCAAAATTTGTATGAAAAAGGAGGTTACACTGCCAGCCACTGACGTTTGGAGCTGTTTCGGCGTTTAAGAGCACCATATATGTAAGTCTAAGTGCTGAACTCCAGTGAGGCTCAGGAAGGGCACGAATCCAATTCCCAATGTCCTGCCTCATCCATGGATTGAGCTCGGATCTACCTCGAAAGACTGACCCCAAGCTCGAGCTTCACACCGTGCGGCCACCGGAGCCCCCTTCAGACAAGAGATTCGTGATCATGCAAGATTAACCCATGCTTTCATGCTGTTGTCTTCAATTTCTCATCCAAGCAAAAGGCGAGGTGAAGTTGAAAACGCTATTTAAGTGACCCTTCTCCAATGATTTAGGGTTCACTCCCAGAGTTCTTGAGCTCACCAGAGATTTGTCCCATCTGCGCTTCAGCGCTGTAAAGACAGATTTAATGCTGGTATAAAGCAAAGGGCAAAATGTACGGATTACGGAGCTCTGGCATGCCGCTTGGCATTGTCGCCGATTGAAATTCCCTGTTGTTTCAACCATTAATACTCATCTGTTGTTCTATAGAGGTCTGGCAGTGTTCTGATTATCTCAGGTGTCGATCAGCCGTTACTGACCATAGGTCACAAAACGGCTGATGTGATCACTTCAGGTTTTTTGTTTCATCAACAACAAAAACCAGTATATCGCTTCTCTTCCACATTCCAGAAGGGTGATAGTTATGCTGATTCTCGCATCAATGCGTCTATCGTCTCACGCTCGAAGGCACATTGCTCTCTCGTTAGATCTATACAATTAAGTGAACGGGACCTACTGGGAGTGGTCCCGTTCACTTGATTGTATAGAGAAAGTGACATGAAGGCAACCGATGATACACATACCAGACACTGAATTAGAAACTTTTGTTCAATACCGGGTTGGGACTCATTTAGCTCGAATCTCAGCACGTATGCGGTTTGGTATACATTCCACAAGGTGCTGGAGTACATCTACGTGTACAGCATACCCGGCGTTTACCAGTTAGTCCGTTAACTGGCTAAGATTTTACGGAAGAGGATTTTGCTCCAGGATCTGATTTTCTAACATGTCCCATATGTTCTCAATGAGATTCACACTGGGGCTTTGTGATGTCCAAGGTATATGGTGGAAGTCACTGTCATGTTTGCTAAACCACCGCTGAACAGAACTTATGCAATGGACATTATCATCCACGAAAGAGCCGTCACCTGCTCGACAAAAAGTCAACATTGCAGGATGAATTTGGTAGACAACAATGGTAAGACAATTCATGGAGAACATTCTTCCTTCCAGAAATATAAAGGGACCATGTTTGTACCAACAGAACGTACCCATCACTATGACACCACCTCCAAAACTTTGAGTTTTTTCTATGAGGCAAGCTGGGTCCATCATTTCATGGGGCACACGCCAAAACCTCGGCCTACTCTTCGTACAAAACAAGGTGTACCGCAGCTCGTCGGACCGCATGACTTTTTCCAATCTTCTAGTGTTCAGTCACGGTGTTCCTGACAACACTGCGGACGAACTTTCCCGTTCTTCGCAGAATCAGTGGTTTCCATATGGAACTCGAAGTACCACATGACCTTTTTCCAGTGTCCAGTCACGGTATTTTGGACACCACTGTAGATGAACTTTCGTCTTCGCAGGAAGCAGTGGTTTCCGTATAGGACTCGTCGGACCACATGCTTTTTTCCAGTGTTCAGTCACGGTATTCCTGACACCACTGTAGACGAACTTTCCTCTTCTTCGCAGAATGAGTGTTTTCCGTATGGAACTCGAAGGACCACATGACCTTTCTCCAGTATTCAGTCACGGTATTCTTGACACAAATGTAGACGAACTTCTTCGCAGAATCAGTGGTTTCCGTATAGGACTCGTCGGACCACATGACTTTTTTCCAGTATTCAGTCACGGTATTCTTGACACAAATGTAGACGAACTTCTTCGCAGAATCAGTGGTTTCCGTATAGGACTCGTCAGACCACATGACTTTTTCCAGTGTTCAGTCACGGTATTCTTGACACAAATGTAGACGAACTTTCCTCTTCTTCGCAGAATCAGTGGTTTCCGTATAGGACTCGTCGGACCACATGACTTTTTTCCAGTATTCAGTCACGGTATTCTTGACACAAATGTAGACGAACTTCTTCGCAGAATCAGTGGTTTCCGTATAGGACTCGTCGGACCACATGACTTTTTTCCAGTATTCAGTCACGGTATTCTTGACACAAATGTAGACGAACTTCTTCGCAGAATCAGTGGTTTCCGTATAGGACTCGTCCAGACCACATGACTTTTTTCCAGTGTTCAGTCACGGTATTCTTGACACAAATGTAGACGAACTTTCCTCTTCTTCGCAGAATCAGTGGTTTCCGTATAGGACTCGTCGGACCACATGACTTTTTTCCAGTATTCAGTCACGGTATTCTTGACACAAATGTAGACGAACTTCTTCGCAGAATCAGTGGTTTCCGTATAGGACTCGTCGGACCACATGACTTTTTTCCAGTATTCAGTCACGGTATTCTTGACACAAATGTAGACGAACTTCTTCGCAGAATCAGTGGTTTCCGTATAGGACTCGTCAGACCACATGACTTTTTTCCAGTGTTCAGTCACGGTATTCTTGACACAAATGTAGACGAACTTTCCTCTTCTTCGCAGAATCAGTGGTTTCCGTATAGGACTCGTCGGACCACATGACTTTTTCCAGTATTCAGTCACGGTATTCTTGACACAAATGTAGACGAACTTCTTCGCAGAATCAGTGGTTTCCGTATAGGACTCGTCGGACCACATGACTTTTTCCAGTATTCAGTCACGGTATTCTTGACACAAATGTAGACGAACTTCTTCGCAGAATCAGTGGTTTCCGTATAGGACTCGTCAGACCACATGACTTTTTTCCAGTGTTCAGTCACGGTATTCTTGACACAAATGTAGACGAACTTTCCTCTTCTTCGCAGAATCAGTGGTTTCCGTATAGGACTCGTCGGACCACATGACTTTTTTCCAGTATTCAGTCACGGTATTCTTGACACAAATGTAGACGAACTTCTTCGCAGAATCAGTGGTTTCCGTATAGGACTCGTCAGACCACATGACTTTTTTCCAGTGTTCAGTCACGGTATTCTTGACACAAATGTAGACGAACTTTCCTCTTCTTCGCAGAATCAGTGGTTTCCGTATATGACTCGTCGGACCACATGACTTTTTTCAGTGTCCAACCACGGTGTTCCTGACACCACTGCAGACGAACTTTCCAGTTCTTCGGGGAAATCCGTGGTTTCCGCATAGGACTCGTCGGATCACATGACTTTTTTCCATTGTCCAGTCACGGTGTTCCGGACACCACTCTAGACAAACTTTCCTCTTCTTCGCAGAATCATTGGTTTCCGTATGGAACTCGAAGGACCACATAACCTTTTCCCAGTGTCCAGTCACGGTATTCCGGACACCACTGTAGACGAACTTTCGTCGTCGCAGAATCAGTGGTTTCCGTATAGGACTCGTCGGACCACATGACTTTTTTCCAGTGTTCAGTCACGGTATTCCAGACCCCAATGTAGACGAACTTTCCTCTTCTTCGCAGAATCAGTGGTTTCCGTATAGGACTCGTCGGACCACACGACTTTTTTCCATTGTCCAGTCACGGTGTTCCTGACACCACTGTAAACGAACTTTCCACTTCTTCGCAGAATCAGTGGTTTCCGTATAGAACTCGTCGAACCACATGATTTTTTTCCAGTGTCCAACTACGGTATTTCTGACACCACTGCAGACGAACTTTCCAGTTCTTCGCGGAAATCAGTGGTTTCCGTATAAGACTCGTCAGACCACATGACTTTTTTACATTGTCCAGTCACAGTGTTACTGACAACACTGTAGACGAACTTTCGTCTTCGCAGAATCAGTGGAATCCGTATAGGACTCGTCGGACCACATGACTTTTTTCCATTGTCCAGCCACGGTATTCCTGACACCACTGTAGACGAACTTTCCTCATCTTCGCAGAATCAGTGGTTTCCGTATAGGACTCTTCGGACCACATAACCTTTTTCCGGTGCTCCTGACACTACTGTAGACGAAATTTCCTCTTCTTTGCAGAATCAGTGATTTCCGTATAGGGCTCGGCGGACCACATGACTTTTTTCCAGTGTCCAGTCACGGTGTTCCAGACACCAGTGTAGACGAACTTTCCGGTTCTTCGTAGAATCAGTGGTTTTCGTATAGGACTCGTACGACCACATGACTTTTTTCCAGTGTCCAGCCACAGTGTTCCGGACACCACTGTAGACGAACTTCCCAGTTCTTCACAGAATCAGTGATTTCCGTATAGGACTAGTCGGACCACATTACTTTTCTCCAGTGTCCAGTCACGGTGTTCCTGACACCAATGTAGACGAACTTACCGGTTCTTCGCAGAAATCAGTTGTTTCCGTAGAGAACTCGTCGGACCTCATCACTTTTTTCCATTGTCCAGTCACGGTGTTCCTGACACCACTGTAGACGAACTTTCCGGTTCTTCGCAGAAATCAGTTGCTTCCGTATAGAACTCGTCGGACCACATGACGTTTTCCCAGTGTCCAGTCACGGTGTTCCTGACACCACTGTAGACGAACTTTCCGGTTCTCTGCAGAATAAGTGCTTTCCGTATAGAACTCGTCGGACCACTTGGCTTTTTTCTGCGTTCAGTCACGGTATTCCTGACACCATTATAGACGAACTTTCCGGTTCTTCGCAGAAACAGTGGTTTCCGTATAGGATTCGTCCGACCACATGACTTTTCCAGTGTCCAGCCACGGTATTTCTGACACCACTGTAGACGAACTTTCCGGTTCTTCGCAGAAATCAGTGGTTTCCGTACAGCAGGACCACACTATTTTTTTCCAGTTTCCAGTCACGGTGTTCCTGACACCACTGTAGACGAACTTTCCGGTTCGCCGCCCCGGTGGCGCAGTGGTCTAAGCGATGGCCTCTGACCATTCGTCCGTAAGGGGTCCGGGTTCGAATCCCGGTGAGGCATGGATGTTGTGTTTGTCTTACGGCACTGGCTCTCTCCCTTCCCTGGAACCAGTGACCCTAAATTAGGGACGGGTGACTGCTTATAGCCCATTGAGTTGCTCACGGTGGTCGTTAAAACCTTATCTCAAAAAAAGAACTTTCCGGTTCTTCACAGAATCAGTGGTTTGCGTATAGGACTCGTTGGACCACATGACTTTTTTCCAGTGTCCAGTCACGGTGTTTCTAACAGCACTGCAGACTACCTTGCCTGTTCTTCGCAGAAATCAGTGTGTGTATGCATGCTACTAACAATACCGATTGCCTTCAATTTCCTGCGCATACTTCGCTGAGATACGGGTCTGGAACAGCCTTTATTGAAGGCTTCGGTAAATTGCCTCCTACAGGCACTCCTGTTTCTTCGTACCAACCTTCTCAGACGACGGCGAACTCGTTCCTGACAGAATGTCATTGCGTCACAGCGACGCCTCTTAGACAAGCAGTGTGGGTTATTTTCCTACAAAAGACCCGTGATAACTAACCTTTTGGAAACAGGCCAGTTTTCAAAATGGTCGCTCCAGTTAGACGGACAGCCGCAATAAGCCCACTATCGAACTCTAAAGATCCTTTGTTTTTTCCATTGCGATTAACACTACTGACGATAACTGACGGGCAGCCATCTAAAGTAGTGGCCTAGATCACATGGTGACGCACGTGACCACGTAATTTGCATAAACGCTTCGTAAGTGGCGCTTACGTACATTTGCATAAATGTTTCTAATTCAGTTGCAGGTGTGTGTGGGTGTCTGCCAATTAAAAAAATCGTCGGCTGATCCTAAAATACTGCCTTCACAGCGTACATGTCGAACAAGAAGGCATTACTCCTGCGTAAATATTCTGTGGTTAATCCTTTATAAAGCTACACATGCAAATAAGTTTAACATCAAATAACATCTATTACTTGGTCAGGAAATCATTTAAGAGGCCATTTCCACTGTAACAACGGACATTGGATACGATATGATTAAAAAAAATCGTATCAAGAAAGACTTTCGAAATGTTGCTGTGTGAATACAGGAAATTTTGTGAATTATTATAAGCCCCTGCCCTCTATTTGCCTCTAGCAGTATTAATTTAAACTGGTGAGCACGGGATGCTGTTTCTTAGATACACATTCATTAGCGTTAGATTTACACACCCTTTCTAAAGGTTTGCATTTGTGTAGGTGTCTCGCTTTTTTTGGCAAAAAAACGCACCACCAAAAAATAGGACAGTCAACTCTCTCTCTCTCTCTCTCTCTCTCTCTCTCTCTCTCTTTATTTTATTGGGGGTTTAACGACCACCATGAGCAACTCAATGGGCTATAAACAGTCACCCGTCTCTAATTTAGGGTCACTGCTTCCAGGGAAGGGAGAGACCCAGTGCCGTAAGACAAACGAAACATCCATGCTTAACCGAGATTCGAACCCGTACATATCTCGGACGAATGGTCATCAGCTCGATAGGGTATATGCAGCCGTTCGTCCCTATTTTAGTATCACTGGTTCCAGGGAAGGGAGAGAGCCAGTGCTGTAAGACAAAGACAACATCCATGCCTCACCGGGATTGGAATCCGTATGGTTTTCTCACGAATAGTCATAAGCTAGTGTTTAGAACACTACGCAACCGGGGCGGCTTCGATTGTCTTGTGATACATAAGTACCAAAATGGCTCGAGTAATTCCATCAGAGGACTTGAAATTGCAGCACCCAGGAGTGACCGGAAGTTCACACGCGCAGCCATTATGGAATGGCATCAAGTGGTGTTCACCAATGAGTTTCGCTTCTTTTTCGCGCTCGGCGATCGGCGCAGGTTCATGTGGTGACGACGTGGTGAATGCACCGAAATCAGATCCGTTGTAGAAAACAATGTTGGACTCCCTGTAGGTGTTATGGTGTGATAAGCGATGAATTACGATCATTCGTAGTGTTTATCAACGGTAATATAGCTGTTTGCCGCTGTGTCTTCGAGATTATGGAACCCAACGCTCTTTCTTTTCCCACTGTGGGACGTAAAACTACTTTTCAGCATGTACAGAGGATGTTCAGTCATTTTTAGAAAGTTTTTAATAGGACATTACAGAAAAGAAAAGAAGTTCAAAACTTGAAAGTGGCAACAACGTGATAGATGAACACGAAAGAAACATCTGCTGCATTTTAATATCGTCTGCTAAAAAAATGGCGCACATAAACATGCCGTGATTACAAGGTTATGTTTTTAATAAGAAATTACAGAAAATCAGAGAATTGAAAGTGGCAACAGCGTCTTAGATGAACACGAAAGAAACATCTGCTGCAGTTAAATATCGTCTGCTAAGAAAATGGCGCACGTAAACATGCCGTGGATACAAGGTTTTATGCTTTCGCTTTTCACGAAAAGAAATATTCGCATTCTGTAATTAAAAAACACTGTGAAAATCAAAGAATTAGCATTTCTAAACATAAAATAAGCAATATTATTAATAATAGAGGAAAAAATCGTCAAGCATTATTTTAACAGGGAAAAGGATCCCCAAACAAATATCCAAAGAAGGGTACGTACTTTTACGTCTTAAAAGAAAATCCATCGACTCAAAGAACAATCGCTAAGCCGTTAAAAATCGCTGTATCAACTTTAAACAAGGTAATGAACAAGGATTTGAATTTTTCCAAGGCACTTGGCTGAAGGCTGAACACGTGTAGACTTCTTTATGAAAATCACTTAGCCGATGAAAATTTCTAGTGACTATTGATGAAGAATTAATCTACCTAAACGACTGGAACAAAAAAATGTCGATTTACTATCCGAAAAGAGCAGGAAAAGACTAACAAACTTGGTTCCAAGACTCCAAAGGAAGTTTCAGTAAACGATTCACGATTATTACTGGTTTATCGTACACTGGGAACTAAAGTTAAGTTGAAAAGAATGTTACAATCAATTCTATCATTTTATTGAAATAATGTTCTAAGTCTTATATTTAAAGGGAAAATACTATTCCTTATCCACAGAGCCTCGAAGAGTAGTATTCCATAAAGATAAGGCTATCATCCATACATCAAAATCTACCACTGTATTTCTTGAAAAAGTGAAAAAAGACACTGGTATCAATCAAGTCTATAGAGCCTTTGCACCGACGTCATTTTTGACGTCACGGTTACTTCCGGGTGGTTAAGAGAAAGTTCGGCTGCTAAGATTCCCATAGGATTAACATGGGGAAGCGATTTTTGGACCCTCTGTCACTCGATTGTTTGAAGTTTTAGAAATGGTTAAAAGTTGTGTGACGTACGGGTGCTTCTCGAAGTACGAGTAAGGAAGTGGAAATTCCTTTTATCGCTTTCCAAAGGCAGAAAAGCGTCTGATTATATGGAAAATAGCCGTACATCGGAAGACATGGTCACCCAGGCCGATACGATTTCCATTTCCAGTAAACACTTCATTACAGGTATCGTAAATCTGCATATTTTACTACGTTAATATTCGAATTTATATCGGTACAATTTTTTGCTCACTCTGATGTATGTTTTCAAGTTTTTACGTAAATCCTTGTTATTCTGTTTAAAATGCTCTGAATGCATGACGGATTAATTTTGCTGTTGAATCAGAAATTGCTAAACTTTCGTGAACTTTCAAGATTTTGCACTGTTACTGATTTCTAAATACTGAAACAGATGCCTTTTTTTCCGAACTGAAATTTAAGAATATACTGTAAGTCCACATAGAATTAGAGGGTGCTGTCATATATTGTTGCGTCGTCTGTTTTCCCGGATCTGTTTTCTTTTCTTTTTTTTTTCTGGTGAAAAAATAGACCGTTTTTTCCGGATATGATAAAGTCTATATTTTAATTTTTTAAATTGCAATACACACTGGAACCAGTCAGAAATGTAACAACTTACCTTAGACCTGGTAAGAAATTTTTCGTTTTCCGTCTTCAGAATTAATACTTTTCTAACCCACCCTTTGGTAAAATATTTATATGCATCAAGGCTTTTAAAAGCTTTTCGAGCTTTTCCGGTGTAACACGAAAAACTGCCTATTAAATAGTTATAAATATCATGATAGTTCAGATTACGGAGGTCCGTAGGTAGCAACACAAGCTTCCAGAGGATAAAAATATCTTTCAGGTATGTCATATGGATCTTTTATGCCATTCTTTCTAAGCTCTTCGTAACGTTGCTTTTCCATCACATTAAGATGGAAAACTTTGTCAGAAAGAACAGTTGTTTTAACTCTATTTACAGTAGCAGCAGCCATTGAAAAGCATGGAGAGAGAGAGCAGCTCGAGTACTTTCTAACCACTCGGAAGTCTAGCAGACAGTTTTGTGACGTCACGTGCAAAGGCTCTATACCTTTTGCTCATATTCCTTCAAAGTCCCCTGATGTGTCACCAATGGACTATTGTGCCTTCGGACTGCTAAAAACACTGGTAGCAAGTTTATACCTTTTGCTCATATTCCTTCAAAGTCCCCTGATGTGTCACCAATGGACTATTGTGCCTTCGAACTGCTAAAAAGATTGGTATCAGCTCTATACCTTTTGCTCAAAGTCATTCAAAGTCCCCTGATGTGTCACTAATGGACTATTGTGCCCCCGGACTGATAAAAAGATATATAGCTTTTGCTCATATTCCTTCAAAGTCACCTGATGTGTCACCAATGGATTATTGTGCCTTCGGACTGCTAAAAAGACTGGTATCAAGTCAATACCTTTCGTTCAAATTCCTTCAAAGTCATTTGATGTGTCACCAATGAACTATTGTGCCTTCGAACTGCTAAAATGACTGGTATCAGCTCTATACCTTTTGCTCAAAGTCATTCAAAGTCCCCTGATGTGTCACTAATGGACTATTGTGCCCTCGGACTGATTAAAAAGACTGGTATCAAGTCTATAACTTTTGCTCAAATTCCTTCAAAGTCCTTTGATGTGTCACCAATGGACTATTGTGCGTTCGGACTGCTAAAAAGACTGGTATCAAGTCCATACCTTTTGCTCTAATTCCTTCAAAGTCCTTTGATGTGTCACCGATGGACTATTGTGCCTTCGAAGTGCTAAAAAGACTGGTATCAGGTCTATACCTTTTGCTCAAAGTCATTCAAAGTCTCCTGATGTGTCACTAATGGACTATTGTGCCCTCGGACTGATAAAAAAGACTGGTAAAAAGACTGCTATCAAGTCTATACCTTTTGCTCATATTACTTCAAAATCCCCTGATGTGTCACCAAGGGAGTATTGTGGCTTCGGACTTCTAAAAAGAGTGCTTTCTAAACGCAAACCTAAAACAATGATTGGACAATGTAAAGCAGTGGAAGAGTGGAATAAAATATCACTACCAATTTCAAGAAATGTCTTGTTTTCTTGGAAATCTAGATGTAGGTTCATAGTTCAGAGAAAAGACTATCAGATAGAATACCTAAGAAAGAAATAATTTTATTTTAAACATTAATTATATTGCTGGAAATCGTTCTAAAAATGTATTAACATCCTCTGTAGTGTAAATTGCTTCAGCTTAACACTCATAATGTTTCATAAACTCCTCTGTAACTTCAGCATAATGCCAAAAGGAGTTCTAATAGTGGCGCAGATGAACTGCTTTGGCCAGCCAAGGCCCCCAGAATTCCCCCAATCGAGTACCTGACTGGACGCCATGTACTCTCAAGCAGAAAAATCACGGCTTTTTCTCTGACAATTTGCACGCAAATCTTATCACAAATCCCTGGTATTGCATTTTTCTTTTTTCTTCTTTTTTGACGAGGTGTGTTTCTTACATAACAAAAGGAAATCCAGAAAACTAAATCGCAATACGTGCATTTTTTCATGTCTCACATGGTAAAATAATTCGCCGTAATTTTTTTAATTTCACATGCTGCGATTCTAAGCGAACGAATATCTCAGTATGAATAAGATATAAGCTTTTTATTGGAAAGTTTCTGCTGGCACTTTTAGTACTGATAGTACTGAAAGCTAAAGCAAACAATATACACTATATTAACAAAAGTCACCGGACACCCCTTCAAAAGCAAATAAACGGATCCGCTGCTTTGTTAAGATGCGCGGTACCGCTGCAAACGGTATAAAAACAAGCCTGCAGCTGATCGCGATCATATCGCACTGTGAGGTTGAGTGAAAATGCCGCTGCGGGAGAAAACTGACATTGAGAAAGGAAAGATTGTTGGGGGTTATATTAGTGGGTTGTCCATAAGAGAAACCGAGAGGGGTTTAAACATACCCAAGTCAACTGTTTTGGATGTACTGAATAAGTGGAAGACACATGGCGTGCCTGAAGGAGCAAAATGTACAGGCAGGCCAAAGAAAATGAGTGATACATGACGTCGAAGCCTCAGGAGAGCCGCTACAGCTAATCGACGGAGTACTGCACAAGACCTCAGTGTACAGGTGAGTAAACACTGCTGGAACCTCGGTATGTACACGTACCATTCTCAGAAAACTTCATTCCATGGGTTACCGTTGTCGTGCAGCTGCTCATGAGCCTTTCATCTCCACTCGGAATGTTACTCGTCGTTTAGCATGGTGTAAAGGACATTTATCGTGGACCGTAGATCAATGGAAACAGGTGCCATGGACTGATGAATCTAGATACACGACCCATCAGTCTGATGGCCGTGTGTGGTTATGGCGGTAGCCTGGAGAACGTTATTTACCACAGTGTACTGTTTCCTACGGTCAAGTTTGGAGCTGGCAGTGTACTCGTGTGGGGGTGGTTTTTCCTGGTATGGTCCCGTTCCATTGGTTATCCTGGACAAACCTGATAACCAGCACGCCTATCTCGATATTCTGGACAATTATGCCCTACCAATTCTGTGGCAATACTATGGAACCGAGCCTTGTTGGTACCAGCAGGATAATGCACCGAGCCATAAAGCAAGGACTGTTACGGCGTGGTTTGACGATAATGCCGTATCGTGTGTGGACTAGACAGCACAGAGCCCTGACCTTAATCCCATAGAGCACCTATGGGATGAATTAGAGCGCCGCATAAGAAGTTTGGAGCCAAGGCCCAATACTAAGCAATAGTTTGCTCCAGCATTATGTACTGAATGGAAGCGCATACCTATCGCAGTGTCCCAAAACCTTGTCGAAAGCATGTCTCGAAGGGTCAGTGCTTGCATTAAGGCCAAAGGTAGACAGACATCGTACTAATGCATGTCAATAAATGCTATGTTGTGTTTCTCTTCAAGGTGTCCGGGGACTTTTGGCAATATGATGTATATAAAGTCGATCACCACGCATAAAACTAAATAAACTAAGTGAACATCAAATGTAAAATTCAACGAAGAGAAGTGAATAGATAGTGTATTATCCACGAAGCGCAGGGAGGAGCTACGTAACTAACATACAGAAGTGAAACGTATTCACGCAAGCTCATACAAGCACTCAGAAAGATTAGGCTCGTAAACAAAGCAGACTGAACCCGTGCGTGACTTTCATGTAGGAACGATTCTTACAAATTATTTAGCATGTAATTACGTAACACCTTCAACGCAAAATATCGATAACAACGCAAACAAATAAGTTAAATGCGTTTAACTCTACAAGACAAAGAATTTACGTGTTGATTGGCTTTCGTTAGCCGTTGACAATAAATTATTCTCAGTGAAATTTTGCTATTTTGCATACACAGAGACTCTACCCCTTTCTTAACAAAACAGAAAGGATGAGATGGAATTTATCGGTGTAATGAACACGAATTTTCACAAACATTTCACACGCCCTGCTGTATAAGCGAATTCCAAGGTAATTTCTACAGAGTGCGGCAATTAAGTAATTACACTGTTTTTTACGCTTTCCAACCGTAGGTTGAAGAAGCCTATACACTGAAGACCAACTGAATTAGAGACAGCTGGCGTTATGCAAATGTGGCGCTGTGGGCGACCCTGTAAACGGAAACGACATGACGTATGCAGCGAACCGACAATATAAGGAGTGATGCGACGGGAATCAGTAAGAGTCGGACGCAGTATGGGTAAGACAAAGGATCTAAGCGCATTTGATCGTGGGCAAATTGTCGGTGCCCGACGAATAGGTCACCCCATCTCGGAAGTCGTGCAGGTACTGAGATTTTCACGAGCCACTGTGTCACGGGTGCACCGTGAGTTCATCCAATCCGGTAAAACCATTCCTGCAAGGGCCAACTGCAGTGGACAAGAGCGTGTGGATGAGCGGGGTCATCGTCAGCTAGCTCGCATTGAAACAGCGGATAGACGGGCCACAGTGCAAGAAATCACTCGGCAATTTAACGCTGGCGCACAAAAACGTGTAAGCAGCCACACCATCCAAAACCATCTCCTCGCTATTGGGTACAGAAGCCATCGTCCCACGAGGGTACCGCTGCTGACCGCACACCCAGGGTGCAAAGATTAGCATGGGCGCGGGAACATCGCCACTGGACCCTAGACATGTGGGAAAATGTTGTCTGGACGGATGAGTCGAGATTCATGTTGGTACATGCGGATGGCAGGATAAGAGTACTGCGCAAACCACATGAAGCGATGGATCCTTCTTGCCAGCAGGGTACTCTTCAAGCTGGTTGGGGTGGCATTCTCGTCTGGGAACTGTTTACGTGGACTGAAATGGCATCCCTGGTACGTGTGACATCGTCCCTCACAAGTCAACGTTACCAGGATATCCTGGAAGACCATTTTCTCCCGTTTGTGCGTCTTCAACATCCCACTAGGGACCTCATCCTGCAACAAGAAAATGCACCGTGCCATCGCTCCCGAATTGTATCCGAATGGTTGGATGAACACTCCACTCACGTTATCTCGCTTCTTTGGCCAGCTAGGTCACCTGACCTGTATCCCTTCGAGCACATCTGGGATGCCATCGAGAGAGATGTTCGAGGCTCTGACCCCCTCCATCAAATCTTCGTGAACTGTGCGAGCTTGTTCAGGGGTCGTGGATCCGTATGGCTTCCCAACGCTTTCGGTGTCTTGTCGAGTCCATGCCGAGACAAATCGCCGCCGTCATCAGGGCGAATGGTGATGCTACACGTCACTAGATAGGTATTACTAATTCAATTGCTCTTCAGTGTATGCTCCAGCTTTGTCCGTCTGTCTGTCCGTCCGCATGATAACTCGCGTAAAAATGGTTCTATTCCGATGAAATTTTAGTATGTGGTAGGGGACCACCTGGGGACGAATCCTATTGAAAATGGGCGAAATGGGGTCAAAGGTCACGACAAAGGATCGGGATCCATTCCATCAACCTTATGCGCTATAACTTACGTAAAAATTCTTCTATTGCGACAAAACTTTAGTATGTTGTTCCGGAGGTATACTGAACTGGTTCTGTTGAATATCATCGAAATGGGGCTAAAGGTTAGGTCATAGGAGCGAGATTTATTCCACAGCCATTATCCTCATAACTTGACTAAAAATGCTTCGATTGCGACAAAATTGTATCATGTTGTTCCGGAGGTAAACTGAACCGGTTCTGTTGAACATCATCGAAATGGGGTCAAAGATGAGGACACAGGAGCGAGATTTATTCCACAGCTATTATCCTCATAACTTGACTAAAAATGCTTCGATTGCGACAAAATTGTATCATGTTGTTCCGGAGGTAAACTGAACCGGTTCTGTTGAACATCATCGAAATGGAGTCAAAGATGAGGACACAGGACCGAGATTTATTCCACAGCTATTATCCTCATAACTTGACTGAAAATGCTTCGATTGCGACAAAATTGTATCATGTTGTTCCGGAGGTAAACTGAACCGGTTCTGTTGAACATCATCGAAATGGGGTCAAAGATGAGGACACAGGAGCGAGATTTATTCCACAGCTATTATCCTCATAACTTGATTGAAAATGCTTCGATTGCGACAAAATTGTATCATGTTGTTCCGGAGGTAAACTGAACCGGTTTCTGTTGAACATCATCGAAATGGGGTCAAAGATGAGGACACAGGAGCGAGATTTATTCCACAGCTAGATTTATTCCACAGCTATTATCCTCATAACTTGAGTATAATAGCGGTGGAAATAAATCAATTGGACAAAATGTTATCATGATTGGGAAGCGTGCCATAATCAACGCATTGTATTTTCATCATAACCAAAAAAAAACAAAAACGCATTGCATGATTTTACCAACTTGTTTTCTTAAATCCCTGTAAAACTCATAGGTCCAGAATTCATGCTTTTTTGATAAATCCTTTATCGCCTGTGCGGTGGCAATAGCGTTTGCGTGAGAACTGCGCAGATGATCATTCAGCCTATGCATGACGTCATTCGGTGGAAGAACATTGTCATATCTTTGGTAGCAGGGCGTAAACATCCGATTCTGTTTGGAAATCTGCATCTGAGACAGTTGAATTGTTGCATGATGTGCGTATGGGGCTAATTTCCCATTTCATGCACAGGTATTACGATGGTACGCACGCGTCAAGGATGGGCGGGAAGAATTGGAAAATGATGAAACGCCCAGACGTTCGATTTCAGAGCGCACGTCTGAACTCATTGAGAGAGTTCGCGAAAGGATGAAATAGTAATCGCTGTGTGACCTTGAGAACGCTGGAATGTTAGCTCGATGTTACTATGGAGAAAATTCGTCGAATTTTAGTGCAAAATTTGTGGGGAAAAAGCAAGTTTGTGATCGTTTTGGTCCACGTGCTTTGTCAGACACCAGGAACACGCACGAGTGGAATATGCAAAAGACATCCTGAAGACTGCAAAAACAATGTAAAATCTTCTGCAAAAAATTGCGACAGGGGGCAAGGCATGGTGTTTTCGTTATAAACCTGGAATAAAGCGTCACAATGCTCAGTGGAAGTCGTTACAGTCACACAAAGGAAGGAAGATCAGGTTACAGAAGTCCAAAATCAAGACAATGCTTGAGTGCTTTTACTACAGCAAAGGGAATTTTGCACCACGTGTTCATTCCTGAAGGCACAACTGGCCCTTGCAATGCTTACACATCCGTTTTCGAACTATTGGGCAAGAGGATTGTCCGGGTTAGTCCTAAGTACAAAATCGGGCAATGATGTCTTCTTCACGATAACGCGCTTGCACACAGAGCGGTCAGTGTACAGCAAGTTCTAGAACGAAATAAAGGGTGTGTACTCAAGAATCCCCTCTATTCTCCGGATTTGTCATAGTGTGACTATTGTCTGTTTCCTAAATTAAAGCTGCCTTTAAAAGGAAAAGCTTTTCAAAACACTAAAGATATAGAAAGAACTGTGACATCAGCTCTTCACGTGACCTCTGCAAGTCCTTCCTTTCGTAGGTTGATCGTGTCAGTACTTGTATTAACGCAAGAGAAATGTATTGGGTTGCTGCGAATGAAATGTCCGGCGCGAACAAGCATTGGAGACAGACCCCTACAACAGCGGAATGGAACCACCCACAGGTGTTGCAGGTATTACGTCACAAAGTTACAATAAATAGCTAGCATGTGTGTGAAGAACAAGGTTCAGGCGTGGTTTAATTGGACGTAACGTGGCTTGCAAAGGAAACATGCAGACGCAGGATTTGAGAGACACCTTCCTGTATGAATTTAAACTGGGCCATTCTGCAGGAATTGCCGCTCGAAACGTGAACAAAGCGTTTGGGGAGAACACAGCCAACGAACGAACCATTCAGCGATGGTTTGTGAAGTTTCAAAGCGGAGATACGGACCTGCAAAACGAGCACGTGATCACCGACCTGTTGCTGTTTCTGACAATGTTTTTCCACATGTGGTTAAAGCGGACCCACGAAAAGCGTGTCGTGACGTAGCGGCAGAGGTAGGTGTCTACCACGTGACAGTTGTTCCGCGTCTGACTGCGCTGGGTAAGGTCAAAAAGCTGGACATCTGACGAGTTGACAAGACTAGGCATTTGGAAGTCTGCACGTCGCTGCTTGCCAGGAGTAAATAGGAACCTCGACTGCATCGAATCATCACCTGCGACGAGAAGTGGGCCCTTTATGAAAATCGGAAACGATCCGTACGATGTTTAAGCAAGACACATCCTGCTGGACGGCATCCTAAGCCATCACTGCACACCAAGACGATGATGCTCCTTGTCTGGTGGTCCACAGCCGGAATAATTCATCGGAGTTTCTTAGCAAGAGACCAAACTGTCACCGCAGAACGTTATTGTGCTGAATTTCACCAGATGCACCGGAAATTGCTGCAGAAACAACTGGCTTGGGTCAACAGACTTGGTGTTCTTCTGCTCCGGGACAACGCTCGCTCCCATGTCGCACAACGAAAGATCTGATACTAAATGCCTTAAGCTACGAAGCACTGCTTCATCCTTCCTGTTCCCCAGATTTGTCTCCAACAGAATATCATCTGTTTCGTCGCCTGGATCACTATCTGTCTAGGAAACAGTTCACGACAGACAACGAGGTTCTTCTTCGGGTCCCAGCCACAAGACTTTTTTCGTCCCGGGATCATGGCCTTGCCGGACAGATGGCAAGCATGTGTCGATGCCGAGGGGGATTATTTTGCCTAGGTAAGTTCTCCTACTTTTCCGTTCTCGACGTCCACGCGTGCTGGTCCTTTGCCGGACATTTCATTCGCACCGACCCAATACGCGTTATGAACTACACTGGCGGAAAGTGAAAAAGAACACCAAGAAGGAGACGTCTGATACCAACGAAATTTGTACAGCATAATAACGGAACACAGAGGATAACGTGATCAAAACATTATGGCAAAATACAGCTGTATTTGCTGGTAAACTGAAAAATAACATTTCCATGTAACATGGTTAGTACGAGGTTGAACCGCCATGAACTGCGTCATGGCGGTTCAACCTCGTACTAACCATGTAACCATGGCATGGAGTCTGTCGTACAGATGTTGGATGTAAGTTTGGGGTATTGAGTTCCAAGCATCCTCAACCTGGACGCGTAAATCGGGGATGGTCGTGGCTGGCCGTGGAGACCGAATAAGTCGTTGTCCCATAAAATCCCACACGAGCTCAATGGGGGACAAATCCGGTGAACATGCAGGCCATGGAAGTTGTCTCACACCCTGAAGTGCATGTTGCGTTGCACGTGCCGTGTGTGGGCGTGCGTTATCTTGCTGGAAAACACCATGATGGACAGACCATACAAATGGCCCAACAACGGGCTGAATGATGTTGTTGATGTAGGAGGTGCTGTTTAACGTAACCGGTACAAACACTAGTTGTGTAAGGGAGAGATAGCTGATCGCTCCTAACACCAGGAGACCAGGTGTAGGCCCTGTGTGTCGCTGGAGGACGCAAGAAAGGTGGAGACGCTCCCCTGTGCGTCTGCGAACACGCATACGGCCATCGGAGGCTCCCAAGCAGAATCTGCTTTCATCGCTGAACACGACAGATCGCCATTGCGTTCTCCAGTGCAGACGTTGGCGACACCACTGCAGCCGTTCCTGACGGTGGGCTGGAGTCAGAGGTACACATGCCAGAGGTACACGTGCACGTAGTCCTGCATCCAGTAGACTGTTGCGGATTGTTCGCACAGTCACCTCAGGTGCAACGGCAGCTCAGATTTGCGTCACAGTGGATGTTCTGCTTGACAACGCCGCTCTTATTATGCGTCGATCAGTCCGCTCATCAGTCCGTCTGTGACTCCCGGTTCCACGTCTTCTCGTGTGGGAATGTTCCTCGGACCATCTACGCCACCATCGTAGCACTACCGATACTTCCCGCCCAATTTGCTCCGCAATACGACGATACGACCACCCGGCCTCGCTGAGTCCGACTAGACGACCTCGCTCAAAGTCCGATAACTGCTGAAATCCTACACGTCTTCCATGTCCAGGCATTGCAGCTTCTTCAGGGTCTTCGCACGTGTCCGTACACCGACGACTGATTACATTCACTTCGCCGTACTCCTTAAATACCACCGACGATAATTTGCATACTATGCCGTGCTGTGGCGTAAGCGCTCACCGGTTGGTCCCGAAATTAACATCACACCTACGTAATCTCGATGCCATTAACATATGTAAATTTCATGATCGTCCGCCAATTCCTTTTTGGTGTTCTTTTTCACTTTCCGCCAGTGTATATTCACGTAAAGTTTTCTGCTTTTCCATTTAAAAAAATCCAGCCTCATTACTTAATCGCCAGAGTGTATATTAAGTGCCCAATCACCATAAAAATAATGAATTTTATGGCCACCTTGTGGACAAAGTTTGTACCAGAAATGCTCCAGACAGTATGGAAAGTCGACAACAGCAGTGCGATGCAAAAAGAATTTTCAAAGAAAAATATTTTTGCAGCGCGTCCCTTGAGCGATGTCTTTTTGGTTTGGTTTCGGGGTTTAACGACTATGATGGGCAGCCCCTAGTGGTATAAGCAGTTACGTACCCCTAATTTAGGTTCATCGAGTGTGGTCCATCTCGGACTCGAACCAGGGCCTACATCGGAAGAATGTCAGAAACCAGCGTCTCAGAGAATTCAGCCACATGGGCTCGATCCCCGAGGGGAGAAATCGTGCGGCTGAAAATCCGGAAGACAGGTGAATAACATTGACTGCGTTTCAAAGACTATTCAGTGTTAAAATATTTGTTTCATTCCGGCACACAGAAACTTAAGGCATCCTAAAACAAAGAAAAAAGGAGGACGCTGTGTGACGAGTATGTCTCTTGAATCATTTGCGACAAAATAAATAAATAATTAAATAAATAAATAATTCATTTTAAAGAAGGTTTTTACAGAATCAGCGAAAATCAAGAAATGCGTTTCAGCTCTCTATAGCGGAAAAAAACCGAAAAAAAGATTTGATGGTAGCGAACCAGCTGTCTGGCGTACCTCCTCAGTCCCCGGTTCTCAATCCAGTCGAGCACAAATGCTCGATTGGATTGAGATCCGGTGACTGAAGACACCAATGTAGAGACGAAAGTCTCAGTGACGCTCCTCAAACCATTCGCGTACAATGTGGGTACTATGACGTGGATCACTGTCCTGCTGGAGGTATTTATCTCGATTAGGATAAACCATCAACATAATTGGCCCCGCACGGGGATAACTGGTTTTCCAGTTATTTGGGGAGCAACGCCCCCCACGGCCCGAGCCGACCTTGTGACGGATCATTTTGTCATTTCGTCTTGAACGATTACATCACCGAAGGGACAGCTGTTCATCCAGCTGATGGGGGATGGCGTCCCCACGGCCCGAGCCAACATGTACTATATGTGATGATTTTCACATTTTTTATGTTTTTTCACTTGACATGAACCCGCCTCAGTTGTAGGTTGCTGAGGTTGTGATTATGCGCCAGCTCCGGATTTTAGTTTCTCGTTTTCTTTCCTGTCTTCTCCATTTCATGTTTCTTTCTTTGTTTTTCCGAGCTGGTTAGCTAGACCTGCCTGCACGTTTGCCGTGTGCGGTGACCCGTAAGGTGGAAAAGGGGATGCTGGAGGCTGAGGTTTCTGGAGGCCTGGGTGTTGTTGTCGCCAGTTGCCAACACTCCTCTTTGCCCCCTGCTTCACCCTAAACGGGCGGCTGGGAACTAACCCACTCCTAGTCAATGAGGTCTGTGGCCGAGTGGAGCCCAGACCTCTAACGGCTTGTCGTCTCGTACGACAGGGTGAGTCTGGGGATAGGGTGGGCATGCCAAAGGGGTGTTCCCCAGGCATGGGAAAGTCTGGGTGCTCGCCGAGCGCATGTCTGCCCTATCAACTTGCTATATCCGCTTGCTATCCCTAGAGCCGTGTCCTGCGTCCACTTGGGCTTGCGGACCTCCGGTTCTCCCTTGTTGGGCTCGATTGTGGGTGGGGAAGTCGGCGGATGAATCCTTTAAATTTTTTCATGGCTCTCAATGAAATTTCCCATGAACCCAAAACTAAAAGAAGTATGGAGGAAGGTTCAGGTCCTTCCGCCAAAAAATTTGTCGCTGATGTTTCCAATGCTACATTCTTTTTTGTGCACTCATTGGACCCTTCAAAGCCTTTGAGTGCCAAAAGTCCATTTTGGATCCATAAAGCACTGCAATCAATTGCAAGCTCTCCTAAAAGCGTCAAGAAGCTCCAGTCTGGAGATCTTCTTGTTGAGATGTCTACTGTGGCCTACAGTTCCACACTTATCAACACCAGCATGCTGCTTGAGACTCCGGTCAAAATAACACCACACGGTTACCTAAATTCATCTCGAGGTGTTGTCTCCTCTCGGGATCTTATTGATTGCACTGAGGAGGAACTTCTCGAAGAACTGAGGAGCCAACATGTTACGGGTGTGCGGCGTATTTCTTTCAGGAGGAATGGGCAGTTTGTCCCATCCTGGAACATTATCTTGACATTCAACTGCCCTTCCCTGCCTACATCCATCAAGGCAGGGTATCTCCACCTCGAGGTACGACCGTACATTCCTAACCCGTTGAGATGTTTTAGGTGCCAGTCGTACGGCCACTCTCAGCAGTCATGTAGGAGTACTCCTAGGTGTGGACGCTGTGGTGCCACAGAGCATCTACTCTCAGAATGTGTGGCCGAGGCCGAGTTTTGTGTGAACTGCAAGGGTTCACACCCAGCATCAGCCAAAGATTGTCCCAAGTGGAAGGAGGAGAAGGAAATCCAAAGGCTCAAAACGGTGGAAAATATTTCCTATCCTGAGGCCAGAAGAAGAGTGGTTCCCGTTATATCTGATCGGCGATCATACGCTTCAGTGGTGGTTGCCAAATCTACGGTTGGCATTCAGACCGACGCTCAGATCTCCCTAACTGTCCATTCAATATGGAGGAAATCATCGCAGCCGGACTGGAGGCACTCCGGTCGCGAGCTAGGAGTCTGAAAGCGGCACCCGCCACTTCACCGAAGCAGACTCACTCCAACACCAGCAAGGGCACTCAGTCCACTTCTTCTGGCAAAAACGCCAACACTAACACCAACACCAAGGTCAAGGATAAGAAGAGCATTTCTTCTCCTTCAAAGTCTCAGCCAAACAATCAACGGCGAGCAAATCCCGCCAAGACACTTGGGACAAAGCATTCACCAATCTTGGCCCCTGGTCACACACCACCAAATCTGGGGGAACGCTCACCAGAGGAAATGGAGGCTGACCAAGTTTAATCATTTCCTTTTTCATTTCATTTTTACCCATGGGTTCAATAATTCAGTGGAACTGCCGAGGTTTTCGCACCAGTTTTGATGACGTGACACATCTGCTTTATTTGTACTCTCCGGTGTGCCTTTGTCTTCAGGAGACAAAGCTTAAACCATCGGACCTGCTTTCAGTTCGAGGCTACAGTGCATTTCGGACAGACCACTCGTCTGGAAATATAGCCTGTGGGGGTGTCGCTATTCTCGTTCCTCACAGGGTTCCGGTATCTTCCGTCGCGGTTTCCACAACTGTGCAGGCCGTGGCGGTTCGTATTTCTATGCCTGTGCCTCTTACTGTTTGCAGTGTTTATCTACCACCGGATGAGGATGTTAGCGTCTCTGTTCTGGAGAGCTTGATTGATCAGCTGCCCTCTCCCTTCCTTCTTTTGGGTGACTTTAATGCTCATCATCCTTTGTGGGGTAGTGTCAGCGCCAGCGCTAGAGGTCGTCGCATAGAGTCTCTTCTGTGCTCGGCCTCTGTGTGCCTTTTTTAAACACCGGTGCTGACACTTACTTCCATGAGCCGACAAGATCTTTCAGTGCGATCGATTTAACCTTGGGTTCACCATCGATCATTGCTGACTGGTCGTGGACGGTGTGTAAGGATCTCCACGGGAGCGACCACTTCCCAATCGTCCTCTGGCACCATGCAAACGTGCAATATTCTGCCTCCCGCCCACCTCGATGGAGGATGGATTGTGCCAGATGGGAGGTCTTCACATCGTCCGCGGTGATATCTTCTGAAATGGTGACCCAAGAGTCAATCGACGCAGCTGTACTTAAAGTCACAACTTGTATTCTT
Organism: Macrothele yani; assembly: GCA_039090855.1. Lineage (NCBI taxonomy): Eukaryota > Metazoa > Arthropoda > Arachnida > Araneae > Macrothelidae > Macrothele > Macrothele yani. Next base: position 14,299,515 of record CM077000.1, on the reverse strand, counting down.
CAGGCAGCTGATCTTTCAATTCGTAAGACATCTACGAAGCTCCCCAGAATTCCGAAACCTTGGTGGAACCCTAAATGCGCAGCGGCTAGGAGAGCTCAACACAAGGCCTGGTCTACTTTTCGGCGTTATCCAACCGAGGCTAATCTCGTTGCTTTTAAACGTGCTAAATCCTATGCTCGGTTGGTGCGTCGACGTAGCAAGAGAAGTCTTGGATCCAGTATGTATCATCTCTTACCTCACGTGCCAATTCGAAAACTGTGTGGGAAAGGATTCGTAAGATCCGGGGAACCTACAGTTCACACCAGATTGCCATTCTCGAGAGTAACGGCTGCACATATGCTGACGTCGGGGGAAGTTGCAGACTGTCTGGGGGAGGCGTTTGCCTCCGTTTCGAGTGATCTGGCGTATCCGGCCTCCTTTCATAGGATTCAGTCCTCCGCGGAACGCCAGAGAATCTCTTTTGCGCCGTATACCGACACTGGTTATAACTCCCCCTTCAGCATGTGTGAACTTCGGGTGGCTCTGCATCGGTCCGGGGCTACTTCTGTCGGTCCCGATGACATCCACTACGACATGCTCCGTCATCTCTCCCAGTCGTCTCTCGAGAACCTTTTAATCTTATACAACCGCATCTGGTTAGAACACAGTTTCCCGGAGTCTTGGCGAAAGGCTTTTGTTCTACCTTTTCCGAAGCCTGGCAAGGATCCTAAGTCTCCCTCTAGTTATCGCCCAATTGCTCTCACTAGCTGTCTGTGTAAAGTTCTCGAACGCATGGTTAACTCACGATTAATTCATTTTTTAGAACATCATCAATTACTTTCACCATCACAAAGCGGTTTTCGGCGTCATCGTTCACCTCACGATCATCTCCTGCACCTTGAGACATCTGTGCGCGAGGCGTTCGTGCGTAGGCAGCACCTGGTTTCTGTATTCTTTGACATCGAGAAAGCCTATGATCGTGCGTGGCGGCACGGGATTATCCGTGACCTCCACGCATGCGGATTGCGAGGGAATCTTCCGACCTTTATTGTAAATTTTCTTCGCAATCGGGTGTTCCAGGTGCGCCTGGGTACGACGCTATCTGCAACATTCCATCAAGAACAAGGTGTTCCTCAAGGTTGCATTTTATCTGTCACATTGTTCATCCTTCGCATTAATTGTCTCCTCACAAATCTTCCTCCTGCGGTTTCGGCTACTGTGTATGTCGATGACTTGCACATCTTCTGCTCGTCATCGAGCATGCGTTTCATTGAAAGGCAGTTGCAGTCTAGTATTAATCAGATTTTTAAAGCGGCAAATAGCAATGGTTTCGTTCTTTCTCCCGACAAGACAGCGTGTGTTCATTTCTGCCGGAGGCGTGGCCTCCATCCTGACCCCGAGCTGTATTTGGACCGTGCAGCCATTCCAGTTTTGCCGGAGACCAAGTTCCTTGGACTGACCGTCGACCGTGCGCTTACGTTCCGTGTGCACGTTCGGCGGCTCAAGATTTCCTGTCTGCGTGCTCTTTCTATTCTAAAAATCCTTTCGAGAGTTTCGTGGGGCGCAGACAGGATCTCTTTGTTTCGCATTTACCACTCCTTAATTCGGTCGAAACTGGATTACGGCTGTATCGTGTATGGCTCGGCTCGTCCTTCCGTTCTCCGGCCTTTGGACGCTGTTCATCATCAGGCACTGCGTCTTTGTACGGGAGCATTTCGAACATCTCCGATTCCCAGCCTTTACGCTGATGCGAACGAACCATCGCTTGAATTACGCCGTCTGCAGCTGTCTGTCCACTTTTACTTAAAACTTCGGTCTCTTCCAGACCATCCTTTGTACGGTGCAGTTTTCCATCCTCAGCATGCTCGTTTATTTGCGAACCGGCCCTCGTGCATTCCAACCTTCGGTCTTCGTATGGCGGCCGTAGCTCGTGATGCAGGGCTCGACTTGTCGCTTGTTGCAGCGATCAGGGGCTTTGGGGATCCTCCATGGCACCCACTTGGTGTCATGGTTGATACCACCTTTACGTCTTTCGACAAATCCTCAACCCCTGCGTCAGTGTACCAGCAGCTCTTCGCTGAGCATCGTGCCCTCAAATCTGAATACACTCCCATTTTCACTGATGGCTCCAAGATGCATGGAGTCGTTGGATCCGCAGCTGTCTGTGTTGATGACGTGTCAGTAGCGCGGATCCCAGCTGGGGCCACGGTGTTTTCGGCGGAGATGCATGCTGTGTATCTTGCACTTCTTCATGTTCAGTCGAGTTCTCATCATAGTGCTATGGTCTATACGGATTCATTAAGTGTCCTGCAGTCTTTGTCATCGCTGGACTATTGTAATCATCCTTTTCTTTTGAACGTACGAGGGCTTCTTCGTTCCTTGCTCGAGGCCGGTGTCCAGATTCAATTCGTCTGGATTCCTGGGCATGTTGGAATCTCGGGTAACGAGTGTGCTGATGCGGCCGCTAGATCTGCTTCCTCTTTGGTCGTCACACCCTTGCCACTCTTTCATCGCGATTTTCGATTTCTTGTTCGTGATCATATCAAACGAACGTGGCAAGGGTCTGTGGGACCAACAGGTTGAAAATAAACTGCATCGTATAAAACCTATTCTCGAAATCTGGAACTCCTCATCTCGTCGGAACCGTAGGGAGGAAGTGGTGCTTGCGCGTCTCCGCATTGGGCATTGTCGTTTCACTCACCGCTTTTGCTGTGTGGCGACACTGCGCCGATGTGTGAGACGTGCAACTACCGACTCACCGTCACTCATCTTTTGTGTACCTGTGTTCGTTTTCGTGATGTACGTTTTCATTTCTTTCATTCTCATTTGTTGAACGAGGACGCCGCTACACTGCAGCGGCTCCTCAATGACCACTGCAATCCTGTTGTTGTTTTTTCATTTTTTAAGCAAATTGACTATTTTAAACGTATCTAGATTTTAGCCCTATCATTATACTCATTTTTCAGTTTTACTGAATCAGCTAGATTTTAATATTTGTATCATGTTTTTAGTACTGTTTGTTTCATTATCTTTTTTAGCCCTTTCATCGTTCTCATTCTTCAGTTTTATTTGATCAGCCATATTTTAAGCTTCATCGCACGTTTTTAATACTGTTTGTTTGTCTGTCTGTCTTGTAGTTTTTACCGTATTCATTTCCATCTTTCACTTTTACCGCTTCATCCTGTTTTTAGCCTTGTGTACTTATTTTATTGATTTTGTTCTCTTTTGATGTCTTTTGTTTGGCGCTCTTTGGCCAACCATGGCCCTTGCGCCAATAAAATCAATGAACCAACCAACCAACCAACATAATTGGGTGGAATTTGCCGGCAACGGCATTTAAATATCTTTGGGAGTTTGGACTTTGTGCCACACGAATCAATTGGCTCATACACTTCCACGAAAACGTGCCCCAGACGATAACGTTGCCTCCGCCAGCTTGAAGCGATGCAAGATGGGTTCACGCGATTGTGCTGCTGTCTCCGTATCCTTACCAATCCATGTGGTGCAGTTGAACACGTGATTGGTCGGATCTCATTACCCTTTTCTCATTCACTGTCGAATTCTTGTGTTCCTGAGTGACCTGGAGGAGTTTCTTTTTCTTCGCTGCAGATAACAAAGACTTACGGACAGTCCGTTGAGAGGCCATCAGACTTACACTGAGAGGCCATCAGACTTAACTGAAGAGCAATTGAATTAGAGATACCTGTCTAGTAACGTGTAGCACCACCTTTCGCCCTGATGACGGCGGCGATTCGTCTCGGCATGGACTCGACGAGACACCGGAAGCGTTGGGAAGCCACACGGATCCACGACCCCTGAACAAGCTCCCACAGTTCACGAAGATTTGATGGAGGGGAGCCATCTCTCTCGATGGCATCTCAGATGTGCTCGATGGGATTGAGGTCAGGTGACGTAGCTGGCCAAGGAAGCGAGGTCACGTCGGTGGAGTGTTCATCCAACCATTCGGATACAATTCGGAAGCTGCATTGTCTTGTTGCATTATGAGGTCCCCAGTCGGATGTTGAAGGTGCACAAACGGGAGCAAAAGGTCGTCCAGGATATCCCGGTAACGTTGACCTGTGAGGGACGATGTCACACATACCAGGGGTCCCATTTCTGTCCACGTAAACAGTCCCCAAACGATAATGCCACCCCAACCAGCTTGAAGAGTACCCTGCTGGCAAGAAGGGGCCATGGCGTCATGTGGTTTGTGCGTTTGCTTATCCTCGCATCAACACTTGGAGCACCCCCGATCACATTACGTTCAGAGTCCGTCGAGATCGCTTCTTCAAGTAGACAACTACTGCCCTCGCACAGTTCCCAAGTGCAGGCGTTTTGCTAATCCTCGCAGCAACACTAGGAGCACCCACTATCATCCTACGTTCAGAGTCCGTCCAGGTCGCTTCTTAAAGTTGACAACTACTGCCCTCGCACAGTTCCCAAGTGCAGGCGTTTTGCTAATCCTCGCACCAACACTTGGAGCACCCACGATCACCCTACTTTCAGAGTCCGTCGAGATCGCTTCTTCAAGTTGACAACTACTGCCCTCGCACAGTTCCCAAGTGCAGGCGTTTTGCTAATCCTCGCACCAACACTTGGAGCACCCACGATCATCCTACGTTCAGAGTCCGTCGAGATCGCTTCTTCAAGTTGACAACTACTGCCCTCGCACAGTTCCCAAGTGCAGGCGTTTTGCTAATCCTCGCATCAACACTTGGAGCACCCACGATCACCCTACGTTCAGAGTCCGTCGAGATCGCTTCTTCAAGTAGACAACTACTGCCCTCGCACAGTTCCCAAGTGCAGGCGTTTTGCTAATCCTCGCAGTAACACTTGGAGCACCCACGATCATCCTACGTTCAGAGTCCGTCGAGATCGCTTCTTCAAGTTGACAACTACTGCCCTCGCACAGTACCCAAGTGCAGCTGTTTTGCTAATCCTCGCACCAACACTTGGAGCACCCACGATCATCCTACGTTCAGAGTCCGTCGAGAACGCTTCTTCAAGTTGACAACTACTGCCCTCGCACAGTTCCCAAGGGCAGGCGTTTTGCTAATCCTCGCACCAACACTTGGAGTACCCACGATCACCCTACGTTCAGAGTCCGTCGAGAACGCTTCTTCAAGTTGACAACTACTGCCCTCGCACAGTTCCCAAGGGCAGGCGTTTTGCTAATCCTCGCAGCAACACTTGGAGCACCCACGATCATCCTACGTTCAGAGTCCGTCGAGATCGCTTCTTAAAGTTGACAACTACTGCCCTCGAACAGTACCCAAGTGCAGCTGTTCTGCTAATCCTCGCATCAACACTTGGAGCACCCACGATCATCCTACGTTCAGAGTCCGTCCAGATCGCTTCTTAAAGTTGACAACTACTGCCTTCGAACAGTACCCAAGTGCAGCTGTTTTGCTAATCCTCGCACCAACACTTGGAGCACCCACGATCATCCTACGTTCAGAGTCCGTCGAGAACGCTTCTTCAAGTTGACAACTACTGCCCTCGCACAGTTCCCAAGGGCAGGCGTTTTGCTAATCCTCGCACCAACACTTGGAGCACCCACGATCACCCTACGTTCAGAGTCCGTCGAGAACGCTTCTTCAAGTTGACAACTACTGCCCTCGCACAGTTCCCAAGGGCAGGCGTTTTGCTAATCCTCGCAGCAACACTTGGAGCACCCACGATCATCCTACGTTCAGAGTCCGTCCAGATCGCTTCTTAAAGTTGACAACTACTGCCTTCGAACAGTACCCAAGTGCAGCTGTTTTGCTAATCCTCGCATCAACACTTCGAGCACCCATGATCATCCTACGTTTAGAGTCCGTCCAGATCGCTTCTTTTACCGATTATTTCTAGCGCATAAGTCTCTCTGCATGCCCTCGGCGTTCCCTTTTTAAAATCCATTCAGCCATTTTGCGTCAGCAGCATCTGAAGGACTCCTACTTGAAGATTTCAAGCTAGAGACACATCTCCTGTATTTACAGGAGATGATCGAGATGATCGTTTGCTAGCAGCTTTAAGAGGAGATGAAGAATATCGCGGAAGGTGATGCACTGCAGTGTCTCTGAGACTGCAGCTGAGGTCCGTGTGCATTGTTCAACTGCTTTCCGTCACCTGGAGGTTCTGAGAAATGTCAAAAAGCTGGTTGAGACATACAATAGATTGAAAGTTGCTAATAAGACATATCGTATGGAGGTGAGCCTTTACCACTTTACAAGGCACAGATCGGAGAGATTCATGCATCAGATCGTAAGCTGCGACGAGAAGTGGGTCTTCTACAATAATCGCAAGCGATCAGCACTGCTTTGGATCGCAAGCTGCGAAGAGAAGTGGGTCATCAACGATATTCGCAAACGATCAGCACTGCTTAGGATCGTAAGCCGCGACGAGAAGTGGGTCCCCTACGATAATCGCAAGTGATCAGCCCTGCTTAGGATCGTAAGCTGCGAAGAGAAGTGGGTCCTCTACGATAAACGCAAGCGATCAGCACTGCTTAGGATCGTAAGCTGCGACGAGAAGTGGGTCCTCTACGATAATCGCAAGCGATCAGCAATGCTTAGGATCGCAAGCCGCGACGAGAAGTGGGTGCCCTACGATAATCGCAAGCGATCAGCACTGCTTAGGATCGTAAGCTGCGAAGAGAAGTGGGTCCTCTACGTTAATCGCAAGCGATCAGCACTGCTTAGGATCGTAAGCTGCGACGAGAAGTGGGTCCCCTACTATAATCGCAAGCGATCAGCACTGCTTAGGATCGCAAGCCGCGACGAGAAGTGGGGCCACTACGATAATCGCAAGCGATCAGCACTGCTTAGGATCGTAAGCTGCGACGAGAGGTGGGTCCCCTACGCTAATCGCAAGTGATCAGCCCTGCTTAGGATCATAAGCTGCGAAGAGAAGTGGGTCCTCTACGATAAACGCAAGCGATCAGCACTGCTTAGGATCGTAAGCTGCGACGAGAAGTGGGTCCTCTAAGAAAATTTGCGAGCGATCAGCACTGCTTAGGATCGTAAGCTGCGACGAGAAGTGGGTCCTCTACGTTAATCGCAAGCGATCAGCACTGCTTAGGATCGTAAGCTGCGACGAGAAGTGGGTCCCCTATGATAATCGCAAGCGATCAGCACTGCTTAAGATCGTAAGCTGCGACGAAAAGTGGATCCCCTACGATAATCGCAAGCGATCAGCACTGCTTAGGATCGTAAGCTGCGAAGAGAAGCTGGTCCTCTACGTTAATCCCAAGCGATCAGCACTGCTTAGGATCGTAAGCTGCGAAGAGAAGTGGGTCCTCTACGATAAACGCAAGCGATCAGCACTGCTTAGGATCGTAAGCTGCGACGAGAAGTGGATCCCCTACTGTAATCGCAAGCGATCAGCACTGCTTCGGATCGAAGCTGCGACGAGAAGTGGGTAATCTACGATAATCGCAGGCTATCAACACTGCTTCGGATCGTAAGCTGCGACGAGAAGTGGGTACTATACGATAATCGTACAGTTTTCGAAAACCACACTGCCACCTTAACACTGTCCAAAGTCAGCCCTACACCGGAGAAAAGTTTTGACACTTGTATGGCGGTCTTGTGCTGGATTGACACATCATTCATTACTCCGACGAGATGATACCGTCAATTCGGAACGCCGATGTTCCCATAAAGTACAGTAAATCTATAAAACGTTCCATCGGAAACGGCCAGTTTTGGTCAAAAGGCATCGGATCCTTCTGTTGCACATGCCTACCAAAAACCGTATTAAATCCACCAGCTTGATTAGGAAACTCTGCCACGCGCTTCACATACACTGATGAGCAATTACATTATGACCACCTACCCAATAAGCTGTAGGACTCCCTTTAGCCCGCAAAACAGCTGCCACTCGGCGAGGCATCGATTCGATGCGGTGGCGATAGGTATCCTGGGGTATCTGGTACCATAATGTCAACAGCAGGTTCTCCAGTTCCCGTACATTTCTGGGTGGTGGTGATTTAGCGTGAACCCATTTTTCCAAGTAGAACCAGAGATGTTCGATTGGGTTCATGTCAGGTGAATTTGGAGGCCAGGGCATCAACAGAAAGTCGCCAGCGTGTTCCTCGAACCACTCCTTGACGATTCTGGCAGCGTGGAATGGCGGATTATCCTGTTAGTAATGGCCATCACCAGCAGGAAACACAGTTGCCATGAATGAGTGAACTTTGTCCGCAACGATGCTCAGATACCTTACACCTGTCAGGGATTGTGCTATAATGGGGCCTGAAGTGTCCCAATGAGACATCACCCACATCGCAACACCGCCTCCGTCGCCGCGGCATGTTTCCGCCCAACAATTGCACGGAGGTGCCATAGCCTCCGTTGGTAATCAGCGTACCCGGGCTCTGTCGTCTACGTGATGCACCAGGAATCTTGATTCGTCAGACCAGACCACTTTCTTCTTAATCATCCACGTTCCAATCTCGATGATCTTGGGCCCATTTCATGCATTGTTGGCGATGACGTGCAGAGAGCATGGGGACCCGGCTGGGTCTTCGGCTTCGCAGGCCCATGCGCAGAAAACTGCGACGAACTGTGTGCTGTGATACTTTGCGCTGATCACCACTGTTGTAGTTGCGGGTGATTTGTCGCACTGTGGCCCTGAGGTCGCTGTGAACAATGCGTGACAGTCTCTGCTCCCCCTCTGGCATCAATGAGCTGTGGACGACAGACGGCTGGACGACGGTTCGTTGCTTGGCCATCTGTGCACCACTTTTGATACGTGCTCACTACAGCGGCACGTGAACAACCCACAAGCCGCTCCGATAAATCGGCAGCTTTTTCCATTCTGACTCAGAACACCGTACTAACCGAAATCCGGTCCTCCGGTTGTATATATATACGGCTCTGTGAACTTCACGTGCGCCACCGTTCGGACTCCAGGCGCGCTCATTTCTCTAGGCTGGGGGTGGTCACAATGTAAAGGCTCATCGATGTACATCTACACTCCTGGGGGGGGGTATACACTATTTTAAGCAGAAGGTATTCTCAAAAGGTTTTCCGAGGTGAGCGGTATTGGTGCACGAATGAATTTGTCCAACTGAGTTTACAGAAGCTCAGCTTTTGCTGCAAATACCCGAGAAAAAGAAATAAACACTTACGCCCCTGGTGGCTGAATTTTTATCTCATAACTTTTAGAAATTATATGTAGAACCTTTGCCATCAGGAGTTGTATCCGATGTAGAAAGAATTTCTCAACTAACACTTTTAGAAGCAGAGATATTTTAGAAATTACAATTTACCTTTACGCCACCCATTGGCGCAAGGAAATTTGACCACCATGAGGAACTCAAAACGAAATGAGCAGTCGCCTATCCCTAGTTTGGAGACCCTGCTTTAGGGAAAGGTGCCCAGAAATATGAGACAGTCATTCCATCCATGCTTGATGCTGAGCTCGACTCAGGGCTTATGTCGGATAAATAGCCAAAAGCCCACGCCTCTGAATACTCGGTCACCCCTTAATGTTTTCCTTTGAACGTGTAACATACGGTATAATGGTATAGGTAAGCGGAATATATCGATTTGACTATTTTTATATGCGGAATCGATTTCTGAGGGTTTATTTACAGAACCAGCAAGAGTTAAAAAAAAAAACTTTCCTGCAGATTTCTCGGTGGCATAAGTATTTGGAAACAAACATTGTTTACGAGCTGGAATAAAAAATACGGGAAAGACAGAAAAAGAAAGTTGAAATGTTTGTCGTGCGGGGAAAATAACGGTGATTTCAGCAAAAGTTCTTGGCACGCACACTCACGTATTCGGTGTGTACAGAGATCAAACGAAAGGGAAAGTCCCCTTCGATTAGCACGGTGAGTTTTCCCTTAACTTATTTGAGAACGCGACTGGGATTTGGATATGTGACGTTGTCACGAACATAATGTATACACACCACCTAAATTGAACACCGTAGATTTCTTAACCGAAGAAAGCAAACGTTTGCGCCGCCTGGTAGCCCACGTTATTTGCTTTAGGAAAACAATAACAACAACAAAAAAAAAAAAAAAAAGAGGTGTTTGAACGAACTCGGAATTCTTCTTTTTATCTAAAAACAATTGATTTCAGGAAAAAGGAATAACGGACTTACTGTGAAAAGCAAAACAGAACGCGAGTTATCTGAAGTACAGACAAGGATTTGCGAAACTCAAAAGGCAAAACCAAATACCAACGGATGAGATAATACAAGTCGATCCGTTTAGGTAGGGATAACTTAAAAAAACTGTGGTGTGGCTTGTAACAGACATAGAAAGTCAATATTTGGCAGAAATTACCCTAATGTATAGGAGGTTGACTAGGTCTCTGCATGACCTACTTTGCAGACTCGGCAGAGTTGGTAACGGCTGCTCTCAATCCTTGCCACGTGTATTTTAGCATCTGCGAAGTGATTTATGCGAACACCACAGAAATTTCCACCTTCAAGTCATCCAGACTTTGAGGTCGTTGTGCGCAGACGATGTTCTTCACAACCTCCGGGTCCGTTAGCACATTATATCGATTCGACGTCGAACTTTGGATTGATTTTTGGTCGATATGAAACGTCGAATATAGATATCCATGTCTCCTTTTGTTACGCCTTTTCGACGTCGAATATAGATATCCATGTCTCCTTTTGTTACGCCTTTTCGACGTCGAATATAGATATCCATGTCTCCTTTTGTTACGCCTTTTCGACGTCGAATATAGATATCCATGTCTCCTTTTGTTACGCCTTTTCGACGTCGAATATAGATATCCATGTCTCCTTTTGTTACGCCTTTTCGACGTCGAATATAGATATCCATGTCTCCTTTTGTTACGCCTTTTCGACGTCGAATATAGATATCCATGTCTCCTTTTGTTACGCCTTTTCGACGTCGAATATAGATATCCATGTCTCCTTTTGTTACGCCTTTTCGAACGTCGAATATAGATATCCATGTCTCCTTTTGTTACGCCTTTTCGAACGTCGAACTTTTAATCGATTTTTGGTCGATATGAAACGTCGAATATACACTATCTACCAACAAGTAATTGGACACCTGTGATAGCAAAGGAAAAGGAATTTTATTCACCTTCAATAGTTGGTGGAGCCTCCACGAGCGACGATTACAGCTGCGACCCTCCGGGGCATACTCTCAACCAGGCGTTGTACGACGGCTAGCGGGATTTTCTTCCACTCGGCTTGGAGAAGACAGGTCAGTTCCTTCACCGATTTCGGACGGTGGGAGCACCCCTTAAGTCGACGCTCCAACTCGTCAAAGAGGTCAGGGCTCTGCGCAGGCCAGTCCATTCGATTAACCCCATTGTCACCATACCAAGCCATGGTGGACCTCGCAACATGACAGGTGGCATTGTCATCTTGAAAGTAACATGGGTCCACCCCGTAAAACTGCCACAACGTAGGAAGCGCGTGGTTATCCAAATAGGTGCAGTAGGTCTCGGCGTTCAGTCTACCAGGAATTGCGACCAAGGGTCACGTGCTATACCAGGAGAAACACCCCCATAACATAATTCCACCTCCGCCGAACTTCACAGTTGGCACAATACCTTCCGGCAGGAAGCATTCTCCAGGCAGATGCCAAACCCAGGCCTTGCCATCCTAACGGTAGAGGGTGAACCTTGATTCGTTGCTCCAGAGAACCTGCTTCCACTGTTCAACGGTCCACTGTCGACGTTCTTTGCACCACGTCAGCAGAGCAGCGCTATTGGACTTGGTGATCAAAGGCTTGTGGGAGGCAGCACGTCCATGATAACCGATCAGACGGGTTTCCTTACGGATGGTATTCATCGAAAGAACACTCTCGGATGCCTGTTGAAACTCCTCGCGGATGTGGCCCATCGATTTGGTGTGGTTGTTCCGAATGTCTCTGGCCAGCACCCGTCGGTCTCTAACTCTCAGTTTTGTGGGTCTGCCGGGTCGGGGCACATTCCGACAGTCACCTCTCATCTTCCACTTGCCAATCACGTAGGCCACTGTCGATTTTGGGTACTTTAACTAGCTGGATATGTCACGTATGGATCGGCCATTTCTGTGATACCCGACGATTACACCTTTCTCGAAATCAGAGAGCTCCGAACTGTGTGGCATCTGGCATGCGACTGGTTGCGTTGTTGTTTCCCACACGATATTTAACGGCGGCGGCCGTGACGAGTGTCAGGACTTCAGATATCGTCGATTGCAGGGGTATCCAATTACTTGTTGGTAGATAGTGTTGATATCCATGTCAACTTTTGTTACGCCTTTTCGACGTTTTAAACCTATGTAGTCGATATCAAGTCAACAGTAGACGAAGATTCGACTTTTCCAGAGGAACAAACACATCATTGCTACGTAGTGTAGACGTCGACTCTACTTTGATATTTACGCAGTTTAGTCATCGATTCTAGTACTGTTGTAATGTCGAATCTACGTTTACTCTACAATTTAGATGTTGAAACATAAAATTCTAAACTTTTAATCGTGGCTTAAACCGTAGAATGAATTCGTATTTGTGGTACGATTCTACGACGCTGTCTACAATTAAAAGATCGTGCAGTTTTTTATTATTGTTTCAACATCCAAATCTTTTCGGACGCATTCGAAAAGACATAATTCTCAAAAAATTCACAAAAGTTTTGGTGATCCGTCAGCATCCTGGTAGGCGTACTCCTAATTGGGATACACGTACGCACAAATTATATACACTGAAGTGCCAAAAAAACTGGTACACCAGTCTAATACTTGGTAGATCCCACACGAGAGCGCGGAACTGCAGAAATGCGACGAGGCATGGAATCCCCTAACTTCTATAAATATGATGTAGGCAATGCACACCATACTTCCTGCAGGGCGTTCCACAATTCGGGTGAATTCCGAGGTCTGTGTTCGATAGCGCGTTGCATGGCATCCCAAATGTGTTCTATCACGTTCAGATCTGGGGACTTGGGTGGGAATGGCAACACCCCAAACTCAGATGAATGCTCCTCTAACCGCAATGTGGAATCCCGATACTTGTGTGGAGGTGCATTGTCCTGTTGGGACAGGCCCAACCCATCAACATGAATGCAAGACATGAACGGGGGTACCTCGTTAGAAAGGATGCGCACATAGCGTTGGTCGGTCACAGACGTTTGTAGACGTACTAGGGGTCCCAGTGAAATCCAGCTAAACACACCCCATACCATTACGGACCCACCACCAGCCGGTACAGTTCCCTGTTGGCAGGCGGGACCCTTGGCTTCATAGGGTTTGCGCCACACACGAATTTTTCTATCTGCCCGATACAGTTGGAAACGCGACTCGTCAAACCAGGCTACTTGTTTCCAGTCATCAAGTGTCCAGTGGCGGTGTTGCCGTGCCCAAGCGAGGCGCATAGCTATGTGCCATGCACCCATCAAGGGGACTCAAGTTGAGTGTCCGCTCCCAAAGCCCATATCGTGCAGGGTACGTTGCACAGTCCGGACGCTGATGCTTGTTGAGGGCTCCAGCATTGAATTCCGATGATACCTGCGAGCGTGTTGCACGCCTATCACGTGAAACGATTCTTGACAGCCGACGATGGTCACGTTCTCCCAATATCTTTTTACGGCCACACTGGTATCGTAAGTTGGAGGTTTTGCCGGAAATCTTTGTAGTCACGGTACACCCTTGCAATGGTCGTCCGTGAAAATCCGAACTTCGTTTCTATCTCCGAAATACTATGGCCCATCTCACGAGCGCCAACTATGACACCGCGCATTGAAAATCGCTTAAATCGTTATTACTTGTCATTCTCATGCCGAAAACAGCTCTGACAGCTGGCAAGGATGTCTATCGCTTTATATACGCACTGGCGGACGTAACAGAGTACGCGCGTATGTGACGTTGCTATGTCATTTGGATAAGCTCGTCTGTACCAGTTTTTCTGGCACTTCAGTGTACCTTAAAAAGTAATTCTACTTAAAGGAACGAGATTCAACTTCTTATAAGCATAGTTAAGGGAAAAAAAAACAAAAAATAAATAACTTTTAACTTACCGGCGAAAATAGAGACATGTGAGAATCTCGTCTTGCAAAAGAAATGATAAAACCAACCAAAATCCCAGCATTGAAAAAGTTCGTTTGGCGTAATGGTTGCAAAGGCGCATGCGCGCGATGCTTACAGATTGCATAAAAGACATAGATTATTCGACCTAATGGAACTAAAGGGATAAACTGCGTAAAACCATCTACACGTATATTGAAATTCAAGCTAATGATAATTCTTGACGTTCCGTCTCATCGAGTTTTCGTTGAGAAGTATGCCTCGACGTAATATCTACCTGCTGACCAAAAATCGACGTCAATTCGACATTACTGTGCTACCGGGGCCCACACGAAGAAATTCCTGGGACTGAGATCCTGAGAGTTTGCAGAACAAGGAATAGGGCCATCGCGGGCACACCAGTTGTCATTGAATGTGCTGTTGAGGAAGTTCTTGACTTCTAGTGTCCAACGAGGTGGGACCCCATGGTACGGTAAAATGACATCGATATCCAGTTGTGGTGCCAAGAAGATCTGTAGCATGTCCAGGTATGGTCCTGATCGTACATTGATATCAGAGAAGAAAAAGAGACCGTATAGCAGGTGTCGACTCTCCCCGCACGACACATTTTAGCTTGGGGCTTGCTTTTCCCACTTTTAGAAGACAGCAGTCTCCACGAGTCCGCAAAGAGGGTCATGTAGAGTCCTAGACAAACTCCCATCTATAAAGGTAATTCCTGTCAGATATTGCCTTATTATATAAAGCCACAATCCATACCACAGCATCTTTAAATTATCCCTACCCAAAATGATCACCCAGTAATTACCAACGATACATATATACATTGAAAGGGCAAATCATTGCGTACACCCCGGTTAAAATACGCAAAGCAGCAGGACAGCAGCAAAACGCGGTGCGCAGGAAAACCGGTTGGGGCTCTGAATAGAGTGGGTCGGTACGCAGGAAAACCGGTTGGGGCTCTGAATAGAGTGGGTCGGTACGCAGAAAAACCGGTTGGGGCTATGAATAGAGTGGGTCGGTACGCAGGAAAACCGGTTGGTGCTCTGAATAGAGTGGGTCGGTACGCAGGAAAACCGGTTGGGGCTCTGAATAGAGTGGGTCGGTACGCAGGAAAACCGGTTGGGGCTATGAATAGAGTGGGTCGGTACGCAGAAAAACCGGTTGGGGCTATGAATAGAGTGGGTCGGTACGCAGAAAAACCGGTAGGGGCTATGAATAGAATGGGTCGATACGGAGGAAAACCGGTTGGGGCTCTGAATAGAGTGGGTCGGTACGCAGGAAAACCGGTTGGGGCTATAATAGAGTGGGTCGGTACGCAGAAAAACCGGTTAGGGCTATAAATAGAGTGGGTCGGTGCGCAGGAAAACCGGTTGGGGCTATAAATGGAGTGGTTCGGTACGCAGGAAAACCGGTTGGGGCTATGTATAAAGTGGGTCGATACGCAGAAAACCGGTTTTGGCTATAAATAGAGTGGGTCGGTACGCAGGAAAACCGGTTGGGGCTATGAATAGAGTGGGTCGGTACGCAGGAAAACCGGTTGGGGCTATAAATAGAGTGGATCGGTACGCAGGAAAACCGGTTGGGGATATAAAAAGAGTGGGTCGGTTCGCAGGAAAACCGGTTGGGGCTATAAATGGAGTGGATCGGTACGCAGGAAAACCGGTTGGGGCTATGTATAAAGTGGGTCGATACGCAGAAAACCGGTTTTGGCTATAAATAGAGTGGGTCGGTACGCAGGAAAACCGGTTGGAGCTATGAATATAGTGGGTCGGTACGCAGGAAAACCGGTTGGGGCTATAAATAGAGTGGATCGGTACGCAGGAAAACTGGTTGGGGCTATGAATATAGTGGGTCGGTACGCAGGAAAACCGGTTGGGGCTATAAAAAGAGTGGGTCGGTACGCAGGAAAACCGGTTGGGGCTATAAATGGAGTGGATCGGTACGCAGGAAAACCGGTTGGGGCTATGAATAGAGTGGGTCGGTACGCAGGAAAACCGGTTGGGCTATAAATAGAGTGGGTCGGTACGCAGGAAAACCGGTTGGGACTATGAATAGAGTGGGTCGGTACGCAGGAAAACCGGTTGGGGCTACAAATAGAGTGGATCGGTACGCAGGAAAACCGGTTGGGGCTATAAATGGAGTGGTTCGGTACGCAGGAAAACCGCTATGTATAAAGTGGGTCGATACGCAGGAAACCGGTTGGGGCTCTGAATAGAGTGGGTCGGTACGCAGGAAAACCGGTTGGGGCTCTGAATAGAGTGGGTCGGTACGCAGGAAAACCGGTTGGGGCTCTGAATAGAGTGGGTCGGTACGCAGGAAAACCGGTTGGGGCTCTGAATAGAGTGGGTCGGTACGCAGGAAAACCGGTTGGGGCTATGAATAGAGTGGGTCGGTACGCAGAAAAACCGGTTGGGGCTATGAATAGAGTGGGTCGGTACGCAGAAAAACCGGTAGGGGCTATGAATAGAATGGGTCGATACGGAGGAAAACCGGTTGGGGCTCTGAATAGAGTGGGTCGGTACGCAGGAAAACCGGTTGGGGCTATAATAGAGTGGGTCGGTACGCAGAAAAACCGGTTGGGGATATAAAAAGAGTGGGTCGGTTCGCAGGAAAACCGGTTGGGGCTATAAATAGAGTGGATCGGTACGCAGGAAAACCGGTTGGGGCTATGAATAGAGTGGGTCGGTACGCAGGAAAACCGGTTGGGGCTATAAATAGAGTGGGTCGGTACGCAGGAAAACCGGTTGGGACTATAAATGGAGTGGTTCGGTACGCAGGAAAACCGGTTGAGGCTATGAATAGAGTGGGTCGGTACGCAGGAAAACCGGTTGGGGCTATGTATAAAGTGGGTCGATACGCAGGAAAACCGGTTTTGGCTATAAATAGAGTGGGTCGATACGCAGGAAAACCGGTTGGGGCTCTGAATAGAGTGGGTCGGTACGCAGGAAAACCGGTTGGGGCTCTGAATAGAGTGGGTCGGTACGCAGGAAAACCGGTTGGGGCTCTGAATAGAGTGGGTCGGTACGCAGGAAAACCGGTTGGGGCTCTGAATAGAGTGGGTCGGTACGCAGAAAAACCGGTTGGGGCTATAATAGAGTGGGTCGGTACGCAGAAAAACCGGTTGGGGCTATAATAGAGTGGGTCGGTACGCAGGAAAACCGGTTGGGGCTCTGAATAGAGTGGGTCGGTACGCAGAAAAACCGGTTGGGGCTATGAATAGAGTGGGTCGGTACGCAGGAAAACCGGTTGGGGCTATGAATAGAGTGAATCGGTACGCAGAAAAACCGGTTGGGGCTATGAATAGAGTGAACCGGTACGCAGAAAAACCGGTTGGGGCTATGAATAGAGTGGGTCGGTACGCAGAGAAACCGGTTGGGGCTATGAATAGAGTGGGTTGGTACGCAGGAAAACCGGTTGGGGCTATAATAGAGTGGGTCGGTACGCAGGAAACCCGGTTGGGGCTATGAATAGAGTGGGTCGGTACGCAGGAAAACCGGTTGGGGCTATGATTAGAGTGGGTTGGTACGCAGGAAAACCGGTTGGGGCTATAAATAGAGTGGGTCGGTACGCAGGAAAACCGGTTGGGGCTATAAATAGAGTGGGTCAGTGCGCAGGAAAACCGGTTGGGGCTATAAGTAGAGTTGGTCGGTACGCAGGAAAACCGGTTGGGGCTATAAATGGAGTGGTTCGGTACGCAGGAAAACCGGTTGGGGCTATGTATAAAGTGGGTCGATACGCAGGAAAACCGGTTTTGGCTATAAATAGAGTGGGTCGGTACGCAGGAAAACCGGTTGGGGCTATGAATAGAGTGGGTCGGTACGCAGGAAAACCGGTTGGGGCTACAAATAGAGTGGATCGGTACGCAGAAAAACCGGTTGGGGCTATGAATAGAGTGGGTCGGTACGCAGGAAAACCGGTTGGGGCTATGGATAGAGTGGGTTTGTACGCAGGAAAACCGGTTGGGGCTATGAATAGAGTGGCTCGGTAAGCAGGAAAACCGTTTGGGGCTATAAATAGAATGGGTCGGTAAGCAGGAAAACCGGTTGGGGCTATAAATAGCTGGTCGGTACGCAGGAAAACCGGTTGGGGCTATGAATAGAGTGGGTCGGTACGCAGGAAATCCGGTTGGGGCTATGAATAGAGCGGGTCGGTACGCAGAAAAACCGGTTGGGGCTATAAATAGAGTGGATCGGTACGCAGGAAAACCGGTTGGGCTATGAATAGAGTGGGTCGGTACGCAGGAAAACCGGTTGGGGCTATAAATAGAGTGGGTCGGTATGCAGAAAAACCGGTTGGTGCTATAAATAGAGTGGGTCGGTACGCAGAAAAACCGGTTGGGGCTATGAATAGAGTGGGTCGGTACGCAGGAAAACCGGTTGGGGCTATGAATAGAGTGAATCGGTACGCAGAAAAACCGGTTGGGGCTATGAATAGAGTGAACCGGTACGCAGAAAAACCGGTTGGGGCTATGAATAGAGTGGGTCGGTACGCAGGAAAACCGGTTGGGGCTATGAATAGAGTGGGTTGGTACGCAGGAAAACCGGTTGGGGCTATAATAGAGTGGGTCGGTACGCAGGAAAACCGGTTGGGGCTATGAATAGAGTGGGTCGGTACGCAGGAAAACCGGTTGGGGCTATGAATAGAGTGGGTCGGTACGCTGGAAAACCGGTTGGGGCTATAAATAGAGTGAGTCGGTACGAAGAGGAATACATTTCGTCAAGTGCCATCATTGGTCGAGGACGAGACTTAATTGAGTTTGATCGAGGTCAAGTCGTGGGAGCCTGAATGGCCGGATGTTCAATCAGCGCAGCGGCGAATCTGGTAGGAATTCCGCTACAAATCGTGCCAAGTGTGTATCAGGAGTGAGTACGTGAAATCCGGGAAAATCGCTAACAGTCGGATGAAATGTGGCAGTGAAAGTGTACTGGATTATAATCATTACCAACACAGTTCCGAAACTTGAGTTCAGAGGTAATGATATTTATACCGATCTCTTTGATAAAAGAAAGTTCTTTGATTTTAAGGCAAAAGTTTTTAACCATTGAACTTTTAACCTCTTTAAGGGTATTTTCCAAAATGCCCTTACATCTGAATTTATGAGAGTATCTAGAGTTTGTAATAAGAAAGGTAATTTGGTGAAGCAACTAAAAAAATCACATCAGAATTGTGTTGATAATGATTATCCGAAATGTTTTTGTAAATATTGAAATTCTGGTAGAGCTCTAAATTCTGCATCCATATGAAACCTGTTTAATACGGGCGTCATATATGTCGTTCCCTTGATGATTGATAGCCGGTGGCTGACTACCATATTCAGTATTTATTTCTTGATATTGTTGTTATTGGCTTGTTGATTGAGTGTTCCTGTATTGACTGAATTACTTATATACTATGTATATACAGTACATATCAGTGGCGTCGCGTGCCAATTTAGGTTGGGTGTGACATGTTATGAGAAAAACTGAACATTTTTATTTCGTATCAGGAGCTTCAAAATTCGCGCATTGATTTTGAACATACGATAGCATTTCTTTTATTTAGCTGTCGTCTAATAACTTACATCCAGCGTATCAAAAATCTCTATGTAAATCAGGAAGCACTGATTTCAATTCAAGAGGGAATGACTGATCCAGTCTCAATAAATAAAGGTGTAAGGCAGGGGATGCTTGTTGTCACTTGCCCTCTTTGGTATTTATGCCGAAATTGTGATGGATCAGGCCTTGGGGAGCAGCATCGAAGGAGTTTGGGTTAATGGAGAGAGAATTAAGGCCATTAAGTTTGCTGATAATCAGGCAATCGTTTCAGGATCAGACAAGTCATTACAGCGCATGGTGTCAAAAATACACAAAAATGCGGATATCTATGGAGTGAAGATAAATAAAAATAAGACAAAACTAATGGCAACAGGGAAAGATCCAAAAACAGGCTTTCCTTGAAATTGAAGGCAATGAATCGAACAAGTTAAAGCATTCCACTATTTGGGTCAAATTATTACTGAAGATGCGAGACGTGAAAAGTAAGTTAGAATGAGACTGGGGATTGCAAAAACGGCTTTTAGAGAGAATCAAAGACTACTGACATCCACAAATATAGATCTAAAACAGAGGAAGAGAATTTTAAAGGCATATGTTTGCTCAGTAGCTCTCTACGGTTCTGAGACATAGACATTGATCAAGAGGGAAGTGAAGAGGCTGGAGGCATTTGAGATGTGGAGCTTTTGAAGAATGGAGAGAATAAGCTGGCTCGATAGATCGACTAATCAGGATGTCCTGGAGACAGTGGGAGAACCCAGGAATCTTATCAACATGTTAAAAGAAGAAGTTGTGGTTGGGACACACATTGCGCGATGGAGGCCCGATTCTGAAAGTTTTGGAAGGTAAAATTCAAGGCAAGAGAGGAACAGGACGACCAAGGAATGGTTTTGTGGTACAATTACTCCAAGACACTAATACTAGGACATACTATGACTTGAAGAGAACGTCGGAGAATAGAGAGGAGTGGAGTGACATAGTACATCTACTGAACAATTAGTCCTTGGATTGAGTAACAAAGAAGAAGAAGAACTTACTGTAAAGATCTTTACATACAGTAGCGAACAAAAGTATTTGGCGAAACACTTTTTCCAGCATAATGTTTTTTTCTGCTGGACCAAATCGGGTCATTTTGGGATATGATATGTGTTGATTCGTGGGTTACAATGCCGCGTAGTTTGTATTTCGCTCAGATCGAATTTGTCTTTCGAAACAGGCCATATTCAAGAGTCGCCAATTATTACTTATTTGTTTGCTGCATGTATTAATGTTTTTCTTGCGATTTTTGTGGGTTTTGTGATGTGTAGTGTGATAATTCAATCTTAGGTTTTCAGAAACGGGGTAAAAAGGTGGATATCCCTGTTGGACCTCGCCAGGCGGCTGTGAACATGGTGGAATCCGGAATGCGCGTCACCGACATTCCGAGGGCCCTGAAGATCCGACACCAGTCCATTTCAGCTATCCTGCAACGTTATAAGAAGACTGGGACCGTCGAGAACAGTCCGCGATGTGGTATGCCTCGTTCCACTACGTTGCGTCAGGATAGACGCATCCTCCGTCGATCTCGTGCTGATCCCACCTTGACTGCTGTGGACATCGCCACCGAATTCCGCGACAGCGACGACCTGAACGTCAGGCGAATGACCATCTCCCGTCCTCTCATTGCTAGTGGATTGAATGGAAGACGCCCCGCCAAGAAACCACTCATCGTAGTCAAGAATCGAAGAGCAAAATCGCGTTCGCGCGCCGTCATAGACACTGGACCGCGGCAGACTGGAGTAAGGTGCTTTTCACCGACGAGAGCAAGTTCAACTTGTTCGGAAGTGATGGCATCCAATACGTACTACGTCCGTGAGGCCAGAGATTCAACCCGCAGTTCATTCAGCCGAATGTCAAGCACGGAGGAGGATCGCTCATGGCTTACGGCGCCTTCTCTCGCAATGGAATGGACCCAATCATCAAGATTGACGGAATAATGACCGGCCAGAGCTACAGAAACATGCTCATCAACGATGTCTTCCCATGGGCAAAACAGAGCATGCCACCCGGATGGATCATGCAGCAAGACAACGAAGGCAGACCATCAATATCCAGCACTCCGTAGCATGTTGCCGCCGTTCACGACATCATAGGCAAATCAGAATCAAGGAAATTGCCAGTACGTTAGACATATCGTACGGGACTGGGCATTTCATCATTATCGGGCAGCTGGGATTTCAAACATTGTGTGCGATATGGGTGCCACGTTTATTCATCGACCAGCACAGAAACCAACGTTTCTTCTTGTCTTTGGCTCTTCTGTAACGGTATTCTGCGGAGGGTCACAATTTTTGGAGTTGAATCATCACAAGTGAAGAAATGTGATTTCACCATTTCACCCCTGAAACAAAACGATCGTCCATGGAATGGAAGCATGTCACCTCTCCAGCAAGGAAGAAGTGCAAAGTCTAACCGTCTGCGGGAAAGGTCATGGCAACTGTTTTGTTTGACTGTAAAGGTGTTGTTCACAGAGAATTTCTGCCAAACGGGAAGACTCACTCATACAGTGGCGTGCAAAAATTAAGGACGAGACGGTTTTTCGAATGTAACGTCGTGCAGAAGTGCTCCAAATCGACTCAAATCATACCATAAGATCCCCAAGATGTAAGAATATGGGACAAGTGAGCAAAATCGTCCAAACAAGGAATCCAAAGGATACAAAGGCACTTTATTGAAAAGGTAGCTTCGAGCACAACTGGACAGAAGACAGAAACGTCCAGGATGTGACAGGCGGCTGCCAAGAAAAATCCAGTCTTTAGTAGGGGATATGATCACCCCTGAGTGCGTTGCAGGATTTACAACGTCTGTAAATGCTGAGGACGCGGTTGTCAAGGAGCTGTTGAGGCATCGCGGCCCATTCCTCTTGTAGCACCAATTGCAGCTGCGAAATCGTTGTTGGCGGCTGGTGACGTGCTGCCAAGCGTCTCCCGAGAAGGTCCCACACGTGTTTGCTTGGATTTAGGTCCGGGGACCTTGCGGGCCAACCCATGAGTTGAATATCTTCGCTCTCCAATAGCTCTGCGACAGCCACTGTACCATGAGGTGTAGCGTTGTCGTCCATGAAGAGGAACTCAGGACCCACAGCACCTCTAAACAGACGCACGTGAGGCAGAAGAACCTCGGCACAATAGCGGACACCAGTGACTGAACCTACTTGGAAGATGTAGAGGTCAGTACGGCTGCCAAGCATGATACCGCCCCAAACGAGAACTCCGCCACCTCCAAATCGGTCCCTTTCGATGATGTTGGAGGTGTGATTGCGTGTTCCTGCTCTCTCCAGATGTGTATACGTCCAGAATCGCTCGTCAGACTAAATCGGCTCTCATCCGTAAAGAGAACTCGACCCCATTGCTGATGTGTCCAGTTCTTGTGTTCCTGGCAACACAGAAACCGCAGTCTCCGATGAGCAGGCGTTAATGGCACACACCGTACTGGACATTGTACTGGTCGGCCACGGTAAAACGCGATAACGGACGTCCAGGTGTCTGTCGCATGTGCCTTGCGATTTCTCCCGCTGTCTGCCGTCTGTCTCTTCTCGCCTGTAGGAAAATATACCGGTTGTCCGCCGCCGCGATTGCTCGTGGACGACTACTGTTAAACTCTCGGACAGCTGTTCATGTCGTTTGAAATGCTCTCCAAGCTCGTGAAACGATGCTGTGAGCGATCCCGAACTCCTCGGCCACACTAGTCACACATCGACCTTCTTCCAACTTCCCAATGACGCGACCTCGGGTAAAGTCATCCAGATGTCATCTACTGGATTGCCTGTTGGCCATATCACACGGTGGCAGCAACTCGACGTCGTTCAAACCGATGTACACCGTGCAATAGCTTTCACCGAATTGCTGAGCGTACACGGCCCGTGTGCTTTATACCCTTCCGACACTCCCCTACGTCATGCTGCATATATGCGCATGCCCTACCGTACCGGACCCTAGTCTATCTTCTGAGTGGTCATTCGGTCCGTTCTGCCTGCTCGTTCCGCTGTTATGCTAATTTCTCCTCTTCGTCCTTAATTTTTGCACACCAGTGTATTTCTAAACGCTTCGAAAGTTGCGAGAGGCAATAAGGGCAGATCCCGCGTAAGTTGAGCAAAGGTGTCATTCTGCTGCACGACAACGCTACGCCCCACACAGCGCGGAAAACAATGGAATTGCTGCAGTCATTAAAGTGGGAGTTGTGGCAACATCCACCGTACAGCCCCGACTTATCCCCGTGCGACTACCATTTGTTCGATAAAATGAAACAGGACCTTAGTGGACAACAATTCCAAACCAATTAAGCTGTGAAAACTGTGCTCCTTAACTGGTTGCACCAAACTGGATGAGACGTTTTCTGTACAGGTATGGAAAAGTGAGTCACACTTTTCGATAAATGTTTACAATCCTTAGGCGACTATGTCGAAAAATGAATGAATGTTGTACTTTTAAACCAACGTACATCCCCTGAGTCATCATCATCATCATTGTCAACCATTATCAATCCACTGCTGGACGAAGGTCTCCCCAAGTTTCCTCCACAACGGTCTGTCTTGTGCCAGTCTCCTCCATGTCACTCCCGCATATTTACGAATTTCATCCACCCATCTCCCATGTGGTCTTTTTCTGGGTCTTTTCCTGTCCCTTGGAATCCAATCTAAAATTTCGGCTGTCCATCTATGGTCTGTCCTTCTGGCAGTATGTCCAGCCCATTGCCATTTCAGGATTTAACTCTGATCATGATGTCTTCCACTCTCGTCATTTTTCGGATCCACGAGTTCCTCTTCTTATCTCTCCTGGTTATACCAAGCATGCACCTCTCCATGCCTCTTTGAGTTGTCTGCAGCCTTTGTATGTCTCTTTTAGTTAAGGTCCACGTCTCTGCACCATACGTAAGCACTGGAAGGATGCATTGATCAAACACTTTTCTTTTAAGACATAATGGCATATTGCTCTTGAAAATTATGCTGTTTCTTCCAAAAGCTCTCCAGGCAAGTTTTGTACGCCGATTAATTTCTTCATCAATGTGACCCTCACTTGATATCTGCTGTCCAAGATAAACATACGTATCTGTTATCTCCAGTTTTTCTCCATCAATCGATAAATCTTCATTTCTTGTAAAAGCATTGAACATCACTTTTGTCTTCTGAAAGTTCATTTTTAATCCCACTTCTTTACTCTTGTCAGCAAGTTCCTGGATCATACTCTGCAGCTCTGATGGGGTAGTTGCAAAAATGACTACGTCATCAGCAAAACGAAGGTGGGTTAGATAATCTCCATTAATCTTTATCCCTCTGTTTTCCCAGTTCAGTGATTGAAAGACATTTTCCAATGTGGCATTAAAGAGCTTCGGAGATATGGTGTCACCTTGTCTCACTCCCTTTCCAATTTTTATGTGTGTTGTATTTTCAAACAGCCGAATCTTTGCACTTGCATTTTCATAGATGTTATTAATAATATTAATGTATGCATCTTCAATACCGCAGGATTTCAGAGCCGTGGTAACTGCTGATGGTTTCACCGAATCAAAGGCTTTTTCATAATCGATAAAAGCCATGCACAATGGAAGTTCATATTCCCTCGCTCTTTCAATTAGTTCTCTCAGTACATGGATATGATCTATTGTGCTGTAGCCACTCCTGAATCCAGCTTGTTCTCTCGGTTGAGCCATGTCCAGTGTTACCTTCAAGCGGTGTGAAAGAACTTTAGTGAAGATTTTATAAACCACTGATAGGAGGCTGATAGGTCTGTAGTTCCTGAGATCCTCAATGTCACCTTTTTTATGTAGCAGGATCATTGTAGCATTGTTCCAATCCTCAGGAATCTTCCCTTCATTAAGGCATCGAGTGAAAATTTGGGCGAGTACTGTTTCAATTTCTCCACTTGCTTCTTGTATGATGTCTACAGTAATTCCATCTTCTCCTGGAGCTTTCCCCCTCTTCATGTTCTTGATTGCATGAGCAACTTCTGCTGGGAGGACTGGAAGAACTCTGGTATCTTTCATGATGTCTGGAGTACATGTATCATCCCTTTCATATAATTTGGAGTAAGAAATCTTTCACTCTTGTCAAAATTTCGCCTCTATTTCTTGTTATAGAACCATCTTCTTTTCTCAGAGCCATAATCTGTTTTTCTTCCCTTACTGAGATGTCCCTTTGCTATCTTTAGGCTTTGGTTGTTTTCAATTGCTTTCCTCACTAGCTCACAGTTGAATTTCCTTACGTCTTCAGTGATACTTTTTCGTGCTGTCTTGCATAGCTCTATATATTCCACTTTGGAAGTCACATCTTCTTTAGTTGTCCTCATCTCTCTTCTTTTTTGCATCAACATTTTGGTTTTTTCTGATAATTTGTTTACATGCAACTTGTTCTTAGACCCAGCTAATTTTGTTGCTGTTTCCATAAGAGCTTTGGTTACTTTTCTGGTAACTTCCGAAATATCCACTTCTTCCGATGTTAGGCCTTTTTCGTGCTGTCTTGCATAGCTCTATATATTCCACTTTGGAAGTCACATCTTTAGTTGTCCTCATCCCCTGAGTATAGCTCTTTATTTGTCTTTTTCTACGCTTCTCCAACCGTAGGTTGATGAAGCGTACATGCTCCAGCTTTGTCCGTCCGTCTGTCAGTCTATCTCTCCGCACGATAACTCGCGTAAAAATGGTTCGATTTCGACGACATTTTAGTATGTGGCAGGAGACAACCTGGGGACGAACCCTATTGAAAATGGAAGAAATGAAGTCAAACGTCAGGACATAGGAGCGGGATCCATTCCATCGCCCTTATGCGTCATAACTTACGTAAAAATACTTCGATTGCGAAAAAACTTTATCATGTTGTTCTGGTGGTATACTGAACCGGTTCTGTTGAATATCATCGAAATGGGTCAAAGGTCAGGGCACAGAAGCGAGATTTATTCCACAGCCATTATCCTCATAACTTGACTAAAAATGCTTCTATTGCGACAAAACGTCAGTATGTTGTTCCGGTGGTGTACTGAACTAAATCTGTGGAATATAATCGAAATGGGATCAAAGGTCAGGTAACAGGAGCGAGATTTATTCCATAGCCATTATCCTCATAACTTGACTACTAGGACAAGCCGCCAACGGTATCCGATAACTCGGGTACAGTTGGCAAAGTTTGAGCGAAGCTATTGCAAAATCTGAGTTCATTAAGGCGTCTATTATAACAAATTCTAAAAAACGAACGCGTAAAATGTATGACTTCCAGAACAAAAGTACGGAACTTCCTGAAAAAGAAATGCCTAAAATTTATCATGAACTATCTTTACACCTTCACGTCAGTTGTGATCAGGTTGCATGTAAACAAAGCGGAAAGACACACTCAGATCGGGAACCACGTTTTTCATTTCGTATCGCGAAAGACAGACACACACACACATACTCCCTTATATTACTATAGAATAAGCAAGTGTTAAGCTAAAAGACGGGGACTTTCCATTTCTTCATTTTTCAATTCAAACGATTTTTTTAGTTAATGTTAGTGAGCCGACTTTCGTAAAACGATTCAAGTAAAAGGCCATCTAATTTTAATTGAAATTCCTCAATGAGACGGAATTTCGGGAATCGGAAGGCGTCAAAACCTGTCCATGGACGATGTCCAATCGCATGCCAAAAAAAAAAAACACGGCGATCGGATGTGTCATGTCGTAGCTATGCCCGAACAACTAATTGTCTCAAGTCTCGTATAGAGCACGGATTTTTTCTATTACTATTATAATTGGTCAGTTTTTTAATGGTCATTATTTTTATACGACACGAGCAATCACCATGATACCAACCCCATGCCACATACCATGTCCTTCCCTTCATCTGGGTCAAGGGTCGCTGTGATTGTGTGAAGATCTTTAGAGGAGATAGGTAACAAACAACCCCTTCTCAAAATCCGAAAACCCCCTAAAAATGCAATTTTGTGGACGATTATTCCTCGATGACACGGAATTTCGGGAATCGGAAGACGTCAAAACCTGACCATGGACGATGTCCAATCGCATGCAAAAAATCACAGTGATCGGATGTGTCATCTCCTATCTATACCCGAACAACTAATTGTCTCGAGTTTCGTAAAGAGAGCGGCCTTCAGGTCTCGCTTTGCTCAAAACATTCTCCAATTGCGACAAAACTTTAGTATGTTGTTCCGGAGGTATACCGAACCAATTCTGTTGAATATTATCGAAATGGGGTCAAAGGTCAGGGCAGAGAAGCAAGATTTATTCCACAGGCATTATCATCATAACTAGAGTAATAACTTGAGTAAGGATTTCTGGTATGCTGGACAGCGTATCATAATTAATGCATTGCAAAATTTTACTAACTTGTTATTCAGCAGTGTAACTTGCTCTTTGATCTGCTCTCGTTCTTGCTGTAATTCGCAAGAAAGGTAGTCCTACACGATACAAAATATAGGTTCACAATTTTTCTGACCAGCGTATATATTGTTAAAAACTATTCTCTGCACAAGTGATTACCAGCTCTCACAAGAAAACAGAAAAAAAGAATGTTCATGAGAAAAGCAGTTTTGTTCACACAAAGAGTTCAGCACGTGCATGCATGCATTACTCATGCTTATTGCAAGATGAACACGTATTATAGGCTACGATCATGCAAGAAAAGGGGATCTGCAAATTTCATAGGGGACAACCGACAATATATTTTTTTTAATAAGAAAAGAGACAGACATGTTTATCTTACTTGATATTTTTTCCTGCCACAGCGTCTTCCACAGCAGGAACGGAATAATCTGACGTCATGCGATGACAAGGATGGAGTCGGAGATATAGGAGGTGTTGAAGATGGTCGGTTAGGTTGACCATTATACGGCACCTCAAGTTCCACGAACTGACGATCCTGTGAGAGAAGAACAAAAAATTAAAGTAATGCAAAATCACACAATGTTTTTCTGCTTTGTCTGAACATCTGCCTCACATGGGTACCCCCGAACTGTGGGGTTTTTAACGTCTGTATGTATGGGTACCCCGAACAACTGTGGGGTTTTAACGTCTGTATGCATGGGTAACCCGAACTGTGGGGTTTTAACGTCTGTATGCATGGGTACCCCCAACGGTGTGGTATTAACGTCTGTATGCATGGGTACCCCCAACGGGGGGTTTTAACGTCTGTATGCATGGGTAACCCCTAACTGTGGGGCTTTAACGTCTGTATGCATGGGTACCCCGAACTGTGGGGTTTTAACGTCTGTATGCATGGGTACCCCGAACTGTGGGTTTTTAACGTCTGTATGTATGGGTACCACCTAACTGTGGGGTTTTTAACGTCTGTATGCATGGGTACCCCCGAACTGTGGTTGTTTAACGTCTGTATGCAAGGGCACCTCAGAACTGTGAGGTTTTAACGTCTGTATGCATGGGTACCCCCGAGTTGTGGGGTTTTAGCGTCTGTATGCATTAGTTCCCGCGAACTGTGGGTTTTTAACGTCTGTATGCATGGGTACCCCTGAACTGTGGTTGTTTAACGTCTGTATGCAAGGGCACCTCAGAACTGTGGGGTTTTAACGTCTGTATGCATGGGTACCCCCGAACTGTGGTTGTTTAACGTCTGTATGCAAGGGCACCTCAAAACTGTGGGGTTTTAACGTCTGTATGCATGGGTACCCCGAACTGTGGGTTTTAACGTCTGTATGCATGGGTACCCCGAACTGTGGGTTTTTAACGTCTGTATGCATGGGCACCTGAGAACTGTGGAATTTTAACGGCTGTATGCATGGGTACCCCCGAACTGTGGTTGTTTAACGTCTGTATGCAAGGGCACCTCAGAACTGTGGGGTTTTAACGTCTGTATGCAAGGGCACCTCAGAACTGTGGTGTTTTAACGTCTGTATGCATGGGTACCCCCGAATTGTGGGGTTTTAACATCTGTATGTATGGGTACCCCTGAACTGTGGGAGTTTTAGCGTCTGTATGTATGGGTACCCCCGAACTGTGGGGTTTTAACGTCTGTATGAATGGGTACCCCCGAACATTGGGGTTTTAACGTCTGTTTGCATTAGTTCCCCCGAACTGTGGGTTTTTAATGTCTGTATGCATGGGCACCTCAGAACTGTGGGGTTTTAACGGCTGTATGCATGGGTACCCCCTAACTGTGGGGTTTTAACGTCTGTATGCATGGGTAACCCGAACTGTGGGGTTTTAACGTCTGTATGCATGGGTACCCCCTAACTGTGGGGTTTTAAACGTCTGTATGCATGGGTACTCCGGAACTGTGGGGTTTTAATGTCTGTATGCATGGGTAACCCCGAACTGTGGGTT
This sequence comes from Macrothele yani, assembly GCA_039090855.1. Classification (NCBI taxonomy): domain Eukaryota; kingdom Metazoa; phylum Arthropoda; class Arachnida; order Araneae; family Macrothelidae; genus Macrothele; species Macrothele yani. The sequence continues at coordinate 14,269,712 of CM077000.1, read as the reverse complement.
TTTAACGTCTGTATGCGTGGGTTCCCTCCGAATTGTATTCACAACCTTAACAAGGATTTTCGGCTTTTGAACTGCTCTTCCATGTCTCGAGAAACTCGCGAGGTTAAATTTATTGCCTCTGCACATCTGCAATAACTCAGATTTAGAAGGTGAGTCGAACGTTTTGCAATATTTGCATAAAAGCATATGCTACGGCGGGTGTTTCACATGTTTAAACTAGTTCAAGTCGCGCGTCAGTCGAAACGGATATAAAATGGTAGTCGTTGCTGTGAACAGCATTGCATGTCGTCGTTCTGTCTGTGGTTGGGACGCCTAAAAGGAGAACAGCCACAACCGGCTAATTAGGGAACTTTTGCTTTACTAGTTTAAACTCAGCCATAACGCTGCTCAAGCAACACGAAACATTTGTAACATTTGTCATGCGAAAGGGGAAGCGCCAGGCCGTAGAGACAAATCCGACAACTAGCACTCAAAAGATGATGAAGTAAGCTGAGCATATCACAGACCACCGTGGTTCGTCACCTTCAGGACCTCGGCAAGGTCTACAGGAGCTGCCACGTTGTCCCTCACGAACTGATGACAGCTGAAGTAAAACTGCCAAGTGGAAGTGTGCACGAAACTCCTAGAAAATCTTCGCGAAATACGTTTCATTAAGAGAATTGTTACGTGGGATAAAGAGTGGACATGTTTCCGTAATCCTAACACATAACCGGCAGTGGTTAAGCCCCGGCCAATTTCCAGAACCTGTTACCAAACGTGGGCGCTTCGAGCACAACGTGATGCTCCGCGTCTGGTGGAATTTCGAGGGAATACTCCATTACGAATTTGTTTCAGACGGTCGGTCCATCAACGCCAACCTCTACTGTGAAAAGCTGGAGCGGATGCATGCCGCTTTGGGGGAGAAGTACCCGGCATTGGAGAATAGAACGCTCGCTCTGCCTCATCCGGCGCGAACGACCCGGGTAAAACTCCAGGAACTTCAGGACATCGGACCTTGCCCCATCGGATTATTACTTGTTCTGGTCCGTGGCCTACTTCCTTCGTGGGCGGCACTTCAACAAGCAGGAGGTGATAGCTGGGGTGAAGGAGTTCTTCGCCTCGAAAGACAACAACTGGTACCGCCGCGGAGTCGAAGAATTGGCAGGCAGACGCCTGAAGACGATGCAGCACGATGTCCAATGCTTTGAATGCTAGTCAGCTTTCGTCGTAAAGGTACGCATGAAGACACAAAGTGATCCAAATATTGCAAACGTTCGACTCAACCTCTGTAGAATCGAAGAACTTGCAGACAGATGGCTAAAGACTGTGCAACACGATGGCCTATACTTTGAAAGCTGGTCAGCTTTCGTTGTAAAGGTACGCATGAAGACATAAAGTGATCCAAATATAGCAAAACTTTCGACTCAACCTCTGTAGAATCGAAGAACTGGCAGACAGATGGCTAAAGACGGTGCAACACGATGGCCTATACTTTGAAAGCTGGTCAGCTTTCGTTGTAAAGGTACGCATGAAGACATAAAGTGATCCAAATATAGCAAAACTTTCGACTCAACCTCTGTAGAATCGAAGAACTTGCAGACAGATGGCTAAAGACGGTGCAACACGATGGCCTATACTTTGAAAGCTGGTCAGCTTTCGTTGTAAAGGTACGCATGAAGACATAAAGTGATCCAAATATTGCAAAACTTTCGACTCACCCTCTGTAGAATCGAAGAACTGGCAGACAAATGGCTAAAGACGGTGCAACACGATGGCCTATACTTTGAAAGCTGGTCAGCTTTCGTTGTAAAGGTACGCATGAAGACATAAAGTGATCCAAATATTGCAAAACTTTCGACTCACCCTCTGTAGAATCGAAGAACTGGCAGACAAATGGCTAAAGACGGTGCAACACGATGGCCTATACTTTGAAAGCTGGTCAGCTTTCGTTGTAAAGGTACGCATGAAGACATAAAGTGATCCAAATATTGCAAAACTTTCGACTCACCCTCTGTAGAATCGAAGAACTGGCAGACAGATGGCTAAAGACGGTGCAACACGATGGCCTATACTTTGAAAGCTGGTCAGCTTTCGTTGTAAAGGTACGCATGAAGACATAAAGTGATCCAAATATAGCAAAACTTTCGACTCAACCTCTGTAGAATCGAAGAACTTGCAGACAGATGGCTAAAGACGGTGCAACACGATGGCCTATACTTTGAAAGCTGGTCAGCTTTCGTTGTAAAGGTACGCATGAAGACATAAAGTGATCCAAATATAGCAAAACTTTCGACTCAACCTCTGTAGAATCGAAGAACTTGCAGACAGATGGCTAAAGACGGTGCAACACGATGGCCTATACTTTGAAAGCTGGTCAGCTTTCGTTGTAAAGGTACGCATGAAGACATAAAGTGATCCAAATATTGCAAAACTTTCGACTCACCCTCTGTAGAATCGAAGAACTGGCAGACAAATGGCTAAAGACGGTGCAACACGATGGCCTATACTTTGAAAGCTGGTCAGCTTTCGTTGTAAAGGTACGCATGAAGACATAAAGTGATCCAAATATTGCAAAACTTTCGACTCACCCTCTGTAGAATCGAAGAACTGGCAGACAAATGGCTAAAGACGGTGCAACACGATGGCCTATACTTTGAAAGCTGGTCAGCTTTCGTTGTAAAGGTACGCATGAAGACATAAAGTGATCCAAATATTGCAAAACTTTCGACTCACCCTCTGTAGAATCGAAGAACTGGCAGACAGATGGCTAAAGACGGTGCAACACGATGGCCTATACTTTGAAAGCTGGTCAGCTTTCGTTGTAAAGGTACGCATGAAGACATAAAGTGATCCAAATATTGCAAAACTTTCGACTCACCCTCTGTAGAATCGAAGAACTGGCAGACAAATGGCTAAAGACGGTGCAACACGATGGCCTATACTTTGAAAGCTGGTCAGCTTTCGTTGTAAAGGTACGCATGAAGACATAAAGTGATCCAAATATTGCAAAACTTTCGACTCACCCTCTGTAGAATCGAAGAACTGGCAGACAAATGGCTAAAGACGGTGCAACACGATGGCCTATACTTTGAAAGCTGGTCAGCTTTCGTTGTAAAGGTACGCATGAAGACATAAAGTGATCCAAATATTGCAAAACTTTCGACTCACCCTCTGTAGAATCGAAGAACTGGCAGACAGATGGCTAAAGACGGTGCAACACGATGGCTAAAGACGGTGCAACAAGATGGCCTATACTTTGAATGCTGGTCAGCTTTTGTCGTAAAGGTACGTGTGAAGACATAAAGTGATCCAAATATTGCAAAACTTTCGACTCACCCTCTGTAGAATCGAAGAACTGGCAGACAAATGGCTAAAGACGGTGCAACACGATGGCCTATACTTTGAAAGCTAGTCAGCTTTCGTCGTAAAGGTACGTATGAAGACACAAAGTGATCCAAATATTGCAAACGTTCGACTCAACCTCTGTAGAATCGAAGAACTTGCAGACAGATGGCTAAAGACGGTGCAACACGATGGCCTATACTTTGAATGCTAGTCAGCTTTCGTTGTAAAGGTACGCATGAAGACACAAAGTGATCCAATTATTGCAAAACTTTCGACTCAACCTCTGTATTACGAAACACCTGTCATAAATATGACCTTGACTTCGGCGAGACCACAATCAACCTTTTTACCAAGATAGGAAATCGCCGTTTGACAGTCGAGGAGATTGTTCATCCGGCATATTTGTCCACCACGTCTATTCACCGGAGTTTGACTGTCTCACTGAGAAAAAGAAAAGTCGCCGCGCGCTGGGTGCCACATCAACTCAGCCCGGAGCAGAAGGCAACCAAAGCGAGCATCACACAGGATTACCTCCATCGAAAGGGAGGGCGACATCTTCCTGAACAGAATTGTCGCAATTGATGAGACTTGGACCCGCGATTTTGAGCCGGAACCGAAGTTACAATCAGCGGAATGGAGGCATCCACGTTCGTCCTCAAAGTTCCGTTGGCAACAATCCAAAGTGAATCAAAGGATGTTTTTTGTGTACGATACCCAGGGTGTTGTGGTCTCTGATCGAGTGCTGGTAGGGCAAAATGTCAACACACAATATTATCGAGACTTTCTGAGGACAATGTTGCGACCGAAAATTCGTTAAAATCTCCCCAACTCGTTGGATCTTGCTGCATGACAACGCATCGTGTCATGGTACAGCTTTGGTATGGGGACTTTTGTCGAAATACGCCTGAGAAACTTTATCCCACCCACCATATATCCCTGATCTCAGTCCACCCGACTTTGATCTTTCCCCAAAGTTAAAAAATCGGCTCCGTGGCATCGGCTACGAATCGCTGGACGAACTGTCATTGGACGTGACCCGAGTAATACGACAGCTGAACAAAGATGGCGGACTACGGGGCATCCGGGACCTACCTCACCGCTGGCAATCTGGCATTAGTAGAAAAGTGGAGTACATTGAGCGGCAATAAGATAAGTTTTCTCCGTGACTTCACAGTTTTCTCAGAAATGGACAGTGTGCAGAACGTTTGTTAGAACCCCTTGTGGTAGCGTTAGGAGGGTTTACGATTTTACAATTAATTAGTTTCCACGAATAGTAGGAAATATTCAGAAGTATATCTCCTTTACAGTAAGCATGGGAAACGGCGTCTGTAAGATGTTATCTGACGAAACGGCAGTGGCCACTTGCACATGTTAATACGTTGTATAACGAAGTAAATTTCTCCGTCATTTTTATTCACGCCGGGGTTCGAACCCGGGTCCCCTCATTCCGGAATAAGTCACTCTACCAATTGAGCTACGCGGACGTTTGTTCTGACTGCTATCTGCCTTTATGTCGCGTGCGTCCTGCTGGCAGGTACGTCACAGTTGGCTAAGTGTTTAATTGTTATGTCGTTTTACGGGCCTACGCAGCGATTAGTACATTGTGATCCGAAGTCGCTGCCTGAGGGCTAAGTGATTTTATTGCTCTTGGAGACGAGGAAGCCCTATCCTTCAAGCTTGGGAGCGGGGGGCGGGGTTCACGCTAGAAAAAGGGTAGGGCACACAGGAAGGTTCCAGAGGTTATTTTGGAGACCAGAAAAGACGCGACAGAAGCTGGCTTCCAAGCTAGGACACATGAGTGATAAGAAAATGAAATAGATGACAAATTTGATAGAATGTGCAGATTACAAGTGAAGTAAACATTATTAATTCAGTAGTAAAACTAATTCCAGGACAAGCCAAAAACGAGAATTAGTAATAAAGAATCGATTTAATACCGCAACTGTCGTTTATAATTTTTTCGTGATATACTTTCTTCATAAAAGATGCAATTAGGCCTAAATATCGAACCCGAACATGGCTAACAACCGAACGACAACAAAGCCTTTTTACGGTAGTATTTGAAGATCCCATACCTTGTTGGCTAATTAGAAACTATTTGTTTCCGAAGGGAAGTTCTCAACATATTAAAAATGGCTCTGGATGCATCACGTTGCTTTAGTAAGCATAGATGAACACCGAGTTAGCTTTACATTAGGAACACCCCGGTTTTACATATTCGGAGTGATTACGAAGCACCACGTGATATCAACGTCACGTGTGGCTACTATATATTGTCCACAGCTATACGTACGCAGTAAATGATCTCCAGTTATATGGAAACACTGCGACGGAAGCCAATTGGACCACGGCCAGATATTTAGGGCCCGAAGGGCAGGGACGATTTCGGTAACAGCCGCACTAGTTGGGCGTTCCCGTACTACTGTATCAAGGGTGTACTAGGACTGGATTAACCGTGCACAGACATCAAGCAGAAGGGTCATATTTGTAAGCCACACATTGCTCAACAAAATTGAACATTTCTGAACATTGATCCATGAGGTGAGCGTCGGGTCTGATGATTGCTATCTCAGCAACGACGTGCAACAGCTCACCCAGCTCACTTACAAGTACAACAGCGGTGCAGTTTGACCTATTTGCACTTGCACTGTACGCAGTACCTTCCCTCGCCTGGGGTTCCACAGCGGAATACCAACAAGAGTATCCATGATGAGGCCCGGTCATCTGAAAAAACGTCTCGCATGAGCCAAGGAACTTCGGCAATGGATCATCGTCAAATGGAAGAAGTGCGTCCGGAGTGGTGAGACCTGTTACCTGCTGCACCATGCTGATGGCTGGGTTTGCATGTGGTGTAAACAGCATGAAGCACTACCTCCTGGTTACACATATGGAAGAAGGTCGTCTGGAGTGTTGAGTCCCGTTTCCTCCTGTACTATACTGATGGTTGGGTTTGCATGTGGCGTAAACAGCATGAAGCCTTATCCCCTGGTTGCACGGATGGAAGAAGGTCGTCTGGAGTGTTGAGTTCCGTTTCCTGCTGCACTATACTGATGGTTGGGTTTGCATGTGACGTAAACAGCATGAAGCCCTATCCCCTGGTTGCAGGGATGGAAGAAGGTCGTCTGGAGAGATGAGTCCTGTTTCCTGTTGCACCATGCTGATGGTTGGGTTTGCATGTGACGTAAACAGCATGAAGCCCTATCCCCTGGTTGCAGGGATGGAAGAAGGTCGTCTGGAGAGATGAGTCCTGTTTCCTGTTGCACCATGCTGATGGTTGGGTTTGCATGTGGCGTAAACAGCATGAAGCTCTATCCCCTGGTTGCAGGGATGGAAGAAGGTCGTCTGGAGTGTTGAGTCCCGTTTCCTGCTGCATAATGCTGATGGTTGGGTTTGCATGTAGCGTAAACAGCATGAAGCCCTATCTCCTGGTTACACGGATGGAAGAAGGTCGTCTGGAGAGATGAGTCCTGTTTCCTGTTGCACCATGCTGATGGTTGGGTTTGCATGTGGCGTAAACAGCATGAAGCCCTATCTCCTGGTTGCAGGGATGGAAGAAGGTCGTCTGGAGTGTTGAGTCCCGTTTCCTGCTGCACAATGCTGATGGTTGGGTTTGCATGTAGCGTAAACAGCATGAAGCCCTATCTCCTGGTTACACAGATGGAAGAAGGTCGTCTGGAGAGATGAGTCCTGTTTCCTGTTGCACCATGCTGATGGTTGGGTTTGCATGTGGCGTAAACAGCATGAAGCCCTATCCCCTGGTTGCAGGGATGGAAGAAGGTCGTCTGGAGTGTTGAGTCCCGTTTCCTGCTGCACAATGCTGATGGTTGGGTTTGCATGTAGCGTAAACAGCATGAAGCCATATCCCCTGGTTACACAGATGGAAGAAGGTCGTCTGGAGTGATGAGTCCTGTTTCCTGTTGCACCATGCTGATGGTTGGGTTTGCATGTGGCGTAAACAGCATGAAGAGCTCTATCTCCTGGTTGCAGGGATGGAAGAAGCTCGTCTGGAGTGTTGAGTCCCGTTTCCTGCTGCACTATGCTGATGGTTGGGTTTGCATGTAGCGTAAACAGCATGAAGCCATATCCCTGTAAGAAGGTCGTCTGGAGTGATGAGTCCTGTTTCCTTCTGCACTATACTGATGGCTGGGTTTTCATATGGCGTAAAGCAAGAATCCCTATCCCCTGGTTGCACAGTTGGTGTTCAACATGCCGGTAAAGGTGGTGTTCAGGTCTGGGGAACTTTTTCTGGCAAGTCCTAGGTCCGTTGGTGATCATCCCACAGACACTGAATAGTGAACGTTACAGGGACTTGTTAGCCGACCATCTCCGTTCATATCTGGAGGTTTACCCCTACCACTGCGCCATGTTTCAACAGAACAACGCACCGTGTCATCTGGCTTGTGTAACTACTGAGTGGTTAGAGGAACGCGGCAAGGAATACGCCAGATTCCCTTGGCCTTCTAAGTTCCCTGATTGTAACCCAATTGAACATTTGTGGGCTATGCTTGAACGGGGTGTGAGAACTGCTGATTCTCCTCCACGGAATGAGCGTGAATTGACGGAGCTACTGCATAGGACATGGGTCAAATTACGCATGGAGGATGTTCGATATCTTGTAGAATCTGTTCTCGAGCCGTAATTGTACAGAAAGGTGGCCCAACCGGTAATTAGGTGGGTGTTCGTAATCGTAAATGATAACGGTATACCGATTTAATTAGTTTCTAGTGGACGAAGAATGATAACAGCTTACCGTCGTCTTTTCGAGACAGCGCAGCAGATGATGATGTTGCAGCTCAAATATGTCTTCGGGAAAGTCTTCGACGTCTTGGCCACTTTCCTGAGCAGCTAGACGAGCTTCGGCTGCTTTCTTCTTGCTGACGAAAGCAGCGCCACTTGTCGCTTTGGCTATCCGGATTCGGGCCATTCGTGCTTTCTGTAAAAGGGAAAGCAGAAAAGATAAATAAAGAGCAAAAAGTAGAAACGTTTACAAACACAAACACAACGTTATCTATACATATAAAACTGAAAGCCCTCACTGACTCACTCACTGACTCATCACCGAATCTTCAAAACTACTGAACTTAGAACTTTCATATTTGGCAGGAATGTTCCTTTTACAACATAGAGGCGCACTAAGAAACGTTTACTTCCTACGATAACTATAAGTGAGTCGAAATGGGTTTTTTAAATGACCCAGCTATGATAACGCTAAGACGTTTTGCAATGATCGAGCCATTGTTGCCCAGCAACTGAAGGCCCGCCCTAAGCTTTGAATAACTTGAGTTGACCTGCTCAATACATATTTTGTTCTAAATTTATTTGTTCTGAATTTATTTAAAAATAAACCTTAAAAATCACGTAAAAAGCGCTATATGATAATATGCTTTGTATTTAAACATTTATTATCGTTTGACATATCGAATGTCAAGTTTTTTTTGAGTCAAAATCAAATTACCAACATTGGTTTTCACCAAAGCAACGGTGACGTCATATAAATAGTAAGGTGACTGCAATAAATATAAATATTTATACTTATTGAAGTCACCTTACAATAAGTTAAGATGATTAAACGATGTCTATGACTGATACACAGACATCATATAATCATCTTCACTTATTGTACAGATGATTATAGGATGTCTATGTATCATCAGTCTTTGGACAACTTAAAACAAAAGCTACTATAGCTATCAAGACCTATTTATTACATATTGTGTTACTGTAAGAAACCGGGAACTTATTAACTTATTGTACAGATGATTATACGATGTCTATGTATCAGTCTTTGGACAACTTAAAACAAACGCTATAACAGCTATCAAGAGCTATTTATTATATATTGTGTTACTGTAAGAAACCGGGTACTTAACTTATTGTACAGATGATTGTACGATGTCTATGTATCAGTCTTTGGACAACTTAAGAAACCGGGTACTTAACTTATTGTACGGATGATTATACCATGTCTATATATCAGTCTTTGGACAACTTAAAACAAAAGCTATAATAGCTATCAAGAGCTATTTATTATATATTGTGTTACTGTAAGAAACCGGGTACTTAACTTATTGTACAGATGATTATACGATGTCTATGTATCAGTCTTTGGACAACTTAAAACAAAAGCTATAACAGCTATCAAGAGCTATTTATTATATATTGTGTTACTGTAAGAAACCGGGTACTTAACTTATTGTACAGATGATTGTACGATGTCTATGTATCAGTCTGTGGACAACTTAAGAAACCGGGTACTTAACTTATTGTACAGATGATTATACCATGTCTATGTATCAGTCTTTGGACAACTTAAAACAAAAGCTATAATAGCTATCAAGAGCTATTTATTATATATTGTGTTACTGTAAGAAACCGGATACTTAACTTATTGTACAGATGACTATACGATGTCTATGTATCAGTCTGTGGACAACTTAAGAAACCGGGTACTTAACTTATTGTACAGATGATTATACGATGTCTATGTATCAGTCTTTGGACAACTTAAAACAAAAGCTATTATAGCTATCAAGAGCTATTTATTATATATTGTGTTACTGTAAGAAACCGGGTACTTAACTTATTGTACAGATGATTATACGATGTCTATGTATCAGTCTGTGGACAACTTAGTACAAAAATTATTATAGCTATCAAGAGTAAGTTTTGTACTTAGGACTTTTTCTTTGTGAAATAATACTGTAAAAGAATACATTCCACATTTTTTAAAGATAACTGAAGTCACTGTTTAAAAAAATAAAGTTGCAAAGTATTTTGCTGCTTCGAAAAATTATGATGAAAAATGTTTAATTTGTGAAAAGTCCTCCAACAGAAAAGAAAATTATTAGAAACCTATTCAGAAATATAATAAGATCGAACAGAAAATAAAATAACTAAATCAGTCGCATTAATGAAAAAAAAAAAAATTCATCGTCGCGCAATTTGTTTTACGATGTACGTGATTCGGATTTCCGAGCGCTTGTGGCTCAGTGGTTAAAAGCGTTCGTTACCTACTGTACCAACCCAAACGACGTGGGTTCGGTCCTCACTGCAGCAGAAGGACTATCTGGGATAAGGGCTGAAAAATGCAGGTTCGTGAATTTTGCGGAATTTCAGTTTAAATACGGAAAAACCTGAAATGGATTTTTTCTGAAATAAACGGATTTGCGGACTACGAAAAATCTGTAAAAATACGGTAAGTTAAAAATAACGGGTACTTTCCAAAACGGAAATTTCCTTACACTTACCGGCAACTTTGCTGCACGTTATTTTCAGAAATTTTCCGTGAATTCACACCACTTATTTTTTACAGTGTAGAACTCTCTTGAGTCAAATAAGAAGAGAAACCATTGGACTCACAGAACGTTTTACCGAATATAAAAATGCACGTGATTCTCCCAAACCTCAGTTATCCAACTGTCAAATGTTTGATACGTCGGATATCTGGCTGTCTTTTCCTACGATTTAGATTAAGAGAGAATCAATATGATTCATCAAACTCTTTCTTCTTCTGCAAAAAAGCAAGTATTTTCTGGAAACCTCGATTATCCGACTTTAGAGAGAAATGAGAGACAGAGAAAGAGGAAGCGAGAGAGCCGCCGAAAGGGGAAGGATAGAGAGAGAGAAGAAGATGAAGATAGGGAGGGAGAGAGCCGATCGAAAGGGGAAGTATAGAGAGAGAAAGAAAGAAAAGAGGGAGAGAGAAAGCGGAAGAGAGGGAGAAGAGAAAGCCGACCGAAAGGGGAAGGATAGAGAGAGAAAGGAGAAGGAGGAAGAGAAAGAAATGAGAGAGAGAGAGAGAAAAACAGACAGTAATGAGAGACAGAGAAAGAGGAAGCGAGAGAGCCACCCAAAACGGGAAGGATAGAGAGAGAGAGAAAGAAAAGAGGGAGAGAAAGAGAGATAGAGAGGGGGGGGGAGCCGATCGAAAGGGAAAGGATGGAGAGAAAAAAAGGAAAGAGTAAGAGAAAGAAATGAGAGAGAGAGAGAGAAAAAAGAACAGGCAGTAATGAGAGACAGAGAAAGAGGAAGTGAGAGAGCCACCCAAAAGGGGAAGGATAGAGAGAGAGAGAGAGAGAAAGAAAGAGAGAGAGAAAGAGAGAGAGAAAGAAAAGAGGGAGAGAAAGAGAGAGAGAGGGGGAGAGAGAGCCGATCGATAGGGGAGGGATGGAGAGAACAGAGAGAAATAAGAGACAGAGTAAGAGAAAGAGGAAGAGAGAGAGAGAGAAAAAAGAACAGGCAGTAATGAGAGACAGAGAAAGAGGAAGTGAGAGAGCCACCCAAAAGGGGAAGGATAGAGAGAGAGAGAGAGAGAGAAAGAAAAGAGGGAGAGAAAGAGAGAGAGAGGGAGAGAGAGCCGATCGATAGGGGAGGGATGGAGAGAACAGAGAGAAATAAGAGACAGAGTAAGAGAAAGAGGAAGAGAGAGAGAGGGGAGAGAGCCGACCGAAAGGGGAAGGAGAGAGAGAGAGAGAGAGAGAGAGAGAGAGAGAGAGAGAGAGAGAGAGAGAGAGAGAGAGAGAGAGAGAGAGAGAGAGAGAGAGAGAGAGAGAGAGAGAGAGAGAGAGAGAGAGAGAGACTATCCAGGCAGCTATGTCGCAGTGCGTTTTATGTTTCGGCAGAAACTTCGCGGCCTCTTTGCTCATTTGTGATTTAGATTTTCACCGTGAAAGTGACAACGTTTGGTCTTTTAACGCACCTAAAAGTGATTAATCATGATTTCTAAAAGGAGCAAGATGAAAAGGAAGCATACAATTCCCATTTCCCCCAAATTCTTGGAAACTTAGAATGTAGGGTTTCCGTCGCTAACGTCGATGCCAAATAAAGACAAGATAGCGTTGCAATGATCTAAGCAAAAAGATGATGGAAACTAAGAACGTTTTACACGAACTAAAAATTTTGCTCCTCGGCACCAGACTAGAATAATAACCGCGAAAATATTTAAATGACCAGCTTGAAAGGACATCACAGACGCTATTTTAGTGCTTCGGTTGACGAACGTGTGCGGTACATGTTTTTCCAAAGAAATTTGGTGTTGATGGGAGCACGAGAGGGGAAAAGTAACAAGGAAACCGTTGAAAATGTCAGCTTTAAAGGAATTAGACCTTCATTCGCCGCAACGATCTAGTATTGCTTCTTTTAGCAGAGTAGAAAAGCAAATTGCTGTTACTATTATTACTACTCATCATTACCATCAATTATTACACAGACCAACAACAACAACAAAATTCTGGTGCCTCGGAAGTTATACCGATTCTTGGGTATATTTGGGACGCTGATTCCAAAAATGGTATCATTTTTGTTCTATCAGCTCTAGTTTTGGAGATAGGGCATACCCGCCCTCTATGCTGATGTGCAGAAATATTGTTATTTTATGTGCGTAAAGTCAGTGTATATATATTTTTTTATGAGAGTAAAGCCAGTGTCTGTTAGTATAATTGGGAGTTTGTGAACAACTATACAACCAGATAATCTAATGTGATCTAATTTTGTTTGCAGATTGAGTAGACGCCATGGCTTCCCTACGAAGAAGTTACTTGAATCATTCAGATGTCTTTTGCTAAATTTGTGGCAAGTACACCCTTAAAGAAAGTACGAAACCTATTTCTGTGTTTGTGAAGAGGACATACTATACTGTGCATATTAATTCGGACAAAGTAAAAAATCACTCGGTTTTCCAAAACTATGCCTTTATATCATTCTATGCCTTGACATACACTGATAAATACCTGTATTAGTATCAAGTATGTCCTCCTTTAGCAGAAATGACCTTTTGAATTCGTTTTGGCATTGACTCCACTAATTGAGTGCACATATTTTTGACTTCATAATCGTGGAACCACACTTTTATAGCATTCGTTAACATGCGTTCTTTGGCTGTACAATCTATTTTACCTAAACGTCTCTTCAAAGTATTTCACAGGTTTTCTATGGGATTGAAGTCTGTTGAATTTCCAGGCCAATCAAGCAAATTAATTTGATTTTCCAGCATGAAATTCTTGACCAATTTCGAATTGTGACATGGGGCCAAGTCATGTTGAAATGTCCCGTTAAAAGTTTGCAAGAATGGAACAATCCTACGTTGTAATATTTCTACGTACTTGGCTGAATTCATCATACCTCGAACAGGAACTAAGCTGCCAGTGCCGTTTTATGTGAAAAAACCCCAAAACATCTGTTTCAGAGGGTGTTTTACAGTTTGTTTGACATGCTCAGGTCTTAAGGGTTCACAGTCGCTTCGTCTAACGACATTTGCTTGGCAACCCTGCACACATAAATGAGTTTCGTCACTAAAAATTACCTTTTTCCAGTCGTCAGCAGTCCATGATTTATATTTTTTGACCCATGCTAAACGTTTTATCTTCATTTTCGCATTCAAATATTGCTTTTTCGTTGGTCTTCTTGGCTTCCGGCCAACTTCCAGAAGCCTATGGCGTACAGTTCAATCACTAATATCACAACCACTAGCCAATAAATCCCTTTGAAGGTCGGTGCTTTTTTTTTTTTTTTTGGATTCATTTTACTATTTTTGATTAGATATTTATCGGTTCGTGGAGTTGTTTTTCGTTTTCTTCCACATTTACCTCTCCTTTTTGGAGACGATGATCTAGATGCATTTTATTGCGGAAGCAGTTTTGACACACTTGATTTGCCTACACCAACTGCAGAAGCGATATCTCTCACTGTCATAGAAGTGTGATCCTTCAGAGCAATTATTTTTTGCACGCTTTCTTGAGGAAATATCCATTTTTCAATACAAAAGCAACACATACTCACAGAGAGCAAAAACTAACATCCGCCTGTCACACACGAAAGCTCACAACTCAAGCCGAAGTGCGTATTTCCTGTTTAAAACCGGTCAAACCACATTCTTACTATCAAGTTCTAACAATCACACCACCTCACAGCTGATAAAACCGGTTTACGTTGGTTTCCGACATCAACTGGCGATTACATTACAATTCTGAGAATAAAATAGCTTGTCCCAATTAATTTGCACAGTATAGTAACTTGGTTATTTTGGTGTTCAGCTTGGAGACCAAGATAAGTCGTGGGCTCCCCATATTGTATGCAAAACTTGCACGGAGCATGTACGGCAGTGGACAAATGGAAAAAGGAGCTGTCTGAAATTTGGAATACCAATGGTGTGGAGGGAACCTAAAAACCACCATGATGGCTTATTTTTGTTTTGTCAACATCAAGGGCATCAATCGAAACAATCGAAGCAATTGGACATATCCTGACCTCGATTCAAAAAGACGACCGCATCCACACTCAAATGAGGTACCCATTCCATCTGTCATCCACCTACCAGAGCTGCCAGAGGATGAGGAATCAAGCATGTCTGATAACATACAAGATAACAGCAGTGGGGGTAGCGACAGTGATTTCGTAGGATCTTCATCAAGTGCTCAACCTTTTAACCAACATGAACTGAGTGACCTCATCGGGGATCTGAACCTTTCAAAGGATTCTTCAGAATTGCTTGCCTCCAGGTTGAATGAAAAGAATTTACTTCAATCTGGAACCAACATTACGTTTTACCGTAGCAGAGAAAAGGGTTTGCTGCCGTTTTTCTCTAAGTACAACAACCTAGTGTTCTGCAATGATGCCAGTGGCCTTCTCAGGAAAATGGGTCTATCATAATACATGTCAAATGAATGGCGCCTTTTCATTGGAAGCTCCAAGCGGAGTTTAAAATGTATTCTTTTACACAACGGCAACAGATATGGCTCAATTCCAATTGGGCCCTCAAACCGTACGACAGAGACGTACGAGATAATCTCTCTAGTCTTGGAAAACCTGAAGTATCAAAAACATCAATGGGTGATTTGTGTAGACCTAAAGATGGTGAACTTTCTCCTTGGTCAGCAAAGTGGCTACACAAAATATCCGTGCTTTATATGTCTTTGGGACAGCAGAGCCGAACACGGCAACTGGATAAGAAAAGTGTGGCCTCTCAGAAAAGATATGGTAGTTGGAGAACAAAATGTCATTAAGGAACCTTTGGTAAGCAGAGACAAAATCATCCTGCCACCTTTACATATCAAGCTAGGCCTAATGAAATAATTTGTAAAGGCGTTGAACAAAGAAGGTTTGTGCTTTGGCTATTTATCACGTACATTCCCTGGACTGAGCACGGAAAAACTGAAAGCAGGAATTTTCGATGGTCCCCAGATAAGGCAGCTTATAAACGATCCGTATTTTATAGATTCAATGGACAAAATTGAGTCTTGTGCCTGAACTTCGTTTGTTCTAGTTGTCAAAAACTTTCTTGGCAAACATACGGCAGACAACTACTCTGAATTAGTTGAGGTCATGCTCCTGAATTTTAATAAGCCCGGCTGTAATATGAGCATCAAGGTCCATTACCTACACAGCCACCCAGATCGCTTTCCAGAAAAACCTTGGTGATTTAAGCGAAGAGCAAGGTGAAAGATTTCACTTAGAAAGTCCTATAAAAGACGTTTCTCATATGTTGAATGACTGATCAGTTTATATGCTCTTTTGTTGAAATATACAGATTTAGTAATATGTGCTTTATTCAACATTATGTGTATAGTATCAATATTTGTCAAGATCATGTCAAAAATATCCGATCATGTGATGTAGGGTCCCGAATTTTGACGGATGACCGGTGGAATCAGCATATAGGGTGGGGTATGCCCTATCTCCAAAACTAAACTAGAGCTTATAGGGCAAAACTGATGCCGTTTTTTGAATCAGCGGCCGAAATACTGTATATCCAATAATAGTTTTAACTATCAAGGCACCATAATGTGTGTTGGGCAGTGTTATCAATGCACTGGCGAATGAAGACCACCCCTCTCAATCACCAGTTTTCAATGATATGGATCGGTGATTGAAAAGTTACTTTTAGAAGTAACTAGCAACTGGTACAACGACATTCTTAAAAAAGTAGCTTGCTACAGCTACAAAAATAACAGGGTTATACCGAAAGTAATCCAAAAGTGGGCATAGCTTTTTTATTAACAGACAGAAGTCGTTCAAATTGGACATGTTGGTAGAGTAACTCTTCCTCTAGAGTTACCCTTCTTCTTCATTGCAGGTAAATAATGGATTCCAAGCAGAAGCAACGTGTCGTCATTGAGTTCTTGACGAAAGAAGGGTGCAGGCTGTCCGACATCCACAGAAGGCTACAGAATGTTTATGGAGATGACACCATTGACAAGAGCAATATGCACAGATGGATTAAGAAGTTTAAAGAAGGGTGAACCAGCAGTAAAAACAAAACACGCAGTGGGAGACAATTATCTGCGAACACTGACACGTATCGTCAGCGAATAGATGAATTGATTCGAGATGAGTCACAATCCGTGAGCTTGTTGCAAAACTGGACTGTGGTCACAATGCTCTACAGAAGATGGGGGAAGACTTAAGGTATCGGAAAGTGTGCGCAAAGTGGGGTACCTCGGCAGTTGACACCCAATTTGAAGGAGAGAACGGTGGAAATCTGCTCTGATCTGCTGGAAACGTTCGCAGCCAATCAAGACACGTTTTTGTTTTCAGATCTGGTGAGAGGGGATGAAAAGTTGGCTTATCTTTGCATTCCGGTAACGAATAATCAATCTATGGAATGGCGTCGCACCTCTTCACCAAGGCATAAGAAGTTCAAAAGCCAGCGATCAGCACAAAAGTTCATGGTGACTGTTTTTTGGAATGACAAGGGTGTGATTCTCCTTGATTTTCTGGAACGTGGCCGTACCGTGAGCAGCGTGCGGTACAATGAGACAGACACCCAAGAAGCTTACAATAGCGATAAGGAGGAAGTGACCGAACAAGAATCTGTAAAGGATGCACATCAGCCATGACAATGCGAGACCACACACATCTTTGGCAACAAATCAGGCGATCAGCAAATTAGGCTGGTCGGTGGTCCTCCATCCACCGTACAGCCCAGATCTGGAGCCCTCCGACTTCCACCTGTTCGGTCCAATGAAGGACAGTCTCCGGGGACAACGATTTGATGACACAGGCGAGGTGAAAGTGGTTGTGAAGAAGTGGGTACAACAGTCCACACCTGAATTTTTTTCAAAGAGGATTCGAGAGTTGGGTTCAACGATGGCGCAAATCCATCGCTTGTGATGGAGACTATGGTGAGTAGTACCCTTTCTAGAGAGGAAGAGTTACTCTACCAACATATGCAATTTGAACGACCTCTGTCAGTTAATAAAAAACGTTATGCCCACTTTTGCATAACTTTCAGTACAACCCTCGTGTATATATATAGGTTCCCTGATATTGCTGGAAGGCCAGGTGTCCTCCAAGAATTAAATGAACATTGTTGATTATCAAATTCATCCTGCAATGGTGACCTTTGATCGAGCAGGTGACGGTGTTTCATGGAAGACAATGCTACTGACCATGAGCACAAAATATGCTCAGCAGTGGTTCAACGAGCATGACAGAGACTTCCACCATCTTCCCTGGCAACCACATAGCCCGGATCTGACCCCCATTGAGAATGTACGACCACCATTCGCAACTCAGTGGGCTGTGAGCAGTCGCCAGTCCCTAATTTATTGCTACTGTTTCAAGGGAAGGGCGAGAGCCAGTGCCATAAGGCAAACACAACATTCTTGCCTCATCAGGTTTCGAACCAGGACCCATCTCGGACGAAGGGTCAAAATCCAGAGCTTAGACCGCTGAGCCACCGTGGCAGCGCTCTGGTCTAATCCCAGTTCACCACTGGGACTCTGTTACTAAACAAGAGAGCATGCAGTGGAAACATCACGGATAACCACCACCAAAAATATTCAAAGCACAACCATCCACATGGAAGGTTACGGCTACCATTTCTTGCGCTTTACAACCGTAGATTGAAGAAGCGTATATGCTCCAGCTTTGTCCGATTTTCTGCCCGTCAATCCGTCCGCACGATAACTCTTGTCAAGATGGTTCGATTTCGATGAAATTTTAGTATGTGGTAGAGAACCACCTGGGGATAAACCCTATTGAAAATGAACGAAATGGGGTTAAATGTCAGGACACAGGAGCAGGATCCATTCTATTGCCCTTATGCGTCATAACTTACGTAAAAATGCTTCGATTGCGACAAAACTTTATCATGCTGTTTCGGAGGTATCCTGAACTGGTTCTGTTGAATATCATCGAAATGGGATCAAAGGTTACGTCACGGGAGAGAGATTTACTCCACAGCCATTATCCTCATAACTTGACTAAAAATGCTTCTTTTGCGACAAAACTTTAGTATGTTTTTCCGGCGGTATACTGAACCGGTTCTGTTGGATATCATCGAAATTAGGTCAAAGGTCAGGGCACAGTAGCGAGATTTTTTCCAAATCCATTATCCTCATAATGTGTGTAATAACTTGAGTAATGTTTTCTGGTATGTTGGCAAGCGTATCATAATCAATGCATTGCATGATTTTACCAACTTGTTTGGGACGGAGAAGGGTTGATTGGCTACTTGGCTCATGAAAAGACTATGAAAGATGGATATTATGCCGGGCAATTACGACAATCGCGTGAAGCCATCAAGAGTAAACGGGGGTGGGGGTGGAATTGCGACGGGGTGTTCTACTTCTACGGGAATGATGTTTCAATTCACACCGCCGGTGTTTTCATGCAAGCAGTGACAGAATGTGGTTTCCAACTGCTTCACCACCCACCGTATTCACCTGACCTCACCCCTAGTGACTTCTTCCTCTTTCAAAATCTGAAAAAATATCTGCGGGGTAGGCGTTCTGCGGATGATTCTGAACTGAAGAAGGCAATGGAGTGTTGATTTGAAAATAAAGTTTTTCGCAACGTGGATCCGCCAACTCTATGATCGGTGCATCAAGTTTATGCATGTCAGGGGAGACTATGTGAAAAAATAAAGGTCCCTTTTTGAAAAACAAGTTGTCTGTGTATTTTTGTGGTTTAGTACTTACTGGGCGCCCTACGTAAGTGTGCAGTGATCGTTTAGAAATCGCTAAATGGAGCTGTCATTCATAATCGGATCAGACTAACGCTACTGGAAGTCAGTCTTCAATCGATTTAATCGTAAAAGAAGGTTCGACATAAGTACTCGTACTATCTAACAAGCGCAATACATAGCAAGCAGAAGTTATCTTTTTCTTTGAAGGCCTCGAAACCGCTTCTCGAAATTTTCTGACTTCATTACCGTTTGCTTTCTTTCTTGAATACCAAAACATCAAATCCATCTTATATTATTTTTCATAGCTTGCTAAATTGCTAAGACCCAAAACTTCCGGTTAATGCGTTGGATTCGTGTGGCTGGCTTTCGAAGGACACTCCGGCAACATAAGAAATATTTCGCCTATGAATACATTTTCTAAAACAGTAATCAAATTATAAGCAGGGCACAAAGAAGTATGGCCCTTAACTCCGACATTATTCATCGCACTGATCAAAAAACATAATTACCGTCTGCATTCATGAAAGTCAAACGAGAGGAAGTTCCTTCAGAGTATTTTTTTCCCGACATAATTAAATTGCTATTATTATTAATTGCGTATGTAAGAAGAGAAAATGCGGGTTGCGTCTCCAAAAAAAATAAGTGCCTTTTGATTCCGTCGCTAAGAATTACAGTCTTTTCCACATTGTAGCTTTCGTGCAGACCATTTATTTGGCTGAAGTTCAAAAAAACATGTCTGAAAGGCGAGAAGACGCTTACATTTGAAGAAAAGGTGCCGTGGTGGAAAGATCACGCAATTAAGGTGAACGTCAAGTAATTTTGCTTCCTATACTTCCAATGAAAAAACTTTTGTACACATTTCCTTCAAAATTAGTGTGTTCCCAAGGATGAAAATTTGAACATCGATTAAAATAACTTCATATTTTAACTTGGAATACTTAATATTTTCTAAAACATAACCATGATTATATAAAAAATCAATAACTTTTAAAAATGGCGCGACCTGTACTTTGATGACGTCAGTAGACAAACAAATGTTGGATTGCATAATTATGGTTATGTTTTTAGAAAAAATATTAAGTATTCCAAGTTATAAAATGAAGATATTTTAATCGATGTTCAAATTTTCATCCTTTGGAACGTATTAATTCTGAAGAAAATGTGTACAGAAGTTTTTCCATAGGAAGTATAGGAAGCAAAATTAGTTGGCCGCGCCGGTGGCGCAGTGGTCTAAGCGATGGAATCTGATCATTCGTCCAAAAGGGGTCCCGGGTTCGAATCGGCCCGGTGAGGCATGGATGTTGTGTTTGTCTTACGGCACTGGCTCTCTCCCTTCCCTGGAACCAGTGACCCTAAATTAAGGACGGGCGACTGCTTATAGCCCATTGAGTTGCTCACGGTGGTCGTTAAACCTTCACCCCAAAAAAAAAAAAAAGATTAGTTGACGTCCATCTTAAACGAAGCAGAATTTGAAGGTATGTTGATGTACCAATAATTTGGCATTCAATTTCGGTTACGATAGTTATTGTACAAAATTTAGGTCATTCCAAAAGTAATGTGTTTTCTTTGCACTTTTTTATTCGAAAAATTTCGCACATTACACACTCATTTTCATAAAAATCCGCAAATCAAGAAGGAGCCGTTGAATTGAAATGAGATTTTAGTAGTGACATGGTACATACCAAAGACAGAAGTGATTACAATATCACAGCAGCAAGAAGATTTCCTGCGTCCATACGGTGCACATTCCGATCAGCATTAGTACCACGTCGGACCTCCTCGTCATCGGATACATGCGGTGATACGGTCCGGCATGGAGTCAAAGAGACGCCGTTTGTTATCTTGGGTGAGATTGGCCCACAATTCTTGCAACTGACGCTCTAAATCACGAACACTGGGACATGGAGAAGGCTGGCGTCCCATGTGATCCCACACGTGCTCGATGGCCGAGAGATCAGGGGATCCGGCAGGCCACGGAAGCGTCGAAGCGTGACGTAGACAGTCCTAGGAAACCCGAGCCATGTGCGGATGGGCGTTATCTTGTTATAAAATGGCTCCGGGCCGCCCCGCCAGGAAAAGCAGCACATGGAGCCGCATGATCTTCTGTATGTAGCTCTCGGCTGTCAACGTCTCTCAGATCACTGCGAGGGAAGTCCGGCTGTCATACGCGATGGCTTCCCAGACCATCACGCCTGCAGTTCGGGACGTGTGCCCCCGTACAGTAAGGTTGGGATTGTAACGCTCACCTGCGGTCCTCCACACTCTGCCATTGTGATCGTCTGTTCCCATACAGAAGCGGGACTCATCGCTGAACACTATACGGCACAAGTCCGTAGCATTCCACGTTGCTCGCTGTTAACAACACTGCAATCTACGCAGATGATTGTCTGGTGTTATGGTGGTTCCACCTAAAATCTCTGCCTTATGTTTCCAATGGTAAAACTTCTTTACATATTTTCTTCGCAATTAATGTATTCCCAAGGATTAAAAATTGCACATCGATAAAACTAACTTTAAGTTATAGAATGGGATACTTAGTACTTGCTAAAACATAACCATAATTAAGCATTCCAACATCTGTTTGTCTACTGACGTCATCAATGTGCAGGTCGCGCCATCTATTAACAGGTCTGAACATTACTCAAAGAAAAATAATTGTTTTTTAATGTAATTATGGTTGTGTTTTAGCAAGTATTAAGTATCCCATGCTATAACTTAAAGTTATTTTTATCGAAGTGCAAATTTTCATCCTTGGGAATGCATTAATTGCGAAGAAAATATGTAAAGAAGTTTTACCATTGGAAACATAGGGCAGAGATTTTATGTGAAACCACCTTAATGGTAGAAAACGCAAGGGCCGTCGAGAGTGCAGATTCGCCTCTTCCAGGCGGCGTCTGGAAATAGTTTTCACGGACACAGGATTCCCTTGTACGTCCGAAAATTCTCTGGATATTGGACAAGGACGTCGTTGCATCTGTGCGTGCCGCTCGTACGATCCCACGGTCCTCTCTGCTGGCGGTGTATTTGGCTCGTCCGGAGCCAGTCCACCGTGTCCGAGTGCCTTCCTGTGTCCATTGCTCTCAACACGATCTCCCCGTACTGGTTGATCGGCCCAAATGGCGACCGATTGGGCGCGCCAGCCACCCTGTCTCTCTCATCTCGACGATACGGCCTTGTTCTAACTCCGTCAGTTGTCCGTACGCACATCTACGCCGGCTCCTCGGCATGTCTTATGCTCAGGGATCTCACCTGACTCTTACCGTGCACTTCGGCACGAATGTGGAGTCCCCTGCGCGGCGCATTATAAGCATCAAGGATCTACTGTGGCTCCACGGTATGTCTATCGCTCAGGGATCTCACCCGACTCTTACCGTGCACTTCGGCACGAATGTGGAGTCCCCTGCGCGGGGCCTTATAAGCCCCAAGGATCTACTGTTGCTCCTCCGCATGTCTATCGCTCAAATCAGACTCTTAGAAAATCAGACTCTTAGGAGCAGAAGCATCGACAAATATAAGTTATACTATTGCAGCGCCGATCTTGGACGCGCGGTCATGCGGAATCGCACGAAACTATAATCATTTGCATGTCTGCCCTCCCCGAACTACGAACTATTCGCGGAGTTTCGCATTTTTTTTAGTTGGAGGTTTAACGACCACCGTGAGCAACTTAATGGGCTGTAAGTAGTAGTCCGTCCCTAATTTAGGGTCACTGGTTCCAAGTAAGGGAGAGAGCCAGTGCTGTAAGACAAACACAACATCCATGCCTCACCGGGATTCGAACCCGGACCCTTCTCGGACGAATGGTCATAAGCCACCGCTTATACCACTGCTTCACCGGAGCGAAGAGTTTTGCATTAATCGCACGGTTTTTTCTTAGGGCGCGGATTTTTATGACAATGAGCGTAGTATGGAGCTTACCGGTGTTCAAGTGTTCCTTGTGTAAAGTTATACTAGGTGTCTGAAAAAAGATTCAAACAAGCTTTTTCTCTTCAAAGATTGATCCCAGATACATACTTTAAATTAGAAAATGCTGAAAAGGACGTAAAGACTTACGACATAGCAGTTGCACTCTTGTGGGTGGTATTTGCATAAAAATAAAAAACAATAGTTTTTTTATATAGCCTTTCGCAACATAAAAATGTTCAATCCAAAAAAAGTTGCTGAACTGGTCGAAAAAAACCCGAAAAAAAACCCCCGTCACTCTGCTTGCAAAACTCGCGGAGATATTTGCAACGAAAATTGTAACAAGAAAGGTGATACCGAATGTTTGGGTGTAATGAGCATTTTTTTTAATCTGTTCTGACGCGAATTAAATTTATTAAAGCTATTCAAATTCAGTGGAACCGATATGGAAAACAGTAGCATTTGACTGAAGAAGTTTTTCATTCGGGTTTTTATTCCCGCAGATATTGCTGTAAACGGAAACGTGAACTTACGCCTTCTGATTGCAGACTTGTGCGTTAAGAAAAATTTCAAGTTATATCAGAAACATTTCGCAGCTGAAACGCTCGGTAACAAAGAAAGAATTTTCTAAATCAGACTCTTGGAAGCAGAGATATCGACAAATATAAGTTATGTATCTACTCCCCTGGCGGGAAAAAAACATGCATTATTTTAAGAAGAAAGTATTCTCAAAAGGTTTCTCGATGTGAGCGACATCTGTCTAGGAAAGAATTTTCTGTCGAGTTTTCAGGAGTTCAGAGTTTGCTGCGAATACATCAGAAGCAGAAATTAATACTAATGCCCCATGGTGGCCAAACCGTTCTTTACCAAATATTGGAAATTATTTGAAAAAACATTTCCCATCAGGAGCTCTCTATGCGATACAAGAAGAATTTTTCAAATTGGAAATTTAGAAACACAAATGTCTGGGAAAACGCGATTTACCTTAACGCCCCCTAGGAGAAGGTCTATGAGTTATTTGAAAGTATATGAAAAACATTTTGTACCGGAAACGCTATCCAATAAAGAAGAAATTGTTCAAATCGGGCTCTTAGAAGTAGAGATAGTGACAAAAATTAGATATACATCTGCACACCCTAGCTGGGAAACCATGCATTATTTTATAAAAGAAAATATTCTGTAAATGTTTATCGACATGAGTGGTATCAGTCCACAAACGGAGTGTTTTTTCAATCGAGATTTTAGGAGCTCAGATTTGGCTGGTGGCCAAACCATTTTTACCCCAAAAAACAGAAATTATATGTAAAATACAGTATTTCCCATCAGGATCTGTATATGGTGCAGAAATATTTTTTTTTTTTTTTTGCCGCCCCGGTGGCGCAGTGGTCTAAGGCGCTGGCCTCTGATCATTCGTCCGTGAGGGGTCCGGGTTCGAATCCCGGTGAGGCATGGATGTTGTGTTTCTCTTACGGCACTGGCTCTCTCCCTTCCCTGGAACCAGTGACCCTAAATTAGGGACGGGCGACTGCTTATAGCCCACCCATTGAGTTGCTCACGGTGGTCGTTAAACCTCCAATCAAAAAAAAAAAAAAAAAAAAAAAAAAAGAATTTTTTTAAATCGGAGGTTTAGAATCAGAGATTTTGGAAACGCAATTTACCTTTGCGCCCCCTAGCGGAAAGTCTATGAGTTATTTGAAATTATATGAAAAACATTTTGTACAGGAAACGCTATCCAATAAAGTAGAAATTGTTCAAATCGGGCTCTTAGAAGTAGAGATAGTGACAAAAATTAGATATACATCTGCACACCCTAGCTGGGAAACCATGCATTATTTTATAAAAGAAAATATTCTGTAAATGTTTATCGACATGAGTGGTATCAGTCCACAAACGGAGTTTTTTCAATCGAGATTTTAGGAGCTCAGATTTGGCTGGTGGCCAAACCCTTTTTACCCCAAAAAACAGAAATTATATGTAAAATACAGTATTTCCCACCAGGATCTGTATATGGTGCAGAAATTTTTTTTTTTTTTTTTTTTTTTTTTGCCGCCCCGGTGGCGCAGTGGTCTAAGGCGCTGGCCTCTGATCATTCGTCCGTGAGGGGTCCGGGTTCGAATCCCGGTGAGGCATGGATGTTGTGTTTGTCTTACGGCACTGGCTCTCTCCCTTCCCTGGAACCAGTGTCCCTAAATTAGGGACGGGCGACTGCTTATAGCCCATTGAGTTGCTCACGGTGGTCGTTAAACCTCCAATCAAAAAAAAAAAAAAAAAAAAAAAAAAAAAAGAATTTTTTTAAATCGGAGGTTTAGAATCAGAGATTTTCTCTTACGGCACTGGCTCTCTCCCTTCCCTGGAACCAGTGACCCTAAATTAGGGACGGGCGACTGCTTATAGCCCATTGAGTTGCTCACGGTGGTCGTTAAACCCCCAATCAAAAAAAAAAAAAAAAAGAATTTTTTAAATCGGAGGTTTAGAATCAGAGATTTTGGGGGAAACGCAATTTACCTTTGCGCCCCCTAGCGGAAAGTGTATGAGTTACTTGAAATTTTCGAAGGTATATGAAAAACATTTCGCATTGGAAGCTCTATCCAATAAAGAAGGAATTTTTTAAATCGGATCATTAGAAGCAGAGATATTGACAATAATGAGACATATATCTTACTCCCCTGACGGAGAAACCATGCAATATTTTAAGAAGCAAATATCCACTTTAACATTGAGCGTATTTGCTCAAAAAAGAGACGTTTTTACTTTTCACAAAAAAAAAAAAAAAAAAAAAAACCAACAAACTTAGTTATATGTAAAACTATGGAATGCTCAGCATTGGATTTAAAAATTAAATCTTCATACTTTTTGGATAGAGGTTTCTGGAAGGTTATGTATGCTACTGAAATAGCGTTAATTGTTTCAGGCGACGGATATTTTAAGCCGCCTCGGTAAAGCAAGTTAAAATACTCTTCATCATTTATTAAATGTTTCTTCACATCATCAGAAGTTCTCTGGAAAAACAAGAAATAATGAACTTCTGAGACTTCAAACACTCTGAAGAATGCGCGGGTAGTAGGGAGACAGCTCTGAAAAGGGACGTGGTCGTGACGTAACAGCTCTTCCCAGCCCAGCTGCACAGGCCTACATTAAATCTCATTGGCTACGCCATGGTCCCTGCCCAAGTTATCCATACCCTAGGCGATCGACATCACAAGCCACGAAGTGTGCTTTTACGGCAGCCAATTAAAAGAGATTTCGAAGCGAGGGCTGCAAAGATAGCAGTCCCGGTGAAGTTGTATCCCCACCTAGTAAGTTTAAACACACAGACGTTACATACGGGAAGTTCATCTACTTGCCACACTCTTTAGATAAAGAGCTGCAATTTTTTTAGTCCCGCGCATGCGTATATCGCAGTTACATGACAGCACGCAGCAGGTTGTTCAATGAACAGGGTAACTGAATAAGTTTGTGTCATTAGGAAATTATGAACGGCCGGAAGAAGAGTAAAAAAATTATAACATGCTTCGTAATATTTGAAGGGGGGAGCGGCAGCCTCGCAGCCCCATAACAGGGGCCGCCTCTGGGACGAAATGAACACGGAAAAAGTGAACGTGGACAAAATGAACAGAGAACAAAGTGAACGGTGGACAAACTGAACCATGGACGAAATGAACTGGACCAAGTGAACGTGGACGAAATTACCTCGGACAAAGTGAACGTGGACGACATGAACAGCGGACAAAGTGAACTGTGGACGAAATGAACTGGACTAAATGAACGTGGACGAAATGAACACGGACAAAGTGAACGTGGACTAAATGAACTGGACCAAGTGAACGTGGACGACATGAACAGTGGACGAAATGAACTGGACCAAGCGAACGTGGACGAAATGAACACGGACAAAGTGAACGTGGATAAATGAACAGCGGACAAAGTGAACGGTGCACAAAGTGTACCGTGGACGAAATGAACTGGAACAAGTGAACGTGGACAAAATGAACACGGACAAAGTGAACGTGGATAAATGAACAGCGGACAAAGTGTACGGTGCACAAAGTGTACCGTGGACGAAATGAACTGGACCAAGTGAACTCGACCAAGTGAACGTGGACCAAATCAACACGGGCAAAGTGAACGTGGACTAAATGAACAGCGGACGACGAAGTGAACTGTGGACGAAATGAACTTGGCCAAGTGAACGTGGACGACATGAACAGTGGACGAAATGAACACGGGCAAAGTGAACGTGGACTAAATGAACAGCGGACGAAGTGAACGTGGACTAAATGAACAGCGGACGAAGTGAACTGTGGACAAAGTGAACCGTGGACGAAATGGACTGGACCAAGTGAACGTGGACGACATGAACACGGACAAAGTGAACGAGGACTAAATGAACAGCTGACGAAGTGAACTGTGGACAAAGTGAACCGTGGACGAAATGAACTGGAACAAGTGAACGTGGACGAAATGAACACGGACAAAGTGAACAACGGACAGAGTAAACGGTGAACAAAGCGGACCGTGGACGTAATGAACTGGATCAAGTTAACGGGGACGAAATGGAAACGGACAAAGTGAACGTGGACGAAATGAACAGCTGACAGAGTGAACGCTGGACAAAGTGAACCGTGGACGAAATGAACGAGACCAAGTGAACGTGGACGAGATGAATAGCGGACAGAGTGAACGGTGGACAAAGTGAACCGCGGACGAAATGAACTGGATCAAGTGAACGTGGACGAAATGAAAACGGACAAAGTGAACGTGAACGAAATGAACAGCGGACAGTGTGAACGGTGGACAAAGGTAACCGTGGATGAAATTAACACGGACAAAGTGAACCGTGGACGAGATCAGCACAGACAAAGTAATCCGTTATCAACGGAAGCGCATGTATGCAGAACTGGATTAAGGGGGGGGATATGTAGGGGCTATAGCCTTAGGGACCACACGGCCAAGAGCATTGGGGGCATGCCAGGGCAAATGTGAGAGAGAGAGAGAGATGGGTTTATAGAATAGTTCTGCTTTTGTCTCGTATGATTTCCACTTGGCCAGAAGCAGAGGTGGAAGATGAACAGATTTCAAGGCAATGACTCATCAAGGGTAAAAAGGCTTCAGGTTGCTGTGTACAGCGGGGTCGGCAAGACAGTGTCAGCTCTTTCACTATCATCCACCCTCACCTCCCGATTTGCACTTAGACCGTTAATGGTGGAAGCCCCTTGTTTCTTCACATCGCATAACAAAAAAGATGCACTGAGAAAACTACACAATGATAAACCATTAGGAAATCCGAGACAAAATCTAAGAATATTAAGCTTTTAACTGGTGTTCTGGTGAGAACAGTGGAAAATACAATGACTTATTATGAAAACTCTGCAGATAATTTAGTAGTTACAGTTTCGAGTTTTAACGGACTTCATACTAATTCCCTGTCATAAGTTCTCTTGGAGCCCACTCAGATGTCTTAGTCTTGGGGCCCACTCAAATGTCTTAGCTTTGGGGCCCACTCAAATGTCTTAGCTTTGGAGCCCACTCAAATGTCTTAGCCTTGGGGCCCACTCAAATGTCTTAGCCTTGGGGCCCACTCAAATGTCTTAGC
Organism: Macrothele yani; assembly: GCA_039090855.1. Taxonomy (NCBI): domain Eukaryota; kingdom Metazoa; phylum Arthropoda; class Arachnida; order Araneae; family Macrothelidae; genus Macrothele; species Macrothele yani. Next base: position 14,240,988 of record CM077000.1, on the reverse strand, counting down.
TTTGGGGCCCACTCAAATGTCTTAGCCTAGGGGCCCACTCAGATGTCTTAGTCTTGGGGCCCACTCAAATGTCTTAGCTTTGGGGCCCACTCAAATGTCTTAGCTTTGGGGCCCACTCAAATGTCTTAGCCTTGGGGCCCACTCAAATGTCTTAGCCTAGGGCCCCACTCAGATGTCTTAGTCTTGGGGCCCACTCAAATGTCTTAGCTTTGGGGCCCACTCAAATGTCTTAGCTTTGGGGCCCAATCAAATGTCTTAGCCTTGGGGCCCACTCAAATGTCTTAGCTTTGGGGCCCACTCAAATGTCTTAGCCTAGGGGCCCACTCAGGCCTTAATCCGGCCCTGCATGTATGCACGCTTCAAGTCACAGAAGAGCTGTCATCTGTCTCGTTTGTATCTTTTTTTTTACGAAATTTTTTGCGGAACCTTGACTTTTAACGGCACTTACATGCAAATTACTCTCTATATTACGAAAAACAATTTCTATATAACGAAGCTTTTTCCGACTAAACTGTAATTTTTTTTTTAAGGATTTTTCCTTTTATGGTGATATGTGCGTGCGCAACCATAAAAGTAAAGAGGGGAGAACTAAATTCTTTCCGACCCACAACAAAAGGAAGAAAGTCGCTGCCTTAAATCCTTATCTTTTCGGGGCTGGACGGTCGTCTTTGGAAGCGGGAGTTAAAACATCACAGAGTCATGAGTGTTTATGATGATGCGCGCGCACACGCAGTTCTTTTCTCCGAGATTTGGAACCCGTGTGAAAGTCCTTGTTTTGTTCTCTCTCTTCTCACCACGAGTTTCTTGACACTTAGCTGTCTTCCGCAAATGCCGACACGTGCGGCGACCACCAAGTCTTGTGGGGGGGGGGGGGCATGCGGGGAATCATGCATGCGGCACGAGGCTTTTATTCAAAGATGGAAGCACCGGTTGTATCCGGCGAGGGGCCTGTTTATGTAGAAGACACGTTCTTATTCAATCAGTACCTACGCGTATATCTCGCCTGTGTGTTAACTTGCCCAAAATGTCGAAAAGAATGTGTTTGTGTCTTTCGTATAAAGTAAAACTTTTAGATGATATTGATAAAGGAATGAAGAAGAAGAAAGACGTGGCTTTATAGAGTATGGTATAGCAGCAAGCAGCGTGTCAACAATTTTAAAAAATCGTTTTAGAATCATTCAACACGAAAGCAGTATGAATGTGAATAGAAAAAGATTTAAACAATGTTCATACGAAGACGTCGGTGCCGATGTTTTAAGATGGGTACCCAGCAAAAACAGTATTGCTGGACCAACAGTGGGCCATTGCTGGCAGCCAGCACTGCCAGCAATGGCCCAGCACTATGTTGCCGCTGCCGAACCGTCAATAAAATGTCCGGGCGGCTAACAGAAGGGCCAGGAGTTCAGGCCAACAGCTGGCCAATAGTTGGCACCCCATCAGTTGTCATATGCCACAACAGGGCCATCAGTGGTCCATCACAGGCAGTAGCTGCCACAAGTGGCCCTTCAGTGGCCCTGCAAGTACTTGCCAGAAATGATGGCTAGCCTAATGTGGTCCGCTAGTGGGCCGTTAGTGGCAGCCAGCAACCACGTGACGTAACTGGTGGCTTGCCGAATCTTGTCCGCCAATTTCCCAGTAGTAGCAATAATAATAAAAAAAAAAAAAAAAGCAAGGATAACCGCAGTTTCTTAAAGCTACAATTGTTTTTTCTACCCTTACGAAGCTTGTGAATTAACATACTGCGCTGGGGAACGTTTCTCGACAGACCGGAAAAACGACGTTTGCGTTTGACTAGATTCGATCCTGGGCCGTTTACGTGGAAGCCGCGCTCGCTACTGACCGGACTAATTCACGACGTTCAGGTACGTGCTGGAAGCTATCTGTTTAGTATGCATATTGTAATCGAATGCTTCCCTCTTTCATTTTATAATATTGCGAGGTATTTTTCATAAAAGTCAGTTTTATATAATTGATAAATTAATTTTTTCAACATAACGATAGTTTTTTTTTTTTACCTTAAGGGGACTTCACTCATTTTCAAGGCGTGTACATACTTAGAGTCGCTTTCCAAAGTTTTGTACTGTCATTGCCGTCTTGAAAAAGATTGTTGAATAAATATATATTTACCCGGGTTCATGTCACATTCTGTTACATTTTTAACGTTGTGTCTTTCCTTTCCGTTGTCCGAAGCTACATTTGTTTTAAAGAGTAAAAGATATTTTATTTTACTTCTCGTTATTTTTAGAAGCGAATTCCTCACAGTCTTGTGTATTCAACCCATGGATGAGTACACCACATACCGTTGCTTTTTTTTTCTTTCAAATAATTAATAAATTTTGTACTCGTATAATTCTTTTTTTTCCCAACAAACGCTATTTTAATGGTTTTCCAGGATATGTGTTTCAAGCGGTTTCAAATTTTTTCTTGTTATTTATCCACTCCATTCCATGAATTGTTATTCATGGGAATGGAGTGGGTGTATTTCATGGCTGTAATCTAGTATTTCACGGCTTATTAATCTGATAACTTCGTCGACGTAAAATTTCATTAGGAAATTAATTCGCCTCTCCACATATGGATTTTTTTCTTAACATCCACTAAAATAACACGATGACGATAGCGTCGTCTTCAACTAACTGGTACCATGAGAGACACAGCAAGTGTGTCTTCAACTAACTGGTACCATGAGAGACACAGCAAGTGTTGCTTCCGCGCGTGCGCAGTCCCGATGCTTCCACCTGCTGTTGGGGGTTGCATTGGTTGCCAGCAACGGGCCACTAGTGGCACTTGCTTGGAGGCCCACAATTCACGGCGATGCTGCAGGGCCATCAATGGCTCGCCAACTGATAGCGCTGCCACCAACGGACCACTACCGGGCCGTGAGAGGCAGATTTCAGCCAGCAGTGACCCATCACTGCCAGCTGGTGGCCAGCAGTTTCCCAGCACTTGTGTTTTTGCTGGGTAGGGATGATTCGAGATCAACATGTGCCTCTCTCCGGTCCAATGATCCAACAAAGAGCCATCGATTTTGCTCAGGATTTAGGACACTCCAATTTTCAAGCAAGTGTTGGATGGCTAGATAAATTTAACAAGTTAGTAAAATCATGCAATGCATTGATTATAATACGCTTTCCAACATACCAGAAATTATTACTCAAGTTATGAGGATAATGGCTGTGGAAATCTCGTTCCTGTGTCCTGACTTTTGACCCCATTTCGATGATATTCAACAGAACCGGTTCAGTACACCTCAAGAATAACATACTAAAGTTTTGTCGCAATAGAAGCAGTTTTACGCAAGTTATGAAAATAATAGCTGTGGAATAAATCTTGCTTTTGTGCAATGACCTTTGACCCCATTTCGTTGATATTCAACAGAACCGGTTCACTATACCTCCGGAACAACATGATAAGGTTTTGTTGCAATCGAAACATTTTTTGGTAAGTTATGATGCACAAGGGCAATGGAATGGATCCCACTCCGGTGTCCTGACCTTTGACCCCATTACGCCCATTTTCAATAGGGTTCGTCCCCAGTGGCTCCCTACCACATACTAAAATTTCATCGAAATCGAACCATTTTTACGCAAGTTATGACGCATAAGGGCAATGAAACAAATCCTACTCTTATGTCCTGCCTGACCTTTGACCCCATTTCGCCCATTTTCAATAGGGTTCGTGTTCAGATGGTGCCCTACCACACACTAAAATTTCATCGAAATCGAACCATATTTACGCATGTTATGACGCATAAAGGCAATGGAATGGATTCCACTTTTATGCCCTGACCTTTGACCCCATTTCGCCCATTTTCAATAGGGTTCGTCCCCAGGTGGTTCCTTACCAAATACTAAAATTTCATCGAAATCGAAACATTTTTACGCAAGTTATGACGCATAAGGGCAATGGAATAAATACCGCTTTTATGCCCTGCCTGACCTTTGACCCCATTCGCCCATTTTCAATAGGGTTCGTGCCCGGTGGTTCCTTACCACATACTAAAATTTTATGGAAATCGAACCATATTTACGCATGTTATGACGCATAAAGGCAATGAAATGGATCCCGCTCTTATGGCGTGACCTTTGACCCCACTTCACCCATTTTCAATAGGGTTGGTCCCCTGGTGGTCCCCTATCACATACTAAAATTTCATCGAAATCGAACCATATTTACGCAAGTTATGACGCATAAGGGCAATTGAATGGATCCTGCTCTTATGCCGTGACCTTTGACCCCACTTCACCCATTTTCAAAAGGGTTCGTCCCCTGGTGGTCCCCTACCACATACTAAAATTTCATCGAAATCGAACCATTTTTACGTGAGTTATCGTGCCGACAGACGAACGGACGGACAGACGGACGGGAAAAGCTGGAGCATATAAGCTTCTTCAACCTACGGTAGGAAAGCGTAAAAAAGAGACACGGAATTTCGTATAGAACCATATCAGGAGAAAGCGCAGATGTTTCAGAAGAGGTGTGTGAAAAATGGAAAAAGAAACTGCAAAACGTTTGGAAGAATATGGTGCAAAAGTCATCTTTAATGCAGATGAAACGGGATTATTTTTTAAGTGTCTACCGAATAAAACCTTAACATTTCAAGACGACAAGTGTTTCGGAGGGAAACACAGCAAGCAAAGAATAACTGTTTTGTTATGTGCGAATTATGACTGGCGATGAAAAATTAAAACCGTTAGTAATCGGGGAAAGTCAAAACCCGAGATGCTTCAAAGGTATGAAATCTTTAGGACTATGAATTCAATAGAAAGTCATGGATGACTTCGGAGAGTTTTGAAAAGTGACTATTAAAATGGGATAAACAATTGAGAAAACAACATCGCAAAATTGCATTGTTTATAGACAACTGCCCTGCACGCACATCTACCAGACTGTGCTTCAAAATGCAGATTGAAGAACATAAAAGTTATTTTTCTTCCTGCCAATACAACTTCAAAACTTCAGCCATTAGGCCAAGGCATAATTAAAAATCTTAAAGTGCATTATCGAAAAAGGATCCTGCAAAAAGTTATTCTTGCCTTAGAGAGCAGCTAGTGTGTAGATAATGTTATTAATTTGAGAATTTCCATATCGGAGATGGCGAAAGCTTGGCAGTGTGATGTGATTTCATCTACTATACACAACTGTTTTGTTAAAGCCGGCTTCAAAAGTGATGCTGAATCCAACACAATGAGCCTGGGAGATTTGAAGGGGAAAATGGCAGTATCTGAAAGACATGGGAGCTGTTGAAGAAGGTACCTCTAGAGCTCTCTAATTTTCTCAACGTTGATGAAGACATTGTGATCGATGAATATCCTACGGAACATGACATCGTTCAAAATGTTATGAAATGTAGTGAAGAAACTACAGTGCGTAATGAAGATGATAATCAAAAGGCTATTAAAAACCCTTCACAAGAAGAAACGCTAAAAGTATTTGATACAATAAGAAGGGGATTACAGTTTCAAGGAAGTGTTCCGATCTTTACAAAAATGTGAAATTTTTTATCAACAATGCGTTTTTTATAATAAACCTTGTAACGTATACTCTAGATTCACTTTCCTTTTGATTTTTACTATCTCTGGTTATTTTATTTTACTATGTAAATTATCTTCTTACTGAACGAGATGTTATTTCTCCCGCTGAATGAGATCTGGCAATGAGTGTAAGTCATGACGTGGTGGTAGCCAGTATAAATCGGCGCGTTCAACGAGACGTAGGGAGAGCTGTTGTTGTACGGAGAGAGCTGTTGTTGTATAGAGAGAGCGGTTGTTTATGTGCGTGAGAGCTTTGTTTCGTGTGTAAAGAGATCTTCGTTTATGTGAGAGCCAGAAGTTTACCAAATAAAAGATTGTCTTAGTAAGTACGTCTTTCTCAGTTCATAGTTTTGTCAGATCTCTGTCTGGCTGTTAGGTTTATTTCATTAGTTGATTACTATTAACAACCAGCATAAGACTTTATTCATCTTAATTACTACTACAACATTACTAGCAGTTAAAAGCTTGTTCATTATTATTACTACACTACTAGCAGGAAAGTTTATTCATGATATAATTAACAAACAACAAGCATTAGAAGAAGCATTAGCTTAGAAGAAGCTGAATTCATTATAATTCAGTATAGCAGAAGCGATATATTCATTATAACCTGTACAAAGCAGTATTACGGACTTTTTTGCAGTTCAGGATATGTCATAAAGACCATAAAGAGCAGACGTAAGTTTCAGTCTTTGTTTGTTTCTCGTTTTTAGCACGTCTTTCGCAAAAAAAGATCATGCTTATGTTATCGGTTTGTCCGTCCTTCCGTCTGTACCCACGATATCTCTGCAACTATTAGTCCGATTTGAAAAATTCTTTTTGCATTGGGAAGCTTGAAATACGCGAATGATGATCCTTCATTTCGTTTTTTTTTTTTACGATGTACAACTTCGCCGCTAGAGGGCGTAAATGCAGATGATACCGAATTCAAAAATACGTTTTATTCCACATATTTGCTTCTAAACATCCGAGTGAAAAAATTATTTTATCTTTCGATTCCATTTATGTCGAAGAGTATTTTAGATATAGTTACTTTTTCAAATTACGCATATATTTTCTGCTAGGGGGCGTAAAAGTAAATTACATTTTTCCCGATAACTCTTCTTCTAAAACACCGATTTGAAAATTTTTTCTTCAGCGGATACATCTCCTAATGGAAAATCTTTTGCATATAATTTCAAATTTTTGGTAAAGAATACTTTGGCCACCAGGGAGCGTAAGCGTTAATTTTTGCTTCTGATGTATTTGCCATAAAATCTGAGCTTCTAAAATATCGATTGAAAAAATTATTTCATTGACTGATGCCACTCACATCGATAAACCTTTTCTGAATATTTTCTTCTTAAAATATTCCACAGTTTCTCCGCCAGGAGGCGTAGATGTACATCTTATTTTTGTCAATATCTCTACTTCTAAGAGTCCGATTTTAAAAATTACCTCTTTGTTGGATAGTGTTTTCCGTGTGACATGTTTTTCATATAATTTCAAAATTTTCAAGTAATTCATAGACTTTCCGCTAGGGGCGTAGCGGTAAATTGCGCTTCCCCCTATATACTCTGCTTCCAAATCTCCGATTTGAAAACTTCTTTCTGCACCGGATACAGCTCCTGATGGAAAATCGTTTGCACATAATTTCTAATTTTTGTAAAAAAATAGTTTGGCCACCAGGGGGCGTAAATCTTAATTTCCACTTCTGATGTATTTGCAGCAAAATATGAGCTTCTAAAATCTCGATTCAAAAAAAGTCGTTTGTTGGCCGATACTACTCATGCCGACAAACCTTTTAGGAACATTTTCTTCTTGAAATGATGCATGGTTTCTACGCCAGGGGGCGTAGATGTATATCTTATTTTTGTCAATATATCTACTTCTAGGAGTCCGATTTGAAAAATTCCTTCTTTGTTGGATAGTGTTTCAGATGCGAAATGTTGTTCCTATAAATTCAAAATTTTCAAGTAAATCATTGACTTTCCGCTAGGGGGCACAAAGGTAAATTGCGTTTTTTGAGTTATTTATGCTTCTAAAACTCCGATTTGAAAAATTCTTCCTATATCGCATACAAGACCTGATGGAAAATATTTTTCACATAATTTCTAATGTTTGGTAAACAATGGTTTGGCCACCAGGGGGCACAAGTGTTAATTTCTGCTTTTGATGTATTTGTAGCAAAATCGGGGCTCCTGAAAACTCGATTAAATTTTTTTTTCTTGGACCGGTACTGCTCATATGGAAAATCCTTTTGAGAATACTTTCTTCCTACAATAATGCATGGTTTTCCCACCAAGGGACGTAAAGTCACATCTTAGTTTTGTCGATATTTCTGTTTCTAAGAGTCCGATTTGAAAAATTCCGTCTGTGTTGGAGAGCGTTTCCGGCGCTAAATGTTTCTCATATAAATTCATGTTTTCCTAACGCACAAGTCTGCAACCAGAGGGCGTAAGCTTACGATTCCGTTTACAGCAATATCTGAGGGATTAAAAACCCGATTGAAAATCTTCTTTCTTCCGTCAGATACTATTGTTTTCCATACCGGTTCCATTGACTTTGAATAGCTTTGATAAATTTAATTTGCGTCAGAACGGATTCAAAAGACGTGCTTATTACACCCGAAAATTCGGTGTCATCTTTCTTGTTTTCTTTTATAATGTACCAGGAAAAGAAACAGGCCATCTTACTTCTCATCTCGCATTTTAAGTGAATGATTTGTAACCATAACATGAAAGTAATGTTGAAGAATTTCTTATTCGAAAGAATAACCTGCAGAAACACTTAAATCCTTGCTAGCACGTACTTCTATGGACTGACAGACGAATGTAACGGACTCACGTCGTAACTTAATCTGGCCAGTGAGACCATAAGTATATGCGAGGCGGATGGCTTTCATTTCCCCAAGTACAACATAGCTACTTTGCCAGCACTAGTTTTTTATTTACTTTCCCCCATTTTACTGTTTATCTGGAACTGTAAATCCCATTTTTGAATTTGCTCACACCAACGAGATGGTCTCAGCGCATGCGATACGATAAATATTCCCTCAGTGCGATGGGTCCTATGTAAATGTTGAGATCTATTCCGACTTTATTCCGGATGGAAACACCATATACGGAATTCACGTACATGTCTCGTGTTGACGAAAATGTTCCACCACAAGCTATATCTTATCAGACATAACGTAAACAGGGAACAACCGGGTTTTACTTCGTGAAATTTATGAAAAGACCGTACCAAATGTTTCAAAAGGAACGCTACTAAAGTAAGAGAAAAAAAAATTATACGAAAGAAAGGGGTGTCACGAAATGGTTCTTAAATAAATAAATAAAAAAAAATAGAAGCAAATTTTGGGTTTTCCACAACTACAGTCACGTCGAGTTTCATAAATTCCGCTATCGCGTACATTTATAAATAGAAAAAAAAGAGAAAAAAAAAAGAACATGCTTTATTCAGTTACTACCTCTAGGCTGTGTCTCTAAATAAAATTGTGGCTTAGAGATGAAAGAATTCGGAAGAAATATTCCTGCTATACTTTCAAATCCCCAGATTTAGTATTCAATATTATTTTAATAAAATTCTCATTACTTCTATTAATTCATATTAAAATTATGAATTGGGCCGTGGATGGCCTAGTGGTCAACGTTCTTGACTGCCACGGAGAAACCTCAGGTTCGATCCCAGGCAAGTACGAACGATCGAACCACTAAATATCCGCCGGGCGTCGGATGAGCACGAAAAGCCGTCGGACCCTGGGTACTGGCCCCCGGAAATAAATACGGGCGTCTTCCTCTCCCTTTCCACCTCGCGTCCGTGTAACTTTCTTCCTATCGAGCACTCTAGCCCAAATCTCCTAGCTTTCTATTTCTACGGGTTGTTTTAGACCTGAGGTCAGACACTCCCTTCCTAAGGCCGCGGGTGGCCTAGTGGGCAACGTTCGTGACTGCCACGGAAAGGGCCTCAGGTTCGATCCCAGGCAGATACGAACGCTCGATCCACTAAATATCCGCCGTGCGTCGGATGGGCACGTTAAGCCGTCGGACCTCGGGTACTGGCCCCCGGTACTAAATAAGGACGTCTTCCTCCCCCTTTCTACTTCGCTTCCATGTCACTTTCCTATTGGGCGCTCTAGCCCAAATTTCCTATCTCTAAGGGTTGTTTAAGACCTGGGGTCAGACACTCCCTTCCTAAAATCCTCTACATATGATCTGATCTGATCTAAAATTATGAATTTGTATAAATTAGGAATACAGGGGTTCGTGAAAATAATGTGAGCATCATGATTAAGGGGTTAATGTTATTCGTGTATTTTACACTGAAAAAACCTCCATGGTAATTATCTTTTATGTATTATTTCTTTGTACATATTCTCTTGGTTGTATTCTTGTGGATAGGTTACTTTTGATGACATAATGTATATACACTATATTGACAAAAGTCACCGAACATCACTTCAAACGCAAATGAGCGGATCTGCTGCGCTGTTCAGATGCGCGTTACAGCCCCAAACGGTATAAAAACAAGCCTACAGCTGACCGCGATCATATCGCACTGTGAGGTTGAGTGAAAATGTTGCGGCGGAAGAAAACTGACTTTGAGGAAGGAAAGATTGTCGGGTGTTATGCTAGTGGGTTGTCCATAAGGGAAACCGAGAAGCGTTTAAATATACCCAAGTCAACTGTTTTGGATGTATTGAATAAGTGGAAGACACATGGCGTGCCTGAAGCAGCAAAACGTACCGGCAGACCAAAGAAAATCAGTGATAGAGGACGTCGAAGCCTCAGTAGAGTCGTTACAGCTAATCGACGGAGTACTGCACAAGACCTTAGTGTGTAGGTGAGTAAAAATACTGGAACTCGGTATGTACACGTACCATTCGCAGAGAATTTCATTCAATGGGGAACTGTAGTCGTGCGGCTGCTCATAAGCCTATCATCTCCACTCGAAATGCAACTCGTTATTTAGAATGGTGTAAAGAACATTTATCGTGGACCTTAGATCAATTGAAACGAGTCCTATGGACTGATGAATCCAGATACACGATCCACCAGTCTGATGGCCGTGTGTGGGTATGGAGGCAGCTGGGGGAACGCTATTTACCACAGTGTACTGTTCCTACGGTCAAGTTTGGAGCTAGCGGTGTACTCGTGTGGGGGTGTTTTTCGTATTATGGTCCCGGCTAATTGGTTATTGTGGACAAACCTGTTAACCAACAAGTCTACCTCGATATTCTGGGCAATTATGCCCTACCAACTCTGTGGTAATACTACGGAACCGAGCCTTGTTGGTACCAGCAGGATAATGCACCGAGCCAAGGTTTCAAAAGGTTTCAAAATCGCTTTATTCTAATTTATCATAAGAAAACATAAGAGGGAGACGTACAGTATTGGGCATCTCACTGGGAAATAATACAAAACTGTTAAAAACATGATGGTATATACATTGCAATGACAATGGGGATGAATAACAAAATGCTGCAAGCAAAGCTTATTGAATAAAAAAAATTGCAGAAGTGACAAAGAGAAACACATCGTGTCACATGACATTGGCTGGGCATGATTTACAGGATAACACAGGCGAAACAATAGTACACAATTAGAAAAAGAACAGCACAAACACCGCCGTGAAGGTAAAACATTACATACATGAGATAAAAACACAGCGTGCACAATTGTGCAAGTTATTTAACGAGGGCACCAAAGCAACATAATACAGGCGGGGTGAAAGTAAGTAATGTACACGAGTAAGCATGAAAATACACTGAGATGGCATTAGCATTCACAATTCAACGGTAGTGTGGATTGCACGAGTCGTAGAGTGGAGGAGGGCCACCAGGGTGCCACGGAACTCAGCAAAGGAGGTGTAGAATGTCCTAGGGTTCTGATAGGTGTAGCAGTCCAGAATCAATCGCAAACCATGGAGCGGCCGGCGCCCAGGTAGCATAGAAGGTGGCTTCTCGACGACTGGAAGAAGCCGACTGGTACTCCAGGCGGAGTCGAGAAAGCAATCGATCTTGAAAATGGCACAAAAGTGCTGCGCTGGCCTGGTGTAAAGAGACCGGCGAGGAAATGCTGCGGAGTTGTTGAAGGTATACGTAAATAACGTGTTTAACCAGCACGAAAAGATAGGCACATACTGAAGGAAGAGTTGTAGGTGGATGAGCCCGCAGAAGAAGATGTCTGTAGGCAGTGAACGGAAGATCTTGAGAACAAGAGCGACTGGCAATCCGGAAAGCCTGGTGGAGGAGAGGCATCAGGATGGGACAGTAAAGGTAGACGTGAGAAACGTCTGCCTCCTGTGCGCAGAAGGAGCAGAGAGGGGAGGAGAGAAGAGACATGCGAAAGAGAAAATACGGAACAGGGAGGCGATTATGCAAAAAGAGCCAGTGGGTATTAATTTCAAGAGGGGCAGATAAGGGTGAGCGGGCAGCGGCCCAGACAAGAGGAAGAGAAGCAGGGGGAACCTCCAGAATAGAAAGCGGTGAAGGGGTGGCAAGGTGCACTAGAAAACGATAAAGAGATTTAGAGGAGAGAGAGGAGAGAGGAAGAACCGAGTTTGTGAGTCGGAGGAAAAACGGCAGCGGAAGAGGGGCAGAAAAGACAGAGACGAGACCGGTGGGGGAGACAAGATCAGGGAAAAGCGAAAGAAGTGCAGTTAGCAGAGAGTCATAGACCAAATGGGCGGATGGGGACGAGAGAATAGCAGGGGGAGGCCAGAGAGAGGGCGCCAGGATAGATCCGAGTTAGTGAGGTCTTGTACAGTTACTACACCTGCTCGGAGCCAAGAGGGGAATGAAAAACAGGGGAGATGGGGGGGATGAACAAGGGAGTTGAAGAAGAGGGGTTCAGAAAGAAGCTCTAGAGTTGAAGAGGGAGGGGAGCGAATGAGGGGGAGAGAGCGAAGGTGAGTGAGGGCTTCAGAATATGCAGGTGGGAGTTTGGAGGGGGGGAAAGGACAGCAATCCATGAGAACTAAAGAAAGAAAAGAAAAATGTGGGTTACGCAAGGACGCAAGAACGTCACGTACCTGAACTGCGGAAGCCACTGGAGCCGTGAAAAGGTGAATGAAGTTGATCACTCGGCTTGCTTTGTAGCACAGCGGGACATCAGGTAGGCCAGCACCACCATAGGAGGGAGGAGCACAGAGCTTGTGGACGTTAATCCAGTGATGACCCGCCCACATTACTCGAGTAAGGCAGCGTGTAACCTCCTGGAGACAGAAAAGCGGGGTCGTAGATGCAATCCAAGAATGCTTGCAGATGGACAGAAGGTATGTCCTGGTGAGATTTGCACGCTGGTAGTAGGACGTACAGAACTGCGCACGACACCAGAATGCAGCTGTGCGGAGGAGGCGAGGATGGAGTTCCGAGCGAGTTGCACTGGATGTAGCTTGTGGTGCGCCTAAGTGCACACCCAGGAAGCGTTGGGTAGTGGATGACCATGTGGCCCCCATGGAGCATCCAAGCGATTGGACCACGACCCGCACCACAATCCAGTGCTCTTAGAAGTATTCAGTTCAGCTGCAGAACATGAAGCATATGCGGAGAACAAACGACGAAGCAGTTGGAACTGTGAGTCGCTACGAATGCAGACGGTGATGTCATCTGCATAAGCAGAGTAAATGACTGAGTGATGCCGTGAGCTGGCAACTGGTGGTGGAAGTTGTGCTAGAAGAGATGTTTGCAGAGAGCGTAGAAAAGGCTCGACGGCAATCGCAAACAGTTGACCAGAAAGCGGGCAGCCCTGACGAACTCCCCGCTTGAAGGGAACATGTGCTGTGAGAAAAGATGCCGTCTTGACATGGAAAACGGCGTCCCGGTAGAGGGAGAGAAGAACGGAGACAAATTGTGGAGGAAAGCCAAAGTGTAGCAGGGTTTGTGTTAAATAGGCGTGTGAGATATTATCGAAAGCGGAACGGAGGTCTAAGGAAAGGAGAGCAAGAGGTTCAGAATGAGTCTTGGCAAGATGAATGAGATCGCGAAGAAGTTGAACATTGGAGGAAAGAGAACGGCCAGGAACAGTATAGGTTTGAGAGTCAGCAAGGATGTGAGGGAGGATAGAGTTTAGTCGACGGGAAAGAAGCTTAGTATAGAGTTTATAATCTTGATTGAGAAGAGAAATGGGGCGCCAATTTCCCAAGTCAAGAGGGTCACCCTTCTTGGGAAATAGGACCACATGTGCGTCCGTGAAACTCCTCGGGGAGGGGGGAGCAGTTAAAATGCAGCAGAAAAAGCGGAGAGGAGAAAAGGCAACAAAAGAGGCAAGAACGCACGGTAAAAAGGAAAGAGAGGCCGTCCGGACCCGGAGCGGCATGGGGGTTAAGGGAAGAGAAGGTGTCTGACACCTCCGTGGATGTGGGTGCAAGAGACAGGGTGTGAGCAAGATGAGACGGAACTTGTGGTAGGTTATTGAGAAGATGGGGGAGAGCAGAGGGAGAAGGGGGAGGAGTTTCACTGAACTTGGTGGTATAGAACTGACGAACGTGAGAGCAAATCGCTGCCGAATCGGATGTGATTTCGCCAGAGGGGAGGCGAAGATGACGAAGCGAGGTAGAAGACTTACGTGCAGATTCCATTGATGTTAGAAAATCATAGGTGCATTCCTCCGGATTGAGATGTTTAATGCGCAGACGTAAAAGTGCTTGCTGCGCAAGAGGTTTCAGCAAAGCCTGGAGCTCCGCCTGATATGCTGGAAAAAGCGGATCTGATAACCCAATCAGTGTGAGCATCTGCCTGGCGTGATCGAGGCGCATCTGACTAGAAGTCTTCATGGTGAAGGAAAGTTGCTTGATATGTAAGAGGAGCTGATGCTTGACACGAAGCCAATACGTCAAGGTACAGGGTGCGGAATGCAACCCTGCGCGACGAGCAGCGAGAAAAGAACGGACAGAGGCACAAAATTCAGGATCAGTGAGGAGATTGGAGTCAAATGTCCACGGACGAACAGTCCGAGGAGTGACGCCGCAACAAACACTGTGAGGGTGACCGTGCAGTGGTCTGAGGAAGCAGTAGGTTGATGTTGCAACTCGGTAATAGACGCAAGAAGCGGTGTGGAAACGTAAACCCGATCCAAGCGTGCAGTTGATGGAAGCTGACTCCCAGACGAGCGCCACGTGTGTGAGGTCTCTTGTGGATGAAGGCGCCTATAAGCATCGGTGAAGGAGAAATCAGCAACAAGGTCATGGAGTAGTGCGACGAGATCCGTCCGACGCTCTCGTGACGAAGGAGAGCGATCCAGAGCCGGGTCAAGGGGCTGCTACGGCGTGGTTTGTCAATAATTTCGTATCGTGTGTTGACTGGCCAGCGCAGAGTCCTGATCTTAATCCCATAGAGCACATATGGAATAAACTAGAGCGCCGCATAAGAAGTTTGGAACCTAGGCCTACTACTAAGCAACAGTTAGCGGCAGTATTATGTACTGAATGGAAACGCATACCTATCGCTGTGTTGCGAAACCTTGTCGAAAGCATGTCTCTAAGGGTCAGTGCATGGATTAAGGCTTTAAGGTGGACAGACACCGTACTAATGTACAATGTATGTCAATAAATGCTATGTTGTGTTTCTCTTCTAGGTGTCTGGTGACTTTTGTCAATATAGTGTATAATATACACTCAATTGATGAAACATTAGATAGCGAAACGGGTGATGGGCAGTTAAGATGTACATTCCCCGTGCATAGTGGGAGAGACCCAAAAAGAATACAGGCAATAAATAAGTGGATAGCAGGGCTTCCCGACAGTGTACCGCATCGACGAACATGGGCAAACGTGAAGATGTGAGCGACTTTGATCTTGGACGCACTGTCGGCGTAAGACAGATAGGTGATTCCCTATCGCCCAGGTCGTAAGAATTCTAGGATTAGTGAGGGCAATCATATCAAAGGGGGTACATTGAGTATACCATCAATGGACATGCCAGCACCCAGAGAGTAAGCGGTGGCCGACCACACGTCATTGATGACCGGGCACGACGTAGACACTCGAGGCTCGTACCGACCGACGGACCGCTTGGCAACGGTGACACCAATCACATCCAGGTTAAAGTTTGGAGACCCCAGCTGCGTCAGCGAGCGAACGGTACACAGCATGTTGCATAACCTGGGCTGCGGGAGCCGAAGCCCTACTTCTGTACCGCTGTTGACTGCTCGTCATCGGGCATTACGCCTCGCATGGAACATCAAAGCAAGACCTCTGCAGAGTGGCTCCGCGTCGTGTGGTCAGATGAATCCCGTTTCCAGAGCACCGAGCTGGAGGGTGCAGGTGTGGCGTCGACAACGTGAGGTAATGGCCCTGTCGTACCAGATAGGCTCTGTTCAAGGCGGTGTTGGCTCTGTGATGGCTTGGGGAGCCATCTCATGGGTTGCTATAAGTCTCTTAGTGTGTCTGGAAAGGTACTTAATCTCTGCGCGCTAGCTGCATATGCTGGCTGATCACTATCCATTTCTCATGGCATTCGCGCATCCTGCGGCTGATGGTCTGCTCCAGCAGTACAATGCGCCGTTCCATCCGGGCTGCAATAACTCAAACATGGAACACTCATCTCAGTTTGGAACCACCCAATGGCCTCCAAAGTCCCCGGATTTGAATCCTGTGGAAGCTGTCGGCGATGCCGTGCAGCGGAACATAAATGGATACTGAAGTGACGTCTAGTGTGGAGTTGTGGACCATACTGCGAAACCCATGGACGTCATTACCTCCGGAAACCCTGGCATCTGATGGAGTAGATGCCTCGGCATGTACAGGGTGCTAGACGAAGCCCAACACGCTATTATGTACACCTATGAGCCACCTGCCTAACAAGCTGGAGGTTTAGCCCGCAAAACAGCGGCCACTCGGAGAGGCATCGATTCGATGAGGTGGCGATAGGTATCCTCGGGTATCTGGTACCATAATGGAAGCAGCAGGTCCTCCAGTTCCCGTACACTTCGGGGTGGTGGTGATTTAGTGTGAACCCGCTTTTCCAAGTCGAACCACAAATGCTCGATTGGGTTAATGTCAGGTGAATTTTGAGGCCAGGGAATTAATAGAAAGTCTCCTTGAACCACTCCTCGATGATTCTGGCAGTGTGGCATGGCGCATTATCCTGTTGGTAATGGCCATCATCATCAGGGAAACACAGCTGCCATGAATGCGTGAACTTGGTGCGCAACGATGTTCAGATACCTGACAACTGTCAGAGATTGTGCTATTGGGATAATGAGGCCTAAAGTGTCCCAAGAAAACATCGCGCACAGCATAACACCGCCACCGCCAGCTTGTTCCCTTTCAACAGTGCATCCAGAGGTGCCATAGTCTCCGATGGCAAACGACGTATCTGCATTCGGCCGTCTACGTGATGCACCAGGAATCTTGATTCGTCCGACCAGGCTACTGTCTTCCAATCATCCACGGTCCAATCTCGATTATCTTGGGCCCATTTCACGTGTTGCTGGCGATAACGTGCGGTGAGCATGGGTACCCGGCTGGGTCTTCGGCTACGCAGGCTCATGCGCAGAAGGCTGCGATGAACTGTGTGCTGCGATACATTGCCCTGATCACCACTGTTGTAGCTGTGGGTGTCTTGTCGCACTGTGGCCGCTGTGAACAATGCGCGACAGTCTCCACTCCCCTCTGGCATCAATCAGTTGCTGACAACACACGGCTAAACGACGGTTAATCGTCTGGCCATCTGTGCACCACTTTTGATACGTACTCACTATACAGCGGCACGTGAGCAAGCCACGCAGTTTCCGAGATCGTAGTTCAGCGGCGCCGCGCCATCACAATTTGTCGTTTATCAAACCCCCGATTAATCGACAGCTTTTCCCATTCTGACTCCGAACACTCTACTAACCGAAACCGGTCCTCGGGTTGTATATATACTGCTCTGTGAACTTCACATGCGCCACCGTTCAGTCTCCAGGCGCGCTGGTTTCTCTAGGCTGGGGGTGGTCATAATATCGTGGCTCATCAATGTATCTCTAATGTTTTGTTCATTGAGTATATAATATAGTATGTGTGTATACGATATACACAGTGCGTCAAAGAATTTTAACACTGGGTCTGTAAAATGAAAAAGACACAAGAAATTATAATTTGTTTTGGTTTGTTATTCAAAATAAGTCCCTCCGGCTTCAATACACTTGTTACAGCGATTTAATAATGATTCGAATGCCTGTTCCAGTTCACTTTGCGGAATTGCCTCCAAAGCACGCGTCGAAGCTGTTTCTATGGTCGAAATATCATCAAAATAACACCCTTTTAACGTGATTTTAAGTTCTGGGAATAAAGAAAAATCGCAGGGTGCTAAATCAGGCGAGTACGGTGGAGGATTCAACATACAGACGTTATTTTTCGCCAAAAATCTACGAACAAGAAGTGAGGTTTGTCTGGGTGCATTATCGTGCAACAAACACCAACTGTTTTCATCTCGACATTCTGGACGATTGCGACAAATTCTGCCGATCAAAAGCCTCAAAACAGTTAAATAAAACTCACCAGTAATTGTTTGACCACTTGGAACGAATTCTTTGTGGATAATACCCTTACTATCGAAGAATGTAATGAGCATTGTTTTGATTTTCGATGGAACTTTTCTTGTTTTGCCTTGTGGCGTGTTTATTGACTTCCATTCCGCACTTTGTCCCTTTGTTTTAGGATCATATTGAAAACACCATGTTTCATCACCTGTAACAATCGATTTTAAGAAGTTTGGATCATTTTCATCGGCTGAAATGATGTCTCTGCAATGTGCATTTCTCCTTGATTTTTGTTCATTGGTTAACGTGTGTGGAACAAATTTAGCACAGACTTTTGTTTTGCCCAAATCTTCATGCAGGATGGTCCGAATCGTTTTTTTGTTGGTGTTTAAAGACTCTTCCATCATTCTCAGTGACGCACATCGATTGTTTGCCATGAAATCACGCACTTTTTCAATAATCTCAGGTGTCCTAGATGAACTTGGTCTTCCGGTATGCTTATCATCTTCTAGCGTCTCTCTTCCGTCCAAAAAACCGTTTCTGCCACAGGAAAACATTTTATCTACTTAAACAAAACTCACCGTAAACTTGTTTCATCATTTGCTACGTTTCCGAGGCACTTTTATCAAGTTTTGCGTTAAATGAAATAACAGCCCTTTGTTCCATCTTAATAATTAAATATGAAAAAAATTTTACTTCTCTAATGAACGTCAGTTTCGTTTGAGTTACTTTAACAACTGCGCAGTACTTTTGGTAGAAAGCAAGAAGATGGTCACGGTTTATAAATCATTCGCGATTACACTGGTGGCGCCACCGTAGGGTGAAATCTAGCGCCAGTCTTAAAAATTCTTTGACGCACTGTGTATACAGTACATATAGAGGCAAACATGCATCACTTTTACCATTTCCTGTTGAGATAGTTCGTGTGGTGTAGTGCCGTACAACTAGGAAACACAAATTTGTGAAAAGATAACTACAGTAGATCTTTAGCTCTTTTTCAGCATTTCTCCAATAACGGATTTACGTTTCATTCTTTCAAATGAGCACCATTCATTCATTTGTGTTTTTACGATATTTTACGTTGTGATCATTTGCTTGGCATGGAAAAGAAAAGAAGAAACAGAACGCACATTGCGTGTGGATATATTTTATTTGAGAGCATTTGCTAGTAACCGGTAACGAAATATGGTAATGTTATTCTTCGGACAAATGTGATTTTATCTTTGATCGTATTTCCTACAGAATGTATTAGCTGATTAAAATCACTCACAATAGGATTACTTTTGTGAGATACCGTAATACAATGCTCAAATTTTACCAAAATAGAATATCTTTCACGAGAGTTTTCGTGCAAGTGGAAGTTTATGAGAGATGCAAAAACTTTGGCAAGTATACAACACCCCATGATAGTATACGTGACAAGAAGTTGCAGCGAACAGGATATTTTTTTCTTTTTTTGTCTTCTTTGTACGAATCTTTGTGTCACGCTACAAATGACTGCACCCTGGCGAACGAATAGTTTCATTTTCATAGCGCATTACATTTTCATGAATGCTCTGTCTTTTTTTAACACTATTGAGACAGCTTTTCTCTCTCTTTTTGTCCTACACACACAAACAAAGCAACTCCGTATCTGATCTACAGTAACGCTTGAACAAAATGTTCTCTCTTTCCTTGGAAAATTTTATTGAAGTTGTAATTGGATTTTGGCATATACTTCCTCTTCTGGTGATATCACGCAAACTGAAACACATAAAACTCTTCACTACAGGCATTGAAAATGCTCAATTTTTTGTATTCTTTAGAACGAAGTATGGGGAACAACCGGAGTTATTAATAACCTGATTTAATAGTAATAACAAGAAAGATGACACCGAATTTTCGGTTAGAATAAGAACGTCTTTTGAATCTTGCCCAACATGAAAAATTCATGTCTGAGCGATGGCCTCTGATCATTCGTCCGTGAAGGGTCCGGGTTCGAATCCCGGTGAGGCATGGATGTTGTGTTTGTCTTACGGCACTGGCTGTCTCCCTTCCCTGGAACCAGTGACCCTAAATTAGGGACGGGCGACTACTTATAGCCCACTGAGTTGCTCAAGGTGGTCGTTAAACCTCCAATAAAAAAAAATTCAAAGCCCGTTTTATAAAAACTCAGAGTAATATTTTTTGAGTTGGCAACAGTTCGAAGGGGAAATTTAACCACGCAGATGACTAACTGAATTAAAGAAGTACCGGTGGCAACAGCTATTAGCCGTGGCAGACAATTCTCGTTTTGCTATTACGCAGCAGTTTAAGGTGCGTCTGCATTTCGCCATACAGCTCTGGAAGTGAGTGATTCAAAGTTAAGAAGTGAAATGCGTTATGCGATAAAATTTTGCTATCGTTTTTGGTAAAACGGCGCCAAAAACATTTGATTTAATGAAAAAAGCTTACAAACGATAAATGTTTAGGTGAGTAGCATGCCATTCCTACAAAAATTACTGTCAATGCTGAGCATTCATTTCAGTCCTGAAGCGTCTGTGACGTCACATAACGATTGAGCAACCGGAACTGGTGAACAAGTGGACCCTACGTCATGATAACGCCCGTCCGCAGGTGGCTGCTTGTGTTCAAGAGTTTTTTTACGAAATGCAGTATTGAAATCATGCCACAGCCTGAATACAGTCCTGACCTCGCCCCGTGCGATTTATGGTTGTTTCCAACAATGAAGGAGAAGTTCCGTGGCGCAACTTTCCACACAGATGCTAACGTTATTCAAGCTGTACAGGAGTCGCTATAGCAGCTTCCACAAAATGCCTTCGCCAAATGCTTTGAAAAGTGGACTGGACGATGTGATCGTTGCATATCATCCGAGGGAAGATTCTTTTAGAAAGAATAACATATATTTTGCTGTACTTATATTTCTTCATTTTGTGTGATTTTACTCTCAGTTTTTATGGTTGTACAATTCAAAGCAGATTTTTAAGGGATCTAAAATTTAGGAAAAAGAAAAAAAAACACTTAAGGAAAAACTAGGCATAATTTAACAGGAATACTCACAACAAATGGAACCGCTTTAAAAAAAAATTAAGCTGCTTCAATGGATAAAATATCCAGAAATAGGAATATCTACTTACGCACATGGCTGAAAACTATGGATCAAATTGTGTATCAAAGGTTTCTCATATCTTATAGAATATCATCATCATCATCATCATTGTCAACCATTATCAATCCACTGCTGGACGAAGGTCTCCCCAAGTTTCCTCCACAACGGTCTGTCTTGTGCCAGTCTCCTCCATGTCACTCCCGCATATTTACGAATTTCATCCACCCATCTCCCATGTGGTCTTTTTCTGGGTCTTTTCCTGTCCCTTGGAATCCAATCTAAAATTTCGGCTGTCCATCTATGGTCTGTCCTTCTGGCAGTATGTCCAGCCCATTGCCATTTCAGGGATTTAACTCTGATCATGATGTCTTCCACTCTCGTCATTTTTCGGATCCACGAGTTCCTCTTCTTATCTCTCCTGGTTACACCAAGTTTGTGTCTCTCCATGCTACTTTGAGTTGTCTGCAGCCTTTGTATGTCTCTTTTAGTTAAGGTCCACGTCTCTGCACCATACGTAAGCACTGGAAGGATGCATTGATCAAACACTTTTCTTTTAAGACATAATGGCATATTGCTCTTGAAAATTATGCTGTTTCTTCCAAAAGCTCTCCAGGCAAGTTTTGTACGCCGATTAATTTCTTCATCAATGTGACCCTCACTTGATATCTGCTGTCCAAGATAAACATATGTATCTGTTATCTCCAGTTTTTCTCCATCAATCGATAAATCTTCATTTCTTGTAAAAGCATTGAACATCACTTTTGTCTTCTGAAAGTTCATTTTTAATCCCACTTCTTTACTCTTGTCAGCAAGTTCCTGGATCATACTCTGCAGCTCTGATGGGGTAGTTGCAAAAATGACTACGTCATCAGCAAAACGAAGGTGGGTTAGATAATCTCCATTAATCTTTATCCCTTTGTTTTCCCAGTTCAGTGATTGAAAGACATTTTCCAATGTGGCATTAAAGAGCTTCGGAGATATGGTGTCACCTTGTCTCACTCCCTTTCCAATTTTTATGTGTGTTGTATTTTCAAACAGCCGAATCTTTGCACTTGCATTTTCATAGATGTTATTAATAATATTATAGAATATATTACAGACAAAATGGAATTTCAAATTTAAAAGTTAGAAGAAGAAATATATAAAAAAGCAAGATATAACCTTACTCCCTCTAGCGGAAAACGTTTGTGATACTTAAAGAAGAAAATCGATCCAATATACTCTTCATAATAAAGAACACAGCACAAAAAACTCATTTTCCTAAGGAAATACATACAATTCAAAGCAGATTTTTAAAACAACTAAATATTCAGCAAAAAAGAAAACAAATACACTTCCAATGAAAAGAACTGGGCATAATTTAAATTACATTATACAATGGCGTGCAAAACTTAAGAACCGTTCGTTTTTTTCGCAATGAAGCAGCCTGGATAGATGAATGGATCAAATTTTTCATTCATTTATCCAGTAGCCAGGATAGATGAATGTCATACCATAGATACCTCAATATGTACCAAACGGGGTAATGAACAAGCACATGTGCGAAAATGAATACAAAACTGTACACTGGGACTTCACTAAGAAATGACCGTAAAGCAGTACATATTATACTGTGCAAATTAATTGGGACAAAGTAAAAAGTCACTCTTTTTCCCAAAACTATGCCTTTATATCATTCTATGGCTTGATATACACTGATAAATACCTGAAGTATGTCCTCCTTTAGCAGAAATGACCTCTTGAATTCGTTTTGGCATTGACTTCACTAATTGAGTGCACATATTTTTGACTTCATAATCGTGGAACCACACTTTTATAGCATTCGTTATCATGCGTTCTTTGGTCGTACAGTCCATTTTACCTAAACGTCTCTTCAAAATATTCCACAAGTTTATTATGGGATTTAAGTCTGGTGAATTTCCACGCTAATCAAGCAAATGAATTTGATTTTCCAGTATGAACTTCTTGACCAATTTCGAATTGTGACATGGGGCCAAGTCATGTTGAAATGCCCCGTCAAAAGTTTGCACAATCCTACGCTGTAATATTTCTACGTACTTGGCTGAATTCATCATACCTTGAACAGGAACTAAGCATCCAGTGCCATTTGATGTAAAAAAAACAACAAAACATCTGTTTCAGAGGGTGTTTTACCGTTTGTTTGACATGCTCAGGTCTTAAGGGTTCACAGTTGCTTCATCTAACGACATTTGCTTGGTAACCCTGCACAAATAAATGAATTTCGTTACTGAAAATTACCTTTTTCCAGTCGTCAGCAGTCCATGATTTATATTTTTTGGCCCACGCTAAACGTTTTATCTTCATTTTCGCATTCAAATATTGTTTTTTCGTTGGTCTTCTTGCCTTCCGGCTAACTTCCAGAAAGCCTACGGCGTTCAGTTGAATCACTAACATCACAACCACTAGCCAATAAATCCCTTTGAAGATCAGTGCTTGTTTTTTTTTTGTTTTTTTTGGATTCATTTTACTATTTCCGATTGGATATATGTCGGTTCGTGGAGTTATTTTTCGTTTTCTACCACATTTACCTCTCCTTTTTGGAGACGATGATCCAAATGCATTGTATCGTGTAAGCAGGCTTGATACACTTGATTTGCCTACACCAACTGCAGAAGCGATATCTTTCACAGTCGTAGAAGCGTGATCCTTCAGAGCAATTATTTTTGCACGCTTCCTTGCGGAAATATCCATTTTTCAATACACGAAAGCAACACGTACTCACAGAGAGCAAAAACTAACATCCACCTGTCACACACGAAAGCTCACAACTGAAGCTGAAGTGCCTATTTCCTGTTTAAAACCGGTCAAACCAGATTCTTACTATCATGTTCCAACAGTCACACCACCTCACAGCTGAAAAAAAAACCGGTTTACGTGGGTTTCCGACCTCAACTGGCGATCACATTACAATTCTGAGAATAAAATAGCTTGTCCCAATCAATTTGCACGGTATAGTACCATGGTACAGAGCCATCGTTTCCACATATGGATTATAGCAAAGAGGTGATCGTCTGTAAAGAATGTGATGTCCCCTAACAGCAATATCTGCGTTACAGCGTCTGGCCATCCTTAACACGAGGCTTTCGATAAGTTCTTGGGGCAACTTTGCTTATTCCTCTCATAGTGCACGTTTCAACTGATGGACATTTTCCAGCGGATGTGGGCGTGCCGTGCCGTAAGACGTCTCTCCCCAGAGAGCCCCACACATGTTTTATGCAATTTAGATCCGGGGAATACACAGGCCAATTTGTAGATATTTGGCACTGGGAAAAACACTAAAAATTTGCCAAAATGACACCATCGACAATAACTCCAAAACTAAAACAGCGATTCCGG
This sequence comes from Macrothele yani, assembly GCA_039090855.1. Lineage (NCBI taxonomy): Eukaryota > Metazoa > Arthropoda > Arachnida > Araneae > Macrothelidae > Macrothele > Macrothele yani. The sequence continues at coordinate 14,216,566 of CM077000.1, read as the reverse complement.
ATTTAACTACATAGTCTTGTTTGCGTTTATAAACTACAATAACTCCAAAACTAAAACAGCGATTCCGGATTTAACTACATAGTCTTGTTTGCGTTTATAAACTACAATAACTCCAAAACTAAAACAGCGATTCCGGATTTAACTACATAGTCTTTTTTGAACTTATGCCCTCTAGTGGCAAACTTGTGATTTAAGAAAAATTTTAAATTACACAGAAAACTGTTAACATTTAAAATCAAAAACGATATCCGACAAATAAAGAATTTTTCAAATCGGAATGTTACGAGCAGAGATTTCGAGAAAAGTAAGATATACTGCTGCACCCCTTGGTGGAAAAACTATGCATCATTTTAAACAGAAGGTACTCGTGGTGAGCGATATTTTTTACAATACATTGTTTAGCACGTTTTCTGTAAAAAAGATCGTGCTTATGTTATAAGTTTGTCCGTCCGTCTGTGCACACCTTATCTCTGCAGCTATTAGTCCGATTTCAAAAATTCCTTTTGGATTTGGAAGCTTGAAATGTGCGAATGATAATCCTTCATTTCGTTATTTCATATATCGCCGCTAGAGGACATAAATGCAGATGATATCGAATTCAAAATATATTTTATTCCATATATTAACTTCTAAACGTCCGATCGAAAAAAATTCTTTTACCTTTCGATTCCATTTATGTTGAAGACTATTTTAGGTGTAGCCACTTTTTTTCAAGTTGCGCATAGATTTTCCGCTAGGGGGCGTAAAGGTAAATTGAGTTTTTCCCGATATCTCTGCTTTTAAAACTCGGTTTTGAAAAATTCTTTCGGCAGCATTACAGCTCTTGATCGGAAATCGTTTGCATATATTTTCTAATTTTCGGTAAAAATGGTTTGGCCACCAGGTAGCTAGCTTAAGTGTTAATTTCTGCTTCTGATGCATTTGCTGCAATATATGAGCTTCTAAAATCTGCTGAAAAGAATCTTTCCTGGACCAATACCACTTACATCGATAAACCTTTTCTGAATATTTGCTTCTTAAATAATGTATGGTTTATCCGCCAGAGGGCGTAGATGTATATATTATTTTTGTCAATATCTGTGCTTCTAAAAGTCTGATTTGAAAAATTCCTTCTTGGTTGGATAGAGTTTCCAATGGGAAATGCTTTTCATGTAATTTCAAAATTTTCAAGTAATTCATAGACTTTCCGCTAGGAGGCGTAAAGGTAAATTACGTTTTTTCCGATATCTCCGGTTCTAAAACTCCGATTTGAAAAATTCGTTTTGCATTGGATACAGATCTTGATGGGGGAATCATTTGCATATAATTTATATTTTTTGGGAGAATGGTTTGGCTACCAGGGGTGTAAGTGTTTATTTCTGCTTCTAATGCATTTGTAGCAAAATTTGAGCTCCTGAAAACCCGATAGAAAAAATTCCTAACCGTTTTCATTGACTTTCAACAGCTCTGATATATTTAATGCGCGTAAGAAATGATTCAAAAGACGTGCTGATTAAAACCAAAAATTCGGTGTCATATTTCTTGTTAAACGAGATTTCAGAAGCGTGCGTAGATTTTGTTGCAAATGCTTTGTTTGCTTTGTGATTGAGGTTTAACGACCACCGTGAGCAACTCAATGGGCTATAAGCAGTCGCCCGTCCCTAATTTAGGGTCACTGATTCCAGGGAAGGGAGAGAACCAGTGCCGTAAGACAAACACAACATCCATGCCTCACCAGGATTCGAACCCGAACCCCTTTTGGACGAATGATCAGAGGCCATCGCTTAGACCACTGCGCCACCGGGGCGGCTGTTGCAAATGTATCGGAAATATAAGTATACACTTACGGCCCTAGTGACAAAAGCTTTCTTCCCTAAAATTGGAAATTATATGAGCTGTATTTGATGCAAAAAGAATTTTTTAATCGGACTTTTACAAATGGAGATATTGAGGAAATAGCAATTTAACTTTACGCCCCCAGAGAGAAAACTTTTTCTTTTTTTTGACTGAAGGTTTAACAACCACCATGAGCAACTCAGTGGTCGCATGTTCCTAATTTAGGGACACTAGTTCCAGGGAAAGGAGACAACCATGGCGGTAAGAAAAACACAACATCCATACCTCACCGAGATTCGAACCCGGACCCTTCTCAAACGATCAGATCATATTGTAGATGATTTTAGGAAGGGAGTGTCTGACCCCAAGTCTCAAACAACCCTTAGAAATAGGAAGCTTGGAGATTTGAAAGTGACACGGAAGCGAGGTAGGAAGGGGAGGAAGACGCCTTTACCGCCCCGATGGCGCAGTGGTCTAAGCGATGGCCTCTGATCATTCGTCCGAAAGGGGTCCGGGTTCGAATCACGGTGAGGCATGGATGTTGTGTTTGTCTTACGGCACTGGCTCTCTCCCTTCCCTGGAACCAGTGACCCTAAATTAGGGACGGGCGACTGCTTATAGCCCATTGAGTTACTCACGGTGGTCGTTAAACCTCCAATAAAAAAAAAAAAAAGAAGACGCCTTTATTTATTACCGCGGGGCCAGTACCCGGGGACCGACGGCTTAACGTGCCCATTCAACGTACGGCGGATATTTAGTGGTTCGAGCGTTCGTACCTGTCTGGGATTGAACCCGAGGTCTTCTCCGTGGCAGTCACGAACGCTGACCACTAGGCCACCTGCAGCCAACTTCTCGGACGAATGGTCATAAGCCAGCGCTGAAACCACTGTTTCGCCGGGGTAGCCGAAAAAAACTATGCGTTATTTCAAAAAGAAAATGTACCCGAAACAGTCAACTTTATGAATGGAGTCGAAAGGAAGAAATATTTCTTTTTTTCAATTGGATATTTAGAAAAAACTTTGTGGAATAAAATATATTTTAAATTCGATAGCATCTACATTTACGCAAGCGAGCGGCAAATTTATGAATGGAATGGAGACCGGAATGGTCGGTTCATCGTTCTCACATTTCGAACTTCTTAACGCAAAAAGAAGTTTCCAAATCAGGCAAATAGTTGCAGAAACATAGTGTCCACGGACAGATCAAGTGATACCAGAGCACGTAATTTCGTTACAGAAATGTGTAGAGAATTCATCGGGGGGAAAAAAAGTGTCGTTAAGGTGGACGTCAAGTAATTTTGCTTCCTATACTTCCAATGGAAAAACTTCTGTACACATTTTCTTCACAATTAATGCGTTCCCAAGGATGAAAATTTGAACATCGATTAAAATAGCTTTATTTTATAACTTGGAATACTTAATATTTTCTAAAACATAATCATAATTATGCAATCCAACATTTGTTTGTCTACTGACGTCATTAAAGTACAGGTCGCGCCATCTTTTTTCTGGTTTCAACACCATCAAAGGAAAAGTAATTGATTTTTAATATAATTATGGTTATGTTTTAGAAAATATTAAGTATTCCAAGTTATAAAATGAAGCTATTTTAATCGATGTTCAAATTTTCATCATTGGGAACGCATTAATTGTGAAGAAAATGTGTACAGAAGTTTTTCCATTGGAAGTATAGGAAGCAAAATTACTTGACGTCCACCTTAAGTCAGAGAAACGTTTGACAAGAGCAAACAAAATTTACATAAATAACACAATACTTCAAAACGTATATACACTCATTGTCATAAAAATACGCGCACCAAGAAAAAACTGCGTGATCAATACGAAACTCGTCGAATAGCTACGGGGAGGGCAGACATACAAATGATTAAAGTTTCGCGCGATTCCGCATGACCGCGCGTCCAAGACCGGCGATGAAATCGCAATCCCTAGGGCTCATAAGGCGCCGCGCAGGGAACTCTACATTCGTGCCGAAGTGCACGGTAAGAGTCAGGTGAGATCACTGAGCGATAGCCATGACGAGGAGCCGCATTAGATGTGCGTACGGGCAACTGACGGAGTTAGAACGAGGCCGTATCGTCGGGATAAGAGAGGCGGGGTAGTCGGCGGGTCGAATCGGCTGCCATTTCGGCCGGTCGGACAGTACGGTGCGATCGTGTTGGAAGCAATGAATTCGGGAAGGCACTCAGACACGGCGACTGGCTCTGGACGACCCAGACACACCACCAGCAGAGAGGACCGTGGGATCGTGAGAGTGGCACGCACAGATGCAACGACGTTCTTGTCTAATATCCAGAGACATGTGGCGACTATACAAGGGACTCCTGTGTCTACCAGAACCATTTCCAGACGCCTGGCAGAGGCGAATCTGCACTCTCGATGGCCCTTACGTTTTCTACCATTAACACCTGATCATCGTCTGCGTCGATTGCAGTGGTGTCAGCAGCGAGCAAAGTGGAATGCTTCGGAATGGCGACGTATAGTGTTTAGCGACGAATCCCGGTTCTATATGGGAACAGACGACCCCCGTACCAGAGTGTGGAGGATCGCAGGTGAGTGCTACAATCCCAACTTCACTGTACAGCGGCACACGTCCCGAACTGCAGGCGTATAGTCTGGGGAGCCATCGCGTATGACAATCGGACTATCTTCACAGTGATCTGAGGGACGTTGACAGCCCAGCGCTACGTATAGGAGATCCTTCTGCCCCATATGCTGCTTATCCTGGAGGGGCGGCCCACAGCCCTTTTCCAACAAGATAACTACCGCCCGCACGTCTTGGGTATCCCAGGACTGTCCACGTCATGCTTCGACGCTTCGGTGGCCTGCCAGATCGCCTGATCTCTCGTCCATCGAGCACGTGTGGGACAATATGGGTAGCCAGCTTTCTCCATGTCCCAGTGTTCGTGATTTAGAGCGTCAGTTGCAAGAAGTGTGGGCTAATCTGTACCAGGAAAACATACGGCATCTATTTGACTCTATGACGGAACGTATCACCGCATGCATCCGAGTACGAGTCCGACGCGATACTAACGCTGACCGGAATGTGTACCGTATGTCCGCGGGAAATCGTTCTGCTACTGTGATATTGTAATCATTTCTGTCTTTGGTATATACCATCTCACTACTAAAATCTCATTTCAACCTGACGCTTCCTTCTTGGTGCGCGGATTTTTATGAAATTGAGTGTACTTTATGACATTATATTTTATGACAGTGAAGTTGCGGACTGTAGGTTTCCAAGCTTGATTATGCACTTGTATTTGTGTCATTAACTAAACACTCTTAAGTACTGAATATTATCCAATGGTGGAGAGTCAATGAAACTGCAAATACTACTTACAATTTCAATGTCGCGGTTTAATTCCTCTTATTACACAGTCGAGTCACATTATTGTGACCACCTCCTACTTTTGACATCAACAGAGCCTAGCCAATGATAGACATCACTTGTCGTGAGCTGGCTTGGATGTTATATTAGGTATGCTATAGGCATTCTGAAAACGTATCACTCGTCCCTGTCATGGATAAAAGGAGCGATTTATCAGATTTGTAAAAAGGGATGATTATTGGCTTCCAGTACAAGGGTAGCAGTATTTCTGAAACAGCGAAGTTTGTGAACTGTTCGCGTGCTGCTGTCGTTAAAGTGTATCGTGATTGGAGAAACGGCACCATTGCGAATAAGCGACGCGAAAACTGCGGAGCACCACGTGCCATTGATGTCAGAGGTGAACGTAGGCTAAGAAGGTGCGTGAGGGCCGATTGACACGCCAGAGTGGAGCAACTCACTGGTCGAATGAACCAGAGAGCTACCGGAAGTGTGTCTAAAACAATAGTTCAGCGAATCCCGCTGCGTATGGCGCTCCGATGTAGACGGATGGCCACCGCACCTATGATAACGACGAAGGTGCATCGGCAGAAAAGGCTTACTTTTGCACAGCAGTATCGGAATTGGACCTCCGCTGATTGGCAGAGGATTGCCTTTGCCGATGAGTCACGTTTTCTGCTTCATCTAACGAATGGACGTTGGCGTATAAAGCGAGAAACATCGGAGAACAAATACTCTTTCCACCATTGCTGAAAGAACTCAAGCTGGTGGGGGCAGCGTTATGGTCCAGGGAATGTTTTCGTGGCATTCTCTGGGTCCAGTCATACCTGGGGAAGGAACTATGGACCGAATTTGTTATGAATCCATCCTTGCTGACCACGTACACCCATACATGCTGATTGTCTTCCCTGGGGCGGGTGGGATCTTCCAGCATGACAATGCGACGTGTCATACAGCTAGAAATGTCCGAGAGTTGTTGGAAGAGCAAGATGAACTCTTCAAAGTACTTTTCTTGCTCCCTAATTCCCCAAACGTAAACCCCCTTGAGAATCTGTGAGACCAAATCGATCGCGTGGTTCGCTCCTATGGATCCTCCACCACGTAACCTCCAGCAGCTGTCAGATTCACAGCAGTCATCATGGTTTCACATACCTGTGAACACATTCCTGCAGCTTATTGAGTCACTCCCAGCCCGTCTAGCTGCTGTCCGCGCTGCACACGGCGAATAATCTGGATATCAGCTGGTGGTCACAATAATGGGACTCGACCGTTTAAATGCCAATGGATCACAAGAACTGAGTGGATCATAGGTAAACATATGTCCTACCTTCTGTGCTTTCCTCTTGTCTGCTCGCTGACTTTGGTGGTAGATCCTCGAAAAGTTGGACACGATAACCGGAACCGGAAGGGCAATGACCAATACGCCGCTGAGAGAGCAAACTCCTCCGACGATCTTGCCCATTGGAGTATCTGGAACCATGTCACCGTACCTACAAAGAGAAGAGAAAAGAAACGTTAGCCAAAACAAAATAGCAAAAGGCCATTTCCAAATTACAATTAAGAAGTTAAAGTATGATATAGAAAATTCATATAGAAATAAATATTTCGCATAATTACGTATCATAAAGTGTCATATTTACAAATGTCGTTTCGATTCATTTTTTTCGCAACACAGTCAAAATGTCTTTTGAATTGCAGACGTAAGTGTACTACAACTTCAGCCTCCCTTATCCGAAATGCTTGAGGGTGTAAGTGTGTCGGATTTCTGATTCGTTTCGGATTTTGCAGTATTTGTACACGGTCTATATATATATATATATATACACTATATTGACAAAAGTCACCGGACACCTAGAAGAGAAACACAACATATCATTTATTGGCATACATTAGTACGGTATCGGTCCACCTTTGGCCTTAATACATGCACTGACATTTCGAGACATGCTTTTGACGAGGTTTTGGAACATAGCGATAGGTATGCGCTTCCATTCAGTACATAATGCTGCCGCTAACTGTTGCTTAGTAGTAGGCCTTGGTTCCAAACTTCTTATGCGGCGCTCTGATTCATCTCATAGGTGCTCTATGGGATTAAGATCAGAGCTCTGTGCTGGCCAGTCCACATTTATTGGCATACATTAGTACGGTGACGATAAATTGCACGATATGTAATATTGTCAAAGACGCCGTAACAGTCCTTGCTTTATGGCTCCATGCATTATCCTGCTGGTACCAACAAGGCTCGGTTCCATAGTATTGCCACAGAGTTGATAGGGCAAAATTGTCCAGAATATCGGAGTAGACCTGCTGGTTAACAGGTTTGTCCACGATAACCAATGGGCCCGGACCATACCACGAAAAACACCTCATCACGACTACACTGCCAGCTCCAAACTTGACCGTAGGAACAGTACACTGAGGTAAGTAACGTTATCCCGGCTGCCGCCATATCCACAGACAGCCATCAGACTGATGGATCGTGTATCTGGATTAATCAGTAAATAGGACCCGTTTCCATTGATCTGCGGTCCACGATAAATATTCTTTACGCCATGCTAAACGACGAGTAGAATTCCGAGTGGAGATGAAAGGCTTATGAGCAGCCGCATGACTACGGTAACCCATTTAATGAAGTTCACTGCGAATGGTACTTGTACATACCGAGGTTCCGGCCGTTTTACTCACTTGTACACTGAAGTCTTGTGCAGTACTTCGTCGATTAGATATAGCGACTCTCCTGAGGCTTCGACGTCCTCTATTACTCATTTTCTTTGGTCTGCCAGTACGTTTTGCTGCTTCAAGCACGACATGTGTCTTCCACTTATTCAGTACATCCAAAACAGTTGACTTAGTTATGTTTAAACGCCTCTCGGTTTCTCTTATGGACAACCCAGTAATATAACACCCAAAAATATTTCCTTTCTAAAAGTAAGTTCTGCGACATTTTCGCTCAACCTCACAGTGTGATATGATCGCTGTCAGCTGCAGGCTTGTTTTTATACCGTTTGCAGCTGCACCGCGCATATTGACAACGCAGCGGATTCATTCATTTGCATTTAAAGGGGTGTCCGGGGACTTTTGTCAATATAGTGTGTAATGACATACATGTAGTTTGGAGAAGTAGCCAAGTCTAAACTCCAAATCAATATGTATTCCGGAATATTTAAAAATAGATTTTAAATGAAAATCGTTCACTAAACCAGAAGAATCAACGAGCAACACAAACTGATATAACTCAGAACTGATTCACGAAAGCCATTCCCTGCGGTGATCATTCATTGTAACAGTCAACGAATGAAAGAAACGGATCCGACTCTGAACTCCTTCCGGAGTCATTCCCCGTAGAAATCGTTCCCCGGAAGAATCATCAAATGAAATAAGCGGATTCAACAAAGTAATGATTCGCGACAGTCATTTCCTGAGGAAATCGTTCACCGCAGCAGTCGACGATCGGTAAAAACGGGTTTTTTTCATAACCGATTTACTAGTCATTCCCTCCGTAAATCGTTCACCGGAAGAGTCAACAAAAAAAAAATCAAACGGATCTGATACAGAACAAATTCTCGACAGTCATTCCCCGCGGTAATCGTTCACAGGAAAAGTCAACTATCGACATAAGCGGATACTTTTCAGAACAGATTCGCTAGTCATTGCTTGCGGAAGTCATCAGCGGGAGAGGCAACGAACGAATCAAACGGATCGAACTCTGAACCGATTCGCAGTACTCAATTTCAGCGGAAATCGTTCACCGGAAGAGTCAGCGAATAAAACAAACGGATCCGACTCTGAACCGATTCGCAGGAATCATTCCCTATAGAAATCATTAACCGATAAAGTCGACAAATAAAACAAACGGATCCGACTCTGAACCTGTTCGAGACAGTCATTCCCAGCGGATATCGTTCACCGGGAAAGTCAAGGAATGAAACAAATGGATCCGACTCAGGACCTATTCGCCACCCATTTTCTGCAGAAATCTTTCACCGGAAGGGACAAGGAATGAAACAAACCGATCTGACTCAATATAGGGATTCGCGAGAGTCATTTATTGTAGAAATGGCTGACGGGAACAGTCAGCAATCGACACAAACGGATCCCCTTCAGAACCGATTCGCGAGAACCATTTTTTACAGAAATCGTTAACCGGAAACCGCAATGAACGAAACAAACGAATCTAACTGTGAACCAATTCGCTGCAGCCATTCCTTGTGGAAATCGTTCACACGAAGAGTCGACGAACGGAAAACCCGATTCGTGAGAGTCATTCCTGAAGAAATCGTTCTCTGGAAGTGTCAACGACAGAATCAATCGGAACGAATCGTTTTCGGTAATTGAATTGAAAGAATCTGTTTGCCCATCGCAACAACAGAATAGAACATCACAGTCCAACACAGAGCACCTGATGTTGCATATCGTATACGTCTATGTGCAAAACAAACTGTTAAAAAAAATCTGGAACCCTTTTGGAATTTTCCTTTTGTGACGTCATATCGACGATCGAAAATATATTTCGGATGTTTTCGGTTTGGGGAATTTCGGATAAGGCAGACTCAACCAGCAACTATTTTTGAATATTAGCTCTACATGAAGTTATGTTTAAATAATTTTATTTCGCCCATTTTATTTTGTTTGTCAGTACGGGAATGGTTGAGATTACGGATACGATTTTCTACTCTACTTGACACTTTCACTCTGTGCTGCCATGATGTAAACTCCATCCCTTTCTTGTGTTTTTTTTTTTTTTATAGCAAACGTAAACACAACAGCTATTTCTAAACTTTTGCTTTGCATTAAGTTGCTTTAGATCAATTTTATTTATTTCTCAATATAGGAATGGTTGAAACTACAGATCCGTATAATTGGCCCTTTGTTATACACTGCTGGCCACCCAAAATGCAACACCAAGAAGGACACGAGATAGCAAAGCCAGATTTACTGGGCACATAACAACAGATACAAAGATGAAATGACTGAGCTTACAGGCCCGTGCGACTTGCGGAACACGCAGACATGAATAGTTCGTGTGGCCCCCATGGCTGGCAATAACGGCCGCTACATGCCGCGGCATCGAACGAAAGAGGTTTTGGATGTGGTCTTGCGGTATGTCGGTCCACGCTGCTTCCACACGTTGCCACAGATTATCAGGCGTAGCCGCGGGTGGTGCTTGCCGGGACACTCGGTTGCCGATCAGCGACCAGATGTGTTCGATGGGCGACATATTGGGAGAACAGGCGGGCCACGGCAGCAGTGACACCTGGTGGGCCGTGAAGAATTGTTGCACGATGCCTGCCACGTGCGGGCGCGCATTGTCCTGTTGAAACGTGGTCGCTGGCAGGTCCTGCACGTAAGGCAGGACTACAGGCTTCAAAACGTTGGAGATGTAACGGTGGCTGTTGAATGTACTGGCGATGCATACGAAAGGGGGAGGGTGTCATATCCAATTACGCCCCAAACAATAACGCCAGGCGACGGACTGGTATGGCAATGCATAATGCAGGCGTCTTACAGTCTCTCGCCGCGGTGCCGCCACACGCGGATCCGACCATCGTAGTGTTGCAGGCAGAAGAGTGATTCGTCGGAGAAAACAATGTCGTGCCATTCCGAAGTCCAGGTGCGGCGTTCAACGGCCCACTGCCGCCGCACTCGCCGGTGGTGTAACGTCAATGGCAATCGATGCAATGGGCGCCGTGCGACAAGTCTCCGCTCCTGCAGACGGCGTCGCACGGTACGTGTTGACACAGGTTGTTGCACAACACACCCTAATTCCTGCGCTAACGTTCGTGATGTGGCGGTGCGAGCCGTCAATGCCTGCCGCACAACATGCCGGTCCTCTCGTTTGGGGGTGTGCCGCGGCTGCTGCAATCGCTCACGTCGGTCCGTCCGTCCCTCCTGAATTCACCGAATCCATACTCGCCTCACTGTGGCTGGATGTCGTGCCACACGGGCGCCGATGTTTCGGTACGATAAACCGCTGTCACGATCAGCCACTATTCGTCCCCTGTCGAACTTTGAAACGTTGAGGAATGACTGCCATATTCTGCGACGAGGCATCAGGAAGCTTCCCACGCAGAGGTCCGGCAGCACAACACACTTCCACTACTTACACCCCGCCTTCTGTGCACCCTTCTTATAGTGTTTCTTCGGTGGCGTGCCGGGCGCACATGATTTGCATATGCCCTGCAACGCTAATCGTTTGTATGTCCTCTCGTGGGCGACGCATGCTGCGAATTTCAGGAGAATCGGATGCTTCCTTCTTGGTGTTGCATTTTGGGTGGCCAGCAATGTAGTTGGCACCTGTGATGACAAGCTCTATGTTTTCATTGTGATTTTAATTGCAGACGCAATTACAGCAACTATTTACAAATAATATTGCTCTGTAATAATGCAGACGCAATTACAGCACATTTTTTAAAAATAATGTTCGCAATACATTGCGAACACAAAGCAGATCGATACACGAATTACCTAATGTAGTACTACTACTTTGTCTTCTTGGGCTTCTTACATTCCTCATGACTTGCTCTTGCTTTGGTTTCGTCCACTCTTGGTTGCGATCATTCTGTAAATTCCACGGCATTGTCGAAAAGACGGAAATAATTTTTGAAAATTTTAGTTCAAGCCACTGCGATATGTTCTTTATATATTTGAACAGATCTCGTTGAGAGCTTTAAAACGGTACCACGCGCAGTCATTTTGCACTTACGGTTGTAAAGATAAACCGTGATATTGTCAAAAGTGTTCACCGGTTCATAAGAAGACAACTTTTAAAATGTTCAGTTCAAACCAGTGCGAAATGTACTTCGTATATTTGAATAGATCTCGTCGAGAGCTTTAAAACGATACCACGCACAGTCGTGTTGCGTTCAAGGTTGCCGAGATATACTGAGTCAAACGCGGCTGAACACCCAGAAATATTGCACCATATCCCCCTGCGCACAGGGAGCGAGTGGATCGTCGTACGCACGATGTATTGCGCAGTACGCAAATAGGACTCCATACTGTTTACGAATATGCTAACATGATTAGTGTGTGGCACGCATTTTTAACGCTATAATGATTTCAATTGGGACCTATCGTTGTCACAGGGGGTCGGTCATAAGTCGCCTTATACGATCCGCGGAGTTAGACGTGGTCCTACGTCAAAAAGCCGATGTAGAACGCTAATATATTTGGTCCCTTTTTGGCATTTAGTCACACTCTGATGTAAACTCCATCGTTTTCTTGCGTTCGTTTGCAGCATAACGGCAATTGTTGAATATTTGCTGTCTAATAAATACACAGTTGACCAGAAACATCAAATAGAAGTCATCGCTCTTTCCACGTTTATAAGTGAGTCGCGGAAATATTATCATCGACCACCACCGGGAATCGAACCCAGGTCTTCCAGTTACGCGCCGGATATGCTTCCACTACACCACAGCGGCCTCGAAATTCTCAAGACTCACTAACGACAAACTACCAAACTACATGGCAGGTTGCATCTTTGGAGCCCTGCACAATGCCGGGCAGTGTTTCTTTTAGGACTTTTTGGCCGGCGCGGGGGGGGGGGGATGGTACCTTAGAGGGGGCAAGTTTGCCATTTGCTATATATACGTTTATACAGTATATATATAATTTTTCACTATTATATTTACTATACTGTGCACATTAATTGGGACAAAGTCTTTTTTCCAAAACTATGCCTTTATATCATTCTATGCCTTTATATCATTCTATGCCTTTATATCATTCTATGCCTTGATATACACTGATAAATACCTGTATTAGTATGAAGTATGTCCTCCTTTAGCAGAAATGACCTCTTGAATTCGTTTTGGCATTGACTCCACGAATTGAGTGCACATATTTTGGACTTCATAATCTTGGAACCACACTTCTATAGCATTCGTTAGCATGCGTTCTTTGGTTGTACAACGTCCATTTTACCTAGAAGTCTCTTCAAACTATTGCACAAGTTTTCTATGGGATTTAAGTCCGGTGAATTTCCAGGTTAATCAAACACATGAATTTGATTTCCCACCATGAAATTCTTGACCAATTTCGAATTGTGACATGGGGCCAAGTTATGTTGAAATGTCCCGTCAAAAGTTTGCAAGAATGGAACAATCCTACGTTGTAATATTTCTACGTACTTGGCTGAATTCATCATACCTTGAACAGGAACTAAGCTTCCAGTGCCATTTGATGTGAAAAAACCCCAAAACATCGAATAAATGAGTTTCATCACTGAAAATGAAATTTTTTCAGTCGTCAGCAGTCTATGATTTATATTTTTTGGCCCATACTAAACGTTTTATCTTCATTTTTGCATTCAAATATTGTTTTTTCGTTGGTCTTCTTGCTTTTCGGCCAACTTCCAGAAGCCTACGGCGTACAGTTGAATCATTAACATCACAACCACTAGCCAATAAATCTCTTTGAAGGTCGGTGCTTGTTTTTTTAATTCATTTTACTATTTCGGATTAGATATTTATCGGTTCGTGGAGTTGTTTTTCGTTTTCTTCCACATTTACCTATCCTTTTTGGAGACGATGATCCCGATGCATTGTATCGCGTAAGCAGTCTTGATACAATTGATTTGCCTACACCAACTGCAGAAGCGATATCTCTCACTATTATAGAAGAGTGATCCTTCAGAGCAATTATTTTTGCACGCTTCCTTGGGGATATATCCATTTTTCAATACACGAAAGCAACACGTACTCACAGAGAGCAAAAACTAACATCCACCTGTCACACACGAAAGCTCACAACTGAAGCTGAAGTGCCTATTTCCTGTTTAAAACCGGTCAAACCACATTCTTACTATCAAGTTCTAACAGTCACACCACCTCACAGTTGATAAAACCGGTTTACATGGGTTTCCGACATCAACTGGCGATCACATTACAATTCTGAGAATAAAATAGCTTGTCCTAATTAATTTGCACGGTGTAGTATATACCGTTCAAATCCCCCGAAAAATGTTTCATTTTTTGTTTTTGGTTAAAATGCGACTTACGTTAGAAAAACAATGCGTTAATTTAATAAAAATGTATCAACTTACATTAGAAAAAAATGCTCTAATTTTTCTTTAATTTTTCATTAACTTTAATTTTGTTCCAGATGGTGAATTTCAAAAACTTCCTTTTTTCACCCCCACCCCCACCGAAGAAAAATTCTATACACATCCTGATATAGTAATTACTTCTTCAAACATTTCAGGAATAACAAACTTTTTCCAGCTGAAGGAGGGGGGGAGTGGGTTCCGCACGTTTGAAATTTTCATCTTTTAAAATGCATTCAACGCACTCTTGTTCCTGAATCACAATCTCAGACAATTAGGTATGATTAGTCTACTTATTATATTTTGAAGAACACCATGCGTCGTAATACACTTTTTAATAAAATAAACTATAACTAGTACCATTTGAACAAATATTTAAAAAAATATATGATTGGAGAAATATTTGTATCATAAAAAGAAACGAAACTTCCTTTTTCATCATAACCTAAGTTTATTAAAATTTGGCTCGGTAACATAAAATGTCTCCGGAAGGGCGAATGGTCGTTTCCGGGAGAGCTTCGCCCCCTGGATATATGCCTGAAAAAAACACTGATGCTGGGAATTCACCAAAGATGAACAGCAGCAACTGAACAAATAACTAGAAGGCGAATGACTGATAAATACGCAGTTGACGTGGACCAGAAACATCAAATAGAAGTCATCGCCCTTTCCACGTTTATATGCGAGTCACGAAAGCATATCCGGCGCATTTTCCACGTTTATAAGTGAGCCAGGAAGCATATCTGGTGCGTAACTGGAAGACCCTGGGTTCGATTCCCGGTGGCGGCCGATGAGAATGTTTTCGTAACTCACTTATAAACGTGGAAAGAGCGATGACTTCTATTTGATATTTGCTGTCCAAACTGTAAGATCAATATTACCTTACCCACATTGCTTTATTCATCAATGTGCACTCAAAAGAATAAAAATGAAATCGCAAGAAAGAGTATTGACATCACAAAGAAGGTAAAATTGTTCTTTTGAAAGTTGCTTTGAATTTTAAAAAGCTCAGCGGCAATTGGCAGTAACAGTTTGCATCCATCCAGAGATGAACAGTAGCACATCCGCTCAATCAATACGAAGAGGATCTTTGAGCTCCGTAAATCTTCCCCTGAGGATTCTGTGCAATACTTTTTTCTTTATCCGGGTCATCACATAAGCTCTCTGATAATGAAATGACACGGGACGATAAGAATCCTCTTAGCAGATTCCGCGAAGCCATTTGTCGGTTGTTGGCCTCAACCTATTAACTGTGATGCATTTGATCCTCACGGATCGAAGGTATGACAAACTTGCAATTTTTGGGCGAGGTTTTTCAAAAGGGAAGGCGATTAATAAGAATGGCATCGGGAATAAAAGTGATCGGCAATTCAGACGATTTAATACTGAAATACGAGTATTAATCTATTTTCACACATAAATAAAATTTTCTATTAAAATACTTTTAATCCCTTCGGATTTAAGCCTACTGAAATCAACCTCTTATGAACACAAAGCATCTTTTCCCTTTTTCAGGAAATGGAATTTAACGAACACCCTGGACGTCCATAATTTGAGAGCCACCTGTTCTGGGAGGGGCAGCATGTCATAGACGCACCTTCTATTCCTCACTTGCGGAGCAAGAAAGGCCCATTATGGACGATTTGTTGGATAGATGTATCACCTTTTCATTCAGGGCTAGAGACAGGTACTAGAGCGGATGATTAGTTGCATAGATGTGCCATCTATTCCTGATTTGTGGCACGAGCCTGGGGCCCGCTGGCCGATTAGCTGGATATACACACCATCCATTCCTTACTCGGTTCTTGAGACAGGAACCGGCTCGGCCGATTAGCTGGACATACACACTATCCATTCCTCACTCGGTTCTTGAGACAGGAACCAGCTCGGCCGATTACCTGGATGTACACACTATCTATTCCTTACTCAGTTCTTGAGCCAGTCACCAGTTCGGCCGATTACCTGGATATACACGCCATCCATTCCTCACTCAGTTCTTGAGTCAAGAACCAGCTCGGTCTATTTCTTGGATGTACACAACATCTATTCCTCACTCAGTTCTTGAGCCAGGAGCCAGTTCGGTCCATTGCCTGGATATACACACCATCCATTCCTCACTCGGTTCTTGAGCCAGGAACCAGCTCGGCCGATTACCTGGATATACACACCATCCATTACTCACTCGGTTCTTGAGTCAGGAGCCAGGTCAGCCCATTGCCTGGATATACACACCATTCATTCCTCACTCGGTTCTTGAGCCAGGAACCAGCTCGGCCTATTACCTGGATATACACGACATCCATTCCTCACTCAGTTCTTGAGTAAAGAACCAGCTCGGTCTATTCCCTGGATGTACACACCATCTATTCCTCAATCAGTTCTTGAGCCAGGAGCCAGTTCGGCCCATTACCTGGATATACACGCCATCCATTCCACACTCGGTTCTTGAGCAAGGAACTAGCGCAGCCGATTACCTGGATATACACGCCGTCCATTCCTCACTCAGTTCTTGAGCCAGAAACCAGCGCAGCCGATTACCTGTATATACACACCACCCATTCCTCACTCGGTTCTTGAGTCAGGAACCAGTTCGGCCCATTACCTTGATATACACACCATCCATTCCGCACTTGGTTCTTGAGCCAGGAACCAGCTCAGCCTATTACCTGGATAGACACTCCATCCTTCCTTGACTCGTGGCTGGAACCAAGTACCAGCTTGGCGGATTAGCTGGATAGTCGAACCAGCCATTCCTCACTCGGAGCTCATGCCAGAGACTCGCTCTGCCGATTAGCTGGACAGACACATAATCAATTCTTCACTCGAGACGCGTGCCAAAGACCAACAGGGAAGATTAGCTTGTAATGTTCTTAACTGTTTGGTTGAATAATTTAGCTAAATGTCTGTGCTTCTCCCGAACACTGACATCATGTTAATAAGAATGGGACTTTGAAATTTTCCGTTGCCTTTACGTTACGCTTCGAATATCTTTAATTAACTTAAACAATTCCTTAACTAAGCACAATCCCACATGAAGAATATGTCTAGCGATTCAGTGAAAATAACTGTATGTACAAATTCGTCCTTTTATTCCATCTCAGACATGTATGTTGGCACCACATCGGAAACACTTCGATAGTTAAACGATATCATGCTTGTCTTATCAAATGATTTCCAGTCACATTAGATGGAAACTAACTTAAGTCTTCGATGATCAAACAAGCGTGATAATCAAAGCGAAAGAATTACACATCAAACTCTAAAAATTAAGTTACTCGAAGTTCGCATAACAAATCTCTTTTCAAATCAATTACTAACAAGCTCTAGCTGAATTCCAAAGAGAGCCCTAAATATCTAACTAGAGCACTTGAACTTACATGTCATTCTACTCTTGACCTCATTTCAGGTTGCCACAAAAGATTCAGTTGAGAGAGAAAATGTAGCGTTAAGTTTAGAAAATGCTTAAGGAGAACGAACTAATCTTTACCTAGACAGCAGGAACTAAAAAGGGAAGCTATGTTAGAGCATACACTGAAGAGGAATTGAATTAGAGACAGCTGGCGTTATGCAAGTGTGGCGCTGTGGGTGGCCCTGTAAACGGAAACGACATGACGTATGCAGCGATCCGACAATATAAGGAGTGATTCGACGGGAATCAGTAAGAGTCGGACGCAGTATGGGTAAGACGAAGGATCTAAGTACATTTGATCGTGGGAAAATTGTCGGGACCCGACGAATGGGTCACTGCATCGCGGAAGTCCTGCAGGCACTGGGATTTTCACGAGCCACTGTGTCACGGGTGCACCGTGAGTACATCGAATCCGGTAAAACCATCCCTGCAAGGGCCAACTGCCGTGGACAACAGGGTGTGGATGAGCGGGGTCATCGTCGGCCAACAGCGAATAGTGCAAGAAATCACTTGGTAATTTAACGCTGGTGCACAAAAACATGTAAGCAGCCACAGCATCCAGAACCATCTCCTCGCTATGAGGTACAAAAGCCATCGTCCCACGAGGGTACCGCTACTGACCGCACATCACAGGGCACAAAGATTAGCATGGGCGCGGGAACATCGCCACTGGACCCTAGACATGTCGAAAAATGTTGCCTGGACTGAAGAGTCGAGATTCACGTTGGTACATGCGGATGGCAGGATACGAGTACGGCTCAAACCACAATAAGCGATGGATCCTTCTTGCCAGCAGGGTACTCTTCCAGCTGGTGGGGTTGGCATTCTCGTCTGGGGACTGTTTACGTGGACTGAAATGGGACCCCTGGTACGTGTGACATCGTCCCTCACAAGTCAACGTTACCGGGATATCCTGGACGACCATTTCACCCGTTTGTGCGTCTTCAACATTCCACCAGGGACCTCATCCTGCAACAAGACAATGCAGCGTGCCATCGCTCCCGAATTGTATCCGAATGGTTGGATGAACCCTCCACCGACGTGACCTCGCTTCCTTGGCCAGCTAGGTCACCTGACCTCAACCCCATCGAGCACATCTGGAATGCCATCGAGAGAGATGTTCAAGGCTTTGAACCCCTCCATCAAATCTTCGTGAACTGTGGAAGCTTGTTCAGGGGTCGTGGATCCGGATGGCTTCCCAACGCTTCCGGTGTCTTGTCGAGTCTATGCCAAGATGAATCGCCGCCGTCATCAGGGCGAAAGGTGGTGCTACACGTAACTAGACAGGTATCTCTAATTCAATTGCTCTTCAGTGTATGTCACAAGCTAGATAGACTTATCACCCATTCCTAACTAGGGGCATGTCCTACGGACCAGCACGGGCAATTAGCTGAATAGACGCACCATCTATTCCCCACTTGGGGCACGAGCCGAGGCCCATCTTGGACAATTAACTGTAAACCCGCGCCTCTGATGATCTGCTCACCAAGTCATATTTGCTGTAATTGCTCTATTATAGGAATTGCCAGTTTCATATACATGCTCTATTTATAGGAATTGCCAGTTTCAAAGACCTACTCCAATTATAGGAATTGCCAGTTTCAGAGACCTGATTTATTTATCGGGATCGCCAGTTTCAGAGACCTGCTTTATTTATAGAAATTGCCAGTTTCAGGGATCAGAAACCTGATGTAATGTTTTGGGAATTGACAGTTTCAGAGACCTGCTCTATTTATAGGAATTGCAAGATTTAGTATCCCACGTACCTAGACGCGATGTATCTATTAATAACTCACATGTCGTTATTGGGGTGTACGAGGTGTGATCCAAGGCATCCGGACTGGTTGCATAACTTCGGGATCGCGCGACGTAGTAGGAAGCGCTTTTACATAAGCTGACCTTGGAACCTGCCACGCATGCGCCGTCAGTAGCGAGCCTTTCCCCGCTTTTCCGTTTGTTTTAATAGCAGTACTTTGTTCTTACGTGTGTGAAGTGTTTGTCGCATTTGTCATGCAGGAGAACACTCATCAACGAATTTGCATCAGATTTTGTCAAAAACTTGGCAAAACCTGCAAGGGCACATACTTAAAGTTACAGAAAATCTATGGGGAGGATTATATGAGTCGTGCACAAGTTTATGGGTGGTAAAAGCGTTTTAAAAGTGGTCGTGAAAGTGTTGAGAGTGATGAACGTTCTGGGACACGAGCAGCCAACAAAAGTGAAAACAATGTCGAATTTGTGTGCATAAGTGAGCGGGGAAATCTTAGAATCACTATTCGTAATTTATCTGAAGACTTTTTTTTTTTTTTTTTTTTTTTTTTTTGAGATTTAACGACCACCGTGAGCAACTCAATGGGCTATAAGCAGTCGCGCGTCCCTAATTTAGAGTCACTGGTTCCAGGGAAGGGAGAGAGCCAGTGCCGTAAGACAAACACAACATCCATGCCTCACCGGGATTCGAACCCGGACCCCTTCCGACGAATGATCAGAGGCCAACGCCTTAAACCACTGCGCCACCGGGGCGGCGTGAAGACTTCAACATTAGTTTCGGTTGAATTCAGTCGATTCTCACGGACGATTCAGGTGTGAGACGTGTCTCAGCCAAATTTGTAACAAAATTGCTCTCACCTGTGCAAAAACAGACCCGCGTTTCAGCTGCTAGTGACCTGTTAGAGGGCGCCGAAAACGACAAAAGCTATTTAAAAACTATCATAACTGGTGATGAATCGTGGGTTTAGGGTATGGTATAACCCAGAAACTACGGTCCAGTCTTCACAGTGGAAGCACCCACGTTTTTCCAGATCTAAAAACGCACGACAGAGCCTCAGCAACTTCAACACGATGCTGGCTGGGTTTTTTTCAATCATGACTGAATTGTGCATCATGAACACGGCTCCATCAAGCCATAAAATCAACAAGGAGTCCTTCTGTCAAGTTTTGTTGCGTTTGAGGGACGCAGTTCGTTGCAAAGGAACGGCACTGCATGAGAGTGGCGAGTGGAAATTCTACCATGACAACGCACCTGCCCATGCATGGCAACTTGTGCAGCAGTCTTGCTAAGCACAGCATCGCACAGGTGCAATAGCCATCCTTTTCGCCATAGCTCGCTCTCTGCGACATTTTTCTCTTCCCCCAAATCAAATACCATTTAAAAGGAAAAAGATTTCAAAATATTGAGGAGATACAACAGAATACGACGAAGTAGCTGTTCGCTCTTTCAGAAGATGACTTCAAGAAATGCTTCGAGTAGGGTAAACAGCGCTGGGCTAAGTGTGTGACTTCGGAAGGGGTCTACTTCGAAGGCGATTAAGTTTCAAATCTCCAAGTCTGTTCGCTATTTCAGAAGATGACTTCAAGAAATGCTTCAAGCAGTGGAAACAGCGCTGGGCTAAGTGTGTGACTTCGGAAGGGGTCTACTTCGAAGGCGATTAAGTTTCAAATCTCTTTGTTCGCTATTTCAGAAGATGTCTTCAAAAAAAAATGCTTCGGGTAGTGAAAACAGCGCTGTGTGGCTTCAGAAGGGGCTACTTCGAAGACGATTTAGTTTCAAATCTGTAAGTCTTGCCCTTTTTTTTTTAATAAATCAAGTCTGGATTCTTTTTGAACACACATTGTGTATAATAATTTATTCATTCTTTGTAATTTCTGACACATAATTTACTATTCATCGGAAATTGTTTGTTTTTGAAACACCGGCTGTTAACCTTTTTTTGTAGAAATACTGTTATACAGAAAACACCTGAAATGCTCAAATGCGTATTTACCTCGTTTTCTTGCGAGAAGATACTAGTTGGATTATTTGCTACATCAGCTTTCTGAAGCGAGATCAAATTTCCTCAATAAACTCCTAAATGAAAAGATTTTATTCAACATACCTTTTTCAAGCTGGAAACTTGATTCCCAAATGTATTAAAGTTCTTTTCATTTAGTGGCAGGTATTGTTGATGCTTTCCAAAATTCAGTTTGCACAGGTTTAAGCTCTGAAAGAGACAGTAGTCTTTTCTGTGTGCTTGATTTAAGGACAAAACACTTTTACAGTCAGATACCCCTGGAGATTTTTTTGCCAGCATCGCTCGCACAGGTTTCAGTCTCTCTCTATTAGCATCACAAAGCGAGGCAGAATTACCATTTTTGACTGGCTCTGCATTTTCGTGGACTTTTGACTCCTTCCTAATTATTTCTGGAAAAGTAAATATTCACTCTTATTCGAGACGATTGTACGAATGACTTCTGTTTTCAGTGAAAAAAAATATTTATTTAACCACTGTAACTTGGCTATGCTAAGGATCAAAATTTTATAAGGATCATGAGGCCATGAATTATGGCGTATTCTCCTAATTTAACCTTCCTTTTGAATTTCTGTGTTCTCATGAAAATTTGGTTTTTCGTCGTTAAATATTTTCTCACTTAACTCCTGAGAATTTCTACCTACGAGGGTTTTAAAGTTGGCATCCTGACAGCGGGTCAAAGTTCAACCAAAACTTAAACAAAGCTAGGAGAACAAGAGTTAAATATTCAGAGCGTGTAAGTCTAATTCCAAATTTTCTTTTAATTTCTGTGTTCTCATGCAAATTTGGTTTCTTCATGTTAAATATTTTCTGACATGGCGCAACAGAGAATTCATTCTTTTCAATGCCTTTTTAAATATTATATAGAAAAGCTCAGCGGAATTCACAAACAGTCAATTTATATTGACTGTTTGTGAATTCCGCAGAGCTTTTATACGAAATTTCAGTTTCAATATATGTTAAAAAACCGGAGTGTGTAAATTGCGAACTAAGAGCCAAGACCGATATGTGTAAATTGCAAACCAACTTTTCTAGACCCGATGTGTACATTGCGAACCAACTCTTCTGCTCCCTTTCTGAAGATATCAAAAAATAAACCAATATGAAAAAATAACGATTAAAACAATGTAAAACAATTTAAAGCAATCTGTTCGCGAAAACAACAAAACTAGTTTGTCATCCTTGCGCAGGGGCCATGTTAATTTTTTTTCTGTGATGTTCCATAATTAGTAGTATGTGTACATTTGTACTTAATTCGTTGTATTCACGAAAACAACAAAACTAGTTTGTCATCCTTGCGCTGGGGCCATGTTAATATTTTTTCTGTGATGTTCCATATTTAGTATATGTACAGTTTTACTTAATTCATTTTATTCACGAAAACAACAAAACTAGTTTGTCATCCTTGCGCAGAAGCCATGTTATTTTTTTTTCTGTGATGTTCCATATTTAGTATGTGTACATTTGTACTTAATTCATTTTATTCACGAAAACAACAAAACTAGTTTGTCATCCTTGCGCAGAAGCCATGTTAATTTTTTTTCTGTGATGTTCCATATTTAGTATGTGTACATTTGTACTTAATTCATTTTATTCACGAAAACAACAAAACTAGTTTGTCATCCTTGCGCAGAAGCCATGTTAATTTTTTTTCTGTGATGTTCCATATTTAGTATGTGTACATTTGTACTTAATTCATTTTATTCACGAAAACAACAAAACTAGTTTGTCATCCTTGCGCAGAAGCCATGTTAATTTTTTTTTCTGTGATGTTCCATATTTAGTATGTGTACATTTGTACTTAATTCATTTTATTCACGAAAACAACAAAACTAGTTTGTCATCCTTGCGCAGAAGCCATGTTAATTTTTTTTTCTGTGATGTTCCATATTTAGTATGTGTACATTTGTACTTAATTCATTTTATTCACGAAAACAACAAAACTAGTTTGTCATCCTTGCGCAGAAGCCATGTTAATTTTTTCTGTGATGTTCCATATTTAGTATGTGTACATTTGTACTTAATTCATTTTATTCACGAAAACAACAAAACTAGTTTGTCATCCTTGCGCAGAAGCCATGTTAATTTTTTTTCTGTGATGTTCCATATTTAGTATATGTACATTTGTACTTAATTCATTTTATTCACGGAAACAACAAAACTAGTTTGTCATCCTTGGGCATGGGCCATGTTAATATTTTTTCTGTGATGTTCCATATTTAGTATACGTACATTATTTTTCTGTGATGTTCCATATTTAGTGTACGTAATTCATTTTATTCACGGAAACAACAAAACTAGTTTGTCATCCTCGCGCAGGGGCCATGTTCATTTCTTTTCTGTGATGTTCCATATTTAGTATATGTACATTTGTACTTAATTCATTGTATTCACGAAAATGTCTTTATTTTGCAGTAAATGTAGGCGTCTACGATTAACAAATATTTTCCTTTTTCAGAGACCGAGACCGTCACTTCCATCGTAAAACTTATCGAACAACAAAAGATATATCTAAAACAAAGCAATCAAAACAGACAAGCTAGCTTAGGTAATTCCAGCAGATGTCCAGAGAAATCGGTTCGGAATTTACATATAGCGGTCATGGGTCTTGGTTCGCAATTTATATATAGAGTTTTACTTGGCGGTCTGATTTTAGTTCGCAATTTACACACTCTAGTTCGCAATCCACCTAAAAAACGTTCTCAGAATAAAAACTTTCCTGCAGAAGTGAAGTAAATATCAGTTTAAAAATCGTCCAAGAATAAGGACGTTATGACGAATGTTATACATCAACTGTTTCAAATTAATTAGATGCGGATGGACATTTTCTTTTCCTGCGTAAATCTTAGCAGTTTTTGTTTATAAACTTATATAAGTTTTGATGATTTGTTGTTATTATATATCACACACAATATATTTTCCTTTGTCCGAACGTTTGTCCCACTTTTGTAGCGCAGTGATAAGAGCGCTTGCCTGTTTTTTACGCTTTCCAACCGTAGGTTGAAGAAGCGTATATGCTCCAGAAATTTTAGTATGTGGTAGGGGACCACCTGGGGACGAACCGTATTGAAAATGGGAGAAACAGGGTCAAAGGTCAGGACATAGAAGCAGGATCCATTCCATTGTTCTTATGCGTCATAGCGTAAAAATTGTTCGATTTCGATGAAATTTTAGTATGTGGTAGGGAACCACCTGGGGACGATCCCTATTGAAAATGGGTGAAATAGGGTCAAAGGTCAGGACTTAGACGCTGGATATACTCCATTACCTTTATGCGTCATGACTTACATAAGAATGGTTCAATTTCGATGAAATTCTAGTATGTGGTAGGGAATCACATGGGGACGATCCCCATTGAAAATAAATGAAATGGGGTCAAAGGTCAGGACATAGAAGCGGGATCCATTCCATTGCCTTTATGCATCATAACTTGCGTAAAAATGGTTTGATTTCGATGAAAATTTAGTATGTGGTAAGGAACCACCTGGGGACGAACCCTATTGAAAATGGGCGGAATGGGGTCAAAGGTCAGGACATAAAAGCGGGATCTATTCCATTGCCTTTATGAGTCATAACATTCGTAAATATGGTTCGATTTCAATAAACGTTTAGTATGTGGTAGGGAACCAACTGGGCACGAACCCTATTGAAAATGGGCGAAATGAGGTCAAAGGTCACGCAGGGCATGAGAGCGGGATTTATTCCATTGCTCTTATGGTCATAACTTGCGTAAAAATG
Source organism: Macrothele yani (assembly GCA_039090855.1). Classification (NCBI taxonomy): domain Eukaryota; kingdom Metazoa; phylum Arthropoda; class Arachnida; order Araneae; family Macrothelidae; genus Macrothele; species Macrothele yani. The sequence continues at coordinate 14,191,425 of CM077000.1, read as the reverse complement.
GTTCGATTTCGATGAAAATTTGGTATGTGGTAAGGAACCAACTGGGGACGAACCGTATTGAAAATGGGCGGAATGGGATCAAAAGTTAGGACACTAGAGTGGGATCCATTCCATTGCCTTTGTGCATCATAACTTACCTAAAAATGCTTCGATTGCGACAAAACGATATCATGTTGTTCCGAAAGTATAGCGAACCGGTTCTGTTGAATATCAACGAAATGGGGTCAAAAGTCATTGCACAAAGGCAAGATTTATTCCACAGCCATTTTCTCATAACTTCCGTAAAACTGCTTCTATTCCGACAAAACTTTAGAACATCATCGAAATGGGGTCAAAGGTCAGGACACAGGAGCGAGATTTATTCCACAGCCATTATCCACATAATTTGAGTAATAATGTGTGGTATGATGGAAAGCGTATCATAATTAATACATCGCATGATTTTACTAACTTGTTATTTCGAATCCCTGCCTCAACCAATTTACAGCGTGATTCGGGATTTTCGGGATTTTCGTGGCCCGGCATGATTGTCGGGATTTTCGTGGCCCGGCATGGTCAAACCGTAACCGATCAAATAAAACTGCCTACAGTATAAACAAGGTCGACGCGGAATATTTTATATGGCAACACGGTACCCGCTGAAATGACATCATACTTCCAAATGCCGACTGTACAAGCAAAAGCAATGTGCGTACTCTGGTTCTTCGAAACAAAGTCAGTTATCACAACGCAATGTCGTTGCAGAACTCAGTATGGCAGAGCTCCTACCTTACGATAATGCTATCCGACGTTGGTTAAAGCAGTTTCAAAACACTGGTCGGGTGCAGCATCAAAAAGGAGCGGGAAAACTGAGCACTTCGCAGGACGATGTTGATCGCGTCCAGGAAGCCTTTTCTCAAAGCCTTCAGAAGTCAACAAGACGAACTGCGTCACAGTTACAATCGCGGCCAAACGTCCTGCACCAGTAAACCAGAGTCAAATTTTGATGTTTGAAGCCAACTTACACAGCGTAATGGTACTGTCAGGAATACATATTATACACCATTTTAAAAGACATTTTATGCTGAATTCAAATATTTTTACAGAATGTTACTACCAGTAATAGAAGTGAAGTTACAAGCAAAAATGGGCAAGTGGGGAAATACAAATCCAGTTCTGAAAAAGCGTTAGCGCCCCTCTAATCCACTATAGCTTTCTCCAACGTCAGCTAGTGAGATATGAACTGATGTAGAATCGTTTGTCGACTTAGAACGCAGATGCTTATAGTCAGTTGACGGAACTTTATGCAGAATTCCTGGTGATATTTGAATTTTGGAATGTCGAAGACCCGAAAATTGGTCCTGCCTCTTCAAACTGGGACAAAAATTATTACTTTGCATGAACTTGGATTCAGTAGTCGTAAAATTGCTGTTAAATGTGGTTGTGATCATTCCAGTGTATTGCGCACTATTAAAAGAGTTGCAGAAACTGGATTGGATGTGCGGAGAAAGAACAGGTCGACCAAACAAAGCTGTGTACTGAACGTGATGATCGTAAGTTGATTCGTCGTTCCTTAAAATCAAGGTTTGAAACAGCCACTGATTTAAGAAATGAGTTGGAGAATGAAGTAGGCGTTATTGCATCTGCGGGTACAGGTCGTCGTAGGCTACAAGAAAATGGACGGACTGCACAAAAACCTTTCCTTACTGAACAACAACGGCTCAAAAGAATTGCTTGGGCCAAGGCACACAAGAATTGGGACTGTTGAAGAATGGAAAAATTTTGTTTTCAGTGATGAAACAACTGTTACTATTTCCGCTAACAACGGAAATAATTATGTACATCGTCGGGCTGGTGAAAAGATATAAGGCATGCTGCATCTAGCCAACTATCAAGCACCCACATTCGGTGATGTTATGGTCCTGTATTTCAGCCAGTGGTGTTGGCCGTCTGCACATTGTTGATGGCACATTGAATGGATCGAAATATGTGGATATTTTGGAGTCCAAACTACCACCATCTGCACAAGACATGGGTTTGCGGAATTTTATCTTTCAGGACTATAACGAGCCATGTCATCGGTCAAAGTTAGTTGAGGAGTGATTTAATCGAAAAGTTATAAGAACATTTCAGTGGCCGGCACAGTCACCGGATCTTAATCAAATAGAAAAGCTGTGGTTGATATTGAAGCAAAGGATCCGTCAACAAGGACCCACATCTAAAACAGCATTCATTAAGTCTGTAGGGGCCGTATGCCACCGTGTTATCACCAATTGACAACTAGAGGAGCTCATTAGTTCCATGCCAAGAAGGTGCACTTTGTTACTAAGAAACCGTGGTTATCCAATTACATATCAAAGCGTATTTTGCTTGTTGGTAAGTTATTTCAAGTGTCCTGCAAGTTTCAATAATGTACTGTACAGTAATTTTACGTTACATGCATCGTACAATAATTTTACAAATTCCACTATTTTTTGCTTTTTACGACTAGACGCTGTAACTTCATTTCTATTACTGGTAATAACATTCTGTAAAAATGTTTGAATTTAGAATAAAATTTCCTTTACAATGATGTATAATATGCATTCCTGGTTTTACCATTACGCTGTATAAGTTGACTTCAAACATCAAAAATTGACTTTCGGTCTACTGGTGGAAGACGTTTGCCCACGACTGTAGGTATGCCACAAACGACTGTATGGAAGGTTCTGCATAACCGCCTACAACTCCGTGCGTACAAACGTTCGACGAAATATAATGGCTTTCGACGAAACATTGTATTTACAGATGAAGCAACGTTTCATGTCTCAGGTGAAGTCAACCGCCGCAATATCAGAATTTGGGGGTCTGAGAATCCACATCACTTCATCGAACATGTGCGGTTTAGTTCTAAAGTGAATGTTAGTGGGATTTAATGGCTGATCGTGTGATTGGACCTTTCTTTTCAGCAGAATCCACAGTCACAAAAGAAATTAATTTGGACATAATTAAAATTTTCCCTGTCCCTCAAATTGGCCATTTACATACTTAAATCATTTGGCAACAAGATGGTGCACCGCCACATTTGGGTAAGGTTGTGCGAAATCTTCTAAATAGGGAATTTCCAACCAGGTGGATTGGACAAAATGGACCCATCTCATGGCCTCCCCGCTCTCCAGATCTCACGCCTCTAGACTTCTCCTTGTGGGGATATGTGAAAGAGAAAGTTTATTCATCCAAAGTGCAAAGTGTTGACAAACTGAAAACTCGCACAGTTCGTGCAATTGCATCTGTTACAGAATCCACTTTGGCACGTACATGGGTAGGGATTGAATATCGGCCTGATGTACTTCGCGCAACAAAAGGTGCCCTTAATATAATTTATTAACTATACGAAAAAAAAAAAACTTTTCGAAGTAAGTTTACAAAATCTGAAAACATTTTGTTTTTATCCCGAATAGGTTTTTTAAATATTTTTTTCGAATGTTTCAAGGACTTTTGGGAAACCCTGAATACTTAATGAAACACCAACTGAATTTGTTCTAACTCGCCTTATACTCAAGATCGATTTATATGAATGAAGATAAAGCAATTTCGAAATTTAACCCTTTCGTCTTACACTCCATAACAACTTCTGAACACTAATTGAATTTGCTCCAGCTTCGTCTTATACTCAGGATCGACTTATCTATGAATGAAGATAAGGAAATTGATAAATTCAACCAATTCAGCTTATACTCCATATCAACTTCTGAACACTAACTGTATTTGTTCTAGCCTCGCCTTATGCTTAGGATCGTCTTATCTATAAATGAAGATATGAAAATTGATAAATTTAACTCATTCGACTTATGCCCCATATCAACTTCTAAACACTAACTTTACTTGTTCTAGCCTCGTCTTATACTCAGGATCGACTTATATATGCATGAAGGTAAGGAAATTGAGAAATTCAACCCATTTCACTTATACTCCATATCAACTTCTGAACACTAACTGAATTTGCTCTAGCTTCGTCTTATACTCAGGGTCGACTTATCTATGAATGAAGATAAGGAAATTTATAAATTTAACTCATTCGACTTATGCCCCATATCATCTTCTAAACACTAACTGTACTTGTTCTAGCCTCTTCTTGTACTCAGCATCGACTTATCTATGCATGAAGATAAGGAAATTGAGAAATTCAACCCATTTCACTTATACTCCATATCAACTTATGAACACCAACTCTATTTGTTCTAGTCTCGTGTCATGTTCAGGATCGATTTATCTATGAATGAAGATAAGGAAACTGAAAAATGTAACCCATTCCACTTATACTTCATAGCAACTTCCGAACACTAACTGTATTTGTTCTAGCCTCGTCTTATACTCAAGATCGACTTATCTATGAATGAAGATAAGAAAAAGTACGGTGATATCTCTCTCTTCTAGTTATGTTACTTTTTACCGAATGGGAAAATAGAATCTCTTTTAATATTTTTTAAGAACCCAGTTCTACGTTTAGAGGATTCTAGCATCTCAAGAGCTCGCATTCTTTCTTATGACGCATAAATAATTTATTTTCTGGCGATATTTCAGGCTAACTAGTTAAAAAATTTGTAAAACAAACAAACAAAATAAAAAAAAAACATGGCCCAAATTTCTTACAAATAGCTACTATGTTCTTATTTTACATTTAATGCTTTACGAAGATGTTTCTTAATCATAAAACGTATAGCTTAAACGAAGCAAGTAAAAAGTCAGAGTGAAATGGGAAAAGGGAAAAACAAAATTCGCTTCCAGTCACGAAAAGTAAGTCTGAAGAAGTTAAGTAAAAATCAATTCTGCCTGAGTTTTTACTTTCCCTCTCGTTTTCCAACACTCGTAAATTTTTTTACTACTCACAATGGTAAATGTTTTACATCCTGCATAAAGGCAGCGAGAATTTGCTAGTTTAGTTTCTGTACTCGCGTTACTTCCCTATATAGTACTACCTTTTGCATAATCAAAAACTATTCCTGATCAAATTTACGCGAGGTGATTTAAAACAGAAAAAATCCTTCTTTTCACGGTAAGGCAAAGAAAAGAAGGTTTTAAATTTTTGTTTTAGTAATTACAAATAAGCTAGCTTTAAGACTTTGATTACTTTAATTATCTGAAAAGCTTTGCTTTGGGTTTTCTTTTTTTTTTGTTACTTCGTTTCGTACGTTTTAGTTTCTGGAAAATCGAGCAGCTAAAGTTTACCATCGAAATGGCTTGGTTTAGATCGTAATTGGAAACGCGCATTAAATATGCACCCATCAATCCGTTGTTTTTGAAAAATAAAAAACAACACTCACGACGTATGGAAGTTTAAGCCATAAAGTTCGTCCAAGATGGTTCACCGCATCGCAAGGAAAAAAAAAAAAAAGAAAAGATGTATTGATGTCTTTTAAAGTCTTCATAGCGGAGTTGTTTGTCACAGAAATTCGTTTCAGACTTAACGACCCGCAAAACTGACGTACTCTAATGCAGAAATCGATAGTTCAAACTGCAGAAGGCTTTTAGAGATCGGAGTAATATTATTTATTTTTTTATCGTATTTAACTGGCTGCGCCAAATGATGTCAGATGCTAATATATATTTCATTCATTTTTCTTGGCTCACAGCAGCTTGAAGCAAAGAAGAATGCAGCTTTTTCTTGCTCTTTGCACCTTATTTCATTTACGTGATGCCCTTTCTACTTTGTAAATAAAGAAAATTACTGCCTACTTCTCCCTCCCGTTCTTTATTTCCGATTTTCCGCAACCATTAACACGACTTAACTGATGGAAAAACTATGTTTCCATTGATTTAGAAAAATATCACCGACTCAACTCCTCGCTTTTATTTATGTACAAAAAGGGTGTTCAGAAAGTTATATTTCCATGTTATGCACAAGCCTATTGACAAGGTATCAAATTGAAACAAAACATGAACACAGCTCAGAATTTCTCAGAACAAGAACAACGCTCAGAATAACAACAACAAAGCTCAGAAATTGAAATTCTGAGGTTAATTCACATATTTTATTTTTCTAAATAGTTCCCCTCACGCTCTATTATTACAGATACGCCAACGTTTAAAGTGGTTCCACCTAAAATCTATACCTTATGTCACCAATGAAAAAACTTCTTTACATATTTTCTTTGCAATTAATGTATTCCCAAGGATGAAAATTTGCACATCGATAAAACTAACTTTAAGTTATAGCATGGGATACTTAATACTTCCTAAAACATAACCATAATTATATTAAAAATCAATCATTTTGCTTTGAGTAATGTTCAGACCTGTTAATAGATGGCGTGACCTGTACATCGATGACGTCAGTAGCCAAACAAGTGTAAAATTGCTTAATTATGGTTATGTTTTAACAAGTATTAAGTATCTCATGCTATAACTTAAAGTTGGTTTCATCGATGTACAAATTTTCATCCTTGGAAATGCATCAAATGCGAAGAAAATATGTATGTAAAGAAGTTTCACCATTGGAAACATAAGGCAGATATTTTAAGTGGAAACACCTTACCAAGGTTTTTTACGCTTTCCAACGGTAGGTTGAAGAAGCGTGTATGCTCCAGCTTTGTCCGTCTGTCTGTCCAGACGGTAACTTGCGTAAAAAGAGTTCGATTTCCATGAAATTTTAGCATGGGGTAGGGAACAACCTGGGAAAGAACCCTGTTGAAAATGAGCAAAATGGGGTCAAAGGTCAGGATATAGGAGGGGATCCATTCCATCGCTCTTGTGCGTCATAACTTACGTAAAAATGCTTCGTCTGCGACAAAACTTTATCATGTTAGAATAATAATAACAACGTTTCGCACAATAAAATGTTTATTATACATCGACTATAGTTTCGCAGAGCGATTGGCTCGGCTTCCTCAGGACGAATGGAGCGTAAACATTCAAATCATCGAAGACTTAAACTCCTGGGGAATTTATCAGATACCTTGTGAATGTGGACTTTCATATATAGGACAGACCCGCAGGGCTTTAAGCTTCCGTGTGAAGGAACACAAGACATATGTACGGAACTATGAACTGAAGAAATCGTCTATAGCTCAACATTGTCACGAAAATAACCATAACTTTTTGTTTGGAAACGCTACGCTTATTGATAAACCGGACTCGACTTTCAAGCTTAATATATTAGAAGCTTTCCACATATACCGGAACTCGTCACGGCTTGTCAACGACATGACGTCGACTCCATTTCTTTCAAGCAGGTGGAAACAACTCGCCAAAACCCGTGACCGTCAGAATTCTGATGATGTCACAATGATTTAAATGTTTACGCTCCATTCGTCCTGAGGAAGCCGAGCCAATCGCTCTGAGAAACTATAGTCGATGTATAATAAACATTTTATTGTGCGAAACGTTGTTATTATTATTCTATCTTAACAACGCAAGCTTCGTAGTCATAAATTATATATAACTTTATCATGTTGTTCCGGAAGCATACTGAACCGGTTCTGTTGAATATCATTGAAATGGGGCCAAAGGTCAGGACACAGGAGCGAGATTCATTAGACAGTCATTATCCTCATAACTTGACTAAAAATGCTTCCATTGCGACAAAACTTTAGTACGTTGTTTCGGAGGTACACTGAACTAATTCTGTTGAATATAATCGAAATGGGGCCAAAGGTCAGGGCACAGGAGCGAGATTCATTAGACAATCATTATCCTCATAACTTGACTAAAAATGCTTCCATTGCGACAAAACTTTAGTACGTTGTTTCGGAGGCACACTGAACCAATTCTGTTGAATGTAATCGAAATGGGGCCAAAGGTCAGGGCACAGGAGCGAGATTTATTCCACAGCCATTTTCCTCATAACTTGATTAAAAGTGCTTCTGTTGCGACAAAACTTTAGTATGTTGTTCCGGAGATGTACTAAACCGGTTCTGTTTAATATAATCGAAATGGGGTCAAATGTCAGTGCACAGAAGTGAGATTTATTCCACAGCCATTATCCTCATAACTTGACCAAAAATGCTTCTATTGCGACAAAACTTTAGTATGTTGCTCCGGAGGTATACTGAACCAATTCTGTTGAATATAATCGAATTGGGGTCAAAGGTCAGGGCACAGGAGTGAGATTTATTCCACAACCATTATCCTCACAACTTGAGTAATGATTTCTGGTATGTTGGAGAGCGTATCATAATCAATGCATTGCATGATTTTACTAACTTGTTCAGTATGGCACAGGGAAACAAAAACTTCAATCTGAAATTAACTAAATAACTTGAGTACAAATTCTGCGAAATAGGGGTGGCTCACATCCATTTTTGCTGACACAAACATTAATGCATTTAATACGCACACTATTTAGTTTGATTGCCCTTCCACAAGGCGGGATTCAGTGAGGCATTAACTTTAATCTGAAATTAAATAAATCATTGAGTACAAATACTGCAAAATAGTGCTGGCCTACACCCATTATTACTGCACCGTAAATAGCACAAATATTAATGCATTTAATATGGACACTATATTAATTTGATTACCGTTTTACAATGAGGGGTATTTTGAGGCATACACTAAAAATTAAATAAATAATTGAGTACAAATACTGCGAAATAATGTTGGCTCACACCCATTTTTACTGCTCCGTAAATGACACAAATATTAATGCATTTAGTACGCATACTATATTAAATTTGATTATCCTTCTACAATGAGGGGAATTTTGAGGCATACACTTTAATCTGAAATTAAATAAATAATTGAGTACAAATACTGCGAAATAGTGGTGGCTCACACTCATTTTTTCTGCTTCGTAAATGACACAAATATTAGCGTATTTCATATGGACACTATATCAGTTTATTGCCCTTCTACAAGGTAGGTTACAGTGAGGCATAAACCTTAATCTGAAGTCAATAATATAAACACTAAGACCTATCTGTCTCTCTGGAACGCTTGACGTCACAGCAACGTCCGCATTATTGCGCCATCCCTTATCGATCAATTCGTGTGTGCTCTCGCGATGTCAAAATAATTGCTTGCTATCACTTTTAGATATCAAAGGTGATTGGGCGCTAATTTAAAATAAAATTAGATTATTAAGTTCTGTTTATCCAATCTACAAAATTCGAATTGAATTCTAAATATCACAGCAACTTGAGTTTGCACGCGATCACATTAAGGTGTCAAGGTGATCGCGTGTTAATTTAAAAACATTGGATTATCAATTACTCGAGTTCTATTATTTCCGATCTACAACATTCGAACTAAACATCTAATATCACGATAAGTAGCTTTGTATATTAATTTAATTCAGCACAATTCGAATATTAATTTGTACGCTTTAATTATTTTTTACTTTTTTAATTTAACTAACTTTCCGAGTTTTGTACTGATTATACTAAACATTTTGCAAAATATCGATCTATCTAAACGCTCTAACCTACAATAAAAACTGAAATTTTGAGATGTCAAAGTGAGCAAGATTGCATCTAAAAGCAGATGTCGCCCAAATAGCACATTATCGAGAATTTAGATACTTCCGATTTGTAATACCAGATGTCGCATTATTTTGTAGAAAAAGGTTCGGTATGAAGTTTCAAACTAACCGTCGAAGAGGCCAGTCTAAAACAAGCCGTGGAGGGAATAACAAGTGTGCCGAATAAAAAGTAATTTAACGTGAAAAATCAGAGTAAAAGTTATTAAGGTAAGTTTACACGAAAACACATTTCCGAGTTTAGTGCTGATTTTATTACACATTTTGCAAAATATCGACGATCTATCTAAACGCTCTAATCTGCAATTGTTAAACAACAGCAAATATTTTACACCAAATGCTATTTATTGAGAGGTCTTGAAAGCCGGAAATAAAAATCATATGATTTTTAGTTCTAACATGAATGAGTTCTTACTTATTATATAAGTTTGTACTATATTTCCTTACAGAAATCTGATGTCTATTTGATTTGCTTTCAATCTGCTTCAATTAAAAATTTCACTCCGTCATAGGACGAGCAACATCCCCTATATATTAATATTTATTTTATGTTTTAAAACATCCGTCCTAGGACGGGCTATACGCTTGTTAAATAAATAATTGAGTACAAATACTGCGAAATAGTGGTACTTACACCCATTTTCACTGCTCAGCAAATGACGTAAATATTAATGCATTTAATACGCATACCATATTACTTTGATTCCACTTTTTAAAGTGGGAAACAGTGAGGGATAAACTTTAATCTGAAATTAAATAAATAATTGAGTACAAAAACGGCGAAATAATACTGCTCCATTTGTACTGCTCCATAAATGGCGCAAGTATTAATGCATTTAATATGAATATTATATCAGTTTGATTGCTTTTCTACAAGGTACGGTACAGTGAGGCAAAAACTAATCTGAAATTAAATAAATGAGTACAAATACTGCGAAATAGTGGTGACCCACACCCATTTTTACTGCTCCGCAAATGACACAGATATTAGTACATTTAATACGAACACTATATTAGTTTGATTGCTCTTCCAAAAGGTGGGGTGCAGTGAATCATCAAATTTAATCTGAAATTAAATATATAATTGAGCACAAATACGGCGAAATAGTTGTAGCCCATACCCACTTGCACTGCTCCATAAATGGCGCAAGTATTAATGCATTTAATACGGACACTATATCAGTTTGATTGATTTTCTACAATGTACCGTGCAGTGAAGCAGAAACCAATCTGAAATTAAATAAATTATTGATTACAAATACTGCGAAATAGTGGGGGCCCACACCCAGTTTTACTGCTCCGCAAATGACACAGATATTAACATATTTTACACTGAAGAGCAATTGAATTAGAGATACCTGTCTAGTAACGTGTAGCACCACCTTTCGTCCTGATGACGGCGGTGATTCGTCTCGACATGGGCTCGACAAGACACCGGAAGCGTTGGGAAGCCATACGGACTCCTGAACAAGATCCCACAGTTCACGAAGATTTTATGGAGGGGAGTCATCTCTCTCGATGGCATCCCAGATGTGCTCGATGGGATTGAGGTCATGTGACCTAGCTGGCCAAGGAAGCGAGGTCACGTCGGTGGAGTGTTCATCAAACCATTCGGATACAATTCGGGAGCAGCATTGTCTTGTTGCAGGATTAGGTCCCCAGTGGGATGTTGAAGACGCACAAACGGGAGCAAATGGTCGTCCAGGATATCCCGGTAACGTTGACCTGTGAGGGACGATGTCACACGTACCAGGGTTTCCATTGCAGTCCACGTAAACACTCCTCAGACGAGAATGCCACCCTCACCAGCTTGAAGAGTACCCTGCTGGCAAGAAGGATCCACCGCTTCATGTGGTTTGCGCCGTACTCGTATTCTGTCATCGGCATGTACCAACGTGAATCTCGACTCATCAGTCCAAGCAACATTTTCCCACATGTGTAGGGTCCAGTGGCGATGTTCCCGCGCCCATGCTAATCTTTGCACCCTGTGATGTGCGGTTACCAGCGGTACCCTCCTGGGACGATGGCTTCTGTACCCCATAGCGAGGAGATGGTTCTGGAAGGTGTGGCTGCTTACACGTTTTTGTGCACCACCGTTAAATTGCCGAGTGATTTCTTTCACTGTGGCCCGTCTATCCGCTTTACAATGCGAGCTAGCCGACGATGACCGCGCTCATCCGCACTGTGTTGTCCACGGCAGTTGACCCTTGCAGGGATGGTTTTACCAGATTCCATGTACTCACGGTGCACCCGTGACACAGTGTCTCGTGAAAATCCCAGTGCCTGCACGACTTCCGAGATGGAGTGACCCATTTGTCGGGCCCCGACAATTTGCCCACGGTCAAATGTGCTTAGATCCTTCGTCTTACCCATACTGCGTCCGACTCTTACTTATTCCCGTCGCATCACTCCTTATATTGTCGGATCGCTGCATATGTCATGTCGTTTACGTTTACAGGGCCGCCCACAGCGCCACATTTGCATAACGCCAGCTGTCTCTAATCCAATTGCTCTTCAGTGTATATGGACACTATATTAGTTTGATTGCCCTTCTAAAAGGTGGGGTGCAGTGAGTCATCAAATTTAATCTGAAATTAAAAAAATAATTGAGCACAAACACGGCGAAATAGTTGTGGCCTATACCCATTTGTACTGCTCTATAAATGGTGCAAGAATTAATGCATTTAGTATGGACACTATATCTGTTTGATTGCTTTTCTGCAAGGTACGGTACAGTGAGGCAGAAACCAATCTGAAATTAAATAAATAATTGAGTAAAAATACTGCGAAATAGGGGTGGCCCACACCCATTTTTACTGCTCCGCAAATGATGCAAATATTACTGTACGAGGGCTGTACCGAAAGTAATGCAAAACTGGGCATAACTTTTTTATTAACCGACAGATGTCGTTCAAATTGCACATGTTGGTAGAGTAACTCTTCCTTTATACAAAAGTACTACTCGTTGAAAATTCTCCAAATACGTGGCGACAAGTAAATAAATAAATACATCGCTCTTAACCACGTTCTAGAAACACATACACAATTTTTCCGGTTGCTGTGTATTTCTAGAACGTGGTTAAGAGCGATGTATTTAAGGTACTACTCAACATAGTCTCCATCACAAGCGATGCATTTGTGCCATCGTTGAACCCAACTCTCAAATCATCTTTGAAAAAAATTCAAGTATGGACTGTTGCACCCACTTCTTCAGAGCCGTTTTCACCTCGTCTATATCATGAAATCGTTGTTCCCCGAGACTGTACTTTATTGGACCTAAGAGGTGGAATTCGGAGGGCGCCTCATCTGGGCTGTACTGCGGATGGGAACCTACGACGAGCCGAATTTGCTGATTGCCTGATTTGTTGCCAAAAGCTTCTTGAGTGTCTCAATGTACCGCTCGCTGGACACGGTACGACAAAGTTCCAGAAAATCAAGGAGAATGACACCCCTGTCATCCCCCCAAAAAAACAGTCACCATGACTTTCTGTGCTGATCGCTGGCTTTTGAATATCTTAGGTCTTGGTGAAAAGGTGTGACGTCATTCCATGGATTTAATCTTCGTTTCCCGATCGTAAAGATACGCCCACGTGTCCTCCCCAGTCACCAGATCGAAAAAAACGTGTCTTCCTTGGCTTGAAACGCTTCAGGGAGATCAGAGCAGACTTCTATCCTTTAAATCGGGTGTCAGCTGCCGATGTACCCACTTTGCACCCACTTTCCGATACCCTAAGTCTTTCACCATCATCTGTAAGGCATTGTGACAACAGCCCAGTTGTGCAACAAGCTCACGGATTGTGACTCGTCTCTCAGCGTGAATCAATTCGTCCACTCGCTTGCGATTCGTGTCAGTGGTCGCAGATGATGGTCTCCCACTGCGTGGTTTGTCTTCAATGCTGATTTCCTCTTCTTTAAACTTCTTCATCCATCTGTGCACATTGCTCTTGTCAATGGTGTCACCTCCGTAAACATGGTGATGCGCAAAAATATTAATGTATTTGATATGCTCACCGTATTAATTTCATCGCCCTTCTTCAACAGGGTTAAACGAAGCAAAATTTTTTTTTCTGTAATTAACTAAGTAACTTGAGTACAAATACTGCGAAATAGTGGTGGCCCCAACCCATTTTACTGCTCCGGAAATGACACAAATATTAGTGCCGTTAATATGCGCACTGTGTTAGTTTTATTGCCCTTCTACAATTTACCATGAACGAAAAAATATTTTGCAACTCCTCTTTACGGGAAAGAAAATTGCCGTATTTTTTTCTTCTGAAAGAAATAACGTTACCTAAGAGATTAACTGGTTCATTCGGCAATCTCCATTTCTCTTACACTCTTTTGAAGCATAAATTTTACAATAGTATTTAACATTTTCAAATTCCGTTTTTTTTAAGCTTTACATCATCCTTTTAATATGAATAGGTTTTTTCGAGCATTTCATATGAACTTCACTGCTAAATGTTGAGTACAACACAAGATTTGGGAAAAGCGTTAATCCCCACTCTGAAGGAGAAATACACTGCCGGAAAGTGAAAAAAGAACACCAAGAAGGAGATGTCTGATAACAACGAAATTTATACAGCATAATAACGGAATACAGAGGATAACGTGATCAAAACATTATGGCAAAATACAGCTGTATTTGCTGGTAAACTGAAAAATAACATTTCCATGTAACATGGTTAGCACGAGGTTGAACCGCCATGAACTGCGTCACACTGTGCAATTCTGGCATGGACTCTGTCGTACAGATGTTGGATGTAAGTTAGGGGTATTGAGTTCCAAGCATCCTCAACCTGGACGCGTAAATCGGGGATGGTCGTGGCTGGCCGTGGAGACCGGATAAGCCGTTGTCCCATAAAATCCCACACGTGCTCCATGGGGGACAAATCCGGTGAACGTGCAGGCCATGGAAGTTGTCTCACACCCTGAAGTGCATGTTGCGTTGCACATGCCGTGTGTGGGCGTGCGTTATCTTGCTGGAAAACACCACGATGGACCGACCATACAAATGGCACAACAACGGGCTGAATGATGTTATTGATGTAGGAGGTGCTGTTTAACGTACCCGGTACAAACACTAGTTGTGTACGGGACTAATAGCTGATCGTTCCCTACACCAGGAGACCAGGCGTAGGCCCTGTGTTTCGCTGACGGATGCAAGAAGGGTGGAGACTCTCCCCTGTGCGTCTGCGAACACGCATACGGCCATCGGAGGCTCCCAAGCAGAATCTGTTTTCATCGCTGAACACGACAGATCGCCATTGCTTTCTCCAGTGCAGACGTTGGCGACACCACTGCAGCCGTTCCTGACGGTGGGCTGGAGTCAGAGGTACACATGCCAGAGGCTCACGTGCACGTAATACTGCATCCAGTAGACGGTTGCGGATTGTTCGCACAGTCACCTCAGGTGCAACGGCAGCTCGGATTTGCGTCGCAGTGGATGTTCTGCTTGAGCATTTGTCATTTTCATGTAGGACTTCCGTCCACAGGGAGTAGAGTTTAGGTCCCAGCCACCTACAGCGAGATCGCCTTTTGGGCAGGACACAGAAACGGAAGGAATGAGAGCAAGTCTAACGACTTTTGACAGAACAGTTTGTAGTGAGATTAGAGTACAGTAGATGGCGCCACCGTACAAGTACGATATTGCACATAGATGGGTGAGAGAATTTCAGGGAAGACATAGGAAAGGATACCCATTTAACCAGTGGGTCCAGCCTGGGGGCCGTCACTTTACGTGCTCGTCCGATGCACGGCGGATATTCAGCGATTGTTAGTAAATCACACCATCTCTGAAAGATCAGCCCAGGCTAGAACCTGGGGACCCAGCATCGAAAATCTGAAACACTAACCACTAAGCCATCCGTGCCTCGTGGATGTTCTGCTTGACAACGCCGCTCTTCTTATGCTTCGATGGGTTCGCTCATCAGTCCGTCTGTGACTCCCGGTTCCACGTCTTCTTGAGTGGGAATGTTCCTCGGACCATCTATGCCACCATCGTACCACCACCGATACTTCCCGTCCAATTCGCTCCGCAATACGACCACCCGGCCTCGCGAAGTCCGACTAGACAACCTCGCTCAAAGTCCGATAACTACTGAAATCGTACACGTCTTCCATGTCCAGGCATTGCAGCTTCTTCAGGATCTTTGCACGTGTCCGTACGCCGACGACTGATTACATTCACTTCGCCGTACTACTTAAATACCACCGACGATAATTTGCATATTATGCCGTGCTGTGGCGTAAGCGCTCACCGGTTGGTACCGAAATTAACATCACACCTACGTAAACTCAACCCATTAAGATATGAACATTTCATGATCGTCCGCCAATTCCTTCTCGGTGTTCTTTTTCACTTTCCGCCAGTGTATATTTAGGAAGAAAACAGTTCTGTAGTGCTGAAAAAATGGATTCTTTTAAAAATGTTCAGCACACTAAAAAATGACTTGTATCGTTCATAGCATCGACACAAAGTGTTCCAAATGTCCAGAAATACATTTATCATCAACTTTGTAGATGGAAATTCATCTTCAGAGATAAATGATCTCTGATACTTCTTCAGCAATTTGAGGAAAACAGAAAGCATGCAGTGCCAGGCTCCGGCAGTTTCATTTCAAAGATTTCTTCCACTGTTGTTTCAAAACTAGAATAACTCGGAACGCATTAATAATGTTTGAGAAACTTTCCCAAGATGAAAAATTAAAGATTTTAGGGTACTATTACAGCAAATCATTTGTCATATTCAAACTTTCTTCATTTAATGCAAGGTTTGGAATACAGAATCGAATAATAAGTTTGTATTTTAGAAAATAACATGCAAATTTCCAACGACTAAAACCACAAATCTTCTGGCATCGCCGTTACTTGGATTCTTTTTAATTTGGAGGAAGACAAAATACAAAAACTGAAAGTTTCAGAAGGAGGAATTAGTTAAATTAGAGTAAAAAAATGATGATATTAAACAAAAATCAAATAATAACAAGGAACATGAAAGAAATACGGGATTACGCCATATAATGCAAATTTTGAAGATGACAATCCAATTTTTGGTGTAAATGTGACAAGGATGGTAAGTCAGATAGTATCCGAAAACTTGAAAATTTTCAAGTTTTCGGATATTATTTTTATTTGTTTTCTGGGAGACGCGGTTTCGAGTCCCGCTCCAGGATGATGAAAATTTACAAGTTTTCGGATATTATCTGACTTACCATCCTTGTCACATTTACGCCAAAAATCGGATTGTCATCTTCAAAATTTGTAATAACAAAGGAACTGCACACGAACTATACTTAAAATAGTATAACTGGTAATCTGAATTACTTGGTGTAGAATAAAAATAAAGTTCCCAAGCTTTCGCACATCAACCAGATGGCTCTTTTCAAGAAAGGTAGACAGCAAACTGAATAATAGAACACTTCAACAATTTGAACGCGGCGACTTGACAATACACGAACATATGCAAGTGTAATTATTCATTCAAAGACACGAAGCCTCATGTTTGTTTAGCACGCGGAATTATGGAAGGAAAACAAAAGGCATTCACTATTTGAAGAACTGGTTCCAAATTCGTGGTAACTCTAGCGAGACGTTAACGTTACACGACTCGCTGCTGGTAATGATTTCCAAAGTTTCGCGAATGGCAGCACATTTTGGGATGGAGTAGGAAGCTAATTTCTTTACGTCATTACACATAGGGGCAGCTGACTTGAACTCTCTGGATAGGGCTTTGGTTACATCTTACGGATTTATGATGTCACAAGCTGACAGAAAAACACACATAGCGCCGTGGATTGTTGACCACCGTGGTGTAAGGCTAACGCGCTCGGCTAGATATCGAGAGTTCTGGGATTCGGATCCCCAGAGGTGACCGAATAACAATTTTTCGGTTGCTATGTGTTGCTAAAACGTGGAAAGAGCGATGTCTTTGTTTATACAAAAAGTTACTTAATTCAAACATTTTAACTGTAGCACCATCAAAATTAAGTGGAACTGCCTTAACATTAGTACGGATCAACTTTTTAACTCTCGCAGACGTGTTTGAAAACATTATACAGTATATGTTGGAAAAAGTTTCGAATTTGTAGTTCAAAGCAGATTCGTCCGGGTCAGGTCCAGGTCCAAATGTTTTGCCCAGCTTCCAACTATGGTGTGTACTCCAAGTTTTCAAACGGATAAAGAAATTTTCGAATCTGATCAACAGTTACAGTAGCATGACTACCTAGACAAAAGGACAGAAATTATTAGATCCTGAAATTTGTTCTGGAAATTTGCGAAAGTAGTTTTAGTGCGCGTCATTGTTAAATAGCCATCAATACTATTCCTGCATTGCATATAAATCTCTGACTGGGGGAATAAGAATCAAGCTGTTTTAATTCAAGTTACTTTTTCAGATCTATACATATAAAACTGAAAGCCCTCACTGACTCATCACCGAATCTCAGGTACTACTGAACTTAGAACTTTCATATTTGGCAGGAATGTTCCTTTTACAACATAGAGGCGCACTAAGAAAGGAGTTTTTCCTACGATAACTTTAAGTGGGTCGAAACGGGTTTATTTAAATAACCCAGCTATGATAACACTAAGACGTTTTGCAATGATCGACCCATTGTTGCCCAGCAACTGAAGCCCCGCCCTAAGTTTTGAATGACTTGAGTTGACCTGCTCAGTATATATTTTGTTCTAAAGTTATTAGTTCTGACTCACTTATAAACGTGGAAAGAGCTAAGACCTTTGTTTGATGTTCCTGGTCCACGTTAAATGTCTGTATTAATTATTATTCATTCGCCTTCTAATTATTTCTTCAGTTGCTGCTTACCATCTTTGGTGGTGAATCCCCAGGCATTGTGCGGGGCTCCAAGAAGCAACCTGCCAAATTGGCTTGGCAGCTAGCATGTGTGAGTCTGGAGGAATTCGAGGCCGCTGTGGTGTAGTGGAAGCATATCCGGCGCGTAACTGGAAGACCCTGGGTTCGATTCCCGGTGGCGGCCAATGAGAATTTTTCCGTGACTCACTTATAAACGTGGAAAGAGCGAAGATTTTTGTTTGATGTGGATATTTTTCCTGAATTTATTTAACAAAAATCCTTAAAAATCACGTAAAAAGCGTAAATGCTTTGCATTTAAACATTTATTATCGTTTGACATATCGAATGTCAAGGTTTTTTGATTTATTTTAAATTTACAAAAAAAAAACTTTTAAAAATATCACGTAAAAAGCGCTATATCATAATATGCTTTGTATTTAAACATTTAGTTTATCGTTTGACATATCGAATGTCAAGGTTTTTTTAGTCAAAATCAAATTACGAACATTCGTTTTCACCGAAGCAACGGGGACGTCATATAACTGGCAAGGTGACTACAATAAATATACGGGTAGATTCATAGTAATTGAAATTTGAAAGAAAGAAGTTTCCTTCTTGAGATATTAGCGATGGTAACACAATTTTGCTCACGCTTGCAAAAACATCTGACTTGCTAGCTTTTAAATGCACAGTTTTGAACGAAATTGTTTATAAGCAAGGTTCTTTTTACATTTATGCTGAAAGTAACAACGTATTTTGTTCTGTTTTCTATTATTATTTTGTTCTGTTGTCTATTAATATTTTATCGATGAAAGAAGATTAACGACGCATTTTGATTTGTTTCGTGTAGGCTTGAAGTTTTAAATTTACAGTTATGATCGAAATTGCTTATGTGTCGTCTGGCAGAATAAGTCAGGCAGACGTGTTTCCTAAAAGACCAAAGAAATATGCAGTGTATGGCCATTTCAACTGAATATCATATATACCATCTGTATTTTAATTGTATTTTAATATCACGTTCGAAGAGCTAGCTAACCATAAAACTGTAACGACACATTTTCAATGAATATTAATAGGGAAGAATATAATGCTTCTCAAAATAAATGACGAATTTCACTCAATTTTCGGTCGTGGCATCGGCTTAACCTAATTCGTCTGCCGAGTCGCGATCTGTCGAATCAGATCATTACACGTGTCTTTTCCTCAAGCGAGGCGTAGAAGGCGAAGATATTGCTGATTTGGTATCTCCATTACAGCCTTCGGGAGGATAGGGGGCAGTATATCTTCAGCGATTGGTCCAAGTAACGTTAAAAGGATGCTCCCAGGAAAATAGGTTCTCAATATAAAGAGAGCTACTAGTCCGCTTCGTAGGAGAATTCTTCCTAATTTACCGGCTCTTTCGTTTCACTTGAGACACCCGTAGATTGTGGCAACAATTAACGTAGGTGTGATTTACGCTTCCGAACGCCAACTTGAGTTGCGTGAGGAGCGTTCTTTGAAAAATGATGTTGTTTCAGGTAGTTCTTCTTTCTGAGGTCACTTTTTCATTCTTCCTTTCTTTCACTTCTTCTTTTAATTACGAATGACATTGGCTGTTCACCAAGAAAGTCACGTGACCTAATTTTCCACGTTACTCCCGACCTTTGCTGCAATGCATGCACTTATCCCTTCTATTTTCGGCAGTCTCCGTTGATATTGTTTCCGCGAAGAAATTACATTTTAAACCCATACCAGACGCATTTTATTCAGTTTCGGTCTGTTAAGGAAATAAGATTTTGGAAGAGAATAAAAAGGAAACTACATTTGTTAAATGCGCATTTCTCGCTAAGGGCCGCGGGTGGCCTAGTGGGCAGCGTTCGTGACTGCCACGGAAAGGACCTCAGGTTCTATCTCAGGCAGGTACGAACGCTCGATCCACTAAATATCCGCCGTGCGTCGGATGGGCACGTTAAGCCGTCGGACTTCGGGTATTGCCCCCCTGTAACGTATACTCTATATTCACTTTCCTTTTGATTTTACTATCTCTGGTTATTTTATTTTACTATGTAAATTATCTTCCTACTGAACGAAATATTATTTCACCCGCTGAATGAGATCTGGCAATGAGTGTAAGTCATGACGTGGTGGTAGCTAGTATATAGGCGCGTTCATCGAGACTTAGAGAGAGCTTTTGTTGTTGTTATGAGAGAGCGTTGTTGTTTACGGAGAGCGTTTGTAATACGAGGAGAGATTGTGCTGTTATGAGGAGAGATTCTTCATTATTGTAAAACAAGTTGTGTGTGTGCTTTAGTTGACCAAGAGTCTTATAATAAAGAAGTTGCCGTAAGTTAGTCTTTCTCAATTCATAGTTTTTGTCAGACCTCTGTCTGGCTGTTAGGTTTATAACATTAGTTTCTTACCATAAATAACCAGCGTTAAGACTTTATTCTTGTTCGTAATTAACTAGTAACAACAACCATTTTGAGTTCACTATTTTGAAGCTTAGTACAAGTATATCATTAGCTAGCTGGTAGGAAGAGCATCATTCATATTAATTAGCTTAGCGGAAAGAAAATAAAGCTAATTCATTATACCCCAGGTAATAAATAAAGACGTCTTTCTCCCCCTTTCTACCTCGCTTCCCTATCACTTTCCTATCGGGCATTCTAGCCCAAATCTCCTAGCTTCCTATTTCTAAGGGTTGTTTTAAGACCAGGAGTCAGACACTCCCTTCCTAAAATCCTCTACATTTGATCATCATCATCATCATTTCTCGTTAAGACATCAATACGCAACAAAAACATCTTTGTATCCACCGACGAATCGGAAGCAGTCGAACAAAACCTTATAACGAAAAAGTTTGTCCGCGCCGGGCATCGAACCCAAGTCCCCTAACTCCGGAGTAAGTCGCTCTCCCAACTGATCTACGCGGACATGTGCTCTCACTGCTATCTGCCTTTATCTCGGATGCGTCCTGCGGCGCAGGCACACACGAGATGAAGGCAGATAGCAGTGTGCCCTGCGTGGTAGGCTAATTGGCGAAAGGCGCTTTCTTTAGTTCTACACTTCTCAATGATGCATTTTTTAAAAACGCATTATTGTTGGGAAACAACATGTGGACCATAGGGTGCACCTTATCGCGAAACCATCGAGATCATCACGCGACGGAATGTGTGTAACAAAGATGTAACCACGAGCCTTCCTTTCATATGGCACCGGCTTCTAGAAGTTACACGTGACCACCCGGCCCTGGGATCAAACAACCCGTGACATCGTGCAAGTATTTTACTTATTTTGAATTTAATTATGTTCTTAGAAATGCATTTGTTCCAGTTGCTTCTGCGATCTTTAACTACTAAATGCCTGATGAAGCTACCCGGAGGTAGTGAAAGCTAGCATCTTTTGATTCCCTTATTTTCTACGCCTAATAAACGGAGTTCACTTTTTATTTTTATTGTCTTTCAGATCTTCCGGAGTTCGACAAAGGACTTAATGTGCCTGGAACAAGGATTTTAAAAACAGATTGGTTTCCCAAAAGGTGAGATATCCCGGGGTGGAAAAATAACCCACATTTCTTGTCTATGAGGCATAATTGTGGTGCTACAAAGATCTGCCAGGATCGATATTGCAGTCGTATGAGAAGGATGGTGTGGAGGAACAAGACTTTCTGAATGCGGCAATTGACAAAAGCATTCAATGGATGTTGCCCTCGACCTATATCTCAGCAAACTACGCGCAAGGAATTTCGCCTGTACGGAAACCAACGATTTCTGCGAAGAATCGGAAAGTTCGTTTGCAGTAGTGTGAGGAACACCGTCACTGGTTACTAGAAAACTGGGAAAAACGTATGAAGTCCACCGCGGCACACCTTGTTATGTAGGCAGAGAGTTTGACGGGAACCTCATAAAGTAAAGGGCCCAGCTTGCCTTGTAAACACAACTCAAGATTCTGGAGGTGGTGTCATGGTGTGGGGCACGTTCTGTCAGTACAAAACGGGTCTCCTGATATTACAGAAAGGTAACGTGATCTACAAGGATTATATGAATATTGTTGCCGATCAAGTAGATCCTGCAAATGTTAACTTTTTAACCAGCAGGTGATGGCTGTTTCATGGATGACAATGGTAATGTATGTGGCCCACCGAGGATTATCTGAACATTGTTGCCGATCAAGTCCATCCTGCAATGTTGACTTTTTATCCAGCAGGTGATGGCTGTTTAATGCATGACAATGCTACTGTATGTGGTCCACCAAGGATTATCTGAACATTGTTGCCGATCAAGTCCATCCTGCAATGTGGACTTTTCATCCAGCAGGTGATGAATGTTTAATGGATGACAATGCTACTGTATGTGGTCCACCAAGGATTATCTGAACATTGTTGCAGATCAAGTCCATCCTGGAATGTTGACTTTTTATCCAGGAGGTGATCGCTGTTTCATGGATGACAATGCTACTGTATGTGGCCCTCCAGGGATTATCTGAACATTGTTGCCGATCAAGTCCATCCTGCAATGTTGACTTTTTATCCAGCAGGTGATGGCTGTTTAATGCATGACAATGCTACTGTATGTGGTCCACCAAGGATTAGCTGAACATTGTTACCGATCAAGTCCATCCTGCAATGTGGACTTTTCATCCAGCAGGTGATGGTTGTTTAATGCATGACAACCTACTGTATGTGGCCCTCCAGGGATTATCTGAACATTGTTGCCGATCAAGTCCATCCTGCAATGTTGACTTTTTATCCAGCAGGTGATGGCTGTTTAATGCATGACAATGCTACTGTATGTGGTCCACCAAGGATTAGCTGAACATTGTTGCCGATCAAGTCCATCCTGCAATGTGGACTTTTCATCCAGCAGGTGATGGCTGTTCAGTGCATGACAATGCTACTGTATGTGATCCACCAAGGATTATCTGAACATTGTTGCAGATCAAGTCCATCCTGGAATGTTGACTTTTTATCCAGGAGGTGATCGCTGTTTCATGGATGACAATGCTACTGTATGTGGCCCTCCAGGGATTATCTGAACATTGTTGCCGATCAAGTCCATCCTGCAATGTTGACTTTTTATCCAGCAGGTGATGGCTGTTTAATGCATGACAATGCTACTGTATGTGGTCCACCAAGGATTAGCTGAACATTGTTATCGATCAAGTCCATCCTGCAATGTGGACTTTTCATCCAGCAGGTGATGAATGTTAAATGGATGACAATGCTACTGTATGTGGTCCACCAAGGATTATCTGAACATTGTTGCAGATCAAGTCCATCCTGGAATGTTGACTTTTTATCCAGGAGGTGATCGCTGTTTCATGGATGACAATGCTACTTACTGTATGTGACCTTCCAGGGATTATCTGAACATTGTTGCCGATCAAGTCCATCCTGCAATGTTGACTTTTTATCCAGTAGGTGACAGCTATTTGATGGAAGGCAATGCTACTGTCTATCACGCAAGATGTGTTAAACATGCCAACGACTTCCACCATCTTACCTAGCCATCAGAAAGCGCAGATTTGAAACCCATTGAGAATGTATGGGACATGTTAGAAAAATCGATTCTGGGGCAAAGTTCTCTTCGTCAAATCTGAGCTAGATAAAGAACTGTCTGATGAACATATGGTATGCCGCAGACGTAGGTGCATTCCAACACCTTGTGGAATCTATACCAATCTATGTCCTTTTCCGTCAAATCTGAGCTAGAGAAAGGACTGTCTGATGAACACCTGGTATGCTGCAGACGTAGATGCATTCCAACACCTTGTGGGATCTATACCAATCTATGTCCTCTTCCGTCAAATCTGAGCCAGATAAAGGACTGTCTGATGAACACCTGGTATGCTGCAGACGCAGACTGTTAAAAGTTTCAGTTCAACGTTGCAACAAAATTTTGTGCAGCATCTGACACTTACACCATGATTTGGAGCGATTTTCACACTTGCACGATAAAGTGGGGCATGAAAACGTTTGACTTGCACCAAGTTTTCGTGCAAATTACTAAATGCGGCCAAAGCGACGTTACCTTGCCCCACATTTTCGTATAGTGAAGGAAACGTCGCATGCGTCTTCGTCATTAAGTCATCCGAACGAAACAGATGCTGTTTTGTGCCGCCATTTTGGTTTTGTCGTTACAGTGAGTGCGAATAATTTTAAAGAAATGTTCACTCAAGTTAATAAGGTAAGCGATGAATATAATTTTTGTAGTACATATATATCTGGTGTTCCTGACATAATTATTTTTACGTTGAACTTTCTGATGTTATATATGTATCTAGCCACGTGAAGAACAATGCAATTTTATTTTTCTGAGCAGCTTGTTCCGATGGAAATAGCTTAAAATGTGGTATAACAAGCTCAAATTGGGGCATTAATGGGCCCAGTGTATTGATATTGAGACTCAGACTATATGTGCTAACATCAGCAATGAAGATTATAATCTTACGCATATGCAAGAAAAAATTTAAAAAGAAAAAGAAGGAACATTTTATTCCCGTAAATTGATGAAATAAACACAAACGTTTCGGAACAGTACACAAAAACACTGTTTTCAAAATATTTCACCCATAAAGCAGTGATGTAAAAAGACTACACTTAATTTTGGTGATATGTTGCACCAATAAGTGGAACTACACCAGCTGCACCACATTTTGGGAAAGTTACACCAACAAGTGGTGCAACTTTGCACCATATTATAGAGTAAGATTGCACTATAAAATGGTGCAACCTTACATTTGATATTGTAAGATCGCAGCATTTTATGGTGCAACCATACAACGTATTTTGGTGCAACATTACCCCATAAAGTGGAGTAAAGTTGCATCATATTGCTGAATTTTGTTTGCACCACATAATCGTGCATCCTTTTTCAGAAAGTGGTGCAGATGGTGTAGCACCACTTTTTAGTGCAACCTATCCCCAAATGTTTAACAGTTTAGATGAACTACAGCACCTTGTGAAATCTATACCGATCAATGTCCTTTTCCATCAAATCTGAGCCAGATAAAGGATTTTTTGATGAACATCTGATATGCTGCAGACGTAGATGCACTCCAACACCTTGTGGAATCTATATCAATCTATTTTCTCTTCTGTCAAATCTCAGCCAGATAAAGGACGGACTGCCTGATGAACACCTGGTATGCTGCAGACGTAGATGCACTCCAACACCTTGTGGAATCTATACCAATCTATGTTCTCTTCGTCAAATCTGAGCTAGATAAAGAACTGTCTGATAAACATATGGTATGCCGCAGACGTAGGTGCATTCCAACACCTTGTGGAATCTATACCAATCTATGTCCTTTTCCGTCAAATCTGAGCTAGACAAAGGACTGTCTGATGAACACCTGGTATGCTGCAGACGTAGATGCATTCCAACACCTTGTGGGATCTATACCAATCTATGTCCTCTTCCGTCAAATCTGAGCCAGATAAAGGACTGTCTGATGAACACCTTGTATGCTGCAGACGTAGGTGCATTCCAACACCTTGTGGAATATATACCAATCTATGTCCTTTTCCGTCAAATCTGAGCCAGATAAAGAACTGTCTGATGAACACCTGGTGTGCTGCAGCCGTAGATGCACTCTAACACCTTGTGTAATCTATGCCAATCTATGTACTCTTCCGTCAAATCTGAGCTAGATAAAGGACTGTTTGATGAATACCTGGCATGCTGCAGACGTAGATGCACTCCAACACCTTGTGGAATCTATACTATTCTATGTCCTCTTCCGTCAAATCTGAGCCAGATAAAGGATTGTCTGATGAACACCTGGTATGCTGCAGCCGCAGATGCACTCTAACACCTTGTGTAATCTATGCCAATCTATGTACTCTTCCGTCAAATCTGAGCTAGATAAAGGACTGTTTGATGAATACCTGGCATGCTGCAGACGTAGATGCATTCCAACACCTTGTGGGATCTATACCAATCTATGTACTCTTCTGTTAAATATGAACAAGATAAAGGACTGTCTGATGAACACCTGGTATGCTGCAGACGTAGATGCACTCCAACACCTTGTGGAATCTATACTATTCTATGTCCTTTTCCGTCAAATCTGAGCCAGATAAAGGATTGTCTGATGAACACCTGGTATGCTGCAGACGTAGATGCACTCCAACACTTTGTGGATTCTATGCCAAACCACATACGTGCTGTAATGCGGGCTAAAGGAGGTCTATCCAGATCTTCAGAAAAAGTTTCTAATTTCGTGTCCCGTATGTGTAGTTATTTTAAACACTGAGAAGAAAATGTGGTATACGAAGTTTCTAATTTAAGAACGCAAGAGCGTATTTTTTAAATGAATAGTTAATTTCGCGATGCGAACGGAAACTCTTTACAACGAAGTTACTTAGTGAATATTTAGCGTAAAGAAAAGACACGAACAGGATTCACAAAGGTATAAACAGTCTTGTCTGTTTTCTTCTTTATTTACTCCAGAAACTACTTTTCAACCAATCACCCTGGCGAGAGCATAATTTAAGCATCACGTTATGCCCTCCGCTTGTATTTGCTCTTAGTTAAAGAAACATCAATGGGGAAGAAGTTGAGGGGAAATTATTGATACTGCGAGATAGTGAATCCTTACTTTCATTTTAAGTAGTTCAAACGCAATTGATGGGAAGATGCATTATCCAATCTTTTTGACGATAAAATGTGCTTGGTGTCTAGGATTGAATTTGAGTTATTTTGCATTCGAACAAAGAAGGTTGATCTTTTGTTCGAAGAAAGGAGCTCAGCGGAAACAAATATTAATCACAATGAAACGGAATAACTTTTTATGGTAAGGTCGAAAGTAAACGAAATAGAAGCGTGAAAAGCAAGAACTAATGCACACAAAGGAGACTTAGCGAGAAAAAAAAATCAGCATTCTTAAATACAAGCAAACCGTTGCAGTTCTCAAAGTGGTTTAATAGAGAAGTCAGATCTTCCACTGTGAACGGGGAAGATTATGCTGAGAAAGTAAAACTACCGAAACAGATTGATAACGTGCAAGAAAGTAAAACACCCAGGTGTTAGAGAGAACAGGAATGCGAGGTAAAGGCAAAGTAATATTCGTCAGGAAAAATCATCACATGAAATTTATTTTCAAATACTGCGCAATACAGAAATGTTTGAATAAAAATTCTGACGATTTCTCTTAAAGTAAGCGAACTTTAACCGAAAGTCGTTTCTAGATTTTGTGAAGTATACTCTTATTTAACTTTCTTTCTTTCTTACAGGGGTCATAAAAAAGGTTCTGCCCACTGTCCGTTTTTGAGAAAAGTGAGAAGTAACGGAGAAAACGTACCTTATTGTTGTTCAATGTACTCCCCCTCCTTTGCTAATGACAGCTTGCCAATCGGCCCTCACGCACCTTCGAAGCCGACGTTCACCTCGCACATCAATGGCACGTGGCGCTCTGCAGTTTCCACGTCGCTTATTCGCAATGGTGCCATTTCTCCAATCACGATACACTTTAACCACAGCAGCACGCAAAAAGTTCACAAACTGCGCTGTTTCAGAAATACCGCCGCCCTTGGTCCAAAATCTGATAAGCATACCTTTTTTCAAATCTGATAAATCGCTCCTTTCATCCATGACAGCAACGAGTGATATGTTTTCAGATCAGATCATATGTAGAGGATTTTAGGAAGGAAGTATCTGACCCCAGGTCTTAAACAACCCATAGAAATAGGAAGCTAGGAGATTTGGGCTAGAGTGCCCGACAGGAAAGTCCCATGGAAGCGAGGTAGAGATTTATATAGAGGATTTTACGAAGGGAGTGTCTGACTACGGGTATTAATCAACCCTTGGAAGTAGGAAGCTAGGAGATTTGGGCTAGAGTGCCCTACAGGAAAGTCCCATGGAAGCGAGGTAGAGATTTATATAGAGGATTTTACGAAGGGAGTGTCTGACTCCGGGTATTAATCAACCCTTAGAAATAGGAAGCTAGGAGATTTCGGCTAGAGTGCCCTACAGGAAAGTCCCATGGAAGCGAGGTAGAGATTTATATAGAGGATTTTACGAAGGGGTGTCTGACTACGGGTATTAATCTCAACACTAAACTTGAACGTGGCAAGCTCATAAGACAAACAAAATCTATTGACATAACCAACCTTAAAAAACACCATAATACCTTCAAGTTGGAACTGAAGAACAGGTTCTCTGCTTTAGAAGGCCTAACATCGGAAGAAGTGGACATCTCTGAAGTTAACAGAAAAGTAACCAAAGCTCTTATGGAAACAGCAACAAAATTAGCTGGGTCTAAGAACAAGTTGCATGTAAATAAATTATCAGGAAAAACGAAAATGTTGATGCAAAAAAGAAGAGAGATGAGGACAACTAAAGAAGATATGACTTCCAAAGTGGAATATATAGAGCTATGCAAGACAGTACGAAAAAGTATCACTGAAGACGTAAGAAAATTCAACTGTGAACTAGTGAGGAAAGCAATTGAAAACAACCAAAGCCTAAAGATAGCAAAGGGACATCTCAGTAAGGGAAGAAAACAGATTATGGCACTGAGAAAAGAAGATGGTTCTATAACAAGAAATAGAGGCGAAATTTTGACAAGAGTGAAAGATTTCTACTCCAAATTATATAAAAGGGATGATACATGCACTCCAGACATCATGAAAGATACCAGTACCAGAGTTCCTCCAGTCCTTCCAGCAGAAGTTGCACATGCAATCAAGAACATGAAGCGAGGAAAAGCTCCAGGAGAAGATGGAATTACTGTAGACATCATACAAGAAGCAAGTGGAGAAATCGAAACAGTACTCGCCCAAATTTTCACTCGATGCCTTAATGAAGGAAAGATTCCTGAGGATTGGAACACCGCTACAATGATCCTGCTACATAAGAAAGGGGACATTGAGGATCTCGGAAACTACAGACCTATCAGCCTCCTATCAGTAGTTTATAAAATCTTCACTAAAGTTCTTTCACACCGCTTGAAGGTAACACTGGACATGGCTCAACCGAGAGAACAAGCTGGATTCAGGAGTGGCTACAGCACAATAGATCATATCCACGTACTGAGAGAACTATTTGAAAGAGCGAGGGAATATGAACTTCCATTGTGCATGGCTTTTATCGATTATGAAAAAGCCTTTGATTCGGTGAAACCATCAGCAGTTACAACGGCTCTGAAATCTTGTGGTATTGAAGATGCATACATTAATATTATTAATAACATCTATGAAAATGCAAGTGCAAAGATTCAGCTGTTTGAAAATACAACACACATAAAAATTGGAAAGGGAGTGAGACAAGGTGACACCATATCTCCGAAGCTCTTTAATGCCACATTGAAGGGTGTTTTTCAGTCACTGAGCTGGGAAAACAAGGGGATAAAGATTAATGGAGATTATCTAACCCACCTTCGTTTTGCTAATGACATAGTCATTTTTGCAACTAGCCCATCAGAGCTGCAGAGTATGATCCAGGAACTTGCTGACAAGAGTAAAGAAGTGGGATTAAAAATGAACTTTCAGAAGACAAAAGTGATGTTCAATGCTTTTACAAGAAATGAAGATTTATCGATTGATGGAGAAAAGCTGGAGATAACAGACACGAACGTTTATCTTGGACAGCAGATATCAAGTGAGGGTCACATTGATGAAGAAATTAATCGGCGTACAAAACTTGCCTGGAGAGCTTTTGGAAGAAACAGCATAATTTTCAAGAGCAATATGCCATTATGTCTTAAAAGAAAAGTGTTTGATCAATGCATCCTTCCAGTGCTTACGTATGGTGCAGAGACGTGGACCTTAACTAAAAGAGACATACAAAGGCTGCAGACAACTCAAAAAAGCATGGAGAGGTGCATACTTGGTGTAACCAGGAGAGATAAGAAGAGGAACTCGTGGATCCGAAAAATGACAAGAGTGGAAGACATCATGATCAGAGTTAAATCCCTGAAATGGCAATGGGCTGGACATACTGCCAGAAGGACAGATCTTCGATGGACAGCCGAAATTTTAGATTGGATTCCAAGGGACAGGAAAAGACCCAGAAGAAGACCACATGGGAGATGGGTGGATGAAATTCGAAAGTATGCAGGGGTGACATGGAGGAGACTGGCACAAGACAGACCGTTGTGGAGGAAACTTGGGGAGACCTTCGTCCAGCAGTGGATTGAAAATGGTTGACAATGATGATGATGATGATGATGATGATGTCTTCCTTTAGCAGAAATCACCTCTTGAATTCGTTTTGGCATTGACTCCACTAATTGAGTGCACATATTTTTGACTTCATAATCATGGAACCACACTTTTATGGCATTCGTTATCATGCGTTCTTTGGTTGTACAGTCCATTTTACCTAAACGTCTCTTCAAACTATTCCACAAGTTTTCTATGGGATTTAAGTCTGGTGAATTTCCTGGCCAATCAAGCAAATGAATTTGATTTTCCAGCTTGACCAATTTCGATTTGTGACATGGGGCCAAGTCATGTTGAAATGTCCCGTCAAAAGTTTGTAAGAATGGAACAATCCTACGTTGTAATATTTCTACGTACTTGGCTGAATTCATCATACCTTGAACAGGAACTAAGCATCCAGTGCCATTTGATGTGAGAAAACCCCAAAACATCTGTTTCATAGGGTGTGTTACAGTTTGTTTGACATGCTCAGGTCTTAAGGGTTCACATTTGCTTCGTCTAACGACATTTTCTTGGTAACCCTGCACAAATAAATGAGTTTCATCACTGAAAATGACCTTTTTCCAGTCGTCAGCAGTCCATGATTTATATTTTTTGGCCCATGCTAAACGTTTTATCTTCATTTTCGCATTCAAATATTATTTTTTCGTTGGTCCTCTTGTCTTCCGGCTAACTTCCAGAAGCCTACGGCGCACAGTTGAATCACTAACATCACACCCACTAGCCAATAAATCTCTTTGAAGGTCGGTGCTTGTTTTTTTTTATTTTTTTTTATTCATTTTACTATTTCTGATTAGATATTTATCGGTTCGTGGAGTTGTTTTTCGTTTTCTTCCACATTTACCTCTCCTTTTTGGAGACGATGATCCAGATGCATTGTATCGCGTAAGCAGTCTTGATTCACTTGATTTGCCTACACCAACTGCAGAAGCGATATCTCTCACTGTCATAGAAGTGTGATCCTTCAGAGCAATTATTTTTGCACGCTTCCTTGGGGAAATATCCATTTTTCAATACAAAAGCAACACATACTCACAGAGAGCAAAAACTAACTTCCGCCTGTCACATACGAAAGCTCACAACTGAAGCTGAAGTGCCTATTTCCTGTTTAAAACCGGTCAAACCACATTTTTACTATCAAGTCATCTGTACATTTTTCATCACCATTGTACATATGCCGTCAATTATGTTTCTGTTGGCACTGTAAATGCAGGCCTTCTGTTTCCTCCATCCTGGTTTTCTCAATAAACATGTTGAAAGCT
The DNA here is from genome assembly GCA_039090855.1 of Macrothele yani. Lineage (NCBI taxonomy): Eukaryota > Metazoa > Arthropoda > Arachnida > Araneae > Macrothelidae > Macrothele > Macrothele yani. Next base: position 14,159,776 of record CM077000.1, on the reverse strand, counting down.
GTGGGCGTAATTTCGCTGGTACTTCGGATAACCGGAGACTAGGATGACCGAGGCTCGGATAACCGAGGTCCTAATACTGTACTTAAGGTTTGATTAACTTTTAAATTTCAGTCGTCGTTCGAATTTTGAAGTTCCGTAGCGAGATCGGATATTGTGGATAGCATATCGCATGGATTTTGTTTATTGTGGTACAGGATATTTCTTGTCCTCTCTCCTATTTTGTAGACTACCTCTTTATTATATTTTGCGTTACTGTAAGAAACCGAATACTTAACTTATTGCACAGATGATTATACGATGTCTATGTATCAGTATTTGAACAACTTTTTTTTTTTTTTTATTGGAGGTTTAACGACCACCGTGAGCAACTCAATGGGCTATAAGCAGTCGCCCGTCCCTAATTTAGGGTCACTGGTTCCAGGGAAGGGAAAGAGCCAGTGCCGTAAGACAAACACAACATCCATGCCTGACCGGGATTCGAACCCGGACCCCTTACGGACGAATGATCAGAGGCCAACGCCTTAGACCACTGCGCCACCGGAGCGGCTTGAACAACTTAAGACAAAAGCTATTATAGGTGTCAAAACTAAATTTTATATTTAGGAGCTTTTTTCGGAGGGGGGGCAGGCGTGAATAGATCAGACGTGGGAGGGGCACGTCTCTTTCATTGTCAAGAGGAAAATAAAAACAAGAAAGATGACACCGAATTTTCGGGTGTAATAAGCACGTCTTTTGAATCCGTTCTGACGCAAATTAAATTTATCAAAGCTATTCAAAGTCAATGGAACCGGTCTGGAAAACAATAGTATCTGACGAAGGAAAGAAGATTTTCAATCGGGTTTTCAATCCCTCAGATATTGCTGTAAACGGAATCATGATCTTACGAACTCTTAGAAACAGAGATATAAACAAAAATAAGATCTGACTTTACGTCCTCTGGTGGGAAAACCATACATTATTTTAGGAAGAAAGTATTCTCAAAAGGTTTATCCATATAAGCGGTTTCGGTCGAAGGAAAAAAAACTAGTGTTTTCAGAAGCCCAGATTTTGCAACAAATACTTCAGAAGCAGAAATTAACACTAATGACCACTGGTCAAGCTGAACTATTCTTTACCAAACATTAAAAAGTATGTGAAAAATATTTTCCATCAGGTCTTGTATGCGATACAGGAAGAATTTTTCAAATCAGAGCTTTAGGAGCAGAAATAACGCAGAAAACGTAATTTACCTTTGTGCCCTCCTAGTGGAAAGTCAATGAATTAATTGAAAATTTTGAATTTATAGGAAAAACATTTCACATCGGAAACACTATCCAACAAAGAAGGAATTTTTCAAATCGTAATCGTAGAAGTAGAGATATTGACACAAATAAGATATACATTAACACCCCCTTGGAGTAGAAACCCTGAATTTTTTCAAGAAGAAAGTTTTCCTAAAAAGTTTGTCGACATGAGCAGTATCGGTCAACGAACGACGTTTTTTTCAGTCGAGAATTTAGAAGCTCCGATTTTATGGCAAATACATCAGAAGCAAAAAGTTACTCTTACGCCCCCTGGTGGCCAAAGTATTCTTTACCAAAAATTTGAAATTATATCAAAAGATTTTCTATCAGGAGATGTATCCGCTGAAGAAAAATTTTTCAAATCGGAGTTTTAGAAGAGTTATCGGGAAAAATGTAATTTGCTTTACGCTCCCTAGCGGAAAATCTATGCGTAATTTGAAAAAGTAACTATATCTAAAATACTCTTCGACATAAATGGAATTGAAAGATGATTTTTTTTTCAATCAGATGTTTAGAAGCAAATATGTGGAATAAAATGTATTTTTGAATTCGACATCATCTGCATTTACGCCCTCTACCGGCGAAATTATATATCGTAAAAAAAAACGAAATAAAGGATCATCATTTGCATATTTCAAGCTTCCCAATTCAAAAATAATTTTTCAAATCGGACTAATAGTTGCAGAGATATCGTGGGTACAGACGGACGGACGGACGGACAAACCGATAACAGAAGCACGATCTTTTTTTACAAAAAGACGAGCTAAAAAGGAGCAAAAAGATGAAATATGAGTTTCGACGTATATTTTAAAACGCAACTGTAATTGCTCATCAGCAAATCAACAAGGAAACAGAAATATTATTTTGCTGAATATTAATATTTCTAAAAATAGCATTCAGCCTGTGATTTTATAAAAAATATCCAGAGAAATTTTATTTCCAAAGTTTAATAAAAAATATGAGAAATTAGCTGGGTTACTTAAACAAAGAACTAGAAGCGCAAAAAATAAACAGATAAATGTAAGAATTAAAGGTATTTCGTGCTGAGTTGTAGACATAAAGATTTGAAAGCTGTTAAAGCACGGTAACTTTTCTGGAGCAGTCAAAGCACACACACACACACACCACATTTTAAATTTTCTTTTAAAAAACGCAGGATCTAATAAACGTCTTTATTTACAATTTAAAAATATGGTAGATAAAAGCTCTGGCAAGCACTTTCGCTGCCACCATGGCCGCATCATCAGGCCGCCGAGTGAAACCAGATTAGAACGGCACAAGATTAAATAGTGGCAGATACGAGCACAAATAGTACACATTATGTAAATGAACACATAAGTCATTGCCATTCATTACAAATTGTAAAAAGTTCCTTATCAGGGCTGCCATATACCGGATTGAAACAATGTTAAATACATAGCAACAACATCCAACAAAACTAGTTTACTATTTATGGAGAACATTTTTATCAACTTATTCTCCAACCAATGCTGTAACGATGACTCACCATGTATATTACCATCGTCATGGAGACATTTCATTTTTAATCATTGTACATTTTATCACAATTCATAATTCATACCATCATATTAACCTGTAGTGATTTTTATTTGTGTATGTGTATATCATGCTGAAGTGCGCTTGCGTCAAATGGAACTACGTCATCCAACCAGTGACTTTAGGTGACTAACCACCTCCTTATAAACAGGAGTTTGGCCCATTATGTTGCCCGATGATGGACCCAGTGTGGGTCCGAAAGTACTAGCATGTTTCCTGTGATGATTTTAGATGTAAATAAAGTTCATTTTTAGCATGTCTTTTGTAAAAAAAGATCGTGCTTCTGTTATCGGTATGTATGTCCGTCCGTCCGTCCGTCCGTCCGTCAGTCCGTCTGTACCCACGATATCTCAGCAGCTATTAGTCCGATTTGAAAAATTCTTTTTGCATTGGGAAGCTTGAAATATGCAAATGATGATCCTTTATTTCGTTTTTTTTTACGATGTACAATTTCGCCGGTAGAGGGCGTAAATGCAGATGATGTCGAAATCAAAAATACGTTTTATTCCACATATTTGCTTCTAAACATCCGATTGAAAAAAAAATTATATCTTTCGATTCCATTTATGTCGAAGAGTATTTTAGATATAGTTACTTTTTCAAATTACGCATAGATTTTCCGCTAGGGGCGTAAAAGTAAATTACATTTTCCCCGATAACTCTTCTTCTAAAACTCCGATTTGAATTTTTTTTTCTTCAGCGGATACTTCTCTTGATGGAAAATCTTTTGCATATAATTTCAAATTTTTGGTAAAGAATACTTTGGCCACCAGGGGCGTAAGCGTTAATTTTTGCTTCTGATGTATTTGCCATAACATCGTAGCTTCTAAAAGATCGATTAAAAATTCTTTCGTGGACTGATGCCACTCACTTCGATAAATCTTTTCGGAATATTTTCTTCCTAAAATATTCTACAGCTTCTTCGCCAGGGGGCGTAGATGTACATCTTATTTTTGTCAATATCTCTACTTCTAGGTGTCCGATTTGAAAAATTCCTTCTTTGTTGGATAGTGTTTTCTATGTGACATGTTTTTCATATAATTTCAAAATTTTCAAGTAATTCATAGACTTTCCGCTAGGGGGCGTAGCGGTAAATTGCATTTCCCCCTATATCTGTGCTTCTAAATCTCCGATTTGAAAAATTCTTTCTGCACCGGATACAGCTCATGATGGGAAATTGTTTGCACATAATTTCTAATTTTTGTAAAAAAATAGTTTTGCCAACAGGGGGCGTAAATCTTAATTTTCGCTTCTGTTGTATTTGCAGCAAAATATGAGCTTCTAAAGTCTCGATTGAAAAAAACGTCCTTTGTTGACCGACACTACTCATGTCGACAAACCTTTTAGAAACATTTTCTTCTTAAAATAGTGAATGGTTTCTACGCCAGGGGGCGTAGATGTACATCTTATTTTTGTCAATATCTCTACTTCTAGGAGTCCGATTTGAAAAGTTCCTTCTTTGTTGGATAGTGTTTCCGATGCGAAATGTTTTTCCTATAAATTAAAAATTTTCAAGTAATTCATACACTTTCCGCCAGGGGGCACAAAGGTAAATTGCGTTTTCTGCGTTACTTCTGCTCCTAAAGCTCCGATATGAAAAATTCTTCCTGTATCGCATACAAGACCTGACGGAAAATATTTTTCACATAATTTCACAGAAAATATTTTTCACATAATTTTAAAGAATGGTTTAGCCAACTTGGGTCATATATGTTAATTTCTGCTTCTGAAGTATTTGCTGCAAAATCTGGGCTCCTGAAAACTCGACTAATTTTTTTCTTCAACCGATACCGCTTATACGGATAAACCTTTTGAGAATACTTTCTTCCTAAAATAATGCATGGTTTTCCCACCAGGGGACGTAAAGTCAGATCTTATTTTTGTTTATATCTCTGTTTCTAAGATTTCGTAAGCTCACGATTCCGTTTACAGCAATATCTGAGAGATTAAAAACCCGATTGAAAAATCCTCTTTCTTTGGTCAGATCAATTGTTTTCCATACAGGTTCCATTGACTTTGAATAGCTTTGATAAATTTAATTTGCGTCAGAACGGATTCAAAAGACGTGCTTATTACACCCGAAAATTCGGTGTCAACTTTCTTGTTTTAATTGCAACTGAGACCTGCTTTTTAAATCGTGTAACGACAGCCTTATAATCATTCAGATTCTTCCTCCCGTGAGTACTGCAAAATCAGGCTTCTCCAGGTAGAGGGAATGTATACAGGCATGTCCTTATTACAGCATTTTGGTCCAAATTTCATAATATATAGACCCCCGGTAAAAGGCATGGAGCGTTTGTTAGAAACAGTCGATAGTAAGTTCGTATTTTCCCAATCAGGTCGTAAGTCTTTTTCAAGAATAGTTTTTGACAATGTCGAAGCAGCAGATTCCTTACGGATGGTATATTTGTGTTCAGCCCAGCGAGTACCTAGGCTTCGAAAGGTCGAACCCACATATCAAAGATCTGCCGATTGTCCATTCCTGTCCACTAGAGGGATGTTATACACTCCAAAGCGGGAAGTAGTTGGAACTATGTCTCTATCACGTCTAATTAAGGAAAATAGGTTCTGGGTTTTAACCCCAAAGCCAATAGAGTATTTTTTACATGTGTTTTTTAGTAAAGTGACCACAGATTTCTGGTAGTCCATGCTCCCCACATACTTAATTGTGGGTGCATTTCTAGTCAATGTTGTGAAAGTTTTCCGTTCATATTGTTAAACAAGTCTTTGAACACAACCAGTGGGGTTTCCATGCACATCAGCAATCTCAGTAATTTTTCTTATTTCTAAATTTCGGCTATCAGAAGTTGATGAGTGAGTAAAAGCTCTGTGTACAAGGAGTCTAAGTGCTGAAAATTTGTAGGGAGTTCGAGTGGATGAATTGAAGGGAATAACAACCGGGGTTGAGGTTGGTTTTCGAAAAACCGAAAAGTCGAAATGTGAGTGGTCAGAAATGTGGGAAACCAAAAAGTCAAGATAAGGAAGTGACCCAGATTTCTCAATCTCAACGGTAAACGTTAAAATTGTAAATAAAGACATTTCTTATATTTTAAGTAAATTTTTTAATTGTTAATAAAGACCTTTTTTAAATTGTAAATAAATTTTTTAATTGTAAATTTTTTAAATTGTAAATAAAGACGTTTTTTAGATCCTACGTTTTCTAAAAGGAAATTTAAAGTGTAGTGTGTGTGCTTTGGTTGCTCCAGAAAAATTACCGTGCTTCGACGGCTTTCAAATCTTCTTGTCTAAATAGATAAATAAAGGCGCTAAAGAATACGCGTTTCTGTATTTTTATTTATTTTAATTTTGATAATTGTGTTACATATTTACCACATATCAGGAGAAGATGTTAAACACTATTAATACTGGTCTGCCAATCCAGTTTCTTATCAAATGAGCAATGCAGATAATGGGATTTTTTTTTTTAAATATTTTGCTATTTATTAATTTTTTGGAAATAAATCCCTTTTGCCATATTTTTCATCCTGTTTAATGAAATAATCGCTTTAGCCACCTTATGAGGCTAAAGCGATTATTTAATTAAACAGGATGAAAAATATCGGGTGGGCACAGCCCCTCCAATAAAATTATTGGAGGGGCAAGATTCACCTTGTCTCCCTATAGTCGGTGCTTATGGGTAAAATAATACTAAAAATAAAAGTACATTTCACCCTTTTTTACGCTTTCCAACCGTAGGTTGAAAAAGCGTATATACTTCGGCTTTGTCCTCCCGTCCACACGATAAGTCGCGTAAAAATGATTCCATTTCGATGAAATTTCAGTATATGATAGGGGATCACCTGGGGAACGAACCCTATTGAAAATGGGCAAAATGGGATCAAAGGTCACGACATAGGAGCGGGGTCCATTCTATTGCCCTTATGCGTCATAACTTGCGTAAATATGGTTCGATTTCAATTACATTTCAGTATGTGGTTGGGGACCATCTGGGGACAACTACTATTGAAAATGGGTGAGGTGCTGTCAAAGGTCAGGTCATAGGAGCAGGATGCATTCCATTGCCTTTACGCTTCATAACTTGCGTAAAAATGATTCGACTTCGATGAAATTGTAGTATGTGGTACGGGACCAACTGGGGACGAACCGCATTGAAAATGGGCGAAATTGGGTCAAAGGTCAGGCCATAGGATCGGGATCCATTCCATCGCACTTATGTGTTATAACTTACATAAAAATGCTTCGACTGAGACAAAACTTTATCATGTTGTTCCAGAAGTATATTTTACCGGTTCTGTTGAATATCATCGAAAGGGGATCAAAGGTCAGGTCATAGGAGCGAGATTTATTCTACAGCCATTATCCTCATAACTTGAGTAATGATTTCTGGCATGTTGGAAAGCGTGTCATAATCAATGCAGCATGATTTTACTAACTTGTTAAAGATAACTGAAAGTCATTGTCAATTTAAAAAATAAAGCTGCAAAGCATTTTGCTGCTTCGAAAAATCACGATGAAAAATGCTTAATGTGTGAAAAATCCTCCTACAGAAAAAAAAAATGTTACAAACCTATTCAAAAAAAAGTAAGCTCCAACAGAAAATAAAATGACTAAATCGCTCGTATTAATAACGAAAAAAAAAAAAATCATTGTCGCGATCAGATGTTGAGGATTTTAGGAAGGGAATGTCTGACCCCAGGGCTTGATCAGATGATCATATGTAGAAGATTTTAGGAAGGGAGTGGAGTGTCTGACGCCAGGTCGTAAACAACCCTTAGAAATAGGAAACTAGGAGATTTGAGCTAGAGCGCCCGATAGGAAAGGGACACGGAAGCGAAGTAGAAAGGGGGAGGAAGACGCCCTTATTTATTACCGGGGGCCAGTGCCTGGGGTCCGACGGCTTAACGTGCCCATCCGACGTACGGCGGGTATTTAGTGGTTTGAACGTTCGTACCAGCCCACGATCGAACCTGAAGTTATCTCCATGGCAGTTACGAACGCTGACCACCAGGCACCTGCAGCCCATATGCGCACATGCAAAGGATGATCATCAGCTTTGAATCCTGCAACTAATCGAGCACCAGGTCAAACAAAGGTCAAATTCCTTGCAAATGCCTTTTACAGTCAGGAAACTCAACAACAGACGGATTAAGCTGGGCCCATTTAAGGAGGGACTAGGGAGTAGAGGGAAGTGTTGTTACGGAGAGAGAAAATGAGATTAGAAATTTATTCCTCTTATTACACTTTTACACAGCCCCACACGACGCCACACCCATAACGGTGAGCAATTCACAAACTCCTGTTCTGTGCTGAAAATGGGTTTTCACTGGGGCTTAGAAAACAGGGTTGTTACGGAGACAGAAAATCCAATTAGCAATTTAATCTACTTTTTTACGCTTTCCAACTGTAGGTTGAAGAAGTGTATATGCTCCAGCTATGTCAGTCTGTCTATCCGCACGATAACTCGCGTGAAAATGGTTCGATTTCGATGAAATTTTAGTACGTGGTAGGGGACCACCTGGGGACGAACCCTATTGGAAATGGAAGAAATGGGGTAAAAGGTCAGGACATAGGAGCAGGGTCGATTCAATTGCCCTATGCGTCATAACTTGCGTAAAAATGGTTCGATTTCGATAAAAGTTTAGTATGTGGTAGGGAACCACCAGGAGACAAACTCTAATGAATATGGGCGAAATGGAGTTAAAGGTCAGGACAGAGGAGCGAGAATTATTCAACAGCCATTATCCTCATAACTTGACTAAAAATGCTTTTATTGCGACAAAACGTTAGTATGTTGTTCCGGAGGTATACCCAACCAATTTTGTTTAACATCATCATAATGGGGTCAAAGGTCAGGACACAGGAGCGAGGTTTATTCTACAGCCATGATCTTCATAAATTAAGTCATAACTTAATGAGTAATGATTCCTGGTATGTTGGAAAGCATATCATAATCAATGCGTTGCACGATTTTTTTCATATGTAGAGGAATTTAGGAGGGGAGTGTCTGACCCCAGGTTTTAAACAACCTTTAGAAATAGGAAGCTAGGAGATTTGGGCTAGATTGCCCGATAGGAAAGTGACACGGAAGCGAAGTAGAAAGGGGGAGGAAGACACCCTTACTTATTACCGGGGAGGGCAGTACCCGGGGTCCGACGGCTTAACGTGCCCATCCGACGCACGGCTGATATTTAGTGGATCCAACGTTCGTACCTGCCTGGGATCGAACCTGAGGTCCTTTCCGTGGCAGTCACGAACGTTGCCCACTAGGCCACCCGCGGCCCCATTGCATGATTTTACTAACTTGCTACACTTTTATATAACCCCACGGGACGTCCCGCCCATAATGGTGAGCAATCCACAGACTCCTGTCCTGTGCTGAAAATTTGTTTTCACTGGGACTTCGAAAACATCTGAAAAGTCAAAATTCCGGGAAGTCTCTCTGTTGAGATACCTTCCTTCCCACGTTGTCACGCCGAATAAGCCTTGCATGTTTCCCTTCTCCGCAAATGAAAAACTAAACGACGTGTTTTTCCTGAGAGATGTACTGTTTCACCCCACCCTGTCTTATTAACAAGAATTAACACCATGCTTCTGCTTCCTACGTCTTTTCAGTCCGGCTGCTAATCATTTATCAATTTTATCCGTCAAAAATGCCATTTGCCGATTTTTACGTTAAAATTTGTGCTTTCATCCTAATTTCTTTACGTAGTTTGTGACAGATTTATAATTTATCACATACCGGGATGGTAAATAATGTTTTTTTTTTAACTGACGGTATGGCCACTTCCATTTTTGTTAACTACCTGTATCCCAAAACCGCACCATACCGGCCCACTTCGGACACTGGGTTCAATCCTGACTGGAGCGAAAGGATTATGTGGGGACAAGGCTGAAAAGTACAGGTTCGTCGGTTTTGCGGAATTTCAATTTAAATACGGAAAAACCTGAAATGGATTTTTCTGAAATAAACGGAATTTCTGACTACGGGAAATCTGTAAAAATACGGAAGTTAAAATAAACGGAAATTTCTGAAAAACACGGATACCTACCAACAACTTCGCTGCATCTTATTTTCAGAAATTTTCCGTAAATTCACACCACTTATTTTTTACAGTGTAGTCTCGCTGATGTTACTTCGATGAGTTGAGTTAGGTACATACACAATGCGTCAAATAATTTTTAAGACTGGCGCTAGATTTCAGCCTACGGTGTCACCACCAGTGTAATCGCGAATGCGTTATAAACCGTGACCATCAGCTTGTTTTCTGCCAAAAGTACTGCGCAGCTGTTAAAGTAACTCAAACGAAACGGCTGTTCATTAGAGAAGGAAAATTTTTTTCATGTTGAATTATTAAGATGGAACAAAGGACTGTTATTAAATTTAACGCAAAACTTGGTAAAAGTGCCTTGGAAACGTACCAAATGATGAAACAAGTTTACGGTGAGTTTTGTTTAAGTAGATCAAATATTTTTCTGTGGCACAAACGTTTCTTGGACGGAAGAGATACGCTAGAAGATAAGCATATCGGAAGACCAAGTTCATCTAGGACACCTGAGATTATTGAAAAAGTGCTTGATTTCGTGGCAAACAATCAATGTGCGTCGCTAAGAATGATGGAAAAGTCTTTAAACATCAACAAAGAAACGATTCGAACCATCCTGCATGAAGATTTGGGCAAAACAAAAGTCTGTGCTAAATTTGTTCCATACACGTTAACCAATGAACAAAAATCAAGAAGCAGTGCACATTGCAGAGACATCATTTCAGCCGCTGAAAATGAACCAAACTTTTTAAATTCGATTGTTACAGGTGATGAAACATGGTGTTTTCAATATGATCCTAAAAGAAAGCGACAAAGTGCGGAATGGAAGTCAAAAAACTCGCCACAAGCCAAAAAAAAAAAAAAAAAAAAAAAAAAAAAAAACAAGGAAAGTTCCACCGAAAATCAAAACAATGATCATTACATTCTTCGATAGTAAGATTATTATCCACAAAGAATTTGCTCCAAGTGGACAAACAATTACTGGTGAGTTTTGTTTAAATGTTCTGAGGCGTTTGATGGGCAGAATTCGTTGCATTCTTCCAGAATATCGAGATAAAAACAGTTGGTGTTTGTTGAACGATAATGCACCCAGTCCCACCTCACTTCTTGTTCCTAGATTTTTAGCGACAAATAACGTCTGTGTATTGAATCATCCACAGTATTCGCCTGATTTAGCACCCTGCGACATTTTTCCTTGTTCCCAAAACTTAAAATGGCGTTAAAAGGGTGTTTTGTTAATGATATTTCGACCATACAAACAACTTCGTCGTGTGCTTTGGAGGCAATTCCGCAGAGTGAACTGGAACAGGCATTCGAATCATTATTAAATCGCTGTAACAAGTGTATTGAAGCCGAAGGGACTTATTTTGAATAACAAACCAAAACAAATTATAATTTCTTGTTTCTATTTCATTTTACAGACCCAGTCTTAAAAATTCTTTGACGCACTGTGTACATCTTTCATTTCATGCAATATCCCTATCTTTTTGTGACCAGTGCATTTGATCGAGACTAAAAGGGGGAAGCTATAATCTCCTTTCCGTTAAATACTGAATCGAATCTTCGCTCGTGTCGCATCTGAAGTTCAATATAACAAAGGTCACAGACATGTTGACCCAGATTCAGTGACTTGTGTGCATTTCACTTCGGTCCCTTTTAAATCAGAAATGAAATCAAGGTTAAGCACTTCACATCCGCTGCAATTATCAGAATGTAAGAGGCACTACTTCCCGCTTTGCAGGCCATTTAGCGGAGAAATACGCTGGTTGCTGACACTGATGCTCATGTCCGTGTGAAATGGCGGGAAGTCGTTCGGTTTTAGTACTTCACTGAAATATCGCTCCATCTTTATCAGGGTCACATGTTTTCTCCTGCTATTTGCAGCTATAAGAGTTCGAAATCTACCGAGTCGTAAATTTCACGAGTGAGAAACATTTCAATTTAATTTTTCTGGAGTTAGAGAGACAGAGTATCGAATTCGAGTTGAATATTCAAAGCAGTATAGTCAAATACACTTTTAAAAGTTTCAGTTCAACGTTGCACCACGATATTGCGCAGCATCTGACCCACCATGATCTGGTGCGTTTTTTACACTTGCAACATAAAGTGCTGCATGAAAACGTTTGACTTGCACCAAATTTTCCGTGCAAACTACCAAAGCGGCGTTACCTTGGTGCAGTGAAGGAAACGGTCTCATGCGTCTTCGTCCTTATGTCACCCGAACGAGACAGATGCTGTGTTGTGCCGCCATTTTGGTTTTGTCATCACAGTGAGTGCGAATTTGGAAAATTTTAAAGTATTAACTCAAGTCAATAAGGTAAGTGATGCAAATGATTTTTGTAGTACTATATATCTGGTGCTTCTGAAAATTATTTTTACGTTGAACTTTCTGATGTTATATACACTGGCGGAAAGTGAAAAAAGAACACCAAGAAAGAGACGTCTGATACCAACGAAATTTATACAGCATAATAACGGAATACAGAGGATAACGTGATCAAAACATTATGGCAAAATACAGCTGTATTTGCTGGTAAACTGAAAAATAACATTTCCATGTAACATGGTTAGTACGAGGTTGAACCGCCATGAACTGCGTCACACTGTGCAATTCTGGCATGGAGTCTGTCGTACAGATGTTGAATCTAAGTTTGGGGTATTGAGTTCCAAGCATCCTCAACCTGGACGCGTAAATCGTCGTGGCTGGCCGTGGACAACGGATAAGTCGTTGTCCCATAAAATCCCACACGTGCTCAATGCGGGACAAATCCGGTGAACGTGCAGGCCATGGAAGTTGTCTCACACCCTGAAGTGCATGTTGTGTTGCACGTGCCGTGTGTGGGCGTGCGTTATCTTGCTGGAAAACACCACGATGGACCGACCTTACAAATGGCACAACAACGGGCTGAATGATGTTGTTGATGTAGGAGGTGCTGTTTAACGTACCCGGTACAAACACTAGTTGTGTACGGGACTAATAGCTGATCGCTCCCTACACCAGGAGACCAGGTGTAGGCCCTGTGTTTCGCTGACGGATGCAAGAAGGGTGGAGACTCTCCCCTGTGCGTCTGCGAACACGCATACGGCCATCGGAGGCTCCCAAGCAGAATCTGTTTTCGTCGCTGAACACGACAGATCGCCATTGCGTTCTCCAGTGCAGACGTTGGCGCCATCACTGCAGCCGTTCCTGACGGTGGGCTGGAGTCAGAGGTACACATGCCAGAGGCACACGTGCACGTAGTCCTACATCCAGTAGACGGTTGCGGATTGTTCGCACAGTCACCTCAGGTGCAACGGCAGCTCGGATTTGCGTTGCAGTGGATGTTCTGCTTGACAACGCCGCTCTTTTTATGCGTCGATCGGTCCGCTCATCAGTCCATCTGTGACTCCCGTTTTCACGTCTTTTCGAGTGGGAATGTTCCTCGGACCATCTACGCGACCATCGTACCACCACCGATACTTCCCGTTCAATTCGCTCCGCAATACGACGATACGACCACCCGGCCTCGCGGAGTCCGAATAGACGACCTCGCTCAAAGTCCGATAACTGCTGAAATCGTACACGTCTTCCATGTCCAGGCATTGCAGCTTCTTCAGGGTCTTCGCACGTGTCCGTACGCCGACGACTGATTACATTCACTTCGCCATACTCCTTAAATACCACCGACGATAATTTGCATATTATGCCGTGCTGTGGCGTAAGCGCTCACCGGTTGTTCCCGAAATTAACATCACACCTACGTAAACTCGACCCATTAACATATGTAAATTTCATGATCGTCCGCCAATTCCTTCTTGGTGTTCTTTTTTCACTTTCCGCCAGTGTATGTACCTAGCCACGTGTGGGACATTCCAGTTTTATTTTTCTGAGGAGCTTGTTCCCATGGAAGTAGCTTTAAATGTAGTATAACAAGCTCAAATTGCGGCATTAATTGGCCTACTGTATTGATCTTGAAACTGAGACTATATGTGCTAACATAAGGAATGAAGATTAAAATGGCCGACGCTGTGGCGCAGTGGTCTAAGCGCTGGCTTGTAACCGTTCGTCCGAGAAGGGTTCGGGTTCAAATCCCGGTGAGGCATGGATGTTGTGTTTGCCTTACGGCACTGTCTCTCTCTCCCTTCCCTGGAGTCAGTGGCCCTAAATTAGGGACGTAGGGACGGACGACTGCTTATAGCCCAATGAGTTGCTCACGGTGGTCGTTAAATCTCCAATCAAAAAAAAAAAAAAAAAAAAAAAAAAGATTAAAATCTTCCGAATATGCGAGACAAAATTTAAAAAGAAAAAAAAAGAACGAACCTTTTATTTCCCTAAATTGATGAAGTAAACACAAACTTTTTGGAACTGTACACGAAAACCCTGTTTTCTAAACATTTAATTAATTTTGGTGATATGTTGCACCAATTTCACTTAATTTTGGTGATATGTTGCACCAATTTCACTTAATTTTGGTGATATGTTGCACCAATTTCACTTAATTTTGGTGATATGTTGCACCAATTTCACCTAATTTTGGTGATGTTGCACCAATTTCACTTAATTTTGGTGATATGTTGCACCAATTTCGCTTAATTTTGGTGATATGTTGCACCAATTTCATTTAATTTTGGTGATATGTTGCACCAATTTCACTTAATTTTGGTGATATGTTGCACCAATTTCACTTAATTTTGGTGATATGTTGCACCAATTTCACTTAATTTTGGTGATATGTTGCACCAATTTCACCTAATTTTGGTGATGTTGCACCAATTTCACTTAATTTTGGTGATATGTTGCACCAAAAAGTGGAACTACACCAGCTGCACCACATTTTGGAAAAGTTACCACAACAAGTGGTGCAACTTTGCACCGATGCAACATTACCTCATAAAGTGGTGCAATCTTCTTTTTTTTTGTTCGGAGCTTTAACGACCACCATGAGCAACTCAATGGGCTATAAGCAGTCGCCCGTCCCTAATTTAAGGCTACTGGTTCCAGGGAAGGGAGAGAGCCAGTGCCGTAACACAAAACACAACATCCATGCCTCACAGGATTCGAACCGGCACCCCTTTCGGACAAATGATCTGAGGCCATCGCTTAGACCACTCAGCCACCGGGGCGGCTGGTGCAACCTTACTCCATAAAGTGGTGTAAGGTTGCACTACATTGCTGGATTTTGTTTGCACCACATGATGGTGCATCTTTTTCAGAAAGTGGTGCAGCTGGTGTAGCACCACTTTTTAGTGCAATCTATTCCCACATTTTTTAACAGTGTAGATGTTACGAAAAAATGGACGCCAAGTAAATCATACAAGTAGATGTTACAAGAAAATGGACGCCAAGTAAATCATACAAGTAGACGTAACTCGAAAAATTATATCGTATTGGAACAGGAATCGAAACCGCATATCTCAATTTACATTCCAGTATGCTACCGTTACTCCACCCACATTGTTAAAAATTTGGGAATAGGTTACAGCAAAAAGTGGTGCTACACCACTTTCTGAGAAAAGATGCACCATTATGTGGTGCAAAACAAAACCCAACAATATGGTGCAACCTTACATCACTTTAAGGGGTAAGGGTGTACACCAGAGTATGGTGTATAGTTGCACCATTAAGTGGTGCAATCTTACACCATCAAATGCAAGGATGCACCATTTTATAGTGCAACTTTACTCCATAATATGGTGCAAAGTTGCACCACTTGTTGGTGTAGCTTTCCCAAAATGTGGTGCAGCTGATGTAGTTCCACTTATTAGTGCAACACATCACCGAAATTAAATCTAGTCTTTTTACATCATTGCTTTATCGATAAAATATTTTGAAAACAGGGTTTCTCTGTACAGTTCCAAAAAGTTTGTGTTTACTTCAGCACTTTAGGAATAAAAGATTCCTGTCTTTTTTTCTTTTTAAATTTCTTCTCACATATTCGGGAGATTTTAATATTCATTGCTTATGTTAGCACATTTAGTCTCAATTTCAAGATCAATACACTGGGCCAATTAATGCCGTAATTTCGGCTTGTTATACAACATTAGAAGCTATTTCCATGTGAACATCCTCCTCAGAAAATAAAAATTTTATTGTCCTACACGTGGCTAGGCACATATATATAACATCAGAAAGTTCAGCGTGAAAATAATTATGTCAGGAACACCAGATATACATGTGCGACAAAAGTTATTTTTTATCACTTACCTTATTAACTTGAGTGAACACTTCTTAAAATTTTCCGAACTCGCACTCACTGTGACGTCAGAACCAACATGGCAGCACAACACAACATCTATCTACTTCGGATGACTTGATGACGCATGCGCCGTTTTCTTCGATGCCCCAAACTGTCGCGCAAGGAAACGCTTCTCTGGCTGCATTTGGTAATTTGCACGAAAACTTGGTGCAAGCCAAACGTTTTCATGCACCAATTTATGTACAAGTGTGAAAATTGCACCAGATCATGGGGTGTAAGTGTCAGATGCTGCACGATATTGTAGGTTTAACGACCACCGTGAGCAACTCAATGGGCTACAAGTAGCTGCACGAGATTGTGGTGCAACGTTGAACTGAAATTGTTAACAGTGCATATCAAAGACCCTTCAAACAAATGAGGATGTGTTTTGGGACTCAGATTATTCTAGAACGTAGACTGGGAGACGAGGGTTCGATTCCTGTTCCAAGAGCATTTAATTTTCAAGTTTCTTGATGAATATATCTACTTGCATGATTAATTTGTCATCCTACTGTTCGTATGAAACGTTCCGCCGTTTGAGCACGGCGAAGCGTTTCATCTGAGTCCTGACACACATCCTCAGTTGCTTGGTGGTTCCTTATTCAGGGTGGTGTGACGGTAACATAATCGAACGTAAATCAGGAGATGCAGATTCGATTCCTGTTCCAGGACGATGTAATTTTTAAGTTTTCTGATGAATGTCTATTTCCAGTAGGATAGAATACGAGCGCTGTACCAAAAGTTATCCAAAAGTGGGCATAACTTTTTTATTAACTGAAAGAGGTAGTTCAAACTGCACATGTTGGTAGAGTAACTCTTTCTCTATAGAAACTCTTCTTCTTCATTGCAGATATCACGGAGATAAAGGTGGAAGTCCACTTTGATTTGCTGGAAGCGTTTGAAGCTAATGAATACACGTTTTTGTCCGATCTGGCAAAGGGGATGAAATGTGGGCGTATCTTTACTATCCGGAAACAATGAACGAATCCATGGAATGACGTCACACCTCTTCACCAAGGCCTAAGAAGTGCAAGAGCCAGCGATCAGCACAGAAAGCCATGGTGACTGATTTTTACGTTTTCTAACCGTACTTTGAAGAAGCGTATCTGCGCCAGCTTTGTCCGTCCGTTCTTCCGCGCGGTAACTTGAGTAAAAATGGTTCGATATCGATGAAATTTTCGTATGTGGTAGGGGACAAACTGAGAAAGAACTTTATTGAAAATGGGTGAAATGGGGTCAAAGGTCAGGACATAGGAGTGGGATCCATTCCATTACCCTTATGCGTCATAACTTACGTAAAAATACTTCGAATACGACAAAACTTCAGTATGTTGTTCAGAAGGTATACTGAACCAATTCTGTTTAATATCATCGAAATGGGGTAAAAGGTCAGGGCACAGGAGCGACATTTATTTCACAGCCATTATCCTCATAACTTGACTCAAAATGCTTCTATTGCAACAAAACGTTAGTATGTTGTTCCGGAGGTATACGGAGCCAGTGCTGTTTAATATAATCGAAATGGGGTCAAAGGTCAGGGTACAGGAGCGAGATTTATTCCATAGCCATTATCTTCATAACTTGACTAAAAATGCTTCTATTGCGACGAAACTGTGGCATTTTGTTCCGGAGGCATACTGAACCAGTTTTGTTGAATATCATTCAAATGGGGTCAAAGGTCAGGGCACAGGAGCGAGATTTATTCCACAGCCATTATCCTCATAACTTGAGTAATGATTTCTGGTATGTTGGAAAGCGTGTCATAATCAATGCGTTGCATGATTTTACTAACTTGTTTGGAATGACAGGGGTATCATTCTTCTTTGATTTTCTGGAGTGTGGCCGTACCGTGACCAACGAGCAGTACATTGTGACTCTCAGGAAACTTAGAGAAGCCATAAGGAGGAAGAGACCGAACAAGATACTGAAAAGTATCCACATTCACCATGATAATGCGGACCACACACACATCTTTGGCAACAAATAAGGCGATCAACAAATAAGGATGGTCGGTGGTACCCCATCTACCGTAAAGTGCAGATCTGGTGCCCTTCGACTTCCACCTGTTCAGTCCAATGAATGACAGCGTCCGGGGAAAACGATTTAATGACACAGACGAGGTGAACGTGGCTGTAAAGAAGTGGGTACAACAGTCCACGGTTGAATTTTTTGAAAGAGGATTTGAGAGTTGTGTTCAACGATGGCGCAAATGCATCACTTGCGATGGAGATTATGTTGAGTAGTACCTTTGTATAGAGAAAAAGTTACTCTACCAACATGTGAAATTTGAACGACCTCTGTCAGTTAATAAAGAAGTTATGATCACTTTGGCATTACTTTCAGTACAACACTCGTATTTGTTTCCTGAACACAATACACAGAAGAACTAAAATGTTATGACCTGGGCGTCTTTATGTAAATCGAAGCAACTCCGGGTAAACAACGGAACGCGTGAAGGTCATGAAACAGTGTGAATAACACTTTATACTGAGCTCAGTGTTGTTCCTGTTTTTCAGATGGGAAAGGCGGCTAGTTTGACAATGGTCGAATTTCAAGGTCAGACGACTGGGTCAGAGCATTTCCGAGTCAGCAAGGGTTGTGGGGTGCTGACGGTAAACCATGGTTAGTACCTTTAAAAAGTGGTCCGAGAAGGTAAAAACCACGAACCGCGGACAAGGGCTAGACCGACCTTGACTAATCAATGCTAGAGGTGACCGAAAGCCATCACAACAGAAAGGATACTCTACAGCCATTTGCCTGTAATTTGAAGGCTGGGGACGGGAGTAAAGTGTCACAAATACACAATACATCGGACGTTGGTGACGGGAGTAAGTAAAGTGTCACAAATACACAATACATCGAGCGTTGGTGACGGGGAGTAAAGTGTCACAAATACACAATACATCGAACGCTGGTGACGGGAGCAAGGTGTCACAAATACACAATACATCGAACGCTGGTGACGGGAGTAAAGTGTCACAAATACGCAATACATTGAACGCTAGTGACGGAAGTAAGGTTTCACAAATACACTTTACATTGAATGCTGGTGACGGGAGTAAGTTTTCACAAATGCACTTTACATTGAATGCTGGTGACGGGAGTAAAGTGTCACAAATTCACAATACATCGAACGCTGGTGACGGGAGTAAAGTGTCACAAATGCACAATACATCGAACGCTGGTGACGGAAGTAAGGTTTCACAAATACACTTTACATTAAATGCTGGTGACGGGAGTAAGTTTTCACAAATGCACTTTACATTGAATGCTGGTGACGGGAGTAAAGTGTCACAAATTCACAATACATCGAACGCTGGTGACGGGAGTAAAGTGTCACAAATGCGCAATACATCGAAAGCTGGCGAAGAGAGTTAAGTGTGACAAATACACAATACATCGAACGCTGGTGTCGGGAGAAATGTGTCACAAATACACAATACATCGCTGGTGACGGGAGCAAGGTGTCACAAATAAACAATACATCGAACGCTGGTGACGAGAGTAAAGTGTCACAAATACACAATACATCGAACGCTGCTGATAATTGGGCTGCGTACATGCTGGTCGCTCCTAGTGCCCATAATCTTCTCGGTTCACGCTTCCAGGCGCCTACAATGAACACGCGGGCATCAAAACTGGATCATGAATGATTGGAAAGAAGGTCGTCTCGTTCGATTAATCTCGTTTGGTGTTGCACTAATTGGATTAGTGCTGGTACCAGAATTCACAATCGGACGAAAGCAAGCCGGTGGAGAAAATGTAATGATTTGTCCAAGGTTTTGCAATGTACACCTTGATCTAGACATCAATGTGCAAGAAGCTATAACGCCTACCATTTACATAAACGTCATTGCAGACAAGGTACATCTTTTCATGGCAACGGTATTTCCGTCTAATACTGCTTTCTTTCAGCAGATAATGTGCCATGCCACACAGCCTGGACTGTTCGACAAAGGTTCGCGGAACATGCGAAAGACTTTCAAGTATTGTTCTGGCTTCCAAATTCCCAAGACATCAATCGATCCGAGAATCTGTGGTTCGTGTTGAAATAGCAAATTCTATCTGAGGCTTCTCCACTACTTAACTTACAAGAGTTAAAGAATCTGCTGGTAACGTGTTCGTAACAAATAGAACAAGACACCTTTAGGCATCTTGTAGCGTCAATGCCTCGCCGGGTAAGAGCTGTTTTGGCAGCACGTGGACGACCAACATCATATTAGGCAGGTAGTCATAATATTTTGGCTACTCGGTGTATATCCGGGTAAGAGCTGTTTTGACGGCACGTGGAGGACCAAAATCATATTAAGCAGATGGTCATAATGTCTTGGCTCTTCGGTGTATATCCGGGTAAGAGCTGTTTTGGTGGCACGTGGAGGACAAACATCATATTAAGCAGGTGGTCATAATGTTTTGCCTGTTCGTTGTATATCCGTGTAAGAGCTGTTTTGGTGGCACGTGGAGGACCAACATCATATTAGGCAGATGGTCATAATGTTTTGGCTCTTCGGTGTATATCCGGGTAAGAGCTGTTTTGGCGGCACGTGGAGGACCAACATCATATTAGGAAGGTGGTCATAATGTTTTGGCTCTTCGGTGTATATCCGGGTAAGAACTGTTTTGGTGGCACGTGGAGGACCACCATCATATTAGTCAGGTGGTCATAATGTTTTGGCTCTTCGGTGTATATCCGGGTAAGAACTGTTTTGGTGGCACGTGGAGGACCAACATCATATTAGGAAGGTGGTCATAATGTTTTGGCTCTTCGGTGTATATCCGGGTAAGAACTGTTTTGGTGGCACGTGGAGGACCAACATCATATTAGGAAGGTGGTCATAATGTTTTGGCTCTTCGGTGTATATCCGGGTAAGAACTGTTTTGGTGGCACGTGGAGGACCAACATCATATTAGGAAGGTGGTCATAATGTTTTGGCTCTTCGGTGTATATCCGGGTAAGAGCTGTTTTGACGGCACGTGGAGGACCAAAATCATATTAAGCAGATGGTCATAATGTTTTGGCTCTTCGGTGTATATCCGGGTAAGAGCTGTTTTGGTGGCACGTGGAGGACCAACATCATATTAAGCAGGTGGTCATAATGTTTTGCCTGTTCGTTGTATATCCGTGTAAGAGCTGTTTTGGTGGCACGTGGAGGACCAACATCATATTAGGCAGATGGTCATAATGTTTTGGCTCTTCGGTGTATATCCGGGTAAGAGCTGTTTTGGCGGCACGTGGAGGACCAACATCATATTAGGAAGGTGGTCATAATGTTTTGGCTCTTCGGTGTATATCCGGGTAAGAACTGTTTTGGTGGCACGTGGAGGACCAACATCATATTAGTCAGGTGGTCATAATGTTTTGGCTCTTCGGTGTATATCCGGGTAAGAACTGTTTTGGTGGCACGTGGAGGACCAACATCATATTAGGAAGGTGGTCATAATGTTTTGGCTCTTCGGTGTATATCCGGGTAGGAGCTGTTTTGGCGGCACGTGGAGGACCAACATCACATTAGGCAGATGGTCATAATGTTTTGGCTCTTCGGTGTATATCCGGGTAAGAACTGTTTTGGTGGCACGTGGAGGACCAACATCATATTAGGAAGGTGGTCATAATGTTTTGGCTCTTCGGTGTATATCCGGGTAAGAACTGTTTTGGTGGCACGTGGAGGACCACCATCATATTAGTCAGGTGGTCATAATGTTTTGGCTCTTCGGTGTATATCCGGGTAAGAACTGTTTTGGTGGCACGTGGAGGACCAACATCATATTATGAAGGTGGTCATAATGTTTTGGCTCTTCGGTGTATATCCGGGTAGGAGCTGTTTTGGCTGCACGTGGAGGACCAACATCATATTAGGAAGGTGGTCATAATGTTTTGGTTCTTCGATGTATATCCGTATAAGAGCTGTTTTGGCGGCACGTGGAGGACCAACATCATATTAGGCAGATGGTCATAATGTTTCGGGTCTTCGTTGTATATCAGTGTAAGAGCTGTTTTGGTGGCACGTGGAGGACCAACATCATATTAGGCAGATGGTCATAATGTTTTGGGTCTTCGTTGTATATCCGTGTAAGAGCTGTTTAGGTGGCACGTGGAGGACCAACATCATATTAGGCAGATGGTCATAATGTTTTGGGTCTTCGTTGTATATCCGTGTAAGAGTTGTTTTGGTGGCACGTGGAGGACCAACATCATATTAGGCAGATGGTCATGATGTTTTGGCTCTTCGGTGTATATCCGGGTAAGAGCTGTTTTGGTGGCACGTGGAGGACCATTCTTATATTAGGCAGATGGTCATAATGTTTTGGGTCTTCGTTGTATATCCGTGTAAGAGCTGTTTTGGTGGCACGTGGAGGACCAACATCATATTAGGCAGATGGTCATAATGTTTTGGGTCTTCGTTGTATATCCGTGTAAGAGCTGTTTTGGTGGCACGTGGAGGACCAACATCATATTAGGCAGATGGTCATAATGTTTTGGGTCTTCGCTGTATATCCGTGTAAGAGCTGTTTTGGTGGCACGTGGAGGACCAACATCATATTAGGAAGGTGGTCATAATGTTTTGGTTCTTCGATGTATATCCGTATAAGAGCTGTTTTGGTGGCACGTGGAGGACCAGAATCATATTAGGCAGATGGTCATAATGTTTTGGGTCTTCGTTGTATATCCGTGTAAGAGCTGTTTTGGTGGCACGTGGAGGACCAACATCATATTAGGCAGATGGTCATAATGTTTTGGGTCTTCGTTGTATATCCGTGTAAGAGCTGTTTTGGTGGCACGTGGAGGACCGACATCATGTTAGGCAGATGGTCATAATGTTTTGGGTCTTCGTTGTATATCCGTGTAAGAGCTGTTTTGGTGGCACGTGGAGGACCAACATCATATTAGGCAGATGGTCATAATGTTTTGGGTCTTCGTTGTAAATCCGTGTAAGAGCTGTTTTGGTGGCACGTTGAGGACCAACATCATATTAGGCAGATGGTCATAATGTTTTGGGTCTTCGTTGTATATCCGTGTAAGAGCTGTTTTGGTGGCACGTGGAGGACCAACATCATGTTAGGCAGATGGTCATAATGTTTTGGGTCTTCGTTGTAAATCCGTGTAAGAGCTGTTTTGGTGGCACCTGGAGGACCAACATAATATTAGGCAGATGGTCATAATGTTTTGGGTCTTCGCTGTATATCCGTGTAAGAGCTGTTTTGGTGGCACGTGGAGGACCAACATCATATTAGGCAGGTGGATGTTATGTTTGGCTCTTCAGTGTATATCCTGGGAAGAGCTGTTCTGGTGGCACGTGGAGGAGCAACATAATATTAGGCAGGTGGTCATAATGATTTTGGTTCTTACGTGTATTTTGAAGCTGGTATTTCGCGTATCAATTTGTTATGCAATGAATTAATAACTGTTCTAAGAAATAAATAAACTTGTATTTGAGAAAGAACTAGCTAGAGATTAATGTAGGGGCGAACAAAATACTAGGAACATCTGCTATGAAAAATTCCGTTTTTTTTTTTGTAAACTCCAAGGCCTTTACGGATTGTTGGAATTGAATTTATGAGGAGTTTTTCAGGAGCAGACGATGATATTAGAACTTTTTAAAACTTTTTAGTTTGATTTCTCAGTAAATACATGACTCCCTATTTCTTAATCACTTCTTGCCATATCAAAACGCAAAACTAGAAAGCATTTTTTTATTCTTCACAAAGACATAAAAGTTTAGAATCGGAACTTCAGCGTCCCGAAAAAAACCGCATAATTTCACCACAAGGGTCCTCAAATATTTATCTGTTTTTCTCTATATTTCTGCTTCTAAAAGTCCGATTTAAAAAATTCTTTTAACGCCGAATACCACTTATCTTGTGAAGCACTTGGCTTGAACCTGTGTAGTTTTTTAATAGTCTACAGTTATGTTGCTAGGAGGTGTTTTTGTACTTCTGTTTGCAGATGTCCGCTTCTAAAAACTCTATTGAAATTTTCTCTTTTTCTTCTTTTGGTGTGTGCGACGCGCTGCAATAAAGATGAGGAATATTATTCTCTTTAAATAATGCACAGCTTACGCTCTAGAAGGCGTAAATGTCAAAATCTTGTTTCTGGCTATCGCTGCTTCCGGGAGACGTGTTTGAAAAGTCCTTTTTTCTTAGCATAGCTTCTGCTATGAAGAATACTTTTCACTTATTTTCAACTTTTGCATTATGCAACATTCTTCCGCTCCTCCGGTGGCGTAGTGGTCGAAGTGATGGCTTATGATCATTCATCCGAGAAGGGTCCGGGTTCGAATCCCGGTGAGGCATGGATGTTGTGTTTGCCTTACGGCACTGTATCTCTCCCTTCCCTGGAACCAATGGTTCCAAATTAGGGATAGGTGACTGCTCATATCTCATCGAGCAGCCCGCAGTGGTAGTTACACCTTCAATACAGAAAAAAAAATCTTCTGGGAAGCGGAGATTTATATAATGTTTCCTTCTATATTTCTTCCTTTAAGTGTCCGATTTGAAAATCCCTTTGTCTCTTCTATGTTTCTTCTTTTAAGTGTTCGATTCTAAAATCCGTTTGCCTGTTCTATATTTCTTCTTTTAAGAGTTTGATTTGAAATCTCTTTGTCGCTTCTATATTTCTTTTAAGTGTTCGATTCGGAAGTCTCTTTGCCTCTTCTATACAAGTATTTCTTCTTTTAAGTGTTCGATTTGAAAATCTCTTTGCCTCTTCTATATTTCTTCTTTTAAGTGTTTGATTTGAAAATCCCTTTGCTTCTTCTATATTTTTTCCTTTAAGTGTTCGATTTGAAAATATATTTGCCTCTTCTGTATTTCTTTTAAATGTTCGATTTGAAAGTCTCTTTGCCTCTTCTATACAAGTATTTCTTCTTTTAAGTGTCCGATTTGAAAACCTCTTTGTTCTGTATTTCTTTTAAGTGTTAGATTTGAAAATATCTTTACCTCTTCTATATTTCTTCTTTTAAGAGTTCGATTTGAGACTATCTTTGTCTCTGATAGACAATTTTCGTATCATACTTTTTAGCCGCCGATGGAAGTAAATAGCTGTTTCCATTTCTTGATGGGGTTTTTTTTTGCTAACTGATTCCACTGACTTTGAATAACTCTGGCAAATTTTATTTGCGCCGGAAAGGATACAAAAGGCGTACTCATTACAACCGAAAATTCGGTGCCATCTTTCTTGTTTGTTTTACATACAAAAGATTATCCCTAAGTTAAAAGCTCAACATGCTTCTACCTAACTAAAGTTAAATCTTTATCAGGAGCATGTCCAAAAATAATTGTACATTCAGTTTTTCCAAACTGCTGTTACGTTAACTGAACGTCTTGTTGGACTTGGTCCTGACGAAGATATAACTTCTGTTAGTTCGAAGCAGGTTGAGCTTATAATTTTGAACGTTCTTTTAATTCACGGATGATATTTTGTGTGTAAAAATAAAACATCGTCGCTTCCAACCAGCATTAATGGAAAACCGATTCCACAAGCTACGTTTGATAAAAAAAAAATTGGAAAAAGGAAAGATATTTGATGAAAAAGCACATAAAAAAATCCATCTTAAATCTGAAAAACCTTCCAACAAAAGTACGGGAATCACCTTTATGTTTAAAACGTGAGCGATAACGGAATATCTCTGCACGTTTTTGAGCAAATGCGATCATGTTGGAGAGAATAATATCGTGAAACATGTTCAAAGCATTCGATAAGTTTAGATGAGGCAACGGTCTAAGATACATAACCTTATCGTTTCACTAGGCTCAGGAAGGGGTTCGTATCATAAAAAGCAGGGCAAAATGGCCACCCGAATGTGAAAAAGAAATGAAGAGCGAAGACAAATGAAGTAGGGGGAAACGGAAAACAGAAACAAGAAACAGAAAGGAGAAGATGATGTGCAGGAAAGCAGGCAATCCGCATTTCAGTTCATTCTTCCGTAAGAGATGCTATCTTGGAATCCATCCATTACGACGGGACGATTCTACTACACACACACACGCACACACACATACAAAACAGTTGGCATTGGACTCGGGGAATAAACTGCTTTATACTGCCAAGGATAAAATGGGACTTTTGGATAAAATAGACGGTGGTAGGATCAATGACATGCAATAACGGATAACTGAAAAAACAAAAAAAGAGAGAGCACCCCAATACTCTTTGCATATAATATATACTATGCATTTTTTTCATGCCAAGATCTTCATGGGTGTGAAATAAAACGAGTGAATCGAGAGTATACATTTATTTATGTACAACACATTGCACTTATTCTTGCCACTCATGACTATACAGAGCCACAGTTCGGTAAATAATAAGTGAAATTAAATCATAACAACAAACACAAAGGCTTGTTGTAATTCCTAAGTGGAAATAAAATCATAACAAACAATAATATTTACTAATTCCTAAGTGGAATTAAATTACAACAACAAACAATAAGGTATACTAATTCCTAGGTGGAATTAACTCAGAACCACAAACAATAACGTTTACTAATTCCTAAGTGGAATAAAAACATAACAACAAACAATTAGTTTTACTAATTCTTAAGCGGAATGAAATCACAAAAATAAACAATAAGGTTAACTAATTCCTAAGTGGAATAACATATTAACAACAAACAATAAGGTGTACTAATTCCTAAGGTGAATTAAATCGTAATAACAATCGTAAAGTTAATTCCTAGGTGGAATTAAATCATAACAACAAAAAACAAGGTTTACTAATTCCATGGTGGAATTAAATCATGACAACAAACAATACGTTTTACGAATTCTTAAGCGGAATGAAATCATAAAAATAGACAATAAGGTTAACTAATTCCTAAGTGGAATAAAATAATAACAACAAATAATAAGGTTTACCAATTCCTAAGTGGAATTAATACATAACAACAAACAATAAGGTTTACTAATTCCTAGTTGGAATTAAATCAAAACAAGAAAACAATAAGGTTTACTAATTCTTAGGTGGAATTAAATCAAAACAACAAACAACAAGGTTTACTAATTCCTTGGTGGAATTAAATCATAACAACAATAAGGTTTATTATCGTCCAAATGGAATAGAATCATAACAACAAACAATAAGGTTTACTAAGTCCTAGTTGAAATTAAATCAAAACAAGAAAACAATAAGGTTTACTAATTCTTAGGTGGAATTAAATCAAAACAACAAGGTTTACTAATTCCTTGGTGGAATTAAATCATAACAACAATAAGGTTTATTATCGTCCAAATGGAATAGAATCATAACAACAAACAATAAGGTTTACTAATTCCTAGGTTGAGTTAAATCATAACACCAAAAGGTTTACTAATTCCCAAATGGAATAGAATCATAACAACAAACAATAAGAATTACTAACTGCTAGGTGGAATTAAATCATAACAACAAACAATAAGATTTACTAACTCCTGACATTGAGCGGCACTTTGATATTTGAATTAATGAATGTTAATGTTTTAAAACCAATGAAAGAAGACATGTGCGTCATAAAATTAAATATTAATTAAACAATGGCGGCGGCAATAGTAAGCATATTTCGACTGTTTAGTTTTTCAAAATCAATATTTATTTTTATTATATACTATTCCGATTTTGATGAACGTATGAAACGACTCTGACACCGATGAAATGTGATGTACCGTAGCTATGAAAGTCCATCTGCGCAGGCACAAGCTAACATCTGACTTCAAGACAGAAAAAAAAGCTGAATCGCAAGTGTGTTAGTGAGGAGGATTGGTAACTTTTGGTCTAGGATATTTACAGGTTACAACCCATCGTGTTATAAATCATTTTAAAACTCTCGTAAATAGCAGGTAAACCCCCTCTGGGTAATCAAGAGGAAGCCAAATTTCGCTTAGACGCACCGTTTCCGAAATACAGGGTGTTTCAAAAAGAATGACCCGATTTCAAAGTAGTATATTTAATAAGGCAAATATGGGATAATTACAAAACAAAGAGCCAAGTATGAAGGGAGGTCCAAAGTTTCACTCACCACAATTACAAATGCTCAATGTGCCCTCCACCTGCTGCACGGACAGCATCAAGCCGATAGCTGAATTCCTCCCAAACGCGTCGGAGAGTGTCTTCAGTCACAGAATTTACCGCGGCCGTGATTCTCGTTCGGAGCTCATCCAAGTCAACGGGTAAAGGGGAAACATAAACACGGTCGTTTACGTATTTCCAAAAAAAAAAAAAAAACACACACATGGTGTGATGTCTGGAGATCTCAGAGGCCAAGCGAGTGCCAAGTCATGGGGTCCCCTGCGTCCAATCCAAAGATGAGGCAATGTGTCGTTTAGAAACCGACGAACTTGAATGTTCTAATGTGACGGTGCGCCGTCTTGCTGCAAAATGTAATCTTCAGAGTCGTCTTGCAGATGTGGAAGTAGCCAGTCCTTCAGCATTACAAGATAGGAGTTGCCCGTAACCGTGTTGTCCGCAAAAAAGAAAGGGCCATAAACCTTTCTAACAGAAACCGCGCAAAAAACATTCTGTTTTGTTGAATCACGTTCATGTTGGAGAGTTTGATGTGGATTCTCCAGTCCCCATATGCGAACATTGTGGCGCAAAACTTTCCCGCTTACATGAAAGGTTGCTTCATCGCTAAAAATCAGCCTTTGTACGACGGTGTCATCCTCCATGTCCTCTTAACAGAGTTGCACAAAAATCTTTTCATTGTGCTCGTGCTGTCATTTAGCGGTAGTCATAAAAAAACTCTGGGCCACGCCCGTAGGCATGATACGAGTCGCATTCATCGGTGGTTCGTGGTTGCCGAGATATCTACTTTTGAAATCGGGACATTCTTAATGAAACACCCTGTATTTGAGAAAATCAACCTATGTGGCTCCCTGACTACAGCATCAAAATGCATTTTTGTAATGGCTTTTATTACATTTAGCATCAGGTTCTCGCAATTTCAGCAAATTGCAATGAGATATGGTTACGTTTATGTAAAACGTGGTGAAATAATGTACGCCGATTGTTTAGTAATATATATTGTTGGGTAACAATGAAATTAACTATTTTTGCGTCACGATCAAATTTCAACAATGGTTTTGACAATGACGCGCCATTACCCATTTTCGTTACATCGAATTTTTTACTGGGGTATACTCTAGTGCTGTTGGGAATGATGCATAGTATGAAAAAATGCAAGACACATGCACTAAAAGAATATTATAATTTCAAAATGAAGGAAAAGATTGTTGAACTAAAATTTTTTACAACCTAGTAAATCATTCATAGTGTCAAAATTGCTTCAATAATATAGGTACACTCACTTTTATAATTTTTGTGGTACGTTGCACCAAAACGTGGTGCTACACCAGCTCTACCACTTTCTGAAAAAAGATACACAATTGTGTGGTGCAAATAACATGGTCCAACCACGCACCGTAACGTGGTGCAACCTTGTACTGTAACGTGGTACAAAGTTGCACCACATTTTTGGGTTTTGTTTGGTGTATCTTTTCTCAGAAAGTGATGCAGCTGGTGTAGCACCACTTTTTGGTGCAACCTACCTCAACATTTCTAACAGTGCTGCTGATTTAATTAAAAAAGGATCAAAATGTTGTACACGGTTATTATCTCCGCAGGGATAATAAACGTGTGTCGTTTACTTACTTCTTCCAGTATCGTTTGCAATGCTTCAATCCCTTGTACTGCTTTTAGTAGCTGAACGTTGCTGATTAATTGAATAATTAATGTCCTTAAATCAACTTGTTGAACATAAATTCATATCCCCCATGGTTTTTCCACTGAAGATAAAGGTGCCCCGACTTTTAAACGTAAATTGTTGAAAAAGGTAAAAGGGTTGACTTAATAACAAGTTAGTAAAATCATGCAATGCATTGATTATGATACGCTTTCCAACATACCAGAAATCATTACTCAAGGTATTGGGATAATGGCTGCGGAATAAATCTCGATCCTGTGTCCTGACCTTTGACCCCATTTCGATGATATTAAACAGAACCAGTTCAGTATATCTCCAGAACAACATACTAAAGTTTTGTCACAATCGAAGCATTTTTCGTAAAGTTATGAGCATAATGGCTGTGGAATAAATCTCGCTCCTGTGTCCTAACCTTTGACCCCATTTCGATGATATTAAACAGAATTGTTTCAGTACACCTCCGAAACAACATGCTAAAGTTTTGTCGCACTCGACGCATTTTTAGGTAAGTTATGATGCATAAGGACAATGGAATGGATCCCGCTTAGTGTCCTCACCTTTGACCCCCATTTCGCCTATTTTCAATAGAGTTCGTCCCCAGTGGTTGCCTATCAGATACTAAAATTTCATCGCAATCGAACCATGTTTACGTAAGTTGCGACGCATAAGAGAAATGGAATGGATCTTGCCCTATGTCCAGACCTTTGACCCCATTTCACCCATTTTCAATAAGATTTGTCCTCAGGTGATCCTTAACCACATACTAAAATTTCTTTGAAATCGAACCATTTTTACGCGAGTTATCGTGCGGACAGACAGACGGACAAAGCTGGAGCATATACGCTTCTTCAACATACGGTTGGAAAGCGTAAAAAAGCAAAAAAATTCTTTAAGCCTTATTACTGTTGAATGGTACAAAATGCAGAAACATAATTTACATGCGCGTATTATACTAAATTAATACAGTAATAAGAAAAATGACACCGAATTTACGGTTGTAATGAGCACGTCTTTTAAATCTTTTCTGACACGAAAAAAATTTATCAAATTTATTCACTTAGAAAAAGATCAGCTGGATTTCTACAATAGATAAAATATCCAGAAATAAAAACACCTATTTACTTCTACAAGTGACTGAACGGTATGTTACGAAAATTAACAAATGGCGCACAAAAAGTATCTCACAGCAGAAGTATCAGAGACAAAGAGATTTTCAAATCCAACAGTTAGGAGAAGAAACATAGAGTAAAGCATGATGTAACTCTACGCCCGCTGGGAACAGTTGCAAATAGGCGAAAAGTATTCTTCACAGCAAGAGCTATGCAAAGAAATAATAATTTTTCAAATACGTTTCCTGGAAGCAGAGATCGTGAGAAAATGTTTTGACTTATACGCCCCCTAGCGGGAAAACTGTGCAATATTTAAAGCAGATAATGTTCACTATCTTTATTATAGAGAATAGCACACACTAAAGAGACGAAGTTTTCGATAAGGTTTTAGAAAAGGGATACAGCAGGCAACAGAAGTACACAAACCCCACCTGGCGACAAGACTGTGAACTATTGGGTGTACAAATAAGTTTACATCGTTTGCGAATAGATGGTGGAACTAGCACAGATTTCATGTAATAGCGAAGGACAACGTGTGTATAAGAAGAATTAGTGGAGGACAGTTCGTTGCAGTGTGAACATCATTGTTTGTCAGTGCATTGAAAATGTCGAATTTCGTGCCATAAACACAGCATATGCGTGAAGTTTTGCTGCATTACTTCGTTTTAAAGAAAAACCCCTGCCGAAAATCACCGTTTACTTGTGGAAGCTTATGTTGAACATGCTATAGCTGAAAGCACGTGTAGACAGTGGTTCCGACAATTCAAAGGGAATGATTTCGACGTGGAAGACAAAGAACGTGAAGGTGCACCAAAAAAAAAATTTGAAGATGCTGCTTTGGAAGCATTACTGGATGAAGATCCAAGCCAAACAGAAACGCTGAACGTTATCAACAACAACTAATCATTTTGAGCAGTACATTGCGAGCGAAACGTCCGGAATATGCGAAAAGACGTGACAAGGTTGTTCTCCAGCATGACAACGCCAGACCTTATGTCGCGATACGGGTCAAGGAAACTGTAGAAGCGCTTGGCTGGGATGCGTTACCCCACCCGCCGTATTCACCAGACATCGCACCATTGGATTACCATTTGTTTCCCTGCAGAGCGCCCTTCGTGGAGAGCGGTTCCGTTCTTATGAGGAGATCCAAAATTTGGTTGATAACTGGATTGCTTCCAAAAAAACCGGACTTCTTCTATCGCGGAATCAACTTATTGCCTGGAAAGTGGTGCAAGGTTGTATGTTTGCGAAGATTAATATTTTGAATAAAAGAATCGTTATCTGTATATAACGAACTACTAACTTTTTCAACCGAAAAGCGATCTAAATTTATTTGTACACCCAGTATAAAACTCCTCAAATACAAACTTAAAGTGTTCCACAAGGTAAATGGTATCCGGTGTTAAAATCATTTTTTAATTGCACATTTACAAGCAGAGACATTGAGAAAAACAGATTAATCATTTGCGCCCCTAGCGACGAAATTGCGCCGTATAGGGAAGAAAATACACACAAAGAGTTTTCATGGATAGTACTATATGGCCCAAAAAAATTTTCAATCGGGTTTTTAGTGGCACAGATATTGCTGTTTTCAACGCGGTGTCATAGTTGGCGCTCGTGAGATGGGCCATAGTATTTCGGAGATAGAAACGAAGTTCGGATTTTTACGCACGACCATTGCAAGGGTGTACCGTGACTACAAGAATTCCCGCAGAACTTCCAACCTACGATACCAGTGTGGCCGTAAAAAGACATTAAGTGAACGTGACCACCGTCGGCTATCAAGAATCGTTTCACGCGACAGGCGTGCAACACTCTCGCAGGTATCATCGGAATTCAATGCTGAAGCCTCGACAAGCACCAGCGTCCAGACTGTGCAACGTACCGTGCACGATATGGGCTTTGGAAGCCGACGCCAAACTCGAGTCCCCTTGATGGGTGCACGACACAGAGCTATGCGCCTCGCTTGGGCACGGCAACACCGCCACTGGACACTTGATGACTGGAAACAAGTAGTCTGGTCTGACGAGTCGCGTTTCCAACTGTATCGGGCAGATCGAAGGATTCGTGAGTGGCGCAAACCCCATGAAGCTATGGATCTCGCCTTTCAACAGGGAACTGTGATGGCTGGTGGGGGGTCCGTAATAGTATGGGGTGTGTTTAGCTGGACTTCACTGGGACCCCTGGTACGTCTGTGACCGGCCAACGACGAGGTACACCCGTTCATGTCCTGCATTCATGCTGATGGGTTGGGCCTGTTCCAACAGGACAATGCACCTTCACACAAATGTCGGGACGCCACATTATGGTTAGAGGAGCACTCATCTGAGTTTGGGGTGTTGCCATTACCACCCAAGTCTCCAGATCTTAACGTGGTAGAACACATTTGGGATGCCATGCAACGCGCTGTCGAACACAGGAATCCGAGACCTCGGAATGCACCTGAATTGTGGAACGCTTTGCAGGAAGTATGGTGTGCATTGCCTACAGCATATTTCCAGAAGCTAGTGGAGTCCATGCCCCATCGTATTTCTGAAATTAAAATCTTTGCACAGTTCACCCGCAAATGAGTATTAACTTTGGGCTAAGGATTACATTACTCTGAGAAACAGAAGGGAACTGCATTTTGATCCTAACAAGCAATCAAACTTTTTTTCAACTCTTGAGATATTTCTAAAGTTCTCAAACACTCCTAGCTTTTCGTATCCACTGCAGAATGGTATCCTGGAGGGAACCACGACACGATGTATCAGGTCGTTCGGAAAATAATGGCCGATTTATTCGACGTGTCACATTCAAGTCGCCCACAATGCTTGCAGAACAACCGCTCGCAGAGCCATTCGTACGAGTTGAAGGGCGATTCAGACGCCACATACACGCCATAATCGGTTGAGCTGCCGCCGTTAGTATTCGTTGTCTTTACAACATGTTAGGGAGGAGTGAGTTGCGGGTGATTCTGCTTCAAGAGCTCAAATCGGGTCGTAATGTGGCACAGACCCAACGTAATGTGGCACAGACCAACCGTAATGTGGCACAGACCAACCGTAATGTGGCACAGAACCACCGTAATGTGGCACAGAACCAGCGTAATGTGGCACAGAACCAGCGTAATGTGGCACAGACCCAGCGTAATGTGGCACAGACCCAGCGTAATGTGGCACAGAACCACCGTATTGTGGCACAGATCCACCGTAATGTGGCACAGAACTACCGTAATGTGGCACAGACCCAACGTAATGTGGCACAGAACCACCGTAATGTGGCACAGACCCACCGTAATGTGGCACAGACCTACCGCAATGTGGCACAGACCCACCGTAATGTGGCATAGACCTACCGCAATGTGCCACAGAACCACCGTAATGTGGCCAAGGACTAGGGTGAGGAGGCAACATCTGAACGTACTGTTCGTTGGTGGTTTGTAAAGTTTCGTTCGGGTGACACGAGTCTACAAGATGAGAAGAGCCGAGGACGACATTCGGTCATTGATAACGAAGCTCTGAACGCAAATGTGGAGGCGAATTCTCTCGTCACTGTCACAGAACTCGCCACACAGTACATTGTGTAGGTGTCAACCATTTCCGAAAATCCTCACCAAATTGACAAGATCAAGAATCTCGATATCTGGGTCCCCACACAACCTGACGGAACATCAAAAACAACAACAGTTTGAGATGTGCAGTAACCTTCTTCTTCGCAAAGAAAAGGGGCCACTACTTGATCACATTGTAACCTGTGATGAAATGTGGCTGCTATGCAACAACCGTAAGCGATCTTAAAAGCGGATGAACGATGACGAACCACCGAAACAACATTCTAAACGAAAGCTGATGCAAAATAAGGCTTTGTTGACAGTGTGGGGGACTGTTTGGGAGGTCATACACTGCAGCTTCTTGAATGCCGGTGAAAGCATTACCTCAGTCACATACTGTGAAGAAATTCACCGAATGCACCAGAAGTTGTGTTCCAAACAGCCATCTTTGGTGAAGAGGAAGGGTCCTATCCTCCAGGATAACGCGAGACCACACGTGATGACGAAACAGAAACTATAACGCGAGACCACACGTGATGACGAAACAGAAACATAACGAGAGACCACACGTGATGACGAAACAGAAACATAATGCGAGACCACACGTGATGACGAAACAGAAACATAACGCGAGACCACACGTGATGACGAAAGAGAAACATAACGCGAGACCACAAGTGATGACGAAACAGAAACTACACGAACTGAGGTTCAAAACCCTCCTACATCCAGCCTACTCTCCTTACTTGGCACGTACCAATTTCCACCTATTCCTGCATTTCATTTCATTTCATTTTTATTTCTCAGTTGTGACCATATACACTAATAGTAGCTGTGACGTGCCTGCCCAGCAGGACGCACACGACATAAAGGCAGATATCAGCGACAACGAAGTCCGCGTAGCTCAATTGGTAGAGTGACTTATTCCGGAAAGAGGGGACCCGGGTTGGAACCCCGGCGTGGACAGAAATGACGGAGAAGTTTACTTCGTTATAATGGCGCCCGAACTTTCCGGATGGCCCGATCATTCAAGATCTCGCAATGGTGTGATGTTCTTTCCACACCGCAAGATAGGAAAAATAAGAGAATCCCTTCTCCAGCGCTTCGAAAAATAAATGTGTGTGACGTTGAATTCCACACACCAGATTGACTGGGAGTTCTCAAGTGCACGTTCTACAGCGGATGGCTACCTACGACGATTCATGGTCACGGCTGACCCGTGACGTGCCTGCCCAGCGCACACGACATAAAGGCAGATAGCAGCGATACGAACGTCCGCGTAGCTCAATTTGTAGAGTGACTTATTCCGGAATGAGGGGACCCGGGTTCGAGCCCCGGCGTGGACAAAAATGACATATAAATTTACTTCGTTATATAATATTATAACAATAACAATGTAACTAGTGACAACTGGGGAGCACGAGGGAAAAGACCTGAATTGGCCTAACATAGCCCTCGGCACCCGTAATAAAGATCATACAAGAACAGACGTAACTGATTTTCTGATATCATATAAGTAAATTAGTAAGTAGTTAATAGAAATTATAGAAAAAGGTAAAGAGTAATTTAGTATTATATAAGTAAAAATTTATTCCAATTTCATTTCCCTTCCCTTTTCCCTTCCCCCTTTTTTCCCCCATCAAACAGCAGCAAGCACATGAGAAATACAAAAGTAAGTAAGTTGGCCTTAAACCAGTTGGTGAAAAGAAAAAGAGATATACTATGATAGATCTAGTTCTTCCCCATTAAATAGAGTTTTAGTTTCTTCTTAAAAAGGCTAATATTATCAACAGCAGTAAGACGGTAAGGAAAGGTATTCCGTAATTTAGGACCAGAATAGTGTATGTTATTTTTAATATTTTCTGTATATGTAAATACCGGTAGTAATTTAAATATATTTCTTATTGGATAAGTATGAGTATGGGTATTAATTGTGATCAAGTCATGATAGAGGTTATATTTCATTCTTTTAAACATGATATTTCCTAAATTATTTTCATATAGTTGTTGTATAGTTAATATATTGAATGTATTGGGATGTGAACTTATTTTGTAATTTTTCTAATTTGAGAATATTATATCGTGCTATTTTACCCCATGTCAAAATACAGTAAGTAAAATAAGTCTGAATGATGGAATAGTATAACGCCAGCATTACTTTAGAGGTTAAATGTCTAAGAGTGAGACTAATAACTGCAATGTTTCTCGAGATTTTAGTTGAAAGTAGATCTATATGAGTATTCCATTTCAAGTCATCACTTAAAGTGGTACCCAATTACCTCAAGGACAGAACCTTCAGAAACCGAGAGGAGGCCGAAATTGCATTCTGGGACTTTCTTGCATTCAGGGAGCCAGATTTCCTCCGGACTTGCACTGAAGCACTTTTCACTCGCTGGCAGAGGTGTGTACCTTCAGAAACCGAGAAAAGGCCGAAATTGCATTCTGGGAGCCAGATTTCCTCCGGACTGGCACTGAAGCACTTGTCACTCGCTGGCAGAGGTGTGTACCTTCAGAAACCGAGAAAAGGTCGAAATTGCATTCTGGGAGCCAGATTTCCTCCGGACTTGCACTGAAGTACTTGTCACTCTCTGGCAGAGGTGTGTACCTTCAGAAACCGAGAAAAGGCCGAAATTGCATTCTGGGAGCCAGATTTCCTCCGGGCTTGCACTGAAGCACTTGTCACTCGCTGGCAGAGGTGTGTACCTTCAGAAATCGAGAAAAGGCCGAAATTGCATTCTGGGAGCCAGATTTCCTCCGGACTTGCACTGAAGCACTTGTCACTCGCTGGCAGAGGTGTGTACCTTCAGAAACCGAGAAAAGGCCGTAATTGCATTCTGGGAGCCAGATTTCCTCCGGGCTTGCACTGAAGCACTTGTCACTCGCTGGCAGAGGTGTGTACCTTCAGAAACCGAGAAAAGGCCGAAATTGCATTCTGGGACTTTCTTGCATTCAGGGAGCCAGATTTCCTCCGGACTTGCACTGAAGCACTTGTCACTCGCTCGCAGAGGTGTGTACCTTCAGAAACCCAGAAAAGCCGAAATTGCATTCTGGGAGCCAGATTTCCTCCGGACTTGCACTGAAGCACTTGTCACTCGCTGGCAGAGGTGTGTACCTTCAGAAACCGAGAAAAGGCCGTAATTGCATTCTGAGAGCCAGATTTCCTCCGGGCTTGCACTGAAGCACTTGTCACTCGCTTGCAGAGGTGTGTACCTTCAGAAACCGAGAAAAGGCCGAGGAAATTGCATTCTGGGACTTTCTAGCATTCAGGGAGCCAGATTTCCTCCGGACTTGCACTGAAGCACTTTTCACTCGCTGGCAGAGGTGTGTACCTTCAGAAACCGAAAAAAGGCCGAAATTGCATTCTGGGAGCCAGATTTCCTCCGGACTTGCACTGAAGCACTTTTCACTCGCTGGCAGAGGTGTGTACCTTCAGAAACCGAGAAAAGGCCGAAATTGCATTCTGGGAGCCAGATTTCCTCCGGACTTGCACTGAAGCACTTGTCACTCGCTGGCAGAGGTGTGTACCTTCAGAAACCGAGAAAAAGGCCGAAATTGCATTTCGGGACTTTCTTCCATTCAGGGAGCCAGATTTCCTCCGGACTTGCACTGAAGCACTTGTCACTCGCTGGCAGAGGTGTGTACCTTCAGAAACCGAGAAAAGGCCGTAATTGCATTCTGGGAGCCAGATTTCCTCCGGGCTTGCACTGAAGCACTTGTCACTCGCTGGCAGAGGTGTGTACCTTCAGAAACCGAGAAAAGGCCGAAATTGCATTCTGGGACTTTCTTGCATTCAGGGAGCCAGATTTCCTCCGGACTTGCATTGAAGCACTTGTCACTCGCTCGCAGAGGTGTGTACCTTCAGAAACCGAGAAAAGGCCGAAATTGCATTCTGGGAGCCAGATTTCCTCCGGACTTGCACTGAAGCACTTGTTACTCGCTGGCAGAGGTGTGTACCTTCAGAAACCGAGAAAAGGCCGTAATTGCATTCTGGGAGCCAGATTTCCTCCGGGCTTGCACTGAAGCACTTGTCACTCGCTGGCAGAGGTGTGTACCTTCAGAAACCGAGAAAAGGCCGAAATTGCATTCTGGGACTTTCTTGCATTCAGGGAGCCAGATTTCCTCCGGACTTGCACTGAAGCACTTTTCACTCGCTGGCAGAGGTGTGTATCTTCAGAAACCGAGAAAAGGCCGAAATTGCATTCTGTGAGCCAGATTTCCTCCGGACTTGCACTGAAGCACTTGTCACTCGCTGGCAGAGGTGTGTACCTTCAGAAACCGAGAAAAGGCCGAAATTGCATTCTGGGACTTTCTTGCATCCAGGGAGCCAGATTTTCTCCGGAGTTGCACTGACGCACTTGTCACTCGCTGGCAGAGGTGTGTACCTTCAGAAACCGAGAAAAGGTCGAAATTGCATTCTGGGACTTTCTTCCATCCAGGGAGCCAGATTTCCTCCAGACTTGCACTGAAGCACTTGTCACTCGCTGGCAGAGGTGTGTACCTTCAGAAACCGAGAAAAGGCCGTAATTGCATTCTGGGAGCCAGATTTCCTCCGGGCTTGCACTGAAGCACTTGTCACTCGCTGGCAGAGGTGTGTACCTTCAGAAACCGAGAAAAGGCCGAAATTGCATTCTGGGACTTTCTTGCATTCAGGGAGCCAGATTTCCTCCGGACTTGCACTGAAGCACTTTTCACTCGCTGGCAGAGGTGTGTACCTTCAGAAACCGAAAAAAGGCCGAAATTGCATTCTGGGAGCCAGATTTCCTCCGGACTTGCACTGAAGCACTTTTCACTCGCTGGCAGAGGTGTGTACCTTCAGAAACCGAAAAAAGGCCGAAATTGCATTCTGGGAGCCAGATTTCCTCCGGACTTGCACTGAAGCACTTGTCACTCGCTGGCAGAGGTGTGTACCTTCAGAAACCGAGAAAAGGCCGAAGCTGCATTCTGGGACTTTCTTCCATTCAGGGAGCCAGATTTCCTCCGGACTTGCACTGAAGCACTTGTCACTCGCTGGCAGAGGTGTGTACCTTCAGAAACCGAGAAAAGGCCGTAATTGCATTCTGGGAGCCAGATTTCCTCCGGGCTTGCACTGAAGCACTTGTCACTCGCTGGCAGAGGTGTGTACCTTCAGAAACCGAGAAAAGGCCGAAATTGCATTCTGGGACTTTCTTGCATTCAGGGAGCCAGATTTCCTCCGGACTTGCACTGAAGCACTTGTCACTCGCTCGCAGAGGTGTGTACTTTCAGAAACCGAGAAAAGGCCGAAATTGCATTCTGGGAGCCAGATTTCCTCCGGACTTGCACTGAAGCACTTGTCACTCGCTGGCAGAGGTGTGTACCTTCAGAAACCGAGAAAAGGCCGTAATTGCATTCTGGGAGCCAGATTTCCTCCGGGCTTGCACTGAAGCACTTGTCACTCGCTGGCAGAGGTGTGTACCTTCAGAAACCGAGAAAAGGCCGAAATTGCATTCTGGGACTTTCTTGCATTCAGGGAGCCAGATTTCCACCGGACTTGCACTGAAGCACTTTTCACTCGCTGGCAGAGGTGTGTACCTTCAGAAACCGAAAAAGGCCGAAATTGCATTCTGGGAGCCAGATTTCCTCCGGACTTGCACTGAAGCTCTTTTCACTCGCTGGCAGAGGTGTGTACCTTCAGAAACCGAGAAAAGGCCGAAATTGCATTCTGGGAGCCAGATTTCCTCCGGACTTGCACTGAAGCACTTGTCACTCGCTGGCAGAGGTGTGTACCTTCAGAAACCGAGAAAAGGCCGAAATTGCATTCTGGGACTTTCTTCCATTCAGGGAGCCAGATTTCCTCCGGACTTGCACTGAAGCACTTTTCACTCGCTGGCAGAGGTGTGTACCTTCAGAAACCGAGAAAAGGCCGAAATTGCATTCTGTGAGCCAGATTTCCTCCGGACTTGCACTGAAGCACTTGTCACTCGCTGGCAGAGGTGTGTACCTTCAGAAACCGAGAAAAGGCCGAAATTGCATTCTGGGACTTTCTTGCATCCAGGGAGCCAGATTTTCTCCGGAGTTGCACTGACGCACTTGTCACTCGCTGGCAGAGGTGTGTACCTTCAGAAACCGAGAAAAGGTCGAAATTGCATTCTGGGACTTTCTTCCATCCAGGGAGCCAGATTTCCTCCGGACTTGCACTGAAGCACTTGTCACTCGCTGGCAGAGGTGTGTACCTTCAGAAACCGAGAAAAGGCCGAAATTGCATTCTGGGACTTTCTTGCATCCAGGGAGCCAGATTTTCTCCGGAGTTGCACTGACGCACTTGTCACTCGCTGGCAGAGGTGTGTACCTTCAGAAACCGAGAAAAGGCCGAAGCTGCATTCTGGGACTTTCTTCCATTCAGGGAGCCAGATTTCCTCCGGACTTGCACTGAAGCACTTGTCACTCGCTGGCAGAGGTGTGTACCTTCAGAAACCGAGAAAAGGCCGTAATTGCATTCTGGGAGCCAGATTTCCTCCGGGCTTGCACTGAAGCACTTGTCACTCGCTGGCAGAGGTGTGTACCTTCAGAAACCGAGAAAAGGCCGAAATTGCATTCTGGGACTTTCTTGCATTCAGGGAGCCAGATTTCCTCCGGACTTGCACTGAAGCACTTGTCACTCGCTCGCAGAGGTGTGTACTTTCAGAAACCGAGAAAAGGCCGAAATTGCATTCTGGGAGCCAGATTTCCTCCGGACTTGCACTGAAGCACTTGTCACTCGCTGGCAGAGGTGTGTACCTTCAGAAACCGAAAAAAGGCCGTAATTGCATTCTGGGAGCCAGATTTCCTCCGGGCTTGCACTGAAGCACTTGTCACTCGCTGGCAGAGGTGTGTACCTTCAGAAACCGAGAAAAGGCCGAAATTGCATTCTGGGACTTTCTTGCATTCAGGGAGCCAGATTTCCACCGGACTTGCACTGAAGCACTTTTCACTCGCTGGCAGAGGTGTGTACCTTCAGAAACCGAGAAAAGGCCGAAATTGCATTCTGTGAGCCAGATTTCCTCCGGACTTGCACTGAAGCACTTGTCACTCGCTGGCAGAGGTGTGTACCTTCAGAAACCGAGAAAAGGCCGAAATTGCATTCTGGGACTTTCTTGCATCCAGGGAGCCAGATTTTCTCCGGAGTTGCACTGACGCACTTGTCACTCGCTGGCAGAGGTGTGTACCTTCAGAAACCGAGAAAAGGTCGAAATTGCATTCTGGGACTTTCTTCCATCCAGGGAGCCAGATTTCCTCCGGACTTGCACTGAAGCACTTTTCACTCGCTGGCAAAGGTGTGTAGCTGCTGCTGAAGGCTCCTGTTTCGGATTAAACAAGGTTGTCTGTTCATACAAAATCGTTCTGCTCACACGAATACAACTCCTCTCACATAATTCGCTCTTGTAATCTGCACATTCTGCTCTTTGCATCAGCAAGCCCTCTCAGCTCTGAAACCAATACTTTTTATTTATGCTTGATTGCACTTTGCCCCACTGTTATACTGCCATGTTTTTAAAGATCGTCGACAAAAACTTTGTGACGTTAAATCAGAAAATATTTAACGACGACCAACCAAATTTAAATAATAACACAGAAACTAAAGGGAAGGTTAAATTAGAGGTTGATGTCAAGCATCCAATTGAAAAGGAAGAAACAATATCTGATGTTCTTTTGACATCTACGAAGTTCAAAAGGAAGAAACAATATATATTTTTCTTTTGACATCTACGAAGTTCAAAAAAAATACAGAACTTGATGTTATGTTCTTTAATGGACGTTACTTTTGGATTAGGGGGAGCGGTATTGTGTAAAATGAAAATCGATCGGGGGAGGAATATAAAATGATTTAGTTTTGAACAATTGACCTGTTTCGTAGAAAATGCTATCAGACAAACGAAGCTCTTAAAATTAAGTCAAAACGAATATTTACAATTCAAATTTCATTTATTTTAAGCTGTCTGTCAATAGTGCAAGCATTCAGCGTATGAAAAAATTTCGCGAGTTAAAATACAGCCTAGCTTCTTAATTTAATTATAAATTCTGTAATGTTTCTTGCTGGTTGTAGCAATTGTCTGTAGGTTCTAACAACTACCCCAACATGAACTTACTGTGAAGTACGTTCTGAATGCAGGCTAAAATTAACATTTATTGAAGTAAACGGGTTCTATATGGAGCTTATTGAACTGATTCCACTTAATTGAAACCCCAGATACCTTAAAAACCTAATAGCTGGAAATGTCCATAAATAAGCACAGAAATATCACTTAAAGGTTCAATGAAAGACAAAGTCAACTTATATTATTTCACTTCAAGATTCAGTGAAAAACAAAGTCAACCGAATAAGATTCAGTGAAAAAGAACTTTATAGATTTTGACTTTATTTATCTCTGTCATATGGCACTTACATACGCCATTCGAAAAGTAGCGAGACTGACGTCATAGAGGCAAAACAAACCCACGCAAAAAAATACAGCTTGCCTGTGTTGAAACACGTGGGTTACATGACGATGCGTTGTTACAGCGCTCCGCTAGTTCATTCTTGTAGTAGACGGCGTAGAGTTCAGACGTGTTTCTGTTACCCAGTATGGATTTAAAACTGGGGCAAACAGCAGCTATAAAACTTGTCGTGAGTTTGAATAAAACCTCCAAAGAAACGCACGGAAGGATTAAAGCAGCCTATAAGGAATATCTTCTGTCACTTGCAACAGTTGTTGAGTACCACAAGACATTTGTGAATGGTGAAGAGTGTCTAGAAGATGCGCCACGCTCCGGTAGGCTATCGAGGTACTCCTATGCGAAGACCATTGAGGAGGTTGTTAATGTGATGTAGATGTTCGTTGGTTCCATTGATGACATTGTGAGGAACAGGTTGGGGTACCGAAAACTCGCTGCAGAGTGAATTCCCCACTTGCTCTCGGATGAACAGAAGGTAAATCGTGTTATTACTTGGAGCCAATGGAATTTCCAGCAACGAGGTGAGCCACACTTTCTAGATTGAGTCGTCACACGTGAGGAAACATTTTTTCACCATTTCGATCCAGAAACAAAACAACAGATCACCCAATGAAAACACCCACAGAATTCCGAATCCAAGAAGACAAAGACAAGTGCAGGAAAGTTCATACACCTGGTTTTGTTCTTGTAGAAAGGAAATTATGTATGATCAAGTTGTTCAACAAGAGAAAACTGTTACCGGTGCCTACTATAAAGTGCAAATTAATTGGGACAAGCTATTTTATTCTCAGAATTGTAATCTGATCGCCAGTTGATGTCAGAAACCCACGTAAACCGGTTTTATCAGCAGTGAGGTGGTGTGACTGTTAAACATGATAATAAGAATGTGGTTTGACCGGTTTTAAACAGGAAATAGGCACTTCAGCTTCAGTTGTGAGCTTTCGTGTGTGACAGGTGGATGTTAGTTTTTGCTCTCTGTGAGTACGTGTTGCTTTCGTGTATTGAAAAATGGATATTTCCCCAAGGAA
Organism: Macrothele yani; assembly: GCA_039090855.1. Lineage (NCBI taxonomy): Eukaryota > Metazoa > Arthropoda > Arachnida > Araneae > Macrothelidae > Macrothele > Macrothele yani. The sequence continues at coordinate 14,115,942 of CM077000.1, read as the reverse complement.
GCGTACAAAAATAATTGCTCTGAAGGATCACACTTCTATGACAGTGAGAAATATCGCTTCTGCAGTTGGTGTAGGCAAATCGAGTGTATTAAGACTGCTTACACGATACAATGCATCTGGATTATCATCTCCAAAAAGAAGAGGTAAATGTGGAAGAAAACGAAAAACAACTCCACGAACCGATAAATATCTAATCAGAAATAGTAAAATGTATTAAAAAAAGCAAGCACCGTCCTTCAAAGAGATTTATTGGCTAGTGGTTGTGATGTTAGTGATTCAACTATACGCCGTAGTATTCTGGAAGTTAGCCGGAAGGCCAGAAGACCAACTAAAAACAATATTTGAATGCGAAAATGAAGATGAAACGTTTAGCATTGGCCAAAAAATATAAATCATGGACTGCTGACAACTGGAAAAAGATCATTTTCAGTGATGAAACTTATTTATTTGTGCAGGGTTACCAAGAAAATGTCGTTAGGCGAAGCAAATGTGAACCCTTAAGACCTTAGCATGTCAAACAAACTGTAAAACACCCTCTGAAACAGATGTTTTGGGTCTTTTTCACATCAAATGGCACTGGAAGCTTAGTTCCTGCTCAGGGTATGATGAATTCAGCCAAGTACGTAGAAATATTACAACGTAGGATTGTTCCATTCTTGCAAACTTTTGACGGGACATTTCAAGATGATTTGGCTCCATGTCACAATTCGAAATTGGTCAAGAATTTCAAGCTGGAAAATCAAATTCATTTGCTTGATTGGCCAGGAAATTCACCAGACTTAAATCCCATAGAACACTTGTGGAATATTTTGAAGAGACGTTTTAGGTAAAATGGACTGTACAACCAAAGAACGCATGTTAACGAATGCTATAAAAGTGTGGTTCCACGATTATGAAGTCAAAAATATATGCACTCAATCAGTGGAGTCAATGCCAAAACGAATTCAAGAGGTCATTTCTGCTAAAGGAGGACATACTAATACAGGTATTTATCAGTATATATCAAGGCATAGAATGATATAAAGGCATAGTTTTGGAAAAAAGAGTGATTTTTTACTTTGCTCCCATTAATTTGTACAGTATAGTATTATTCTGAAGTCCTCAAAGGTCTTCTAAAGAAAACACATACCCCCAAAACGCCCAAAGTAAGCACAAACTGGTTGGATTTTGCATTCAGATAATGCCCGTGCACCTCGTTCTTTGCTTACCAAGCAGGTTATTCAAGATCTAGGCATCGAAACGGTGGCGCACCTCTGTACTCACCGGATCTGGTGCCGTGTGACTTCTACCTATTTCCTGAAGTGAAGAAAAACCAAATTTGTGGGCGTCGGTTTGCATCAAATACTGAACTGAACAATGCTCATATGAGTATCCGGAACCACATGTCAAGGAAGGGCTTCGAACACACCTACCGGAAGTGTATAGAAAGGTGAGACCGTTGCATTCGGCTAGAGAAAGAAGGGTTTCGAACACACCTTCCGGACGTGTATAGAAAGGTGAAACCGTTGCATTCAGTTAGAGAGAGAGAGAGAGAGAGAATACTTCGAAAATATGTATGTTTACTGCATTACACTTCTGCCCCACGTAAAATAAGTCTCGTTACTTGTTTGATTTTTTTGCACATAAACATGTGACGTACTACAGGGGTGATGCACATGTCACGACCGCAAGTAACAGCGGAAAGCCCCTGCCGGCGTAGCTTAATTGAGAAAGTAGTCGGCTCCGGAGCAAAAGGATGTCGGTTCGAGTCCGCAACCGGCAAATTTGAGTTTTACATTGGTGCCCGAACGCAAAGTGGATTTACTGGCCATTAGGTTCTTCGAAAACTGCGTGATGTTTCTTCCACACATCGTCTGGAATTAATGAAAATTTTTTCTTCGCTTCGAAAAATGTGTGATGTTCCTTCCACACATCGTGTGGAATTAATGAGAATTCCTTCTTCGCTTAGACAAATGTGTGATGTTCCTTCCACACATCGCTTGGAATCAATAAGAATTCCTTCTTCGTTTCAAAAATGCATGATCTTCCTTCCCCACATGGTCTGGAATAATGCGAATTTCTTCGCTTCGAAAAATGTGTGATGTTCCTTCCACACATAATCTGGAATTAATGGGAATTCCTTCTTCGCTTCGAAACATGCATGATATTCCTTCCCCACATGGTCTGGAATTAATGAGAATTCCTTCTTCGCTTCGAAACATGCATGATGTTCCTTCCCCACATTGTCTGGAATTAATGAGAATTCCGTCTTCGCTTCGAGAAATGTATGATGCTTCTTCCACACATCGCTTGGAATTAATGAGAATTCCTTCTTCGCTTCGAAAAATGTATGATGCTTCTTCCACACATCACTTGGAATTAATGAGAATTCCTTCTTCGCTTCGACAAATGTGTGATGTTCCTTTCACACATGGCATGGAATTAATGAGAATTCCTTCTTCGCTTCGAAAAATGCATGATCTTCCTTCCCCACATGGTCTGGAATTAATGCGAACTTCTTTCGCTTCGAAAAATGTGTGATGTTCCTTCCACACATAATCTGGAATTAATGGGAAGTCCTTCTTCGCTTCGAAACATGCATGATGTTCCTTCCCCACATGGTCTGGAATTAATGAGAATTCCTTCTTCGCTTCGAGAAATGTATGATGCTTCTTCCACACATCGCTTGGAATTAATGAGAATTCCTTCTTCGCTTCGAAAAATGTATGATGCTTCTTCCACACATCACATGGAATTAATGAGAGTTCCTTCTTCACTTCGACAAATGTGTGATGTTCCTTTCACACATGGCATGGAATTAATGAGAATTCCTTCTTCGCTTCGAAAAATGCATGATCTTCCTTCCCCACATGGTCTGGAATTAATGCGAATTTCTTCGCTTCCAAACATTTGTGATGTTCCTTCTACACATAATCTGGAATTAATCGGAATTCCTTCTTCGCTTCGAAACATGCATGATGTTCCTTCCCCACATGGTCTGGAATTAATGAGAATTCCTTCTTCGCTTCGAAAAATGTATGATGCTTCTTCCACACATCGCTTAGAATTAATGAGAATGTCTTCTTCGCTTCGAAAAATGTGTGATGCCCCTTCCCCACATCGTATGGAATTAATGAGAATTCCCTCTTCGCTTCGAAAAATGTGTGATGCTTCTTCCACGCGTCATCTGGAATCCTTCTTCTACAGAGCGTTACTTCAAGCATGGTTAGCGGTGGACCGGAAACCTGAGATTTCCTGCCCCAGCCTTTCTCAAGGGGGTATTTATGTGACGTACTACAGAGATGATGCAGATGTCAAGACGGCAAGTAACAGTGATTGGCCCTTGTCGGTGTAGCTTAATTGGGAAAGCATTCGGCTCCGGAGCAGAAGGATATGTAGCTTGAGTACCACCACCGCAAAATTTATGTTTCACGAAGACGATGCGTTGCATATAACTTCAGTTCCTAATCAATCGATTATCCCGTGAGTATCTGCAGACGTCCAGTTTTGATGGCCCCAACACCATGCGAGGCGTAATGTCCGATGTCAAGCAGGACGGTCTGTACGAGCCTGGAGAGTCTGCGTCGATCCCTGATCATCAATGGTGTATGGTCAGCCACCACTTGCTCTCTGGGCGCTGGTACGTTCATCGATGGTATACTCGCGGTACACCCTTGATACGGTTGCCCTCGGGTTCTTGCCACTTGGGAGATAGAATGACCCACCTGTCTTGCGCGGGCAATGTGTTCGCGATTAAAGCCGCTCAGATCACCACGTTTACCCATTTTTTATTGAAGGTTTAACGACCGCTGTGAGCAACTCAGTGGGCTATAAGCAGTCGCCCGTCCCTAATTTTGGGTCACTGGTTCCAGGGAAGGGAGAGAGCCAGTGCCGTAAGACAAACACAACATCCCTTCCTCAGCGGGATTCGAACCCGGACCCCCTTCTCGAACGAATGGTCATAAGCCAGCGTTTAGACCACTGCGCCACGGGCGGCTTACCCATGTTCATCTATTGCGATACACTGCTGGGAAGCACTACTGTCCGTCAATTTATCGCCTGCGTTCGTTTTGGGACTGTTCCACGGGGGATGCCTATATCAACTGTCCATCACCCGCATCTCTAATGTTTTATCTACTGAGTGTATCACCTTACAGTTGGACTGGAGAGAGAATATTACGTGAAATGAAAAATTGATCAAAGAAGGAATATAAAATGATTTAGTTATGGGGAATAGAATAGTTTTTTTAGAACAACGCAGTTGCAGAAACGAAGCTGTTAACATTAACGTCAAGACGAATATTTGCGATACATTTTTTGTGTATTTTAAGCCGTCTGTCAGAAGTGTAAGAACTCAGCAGACGGAAAGAGCTCGCAATGGAAAAAAATTAAAATATAGCCTAGCTTCAAGAATTTCGAGTATGCCATTGTTGAGAATAAAGACAACAACGCTTTGGAAAAAGGCCAACGTTTAGGATGCCAGTGTCTGAAGGTTATAGGGTTGAAAAAAGCTGAGACAACAGGAACGAAAAAAGGGGTTACAAGAATGAAGTCTCGAGAGAGAGTGAGAGAGACCTCAATATAGTGACAGATCGCAGCCTGTACTCCAATAAGATGGGTCCCCCCCCCCATTCCCCGGTCGTACTCGCCAAATCCAAGCACTATCAGCATTTCGGCAAAATGGCAACGAGTAGTGGGTCTTTTTCTGCCACTTAACAAATGTAATTGCATTAACCCTTTTATTGCGTATCAATTGAAATTACTGGCGCATGAAATTTTCAGAGAAGATCCAAGAATATGGAATGCTGGTGTGTTCGACAGTGTAAGAGACAAATCCCAGTTTTTCATTAAATGTCTACATATCAGACATGGACTTGGTTACATAAAGATAGGCCCACGGAAAGAAATAAAGTTGCCATATGAATCCAAACTACACACAACAACAGAAAAATTGTGAACCTTTATAATAAGACTAGCAGTCGTGTCCATTCTCCTAACGGTGAATCTATAATTTTTTGAACATAAAATTACAGAAAGTGAAAAGTAGTTAAGACAAGTTAGTAAAATCATGCAATGCATTGATTATGATACGCTTTCCAACGTACCAGAAATTATTACTCAAGTTATACGGATAATGGCTGTGGAATAAATCTCGCTCCTGTGTCCTGACCTTTGACCCCATTTCGATGATATTCAACAGAACCGGTTCACTATACCTACGGAACAACATGATAAAGTTTTGTTGCAATAGAAGCAGTTTCACGCAAGTTATGAGAATAATGGCTGTGGAATAAATCTGGCTTTTGTGCAATGATCTTTGACCCCATTCTGTTGACATTCAACAGAACCGGTTCATTATACCTCCGGAACAACATGATAAAGTTTTGTCGCAATCCAAGCATTTTAGGTAAGTTATGATGCACAAGGGCAATGAAATGGATCCCACTCCAGTGTCCTGACTGTTGACCCCATTTCGCCCATCTTCAATAGGGTTCGTTCCCATGTGGTTCCTTACCACATACTAAAATTTCATAGAAATCGAACCGTTTTTACGCAAGTTATGATGCATAAAGGCAATGGAATGGATCCAGCTCGTATGTCCTGACTTTTGACCTAATTTCACCCATTTTCAATAGGGATCGTCCCCAGGAGGTTCCGTACCACATACTAAAATCTCATCGAAATCGAACAATTTTTACGCAAGTTATGACGCATAAGAGCAATGGAATGGATCCCGCTTCTATGTCCTGACCTTTGACCCTGCTTCGCCCATTTTCAATAGGGTTCGTCCCCAGGTGGTCCCCTACCACATACTAAAATTTCGTCGAAATCGAACCATTTTCACGTGAGTTATCGTGCGGACGGACGGACAAAGCTGGAGCATATACGCTATTTCAACCTACGGTTGGAAAGCGTAAAAAAAGAAAACTAATTTAAGATCCGAAGTGTTTTATGATTTAGAACAGAGTCTCGATGCCATAGGGTTCAGAGTTGGAAACGGAACAAAATTTTTGGACGTGGACGTCATATAGCTGGGCTCGACCCGGATCTGTAACTGACCCGGACAAATCTGCTTTGAAGCAAAATACAGGGTGATTCATAAAGAAGTATGCGGTTTCCAGATGCTGTAAAACAGTAACAGTTGAAGACACGGACCACAACTGCGAACCGTTAGGTAGATGTACTCGTAAAGTTTGTGTCCCGCTACTGAGGGAAGTGACGTACGCGATAGCGCAGGTGTCACGTGACTAGTTAGACCATGACAAGGAGGTTGGAAGTAGGAGGAGCTGGCAACAGCCCCTCTCTCCCTGTGCTTCTGGCGTGACGCCACTTTTGATCAGCTGACTACGCCAATGCGCCCAATCTGAGAATCTCCTGTATATCTCTATGGGGAAATCGCGATTTTGAACGGGTTTTTCGAACCCTTATTCTACAAATACAGGCATGAAAAAAATTGAGGCTGAAATATTCATTCCCATAATAAAAAAATTCCAGAAAAAACAGGAAAATATGTGTTGGTATTTCTTTAAAAAATTGAACAAAATAATGATTTTTTGAGCGGAAGTGCATAGTGCGCATGGTTACTTACTGCCCATGTGCAAGTAACCATGCATACTGCCCATGTGCAAGTAACCATGTTTAAAATATAGCCAAAAGCCTAATGTTAAGAAATAAGAAGTCCGAAACATTCCTTCTTTGGTTTGCATGCGCTAAGCAAAACTGCTTAAGCCACAGGAAGTGACGTCACGTTCTCGAACTCTCGCAGCGCAGACTCTCACCACCTCAGAGAGAGGACACAAACAGCTGATCTGTTTTGGCTTCACTCAAAACGAGTCCCTTCACCTCCTCTTCTTCTAACCTCCTTGGTCCATGAACATCTTCCTCACTGATCGATTTTTTTTTTTGATTGGAGGTTTAACGACCACCGTGAGCAACTCAATGGGCTATAAGCAGTCGCCCGTCCCTAATTTAGGGTCACCGGTTCCAGGGAAGGGAGAGCGCCAGTGCCGTAAGACAAACACAACATCCATGCCTCACCGGGATTCGAACCCTGACCCTTTTCGAACGAATGATCAGAGGCCATCACTTAGACCTCTGCGCCATGGGACGGCACCACCGATGGATCGGACGAGCCGCGGACTACAACATGTCACTGACCCAATGGCCACCCAGAAATCCTGACTCAACACCTTGTGACTTTTTCCTGTGGGGGTACGTAAAGGACAAGGTATTCGCCCCTCCCCTTCTCTGTTGATCTAGCGGAGCTGAAACAGCGTATCACAGCCACTATCACTGCACTTGATTCAGATATCTTACCTCGCGTTTGGGCGGAAATGGATTACCGGCTCGATGTGTGTCGTGTGACTAAGGGTGCACATATAGAACATCTGTGACTGTCTCTAAAAAAACTTGAAACATTCCCCTACAATTCTGTTACAAGTAACATAAAGTATCTTACATTGTTCTTGTTTTATAGTGCGTTGAAACTGTATTCTTCTTTATGAATCACCCTGTATATATACAGGGCGTTCAAAAAGTCTCTGCGCAGTGTGTATATTAAGTTACATGGAAATCAAACAAATGTTTTATATAGGAACGTATGATTTTCTCACTTATTCAGAAGAAGTATTTAAACTGTCGTCCTTCATTTGCAAAACGTAACTTAACTGTTTTATACAAGAGCCAGGCTAGGTTGTTTAATATCACCATGGCTACATGTATTTATGGATGCATGCTTGCGTGATGCCAAAATAGATAATACTGGATTATGTCTTGGTGATATCCATGTAGATTGCCATATGCTGATGACACTGTCGTGTTGGCACAGAGAAAAAGTGAGTTGCAGAGTATGTTGTCCCGGATGTATGAAGTTTGCATAAAATTCAGACAGTATAAATAAGGGAAAAACCAAAGTTATGGTTTTTGAGAGAGGAACTGGTAGCACTGAATGTAATGTAAGTCTAAATGGCAAAGTGATTGACCAGGTGAGTGAGTTTGTGTATTTAGGAAGCATGTTTGACGGAGAGAACAAATCTGATGGTGAAATTAGTAGGCGAGTGAATTCTTCATTGAAAGTCATGGCTGCTTTGGGAGGTTTTCACAGGAATGATGGGTTCTCAAGAGAGTCCCGCATGGCTGTGTATGAAAGTGTAATTGTTCCTACTCTGATGTATGGCAGTGAAACCTGGGTACTACAGAAGAAACATAGAAGTAGTTTGTCTGCTGGAGAAATGTGTTACTTACGTTTGTGGCAAGACATGTTCTGATTGTGTGAGGAATGAAGATGTGATGCAGTTGTGTGACGTGAAGCAAAATGTTGTTAGCAAGGTGGAGACTAACATGCTTCGGCAATTTTGAAAGAATGAGTGATGAGATGCTTACTAGGAAAATCTTTTTAGGCAGGAAGGAAAAGTAGATGAAGGCCAAGGAAGTCATGGGAGGATCAGATTCAGGAGTGCCTGCATGAGAAAAAAAATTACGAGTATGAAGAATAGACGATCTTGTGTACGGCGTGTAATGGATGTCAGTGAAGCCCGAGTTGTATGTCAAGATCGCTGTAAATGGAGAAGTTTGATACGGCAAGAGCAAGTAAAAATTATCTGGTAGTTTGTATTTCTTTTTGGAGCTAACCTCTGATTCTCAGAGAACAGCTTAGTGATATGTAAATAAGTATTTGCGAGAGTCAGTCCCTGCGCAGTAATATTAAGGCTGTTTCACCTAATGTTGATGGCGATACAGTCAAATACTTTGAATTAAGCGACTTGCTGTATGTTCAACTTCAGTTTTTGCTGTTTTCTTGATAACGTATCAAGCTTCAGAATATGTTTCACCGCAACAGCAATTTTCACAAGCATCTGATGAGTTGAAAGTTTCCCAAATGTGGATGTCGATTTCATCATTTCCCCTCAGAAGGAAGGGACACTCTTCCTTCATATTGTATGACAATTCATTTTTAAGTCCGTGGGCACCAGTATCTAGCACAAAATTCCACAGTGCGCATTTTTCACTGAAAAAAAATTTTTTTTTTTTTTTTTGCTTTTCAAAATAAGAGGAGGATAAAACCGGGTTAGGAACATCTTGACCCGACTCATTTGACCCACTGACCAGTTGACCAGTGACCCGTTTCCATCTCTGATACGGTGCGCCCTTCAATTTTAAATCAAAATTTTATGGAATTTTTTACAGCATTTCACCGTATCTGGCATAATTATCTTTAAAATCAGCATTTTTAACAGTAAAGCCAAGCCTCCCTTTTTAGATTTTTTGGTTTTGAGACTTTTCTGGGTGTAGAAGTGGTAGAAAAATTCAAGCAGACAATATTCCAAAGCTGCTATTTCGATTTTGTCGATTTTTGGACTTTTCTAAGTATCCGAACCTTAAGGCCGATCCTCAAGCCGATTTTCAGATCTCTAGGTTATTTAGAAGTGGTCGAACAATTCACGAAAAATTCAAGCAGACAATGTTCCAAAGCCACCATTTTTTTTACGCTTTCCAACCGTAGGCTGAAGAAGCGTATATGCTCCAGCTTTGTCCGTCCGTCCGTCCGTCCGCACGATAACTCACGTGAAAATGGTTTTAGTATGTTGTAGGGGACCACCTGGGGACGAACCTTATTGAAAATGGGCGAAGCAGGGTCAAACGTCAGAACATAGGAGCGGGATCCATTCCATTGCTCTTATGCGTTATAACTTGCATAAAAATTGTTAGACTTCGACGAAATTTTAGTATGTGGTAGGGAACCACCTGGGGACGATCCCTGTTGAAAATGGGGGAAATTGGGTCAAAGGTAAGGCATAGGAGCTGGATCCATTTCATTGCCTTTATGCGTCATAACTTGCGTAAAAAATGGTTCGATTTCGATGAAATTCAAGTATGTGATAGGGAACCAACTGGGGACAAACCCTATGAAAAATGGGCGGAATGGAGTCAAAGGTCAGGACATAAAAGCGAGATCAATTCCATTGCCTTTATGCGTCATAACACGCGTAAATATGGTTCGATTTCGATGAAATTTTAGTATGTGGTAGGGAACCACCTGGGCACGAACCCTATTGAAAATGGGCGAAATGGGGTAAAAGGTCAGACAGGGCATAAGAGCGGGATATATTCCATTACCCTTATGCGTCATAACTTGCGTAAAAATGGTTCGATTTCGATCAAATTATAGTATGTGGTAAGGAACTACCTGGGGGCCGCCCCGGTGGCGCAGTGATCGAAGCGATGGCCTCAGATCACTCGTCCGAACGGGGTCCAGGTTCGAATCCCGGTGAGGCATGGATGTTGGTTTAGTCTTACGGCACTGGCTCTCTCCCTTCCCTGGAACCAGCGACTGCTTATAGCCCATTGAGTTGCTCACGGTGGTCGTTAAACCTCCAATCAAAAAAAAAAAAAAACTACCTGGGGACAAACCCTATTGAAAATAGGCGAAATGGGGTCAAAGGTCAGGACACTGGTGTGGGATCCATTCCATTGCCCTTGTGCATCATAACTTACCTAAAATGCTTCGATTGCGACAAAACGTTATCATGTTTTTTCGGAGGTATAGTGAACCGGTTCTGTTGAATATCAACGAAATGGGGTCAAAGGTCATTGCACAAAAGCCAGATTTATTCCACAGCCATTATTCTCATAACTTGCGTAAAACTGCTTCTATTGCAACAAAACTTTATCATGTTGTTCCGGAGGTATAGTGAACCGGTTCTGTTGAATATCATCAAAATGAGGTCAAAGGTCAGGACACAGGAGCGAGATTTATTCCACAGCCATTATCCACATAACTTGAGTAATAATTTCTGGTATGTTGGAAAGCGTATCATAATCAATGCATTGCATGATTTTACTAACTTTTTTATAGTAGAAACCAAAAACTTGTGCTGGATGATAACAAAAATAAAAAAAAACCGGTTGTCAAAGCACGATGAATATCACGATCAGGAACACCAAGGGCTACTAAAAGATGACATTTATTTGCAATTTAAAGGTTAAAAAGGTTAAAAACAAAGAGGTTAAAAATCAGTGCCAAGATCTTTCGGGTTTTTAAAGCACCCATCTTCAGGTCGAGTGACACAGAATGAAACGTGCACATGAACATTTATATACAAGGCAGGGCATGATGGTCTACTTTCAACTTGTATATAAATGTTCATGTGCACGTTTCATTCTGTGTCACTCGACCTGAAGATGGGTGCTTTAGAAGCCCCGAAAGATCTTGTCACTGATTTTTTTTTTTATTTTTTTTTTATTTTTTTTTTATTGGAGGTTTAACGACCACCGTGAGCAACTCAATGGGCTATAAGCAGTCGCCCGTCCCTAATTTAGGGTCACTGGTTCCAGGGAAGGGAGAGAGCCAGTGCCGTAAGACAAGCACAACATTCACGCCTGACCGGGATTCGAACCCGGACCCCTTACGGACGAATGATCAGAGGCCAACGCCTTAGACCACTGCGCCACCGGGGCGGCTCACTGATTTTTAACCTCTTGGTGTGGTGTATATCTTTTAAATTGTAAATAAATGTCATCTTTTAGTAGCCGATACTTTGGTGTTCCATATCGTGATATTCATCGTGCTTTGATAGCCGGTTTTTTCATTTTTGTCACCATTTTTTTGCTTTTTGTTTTCAGACTTTCCTATGTATACGAACCTTAAGACCTATAACCTTTTCCCTTGGCCCCTTGCGGTACATTTAGCTATTACTATCATATAATATTTGATTCATATTGACAATTGATATTAATTTTCAATGGAATGAGTTTTGTTGTTGTTGTGCAGAATTTGTATTTATTCTGAAAGTTTTGGTGATTTGTCGTGTTTTGTGAGTTTCATTGGTGATTTGTCGTATTTTGTGAGTTTCATTGGTGAATTTGTTTACCTTCTTTGTACAGTTAGATTATGATTGTGGCACATATTGTATTGTTACTGAGTTTATATTACTTTTCTATAATATTGTACAGCAGAAATTTTACAAAATAAAAAAAAATAATAAAAAATAAATAAATATCAGCATACCAATTTTCAGATCTCTAGGTCTTTTAGAAGTGATCAAACAAATGGAAAATATTTTTTTTAATTGGAGGTTTAAAGACCACTGTGAGCAACTCAGTGGGCTATAAAGCAGTCGCTCATCCCTAGTTTAAGGTCATTGGTTCCAGGGAAGAGAGAGAGAGAGAACTTGTACCACAAGCACAACATCCATGCCTCACAGGATGTTGACCTACCTTGGACGAATGATCAGAAGCCATAGCTTAAACCACTGCGCCACCAGGGCGGCTTTTTTGGTTTTCTTACTTTTCTAAGTATCCAGACCTTAAGGCTTATCAGCATGGCCATTTTCAGATATCTAGGTTCTTTAGAAGTGGTCGAAGAGTTTACGAAAAATTCAAGCAGACAAAGTTCCTAAGCCGTTATTCTGATTTTATGGTTTTCGTTCTTATTTAGGTATACGGATGTTAAGACCTATTAGGATGTCAAGTTTCAGATTTCTAGGTTATTTAGAGGTGGTAGAACAATTAGCGGACGGAAACACTCACATTTTCCTATTTTCCCACTTTACTTTATACACTGGTGTGCAAAAATTAAGGACGAAAAGGAGAAATTAGCATAACAGCGGAACGAGCAGGCAGAACGGACCGAAAGACCACTCAGGAGATAGACTAGGGTCCGGCACGGTAGGGCATGCGCATATACGCAGCATGATATGGGGGGAGCGTACACCGGCGGTGTACGCTCAGCAATTCGGTGAAAGCTATTGCACGGCGTACATCGGTTTGAACGACGTCGAGTTGATGCCACCGTGGGATATGGCCAACAGGAAACCCAGTAGACGACATCTGGATGACTTTACCCAAGGTCGCGTCATTGGGAAGTTCGAAGAACGTCGAAGTGTGACTAGTGTGGCCGAGGAGTACGGGATGGCTCACAGCATCGTTTCACGAGCTTGGAGAGCATTTCAAACGACAGGAACAGCTGTCCGAGAGTTTAGCAGTGGTCGTCCACGAGCAACCACGGCGGCGGACGACCGATATATTGTCCTACAGGCGAGAAGAGACAGACGTCAGACAGCGGAAGAAATCGCAAGGCACATGCAACAGACAACTGGACGTCCGTTATCGCGTTTTACCGTGGCCAGGGGGCTGCACAAAGGAGGTCTGTTTGCACGACGACCAGTACGGTGTGGGCCATTAACGCCTGCTCATCGGAGACGGTGGTTTCTGTGGTGCCAGGAACAGAAGAACTGGACACATCAGCAATGGGGTCGAGTTCTCTTTACGGATGAGAGCCGATTTAGTCTGAGAAGCGATTCTGGACGTATACACATCTGGAGAGAGCAGGGAACACGCAATCACACTTCCAACATCATCGAAAGGGACCGGTTGGGAAGTGGCGGAGTTCTCGTTTGGGGCGGTATCATGCTTGGTAGCCATACTGACCTCCACATATTCCAAGGAGGTTCAGTCACTAGTGTCCGCTATTGTACCGAGGTTCTCCTGCCTCACGTGCGTCTGTTTAGAGGTGCTGTGGGTCCTGAGTTCCTCTTCATGGACGACAACGCTACACCTCATCGTACAGTGGCTGTCGCAGAGCTGTTGGAGAGTGAAGATATTCAACGCATGGATTGGCCCGCAAGGTCCCCGGACCTAAATCCAATCGAACACGTGTGTGACCTTCTCGGGAGACGCTTGGCAGCACGTCACCAGCCGCCAGCAACGATTCCGCAGCTGCGATTGACACTACAAGAGGAATGGGCCGCGATGCCTCAACAGCTCCTTGACAATGTCGTCCTCAGCATGGACAGACGTTGTAAACCCTACAACGCAGTCAGGGGTGATCATATCCACTACCAAAGACTGGATTTTTCTTGGCAGCTGCCTGTCCCATGGGCATTTCTGTCTTCTGTCTAGTTGTGCTCGAAGCTACCTTTTCAATAAAGTGCCTTTGTATCCCTTGGATTCCTTGTTTGGGCGGTTTTGCTCACTTGTCCCATATTCTTACATCTTGGGGATCTTATGGCTTGATTTGAGTCGATGTGGAGCACTCCTGCACGACGTTACATTCGAAAAACCGTCTCGTCCTTAATTTTTGCCAGTGTATGTTTTAACCAGTGGCGTATATTCGAGGCTAGCTGTGAAGCTCAGAGAATGCACAAATAAAAGTCAATCATCAACGGTATTAAAATATGTCGATGCTTTCGTTGCGAAAAATGCGTGCGGATTCGCTTCTATGACTGAGCCTGGCGAGCGAAGACCAACGCCATAACGCAAGCAGCTATTGCAGAGTATTCACTGTTCTGATTCGAAGACCTTCCATACGATCGCCTACTAGAGTTTCCACGACAACATGAATGAGCGGGTGGAGGGGAATGGACCATTTCTTTAGGCAACAGTTCGCTCAGAAAAGAGAAGACATCGACTACCTCAGTCACTCGCATGCTTCCGCCTGTAACAGTACGTGTATCGCGAGAGTTGTTTCAGTTTGTGTGAAGTATCAATGAAATAAAATCAGTGATATTATATCTTAAATTCGTGGCTTTGTTGGATTCGAACTGTTTTGATAAATTTTGTGAAAGCTTACCTGAACATCTACTGTCAGAACTTAAATAACTCTATGCTTCAAATTTCGATACAGCTCGAGTTAAAAATGAACTGGAGGTGTTTTATTCCCTTGATGAATACAAAAACAAAGAAGTAAGAGACATTACTTGTTATAAAAAGTTGAATAAATTGGACATAGTGTTTTAGTGAGGTGTACAAATTAGCAGACCTAATATTAAAGTTTTCATCAACAACTGCAACTACCGAAGGAAGTTTTTCTGTATTAAAAAGAATCGAGATATATCTAAGACCCACACAAAGACATGTACATTTGAGCAACTGTGCTGTTTTTTTTCAACACAGAAAAACTTTGCAAATATGAAAAAAGTACTCGGAAGAAACTTTTTGGTGAAAACGTAACACTCAACAAAAGGAAAGAAGAAAGGAGTTAATATACAAATAAAGTATTCAGAAGAAGAATAGAGTTCATGTACAAATAAAGTATTCAGAAGAAGAATGGAGTTCATGTACAAATAATTGTTCAAATCCTAATCCTCATAATTATTTGGTATCATGTTAGCAATAGCATGTACCTAAAAATAAGTTACTTCAATTACTTAAAAATTAAACTTCGCAATTAAAAAAACAGTACTGGGGGAGGAGGGGGGGGATTGCCCAGGTCTCGGGTCTCGGACCCAAGATACTGCACTGACAAAGACAGCAGAGCTGAGACGGGCTGAGCCCGAGGCCGAAGCAAGGTCCGGGCCCGAATTGGGCTCGGGCTGTAGAATATTTACTGCGGTTCGGGCTCGGGCTGTTAGAGAGAGGGAGAGTGAGTGAATTTGTTTTATATATAAATGTGATTTTATATGATTTAACAAAGGAGACACTTTATAGTTAGTAAAGGAAATTCTTTAGCAATTGGTTCTGGTTAGGGAGCGGGCATTCGAGATGGCTATTTATTCCGGGCTTGGATAGAAAATGCCATAATAGGCCGCGCATTAGTGTGCTTCTTCAGAGAAGAAAAAGCTTTTTCAACAACTATAGATATTGGATAGTTGATAGCTTGCAGACGATAATTTACCCCCTATCTCCTTGCAGTAGCTCCCTGCTAATTCTATTTAACAACGTACATATTGAAACTCATTATGGCGCGATAATATTAGCATTATTTGAGCAACATACAATTGCAGCACCGCCCGATCATTTTGGATGTCCGGCAGCCCGAAGCACTTCAGGTGGAAACGAACGGTCAAAGAAAGTCGTACAGTTACACTGTAAAAATAGATAGAGGTCCCTTCCGCACTCCGCATTTTAGAAATAATTGCTTAATTGCAGGAGGAGGAGGAGAGAGTGGAAGTGTGGAAAAGGAGATCTTTTTATTAATGTTTGAATGGGTTAGCGAGTTTTCGGGCCAGGGCTCTTTCTTGGAATATAAAATTCGGGCTCGGGATGAAATACCGAGCCCGAATTTTATATTCCGAGGCTCCAAAAATTGAGCCAGAACTCAGCTCTAATACAGTCACAGAAAATAGACTCCTCCGCTCCGGTGGCGCAGTGGTCTTTTTTTTTTTTTTTTTTTATAGAGGTTTAACGACCACCGTGAGCAACTCAATGGGCTATAAGCAGTCACCCTTCCCTAATTTAGGGCCACTGGTTTGAGGGAAAAGAGAGAGTCAGTGCCGTAAGACAAACACAGCATCCATGCCTCACCGGGATTCGAACTCGGAATCCTTCCGGACGAATGAGCAGAGGCCATTGCTTAGACCACTGCGCCACCGGGGCGGCTCACCGTGAATTGAAGGGACAATGCTAATTTCATCTGTTCAATTTTTGTTTTAATTTTTTTTTTTTTGGATTGGAGGTTTAACGACTGCCGTGAACAACTCAATGGGCTATAAGCAGTCGCCCGTCCCTAATTTAGGGTTACTGATTCCAGGGAAGTGAGAGAGCCAGTGCCGTAAGACAAACACACCATTCATGCCTCACCGGGATTCGAACCCTGACCCCTTTTGGACGAATGAGCAGAGGCCATCGCTTAGACCACTGCGACACCGTGGCGGCTCCCCGTGAATTGAAGGGACTACGCTAATTTCATCTGTTCAATTTTTTTTTCGATTGGACTGCCGTGAACAACTCAATGGGCCATAAGCAGTCGCCGATCCTAAATTTAGGATTACTGATTCCAGGGAAGGGAGAGAGCTAGTGCCGTAAAACAAACACAACATACATGCCTCACTGGGATTCGAACCCTGACCCCTTTTAGACGAATGATCAGAGGCCATCGCTCAGACCACTGCACCACTGGGGCGGCGGTGCAGTGGTCTAAGTGATGGCTTCTGAACGTTCGCACCAGTGTTCCTGAGTTGGAGTCCCAGGTGAGGCATGTGTATTATTTGCGTCTTACGGTGCTGACGAACCCGATACAAACTCAGATACATTAAACTTCATTGTCCTTAGTGGTGAAACACATAGCATGCTCGAACGGAAATAGGGAGGTTCGGGTTCGATTCCCGCTCCAGAATGATTTATTTCTAAGTTTTCTCATGCGAGTAACTGGTATGTACTGAACAGTTAACTGGCGATTCCGCTATATCTGATTGCTAAAATCCTGAAACCGTAGCTTGTTTACAAGTCTAAACAAGTATTCAAACAAGTCGTACTTCCTTAAGAACTTAAACAAGCATTCAAACAAACCGTAGCTCGTTAAAAAGTTTAAACCACCATTCAGACAGTTCGTAGCTAGTTAACAAGTTTCAACATGAACTGCACCAATACTTAGCTGCTAAAAACGTTCAAATAAGTTTTCAAACAAGTCGCAGCTCTGAACAAGTTTACCCAACCATTCAATCAAATCATAGCTTGTTAAATAGTGTGAACAGGCATTCAAAGAAGTCATAGCGGATTAACAAGTGTGAACAGGCATTCGAACAAGCCATAGCGGATTAACAAGTGTGAACAGGCATTCAAACAAGTCATAGCGGATTAACAAGTTTAAAGAAGCATTCGAACAAGTCCTACCTCATCAAAAAGTTTAAACAAGCATTCAACCAAGTCGTAGTTCGATAACAAGTTTAAATAAACATTCAAACAAACCGTTGCTCCTTAGCAAATTTAAACAAGCATTCCAAAAAGTCGCAGCTCGTAAACGAGTTTAAACAAGCATCCGAGCAAGTTGTAGCTCGTTTACAATTTAAGCAAGCATTCAAAGAAATCGTAGCTTATGAACAAGTCTAAGGAAGCATGAAAACAAGTCACGGTACGTTTGATAGTTTGAACATGCATGAGAACAAGTCATCATCCGTTTACTAGTTTGAACACGCATTCAAAAATATCATAGCTGGTCAATAAATTTAAACAAACATTCAACCAAATCGTAATTCGTTAACAAGTTTAAATAAGCATTAAAATACGCCGTTGCTCAACAACAAGTTTAAACATGCATTAAAGCAAGCTAAGGAGCTACGGCTTGTTTAAACTTGACAACGAAATAATTTAAACAAGTATTCAAACTATAGTTGTACCTCGTCAGCAAGTTTAGACAAAGCATTCAAGCAAGCTGTAGCTTCTTAACAATTTCAAACAAGCATTTGAAAAGTCGTAGCTCCTTAACAAATTTAAGCAAGCATTCAAACAAGTCACTACTCGTTAACAAGTTAAAGCAAGTATTCGAACAAGTAGTAGCTCTTTAATTTCGGAAGAATGTACGGGACAAGTGCATTTCGAACGCCCCCTTAAAAAAACTAAAAAACTAAGACTTTTCAGTCTCTAAGTTCTGACTGTGTATCAACAATAAAAATAAAATAGCTGTCCAACCACAATAGATGCGATCTTACGTACATAGAGTCGTATATTGTCTTAAACAAAAATTCCGCATGACCTTTCACAAAATCTTGTTCCACATAATCTCATTTCGCTTTAAACTTTTATAGATATGCATTATTTTTGGAACTGCGCAGCTAAAAGTGCAGTTTTTAGTTTTTAATCGCATCGGCTCGCAGGTGTTTACTGAGAATTCTTTATCTCCAGGAAAAAATGGCCCAAGACTTTAAGACCGTCAAAATGAGAAAAGCATCGCAGCCCAAAGATGAAAAGTAGAATGACTCCCATTCATCGTCATAAGAGCAAAGAACCACTTCCGCTTTTAATCCGACAAGAAAGAGAAGTAAAAATTTCTCTACTTTCAAACACCTCTTCGCCTAGCAAAACTTTTGTAGTTTTATAAATAAGTGGGACATAACAAAAAGAGAGTAACTGTCATTAATCATGGACACGACACACTTCCTAGTACGAAGACAACCCACGCAAATCCAGAAAGAAAAAACTAGTCTAAACTGAAGTCCTTCATTTTTTACAACGTTTCACCAGTAAGCGCTCTACTATCAGGGTGCTAAAAATGTCAGAAAATAATGGATTAACTATCATGGGCTCTAAAATGCCTTAAAAATAACTTGTGAGAAACTTTCTTTTTCAAGATTCACACCTAAATCAATCGGATAAAAGAGTAAGGTTGTTACAAGGCCTGTAGTTTGTTTTTGTTTCTATATATGTATGCAATTTCTAGAACAGACTGCAAAAAAAAAAAAATAAAAAAAAAAACCCTTCACAAACCATACAGTATTTCGGTTCCTTATAACTTTGCCCGTGTTCATTCCGTTCACGTTCACATGGTTCAGTTCATTTCGTTCCACGGTTCACTTTGTCGGTGTTCATTTCGTCCACGTTCACTTAGTCCACCTTTCACTCTGTCGGCTATTCATTTAGTTCAAGTTCACTTCGTCTATGTTCATTTCGTCCACGTTTACTTGGTCCAATTTATTTCGCCTACGATTCACTTTGTCCACCTTTCACTCTGTCGGCTATTCATTTAGTTCAAGTTCACTTCGTCTATGTTCATTTCGTCCACGTTTACTTGGTCCAATTTATTTCGCCTACGGTTCACTTTGTCCACCGTTCACTCTGTCGGCTATTCATTTAGTTCACGTTCACTTCGTCTATGTTCATTTCGTCCACGTTTACTTGGTCCAATTTATTTCGCCTACGGTTCACTTTGTCCACCGTTCACTCTGTCGGCTATTCATTTAGTTCACGTTCACTTCGTCTATGTTCATTTCGTCCACGTTTACTTGGTCCAATTTATTTCGCCTACGGTTCACTTTGTCCACCGTTCACTCTGTCGGCTATTCATTTAGTTCACGCTCACTTCGTCTATGTTCATTTCGTCCACGTTTACTTGGTCCAATTTATTTCGACTACGGTTCACTTTGTCCACCTTTCACTCTGTCGGCTATTCATTTAGTTCAAGTTCACTTCGTCTATGTTCATTTCGTCCACGTTTACTTGGTCCAATTTATTTCGCCTACGGTTCACTTTGTCCACCGTTCACTCTGTCGGCTATTCATTTAGTTCACGTTCACTTCGTCTATGTTCATTTCGTCCACGTTTACTTGGTCCAATTTATTTCGCCTACGGTTCACTTTGTCCACCTTTCAGTCTGTCGGCTATTCATTTAGCTCAAGTTCACTTCGTCTACGTTTACTTGGTCCAATTTATTTCGTCTACGGTTCACTTTGTCTACCGTTCACTCTGTCGGCTGTTCATTTAGTCCACGTTCGCTTTGTCAGTCTTAATTTCGTCCATGTTCCCTTTTTGCACCGTTCGCTTTGTCCGCTGTTCATTTAGTCCACGTTCACTTGGTCCGTGTTCATTTCTTCCACATTCACTAGTTCGTTTCGTCCACGTTCATTTAATCCAGTTTATTTCGTCCACGGTTCACTTTGTCCACCGTTCACTCTGTCGGCTATTCATTTAGTTCACGTTCACTTCGTCTATGTTCATTTCGTCCATGTTTACTTGGTCTAATTTATTTCGTCTACGGTTCACTTTGTCTACCGTTCACTCTGTCGGCTGTTCATTTAGTCCACGTTCGCTTTGTCAGTCTTAATTTCGTCCATGTTCCCTTTTTGCACCGTTCGCTTTGTCCGCTGTTCATTTAGTCCACGTTCACTTGGTCCGTGTTCATTTCTTCCACATTCACTAGTTCGTTTCGTCCACGTTCATTTAATCCAGTTTATTTCGTCCACGGTTCACTTTGTCCACCGTTCACTCTGTCGGCTATTCATTTAGTTCACGTTCACTTCGTCTATGTTCATTTCGTCCATGTTTACTTGGTCTAATTTATTTCGTCTACGATTCACTTTGTCTACCGTTCACTCTGTCGGCTGTTCATTTAGTCCACGTTCGCTTTGTCAGTCTTAATTTCGTCCATGTTCCCTTTTTGCAACGTTCGCTTTGTCCGCTGTTCATTTAGTCCACGTTCACTTGGTCCGTGTTCATTTCTTCCACATTCACTAGTTCGTTTCGTCCACGTTCATTTAATCCAGTTTATTTCGTCCACGGTTCACTTTGTCCACCGTTCACTCTGTCGGCTATTCATTTAGTTCACGTTCACTTCGTCTATGTTCATTTCGTCCACGTTTACTTGGTCCAATTTATTTCGCCTACGGTTCACTTTGTCCACCGTTCACTCTGTCGGCTATTCATTTAGTTCACGTTCACTTCGTCTATGTTCATTTCGTCCACGTTTACTTGGTCCAATTTATTTCGCCTACGGTTCACTTTGTCCACCGTTCACTCTGTCGGCTATTCATTTAGTTCACGCTCACTTCGTCTATGTTCATTTCGTCCACGTTTACTTGGTCCAATTTATTTCGCCTACGGTTCACTTTGTCCACCTTTCACTCTGTCGGCTATTCATTTAGTTCAAGTTCACTTCGTCTATGTTCATTTCGTCCACGTTTACTTGGTCCAATTTATTTCGCCTACGGTTCACTTTGTCCACCGTTCACTCTGTCGGCTATTCATTTAGTTCACGTTCACTTCGTCTATGTTCATTTCGTCCACGTTTACTTGGTCCAATTTATTTCGCCTACGGTTCACTTTGTCCACCTTTCAGTCTGTCGGCTATTCATTTAGCTCAAGTTCACTTCGTCTACGTTTACTTGGTCCAATTTATTTCGTCTACGGTTCACTTTGTCTACCGTTCACTCTGTCGGCTGTTCATTTAGTCCACGTTCGCTTTGTCAGTCTTAATTTCGTCCATGTTCCCTTTTTGCACCGTTCGCTTTGTCCGCTGTTCATTTAGTCCACGTTCACTTGGTCCGTGTTCATTTCTTCCACATTCACTAGTTCGTTTCGTCCACGTTCATTTAATCCAGTTTATTTCGTCCACGGTTCACTTTGTCCACCGTTCACTCTGTCGGCTATTCATTTAGTTCACGTTCACTTCGTCTATGTTCATTTCGTCCATGTTTACTTGGTCTAATTTATTTCGTCTACGATTCACTTTGTCTACCGTTCACTCTGTCGGCTGTTCATTTAGTCCACGTTCGCTTTATCAGTCTTAATTTCGTCCATGTTCCCTTTTTGCACCGTTCGCTTTTCCGCTGTTCATTTAGTTCACGTTCACTTGGTCCGTGTTCATTTCTTCCACATTCACTAGTTCGTTTCGTCCACGTTCATTTGGTCCAGTTCGTTTTGTCCACAGTTCACTTTGTCCACCGTTCACTTTGCCCGCTGTTCATTTAGTCCACGTTCACTTTGTCCATGTACATTTCGTCCACGGTTCCCTTTGTCCTCCGTTTATTTAGTCCACGTTCACTTGGTCCAGTTCATTTTGTCCACGGTTCAATTTGTCCACCGTTCTTTTTGTTCACCGTTCTTTTTGTCCGCTGTTCATTTAATCCACGTTCACTTTGTCCGTGTTCATTTCGCCCACGTTCACTTTGTCCGTGTTCATTTCGCGCACGTTCACTTCGTCCAGTTCATTTCGTCCACCGTTCACTTTGTTCGCTGTTCATTTGGTCCACGTTCATTTGGTCCCAGTTCATTTCGTCCACGGTTCACTTTGTCCACCGCCGCTGTTCATTTGGTCCACGTTCACTTGGTCCAGTTTATTTCGTCCACGGTTCACTTTGTCCACCGCCGCTGTTCATTTCGTCCACGTTCATTTGTCCACTGTTCATTTCGTCCACGTTCATTTGTCCACTGTTCATTTCGTCCACGTTCATTTGTCCACTGTTCATTTCGTCCACGTTCATTTTGTCCGTTTCGATTTCGTCCAAGTTCACTTATTCTAGTTGATTTCGTCCGCGGTTTACTTTGTGCACCGTTCACTTTGTCTGCGTTCATTTCGTCCACTTTCAGTTGGTCCAGTTCATTTCGTCCACGTTTACTCGGTCCAGTTCATTTCGTCCACGGTTCTTTTTGTTCGCCGCCCACTTTGTTCCTTGTTCATTTTGTCCACGGCTCATTTTGTCCAATTTCACTTTGTCCGTGTTCATTTCGCCCACGTATACTTGGTCCAGTTCATTTCGTTCACGGTCCACTTTGTCCACCGTTCACTTTGTCCGCTGTTCATTTAGTCCACGTTCAATTGGTCCAGTTCATTTCGAAAACGGTTCACTTTGTCCACTGTTCACTTTGTCCGCTGTTCATTTAGTCCAGGTTCACTTTGTCCGTGTTTATTTCGTCCACGTTCACTATGTTCACTGTACACTTTGTCCGATGTTCATTTAGTCCACTGTTCATTTCGTCCGCCGTTCACTTTGTCCACATTCATTTCGTCCTCAGAATGGATAAAATATCGTGGAAATGTTTTGTTTTGATGGGATGTTTTTAAAAGCAAAAATACTCCATTTAAAGGTATACTTCGTAAAACTAAGTGTTTAGATCCGTAAATTGATTGGTGTACAAGATAAATATACAAACAACACCCAGCTTTCGCATTTCTACCTCACGGCTTTTTCAAGGTTCTAAACTATATAATCAGATTTATATAAATCTTTCTCAAGTTTCTAAACTCCGTAGTTTGGAAACTTCGATTGAAGGAGCGCAAGACCTACATTCCGAATTGTGACCAAAAGAAGTCATCGATGGCTAAACACTGTTACGAAACGCGCCACAAATTTCTCTTGGAAGAAGCAAAACTAATTGACAAGCCAGATTCAAAAACCAAACTTGATATTCTGGAAGCTTTCCATATATATCAGAAGTCTTCGCAACTTTTAATGACATGACATCCACGCCATTTCTATCAAGCGCGTGGAAGCATCTAACCAAAACACGTGACTGTAAACACCATTTATGATGTCATATAGAATTTGAATATTTACGTGCCATTCGTCTTGATGAAGCTAGGTTAGTACCCAGCAAAGCCATGGTCGACTTGAAAAAAAAAATTGTGACAAATTACGTTGTATTACTTTAATACATATACACTATCTACCAACAAGTAATTGAACACCTGTGATAGCAAAGGAAAACAAAGTTTATTCACCTTCAATAGTCGGTGGAGCCTCCACGAGTGGCTATTACAGCTGCGACCCTCCGGGCCATACTCTCAACCAGGCGTTGTACGACGGCTAACGGTATTTTCTTACGCTCGGCTTGGAGAAGGCAGGTCAGTTCCTTCACCGATTTCGGAAGGTGGGGGCACCCCTTAAGTCGACGCTCCAACTCTTGCCAGAGGTGCTCGATAGGGTTAAGGTCCGGGCTCTGCACAAGCCTGTCCATTCGATTAACCCCATTATCACCATACTAAGCCATGGTGGACCTCGCAACATGACAGGTGGCATTGTCATCCTGAAAGTAACATGGGTCCACCCCGTAAAACTGCCACAACGTAGGAAGCGCATGTCATCCAAAATGGTGCAGTAGGTCTCGGCGTTGAGTCTACCAGGAATTGCGACCAAGGGTCCCGTGCCATGCCAGGAGAAACACCCCCATAGCATAATTCCACCGCCGCCGAACTTCACAGTTGGCACAATACATTCCGGCAGGAGGCGTTCTCCAGGCAGACGCCAAACCCAGACCCTGCCATCTGAACGGTAGAGGGTGAACCTTGATTCGTCGCTCCAGAGAACCTGTTTCCACTGTTCAACGGTCCACTGTCGACGTTCATTGCACCACGTTAGCCGAGAAGCGCCATTGGACTTGGTGATCAGAGGCTTGTGGGCGGCAGCACGTCTATGATAACCGAGCAGATGGGCTTCCTTACGGATGGTATTCATCCAAAGGACACTCCCGGATGCCTGTTGAAACACCTCGCCGATGTGGCCCATCGATTTGGTGCGGTTCTTCCGAATTTCTCTGGCCAGCACCCGTCGGTCTCTAACTCTCAGTTTTGTGGGTCTGCCGGGTCGGGGCACATTCCGACAGTCACCTTCCACCTGCCAATCACGTAGGCCACTGTCGATTTTGGGTACTTCAACTCGCTGGATATGTCACGTATGGATCGGCCATTTCTGTGATACCCGACGATTACACCTTTCTCGAAATCAGAGAGCTCCGAACTGCGTGGCATCTTGCATGCGACTGGTTGCGTTGTTGTTTCCCACACGATATTTAACGGCGGCGGCCGTGACGTGTATCAGGACCGCAGCTATCGTCGATTGCAATTACTTGTTGGTAGATCGTGTATAAGTGTCACAAGACTGTAGTCATTGAGATCAAGAATTACTATCCTACTACTTGTCAGTTGAACTAGTACCACTGTAATTTCGAAGTTTTAAGCCCTGAACTGACCTGAATTAGATGACCCAACGACCAGAAGAGAGAGAATACTTCAATTGCTCATAGAAATGGTCATTATTGGTTGTTCCAGGAAAAGCATAAACATGGGTGCTGAATGACCGTGACTAGCGGCATCTGACCAGGATTGATCATGCTAATAGACAAGCGACACTGGCTCAAACAACATCCACATTCAATGCAGGAGGTACCAAAGACATATCCATCAGCTTAGTGCGGCGTATTTTAGAGTCCATGGCGCATGGGAGCAAAAGACCCACCAGAATGCCTTTGTTAACACCACGACATCGGACACAGCACCTCACCTGGACTCATAAACACGGTATATAACGAAGTAAATTTCTCCGTCATTTTTATCCGCGCCGGGGTTCGAACCCGGGTCCACTCATTCCGGAATAAGTTGCTCTACCAATTAAGCTACGCGGACATTTTATTCTGATTCCTATCTGCCTTTATGTCGTGTGCGTCCTTCTGGCAGGTACGTCACATCTCCTGGTACGTTACATCATCTCCCCCTTATTTTTCTTTTTTTCTTTCGAAGTGCTGCTCATATTTTACCTATCTCGCGGTGTTGAAATAACATCACACCATTGCGAGATTTTGAACGGTCGGGTCATCCGAGTAGTTCGGGCGCCATTATAACGAATTGAATTTCTCCGTCATTTTTGGTCTACGCCGGGGTTCGAACCCGGGTCCACTCATTCCGGAATAAGTTGCTCTACCAATTAAGCTACGCGGACATTTTATT
This sequence comes from Macrothele yani, assembly GCA_039090855.1. Lineage (NCBI taxonomy): Eukaryota > Metazoa > Arthropoda > Arachnida > Araneae > Macrothelidae > Macrothele > Macrothele yani. Next base: position 14,090,096 of record CM077000.1, on the reverse strand, counting down.
CTGATTCCTATCTGCCTTTATGTCGTGTGCGTCCTTCTGGCAGGTACGTCACATCTCCTGGTACGTTACAGGTAATTAGACCCTGGGCGGCAACATGTGGCGTGGTCCGATGAGTCACGCTACCAGTTGTTACGAACTGATGGTAGGGTTCGAGTTGGCGCAGACCCCATGAGTCAGTTGACCCAAGTTGTCAATAAGGCACTGTGCAAGCTGGTGGTAGTTCCATACATGTGTCGAGTGTCTTTATGTGGCACGGTTTGGATCCTTTGGTCCTCGTAAACACGTAAGTAACCGGCAGTCGCTTTGTTGCTCTGGTGGGAGGCCATTTGCAGCTCTTAATGGACTTCATGTATCCCAACAAGGATGGGATTTTCCAGGGGGACAATTCATATGTCATCGGGCACAAGTTGTCCAAAATTGGTTAGAGGAGCATTCTGGACAGTTCCGACGGACGGTGTGGTCACCACGTTTACCCGACATGAATCCAACAGAGCACTTATGGGAGGAGCTGCAAAGATACAATCGCACCCAATATCCTGCACCTACAAATACCAGAGAACTGTGGACGGCTGTCCAGACTGCATGGCTCAACGTCTCTCTAGAAGCCTTCCGACCACTTGCGGAATTGATGCCACGTCGCGTTGCTGCACCTCACCGGGCTAGAGGAGGTCTTACACGATACTAGGTACGTATCGCATGACTTCTGACACTTCAGTTTATATCATGTATATCATTTTCGCTGCATACTTCAACATTGTACATTCACGGACAATGAAATTTGTGCACCAAGAATGAAGCATCGGATGGAACTGAAATGTCATGGACGTAATGATACTGATGAACGATACACATGATACAAATTTTCAAGATGACAATCCGATTTTTGGCGTAAATATGACAAGGGTGGTAAGTCAGATAATATCCGAAAACTTTAAAATTTTCATCGTCCTGGAGAGGGACTCGAACCCGCGTCTCCCAGAAAGTGCCCGGGTATCTGTGGCACGCAATCCGGTCATCTTCATCTTTATTGCAGCATGTATCGTCGCACCGCCTCGTGCGGCGATACATGCTGCAATACGGTCCGGCATGGAGGCGAACAGACGTCTGATGTTGTCCTGCGGCAGACTGGCCCGTACGTGTTGGACAGTGTGCTCCAAATCCCGGATAGTACGGCACGGCGGCAGCCGGCGTTTCAACTGGTCCCTCACATGCTCGATAGGGGACATGTCCGGGGAGCGGGCAGGTATGAAAGAGTCTGGACATGACGTAGGCAGTCCTGGGCAACCCCAGCCATGTAGGGACGAACATTATCCTGCTGATATAGCGCACCTAGGATCCTGACCAGGAATGGGAGGACGTGGGGCCGTAGGATTTTATTAATATACCACTGGCCAGTCAATTATCCACGTACCACTACTAGAGCTGATCGGCTACCGTAGACAATGACTCCCCAGACCATAATGCCCGCAGTGTGGGAGGTGTGGCGTTCGATAGCGAGGTTGGGATTTTGCCGTTCACCAGGGTGTCCTTCACACCCGGACACGATGATCATCTGTCCCCAAAACGAAGCGGCACTCATCGATAAACACCACACGTTGCTCTGTTCTGGCACCACTGCACACGGAGCCGGCGATGTTCCGGTGTTAATGGCAGCACAGGCGTCGCGAGGCGTCGGGAATTGGTTCGTGGGCACACAGGAGCCGCTCCGTCGTGTAGCAGTGCCGTCACGTGTGCACTGCTCTTAAGACATTCGGACAGTATGGTCAGAACGATCCACGTGGCTGGCTATATGGCGCGCCGACTACCCTGCGGTTTCAGCCCGATGATCCGACTTCTCTCAAAGTCCGTACGTTGCGTAAATCGATGTCTCTGGCGTCTACCCGGCATTCTTGTCACTCTGTACTGTTTGCTTGCGTCGGCCGGTGCTTTTCGCTTTCATGGGGCATCGACTACACGCCGGTATCTAAGGATGCCGGTTCGTGCTTGCAGCACCACCACAGGTTGTGCAGTCATGCGCACTCACACCAAAAGCGGATCATTTGCATACCAGTACGCACTCTAGCTATTTGCAAAATTTCACGGTTGTAGCATGTTTTCTTCTAGGTGCGCAAATTTCATTATCCGTGAGTGTATATCGCCCGTTCTAATCTGTCAACACGCATACGTCACGCACTCTGACTTCAAGACTGTTGTCGACACCATTCACCGAGTGAAAAAATATAACGTTAAGGTTGAAAAAGTTAAAAGACAATGAACTCAAATTTACATAGAGAAAAAACCTTAAAAAGAAAGGTAAATCTGAGTATACATCATAACGTGGAAGACAAACATCGTATTGGGCAGGTGGTCATAATATTTTGGTTCTTTGGTGTATACACTGAGTGGCCACTTTATTATGACCACCTGACAGTTTTAAGCAATTGAGCTATGGCTGCACGCTGTTGCCACCAGAGGGCGAGGCTAGTATAAAAAGGGGAAAGCTTAGTGCTTGCGACAGTAGTAGAAGTGATTTTTGGGTGACGACATGGGTAAAAAATGCGATTTGACGGACTTTCACCGTGGGATGATTGTAGGAGCTCGGAGCCATGGAGCAAGTATCACCGAAACCGCCGCATTCGTGAAATGTTCCAGAGCAACTGTTAAAGTGTTTAAAGACTGGATTGTCAGCCAAAAAACCGGGTCTCTACGTGCAACGTGTGGTCGTCATCGACTAGTGCCTGCTCGGGCGAAACGGAGAGTGTCCAGACTGGTAACATACAACAGAAGGGCAACAGGGCAGAAAATTACAGACCATCTTAATCAAGGATCCCCCTCAAATGATCTCTGCACGCACTGTTCGCCGTACACTGCATCGGATGGGACATGGCAGCCGAAGTCCTGTTCGAACACCTTTGCTGTCTGCAGTGAACAAAAGTAAACGTCTCCAGTTCGCACAGGAGCACAAGGATTGGACAGTCGATAACTGGAAACAAATTATGTGGTCCGATGAATCACGTTTTCAGTTGCACCATGCCGATGGCTGAGTGAGAATTTGGCGGAAACAGCACGATTGCATGGACCCCAAATGCATTGCTACAACCCTTCAAGCTGGTGGAGGCAACGTTATGGTTTGGGGAATGTTTTCCTGGCATGCTTTGGGCCCTTTAATTCGTGTTGATCAACGTCTGACTGGCACATCATATTTAAACCTCGTTGCGGACCAAGTGCACCCTGTCATGTGGATGGTTTATCCCAATGGCGATGGCTACTTTCAACAAGATAATGCGTCCTGCCATAGTGCTCGTATTGTACAGGATTGGTTTCAGGAACATGCCGATGAGTTTACTTTGCTTAGGTGGCCCCCACAATCTCCAGATCTCAACCCCATTGAGAATTTGTGGGATGAAGTTAAACGAGCCATCAGACAACTGGATCCACAACACTGCAATCTCACACTCCTGGAAAGTGCTATTCATCAAGTATGGTCTCAGATTCCACAAACCACCTATCAACATCTCGTGGGCCGCCCCGGTGGCGCAGTGGTCTAAGGCGATGGCCTCTGATCATTCGTCCGTAAGGGGTCAGGGTTCGAATCCCGGTCAGGCATGGATGTTGTGTTTGTCTTACGGCACTGGCTCTCTCCCTTCCCTGGAACCAGTGACCCTAAATTAGGGACGGGCCACTGCTTATAGCCCATTGAGTTGCTCACGGTGGTCGTTAAACCTCCAATCAAAAAAAAAAAAAAAAAAAAAACATCTCGTGGAGTCAATGCCACGAAAAATCGACGCAGTATTAAAGGCAAAAAAAAGGTGGCCCAACGAAGTACCGAGGGGGTGGTCATAATAAAGTGGCCACTCAGTGTATAAAAGCATGTAATAAAATGCGCCCAAAATTCCCCTTTTTTGATATGTTGGATTATAGCGAAGTTCGCATATCGAATTTTTCAACATCGTTGTACATACGGATTTGTCTGCCGTTTGATGCAGGCATTTCCCGATTTTCGCTTTGGTAACTGCGCCTGGTGTGATCGATCAGCATTTTGTGTAGCAACTTTCTCATAAATCTTCTCAGATATGTTTAATTTCTGGCGTTTGAAAATCCAGGGACGAACGGAAAGGCTTCCTTGTAAACTTTTGATCAGAGTTTGACAAACGCTTTGGCAAGTAGAGCAGTAAATGCATTTACTTTACACTTCACGAACACGAGATTAATGATGCTTCAGCATTCTCGTCCTTGAAGACCCAGTGTCGACGATCCTTCGCTCTGACGACCGACATTCACAGCAAACAGCACTCACAAGCCAAAACAACGAGGCCAGATAAATAAGAAAAAGGAAGCGGAGAAACAACCCTTTCATTTTATTAAGCGGTGCGGCAGAGCAACAGCTTCCGCTACGAGAGAGAGAGAGCCGGCAGGTTTCAACTCCGTCACGAAATGCGCTGAGTTTAGACAATTCGCAGAGATGCCAGATTGTCGACGAGCTACCTTCATATACTCATATACAAAAGTTAAGGTGGATCTTTGCCTTGCATTTCCAATGGGAAAACTTCTGTAGCCATTTTCTTCACAATTAATGCGTTCCTATCGATGAGAATTTGAACATCGATAAAAATAACTTATATATTATGGCCTAGTATACTTCATATTTTCTAAACGTTAACCATAATTATATTAAAAAACAATAACCTTTCCTTTGGTCGTGTTGAGACCAGAAAAAAGATGGCGCGACCTGTACATTAATGACGTCAGTAGACAAACAAATGTTGGATTGCTTAATTATGGTTAAATTTTAGAAAATATTAAGCATACTAGGCTACAGTATGAAGTTATTTTTATCGATGTTTAAATTTACATCCTTGGGAACTCATTAATTGCGAAGAAAATGGCTACAGAAGTTTGCCCATTGAAAACACAAGGCAAAGATTTTAGGTGGATTCACCCATTATCAGTACACCCATGAATACTTCAAGAACGAATCGTCGGAAAGGCACGAAACTAGTTATGCTTGTGTAATAGCATATTGCAAGTACAGATGATTTTTTTTTATTGAAGTTTTAACGACCACCGTGAGTAACTCAATGGGCTATAAGCAGTCGCCCGTCCCTAATTTAGAGTCACTGGTTCCAAGGAATGGATAGAGCTAGTGAGGTAAGACAAACACAACATCAATACCTCACGGGATTCGAACCCGGGCCCTTCTCGGACGAATAGTCATAAGCCAGCGCTTAGACCACTGCGCCACGAATGGCGCAAATGATTTTCACACATTTTTAAAACGATTCTCCAGCAATATACACTGCTCGTTAAAAGTTAAGCACACTAAATCATCATAACTGCAAAACTACGGGAACAAATTTATTCACAATAACACGGTCAGACATACAAGTCTAAGATAGATATTGTTACACTCCTGAGGTGGCCGAATCAAACGAAAATAACATCGAAAGAATTTAGAGTGGTAGCCTACCAGACGATGGCCACGGCCAGGAGGTAGACATTAGAATTTAGAAAAACAAAATGAATAAATTATTCCGTGATTCTTTATCGCAGAAGTCTTATTGGGGCGAGAGAAGTATTAACCGAAACTTATTAACCTATCGAGAACAAATTTAACTGACACTCAGAATAACACAATCGGATTCAGAGGTTGGCACAAGACGACAGACATATTTAATCAATGGACCTTATTTTTATTTATTTATTTTTTTTATTGGAGGTTTAACGACCACCGTGAGCAACTCAATGGGCTATAAGCAGTCGCCCGTCCCTAATTTAGGGTCGCTGGTTTCAGGGAAGGGAGAGAGCCAGTGCCGTAAGACAAACACAACATCCATGCCTCACCGGGATTCGAGCCCGGACCCCGTTCGGACGAATGATCAAAGGCCATCGCTTAGACCACTGCGCCACCGGGGCGGCGGGCCTTATTCACCTCGCGTTGCATCATGGGAAAACTTCTCCGTGTCTGCGTACCAGCATTAGTTTATTTACATGCGTTTTCCCGTTGCTTAACATGGCGTTACGTTGCAGGGGTTCAGGAAAACCACGATTTTCGCAAATTTATTAAGGATGTCTTTGAATGAGCGTAACGGAAATTCTGTCCTACATCTGTAATGCAAATTCTTTTGTACACATTTTCTCGAAAACTATTACTTTGTAGCGTTTGAAATTTTGAGCACAAATAAAAACGACCCACAGCTAATACGTGTCGCAGTTATTTTTTCGAAAAATTTGTTAGAATGTTTTTTAAAGTTCAATTTCTCTGACTAGAAAGTATTCTAATTTGGCGCTAGATGGCGCCAAAAGTTAGCTTGGAAGTGTTCTGTGTGGAAGAAACGAAATCTTTCATTTCTGTCTGATTTTTTTTTAATTTACTAGGCCAAATAGAAATTTTTTTTTTTTTTTTTTTTGATTGGAGGTTTAACGACCACCGTGAGCAACTCAATGGGCTATAAGCAGTCGCCCGTCCCTAATTTAGGGTCACTGGTTCCAGGGAAGGGAGAAAACCAGTGCCGTAAGACAAACACAACATCCATGCCTCACCGGGATTCGAACCCGGACCCCGTTCGGACGAATGATCAGATGCCATCGCTTAGACCACTGCGCCACCGGGGCGGCCCAAATAGAAATCAAAGAATGGGCACTGAAGTGAGATTGGAATCTTGTCTTCTATAGACCATCTTATTTTCTACTGTATGTTCATTTTTTGAAGGGAAAAGGTGTGCATTACCAAAAAAAACACTTGAATTTGAGACAGAAACTACGACTACCTACTAAGCTCCACCCCCAAACAATGTCATTGGCTAAAGCGTAACAGTGCGTATTTTGTCTTTTCATTGTGCAGCCAACGAGAGACAGCTGCCATTCTGAATATGGTAAGGTCTTCAGTCATTCGCTGACGCCAACTTCTGGGACAATCCCTGAAGACGTAAAATCCACGCCCAAAGAGTGATATTATGCGCCATCTATCGAGGAAGATGAAGCCTAACACTCGTTCAAAGACAGCCTTAACCACATGCCTAACTTTTTCTCATCGTATGATTGTGCTCATAAATTCTGTCACCTAAAATATACAGAAGAAGAAATAATTTACCATAATTTTCCTCTGAAAAGGCCGAAACTGTTAAAGGAATGGCTGTGTAAAATGAAACGCGATTATTTCCATCCCAATGTGCATTCTCGTATATGTTCTACTCATTTTAACGTGGAAGGTTTTGAATATAATACTAAGAATAGAAGGCGGTTAAAACCTGGTAGTATTCCTTCGGTATTTAATTTCCAAAAAAAAAAATGTGAAAAAGGGAAAACGAATTGCATATCTGGATCGGTAAGTTGCGTAGTAACTTCTACGTTCTTACCTCAAAGAGCGGAACATATCAATAATTTTTCTTTTTTTAATGTTACGCATTCATTGTATTTTTAAGCAGATTGCCTAGCAGGCGACAATGGGAAGTTTTTAGTTATTTTTTTAAATCGCAGTTCGTTTCCGTATAACTTATTGGGAGAATTCAAATTCGTGCAGAAATAGTCCAAAGTAATCGAGGTAGTTGCCTTCAATGCACGATCTTAATAACAAGAGTCACTCACAATACAAATTTAAATTCGTTGGCTGAATTTAAAGATTTTATTGCATAAGAACTTTCGGGTTTCCGTAGAGCCCATCATCAGATACAGGAGAAGGAATAAATTTAAATAAAGTGTTACGTGAACATAATATAGATATCAGATATGAATATGACATAATGTCACGTGGCATCAAATTGTCAAACGACGTGGCATGTATCATGAAATAAAGAAAATAAAGGAAATAGAATGCAGGTATACATAGAATAATGCATTGTAAAAATAAAGGAGGGTTAGTAGGTATAAATTGTGTTGTTCTCATCAGGAGACACAACATGATGGGTTCTAGGGAAACCCGAAAGTTCTTATACAATAAAATCTTTAAATTCAGCCAACGAATTTAAATTTGTATTGTGAGTGACTCTTGCTTTTAAGATCGTGCATTGAAGGCAACTACCTCGATTACTTTATGTCGTATTCATATCTGATAAACTTATTTGTCTGGGCTCCTAAATATTTCGTTTTGCAAAAAAGAATTCCATGTTTATGTTTCAGATGTTTCGCCGAAGTCTGACAATAAGAACGTAAAATTTAATATACTGTGTTCGAGAAATGCTTCAATAAACATTTTGCCATGACTAATGGCGATGTTGTCCTGCATCATTTGAAGTAAAATTCGAACACAAAATTGTTTTGGTATGTTTTTGCAGCCTTGATTTGTTCTTCTAAGAAATTAATTTTGTCTTTCTCGCCCTGTAGTTCTATTACTTCGTTGGCATACTCCAACACGTTAAAATTGTTAAAATTTTAAAAATTGGACAACAGTAAGGGGTAATCTAATAGCGACAACATTGAATCAGCAGCCATGCTGGTCCGCAGAAACCCACTTCTGACGTCACATAAATAAGCTCCATTAAGTTGGTTCCACCTAAAATCTCTGCCTTATGTTTCCAATGATAAAACTTCTTTACACATTTTCTTCGCAATTAATGCATTCCCAAGGATGAAAATTTGCACATCGATAAAACTAACTTTAAGTTATAGCATGGGATACTTAATATTTCCTAAAACATAACCATAATTAAGTAATCCAACATTTATTTGTCTACTGACGTCATCAATGTACAGGTCGCGCCACCTATTAACAGGTCTGAACATTACTCAAAGAAAAATAATTGTTTTTTAATATAATTATGGTTATGATTTAGGAAGCATTAAGTATCCCATGCTGTAACTTGAAGTTAGTTTTATCGATGTGCAAATTTTCGTCCTTGGGAATACATTAACTGCGAAGAAAATGTGTACATAAATTTTACCATTGGAAACATAAGGCAGATATTTTAGGTGGAACCACCTTAAACACACAATAAAAGATAAAACAAAATAAAGAAGACGGCACTGCGGAATATTCAATGTAAACATAAACGGCAGTCTTGATTTTAGCTGCGCACTTGAAGACGTGGTTTATCGTAGTTCACAAATGCCAACTACCGGCTGATTACTGTCCAACGGCATTAGGCAATTGATAATAACCTAATTTTTTTTTTTTTTTTTTTTTTTTTGAGGTTTAACGACCACCGTGAGCAACTCAATGGGCTATAAGCAGTCGCCCGTCCCTAATTTAGGTCACTGGTTCCAGGGAAGGGAGAGAGCCAGTGCCGTAAGACAAACACAACATCCATGCCTGCCGGGATTCGAACCCGGACCCCTTACGGACGAATGATCAGAGGCCAGCGCCTTAGACCACTGCGCCACCGGGGCGGCCCTAATTTTCTTTCCGCTGTAACTTAGTCCTTACGTCGGTAATTACGTTAGCCGCCCCGGTGGCCTAAGGCGATCATTCGTCCGTAAGGGGTCCGGGTTCGAATCCCGGTCAGGCATGGATGTTGTGTTTGTCTTACGGCACTGGCTCTCTCCTTCCCTAGAACCAGTGACCCTAAATTAGGGACGGGCGACTGCTTATAGCCCATTGAGTTGCTGACGGTGGTCGTTAAACCTCCAATCAAAAAAAAAATTACGTTATATGTGCTAAGTTAATGCAATATTAGAAGGTACCCATACACCTTACAAGAAAGAGGTCAAGTAGTACTCATAAGTACTTTTATTGTGCTCGCATGAGTTGACTCCACACTCACATATGACAATATCAGTGATTTAACATCCAAACACAATATAACAGCATGTCTATCATCACGAACATCCATCCCCTTAAACAACCGCTGCTTTGCCTTTTCATCTACCGTTCTTATCCGGTCACACATACGTCACACTTGTTCCGACCTCAGGGTGTTGCCAACGTCGTTCTCGTTTGAGGGAAAAGACATAACGTTTAGATTTGAAAATGTCTAAGAGAAAAAACTCAAATTTACAGAGAAAAAGAAACCCAAGCGGAAAGTTAAAATAGAATATACGTTACAAATTCTTACTAGATCTGGTATGGTCAGTCAGCCACATAGGCTTGAGTCCTACCGCATGCAATCCGACGTATTTCCTAACCCGTGAGATAGATAATCAAGAGTCAAGTGTTTCTGGTACTTAGGTTTTGGATGGTCTGATTAAAACGCGTTTGAATTGTCAGACTGTAGCACAACACTGTTTTTATTGCACTGACACTAATTCAGAGTTGATTTTTGTCCAAGGGCTCGAACCACAGCACACACACACACTTGTTGCTTGCTGGCTGTCGACAATTCCTCGTCGATGTTCTTTTCCTATCTCTTCACGAAGTGGGGAAGGGGACGCCGGGGGCCTCCTCGTTCTTCTGTGGGCGAAAACTAAAGGTTCTTTTTTTTTTTGATTGGAGGTTTCACGACCACCGTGAGCAACTTAATGGGCTATAAGCAGTCGCCCGTCCCTAATTTAGGGTCACTGGTTCCATGGAAGGGAGAGAACCAGTGCCATAAGACAAACACAACAACCATGCCTCACCGGGATTCGAACCCCGTTCGGACGAATGATCAGAGGCCATCGCTTAGACCACTGCGCCACCGGGGCGGCAAACTAAAGGTTCAGAGTATTTCTCCGTCCCGCGGTCCATTAGCTCTTTCGAGCGCAGCAGCCTCTAATGAATCTGACTTCGGCATGGCGCCTCTCTGCTTGGGATAGTATGTCCTTCCGTCCAGGACTTTTCACGGCACAGTCACTTTTCAGAATTAGTTACGTACAGGCTTCGGCATGAATGTCTTTTCTTGCCACAGGTGAATCTTCTCTTCTTGCCAGATAGCAAATTACTAGCCACCAACACAGTGACGGATTGGCCCACCGGGACATTTCCCGGTGGGCCCCTTCCGCATATTTTGTCTGTTTCTTTCTTACTTTTTTAAAAATGTTTTCAGTTCAGTTGTTTTAAATACAACTGAACTACAACACTGTTTTTTTAAACGAAATACACATTATGTAATTATAAAAAGCGGGGCGAAAAAACTTCTATTTTGAATTAGGGAAAACAATTTCCTTACCAGGCAACTGTTGGAATCCCAACTACAATAGATGGGACATGTGTGTTTGGGAACGTTTGGGTTCACGTTGTAGCTGAGGAACGATAATGTATGTACCGTATGTTGCGGGAGCACGGGGGTAAGTACAAGTTGTTCTGTATATTTCCCAAGGAAAGGGGGTAGTTGATTTTACTCCCGTTGGTTGTAGAAGGCATTAGTGCTGTGCTCATAACAGCTGAATCAGGCTCAATTTTAAGAGCCCGAGCACGAATTACACCAGACCTAACCCGCCCGAGCCCGAAGTATATCAGACCTAACGCGCCTGAGCCCGAAAACTATGATAAATCTGTATAATGAATTAGTTTTAATAATGGTTGTTGTAGTAGTAATTATATCATGAATAAAGTCTTATGCTGGTTGTTAATAGTAACACTTAATGAAAAGAGACCCAACGGCCAGACAGAGGTCTGACAGTACTAAGAACTAAGAAAAACGTACTTACTTAAAAACCTTTTATTAGGAAACTCCTGGTATCATCCAACACACACACTACTAGTCACACTAATCGTATCACAATAATCAAGAAGAACCTAATCACATAGAACGAAGCTCTCGGCACAAAATAACGTAGCTCTTTTCACATCGAACAAAACCTCTCCACATATAAACAAAAGCTCTCCTCGCACATAAACAAAAGCTCTCTACGCATATCAACAAAAGCTCTCTCAGGTATCGTTGAACGCGCCTATTTATACTGCCTACCACCACGTCATGACTACACTCGTTGCCACATATCATTCAGTGGGAGAAATAACATCTCGTTAAGTAAGAAGATAATTTACATAGGAAAATAAAATAACAAGAGATAGTAAAATCAAAAGGAAACTGAAACTAGAGTATACGGTTACATCTGTTGAGGCATTAAAAATATCTTCCAAACTTCCACTCCTTCCTCCCCGTGCAATAACCGATGTCTTTCTAAAATGCGGAGTGGGGAAGGGATGTCTATCTATTTCTATAGTTTCTTTGACTATTCATTTCTTCCTGAAATGTTTCGAGGGGCCCGACATCAGGAACAATCTGGAGGCACAACAATCTACGTATGTTAACAGCATTGGGGTGGAGGCTGAACAGGGCTAAATATTTTTCACTACATTAGTTAAAGTAGTGAAAATACTCACCTGTGTTTGATAAAGTTGTAGAACAATGCTAGATAAAGATCATTATGGACTGTACTATCCACTATAGGACAACACAGAATTCAGAGTGAAAGCTAATAATATCAAGAACTTATTTTGAAATAACTGTAAGAGTATTTGCGGGTGTGTTCTTATACGATCCCTTTCCCCCGAAATGTTCTACCTACGTAGCCGACGCTTCTTGTGATAACTGACAAATGCTGCACTGAAGGCATTTACGGAGATGCCATTTCAACATGAAGTTGCAAAATGTTTTGTTTATATTATTTAGTAAGGTGTCTTTACAATACATAACCGCAGCATAAAAGCACGTTTTGTAATTGAAACACATACGAATATATTATCACTAAATGAAGAATCTGGTCACCACGATATTAAAAAAATCTTTAAATTTCTAACTGTGACTGTCCATAATAGGAAAATTACAAAAATTGCAGTACAAATAGAAAACTTTACAGTGTAAAAGTTCTGCATTTTTTTTTTCATTTATTTAAATTTAAAAATCATGTCTTATGCGAAGGGATTTTTGGTACAACTCCAACATAATTTTGGTAATAGCAGTTCTCTCTCTCTCTCAAATATTTGCTGGAATTTCAGCCCACTTCGTTGAAACTTTAAGAACTGGAAACTCAAAGGTATGAAAATCAAGATTATTTTACGATCTGTCAAACATGAAAAGGCTATAATATAAGCAATTTATTTTTAATTTTAATGTTCTTACTTCAGCTTTCTTAAGAGAAAATTTTAAACAAATATAAATATTGAGTGTGTCCAAAATTAGAAGCTTCTCTAGCGCAATTACATAAATAACTATTTAAACTAGTGATTTAAACCTGGTTATTCACTTTTTCCACGTCGAGTAAATGAGTTTGCCACGATATTTCAATATCTTGAAATTTCTAACTATGATTGCCCAATACAGAAAAATTGCGTTACAATTTTTCTGCAGTAAAATCTTGGCATGCGCCGATGGAAATTTTCCGTAACACCCACATTTGCAAAAAACTATTTCTACAATTTAAGGATGACGGGTGCTCACCGCTGTTTCCCGAGCAATTGTACTTTTTTGTTTTGTTTCTTAAATAAAAAAAAATTATTTTCAGTAGCGATACAATAGTACCAGAGAACTATAACTGAAAAGGGCCCATTTGCAAAAAAAAAAATTCCCGGGCCCTTTTGCGACCGCCAATCCGCCCATGCACCAACGAGTCCTCCACAAAGTCGTTCCAAACTTTGGCTTCGATATCGAGACTCTCCTTCTCGTCTATACGACCCTAGACGCAGATCAACTTCACGTTTGGTCTAATAAGAGTGGCTCATTTGCATATTACCCGCCACTGACAGGCCATTTACCTTAGCTTCCGGGATACATTTCCCGCAGTCGACATTTCTTCTCGGCGGACTTCATGCAGAGTTCTCTAGACCTGTAAAAACCGAGTCTTCTCCCTCTTTTGATGCTGTTTTTTCATGCAGAGTTCTTTAGACCTGTAAAAACCGAGTCTTCTCCCTCTTTTGATGCTGTTTTTTCATGCAGAGTTCTCTAGACCTGTAAAAACCGAGTCTTCTCCCTCTTTCTAAGCTGTTTCTTCATGCAGAGTTCTCTAGACCTGTAAAAACCGAGTCTTCTCCTCCCTCTTTTGATGCTGTTTTTTCATGCAGAGTTCTCTAGACCTGTAAAAACCGAGTCTTCTTCCTCTTTCTAAGCTGTTTCTTCATGCAGAGTTCTCTAGACCTGTAAAAACCGAGTCTTCTCCCTCTTTCGAAGCTGTTTCTTCATGCAGAGTTCTCTAGACCTGTAAAAACCGAGTCTTCTCCTTTTTTGGAAGCTGTTTCTTCATGCAGAGTTCTCTAGACCTGCAAAAACCGAGTCTTCTCCCTCTTTCGAAGCTGTTTCTTCATGCAGAGTTCTCTAGACCTGTAAAAACCGAGTCTTCTTCCTCTTTCTAAGCTGTTTCTTCATGCAGAGTTCTCTAGACCTATAAAAACCGAGTCTTCTCCCTCTTTCGAAGCTGTTTCTTCATGTAGAGTTCTCTAGACCTGTAAAAACCGAGTCTTCTCCCTGTTTCGAAGCTGTTTCTTCATGCAGAGTTCTCTAGACCTGTAAAAACCGAGTCTTCTCCCTCTTTCTAAGCTGTTTCTTCATGCCGAGTTCTCTAGCCCTGTAAAAACCGAGTCTTCTCCCTGTTTCGAAGCTGTTTCAAGATTAATTGTTTTCGGCGCATCTTTCCCTTGCTCGCTGCTACAATTCATAAGTACCTAATTCATTACAAAAGGCTTTTTGCGCAGATGCAAAATGCAGAGACCAAGCACGACGTATATGGGAAGCCCATTTATGTGGTTCCTTTTAACCGCAATCGCATAAACTAATTTCGAGAGCGTTTTGTTCTGTCATTCATTTATTTCGGGACAGAGATGTTCGCTAATGACCTCCGTGTCCTGCTATTGTTTATTCCGCAGGGAGATAATAGTACCTCCCGCTCATTGTACTTTCGGGTTTCAGGGATAGTCTTTCAGAGGTTCCCTTCTTCTTCCTCGTCAGCAAGACATGTCCTCCCTCTTTTCCAGAGCTTAGTTTATAGCCTGAGAGTGCGTCCTACTTTTACCACCCAGCACGCTGACATTTTTCTCTCCCTTCACATTTCCTGGCAATCAGCAAACACTTGATTATGATTTTCAGAAGTGTTTTAATAATTATCCTTTTAATTAATCCAATATTTCCACCACGCCCATTAATTCCAAAATTAATGGAGGGGGGGTCGTAACAATATCAATATTGGAAAATTTAATTGCATATAACCCGAAGAAACACACTGATGAAAGACAGCACCCCCCCCCCCCCAAAAAAAAAAAAAAAAACGAAATAAGAAAAACGTTCGCGATGTGGCCGAGCCTGCAAGCTTGGCAGCTTCGATTTATACCCTCAATAAGAAAATCCAAAGAGTGAGACGGCAACAATTGTCATTCACTCACAAGAGCATTTTGAAAGTTCACTAAGGATTTGAGGAGGGGCTATGAGGGACGAAACACGTCTCCCTGGGGCATCCCGTAGATGTTGTATGGTATTAAGGTTCGGAGAGTATGCAGGCCATTCCATTCGTTGAACTCCTTCGTCATGAAGATACTGGTTGACCAGTCTGGCTCTGTGTGCACGAGCGTTAACGCCCACTAAAATGAAATCTTGTCCAATGGCATCAGCATAAGGCTTTACATAGTAGTCCAGTATCTGATCCCGATACCTTTCAGAAGCAGCAAAGGTACCTCCAGAAAACACATGGAGGTCGGTGCATCCACGTAATTGAAATCCAGCCCACACAAATTTTCCACAACCATGGAAAGCATGTTTTTCGATGATGTTTTGTGGCTGGTAAGGGGTGCTCACCTCCCTCTACACTGTTAAAAATGTTGTGATAGGTTGCACCAAAAAGTGGTGCTACACCAGCTGCACCACTTTCTAAGAAACAATACACCATCGTGTAATGTAAACAAACCTAATAACATAGTGCATCTTGGCACTACGTTATGGTACAAAATTACACCACATTATGGTGCAAAGTTGCACCACGTTGTTTCGTTTTGTTTACATTACACGATGGTGTATCTGTTCTCAGAAAGTGGTGCAGCTGGTGTAACACCACTTTTTGGTGCAACCTACCACGAAAATTTTAACAGTGCAGATCAATACACGCCTGCTGTCAGATTCTAGGGAAAAACTTTATTTATCTGTGAAAAGGACATGGGAGCATTGTTCTCGGGTACAGCCTACATGCTCTCTACACCACCTCAGGCGAGCCTGTCTATATTTGGAGGTTAACGTACATAAGGTTGATCTCCCCCCCCCCTTGGTATAAAGCCCGGCCTTGTGGAGCCGGATGGGAACAGTTGAGAGCGATACCTGCATGCCTGTGGATGCCATGAGGTCTGAACGCAGAGATGATGCAGATTGCAGATGCCCTACGGTTCCTTTTGGCAAAAAGTTCGATATAGCGGTCATCCTGTGGTGTTGTACTCCTCGGACGACCTGCAACAGGTCGTTTGACAAAAGTTTCGCTTATTTGGAATTGTCTCCACAGTCTTGAGATGACTCTCTGCCCAGCTTCAATCCGTTCGACAGCTCTCCATCTTTCCGAGTACTCCAAACGCCTTCTTTGGGGCATGTTCAACAAATTGGGTATTCAGAAATTATGACCGTGACGTGTAAAAACAAATTATGACCATTAGCAAAATACCTCGGCTCCCGTAGCCCAGAGTAGGAAGCGTGTGCCATACTGTTCACTCTCTGGCGCTGCTTGGGCCCCCGATACCTACCCTGGATGTGATCTGTGTCGCCATTGCAATGCGGTCGGTCTGTACGATCCGGGATAATCTACGACGACCACGGTCATCAATGGCGTATGGTCGGCCACCGTTTACACTCTGGGCGCTGGTACGTTCGTCGATGGTATACGCGCGGTACACCCATGATACAATTGCCCTCGTGAATCAAAGGTTCTTACCACTTTGGCGATAGAATGATCCATATGTCTTGCATGGACAACGCGGCCTCGAACAAAGTCTCTCAGATCACCACGTTTACCCATCTTCGTCGATTGTTATACACTTTTGGGAAGCCTTCTTGTCCTATTTATCGCCTGCATTCGGTTTGGGTCTGTTCCATTCTGCGCGGGGGATGCCCATGTCAACTTCCCATCACCCCTATCACTAATGTTTGTCGATTGCGATACACTGTTAGGAAGCCCTGCTGTCCGCCTATTATCGCCTGCATTCGGTTTGGGTCTGTTCCATTCTGCGCGGGGGATGCCCATGTCAACTTCCCATCACCCCTATCACTAATGTTTGTTGATTGCGATACACTGTTAGGAAGCCCTGCTGTCCGCCTATTATCGCCTGCATTCGGTTTGGGTCTGTTCCATTCTGCGCGGGGTATTGATGCCCATCACCCCTATCTCTAATGGTTTGTCTACCGAGTGTGTTATATCCAAAGTGTAAAAAAAAAATAGCTGCCGTTTTTGACTTGATTTTAAAATATGCACTCAGAAAAGAGGTGTTGATTTTTTTATGTGTTCTGTGTTTGTCCATCTGTAAAAAATATACTCTTCTACTGAAACTTACAATGCACATAGTGAAGAAGAATGCCATGTAAAAATAACTTTACACAGTTTTCGTCATTGAAATATGAAGTATTGATATCTAGTATTTTACAACATGCATCAATGCCCCCACATTTGTCAAACTGGAAATAACACTGGCGACGTCTTTGCTTTCATAAATAAAAGATATCTCTGGGTTGCGCGAAAAAGACTTCTTGTGATATCTGTTTTGATAGTAACGTTTTATACTAAATGTCACAAGTAGGAGTTATTCCATGATTTCCGCTCTCA
This sequence comes from Macrothele yani, assembly GCA_039090855.1. Taxonomy (NCBI): domain Eukaryota; kingdom Metazoa; phylum Arthropoda; class Arachnida; order Araneae; family Macrothelidae; genus Macrothele; species Macrothele yani. The sequence continues at coordinate 14,072,543 of CM077000.1, read as the reverse complement.
CGGATGAAAAGGGAAACATTGGAATTTCTCCAGATATGCGACATTTTTCTCACTTCCAAGAATTCGTTGACTAGTTAACAGATTTTTTTACAGTAATACGGATTCTTTTCTTTGTTCCAGCAAGTAGTCGGAATCGCGATTATTATCTGTTACCTCGTGATGCAACCGCTCCATCAAGGTTTCTGCTTTCTTGTTTTGTACTAATAATAGTTTTGGACAAGCTCCATATCCTGGTTAATTCAGGTAATACATGCAAACCGTACGTACACTGAATTGTATTTCAGAAGATCTTTCAGATTCACCGTATCGGGATGTAGAGCAAAGAAATGCAAAATGAAGTTAATTTATTTCTTCTAAATTATTGCCAGATAGCTGATTATATTTAATAAAAAAACTCAACTATGCAATGTATGTACCATTTCTTTCTCGTACTAAATATGACGTCCCAGATTAATTCAAATAAGCGATGAACTTTTTCGAAACTTCTAGAACTAATGTTCAAAAAGTGATCCTTTATTATTTTACCATTTGAACTAATAGTTTTAAATTTTACATTACATATTATTTTAATGTCCTATTTAAATCGTACTGCGGATTATGGTAATCTTTCTCAAAAGAAAATCATCATCATCAATTATTATCAATCTACTGTTAGATGAAGGTCTCCCCAAGTTTCCTCCACGGTTGTCTGCCTTAGGCCAGTCTCCTCCATGTCACTCCAGTTGCTTTCGAATTTCATCCACCCATCTGCCACGTGGTCTTTTTCTGTCTCTCGCTATCCAGTCTAATATTTCATTTGCCCATCCGTGGTCCGTTCTTCTGGCAATATGTCCAGCACATTGTCATTTCAGGAGTCTAACTCTGATCATGATGTCTTCCACTCTTGTCATTTCCTTATCTAAGGGTTCCTCTTCTTATCTTTCCCAATTACACCAAGCATGCACCTTTCCATGCTTTTCTCAGTTGTCTGCAGCATTTGTATATATATATATATATATATTAGTAAAAGTCCATGTCTCTGTTCTTTACGCAAAAACTGGAAAGATGCATTAATTAAATGCTTTTCTTTTAAGGCATAATGCTTTTAGAAATTGTGCAGTTTCGTCCAAAATCTCTCTAACCATGTTCCATACGACGATTAACTTCTACATAAATGTGGCTCTCGCTTTATTTAACAGTTATTATTCCATCATGTATAACGAAGTAAATTTCTCCGTCATTTTTATCCGCGCCAGGATTCGAACCCGGGTCCCCTCATTCCGGAATAAGTTGCTCTACCAATTGAGCTACGCGGACGTTTTATTCTGATTCCTATCTGCCTTTATGTCGTGTGCGTCCTTCTGGCAGGTACGTCACATCTCCTGGTACGTTACACATGTTCATATTCATAAGGTTTAGGCACCAAGTCAAATTAGTATTATTGCGCTTTTACTTAAGCATTAAATATTAATACCTAGGCCTAAAAGCGCAATAATACTAACTTGACTTGGTGTCTAAACTTTATGAATATGAGCACGATAGAATAAAAACTGTTAAAAAGGCCTAAGCTTAGATCTAGGCATATTAATTTATTTTTTGTGCCAAAGAAAAAGCGTAATATTACTAACATGTCTGGGTGTCCAAACCTCATAAATATGATCACGGCGGAATAAAAATTGTTGAAAAGGCCACTGCCTAGGCCGTATATTTAGAGAAGGTCTACGGGGAAAATAGAAAAGATGAAATCAAAAGTCTAATTCTTGTTAGACTCCCTAACGGTTTTGTGTTCATCCTACATAAAAGAGTAATTTAAGAAATAAGAAACGCAATTTTAATACGTTCCCCAAACGCTTTTGTGGCCACTTAGCCATATTATAATTATCGTCAAAGTTTTCGACAAAAGCGTACCCTACGATATTGTATCTTTTGGGGATTTCGCTGTCGATGAATTCGTTTTCCACGAATTAGTTTTCTATGAATTCGTTTTCTACGAATTAGTTTTCGAAGAATTCGTTTTTGACGAATTCGTTTTCGACGAATTCACCTGGAGCCATTACAGAACTGTAAGCATTGCGTCTGCCAGTCTGTGCTGTATAAACGTTGTGTATAATGTTGGACGGTTGTAAGACACTCCGAGGTATTCGCATTTATGGACCCTCATGTGACGTCTCCTGTTCGACCAATCAGAAGCGTTGTTAGAAAAGGTGACTCCTCTGACTGTGATTCCTTGTGCACTGACCAAAGTGGTTGTTAGTGGACAATTTTACAGCCTTATTCAGTGTTTTAACTTCGAATATTCCGTTTTATTTTCAATTTACTGTTAGAAATCCTCATTCAACGTTTTCTGATTCAACGATTTTTTACATCAGAAAAATGTTTGATATTCCATGCCATACAGAAACGTTAAGGAATATTTCTTTAATTTCTGCTTTATTTACCGGGTTAGCCATCAGCATTTCGCACTTAGACTGTTTAAAGTGGACGTCTAGTGATTTTGCTTCCTATACTTCCAATGGGCAAACTTCTGTACATATTTTTTTCACAATTGATGCGTTCCCAAGGATGAAAATTTGAGCATCGATTAAAATAACTTCATATTATAAATTGGAGTACTTAATATTTTCTAAAATATCACCATGATAAAATTCAAAATAAATAACTTTTCCTTTAGTGATATTGAGACAAGAAAAAAGATGGCGTGACCTGTACATTGATGACGTCAGTATACAAACAAATGTCGGATTGCTTAATTATGGTTATGTTTTAGAAAATATTAAGTATTCTAAGTTATAGTATGAAGTTATTTTAATCGATGTTAAAATTTTGATTCTTGGGAACGCATTAATTATGAAGAAAATGTGTACAGAAGTTTTCCCATTGAAAGTATAGGAAGCAAAATTACTTAACGCCCACCTTAATTGCGAAGAAAATGTCTACAGAAGTTTTTACCATTGGAAATATAGGGCAGAGTTTTTATGTGGATCCACCTTAATCTTTTTATCCTTGGGAATACATTAATTGCAAAGAAAATATCTACAGAAGTGTTTACCATTGGAAACATAGGGCAGAGTTTTAGGTGGATTCACCTTAATCTTTTATCCTTGGAAATACATTAATTGCGAAGAAAATGTCTACAGAAGTTTTCACCATAGAAAACATGGACAGAGATTTCAGGTGGATCCACCTTAATATTTGCATCCTTGGGAATGCATTAATTGCGAAGAAAATATCTACAGAAGTTCTTATCATTGGATACATAGGGCAAAGATTTCAGGTGGGTCCCCCTTAATCTTTTCATGGTCGGGAATACATTAATTGCAAAGAAAATGTCTACACAAGTTTTTACCATTGGAAACATAGGGCAGAGTTTTTAGGTGGGTCCACCTTAATCTTTGCATCCTTGGGAATGCATTAATTGCGAAGAAAATGTCTAAAGAAGTTTTTACCATTGGAAACATAGGGCACAGTTTTTAGGTGGATCGACCTTTATATATTAATTGCGAAGAAAATGTCAAAAGAAGTATTTACCATTGGAAACATAGAGCACAGTTTTTAGGTGGATCGACCTTAATCTTTTCCTCGTCGTGAATACATTAATTGCAAAGAAAATGTCTAAAGAAGTTTTTACCATAGGAAATATAGGGCACACTTTTTAGGTGGGTCGACCTTAATCTTTTTATCTTCAGGAATGCATTAATTGCAAAGAAAATGTCTAAAAAAGGTTTTACCATTGGAAACTTAGGGCACACTTTTTAGGTGGATCGACCTTGATCTTTTCATCGTCGGGAACGCATTAATTGCGAAGAAAATGTCTAAAGAAGTGTTTACCATTGGAAACACAGGGCACAGTTTTTAGGTGGATCGACCTTAATCTTTTAATCGTCGGGAATACATTAATTGCGAAGAAAATGTCAAAAGAAGTATTTACCATTGGAAACATAGAGCACAGTTTTTAGGTGGATCGACCTTAATCTTTTCCTCGTCGTGAATACATTAATTGCGAAGAAAATGTCTAAAGAAGTTTTTACCATAGGAAATATAGGGCACAGTTTTTAGGTGGGTCGACCTTAATCTTTTAATCTTCGGGAATGCATTAATTGCAAAGAAAATGTCTAAAGAAGTGTTTACCATTGGAAACTTAGGGCACAGTTTTTAGGTGGATCGACCTTGATCTTTTCATCGTCGGGAACGCATTAATTGCGAAGAAAATGTCTAAAGAAGTGTTTACCATTGGAAACACAGGGCACAGTTTTTAGGTGGATCGACCTTAATCTTTTAATCGTCGAGAATACATTAATTGCGAAGAAAATGTCTAAAGAAGTGTTTACCATTGGAAACATAGGGCACAGTTTTTAGGTGGATCAACCTGAATCTTTTAATCGTCGGGAATACATTAATTGCGAAGAAAATGTCTAAAGAAGTGTTTACCATTGGAAACATAGGGCACAGTTTTTAGGTGGATCGACCTTAATCTTTTAATCGTCGGGAATACATTAATTGCGAAGAAAATGTCTAAAGAAGTTTTTACCATTGGAAACATAGGGCACAGTTTTTAGGTGGATCGACCTTAATCTTTTAATCGTCGGGAATACATTAATTGCGAAGAAAATGTCTAAAGAAGTGTTTACCATTGGAAACATAGGTCACAGTTTTTAGGTGGATCGACCTTAATCTTTTAATCGTCGGAAATACATTAATTGCGAAGAAAATGTCTAAAGAAGTGTTTACCATGGGAAACATAGGTCACAGTTTTTAGGTGGATCGACCTTAATCTTTTAATCGTCGGGAATACATTAATTGCGAAGAAAATGTCTAAAGAAGTGTTTACCATTGGAAACATAGGTCACAGTTTTTAGGTGGATCGACCTTAATCTTTTCATCGTCGGGAATACATTAATTGCGAAGAAAATGTCTAAAGAAGTGTTTACCATTGGAAACATAGGTCACAGTTTTTAGGTGGATCGACCTTAATCTTTTAATCGTCGGGAATACATTAATTGCGAAGAAAATGTCTAAAGAAGTTTTTACCATTGGAAACATAGGGCACAGTTTTTAGGTGGATCGACCTTAATCTTTTCATCGCCGGGAATACATTAATTGCGAAGAAAATGTCTAAAGAAGTTTTTACCATTGGAAACTTAGGGCACAGTTTTTAGGTGGATCGACCTTAATCTTTTAATCGTCGGGAATACATTAATTGCGAAGAAAATGACTAAAGAAGTTTTTACCATTGGAAACATAGGGCACAGTTTTTAGGTGGATCGACCTTAATCTTTTAATCGTCGGGAATACATTAATTGCGAAGAAAATGACTAAAGAAGTTTTTACCATTGGAAACTTAGGGCACAGTTTTTAGGTGGATCGACCTTAATCTTTTCATCGTCGGAAATACATTAATTGCGAAGAAAATGTCTAAAGAAGTGTTTACCATGGGAAACATAGGTCACAGTTTTTAGGTGGATCGACCTTAATCTTTTAATCGTCGGGAATACATTAATTGCGAAGAAAATGTCTAAAGAAGTGTTTACCATTGGAAACATAGGTCACAGTTTTTAGGTGGATCGACCTTAATCTTTTAATCGTCGGGAATACATTAATTGCGAAGAAAATGTCTAAAGAAGTTTTTACCATTGGAAACATAGGGCACAGTTTTTAGGTGGATCGACCTTAATCTTTTAATCGTCGGGAATACATTAATAGCAAAGAAAATGTTTACACAACTTTTTACCATTGTAAAAATAGGGCGAATTATTTAGGTGGATTCATATTAAGGGAAATCATACTCATTGAAAAGCTGAACGCACAATGAGAAAACCATTTACTGCGTGTTTTGCATAATACGAAGGTCTTTTGTTTTCGAAAGAATGACATTTTTTCTCGACGCACATCGCCATTTAAAAAGTAGGACGTCATGACATTAAAACCCGTTCCTTCCTTTAGTGACGTCATGCTCAAATAAAGACTTCCGGTTGATTTCCAACGCTGACGCGTTTGACGTCAAAGACGATACTAACGTACCAGGGTAGGAATCCGAGAGTGATCTTACAATACGAGAGAATTCATGTATCCTAAATTCGTGAAAGTGCCCCTAATCGACCAAGCGTCTGCGCCAACATTCAGATGCAGACACTACCGTTGTTTGAAACACAGATTATCGATGATAATGCGCAAACAAAGCTCAAAGAATATTCTGATCATAAAGATGACGAAGAAGCGCTCTGTGGAAGGTTTCGGATGATAGAATTGCAAAAACATATTCACTCTGCACAAAAACGGTAAAGACAGACAGACGCTGCATGATTATTTATTCATGCCGAGGGAAATCAATTTATAACTTGTGCATAATGTTTCCATAAAAAAAAACATCTCAGGCAGTACTTTCCTTTTGTAAAGAAAGTCATGTGAAGTACTTTTCTTTTCGTTTCTCCTCTTTGCGTTCGGAGTTTAGACAGCCTAAAACTTGCATTTAAACTGCAAGTTGAAATTTTGCTGTTTACCTTCTGGCAGAATGCTATCCGTCTGAGCTTTAGCAATGGTTTAAAAACAAAAAAGGCAGTATATTTTCTGTGTGATTTAAAGTAAGACAACTCCATCGTATAATAATCGGTGAATTGAAATAAATCAACGTTAAACTGAATATTACGATATACAGGGTGACCCGTTTGGGTTCGGAAAACTTAAAAGTGTTGTGGTATAGCTTCTAACAGATACAACAAGTTAATATTTGGCAGAAATTACCTTCATGGATGGGAGTTTGTCTAAGCCTTTACATGACTCCCTTTGTGGATTCCGCAGACTTCATACCGGGTGCTCAATTCTTGCAGCGTGTTATCTAACATCTGCGGAATGATTTGTGCACTCAATTCACATTGTACGAAGAATTACGGTGCATTTTTTCTTCTCTAAGGACACTGTACGACCAGGACCGTACCTGGACGTGCTACAGATCTTATTAGTATCAGAACTGGATAACGATGTCATTTTACAGCAAGATGGGGCCCCACTCCACTAGTCACTGGAAGTCAAGAACTTCCTGAATAACACATTCAACAACTGGTGTGACCACCATGGCCCTATTCTTCGGCCTGCAAGCTCCTGGATCTCACTCCCCTTGAAAAAGTCTCCCAGTGGAGTGTGAAAGCTTGGCGAATCTTTGTGCTTACTACAATACAAAAATAAACAGATTTAATACGCTATATGCGTTTCTTGAGTATTCACAATCTGGTGTATTTAAAATAAAATAAAAAATAACACCAATTAAAAGAGCTAAGCAGTATCACGTGTTATTTATACCATTTATTGGGTTGGCTAAAAAGTAGTTGCGTTCTTTTCCTATGTAAATGAAAGGCGAATTCTGAATGGGAAACAAAAGCTTTAGTCACCAACATATTGTCCAATTTGTTCGATGACGTTTTGCCATCTCGCAGGCAAGTTCATGATTCCGCGCTCAAAAAGAAAAAACAGTTCCAAGAACGATTTGATAGCCTCATCAGCAGTGAAGATTTTACCATTAAAGGCGTTTTACAGCGAACGAAACAAATGGTAGTCTGATGGTGCCAGGTCTGGCAAATACTGTGGATGTGGTAACACATCCAATACGAGCTGCAACAATTTTTGACGAGTGACCAAACCTGTATGTGGTCTTGCGCTATCATGGTGAAACACAACACTTTGGCGATTCACCAATTCTGGACGCCTCTGTTTGACAACATCACTTAATTTATCCAGCTGACGACAGTGCCCATCCGAATTTATTGTTTAGTTCCTTGGAAGCAATTCAATATAAACAATACCTTTGAAATCCCACCAGACTGACAGCGTGCATATCTGCATTTGAACTGCTTTGAGAAGGTTCATCACGCTTGCTCCACGATATTGTTCGTTCGACTTTGTTGTAAACGATCCATTTTTCATCGCCTGTTATCATACGTTTCAAAAATGGATCGTTTTCTTCACGTTTCAAGAACGAAACGCAGATGTCAAAGAGCTTAGTGCGATGTATTTCTTTGAGCTCATGTAGTAACAACATATCAAGCTTACTAACGTATCCCATTTGCTTTTATATGTTTTTCAGCGCTCGGTTTCGATATGTTCAGATTCTCAGCTATCTCTCGTGTCGTTAAATGCCGATTGGATTCGACCAATGCCTTTGTTTTGCCGTCATCAATTTCGATTGGCCTTCATGAGCGTGGTGCACCTTTCGTATCAAAATCTGCAGACCGAAATTTCGCAAACCAATTCTGACACTGCCGTAGTTTTAAGGCATCTTCACCGAATACATCACATAACTTTTTACGAGCTTGCACAGCGTTTTTTTCCTTATCGGAAGTAATACAACAATACATGACGAAAATGTTCCTTCTTATTGTCCATTTTGAAATCGACGCCAAAGAAACACTTGTTAACGAAATCGTGCACTTTGTGTTCCTAAAACAAGCTTGGACTATCAGCTGTCACGTTACATAATGACTTGCGGTTCCAAATGACGTTAGTTACATTTCAAGACATGTGTCGCCATCTATGTGTAAAAAATGCAATAACGTTTGGCCATCCCAATAGCAACCTTCATGGGTAAAGTCGTTTATATGCAGTTGCCTCGATTTGCATAAAGATGCGTTGTCGGATGGTTATCTACGATGTTTCCCACGAGCATTAGATAGATACTTAATTACACAATCACCTAAGCTCCAAAATATATATCAAAAGTAAAAGATCTACACGTACCATTAACTTACATCAACCACCCACCCACCCCTTTTAAAAGACACTGTTGAAGTTAAAACCGGTTGTTTTAAAACTGATCATTCTTTTAGATCTCAGAAACATGTTATGCATTTTCTTTCCGCTTTAATTCCGAGTTGTTTAACTTAAGTAAATATATTAAGAGGAAAAGCAGAAGAAAGAGAGAGAGAGAGAGAGAGAGAGAGAGAGAGAGAGAGAGAGAGAGAGAGAGAGAGAGAGAGAGGGGGGAGGAAGAGAGAGGGAAGGAGACAGAGAGAGAGAGGGAGAGAGGTGGGAGAGAGAGAGAGAGAGAGGTGGGGAGAGACAGAGAGGGAGAGAGGGGGAGAGACAGAGTGAGAGGGTGGTGGGAGAGAGGTGGAGACAGAGAGGGAGAGGCAGAGAGGGGATGGGAGAGAGAGGTGGAGGGAGAGGCAGAGAGAGAGGGAGGTGGGAGAGAGGTGGAGACACAGAGGGAGGAGAGAGAGGGAGAGGCAGAGAGAGAGGGTGGGAGAGAGGGAGAGAGAGAAAGGAAGAGAGAGAGGTGGAGACACAGAGGGAGGGAGAGAGAGGGAGAGGCAGAGAGAGAGGGTGGGAGAGAGGGAGAGAGAGAAAGGAAGAGAGAGAGGTGGGAGAGAGAGGGAGAGGGGAGAGACAGATAGATAGAGAGAGAGGGAGAGACATACAGAGAGAGAGAGAGAGAGAGAAAAATTGCTAACTCAAGCGAAAAAAACAAGCTAGCTATTACTTTCATGTTTGCAGTGTTTCATGATTTTTTCTTTCAGCAAAGCTAAGTCTAAAATATACTCGATTTCTCATTTATTTTCTCCAAGCATAAGGGCCTATTTGCTTTACTGACTACTTACGTATGCATTAAACATCATGTACGTCAGGACAACATTTGTATGCCTGAAAAAGGATAAAGAAAAAGTTATCTTTTGATGTAAAATGTAATGAACTTGTCGTCTCGAACGCAACATGTCTTCATAGCGCAAAAAGAAGATAAAACATTGATGATACCTGACGACCTGGCGTTACTTTCACAGCATGACAGTCTTCGCAATAAAAAGGAGTTTGCGTCTGTTGTGAACACTTAACAGGAGCGAATTTACACCCGCTAAATTATAATCAAGAGAGTTAAAGCTGTAGTGTTTTATGAAGTCAAAGTAAATTGCTTCACTGAGATCATACAAGCCTTACTGAGAAATAAATACTACTGCAAATTTTTTAAACAAATTCTTGGGAGGGACTTTGGCATACTACTTTTAACGAATAGTAAGTTATATATGGTGGAGAAAAAAGAAACCTTTCTTCCACAAAATTAATAGAATTGATGCACCGAATAATTTTCTGCGTACGAGGGTGCTAACAAAGTTCTGCACACTGTTCATTTTTGAGAAAAGTGTGAGGTAACTGAAAAAACCTCTCTTATTGCCGTTCAATGTAACTTCCTCCAGTACTAATGACAGCTTGCCAGCGGTGAGGTAGGTCCCGGATGCCCCGTAGTACGCCATCTTTGTTCAGCTGTCGTATTACTCGGGTCACGTCCAATGACAGTTCGTCCAGCGATTCGTAACGGATGCCACGGAGCCGATTTTTTAACTTTGGGAAAAGATCAAAGTCGGGTGGACTGAGATCAGGGCTGTATGGTGGATGGGATAAAGTTTCCCAGCCATATTTCGACAAAAGTCCCCATACCGACGCTGCACCAGGACACGATGCCTTCTCATGCAGTAAGATCCAACAAGTCGGGGCGATTTTAACGAGTTTTCGGTCTCAACTTTGACCTCAGAAAGTCACGATAATCATGTGCGTTGACATTTTGCCCTACTGGCATTCGATCAGAGACCACCACACCCTGGGCATCATACGTTAAAATAATCATTTGCTTCGATTTGGATTGTTGCCGAAGACACTTTGAAGGGCGTGGGGAACTTGGATGCCTCCATTCCGCTGTTTGTGACGTCAGTTCCGGCTCAAAATCACGGGTCCAAGTCTCATCAATTGCGACAATTCTGTTCAGGAAGGTGTCCCCCTCCCTTGCGAACCTGTGGAGGTGATTCTGTGCGATGCTCACTCTGGCTGCCTTCTGCTCGGGGGTGAGTTGGTGGGGCACTCAGCGCACTGCATTTTCCTTTTTTCCGGTGAGTCGGTCAAAATCCAGTGAACAGACATGGTGGACGAATTTTTCCGGTGAGCAATCTCCTCGACTGTCAAACGGCGATTCTATTCTAGAGGCGTCGCAACAATAGTGACAGATGTTTTGTCTGTCGCCGTTTGAGGTCGGCGTGAGCGGTGATCCTCTTCGAAGCTGTTTCGGCCCCCTCGAAAGCGCGATGCCCAGCGAGAAATTGTGCTTCGATCAAAAGTTCCTTCTCCACAAACTTCTTGCAAGGCAGTGTGGATCTGTGTCGGAGTCCCCCCCCCCCCGCAGAGTTTCTATTTTCTGCGAGTTTCATTTACTTCCATTTGCAAACCCTCCCACGTCCACACAGCAAATGATAGCGCGCCGTTCTGTCACCACTGCGTTGCTGAGAGTTTGACCTTGACATCCCGCAATCATTTTTCCGATTGCATCATCCGGTTCTATTTTAGATTAACGTGTGCAGAACTTTTGTAATGACCCTCGTCATAGGCGCCGACTTGAAGAAATTATTGGGGGTTCCGGAAATTGTTTATCGAATCACCCATTCATTTTTCGAAGTATTTAAGTCTAATTTAAATTTCATTCATTCAGCTTATCTGGCACAATAAGACGTCTGAAGTGCTAAAACTAAGCAAATTATAGTTAATTAGAGAAACATTTTTTTTTTCTATATAATTATTTATTTCATTTATTTTGCTTTTGTAGGCGCGACATTATTATATACAATACACATATACTGTGAATTTCCAACTCAATTGTCTTTATAAAAATAACAGAAACATGTAAAATTTATATTAAAGGCTTTTACCAATTTTAAAAATGCCAGCAATTTTTTTTATGCCAACAATTTTTTTTTTCAAATGATTCCTGAGTTAAAATATAAGGCTAGAACGGAGAGGACATGGCATCAGCTTCACGCCCTGCGTTTTCCGTGGACTCCACTTCGTATCAGCTGTGAATGCCCAGTATGCCCAACTTGGGCTGCTTCTGTAATTTCTATGGAGAAATCGTCGACTTTGAAGAGGTTTTAGAGACACTTGTTCAGCATGTACAGTCAGGGAAAAAATGAGGCTGAAATATACATGCACAAAACTAAAAATTTGCCAAAAATTACAGAAATGCGGTTTAGTATTTTCTAAAAAAAATAAAACAAAATTATGTTTCGTAGAGCAGATGTGCATATTGCGCATTAGCTAATCACGGCCTTGTTAAATCTGTGGGAGTCTTGTTGACATTTAGGGTCTGCTGCAGAGAGTAAGAAACGGCCGTTATCAACTTGTGCTGCAGCATAGGTCTTCAGCAAGTGACGTCACGTCACTGAACCCTCCCCACCCGTTGGGCGCAAGAAATTAGATGATCAAATTTGGCTTCACCAGCGGCTGCTGATGCCATTTTCTCCCTCTTCTAACCTCCTTGGTCCCCCACTGTCCAAAGATAGGGTAGGTCAACTGACTGTACAATATATTTCCGCCTTTATTACTAGGACCTCGAATAGGTTCTCGTCTCCGAATGTAAAGCTGGACTTTTTGTATTTTGTAGCAACCCAGACAAACCGAAGAATTTGCTTTTATAAAGGATGCAGTTATAAACGCTCTTAAACAACGGTACTTCTGGTATTGTCTGTCGCGTTAAATCTGATGAGCGCGAACAAACACTAATTCTTTTTTTAGGCACAATAAACAGTCTCAGGGGTTAATTTCTATACACGCTTTCTATATATAGTAAACGGGGAATGAATAATAAAACACTTGAAGAATTGATAACGAAAAACAACATTTATACATATACCCGTACATGTATTTTTCCAACGAAATTCGCGCAAAAATATTAGGGGTTCCAGGAAGCTACAACAAAATTATTGGGGGTTCAAAAAGTGTCTCGAACCCACGAAGTCGGCGTCTATGACCCTCGTAAAAGCGAAGGTATAAGATGAGCTTTCATAAAAGCAACACCCAGCCTGTGCCAGGCGCAACTACAGAACAGATTATATGCTCTAAAAACCAGCAAAATATGCGCTTAAAATACACGAAATATGCACTTAAAATTTATTTATTTGCTATGTTACACGCAATTAAGAACATACACTACAAATCCTTGATAAGCCAGAAATAAACATCCCAAATGAAAATCCCATTACATACCACTAAAAAACTCGTATTAAAAATGCATAGTGAAGCATAGCAGGGAACCTGGAGGAAATGCTAATGTTATGCTGACTAGCCCCCTTAAAGAAAGAAAAATGTCAAGTCAAGTAACTTACATATTTTTCAATATATATATAGAGAGCTATGCAAGACAGTACGAAAAAGTATCGTTGAAGACGTAAGGAAATTCAACTGTGAAGTAGTGAGGAAAGCAACTGAAAACAACCAAAGCCTAAAGATAGCAAAGAGACATCTGAGTAAGGGAAGAAAACAGATTATGGCTCTGAGAAAAGAAGATGGTTCTGTAACAAGAAATAGAGGCGAAATTTTGACAAGAGTGAAAGATTTCTACTCCAAATTATATGAACGGGATGTAAAATGTACTCCAGACATCATGAAAAGTACCAGTACCAGAGTTCCTCCAGTCCTCCCAGCAGAAGTTGCACATGCAATCAAGAACATGAAGCGGGGAAAAGCTCCACGAGAAGATGGAATTACTGTAGACATCATACAAGAAGCAAGTGGAGAAATCGAAACAGTACTCGCCCAAATTTTCATCGATGCCTGAATGAAGGGAAGATTCCTGAGGATTGGAACAACGTTACAATGATCCTGCTACATAAAAAAGGTGACATTGAGGATCTCAGGAACTACAGACCTATCAGCCTCCTATCAGAGGTTTATAAAATCTTCACTAAAGTTCTTTCACATCGCTTGAAGGTAACACTGGACATGGCTCAACCGAGAGAACAAGCTGGATTCAGGAGTGGCTACAGCACTATAGATCCTATCCACGTACTGAGAGAACTAATTGAAAGAGCGAGGGAATATGAACTTCCATTGTGCATGGCTTTTATCGATTATGAAAAAGCCTTTGATTCGGTGAAACCATCAGCAGTTACAATGGCTCTGAAATCCTATGGTATAGAAGATGCATACATTAATATTATTAATAACATCTATGAAAATGCAAGTGCAAAGATTTGGCTGTTTGAAAATACAACACACATAAATATTAGAAAGGGAGTAAGGCAAGGTGACACCATATCTCCCAAGCTCTTTAATACCACATTGGAAAATGTCTTTCAATCACTGAACTGGGAAAACAAAAGGATAAAGATTAATGAAGATTATCTAACTCACATTCGTTTTGCTGATGATGTAGTCATTTTTGCAACTATCCCATCAGAGCTGCAGAGTATGATCCAGGAACTTGCTGACAAGAGTAAAGAAGTGGCATTAAAAATTAACTTTCAGAAGGCAAAAGTGATGTACAATGCTTTTACAAGAAATGAAGATTTATCGATTGATGGAGAAAAGCTGGAGATAACAGACACGTACGTTTATCTTGGACAGCAGATATCAAGTGAGGGTCACATTGATGAAGAAATTAATCGGCGTATAAAATTTGCCTGGACAGCTTTTGGAAGAAACAGCATAATTTTCAAGACCAATATGCCATTATGTCTTAAAAGAAAAGTGTTTGATCAATGCATCCTTCCAGTGCTTACGTATGGTGCAGAGACGTGGACCTTAACTAAAAGAGACATACAAAGGCTGCAGTCAACTCAAAGCAGCATGGAGAGATGCATGCTTGGTGTAACCAGGAGAGATAAGAAGAGGAACTCGTGGATCAGAAAAATGACAAGAGTGGAAGGCATCATGATCAGAGTTAAATCCCTTAAATGGCAATGGGCTGGACATACTGCCGGAAGGACAGACCATCGATGGACAGCCGAAATTTTATATTGGATTCCAAGGGACAGGAAAAGACCCAGAAGAAGATCACATGGGAGATGGGTGGATGAAATTCGAAAGTATGCGGGAGTAACATGGAGGAGACTGGCACAAGACAGACCGTTGTGGAAGAGGCTTGGAGAGACCTTCGTCCAGCAGTGGATTGATAATGGTTGATGATGATGATGATGATGATATATACGCATAATCGTAATAACTGCACAGTATGATCCAGAAACTTGCTGACAAAAGTAAAGAAGTGGGATTAAAAATAAACTTTCAGAAGACAAAACTGATGTACCATGCTTTTTCAAGAAATGAAGATTTATCGATTACTAGCTTTACTACCCGACTTTGCCCGGGATTTAGGCTTATTAATTTCATATTCCCTTATGTTTCACTGAAAAAATCGGGAAAAAATATTAATGCTTGCAAGAAAAAAAAAGCTGATTTCACAAATTGGGTCATTACAAATTATTTATTCATAGTGTGATCATTTCAGCTCTTGGTACAAAAATTATGGAACCTGTAGAATCAACCTCACCAAAAGCGTTACGAATTATTTAACACGCGTCCCGGAGACACAGCATTAGAACACTGACTGAACAAAATTCGTTAACAATTAGTTATCGACGATCAAATGCATCACGTGCTTTCAGTTTCAGACGTCTTTGAGGGGCGAATCTGTGGGATAAAAAAGTTGCAAACGTATATTTGCGAATATTTTATGAAACTGGCTGACATTTTAATGAACACCATAAATCGTTAATAGGAACATCACCTCCAAATTTCGCCTGAATCGGTAAGTAACGTTTTAAATTAGCCGTCAAAACTTTATTAACCGTTTCTGCGTACATTTTTCTGTTTACCGATGAATAAAAAATTCCATGCCTATTTTTAAAAGTTTTGACCGGATCCTGGTTAAATTTTGAGGGACTCCTCTTATTACCAATTCATAGTGTCGATAAAAATTTCAGCCCGCTTCGTTAAGATTTCGCAAAGTTCGTTTTTGCATTTTTTATGCACAGTTCTCAAAGAATAGAAACACCTGTGGATGTGCCGCGGCGTGCCTGCGAAGCAGGACGCACATGAGATAAAGGCAGCTAGCAATGAGAACACATGTCTGCGTAGTTCAGTTGGGAGAGAGACTTACTCCGGAGTGAGGGGAAACTGGATTCTTTTTTTTTTTTTTTTTTAGTCGAAGTTTAAAGACCACCGTGAGCGACTCAATGGGGTAAAAGCTGTCGCCCTTCCCTAATTTAGGACCACTGAATTCAGGGAAGGGAAACAGCCAGGACTGTAGACAAACGCAGCATCCATGCCTCGCTGGATTTCAACCGGGACCCATCTCGGACAAATGATCAGAAGCCATCGCTTAGACCACTGCGCCATGGGGCGGCGGACCTGGGTTCGATGCGCGGCTTGGACAAACCTGTGTTTTCACACATTCCAACTCCCCGCCAACAAAAAAAAATATATCAGAATGACCCAGTCTGCACAAAAAGCCCTAAGGACTATGTTCTGGGGTATGCATGGTATTCTGCTGGTGGAGTTTGCTTCGACGGTGACCATTATAAATGCCAAAACCTACGCAAACACATCTACAAAGTTGCGTCGTGCCCTTCGTGACAACAGACCCAACAGAGATTCTGCAAATGTCAGGCTGCTTCACGACAACGCCCGTATGTTGCACATCACATTCGTGACAAAATTGCGCAATTTGGCTAGGAGGTGCTTAACACCCACCCTACCGTGCGGACCTGGCTCCTTCGGACTTTCATCTGTTTTGTACCGTAAAAAGATTCTTGGGCGGCCAACGCTTCGATTCGGCTGACGAAGTAAAATCGGTTGTCCGTAAGTGGCTATACACCAAGAAAACGGTCTTTTATGAACAAGGTATACTAAACCTGGTTCCACACTCGGATAAATGTCTCCAACTCTCGGTTGTTGTGTTAAAAAATAGCTAAGAAATGTCTATACGCCCAGAAAACAGACCTTTATGAACAAGGTATACTAAAACTGGTACCACAGTGGGATAAATGTCTCCAACTCTCGGTTGTTGTGTTGAAAAATAGCTAAGAAATGTCTATACGCCCAGCAAACGGACCTTTATGAACAAGGTATACTAAAGCTGGTACCATACTGGGATAAATGTCTCCAACTCTCGGTTGTTGCGTTGAAAAATAGCTAAGAAATGTCTATACGCCCAGAAAACGGACCTTTATGAACAAGGTATACTAAAACTGGTACTACACTGGGATAAATATCTCTAACTCTCGGTGCTTGTGTTGAAAAATAGCTAAGAAATGTCTATACGCCCAGAAAACGGCCTTTTATGAACCAGGTATACTAAATCTCGAACCACACTGGGATAAATGTCTCCAACTCTCGGTTGTTGTGTTGAAAAATAGCTAAGAAATATCTATACGCCTAGAAAACGGCCTTTTATGAACAAGGTATACTAAAGCTGGTACCATACTGGGATAAATGTCTCCAACTCTCGGTTGTTGCGTTGAAAAATAGCTAAGAAATGTCTATACGCCCAGAAAACGGCCTTTTATGAACCAGGTATACTAAATCTCGTACCACACTGGGATAAATGTCTCCAACTCTCGGTTGTTGCGTTGAAAAATAGCTAAGAAATGTCTATACGCCCAGAAAACGGACCTTTATGAACAAGGTATACTAAAACTGGTACCACACTGGGATAAATATCTCCAACTCTCGGTTGTTGCGTTGAAAAATAGCTAAGAAATGTCTATACGCCCAGAAAACGGACCTTTATGAACAAGGTATACTAAAACTGGTACCACACTGGGATAAATATCTCTAACTCTCGGTGCTTGTGTTGAAAAATAGCTAAGAAATGTCTATACGCCCAGAAAACGGTCTTTTATGAACCAGGTATACTAAATCTTGTACCACACTGGGATAAATGTCTCCAACTCTCGGTTGTTGTGTTGAAAAATAGCTAAGAAATATCTATACGCCTAGAAAACGGCCTTTTATGAACAAGGTATACTAAAGCTGGTACCATACTGGGATAAATGTCTCCAACTTTCGGTTGTTGTGTTGAAAAATAGCTAAGAAATGTCTATACGCCCAGCAAACGGACCTTTATGAACAAGGTATACTAAAGCTGGTACCACAGTGGGATAAATGTCTCCAACTCTCGGTTGTTGCGTTGAAAAATAGCTAAGAAATGTCTATACGCCCAGAAAACGGACCTTTATGAACAAGGTATACTAAAACTGGTACCACACTGGGATAAATATCTCTAACTCTCGGTGCTTGTGTTGAAAAATAGCTAAGAAATGTCTATACGCCCAGAAAACGGCCTTTTATGAACCAGGTATACTAAATCTCGTACCACACTGGGATAAATGTCTCCAACTCTCGGTTGTTGCGTTGAAAAATAGCTAAGAAATGTCTATACGCCCAGAAAACGGACCTTTATGAACAAGATATACTAAAACTGGTACCACACTGGGATAAATATCTCTAACTCTCGGTGCTTGTGTTGAAAAATAGCTAAGAAATGTCTATACGCCCAGAAAACGGCCTTTTATGAACCAGGTATACTAAATCTCGTACCACACTGGGATAAATGTCTCCAACTCTCGGTTGTTGTGTTGAAAAATAGCTAAGAAATATCTATACGCCTAGAAAACGGCCTTTTATGAACAAGGTATACTAAAGCTGGTACCATACTGGGATAAATGTCTCCAACTTTCGGTTGTTGTGTTGAAAAATAGCTAAGAAATGTCTATACGCCCAGCAAACGGACCTTTATGAACAAGGTATACTAAAGCTGGTACCACAGTGGGATAAATGTCTCCAACTCTCGGTTGTTGCGTTGAAAAATAGCTAAGAAATGTCTATACGCCCAGAAAACGGACCTTTATGAACAAGGTATACTAAAACTGGTACCACACTGGGATAAATATCTCTAACTCTCGGTGCTTGTGTTGAAAAATAGCTAAGAAATGTCTATACGCCCAGAAAACGGCCTTTTATGAACCAGGTATACTAAATCTCGTACCACACTGGGATAAATGTCTCCAACTCTCGGTTGTTGTGTTGAAAAATAGCTAAGAAATATCTATACGCCTAGAAAACGGCCTTTTATGAACAAGGTATACTAAAGCTGGTACCATACTGGGATAAATGTCTCCAACTTTCGGTTGTTGTGTTGAAAAATAGCTAAGAAATGTCTATACGCCCAGAAAACGGACCTTTATGAACAAAGTATACTAAAACTGGTACCACACTGGGATAAATGTCTCCAACTCTCGGTTGTTGTGCTGAAAAATAGCTAAGAAATGTCTATACGCCCAGAAAACGGCCTTTTATGAACAAGGTATACTAAAGCTGGTACCACACTGGGATAAATGTCTCCAACTCTCGGTTGTTGAGTTGAAAAATAGCTAAGAAATGTGTATACGCCCAGAAAACGGCCTTTTATGAACAAGGTATACTAAAGCTGGTACCACACTGGGATAAATGTCTCCAACTCTCGGTTGTTGTGTTGAAAAATAGCTAAGAAATGTCTATACGCCCAGAAAACGGACCTTCATGAAGCAGGTATACTAAAACCGGTACCACACTGGGATAAATGTCTCCAACTCTCGGTTGTTGTGTTGAAAAATAGCTAAGAAATGTCTATACGCCCAGAAAACGGCCTTTTATGAACAAGGTATACTAAAGCTGGTACCACACTGGGATAAATGTCTCCAACTCTCGGTTGTTGATTCGAAAAATAGTCTATACGCCCAGAAAACGGCCTTTTATGAACAAGGTATAGTAAAGCTGGTACCACACTGGGATAAATGTCTCCAACTTTCGGTTGTTGTGTTGAAAAATAGCTAAGAAATGTCCATACGCCCAGAAAACGGACCTTTATGAACAAGGTATACTAAAACTGGTACCACACTGGGATAAATGTCTCCAACTCTCGGTTGTTGTGTTGAAAAATAGCTAAGAAATGTCTATACGCCCAGAAAACGGACCTTTATGAACAAGGTATACTAAAACTGGTACCACACTGGGATAAATGTCTCCAACTCTCGGTTGTTGTGTTGAAAAATAGCTAAGAAATGTCTATACGCCTAGAAAACGGCCTTTTATGAACAAGGTATAGTAAAGCTGGTACCACACTGGGATAAATGTCTCCAACTTTCGGTTGTTGTGTTGAAAAATAGCTAAGAAATGTCCATACGCCCAGAAAACGGACCTTTATGAACAAGGTATACTAAAACTGGTACTACACTGGGATAAATGTCTCTAACTCTCGGTTGTTGTGTTGAAAAATAGCTAAGAAATGTCTATACGCCCAGAAAACGGACCTTTATGAACAAGGTATACTAAAACTGGTACCACACTGGGATAAATGTCTCCAACTCTCGGTTGTTGTGTTGAAAAATAGCTAAGAAATGTAGTGTCACTGTTTATATGCTTTGTTTCGCCTATCTATTAAACTGTTGCCAAAAAAAGTAGTGTGGGTTAATTATCGATCCACTCTGGTATTTATAATATTCTATTTGTTTAATAGTAGTTCTGATTTCTCTCACAGTTTAAAACGAAGAAAATTAATGATTTTTCTTTTGTCGGAAGACATGTTCCTGCACTCGACAATTCGGTGTAACAGTACTTCTGTTTCGTTGTCAAGGTAAAAATGGGCGTCACGCCGTCTTTTACTCCGAAGGAATGTTCTTCATGGACATTGAGTAACCGTCAATTTTTTGTTCAGTACACGTTTCCAACTAATTTAATCGCGACCTAACTATTTTGTTCAGTTTCGCATATCTCCATGTATTTTTGATGAACTCCGGAGCTATTCCTTTTCCAAGCCTGTTTCTCTCTTCTGCTTTTCAGCCAGGCGCCACATGGAATTAATCTGTATTGATTACTGAGAGCTCTCAACTTCATTTCATATTTATGACTACCTCTCTTTCCAAAATGGTGTCCGATTCAGCTCGATGATACGTGCGTCTGTAGTAGAACGACTAGCAGAGGTCAGCACCCGGGAGACCGGGTGACTCTTTGTCACCTGGAGCTCGATTCTAAATTACTTTTCCTTCATGGTTCAGCAATTGTTATTAATATATTTTTCACTCGAGGCACGGAAAAGAAAAGTTCGGTTTCACCTGCCGCTTTACCTGGGAAATAGATGGGGTTGTTGGAATAAATTTAATTTCCCAGTTTCAATTTATGGGATTTTTATATATAATCCACAGTATCATTTCATCATGACGCTGCTTTTCGGTTTAAACCAAACATGAACTTATTTTCTTGGAAATATTTCTAGGAAATGGAATCATCGAATAATTACGAACAGCAATACTAGTCTTTCGTACGTGGATTTTGGTAATCACACGACCCACCATGTTTGCTATTATAGTTCTGTTTTTCTGAAAATCTCGAACATGTTAACTTAGAACAGTAAAACTAGGACTTCCTAGTCAGAACACTTTCAAGTGGTTTGGTGTACGTATTTCACTGAAAATCACTTAACCGAAGAGTCACTTCACCGAAAAGTTCATTTCTCCGAAAGGTCGTTTCACAGAAAGTTTATTTCATCAAAACTTTCATTTCAACGAAAAGTTCACTTCACCGAAAATTTATTTCACCGAAAGATCGTTTTCCCGAAAGGTTCACTTCACCGAAACATCACTTTATCGAATGTTCACTTCATCGAAAGATCGTTTTAACCAGCGGCTAATTTTGATCGAAAGGCAATCTTCTTTGAATTTGAAACTCAAATTTATTTATTTATTTTCGCAAGATGCAACCTATTCTAGATCTCATCCACAGATTTTTCTCCTTATACCTCAAATATTAGTACTACCCTGAAAACGTGTATTTCATTGAAATCTGATATGTGAATCATTTGCCTATATTTAATGTTATGAAGTTAAATTATATAGGTATTTTCATATATTGAATTAACTTAGCGCACCAAGTCTAAAGTCGTCTATCTATATATGCCGAAGCCTCTAGGAAGGCTCTCACTTTGAACGAATCATTAGATAACATGGACTATCACGAAGTAAATTTATCCGTCATTTTGGTCCACGCAGGGGATCGAACCCGAGTCCACTTATTCCGGAACAAGTCGCTCTACCAACTGTGCTACGCAGACGTTCGTTCTTGCTGCTATCTGCCTTTATGTCGTGTGCGTCCGACGGGGCAGGCACGTCACAGGACCTTTATTAAACTTCGTTTACATTAAGGTGTGATATTTGTTTTAATTATTCCCACGTCCTTGCATCGATTAAATCTGAGATTTCTTTTCTCTCTGCTGCTTTTCGTAAAACCTGGGCGTAAAAAGGCCGTCGTCGATTGATTGGTCATTGTACTTCATTAAGTAGACCAATTAGGACAGATATGTTGGGCCAAATGAAGTGATTAATTGGAAGAGAAGATACCTGGAATACTTAGGAATTACTAAACCGTGAATTTGAAGCAAGAGCAAGTGAAACTCTTCTTCAAATTTAATCTGAAATAATGATGAACTAAAAGACGTTTTTACTAACGTTGCGATCATCATCACCCTTAGCAGCTGCACTATAGGTACACCAAAATTCCTTGACATCATATCATTCAGCAGCTTGGTCCATCATGTGATGGAATTATAGTGGGGAGCTTATGGAACTCATACATATGACGTCATAACGATAGCTGGGGCAGTGGTCCAAGGGATGGGCTCCAGGTTCGAATTCCACTTGGACATGGATGTTGTGTTTGTATTACGGTGCAGGCTCTCTCCTTCCCTGGAGCCAGTGGCTCTAAATTAGGGACGGCCTTCGACCATATATACTGATAGACTGCGCATGGCATCAAAATTTCTGGCTCCAACAACGAAAGCCACTAAATCACGTGACGTGTGTCAAAAAGATGGGTCACACATGCTGTGCTTATGGTTGCTCTGAGCGATTGAGTAAATGAAGTCCTGTAACTTTTCATGGGTAAGAAATTAATTAAATACCTAAATAGATTCTTTGGATGTTTTATAATAATTTCTCTATAGCACTTCGGTGTCGTCATCTTAAAATTTAAAGAAAAACGCCTTTTTTTAAGGGGACCAATGGGTGAGAGACACCTGATAGTTGCCGCCCCGGTGGCGCAGTGGTCTAAGCGATGGCTTCTGATCATTCGTCCGAAAGGGGTCCGGGTTCGAATCCCGATGAGGCATGGATGTTGTGTTTGTCTTACGGCTCTGGCTCTCTCCCTTCCCTGGAACCAGTGACCCTCAATTAGGGACGGGCGACTGCTTATAGCCCATTGAGTTGCTCACGGTGGTCGTTAAACCTCCAATCAAAAAAAAAAAAAACACCTGATAGTTTTTTTTTTATGTATTTATAGCATGAATTTTGTGCTTTACTTTATGATTTCTGTTTTAACAGTTTTCCGAAAGACGAAGCGCGAAGAAAATTGGAAAAATTCTGAATTTCAGCTAAATATATTTTTTTTTCTTTTTGATTGGAGGTTTAACGACCACCATGAGCAACTCAGCAGTCGTCTGTCCCTAATTTAGGGCCACTGGTTATAGGAAAGGGTGAGAGCCAGCGCTGTAAGACAAACACAATATCCATGCCTTACCGGGATTCGAACCCTGACCCATCTCGGACAAAGGCTAAATGTTTAAACACGAAGCTTGTCCATAAAGACATGATAGTACTTATGATATGACATGCTAGTCCAAGCTCTTGTCGCCTTAGGGAACTTTACTTTTCTGCTAGGCATTCACGTGCATTTGATTCCGAAATATGAAAATTATGGAATGGTGCTTACTTAAAAAATTTAGTATTCGGCACAACACGGTTTCATAATATTTTTAGTTCATCAGAAAACTTGTCGGTTTAGTATATAGCGATTCAAAATTTGCATAAGTTTTCATTAGAGTAGCAAGTGCAACCATTCAACTTTTTGGGACTGTTTTTCATATTTCCAATAATTATTACGGTGAGGCTGAAATAGTCAATGAGGTTCAATTACTTAACCAGAAGACTTGTGGCAATTGACATAAAAAATATAGTAACTTAAGAAAACGACAAACAACCGGAATGCATGTTCCAAATTCTTCGCAAATGTTCATCACATTATAAATAACGAAATGCAAACAACCCGATCTGTCCATGTATAAATATCTCATAAGTAAACTTACCTGAAGAGTTTTCACATAGCGCACTGAAAATACTGAAGTTCTGTAGCGTAAATTAATAACCATAACATCATTTTTACACGGAATTTCGAGTACAAACAAATTCGCGTTAGAACACATACGACCACTTTTCTATCTAATTACTTCTAAACGATTGCAATAAAATTTTGATTGAGGTAGTTTTCTCAACGAGTATATCCTTATATACAATATTCCTAAAACCCACAGTTCAAATGTACACAATTTACTAATTCCTAATTCTTTAAAATGGCTTATTAGCTCATAGGAAAACGTTGGAATTTAAAGGCATGCGACCACTTCTGACTCGTGTCACGTGATTTGATGCCCTCTCATGTTGGGACCACGGCGACTCTGATGCAGCTATTGCCAGTGGCCAGCCATTGGTATATGTGGTCGAAGGGGACGGCAGACTACTTATAGATCACAGAGTTGTCAGCGGTTGCAGTTAAAACCGCAATAAAAAAGGAAATAACAGTTCTTCGCTAAGAGCGAAGTATTTTACATAGTTTCACATGTGATACAACCGGTTCTGGAAGATTTTCTGCTATTAGGTATTTTTTTAATTGTGAAACCATTGCATCACATGTGATACACGAGAACCGAGGAGATTAAATGGTCGTAACAGCGTTAATTTTAAAGATAAAGACCTGTATTCTAGACTTGTTATCTGTAAATGGCCGTAACAGCGTTAATTCTGAAGACAGATACTTGTAGTCTAGACTTGTCATCTTTAAATGGCCGTAACAGCGTTCATTCCGAAAATAGATACCTGAAGTCTAGACTTGTTACTTTTAAATGGCCGAAACAGCGTTAATTCTGAAGATAGATACCTGAAGTCTAGACTTGTTACCTTTAAATGGCCGTAACAGCGTTAATTCTGAATATAGAAATCCGTAGTCTAGACTTGTTACCTTTAAATGGTCGTAACAGCGTTAATTCTGAAGATAGAAATCCGTAGTCCAGACTTGTTACCTTTAAATGGTCGTAACAGCGTTAATTCTGAAGCTAGAGTTCTAACGTAATTTTTGATAATGACCTGTTCTAACGTAATTTTTGATAATGACCTTTAAATGGCCGTAACAGCGTTAATTCTGAATATAGAAATCCGTAGTCTAGACTTGTTACCTTTAAATGGCCGTAACAGCGTTAATTCTGAATATAGAAATCCGTAGTCTAGACTTGTTACCTTTAAATGGTCGTAACAGCGTTAATTCTGAAGATAGAAATCCGTAGTCCAGACTTGTTACCTTTAAATGGTCGTAACAGCGTTAATTCTGAAGCTAGAGACCTGGAGTCTAGACTTGTTATCTTTAAATGGACGTAACAGAGTTAATTCTAAAGATAAAGACGTGTAGTCTAGATTTGTTAACTTTAAATGGACGTAACAGCGTTAATTTTGAAAACAGAGACTTGTAGTCTAGACTTCTTATCCTTAAATGGCCGTTACAGCGTTCATTCAGAAAATAGATACCTGAAGTCTAGACTTGTTACTTTTAAATGGCCGAAACAGCGTTAATTCTGAAGATAGATACCTGAAGTCTAGACTTGTTACCTTTAAATGGCCATAACAGCGTTAATTCTGAATATAGAAATCCGTAGTCTAGACATGTTACCTTTAAATGGTCGTAACAGCGTTAATTCTGAAGATAGAGACCTGTAGACTAGACTTGTTATCTTTAAATGGACGTAACAGCGTTAATTCTAAAGATAAAGACGTGTAGTCTAGATTTGTTAACTTTAAATGGACGTAACAGCGTTAATTCTGAAGACAGAGACTTGTAGTCTAGACTTGTTATCTTTAAATGGCCGTTACAGCGTTAATTCTGAAGATAGAAACCTGTAGTCTAGACTAGTTATCTTTAAATGAACGTAACAGCGTTAATTCTGAAGATAGACACCTGAAGTCTAGACTTGTTACCTTTAAATGGCCGAAACAGCGTTAATTCTGAAGATAGATACCTGAAGTCTAGACTTGTTACCTTTAAATGGCCGGAATAGCGTTAATTCTGAAGATAGAGACCTGGGACAAACCGCATTTGAAAGAACAAGGTTTGAAGTAAAAGAAATTATCAAAACCTTAAAATCGAATTTTGGACCCTTCTCCGCCTTTCTCAGGGCAGGGTTACATATGTTAATTTCCAAAGGAATTAAGGCATCGTTAAGAGAAATTTTTCAACAAACAGAAAAGCTGAAATTTGACTAGATAACCTTTTGACGAACGAATCTGAGACTAAAACGACGCCTGTAAAATGAAAAGCAAATCTTCCTTACCACCACATCAAATGATTATACAGAAGATGTTCAAACATTTTTATAACGTTTTCAATAAGAAATGACAGAAAACAAAACAAGTTCAAAGAATTCAAACTGGCAACAGCGTTAGGTGAACATGAAAGAAACATCTCCTGCAGTAAATATCGTCCTTCTGAAAACATGGCGCCGGTTAACAAGCTATGGATAAAAAGTTATGTTTTTGTTCTTTACGAAGAGAAATATTCGTATTCTGTAATTAAAAAACGCTGTGAAAATAATGGAGTTATCATTTATAAATAAACAATATTATTCATAATAAAGGGAAAAATCGTTAAACAATGCTTTTAACAGGAAAAAGAACAAACGAATATCCAAAAAAGGTACGTACTTTGACGACTATTTCAAAAGTAATGTCTCTGGTCTTAAAAGGAAATCCATCGAACCAAAGAACACGAAACCAATATCCAAAGAAGGTACGTACTTTGACGACTATTTCAAAAGTAAGGTCTCTGGTCTTAAAAGAAAATCCTTCGACCCAAAGAACACCAAGTGAATATCCAAAGAAGGTACGTACTTTGACGACTATTTCAAAAGTAAGGTCTCTGGTCTTAAAAGAAAATCCGCCGACCCAAAGAACACCAAACGAATATCCAAAGAAGGTACGTACTTTGACGACTATTTGAAAAGTAAGGTCTCTGGTCCTAAAAGAAAATCCATCGACCCAAAGAACACCAAACGAATATCCAAAGAAGGTACGTATTTTGACGACTATTTGAAAAGTAAGGTCTCTGGTCTTAAAAGGAAATCCACCGACCCAAAGAACACCAAACGAATATCCAAAGAAGGTACGTACTTTGACGACTATTTGAAAAGTAAGGTTTCTGGTCTTAAAAAGAAAATCCATCAACCCAAAGAACACCAAACGAATATCCAAAGAAGGTACGTACTTTGACGACTATTTCAAAAGTAAGGTCTCTGGTCTTAAAAGAAAATCCATCGACCCAAAGAACACCAAACGAATATCCAAAGAAGGTACGTACTTTGACGACTATTTGAAAAGGTCTCTGGTCTTAAAAGAAAATCCGCCGACCCAAAGAACACCAAACGAATATCCAAAGGAGGTACGTACTTGGACGACTATTTTAAAAGTAAGGACTCTGGTCTT
Source organism: Macrothele yani (assembly GCA_039090855.1). Classification (NCBI taxonomy): domain Eukaryota; kingdom Metazoa; phylum Arthropoda; class Arachnida; order Araneae; family Macrothelidae; genus Macrothele; species Macrothele yani. Next base: position 14,045,217 of record CM077000.1, on the reverse strand, counting down.
AAAAGGAAATCCATCGAACCAAAGAACACGAAACCAATATCCAAAGAAGGTACGTACTTTGACGACTATTTCAAAAGTAAGGTCTCTGGTCTTAAAAGAAAATCCATCGACCCAAAGAACACCAAACGAATATCCAAAGAAGGTACGTACTTTGACGACTATTTTGAAAAGGTCTCTGGTCTTAAAAGAAAATCCGCCGACCCAAAGAACACCAAACGAATATCCAAAGAAGGTACGTACTTTGACGACTATTTCAAAAGTAAGGTCTCTGGTCTTCAAAGAAAATCCATCGACCCAAAGAACACCAAACGAATATCCAAAGAAGGTACGTACTTTGACGACTATTTCAAAAGTAAGGTCTCTGGTTTTAAAAGAAAATCCACCGATCCAAAGACAAATTGTTAAGTCGGTAAAAATTTCTGTATCAACTGTAAATAAGGTTATAAACAAAGATTTGAATCTTAAAAAACCGAAACACATAATGTTTGCAGCCTTTTGTTTAGGCACATGGCTGATCCGAGAACACAGTGTGTACTACTTTACGGAAACCACTTAGTCAGAGACAGATGGAAATTTATTGTGATTATTAATGAAGCATGCTATACGTAAGCAACTGTATCATAAAAAGGTCGATTTCCTATCGTAAAAGTTCAGGAAAAGACTTATAAACTTGGTTCCAAAGAAAGTTTCAGTAAAGGTTTCCTGATTATTGCTGGTTTCTCGAACAATGGAAAATTAAAGTTAAGAAAAGTTGAAATTTTTTTAAAAATCAATTAGACATATTACCAAAATAATAATTAATAAACAGGAACTGTACACCAACTGTACTCAAAATAGAATAACTATACTAGTGATCCCAATTTCAATTCTACGCCAAGAAATTCGGATCATTAGTATAGATTTAGTATTTTGAGCACCAAAATAATCTATTAACTCCCATATTTAAAGAGGAAATATCATTCCTTTATCTACAGAGCCTTTTCAAAGAGTAAAACTCCTACAGGATAAGTGTTTTTAATGACGGCTATAAATATAACAGTCATAGTCATACATTCAAATCTACTACTCTGTGTCTTGAAAAAGATGAAAAAAGATGCGTCTACATCTTTTGCTGGTATTCCTTCAAAGTCCCCCTATGTGTCACTTATGGACTATTGTGCCTTCCGACTGCTAAAAAGGGCGCTTTCCAAAAGTAGATTAAAACTAGAGCCCTACAGAGGCAATATCTTTAGGCCCGAGCCCAGCCCGGCACGGTGGTTTCTTTTTTTTTTTTTTTTTTTTTTTTTTTTCAGGGCCCGGCATAGGTTTAATTTGCGTAACTGTCACTTGCTTTAACATAGACGGTATTTGTACTGTAACTTTTTAGAATAACTAGAAACTCGCGTAAAACGAGGGCATAAGCAAGTTAACTAACCCACCAGTAACCAGAAATACGTCAAATGCAATAAATAGTGTTCAGTGGACTTAATTAAATTATCGTTATTTCATAATCGAACCTTTCGTAGGGTTGGATCACTGTTTATACGAGTCAAGTACTTTCTCCTTTGAAACTTTTTCCCGGAACATAATATACAGTATAAAGTGATGCTCAGTTACACACACGCACACACACTATATGGTTAATAGTTAATACAACAAACTCTCGTATGCAGAATATGATTTCGCTGTGTTGGCCCGACGTCTTTGATTTTAATTCTTCAGGTTCAGGATATAGCTCCCAAAATTTTCGGGTGATAATATACACTAGATCATATCCCTTTGCAATAATCAAATACACAATTTTTTTGACTGGATAACCTCTAATGAGCTATTAGTCAATACTAACAAATCTAAGGCTGTGATATTTACAAAGCAGCGCATGAATGCAGATCAAGACTTATCGATAATTATGATAATGAAAAAATTATATTTCTGATAACTTTACATATTTGGGAATTTACTTGCAGAATGATTTAAAATGGAATAAACACGTTGATCTAATCTGTAATGAAATTTCTAGAAATATTGAAATTGTTAGTCACATATTTTCTAACCTTTCTATTAAAACGTTAATTCTATTATATTATACATTAGTTCAAACGCATTTAATTTATTGTCTTTCATCATGGGGACAAATAACGAAATCCAATTTTAAAAAATTACAAGTTCTACAAAACAAATGCATCAGACTAATGGATCTTAAGTATAATTCTAACACTAATATGGCATATCATGCTGATCTTCACATTCATACGCACGTTAATCCCAATAAATATGGTATATTAAGTATTAAACAACTAATTAACTATAACCTTGGACTAAATATGTATAAAAGAATAAAAAATAATACCAGTTGTGAAATAATCGATATCCATAGTGTTAAACATAAATACCATACCAGAAAAAAAGACTCTTATTAAAACATGTAAGCCAAAAACTGAACTGGTTAAGCAAAGCATAAATTATTAAGGCCCACACTATTACTATTAGAATCATTTACCTTCTGAAATAACTATAATTAACAATTATAATTTATTTAAAGAGAAACTAAAAAGCTACTTATTTGCACACTAATAATCTTATAATTATTTTTAAAAGCGGGGGGGGCGGAGGATGAGAGTAAACAACAAGCCCAAAAGGGGTGGGTGAATAATATAAAAAGAACATTGCCTTTTTCATCCTGATACTTCATTTTCTTCTCACGATCTGTCAAACGCTGGGCTCTATTTGACTATGACTCCGGGGTTTCAAGGCTAAGTCAGGTCACTATGTAGACCGTTTCCATGATTCTCCTTGCTGTTTCATCATTTCTCAGATTGATATGTTAATAACTATATTAATTTTAGTAATATTTCATGTAACAGCTAAAAATGGAAATAAAATAATAAAAAAAAATCCAAATGTAGCATTTTCCGATTGTTTTGCTCCTCGAACCTCTAAGTTTACCCAAACCAATAATCATCCATATTTAAAACAAAGAAGTAACAAATCAAAATTATAAAGACAGAGCATAAAGAATAATTTACTAGCAAAATTTATATATTTCCATTTGCATAATTGCTATGTGCTTAAACTCGAATCGTATTTACAAATCTAATACGCAACTCCATTTCTTAAAATACATATTTATTCGTACTTCCATTTTTTATATACACCTCACCTCAACGGTATACGCAGAAATTAAAGTAATCTTTATTCCACTATCAACTTACATAGGTAATATACTTACAGATTTACCATACTTTCACATATACAGTAACATAGTATATATCCAAAAATGCTATGGAATGTTACTATGAAGAAATAAAACAACTCTGACGTATATTCCAATTTAACTTTCATTTTTAGTTCTTTTTCCTATGTGACGTACCTGCCAGCAGGACGCACACGACATACAGCCAGATAGCAATCAGAATAAACGTCCGCGTAGCTCAATTGGTAGAGTGACTTATTCCGGAATGAGGGGATCCGGGTTCGAATCCTGGCGTGGACAGAAATGACGGAGAAATTTACTTCTTTATAATGGCGCCCGCACTATCCGGATGACCCGACCGTTCAAAATCTCGCAATGGTGTGCTGTTATTTCCACACCGCGAGATAGGACAAATCAGAGAATCCCTTCTCCAGCGCTTTGAAAAATAAATGTGTGTGACGTTGCATTCCACACACCAGATTGACTGGGAGTTCTCAAGTGCACGTTCTACAGTGGATGGCTGCCTGCAACGATTCATGGTCACGGCTGACCCGTGGGCCATGCCCCCGGCCCTCTTTCGTGGGGGAGATGTGACGTACCTGCCAGCAGGACGCACACGACATAAAAGCAGATAGGAATCAGAATGAACGTCTGCGTAGCTCAGTTGGTAAAGCGACTTGTTCCGGAATAAGTGGACTCGGGTTCGAGCCCACTTGTTCCGGAATAAGTGGACTCAGGTTCGAGCCCCGGCGCGGATAAAAATGACGGAGAAATTTACTTCGTTATACCTATGTAAATTTGAGTTTGTTATCTTTTGCACTTTCCAAACTTAACGTATTATCTTCTCTCTCATATGAATGAGTTTGGCAACACTTTTGAGGTCAGAGAGAGTGACGTATATGTGTGATAAGAACGATAGATAAAAAGGACGATACAGCAGTTGCTTAGTGTGTGTGTGTGTGTGTGTGTGTGTGTGTGTGTGTGTGTGTGTGTGTGTGTGTGGAGATGTTCGATCGATGTTAAGATAGATTATACGACAGATAATTAAGGTATTATATGTGAAGTGTATAACTCGCAGTGTTATATTTGGGATTTCATCAAATATTGCGGACCAATAAAAGGTTATCGTAAGTTTGACTTCTGTATATGTTTCGTCTGGCCATAAAAACTTAATTAGAGCTATCCCGCGCAGCTATTGCCTCGTATTCTCATCTAATTCAACATTTCCTTAGTCACGGTTTTAGACATAGTGTAACACCAATCTCGCACACGAAAAAGGGTTACGTTATACAACATCCACTGTATCGGGATCTAGATAATTTTTAGGGGAAAGTGGCTTTCCTCTGTTTCCTTCACTTGAAAGAGCAGTTTGCATTTTCTAACACGTCCGCTTTTTAAGTTACTTGCTGCGTTTGTTCTGGGCAATAGAACAAAGCGGGAGAGTAAAATGATTGCGAGAAACAAGAAATATGATCACGGGTAGGGAAAGACAGATACTTCAAAAACAGAATGACCGAAGTTTATCACCAACCTGACTACATGGTATAAAAGCAAGTGCAGGCCCGGCCCGTAAGTTTTAAACTACTCAGAAGGCCCGGCGCGTGCTGGACTCTAACCTAAACCAATGATTGGACTATAGCAAGCAGTGGAAGAGGAGTGGCATAAAATACCACTACCAATTTTAAGAAATGCCCTGTTATCTTGAAAATCTAGATGTAGGTTCATAGTCCAGAGAAAAGGCTATCAGGTAGAACATTCTAAAACAACGATTGGACTATGATCTAAAACAACGATTGGACAATGATCTAAAACAATGATTGGACTATGGAAAGCAGTGGAAGAGGATGGAATGAAATAGCACTATACCAATTTTAAGAAATACCGTGTTACCTGGGATATGTAGATGTAAGTTCGTAGTCCAGAGAAAGGGCTGTCATGTAGAACATTCTAAACCAATGATTGGACTATGATCTAAAACGATTGGATTATGGAAAGCAGTGGAAGAGGAGTGGAATAAAATACCACTACCAGTTTTAAGAAATGCCCTGTTATCTTGGAAATCTAGTTGTAGGTTCATAGTCCAGAGAAAGGGCTACCATGTAGAACACTCTAAAACAGTGATTGGACTATTATCTAAAACAATGATGGGACTATGATCTAAAACAATGATTGGACTATGGTCTAAAACAATGATGGGACTATGATCTAAAACAATGATTGGACTATGGAAAGCAGTGGAAGAGGATGGAATGAACTAGCACTATACCAATTTTAAGAAATACCATGTTATCTTGGAGATCTAGATGTAGGTTCATAGTCCAGAGAAAGGGCTATCAGGTAGAACATTCTAAAACAATGATTGGACTATGACCTAAAACAATGATTAGACTATGATCTAAAACAATAATTGGACTATGATCTAAAACAATGATTGGACTATGATCTAAAACAATGATTGTACTGTGATCTAAAACAATGATTGGTCTATGATCTAAAACAATAATTGGACTATGATCTAAAACAATGATTGGACTACGATTTAAAACAATGATTGGACTATGATCTAAAACAATAATTGGACTATGATATAAAACAATGATTGGACTATGATCTAAAACAATGATTGGACTATGATCTAAACCAATGATTGGACTATGGAAAGCAGTGAAAGAGGATGGAATGAAATAGCACTATACCAATTTTAAGAAATGCCCTGTTATCTGGGATATCTAGATGTAGGTTCATAGTCCAGAGAAAGCCTATGTTCTAAAAATATGATCTAATATTTTTTTCTAAATCATTGTTTTAGATCATAGGCTTTCAGATAGAACATTCTAAAACAATGATTGGACTATAGAAAGCAGTGGGAAGGGAGTAGAATAAAATACCACTACCAATTTTAAGAAATGCCCTGTTATCTTGGAAATCTAGATGTAGGTTCATTGTAGAGAGAAAGGGCTATCAGATAGAGCATGTGACGTGCCTGCATCGCAGGACGCACATGAGATAAAACCAGATAGAAGTGAGAGCACATGTCAGCGTAGCTCAGTTGGGAGAGCGACTAACTCCGGAGTGAGGAGGACCCAGTTCCGATGCCCGACGCTGACAAACTTGTACCTTATATTGGCGCCCGAACTTCCAGGATGACCCGCCTGTTAAGTTTCTCGCAATGATCTGATGTTCTTTCCACACGGCGAGACAAGAAAAAAATGAGAATCCCTTCTTCAGTGCTTCGAAAAAATAAATCAGTGTGATGTTACGTTCCGCACACCAAATTGTCTGGGAGTTCTCAAATGCACGTTCTTCATCGGATGACTACCCTGTCTGCAGGGACACATGGTCCCGGCTAACCCGTAGGCCATACCTCCGACCCTCTTTCTGCGCGGGGGGGGAGAGGAGATGTGACCTGCCTGCCCCGCAGGACGCACATGAAATAAAGGCAGATACCAGTAAGAGCCCATGTCCGCATAGCTCAGTTGGGAGAGCTACTTACTCCGAAGTGAGGGGACAAACTTGAACGTTATAACCATTTAAGAAAGAAATAATTTTATCTTAAACATTATCATATGGCTGGGAAGTCGTTCTAAAAATGTGTGAGGATACTCTGTACCTTTTAAGGCTTTGTATTAAATACATCCTTACAAACTTAATGAATCTTTAGATTCATTTTTAAAAGGCCCCCGATTTTGTGCAGTTACTAGAACGAAACAAGCATATCAGTACTTTTACTTCCGTCGTCGTTCTGAATTGCTGCCAAACACACTTTAAAATAACCTTTTCAGGATCGATTGTCGGGACATGACTTACAAGTGAAACACGCTCATGCCTAGGGCTGACATGGGAATGTAATTGCTTTCGGATGGCCGTGTTCCGTACCCAGTAACCGCTATTGTTAGCTGTCTCAGTTCAAGAATTTTGCCAGAATAGATTCTCATTTCAACACTAAGAAAGAAATTCTTTTTAAAGTATTTAATTTATTCCTCCTAACATTTCCCACGCACGACGGGTATATGATATTAAAGGAATTCCTTCATTGGTGTTGAATTTTAAGCTTCTTGCCAACTAATTATAATGGGTCGTTCGTAAATGATTCATTCACAATGAATGACTCTTCACCGCGAATGATGCATGATTCGCTCTCACCGCTGTGAATGGTCATTCAATGCGTCATTACTGCGACACACACTGAAGTGACAGCACATTTTTTGAATCATTCTTTACTATTTAAAACGTGTACATGTGGCTTACGGAATACTACGAGAAGTTTGTTCTTTTTATTATTTATATACTTTTAGTTAAACTGAGTCATTCAAAGTTCAAGAAAGATTTTTTTTTACCTTTTATTAATAACGAAGAAACATCACTCATGAAGAAAATTTTAAATCATAGCTCCAATAACAATAGGCACTCTGAATTAACGCGTATTGGTAAACACAAAAGTAGTTTGAAAAGACTAATACGAAATATATACTGTATATACTGTATCTATGGCTCAACCAAGAGAACAAGCTGGATTCAAGGGTGGCTACATCACTGTGGATCATACCATGTTGATATGGCTGAATCAAGAGAACAAACTGGATTCAGGAATGGCTACATCAATGTGGATCATATCATGTTGACATGGCTAAATCAAGAGAACAAGCTGGATTCAGGGGTGGCTACAGCGCTGTGGATCATATCATGTTGACATAGATGAACCAAGAGAACAAGCTGGATTCAGGGGTGGCTACATCATTGCGGATCATACCATGTTGATATGGCTGAATCAAGAGAACAAGCTGGATTCAGGAGTGACTACATCACTGTGGATCATATCATGTTGACATGGCTAAATCAAGAGAACAAGCTGGATTCAGGGGTGGCTACATCACTGTGGATCATATCATGTTGACATGGATGAACCAAGAGAACAAGCTGGATTCAGGGGTGACTACATCATTGTGTATCCTACCATGTTGATATGGCTGAATCAAGAGAAAAAGCTGGATTCAGGAGTGGCTACATCACTGTGGATCATATCATGTTGACATGGCTAAATCAAGAGAACAAGCTGGATTCAGGGGTGGCTACATCACTGTGGATCATATCATGTTGACATGGATGAACCAAGAGAACAAGCTGGATTCAGGGGTGGCTACATCATTGTGGATCATACCATGTTGATATGGCTGAATCAAGAGAACAAGCTGGATTCAGGAATGACTACATCACTGTGGATCATATCATGTTGACATGGCTGAATCAAGAGAACAAGCTGGATTCTGGGGTGGCTACATCACTGTGGATCATATCCATGTACTGAGAGAATTAATTGAAAGATCAAGAGAACATGAACTCCCATTATGCATGGCGTTTTTTGATTATGAGAAGGACTTCGACTCCGTGAAACCATCAGCAGTTACCATATCTCCCAAACTCTTTAATGCCACATTGAAAAATGCCTTTCAATCATTGAACTGGGAAAACAAAGGGATAAAGGTTAATGGAGATTATTTAACTCACCTTCGTTTTGCTGATGACGTAGTCATTTTTGAAACTGTCCCTTCAGAACTACAGAGTATGATCCAGGAACTTGCTAACAAGAGTAAAGAAGTAGGATTAAAAGTGAACTTTCAGGAGACAAAAATGATGTACAATGCTTTTACAAGAAAAAAAGAGTTATTGATTGATGGAGACAAGCTTGAGACAACGGATACCTACATTTATCTTGGGCGGCAGATATCAAGTGAGGATCACATTGATGAAGAAATTAATCGGCGTATAAAACTTGGATGGAGAGTTTTTGGAATAAACAGTAGAATTTGAAATAGCAGTATGCCATTATGTCTTAAAAGAAAGCGTTTAATCCATGCATCCTGCCAGTGTTTACATATGGAGCAGAGACATGGACCTTAACTAAGAAAGATATACAAAGACTCCAGATAATTTAAAGAAGCGCGATAGATGCATTCACCAGGAAAGATAAGAAGAGGAACTTTTCGGATAAGAAAAATGACAGGAGTGGACGACATCATGACCAGAGTGAAATCACTGAAATGGCAATGGGCTGGACATGTTGCCAGAAGAACAGGCCACCCATGGACAACTGAAATTTTTGACTGACAGAAAAAGACCCAGAAGAAGTCCCCACGGGAGATGGATGGATGAAATTCGAAAGCATGCCTTAGTGACATGGAAGAGACAGGCTCAAGAGAGACAATTGTGGAGGAAACTTGGGGTGACCTTCATCCAGCAGTGGACTGATGATGGTTGACAATGATGATGATATGTATACATAAATATGTATTGGGCTGATGCATAAGTTCATGCCGTTTTATTTCACGAGTGTTTCCCAGGTCAGTAATAACGGTGCAGATGGCCAGTTGTATATCAAAATGTAGCCAGTAATATCATGTATCTAAATCACATTGCGTTGTGTGATTGTGGCTGATGATTTTTTAGTTTTCAGGTCCAGAAGGATGAAGTGTCAAGTAGGGAAGAATGAAGGTTTCCGACATCTGCTCCTCTACGATTTTAATGAGGGATTCTCAGCCACCGAGGCTGCTCGAAAATTTTCTGCTGTGTATGGGGAGGATGCTACTGCTCCGAGGACAGCCCGCAAATGGTTTGAGCGGTTCCGAGGTGGCAATTTTGACCTCAACGACTCTCCAAGCTCAGGTCGTCCATCTCACTTAGATGAGGATCGTTTGAAATATCTCGTTCACTTGGATCCATTCAAACCACATGCGAATTGGCCACTGAGATAGACTGTGATCAGGCCGCCGTGGTGCGACACCTGGAACGTATGGGAAAGGTCCAGAAATTGGGGTCTTGGGTGCCTCACTCTCTCACCGAGGACAACAAGAATCAGCGTGTTGCCCATATGTGGTTCCTTGCTCGCCCGCTATCGCGATTGTACTCAGCAACAAAAACCCTTTCGGAAACGCATTTTTTACTGGACATGGAAGGTGGTGCTTGTACGTGAATTTCAGGCATCGGAGGGAATGGTTAAGCCCAAACAAGACGCCCACGCCACTTCCAAACATGACCTTCATCCTGTGAAGGTCATGTCGTGTGTCTGGTGGGAAATGGAAGACATTATTCACTGGGAAATGCTGCCGAGGAATCGGACCATCAAAGTTGCACCATCTTGTGAGCAACGCCGTGTGGAGGGATCAATTCAGCAAAAACGACCACACATCAGCGCAATGGTGTCCTTCTCCAACATGATAACGCACGCCCTCACTTCAAACATGACCTAAATGGCCATTCAGGACATGAAATGGGGGATCCTTCCACATCCGGCCTATTCTCCAGATGTCGCACCTTCGAACTATCACCTGTTCCGATCTCTGTCGAATGTACTCCGTGGCAGAACGTTCAACAATGGTGTTGATCTCCAGAATCACCTTGATGATTTCTTCGCAACAAAACCTCCATGTTTTTGCAAAAATGGAATTCCGGATCTATCCAGACTTTGCGACACCATTGTAAACAATGGGGGAAGCGGGGTTAAACATATTGATTGATTCGGTTTTCCTTTTTCATGTAATACGCCCCTCTAGTGCTGTGAAAAAAAACGGCATGAACTTATGCATCAACCCAAAGTATCAAGTCAATGAATGAATTACGGGATAACACCATTGGGCAACACAAATTTTGAAGTTGTGATGTGAATCCGTTTATTGCTGTAAATATGTCATGAATGGTAAGTCAGATAATATCCGAAAATTCGAAAACTTCGTCTGCCTTGAGCGAGAATCGAATCCGCGTCTCCCGGCTAGCGACCGAGTATGCTAACCACTACACCAGTCAGAACAACCAACTTTCAAATTTCTAACGATTATATTCATATTAATCCGAATTTTGAAACTTGGTCGTTCTGGCTGGTGTAGTGGTTAGCATACTCGGGCGTTAATGGGGAGACGCGGTTTCGATTCCCGCTCCAAGACGACGAAATGTTCAAGTTTTCGAATATTATCTGACTTACCATTCATGTCATATTTGCACCGATAAATGGATTCACAACTTCAAAATTTGTATTGTACGGTATATCAGGTCGTTCGGAAAATAATGGACGATTTTCGGACGTGCCACATTGATGATAATGGTCTGTAAAAATTGTTGATGATGATGATCAAGAAAGATTGAAAAAGGAACTCACGATTGAGGAAATGGACAGAATGAATGGCATCATGATCAAAGTTAAGACCCATAAGACGCAGTGCGCCTGACATACTGCATACTGAAGTTGTTGATGATGATTATCAGTTGTTAATGATGATGATTTTTGTTGTTGATGATGATTTTTTTATGGTGATGATGATCTGTAAAAGTACAAATTTTGAAGTTGTGATGTGAATCCGTTTATTGGTGTAAATATGACAAGTATGGTAAGTCAGATAATATCCGAAAACTTGAACATTTCGTCCTCCTGGAGCGGATATCGAACCCGCGCCTCCCATATAGCGCCCGGAACGACCAAGTCTCAAGTTTCAGATTAATTTCAACATAACTATCACAGGATTCGCTAGTGGAAGCAACCGACATTCATATACAGCGAATATGGAAGTTAAGAATCCAATACCGCGATTTTCCGGAGGAGCAGATAAATGATAGGCAAGCACGGGAATGAATTCTTAACGTGCAGATTTGCTAAACATGAATGCCGGTTGCTTTGACTAGCGAATCCTGCGATGGTTTTATTCAAATTAATTGGAAGCGTGAGACTTGGTCGTACTGGGTGATGCAGTGGCTAGCATACTCGTGCGCTTCCAGCACCAGGATGAAGAAATTTCTAAATTTTCGGATATTATCTGACTTACCATCCTTGTCATATTTAAACCAAAAAAACGGATTGTCATCTTCAAAATTTGTATAATTTGGTGTAATCTTGTATTTCATTCATGATTCTGTAAAAGTCATTTTGGGGGGAGGGAGGGAGGGGGGATCGACGACCATGGTGACCAACTCACTCCCTTTCTGAGTTTTAAAAGTACTATTCATTATAAAATCTTTTCTTGAGGAAAAAACAAAACAAATACTTTTTTTTTATTATTGGAGTTTTAACGACCACCGTGAGCAACTCAATGGGCTATAAGCAGTAACCCGTCCCTAATTTAGGATCACTGGCTCTAGGGAAGGGAGAGAGCCAGTGCCGTAAGACAAACACAACATCCATGCCTCATCGGGATTCAAACCCGGACCCCTTTTGGACGAATGATCAGAGGTCATCGATTAGACCACTGCACCACTGCCAAATATTTTTCAGAAGTTTACAATGCAATATAATTTACCAAGTGACGAAGCCTTAAAAACCAATGATAATAAATAAAACAATTAGGATAAATTGTTAATGATTCGGGGATGATGATAAAAACACAAAAATAAGTAGGTGGGCAAATTATACAGTATACGAAGTTAAAGAGTGGAATGGCGAATGGCTTTGAGGTGACAATTCTACTTTAAGTTATTTCGTGTTTAGACCCAGAATGGATGCTTGTAAACTATATTATTTTTAAGAATTTTAAGTAACTTTAGCAGTTAAGAAAGCCTGTCGAAACCAAGGGGTGTTTAAACTCCTGAAAATGCGACGGTGCCCAAAGCGCTTCACTTGATTAATGTAGTGGGAAAACCTGAAATCCGAAACGTAATTCACTGTAAATTGCACAGCATTTGTGATTGATTTGCCGTAAAGAACGAGGATCCCGTGGATGGGATTAATTTTATTGAGTGTTGGGCCAACGTCCGTGACATTTCGGACTTGGAATTCCTAAGAAGTCAAGGAAAATGAAAGCTGTCGGTTATATTTGTTTCCCCAAACTACGTGAAAGAGTGATCTTCACGAAAAAAGAAGTTATTTCTAAAATCAATTTCTTTAAATGTATATTCAGTGGAAACTATTTAACGAGATTGCTATAAGTTTTAGTGTGATGAATGTCTTTGTATTAATCTTACTTAGTACCTAAAACGTTAGAAAAACTTAACTGCAGAGGCCTATGAATGAAACAGTAATGAATAACACTTACGTGTATTCTTTAATAACTAGCTCATAGCCAGTGCCGTGCACGAGTGTAAAAGCTGCGACTGAAATTTTTTTAACACGAATCCTAGGTGTACAAATAAGTTTACATCGTTTGCGAATAGATGGCGCAACTAGCACAGATTTCATGTAATTACGAAGGACAACACGTGTATAAGAAAGTCCCAAAGCGAGTACACAGTAAGCGTAAGAACTCCAATGGAGATTGTGGATCACCGAAATCTCAGCGCCATCTGGCAGTGAGGGGACAAACCAGCATGGTCACATGACAGTCCTAAACCAGTAGGAATAGATTGCAGAACTTTGGTTAGAAGTGCGCGTTTTGCATGAGATCTGGTGAATTAGTATATATCAATATGGTAAAGAAAAACGTTCATTTTAAGGATTGTTCAATTACAGATGAGTACAAATTCAGCCTTTTTTCGATTTCCAAAGCGAAAAGATCAGCAAGTGCTTCTTTGGTATTTATTTCTTTAGTAATATAGTTACTTGTCATTATCAAAAATGAAAAAAAAAAACCCGGCTGTCAAAGCACGATGAATATCACGATCAGGAACACCAAGGTATCGGCTACTAAAGAAGACATTTATTTACAATTTAAAAAGATATACACCACACCAAAAGGTTAAAATTCAGTGACAAGATCTTTCGGGGCTTCTAAAGCACCCATCTTCATTTCGAGTGACACAGAATGATCATGATGCAGAGGATTTTAGGAAGGGAGTGTCTGACCCCAGGTCTTAAACAACCCTTAGAAATAGGAAACTAGCAGATTTGGGCTAGAGCGCCCGATAGGAAAGTGACACGGAAGCGAAGTAGAAAGGGCGAGGCAGACGCCCTTATTTATTACCGGGGAACCAGTACCCGGGGTCCGACGGCTTAGCGTGCCCATCCGACGCACGGCGGGTATTTAGCGGATCGAGCGTTCGTACCTGCTGGGATCGAACCTGAGGCCCTTCCCGTGGCAGTCACGAATGTTGCCCACTCGGCCACCCGCGGCCCTGACACAGAATGAAACGTGCACATGAACATTTATATGCAAGTTGAAAGTAGACCTTCATGCCCTGCCAGGGAGTTAGTAACGTGTTGCCAACGGATAGTCTGTAATCATGTACAAAAATAATAATTGAATCATGTAAAATTTTAGTGTTTTATACAACATTAGTAGAAATGTGGTCAAACTCGTTCATTAACTTCAGCCAGGGTTGGGGAACGAGCACAGGGGGATCATCATTACAGAAGATTGAGGAGAATTTGTAGATACATATGCTTTCTGCAAACAATAAGGCATATTTATTTGGGGCTGCAGCAATAATTGTTGTTTGTGCCCAATTAGGGTTATATTCACCTTTAAGAACAGTCCAACTTAAAGCAGTTGACATTAATCTTCGGCGTACAGTGTATTAGTTGACAGTAATAATCCTCGGCGTACAGTGTATTTGACCACATTGGTAATGTGGTCAAAACTGATTTTCAACCTCTTGGTGTGGTGTATGTCTTTCAAATTGTAAATAAATGTCATCTTTTAGTAGCCGACACCTTGGTGTTCCTGATCGTGATATTCACCGTGCTTTGATAGCCGATTTTTTAAATTTTTGTTATCATTCAGCACGAAGTTTTGGTTTTTACTTGTCATTGTTGACGAACTCACGTGGAGCTTGCATGAAGCTGAAAGTATGGAATCCAAATTGAATCCTATAAGCTTATTTCGAGAAGCGAAGGTTGCTGTAGAAGTTTTGTCCGCAACAAGAAGAAACATTTTTTAAGAATAAAAAAAAATGATTAATAAAGTATAATTGTAATACACACGTGACCCTATCTCCGGCTCGGCAGACATGTGCTCCCACAATGTATTGCACGCATTCTGTTTTGCCCCTGGCCGCTGCTTCAATTGGCGCTGCAAGCGGATAATTCTTGAATCTCGAGGCCAGGGGCGGGTTGGCTGTCGCAAAAGGGCCCGGGAAATTTTTTGCAAATGGACCCGTTCAGTTGTAGTTCTGCGGTACTATTGTATCACAATTGAAAATCACTTTTCCCATTTAAGAAACGAAACGAAAAATACAGTTGCTCTGGAAACAGTCGCAAGCATAGTACTTGGGGGGGGAGAAGTACACCCGTCATCCTTACATTGAAGTGGGTGTTGTGGAAAAATTTTCATCAGCGGATGCCAAGATTTTACTGCAGAAAAATTGTACTGCAATTTTTCTGTTGCGGACAATCACAGTTAGAAATTACAAGATATTTAAATATCGTGGCAAACTCCCTTAATCGACGTGGAAAAAGCGAATAACCAGGTTTCAATCACTAGTATAGTTAGATATGTATGTAACTGAGCTGGAGAAGCTTCTAATTTTGGACACACTCAATATTTATATTTGTTCAAAATTTTCTCTTAAGAACGCTGAAGTAAGAACATTAAATTAAAACAAAAATTGCTTATATAGCCTTTTCATGTTTGACAGGTCGTAAAATAATCTTGATTTTCATACCTTTGAGCTTCCAGTTCTTAAATTTTCAAAGAAATGGGCTAATTCCAGCAAATATTTGACAGAGAGAGCTGCTACTACCAAAATTATGTTGGAGTTGTACCAAAAACCCTTTCGCATAAGACATGCTTTTCAAATTTAAATAAATGAAAAAATACAGAACTTTTACACTGTAAAATTTTCTATTTGTACTGCAATGTTTGTAATTTTTCTATTGTGGACAATCACAGTTAGAAATTTCAAGATTTTTATATATCGTGGCGAACAGATTCTTCATTTAGTGATCACACGTTTATTTTCGCTGCTGCTGAAATGAGAGGGGGTAAAGATACGAAATTACTTTGCTGTAGCTTTCGTAACACCCGGTCGCTGTAGCTTTCGTAACACCCGGTCGCTGTAGCTGTCGTAAAACCCGGTCGCTGTATGAACATTTCTGTTTGGAGAGAGCGAACGTTTTGAGCGCCGTTTAGTTCAAGCACAGTACAACGGCCGCTTAAAGGGTTAAGATAAAACAAATAACTGTTGGCTTGCACAACTTATACAATACCATCGTGCTGAAATAAGGGGTCTGAAGTTGCCGATTCTTCAAAAATCCCAACATTTTCAGCTCTGTATCTGAAAGGAGGAAGCCATAAAATACTTGAAACTCATAAAATACTATTCTGTGTGTCTACAGAGAAATATGAAAATCCCTACTTTTTTTTTAAGTACTTTGTTGCAGAGAGTCAGGGTTGCAAAAATTTGCAAATCATACTTCACTTAAAAGAGGGATAATTATTATACATTTTTCAGCAAAATCATCTTCTAGCATATTTTCAACGAATTGAAGACCATTTCGAATCGTGAAATGGTTTGATCATATCGCTTTTAATAGATTTTGATTCACATTCGCAGCTTCGCCTTCAGATTCATCAGCTATATCGAAACTTTTGTGAACACTCTGTAAAATATATTCGTCAGTAAGACGATCAACAACATCCTGATCAATTTGGAGCACAATAAACGGTCACAAAATGAAAGTAA
Organism: Macrothele yani; assembly: GCA_039090855.1. Classification (NCBI taxonomy): domain Eukaryota; kingdom Metazoa; phylum Arthropoda; class Arachnida; order Araneae; family Macrothelidae; genus Macrothele; species Macrothele yani. The sequence continues at coordinate 14,028,512 of CM077000.1, read as the reverse complement.
TTTCTATGGATGATTTCGTTAAATAGACGATCCCTAAATGCAACTCAAGTTTCAAGGTTCTCTTAAAAATTCCTTAAATACATAAATTTGCGAAGTCCTTTAAGGCTGTCTTTGAATAAGCGTTAGGGGTTACCTTCTGCGATAGATGGCGCAAAAATCCCTCCTTGGGCGTGGCTTTTACGTTTTGAGTGACTGTCCCAGAAGTTGGCGACAGCGAATCACTGCTGACCTCACCATATTCAGAATGGGAGCGGTGTCTCGTTGGCTCCAGGTGAATTAATCGAAGACGAATTCATTCATCAGGAGAGAGTTCTGATAATAACTTTTAAGTTAACGCAGTGAATTAAGTCACAGTGAGAATGAAAAGACAAAATACTTGCTTTTACGAGGATATGCCAACATTGCCATAGGAAGTGGACTTACCCATCTCAATTCTTTAAGACTCTAACTCTTTGAGCATGCGCTTGGATGACTTTTTAAGTCACCAATAAATAACCATCTGTATATGCTGTTTGTATACTTCAAACAACAACCATTTGTCCCTGCTGTTTGTATACTTCAAACAACAACCATTTGTCCCTGCTGTTTGTATACTTCAAACAACAACCATTTGTCCCTGCTGTTTCTATACTTGCCTTACATTTTACCTGAAGATGGGCACGTTTGACGGCCCGAAAGATCTAATAGATTTTAACTTGTAAATCATATATTTTAATATAATAAACCTTTAATGTAATCTTGTTACATTGGATTTTAACGTGCAGTGACAGTGTCGGTTATTATTGGATTATTGGACTACGTTTTAACCAATGACATTATTTGGGCTGGAGCTCAGTAGGTAAGTGGAGTTTCTATAGCTCAGATTCAGGGGTTCATTTCTAATGCACACACTTTCTCTTCAAAAGACGAAGGTGCAATAGGATTTAAGATGATTTATGAAAGAAAAGATAACAACCTCACTTTTGCTCCTATTCATTCATTTCTATTTGGCTCAGATAATAAGAAAATCAGACAGAAATGAGAGATTTCGTCTTTCCAGACAGAAAAATATATGTTTGAAAAATATATATAAAGAGAAATATATATAAAAATATATAAAGGCATATGTTTCGACAGTAGCTCTCTACGGTTCTGAGACATGGACATTGACCAAGAGGGAAGTGAAAAGGCTGGAGGCATTTGAAATGTGAAGCTATAGACGAATGGAGATAATAAGTTGGTTCGATAGAAAGACTGATGAGGAGGTCCTGGAGAGAATGGGAGAACCCAAGAATCTGATCAACATGTTAAAGAGAAGAAGATGTTATGGATGGGACACACATTTCGCCATGGAAGCCCGATTTTGAAAGTTTTGGAAGGAAAGCTTCAAAGCAAGAGAGGAAGAGGACGCTCAAGGAATAGTTTTGTGGCAAAGTTACTCCAGAACACTAATACTAGGGCATACTATGACTTGAAGAGAACGGCGGAGAACAGAGAGGAATGGAGAGAAACAGTACATCTACTGAACAACCAGTCCTTGGACAGAGTAACCAAGTAGAGACAGAAACACTGCTAAGTTATCTTATGGCGCCATCTAGCGCCAAATTGAAATACCTTCGAGTCAGATAAATTGAATTTAAAAACAAAATCTATCAAATTTTCGGAATAATAACCGTGAAATATATTAGCTATGGATCGTTTTTATTTGTGCTCAGATTTTCAAACACTACAATGTAATAGTCTTGAAGAAAATGTGTACAAAAGAATTTACATTGCAGATATACACTATCTACCAACAAGTAATTGGACACCCCTGCAATCGACGATATCTGCGGTCCTGGTACACGTCACGGCCGCCGCCGTTAAATATCGTGTGGGAATCAACAATGCAGCCAGTCGCATGCATGATGCTACGCATTTCGGAGCTCTCTGATTTCGAGAAAGGTGTAATCGTCGGGTATCACAGAAATGGCCGATCCATACGTGACATATCCAGAGAGTTGAAGTACCCAAAATCGACAGTGGCCTACGTGATTGGCAAGTGGAAGATGAGAGGTGACTGTCGGAATGTGCCCCGACCCGGCAGACCCACAAAACTGGGAGTTAGACACAGACGGGTGCTAGCCAGAGAAAATTCGGAAGAACCGCACCAAATCGATGGGCCACATCCGCGAGGAGTTTCAAAAGGGATCCGGGAGTGTTCTTTCGATGAATATCATCCGTAAGGAAGCCCATCTACTCGGTTATCATGGACGTGCTGCCACCCACAAGCCTTTGATCACCAAGTCCAATGGCGCTGCTCGGCTAACGTGGGGCAAAGAACGTCGACAGTGGACCGTTGAACAGTGGAAACAGGTTCTCTGGAGCGACGAATCAAGGTTCACCCTCTAGCGTTCAGATGGCAGGGTCTGGGTTTGGCGTCTGCCTGGAGAACGCCTCCTGCCGGAATGTATTGTGCCAACTGTGAAGTTTGGCGGCAGTAGAATTATGCTATAGGGGTGTTTCTCCTGGTATGGCACGGAACCTTTGTTCACAATTCTTGGTAGACTCAACGCCGAGACCTACTGCACCATTTTGGATGACCATGCGCTTCCTAAGTTGTGGCAGTTTTACGGGATGGATCGATGTTACTTTCAGGATGACAATGCCACCTGTCGTGTTGCGAGGTCCACCATGGCTTGGTATGGTGACAATGGGGTTAATCGAATGGACTGGCCTGTGCATAGCCCGGACCTTAACCCTATCGAGCACTTCTGGGACGGGTTGGAGCGTCGACTTAAGGGGTGCCCCCACCATCCGAAATTGGTGAAGGAACTGACCTGTCTTCTCCAAGCCGAGTGGAAGAAAATACCGCTAGCCGTCGTACAACAGCCTGGTTGTGAGTATGCCCCGGAGGGTCGCAGCTGTAATCGCCGCTCGTGGAGGCTCCAACAACTATTGAAGGTGAATAAACTTCGTTTTCCTTTGCTATCACAGGTGTCCAATTACTTGTTGGTAGATAGTGTAATATCGCTAACTGAGGAAGTACATTTTCTCAGTTCGGATTCTTCAGCACGACATAATAATCACCAGTATAAATTTAATCTTTAAACTTTTTTCGCCTTACGGCTCAGAGTAATATACACTATACACACACCGGCCACTAAATGAGAAACCTTTATGCAAATCTACGTAAACGTCACTTACGTAGCGCATATAAAAATACGTGTTCACGTGAATCACTGGGGGATCTAGTCAACTAATTAAGACTGCCGCTCGTCAGTAATGGTGTTAATCACAATGGGAAAAAACAGAGGATTTTTCGGGGTACGACAAAAGACTTATTGTGTGTGCCCATATGGCCAGAGCAACGATTTTAAAAACAAACTGATTTCTCAAAAAGTTAAGATATCCCGCGTCTTTAATAAGTCCAAAAATAACCTATATTGCTTTTCTAAGAAGCGTAACTGTGGGGCCAGAACAATCTGTCAAGAACGAGATCGCCGTTGTCTGAGAATTCTTGTACAAAGAAACTGGAAGGAGCTTCTATGTGCAGAAATTGACCGAGGAATTAAATGAAGGCTGTTTCTCAACCCATATCTGAGCAAACTATGCTCAGGGAATTGAAGAGGTTTCGTATTGGTAGTCGCTTGCCTTTACGGAAACCACTGATTTCTGCGAAGAACCGGAAAAGTTCATCTACAGTGGTGTCAGGAACTCCATGACAGCACACCGGAAAAAAGTCATGTGGTCCGACGAGTCCTATACGGAAACCACTGATTTCTGCGAAGAACCGGAAAGTTCGTCTACAGTGGTGTCAAGAAAACCGTGACTGCACACTGGAAAAAAGTCATGTGGTCCGAGGAGACCTAAACGTAAACCACTGATTTCTGCGAAGAACCGGAAAGTTCGTCTACAGTGGTGTCAGGAACTCCGTTACTGCACACTGGAAAAAAGTCATGTGGTCCGAGGAGTCCTATACGGAAACCACTGATTTCTGCGAAGAACCGGAAAGTTCGTATACAGTGGTGTTAGGAACTCCGTTACTGCACACTGGAAAAAAAGTCATGTGGTCCGAGGAGTCCTATACGGAAACCACTGATTTCTGCGAAGAATTGGAAAGTTCGTCTCCAGTGGTGTCAGGAAAACCGTTACGGCACACTGGAAAAAAGTCATGTGCTCCGAGGAGTCCTATACGGAAACCATTGATTTCTGCGAAGAACCGGAAAGTTTGTCTGCAATGGTGTCAGGAACTCCTTTACTGCACACTGGAAAAAAGTCATGTGGTCCGACGAGTCCTATACGGAAACCACTGATTCTGAAAAGAAGAGGAAAGTTCGTCTGCAGTGGTGTCAGGATTTCCGTTACTGTACACCGGAAAAAAGTCATTGGTCCGACGAGTCCTATACGGAAACCACTGATTCTGCGTAGAGGAAAGTTCGTCTGCAGTGATGTCAGGAACTCCGTTACTGCACACTGCAAAAAAGTCATGTGGTCCGACGAGTCCTATACGGAAACCACTGATTCTGCGAAGAAGAGGAAAGTTCGTCTGCAGTGGTGTCAGGATTTCCGTTACTGTACACCGGAAAAAAGTCATTGGTCCGACGAGTCCTATACGGAAACCACTGATTCTGCGTAGAGGAAAGTTCGTCTGCAGTGATGTCAGGAACTCCGTTACTGCACACTGCAAAAAAGTCATGTGGTCCGACGAGTCCTATACGGAAACCACTGATTCTGCGAAGAAGAGGAAAGCTCGTCTGCAGTGGTGTCAGGAACTCCGTTACTGCACACTGGAAAAAAGTCATGTGGTCCGAGGAGTCCTATACGGAAACCACTGATTTCTGCGAAGAACTGGAAAGTTCGTCTACAGTGGTGTCAGGAACTGTTACTGCACACCGGAAAAAAGTAATGTGGTCCGACGAGTCCTATACGGAAACCACTGATTCTGAAAAGAAGAGGAAAGTTCGTCTGCAGTGGTGTCAGGATTTCCGTTACTGCACACCGGAAAAAGTCATTGGTCCGACGGTTCCTATACGGAAACCACTGATTCTGCGAAGAAGAGGAAAGTTCGTCTGCAGTGGTGTCAAGGACTCCGTTACTGCACACTGCAAAAAAGTCATGTGGTCCGACGAGTCCTATACGGAAACCACTCATTCTGCGAAGAAGAGGAAAGTTCGTCTACATTGGTGCCAGGAACTCCGTTACTGCACACTGGAAAAAAGTCATGTGGTCTGACGAGTCCTATATGGAAACCACTGATTGTAGCGAAGAACCGCAAAGTTCGTCTATAGTGGTGTCAGGAACACTGTGATTGGACATTGTAAAAAAGTCATGTGGTCCGACGCGTCGCGGTACTCCTTGTTCTACACCGACAGTAAGCAGAGAGTTTGGCGGCAGTCCGATGAAGCAATGGACCCAGCTTGCCATGTAAGCACAACTCAAGGCCCTGGAGGTAGGATCATGAAATGGGGTATGCACTGCTGTTCCTCAAGTGGTCCCCTGATATTGTAAGAACGTCGGGTGTCCCCCAAAGGTTACCTGAGCATTGTTGCCGATCAAGTCCATCTTGCGATGTTGACTTTTTGTTCAGCAGGTGACAGCTATTTCAGGAATATCAATGTAACTGTCCATAGCGCAGGGCATGTTCATCGGTGGTTCAGCAAGCATGACAGCAACTTCCACCATCTTCTCTGGCCAACACAAATCCCGGCTGTGAACCCCATTAAGAACGTATGAGACATGTTAGAAAAACAGATCCGGGAGCAACATCCCCGCTTTCGTCAAATCTGAGCAAGTTGAAGGACTGCTTGCTGAACGCCTGGTATGCTGTAAATATAGATGCACTCGAACACTTTGCAGAACCTATGGCAAACCACATACAGAGGTTGGACAGAATAATGTGAACACCTCAGAGACGTGACTTTTAATGCAGCTGTGCATGTCGCAATACGCAAAGGTATCCGCCACGTTTTGGTTGTAATAGTTTTGTTTAGAACCTTAATGTCTTGTTTAAGTGCATTTAAAGTGTCGTGCAACCTGACGGACTTCGAAAGGGGGCTAACTGTTTGTAGCCTGCTAGTTGGTGCCTCCATTCAATAGCCGCCAAGGTAGTGGGGGTATCGAGAGGTACTGTGTCTAGCGTCACGACAGCATCACGGACTTCGAAAGAGGGCTAATTGTTGGACTTCGAAAGTCCAACAATTAGCCCTCTTCGAAGTTCGTGATGCTGTCAACAATTAGCCCTCTTCGAAGTTCAACAATTAACCCTCACGGACTTTGAAAGAGGGATAGTTGTTGGTGGTCGGCTTGTTGGTCTCTCCATACAACAGTCGCCAAGGTAGTGGGGGTATCGAGAGGTACTGTGTCTAACGTCACGACAGCATCACGGACTTCGAAAGAGGGCTAATTGTTGCACTTCGAAAGTCCAACAATTAGCGCTCTTCGAAGTTCGTGATGCTGTCAACAATTAGCATTCTTCGAAGTTCGTGATGCTGTCAATTAGCCCTCTTCGAAGTTCAACAATTAAATCTCACGGACTTTGAAAGAGGGATAGTTGTTGGTGGTCGGCTTGTTGGTGCCTCCATACAACAGTCGCCAAGGTAGTGGGGGTATCGAGAGGTACTGTGTCTAACGTCACGACAGCATCACGGACTTCGAAAGAGGGCTAATTGTTGCACTTCGAAAGTCCAACAATTAGCGCTCTTCGAATTTCGTGATGCTGTCAACAATTAGCCCTCTTTGAAGTTCAACAATTAACCCTCAATGACTTCGAAAGAGGGCTAATTGTTGGTGGTCGGCTTGTTGGTCCCTCCATACAACAGTCGCCAAGGTAGTGGGGGTATCGAGAGGTACTGTGTCTAGCGTCACGACAGCATCACGGACTTCGAAGAGGGCTAATTGTTGGACTTGGAAAGCCCAACAATTAGCCCTCTTCGAAGTTCGTGATGCTGTCAACAATTAGCATTCTTCGAAGTTCGTGATGCTGTCAACAATTAGCATTCTTCGAAGTTCGTGATGCTGTCAATTAGCCCTCTTCGAAGTTCAACAATTAACCCTCAATGACTTCGAAAGAGGGCTAATTGTTGGTGGTCGGCTTGTTGGTCCCTCCATACAACAGTCGCCAAGGTAGTGGGGGTATCGAGAGGTACTGTGTCTAACGTCACGACAGCATCACGGACTTCGAAAGAGGGCTAATTGTTGCACTTCGAAAGTCCAACAATTAGCGCTCTTCGAATTTCGTGATGCTGTCAACAATTAGCCCTCTTCGAAGTTCAACAATTAACCCTCAATGACTTCGAAAGAGGGCTAATTGTTGGTGGTCGGCTTGTTGGTCCCTCCATACAACAGTCGCCAAGGTAGTGGGGGTATCGAGAGGTACTGTGTCTAGCGTCACGACAGCATCACGGACTTCGAAAGAGGGCTAATTGTTGGACTTGGAAAGCCCAACAATTAGCCCTCTTCGAAGTTCGTGATGCTGTCAACAATTAGCATTCTTCGAAGTTCGTGATGCTGTCAACAATTAGCCCTCTTCGAAGTTCAACAATTAACCCTCACGGACTTCGAAAGAGGGCTAATTGTTGGTGGTCGGCTAGTTGGTGCCTCCATACAACATTCACCAAGGTAGTGGGGGAATCGAGAGGTACTGTGTCTAGCGTCAGGACAGCAAACCGTGTCCGTGGCAAAACCTCGTCTGCAAAACACAAGAGCGGCCGGAAAACGACCCTGACTGATAGAGACAGTAGAGCATTAAAGAGGATTGTTACTCGTAATAAGAAGACCACGTGACCGAAAATTAGTGCGGAGCTCAATCTGTATCTCCAGACCACAGTATCAACGAAAACAGTGCGCAGGGAACTGCATAAACAAAATATTCACGACAGAGCTGCTATTGCAAAACCTCTGGTGACCCGGGTGATGCACAACGGTAATGGCAGTGCTGCAAGGAGCATACAAGATGGGCTGTCGATGCGTGGGAGAGTGTAATATGGTCAGATGAATCCACATCCACACTATTCCCCACCGAAGGACGTGTTCACGTGTGGAGAACACGGTCAAAAGCGTACAACATAGACTGTCTGCTCCCAACAGTGCAGCATGGTGGTGATTCATTCATGCTCTGGGCGGTCACATTGTGGTTTTCATATGATCCCTGATCACCTTGAAAGGACGGATGACTGGCCGGGCGTATGAAACCATTTTGGTCAACCAAATCCATCCAATGGCTCGGGCATTGTTTCTTGCGGGGATGTTATCAATCCAGATGGTAACGCCCCAATTCACAGAGCTCGGAATATCCAATCATGGCTTGAGGAACATGAGGACGAACTTTTACACCTTCCTTGGCCTCCCCAATCACCAGACTTAAACATTATCGAGCCACTGTGGTCTGTGTTGGAAAACAGAGTAAGATCCCGTTTTCCTCTTTCTGCATCTCTCAAGTACCTGGAGCAGTTTCTTAATGAACAATGGTGTAGCATCTCACTAACCATCATCCAAAACTTATATGCGTCCATTCCAAGGAGGATTAAGGCGGTTTTGAATATCAAAGGTGATCTCACACCCTACTAGCTACATAACACCTTCTTTTCCTAGGTGTTAACAATATTCTGTCCAAACTCTGTACATGCTGTAATTCGGGCTGAAGAAGGTCTCTGGTATTGAATAAAAATTTCCAATTTAATAGTCCGTATGTCCTGCTGTACTGAAGATGCATACATTAATATTATTAATAACATCTATGAAAATGAAAATGCAAACATTCGGCTGTTTGAAAATACAACACACATAAAAATTGGAAAAGGAGTGAGACAAGGTGACACTATATCTCCCATCTCTTTAATGCCACATTGGAAAATGTCTTTCAATCACTGAACTGGGAAAACAAAGGGATAAAGATTAATGGAGATTATATAACCCACCTTCGTTTTGCTGATGACATAGTCATTTTTGCAACTACCCCATCAGAGCTGCAGAGTATGATCCAGGAACTTGCTGACAAGAGTAAAGAAGTGGGATTAAAAATGAACTTTCGGAAGACAAAAGTGATGTTCAATGCTTTTACAAGAAATGAAGATTTATCGATTGATGGAGAAAAGCTGGAGATAACAGACACGTACGTTTATCTTGGACAGCAGATATCAAGTGAGGGTCACATCGATGAAGAAATTAATCGGCGTACAAAACTTGCCTGGAGAGCTTTTGGAAGAAACAGCATAATTTTCAAGAGCAATATGCCATTACGTCTTAAAAGAAAAGTGTTTGTTCAATGCATCCTTCCAGTGCTTACGTATGGTGCAGAGACGTGGACCTTAACTAAAAGAGACATACAAAGGCTGCAGACAACTCAAAGCAGCATGGAGAGGTGCATGCTTGGTGTAACCAGGAGAGATAAGAAGAGGAACTCGTGGATCCGAAAAATGACAAGAGCGGAAGACATCATGATCAGAGTTAAATCCCTGAAATAGCAATGGGCTGGACATACTGCCAGAAGGAGAAATCATCGATGGACAGCCGAAATTTTAGATTGGATTCCAAGGGACAGGAAAAGACCCAGAAGAAGACCACATGGGAGATGGGTGGATGAAATTCGAAAGTATGCGGGAGTGACATGGAGGAGACTGGCACAAGACAGACCGTTGTGGAGGAAATTTGGGGAGACCTTCGTCCAGCAGTGGATTGATAATGGTTGATGATGATGATGATGTGCATATCATCATGCATCTTTAAATGCTTTTAGTGTAGTAAGTTTAAATTGTTGTTAATAAGTGTGATCACTACATCCCAGAATTCCATTGTATGCTCCTTGTTAAAAGGTGGAAATAAAACGGAGATGGTTTTGATATATGCGGATATTGTAGTTACACGAACAGCGACTTCTTATCTGATTTCATGCTTGAAGAATTTCATTCACATGTGATGTCGTATTTGCGGAAGGAAGGAAAATGACGAACTTATGTGGTTTAACATTCTTAGCAAAGACACCGCTGACATTGGACCAGTAACGCTGTGTCCTAATGCCTTCGATAGCTATGGGAGGGAGATCAAGATTTCCTTCCAATCATATTGATGGATGCTCCATTATCAACGAGAAATCGATGTGAAAAGACACGAGAAGTCAGTCATTTCTCTGAACATCCACTTTTATTCATGATCCTAAGGAGATTTAAATTTCATCAAGGCTTTGGAGTAGTAACTGCACTTCGTCCGAGAACGCAAAAGCATGAGCCACAAATATCGCTCGTTCGCGGTACGGATGAAAGACATCTTACCAGTACTCATAACGGTTACGGGCTCACCCTTCCTTCAGCAAAAGGTTGTATTGGATGTACAAATAAGTTTTCAAGCGTTTTAAGACAATGCAACATGTAATTTGAGAGAAAACAACAATACCTTTACGAATCAAAATATGCGCCGTCATTATCTATCACCTTCCGCCATCGATCGGGCAGCTGACGGATTTCAGCCATGAAGAATACTTCGTCGTGTGACGCGATGAAGTCATCAACCCATTTTTTTTTTTTTTTTGATTGGAGGTTCTTTTTTTTTTTTTTTTTTTATTGGAGGTTTAACGACCACCGTGAGCAACTCAATGGGCTATAAGCAGTCGCCCGTCCCTAATTTAGGGTCACTGGTTCCAGGGAAGGGAGAGAGAGCCAGTGCCGTAAGACAAACACAACATCCCTGCCTCACCGGGATTCGAACCCGGACCCCTTTCGGACGAATGATCAGAGGCAATCGCTTAGACCACTGCGCCACCGGGGCGGCAATTGGAGGTTCAACGACCACCGTGAGCAACTCAATGGGCTATAAGCAGTCTCCCGTCCCTAATTTAGGGCCACTGGTTCCAGGGAAGGGAGAGAGCCAGTGCCGTAAGACAAACACAACACCCATGCCTCACCGGGATTTGAACCCGGACCCTTCCGTACGAATCATCAGAAGCCATCGCTTAACCCATTTTCGCACTTCGTCACATGTTCGGAACCGTACAGCAGACAAACCATGTTGCATTGATGGGAACAAATGATAGTCTGAAGGGGCTATATCGGGACTAGACGCCGGGTGCTCCAAAATTTCCCAGCCGAGCGCAAATAACGTTTCCTTGACCGATTTCGCGACATGCGGCCTAGCGTTGTCATGCAGCAATTTCACGGGACGCAATTCTTTGCCTATGAATGGACGTTTCCGACAGATTTCCTGGTTCAGTCGCATCAATTGTTGCTTGTAGCGATCAGCAGTAACAGTTTGACCCTGTTCCAATAGTTCATAATAGAGCACACACACCCTTCATATCCCACCAGATGCACAGAAGAACTTTCTTGGAGTGAATATTGGTGTTGATGTCGAAGTCGTTGCTTCACCGGGGTCTACCAAGTGTTTTTTGCGTTTGGGATTGTCGTACCATATCCAATTTTCATCACCCGTAACAATTTTCCACAGGAAAGCCTATCAGTGTTCTTTATTCAACAGGCTCAAATACTTCACGACACGCTCATCCTTGTTCCTCTGGTTCAGGTCATGTGGCAGCCATTTTCCTTGAATCTTTCCCATTGCGCGTAAACGATTAGAAATGGTTTGTTGAGTTACCCCGAGTTGTTCAGCTAGCTCTTTTTGCGTTTGAGACGAATCTTCATCCAGCAATGCTTGCAGTTCCTCATGTGCAACCTTCTGCGGAGCGTGCTACGTTCTTCGATCGCTAAGATAGAAATCACATGCTTTAAACCATCTAAACCAAAACTCACACGTGCTTTTCGATACATTATTCTTCCCCAGAACAGAACAGATCGATGCACATGCTTTTGCAGCACCTTTTCCTTGATACAATTCGTAACGAATGCAGTGTCGAATAAATGCAGTATCGCATGCCATCTTTCACCTACCGATGTGCAAGTGCGTTTAACAGTCAAACTTCTGTGTCACCAGTTGCGGTCACATGACAACAACGCAGGGACTGTCAAATATGCAAAATAGTAATATAGGTCACACAAAAAACGCTTTAAAACTCATTTGTACACCTAATATACACTGCTGGACAATTGCTAAGGACGGATCATAAACGGCTATATAGCGCATAAAAAAGTAAGTGTGGTTGGATGCCAACTGAAATAAAATAATGTCAGAATGCCAGGACATTACAAGAAAGACAATTTGTTGTGCTCTGAAATCCAGAAGGCTTTGGAACGTGTTCAAGGGACAAACAGGCCATTTTGTGCAGAATACGTAAACGTGAAAAAAATGCAATTACCGTCCGCAGGCGTTCCGGCGTAAGATGTCAATACGGTATATGGCCACCATGGAGGGCGATGCAAGATTCCACACGTCGTGTCAGGCTTTGCACAACATTATCAAGCAGCTGTTGGGGTAATTTATCCCATTCCTCTGTCAGTGCACGGATGAGGGTGTCCTTGTTTATTGGAGGGCATTGGCGACCAGCAAGACTCCTCCCCAAAGCATCCCACACATTTTCAATGGGATTCAGATCTGGAGAACGTGCTGGCCATACGAGGCGTTGAATATCCTCGCTCTCAAGACACTCCTGGACAGCGACTGTTCGATGACATGTTGCGTTGTCGTCCATGAAAATGAATCTATCACCGACAGCACCACGGAACATGCGAACATGAGGTAGCAGAACATCATTAATGTATCGTTGGTCAGTCACAGTCCCAGTTGGAAGCACATAGAGGGACGTACGGCCATTGATCATGATGCCAGCCCAAACCATGACACTACATGTCGGATATCGGTCCCTTTCCTGTATGTTTGCTGGACAATATGCAGTACCACTATCACGCCAGATCAGTTGTCGTCGACAATCAGACGATAGACTGTATCTACTCTCATCTGAGATGAGGACAGCAGACCAGTCGTTATCAGTCCAATTGCGATGTTGATGGCACCATTGCAAACGGGCGGTATGGTGACGTCTGGACAATGGGATGCACACAACAGGAAGGCGGGAGTATAGTCCTCCTTCATGCAAACGTCTGGCGACAGTTTTTCGGGAGATCCGCTTGCCAGTAGCAGCCATAAACTGATTTGCTACCTCACTAGCTGTGCTGCACCGGTGTCTTTTTGTTGATAGCACTATGTACCGATCTTCTGCAGGTGTCGTACTGCAAACACGACCTCCCCCGTGACGTTTGCTACACTCTCCATTTGTTTGAAATGATTTCCAAAGCCTTGAAACAACACTGTGGCTGACGTCGAACTCCCTGGCAACATCTGTTATTTTTAGCCCTTCTTCAATCTTGCCAATAATACGGCCACGCGTAAAATCATCTAGGTGATGTCGGGAAGACATACTGAAAATTGCAAGTTCGTCAATTGATTCTTTCCCTTTCAACTTTGCGTTTGAACAACAACGGTCAATACGCGTCAAATCCTTTATATCTCTTATCAGCGCTATGACGTCACGAACAAGTTCGGCAATCCAAAATTTGCATACGCACAACACGTCTTTCTGTATCCCGCACTTATGCTAATTTCCACATTTTCCTGCCTTCCATTTTATGGTTGCTAGCGTTGTTTTTGTCATCCGTCCTTAGCAATTGTCCGGCAGTGTATTTGCGCATGTGAAGATTAGTTTTATTTCTTGAAGAAATAATTTTGAGTGCTAAAATAACTAAACAGATTTTCCTCTGCGTTTGCGTATTCTAATTTGGCTCTTATACTAAAAATTCTCACCAAATATACGTTGTTGCGAATGACACCAAGTATACGACGCGCATGTATTCTATGATATATTAGCTTTTGCCAGCAACTTCGTTCGCATGGAACTCAGAACCTATTATCTATTATCGGAACGTACTACCTCAGAATATATTGTAGTTACGATGCTTCAGCATATACCACATTTTTAGTTTGATTGCTTATATTAATTAAAATGAACTCATTTTCCATGCTCCCGGATCTGGATAAACTGACATATAATTGGCGATGAGAGAAACATTCCTGTCTTAAATCTAATCCCACATGTTTGTATGTTTGCCTCCGAGATTTGTTGATAGTTATGGCGAAGGAAACATTTACGGGAAATTGCAGCCTTTTGAAAGCAAAAGGTAAGTCTGTAGGTATCATCGTGATACGGGGTATGTGTGCGCATGTCCAGCAATGTGATCATTGTTATGTCCTAAACTATTTTACTTTTCAACGGAGTTCTACCTAAGAAAACAAAATCAATCAGCTTTGTAACTATTTACACTAACTAGGACAAACCGCCAACGGTAACTGATAACTCAGGTACCTACAGTTGGCAAATTTTGAGCGAAGCTATTGCAAAATCTAAACTCATTAAGGCGTCTATCATAACAAATTCTAAAAAAACGAAAGTGTATGACTTCCAGAACAAAAGTACGAAACGTTCTAAAAAAGAAATGCCTAAAATGCATCATGAACTACTTTTCTTCACGCCTTCACATTGGTTGTGATCAGGTTGCAGGTCAACAAAGCGGAAAGACACACTCAAATAGGGAACCACGTTATTCATTTTGTATCCGACACACACAAACACACACATAAACACACACACAAACTTCCTTTTATTGTTATAGATTAAGGATGTGTTGAGCTAACACACGGAGTCTTCTATTTTTCATTTTTTCAATTCAAACCATTTTTTTAAATTAATGTTAGTGACCCGACTTTCCTAAAACGGTTCAAGTAAAAGGTCATGTAGTTTTAATTGAAATTCCTCAATGACACGGAATTTCGGGAATCAGAAGGTATCAAAACCTGACATTGAATGATGTCCAATCGCATGCCAAAAATCACGGTTGACGGATGTGTCATATCGTAGCTATGCCCGAACAACTAAATTGTCCCGAGTCTCGTACAGAGAGCGGATTTTTTCAAAAATTATTAAAATTGGTCAGTTTTTTTAATGACCATTATTTTTATACGGTCCGACCAATCACCATGATATCAACCCCATGTCACTCACTATGTGCTACCCTTTCTCTGTGGTAAGTGTTACCGCGATCGGCTGAAGATCTTTGGAGGAGATAAGCAACAAACGACCATTTCTCAAAACCTGGAAAACCCCTAATAATTCAAGTTTTTGGACGATTATTCCTCAATGATACAGAATTTCGGGAATCAGAAAGCGTCAAAACCTGACCATGGAAGATGTCCAAGAGCATGCAAAAAATCAACGTGATCGTATATGTCATCTCGTACCTATGCCCGAACAACTAATTGTCTCGAGTCTCGTAAAGAGGGCTCCGCTCGGCCTTCGGCCTCGCTCCATTCAAATAGGCAATTCTAATTTAACTATACGACTAAGTAAACAAACAACTAAATCATTGTCAACTCTGACACACTACTGAGGTAAAGCACATGTCGCGACGAAAAATCTGCAGCGATATATTCCATCCGTGTAGCTTAGTTGGGAGAGCAACTTACTCCGGAGTGAGGGCGCGCGGCTTCGATCCCTGTTACGGACAAATTTGTGTTTCCACATTAGCGCCCGAGCGTAAAAATGGATGTTCTTCTGGCCGTTGGGTTCTTCGAAAAATGTGTGATGTTTGTTCCACACATCGTCTGGAATTGATGAAAATTCCTTCTTCGCTTCAAAAAGAAAAAAAAGACAAGAAAAATGACACCGAATTTCCGGGTGTAATAAGCACGTCTTTTGAATCCGTTCTGACGCAAATTAAATTTATCAAAGCTATTCAAAGTCAATGGAACCGGTATGGAAAACAATAGTATTTGACGGAAAAAACAATAGTATTTGACGGAAAACAATAGTATTTGAGGGATTAAAAACCCTATTTTTTCAATAGGGTTTTTAATCCCTCAGATATTGATGTAAACGGAATCGTGAGCTTACGCCCTCTGGCTGCAGACTTGTGCGTTAATGAGAAACATTTCGCACCGGAAACGCTCTCCAACATAGAAAGAATTTTTCAAATCGGACTCTTAGAAACAGAGATATCGACACAAATAAGATGTGACTTTACGTCCCCTGGCGTAGAAACCATGCATTATTTTAAGAAGAAAATGTTTCTAAAAGGTTTGTCGACATGAGTAGTATCAGTCTACAAACGACTTTTTTCAATCGAGAATTTAAAAGCTCATATTTTGTTGCAAACACATCAGAAGAGGAAATAAAGACTTACGCCCCCTGGTGGCCTAACCATTTTTCTACAAAAATTAGGAATTATGTGCAAACGATTTCCCATCAGGAGCTGTATCCGGTGCAGAAATAATTTTTCAAATCGGAAATTTAGAAGCAGAGATATAGGGGAAAACGCCCCCTAGCGGAAAGTCTATGAATTACTTGAAAATTTTGAAAATATATGAAAAACATGTCACACCGAAAACACTATCTAACAAAAAAATAATTTTTCAAATCGGACTCCTAGAAGTAGAGATATTGACAAAAAAAAAAAAAAAGATATATATCTACGCCCCCTGGCGGAGAAACTATGAAATATTTTAAGAAGAAAATATTCCAAAAACGTTCGCACACTTGTTGGCCATCACAAAGTCCTGACCTCAACCCCATTGAGGGTCTGTGGGATATACTGGAGAGAAATCTAAGGAGTAATTCCACTCTTCCGTCATCAACCAAGGATCTTGGCGAAATGGTACAGCAAAGCTGGCTACAAATCAGTGGGGAGACAGTGCATAAACACATAGACACCATGCCACGCCGAATGCGCGCTGCTTTAATTCGTGCTAAAGGTGGTCCCACGAAATATTAGCATGCACGACTTTTAATTTCGCCAGGCAGTGTATCTAGAACGTTAAAGAATTTTGAAAAACTTTGAGCAAAGTATGTATAAGCGTAATATTCCACAAGTACTTTTTTTTTTTTTTTTGGCTTCCGGTGTTTCAGAGTATGTGAAACACCGGAAGCTACTAGAAGCAATAAATACAAAATAAAAGGCAAAAGCTTAATATTTCTTTACTATCTGCTCAGAATATTTCATTCTCCGAGAATTATTGGACACATTACAAAATTACGTACAAAACAAAAAAACTATGAACATTGTCTGTTTTTCTATGCCACGTATTACTAACACGGTTTCTATATTTTTGTTTTGCAGAATTGTTATTCCCAGAATCCGATAGATGGCGCTAGGTGTGGCCTGATGAGGAATGTACGAGAAATGCGCAATCAGTAGTCATGTCATCCGTACAGCAGAAGGCGATGTGTGTGTTATGGCTTGAGGAATTTTTTTTTTTTTTTTTTGGTTGGAGGTTTAACGACCACCGTGAGCAACTCAATGGGCTATAAGCAGTCGCCCGTCCCTAATTTAGGGTCACTGGTTCCAGGGAAGAGAGAGAGCCAGTGCCGTAAGACAAACACAACATCCATGCCTGACCGGGATTCGAACCCGGACCCCTTACGGACGAATGATCAGAGGCTAACGCCTTAGACCACTGCGCCACCGGGGCGGCGGCTTGAGGAATTAAAGTCTGTCATTAAGGTTAAAAGACGATACCGTTTAGAGTATGGTTGTAATCCTCTGTCAACGAATTCAATTAAGCAGTGGATGAAACAGTTTAAAGAAACTGGCAATGTGGAACATCGTGGAGGAGCCGGTAGGCCTCCGGTAGGCCTAGCGTCAGCGGTGAGACGGTTGACAAAATTAACGAAAGTTTCCGACGAAGCCCCGGGAAATCCGTTCGTAAAGCAAGCAGAAAACTATGCATTCCGAAATCGACAGCTCACGATATCTTGCACAAGAAATAAAGTTTCATGCTTATAAAATTCAAATAGTGCAAAAGATGCATGTAAATGATCACATTCTGCGATACGATTTCGCTGTGGATATGCTGAATCGAGTGGAAAACGACGAAAACTTTCTCAGTACTGTAATTTTTAGTGATGAATCCACATTTCATGTATCAGGTATTGTGAATCGTCACAACTGCAGTAAACCGCCTCATGCTGTTATTGAACTGGAACGTGATTCTCCAAAAGTTAATGTGTGGTGCGCCCTATCAAAAAGGGAGTTGATTGGCCCTTTCTTCTTCTGCGAAAAAACCACAAGTGGTGACATTTACTTGGATATTCTAGAAAATTTCGCTATACCCCAGATCAAAAGATATGACAACGTCGTTTTCCGACAAGACCGCATTTGTCAACGTGTGTACGTAAGTGCCTAAATGAGCATTTCCTCTACAGATGGATTGGGCGTGGTGGTCCCATTCCGTGGCCTCCTCGCACTCCAGATCTAACTCCATTGGATTCTTTCATGTGGGATTATGTGAAGGATCGTGTCTATCAGACACCTTGTATTGATTTGCAGGAACTGAAGCAGCGTATCACAGCTGCTATTAATTCCATAACTCCTCAGAGGTTTGCCAATACATGGCATGAAATCGAGTATCGCTTGGACGTACTGCGAGCCACCAAGGGATCTCACAGCGAAATTTATTAACTTGTGTAGTTACGTTGTAAGTTAGTACAGTCAGTTTCTTTCTATCTGTTTAATGTTTTGTTTTATATAATTTTGTAATGTGTCCAATAATTCTCCGACACCCTGTATTACTACAAATTCTGGTTCACCAACAAGGAGGTCATAACTTTACATGAAAGGTATACCCTTTACTAGAAACTTAAATAGGAAAACAAATCTGATTGCATGCAAGAATATTATGAAGGTGACTCGATAATTTTTCTTTGTTTCTTCGACTACCCTTCCCATGAGTGAACGGAATATTTTTCATATGCTGCCCGCCATGTAAGAAGCTCTTTTATATGCTACTGTCATATAAGAAAGTCAGGGCATGCGAGAACAAAAGAAAAGTCCGTTTTGCAGTTCAGGCAAAACTAGGTTACGGTTAAATGTGTTTCTCCATGAGGGAATAATAAACAAGGCTGAAAACGCCCTGAAACATGTCAGACAACTGGTTAATTAAGCCTACGCCCGTTTCGGGAAGACTGCAAACGAAACGAGTCAGCTCCCGTTGCTGTTATTTGTCACAAAGACCAATTTGCTTATCGGAAAGGATTTGATTTTCAAATGTTCCATGTCAAACAACCAATTACAGACATTTCTTCTACAAAAAGATGAACATAATTTTGCATTTGTTGTGGTACATCGAGAGGTTACAACCAGTGGTAGATTTAGAGCTACCGGGTCCTTGCGTACATCATCGGTTTTGCCCCGCTCCATCACTTAGCCGGGCATTCTTAAAATATACCCAGCCCATTTGTACTCTCTTCCGCTAATGTATAAAGTACACTACATTGAAAAAAGTCACCGGACACCTATATGAGAAACACAACATAACATTTATTAGTACGATGATGGTCCACCTTTGGCCTTAATGCATGCACTGACCCTTCGAGAGATGCTATCGACAAAGTTTTGGAACAGAGCGATAATTTAGTACCTAATGCTGCCGCTAACTGTTGCTTAGTAGTAGGCCTTGATTCCAAACTTCTTATGCGGCGCTCTAATTCATCCCATAAGTGCTCTATGGGATTAAGATCAGGGCTCCATGCTGACCAGTCCACACACGAAATGGAATTACCGTCAAACGACGCAGTAACAGTCCTTGCTTTATGGCTCGGTGCATTATACTGCTGGTATCAACAAGGCTCTGTTCCATAGTATTGCCACAACGTTGGTAAGACATAACTGTCCAGAATATCGAGGTAGACTTGCTGGTTAACAGGTTTGTCCAAGATAACCAATGGGCCGTGATCATACCACGAAAAACACCCCCACATGAGTGCACTGTCAGCTCCAAACTTGACCGTAGGAACGGTACACTGTAGTAAATAGCGTCCCCCCCGACTCCCGCCATACCCACGCACGGCTATCAGGCTGATAGATCGTGTATCCGAATTCATCAGTCTATAGGGCTCGTTTCCATTGATCTACGGTCCACGATAAAAGTTCTTTAAACCATGCTAAACGAGGAGTAGTATTCCGAGTGGAGATGAAAGGCTTATGAGCAGCCGCACGACCACGGTAACCCATGCAATGAAGCTCTCTGCAAATGGTACTTGTACATACCGATGTTCCCGCATTTTTACTCACTTGTACACTGAAGTCTTGTGCAGTACTTCGTCGATTAGCTGTAGCGACTCTCCTGAGGCTTCGACGTCCTCTATTACTCATTTTCTTTGGTCTGCCAGTACGTTTTGCTGCTTCAGGCAAGCCACGTGTCTTCCACTTGTTCATTACATCCAAAACAGTTGACTTGGGTATGTTTAAACGCCTCTCGGTTTCTCTTATGGGCAACCCACGAATATAACACC
The DNA here is from genome assembly GCA_039090855.1 of Macrothele yani. Classification (NCBI taxonomy): domain Eukaryota; kingdom Metazoa; phylum Arthropoda; class Arachnida; order Araneae; family Macrothelidae; genus Macrothele; species Macrothele yani. Next base: position 14,008,333 of record CM077000.1, on the reverse strand, counting down.
CAACAATCTTTCCTTTCTCAAAGTCAGTTCCGCGACATTTTCACTCAACCTCACATATGCGATATGATCGCGGCGAGGCTTGTTTTTATACCGTTTGCAGCTGTACCGTTCATCTTAACAACGCAGAGGGATCCGTTCATTTGCTTTTGTAGGGATGTCCGGTGACTTTTGTGAATATAGTGTATTATTATATTATTATATAGCAAAAACAAATTGACTTCCAGAATTCAACAGAAGTATCCAGTTTGGGCTCCCCGAACATGGTTCGACTTATGGATACGATATGTAGACCATACTTTCGTCCTTTGGAAAGGAAATAACTTATGCCTACCATTCCTTGATGTCCTAGTTACCCGCCCAAATGGATCTCTCGCAACTACAATTTATCGGAAGCCTTTCGCTGTTTTCTCACCTACAAAGTCCAATCACCCTAGGCAAGAAAATCTCAGCGCGTTCTCCAGTTGCGTATATCGCGGGATGCATATACAGTATTACTACGGTATGCCAAATTGGGAATGAGCAGTAAACGTTTTTCTCAAACTCCGCCACGTCTCACACCGGTGCCACGCGCGGTAAGGGGAGAGGGGGAGGACACGCCTACTTCGATATCAGTACAATACCACGTCGAGCCGGCAGAGCCAAGCCAACAGGCACGTACTGCTGACATACGCACTGATATTGCTTCCTCGATTGCTAAGGTGTCAATTTTAGGTAAATTTTGAGTAGGTACCTATGCTATTATTTAAACGTTCGTATGCTTAAGTAATAAATTGCGACTAGGCGAAAGTTGATACTGATTTAGTTGGTTTCATCATCATCATCATCATCATTAATACAGACATTTAACGTGGACCAGGAAGACCATTTAGCGTAACTGGAAGACCCTGGGTTCGACTCCCGGTGGCGGCCTATGAGAATTTTTCCGTGACTCACTTATAAACGTAGAAAGAGCGAAGATCTTTGTTTGATGTTCCTGGTCCACGTTAAATGTCTGTATTAATTATTCATTCGCCTTCTAATTATTTGTTCAGTTGCTGCTTACCATCTTTGGTGAATCCCCAGCATTGTGCGGGGCTCCAAGAAGCAACCTGCCAAATTGGCTTGGCAGTTAGCGTGTGTGAGTCTGGAGGAATTCGAGGCCGCTGTGGTGTAGCGGAAGCATATCCGGCGAGTAACTGGAAGACCCTGGGTTCGACTCCCGGTGGTGGCCTATGAGAATTTTTCCGTGACTCACTTATAAACGTGGAAAGAGCGAAGATCTTTGTTTGATCATCATCATTGTCAACCATTATCAATCCACTGCTGGACGAAGGTCTTCCCAAGTTTCTTTCACAACGGTCTGTCTTGTGCCAGTCTCCTCCATGTTACTCCCGCATACTTTCGAATTTCATCCACCCATCTCCCATGTACTTAGTAGAAAATCATAAATTCGATTATAATCTTGATTCGTTGGGTTTTCATTATAAAATTTAATGTTAATATTTTGATTACTTTATAAGTGAACTAAGTTGATCGGTGGTATACTCAGAACTGCAGAGTATCTCATACCTCGGAGTTCTGTGAAAACACAGATTAGATTTGTCCGTGACGGGGATCGAATTCGTGCCCCCTCACTTGGGAGTAAATTGCTCTCCCAAAAAAACTACACAGACGGAATATGTCTCAGCAGATTTGTCGTTTTGACACGTGCTTTTATTTCTGTAGTACGTCGTATAACGAAGTAAATTTATTTCTCCGTTATTTTTGATCCACGCCGGGGGTCGAACCCGAGTACACTTATTCCGGAACAAGCCGCTCTACAACTGAGCTACGCGGACGTTCGTTCTTGCTGCTATCTGCCTTTATGTCGTGTGTGTCCTGCGAGGCAGGAGATGAGACAAATAGATAGAATGGCGACAGAAAGACAAATACATAGGAGTAGACTGACAAAGAATAAGGAGGACAGTGTAATAAAGATGATGAAAGTGACAGAGGAAAAGAATTACAGATGACAGATATATATAGGGATGTAAGCTCAGGTGATGCGCAACATCACAGCCTCTCCTAGACAAATGTCAACCCCGCCTTCTGGTGGTGCATCCTGTTCCCACTAAAGAGGCTCTGACGACCGCCAATAGCGGTATAACTATAATCATCGGGATAACAGGAAATACTATCCCACACTTACCAACCCGCTTGGCCTGCGTGGTGAGTTATGGCCAAACCCCTCCAAAATGACTCCACAACTTAAATCTTGGCCCTCAGTCACCGGCAGCTGGAATGTACCTGGCCAAGGCAGCGGCCAGTGGACATGAAGGTGGAGGGTGCTAAGAATCACCGGAAGGCCGGACTAGGCTGCCATTTGATGCTGATCTTGGCTACTTACAATGGACGCTCCCTATCTTCTGATTCAAAGCTTCTTGAATTGGAAGAGGAACTACAAAGGGTCAAGTGGGACATCGTCGGGCTAAGTGAGGTTATAATGAATAAACTCTTTTACCAGCTAAGCTAATTATAATGAATAAAGCTTTCAACTAAGCTAAGTATAATGCTTCTGCTACTGAATTATATGCTTGTACTAAACTTCAAATAGTGAATTCAAATGGTTGTTATTACTAGTTAATTAAGATCATGAATAAAGTCTCCTGCTAGTCGTGTAGTAATAGTATTGAACAAACTTATAACTGGTAGTAATGTTGTAGCAGTAATTAGGATGAATAAAGTCTTAACGCTGGTTGTTAATAATAATAATAAACTAATGACATACACCTAACAGCCAGACAGAGATCTGACAAAAACTATGAATTGAGAAAGACGTACTTACGAAAAGCTCTTTTATTATGTAACTCTTGATCATCCAACGCACACACACAACTCGTTTCACAATAATGAAGAATCAAACTAATCACATAGAACGAAGCTCTCAATACAACAACAACAACAACAAACTCTCTCCTTCACATAAACCAACGCTCTCCGTACAACAACAAACGTTCTCCCTACAACAACAAACGCTCTCCCTACAACAACAAACGCTCTCCCTAGATATCGCTGAACGCGCCTATTTATACTGGCTACCACCACGTCATGACTTACACTCATTGCCAGATCTCATTCAGCGGGAGAAATAACATCTCGTTCAGTAAGAAGATAATTTACATAGAAAAATAAAATAACCAGAGATAGTAAAAATCAAAAGGAAAGTGAATCTAGAGTATACGTTACAAGGTAAGAAGAAAAGAAGATCTCATTAAACTGAAAAGTGGACATCTCTTCTACTATCGTGGGACAGATACTGGCAGAACTAGTGGTGTTGGATTTATAATAAACAAGAAACTGAAGGATAAAGTTGTAGAAGTTGACAGTTCCTCTGACAGAGCTGCACGACTCGTTATCCAACTCTCGAGAAGATACCAATCTCAGATTATTCAAACTTATGCACCCACCACAAGTCATCCTGAAGAAGAAATTGAAGAATTTTATGAGGAAATTCGTCATCTACATAATAAAGGCAAGCAGCACTTGAAGATAATTATGGGAGATTTCAATGCAAAAATAGAGCAACAGCAACAGAATGAAACTTCGGTAGGTAAATTCGGTTACGGCAACAGAAACCAACGTGGAAATACTCTCGTTGAGTTTGCAGAGGCAGAAGGGTTTTTCATCATGAACTCCTTTTTCAAGAAAAAGCCACACAGGAAATGGACATGGAGACATCCAAATGGGACGACAAATGAAATCGATTTTATTATATGTAACAAAAAATTCGTCATCGAAGACTGCAGTGTGCTAAACAAGTTCAACACAGGTAGTGACCATAGATTGGTGAGATGCAAGATGCACCTCAACACTAAACTCGAACGTGGCAAGCTCATAAGACAAACAAAATGTATTGACATAACCAACCTTAAAAAACACCGTAATACCTTCAAGTTGGAACTGAAGAACAGATTCTCTGCTTTAGAAGGCCTAACATCGGAAGAAGTTGATATTGCTGAAGTTAACATAAATATATCCAAAGCTTTTATGGAAACAGCAACAAAATTAGCTGGGTCTAAGAACAAGTTGCATGTGAACAAATTATCAGGAAAAACCAAAATGTTGACGCAAAAAAGAAGAGAGATGAGGACAACTAAAGAAGATGTGACTTCCAAAGTGGAATATATAGAGCTATGCAAGACAGTACGAAAAAGTATCACTGAAGACGTAAGGAAATTAAACTGTGAATTAGTGAACAAAGCAATTGAAAACAAACAAAGCCTAAAGATAGCAAAGGGACATCTCAGTAAGGGAAGAAAACAAATTATTGCACTGAGAAAAGAAGATGGTTCTGTAACAAGAAATACAGGCGAAATTTGGACAAGATAGAAAGTTTTCTACTCCAAATTATATGAAAAGGATGATACATGTACTCCGGACATCAGAAACGTACCAGTACCAGAGTTCTTTCAGTCCTCCCAGCAGAAGTTGCACATGCAATCAAGAACATGAAGCGAGGAAAAGCTCCAGGAGAAGATGGAATTACTGTAGACATCGTACAAGAAGCAAGTGGAGAAATCGAAACAGTATTCGCCCAAATTTTCACTCGATGCCTTAATGAAGGGAAAATTCGTGAGGATTGGAACAACGCTACAATGATCCTGCTACATAAAAAAGGTGACATTGAGGATCTCAGGAACTACAGACCTACCAGCCTCCTATCAGTGGTTTATAAAATCTTCACTAAAGTTCTTTCACACCGCTTGAAGGCAACACTGGACATGGCTCAACCGAGAGAACAAGCTGGATTCAGGAGTGGCTACAGCAGTATAGAACATATCCACGTACTGAGAGAACTAATTGAAAGAGCGAGGGAATATGAATTTCCATTGTGCATGGCTTTTATCGATTATGAAAAGGCCTTTGGTTCGGTGAAACCATCAGCAGTTACAATGGCTTTGAAATCCTGCGGTATTGAAGATGCATACATTAATATTATTAATAACATCTATGAAAATGCAAGTGCAAAGATTTGGCTGTTTGAAAATACAACACACATGAAAATTGGAAAGGGTGTGAGACAAGGTGACACCATATCTCCCAAGCTCTTTTTTTTTTTTTTTTTTTTTGATTGGAGGTTTAACGACCACCGTGAGCAACTCAATGGGCTATAAGCAGTCGCCCGTCCCTAATTTAGGGTCACTGGTTCCAGGGAAGGGAGAGAGCCAGTGCCGTAAGACAAACACAACATCCATGCCTCACCGGGATTCGAACCCGGACCCCTTACGGACGAATGATCAGAGGCCAACGCCTTAGACCACTGCGCCACCGGGGCGGCCCTCCCAAGCTCTTTAATGCCACATTGGAAAATGTCTTTCAATCACTGAACTGGGAAAACAAAGGGATAAAGATTAATGGAGATTATCTAACTCACCTTCGTTTTGCTGATGACGTAGTCATTTTTGCAACTACCCCACCAGAGCTGCAGAGTATGATCCAGGAACTTGCTGACAAGAGTAAAGAAGTGGGATTAAAAATGAACTTTCAGAAGGCAAAAGTGATGTTCAATGCTTTTACAAGAAATGAAGATTTATCGATTGATGGAGAAAAGCTGGAGATAACAGATACGTACCTTTATCTTGGACAGCAGATATCAAGTGAGGGTCACATTGATGAAGAAATTAATCGGCGTATAAAACTTGCCTGGAGAGCTTTTCGAAGAAACAGTATAATTTTCAAGAGCAATATGGCATTATGTCTTAAAAGACAAGTGTTTGATCAATGCATCCTTCCAGTGCTTACGTATGGTGCACAGACGTGGACCTTAACTAAAAGAGGCGTACAAAGACTGCAGACAATTCAAAAAAGCATGGAGAGGTGCATGCTTGGTGTAACCAGGAGAGATAAGAAGAGCAACTCGTGGATCCGAGAAATGACAAGAGTGGAAGACATCATGATCAGAGTTAAATCCCTGAAATGGCAATGGGCTGGACATACTGCCAGAAGGACAGACCATCGCTGGACAACCGAAATTTTAGATTGGATTCCAAGGGACAGGAAAACACCCAGAAGAAGACCATATGAGAGATGGGTGGATGAAGTTTGGAAGTATGCGGGAGTAACATGGAGGAAACTGGCACAAGACAGACCGTTGTTCAAGAGGCTTGGAGAGACCTTCGTCCAGCAGTGGATTGATAATGGTTGATGATGATGATGATATAACACAAAAATTAATAATATATGTCCACAGATGGCACCCATGTGATAAACCTGCATAAATACCCCGCTTTGCTGCAGGAGTTTGGAAGTATAATATTATGAAACAAGTAATTCAAAACAATTTCCATTCCAAAATCACAAAGAATCAGCACCCCACTGGAAAAACACAAGCACTCAGCACGTCGCAGGAAGAACACGACCAACCAAACTTCAAGCAAAATTATGCGAAGACATAAGCAGACAAAATTTAGCAAAGAGAAGCAAATAAGTAAAATGAGAAGCAAAAATTAAAACAGGAATAGGCTCAAGAGCTCTAGACCAATCTTCAGGAAAAACATCTGCAGCACCTGAATCAGGAATTCAGATTTTATGAGAGTGCTTAAATAGAGTAATCATGAAACGTGAACTCCTGAGTCAGGAGTTCAGGTTTCATGAGAGTGCTTTTTACAGAGCAGCCCCGATAAAAATTACATTATTTGCTTACATCCACTAGTTAACCTAAAATTTCCTTAGTTGATAAAAAATACTCTTCGAACGCACCCAGAAGATGAAAATACTTTTCGAACACACCCAGAAGATGAACATGTACGTTGGTTTTAGTAGAAGTTCAGTCTATACATACATATATTTGAACAATAAAATACGTGGGCGATAGGCAATGTATATTAGGACAAAGTCCTCTATAGTACTGTTACAAACGTTGTAGTATATAAGCTTTGAAAAGACAAGTTCACTTCAATGACAATGGAATATTTATATCTGAACCTAAGAATATTTCTACATGTACAATATATTTACACTTAAATGTTGAAAGCTCATGAAAGTTATATCCAGTGAGACATAAAAATCAGCAATGAGGTACATGGAGCAACACATATTGCGCTCACCTTACTCCGGCTTCAGTCCCTCTGGTTTGCAATCAATCATGCTACTTGTCAGGTGTCCACTGTTGCACCACATCATTAAAGCCGAAGTAAGGTGAGCGCAATATGTGTTGCTCCATATACCTCATTGCTGATTTTTATGTATCACTGGATATAACTTACATGAGGTTTCAACATTTAAATGTAAATATATCGTACATGCAGAAATATTCTTAGGTTCAGATATACATATTCCATTGTCATCGAAGTCAACTTGTCTTTTCTAGGTTCATACACTACAAAGCGTGTAACAGTACTATAGAGGACTTTGCCCTAATATACATGCACGTTGGTGATGTCTTTGACTGTGACTTTCTGTTACTGTTTACATTCCAGTGAAAGGGATCATCTGCAAGTTGTCAATTTTCAATTTTATACTTTTCAAGTTTTATGTTTTTTATTTAAAAGGTTTTTAAAGTTCAGGTAGGGAAAACAGAGTGCAAAACAATTTTAGCATCTCAAAATTGGATATTGACGTCGCATTTTGCGTATTTGGAAGTACTTGGGCACTCTCATGAAACCTGAACTCCTGACTCAGGTGCTGCAGACGTTTTCCCCTGAAGATTGGTCTGGAGCTCCTGAGCCTATTCCTGTATTTATTTTGACATAAATTCGCTTCAAGCTTGGTTGGTCGTGTTCTTCCTGCGATGTGCCGAGGGCTTGTGTTTTTCCTGTGGGGTGCTGATTGTTTGCGGTTTTGGAATGGGGATTGTTTTCATTTACTTGTTTCATAATATTTATATATACTGTATAAAGTATATACACATAAACGAGTGGGGAACAGAGAGAGAGAGAGAGAGAGAGAGAGAGAGAGAGAGAGAGAGAGAGAGAGAGAGAGAGAGAGAAACATGGACGAGTGAGGAACAGAGAGAGAGAGAGAGAAACATGGACGAGTGAGGAACAGAGAGAAAGAGAGAGAGACAGACAGAGAGGGAGAGAGAGAGAGAGAAAGAGAGACAGGTACAGAGGGAGACATGGAAGAGTGAGAAATTGGGAGAGATAGAGGGACAGAGGGAGACATAGACGAGTGAGGAACAAAAAGAGAGTGAGGTAGAGAAGAGAGAGACAGATACAGAGGGAGCCATGGACGAGTGAGGAACAAAAAGAGAGTGAGGTAGAGAAGAGAGAGACAGATACAGAGGGAGCCATGGACGAGTGAGGAACAAAAAGAGAGTGAGGTAGAGAAGAGAGAGACAGATACAGAGGGAGCCATGGACGAGTGAGGAAGAGAAAGAGAGACAGAGGGAGACATGGACGAGTGAGAAACAGAGAGAAAGAGAGAGATAGAGACAGAGGGAGACATAGACGAGTGATGAACAAAAAGAGAGTTAGAGAGAGAAGAGAAGGACGAATACTGAAGGAGTCATGGACGAGAGAGAGAGAGAGAGAGAGAGAGAGCGAGAGAGAGAGAGAGAGAGAGAGAGAGAGAGAGAGAGAGAGAGAGAGAGAGAGAGAGAGAGAAGGAGATGGTGAGCGACAAAAACTGAAAGTTAATAAGTTAATACATGATACCTCAGATTCAATAGTTGAATTGTAATTGATTCGAGCTAAGAACGTGTGAAGATGGCTTAAACTGGCTAAATCGAAAGATGTGCGAAAAAGAGTACTTTCGCAGGTACCTTATTGAAAAATGGCTTCTCTGTGCATTTGCTTTCAGTTGTTTTTTACCTTTGAACCTGAAAATAATTAAATAGGCTGTTCATTTTTTTACAAAGAAAGCTTAATTTCGACTTTGATCACAGCCGAGACGTCCCGGTGGCGCAGTGGTCTAAGCGCTGGCTTATAACCTTTCTTCCGAGGAGGGTCTGAGTTCGAATCCCGGTGAAGCATGGAAGTTGTGTTTGTCTTACAGCCACATGATGGATCCATATTTCGCTTCCCTGGAACGAGTGACCCTACATTACGGAGGGCGACTCCTTGCAAGCCATTGTGTTGCTTATGGTAGTCGTTAAACGTTGAATCAAGAAAAGAAATTTTGCTCACCATTTTGAAAAACGACTTCAGCATAAATTTTTTGAGAACGTTTATTCAGTTCTGTTTCGTTTAAAATGCATAAAATAAGCAAAAAGACAGTTTTCACAAAGAAAATTTTGAATTCTGAGATTACTTTTGAATGCCTCCTATTCTAAAAACTATGTCAAATGCATGCTCTTCAAACATGCAAAGTTTCACGCTTTTATCACAAAATGCTGTTTTTGTCCATAAATGTTGCATTAGCTCTACTACTGAAAATACAGTTTCGTTTATCACGTAAGCGCACCGGACAAAAAATTAGTCTCCCTAACAGAAATGATAGTAGATAGCTACCAGTTGCACAGAGGGGGCCCGTGACAGCATTGTTGGGAGATAAATAGCACTCACGTGGTCTACAGGATTATTTCTGTCACGTGCAGTGTTGAAGAGCAACGTGTGTGTTGAATTTAGTCTGCAATATGGGTCGTAAGACAGACGTTACTGAGTGGCAAAAAGGAGCCATCGTGTTTGGCCGTACCCACGGACACAACGTGAATGAAGTCGCCCAATTTGTTGGTGTGTTGAAGCGTAGTGTCCAGCGGGTCTACAACCGGTGGTGTAGTTCGCAGTCAACTGAAAATCGGCAACGCAACTTGGCCGGAAAACTATTCTCGCCAACAGGGGCCGCCTCCATGTTTCACCCCTAGTAACTGCAAATCGGTATCAAAGCAGACAACAATTGCTCTAAACAGTCAATGAAAGTCCTCTCCAACCACTTTTCGAAAGGATATTGCGACGAGAACTGCATGCGATGGACATCTGGAGCAGAGTACCACGGAAGAGACCTCTTTTAACAGAAAGTCACAAAGTTTCACGTTATCAATGAGCTCGGAGGCACCAAAACTCTACTGTGCACGATTGGAAACAAGTAATTTGGTCTGATGAAACGTGTTCTTGTTTGTACTCCACTGATGGGAGGCGACGAATGCGTCGCAGGCCCAATGAAGCCTTTAATCCTGATTGTGTTGAAGGTGTTGTTCAAGCTGGAAAGGGTTCTCTGATGTTTTGGAGATGTTTTTCGTACCACGAAATGGGCCCTCTTGTTGCAGTGACGATTAATTTGAACCAGCGCGCGTACCTCCGCATTCTGAATGACGAAGTGTTTCCCTTTGCCCTACATCTCCGGGAGCAGCATCGCATTGCCACTCCTGTCTGCCAAGACGACAATTGCTGTGTGCACAAGAGCTCAGACGGGGTGAGCCCGACAGCCCGAAGCAGAGCCCGACAGCTCGAAGCAGAGCCCGAACCCGAGTCGGGGCTCGGGCTGTAGAATATTTACTGCGGTTCGAGCTCGGGCGGGTTCCGGATCTTAGGGAGAAAAACAGCGAGATAATTTTTTTTATATATAAATGTGATTTTATATGATTTAACAAATAAGACACTTTATAGTTGGTAAAGGGAATTCTTCGGCAACTGGTTCTGGTTGGGAAGCAGGCGTTCGAGATGACTATTTATTCCGGCCTTGGGTAGAAAATACCATAGGAAGCGCATTAGTGCGTTTATGCAGAGAAGAAAAAGCTTTTCCCAGAACTATAGATATTGGATAGTTGATAGCATGCAGACGATAATTTACCCACTATCAACACGCAGTAGTTCCCTGTTAATTCTATTTAGAAACGTACATATTGCAGAGAGTTATGGCACGATAATATTAGCATTATTTGAGCAATATACAATTGCAGCACCGCCCAATCGTTTTGGTTGGCCAGCCGCCCAAAGCTTTTCAGGTGGAAACGAACGGTCAAAGAAAATCGTACAGTTACACTGTAAAAATAGATACAGTTCCCTTCTCCACTCCCCATTTGAGAAATACATGGGTTAATTGAAGGAGGAGGAGAGAGTGGAAGTGTGGAAAAGGAGATGTATTTTTTAATTAATGGCTGAACAGGTTAGCCAGTTTTCGGGCTCTATCTTGCAATATAAAATTCGGGGCTCGGGTGGGCTCGGACTGATATAACACGGGCTCGAACGGGCTCGGCTTCCTTAAATTGAGCCCGAACTTCGCTTTAGTGCACAAGGCTAAAACTGTGTCTGAGTGGTACGACGAACAATCAGCAACACTGTCTCACCTCGACTGGCCCGCCAAATCCCCAGATTGAAATCCTATTGAAAATCTGTGGGATCATTTGAAACAGAAGGTGAAACACCGGAATAGATACCAACGTACTCTGGTGGAACTTCGGGACCAATTGACGCACGAATGGCTGCAAATCGATGTTCAATACATCCACAACCTTGGAGTCTCTACCACACGGGATTCATGCTGTTATTAAGGCAAGAGGCGCCGACACCCGTTGCTAGGTAAGTTCTGGAAGGGGTAACTACTTTTTTGCCCGGTGTGCTTACGTAAACGACAAGAACTTGTACATTTATCGAATACCTTCCGATTAACTCCATATTAAAAGTTAATTGAGTAATCATTTTTCACGTCCATCGAGGAGGAAGAACAAGATGTTCGCAATTTAAAAAAGTAATTTCTTTTAGCCTCTGAAAAAGCACAGGCATTACATGACGAGAAGATGAGGTGGGGTTGACCTTTATTTTATTAAAGTCCCAGTGGCATGACGTAAATTGACATGAAACAAGCCAGACTACACAAATGAAAATTCCCGAAGAATGTGAGGTCGTTTCTTTAATGCAGAGGAGTAATAAAGTTTAAATGCTGCATCGGCAAAGCCAGTCGGAGAAGCATTTTAGCATAGTGGGAAATCTGGCGGACATCATCACCGGCGACGTCGTAACTCGTAGGTCCCCCTAGCACCAGCTGACAATGCTCATTCTCTGCTGCGATTACGTCACTTAAGGTTTCTGTTTCTCATTTTGATGAACCAGAGGGCGTTCGCATGAACGCACTAGTTTCCCTTTCCATCAGAATCAAGAAGCTGACGTAGCACATACAGCAAGAAAGTGGGTGGGTTAGGAAGAAAAAAGATACGAAGGGCAGGAAGAGCGAAGTTAAGAGGTAGACAGAAAGGTTCCTTGGGTGGAAGAAAAAGGACTTTTCTTGGCTCCTCATCTTAAGCGACATCGTCTCCCTTATTTTTTCCCTCAACACTACCGAGCTCCGAAGATACGTAAGGGACATCAACTTCAAACATTCGTATCTTTTTAGCGCAATGCAGAAATCTGTACGGGTCTTTTCATTCCCATAATCCATTTATTTATCTTAGAAACGATGAACCGCTGTCTTTGAAAATAAACACACATCACAGAAGAAAGCTGTTTGGAGCTCCGTGCCAGCATTTGATTTGTTCTTCTTAAAAACTGCTCATACAGTAAAACCTGTTTAAGACTGAGCCTGTATAAAACATAAATCTGCGCTTAACTTTTTTTTTTTTTTTTTGGTGCCGAAATGAGAGGCAGAAAATTACGCATTATTTAACCTGTCTAAAATGGAAGCTGCCTAAACCGGAAACGAAAGTGGCAAGAGAGTAAATCAACCTAGTAACAACGGGGACTTCCCGTGCTGTCAAGAATTTCAATGGAATACTAAACATTACACGGTACAAATATGCTTGACGTTAGAGATATCGTACTATTAAAGAGAGAGATTGTTTCTGACTTGTTTACACAAACTGCACCACATTCACTGTTTGGCTTCTTAAGCACGTGCAGCGATTTAGGTTTAGTTCATATGACCAGCGTTGCCTTTCACAGCTGGCTGTTTCATACAAATTTCAACGAGACGCTCCGATTTACTTCTCTTAGCATTTATTCATCGAGCTGATCATTTACAACTTTTGCTTTTATTATTTTACCCTCGATTAATTAATAAATGGTGTTATCTTACCTTCGATTAATTGATGAATACTATAATTTTACCCTCGATTAATTAATAAACAATATTATTTTGCCCTCGATTAATTGATAAATAGTATTATTTTACCCTAGATTAATTGTTAAACAATATTATTTTGCCTTCGATTAAATGATGTTTTATTATTTTACCCTCGATTAATTGATGAATAGGAACGTTTTACCCTCGACTAATTGATATATAATGTTATTTTGCCCTCGATTAGTTCATAAATGGTATTATTTTACCCTAGATTAATTGATAAACAATATTATTTTCCTTCGATTAAATGATAAGTTTTATTATTTTGCCCTCGATTAATTGATGAGTTGTAACGTTTTACCCTCGATTAATTGATAAATAGTACTATTTTACCGTCGATTTTTCGAAAAATAGTATTATTTTACCCTCGATTAGTTAATAAATAGTATTATTTTACCCTCGATTAATTGATAAACAATACTATTTTGCCTTCGATTAATTGATAAGTATTATTATTTTACCTTCGATTAATTGATGAATAGTATTATTTTACCCTCGATTAATTGATAAATAGTATTATTTTACCCTAGATTTGATAAACAATATTATTTCGCCCTCGATTAATTGATAAATAGTAATATTTTACCCTCGATTAGTTGATAAATAGTATTATTTTACCCTCGACTAATTGATATATAATGTTATTTTGCCCTCGATTAGTTCATAAATGGTATTATTTTACCCTAGATTAATTGATAAACAATATAACTTTGCCTTTGATTAAATGATAAGTTTTATTATTTTACCCTCGATTAATTGATGAATAGGAAAATTTTACCCTCGATTAATTGATAAATTGTATTATTTTACCGTCGATTAACCGATAAACAGTGTTATTTTGCCCTCGAGTAATTGCTAAATAGTATTATTTTACCCTCGATTAGTTAATAAATAGTATTATTTTACCCTCGATTAATTGATAACAATACTATTTTGCATTCGATTAATTGATAAGTATTATTATTTTACCTTCAATTAATTGATAAATAGTATTATTTTACCTTCTATTAATTGATAAATATTGTTATTTTATCCTCAATTAATTAATAAATAGTATTATTTTACCCTCAATTAATAAGTATTATAATTTTACCGTCGATTGATTGATGAATATATCATGTTACCCTCAATTAATTGAGGAATAGTATCATTTTGCCCCTGATTAATTGAAAAACAATATTATTTTGCCCTCGATTAATTAATAAATAGTATCATTTTACACTGGATTAATTGGTAAATAGCTTATGATTGACTAGTTTTAACCTGGCGTAATGTAGTTATGCCACAAACAGCTCCCTTCGCTTAGCTGTGTTATAACGAAGTCCGCATATATTGAATGCTTTTGATTCTCCCATCAACTTCGTCATATACGGGTTCGACTGTAATACATAATGTTTAACGTTGGTCACACACAATTCTGTACATGTGGTTTTGGTTTTTGTTTAGATCGATCCAGGTTTACTCCTCATATCTCTTGAAAAAGTGTGTTGGTTCCTGAAGAAAAAGAACTGGCGCCTGAAAATTGTGGGTATTCGGCTATACCCCTGTTCTCATACGAAGCAATGCCGAGTGCACGACAGTTGGGAAAGGTGAATTCAAAATGGATTCCACTAGACGAAGAGACTTCTCAAATCCCCCCCCCCCCCCTCAAAAAAAAATAAAATAAAAAAAAAGTTGAAAAGTTCTCCTTCCCGTTAAATAAGCGATTTGTAATAGAAGACATAGAAAATGTCCAAAATATAATAATTTCTAGGAGTTCTTAAATTCCAGGAGTGTGACGTGAGGTAAGGTGGACAAGGTCCACTTAAGGAGCTCTTAAATCCCGTGAGTGTGAGGAGAAATAAAGAGAACTCCTATTCATGGAGTTCTTAAATTCCGGGAGTGTGTGGTCAAATTTGAAGATAATGCCTATTTTAGGTGTTCTCAAATTTTAGGAGCGTGAGGTAAAATCAGCAGAAAAGGCCTATTTAAGGAGCTTTCCTTAAATTCCAGAAGTGTGAGGCGAGAAATATGGAAGAGGGTCCTATTTAAGGAGTTCTGAAATTCCAGAAGTGTGAGGTGAAATAAAGAGAAATCATATTTAATTCCGGTAGTGTGAGGTGAAATTTGGAGAAAATGCCAATTTCGGAAGCTTTTCTTAAATTCCAGTAGTGTGAGGGGAAGTAAGGTGGAAAATCCACTTAAGGAGTTTCCTTAAATTCTGGGAGTGTGAGGAGAAATAAGGAGAAGTCCTATTTAAGGAGTTCTGCTGAAATTCCAGGAGTGTGAGGTGAAAGTTTGAGAAAATGGCCATTTTAGGAGCTTTCCTTAAATTCTATGAGTGTGAGGGGAAGTAAGGTGAAAAAGGTCCATTTAAGGTGTTCTCCTTAAATTCTAGAAGTGTGAAGAGAAATAAGAAGAAGTCCTATTTAAGGAGTTCTGCTTAAATTCCAGGAGTGTAAGGTGAAATTTAAAGAAAATGCCCTTTTAAGGAGATTTCCTTAAACTCCAGGTGTGTTAGGGAAAAATAAGAAATAAAAGTCCCATTTAAGGAGTTCCTAAATTCCACGTGTATGAGGTGAAACTTGGAGAAAATGCCCATCTCAGCTTTCCTTAAATTCCAGGAGTTTGAGGGGTAAATAAGGAAAAAAGGTCCATTCATGGAGTTCTTAAATTCCAGGAGCGTGAATGGAAATAAGGAATAAGGCCCATTTAAGGAGTTTTCTTTAAATTATTGGAGTGTGAAGGGAAAGAAGGAAAAAAAGTCCCATTTAAGGAATTCTCCTTACATTTCCGGCAATGTGAGAGGAAATGAGGAGAAAAAGTCTCGCTTAAAAAGTTTTCCTGAAGTTCCAGGAAGGAGAGGGAAATAAGTGTGAAAAAATACCCATTTAAGGTTTTCTTAAATCCTAGCCGTGAAGAACGAAATAAGGAGAGGAAGGCTCGTTTAAGGGGTTTTCATTAAATTCCAGGAGATGCACGCACCCTGATGATGCTTTAGTCTTCAAGTCAGGTTAAAAATTCAAAAGTGACTGAAATCTTCGTATGAGTCTGCGGACAAGTGCGTAAATTACATATATTCATATTTGAGATAAAAGTAAGGGCGGTGTTATGCACATTCAGGGGCCAAAGACCTCAAAATCTTGGTTTCTGGGATGAATAAATAATGTGAAACAATCTTATTCACGGTAAAATAAATTCCCTCTTTCCGGGAAGAACATGCTTATCCAAGTAAACAATTTAATTTTCACATTTCACGAGCTTTCGAGAATTGTTCTTGTGAACCATGGAGAGTCTCATCTTACCCAACACTCCAGGATGAAATTTAGAAATTATCACAAACTCAAATAGCACACTCCTAACACACTCATTAAGGTTCTCGCGAAAGCTTCGCAACGCAAATATGCAAAACTGCTATTTTAGGGAAACAGAAAACTAAGGTGAAGGAATACTTGCTGCATCTTACTCGAAACGGGTTTATTAACACGAAGAATCGTGACAGAAGGCCATTTAGAAGGAGACAAACAACAAAATAAACTTCAATATTGCAAAGTGGCATAAGCGGAGGAAATTATGTTTCTCAAGCCGCTGACGTTCGCACAAAAAAGCGACTACAACTAATTCCTGAATATTATGAATCATTAATGGAGAAAATGGCCATTTCAGGGAACTTGAGACTTGGTCGTTCTGGGTGGTGTAGTGGTTAGCATACTCGCGCGCTATCCGGAAGACGCGGGTTCGATTCCTGGATATTATCTGACTTAGCATCCAGGTCATATTTACACAAAAAAACAGATTCACATCTTCAAAATGTGTCTTGAATATTATTAAAACACAGCTATTTTTGTAACCACATTCATAATTTCTATTCTTGTTTTTGGGACTTAAAGACCAATGCGAGAAACTTTAAGGACTACATGCAGTCCTTCATACCTAATTTATGGTCACTGATTCCAGGGAAAAGAGAGATGCAGAGCCGTAAGACAAACGCGTAAAACAAGTTCTAAGTCTAACATACACAGCCAAACCTTTTTGTAAAAAAACACACCTTTAGTTTTCCACAGAAACTCCCCTGACTTGGATATACTTGTGCCGATCATAGAATTCGCAAATCTCCGCTGCGAAAAACGTTTTATCTTTCTCCTCAAACCAACACTTGGTTGCCTCCTTCAGTTCAGAATGCACCTTTATTTTCCCACAATGTCTTCCCTGAATTGGATACACTTGTTGTACGATCATTGGAGTTGGCGAATCCCCTCTGCGAAAACGTTTTATCTTTTTTCCTCAAACCAACACTTCGTTGCCTCTTTCAGCTCAGAATGCACCTTTATTTTTCCACACAGTCTCCCCTGACTTGGATGCACTTGTTATATCGATCATAGAGTTGGCGAATCTTCGCTGCGAAAAAGACGTTATCTTCCTCTTCAAAGCAACAGTTCGTTGCCTCCTTCAGTTCATAATGCACCTTTATGTTTCCAAATAGTCTCCCCTGACTTGGATGCACTTGTTATATCGATCATAGAGTTGGCGAATCTTCGCTGCGAAAAAGACGTTATCTTCCTCTTCAAAGCAACAGTTCGTTGCCTCTTTCAGCTCATAAGGCACCTTTATTTTTCCAAATAGTCTCCCCTGACTTGGATGCACTTGTTATATCGATCATAGAGTTGGCGAATCTTCGCTGCGAAAAAGACGTTATCTTCCTCTTCAAAGCAACAGTTCGTTGCCTCCTTCAGTTCATAATGCACCTTTATGTTTCCAAATAGTCTCCCCTGACTTGGATGCACTTGTTATATCGATTACAGAGTTGGATAATTCCCGCTGCGAAAAACGTTTTATCTTTCTGCTCAAACCAACACTTCATTGCCACCTTCACTTCAGAATCATCTGCGAAACGTCTTTTATCACTAGGGGCGAGAAGAAGTGAGTACGGTGGGTGGAGAAGTTATTGGAAGCCACATTCTGTCAGAGATTGCATGGAAACACCGGCAGTGTGGGTTGTAGTATTGCCCTGGAGAAGCAGAACACCCCATTGCAATTTTCCTCTCCGTTTACTCTTCCTGGTTTCACGCAACTGTCGCGATAGCGCGGCATAATATGAAGCATTCATAGTTCTTTTATGAGGGAAGTAGCCAGTAATAGCAACCGTTCTCAGTCCCACAAAATGGTGGCCATAATCTTTCCTGCAGCGTTTTGAACTTTTTTGGTGGTGGTGATCCATGACGCTTCTATGAGTCAAAACTGGGTAAATGAGCTCACTGCATGAAATCTGCAAAAGCGTGTGGACAGTTTGCATTTCCTTGTTCTCCGGTGAAGCCGTTTTTGCACGGAGTGGTTACGGGAGATGAAAAATGGATTCTTTACCACAACACTAAGCGTAAACGTCAGTGGCTTTTGTGACGTGCCTGACCCGCAGGACGCACACGACGTAAAGGCACATAGCAGCGTGAACGAACGTCTGCGTAGCTCAGTTAGTAGAGCGACTCGTTCCGGAATAAGTGGACTCGGGTTCGATCCCCGGCGTGGACCAAAAATGACGGAGAAATTTACTTCGTTCTATTGGCACCCGAACTTCCCGGATGACCCGGCCATTCAAGATCTCGCAATGGTGTGATGTTCTTTCCACACCGCGAGATAGGAAAAATAAGAGAATCCCTTCTCTTCGAAAAATAAAAAAGTGTGTGATGTTGTATTCCACACATTAGATTGACTGGGAGTTCTCAAGTGCGCCTTCTTCAGCGGATGGCTGCCTACGACGATTCATGGTCACAGCTGAACCGTGGGCCATGCACCCGGCCCTCTTTCAGTGGGGAGGGAGATGTGTGCCTGCCCCGCAGGACGCAAACGACATAAAGGCAGATAGCAGCGTGAACGAACGTATGCGTAGCTCAGTTGGTAGAGCGACTTGTCCCGGAATAAGTGGACTCGGGTTCGATCCCCGGCGTTGACCAAAAATGACGTAGAAATTTACTTCGTTATACTTCCTAAAGGGAACGTATCTGCAGTGGTGGCTAAACCGGGGCGTTTCCCACAGAAGGTTTTGTTGTCTGTTTGATGGGACATGCAAGGCATAATCCATTACGAGCTTCTGCCACCAAACAAAACCATTACAGAAAAAGTCTACCGTCAACAGCTACAGCGGCTACGCAGTGCCTCGCAGAACAAACCAGACTCGTTAATGGTAAAAGCGTGGTTATGCAGTAGGACAACGCAAAACCACACACGGCAAAAATGACTAGTTCCAAGTTACAGGAGTTCGGATGGGAAAGACTTCCCCATCCAGCAGCATATTCCCCTGACATTGCGCCATCGGATTACCATCTGTTTCGCAGTCTCCAACACCATCTTCCTGGGAGAATACTTCGAAATTTCGAGGAGTTGCACAGAACCCTATCTCACTTCTTTGGGTCGAAACCCATGGAATTCTACAAGTCTGGGATTCAAAAACTTGTTGAACGGGTTTGAGAAGGTTCTAAGCGCCGGGAACACTTATTATAATGATTAAAAGATCTGTTCCAGGCACGTATTTGTTTGTTTTCTTCACAGGTGCAAAAAACGACATTACTTATGAGATGACCTAATATATTTTCCAAGATCTTAGCAACACCTACAACTAAGACTGGCTTATTATTCACTAGCTCTATTTGCTAACCAGTGTTGTAATGATGAAATGCCGTCGACACTACCCTCATCATGGAGACATTTTATTTCACAACATTGTATATTTCATCATAATCCGTAATCGTGTGTTTTGTACTTCTGTAAATTTGCATGTTTATATTTTCGAACAAGTGCGCATGCGTGGACATGAGCAGCGCCTCCATGCCGTTGCATTGTGGGTTGTTTTGTCCGGCTATATAAACCCGGAACCACCCCTCTGCGGTGCCTGATGATGACCCATAGTGAGTCCGAAAGATCTCGCGTGTGTATAAAGGTGGAAAAATAATTATGGTGACACAAGTATGCCAAATAAGAGTGGCGTGAGTTATGGTTCGCTGCTTTCTCACAGAGTCCGATTGAAATCAGAAACCAAAGGAGCTTTTGATTCCAATCGGAGACATGGAATTAATTAAGATAAGCATAAATAAATGAAAGCAATAGTTTATTTTTAATTCAATGGAGATATTGACCGAATTTTCGGGTGTAATAAGCACGTCCTTTGAATCCGTCCTGACGAAAATTAAATTTATCAAAGCTATTCAAAGTCAGTGTAACCGGTATGGAAAACAATTGTATCTGACGGAAGAAAGAAGTTTTTCAATTAGGTATTTAATCCCTCAGATATTGCTGTAAACGGAATCGCGAGCTTACGCCCTCTGGTTGCAGACTTGTGCGTTAAGAAAAACATGAATTTATATGAGAAACATTTCGCACCTGAAACGCTCTCCAACACAGAAATAATTTTACAAATCGGACTCTTAGAAACAGAGATATCGATAAAAATAAGATGTGACTTTACGTCCCATGGTGGGAAAACCATGCGTTATTTTAGGAAGAAAGTATTCTCTAAAGGTTTTTCCATATGAGCGGTATCCGTCCAAGAAAAAAAAATTAGTAGAGTCTTCAAGATCCTAGATTTTGCTACAAATACATCAGAAGCAGAAATTACCACTTATGCCCCCTGGTGGCCAAACCATTCTTTACCAAACATTAGAAATTATGTGAAAAATATTTTCCATCAGGTCTTGTATGCGATACAGGAAGAATTTTTCAAATCGGAGTTTTAGAAGCAGGAATAACTCAGAAAACGTAATTTACCTTTGTGCCTCCTAGCGGAAAGTCTATGATTTGCTTGAAAATTTTGAATTTATAAGGAACACATTTCGCGTCGGAAACACTATGCAACAAAACAGGAATTTTTCCAATCGGACTCCTAGAAGTAGAGATATTGACAAAAACTTTAAGATATGCATCTACGCCTTCTGGCGTAGAAACCATGCAATATTTCAAGAAGAAGAAAATGTTCCTAAAAGGTTTGTCGACATGAGTAGTATCGGTCAACAAACGACTTTTTTTTCAATCGAGATTTTAGAAGCTCATATTTTGCTACAAATACATCAGAGGCTGAAATCAAGACTTACGCCACCTGGTAGACAAACCATTTTTTACAAAAATTAGAAATTATGTGCAAAAAATTTCCCATCAGGAGCTGTATCCGGTGCAGAATGAATTTCTCAAACCGGAGATATAAGGGGAAACACAATTTACCTCTACACCCCCTATCGGAAAGTCTATGAATTAATTGAAAATTTTGAAATTATATGAAAAACATGTCACACGGAAAACACTATCCAACAAAGAAGGAATTTTTCAAATCGGACTCCTAGAAGTAGAGATATTGAAAAAAGTAATATATACATCTACGCCCTCTGGCGGAAAAACCATGCAGTATTTTAAGAAGAAAATATTCCGAAAAGGTTAATCGATGTGAATGGCATCAGTCCACGAAATAACTTTTTCAATCGATATTTTTAGAAGCTCAGATTTTATGATAAATACATCAAAAGCAAAAAATTAATACTTATGTCCCCTGGTGACCAAAGTATTATTTACCAAAAGTTTGAAATTATATGCAAAAGAGTTTCCTCCAGGAGGTGTATCCACTGAATTTTTTTTTCAAATCGGAGTTTTAGAAGGATAGATATCGGGAAAAATGCAATTTATTTTTACGCCCCCTAACGGAAAATCTGTGCGTAATTTGAAAAAGTTACTATATCTGAAAATACTCTTCGACATAAATGGAATTGAAAGGTAAAAGATTTTTTTCAATCGGATGTTTAGAAGCAAATATGTGGAATAAAACGTATTTTTTAATTCGACATTATCTGCATTTACGCCCTCTAGCGGCGAAATTGTACATTGTAAAAAAAAAAAAACGAAACAAAGGATCATCATTCACATATTTCAAAGTAATCGAGGTAGATGCCTTCATTGCACGATCTCAATATCAAGAGTCACTCATAATAAAAATTTAAATTCGTTGGCTGAATTTAAAGATTTTATTATATAAGAACTTTCGGGTTTCCCTAGAACCCATCATCAGATACATCAGATACTCGAAAGTTCTTATATAATAAAATCTTTAAATTCAGCCAACGAATTTAAATTTTTATTATGAGTGACTCTTGATATTGAGATTGTGCATTGAAGGTAACTGCCTCGATTACTTTGGACTATTTCTGCACAAATCTAAATTCTCCTAATACACATATTTCAAGCTTCCAAATGCAAAAAGAATTTTTCAAATCGGACTAATAGTTGCAGAGATATCGTGGGTACAGACGGACGGACAAACTAGTAACAGAAGCATGATCTTTTTTTACAAAAGAAGTGCTAAAAAGATGAAATCAGGTATTCAGAAACTATCCTGATCCAAAAAAAACATCCAAAAAGTTTGTAATAATAAGCACAGCAGAAAAAAAATTAGTCACCCCTGTCAGAACTTACCTAATAACGGGTGACGACGCCTCTTGCCTTGATAACCGCATGAATCCGGTGTGGTAGAGACTTCATGAGGTCATGGATGTATTGAACATCGATTTGCATATACTCGTGCGCGAATTAGTTACAAATTTCCGCCAGAGTACGTGGGTGCCTATTTCGTCGTTTCACCTTCTGTTCCAAATGATCCCACAGGTTTTCAAGAGGACTGAAATCTGGGGATTTGGCGGGCCCGTCGAGGTTAGGCAGTGTTGCTGATTGTTCATCGTGCCACTCGGACACAGTTTTAGCCCTATGCACACGGGAATTGTCGTCTTGGAAGACAGGAGTGGCAATGTGATGCTGGCCTGGAGATATAGGGCAAAGGGAAACACTTCCTCTTTCAGAATGCGCATGCTGGTTCAACTTCATTGTCACTGCAACCAGAGGGTCCATTTTGTGGTACGAAAAACGTTCCTAAAATATCAGAGAACCCCTAGCAGCTTGAACGACACCTTCGACGCAATCAGGATTAACGGCTTCATTGGCCCTGCGACGCACTCGTCGCCTCACATCATTGGATTACAAACAAAAACGAGACTCAGCAGACCAAATTCCTCGTTTCCAATCCTCCACTGTAAAGTTCTGGTGCCTCTGAGCCTATTGATAACGTGTGACTTTGTGACTTGCTGTTAAAAGAGGTCTCTTCCGTGGTACGCTGCTCCAGATGTCCATCGCATGCAGTTCTCGTCGCAATGTCCTTTCGGAAATTGGTTGGAGTGGACTTTCATTGACTGTTTGACTTGAAACCGATTTGCAGTTACTAATCGTGAAACATGGCGGCGGTCCCTGTTGGTGAGAATAGTTTTCCGGTCATAGTTACGTCGCCGATTTTCAATTGACTGCAAACTACATTACTGTTTGTAGACCGTCTGGACAGTACGCTTCGACACACCAACAAATTGGGCGACCATTCACTTTGTGTCCGTGGGCACGGCCAAACAAGATGGCTCTTTTTTGCCCCTCAATAACGTCTGCCTATCGACACATATTACAGACCAAATTCAACACACTCGTTGCTCTTCACCACTGCACGAGGCAGAAATGATCCTGTAGATCACGTCAGTGCTATTTCTCTCCGCACAATGCTATCACGGCGCCCTCTGTGCAAGTGGTAACTTCTTGGTTTCATTTCTGTTAGGGGTGACTAATTTTTGTCCGGTGCGCTTAATATTTGCATACATATTCGACATCCCTGGAGATTACTACTAATAAATAGAGAACAAGAAACAGAAAAGGAAAAAAAGAATCCAAACAAAAATTAATTGCATAATTAAAATAATAATCTAGACCTCACAACAGATGGCGCCACTTGAGACGTGGCTTCACCATACAATCCCCAATGCGAATAGGTCACCAAGAAACAGCAAAGTCACAGTCAGTTGACCAATGGTCGGACACCAACTCAATGGAGACGAGTCATCCAGCAAAGGAAGTTTTCTTCATTTGTGGACTTCACTCAAATCTTTGAAAATGGGACTCCAATGCTTCCAGAAACTAAAGTCAGTTTTCTAAAAACTCTTAATGAACTATTTTGCTGTCTCGGTGGCGCAGTAGTCTAAGCGATGGTTTCTGATCATTCGTCCGTGGTGGGTCCGGGTTCGAATCCCGGTGAGGTATGAATACTGTGTTTGTCCTACGGCGCTGGCTTTCTCCCTTCCCTGGAACCAGTGACCCTAAATTAGAGACGGGCGACGGCTTATAGACCACTGAGTTGCTCACGGTGGTTGTTAAACCTTCACTAAAAAAAATACAAAAACCCCTCTTTTTGGATTGTGTGAAAAAGCTGCATCAAGAAGAACTTAAAATGATACTGGATCATCAAAAGAACAACATCAAGAAGAACTTAAAATGACACTGGATTATCAAAAAGACAACATCAAGAACTTAAAATGATACTGGATCATCAAAAGGACATCAAGGAGAACTTAAAATGATACTGGATCATCAAAAGGACATCAAGGAGAACTTAAAATGATACTGAATCTCAAAAGAACAAGACAAAGAAGAACTTAAAATGATACTGGATCATCAAAAGAACAACATCAAGAACTTAAAATGATACTGGATCATATAAAAAAACATGAAGGAGAACTTAAAGTGATACTGGGTCATAAAAAAAAACATCAAGGAGAACTTAAAATGATACTGGATCATCAAAAGAACAACATCAAGAACTTAAAATGATATTGGATCATCAAAAGAACAATATCAAGAACTTAAAATGATACTCGATCATCAAAAGGACAACATCAAGGAGAACTTAAAATGATAATGGATCATGAAAAGAACAAGACCAAGAAGAACTTAAAATGATACTGGATCATCAAAAGAACAAGATCAAGAACTTAAAATGATACTGGATCATCAAAAGAACAACATCAAGAACTTAAAATGATACTGAACCATAAAAAAAAGCATCAAGGAGAAGTTAAAATGATACTGGATCATAAAAAAAAACATCAAGGGGAACTTAAAATGATACTGGATCATCAAAAAAACAACATCAAGAAGAAGTTAAAATGATACTGAATCATCAAAAGAACAAATCAAAAAGAACTTAAAAGGATACTGGATCATCAAAAGAACAACATCAAGAAGAACTTAAAATGATACTGGATCATCAAATGAAATAATATGTGCCACAGTTTTTAAGAACTTTTGAACTTCTAAAAGAATCCTATGAAGACAGCACTTTATAAAAAAATTTAGTAACAATCAGCAATTTAAATAATAATTAATCAAAATATCCCCAACTAGTGTCTCACATCCAAAAAAGGAGTTAAAAACGTGAAGAATGTTAAAAAAGTGAATATTGGCATTATGTTCCAACATATATTTAGGATTTATAACATTATTCCATTCTTGAGTTATACCATTTCTCCATTCTGCTACAACTGGGAAAAAAATCCTAAACAAAAATAGTATTAATACGCAATCGCTATTTAATTATTCGTCATTAAATGTCAGAAAACATTGCTTATTATATCGTAAAGAATTTCTGAGCACACTCCATATTAATTTTATCTTCCTCAATTCATAATTAGTTTGAGTTCCTGTTCCGGTTCTAAAGAAACTGAATCGGAGAATCGTTATCGAACCTTTAAGCGCAATTCGGAGAAGATGATAACAAAAAACAATGATAATGGGAAGCAATTCAATGGAGCGTAAAAAATAAATACAGAGAGAAACGGAGCCTGCTGTATACAGCAGCTATTGCAATTACAGTGTCACTATGCCACTTGAACGCTGCAGATATTTCTGAAAAGCAGACAAGGAAAATCGTTAACGAAATGCGAAAGCGGTGGCAGGTAGAATTGATCTTTCAGAGACACCTGCTTTCGGGAAAAATTTATCAGCACACATGTCATCAACAGCAAGTGTATCGACCAATTATGAGGAAGTCAGACAGCCAGAGGCAACGATCAGGTTCTCTCTAAGCACGGGAACCTAGGGAGTCTTTAAAATGTCTTAATGACCGCCTGTTATCATAGAATTTATTTTTTCCATCTCTTAAAGAAGTGTTCATAATTACTGGAAAAAGTGCCGAGGAAAGTAATGGAAATATAAAACAGGCAAGTAATTTCATGAAAGAAGGCATGCAAACATCCTTTGAAGTACAAACCCTTCTGTTGCTTTCACACAAAATTAAAGAATGTACACAGGGGCTTATTAAAATACGAGGGTTGTACCAAAAGTAATGCAAAAGTGAGCATAACTTTTTTATTAACTGACAGAGGTCGTTCAAATTGCACATGTTGTTAGAGTAACTCTTCCTCTATAGTAACCATTCTTCTTCATTGCAAGTAAGTACGAGGGTTGTACCGAAATTATTGCAAAAGTGAACATAACTTTTTTATTAATTGACAGATGTCGTTCAAATTGCACATGTTGGTAGAGTAACTCTTACTCTATAGTAACCATTCTTCTTCATTGCAGGTAAATACGAGGGTTGTACCGAAATTATTGCAAAAGTGAGCATAACTTTTTTATTAACTGACAGAGGTCGTTCAAATTGCACATGTTGGTAGAGTAACTCTTCCTCTATAGTAACCCTTCTTCTTCATTGCAAGTAAGTACGAGGGTTGTACCGAAATTATTGCAAAAGTGAGCATAACTTTTTTATTAACTGACAGAGGTTGTTCAAATTGCACATGTTGTTAGAGTAACTCTTCCTCTATAGTAACCCTTCTTCTTCATTGCAAGTAAGTACGAGGGTTGTACCGAAATTATTGCAAAAGTGAACATAACTTTTTTATTAACTGACAGATGTCGTTCAAATTGCACATGTTGTTAGAGTAACTCTTCCTCTATAGTAACCATTCTTCTTCATTGCAAGTAAGTACGAGGGTTGTACCGAAATTATTGCAAAAGTGAACATAACTTTTTTATTAATTGACAGATGTCGTTCAAATTGCACATGTTGGTAGAGTAACTCTTACTCTACAGTAACCCTTCTTCTTCATTGCAGGTAAATAGTGGATTACAAGCAGAAGCAACGTACCGTCATCGAGTTTTAGACGAATGAAAGGTGCAGGCTGTCCGACATCCACAGAAGGCTACAGAATGTTTACGGAGATGACACTATTGACAAGAGCAAAGCACACAGATGGATGAAGAAGTTAAAAGATGGCGAAACCAGCATTAAAGACAAACCACGCAGTGGGAGACCGTCATCTGCGACCACTGAGACGAATCGTCAGCGAGTGGATGAATTGATTCGCGCAGAGAGAAAAGTCACAATCCGTGAGCTTGTTGCACAACTGGACGGTGGTCACAATGCCATACAGAAGATGGTGGAAGACTTAGGGTATCGGAAAGTGTGTGCATAGTGGGTATCTCAGCAGGTGACATCCCATTTGAAGGATAGAAGGATTGAAGTCTGCTCTGATCTGCTGCAAGCGTTTGAAGCCAATAAAAACACGTTTTCTTCCGATCTGGTGACAGGGGGTGAAACGTGGGCATATCTTTACAGAAACGAAAAATCAATCCATGGAATGACGCCACACCTCTTTACCAAGGCCTAAGAAGTTCAAGAGTCAGCAATCAGCACAGAAAGTCATGTTGACTGTCTTTTGGGGATGACAGGGGTGTCATTCTCCTTGGTTTTCTGGAATGTGGTCACACCGTGACCAGCGAGCGGTACATTAAAACACATTAGAAGCTTAGAGAAGCCATAAGGATGAAGAGACCGAATAAGAGTCTGAAAAGGATTCACATTCACCATGACAATGCGAGACCACACACATCTAGATCAACAAATTAGGCTGTTTAGTGGTCTCCCATCCGCCGTACAGCCCAGGTTTGGTGCCCTCCGACGCCCATCTGTTCGGTCCATTGAAGGACAGTCTTCTAGGACAACAATTGGACGACACAGACGAGGTTAAAGTGGCTGTGAAAAAGTGGGTACAAAAGTTTACACCTGAATGTTTTTCAAAGAGGATTCGAGAGTTGGGTTCAACGATGGCGCAACTGTATCGCTCGTGATGGAGACCATGTTGAGTAGTACCTTTGCATAGAGAAACAGCTGCTCTATCAACATGTGCAATTTGAACGACCTCTGTTAGTTAATAAAAAAGTTATACCCACTTTTGCATTACTGTCGGTACATCACTGGTATCGTAATGATAACCACCCTTGTGATATACCGGAGTCCTGGAAACCAATTGTTCCAGTACGCAACACCAATATTTACTTTTGATTTTTTGTACGTTTTAATTTTATAGTTTTAATTGTTTGAATTTGTAGTATGTGTATTCTGTTGCAGGTGTTTGATTGGTGTTTGTGTGTGTCTGAGTTGCAAAACGATGGTATTCAGTTGAGTGGGTGATGTACGTGTGTTTACAATTATTATAATTTTGTAATGTTTTGAGTCTCTACCTAATCTGAGAACATTGGGTGAGGGGGAGTAAAACTGTGTGCGCATGCTTATTTGTGACATGCGTCATTGCTGCAACTTTAATGTGTACATATAGGGGACGCACCGGACTGAGACAATCTGTCCGAAGATGGGAACAAGGTGTCCCGAAAGATCTCACGGATTGTGAAGTCGTATGACTTTCATTAAAAGTTCTTAAAATCACTACGGAGTATCGGTGATGGTACGATGGTGGCGTAGATGGTCCGAGGAACATTCCCACACGAGAAGACGTGGAACCGGGAGTCACAGACGGACTGATGAGCGGACCCATCGACGCATAAGAGCGGCGTTGTCAAGCAAAACATCCACTGCGAAGCAAATCCGAGCTGCCGTTGCACCTGAGGTGACTGTGCGAACAATCCGCAACCGTCTACTGGATGCAGGACTACGTGCACGTGTGCCTCTGGCATGTGTACTTCTGATTCCAGCCCACCGTCAGGAACGGCTGCAGTGGTGTCGCCAACGTCTGCACTGGAGAACGCAATGGCGATCGGTCGTGTTCAGCGATGAAAGCAGATTCTGCTTGGGAGCCTCCGATGGCCGTATGAGTGTTCGCAGACGCACAGGGGAGCGTCTCCACCCTTCTCGCATCCGCCAGCGACACACAGGGCCTACACCTGGTCTCCTGGTGTGGGGAGCGATCAGCTATCACTCCCGTACACAACTAGTGTTTGTACCGGGTACGTTAAACTGCATCTCCTACATCAACAACATCATTCAGCCCGTTGTTGTGCCATTTGTAAGGTCGGTCCATCGTGGTGTTTTCCAGCAAGAAAACGCACGCCCACACACGACACGTGCAACGCAACATGCACTTCAGTGTGTGAGACAATTTCCATGGCCTGCACGTTCACCGGATTTGTCTCCCATTGAGCACGTGTGGAATTTTATGGGACAACGATTTATCTGGTCTCCACGGCCAGCCACACCCATCCTCGATTTACGCGTCCAGGTTGAGGATGCTTGGAACTCAATACCCCAAACTTACATCCAACATCTGTACGACAGACTCCATGCCAGAATCGCACAGTGTGACGTAGTTCATTGCGGTTCAACCTCGTACTAACCATGTTACATGGAAATGTTATTTTTCAGTTTACCAGCAAATACA
The DNA here is from genome assembly GCA_039090855.1 of Macrothele yani. NCBI lineage: Eukaryota > Metazoa > Arthropoda > Arachnida > Araneae > Macrothelidae > Macrothele > Macrothele yani. The sequence goes on along the minus strand of CM077000.1, from coordinate 13,978,895 downwards.
GCTGTATTTTGCCATAACGTTTTGATCACGTTATCCTCTGTATTCCGTTATTATGCTGTATAAATTTCGTTGATATCAGACGTCTCCTTCTTGGTGTTCTTTTTTCACTTTCCGCCAGTGTATATATTCATCCCAATAACTGCTTGATATTTAATAACAAAAATCCTTTTTTAATAATAAAATTTGCTTACTTCCTAAATTTTAGTGCCATTTTTAGTGCCACTATTTTGCGTAATCCAGAAGTAATGGCTGGCTATGACCGAGGCCATTGAGTATATTACAAATGGGAATATTTTTTTACGATTACACAAATGTATTTTTTTAAACGCACTATTTTGATTGTTCATTCTTTCCCCGCTTTGATGGAGGTGCGCGTATTTTCATATGGTCCGTTAGATTTTTGGTTCCATAATCATTTGTTACACCGTCGACACCTTTCTTTGTAATTATACACTTTCCACATTTTGAACAACAAGCTAGACCAAACACAGAATTATTCATCGGTTCCTTAATGAGGCGAAACAATTTCCAGCATTCACTCTTCCCATTGTGGTTATCAACAAGCACGTATTTGTTGGCCTCAACGCCTTTCTCAACCTCTTTAATATTAAATCTATCCATATTAACAAATAATGAGTTAATTTCAACATGACATGTGATGGGAACAGGATGTTAGCACATCAATCGAAAACCTCTGAATGCTCAATGTAAAAGATGCGATGTGAAAAGTGACCGTTATTCATACAGTGAACATCGCACGGAGAGAGTGAATCAGCTGAGAAGCAGGCGAATGGCGTTTGCCTGTACCTTGCCCTGGACAATCACACTGTAAGAGAACGCAAAGGAAGTATCTTTTTACGATATGGTGACGGTGTGTCTGACGTCGGTCGGTGGAAATCTTCGTTGCTTTAAGAAAGAGACAACAATATTTTTGCATGGCAAATCATTATTCACTCCGTGGGCACAAGTATCGACTACGGAATTCCACAACACGCATTTTTCTTTGAAATATATTTTTCTCTTTTCAAAAATAAAGCGGGAATAAAACCGGGTCAAAGTCGGATCCGGTATACCCGCAAGAAATTGTCGACCCGTTGACCCGTGACCCGTTTCCATCTCTGATTCTGATACTATTGCTTGGTCGTCCGCAAACTTGATGGCCTTTTAATTCTCTCCCCATCAACCCAAACTCCTTCATTGGCACTCCCCAAAGCCTGTTTCATCATTATTTCGGCATAAATACCAAACAGACCAGGTGACAACAAGCATCCTTGCCTAACATCTTCATTTAGTAAGACTGGATCTGTCATTCCCTCTTGAATTGAAATCAATGCTTCCTGATTTCTATAGTGATACTGGATAAGCTGAATACTATTATCCTCTATGCCGAGTCTGGGGGAAGTTAATTACTTTATTTTTCTCTATTTTAAATAAAGTTGATTAAGATTAACCAAATAAAGACTTTATCGGATGAAACTCAGAATTTTTTTTTCGATGGCGAATGCTTATAGCACAAAGAAAGAAATATGTGTGTGACGTACCTGCCCCGCAGGGCGCACACGACATAAAGGCAGATAGCAGCGATACGAACGTCTGCGTAGCTTAGTTGGTAGAGCGACTTGTTCCGGAATAAGTGGACTCGGGTTCGATTCCCGGCGTGGACCAAAAATGACGGAGAAATTTACTTCGTTATAATGGCGCCCGAACTTCCCGGATGACCCGGCCTTTCAAGATCTTGCAATGGTGTGATGTTCTTTCCACACCGCGAGATAGGAATTGTAAGGGGATCCCCTTCTTCAGCGCTTCGAAAAATAAATGTGTGTGACGTTGCATTCCACACACCAGGTTGGCTGGGAGTTCTCAAGTGCACGATCTACAGCGGAAGGCTGCGTGCGACGATTCACGGTCACGGCTGACCCGTGGGGCATGCCCCCGGCCCTCTTTCGGGGAGGGGGATATGTGACGTACCTGCCCCGCAGGACGCACACGACATAAAGGCAGATAGCAGCAAGAACAAAGGTCTGCGTAGCTCAGTTGGTAGAGCGACTTGTTCCGGAATAAGTGGACTCGGGTTCGATCCCCGCGTGGACCAAAAATGACGGAGAAATTTACTTCGTTATATGTGGAAAAGTGAATGCGTCTCTTGTACAAGAAATGCCGAAAAAAATCGTGCTTTCTAGTTATGCTGTTATCATTGAAACTGCTCTCGTAAATAAAGAAGCCATGAAAAGATCTGTAGAACAGGGGAAAAAACATTCTACTTCCTCTCTTGACATTCGAAAATAGAAAGACTGACAACTTCGCTTCATGCAACGTTGAGGAGCAAAATACCTCGACAGCACGATATGCAAAGAAATTGCCTTATAATCCCGAAGAAGAAATCAAACACCTGTAAAATGACTTCACGATTTTTATGAAGCTTTTTAAGACTAACGTTCACTTCCGAACTTTCATCCGTTGCACTTGGAAGAAATGCAAAACTTATTTTTTAAATGCAAAACCTAGTTTTTGGAAGAATGCTCGATGAAACAGATTTCAAACGAGAAAAGAAACATACCGGTATGAACAAAAAAAGAAGACGAAATGTTCGGAGGGTTTTAGGTCTTGTCGGTTCAGCGAAAAGCACGGCAAACGTTTTTTTTCAGGTACATGTTTTTACATTTTACAAGCACCACTAACGGTTGATTCGTGACTGAAGTCGAAAGACTAGAGAAGATTTTTTTATTTCTGGACTCTCTAAACTGGGGTTAAAAGAGAAGAGAACGCTTTATAAAAATCGAGTGACATAAAAAGATAACATTTCAGAATTTTGTTTTCTTTTTTATGAACTGGGCAAGTTCTCTTCGATATCTTCTTTTTAATTGGAGGTTTAAAGACTACCATGAGCAACTCAATGGGCTATAAGCAGTTGCCCGTCCCTAATTTAGGGTAACTGGTTCCAGGGAAGGAAGACAGCCAGTGCCGTAAGACAAACACAATACCCATGCCCCCTTTCGGACGAATGATCAGAGGCATTCGCTTAGACCACTGCGACAGGCCTCGATATCTTTGCTACGTTTTCCCGGAAAATATACATTATACTATCAAATGTATTCGGACATACACACCACAATGGTTTGAAGCAAATGGCTTTATTTCTGCAATTAGTGGTTAGTCGGTCCAGCTTTTGTTTGTACGACAGCGGCAACACGTCGAGGCATACTACAGTATCAACCAATTTCCGGTTGGTCTCAACAGGAATGGCTCGCCATTCGTTAGGCAAAGCTGATGTCAGAGTGGGGAGCGAAGACGGTCGTTGTGCTCGATTTAGTAACCGTCACTACAATTCATCCCAGAGGTGTTCTATGGGATTAAGATCGGGACCCTTAGCAGGCCAGTCTAACAATTCCACCTCATTTTCAAGAAACCAGTCTTGCACAAGCCGTGCAGGGTGGCAGCGAGCTCGATCGTGTGTTGGAAGAGACAAAGGTCATTTCTATAATACTGCAACATTGTTGGTAGGGCAGAATTATCCCGAACGTCGAGGTACACTTCATAGTTCATGGTTTATTAACCAACGGGCCGAGTCTCATCCACGAAAAACAACTCCACACCAAGATGGAGCCTCAGCCAAACTTAGCAGTTGGAACAGCACTCCAAAGAACAGCTTTGCAACCACGGGAGATAAACCACTCCAAACGGCGCTTCGCATTCACGCAAGTGATGTGTGGCTTATGTGCCACTATTCTACCGTAATAGCCTACACATAGTTATGGTACTAACCAAGATATAAGTACATTAACATCGAACCGTCTTTGCACGATTGAAACTTCCGATAAATATCCCAAAGTCAAGAAAACCAACAACAAATTAGAAGTAAATAAACTTTAAGATCTTTCGGATACACAGTGGGTCCATTTTCAGAAAACATTGATTGCAAATAGGAAACGTTGCAATTAAAAAAACAGCGTAACGGTAATGACATATAACGTGTAATGCACGCCCTCACGTTTTTCATAACGTAAGCTACAGTTTGTTCTGGGTTGGGTGAAAAGTAAGTTTTATGAACAACAAATAGTAAACTTGATTTGGATTTATAAAGATAAGTCCATAAAGGAAGGATCTATAGAGTGGAAACAGACATAGGAGCCCATGGAAACTCCTCCCATAGAAAGTGGCGCCCCCACGCACCTAAAACAGAAGCAAAATGTGACGTCACCTCGTGACGTCGGCAACCCAGCGCAGGCGATAGCAGCGCCACCTCACCATCTTGGAAGACATGCCTTTACTTCAGAAATAACAAAAAAAATTACGAAGATGGAAAACAATTTTCACAAATGTTGGCCAATTATGGAAATACAGGCTACACAAATGCCGAGTAAAAAAAGATAAGCCAAAAAGCTAACGAAGCCAATAACGTAGATGTCGAAGCAGATGACAATTGAATACAAATTAGAATTGAAAGCGAAGCAGAGTGGGTATGGAAGAAACAATCAAATGAACAACAGACACGTAAAAACCCAAAAGTTGTAAATTCTGTAAGGAAAAGTATACGATCAGTAAGTAATAAGCAGAATAATACCACTTATTAGAACGCTAGAGGAAATGAAAACCAAAAAGAATCTTCAACACTGCCGGATAGCAAGCCAAAGTCAACAGTCAAAGTAAAAAACATGACATTAACGGACAAAAATCACGTGGTTCGTGGGTGTTACCTGGGAAACCAGCTGTCAATCAACTGTAGTTTTGTTTTGGGTCACTGGTGCGCTGCAGTCGACTTCATGACGTCATGAGTTTCAGCTTAATACAGCCAGTGCCTTCTCTATATATCCTTCCTTTATGGATAAGTCATTATTAAGTAATACCTTTCAAGGTTGAGGAATGCTTAATGGGCTTTCTTCATTACAGCATCTATGTGCAAATTTGTGGATAAAAATACTTTCTGATAATACCATTCGTGATTATGAAGGAGGAGTAGCAAGAATTGATACCCTCTTCCCCTTCACGGAGGTACCCTCTTCCCATAAAGGGAAGAGGGTACCTCCGTGAAGTAGACGAGACAGAGCTGTAGTCATAGCACCAGTTTTAACATTATATTTATGTTCAGTCAATCTAGTTTTTAATGTCCGAGCAGTTGAACCAATATAACATAATTTGTATGCTCCATTATTTATTTATTTTTAAATTGTAACATTTTCTATTCGCAGTCAATGTTTCCTGAAGATTGATCGATTGTGTATCCGAAAGATCTTAAAGTTTATTTACTTCTAATTTGTTGTCGGTTTTCCTTTTTTCTTGACTTTGGGATATTTACCGCAAGTTTAAATCGAGCAAAGAAGGTTCGATGTTAATGCACTTATACTTCAGCACGATAGTAATAATCTTTTGAATTAACCAACACATTACAAGCATTTAATTTACTACTTCAGCACGGATGGAAACGGCAGAGGAAGAATGGAATTTCTTAGTATTTCTTACCATGGCTCTTCTGTTACATTCCGTCAGTTTGTTGGGCCTTCACTAAAGGTTTTTTTATTTTAGCTGTAGTTGCACTGTTCTGATTCCATCTCTTCACGACATCACTGATAGTCGATTTTGGTATGTGTAGTTTAGCTGCAAGGCTCCGTATAGAAACGTTACTCAAGTGATATCCTATGACCAGCCCACGCTGGAACTCGTAAAGTTCACGTCCAGGCGGCATATCCGCTTCAAACTTATGGATAACACGACAGATCACATGTAGAGAATTTTAGGAAGGGAGTGTCTGACACCAGGTCTTAAACAACCCTTAGAAATAGGAAACTAGGAGATCTGGGCTAGAGTGCCTGATAGGAAAGTGACACGGAAGCTAGGTAGAAAGGGGTAGGAAGACGCCCTTATTTATTACGGGTTGGCCAGTACCCGGGGTCCGAGGGTTTAACGTGCCCATCCGACGCACGGCGGGTATTTAGTGGTTCGAACGTTTGTACCTGCCCGGGATCGAACTTGAGGTTATCTCCATGCCAGTCACGAACGCTGACCACTAGGCCACCCGCGGCCCGGATAACACGACAGAAAATCCCAGCTTTATATACATACCTATCAACTCACAGCGCAACCAATGAATCCAGTGGCGGATATAGTCGGATTAATCAATATATGGAAACGTTACTCAAGTGACATCCTATGACCAGCCCACGCTGGAACTCGGAAATTTCCACGTCCAGTCGGCATATCAACTTCAAAGTTACGGATAACACAACATAACATCCCAGCTTTATATACGTACCTCCCCATTCACAGCGCAATCAATGAATCCGGTGGCGGATATAGTCGGATGAAACAATATATAGAAACGTTACTCAAGTGACATCCTATGGCCAGTGCACGTTGGAACTCGGAATGTTCACGTTCACGTGGCATATCCGCTTCAAAGTTACGGATAACACAACATAACAACCCAGCTTTATATACGTACCTCCCCATTCACAGCGCAATCAATGAATCCGGTGACGGATATAGTTGGATTAATCAATAATTGGAAACGTTACTCAAATGACATCCTATAACCAGCTCACGCTGGAACACGGAAAGTTCACGTCCATGCGGCATATCAGCTTCAAAGTTACGGATAACACAACATAACATCCCTGCTTTATATACCTTTACGTACCTCCCCACTCACAGCGCAATCAATGGATCCAGTGGCGGATATAGGGGGATGAATCAATACATGGAAGCGTTACTCAAGTGACATCCTATGGTCAGCCCGCGCTGGAACTCGGAAATTTCCACGTCCAGTCGGCATATCAACTTCAAAGTTACGGATAACACGACAGAACATCCCAGCTTTATATAGGTACCTCCCCACTCAGAGCGCAATCAATGAATCCGGTGGCGGATATAGTCGGATGAATCAATACATGGAAACGTTACTCAATTGACATCCTATGGCCAGCTCACGCTGGAACTCGGAAGTTCATATCCAGGCGGCATATCCGCTTGAAAGTTACGGATAACACGACAGAACATATCAGCCTTTTATACGTATCCCCCCTCCCTCGCAGCGCAATCAATGAATCCTGTGAGGATATAGTCGGATGGATTAATATATGAAAACGTTACTCAAGTGACATCCTATGACCAGCTCACGCTGGAACTCGGAAAGTTCACGTTCAGGCGGCATATCCGCTTCAAAGTTACAGATAACTTGACAGCACATTCCAACTTTACATACGTATCTCCCCACTCACAGCGTAATCAATAAATCCGGTGACCGACATAGTCGGATTACTCAATATATGGAAGCGTTACTCAAATGACTTCCTATGGCCAGCTCATGCTGGAACTCGGAAGTTCACGTCTAGACAACATATCCGCTTCAAAGTTACTGATAACACGACAGAACATATCAGCTTTATATGCAAACCTCCCCACTCACAGCGCACTTTCGCAACCGTTGTTTGGACTTATGTGGATATTGGTGGTGTCTGAATACTTCTGATAATATAGTGTATCAGCTGCTTCATCATCCTAAACTTGTTTTTCACTGTGAAACCATACCGCTCAAAATTTTCACTGAAATACACTGAAGTATTAAATTATTAGGAACACCTAATAACGTCTAATAGCAGCCTAAATGAGTAACGTCTAATACTCACCTAACAGCCGCCTATGTTAAGAACCAAATTCGTACTAGCTGATAACAAAATGAAAAAAAAATACGCTGTCTAAGCACGATGAATATTATTACCAAGACTCAAGGTGTCGGTTACTAAAAGATGACATTTATTTACAAGTTAAAAAGATATACACAAGACCAGAAGGTTAAAAATCAGTGACCAGATTTTTCTGGGCTTCTGAAGCACCCATCTTCAGGTGAAGTGACACAGAATGAAACAAGCACATGAACATTTATTATACACATATTATGTAAAAGTAGACCATCATGCCTTGCCGAGGAAGTAGTAAACGTGTTGCCAACTGATAATCTGTAATCATGTATTAAAGTAAAAGAGAAAGGAAAAACGAGAAAAGAAAAATTATCGTAGTACAATTATACACCATTGGTAATGTGGCCGAACTCGTTCATGAAATTCATCTATGGCTGTGGAATGAGTACTTCATTACAGCAGGTTGAAGAGAATTTGTGGATACATAAACTTTCTGCAAACAGTAAGGCATATTTATTTGGGGCTGTCGCAATAATTGTTGTTTCTGCCCAATTAGGGTTATATTCACCTTTAACCCTTTAACGACCATAACTCCCAAAACGTCCGTGCATACAATCGGCCATAGCCACCTGAAACGCCTGTCTAGAGTGAGTCAGATTTCCTTCCCTTGCCTGTTCCTCAAATTTTCTCGACCTATGTGGGATAAGGAGTCACCCTCAGTCACTATTGTTGTTATTAAACAAAGAAGTGAACAGACAGACAGTTTCGGGCGTTATGGTGTTTGAAAGGCTAAAGGATTTTCGGGTCATAGTCGTTAAAGGGTTAAGAAAAGTCCTACTCAAAGCTGTTGACGGTATTCCTCGGCGTACAGTGTACTGCTGTTCGGTCGCTCTCCATTTTACTCTGATTTTTAACCTCCTGCTGTTGTGTATATCTTTTAACTTGTACATAAGCAAACGACACCTTGAGTTCTTGGTCATAATATTCAACGTGCTTCTTCAGCGTGTTTTTTTTTTTTTCATTTTGTTAATAGCCGCCTTTTGCATTCAACTTAGCGGGATGTTGCATGGATTCACAGAAACTCTGATATCGATGAAATATCGATATAATGCTTAGCCAAGCGGATGACCTCCGTTAATTCCCGATTGCTCGTTGGAGGAGTATTTCTGTTACGAATGGCTCTCCCAATCCGATCCCACATGTGTTCAATTGGGTTACGATACGGGGAATGTGGTCGACATTATTATTATTATTATTTTTTTTTTTTGCAAAAAAGGTATGCACGGGTTTGGTCCATCCCGGTAAGACCGTGCATGCCCCTGCCGGAAATTTATTTATTTAGTGAAAATTTCCGTTATTGGGCTAGGCCTGAATGGTTTATCATTTAGTTTCTATATTAAAATATCTGTTCGTCCCACAAAACGAAGAATGACTTGTTAAATAATCAGACGGCGAAGTTCACCGAATAAAACCAAAGACTATATCCGCCACCGAATTCATTGATCAATTATAGACTGGTAGTGTGCTTCATAAAAAGGGCTTGGAGACTGGCAGTGTGCTTCATAAAAAGGGCTTGGAGACGGCAGTGTGCTTCATAAAAAGGGCTTGGAGACTGGCACTGTGCTTCATAAAAAGGACTTGGAGACTGCAGTGGGCTTCATAAAAAGGGCTTGGAGACTGGCAGTGTGCTTCATAAAAGGGGCTTGGAGACTGGCACTGTGCTTCATAAAAAGGGCTTGGAGACTGGTAGTGTGCTTCATAAAAAGGGCTTGGAGACTGGTAGTGTGCTTCATAAAAAGGGCTTGGAGACTGGTAGTGTGCTTCATAAAAAGGGCTTGGAGACTGGTAGTGTGCTTCATAAAAAGGGCTTGGAGACTGGTAGTGTGCTTCATAAAAAGGGCTTGGAGACTGGTAGTGTGCTTCATAAAAAGGGCTTGGAGACTGGTAGTGTGCTTCATAAAAAGGGCTTGGAGACTGGTAGTATGCTTCATAAAAAGGGCTTGGAGACTGGTAGTGTGCTTCATAAAAAGGGCTTGGAGACTGGTAGTGTGCTTCATAAAAAGGGCTTGGAGACTGGTAGTGTGCTTCATAAAAAGAGCTTGGAGACTGGCAGTGTGCTTCATAAAAAGAGCTTCGAGACTGGCAGTGTGCTTCATAAAAAGAGCTTCGAGACTGGCAGTGTGCTTCATAAAAAGAGCTTTGAGACTGGCAGTGCGCTTCATAAATGGTAGTGTGCTTCATAAAAGGGGGTTGGCCGGCCAAGCACAAGTGCAGAGGATACGGAACGTGTTCGACGAGTTTCCTACGAAGTCCATTCGTACGGCCACCAGGCAGTTGGGGTTACCATCTACAGCAATACACAGCGTGCTGCACAAGCGCTTGCATCTGACAGCCTACAGAGTGCATTTGACACAGGCACTGCACCCCAGGGATAATACGACAAAACATCCCAGCTTTATGTACGTGCCTCCACAAAGGGCGCTGGCCGGCCAAGCACAAGTGAAGAGGATACGGAACGTGTTCGACAGAGTTTCCCACAAAGTCCAGAGAAGTCCATTCGTACGGCCACCAGGCAGTTAGGGTTTCCACCTACAGCGATACACAGCATGCTGCACGAGCGCGACTGCCTACAAAGTGCATTTGACACAGGCACTGCACCCCAGGGATAATCCGAAATGTTTCGATTGTGCTGTTGATATGCTCCATAGGATTGGCAACGAGAAAGGCTTCCTGAAACATGTTTTATTCAGCGATGAAGCAACGTTTCATGTCTGTGGTATTATCAACAGGCATAACTACGGAATTTGGGGGTCTGAAAACGCCCGTGCCGTCCGTGAGATTGAACATGACAGCCCTAAGGTTTACGCCTGGTGCGTTCCCCTGCACAACCGTATCATCTGCCCATTTTTTTCGCCGAAAACACAGTCATACCCAGTGTTTATTTGGATATGCTGAGTGAGTTTGTTACCCCACAATGGAAGGGCCAGCAACCGGCTGTCATCCTCCAGCAGGACGGTGCAAGCCGCACTGGGTTTTTCGCGAGTTTCTTGATAAAACCTTTCCGAAACGATGTATTGGACGGCATTGTCCAATTCCTTGTCCCCCACGTTCACCGGATCTTACACCTCTAGACTTTTCCCCGTGGGGCTATGTGAAGGATATTGTGTACCGAACAAAGGTTTCGGATGTGGATGAGATGAAGCACAGGATTACAGCTGCCATCATTACAATTCCCGTGAAAACGCTCGGGAGAACACAACAGGAGGTCGAATACCGTCTCGGCCGCCCCAGTGGCGCAGTGGTCTAAGCGATGGCCTCTGATCATTCGTCCGTAAGGGGTCCGGGTTCGAATCCCGGTGAGGCATGGATGTTGTGTTTGTCTTACGGCACTGGCTCTCTCTCTTCCCTGGAACCAGTGACCCTAAATTAGGGACGGGCGACTGCTTATAGCCCATTGAGTTGCTCATGGTGGTCATTAAACCTCCAATATATATATTAAAAAAAAAAAAAAATACCGTCTCGACGTTATTCGTGCAACCAACGGTGCGCATGTGCAGCTTTACTAGCATCCCAACAAACTTCGGAACGTGTTGTTCGATATGCAATAAACCGATTTTTGTTTCTCTTATTCTGTTTCTGTTTTATTGTGGGTCAAAATTGTAAAGGCCGACCTGGTGGCGCTGGCTTATGATCATTCGTACGTGAAGGGTCCTGGTTCGAATCCCGGTGAGGCATGGATGTTGTGTTTGTCTTACGGTACTGGTTCTCTCCCTTCCCTGGAGCCAATGGCCCTAACTTAGGGACGGGCGACTGCTTATAGCCCACTGAGTTGCTCACGGTGGTCGTTAAACCTTCAAAAAAATGAAAAAAGATTGTCAAAATAATTTTGGAACACCCTGTATTCAGTCAAGGGTGCTGAACACGCAGCAGAAACGTCACAGCATTCTTGCTATCTAAATTTTCAGTAAAGATTTATTCTAAACGTAGAAATATAATAACAATTTAATTTATTATGTTCTTCTCATAAATCGTGGAGACAGATAATTTAAATATTTGGTATAACATTGTTGGCAATAGCAAACGTTAACACATGATGACGCATCGCTGTTTGACATGCGCATAGTTTTCGTAGTGGACTTCTCCTTGAGAATTCTGAGAACTAGTTTTCTTCTCTTTACTAATGGCTTTTGTGTGTTTGCTTGAAGGCCCCGTATTTCTCTTTGTCCAGAATGCTGAAAAGAAAACTTATACATCCCCAAGAAAGCAGAGTTCCGTGCCCTTGCATTTGGGAAGACGAATATTTGCGGATAAAAGAGCAGGCAGCGAGCCAAAAGTTTTGAAAAACACAAATCTGTTGACTACAGAAATGATAATTAAATTAATTCGCCGGCTTTATCATCATGTCAGAGTGAATGCCTGTCACAATGGAAACGCAGTAGAACTAATTTTTGGGCCTACCTATAATTGAAATAAATGAAAATCTATTTATTTAAATAGAAAAAAAGCTGAATAGAGAGAAAACATTAAACAAGTTACTAAAATCATGCAATGCATTGATTATTATAAAGCTTTCCAACATACCAGAAATCATTACTCAAGTTATGAGGATAATGGCTGTGGAAATAAATCTCGCTCCTGTGCCCTGACCTTTGACCCCATTCGGATGCTATTAAACAGAATTGATTCAGTATACCTCCTGAACAACATACTAAAGTTTTGTCGCAATAGATGTCTTTTTAGTCAAGTGATGAGGATAATGGCTGTGGAATAAATCTCGCTCCTGTGCCCTGACCCTCAACGCCATTTCGATGATATTCACCAGAACCTTTTCAGTATATCTCCGGAACAACATGATGAAGTTTTGTTGCAATCGAAGCATTTTTACGTTAGTAATGACGCATAAGGGCGATAGAATGGATCTCCTCCTATGTCCTGACCTTTGACCCCATTTTGTCCATTTTCAATAGGGTTCGTCCCCATATGGTTCCCTACCACATAATAAAATTTCATCAAAATCGAACCATATTTACGCATGTTGTGACGCATAAAGGCAATTGAATGGATCCCGCTTTTATGCCCTGACCTTTGGCCCCATTCCGCCCATTTTCGATAGGGCTAGTGCCCAGGTGGTTCCCTACCACATACTAAAATTTCATCCAAATCGAACCATTTTTACGCAAGTTATGACGCATAAAGGCAATGGAATGGATCCAGCTCCTATGTCCTGACCTTTGACCCTATTTCACCCATTTTCAATGGGGTTCGTCCTCAGGTGGTCCCCTACCACATACTAAAATTTGATCGAAATCGAACCATTTGTACGCGAATTATCGAGCGGACGGACAGACAGACGGACAAAGCTGGAGCATATACGCTTCTTCAACCTACGGTTGGAAAGCGTAAAAGAATCCCATATTCTCTTTACAAAAAAGTAGTTTTTTTTTGTTTTTTTTTTTGGTTGGAGGTTTAACGACCACCGTGAGCAACTCAATGGGCTATAAGCAGTCGCCCGTCCCTAATTTAGGGTCACTGGTTCCAGGGAAGGGAAAGAGCCAGTGCCGTAATACAAACACAACATCCATGCCTGACCGGGATTCGAACCCGGACCCCTTACGGACGAATGATCAGAGGCCAACGCCTTAGACCACTGCGCCACCGGGGCGGCACAAAAAAGTAGTACTTATATATAGAAAACTAGTTAATGTCCACGCAATATTATTTCCAACAAGCCTATAGACCGTCATAGGACAGTTGTTTTTAAGCTTTAAATAAATATTAATATATAGTGAATGTTTTCCTCCCTATGACGGGTGGAATTTTTAATTGAAGCAGATTGAAAACAAATCAAATAGACGACGGCCTTTTCGTGAGGAAATATAGTAAAAAACGTATATGCCTATAGCAAGAACTCATTCGTGCTAGAACTGACAATTATATGCTACTAGCGGAGATACCCGGCGTTGCCCGGGATAGACATAAAGTCTGTTTTCAAGTAAGAGTGTAAATCGCACTATTAAAAAAATCCTACCATGATGAACAATGCTCAAGTCGGGCCTCACGCTGTTCCAAAGTCTCTGCCGCCCTAGATGCACTAGCTGTTTCCCACTGATCCATAAGTCTTCGATCACGTTGCTCGATTGTCTCACTCTCTCGAAGTAATTTTACTTTCGGCTGAACTTGTCCGATGGGTTTGCGTTTTGGTTTTTTGTTGTTTTTTTTTCGGAGGCCTTTCACCACACTTGATAAAAATTTTATTATAAAAATCACAATTTATAATGGTTGTTCTGAGCCCTAGAAACTCGAAATAGCAAACATGCACAATAATACACTTCCTGCACTGGGCATTCAGCTTGCTAGAGTGCAGATGTACAACCTGATCACACACAACGTGAAAGAAAGTAGTTCACGATAATATACGGAATTTTGTTTACTAATCTCGAAAACTAAACCGATTCGGATAATTCTTTAACCGTTGGGAAGCTTTCCGGAGGACTAGGCCATTTCGTTTATTTATTATTATTTTTGGCTGTACTACCGAATAACATCGCTTTTAATTAGTTTCCAATTTTTCATGTATCGTTCCGCTTTGTTTACATACAACCTGATCACACCCAACGAGAAAGAAAGTAGTTCACTATGCGGATTTTGTTTACTAATCTCGAAAACTAAACCCATTCGGATAATTCTTTCACCGTTGGGCAGCTTATTTCTTTCCGGTGGACATAGGCTATTTCTTTTATCTATACTAATACCAATACTAGTCTTGTACTTAAATTTTGTGTGAAGAAGACCGTCTGTTTTAACTTCAACTTAACTTTGATGCTATTTGAGAGGGCCACGCCTATTGGTGTGAATCTGTAGCTCCACCCATATTTGAAACTCTTGCGCCAATTGTTGGGGATCTAATGAAACCTAATCCTTGCAAACAAAATGCCATGGTAACATAAACAAAAAAATGCTTATGACAATATGTTCCGCCGGTGCGTTGTGTTTTCAAAAACCGGACTCTTCCCCGTATGCCTGAACCGCGGAAGATTGCGAGGAGTGAGGCGTCATCTGACGACCGTTGCTCTGACACGAGGAGTAATACCGCAGCAGCCGACTCATACCTATCTATAGAGGGACTCCTCAGGGATGGAATTTCTAAAAAATCGTCCCGCCAGTATTTTAATCTGAGTGATGAAGAGTATGTATGCCAATTTTGGTGCAAATCCATCAACCCGCTTAGGAACATATGGGGAACAAACATACAAACTTTCACTTCTGTCATATACATAGAAATTTATTTCCGTTTTTCAAAAGACCTCGTGATAAAGAAACATTCTGTGCGAAATATTTGTTGTTGTTTAACAATTTTACTTGAAGTCCAGTTGTTTTCTAGCAAACTTACCTTAATAACTTTTGCTTTAATTTTTCGGGTTAAATTATTTTTTCTCCGGAACATATGTTATTCCGTTCACGGCTTGTTTCAGACTGTTCTATTAGAAGTTTAGTTTGAAACTTCATACCAAGGCTTTTTCTACAAAAGAACACGACATCTGGTATTACAAATCGAAACTGTCTAAATTCTCGACAATGTGCTATTGGACCAACATCTGCTTTTAGATGCAATCTTGCTCGCTTTGACATCTCAAGATTTCGGTTTTTATTGTAGGTTACAGCGTTTAGATAGATCGATATTTTGCAAAATGTGTAATTTAATCAGTACTGAACTCGGAAAGTTAGTTAAATTAAAAAAGTACAAAATAATTAAAGCGTACAAATTAATATTCGAACTGTGCTAAATTAAATTAATATATAAACGCAACTAGCCGTGATATTAGGATTTTGATTCGAATTTTGTAGATCGGATAAATAGAACTCGAGTAATTGATAATCCAATGTTTTTAAATTAGCGCGCGATCACCTTGACATCTAAAAGTGACCGCGTGCTATTGTATAGCAGACAATTATTTTGGCATCGCGAGAGCACACATTAATTATTCGATAAGTGATGACGCAACAATGCAGACGTTGCTTTGACGTCAAGTGTTCCAGAGAGACAGACGGTTCTGGGCGTTTATATTATTAATTTAACTCTAATCAACATATATACAACGCTGACGCCGAAGAATGGTGGTTCCTCAATTGAGGGCTGGAATTTGTGGATATAAAAACTCAGTTTATAACCAAACACACACTTCACTCCTTGCGAAACTGTGACTCACACTCCTAACTCTCGCACCCATGTACATCGAGGAGCCAAAACATCATGACTACCTGATATACAACCTACCTCCGAAAAGTTCCAGGAGTGACTCAATAAAGAACACAAAAAAGAAACTCAAAAACGCGGTCAGAAGGATAAACTTCGGTGTCGGCATAAGGTCTGCAGCAACTTTATATACCCTGCTTAAGAGAAATATTGACAAGCTCCCTCTTCTCAACGAGGCAGGCGTTTATGCCATCCCACTACAACATCCGTACGGCTTTAAGAGATTCTACATCGGAGTGAACAAGCGTTCGTTTAGAATTAGACTCAACGAACATAAAAGTGACCGAAAAGCAATCACTGCCCTGTCAATGGAATTCAAATTCAAGTACGCTGATCCTATGTGCGATGATATCAAGAAATTAGCTTCCTACTCCACGCTACTGCCATTCGCGAAACCTTAGAGATCATTACCAACAGTGAGGCTTGCAATGATAGCGTCTCTCTAGAATTGCAACGAATTTGGAACTAGTTCGTCAAATAATACTGCGTTTTCTCCCACGACACCGCGTGCCCAACCAACATGATGCCTCGTTTTTTTTTTTTTTTTTTTTTTTGTGGTTTTTTTTTATTGGAGGTTTAACGACCACCGTGAGCAACTCAACGGGCTATAAGCAGTCGCCCGTCCCTAATTTAGGGTCAGTGGTTCCAGGGAAGGGAGAGAGCCAGTGCCGTAAGACAAACACAACATCCATGCCTCACCGGGATTCGAACCCGGACCCCATCTCGGAAGAATGATCAGAAGCCAGCACTTAGACTACTGCGCCACCGGGGTGGCCAATGCCTCGGTTCTGCGAATGAATAGTTACATTCGCATCTATTCATTTATTGTCCAGTCAAGTCACCTCGTTCAAAATTATTGAAGCGTTCTATTATCCAGTTTGCAGTGACTAGCGTCTCGAGGTAGAGACATCCACATGTATCGAGTTATCTCATTGGCAGCAATACAACTGGGACCAACCAATTGGCGAACGGCATCGTAACGGCTTTAACAGTTTGGCGGTAATAATGGTGGATAATGGCTACTGCTACGCTGCGAAGAGGTAAGTTTGAGAGAATAAGTAAGTAGTTTTCTTTAAAACTTCTATCTAGTTAATAATTATATTTGGATGGATACTGCGAACAGGTTAAGTTGTTCGATTTGTACTGTTTCATTCGGGTAGAAATACAATTTGAGCCAGATATACGTCGTCGAAGTCGTGACACAGGTTGTTTACATCTTAGTTAACATTAGTTTCTTCGTTGGCGGTTGTCGATAGTCCTGTACAATTGATATTTTAAGGTGAAATTGGATTTATTTGATGTGCTTTTATGTTTTGCAGCTATTATCCACCATTATTACCGCCAAACTGTTAAAGCCGTTACGATGCCGTTCGCCAATTGGTTGGTCCCAGTTGTATTGCTGCCAATGAGATAACTCGATACATGTGGATGTCTCTACCTCGAGACGCTAGTGTTTGCAGTGTACCTTCCATGAGAAAGCCATCTGGTTGATGTGTGAAAGCTTGGAAACTTTGATTTTCAATTCTACGACAAGAAATTCAGATTACCAGTATAGTTATACTGTACTAACATAGTAAAAAAGTAAGATTCTCAATATTTACACGATTCTTAAAAGCCGTAAAAGTTAAAAATGCTTAAACAACTTTACTTACAATTAACAGAAAGACAAGATCTTTCGCAGCCGCGTCGGCCACATCTTCAGGTCGAATCCCACAATTATATATAACCCAAGTGTTCAAAAGGCATGGTAGTTGCCAGTTTACAAAGCAGCGTGTACTCACCCAAATCTTCATATTTTCCCGGTCGCCAGTTAGTGTGGTGCTGGTAAACTCCGGATAAGTCTTTCCCAAACATTGTGAACGCGAAAAAGGTGTTTCATCGTTACAACTTCCTTCTCCGTACTAGGCAATCTACAGTGACTGCATAAATAATAAAGTCTGACGAGGTGAACATCTAGTGATCTTGCTTCCTATGCTTCCAATGGGCAAACTTCTGTACATATTTTCTTCACAATTTTCATTCCCAAGGATGAAAATTTGAACATCGATTAAAATAACTTCATATTATAACTTGGAATACTTAATATTTTCTAAAACATAACCATAATTATATTGAAAATTAATAGCTTTTACTTTGGTGGTGTTGCGACCAGAAAAAAATGGCGTGAACTGTACATTGATGACGTCAGCAAGCAAAGAAATGTTGGATTTCTTAATTACGGTTATGTTGTAGAAAATATTAAGTACTCTAAGTTTTAATATGAAGTTATTTTAATCGATGTTCAAATTTTCATCCTTGAACGCAATAATTGTGAAGAAAATGTGTACAGAAGTTTGCCCATTGGAAGTATAGGAAGCAAAATCACTATATGTTCACCTTAATGTGTTTTCAGACTTTATTATTTACGCAGTCACTGTGGAATGCCTAGTACGGAGAAGGAAGTTGTAACGAAGAAACACCTTTTTGCCCTCACAATGTTTGGAAAAGACTTATCCGGAGTTTTCCAGCACCACTCTAACCGGAGACCGGGGTAATCCAATGAGGTTATATTACTGGAGACACCACTGGCTCTGCCGCCGTAGGTCACAGCTAATCTGTGGTGTGACGTCACAAGCAGGCAAAAACGAACTAAATTGTACCGTTGATGAAACAGTAAGCTTGTGTATCATTGATAAATATTATTGAATTACTCATTTTATCTGTTTATACGCTTAGAAGCTTTTGTTCCATTGGTTTCCAAGCAGCTTCTCTTCTGCGGCTGCGTCGTGCCTGCTCATGACGTCATTTGCAGCACAGACGGTGACTTATGGCGGCTAATGCTGCGTGGATAGGAGTGGTGTCTCCAGTAATATAACCTCCTTGGGGAAATATGAAGATTTCGGTGAGTACACGCTGCTTTGTAAACTGGCAACTACCTTGCCTTTTGAACACTTGGGTTATATATAATTGTGGGATTCGACCTGAAGATGTGGCCGACGCGGCTGCGAAAGATCTTGTCTTTCTGTTAATTGTAAGTAAAGTTGTTTAAGCATTTTTAACTTTTACGGCTTTTACGAATCGTGTAAATTTTGAGATTTTTACTTTTTTACTTTGGAAGTGTTAAACACTAATTTTCGATATATACTATTTTGAGTTTCTCTTGTTTTCAGTGCATCTTACACGAGTAACCTTAACTACTACACTGAGTGACCACTTTATTATGACCACCTGACAGTTTTAAGCAAATGAGCTATGGCTGCACTCTGTTGCCGCCAGAGGGCGAGGCTAGCATAAAAAGGGAAAGCTTAGTGCTTGCGACAGTACTAGAAGTGCTCTTTGGGTGACGAGATGGGTAAAAAATGCGATTTGACGGACTTTCACCGTGGGATGATTGTAGGAGCTCAGAGCCATGGAGCGAGTATCACCGAAACCGCCGCATTCGTGAAATATTCCAGAGCAGCTGTTAAAGTGTTCAAAGACTGGACTGTCAGCCAAAAAACTGGGTCTCTACGTGCAACGTGTGGTCGTCATCGACTAGTGACTGCTCGGGCGGAACGGAGGGTGTCCAGACTGGTAACAGACAACAGAAGGGCAACAGTGCAGCGAATTACAGACCATCTTAATCAAGGATCCCCCTCAAATGATCTCTGCACGCACTGTTCGCCGTACACTGCATCGGATGGGATATGGCAGCCGAAGGCCTGTTGGAACACCTTTGCTGTCTGCAGTGAACAAAAGAAAACGTCTCCAGTTCGCACAGGAGCACAAGGATTAGACAGTCTATAATTGGAAACAAATCATGTGGTCCGATGAATCACGTTTTCAGTTGCACCATGCCGATGGCTGAGTGAGAAGTTGGCGGAAACAGCACGAAAGCATGGACCCCAAGTGCATTGCTACAACCCTTCAAGCTCGTGGAGGCAACGTTTTGGTTTGGGGAATGTTTTCCTGGCATGCTTTGGGCCCTTTAATTCGTGTTGAGCAACGTCTGACTGGCACATCATATCTAAACATCGTTGCGGACCAAGTGCATCCTGTCAAGTGGATGATTTATCCCAATGGCGATGGCTACTTTCAACAAGATAATGCGTCCTGCCATGGTGCTCGTATTGTACAGGATTGGTTTCAGGAACATGCCGGTGAGTTTACTTTGTTTAGGTGAACCCCACAATCTCCAGATTTCACCCCCATTGAGAATTTGTGGGATGAAGTCGAACGAGCCATCAGGCAGCTGGATCCACAACCCTGCAATCACTCCTGGAAAGTGCTATTCATCAAGCATTGTCTCAGATTCCACAAACCACTTATCAACATCTCGTGGAGTCCATGCCACGAAGAATCAACGCAGTATAAAAGGCAAAAAGTGGCCCAACGAAGTACTGAGGGGGTGGTCATAATAAAGTGGCCACTCAGTGTATATAATCATAGTGTTCACATTGTTTTTTTCAACCCCTGTAGATAGATAGATGATACGGAGATATGTATGTGTGTTGCATTTATTTCATTATTCATAAGTAGCAAAACAAAAATATTTCATACAAGTTTTATAATTAACAAAGTTCCGATTTTTTGGGCGGTACTGTTTAAAATAAACAGAGTATGGGAGAATCCCATAAAAAAATGAAGTAAGTGAATATCGTTTGATTCCCTCTTAATTCTGTCAAACGACTTGCACTAAATAAAATGTTTAGCTTAAATTTCGATAAACAAAGAAGCGGTTCAAAAGGCAAACGAAATCTCAGAATCAGAAAATCGATCTGCGTAATTAGCAAACACAAGATACTATTTAATAAATTTGGTTTTTACAAGCTAAAAATAAGTAAAAAGTCGTAATGAATTACTTCAGTATAGTCTTAGAATTATATTTTGGCACATCATTCATACCGCAGCAAACAGAGAAAATTGCATTGTTTTTTTTTTCACGTTTTCGTCGGGTATTCTTTTTTTTTTTTTTTTTCATTATTTTGGGTTTGGCATAACGCCAACAACAACAGCAACAAAAAACAAACGTGAATCAAACTGAAAACATAGGGAAAGAAGGGTGGGATATATCTCTAGGGCGTGTCTATTTTCACAAAGACCTGACAGGTTTCCAGCAGCCGGATAATATTCTGTAGTGGCAACACCAGAAAGATGAATCTCAGAAAGGCGATGTCCCTGTCCACTTATATTTATGGTTTTTCAACAGCATTTGTTTTGCGCATTACGACAAAAAGGTGAATTGATAGTCACGTGGTCAGCATTATCCTGAACGCGCTCCAATCATCGTAAGAGCTGGTTTTTCTATCTTTTATTGGACATAAAGATGTTTGGTTTCTTCCCAGCATTCATGAGTCATTCTGCTAAGAAACTGAAATCGCCACGAAATTTATTCTTGAAGAAAATATAATCATTAAAACACTCAGCGAGTGAAATAAAAATGCCGTTTTTAGAGAAATGTTTTCCCTGATGTAAATTCAAGAACTTATGCAAGGATTTGTAGTAAACGGTAAACAAATTCCATTTTTTACGCTTTCCAACCGTAGGTTGAAGAAGCGTATATGCTCCAGCTCTTTCCGTACGTCTCTCCGTCTGTCAGTCTGTCGGCACGATAACTCACGTAAAAATGGTTCGATTTCGATGAAATTTTAGTATGTGGTATCGGGACCACCAGGGGACGAACCCTATTGAAAATGGGTGAAGTGGGGTCAAAAGGTCACGCCATAAGAGCAGGATCCATTCAATTGCTTTTATGCGTCATAACTTGCGTAAATATGGTTCGATTTCGATGAAAATTTAGTATGTGGTAGGGAACTACCTGGGCACGAACCCTATTGAAAATTGGCAAATTGGGGTCAAAGGTCAGGCAGGGCATAAGAGCGGGATTTATTCCATTGCCCTTATGCGTCATAACTTGCGTAAAAATCGTTCGATTTCGATGAAATTTTGCTATGTGGTAAGGAACCACCTGGGAACGAAACCTATTGAAAATGGGTGGAATGGGGTCAAAGGTCAGGACATAAAAGCGGGATCCATTTCATAGCCTTTATGCGTCATAACATGCGTAAATATGGTTCGATTTCGATGAAATTTCAGTATGTGGTAGGGAACTACCTGGGCACGAATCCTTTTGAAAATTGGCAAATTGGGATCAAAGATCAGTCAGGGCATAAGAGCGGGATTTATTCCATTGCCCTTATGCGTCATAACTTGCGTAAAAATGGTTCGATTTCGATGAAATTTTAGTAATTGGTAAGGAACCACGTGGGGACGAACCCTATTGAAAATTGGCGAAATAGGGTCAAAGGTCAGGGCATAAAAGTGGAATCCATTCCTTTGCCTTTATGCGTCATAACATGCGTAAATGACGTTCGATTTCGATGAAATTTTAGTATGTGGTAAACAACCACCTGGGCACGAACCCTATTGAAAATGGGCGAAATGGGGTCAAAGGTCAGGCAGGACATAAGAGTAGGATTTGTTCCATTGCCCTTATGCGTCATAACTTGCGTAAAAATGATTCGATTTCGATGAAAGTTTAGTATGTGGTAGGGAGCCACTGGGGACGAACCCTATTGAAAATGGGCGAAATGGGGTCAAAGGTCAGGACACTGGAGTGGGATCCATTCCATTGCCCTTGTGCATCATAAGTTACCAAAAAATGTTTCGATTGCGATAAAACGTTATCATGTTGTTCCGGAGGTATAGTGAACCGGTTCTGCTGAATATCAACGAAATGGGGTCAAAGGTGATTGCACAAAAGCAAAGATTTATTCCACAGCCATTATTCTCATAACTTGCGTAAAACTGCTTCTATTGCGACAAAACTTTATTATGTTATTCTTGAGGTGTACTGAACCGGTTCTGTGGAATATCATCGAAATGGGGTCAAAGGTCAGGACACAGGAGCGAGATTTATTCCACAGCCATTATCCTCATAACTTGAGTATTAATTTCTGGTATGATGGAAAGCGTATCATAATCAATGCATTGCATGATTTTTACTAACTTGTTTATTTGAACGTTCTACGTATATATTTACTGCCACGTACAGAAGTGATAATTTCTATAAACACAATAACGAAATATACCGATGAGCCATTATATTATGACCACCCCCAGCCTAGAGAAATGAGCACGCCTGGACATCGAACGGTGGCGCAGGTGAAGTTCACAGAGCTGTATATATAGTAGAGTATTCGGGGTTAGAATGGGAAAAGCTGCCGATTTATCGGTTTGATAAAGGACAAATTGTGATTGGACAGCGCCTCGGAACTACAATCTCGGAAACAGCGCGGCTTGTGGGTTGTTCACGTGCCGCTGTGGTGAGTACGTATCAAAAGTGGTGCACAGATGGCCAAACGACGAACCGTCGTCTAGCCGTCTGTCGTCCGCAGCTCATTGATGCCAGAGGGGAGCGGAGACTGTAGCGCATTGTTCACAGCGACCGCAGGGCCACAGTGCGACAAATCAACCACAGCTACAACAGTGGTGATCAAGGCAATGAGTCCCAGCACACACAGGTCATCGCAGCCTCCTGCGCATGCGCCTGCGTAGCCGCAGACCCAGCCGAGTCCCCATGCTCACTGCACAACATCGCCAATAAAGCATGAAATGGGACCAAGATCAACGAGATTGGACCTTAGATGATTGGAAGAATGTGGCTTGTTCTGACGAATCAATCATCATGCAGACCGCAGAGCGCGAGTATGCCGATTGCCAACGGAGGCTATGGCACCTGGATGCACTGTTGGGTAGAAACGGGCGGGAGGAGGTGGTGTTATGCTGAGGGCGATGTTTTCTTTTTTTTTTTTTTTTTTTTTTTTGATTGGAGGTTTAACGACCACCGTGAGCAACTCAATGGGCTATAAGCAGTCGCCCGTCCCTAATTTAGGGTCACTGGTTCCAGGGAAGGGAGAGAGCCAGTGCCGTAAGACAAACAAAACATCCATGCCTCAGCGGGATTAGAACCCGGACCCCGTTCGCACGAATGATCGGAGTCCAACGCCTTAGACCACTGCGCCATCGTGGCGGCGGCGATGTTTTCTTGGGACATATTTGGCTCCATTATCCCAATAGCACAATCCGTGACAGCTGTCAGGTATCTGAACATCATGGCGGACCAAGTTCACCCATTCATGGCAACTGTGTTCCATGCTGGCGATGGCCATTACCAACAGGATAATGCGCCACTGCCAGAATCTTTCACCCATTCATGGTAACTGTGTTCCCTGCTGGTGATGGCCATTAGCAACAGGACAATGCGCCACTGCCAGTATCTTTCACCCATTCATGGAAACTGTGTTCTCTGCTGGTGATGGCCATTACCAACAGAATAATGCGCCACTGCCAGAATCTTTCACCCATTCATGGTAACTGTGTTCCCTGCTGGTGATGGCCATTACCAACAGAATAGTGCGCCACTGCCAGAATCTTTCACCCATTCATGGCAACTGTGTTCCCTGCTGGTTATGGCCATTACCAACAGGATAGTGCGCCACTGCCAGAATCTTTCACCCATTCATGGCAACTGTGTTCCCTGCTGGTTATGGCCATTACCAACAGGATAGTGCGCCACTGCCAGAATCTTTCACCCATTCATGGCAACTGTGTTCCCTGCTGGTTATGGCCATTACCAACAGGATAGTGCGCCACTGCCAGAATCTTTCACCCATTCATGGCAACTGTGTTTCCTGCTGGTGATGGCCATTACCAGCAGGATAATGCGCCACTGCCAGAATCTTTCACCCATTCATGGCAACTGTGTTCCCTGCTGGTTATGGCCATTACCAACAGGATAATGCGCCACTGCCAGAATCTTTCACCCATTCATGGTAACTGTGTTCCCTGCTGGTGATGGCCATTACCAACAAGACAATGCGCCACTGCCAGTATCTTTCACCCATTCACGGCAACCGTGTTCTCTGCTGGTGATGGCCATTACCAACAGAATAGTGCGCCACTGCCAGAATCTTTCACCCATTCATGGCAACTGTGTTTCCTGCTGGTGATGGCCATTACCAACAGGATAATGCGCTACTGCCAGAATCTTTCACCCATTCATGGCAACTGTGTTCCCTGCTGGTGATGGCCATTACCAACAGAATAATGCGCCACTGCAAGAATCTTTCATCCATTCATGGCAACTGTGTTCCCTCCTGGTGATGACCATTATCAACAGGATAATGTGCCACTGCCAAAATCTTTCACCCATTCATGGCAACTGTGTTCCGTGCTGGTGATGGCCATTACCAACAGCATAATGCACCACTACCAGAATCGTCAAGGAGTGGTTCGAAGAACATTCTATTGACTTTCTGTTAATGCCCTGGTCTCCAAATTCCGCTAACATGAACCCAATGGTACATTTGTGGTTCGCCCAGGAAAAGCGGGTTCGCGCTAAATCACCACCACCCCGAAATGTATATACGGAAACTGTAGGATCTGCTGTTGACATTACGGTACCAGAGTAAAAATCCCCCAAATACGTGGCGTCAGTGAATAAACAAAGACATCGCTCTTTCCACTTTTACCAACGCACAGCAACCGAAAATTTGTTATTCGGCCGCCACCGGGGAATTCAAAACCGAATCTTTCGATATCTAGCCGAGCGTGTTAGCCTTACACCACGGTGGCGAATAATTCACGGCGCTATATGCGTTTTGATGGAGACGTCTCAGTAGGTGAGCTAGTAGGTGGCCAACAATTCACGGCGCTATGTGCGACCAGATGTAGACGTCTCAGTACCTGAGCCCATCTTACGAATTTATAATGTCAGATGCTGACAGAAAAACGCACATAGCTCCGTGAATTGTTCGCCACCGTGGTGTAAGGCTAACGCGCTCGGCTAGATATCGAGAGATCCTGGATTCAATTCCCCGGCGGCGGCCGAATAACAATTTTTCGGTTGCTGTGAGTTGCTAAATGTGGAAAGAGCGGTGTCTTTGTTTATGGTACCAGATAACCCAGAATACCTATCGCCACCTATTCGAATCGATGCTGTTTTGCTGGCCAAAGGGGGTAGGTACTACAGCTTATTACGTGAGTCATCATAACGTAATGGCTCATTAGTGTATAACGGTTGTTTAATAAGTAGTGAGACTCTTCGGATGGAGTGCGTTTCCGCTTTCTAATTTTGTCAGTCGGTGGCACTAGTGTACAGGCAATTTAAAGGCTATGCAACCATATTGCAGTTTGTTACGGAAGCCGTGTAACATGCTGGACTAATTTTATTGTTCTCCCGTAGCAGATGGATACTTCCAAAGTTTCTGAACGTGCTGTAATTCAGTTTTTGAAAGCGGAGAAAACGCCACCAAGCGAAATTCACAGACGAATGAAAGCGGTGTATGGGCCTGCTTGTCTTCCACGCAGTACTATAATGCGGTGGTGCAAAGTCTTTAATGGTGGACGAAGAAGCATTGCAGACCAGCCAAGATCAGGAGCACCACGTGGTGCTTTTTCAGTGACGACAATTGCACGCGTGGATGCTTCAGTAAAGACCAACCGAAGAAGCGCGATCCGAGAACAGTCGAACAGGACGGGTGTGAGCACTGGAACTGTCAATACGGTCATGCATTCTCAGAAAAGGCCAACCGAAGAATCACGATCCGAGACCTTGCGAACAGTACGTGCGTGAGCACTGGAACTGTCAATACGGGTCATGCATTCGCAGTAAAGGCCAATCGAAGAATCACGATCCGAGATCTGGCAAAGAGTACGGGTGTGAGTACTGGAACTGTCAATATGGTCATGATTCGCAGTAAAGGCCAACTGCAGAATCACGATCCGAGATCTGGCGAACAGTGCGGGTGTGAACACTGGAACTGTCAATAAGGTCATGCATCCGCACCTTGAATATCGTGAGTCAACAAATGGGACTATTGTTACAGCATCTGTTCCGCTACCATGAAGAAGGTGAAGATTTCCTGCTAATCAGTATTGCTGGGGACGAAAGATGACGTCATGATTTCGATCCAGAGTCGAAATGCCAGAGCATGCAGTGGAAACATACATCATCGCCACAGCAGAAGAAATTACGGTCTACCATTTCTGCAGGCAACGTGATGTTAACTCTGTTCTTTGACCATCGGGGACCATTGCTTCTTGAGTAGATATCAAAAGAATCAACCATCAATGCCGAACGATATTGTTGAACTTTAATGAAACTTGGACAAGCCATCAAAAACAAGAGACCTGGCAACCTCACTCTGGGTATGGTACATCTGCATGATAAAGCACGGCAGCAAAGGACGTCGCAGCGCTTTCGCTGGGAGGTTCTACAACATCTGGCGTAGAGTTCTGACCTATATCCCTGAGATTTTCACATCTTTGGACCTATGAAAAAATTTCTCAAAGGCAAATGTTTCACTTTGGATGATCAGGTGGGTGAAGCTGTCGCAGCCTGCCTCCTCTTATGCCGCAGGAATACACGGGCTTGTGCAACGAAAGGACCGCTGTCTAAGGGCTAGCGACGATTATTTTTAGGTACGTCACGTTTTGACTCTTTCAGGCAGAAAGTCTCGCTACATAGTGAACAACCTTGACAGAAGAATGTGAACACAACGCTCAGACACGTGACTTTTAATGCAGGTGCGTAGGTCGCAATACGCAAAAGTTTCCACCACTTCTAGGTTGTAATAGCTTTATCAGAATCTCAAGGCCCTGTTGAAGTGCATTTCTAAAGTGTCTTGTTGCAAAATTTTTTTCAGGGTGACGACGAAATGTGCGACCTAACGGACTTCGAAACATGGCGAATTGTTGGTGGCTCCGCGAGAACAGTCACCAAGGTAGTGGCGGTATTGAAAGCTACTGTGTCTAGCGTCCGGACAGCATACCGTGTACGTGGCAAAACCTCGTCTGCCAAACACAAGAGCGGCCGGAAAACGACCCTGACTGATAGAGACAGGAGAGCATTAAAGAGGATTGTTACCCGTACTAACAAAACCACTACGGCAAAAATTAGTGTGAAGCTCAATCTGCATCTCCAGATTCCAGTGTCATTGAAAACAGTGCGCAGGGAATTGTATAGACAAGATATTCGTAGCATAGCTGCTGTTGCAAAACCTCTGGTGACCCGGGTGAATGTACAACGCCTACGGCAGTGGTACGAGGAGGATTAAACTTGGACTGCTGATGCATGGAAGTGTGTAGTGTGGTCGGATGAATCCACATTCATACCATTCCCTACTGTACGTGTAGAGAACACCGTCAGAAGCGTACAATCCAGACCTTCGACTCCCAACAGTGCAGTATGGTGGTGGTTCTGTTATGCTCTGGGCTGTTATATCCTGGTTTTCAGCAGGTCCCCTGATCACCTCGACAGGACGGATGACTGGCAGTGCGTATGAAACCATTTTGGCCAACCAAGTCCATCCAATGGCTTAGGCATTGTTTCCTGCAGGGGAGGCCATCTATCAAGATGATTCCCTGATCACCTTGAAAGAACGGATGACTGGTAGGACGTACGAAACCATTTTGGCCACCCAAGTCCATCCAATGGCTTAGGCATTGTTTCCTGCAGGAGAGGCCATCTATCAAGATGATCCCCTGATCACCTTGAAAGAACAGATGACTGGCAGGGCGTACGAAACCATTTTGGCCAACCAAGTCCATCCAATGGCTTAGGCATTGTTTCCTGCAGGGGATGCCATCTATCAAGATGATCCCTGATCACCTTGAAAGAACGGATGACTGGCAGGGCGTATGAAACCATTTTGGCCAACCAAGTCCATCCAATGGCTTAGGCATTGTTTCCTGCAGGGGATGCCATCTATCAAGATGATCCCCTGATCACTTCAAAGAACGGATGACTGGCAGGGCGTATGAAACCATTTTGGCCAACCAAGTCCATCCAATGGCTTAGGCATTGTTTCCTGCAGGGGATGCCATCTATCAAGATGATCCCCTGATCACCTTGAAAGAACGGATGACTGGCAGGGCGTATGAAACCATTTTGGCCAACCAAGTCCATCCAATGGCTTAGGCATTGTTTCCTGCAGGTGATGCCATCTATCAAGATGATCCCCTGATCACCTTGAAAGAACAGATGACTGGCAGGGCGTATGAAACCATTTTGGCCAACCAAGTCCATCCAATGGCTTAGGCATTGTTTCCTGCAGGGGATGCCATCTATCAAGATGATCCCCTGATCACCTTGAAAGAACGGATGACTGGCAGGGCGTATGAAACCATTTTGGCCAACCAAGTCCATTCAATGGCTTAGGCATTGTTTCCTGCAGGAGATGCCATCTATCAAGATGATCCGCTGATCACCTTGAAAGAACAGATGACTGGCAGGGCGTATGAAACCATTTTGGCCAACCAAGTCCATCCAATGGCTTAGGCATTGTTTCCTGCAGGAGAGGCCATCTATCAAGATGATCCCCTGATCACCTTGAAAGAACAGATGACTGGCAGGGCGTATGAAACCATTTTGGCCAACCAAGTCCATCCAATGGCTTAGGCATTGTTTCCTGCAGGGGATGCCATCTATCAAGATGATCCCCTGATCACCTTCAAAGAACGGATGACTAGCAGGGCGTATGAAACCATTTTGGCCAACCAAGTCCATCCAATGGCTTAGGCATTGTTTCCTGCAGGGGATGCCATCTATCAAGATGATCCCCTGATCACCTTGAAAGAACGGATGACTGGCAGGGCGTATGAAACCATTTTGGCCAACCTAGTCCATCCAATGGCTTAGGCATTGTTTCCTGCAGGGGATGCCATCTATGAAGATGATTCCCTGATCACCTTGAAAGAACGGATGACTGGCAGGGCGTATGAAACCATTTTGGCCAACCAAGTCCATCCAATGGCTTAGGCATTGTTTCCTGCAGGGGATGCCATCTATCAAGATGATCCCCTGATCACCTTGAAAGAACGGATGACTGGCAGGGCGTATGAAACCATTTTGGCCAACCAAGTCCATCCAATGGCTTAGGCATTGTTTCCTGCAGGGGATGCCATCTATTAAGATGATACCCTGATCACCTTGAAAGAACGGATGACTGGCAGGGCGTATGAAACCATTTTGGCCAACCAAGTCCATCCAATGGCTTAGGCATTGTTTCCTGCAGGGGATGCCATCTATCAAGATGATCCCCTGATCACCTTGAAAGAACGGATGACTGGCAGGGCGTATGAAACCATTTTGGCCAACCGAGTCCATCCAATGGCTTAGGCATTGTTTCCTGCAGGGGATGCCATCTATCAAGATGATCCCCTGATCACCTTGAAAGAACGGATGACTGGCAGGGCGTATGAAACCATTTTGGCCAACCAAGTCCATCCAATGGCTCAGGCATTGTTTCCTGCAGGGGATGCCATCTATCAAGATGATCCCCTGATCACCTTGAAAGGACTGATGACTGGTAAGGCGTATGAAACCATTTTGGCCGAACAAGTCCATCCAATGGCTCAGACATTGTTTCCTGCAGGGGATGCCATCTATCAAGATGATAACACTCCAATTCACAGAGCTCATAATGTCCAATCATGGTTTGAGGAACATGAGGACGAATTTTCACCTCTTCCTTGGCCTTCCTAATCACCAGGCGTAAACATCATCGAGTCACTGTGGTCTGTGTCGGTAAACAGATCCCGTTATCCTCCTCCTGCCTCTCTCAAGGTCCTGGAACAGTTTCTGCATAAAGAATGGTGTAACATCTCACTAGCCACCATTCAGAATTTTTATGCGTCCATTCCAAGAAGGATTTCGGCGGTTTTGAATGCTAAATGAAGTACCACACACGATTAGGTACGTAAAATATTTTCCTAGGTGTTCACATTATTCTGCCTGACCCCTGTATTCAAAACCACTGAAGTGCGAATATAAATTTTGAATTTGGGAGGCTATATACATTAGTCACAATAAGCAATTTTCAAAATCCTTCTGCTTATTTTGAAGATGACAATATCCGATTTTTGGCGTAAATGTGACAAGGACGGTAAGTCAAATAATATCCGAAAACTTGATTTTTTTTTCATCGTCCTGAAGCGGGACTCGAATCCGCGTCTCCCAGAAAACGTCCGGGTATGCTGACCACTACACCACCCAGAACAATCTAGTTCCATGTTTCCGAACAATTGGTCGTTCTGGGTGGTGTAGTGGTTAGCATACCCGGGCGTTTTCTGGGAGACGCGGATTCGAGTCCCGCTCCAGGACGATGAAAATGTTCAAGTTTTCGGATATTATCTGACTTACCATCCTTGTCACATTTACGCCAAAAATCGAATTGTCATCTTCAAAATCGGCATTATATGGCGTAATCCCGTATTTCTTTCATGATCCTTCTGCTTCTCGTTTTAATTAAAGTTTTTGGCAATGGGGAAAGTTAGTTTTAGAATATCCCAGAATTGTGTAAGCACGATTTGTTAAATTACAGTAAAAAAAAAAAAACAAAAAAAAAAGAAAAGCACTTCGTAAGAGATGGAGATAGACGGAAAAAGGAGGAACACTGAGCAAGAACAGATATCCTCTTCTTTGAAACCGTAAAAGCAAATGGAAAAGAAAATTCGGAAAGCAACGGGCTTACGAGTAGACATGTATATCAACGAAGCGGAAATCTAATTTTCTAAGTGAGTTTTGCAACTATAGTTCTTTCCACATTCGACGAAACCAGTTTTTCTGAGTGCAGTGCAGAAGCAGAAGACAAAAAACCCTATAAAGAGCGAACTGAGCCAAACATGCATCGTACCTCAAGCCGTAACAAAAGTTCTGTACTTTAATTCCTTTCACGATTACATCAAATAATTTATAAGACGGCAAGTAGGCTTGTCATAGAATACAATATTCATACTGTTCATCCTTCGTTTCTCAAAAGTAACGCTTTTAGAAATCAACGGAGGAAATAATTACGAAATCGCATGGAAACAGCGACTGCAATTCCGCTACACAGAACATCAGCACACGGGGCTATATTTGCGTACCAAAATACGGGCATCTTAGTTGGAAAAGTACCGGTGTTTATATACACATAATCATCACTGAATGATGACCACCACTATCGAAAGGGGATGCGGACCGTTAACCATGTGATTTCCGAGACTGCGCAATTATTCGACCGACGTAACATATACAGGGTGTCCAAAAAATAAGTGTGTACTGAAAGTAACACCTACCATGTGCGAATTGGTTCCTACAGGAGAAATGGGTTCCACCGACGTCCACACATCTTTGCACACGCTTCTGTATGTTGGTGAAGACCTTTCTCAGGGTGTGTGGTGTGATTTGTTGGATATGGGTCATTATTGCAGCCTGTAGCTCCTCAAGTGTATGCGGGTCACCTGCGTACACCTTCCTTTGAGATCAGATCAGAGGATTTTAGGAAGGAAGTGTCTGTCCCCAGGTCTTAAACAACCCTTATAAACAGGAAGCTAGGAGATTTGGGCTAGAGTACCCGATAGGAAAGTGACACGGAAGTGAGGTAGAAAGGGGGAGGAAGACGCCCTTATTTATTTCCGGGGGGGACAGTATCCGGGGTCCGACGGCTCAACGTGCCCATCCGACGCACGGCGGGTATTTAGTGGTTCGAACGTTCGTGCCTGCCCAGGATCGAACCTGAGGTTATCTCCATGGCAGTCACGAACGCTGACCACTAGGCCACCGCGGGCCTATACCTTCCCTTTCCGTGATTCCCACAGGAAAAAGTCAGGTGGTGTCCGATCCGGTGACCGGGCAGTACACAGTCCCGGGAATTGATGCGATTCCGAATTCCTCCAGAAGTTGTAATGTCAGCAGTTGCACAGTCATGCTGGAACCACCCTTCGTTGACTTCCTGTTCGGTGAGTTCGGATATGAATGGTTGTGACAGCCTCATCATGAACCTTTGTGGACTCCTCTCTATCCTGTACGGCTTCGTCTGCCGTGGATGGCCTACCAGGGCGGGGGGCATCCAGAACACTGCCAGTTTCCCGAAATTTCGCTGTGAGCTGACGTACCGCATCAACGTGCGGTACGTCTGCATCACGAAATTTCATAGAGAACTGTTTTTGCACTTCGTTCTCGTACTTGTCGTCAAGGAGAAAGATATGTTCCACCAAAAACACTCTCTGTTCAACCGTCAACACTATTTTCCTTGTGCCGAGACGAGTGATTAATCGACAGGCCTGCCTCCGTCGAAAAAGCGCTCGGGAATGATCTTTGCTCGGAATGATAGCTGCGCACGTCTCGGGGTGAGGGGACATGAAGGTTATCAGATACAAAGCACCTCCACGTGGGGGTCATTTCTATTGTAATTCCATTCAGAATGTCTTTATTATTACATTACTGCAATTCGTACATTCAGTGCACAGTCATTTTTCGGACACCCTGTATAAGGTGTGAGTGGAGTAGTATGTATTAGGTGCACAAATAAATTTTAAAGCGTTTTACGACAACGCAATATGTAATTTAAGAGAAAACAACAATACCTTTACGAATCAAGATATGCGCCGTCATTATCTATCACCTTCCGCCATCGGTCGGGCAGCTGACGGATTCCAGCTATGAAGAATACTTCGTCGTGTGACGCGATGAAGTCGTCAACTCATTTTTGCGCTTTGTCATATGTCCGGAACCGTACAGCAGACAAACCATGTTGCATCGATCGGAACAAATGATAAAACATGACTGCCAAGCGTCAATAACGTTTCCTTGACCGATTTCGCGACATGCGGCTTAGCGTTGTCATGCAGTAATTTCACGGGACGCAATACTTTTGCCTGTGAATGGACGTTTCCGATATATTTCCTGGTTCAATCGCAGGAATTGTTGCTTGTAGCGATCAGCAGTAACAGTTTGACCCTGTTCCTATAGTTCATAATAGAACACACCCTTTTTTTTTTTTTTTTTTTATTGGAGGTTTAACGACCACCGTGAGCAACTCAATGGGCTATAAGCAGTCGTCCGTCCCTAATTTAGGGTCACTGGCTCCAGGGAAGGGAGAAAGCCAGCACCGTAAGACAAACACAACATCCATGCCTGACCGGGATTCGAACCCGGACCCCTTACGGACGAATGATCATAGGCCAGCGCCTTAGACCACTGTGCCACCGGGGCGGCGAACAACACACCCTTCATATCCCACCAGATGCACAGCGGAACTTTCTTGGAGTGAATATTGCGTTTCGGTGTCGAAGTCGTTGCTTCACCGGGGTCTACCAAGTGTATTTTGCGTTTGGGATTGTGGTACCATATCCACTTTTCATCACCCGTAACGACTTCCCACAGGAAATCCTTTCAGTGTTGTTTATTCAACAGATTGAAACACTTGATGACCCGCTCATCCTTGTTTCTCTGGCTCAGGTCATGTGGCACCCATTTTCCTTCCTTTTGAATCTTTCCCATTGCCCGTAAACGATTGGAAATGGTTTGTTGAGTTACTCCCAGTTGTTCAACTAGTTCTTTTCGCGTTTGAGACAAATTCTTCATCCAGCAATGCTTGCAGTTCCTCATGCGCCACTTTCCGCTACGTTCTCGATCGCTAAGACCAAAATCAGCTGCATTAAACCGTCTAAACCAAAATTCACACGTGCTTTTCGATACAATATTCTCCGCCCAGACAAGAACAGATCGATACACATGCTTTTGCAGAAATGTTTCCTTGATGAAATTCGCAACGAATGAAGTATCGCTTACATCTTTCACCTACCGATGTGTGTGCAAGTGCGTTTGACTGTTGGGCAAACTTCTGTGTCACATTTTTAGCACGTCTTTTGTAAAAGAAGATCGTGCTCATGTTATCGGTTTGTCCGTTCGTCTGTACCCACGATATCTCTGCAACGATTAGTCCTATTTGAAAAATTATTTTTTGCATTGGGAAGCTAGAAATATGCGAACGATGATCCTTCATTTCGTTTTTTTTTACGATGTACAATTTTGCCGCTAGAGGGCGTAAATGCAGATGATGTCGAATTCAAAAATACGTTTATTCCACATATTTGCTTCTAAACATCGGATTGAAAAAATTATTTTACCTTTCGATTCCACTTATGTCAAAGAGCATTTTAGATATAGTTATTTTTTCAAATTACGCATAGATATTCCGCTAGGGGGCGTAAAAGTAAATTAAATTTTTTCCCGATAATTCTTCTTCTAAAACTCCGATTTGAAAAAAATGTTTTCTTAAATGGATACACCTCCTGATGGAAAATCTTTTGCATATAATTTCAAATTTTTACTAAAGAATACGTGTTTACTTTGGCCACCAGGGTGCGTAAGTGTTAGTTTTTGCCTCTGATGTATTTGCCATAAAATCTGAGCTTTTAAAATATCGTTTCAAAAAATTCTTTCGTGGACTGACGCCACTCACATAGATAAACCTTTTCGGAATATTTTCTTTTTTAAAATATTCGACAGTTTCTCCGCCAGGGGTCATAGATGTATATCTTATTTTTGTCAATATCTCTACTTCTAGGAGTCCGATTTGAAAAATTATTTCTTTTTTGGATAGTGTTTTCAGTGTGACATGTTTTTCATATAATTTTAAATTTTTCAAGTAATTGATAGACTTTCCGCTAGGGGGTGTAGACGTAAATTGCGTTTACCCCTACATCTCTGCTTCTAAATCTCCGATTTGAAATATTCATTCTGCACCGGATACAGCTCCTGATGGGAAATCGTTTGCATATAATTTCTAATTTTTGTAAAAAATGGTTTGGCCACCAGGGGGTGCAAATCTTAATTTCAGCTTCTGATGTATTTGCAGCAAAATATGAGCTTCTAAATTATAGATTGAAAAAAACGTCGCTTGTAGACCGATAATACTCATGTCGACAAACCTTTCAGATACATTTTCTTTAAATAATGCATGGTTTCAACGCCAGGGGGCGTACATGTATATCTTATTTTTTTCAATATCTCTACTTCTAAGAGTCCGAATTAAAAAATGTCTTCTTTGTTGGTAGTGTCTCCAGTGTGACATGTTCTTCATATAATTTCAACATTCTCAAGTAATTCATAGAATTTCCGCTAGGGGGCGTAAAGGTAAATTGCTTTCCGCCTATATCTCTGCTTCTAAATCTCTGATTTGAAAAATTCTTTCTACACCGGATACAGCTCCTGATGGGAAATCCTTTGCACCATAATTTCTAATTTTTGTAAAAAATGGTTTGGCCACCAGGAGGCGGCGTAAGTCTGAATTTCCGCTTTTGATATATTTGCAGCAAAATATGAGCTAAAAAATATGAGCTAAAATCTAGATTGAAAAAAAAGGCATTTGTTGACCGATGCTACTCATACCGACAAACCTTTTAGGAACATTTTCTTCTTGAAATAATGCATGGTTTCTACGCCAGGGCGCGTAGATGAATATCTTATTTTTGTCAATATCTCTACTTCTAGAAGACCGATTTGAAAAATTCCTTCTTTTTTGGATAGTGTTTCCGATGCGAAATGTTTACCTTATAAATTTATAACTTTCAAGTAAATCATAGATTTTCCGCTAGGGGCCACAAAGGTAAATTATGTGTTCTGCGTTATTTCTGCTTCTAAAACTCCGATTTGAAAAATTCTTCCTGTATCGCATACAAGAACTGATGGAAAATATTTTTCACATAATTTCTAATGCTTGGTAAAGAATGGTTTGGCCACCAGGGGGTATAAGTGTTAATTTCTTCTTCTGATGTATTTGTAGCAAAATCTGGGCTCTTGAAAACTCGACTAAATTTTTTTTTTTTTCTTGGACTGATACCGCTCATATGGATAAACCTTTTGAGAATATTTTCTTCCTAAAATAATGCATGGTTTTCCCACCAGGGGACGTAAAGTCACATCTTATTTTTGTCGATATCTCTGTTTCTAAGGGTCCGATTTGAAAACTTCTTTTGGTGTTGGAGAGCGTTTCCGGTGCGAAATGTTTCTCATATAAATTCATGTTTTTTCTTAACGCACAAGTCTGCAACCAGAAGGAGTAAGTTCACGATTCTGTTTGCAGCAATATCTGAGGGATTAAAAACCCGTTTGAAAACTTTCTTTCTTCCGTCAGATCCTTGTTTTCCATTCCAGTTCCATTGCCTTTGAATAGCTTTGATAAATTTAATTTGCGTCAGAACGGATTCAAAAGACGTGCTTATTACACCCGAAAATTCGGTGTCATCTTTCTTGTTTAGAGTGTAGGTGGTCAAATTATTATGATACGACCGTTTATGTCACGTACGACAGAGGTGAAGCAGATGTTAAGAGGGCAAGTAGCAGTAATAAGCCCTTGTCGATGTAGCTTAATTGCGAAAGCATTCGGCTCCGCGGCAGATGGATGTTGGTTTGATTACATCACCGGGTGAGAGAGGGGTTTGAATTTCACAAACAATTCTGTTTATAGATCGAAGAAAATTTGTGGCGCTATTTGGTCCAAATACATCGGACGCTTAAACAATCTGAGTGCCAAATATTCAAATCTCTCATATTATTTATTTTGAAAAGTTAAGCAAATAATATTCGCATAAATACACTTTAATAATGTACGACAATAAAAGCAATGATTTTCCTTTTCGTGATGGTTTCAAAGACACGCCTTCTAAGAATTTTAAGGACAGAAAAAGTCATCAGTGTATAAACCATTTTCCTGTATGATAAAAAATATCCCTAGAGAGAAGAAAAGGACATCATATCTCCTTTGAAAGATGAAATATTGCATAAAGAGAAGAAAATGCGCCGAACTCTTCAAAGACGCAGTTTCTGATATCGATTTTACACTTCCTTTTCTTCGGCTCGAAGAAATATCGTTTCTTTCTTTTTTGTGACTAAACAAATAAAATTTTGCCACAGGCCTTCGTTATTTACAATGCATTTTAAAACGCTTCTGCTGCGGAAGTGCATCTTGTATTAAAAAATAAGCTGGTCTGTTGTATATATTTCGCCAAATCTCACTGCAGTGTCAGATTTTCCTCTTGGTATGCAACAGGAAAAATTGCGCCTAATTTATTTTTTATTTGCATTTTGAATCTACATATGAACGCAAAAGAGCAGATTTTTTTCTTTATTTGCAATAAATAGCTCTAGTTAATCTTTACAGCCAAAAACGTCGCATTGTAGAACAAAAAAGTGAGTTCTTTCTCACTTCATCAGAATTGTATTTATTACAATTGCAGGGCTTGCACTATTTGCAAGCCAAAATTGCTTCGCTCTTGGAAGTAAATTTACAGTGCATTTCACTTCCCTTAAGGTGGACGTATAGTGATTTTGCTTCCTATACTTCCAATGGGCAAACTTCTTGTACACATTTTCTTCACAATTAATGCGTTCCCAAGGATGAAAATTTGAGCAACGATTAAAATAACTTCATATTATAACTTAGAGTACTTAATATTTCCTAAAACATAACCATAATTATATTAAAAATCAACTTTTCCTTTGATGGTGTTGAGACCAGAAAAAAGATTGCGCGACCTGTATGTTGATTACATCAGTAGACAAACAAATGTTGGATTATACAACTTGAAGTATTTAGGACCTTTCCTGTTATCTGCCAGCCACTGTTTGCTTTTCTTCATTGTTACGTAAAATGACATTATTTGACTTCCGAATAAGAACGCTTTCAAGCAGTTCCAGATTTTGAGTGTATCGTTCCGCTTTGTTTATAGGAAATCTGATCACACCCAACATGAGACAAAGTAGTATTTCACGATAAATGTTACGGGAATTTTCTTTTTATTGGTATATAAAATGATACTATGAACAGCAAAAACCTACTTAACCACTTTTTAATAAAATTTAAGCTGTTTAAAAAATATATAAAAGAAAAAAATATACAGCATAAGAAAACAAATAGCTACAAATTAGGTACCAATCACACGACGATATCTTTCGCAATTTCTAAAAATGGAACATTAGTTTTCAGTTTTTTTCACCACATAAATTCACATAGGTACGAATCCAACATGCTTCTATAAGTGCCTCAACGAGTTTGATTTTTAAATTTAGCGAAAATGGTTAAAAGAACATCCCTTCCGAATTACCACACATAATAATATTCTAAAGCGCAGACAAAACGGTCAAAAGAACGTGATCACTGCGCATAGGTGATACGCATGGAGAAGCACGTGATCACTGCGCATAGGTGATACGCATAGAGAAGTACGTGATCACTGCGCATGGGTGATGCGCATAGAGAAGCACGTGATCACTGCACATCTGCTGCCGAGGACTCTGTGTGCCACTTTCGAAATCGGGAACTACTTGAAAGCGTTGTTATTTGGAAGTCAAGTAGTGGCGGGCAGATAAAAGGAAAGGTCCAGTATTTATTCCGTATTAGATGATGTAACAATTTATAAAACATACAACGACTAAGTGCAGAGCTTTCACACTCCGAACGAGAGGCTTTCTCAAGGATAGTGAACACAAGAATAATTTCGGGAACGACGATAATTTGAAATCTTGGAGCGCGTATCTATTACGTTTCTAGGTGATATTGCGTCACGCGGAAGGTGGTGTCTCGTGACCTATCTTTCAAACATTCTGTCTCATTTTCCCCTTAATATTCTATGCCAGTAGGATCTTCCACGCAGCCGAGAGTTCGAGGGAAGGGCTCTCGTTGCAAGGGTTGGGATGCATGGATATTTCGATGCTTTCTCTAGTCAGTGTTCCTCTGTAGTCAGTGCTGAGCGATCCTCTTTATGTTTTCCCATACCGTTACGGCGTCATATTGGGCTACTTCTTTGCATAGCGCTGTTTGAGTTTTTCCTGCTTTAATGCCCCTTATATATATGACCGCAAATAGCGGTATAACTATACCATCGGGATCAGAGGAAATGCTATCCCACACTCACCAACCCGCTTGGCCAGCGTGGTGAGTTATGGCCAAACACCTCCAAAATGACTCTACAACTTAAATCTTGGCCCTCAGTCTCCGGCAGCTGGAATGTACCTGGCCAAGGCAGCGGCCAGTGCGACATGAAGGCAGAGGGTGCTAAGAATCCCCGGAGGACCGGACTAGGCTGCCATTTGATGCTGACCTTGGCTACCTACAACGGACGCTCCCTATCTTCTGATTCAAGGCTTCTTGAATTGGAAGAGGAACTACAAAGGATCAAGTGGGACATCGTCGGGCTGAGTGAGGTAAGGAGAAAAGGAGAAGATCTCATTGAACTGAAAAGTGGACATCTCTTCTATTATCGTGGGACAGATACTGGCAGAACTAGTGGTGTTGGATTTATAATAAACAAGAAACTGAAGGATAAAGTGGTAGAAGTTGAAAGTTCCTCTGACAGAGCTGCACGACTCGTTAT
Organism: Macrothele yani; assembly: GCA_039090855.1. Taxonomy (NCBI): domain Eukaryota; kingdom Metazoa; phylum Arthropoda; class Arachnida; order Araneae; family Macrothelidae; genus Macrothele; species Macrothele yani. The sequence goes on along the minus strand of CM077000.1, from coordinate 13,938,848 downwards.
CCAACTATCGAGAAGATACCAGGCTCAGATTATTCAAACTTATGCACCCACCACAAGTCATCCTGAAGAAGAAATTGAAGAATTTTATGAGGAAATTCGTCATCTAAATAATAAAGGTAAGCAGCACTTGAAGATAATTATGGGAGATTTCAATGCAAAAATAGGGCACCGGCAACAGAATGAAACTTCAGTAGGTAAATTCGGTCACGGCAACAGAAACCAGCGTGGAAATACTCTCGTTGAGTTTGCAGAGGCAGAAGGATTTTTCATCTTGAATTCCTTTTTCAAGAAAAAGCCACACAGGAAATGGACATGGAGACATCCAATTGGGACGACAAGTGAAATTGATTTTATTATGTGTAACAAAAAATTCGTCATCGAAGACTGCAGTGTGCTAAACAAGTTCAACACAGGTAGTGACCATAGATTGGTGAGATGTAAGATGCACCTCAACACTAAACTGGAACGTGGCAAGCTCATAAGACAAACAAAATGTATTGACATAACCAACCTTAAAAAACACCATAATACTTTCAAGTTGGAACTGAAGAACAGATTCTCTGCTTTAGAAGGCCTAACATCGGAAGAAGTGGATATTTCTGAAGTTAACAGAAAAGTAACCAAAGCTCTTATGGAAACAGCAACAAAATTAGCTGGGTCTAAGAACAAGTTGCATGTAAACAAATTATCAGGAAAAACCAAAATGTTGATGCAAAAAGAAGAGAGATGAGGACAACTAAAGAAGATGTGACTTCCAAAGTGGAATATATAGAGCTATGCAAGACAGCACGAAAAAGTATCACTGAAGACGTAAGGAAATTCAACTGTGAGCTAGTGAGGAAAGCAATTGAAAACAACCAAAGCCTAAAGATAGCAAAGGGACATCTCAGTAAGGGAAGAAAACAGATTATGGCTCTGAGAAAAGAAGATGGTTCTATAACAAGAAATAGAGGCGAAATTTTGACAAGAGTGAAAGATTTCTACTCCAAACAATATGAAAGGGATGATACATGTACTCCAGACATCATGAAAGGTACCAGAGTTCTTCCAGTCCTCCCAGCAGAAGTTGCTCATGCAATCAAGAACATGAAGCGGGGAAAGCTCCAGGAGAAGATGGAATTACTATAGACATCATACAAGAAGCAAGTGGAGAAATTGAAACAGTACTCGCCCAAATTTTCACTCGATGCCTTAATGAAGGGAAGATTCCTGAGGATTGGAACAATGCTACAATGATCCTGCTACATAAAAAAGGTGACATTGAGGATCTCAGGAACTACAGACCTATCAGCCTCCTATCAGTGGTTTATAAAATCTTCACTAAAGTTCTTTCACACCGCTTGAAGGTAACACTGGACATGGCTCAACCGAGAGAACAAGCTGGATTCAGGAGTGGCTACAGCACAATAGATCATATCCACGTACTGAGAGAACTAATTGAAAGAGCGAGGGAATATGAACTTCCATTGTGCATGGCTTTTATCGATTATGAAAAAGCCTTTGATTCTGTGAAACCATCAGCAGTTACCACGGCTCTGAAATCCTGCGGTATTGAAGATGCATACATTAATATTATTAATAACATCTATGAAAATGCAAGTGCAAAGATTCAGCTGTTTGAAAATACAACACACATAAAAATTGGAAAGGAGTGAGACAAGGTGACACCATATCTCCGAAGCTCTTTAATGCCACATTGGAAAATGTCTTTCAATCACTGAACTGGGAAAACAAAGGGATAAAGATTAATGGAGATTATCTAACCCACCTTCGTTTTGCTGATGACGTAGTCATTTTTGCAACTACCCCATCAGAGCTGCAGAGTATGATCCAGGAACTTGCTGACAAGAGTAAAGAAGTGGGATTAAAAATGAACTTTCAGAAGACAAAAGTGATGTTCAATGCTTTTACAAGAAATGAAGATTTATCGATTGATGGAGAAAAACTGGAGATAACAGATACGTATGTTTATCTTGGACAGCAGATATCAAGTGAGGGTCACATTGATGAAGAAATTAATCGGCGTACAAAACTTGCCTGGAGAGCTTTTGGAAGAAACAGCATAATTTTTCAAGAGCAATATGCCATTATGTCTTAAAGAAAAGTGTTTGATCAATGCATCCTTCCAGTGCTTACGTATGGTGCAGAGACGTGGACCTTAACTAAAAGAGACATACAAAGGCTGCAGACAACTCAAAGAAGCATGGAGAGGTGCATGCTTGGTATAACCAGGAGAGATAAGAAGAGGAACTCGTGGATCCGAAAAATGACGAGAGTGGAGAACATCATGATCAGAGTTAAATCCCTGAAATGGCAATGGGCTGGACATACTGCCAGAAGGAAAGACCATAGATGGACAGCCGCAATTTTAGATTGGATTCCAAGGGACAGGAAAAGACCCAGAAAAAGACCACATGGGAGATGGGTGGATGAAATTCGTAAATATGCGGGAGTGACATGGAGGAGACTGGCACAAGACAGACCGTTGTGGAGGAAACTTGGGGAGACCTTCGTCCAGCAGTGGATTGATAATGGTTGACAATGATGATGATGATGATGATATGTTCTTTCCCCTAATTGTAAGGGATCTTTTGGTCATTCCGATGTATGATCGAGACAAGCCATCTGGATATTCTAATGGTATCTAATACACCCCAGCTCCAGAATTCATGTTGGGGTTCTTATGCGTATTTGTTGTTGCTGTGGCAATGGACATTGGCGATTTGATTCCAATGCGTAATCCATGGCGCTTCATAAGGTTCTTAAACACAAACAAAAATTTCAGGGTGTATGAAATGGATCCAGCAAACTGCAAGTTGTCGACTCCTGGGTGTGGTGTCTTGTGGTTCCTGGTTATCATCTTGTGTGATATGGATTGCAGAGTTCGTTCCGAGAATCCAGCAGTGACCCCTTTGTTGATGATATTTGTTATTTCTCTGTCCCTCGTTTCTTTGGTGGAGCAAATCGTGATTGCTCTATTGAAGTGGGTACAGAATGTCGCCATTTCATATGAGCTAAGGGATACGGATTGCTTAATTATGGTTATGTTTTAGAAAGTATTAAGTATTCCAAGTTATAATATGAAGTTATTTTAATCGATGTTCACTTTTTCATCCTTGGGATGAAAAAGTGAACATCGATTAAATTGAACATCGATTAATTGTGAAGAACATTAAAGTGAACATCGATTAATTGTGAAGAACATTAAAGTGAACATCGATTAAAAGTGAACATCGATTAATTGTGAAGAACATGGGTACAGAAGTTTCCCCATTGGAAGTACAGGAAGCAAAATTACTAGACGTCCTCCTAAATGTACGCTAAGGTTTTATTTAAAATGTTTATTTACATATTCTGGTAGAAAAAAATCATCACTCTCTTCAGAAACAGATTCTGAGAATGTAAAAAATCAGAGAGTATTATTTTAAATAAGTTCTATTCGTGAAGATGACGGATTGTCATCTTCAAGAATATGTATCCTATGGTGTAACCGCGTATTCTATTCATGATTTATCTGCTTCTCCGGGCAATCACGGGACAGGATTCTTAACCTCCAGCTTCGCTAAACAGGAATGTCGGTTGCTTTGACTAGCGAATCCTGTGATGGCTATATTCAAATTAACCGGAGACTTGGTCGTTCTAAGCGGTGTAGTGGTTAGCATACCCGGGCGCTACCTGGGAGCCGCGGGTTCGATTTCCGATCCAGGACGGCGAAAGTTTTAAGTTTTCGGATATTATCTGACTTACCATCTTTGTCATAATTACACCAAAAAACGGATTGTGATCTTCAATAATATGTATTGTATGGTGTAATCCCGTATTCCTTTCATGAAGTTCTATTCTGTTTTTTTAAATATGTTCTATTCGGTTCTCGCCAGAGTTTGGACTGGTCAAAAATTTTGGACCCGACCCGGAGCTAGACGTCACGTACTTGGGCCCGATCCGAACCTGACCTGGACCAATCGGACAAATCTGCTTTGAACTATAAATTCCATTCTAAGTTTATAATTATACATAATCTCAAACACACACGCACCACCACAACTAACCTGTAGAGGGTGAGTAAAAGAGTTTGCAATATTTGCATAAACGAATGTGCTGCGGAGGGTATGTCACGTTTTTAAACTGCTTCAAGTCACGCACTGCAGTCAGTCTAAAAGGATATAAAGTTGTAGTCGTTGCTGTGAACAATATTGCATGTCGTCCTTCTGTCAGTGGTTGGGACGCCTAAAACATGAACAACCACACCCAGCTAATTATGGAACTTTTGCTTTAGGAGTTTGAACTGGGCCATAATGCTGCTCAAGCAACACGAAACATTTGTCATGCGAAAAGGGAAGGGCCACCCCGGTGGCGCAGTGGTTTAAACGATGTCCTCCAATCGTTCGTCCGAAAGGGGTCCGGGTTCGAATCCCGGTGAGGCATGGATGTTGTGTTTGACTTGCGGTAGTGGCTCTCTCCATTCTCTAGAACCAGTGACCCAAAATCCAAAATTAGGGACGGGCGACTGCTTATAGCCCATTGAGTTGCTCACGGTGTTCGTTAAACCTCCAACCAAAAAAAAAAAAAAAAAAGAGGGGGGGGGTGGAGGTTCCGTGGACCACAGCACCGCAATCAAAAGGTTCAACCAATTTCTTTTAGAAACCTCGACAATTACCCTGGGTCTGGTAGGCCGCGAACCTAGGATTCGGAGGCCGTGCGCCAGGGCAAATCCGACAACCAGCCCTCGGAGATTATCAGGCGAGCTGGGCATATCACAGACCACCGTGGTTCGTCACCTTCAGGACCTCGGCAAGGTCTACAGGAGCTGCCGTATTGTCCCTCACGAACTGACACCAGCTGAAGCAAACCGCCGAGTTGAAGTGTGCACGAAACTCCTAGAAAACCCGCGGGATGTACGTTTCATCAAGAGAATTGTTACGTGCGATGAAAAGTGGGTCTATTTCCGTAACCCTAACACACAACGGCAGTGGTTGAGCCCTAGCCAGCTTCCAGAACCTGTTGCCCAAAGTGGGCGCTTCGAACACAAGGTGATGCTCTGCGTCTGGTGGAATTTCGAGGGGATAACCATTACGAATTTGTTCCAGGTGGTCGGCCTATCAATGCCAACCTCTACTCTGAACAGCTAGAGTGGATGTATGTCGTTTTGAAGGAGAAGTGCGCGGCACTGGTGAACAGAAAGCGCGCTCTCCTACAGTAGTACAACGCTCGGCCTCATACCGTGTGAAAGACCCTGGCAAAACTCCAGGAACTTGAGGGCATCGAACTAATGCCACACCCAGCATATAGTCCAGATCTTGCCCCGTCGGATTATTACTTGTTCCGGTCCATGGCCCACATCCTGCGCAGGTGGCACTTCAACAACCAGCAGGAGGTCGCAGCTGGGGTAAAGGAATTCTTCACCTCAGAGGACAAGAACTGGTACCGCCGCAGAATAGAAAAACTAGCAGACAGATGGCTAAAAACAGTGCAACACGATGACTCATACTACAATGCTGTCCACCCAAAATGAAACACCAAGAAGAAAGCAACCTATTGGCCTGAAATTATTCGTAGCATGCGTCGCCCGCGAGAAGACATGCAAACGATTAGCATTGCAGGGCATATGCAAATCATGTGCGCCCGGCACGCCACCGAGAAGCACTATAAGAAGGGTGCACAGAAAGTGGGGTGTAAGTAGGGGAAGTGTGTTGTGCTGCAGGACCTGTGCGTGAGAAGCTTTCTGATGCCTCGTCGCAGAATACGGCAGTCATTCCAGCACATTTCGGAGTTCGACAGAGGACGAATAGTGGCTTATCCCGACAGCGGTTTATCGTGCCGAGATATCGGCGCCCGTGTGGGACGACATCCAGCCACAGTGAGGCGAGTATGGATTCGGTGGGTGCAGGAGGGACGGACAGACCTACGTGGGCGATTGCCGCAGCCGCGGCACATCACCGAACGAGAGGACCGGCATGTCGTGTGGCGGGCATTGACGGCTCGCACCGCCACATCACGAACGTTAGCGCAGGAATTAGGGTGTGTTGCGCAACAACCTGTGTCAAAATGTACCGTTCGACGTCGTCTGCAGGAGCGGGGACTTGTCTCACGGCGCCCATTGCTCCGATTACCATTGACGCTACACCACCGGCGAGTGCGGCGGCAGTGTGCCGTTGAAAGCCGCACCTGGACTACGGAATGAAAAGACATTGTTTTCTCCGTCGAATCTCGCTTCTGCCTGCAACACCACGATGGTTGGATCCCCGTGTGGCGGCACCGTGGCGAGAGACTGTATGACGCCTGCATTATGCATTTTCATACCGGTCCGTCGCCTGGCGTTATGGTTTGAGGCGCAATTGGATATGACACCCGCACATCTCTGGTACGGATCGCCGGTACACTCAACAGCCACCGCTACATCTCCGACGTTTTGGAGCCTGTAGTCCAGCAGTGTATGAGTGCCCTTACCTGCAGAACCAGCCAGCGGCCACGTTTCAACAGAACAATGTGCGCCTGCACGTGGCACGCATCGTGCAACAATTCTTCACGGCCCACCAGGTGTCACTGCTGCCGTGGCGAGCCTGTTCTCCCGATATGTCGCTCATCGAACACGTCTGTTCGCTGATCGGCAACCGAGTGGCCCGGCAAGCACTACCCGCGGTTAAGCCTGATGAACTGTGGCAACGTGTGGAAGCAGCCTGGACCGACATACCCCAAGCCCACATCCAAAGCCTCTTTCGTTCGATGCCGCGGCGTGTAGCGGCCGTTATTGCCAGCCATGGGGGCCACACGAACTATTGAAGTCTGCGTGTATCGCAAGTCCCACGGGCTTGTAAGCTCAATCGTTTCATCTTTGTATATGTTGTTGTGTGTCCAGTAAATCTGGCTTAGCTATCTCGTGTCCTTCTTGGTGTTGCATTTTGGGTGGCCAGCAGTGTATGAGTGCTAGTCAGCTTTCGTCGTAAAGGTACGTATGAAGACATTAAGTGACCTAAATATTGCAAATCTTTCGGCTTACTCTCTGCATGCTTAAAATAACATTTAATACAGATAGTACTAGGACCATAATTTACACAGTGTGGCATAGAAATTTTAAAACTGGGTCTGTAAAATGAAATAGAAACAAGAATTATAATTTGTTTTCGTTTGTTATTCAAAATAAGTCCCTCCGGCTTGAATGCACTTGTTACAGCGATTTAATAATGATTCGAATGCCTGTTCCAGTTCACTTAGCGGAATTGCCTCCAAAGCACGGGTCGAAGCTGTTTGTATGGTCGAAATATCATCAAAATAACACCCTTTTAATGTCATTTTAAGTTTTGGGAATAAAGAAAAGTCGCAGGGTGCTAAATCAGGCGAATACGGTGGATGATTCAACACACAGACGTTATTTTCCGCCAAAAATCTAGGAACAAGGAGTGAGGTGTGACTGGGTGCATTATCGTGCAACAAACACCAACTGTTTTCATCTCGATATTCTGGACGAATGCGACGAATTCTGCCCATCAAACGCCTCAAAATATTTAAATAAAACTCACCAGTAATTGTTTATCCACTTGGAACAAATTCTTTGTGCATTGCTCATTATATTCTTACTATCGAAGAATATAATGAGCATTGTTTTGATTTTCGATGGAACTTTTCTTGTTTTTTTGCCTTGTGGTGTGTTTTTTGACTTCCATTCCGCACTTTGTCGCTTTGTTTTAGGATCATATTGAAAACACCATGTTTCATCACCTGTAACAATCGATTTTAAGAAGTTTGGATCATTTTCAGCGGCTGAAATGATATCTCTGCTATGGGCACTTCTCCTTGATTTTTGTTCATTGGTTAACGTGTGTGGAACAAATTTAGCACAGACTTTTGTTTTGCCCAAATCTTCATGCAGGATTGTTCGAATCGTTTCTTTGTTGATGTTTATTAAAGACTCTTCCATCATTCTTAGTGACGCACATCGATTGTTTGCCACGAAATCACGCACTTTTTCAAAACTCTCAGGTGTCCTAGATGAACTTGGTCTTCCGGCATGCTTATCATCTTCTAGCTTATCTCTTCCGTCCAAAAAACGTTTGTGCCACAGGAAAACATTTGATCTACTTGAAAAAAACTCACCGTAAACTTGTTTCATCATTTGGTACGGGTCGGAGGCACTATTAATAAGTTTTGCGTTAAATTTAATAACATCCCTTTGTTCCATCTTAATAATTCAACATGAAAAAATTTTTACTTCTCTAATGAACGGCCGTTTCGTTTGAGTTACTTTAACAACTGCGCAGTACTTTTGGCAGAAAGCAAGCAGATGTTCACGGTTTATAAATCATTCGCGATTACACTGGTGGCGCCACCGTACGCTGAAATCTAGCGCCAGTCTTAAAAATTCTTTGACGCACTGTGTATGGACACAAAGGAAGTTTTGTTTCAGGATGATTTCTATGTCCGCACAAATGGTCATTGCTTACGTTGGTCGTATTACCTTCACTTACCTAGCACCGGCACAAGCTAAATCAGAGATAATATACTTCAAATTTTATAATTTATCTGAAAAAAAGGTTTACCTTACTTACTGTTTACTCATAAAAAATATATTTATTCACTGAAGAAGTGCTTGACATTTCCTAGTGAGTTTGTGCAGCAAGGTGGAAAATTGCTTTTGTTGCGATATAACTGTTAAAGTACGTGTAGTTATATATAATGTAACTGTGGGGAAACGCAGCAAAAATAGCGATATACCATATAAGAAAGATTTGAAGAAGAAAATAAGAAAACGAATGGATACTCATATATGCACATCAATTCCATTCACTTCCTACACTCTCGTATCGTCTTCCGCATGTCAGAAAAAAAGATTTTGCTTTTGTGACCGTTTCTTTCCATGAAAGTATTAAAACCGGCTTTGGTTTTTTTATGACTTCGGAGAAATGACCTCTTTTTTTTTTTTTTTTTTTTTCGTCTTCATTGATCTAAAGTATTCTTTGCCACCCAAGAATCCTTTTAGTAAAAGTGATCCTATTATCAACATAGCGAACATAATGGAGAAAAAAATCTACAGAGTCCCTGTGGACCAAGATGAGCATGACACGTGACCAAAATATGTTTACTTAGTCAAAGAGATGTGTTACATCACGAAATGCAACCAGAGGAGAGAACGGCGCTGAACGCCGAGGAAGATCACTTCCAAAGAACCTTTTACGTTGAAATAAAATTTCTCCAGCGACGTTAGCCGCTCCCACCTTCTCTCTCTAGCACACTTTCTCTTCGAGTTTTATGAAAACTTAATAAAATGTCAAAATAATGATCGAATGCGTTCTCTCATTCCTCCGAGGGGTTATCACGCCCAAAGTAAAAGAAAAGCAATTATGATTAATCAAGTTCCTTGTCTCTGGCTTGGCATTGCAGGAGACATTCTAATCCCCTAATTTGTAGTCAAAATTAGAACTCGAACAAACCTCAGTAGAATACGCTTCACATTGAATTTAAAAATAAAAACTCACAGATTAATTTCAAAATAACTAAAAAAGTAAAAGGAAAGGGAAGAAGTAAGAGAGAAATTCTATTTCCGGGAATTTTCGCCCGTAAATAGCATTCGTAATCATAAGCCAGTTCGTTTTGTGTGTGTGTGCTCTTTACAAAAAATGTATATAGGGACCAGATCATTCTGACCATCCCTGTCTCCACGAGTAGACAGGGCCTACAGGTAGTAGTTCAGATCATTAATAGAGGATTTTAGGAAAGGAGTGTCCGACCCCAGGTCTTAAACAATCCTTAGAAATAGGAATCTAGGAGCTTTTGGCTAGAGTGTCAGACAGGAAAGTCACGCGGAAGCGAGGTACAGATTTATGTAGAGGATTTTAGCAAGGGAGTGTCTGACCCCACGTCTTAAACTACCCTTAGAAATAGGAAGCTGGGAGATTTTGGCTAGAGTGCCCGACAGGAAAGTCACGTGGAAGCGAGGTAGAGATTTATGTAGAGGATTTTAGGAAGGGAGTGTCTGACCCCAGGTTTAAACAACCCTTAGAAATAGGAAGCTAGGAGATTTTGGCTAGAGTGCCCGACAGGAAAGTCACACGGAAGCGAGGTAGAGATTTATGTAGAGGATTTTAGGAAAGGAGTGTCTGACCCCACGTCTTAAACTACCCTTAGAAATAGGAAGCTAGGAGATTTTGGCTAGAGTTTCCGACAGGAAAGTCACACGGAAGCGAGGTAGAGATTTATGTAGAGGATTTTAGGAAGGGAGTGTCTGACCCCAGGTCTTAAACCACCCTTAGAAATAGGAAGCTAGGAGATTTTGGTTAGAGTGCCCGACAGAAAAGTCACACGGAAGCGAGGTAGAGATTAATGTAGAGGATTTTAGGAAGGGAGTGTCTGACCCCAGGTCTTAGACAACCCTTAGAAATAGGAAGCTAGAAGATTTTAGCTAGAGTGCCCGACAGAAAGCCACACGGAAGCGAGGTAGAGATTAATGTAGAGGATTTTAGGAAGGGAGTGTCTGACCCCAGGTCTTAGACAACCCTTAGAAATAGGAAGCTAGAAGATTTTGGCTAGAGTGCCCGACAGAAAGTCACACGGAAGCGGGGTAGAGCTTTATGTAGAGGATTTTAGGAAGGTAGTGTCTGACCCCAGGTCATAAACAACCCTTAGAAATAGGAAGCTAGGAGATTTTGGCTAGAGTGCCCGACAGGAAAGTCACACGGAAGCGAGGTAGATATTTATGTAGAGTATTTTAGGAAAAGAGTGTTTGACACCAGGTCTTAAACAGCCTTTAGAAGCAGGAAACTAGGAGATTTGGGCTAGAGAGCCCGACAAGAAAGTCACACCGAAGCAAGGTAGAAAGAGGGAGGAAGACGCCCTTATTTATTTCCGGAGGGAAGGGGGAGTACCCGGGGTCCGACGGCTTAACGTACGCATCCCACGTATGGAGGATATTTAGTGGTTCGAGAGTTCGTACCAGCCTGGGATCAAACCTGAGACTTCTCCGCAGCAGTCACCATTATTGACCACTAGGCCACAGGAAGTAACAAAAACACAGGGTTCTTATATTCTCGTGGGCCAGCATATCATAGACACTTCTATCTCCACGAATAGACATATCCCACAGCACGTATTAATGACATCATGCCAAATAGTTCTTACACCTTCATGGACCAGATCATTCTCACCACCCCTACCTCCACGAGTGGACACGTCCCACAGCATGTCGAAGTGTTCTTCTATTCTGGTGGGACAGAACATTATGGCGACCCCTGTCTCAATGGACGGACGTGTCTCAGAGTACGTGGTAGTGACGTCATGTCTAAGGATTCTTATACACTCATGGACCAGTTCATTATGACCATCTCTACCTCCACGAATTGACACGTCTCAAGGAAAGTAACGGGAAAGTCACATCGAAAGGTTCTTATAGTCTCGTTGGCCAGGCCATTTGCATCACCCCTGTCTCCTCGAGTGGATACGTCCCGCAGCAAGTTGCATGACGCGTCATGTCGAAGCGTTTTAATATACTAATTGGCAAGGTCATTATTACCATCCCTGTTTCCACGAGTGGAACCGTCCCACAGCACATGACAGTGACGTCATGTCGAAGGGTTCTTATATTCTCGTATGCCAGATCATTACGGCCACTCCTGATTCCACGAATGGACGTATCCCACAGCACGTATTAATGATGTCATGCCAAATATTGGGTTGTCGGAAAAGTCATGACGTATTTTAGCCATGTTTCGCAAAGGTCATTTATTGATGGAAAGAACAAAGATCAATCAATGATATAATGCCCATTTTGTTCGATAACCTTTTGTCATCTTTCAGTGAGCTGCAGAATGCCTTGTTCATAGAAAGACCTGTCTTTCGTGGGGGAAAACTGCACAAGGTGCTGATTTACAGCCTCATCATCTGAATTGAACGTTATATGACGCAAGGACTGTTGAAGGGGGCGAAACAAGTGGAAGTCTGACGGCGCAAGGTCAGGCGAGTGTGCTGGGTGTGGCAACACATCCCATCCCATCCAGGCTCCAATAATTTTTGGCGGGTGATCAAACTTGTGTGTGGTCTCGCGTTGTCGTGATGGAACACAACACCTTTACAATGAACGAGCTCTGAACGTTTCTGGATGATGGATTCGTTCAAACTGTCCAATTGCCGACAGTACACATTCGAATTGATTGTTCGGTTCCGTGGTAGGAGCTCGAAAAACACGACAACTTTAAAATCCCACCACACTGAGACCAGAACCTTCCGCTGATGAATGTCTGCTTTGGATGTCGTTTGAGGCGAAGCAGCACGTCGGGACAAAGACCGTTTGCGCAGCACATTGTTGTACACAATCCACTTTTCGTCACCAGTTATCAGTCGCTTCAAAAAAGGATCGTTTTCCTCACGTTTAATGAGCATATCGTAGATGTTTATACGCACCGTCGATTGAGCTTCTTTGAGTTCATGAGGAACCCACACATCGAGCTTGCTTACGTATCCCAGCTTCTTCAGGTGGTCGTGAACGCTTCAATGATAGATGTGCAATATGTCTGCAATCTCTCGTGTCGTGTAACGTGGGTTTGACTCAATAAATGCCTTGATTTGGTCGTCATCAACCTCGGTGGGCCTCCCAGACCGAGGGGCATCGTTGAGGTCAAAATCACCAGCACGGAAATTTGCGAACCACCGCTGGCACTGACGTTCTTGTAGAACATTATCACCGTACACTTTACGAAACCTTTCACAAGCTTGACGCGGGTTCTTCCCTTTACGGAAGTAAAACAGTAAAATATGGCGAAAATGCACAGTTTGGTCTTCCATCTTCAAGTTGATGTCAAATCTCCGCAAATCAACCAAATCGCTCACTATTCCTTTTAGACTGCAGCTAGAACTGGCACTTGTCGAATGCCATAGCGATAACAGAGCTGCGCATGCCTCTAGTACTTCCAAAACCGCCCAACCGCCATCGCGTTCCAAATTACGTCCTGACTTTTCCGATAACCCAAACAGTTCTTACACCCTCATGAACCAGATCATTCTCACCACCCCTACTTCCACGAGTGGACACGTCCCACAGCACGTAGTAAGGACGTCATGATGTCGAAGCGTTCTTATATTCTGGTGGGACAGAACATATTGGCTACCCCTGTCTTCATGGATGGACGTGTCTCAGAGTACGTAGTAGTGACGTCATGTCAAAGAGTTGTTATGCACTCATGGACCAGATCATTTTGACCATCTCTACCTCTACGAATAATTTGATTTTACCCGGAGCATATTTATGTACTCATTGGCAAGAACATGATGACCACCCCTGTATCCACAAGTGGAGACGTCCCGAAGCAAGTAACAGGGACGGCATGTCAAAAAGTTATTTGACTCTGATGGGTCTGAATATTGCATGAATTCTGGCCCGAACGCGAATATCCATTTAAGTAGGTTTGTAAAAACTCTTTTTACATTTTTACACTTCGTACGTTTTCGGAATGTAATATCGCGTTTCTGATGTTCGTATCACGACTGCATGTAATGCACAACATTCATTTTTTTTTCTGATTGAGACATTTCGATAACCAATCGATAGATCAGTAAATGCGTCGGGGCTCGGAGTCTTTTTACGGCGAAAAGTACGGTATGTGCACATACATCTGTACATATTTTACCACACGTGTATACGTGAAAAGCGTACTAACAGCTCACAACTATACATAAGTAAATAAAAAAGTACTGGCAATTTGAAAATTACGCGGTAACTGCCACAGATAGAAGCTGCCGCAATACAATACGTTCGCAATGGCTTATGGGTAGTTCGAGCACGCACAGCGCAGCGCTCCGCCATTAGCCTAGTTGAAGACAAGGCCAGATAAACTTGGATGCTCCGATGCTATGTTGCACCATTGTTGAACAACGCGCTGTTGTGAGATTTCTTTGGGAAGAGGAAGTGAAACTTGCTGGAATTCACCGAAGGATGTTGGCTCAGTACGGAAGTAAAAACAGCATGACTCATTCAAAAAATTTATGAATGGATAGAAAGGTTTAAAGCGGAAAGAATAAGTTTAACGGACAGAACTCGATCTGGTCGGCCATCAACATCGCGTATACAAACCCAAATTGACAGGGCGAATGGTTTGATCAGAGAAGGCCGACGGAATACGTTGTCCGCTGTTACTGCACGTTTGGATATCAGTTATGGATCTCCACATGCCGTGATGACTTGATCAGAGAAGGCCGACGGAATGCGTTGTCCGCTGTTGCTACACGTTTGGATATCAGTTATGGATCCCCCACATGCCATGATGACTTCATCAGAGAAGGCCGACGGAATGCGTTGTCCGCTGTTGCTGCACATTTGGACATCAGTTATGGATCCCACATGCCATGATGACTTGATCAGAGACGACCGACGGAATACGTTGCCCGCTGTTGCTGCCCATTTGTATATCAGTTATGGATCTTCACATGCCATAATGACTTGCTCAGAGAAGACCGACGGAAAACGTTGTCCGCTGTTGCTGCACGTTTAGATATCCCTTATGCATCCCCTCATGCCATGATGACTTGATCAAAGAAGACCGACGGAATGCGTTGTCCGCTGTTGCTGCACGTTTGGATATCAGTTATGGATCCCCTCATGCCATGATGACTTGATCAGAGAAGACCGACGGAATACGTTGTCCGCTGTACGTTTGGATATCAGTTATGGATCCGAATATGCCATGATGACTTGATCAGAAAAGGCCGACGGAATGCGTTGTCCGCTGTTGCTGTACGTTTGGATATCAGTTATGGATCCCCTCATGCCATGATGACTTGATCAGAGAAGACAGACGGAATACGTTGTCCGCTGTACGTTTGGATATCAGTTATGGATCCGAATATGCCATGATGACTTGATCAGAAAAGGCCGACGGAATGCGTTGTCCGCTGTTGCTGTACGTTTGGATATCAGTTATGGATCCCCTCATGCCATGATGACTTGATCAGAGAAGACCGACGGAATACGTTGTCCGCTGTACGTTTGGATATCAGTTATGGATCCGAATATGCCATGATGACTTGATCAGAAAAGGCCGACGGAATGCGTTGTCCGCTGTTGCTGTACGTTTGGATATCAGTTATGGATCCCCTCATGCCATGATGACTTGATCAGAGAAGACCGACGGAATACGTTGTCCGCTGTACGTTTGGATATCAGTTATGGATCCGAATATGCCATGATGACTTGATCAGAAAAGGCCGACGGAATGCGTTGTCCGCTGTTGCTGTACGTTTGGATATCAGTTATGGATCCCCTCATGCCATGATGACTTGATCAGAGAAGACCGACGGAATACGTTGTCCGCTGTACGTTTGGATATCAGTTATGGATCCGAATATGCCATGATGACTTGATCAGAAAAGGACGACGGAATGCGTTGTCCGCTGTTGCTGTACGTTTGGATATCAGTTATGGATCCCCTCATGCCATGATGACTTGATCAGAGAAGACCGACGGAATACGTTGTCCGCTGTACGTTTGGATATCAGTTATGGATCCCCTCATGCCATGATGACTTGATCAGAGAAGACCGACGGAATACGTTGTCCGCTGTACGTTTGGATATCAGTTATGGATCCCCTCATGCCATGATGACTTGATCAGAGAAGACCGACGGAATACGTTGTACGCTGTTGCTGCCCGGGTAGGAATCCTCCGGTTACATACAAAGGTGTTCATGTCTAAGCTACCCCTAATTTATCTCTGCCTTCTATGGGCAAAATCGCATACAAACTATTCTGTCAGAATCGCTAGATTTGCTGTAACTTCCTTCAGTTTCTGTGTCCTGCCCAAAAGTGCACAGAAACTGAATGAAGTTAGAGCACATATATTTGAAATATATTGATTTTTTTTAGTACATATATTTCAAATTAGAAATACCAGATATGCTCACAATTGATTCCCTGTATGTACTCAAAAATGAGTACGTGTCTTTTCCAAAAATGAGAAAAGTACTCGGGGCTATTATAAGCACAGGATGTATTCAAAAACGAGTACATTTTGTTTATTTCTAAGTACCAATATTTAATAGTGTATTGTGCTACGCTTAGAGAGAAATTGGAACCCACAATACGCAGCAAAAGAAGAGGAATGCTGTCAAAAGCAGCCTTGATGTACCATGACAATACACGTCTCCATGTAACGGTAGCAGTGGTGGAGGCAATGCAACATCTGGGTTTGAACGCCATCCACATCTCCCTAACATACCTTTTCTGGCGCCATGCGATTATTGCGCCTTCTGTTCACTTAAGAGGCTCTACGCGGTCTCAGGTTCATCCCTGATGATGAGATTCAAGAAGTGGTGCAGACCTGGATTCGGAAGCAACCGAAAAGCTTCTCCCAAGGAATGAAAGAGCTAGTGGAACGATACAAGAAGTGCATTGACCGGCAGAGGGAGTACGTGGAGATGTGAGATAACCCTTATGCTTATTTGCTCACACTTGGGGCATTAAAAGGTATGTTGCCTTTAGTTTTTGATTCTCCCTCGTATTTAGCGACTGTTTTTTATTTAATTAGCAGCCATTGATTTCATAGGCTTCAAGGAAATAATTCATGTCAAATCATGTGCATATTTTAAATGCAAGTTTTTCGTTTAAGAAATAACCCTCCGAAATAACTGAACGCCTAAAACATTTACTACCGCAAAAGAATTATTACAAAGTACACAGTATCTGTTTTTTTCCATAACTCAAATCTGGGGTCTTCAGTAGATTTGCTTGCCTTCTGACATTTTTAGCACGTCTTTTGTTAAGGCTGTCTTTGAATGAAAGTAAGAGAAATTCTGTCTTATATCTGCAATATAAATTCTTTTGTACACATTTTCTCCAAAACTTAGTGTTTGAAATTTTTAGCACAAATAAACACGACCTATAGCTAATATGTGCCACAGTTATTTTTTCGAAGACATTGTTAAAATATTTTTTTTAAATTCAGTTTATATGACTCGAAAGTATTTCCGATTTGAGCGATAGATGGCGCGATAAGTTAGTTTAGCAGCGTTTCTGTCTGATTTTGTTTTAAGTATCTGGGCGAAAAAGAAATAATTAATGGAGCCAAAAGTGAGACTAGAATCTTGTCTCCCGTAAATCCTCTTAAATCCTACTGTACGTTCATTTTTTGAAGAGAAAATGTGTACATTAGCAGAGAACCCCTGAATTTGAGCTATAGAATCTCCTCCTACCTACTAAGCTACACCCCAAATAACGTCATTGGTTAAAACGTAACAGCGCGTATTTTATTTTTTCATTGTGGAGCCAATGAGAGACCGCTTCCATTCTGAATATGGCGAGGTCTGCAGTGATTCGCTGGTGCCAACTTCTGGGAGAGTTCCTCAATAAGTAAAAGTCACGCCGAAGGAGTGATTTTTGCGCAATCTATCGCGGAAGATGAACCCTAACACTCATTCAAAGACAGCCTTACAAAAAGATCGTGCTTATGTTTTCCCTTTGTCCGTCCGTCCGTCTGTGGAGATCATATCTCTGCAAGTATTAGTCCGATTTGAAAAATTATTTTTTTATTGGGAGGCTTGAAATGTAGGAATGATGATTCTTGCATTTCGAATTTTTTACGATGCACGATTTCACCATTAGAGGGCGTACATTCAGATGATATAGAAATCAAAATGCAATTTATTCATCAAACATAAGGCATCGCTCTTTCCACGTTTATAAGTGAGTTACGGAAAAATTCTCTAGGCTTGGCAGTTAGCCGTATGTGAGTCTGGAGGAATTCGAGGCAGCAGTGAAAGCATATCCGGCGCGTAACTGAAAGACCCTTGGTTCGATTCGCGGTGGCGGCCGATGGTAATTTTTCTGCGACTCACTTATAGACGTGAAAAGAACGATGACTTCTATTTGAAGTTCCTGGTCCACGTCAACTGTGTATTTATCATTCATTCGCCTTCTAGTTATTTGTTCAGTTGCTATTTGCCATCTTTGGTGAATCCCCCAGCACTGTGCAGGGCTCGAAAGGAGCAACCTGCCATGCGGTTTGACAGTTTGTGAGTCTGGAGAATTTCGAGGCAGCTGTGTTGCAGTGGAAGCATATCCGGCGCGTAACTGGAAGACCCTGGGTTCGATTCCTGGTGGCAGTGGATGAGAATTTTTCCGTAACTCACTTATAAACGTGGAAAGAGCGACGCCTTCTGTTTGATGTTCCTAATCCACATCAATTGCCTGTATTAATTAGAATTTATTCCATATATTTGCTTCTTATCCGACTGAAAAAAATTATTTTACCTTTCGGTGCCATTTATATTGAAGACTATTTTTGTAGCCCCGATGGCGCAGTGGTCTAAGCGATGGCTTCTGATCATTCGTACGAGATGGGTCCGGGCTCGAATCCCGGTGGGGCATGGATGTTGTGTTTGTCTTAGGGCACTGGCTCTCTCTCTTCCCTGGAACCAGTGACCCTAAATTAGGGACGGGCGACTGCTTATAGCCCACTGAGTTGCTCACGGTGGTCGTAAAACCTCCAACAACAACAACAACAACAAAAAAAAAAGACTATTTTAGGTACAGGTTAGGGGGCGTAAATGCAAATTGCCTTTCCCCCTATATCTCTGCTTCTAAAACTTCGATTCGAAATAGTCTTCGTGTACTGGTCGTCTGTTTCTCCAACGAAGAGCTCACTATTTGTAGAAAAATCTGGTTGTTATTTTTTCAACCTATTCCATTGATTATAAAATAATTTGATAAATTTTACTCGCGTTGGAAAGGATTCAACACACGTGTTCATTTCAACAGAAATTCGGTGTCATCTTTCTTGTTTTAAATTGGTTCCAGTTCGAAATGCTACTTCGTAGATTTTTTCTCCGTAAATTTTGTTCTCGACAGTACTTCAGTTGTTGTTCGTAAGGAATGCTGAGTAATTTTGCTTAGTTTAAAGAATTTTTATTACTCATTCTTTCTCACAGAAGTGGCTACAGCAAGAATTCCGTTGAACTCGAAAGCTTCTTCCGTGATCGACTTACGACAACATGGGAAGGAATTTTTGCCGGAACTGAAAAATTCGTAGAATTCGAGACTGAGTGCCGTTCTTCTGCTTAGATTCGGATTTTATTCCGGCGTTTCTTCGGCTATATAAAGCTTTTGTTCATGTTTGAAAGACTTATTTTTAGAGCTTCTGTCTCTCGTAACAATCAATACCGACACATATCTCAGAACTAAACTTACTGTTATTTTTATGCTATCAGTCTTTCCCGACGGTAGTGAAAAAAATCCATCGCAAAAAATTTGGATGTAACGAAAAAGGGTAACGGTTCCTCATGGTTAAAAACACTGTTGAAATCCTATCGCAACGCATGTTGTCCCATGAAGTGTCGCAACAAGAGTTAATTTCAATATTACTCAACAATAAATTTTACTAAATTATCCCCGAACATTATTTCACCATGTTTTACATAACCGCAACAATATCGCATTGCAATCTGCGTAAATTACGAGAATTCCATTCAATTCAAATTTTGAAGATGACAATCCGATTTTTGGCGTAAATGTGACAAGGATGGTAAGTCAGATAATATCCGAAAACTTGAAAATTTTCATCGTCCTGGAGCGGGGACGATGAAAATTTTCAAGTTTTCGGATATTATCTGACTTACCATCCTTGTCACATTTACGCCAAAAATCGGATTGTCATCTTCAAAATTTGTATTATATGGCGTAATCCCGTATTTCTTTCATGATTCTGCTTCTCCGGGCAAACACGGGATAAGATTCTTAACCTCCAGATTCGCTAAACATGAATGCCGGTTGCTTCGACTAGCGAATCCTGTGATGGTTAAATTCAAATTGATCGGAAACTTGAAACTTGGTCGTTCTGGGTGGTGTAGTGGTTAGCATACTCAGGCGTTTTCTGGGAGACGCGGGTTCGGATCCCGCTCCAGGACGATGAAAATTTTCAAGTTTTCGGATATTATCTGACTTACCATCCTTGTCACATTTACGCCAAAAATCGGATTGTCATCTTCAAAATTTGTATTATATGGCGTAATCCCGTATTTCTTTCATTCTTCCATTCAATTCGTTTGTTTTTTGCTGTGCAGGAGAGGTTGAACTACCAGTATATGGAAACAAGCACAGCAAGGGAGCATGGAAAAAAGGCCCAAAAAAGGCCTGACAAAGTCCCATGCTCCCTGAACAAGAATTAAAAGTTAGAAAAAAAATAGTTGATAATCTTAACATAATTAAGTTACACACAGTGACAACAGGAAAAAAGAAAGCATTATTGCAATATAATATATCAGTGACAAAAGATAAGTGTTAATGTATATGCACCGAAATGCCAGAAAAACTGGTACACCAGTCTAATACTTGGTAGGTCCCCCACGGGAGCACAGGACTGCAGAAATACGACGAGGCATGGACTCCACTAGCTTCTGGAAATATGCTGTTGGCAATGCACACCATACTTCCTGCAGGGCGTTCCACAATTCGGGTGTATTCCGAGGTCTAGGATTTCTGTGTACGATAGCGCGTTGCATGGCATCCCGACTGTGTTCTATAACGTTCAGATCTGGGGACATGGGTGGGAATGGCAACACCCCAAACTCAGATGAATGCTCTTCTAACCATAATGTGGCTTCCCAACACTTGTGTGGAGGTGCATTGTCCTGTAGGAACAGGCCCAACCCATCAGCATGAATGCAGGACATGTACGGGTGTACCTCCTCAGAAAGGATGCGCACATAGCGTTGGCCGCTCACAGAAGCTTGTAGACGTACCAGGTGTCCCAGTGAAGTCCAGCTAAACACACCCCATACCATTACGGACCCCTAACCAGCCGGTAAAGTTCCTTGTTGACAGGCGGGATCCATGGCTTCATGGAGTATGCGCCACACACGAATCGTTCAATCTGCCCGATACAGTTGGAAACGCGACTCGTCAGACCAGGCTACTTGTTTCCAGTCATCAAGTGTCCACTGGCGGTGTTGCCGTGTTCAAGCGAGGCGCATAGCTCTAGTTCGTGCACCCATCAAGGGGTCTCGAGTTGGGCGTCGGCTCCCAAAGCCCATATCGTGCAGGGTACGTTGCACAGTCCGGACGTTGATGCTTGTTGAGGCTCCAGCATTGAATTCAGATTATACCTGCGAGAGTGTCGCGTGAAACGATTCTTGACAGCCGACGATGGTCGCGTTTACCCAATGTCTTTTTACGGCCACACTGGTATCGTAGGTTGAAGGTTTTGCCGGAATTCTCATAGTCACGGCACACCCTTGTAATGGACGACCGTGAAAATCCGAACTTCGTTTCTAACTCCGAAATACTATGGCCCATCTTACGAGCGCCAACTATGACACCGTGTTGAAAATCGCTTAAATGGTTTTTACTTGTCATTCTTACGCCGAAAACAGCTGTGACAGCTGGCAAGGATATCTATCGCTCTATATACGCACTGGAGAGTACGCGCATAAGTGACATTGCTATGTATTTTGAATAAGCTCGTCTGTTCCAGTTTTTCTGGCACTTCAGTGTACATAATAATCCCTCTCCACTACAATCGCTGATCTAGTAGCTGCAGCTCATTATGTAGTTTTTTTTAAAAGGTGAATATTAATTAATGAGGCTAATTCCGTCGGCAGTGAGTTCCAGTAAGAAGGTGCAATGTACACTATCTACCTTGCAATCGACGATATTTGCGGTCTTGATACATGTCACGGCCGTCGCCGCTAATATGGTGTGGAAAACAACAACGCAACCAGTCGCATGCAAGATGCCACGCAGTTCGGAGCTCTCTGATTTCAAGAAAGGTGTAATCGTCGGGTATCACAGAAATGACCGATCCACAAGTGACATATCCAGCGAGTTGAAGTACCCAAAATCGACAGTGGCCTACGTGATTGGCAAGTGGAAGATGAGAGGTGGCTGTGGGAATGTGCCCCGACCCGGCAGACCCACAAAACTGGGAGTTAGAGATCGACGGGTGCTGGCCAGAGAATTTCGGAAGAACCACACCAAATCGATGGGCCACATCCGCGAGGAGTTTCAACAGGCATCCGGGAGTGTTCTTTCGATGAATACCATCCGTAAGGAAGCCCATCTGCTCGGTTATCATGGACGTGCTGCCGCCCACAAGCCTTTGATCACCAAGTCCAATAGCGCTGCTCGGTTAACGTGGTGCACAGAACGTCGACAGTGGACCTTTGAACAGTGGAAACAGGTTTTCTGGAGCGACGAATCAAGGTTCACCCTCTACCGTTCGGATGGCAGGGTCTGGGTTTGGCGTCTGTCTGGAGAACACCTCCTGCTGGAATGTATTGTGCTAACTGTGAAGTTCGGCGGCGGTGGAATTATGCTATGGGGGGTGTTTCTCCTGGTATGGCACGGGACCCTTGGTCGCAATTCCTGGTAGACTCAACGCCGAGACCTACTGCATCATTTTGGATGACCATACGCTTCCTACGTTGTGGCAGTTTTACGGGGTGGACCCATGTTACTTTCAGGATGACAATGCCACCTGTCATGTTGCGAGGTCCACCATGGCTTGGTATGGTGACAATGGGGTTAATCGAATGGACTGGCCTGCGCAGAGCCCGGACCTTAACCCTATCGAACACTTCTGGGACGAGTTGGAGCGTCGGCTTAAGGGGTGCCCCCACCGTCCGAAATCGGTGAAGGAACTGACCTGTCTTCTCCAAGCCGAGTGGAAGAAAATACCGCTAGTCGCCATACAACGCCTGGTTGAGAGTATGGCCCGGAGGGTCGCAGCTGTAATCGCCGCTCGTGGAGGCTCCACCAACTATTGAAGGTGAATAAACTTCGTTTTCCTTTGCTATCACAGGTGTCCAATTACTTGTTGGTAGATAGTGTATTGTAACGTACCAGGAGATGTGACGTACCTGCCAGAAAGACGCACACGACATAAAGGCAGATAGGAATCAGAATAAATGTCCGCGTAGCTCAACTGGTAGAGCAACTTGTTCCGGAATAAGCGTACTCGGGTTCGAATCCTGGCGCGGATAAAAATGACGGAGAAATTCACTTCGTTATAATGGCGCCCGAACTATCCGGATGACCCGACCGTTCAAAATCTCGCATTGGTGTGATGTTATTTCCACACCGCGAGATAGGAAAAATAAGAGCAGCACTTCGAAAAAAAAAATAATAATAAGGGGGAGATGATGTAACGTACCAGGAGATGTGACGTACCTGCCAGAAGGACGCACACGACATAAAGGCAGATAGGAATCAGAATAAATGTCCGCGTAGCTCAACTGGTAGAGCAACTTGTTCCGGAATAAGCGTACTCGGGTTCGAATCCTGGCGCGGATAAAAATGACGGAGAAATTCACTTCCTTATAGTATATATAATGAGAGTTGAAAATATGTGTTGGATTTAAGATGAATTAATTTAATAAATTTGTTTTGAAGGACCTGAAGTTTAGTAAGATTATATTTAGTCGTTTGTCCCCATGATAAAATTCCGTAGTTCACATGTACCCGAAACATAGTATAATATAATTGGATGAGTGATTTAAAAGAGAGGTTAGTGAGTACCGAGCTGAGCACACCAATGTTATTAGAGAGTTTTGGTAGTAGATTATCTATGTGTTTGTTCCATCTGAGATCATTCTGCAAAGTAATTCCTAAATGCTAAATGTGATAAAAGCCATTACAAAAATGCGTTTTTGACCTTATGAACACAGTGCATTGTAGTGAAGTTCGGCTTTAAAACAAGAAAGATAAAACCGAATATTCTGTTGTACATAATGAGAGCGTCTATTGAATCATTTCTGACGCGAATAAAATTTACCGTAGTTATTCAAAGTCAATGGAACCGGTTAGAAAAGAAATCACAGAACCGGATTTCTACAATCGATAAAACATCCAGAAATACAAACAGGTACTTACTTCCACCAAAGGCAAAAAACGTTTGTTAAGAAAATCCAAAAATGGCGGACAAATTTTTTCTCATAGTTGAAGTTCCAGAGACAAAGAGATTTTCAAATCGAACAGTTAAAAGAGGAAAAATAGAAGGAAACATGACATAACTCCACGCTTTCTAGAGGAGGAATTTTGCGTAATGGAAAACTTGAAAATAGGCGAAAAATAATCTTCATGGCAAAAGCTATGCTAAGGAAAAAGAACTTTTAAAATACGTCTCCGTGAAGCAAATATAGCGAGAGGAAGGTTTTGAACTTTACACTCCCACATACGAAATCTGTACATTATTTGAAGATGGTAATTATCTGCGCTTTTATTTCAGTGAGTGGCATACAGTAAAAAAATAAATTTCTCAATAGGATAGCGGAATGCAAGGATTATCATTCTCAAATTTGAATCTTCCCAATGCTGAAACAATATTTGAAATCGGACTAATAGTTGGGGAGATATGACGTCCAAGCACACATAGAGAGACGGACGGCTAAAGTGATAACATAAGAACCATCTTTTTCTTACACTAAGGGTTGCTCCTCTAGGCTCTCTACGCTTGTTTGCAGAGTAGCCCGATCTCCAAGTCTATCACATGAAATAAAAACTGGAAAATTCATATAAATTTCTATTTTTATTGCATGTCAAAGCAAATAAGACTTGTTATTCCGAAATTTAAGAGTTTTTTTTTTACTGCCGTCAATTTTTGGAAGGTCGGGCTTTTGTCGTTTGAACTTATACACTGGCGTGCAAAAATTAAGGACGAGAGGGTTTTTCGAATGTAACGTCGTGCAGAAGTGCTCCACATCGACTCAAATCATAAAATAAGATCCCCAAGTGTAGGAATATGGGACAAGTGAGCAAAACCGTCCAAACAAGGAATCCAAAGGATACAAAGCCATTTTATTGAAAAGGTAGCTTCGAGCACAACTGGATAGAGGACAGAAACGTTAATGTGACTGGAGGCTGCCAAGAAAAATCCAGGCTTTAGTAGGGGATATGATCACCCCTGAATGCGTTGCAGGATTTATAACGTCTGTCCATGCTGAGGACGAGGTTGACAAGGAGCTGTTGAGGCATCGCGGCCCATTCCTCTTGTAGCGCCAATCGCAGCTACAGAATCGATGCTGGCGGCTGGTGACGTGCTGCCAAGCGTCTTCCGAGAAGGTCTCACACGAGTTTGATTGGATTTAGGTTCGGGGACCTTGCAGGCCAATCCATGCGTTGAATATCTTCCACTCTCCAACAGCTCTGCGACAGCTACTGTACGATGAGGTGTAGCGTTGTCGTCCATGAAGAGGAACTCAGGACCCACAGCACTTCTAAATAGACGCACGTGAGGCAGGAGAACCTCGGCACAATAGCGGACACCAGTAACTGAACCTCCTTGGAAGATGTGGAGGTCAGTACGGTTAATAAGCATTATAACCCCCCCCCCCCCCAAACGAGAACTCCGCCACCTCCAAACCGGTCCCTTTCGATGATGTTGGAGGTGTGATTGCGTGTTTCCTGCTCTTTCCAGGTGTGTATACGTCCAGAATCGCTCGTCAGACTAAATCGGCTCTCATCTGTAAAGAGAACTCGATCCCATTGCTGATGTGTCCAGTTCTTGTGTTCCTGGCACCACAGAAACCGCCGTCTCCGATGAGCAGGCATTAATGGCACACACCGTACTGGTCGTCGTGCAAATAGACCACCTTTGTGTAGCCTCCTGGCCATGGTAAAACGCGATAACGGACGTCCAGTTGTCTGTTGCATGTGCCTTGTGATTTCTCCCGCTGTCTGCCTTCTATCTCTTCTCGCCTGTAGGACAATATACCGGTCGTCCGTCGCCGTGGTTGCTCGTGGACGACTACTGCTAAACTCTCGGACAGCTGTTCCTGTCGTTTGAAATGCTCTCCAAGCTCGTGAAACGATGCTGTGAGCGATCCCGAACTCCTCGGCCACACTAGTCACTCTTCGACCTTCTTCCAACTTCCCAATGACGCGACCTCGGGTAAAGTCATCCAGATGTCGTCTACTGGATTGCCTGTTCGCCATATCACACGGTGGCAGCAACTCGACGTCATTTAAACCGATATACACCGTGCAATAACTTTCACCGAATTGCTGAGCGTACTCCGGCCGTGTGCTTTATACCCTTCCGACACCCCTCCCTACGTAATGCTGCATACATGCGCATGCCCTACCGTACCAGACCCTAGTCTATCTCCTGAATGGTCTTTCGGTCCGTTCTGCCTGCTCGTTCCGCTGTTACGCTAATTTCTCCTCTTCGTCCTTAATTTTTGCACACCAGTGTAGCACTTACTAAATCTTTTGTGCATATTTCCTTTACAATTAGAGCGTTCCCAAAGATGAAAATTTGAACATCGATTAAAATAACTTCATATTATAACTTGAAATACTTAATATTTTCTAAAACAGAACCATAATTATATAAAAAATCAATAACTTTTTTTTTGGTGGTGTTGGAATCAGAACAAAGATGGCGCGATCTGTACTTTGAGGACGTCAGTAGACAAACAAATGTTGGATAACATAATTATGGTTATGGTTTAGAAAATATTAAGTATTCCAAGTTATAATATGAAGCTATTTTAATCGATGTTCAAATTTTCATCCTTGGGAACGCATTAATTATGAAGAAAATGTGTACAGAAATTTTTTCTTTGGAAGTATAGGAAGCTAAATTACTTGAGGTCCACCTTAAACAACTGAGATAGCTTTACCAACAAAACATATGCATAACAAATTCTACACGTCACCATGGCAGCAGGTTACGGGACCAGAACGTTCCTCTGTGGTTATTGTGAAGACAAACAAGCCGTTCGTTTCTTTTCTTTGAGTCTTTAAAAAATGCTTAAAAATCAGAAACTGACTTTTTCTTAATTTTTTTTTGTTAAGAAAGGGACGATAGTTGTATGTTTATGCTGTAAAAATTGCAAGGTGTTATGATTTATAGTTTGCCGTATATCCGTTTTTTCAAATGGATCCCATCGCGAAATAGTGAAATTTAGAAATTTAATTTCTTGTAAACTAAATCAAAATTCAAAAAAAGGGCGACGAGCTGAAAAATTCGGCCATGGCACTACATGCCTACAAAGTTTCGTGGTTCTGTTGCTGTTAGTGTGTTCGGAACGCGACCTGATAGCACGTTTTTGCTTACCTTAACTTTGAAATACAATAGTTCTTGAAGTTTCACTAGAATCGAGAAACTGTTTATTTAAGCGTGCTCTCCAAACAATTGTCTACAAACGATGTAAATTTCATATTTTTGTGTTCAATACGTTTTGCTCTGCGAGCTAGGAAAGCAAGAGTGTCGCGAAATTTCTAAAACAGCGGCAGCAGCAGCGGCGGTAGTTATTTTTTTAGAATAGAGAGATAAGAAATGCTAATGACATTGTACATAACACGATGGGACGTAACTTGTAGTTTCCAAGGTCAAAAGTTACAAATCTTCCTCACTAACACACTTGCAATTCAACGTTTCAGCAATATGAACGTGCGCGTTTAAATTGCTGAAGGGACCTATTTTTCATGTAAGAATTAAAGGTATTCCGTGCTGAGTTGTAGACAAGAAGATTTAAAAGCTGTCGAAGCACGGTAACTTTTCTGGAGCAGCCGAAGCACACACACCACATTTTACATTTCCTTTTAAGAAACGTAGGATCTACAAACCGTGTGACGTATATTCTAAATTAACTTTCTTTTTCAGTTTCTTTCCCTATGTAAATCTTGAGTTTATTCTCAGTTATTCTTCACTCTTCACGTAATATCTTTTCTCTCAAACCAATACTGTTGGCAACATAATTGAGGTTGAATGAACGTGACGTATGCCTGATGTAAGATAAGAACGAGAGATAAAAACGACGACTAAACTGTTGCTTGGTGAGCGTTGGGTTGTAAACTGACTATTGATGGGAGCGTTGTAAGGCGAGCATTGTAAAAGAGAGCGTTGCTTGGAGAAGTGTTGCAAGTTGAGCGTTGTGTTAAGAGCTGTGTGGTGTGTGGAGAGTTTAGTGCAATATGCTATGCTACGATGTGTTTGCTACATCCTGAATAAAGCATCTTTTCCGTAAGTTTGACTTCTGTTGTTTACATGTTTCGTCTGGCCGTTAAGGTTTAATTTAGGAACTATTTCATCTTATGGTTATGCTTTTTTTAAATAACTTAGAAGTACGAAAAGACTTTTACGTCATAACCGTTTTTATTTATAATTTAAAAAACATGGTAGATAAAATCTACCATGTTTTTAAAATCGTTATTCATTAGAAATGAAACTTTTCGTTGAAAACGCAGGTAGGTTTCAGAACGCATTTTCAAGGCAGTGCATGTGAATTGTTATGAAGTGCACATCCATGTAGTTGAAAATTTTATCATAAAAATTCGCGTAACTCCAATCTCAAGTAATGTCTGTTTCAAATGCAACAATCAGCTAGGTTGTACTGACGATGTTTACGCATTTTTAGAACGAGATTGTTTATTAGGAGTACAAATAAGTTTTAAAGCGTTTTAAGACAACCCAACATGTAATTTGAGAGAAAACAACAATACCTTTACGAATCAAAACATGCGCCGTCATTATCTATCACCTTCCGCCATCGATCGGGCAGCTGACGGATTTCAGCCATGAAGAATACTTCGTCGTGTGACGCGATAAAGCCTTCAACCCATTTTTACACTTCGTCACATGTCCGGAACCGTACAGCAGACAAACCATGTTGCATCGATTAGAACAAATGATAGTCTGAAGGGGCTATGTCGGGACTAGACGCCGGATGCTCCGAAATTTCCCAGCCAAGCGTCAATAACGTTTCCTTGACCGATTTCACGACATGCGGCCTAGCGTTGTCGTGCAGTAATTTCGCGGGACGCAAAACTTTGCCTGTGAATGGACGTTTCCGACAGATTTCCTGATTCAATCGCAGCACTTGTTGCTTGTAGCGATCAGCAGTAACAGCTTGACCCTGCTCCAATTGTTCGTAATAGAGCACACCCTTCATATCACAGCAGAGCTTTCTTGGAGTGAATATGGCATTTCGGTGTCAGTCGTTGCTTTACCGGAATGTACCCAGTGTTCTTTTGCGTTTGGGATTGTCGTACCATATCCGCTTTACATCACCCGTAATAATTTCCCACAAGAAAGGGTTTGTGTTGTTTATTCAACAGATTCAAACACTTGATGACACGCTCATCCTTGTTCCTCTGGCTCAGGTCATGTGGCACCCATTTATCTTCCTTCTGAACCTTTCCCATTGTGCGTAAACGATTGGAAATGGTTTGTTGAGTTGTCACCCAGTTGTTCAGCTAGTTCTTTTTGTGTTTGAGAAGAATCTTCATCCATCAATGCTTACAGTTCCTCATGTGCAACGTTCTCGATCGCTAACATCAAAACCGCCTGCTTTAAATAGTCTAAACCAAAATTCACACATGCTTCTCGATACAATATTCTCCCCAAGAACAGGACAGATCGATGCACATGCTTTTGCAGCACCTTTTGCTTGATGAAATTCGTAACGAATGCAGTGTCGAATAAATGCAGTATCGCTTGCCCTCTTTCACATACCAATGTGCAAGTGCGTTTGACTGTTGGGCAAACTTCTGTGTCACATTTTATACTCTAGACCAGTTACGGTCACATAACAACAACGCGGGGGAATGTTGGATATGTAAATTAGCGGTACGTCATAAAAAAACACTTGAAAACTTATTTGTAAAACTAATAATTTAAAATTATTTGTTTCTTAGATGTTCTAACTGAGAGCCCTTTCTCTAGACTATGAACCTACTTCCAAATTTCCAAGATAATAGTGCATTTCTTAAAATTGGTAGTGGCAGTTTTTCCACTCCTCTTCCATTGCTTTCCAAAGTCCAATCATTGCTTTAGGTCTGCGTTTAGAAAACGCTCTTTTTAGCAGTCCGAAGGTACAATAGTACATTGGTGACACAACAGGGGACTTTGAAGGAATATGGTGACTTGATAGCAGTCTTTTTAGCAGTCCGAAGGCACAATAGTCCATTGGTGACACATCAGGGGACTTTGAAGGAATATAGCAAAAAGTATAGACTTGATACCAGTCTTTTGAGCAGTCCGAAAGCACAATAGTCCATTGGTGACGCATTAGGTAACTTTGAAGGAATGTGAGCAAAAGGTATAGACTTGATACCAGTCTTTTCAGCAGTCAGAAAGCCCAATAGTCCATTGGTGACATATCAGAGGACTTCGAAGAAATATGAGCAAACGGTATAAACTTGATACCAGTCTTTTTTACCAGTCTTATTTACCAGTCGTTTTAGCAGTCCAAAGGCACAATAATCCATTGGTGACACATCAGAGGACTTTGAAAGAACATGAGCAAACGGTATAAACTTGATACCAGTCTTTTTTACCAGTCTTATTTACCAGTCTTTTTAGCAGTTCGAAGGCACAATACTCCATTGGTGACACATCATGGGATTTTGAAGGAATATGAATAAAAGGTATAGTTTTGGCACCGGTCTCTTTTAACAGTCTTTTTAGCAGTTCGAAAGGCACTATAATTAATTGGTGACACATTAGGGGACTTCGAAGGAATATGAGAAAAAGGTATAGACTTGATACCAGTCTTTTTGGCAGTCCGAAGGCACAATAGTAAATTGGTGACACTCAGGGGACTTTGAAGGAATATGAGCAAAAGGTATAGATTTGACACCACCAGTCGTTCTTTACCAGTCCTTTTAGCAGTCCGAAGGCGCAATAGTCCGTTGGTGGCACATCAGGGGACTTTGAAGGAATATGAGCAAAAGGTATGGACTTGATGTCAGTCTGTTTCATTTTGTCAAGAAATAGAGTGGTATAGATTTGGATGTATGACTGGTAGCCTTATCCTGACGGAGTTCTCCTGTTTGAAAGCTCTGTAGATAAAATAATGGTATTTCCTCTTTAAATATAGGAGTTAAATCATTATTTTGGTAATATGTAGAATTGATTTTAACATTATTTTTAACTTTTTTAAACTTTAATTTCCCATTGTACGAGAAACCAATAATAACCTCGAATCTTTTACTGAAACTTTCTTTGGATTCTTGGAACCAAGTCTGTAAGTCTTTTTCTACTCTTTTGCGATGGTAAATCGAGCTTTTTTTTGCTACAGTCCTTTAGGTAATTCCATGCATCATCAATAGTCTCATTAAATTTCCACCTGCCACCGGTTAAGTGATTTTCATAAAGAAATCCATACCGTGTTCGGCGCTGAGCCATGTAGTGGAGGTACTACACAACAGAAATCATTAAAAAACTGCAAATTTTGATAAGAATATCCCCATTGGCAAGAATATAGTTTATGGTTATACAATGAAAATAAGATGGGGAATCATCGCCCAAAGTCATGGGAATCCAAGATGGCGGCTATTGTTTAAAATGGCTACACGTATTCAGATTTTGTTACAACTTTTTCTTACACATCATACAAAAGCATGTTTGGCATCGATTTATATGTTTTTGAGGTCAAGGATTTCATTTTTCATGTTAAAAATAGACTAAGAATCAATAGAGGTGATATTTTATCGCATATACTGGGTAAAGTGAAAGAAAAGGCAACTCAATATTTTTTCATCTAACTAGCAAAAAATGAGTATTATTAATGCCTGAGGGATACTTAATATTACCAAATTTGAACATTGCTTTTTAACAACTTTGGCCGGCACCACATCGTTCTTCACGTTCGTTCTTACAGTTGCACAATAATGTGCAAGACAAGCCACCACTTCTGCAGCCACACTTGTTCTTACAGATTTTGCACATACATTTGATTAGCTCTTTACATGAATCAGAAATTTCTGGCAACTCCGAACATTTCATCTGCCATGATACATCATCTGACCACCATCCCCATTCGGTTGGAGATGGTACACATATTGTGCATCTGTTTGCTTGTCCCCAAATATGTCCAGCTTGGAAAGCATTACGTAACACCCGTTGTTGTAATGCACCCTACGTCGGTGGCATATTTTCAAGCGAACGAGTTTTGGTCATGAACAACTCTTGTCTTGCATCCTTTACACTTGTATTGTTACTGGTCGAACAGTACAGTAGTGCTATGTATCTCTCAGTAATGTCTAAAATGTCCGTAAGAAGGAAATGTGCAGTTGTAAGATGAATTAAAATGCAGTAGTAGCTTCGTTAAAGAGCATACATGTCTTCCAAGTTGATTTTTTTGCCTTTCCTGTGAAACTAGGATTGCTATCATAGCCTGTGAAAGCATAAAATCCTGAAATTTGAGTAGCATGAATGCCCCTCTCAAATTCTTGTGTTAACCAACAGATTTTATTGGTCCTCGCAACCATTTGATTTTCTTATCACAAACTGTCCTGAAGAAAATCAGCGATGTATGACTTGTAGTTGAATCTCTGCATCAAAAAGGTCTTTCAGATTGGCAGCCAACGGGCATAGTGTTATGATCAAGAAAACAAAACCAAGGAATCATTTTTTAGACAGTCACGATACAAAGAGTAGTTTCCACTTGTCCTAATACAGAAATCCTATTGTTTCTCTGATTCAGTGAACAAAGAGAAGCAATAGGATTTCCATATTAGGACAAGTCAGCCAATATTTGAACATGACGCTCTCTTTTGCTCGTTTTTCACACCAAATCTTAAATTCAATCTCGGGATTATTTTCTTGATAAGCATCATGCAAAAAATATTTATAGTGCTGCAGCAGTTACTTGGTGAATTGCTCTGGCTTTTGTCATGCAGCTTACTTTCAGATACCTTTCATCAGCAGGAGGAGATGCAGTATCAGAATGGGCAATCGCACCATTCTATCCGCTTTCTGACGTTCACTGACCCAAAACTCGCAGTAAAGCTTGTTCAATGTGAAATGCACCGAATATCACCAGGAACTTTTCCCCTCATATGTGTCTGGATAACTAGACTGAATCAGTTTTGCTAACACAAACAGTGGTTTGTCCACTGCCATTACTACTGTTTGTTTGTCTGTCTTTTGTCTGGCGCTCTTTGGCCAAACATGGCCCTTGCGCCATAAAAATCAACCAACCAACCAACCACTGCCATTACAGGAATTTAATTTCCATTAAGAAATTGTGTAACTTGTTTCATTACGTTCATCGTATGCTTAATCACAGCTATTGATGACGAGTCTTCGTAAAATAGCGGTAAAAGTGTTGATATTCCAGGAATGATATCAGTTGGAGCTTTTTGATCGCTTGCGTGGTAGACAGTCCACGATGCATCGTGTCCAATATTGGTATCTTGGCTGATAACGCGCTTTACACACAGCCATGCAATCTCTTCTTCTGATCCGTGTCAGTGGTTGACAACAACAGTTTTGATGTAGCATCAGAGCAAACTGGAATAGTAGGTCCTTTTGACTGAAGGAATGCTGGTTGCATCAAAGCAAATTCTTCTGGAAGACTTTGTACACTTTGCTTTTTGAAGGCACTTATGTCATACTGCATAGCTTGTGTAGAGCTTACTGTTCCTAAATATTTAGGTGTTGGATGTTGAAATATAGATGCACTTGTCCCATGAAAGGAACTCTCTGAAGCTGAAGTGCTTCGATGGTGTCCTATGTTATGGTTTGCCCAGTTGTGAAGATCATTTCACGTAATTCTGATGGACACACTAACTTTTCTTCTTGGAACTTAACATTTACAAGTTCACACATCGATGATGAGAGTTCCAGCACACGAGTACATGAGATTGAATGTCCCAGTGAATGTAGTTTTTCCAAGATTTCTTTTTTTAGCGTTATTCCAAATATTAAACGACCCATTTAAACTTGTAGGGGGCTTTCTCTAACAGTTTGATGTCAATATATTTCTACACTATCTACCAACAAGTAATTGGACACCCCTGCAATCGACGATATCTGCGGTCCTGATACACGTCACTGCCGCCGCCGTTAAATATAGTGTGGGAAACAACAACGCAACCAGTCGCATGCAAGATGCCACGCAGTTCGGAGCTCTCTGATTTCGAGAAAGGTGTAATCGTCGGGTATTACAGAAATGGCCGATCCATATGTGACATATCCAGCGAGTAGAAGTACCCAAAATCGACAATGGCTAACGCGATTGGTAAGTGGAAGATGAGAGGAGACTGTCGGAATGTGCCCCGACCCGGCAGACCCACAAAACTGGGAGTTAGAGACCGACGGGTGCTAGCCAGAGAAATTCGGAAGAACCGCACCAAATCGATGGACCACATCCGCGAGGAGTTTCAACAGGCAACCGGGAGTATTCTTTCGTTAAATACCATCCGTAAGAAAGCCCATCTGCTCGGTTAACATGGACGAGCTGCCGCCCGCAAGCATTTGATCACCAAGTCCAATAGCGCTGCTCGGCTAACGTGCTGCAAAGAACGTCGACAGTGGACCGTTGAACAGTGGAAACAGGTTCTCTGGAGCGACGAATCAAGGTTCACCCTCAACTGTTCGGATGGCAGGGTCTGGGTTTGGCGTCTGCCTGGAGAACGCCTCCTGCCGAAATGTATTGTGCCAACTGTGAAGTTCGGCGGCGGTGGAGTTATGCTATGGTGGTGTTTCTCCTGGTATGGCACGGGACCCTTGGTCGCAATTCCTGGTAGACTCAACGCCGAGACCTATTGCACCATTTTGGATGACCATGCGCTTCCTACGTTGTGGGAGTTTTACGGGATGGACCCATGTTACTTTCAGGATGACAATGCCACCTGTCATGTTGCGAGGTCCACCATGGCTTGGTATGGTGGCAATGGGGTTAATCGAATGGACCTATCGAGCACTTCTGGACGAATTCGGACAGTGGGATTCCTCCACTGTCCGAAATCGGTGAAGGAACTGACCTGTCTTCTCCAAGCCAAGTAGAAATTAATACCGCTAGCCGCCGAACAACGCCTGGTTGAGAGTATGCCCCGGAGGGTCGCAGCTGTAATCGCCGCTCGTGGAGGCTCCACCAACTATTGAAGGTGAATAAACTTTGTTTTCCTTTGCTATCACAGGTGTCTAATTACTTGTTGGCAGATAGTGTAGTTTGCCTATGGGACTGTATATTAAAACACAGGAATTGCAATATTGTGAGAGATGGTTGGGTAACAACGTCATTGGCTTTAATAATGGCTCCATAAAACAGCACAGTAACGATAGCCAGTAAGACGCGAGAAACAGGTTTACGTTGGTATTCATCATCGAAATCACCGTTAAACGTGTTTTTGTGTTGAAGCATTTCTTTTCTTACCATTCCCGCAACACGCAGTAAAGCAAATGTGTCTTCATCTTAATCATCTTTACAAGCTTGCAACATGGCGTCACCAACAGTTTGTCATATGCCAAAATATACTTACTGCCAGACATGTATGTTTACCGTCATATACGGGAAATATGCAATAATCCTCTGTCGTAATATTGAAGTGTGTACATCAGGCATGTGTAATTTCTCATCCATTGCTATTAGTCGCACCTTGTACGCTTTTGTCAGGGCACTCACCTTGAAAGTTGATTGTGTTTCATTTGAACCTTTCATACTTTTCTCCATGAAATTGACTAATCCTGAAAAAAACTTCTCCCTCGCATATATGAACACCGCTGCTTGCTGCTGGCATTTGACTACTCCGAGACTTGTACAATCCTGCCGAGCACTTTGCATGGTATTTTGCATCCAGAGTAATCATATCGTCACTACTATTGTTTTGCTAATAGAGCACTTTTTCCTTGTTCAGTTGCACACTCCCTCACCTTTTGATCTGCATGCAATGTTTTTACATTAAACAACTGATCTTTAGTGGTCTGTCACAGAACCATCGCAAAAGAAGCAAAAATCTTCAGAAATAGATGATAGGTGTTTACGTTCACGCGATGATGATGTCGGCTCTTCTTTCTCACCTTCAGAAAGTTTTCGCTTCTTTGCTCTTTCGAACATTACGGAATTGTAAATTAATGTGCATTTATGTGCCACTTAAGCTAGTCTTTTTAAAAATGTTTGTTCCATCCCGCTGTGGTCTTCATCAAACATATTTATATTAATATCTTTTTAAAAATGTTTGTTCCATCCCTCTGTGGTCTTCATCAAACATATTTACATTAATATCTTTTTAAAAATGTTTGTTCCATTCCGCTGTGGTCTTCATCAAACATATTTATATTAATATCTTTTTAAAAATGTTTGTTCCATCCCGCTGTGGTCTTCATTAAACATATTTATATTAATATCTTTTTAAAAATGTTTGTTCCATTCCGCTGTGGTCTTCATCCAACATATTTATATTAATATCTTTTTAAAAATGTTTGTTCCATCTCGCTGTGGTCTTCATTAAACATATTTATATTAATATCTTTTTAAAAATGTTTGTTCCATCCCGCTGTGGTCTTCATCAAACATATTTATATTAATATCTTTTTAAAAATATTTGTTCCATCTCGCTGTGGTCTTCATCAAACATATTTATATTAATATCTTTTTAAAAATGTTTGTTCCATTCCGCTGTGGTCTTCATCCAACATATTTATATTAATATCTTTTTAAAAATGTTTGTTCCATCCCTCTGTGGTCTTCATCAAACATATTTATATTAATATCTTTTTAAAAATGTTTGTTCCATTCCGCTGTGGTCTTCATCCAACATATTTATATTAATATCTTTTTAAAAATGTTTGTTCCATCCCGCTGTGGTCTTCATTAAACATATTTATATTAATATCTTTTTAAAAATGTTTGTTCCATCCCGCTGTGGTCTTCATCAAACATATTTATATTAATATCTTTTTAAAAATGTTTGTTCCATCCCGCTGTGGTCTTCATTAAACATATCTATATTAATATCTTTTTAAAAATGTTTGTTCCATCCCGCTGTGGTCTTCAAACATATTTATATTAATATCTTTTTAAAAATGTTTGTTCCATCCCTCTGTGGTCTTCATCAAACATATTTATATTAATATCTTTTTAAAAATGTTTGTTCCATCCCGCTGTGGTCTTCATCAAACATCTTTATATTAATATCCGTGGGTAAGGCATTAATACCTTCAAAGTTCCGTAAGTTTTTCGCAAGTGTTGCGTATCCAGCGCTACGTGAAGACATTATTATTCGCAGGACACACTAAATTATTAGCACATGTGTTTTGGCACAGTATAAAAATTCTCCAATCAACAGATTTTGATTTTTCATCACCCAGGTTACTGGCAGAAACTAATCGAAGCAACTTTGCCCTTTTTAGAATGCCACTTTCATATAATAAAATTAAAAAAATGGATAATAGGGATTAGTGGCATGTTAAGTAACATTGAAATCCTTCTCCAAGTAATGAAATATTTTTACAACGATATCATTTTAAACAGGAGCCACGAATATAAAAACCTGAAATTGCGATAAAAACGTCTCCTTGTGCAAAGAAAGACCACCTATGTCCTCCATATTTATTCCTAGCTTATTTTTAACATAAAAAATGAAATCCTTGACCTCAAAAACATATAAATCGATACTAAACCCTCTTTTGTATGATATGTAAAAAAAAAAGGTTGTAACAAAATCTGAACACGTGTAGCCATTTTGAAAAATAGCCGCCATCTTGGATTCCAATGACTTTGGGCGATGCCTCCCCATCTTATTTTCATTGTATAATCATAAACTACATTCTTGCTAATGGGGATATTCTTATCACAATTTGCAGTGTTTACACATCTAGCACCTCCAATAATGTGCCTTGACGAAAGGCGGTGAACATTACGTTTTGTGTTTTTATTTTTTCGATTCAAATCTTTGTTTATTGCCTTGTTTACAGTTGGCACAGAGATTTTTAACGAAGTAGCGATCGCTGTTTGGGTCTGAGGATTTCCTTTTGATAGTATTTGTCATTTTCTTGTAGGACTTCCGTCCACAGTGAGTAGAGTTTAGGTCCCAGCCACCTACAGCGAGATCGCCTTTTGGGCAGGACACAGAAACGGAAGGAATGAGAGCAAGTCTAGCGACTTTGACAGAACAGTTTGTAGTGAGATTATAGCACAGTAGATGGCGCCACCGTACAAGCACGATATTGCACATAGAGGGGTGAGAGAATTTCAGGGGGGGGCACAGGAAAGGATACCCATTTAACCAGTGGGTCCAGCCTGCGGGGGGCGTCACTTAACGTGCTCGTCCGATGCACGGCGGATATTCAGCGATTGTTAGCAAATCACACCATCTCTGAAAGATCAGCTCAGGTTCGAACCTGAGGACCTTGCATCGATAGTCTGAACTGCTACCACTAAGCCATCCGCGGCTTTTTCCTTTTGATATCAGAGACTTTGCTTTTCAATAGTCGTAGAAGTACATACCTTCTTTCGATATTCGTTTGGTGTTCTTTTTCCTCTTGAAAGCAATGCTTAATAATTTCCCCCTTTATTATTAATAATATTCCTTATTTTACATTTAGAAATGCGAATTCCATTATTTTAACAGCGTTTTTTAAGTACAGAACACGAATATTTCTCTTCGTAAAGAACAAAAACATTACCTTTTATCCACAGCTTTATAACGTAAGGTCTTTTTCGTGACCAAGATTGGTGTTACGCTATGTCTAAAACCATGACTAAGGAAATGTTGAACTAAATAAGAAAACGATGCAATAGTTCCTAATTAAGCTTTTACGGCCAGACGAAACATATAGTCAGACTTTCGATAATCCTTTATTGGTCCAGCACTCTTTCAGTAGATCCAACATACACTGAAGAGCAATTGAATTAGAGACAGCTGGCATTATGAAAATGTGGCGCTGTGGGCGGCCCTGTAAATGGAAACGACATGACGTATCCAGCGATCCGACAATATAAGGAGTGATGCGACGGGAATCAGTAAGAGTCGTACACAGTGTGGGTAAGAC
The DNA here is from genome assembly GCA_039090855.1 of Macrothele yani. Taxonomy (NCBI): domain Eukaryota; kingdom Metazoa; phylum Arthropoda; class Arachnida; order Araneae; family Macrothelidae; genus Macrothele; species Macrothele yani. The sequence goes on along the minus strand of CM077000.1, from coordinate 13,900,159 downwards.
GAAGGATCTAAACGCATTTTATCGTGGGAAAATTGTAGGGGCCCGACGAATGGGTCACTCCATCTTGGAAGTCGTGCAGGCACTGGGATTTTCACGAGCCACTGTGTCACGGGTGCACCGTGAGTACATCGAATCCGGTAAAATCATCCCTGCAAGGGCCAACTGCCGTGGACAACAGCGTGTGGATGAGCGGGGTCATCGTTGGCTAGCTCGTTTTGCAATAGCGGATAGACGGGCCACAGTGAAAGAAATCACTCGGCAATTTAACGCTGGTGCACAAAAACGTGTAAGCAGCCACACCATCCAGAAACCATCTCCTCGCTATGGGGTACAGAAGCCATCGTCCCACGAGGGTACCGCTGCTGACCGCACATCACAGGGTGCAAAGATTAGCATGGGCGCGGGAACATCGCCACTGGACCCTAGACATGTGGAAAAATGTTGCCTGGACTGATGAGCCTAGATTCATGTTGGTACATGCGGATGGCAGGATACAAGTACGGCGCAAACCACATGAAGCGATGGATCCTTTTTGCCAGCAGGGTACTCTTCAAGCTGGTGCAGGTGGCATTCTCGTCTAGGGACTGTTTACGTGGACTGAAATGGGACCCCTAGTACGTGTGACATCGTCCCTCACAGGTCAACGTTACCAGGATATCCTGGACGACCATTTGCTCCCGTTTGTGCGTCTTCAACATCCCACTGAGGACCTCATCCTGCAACAAGACAATGCACCGTGCCATCGCTCCCGGATTGTATCGAACGGTTGGATGAAAACTCCACCGACGTGACCTCGCTTCCTTGGCCAGCTAGGTCACCTGACCTCAATTCCATCGAGCGCATCTGGGATGCCATCGATAGAGATGTTCGAGGCTCTGATCCCCCTCCATGAAATCTTCATTAACTGTGGGAGCTTGTTCAGGGGTCGTGGATCCGTATGGCTTCCCAACGCTTCCGGTGTCTTGTCGAGTCCCTGCCGAGACGAATCGCCGCCGTCATCAGGGCGAAAGGTGGTGCTACACGATACTAGACAGGTATGTCTAATTCAATTGCTCTTCAGTGTATAACACAGCAGGTAAACGTCACATTTATCTTAGTGATCGAACGTCTACACACTCACATCCACATGAGCAACTGTTGTATCGTCCTTTTTATCCATCGTTCTTATCACATTCATACGTCACTTTCTCTCTGACCTCAAATGTGTTGCCAACCTCATTCTCGTTTGAGGGAAAAGACATAACGTTAAGTTTGGAAAGTATAAAGGAGAACAAACTCAAACGTACATACAAAAAGGAACTAAAAATGAAAGTTATATTAAAATATACGCCACAGCTTGTTTACGTGCGCCATTTTCTTAGCAGACGATATTTAACTGCAGCAGATGCTTTTTCCTTGTTCATCTAACACGCGGTTGCCAGTTTCAATCTTTGAACTTCTTTTATTTTCTGTAATTTCTTATCAAAAACGTTCTGAAAATGTGTGAACATCTTCTGTAAATAGTTAGGAGAAAACGAGTTGTTAACATCCTTCTACTGTGAATGGGTGCCTCTTGACAAAGTTTGTAAGATATTTGTACGAGAACTCCTCACAAACCACGTTCGCTTATTCGTCCAATCACGTTTTGAAGAATATGGAGAATATCTGGCGGAACCAATTCCAGTAGGGTTTTCATTCGCAGAGACACAATGAAAACTAGAAGTTTTTGAAAGGAGCTTCACTATTATACTGTACTCTACTATACTATAGTACATCACTAAGCTGTTCTCTGACATTCAGGGGCTAACTCCACAAAGAACGACAAACTGCCAGATAGCCCAGAATAACAACCGTATTAAAGATTTTTCCATTTCATCTCTCCAAAATTTTACCATTTCATCTCTCCGAAATTTTACCATTTCATCTCTGCGCGGAATTACAAAGCAGCCGCTTATTCATCACATATGTGCAAAGATATGCTTCGACAACAAATCCCGATAAGTGATTAGGACACATTCGCGGAACATTTAGATAGCCCTCGCGGCTGCAGAATTCGGCAAGCAGGACAGTCAATGGATCTGACAAAAGCTATTCAGAAATCAAATCCGAAGTAGGAATTTATATTAGAAACACCTACGAAATAACGTGTTGGGCAAACCTTGGCCTTCATAACAGCTTCGATTCGATTTTCCTTTAGGGCAACCCTATCATGTGACATAATTACTTAAAGCAGTTTCAATGCTTGGATGACGTGGTCAGGAATCTTACCCTCACACGGGCACCTTTACCAGAGGCTTCATCATAGGGTAACGCACGCTGCTTAGTCCATGCGTCGTATTGTTACGGAAACGCATCGGGATGAAATAAGTGCCGGGCAAATGTGACCGCAGTGTTCGGATTAAAGTAATGTACGCCGCCGTAGTGGGAGTGGTGACGTAGGCGAACGCCCGAACTCCCCGATCGCTCCATTTGACGGCAAGCCGTAACAACTCCACGATCCACAGTGGACGACACTCAAGATGGTGCACAGGCAGCTATAGACATCGCCGTACCGACACTGACTGCAGATTGCATGAGAAAAGTTTACGCCAGCAAACTGCGAAGACTGCCACTCACCGCCGCAACGTTGCATTGGCTCCGTACCAGACATACATAGAATTGGATTCACGTCGTATACAGCGACGAGTCCCCACTTCTGTCTCAGCGCTGACGATAAGATTCTGGAAACGAAGCAATCACAGGGCTGATCTTGCTGCCATCCGAGAGCGTCATACCCATCCTCAGCCTGTTGTCATGGTTATGGGGTGCTATCAGTTTCAACAGCCGTAAACCGCTCGTACGCATAGTCGGTACAATGACTGCACGACGATACGTCTATGAGATGCTGTAGCCTGTTTTGCTGCAGTACCACCGTGGTATCCATGGTAACCAGTTTCAGCACGATAACGCCTGTCCGCACATTGCCAACATCAGCAAGTAATGCCTAAAAGGTTTCTAGATGCTGTCCTAGCCAGGGGAATCCTCAAATTTATCCAATAGAAAACGCGTAGGACATCAATGACGGACGACTCAACGCTTATGCAGGACACCCTCGCAATGTCGATGAACTGTGACCACAGGTCAACGATACCTCAAGACACCATGCAGGAACATTTCCATTCAATGCACGCCATATTGCCGAACGTACAGCCTAGCATGACCGTCATATGACTTACTAAGACCACACTGTACTGTCTTCTCGCCCAACGCAATCATGTAATCCCTCAGAAATTAAATCATTTACTTGTCTACATTTACAGAGGGTGAGTCGAAAGTTTTGCAATATTTAGATCACTTTATGTCTTCATACGCAACTTTACGACGAAAGCTGACTAGCATTCAAAGTATAGGCCATCGTGTTGCACCGTGTTTAGCCATCTGTCTAACCAGTTCTTAGATTCCGCTGCGGTACCAGTTCTTGTTTTTTGATGCGAAGAACTCCTTTACATCAGATGCCACCTCCTCCTGGTTGTTGAAGTGCCGCCCGCGAAGGAAGTAGGCCATGGACCGGAACAAGTAATAATCCGACGGGGCAAGATCCGGACTATATGCTCTGTGTGGCATCAATTCGATGCCCTCAAGTTCCGGGACTTTCGCGCAGTACGAGGCCGAGCGTTGCCTTGCTGTATGAGCGCGCCCTTTTTGTTCAACAGTGCCGGGTACTTTTCCCCAAAATGGCCTACATCCGCTCCACTGGTACAGAGTAGAGGCTGGCATTGATGGTCCGACCATCTGGAACAAATTCGTAATGTATTATAAACCCACCAGACGCAGAGCATCACCTTGTGTTCGAAGCGCCCACGTTCGGCAACAGATTCAGTAAGCTATCCCAGGCTCAAACACTACCGTTTTGTGTTAGGATTACGGAAATAGATCCAGTTTTCATCGCACGTAACAATTCTCATAGGTGAAACGTACATCGCGCGGGTTTTCTAGGAGTTTCGTGCACACTTCCACTCGGCAGTCAGTTCGTGAGGGACAATGCGGCAGCTCCTGTAGACCTTTCCGAGGTCCTGAAGGAGACGAACCACGGTGGTCTGCGATATGCCCAGCTCGCCTGATAATCTCTGAGTGCTGGTTGTCGGATTTGCCTCTACGGCCGGGCGCACGGCCTCCGAATCCACGGATCGCGACCTACCTGACCTTGGCTGATCTTCGAGGTTTCTGTCACCTGAGCGAAATTCTTTGAACCATCTAGTTGCGGTCCACGGAACCTTCCCCTTTAGCATGACAAATGTTTCGTGTTGCTTGAGCAGCGTTATGGCCGAGTTCAAACTCGTAAAGCAAAACTTCCCTAATTAGCCGGTTGTGGTTGTTCATCTTTTAGGCGTCCCAAAAACAGACAGAACGACGACATGCAATGCTGATCACAGCAACAACTACCACTTTATATCCCTTTCGACTGACTGCATTGTGCGCGACTTGAACTAGTTTAAACACGTGATATACCCGCGGCAGCACATGCGTTTATGCAATTATCGCAAAACCTTGGACGCACCATCTGTATGGTCATACGACTTACTAACTCACCCACACTGTACACTGACTTGTCTTCCGGCCCATCGCATTCATGTAATTCCTCAAAAATTAAAGAACACAAAATCACTTCTTTCCCATCGATTGGGTTGGCCAAAAAGTAATTGCGTTTTTTTCTTGTGTAAATGAAAGGCGAATTTGGAATGTGAGACAAAAACTTCAGTCACCAACATATTGTCCATTTTGTTTATTGACCTTCTGCCATCTCGCAGGCAAGTTCATGATTCAGCGCTCAATTTTTTTTTTTTTTTTTTTTTTTTTCAAAGGAGTCTTTTTTTTTTTTTTTTTTTTTTTTTGCAAAGCACATTTTTGTTTTGTTTTTAGATTGGAGGTCTAACGACCACCGTGAACAACTCAATATGATATAAGCAGTCGCCCGTCCCTGATTTAGGGCCACTGATTCCATGGAAGGGAGAGAGCCAGTGCCGTAAGACAAACACAATATCCATGCCTTACCAGGACGACTCGAACCCGGATCCCTTCCAGACGAATGATCTGAAGCCACCGCTTAGACCACTGCGACACACACCGGAGCGGCGCAAAGAACAGTTCCAAGAACGATTTGATAGCCTCATGAGCAGTGAATATTTCACTCTTCAAGGCGTTTTGCAAAGAACGAAGCAAATGGTAGTCCGATGGTGCCAGGTCTGGCGAATATGGTGACACATTCCATCCCAGCTGCAACAAATTTTGACGAGCGATCAAACTTGTATGTGGTCTTGCGTTAACATGGTGAAATACAACACCTTTGCGATTCACCAATTCTGGATGCTTCTGTTTGACTGCAGCATTTAATTTATCCAGCTTAAGACAGTACACGTCCGAATTAATGGTTTGGTTTCTTGGAAGAAATTCAAAATACACAATACCTTTTTTTTTTTTTTTTGATTGGAGGTTTAACGACCACCGTGAGCAACTCAATGGGCTATAAGCAGTCGCCCGTCCCTAATTTAGGGTCACTGATTCCAGGGAAGGGAGAGAGTCAGTGCCGTAAGACAAACACAACATCCATGCCTCACCGGGATTCGAACCCGGACCCCTGACGGACGAATGATCAGAGGCCACACAATACCTTTGAAATCCCACCAGACAGACAGCATAACCTATTAGGTGCATATCTGCTTTTGAAGTAATTCGAGCAGGTTTCTCACGCTTGCTCCGCTATCCTTTTTGTTCGACTTTGTTGTAGACGATCCATTTTTCATCGCCTGTTATCATACGTTTCAAAATGGATAGTTTTCTTCACGTCTCAAGAGCGAATCGCAGATGTCAACGCGCTTACATGAATTTCTTTGAGCTCATGCGGTACCCTCATTTCGAGTTTACTAATGTATCCCAGTTGCTTTTAAATGGTTTTCTTCGCTCAATTTCGATATGTTCAGCTTCTCAGCAATCTCTCCTGTAGTTAAATGCCGATTGGATTCGATCAATGGCTTTGTTTTGTCGTCATCAATTTTGATTGGCCTTCCTGAGCGTGGTGCATTTTTGACATCAAAATCCCCAGTCCGAAATTTTGCAAACCAATTCTGACATTGCTGTAGTTTTAAGGCATCTTCACCATAAACATCACATAATTTTTTATGAGCTTGCACATCGTTTTTTTTTTCCTTCTCGGAAGTAATACAGAAAAACATAACGAAAATGTTTCTTTTGATAGTACATTTTGAAATCGACGCCAAACAAACACTTGTTAACGAACTCGTGCACTTTCTGGTTTTAAAACAAGCTCGAACTGTCAGCTGTCACGTAACATACTAAACGTGCGGTGTCAAATGATGTTAGTTACATTTCAAGACATGTTTCGCCATGTATGTGTATGAAACACCATGACTTTTTGGCCAATCCAATAGTTGTCCACATATGTGACAATGTATAGTCTTATTTCGTTTATTCACACATGATGTAGCATTTGCTATGTCGAGCGGTGGTAAAACGCACACTGTTAAAAATTTTGTGGTAGGTTGCACCAAATAATGGTGCTACACCACTTTTCTACGCTTTCCAACCGTAGGTTGAAGAAGCGTATATGCTCCAGCTTTGTCCGTCTGTTCGCACGATAACTCGCTTGAAAATGATTCGATTTCGATGAAAGTAGTTTAATATGTGGTATGGGACCACCTGGGGACGAACCCTATTGAATATGGGTGAAATAGAGTAAAAGGTCAGAATATAGGAGTGGGATGCATTCCATTTCCCTTATGCATCATAACTTGCGTAAATATGGTTCGATTTCGATGAAATATTAGTACGTCGTAGAGGACCATCTGCGGACGAACCCTATTGAAAATTGGGGAAGTGGGGTCAAAGGTCAGGACATAGGAGTGGGATGCATTGCATTGCCCTTATGCGTCATAACTTGCGTAAAAACGATTCGACTTCGATGTAAATTTAGTATCTGGTAGGGGACCACCTGGGGACGAACCGTATTGAAAATGGGCGAAATGGGGTCAAAGGTCAGGACATAGGATCGGGATCCATTCCATCGCACTTATGCGTTATAACTTACATAAAAATGCTTCGACTGAGACAAAACTTTTATCATGTTGTTCCGGAAGTATACTTTACCGGTTCTGTTGAATATCATCGAAATGGGGTCAAAGGTCAAATCATAGGAGCGAGATTTATTCAACAGCCATTATCCTCATAACTTGAGCAATGCTTTCTGGTATGTTGGAAAGCGTATCATAATCAACGCATTGCATGATTTTGCTAACTTGCTTAGAAAAGATATACCATTCTGTGGTGCAGAATAAACCCAAAAACATGGTGCAACTTTGCGTGCAACTTGGTTCCATAACGTGTTGAAAAGTTAAACCACATTGTTGGGTTTTGTTTGCAAAACACGATGATGCATCTTTTCTCAGAAAGTGGTGCAGCTGGAGTAGCACCACGTCTTGGTGCAACCTACCACAAAATTTTTAATAGTGCAGTTTACTTTTTTTATTTATGTGGAGTTTTTCTCTAAGAGACGTCTCTTAAAAGGCATGAACATTGTACCTGAAAATTCGGTGGCGCTTTTCTTTGTCTCTTATTCTCTGAGTGACGGAACGTGGACACTAGAAAAGGCTCTGATAGCTTTAACTCTTATGCGACAACTCCAAAAGATAAACAACTGCATTATTTCCGCAAGCGAGGATTTTCCTTTTCTTTAATAATCTAGCAAAAACCGTACTGCGGTGGGAAGTTTAGGTCCAGAGCATTATCTGCGCCCACACCAAAATTTAGATATTCCGTAATATCTCATTTCCATTTATAGTGCCTTGCTAGGGGTAAAGCATTCAAGCGCTCAGTAATGCTCATTTCTTTTTTAGGCGGAAGCCAGAATATCATTGGAACTATTGTTAGTCTGATCTTTTAAAATAACACGGAGATTTAAAGAAAACAAAAAGGAATCTCTTTCCCCCAGGGGAAGCGTGGGCTTCTTCTGTTGCCATGGCAACATCGTTCAATCGATAGAAGACTTCAGAAAACGTGACATCTGTTCGGTTGTTTCTGTATATCGCTTTCTTTCATTCTACGTACATCTTAGGGAAATGCGTTTCAGGTAAAAATACTTGTCTTAGTATGTCTTCTAGCTGTTTAAACGCCCTCGTCCAGGAAATTTCTTTGTTCTTGCTGGTAAGAATGGTAATAGTTTGCTCCTTATCCGCGAAATTTTACGAACGACACAGATAAAAGAGCAAATATTAAGAGCCTGAGACATGGGCGCAGCCAGTGGGCGTCATGGGCGAAGAGCTGGTTTGTCAGAGGGGGCGCTCGATTTCAATAGAAATAAAGAACAAGCAATAACACATTATTATTATTATTTCTCTCAGTGTCGACTTCCTCTGCCACGGCTTGCGATCTTGGAAACTTTTATTTCCACATTATGTGGACAAAAGTGATTGGACACCAAGGCCGTAGCTACCGGGGGTGTGGGGGTGTGGGGTGTGTGGCAGGGAGGATGGTTGCCCTCATAAAACCGTCGTTCCAGGGGAATAAACTAATGATCTAGGGATCTAAAAAATTGAAATTGTAATTAAAAACGGAAGTAACGCCCTTCAGTATTTTCTTTTTGCGATTTCCAACGGTAAGTTAAAGAAGCGTATATGTTCCAGCTTTGTCAGTCTGTCCGCTCGATAACTCGCGTAAAAATGGTACGATTTCGATTAAATTTTAGTATGCGGTAGGGAACCACCTGGGGACGAACCCTATTGAAAATGGACAAAATGAGGTCAAAGGTTATGACATAGGATCATGATCCATTCCATTGCCATTATGCGTCATAACTTGCGTAAAAATGGTTCGATTTTGATGACATTTTAGTATGTGGTAGGAGATCACTGGGAACGAACCCAGGTGATGGAGTCAAAGGTCAGGACAGAGGAGCGAGATTTATTCTACAGCTATTATCCTCATAACTTGAGTACTAACTTGTGTAAATATTTCTGGTATGTTGGAATGTGTATCATAACGAATGCATTTAATGATTTTACTAACTTGTTTTACGCTTTGCAACCGTAGGTTGAAGAAGCGTATAAGCTCCAGCTTTTTCTGTCTGTCCGTCCGAACTCGCGTACAAATGGTTCGATTTCGATGAAATTTTAGTATGTTGTAGGGGAACACCTGGGGACGAACTCCGTTGAAAACGGACGAAATGGGGTCAAAGGTCAGGACATAGGAGAGCAATCCATTCCATTGCCCTTATGCGTCATAACTCGCGTAAAAATGGTTCAATTTCGATGACATTTTAGTATGTTGTAGGGAACCACCTGGGGACGAAGCCTGTTGTAAATGGACGAAATGGGGTGAAAGGTCAGGACATAGGAGCGAAATCCATTCCATTGCATTTATGCGTCATAACTTATGTAAAAATTCTTCGATTGCGACAACACTTTATCATGTTGTTTCGGAGGTATACTGAATCAATTCTGTTTAATATAATAGAAATGGGGTCAAAGGTCAGATCATAGGAGGAAGATTTATTCCACAGCCATTATCCTCATAACTTGAGTAATGATTTCTGGTATGTTGGAAAGCGTATCATTATCAAATTATTGCATGATTTTATTAACTTGTTAAAGACTTTAGTTAGTCTCATACAGCATTCCATGTAGTTAACCAGGTATACACAGTAACATACACTATGAGGTGCGAACATCTCATACCAATGAAGGGAATTTTCCAAAACAGTGAATCAAAGCTGTGACGAATACCCAAATTTAACTTTCCCTTTTAGTTTCTTTCTCTATGCACATTTGTGTTCGTTCTCTTTAGCAGTTTTCAAACGTAACCTGGTATCTTCTCTCTCGTAAGAGTATGGTTGGCAACCAATGTTCCCTCTAAGAGCGCAGCGGCTTAACTTCCTTTGCGTAGCTGAAATATCTTCCGCGCAGTAAGCATTTTAGATTAAAATTCCCAAATCCTTGATTAATTTTAATAAATCGAAAATCAATTACCTGCAAAAGTAATAATAAAAAAATAAAAGTCGGCTTCCCAAAAGTCGAAACAACACTTTTCCTAAATGCCGTTTGCCTCCTTGTAAGTTCGTCTCATTGTCCTCTTCATCCTCAAAGGCTTCTTTGCAAGATAGTGAACGCGAGAATGTGGATTCGTGATTTTCCCACGCCGAGAAAGAGGCAGATATTTAGAGTTTTCTCGAAACAGCACATCAGCGCCAGCCGATCAAAGCAAACCGTAACCAAGTTCATTGTACTAACTAATACACCCATGCCAGTTGGCGGGGGAAAGGCATTCCGGTCAGCTAAATTGTACGACGCTGATAAAAGAGTTCTGCTCAAACCTTGGTCAGATAATAAAACAGATCTCTTCCAACATTAAAGACGCTGGAAGATGTCTTGTGTTTGCATTCAAGTTCGTTTTTGTGGCGCATTTCTTATTCTCCTTGGTATTTTGATATGCAAAGAAACTGTGTATTATGCGTAAACATGCTTCTCCTAATTTCCAGTGTTTTTATTCCAGAAGTAAGTTTGAGCCTCTCACTCTTTATAAAATACAAATTTTAATTAATGAAAAGTTTTTAGTATTTTTTAAATTTTAAAATCAATTGCGGAAAGAACGGTGGTAAAAATAGGGGGATTATAAAAAAAAATAAGGGTTCCAATCCAAGTTCCAACTTATACTGCAGTAATAAGAGAAGCTGAGAAAATAAAAAAATTTGCCCACGTGGTTTTGATGTCCACCCAGCTCATTGGGCTACGCGTGCATTACCCATGACCGCTTAGAGGAAATATTGTTGGCAACACCCTGAGATCAGAACGAATGACGTGAATGTCTGAGATAAGAACTGAAGGATATATATAATGTTTTGAAAAGCAGCAGTTGGTGTGTTGTTGGTGGAAGTTAATGCTATTTGTAAAAGAGACGTTGTTCAGTTAAAGTTGTGTCTATTTAAAAGTTGAATGTTGTGCTGATATTTATATAGTTATTGTTAAGAGTTCTACCAGTTAACATTGCTTAGTTTTGACGTTTGCTACTAATCGGATAAGTATAACGTTCGACAATTAAGTGTTCTGTTCTATTAATATGTTACTGTTCAAGGATTAGTGGACAGAGAATAAAGGAATCTGTAAGTAACCTTTTCCGAAGTTATTTGAGTGACTCCTGATTCGCTTAGAACTGAAGTTTTTAAGAACTGATTTGTGTAGTGTTCAGACATCGCTATATTCCACGAACAAGGCATAGAAAACAAATGTGCTGATATCCTAACCTTCATGACCTTTCCAGAGATGGCATTGGGATGAAGAGCTGATTAATCATTTGTGCTGTGTCACAGAAAGTTCTCTGAGCGTTTCACCTTGAAGGAAATTTCCAAGCCCTACTCCTAAAGCTTCTGCCTATTGTTTCGTTCATTGGCCGATAACTCATTCGTTCTGTGCTGGTTTGTTTTTCGTTCTGCATTTCTGTGGAGTGTTGTGTTGTCGGTGTTCAAATTACTTTTACGCTTTACTTGGTATCTACCAGAGTTGGGCAGGAATGCATTACAAATTAATGGAAGGACAGATTACAATTAACGTGTAATGTATTTGTGACGTAACTGCCAGCAGGACGCACACGACATAAAGGCACATAGCAATCAGAATGAAGGTCTGCGTAGCTCAGTTGGTAGAGCGACTTGTTCCGGAATAAGTGGACTCGGGTTCGAATCCCGGCGTAGACCAAAAATGACGGAGAAATTTACTTCGTTATAATGGCGCCTGAACTATCCGAATGGCCCGACCCTTCAAAATCTCGCAATGGTGTGATGTTTTTTCCACACCGCGAGATTGGAAAAATAAGAGAATTCCTTGTCCAGCGCTTCGAAAAATAAAAAACATGTGTGATGTTACATTCCACACACTAGATTGACTGGGAGTTCTCAAGTGAACGTTCCACAGCGGATGGCTGCCTGCAACGATTCATGGTCACGGCTGACCCGTGGGCCATGCCCCCGGCCCTCTTTCGGGGGGGAGATGTGACGTACCTGCCAGCAGGACGCACACGACATAAAGGCACATAGCAATCAGAATGAACGTCTGCGTAGCTCAGTTGGTAGAGCGACTTGTTCCGGAATAAGCGGACTCAGGTTCGAATCCCGGCGTAGACCAAAAATGACGGAGAAATTTACTTTGTTATATATTACAAGGTGATGCAGTAACATGTAGTGCATTACAAAGTAATGGAAGGACAGATTACAATTAACGTGTAATGCATTACGAAGTAATAGGACAGATTACAATTAACGTGTAATGCATTACAAGGTAATGCAGTAACAAGCAATGCATTACAATGTAATGGAAGCACAGATTACAATTAACGTGTAATGCATTACAAGGTGATGGAGTAACATGTAATGCATTACAAAGCAATGGAAGGACAGATTACAATTAACGTTTAATGCATTACAAGGCGATGCAATAACATGTAATGCATTACAGATTACAATTAACGTGCAATGCATTACAAGGTGATAGAGTAACAGGTAATGTATTACAAAGTAATGGAAGGACAGATTTCAATTAACGTGTAATGCATTACAAAGTAATGGAAGTACAGATTACAATTAACGTTTAATGCATTACAAAGTAATGGAAGGACAGATTACAATTAACGTGTAATGCATTACAAGGTGATGCAGTAACAGGTAATGCATTACAAAGTAATGGAAGGGCAGATTACAATTAACGTGCAATGCATTACAAGGTGATGCAGTAACAGGTAATGCATTACAAAGTAATGGAAGGACAGATTACAATTAACGTGTAATGCATTACAAGGTGATGCAGTAACAGGTAATGCATTACAAAGTAATGGAAGAGCAGATTACAATTAACGTGTAATGAATTACAAGGCGATGTAGTAACAGGTAATGCATTACAAAGTAATGGAAGGGCAGATAACAATTAACGTGTAATGCATTACAAGGTGATGCAGTAACAGGTAATGCATTACAAAGTAATGGAAGGACAGATTACAATTAACGTGTTATGCATTACAAGGTAATGCAGTAACAGGTAATGCATTACAAAGTAATGGAAGGACAGATTACAATTAACGTGTAATGCATTACAAGGTGATGCAGTAACAGGTAATGCATTACAAAGTAATGGAAGGACAGATTACAATTAACGTGTTATGCATTACAAGGTGATGGAGTAACATGTAATGCATTACAAAGCAATGGAAGGACAGATTACAATTAACGTTTAATGCATTACAAGGCGATGCAATAACATGTAATGCATTACAGATTACAATTAACGTGCAATGCATTACAAGGTGATAGAGTAACAGGTAATGTATTACAAAGTAATGGAAGGACAGATTTCAATTAACGTGTAATGCATTACAAAGTAATGGAAGTACAGATTACAATTAACGTTTAATGCATTACAAAGTAATGGAAGGACAGATTACAATTAACGTGTAATGCATTACAAGGTGATGCAGTAACAGGTAATGCATTACAAAGTAATGGAAGGGCAGATTACAATTAACGTGTAATGAATTACAAGGCGATGTAGTAACAGGTAATGCATTACAAAGTAATGGAAGGGCAGATAACAATTAACGTGTAATGCATTACAAGGTAATGCAGTAACAAGTAATGCATTACAAGGTAATCCCAAGCATGGTTTGCACAAGGTAATGGAATTAATCTGTAATGCATTATAATGAAGATAATATAATTCAATTATTTAATTCCAGTCAAATGCAATGTAATTATTTGGTAATGAAATGACACGATTTGCAAATAACAATTACACACTATAGTTTATAGAAATGTACGTGTGCCAAAAGCTATGTCTAGAAAAGTCGGCCACCGAAGTGTCGTGTAAAATGTTCTAGAAGCGGCACGAATGGGTCAGACGTTTGTAGAATGTTCCAGAATGATGGGAAGTTGGAGAGCTTTATGTAAATCTAGAATATTCCAGAAGGTTCAGGTCCTGTCGTGAAGTATATATAAAGGGGTCAGTTGCTCGCTAGTCTAGTGTTCGTATCGGACAAGTAATGGGCAACACTTGGGGAAATACGGCAAAAATGTCAAGAGTTCGCAAATTTCTGTAATATTCGGCAGTGTACCCTGAGTTGCTGAACTGTGAGTGTAGTGCTAATATGTGCTTGTGGCTATAGTGAGGTAATTATTTTAAACAGTGAAACGTATGTAATGGACGAGAATACTGTACTGGAGATGGACGAAATGGGTATCTCTAACCGAAATAAACATCCCATTCGTACTTACTTCATATGTACTATTTCGTACAAATCACTTTACTTGCGGCGAACACGGGGCAACTACTCATGTCATACACGTACAATCTCCAATACCTACATACACGCATTTTTGAGGTCAGAGAGGTGGAACAATTGTCAAATAACCTACACAACGTGTAAGGGTGTACCGGTTGCTGGTTTATTCACGTTGTATTGTTACTCATAAGTTATTGGTTAATTACCAACATATAGTTAACCATTATAATGGGTAACTGCTACATGTCATTGCAATTCCCATGTAATTCTAATGACCAGTTCACCATTAACATGTAATGGTAACGCCAAGTTCTTGTTCCCATTACACTGTAATGCATTACCGATTAATTCAATTAAAATTTAGCCCAACTCTGGTATTTACAACTTGTGGTTCTTGGGTATTTACCTACTTTTTACATTTTTAATAAACCTATGTCAAAAACCTTAAGAGCGTTTTTTAAACGATCATAACACTTTCGTATAAGGGCGGTGTGTAAGAAAAGTAAAAACCACGTATTATTTGAGTGGAACTCGAAGAGGCGTAATTTTGAATTCGAAGGGGGAGTAATTTTCAACTCGAAGGGACGTAATTTCAAGTATCGCCCTCCTGGATAAGAAAATGTTGCTACTGTCCTGTTGGACACTGCAAACAAGTAGAAAAACAGTATTGTATTTACATCAGTAGACGGTAGGTCCTCTATTTGCAGAGATTACAGCAGCCATCCGTCGAGGTAAAATGTCCACAAGTCCATGGAGAGCGGGATGATCCTCCATTCCATTTTGAGTGCGTCGACCAACTTTGTCAGTGAAGAAGGTCGTGCTGGTCTAGACATCGCCCGTCGTTCAACTTCATCCCTTAAGTGTTCAGTCGGATTGAGATCTGGGCACTGAGCAGGCCAGTCCATCCGCGCGACCTGAGTTTGCTCATACCAATCCGTTGTAGCCCTGGAAACATGACAATTGGCATTATCGTCTTGGAAGAAACAATGGCCACAAAGTTGGGAGCATTGCGTTATCCAGGATAACTCTATACAGTACAGAGTTCATATTGCCATGAACAACAACCAGTGGACCCATACCGTACCAGCTGAAACAGCCCCATACCATACCTCCACCGCCTCCGTGCTTCACAGTCGACTCCATTATAGATCTGGAAACATGACAAGTGCCATAGTTGTCCTGGAAGAAACAATAGTCGTGTCCGTAGAGCTGCCACAAAGTTGGGAGCATTGAGTTATCCAGGATAACTATATACAGTACAGAGTTCATATTGCCATGAATAACAACCCGTGGACCCACACTCTACCAGCTGAAACAGCCCCAAACCATAATTCCACCGCCTCTGTGCTTCAGAGTCGACTCCATCGTGTTCGTGGAAACATGACAAGTGCCATAGTTGTCATGGAAGAAACAATAGTGGTGTCCGTAGAAGTGCCACAAAGTTGGGAGCATTGAGTTATCCAGGATATCTCAATACAGCACAGAGTTCATGTCGCCATGAATAACAACCAGTGGACCCACACTCTACCAGCTGAAATAGCCCCATACCATAACTAGACCGCGTTTCACAGTCGGCACTGTACCCTCCGGAAGCAGACGTTCACCGGTTAACCGCCAAACTCAGAGACGTTCATCCGATCGTAATAATGTGAAGGGAGATCCGTTTCTCCATAACACCTGCCGCCATTGGTCCAATGTCCACTTTTTGTGCTGTTGACACCATCATAATCCCATGGCTTTAGTAGCCTTTGTGATGAGAGGCTTATGAGTGGCTGCTTCACCATGATACCCCTGAGTGCCTGGGCCTATCTTCGAAGTGTCTTGGTGGAGGCCATAACATCTGTGGTCATCTGGAAACCACGTGTTATGGCGTGCATTGGACGTGACTCAGTTTTAGGGATATTCCTCTGCAGCACCCTCCGGTCCCTGGGCTGCAGTTTCGTGGATCTTCCAGGGAGAGGTGATTTCCTTTAATGTCTCGTCTTCTTCCATTTGTTGATGACAAAGGCCACAGTCGATTTAGTGACCTGCCTGACATCAGCAATGCTTCTCATGCCCATACCTCCAATTAAGCAGCCTATTATAACGCTATTTCAAACTTGGAGTGCTCTCTTCTGCTATCCACTTTATCAGCGACTGATCTGAGAATACTCCCGTTGCCGTTTTTATACCTTATCGACCACGTGTCCGCGGTGGGAGCACACCGCTGCGCCTGCGTGGGGTGTCCAATCACTATTGCCCACATAGCCGCTTTTGTACCTTATCTGCCACGTATCTGCTGCGGGAGCGCACACACTATTGCGCCTGCGTGGGGTGTCCAATCACTATTGCCCACATAGACGTTTTTACACTAAAGAGCAATTGAATTAGTGACAGCTGACGTTATGCAAATCGGGCGCTTGGGGCGGCCCTGCAAACGGAAACGACTTAACGTATGCAGCGATCCGACAATATAAGGAGTGATGCGACGGGAATCACTAAGAGTCGGACACAGTATGGGTAAGACGAAGAATGTAAGCGCATTTGATCGTGGGAAAATTGTAGGGGCCTGATGAATGGGCCACTCCATTTCGGAAGTCGTGCAGGCACTGGGATTTTGACCGGTCACTGTATCACAGGTGCACCGTGAGTACATCGAATCCGGTAAAACCATCCATGCAAGGGCCAACTGCCGTGGACAACAGCGTGTGGATGAGCGGGGTCATCGTCGGCTAGCTCGCATTATAACAGCAGATAGACGGGCGATAGTGCAAGAAATCACTCGGCAATTTAACGCTGGTGCACAAAAACATGTAAGCAGCCACACCATCCAGAACAATCTTCTCGTTAAGGGGTTACAGAAGCCATCGTCCCACGAGGGTACCGCTGCTGACCGCACCTCACAGGGTGCAAAGATTAGCATGGGCACGGGAACATCGCCACTGGACACGAAATGTGGAAATATGTTGCCTGGATTGATGAGTCAAGATTCACGTTGGTACATGCGGATGGCAGGATACAAGTACGGCGCAAACCACATGAAGCGATGAATCCTTCTTGCCAGCAGGGTACTTTTCAAGCTGGTGGGGGTTGCATTCTCTTCTGGGGCTGTTTACGTGGACTGAAATGGGACCACTGGTACGTGTGACATCGTCCCTCACAGGTCAACGTTACCGGGATATCCTGGACGACCATTTGCTCCCGTTTGTGCGTCTTCAACATCCCACTGGGGACCTCATCCTGCAACAATACAATGCACCATGCCATCGCTCCGGAATTGTATCCGAATGGTTGGATGAACACTCCACCGATGTCACTTCGTTTCCTTGGCCAGCTAGGTCGCCTGACCTCAATCCATTCGAGCACATCTGGGATGCCATCGAGAGAGATGTTCGAGGCTCTAAACCCCTCCATCAAATCTTCGTGAACTGTGGGAGCTTGTTTAGGGGTCGTGGATCCGTATAGCTTCCCAACGCTTCCGGTGTCTTGTCGAGTCCATGCCGTGACGAATCGCTGCCGTCATCAAGACGAAAGGTGGTGCTTCACGTTACTAGACAGGTATCTCTAATTCAATTGCTCTTCAGCGTATACCTTATCTACCACGTGTCTGTTGCGGTAGCACACCATTGCGCCTGCGTGGGGTGTTCAAGCACTTTCATCCACATAGTGTATTTTCCGCCAATAAATTCCAATTATTGTATATATTTTTACTATCTTCAGCTTTTAATTTTCTCAACTCCTCCTCTCTCTAAATGAGTTCTTGAAATGTTTCTAGACGCAATATAAACTCTTAAGTTTCCTAAATGTTCTATAACAAGACTGTTTAAGATGGTTTCCTTTCCTATGGTGATTTCTTTTTTCTCTTAACTGATCATTTTTGCCAAGAATGTTCTCCACTATGTACACATTTGTGTTTAGGGATTCTACCGAGAGTTTCTCTTCGATGTTCACGTAATCTTGGAAACAAACATTGGGGGGCGATGATTCCTTTTCCTCTGAGTTGACTTCCAATTTCATCATTACTTCCATTTCCTCTATCTTCGATCCCATTTGCAGATACGTTTTCCTTGTTCAGCTATAAGATTTTTCTAAAACATGTTTCCGGAAGTCTTGAACTGTTTCGGTCGAAACAGCTTTGCAAACACAGTCTAGCATATTACTTCTCTTTCTCTCTAACTCTTGCCTCACTTGTCTCTAAATAAATTAGAACTTTCCGAAGTACACTGAAGTGCCAGATAAACTGGTACAGATGAGCTTATGCAAAATACATAGCAACGTCACCTATGCGCGTACTCGGTTGCGTCCGCCAGTGCGTATATAAAGCGTTAGATATCCTTGCCAAATATCAGAGCTGTTTTCGGCATGAGAATGACAAGTAATAACGATTTAAGCGACTTTCAACGCGATATCATAATTGGCGTTCGTGAGATGGGCCATAGTATTTCGGAGGTATAAACGAAGTTCGGATTTTCACGGACGACCATTGCAAGGGTGTACCGTGACTACAAGAATTGCGCAAAAACCTCCAACCTACGATACCAGTGTGGCCGTAAAAAGACATTGGGTGAACGTGACCATCGTCGGCTGTCAAGAATCATGCGATAGACGTGCAACACTCTCGCAGGTATAATCAGAATTCAATGCTGGAGCCTCAACAAGCATCAGCGTCCGGACTGTGCAACGTATCCTGCACGATATGGGCTTTGGGAGCCGACGCCCACTCGAGTCCCCTTGATGGGTGCACGACACAGACCTATGAGCCTCGCTTGGGCACAGCAACACCGTTACTGGACACCTGATGGCTGGAAACAAGTAGCCTGGTATGACATGTCACGTTTCCAACTGTATCGGGCAGATGGAAGGATTCGTGTGTGGCACAAACCCCATGAAGCCATGGATCCCGCCTGTCAACAGGGAACTATAGCGGTTGGTGGTGGGTCCGTAATAGTATGGGGTGTGTTTAGCTGGACTTCACTGGGACCCCTGGTACGTCTACAAACATCTGTGATCGGCCAACGCTATGTGCGCATCCTTTCTGACGAGGTACACCTGTTCATGTCCTGCATTCATGCTGATGGGTTGGGCCTGTTCCAACAGGACAATGTACCTCCACATAAGTGTCGGGACGCCAGAATATGGTTAGAGGAACATTCATCTGCGTTTTGGGGTGTTGCCATTCCCACCCAAGTCCCCAGATCTGAACGTGATAGAACACATTTAGGATGCCATGCAACGCGCTATCAAACACATGAATCCGAGATCTCGGAATACACCCGAATTGTGGAACGCTCTGCACGAAGTATGGTGTGCATTGCCTACAGCATATTTCTAGAAGCTAGTGGAGTCCATGCCCCGTCGTATTTCTTCAGTCCTGCGCTCCCGTGGGGGAAGCACCAAGTATTAGACCGGGGTACCAGTTTTTCTGGCACTTCAGTGTATGTTTTGTTCTGTGAAGTTTCATATTATCAGCTTGTTGTCAAGGTGTGGAGTGCTCTCAATTTCCGATGCTATCTCGGTTTTTTGATAAGTCGCATAAGAATGATGCTTACGACGTATGCTCGCTGGCTTTCAAGCTGATTTAGGTCAGATGCTTTTGGTTGAAAAGTGGTGTATACTCTAATATAACTTTCATTTTTTAGTTCCTATACCTATGTAAATTTTAGTTCGTTTTTCTTAAACGGATTTTAAACTTAACGCTACATGCAAGTCTTTTCCTGCTCTTTTGCGATAGTAAATCGACCTTTTTTGTTACAGTCGTTTAGGTAGATCCATTGCTTCATCAATAGTATAACGAAGTAAATTTCTCGGTCATTTTTGGTCCACGCCGGGGATCGAACCCGAGTCCACTTATTCCGGAACAAGTCGCTCTACCAACTGAGCTACGCAGACGTTCGTTCTTGATCTGCCTTTATGTCGTGTGCGTCCTGCGGGGCAGGCACGTCACAACAATCACAATAAATTTCCATCTGTCTCCGTCTAAGTGATTTTCACAAAGAAGTCTGCACTTGGTTCAGTCCTCAGCCACGTTCTTGGACAAAAGGCAGTAAACATTATGTATTTTATAAATTTTGAAGATGGCAATCCGTTTTTTGGTAGAAATATGACTAAGATGGTAAGTCAGATAATATCCGAAAACTTGAACATTTAGTCGTCCTGGAGCGAGGATCGAACCAGCGTCTCATAGATAGCGCCCGGGTATGCTAACAACTACACCACCCAGAACGACCAAGTCTCAAGTTTCTGATTAATTTGAATATAATCATCACAAGATCCGCTAGTCGAAGCATACGTAAAAATCAAGGAGAAATACCGGAAAATAAAAATAAAGTTAGCAAGAAAAACGACTTCATTTGTAGCAATACGCACGCGCTCAAAAACACCTGTTTGCTACTTTTGGAAGATGTGAATCCGTTTATTGGGGTAAATATGACATGGATTTTAAGTTAAATAATATCCGAAAACTTGAAAATTTCTTAATTCATTAACTATCTGCGACGTTTGTTCTGTTACGTAGGTATTATGCCGTGCCTTATTTCCTTTTCTTCGCAGATTTTTTACCCGTGCAATGCATGGGCTATGAGATAATACGAGAATTAAAGGGCGAAGTGTTAAGAATTCCGGTAAATCAGATGACTAAAAAGTGGTGATGTTCCGAAATTATTTGCACAAAAAGACACACACACACACACACACAAAATGTTAACGAAGTTTGCTGAACTGAATTCTAAGTTACTTCTGACATACTCAAAGGCTAGGACGTTTTGTTAGGATTAAGTACCTGAACAGTTTGCGTAGAAAAAAGGTTCAAAAGAGAAAATGCAGTGATTTCTTGGGTAATTCTGCTATAACTAGAAATGAGAGAGGGGGAAAGCAGTTGAAACAAAGCTCTTGTTGAAGCCTCCGAAGTCTTCAAAATCATGTTAGTTGTTATTCGTTTAAAACTATTGCAACATATTGAGGAAAGCATCTGGAGTAACTTAAAAAGTGTATTCTGCATAAATCCTTTGCGAGGCAATTTCATTACGCGAAATATCACATTCACGATAAATCACTTTTAAATGAATTTTAATTAAATCGGTTTTCAAATAAGACGTAATTAAATACGTACACGTCGCACAGAGCAATATTTAATATAAAAAAAACTGGCCGAAATTCACATTTCCGAAACACGGTTTCAGCGGATAACAACAACAACCTATGTTGAATAGATGTGACGTCACCCACTCACCGGTTTGGTGAGTGGGCGCACACAATAGCGCTCAAAGCGGCAGTCGGAAGTTAGCCGTTATCACATGTGCACGTCTCTCTTCTCGGCACTTGTTCGGCAACGTTACTGAAGTGTTGATTGTAGTGAGTAAACGCAGTTATATACACTGAGTGGCCACTTTATTATGACCACCCCCTCAGTACTTCGTTGGGCCACCTTTTGCCTTTAATACTGCGTCGATTTTTCGTGGCATGGACTCCACGAGATGTTGATAGGTGGTTTGTGGAATCTGAGACCATGCTTTATGAATAGCACTTTCCAGGAGTGTGAGATTGCAGGGTTGTGGATCCAGCTGTCTGATGGCTCGTTCACCTTCATCCCACAAATTCTCAATGGGATTGAGATCTGGAGATTGTGGGGGCCACCTAAGCAAAGTAAACTCACCGGCATGTTCCGGATACCAATCCTGTACAAATACGAGCACTATGGCAGGACGCATTATCTTGTTGTAAGTAGACATCGCCATTGGGATATACCATCCACATAACAGGATGCACTTGGTCCGCAACGATGTTTAGATATGATGTGCCAGTCAGACGTTGATCAACACGAATTAAAGGGCCCAAAGCATGCCAGGAAAACATTCCCCAAACCATAACGTTGCCTCCACCAGCTTTAAGGGTTGTAGCAATGCATTTGGGGTCCATGCAATCGTGCTGTTTCCGCCAAATTCTCACTCAGTCATCGGCATGGTGCAACTGAAAACGTGATTCATCGGACCACATAATTTGTTTCCAATTATCGACTGTCCAATCCTTGTGCTCCTGTGCGAACTGGAGACGTTTTTTCTTGTTAACTGCAGACAGCAAAGGTGTTCGAACAGGCCTCCGGCTGCCATGTCCCATCCGATGCAGTGTACGGCGAACAGTGCGTGCAGAGATCATTTGAGGGGGATCCTTGATTAAGATGGTCTGTAGTTAGCTGCACTGTTGCCTGTTACCAGTCTGGATACTCTCCGTTCCGCCCGAGCAGTCACTAGTCGATGACGACCACACGTTGCACGCAGAGACCCATTTTTTTTGCTGACAGTCCAGTCTTTAAACACTTTAACATCAGCTGCTCTGGAACATTTCACGAATGCGAGGTTTCGGCGATACTCGCTCCATGGCTCCGAGCTCCTACAATCATCCCACGTTGAAAGTACGTCAAATCGCATTTTTTACCCATCTCGTCACCCAAAAATCACTTCAGCCGGCCCGGTGGCGCATTGGTCTAAGGCGCTGGCCTCTGATCATTCGTCCGTAAGGGGTCCGGGTTCGAATCCCGGTGAGGCATGGATGTTGTTGTTTTTTTTTTTTTGATTGGAGGTTTAACGACCACCGTGAGCAACTCAATGGGCTATAAGCAGTCGCCCGTCCCTAATTTAGGGCCACTGGTTCCAGGGAAGGGAGAGAGCCAGTGCCGTAAGACAAACACAATATCCATGCCTGACCGGGATTCGAACCCGGACCCCTTACGGACGAATGATCAGAGGCCAGCGCCTTAGACCACTGCGCCACCGGAGCGGCCATGGATGTTGTGTTTGTCTTACGGCACTGGCTCTCTCCCTTCCCTGGAACCAGTGGCCCTAAATTTGGGACGGGCGACTGCTTATAGCCCATTGAGTTGCTCACGGTGGTCGTTAAACCTCCAATCCAAAAAAAAAAAAATCACTTTACTACTGTTGCAAGCACTAAGCTTTCCCTTTTTTTATACTAGCCTCGCCCTCTGGCGGCAACAGCGTGCAGAAATAGCTCATTTTCTTAAAACTTTCAGGTGGTGATAATAAAGTGGCCACTCAGTGTATAAGTTTATCATCATGGATCCTGATCCGGAAGGTGTGTACGATCGAAAATTACGTATTTTATTCATCTCTTCGCAATAATCAGTTAGTATGATTGCTGTAAAAGTAGTATCAAAATGATTAAAACCTTTACATTATTTGCCGAAACGCGAAGGGTTTAGTTATGCTTCCAAGCCTTTCCAAGTAATATTTGCTACACCAAATCATTGAATGTGTCCTAAAGAACACATATCAAACAGTTTCAGCCGTGGAATCCCGCAGACTAATTTTTTGTGATTTTTTTTAAGCATGGCTGTTTTTCGAGGTACCAGCAGTGTCGTCTAGCAGCATCACAGGCATTGACGAAGGATAAATACATAGATTTAAAATTATTTTGGAAACCCTCTCAAGCGGTCATGAGATAGACTCGGCGAAATTCAACAATTATTGGGTCCAGACTGCATAATTATATGTGAGGCTGTATTCCTGGCATCCGATGACGTCAACCATACACAAAATATTGGTTCATGGAGGGACAGTGATTTCAAAAGCACTTTTGCCTATCGGACAATTGTCAGAAAAAGCAGCAGAAGCCAGGAATAAACATTTTCGCCTGTACCGAACGAATTACGCCTGGAAATTTTCAAGAGAACATTGCAATTGGACGTAATCGATTATTGGTAACTTCCGACCCACTTTTGTCTTCTTCAAGACCACTGAATAAAAAGATGTCGAAAACGCGGAGACAATACATATGCCTCGACCAGGTCAAACAGCGACAGGGAGTGTGGATGACGATGATGAAGAAAGTGGTGAAGAAGACGTAATACAGTCTGCCGAAGACACAACGGACAGTTCGTAATATTTACTCGATTGTGATATTTGTACTGATTCATACATTATTTTATAATTGTTTTGTTTGTTTTTTATATATATTTTGTTTCATTCTTTTCATTGAAATATAAATAAACAAGATTCATATACATATTCTAAGGCCAAATAAAACAATTTTGACCACATTTTCGGGTCAAATAGCCCACTGTGCGTCGTGCTATTTCTTGTGGTAGAACTGAATAAATTAATTTGTTGCAATTTAAAATACAAAGTTGGAATGTTTTATTTAGTGAGCCGTAAGTCATAGGCCTGGCTAGCTCTAAGCAGGAAAACCTTTTATGGGTAGCAGAGATTTCGGGGGCTAGCAGAACTTAGGGCTAAGCAGAGGTTTTCCTGCTTCACCGCTGTGTTGATTTGAACCGAGTGACGTCACTGTCTCGGCGGAGAGGGGTGCAAGCTGCCTGTTTGTTTTCAACCACTGGTGTACCTTCCTCGAGTTTCAGTGGCGGGGAATCAAACGAAGTTGGACCAAAAGATGAAGATATGTCTGATCCAACATAGCAAGCTACCTGTTCTTCAAATGAACTTCATTTACTGTCACATTAAGATCTGAATGACCTTGTTCCTGATTTGGGTTTATCTTAAAAGCAGGCTGAACTTCAAGAATAAAGGGTTAGAATCTACTGCAAAATGATGCGAAAGTTTCTTATTTCCGCAGTCGTCATAATGAAATTGACCAATACTTCTCCCAACAAGACGGACTTGTATTTTGTAAAGATGTTAAAGTAGCTATGGGGGCTCTTAGTCATGAAAACAACGTGCGCGAGTGACGCTCACGGGCGTAGGAACTATTTTTGAGCTATGGGGGCTCTTAGTCATGAAAATGACGTGCACCAGTGACGCTCACGGGCGTCAGAACTACTTTTTCAGTTATGGGGGCTCTTAGACATGAAAACGACGTGCACCAGTGACGCTCACGGGCGTCGGAACTATTGTTTCAGCTATGGGGGCTCTTAGACATGAAAACAACTTGCACGAGTGACGCTCACGGGCGTTGGAACTATGTTTTCAGCTATGCGGGTTCTTAGCCATAAAAACAACGTGCACGAGTGACGCTCACGGGCGTCGAAACTATTTCTTCAGCTATGGGGCTCTTAGCCAGGAAAACAACGTGCACGGGTGACTCTCACGGGCGTCGGAACTATTTTTTCAGCTTTGGGGGCTCTTCGCCATGAAAACTACGTGCACGAGTGACGCTCATGGGCGTCGGAACTATTTCTTCAGCTATGGGGCTCTTAGCCAGGAAAACAACGTGCACGAGTGACGCTCACGGGCGTCGGAACTATTTTTTCAGCTATGGGGGCTCTTCGCCATGAAAACGACGTGCACGAGTGACGCTTACGGGTTTCGGAACTACTTTTTCAGCTATGGAGGCTTTTTGCCATGAAAACGACGTCGGAAAGTGTGTGCAAAGTGGGGTACATCGACAGTTGACACCCAATTTAAAGGAGAGCACCGTGGAAGTCTGCTCTGATTTGCTGGAAGCATTTGAAGCCAATGAAGACACGTTTTTTTAGACCTGGTGACAGGGGATGAAACGTGGGCTGATCTTCACGATCCGAAAACGAAGAATGAATCCACGGAACAGTGTCACACCTCTTCACCAAGGCCTAAGAATTTCAAGAACCAGCGATCAGCACAGAAAGTCATGGTGACTGTTTTTTTAGGGAAAAGGGTTGACGGGGTGTCATTCGCTTTGATTTTCTGGAAGGAACGTGGCCGTACCGTGTCCAGCGAGCGGTACATTGAGACACTCAAGAAGCTTAGAGAAGCCACAAGGAGAAAGAGACCGAACAAGAATCTGGAAAGGATCTACATTCACCATAACAGTGCGAGACCACACACATCTTTGGCAACAAATCAGGCAATCAGCAAATTAGACTGGTCGGTGGTCCCGCATCCACTGTACAGCCCAGATCTCACGCCCTCCGACTTCCACCTGTTTGGTTCAATGAGGTACAGTCTCTGGGGACAACGATTTGATGACACAGACGGTGTGAAAGTGTCTGTGAAGAACAGTCCAAACCTGAATTTTTTCAAAGATTCGAGAGTTGGGTTCAGCGATGGTGCAAATGCATCGCTTGTGATGGAGACTATGTTGAGTAGTACCTTTGTACAGAGAAAGAGTTACTCTACCAACATGCGCAATTTGAACGACCTATATTAGTTAAAAAAAGTTTATTCCCACTTTTGCTTTACTTTCAGTACAACTCTCGTATCATCATCATCATTGTCAACCATTATCAATCCACTGCTGGACGAAGGTCTCCCCAAGTTTCCTCCACAACGGTCTGTCTTGTGCCAGTCTCCTCCATGTCACTCCCGCATACTTTCGAATTTCATCCACCCATCTCCCATGTGGTCTTCTTCTGGGTCTTTTCATGTCCCTTGGAATCCAATCTAAAATTTCGCCTGTCCATCGATGGTGTGTCCTTCTGGCAGTATGTCTACTCGATTGCCATTTCATGGATTTAACTCTGATCATGATGTCTTCCACTCTTGTCATTTTTCGGATCCACGAGTTCCTCTTCTTATCTCTCCTGGTTACACCAAGCATGCACCTACCCAAGCTTCTTTGAGTTGTCTGCAGCCTTTGTATGTCTCTTTTATTTAAGGTCCACGTCTCTGCACCTTTAAATTCCTAACTTGTCATTTTCAACAATACTCAAGTTTTCAGTGATATATAAAAGTATATATCACTGGAAACTTGAGTTTTGTTGAAAATGACAAGCTTAGGAATTTATTAGAGTATGGTTCTAAATTTAGACCTTCTTTCCAAATCTCCAAAGAGAGGATTCTTGAGAGCTTCACTCAAGATGTTAATAGGTACTTTATAAAAAAACCAGTTTAACATACAATCAGCCTATTGAGGCCTTCGCAGAATGGAAATCTAATGTAATCAATGGCTTCACTAATGAGTTGGCAGGTCTTGATTTTTGTTTTGATAGAAATCTATTTTTCTCTGGAGATGCTAAAAGGTCACTCTCCAAACTACAAGACCTATTTATTTTTACCACTACGGATAAAGCTAGCAATAATTTCGCAATTATCTGTAAGAAATTCTATTTTGAATTGTCAACTATGGAACTCAATAATAGAGTAACCTACGAGCCCGTAAGTTATTCTACCAAGCAGTTAAAAAATCGTTTTAAGGCATTCTTCAAGAAACTTAAAATTCCACAAATAAGAAGATATGAGCCAGAATTTCCCTTTCTTTTTGCAACTGTTAAGTTTCATAACGATGCAGTGAAATTCAGATTCATAGGTAGTGGAGTCAGGAGTCACAAAAAGAAAATTGATCTAGCTTTTGAAGAAATCTTGAAGAAGGTCTTGAAACACATTAGTAACTGTACTAATTTGAAGTACAGATATTTTTGGATAATTAATAATAATGCAGAAGTAATTTCCACTATACTCGAAGTAAATCCCTTAGATATTAATAGTTATGATTTTGAGTACCTATGTACTAATCTGCCTCTATCAGATATAATCACTACCTTTAAAGAGCTGTATGCAGAATTTAAACCTAACCAATTTGTTAATGTAGGAGCCTGGATCTCTTATTTCAATTGCTGCATAAAAAATAACCATATCTTATATAATAATACTCTCTATAAGCAAGTAAACGGTATCCCTATGGGAACGTTAACATCCACGAGTATTGCAAATCTATTCCTGTTTTTTAAGGAATATAAATTCATTAAAAATCACTCCACTTGCTCCGATAACTACCTTTACACATTTAGATATATTGACGATCTGCTGTGTATAAATAATTCAGAAGTTATAGATAGTGATTTTGATAATATCTATCCTAGCTCTCTTAACTTATGTAAAACCAAATACAGTAATCAGGAACTTGAGTTCCTAGACTTAAGCATTAAACTTAACAGAGGTAACCCATCTATTAGCCTCTTTGATAAAAGAGTTAATTTTCCTTTCAAAGTAATTAAATATCTACACTGGAATAATAACATATCAACCAAAGTAATTGAGAATGTACTAATTTCTCATGTGCTTAGAATTTCAAGAATTTGCAGCAACAATTTGGACTTCAATTACCACATTAATATACTATTAGACAGTTTTCTAGAGAACAAAATTCCTACTTCTTTCATCAAAAGACCTTTAAGAAATATTATTCTGAATAATAGAGTAAGGTTGGCAGATCTGCTTTAATTTTCTACACAGTTAATTATATGATTCTGACCAATGAAAGCCTTTTGGAAGTTGGCTAGAGGATGCATATTAACTTCAAAAAGGAACCTTAGTGCTATGGATAAGAAGGTCCCATTAAAAATAAAAAAATAAATAATATAGACAAAATCACAAAAAAAACTTAAAAATCTGTTTATAAAAGAAAATAAAAATAAATATAAAAGAAAACTAGTTATTCATTCACTAGAATAGCTATACTAAAAATAGTAAAACCAACATTAAAATTAATAGGATTCTGAATAGTCTACAGAAGCTCACTAAGGTGATTAAATACATGCAAAGATTATTAAATACACTACTTGTGTATTTCATAATATTTCTCATGTATTCTGGAGAGTTAATTCTGCTCTTTCTGATCAAACAGGTCCACAATCTTAATTATATTTTTTTCTCTGGTTAAAATCTCCGCGAGTAGGATTTTTTCAGTGTGTGGAGGCCTTCAGTCCTACCCACACTGCCCCCAGTGGAGTTTGGGTTAAAAGGTCGGCCATGTTTCCTCAAGAGTGGAAAAAGTTAAGTTGCATAAGAGGTAAGCTCTCTTCAGTCTTTGGGTTTTAGGTTTTCCAAGTTCAAAGTTTGAACTTCTTGAACATCTTTTCTATTTTTTGCTTTAAGCATTTAGGCACTAGCAAGTCTATTAACTTTTTTGCGGATTTTAACTCTTTCTTTTCTTGGTAACTTTGCGCGTTTTTTAGGGAACTAAGGCCAAGCAGCCGGCCGTTTCATTGTTCTTGTAGTCTGCGATGTGTTTTCAAAGTAGTTAAGGTCTTAATAACTACTTAATTATGCACTTAAAGCACTTCTGAAATACTTTGTACATATTGCAACTAATTGTTTATGTTACATAACCTTCACAAAGCATTTCTTTAGTTTATTATTGTCTTTATTTTATTCTCGTTTTTGTGTTGTCAGAAGTTGTGGAGTAGGGGTTTTTATAATCCAGTTTTATTTCAAGAATCTGTGCTTTAGAAAAAAATTAATATTTCCTTTTTTATTGCAATGTTTAAGAATTTGTAATAATTTTGTATTGCTATTCAGGTTTAAATTCTCTCTCAGGCGAACTTGGCAATTCCTTATTGCTGAACATTATTTCTGATTCATTATGTCACTCTTACAACTTGAGTTTTCTATAATCATCTTCTTTCTGTTTAATAGTAACAGATGAAGAGCATGGGTCGGGCCACAGGAAAGTTATGGATGCAAGCTAAATTGTTAACTAAAGCTTGGTCATACAACTCTGCGGAGGTCATGACATATATATATTTTTAATTTTTTTTTTTTTTTGGTGGGCTTATTACTTGCATCTATGACTTTGCAGAAACCCATTTCCAAATAGGTCTTTGGGGAAGTGAGAAAATGCAGAGTTTTTGCTGGTCCTTGATAAAGCCAATGCTCAGTATTCTCGACACTTTCTACATTCAGTTGTTCTATTTTTCTCTTTTTACTCACACCGGTCAATACATAACCTTTACTATGTTGTACTTGGTATGAGTCAAAACATTTTTTTGCTTCAGTCTCTTCTTAATAGAATGTGAATTCTGAATTTTCATAACTGCTGCGTTGCGCGTTTTGATCTTCAGGTTATTTTGCAACTTTCGTTTTAAATTCTAAAGTTTTTCTTATGTTTTCGGCTTTGCTCTTTAGTATATTTTATATACGTTACAGTTCTCTGAAAATATGGACCACGGGTGGCCTAGTGAGCAACGTTCGTGACTGCCACGGAAAGGGTCTCAGGTTCGATCCCAGCGGGTAAGAACGCTCGATCCACAAAGTATCCGCAGTGCGTTGGATAGGCACGTTGAGCCGTCGGACCCCGGGTACGCCCCCCCCCCGGTAATAAATAAGGCGTCTTCCTCCCCATTTCTACTTTGCTTCCGTGTCACTTTCCTATCGGGCACTCTAGCCCAAATCTCCTAGCTTCCTATTTCTAAGGGTTGTTTAAGACCTGGGGTCAGACACTCCCTTCCTAAAATCCTCTACATATGATCATTTGATCTCTGAAAAGATAACTAAATGGGAAACAGTGAAAACGTGGTACAACGTCCTTTCCGCGAAGTTGTTATAAAAGGTTTTACGAAACTTCCAAAGCGAAAATGCAAAGCTAATAATTTACCATGTTGATTGTTTTAAATGCAATCTTTCCAGTCGCCCTAGTCTTCAAGATTCCGATACCGTTATGAGCACATTCCCTAATAAAAGAGAAGGGAAAAACATGACTTAAACCTGGCCATCCAATTAAAACCTCAGAACTTCGTTGATACTTTATAATCACCACCAACTAATCGGGAGGAGAAACTATTTTCGTTCACAAAATTACGCACATTTAATTGAAATATATCGGAAATCTCAGGGCGAAATAATTTCCTGTCGTAATGGACTAGTCGTAAAAAACGGACGATAAGAAAATGAGGTTATTTCCTCTTGGGTGATCGCAAAGGCGTTTTCTCTTCTCCCGCAGGGAAGACTGCAGAATTTCTTAAAACGTCTTAGTTTCTAAGCTGGGCTTTCGTGCGAGACCCTTTCGATCGGTGTCCTAAGTACTCTGGGAAATATGCGTGTTCAGGGTAACAGGGTTTTCCTCCGCGCTTCCTCTGCCATTTATCATGTACCCTGTCCTGAGCCATCGTGATTAAGTGCCACCGGAGTCAGCAACGGACAATGGAGGTTTGTCACCCCAAGTGGGTGGTAAGAAATGCAAGGCCAGTTTTTTTTTTCTTTCTTTCCCTCCCACTTTTCTTTTCTTTTTTTTTTTTTTTTGATGAACTGCAACATTGTTGATAGCAGGGTAAAACATCAAAAGTCCGGACAATCTCCACTATTATTTCGCTCTTTTCATTCCGGATCTTTCTGTGATGCTCGTTTTTCTTTTTTCGGTGTTATAACGAAATAAATTTCTCCGTCATTTTGGTCCAAGCCGGGGATCGAACCCGAGTCCTCTAATTCCAGAACAAGTCGCTCTACCAACTGAGCTACGCAGGCGTTCGTTCTCGCTGCTATCTGCCTTTATGTCGTGTGCGTCCTGCAGGGCAGGCACGTCACCCCCCGAAAGAGGGCCGGGGGCATGGCCAACGGGTCAGCCGTGACCATGAATCGTCGTAGGCAGCCATCCGCTAAAGAACGTGCACTTGAGAACTCCCATTCAATCTGGTGTGTGGAATGCAACGTCACACACATTTTATTTTTCGAAGCGCTGAAGAAGGGATTCTCTTATTTTCCCTATCTCGCGGTGTGGAAAGAACATCACACCATTGCGAGATCTTGAACGGCCGGGTCATCCGGAAAGTTCGGGCGCCATTATAACGAAGTAAATTTCTCCGTCATTTTTGGTCTACGCCGAGGATCGAACCCGAGTCCTCTTATTCCGGAACAAGTTGCTCTACCAACTGAGCTACGCAGACGTTCGTTCTCGCTGCTATCTGCCTTTATGTCGTGTGCGTCCTGCGGGGCAGGCACGTCACAGTGTCCAGGAACTGAACGCTACTCTCCGGCAGATGAGTGGTCTGAGGCGCGGGTTTCCGACTATTAGCTGAAGATGAGCCAGGATACGAATCCCTGGTGAGACGCAAATTGTGTGTGCGTCTGTTAGCGCTGTCACTCTCCTGGAAACAATGACCCTAGATTCGGGAGGGCTTCAGGTTGTTGCCCGAAGAAAGAAACGGAACACGCGCGTATCGAAGCGATTTTATCTGCAACTACGCAGTTATAAAATGAAATCTGTGTGCGTGCGAACGGAAGACTCAAAGAAATCCTAAGCAAAATTTTTTTCCTCTTCGTTAATTTTTGTTAACACAAATCTGAACAAAAGGAACTACTCGTAGGGGCACTTCTTTTTTATTAGAGGAGTTCATTCAACGATTAGATTTAGGAATACAGTACACAGCCTTATCAGAATAATATGACCACCTACCTAGTAATGGGAAAACCACCCTTGGTCCAGATGACAGCGGCGAGACGGCGTGGCATGGACGCAACGAGGCCCTGGAAGGTTGCCCGACGCATACGTAACGAATCGGACTTCAACAGAGCACGGTGGTCCCGGAGATGACGTGGTTGTGAGTCGGCTCGTCGAACCTGTCATTCCAAATAGTCCCACAAATGCTCTATGGGATGGAGATCGGGCGATTTCGCCGGCCAAGAAGGAACGGAGACATTGCTGTCGTGTTTCTGGAACCAGTCACGCATCCCCTTAGCGAAGTGGCCCGGCGCATTGTCCTTTTGGTAGACACCATCACCGCCAGGGTAAACGTCCAACATGAAGGGATGCATGTGGTCAGCGAGGATGAACAAATAGCCATTGAAGTTCAGGAACTCATCCAGTAGTACCAGCGGTCACAGGTCATACGAGGAAAACACCCCCCAGACATGCGCATGTACAGTCCACCGCTGGACTGTACATGACCGGTAAGCTTGTCCGGGTGTTGGTTCTCGTGTGTCTGACGTCATATCCGCCAACGTCCGTCACTTCTGTTGAGTAGGAACCTGGATTCGCCGGAGAAGACAATTTTCCCCCACTCTTCCACTGTCCAATGACGGTAGTCCCATGCGAACTATAGGCGTTGTTGCCGATGGACTTGGGTTAACATGGGCACCTTGACGCAGCTTCGACTCCGGAGACCCGTGCGTAACAGAGTTCGCTCTACTGTTATCGGGAACATGTACCAGGGTATCCGGGCGTTCATTTGCTGTACTGTTGCGCGTCGATTGGCCTTTACCAGTCGACGGAGGCGACGTTCTCCTCTGGGATCGACGGCCTTTGTGGCTCTACAGTTATGACGTCGGGAGGTACTCTGTGTGCCAGCGGTACATTCTTGGTACACCCTTACTACAGCACCTCGCGGACAGCCCACGAAGTCTGCTGCTTCTGAGACGTTTCTACTCTTAGCGCGGTGGTCGATGATCAATCCTCTTTGAACGTCCGTCAAATCCCGACGTCTTCCCATTGTGCTCACGTTACGCGCTGTGGCTCATATGTTCTGGCCGGACGCTTATTTCTCCGTTGGTTGACCTTGTCACGTGCAGTCTGTGACGCGCCTGCGCTGGTAATTTGTGATTCCGGGGGTGGTCATATTATTCCGATACAACCGTGTATTTAAAACAAGGACGACACACAATTCTCGAGGGTAATGTGCACGTCCTTTGAATCTTTTCCGAAATAAAAACGATTTTAATGTGGATTTTTAAAAAAAGAGGCAATCAGTAAAAAAAGAAAATGCTTATCACCCACTGGCAGGTAAATTGCACATTACGTAGGGAATTCGAAAAATGCTGAATATGTTTGTGCATAAAAGAAATGCACTTCAATGGAAGTTTTACTATACAACAGTAAAACTTCAATGGAAGTTTTACGTTCTTTAAAGCACTCCCCTCCAATATGTATGCAAATTTCCGGAGGTCTACACCAACTCTTGAGCTCTTGGTTGTACTTTTTTTGGGTAATCCCAAGTAACTGTGAATAAACGAATTTTGCAAGATCTTGCACCTTTAAAAAAGCCTGTCCAAATAGTTGCTTGTTATTTTTTGGAAACAACAGAAAATTACAGGGCGCAAAGTCGTGTGGATAAACAGGGTGGCATAACTCTTTGAAGAATCCGATTACGTCAATCACGATACATCCAAAGGTACAATTTGTCCAATGGTACTTTTGGACTGGTCCCCATTCATACTATAGTATGAGTAGTCCAACATCGATTACGATTGCGCCAGTCACGACTCGTACAACAGTACGACTGGTCCAATACCGATTCGTCCAATGATACGATTTATCCTTTCTCCATTTGACTAATGGTACTATTGGTCTAAGGTACTATTTGTCCAATACCAATTCGTCCAATGGTATGATTGGCTCTTACGATTGGTAGCAGTTCACAATTGGTCCACTACAGATTCCTCGAAAAATGATGCGATTTATCCAGTCCAGTTCGGACAACGGTAGATTGCCGCAATACCAATTCGTCCAATGACACAACTGGTCCAATACCGATTTGCACAATGATACGAATGGCTCAGCCTCCCAACTCGTCCAATACAGTTCGCCCAATGGTTTGACGGGTTCAATATCGATTTGGACAATGATACGAATGGCCTAATCTCTCAACTCGCCCAATGCTTCGACGGGTTCAATACCGATTCGTCGAACGATACGATTTATCCAGTCTCCATTCGAACAATATTACGATTGGTCTGAAGGAAATATTGGTCCAATACCGATTCATCTAATGATACGATTTATCCATTGTCGATTTTGTTAATGGTACAATTGGTATAAAGTTATTATTTGCCCAATGCTCTTTCGCTCAATGATACGATTGGTCTGAAGGAAATATTTGTCCAATACCGATTTGTCGAATAAAACGATTTACTCAGTCCCGATCCGACCAATGGTACGATTGATCTGAATGTAATATTTGTCCAATACCGATTCGTCGAGTAATACGATTTACTCAGTCTCGATTTGCCCAATGGTACGATTGGTCTGAAGGTAGTACTGGTCCAATACCGATTCGTCCAATGGCACGAATGGTCCAATACAGACTCGTCTAATCATACGATTTATACATTCTAGATTTGGCTAATGGCACTATTGGTCTAAAGTTACCATTTTTCCAATGACGTTTCGCCCAATGATACGATTGGTCTGAAGGTAGTATTTGTCCAATACCGATTCGTCGAATAATACGATTTATTCAGTCCCGATTCGCCCAATGGTACCATTGGTCTGAAGGTAATATTTGTCCAATACCATTCGTCGCAAAATACGAGTTAAACAGTCCCGATTCTCCCAATGGGACGACTGGTCTGAAGGTAATATTTGTCCAATACCGATTGGTCAAATGATACGATTTATCCAGTCCCGATTCGCCCAATGGTAGTATTTGTCCATTACCGATTCGTCGAATGATGTGATTTATCCAGTCCCGATACACCCAATGGTACGATTAGTCTGAAAATAATATTGGTCCAATAGCGATTCGTCCAATGGCACGTCTGTCCAGTAACGATTCGTCCAATGATACGATTTGTCCGTTCTAGATTTGGCTAATGGTACTATTGGTCTAAAATTACTTTTTGTCCAATGCCGTTTCGCTCAATGATACGATTGGTCTGAAGGTAGTATTTGTCCAATACAGATTCGTCGAATGATACGATTTATTCAGTCCCGATCCGCCCAATGGTACGATTGGTCTGAAGGTAATATTTGTCCAATACCGATTCGTCGAGTAATACGATTTAAACAGTCCCGATTCGCCCAATAGGACGATTGGTCTGATGGTAAAATTTGTCCAATACCGATTGGTCCAATGATACGATTTAGCCACTCCCGATACGCCCAATGGCACGATTGGTCAAAAAGTAATATTGGTCCAATACCGATTTGTTCAATGACACGTCTAGTCCAGTAACGATTCGTCCAATGATACGATTTGTCCATTCTCCATTTGGCTACTGGTACTATTGGTCAAAAGGTGCTATTTATCCAATATAGATCATGTTGGATTTTGCAGATCGTATTGAAAACTTTCTTTTCGCACTAGCTGTGTTAATTAATATGCACATGTCGTTTTATTCCTCATTTTCTCCCTGCTTGACGAAACATTTGATTTTCTTTTACAATACTTCTGATTGCACTGCTCAAAATAAGCACAACAAAATGTCTTACATTGCAACATTCGGCTTGAGACGACCCATTTGGCGCAGTGGTATAAGCGCCAGCTTCAGACCATTCGTCCGAGATGGACCCGGGATCGAATCTCGCTGAAGCACGGATTTTGCATTTGTCTTACTGTCCTGGATCTCTCCCTTCCCTGGAATAAGTGCTCCTAAATTAGGGACGGGCGACTGCAAATTGAGTTGCTCAAGATGGTCGTTAAGCACCACACACACAAAACATAACACAGGAAGGACATTGATAGGAAATTCACGGCGGTCGTTAAACCCCAAACGAAAAAAACTACATGACATAACACACCAATGAGCCATTACATTATGACCACCCCCAACCTAGAGAAATGACCGCGCCTGGAGACCGAACGGTGGCTCAGCTGAAGTTCATAGAGCAGTATACTTGTATATACGACCCAAGGACCGGCTTTCGGTTAGTAGGGTGTTGGGAGTTAGAATGGGAAAAGCTGCCGATTTATCGGAGTTCGATAAAGGACAAATTGCTAAGGCACGGAGCCTCGGAACTACGATACGGCTCGGCTTGTGGGTTTTTCACGTGCCGCTGTAGTGAGTACGTATCAAAAGTGGTGCACAGATGAGCAAACGACGAACCGTCGTCCACAATCTCCGCTCCCATATGATGCCATATGGGAGCGGAGATTGTCGCCCATTATTCACAGCGACCGCAGGGTCACAGTGCGACAAATCACCCGCAGCTACAACGGTGGTGATCAGAGCAATGTGTCACAGCACACAGTTCATCGCAGCCTTTTGCGCATGGGCATGCGTCGCCGAAGATCCAGCTGGACCCCCATGCTTATTACAAGTCATCGCCAACAACACATGAGACGGGCCCACGATCGAGATCGGACCGAGGATGATTGGAAGAAAGTGGCCTGGTCTGACTTATCAAGATTCCTGGTGCATCCCGTAGACACTTTAGGCCCCATTATCCCAATTGCACAATCCCTGACAGCTGTCAGGTATCTGAACATCGTTGCGGACCAAGTTCACCCATTCATGGCCATTACCGACAGTTTAATGCTTCATGCAACACTGTCAGAATAGTCATGGAGTGGTTCGAGGAATATGCTGGTGACTTCCTGTTAATGTCCTGGCCTCCAAATTCACCTGATTTGAGCCCAATCGAACATTTGTGGCTCGACTTAGAAAAGCGGGTTTACGCTAAATCACCACCACCCGGAAATGTATGGGAACTAGAGAACCTACTCTTGACATTATGGTACCAGATACCGCAGGACACCTATTGTCACCTCATTGAATAGATACCTCGCCGAGTGGTCGCTGTTTTTAGGGCTAAAGAAGGGTCTTACAGTTTATTAGGTAGGTGGTCATAATGTAATGGTTCACTGGTGTAGATGACGTACTAATGCGGTGAGTTATGAGGTAAATCGATGATTAAGCACCTGCCGGAGTAGTTCAATAAGCAGAATAGCCTTTCCGGAGTTCGAAGTCGTGGCTTCAAATTCCACCAAGGGTAAAAGGTTATAACTGCTTTTAAGCGCAAGCAGTTTGAGACTTTCTCTTAAAAGAAGTGCAAAAATTCTGCGCCATTTTTCTTGTTTTAACATGCCGAAAGAAATCAACTCAAGCCAAATTACAGCTTGCTTTTTCACAATGGTTAATGTCTTCAATATACTTCATCCAGAAAAGTAAAAAACAAATAGACCTTCAGTATATTACAACTGCCGTTCCATAAAAACAGGATAAAATCACACTAAATGAAGAAATATAGGTACAGCAAAAATAGATGTTATTCTTTCTTAAAGTATCTTCCCTCGGAGGATATGCAACGGCCCCATCGTTCAGCCCACTTTTCAAAGCATCTGGCGAAGGCATTTTGCGGAAGCTGTTTTAGCGACCTTGTACAGCTTGAATAACGTCCGCATCTGTGTTGAATGTTGAGCCACGGAACTTCTCCATCATTGTTGGAAACAACCAGAAATCGCACGGGGCGAGGTCAGGACTGTAAGCAGGCTGTGGTATGATTTCAATACTGCATTTCGTAAGAAGCTGTTGAACACAAGCAGCCACATGTGGGCGGGCGTTATCATGGTTCAGGGTCCACTTGCCCACCATTTCCTGTCGGTTAATCGATATGTGTCGTCGCAGACACTTCGCGACTCAAATGTAATACTCAGCATTGACAGTATTTTGTGGAGGAACGGCATGCTGATAGACTACACTTTTATGCTCAAAGAAAATAATCATCACACCACCTTCCCAGCCTGTTTTGTTTGGCTGACATTTTTTCGGAGGAGGTGAGCCTGTGTGTTACTAAACACTGGTTGCGCGCTTCGTGAGGGGGTCGAAAGAGTGGACCCATGTTTCATCGGCAGTTATTACTGTGTTTAGAAAGTTTGGATCCTTTGCAATAATTTGTTTTCACTTATGACACACTTGAACTCTGGCTAACAATTGTTCTCTCGTCAGGGGATGAGGTACCCATCTGGAACACACACGATGTAGCAGTAATTTGTAGCGTACAATGCGGAATGCCGACGTTTTAGAAATATTTGTTAACGCCGCTATGTTTTCATACGTCATTCGTCGATCTTCTTGCAGGATTTTCCAAACAGTGCGAACAATACGCTCCATAACAACACTTTCACGTCGACCAGGCGAGTTCTGCCAACAAACGTCCTATTTTGAAATCATGGTGCTATCTAAAAATCGTTATCTCAACCAAACATTTATCTTTCTAAGCTTTTTTCATTAAATCAACTGTTTCTGGAGCCGTTTTACCGAGACGATAGCAAAACTTTATCGCACAACATATTTCACTTCTGAACCCTGAGTCACTCACCTCCATAGCTGTATGGCGAAATGCAGACGCACCTTAAATAACTGCGCAATAACAAAACCAGAATCGTCTGCCACGATTAATGTTGCCATATATACTTCCTTAACTCAGTTAGTCGTCTGCGTGGTTATTTTCCCCCTGCGCACTGTTGCCAACTCAAAAAGAATTACTCTCAGTTTTTATGGAACCTTCTTTGTAATTTCATATAAAATTCCGTTAGGAACGATGGATTTACTTTTGCTTTTAAGTAATAGATTTTTAAAATCGTTTACCTTATGCAAATAGGATGGCTCCCCAAGTCTCGATTGATGGTACCTCTCACACATCAAGTGCAGAAATGACAGACGCAGTATGCAAGAACAAATATTCCATAAGTTAGATCTTTGCGCCCCGAAATGACGACGCACTTTTGAACTCTGTAACTATGATAGATGGAACAGAAATGTCAGCTACTCAGTTGAAATTCCCCAAGTCTCAGAGACGCGCAAATGCTGTACCTATAGTAAGGGATTTCACAGCTGCAGACAGACGAATAAATGGCCGCCATTTGTGGAAGAGCTGTATCGGTAGCCATGATTTATTCTAGCATATTCAGTCTGACGACATCGAAAGTGAACGCATAATACCTAAGTCTGACGGAGAGCATCGTCATTATCATTTATAAACCTCAGTGAGTTCGCACGTTGCCCAATGCAAACTAAAACCCATTGTACGGGAACATTCCTTGTTCTTTTGAAAGAACGACGTTGCTTCAGCGTGAAAGTGATCAAGCATGCCTGAAAGTGAAAGTTCACACATTTTTAAAACGATTTTCCAGCATTATAATTAATGTTTAAAATAAAATTATTTCTTTCTTAAGTGTTCTATCTAATAGCCCTTTCTCTGGACTATGAACGATTTTCCAGCAATATAATTAATGTTTAAAATAAAATTATTTCTTTCTTAAATGTTCTATCTGATAGCCCTTTCTCTGGACTATGAACGATTTTCCAGCAATATAATTCAATGTTTAAAATAAAATTATTTCTTTCTTAAATGTTCTATCTGATAGCCCTTTCTCTGGACTATGAACGATTTTCCAGCAATATAATTAATGTTTAAAATAAAATCATTTCTTTCTTAAATGTTCTATCTAATAGCCCTTTCTCTGGACTAATAACTATATTGCTGGAAAATCGTTCAATGTTTAAAATAAAATTATTTCTTCGTTAAATGTTCTACCTGATAGCCCTTTCTCTGGACTATGAACGATTTTCCAGCAATATAATTAATGTTGAAAATAAAATAATTTCCTTCTTAAATGTTCTATCTAATAGCCCTTTCTCTAACTAAGAACGATTTTCCAGCAATATAATTAATGTTTAAAATAAAATTATTTCTTTCTTAAATGTGCCATCTGATAGCCCTTTCTCTGGACTATGAACGATTTTCCAGCAATATAATTAATGTTTAAAATAAAATTATTTCTTTCTTAAATGTTCTACCTTATAGCCCTTTCTCTGGACTATGAACGATTTACCAGCAATATAATAAAATGTTTAAAATAAAATTGTTTCTTTCTTAAATGTTCTACCTTATAGCCTTTTCTCTGTCTCTGGACTATGAACGATTTTCCAGCAATATAATTAATGTTTAAAATAAAATTATTTCTTTCTTAAATGTTCTACCTTATAGCCCTTTCTCTGGACTATGAACGATTTTCCAGCAATATAATTAATGTTTAAAATAAAATTATGTCTTTCTTAAATGTTCTATCTGATAGCCTTTTCTCTGGACTAAGAACGTTTTTCCAGCAATATAATTAAAGTTTAAAATAAAATTATGTCTTTCTTAAATGTTCTATATGATAGCCCTTTCTCTGGACTATGAACGATTTTCCAGCAATGAAATTAGTGTTTAAAATAAATATATTTATTTATTATATGTTCTGCTTAGTATCCCTTTCTTTGTTCTATGAACCTACATCTAGATTTCCAAGATTACGGGATACTTCTTAAAATTGGTAGCGGTACTTTTTCCACTCCGCTTCCACTGCTTTCCATAATGCAACCAATTATTTAAGGGCAGCGTTCAGAAAGCTCTCACATTTTAGCAGTCCGAAGGCACTGTAACGTACTACAGAGGTGAAGCCATGTGTCAAGACGACAAATCTGCAGCGAGACATTCTATCAGCGTAGCTCAGTTGGGAGAGCGACTAACTCCGGAGTGAGGGTACACGGGTTCGATGCTCGTCGCGGACAAACTTGTGTTTTCACAGCACAATAGTCCATTGGTGACACATCATGGGACTTTGAAAGAGTATGAGCAAAATATATGGACTTGATACCAGTCTCTTTTTCCATATTTTCAAGAATTGAGCGGTAGATTTGGATGTTTGACTGGTAGTTCTACTCTTTGAAGGTTCTGTGGATAAATAAATGGCATTTCCTCTTCAAATATAGGAGTTAAACTCAATTCTACATATTACCAAAATAATGTATTAACTTTCTTCCAAACTTTTGTAAACTTTAATTCCCCATTTTACGAGAAACCAGCAATAATCATAAATTCTTTAAACTAAGTTTGTAAGTCTTTTTCTGCTCTTGTATGATAGTAAATCGACCCTTTTTGATACAGTCGTTTAGGTAGATCTATGCCTCATCTATAGACTCAATGAATTTCCATCTGTCTCCGGCTAAGTGATTTTCATAAAGAAGTCTACACCGGGTTTTCCGCTCAGCCACGTGCTTGCGGAGAACATTATGTTTTTTTTTGCTTTCTTTTTTTCTTCAGATTCAATTATTTGTTTATTACCTTGTTTACAGTTGACATAGAGTTTTTTAACGACTTACCTGCTGCTCCTTGGGTCGGTGGATTTTCTTTTAAGACCAGAGTACTTAGTTTTGAAATAGTCGTAAAACTTTGTACCCTCTTTGGATATTCGTTTGGGGTTCTTTTTCCTGTTAAAAGTAATGCTTGACGATTTTCCCTTCTATTATTAATAACATTGCTTATTTTACATTTAGAAATTCTAACTTTCTATCCACAGGTTGTTTACATAACTTTCTATCTACAGGTTGTTTACGTGCGCCATTTTCGTAGCAGACGATATTTAACTGCAGCAGATGTTTCTTTCGTGTTCATATAACACGCTGTTGCCACTTTCAGTTCTCTTATTTTCTGTAATTTCTTATCAAAAACATAACCATGTATCCACAGCTTGTTTACGTGCGCCATTTTCTTAGCAGACTATATTTAACCAAGGAGGTTATATTACTGGAGACACCACTGGCTCAGCCGCCATAGATCACAGCTAATCTGTAGTGTGACGTCACAAGCAGGCAAAAATGAACTAAATTGCACCGTTGATGAAACAGTAAGCTTGTGTATCATTGATAAAGATTATTGAATTACTCATTTTATCTTTTTATACGCTTAGAAGCTTTTGTTCCATTGGTTTCCAAGCAGCTTCTCTTCTGCGGCTGCGTCGTGCCTGCTCATGACGTCATTTGCAGCACAGACGGTGCCTTATGGCGGCCAATGCTGCGTGGAAAGGAGTTGTGTCTCCAGTAATATAACCTCCTTGTAATTAACTGCAGCAAATGTTTCTTTCGCGTTCATCTAACACGCTGTTGCCAGTTTCAATCTTTGAACTTCTTTTATTTTCTGTTATTTCTTTTCAAAAATGCAATGTGTGAATATCCTGTGTACTGCTAAGTATTATATAGAGATGGTCATGTTTTGCAGCTGATCAAGGACATCAGCTGAACGTGGCGTATATTCGAGGCTAGCTGCGAAACCCAGAGAATGCACAAAAAAAACTGAATTAAATATACACAAATAAAAGTCAATTATCCACGGTATTAAAATATGTCGATGCTTTCGCTGCGAAAACAAACGCGTGCTGAATCACTTCTTTGGCTCAGTCTGGCGAGCGAAAACCAACTGCATAACGCAAGCAGCTCTTCCAGAGTCTTCGCAGTTCTGATGCGAAAACCTTCCGTACAATCCCTGCTAGCGTTTCCATGACAACATGAATGAGCTGGTAGAGGGGATTGGCTCATTTCTTTGGGAAACGGTTCGCTACGAAAAACGAAGACAGACTATCTCAGTCACTCGCATACTCCCGCCCATAAGAGTGTTTCGCGAGAGTTGTTTCAGTTTGTGAAGTTTAAATTAATTAAAATCAGGGATATTATATCTTAAATTCGTGGCTTTGTTGGATTCGAACTGTTTTGATAAATTTTGTGAAAGCTTCCCTGAACATCTACTGTCAGAACTTAAAGAACTCTATGCTTCAAATTTTGATACAGTTCGACTAAAAAATGAACTGAAGGTGTTTTATTTCCTCCTACCTCAAGCACAGTTTGACAATCTGGTGCTGAATACGACCAGACGCTGTACTGCATGTACCGGTGTGGCAGGCCAATATACAGCATACTGCGCACTTTCCTCACTATAAAACATTTGTGATCTACATTTCTAATTAGCTCCAGGGAGCTGTTTTTTGTTATTCTGTCCACTATGGCGGATCCTCTAGTGTTTTTTCGTTTCGCTCTGAATTTTCATTTAAATCAATATGCTTTATCCATATCTACAACATTTTGGTTGCAGCCTTAAGGGTGGAAGAGTCGAAACTGACATTATCCTTAATTTTCGACCATGAGTGCAGTTATAAGCATAAATATACACTCATCACCAAAAAAAAATAATTGCACCAAGAAGGGCGTGTCAGATTGCAATGCTATTCGGGAGAAAGGTAAAGGTTTCCATGAACAATAAATGGCTAAACATTGAGACTGATATGGGCAATATTTATTGAGCTACACGCCAATAAGTAGTGTCTCTCAGTATAGCATCGGGCCGCCATGTTTGCTCACACAGCATGCCAGACGTCTCGGCATGGAGTTGCACAGATTCCTAATTGTGTCCTGCGGTAAGCCATCTCATGCAGGTTGAATCTTCTCACGCAGTTCCTGCATATTGTGCTGTAGGGGTGGAGTGTGGATAGCGCGTCCAATAGCATCCCACACATTTTAAATCAGCGATAGGTCTGGCGATGTGGATGGCCATTGCAGAGTGTCAGTGCCTTGAAGGCAAGCTCTCGAAACAGCAGTAGTATGCGGACGAGCGTTGTCCTGTTGGAAAATCGCACCAGAGTGAGCGTTCGGAAAACATAGTGCCACTGGTTGCAGGACGTCATTAACGGAACGTTGGGATAACAGAGTGCCTGTAATGAACACCAAAGGTGATCTGACATCGTAGGCAATTGCAGCCTACACCATGACACCAAGCCTTCCGGACGTGTGACGCTAGACAACAAACTGTTCATCTTGGCTCTGACCACAGAGCCTCCCAACACGGATTCGTTGGTCGTCTCCTCCAAGACAAAAGCGGGACTCGTCACTGAAGTTCACCCGCTGCCATTATGAGTGGCTCCGTGACAGTCTGGCACGACACCATAGCAGTCTGTGGCTACGATGTAATGGCGTTAAGGGCACCCGTCTGCCAATGGTGCTGGCACTAATCGGAAGATGCATGGAGGGCACCACTGCTCGCTGAATATCCGCAATCGTGGCTGTTGGTAACTCCGCGTATGTCGGACGACCCGTCGGTCCTCTCTCTCAGTGGTTCGTATAGGTCTCCCAGACCCTTCCTGTCGCTTTTTTTTTTTTTTTTTTGATTGGAGGTTTAACGACCACCGTGAGCAACTCAATGGGCTATAAGCAGTCGCCCGTCCCTAATTTAGGGTCACTGGTTCCAGGGAAGGGAGAGAACCAATGCCGTAAGACAAACACAACATCCATGCCTGACCGGTATTCGAACCCGGACCTCTTACGGACGAATTATCAGAGGCCAACGCCTTAGACCACTGCGCCACCGGGGCGGCTCCTGTCGCTTCTGCGTGCCTTGTTCTATCCACTGCCGCTAATAGCGTGCTATGGTGCTATCCGCACGACGGGTATGGC
Organism: Macrothele yani; assembly: GCA_039090855.1. Lineage (NCBI taxonomy): Eukaryota > Metazoa > Arthropoda > Arachnida > Araneae > Macrothelidae > Macrothele > Macrothele yani. Next base: position 13,855,325 of record CM077000.1, on the reverse strand, counting down.
GCGCAATACGGCGATAAGACCATCCCGTTTCCCGGAGCCAAACGATGCGGCCCCTCTCGAACTCCTTGAACTGCTCGATTTGCTTCCAAACTTTTCTCCGAGTCATACTTCACTTGCAAAAGGATGCAACTAACACAACAGCACGAGTCAGAAAGAGAAGCGCGCGCAACGGGACGACCTTATATAGCCGGTCAGGCACAGCGCTACGACCCCTCTTTGCTTGCGTCACATACGCTACCGAGCGTGATACCTGAATCATTTGAACGTCCCACAATATCAAACCTACCCACCAAGTTTCATTCTTGTCGGTTGCTTCCTTCTGGGTGCAACTATTTTTTTTTTGACGAGGAGTGTATTCAGTAAAACAACTATTATCTCACAATTCTTATCATCATTTAAAAACGTCTTGGTATTTGTCTCAGTTTTTTTGTTCTTTGTTACCAATTTCTGGAATTATTGGTGCGCTTCACGTAAGATGAAATACAATTAGTCGCTTGAAGACACGAAACTGAATGGAAACTGAAATGGGAAGAATAATGTTTGTTTCAATTATGTGTCGGAAGCCGTATATACTTTCTCGTTAAACGCCATAGTCATCTCGCTAAATAAAGATGTTCTTCTTTTTTTTTTTTTTTTTGATTGGAGGTTTAACGACCACCGTGAGCAACTCAATGGGCTATAAGCAGTCGCCCGTCCCTAATTTAGGGTCACTGGTTCCAGGGAAGGGAGAGAGCCAGTGCCGTAAGACAAACACAACATCCATGCCTGACCGGGATTCGAACCCGGACCCCTTACGGACGAATGATCAGAGGCCAACGCCTTAGACCACTGCGCCACCGGGGCGGCGTTACCAATTTCTGGAATTATTGGTGCGCTTCACGTAAGATGAAATACAATTTGTCGCTTGAAGACACGAAACTGAATGGAAACTGAAATGGGAAGAATAATGTTTGTTTCAATTATGTGTCGGAAGCCGTATATACTTTCTCGTTAAACGCCATAGTCATCTCGCTAAATAAAGATGTTCTTCATGGTTCGCATTCAATGCATGTTACCTGTTAAGGATGTGAAATCATTTTGTGGAAAATGAGCATTCAGCCTTTACGCACTTCTCATTAAAAACAGAAGCAGCGTTTTAAAGTTGCAATAATGATGTAAGGTATTTTTAGAAAGCACAACATGAAGTTCCGTTTAATCGCGGAACCCATTTTAAGCTTCTCTGTATCGATCACGGGGGTAATATTAAGGCATTACATACGTAATGCAGCTTTCAGACACGGAGGTAGACAGCCTCAACATGCAAAACAAGATAAATCCGATCGACTGAGCAGATGGTTTCTGTGTTTCGACAGCTGCACGTTTGTTTGCGTCTGCAGTCGAAGTGCATCTTGCATCTGACAGAGGTGAGTTCGTCGAATTGTGTTGGGTGTGCGCGCGCGCAGTCAGCCCACTCTCTTTGTTCTAGAAATTACTCTAATCGCAGTTGTTTTCAGTGGTGTAGTGGGGCCGGAACGAACCGGAACGGCGTTCTGGTACTTTTTCTTCCAGCCGGCACGCGTACCTGTAAACCTTACAGCATAATTTGTTTTCTTTTTTAAATGCGAATGCCCTATAATTATTTTCCAATAAAAATACAACCAAAAAACTGCACAGTTAGCGGAATTAACGTCCAATGTTTTTTGAAGGTTCCCGTGCTTGTTTGAGGGTAGAGCAAGTCTCTAAATCCATTCTCACTTGGCCGTCTCTCGAAACTCCTTTTTAGCACGTCTTTTGTAAAAAAAGATCGTGCTTATGTTATCGGCTTGTCCGTCCGTCCGTCTGTACCCACGATATCTCTGCAACTATTTGTCCGATTTGAAAAATTCTTTTCGTATTGGGAAGCTTGAAATATGCGAATGATGATCCTTCATTTCGTTTTTTTTTTACGATATACAATTTCGCCGCTAAAAAGCGTAAATGCAGATGATTTCGAATTCAAAAATATATTTTATTCCACATATTTGCTCCTATCCGATTGAAAAAATTATTTTATCTTTCGATTCCATTTATGTCGAAGAGTATTTTAGATATACTTACTTTTTAAAATTACGCATAGATTTTCCACTAGGGGCGTAAAAGTAAATTACATTTTTCCCGATAACTCTTCTTCTAAAAATTCCGATTTGAAAATTTTTTTCTTCAGCGGATACATCTCCTGATGGAAAATCTTTTGCATATAATTTAAAATGTTTGGTAAATAATATTTTGGCCACCAGGGGGCGTAAGTGTTAATTTTTGCTTCTGATCTATTTGCCATCAAATCTGAGCTTCTAAAATATCGATTGAAAAAATAATTTCGTGAACTGATGCCACTCACATCGATAAACCTTTTTGGAATATTTTTTCCTAAATTATTCCACAGTTTCTCCGCCAGGGAGCGTAGATGTACATCTTATTTTTGTCAATATCTCAACTTCTAGGAGTCCGATTTGTAATATTCCTTCTTTGTTGGATAGTGTTTTCCGTGTGACATGTTTTTCAAATAATTTCAAAATTTTCAAGTCATTCATAGACTTTCCGCTAGGGGGGGGGTAGCGGTCAATTGCGTTTCCCCCTATATCTCTGCTTCTAAATCTCAGATTTGGTTCTTTTTTTTTTTTTTTTTTTTTTTGATTGGAGGTTTAACGACCACCGTGAGCAACTCAATGGGCTATAAGCAGTCGCCCGTCCCTAATTTAGGGTCACTGGTTCCAGGGAAGGGAGAGAGCCAGTGCCTTAAGACAAACACAACATCCATGCCTGACCGGGATTCGAACCCGGACCCCTTACGGACGAATGATCAGAGGCAAGCGCCTTAGACCACTGCGCCACCGGGGCGGCATCTCAGATTTGAAAAATTATTTCTGCACCGGATACAGCTCCTGATGGGAAATCGTTTGCACATAATTTCTAATTTTTGAAAAAATGGTTTGGCCACCAGGTGGCGTAAGTCTTAATTTCCGCTTCTGATGTATTTGCAGCAAAATATGAGCTTCCAAAATCTCGATTGAAAAAAAAGTTGTTTGTTGACCGTACTACTCAGGTCGACAAACCTTTTAGGAACATTTTCTTCTTGAAATAATCCATGGCTTCTACGCCAGGGGGCGTAGATGTATATCTTATTTTTGTCAATATCTCTACTTCAAATAGTCTGATTTGAAAAATTCCTTCTTTGTTGGATAGTGTTTCCGATGTGCAATGTTTTTCCTAAAAATTCAAAATTTACGAGTAAATCAGACTTTCCGCTAGGGGCCACAAAGGTAAATTGCATTTTCTGCGTTATTTCTACTCCTAAAGCTCCGATTTGAAAAATTCTTCCTGTATCGCATACAAGACCTGATGAAAAATATTTTTCACATATTTTCTAGTGTTTGGTAAAGAATGGTTTGGCCACCAGGGGTCATAAGTGTTAATTTCTGCTTCTGATTTATTTGTAGCAAAATCTGGGCTCCTGAAAACTTGACTAATTGTTTTTCTTGGACCGATAATGCTTATATGGAAAAACCTTTTGAGAATACTTTCTTCCTAAAAGAATGCATGGTTTTCCCACCAGGGGATGTAAAGTAACATCTTATTTTTGTTCGTATCTCTGTTTCTAAGAGTTTGTAAAGCTCACGATTCCGTTTACAGCAATATCTGAGGGATTAAAAACCCCATTGAAAATATTCTTTCTTCCGTCAGATATTATTGTTTTCCATACCGGTTCCATTGACTTTGAATAGCTTTGATAAATTTAATTTGCGTCAGAACGGATTCAAAAGACGTGCTTATCACACCCGAAAATTCGATGTCATGTTTCTTGTTTACTGTTGTTAAGAACGTTGAGGTGGAGATGTTGGAGTGGGGAAATCATTGCAATTGGGAATTTAATTCATTCAACTAACTCTTTGAAATTCTACAAAGGCCGTTACATAAAAACTGAGAGTATTTTTCGGAGTTGGCAACAGTGGAAAAATAACCACGCAGACGACTAACTGAATTATGGAAGTATCTATGGCAACAGTTGTTAGCAGTAGCAGACGATTCTGGTCTTGTTATTGCGCATTTGTTTAAGGTACGTCGGCATTTTGCCATACAGCTAAGCAGGTGAGTGATTTACCTGCTTAGCTGTAATAGATGGAGCGAACATTTCTCACTTTTATTTACAGAAGACTTTACAGGGAAGGGGAGAGGTAACCTACGGTATGTGAGGATCGCTTGTATAACCTCTGGCTTCAAACTCACAATTATCTGAACATTAATCGTGTCCATTATAAAAAGCTAACTTGTATAACCTCTTGCTCCACGCTAAGTAGCAGGATCGTGGCGACCTACGTCTCAGATTTATTTTGGTCCTGCAGACAAAATAGAGATCCCCAGAACCCTATTAAATCCTCTTTCGGACTCCCAAACATATGGGTACAAGCTTTCGTCGTACATAATTTGCGAAAACGGAAGTTAGACAGAATGAAGATTTCTCCAGTAGTCGTTTATTTTTTTATTTTTTTCTCTCGCGATGTTCCGAGAGAGGAGTACGGTATTGTTGTTAAATATAATTTTATTGCATAAATGTTTGTGTTTCAGTTTGAAAATGGAGGCAACCATTTCCGAAAACGGGAGTTAGACGGAGCCCTGTGATTTAAAATGTTTTTTCCTCGCGATGTTTCCTCTGCCCCGTATGGTCATTAAATCACCATACGAGGCAGAGGAAACATTATTACATAGATGTTTTGTATTTAATTACATATTATTATTACATAAATATTCTGTATTTAACTACATATTATTATTACATAAATGTTTTGTATTTAATTACATACCATTATTACATAAATGTTTTGCATTTAAGATTGGAAATGGAGGAAAATTTTCCAAAAACGAAAATTGGACGGAGCGAAAATTTCTCACTTAATTGTAAGACGGAGACAGAAGTTCTCGTCAAGGGAAACTGAAGACAATGAAGATTTCTACCACAATTCTCCATCCCGATGGTTTTCCCTGCAATGTATTAGTGTTTAATCATCATTTGATTACGTAAATATTTGTATTTGATACTGAAAATGGAGAAAAAGTTTTCGAAAACGGAAGTAGGACGGAGCGAAGATATTCCCTGTAATCGTAATTTTTATGTTGGCGAAATACTAGGTATAGAGATCCAGTGGCGTAACTAGAAAAACGCAAGTTTTACTTCGGCGGCCCTATAGTACAGTAATTTCCCCAGGATCTCGAATACGAGGGAGGATATGTTTTTTCGGGGGGCGGGGTAATGGATGGGGAGGAGGAAGTCGTGGAGAGTGTCTGGAAAAGTGGGATGGGGGCCTAGAGCCCCCTGTTTTTAACTTTTTAAGTAATTTTTGGAACACATAAAATGCTAGGTTATGAATCAGCCAAGCAGGATTAACACGGATGCGCGGACCGATGCCTGAACATGAATGTACGTTTTATCGCAAGAAACTAATTCGGAAAAATATATATCAATGACTAAGGTTAATAACTACAGTATAAGACTTTAGTGATCGTTACTGGCTATGGTTTCATACCAATAGATAATTCAGTGTTCTACACTGTAAGAATGCAATATGGACCACCGTAACCACAGATATTTATTTTCATACACGACAAAACTTCAACAGTGCAGACCAGGAAAAAATGGTGAGTGTAAAAATACAATGTGCATATACAGGGTGAATCAGCTAAGCGTGTACAAACTTCTGGGATGGGTAGGTTGCACAAAGACAAATCGGAATCACATAGCAATGCAGGGTCGGAAACGCCATCTTCATGTGCTACTGTACAGAGATGACGAGAAATGAAAGAGAAGCACGTAAGAGAACAAAATGATTTTTATTACTCACAAGACATTTGCGAAATGCATTGAGGTTAGAGTAGGTGTTCAAAGTTGCGACCATGAGATGTAGCACACGCTTGACATCGTCGGTGCATGGAATCATGTACAGTTTGGAAAATTCCCGGCGCGTCTCGGACTTCCGAAGCCGCTACAGAGGTGCGTGCTACAAGGTCCACGTCACTTTCAACGGGGGTGTAGTACACCAGTCCTTTGATGTAACCGCAGAGGAAGTAATCAAGGCACGTTAAGTCCGGAGATCTCGCAATCCAATGAACGGGACCACCACGACCGATTCAGTGATGTCCAAATGTCATGTTTAAGTGTTTACGAACATCATTGCTGAAATGGGTGGGGGCCCCATCGTGCTGGAGCCACACTGCACGGAAGAACTCAGCTATCCACATTGAACTCAGCCATCCTACTACTTCTGCTGGCAGTTTATACATGCGGTATCCTGAAAGAACGTATGAGCAGTCTCGCGGCTGAACAACGCCATCTACCGAGTGAAGATGGCGTTTCCGACCCTGCATTGCTATGTGATTCAGATTTGTCTTTGTGCATCCTATTCCTCCCAGAAGATTGTACACGCTTAGCTGAATCACCCTGTATGTGATGTGCACAAATATACTATACGATATAATTAACTATAAGCCATAATTACATTGTTATAATTCAAATAGAAGAGAATATTCAATCACTTAAAGAAATCACCCTCTTATGCAGCTCTCCAGGCGGCTGTGAATAAATGTTAGAATTATATACACGACACGACGACAGGCACTAAGTCACTCATTGGTTTCCCAGATCCTTGACCTTGACTGCGAAACCTCATGTAGCCTCGCACTTTTCTTCAGCAGCGCGAGTGGTACTTTTTTTTTTTTTTTTTTTGATTGGAGGTTTAACCACCACCGTGAACAACTCAATGGGCTATAAGCAGTCGCCCGTCCCTAATTTAGGGTCACTGGTTCCAGGGAAGGGAGAGAGCCAGTGCCGTAAGACAAACACAACATCCATGCCTCACCGGGATTCGAACCCGGACCCCTTTCGGACGAATGATCAGAGGCCATCGCCTTAGACCCCTGCGCCACCGGGGCGGCGCGCGAGTGGTAAGCGATGGTATTATTTACAATCCGTTGCAGAGCGATTTTATTACGACCCGACGACAAAAAGCCGATGGTTTGAATCTGTGCGGCATCCAGTGATTTAAAAGTGAAACTTAACATCTTTTTAGGCAAAGCTAAATACAGTATATCTTAAAGGAAAACATAAATCTTTGGCTTAATTATTTGTTTGATTGCTATTGTGCATGTTCTGATTTTTTCAATTTTTTTCATAAAAATACAATTCGTAGCTGCAGTACGTCCCTTTGTTGCCTGCGCCTCCTTCCCGCAGCTTCGGGGGCTGCGAGGGTGGTAGTTACGCCACTGCAGAGAACTACAGTGTTCTTGATTCTAGTTATCACTGCAATTGCTGTAGTACCCAGACTATACTTTTTTCTTAAGTTGGAGAAATTCTATAATGTGGACAGCTCTTTTTTTTTTTTTTTTTAAATTTCTTCCGGTGCAAATTTTTATTGTTTTTCGCATCTAGTAGTTATTTTTCCTAGTAACCACCTGCAGAATATTTTGTGGCACCGTGCTCTCTGTCGCAGATTGACCAGGAACTTTCTTGCATCTGGCCTCCACGTATAGCTAGGTCTTCGATAGCACGTCATCTTTTTTTCTGAATATTATTCACTTTGCTAAGTATTTTGCATTAGATATCTATTATGTCATCGTATTTCGCATGGCTGACTGGAAAAACAGATAGATCTCACAACTGATTAGAACTTCATGAAGAAAATTTCATCTCATGTTTCAGAAAAACATGTTTGGAATTAGGAATCAACGACGCAGTGGAAACATTGGGAAAATCTTGTGCTTTTGCTTTCTTTTTTTTTTTTTTTTTGCTTTTATGAATCTCTACTCCATTCCTCCTTTTAGGAGCGCCTGGGAAGTTTTACCATTTCATCATATTCCTCAGAAAACCCTCTGTGCACTGTGTGGAACAGGAACCGAGGATCAATAACGGCTTGTAGGGACCTGTGCACTGGACGTTCATGAACCAGCGAGGATTGCTGCCAAAGGGAGATGAGAAGTAATGGCACGTATGTGGAAGCTCCCCCCCCCCTATTCCTCTCTACCCCTCCTTTTCTTTGGCTCCGAGTGTTTTTCCTGTTTATCGCAGCCTGAAATCCCTCTTGACCCAGCCATGGTACTGGACTTACAAAAGGAGTCTTAACAATGTGAACTCTCCGGTGGCATCAGCACCACGGTCGATTTATTTCCAATATTAGCTCAATTTCTGCTGGGTTCCCAATGTATAAATGCCAAGATCAGTAGCATCAAGTAAAGCACTATTTGTGCGTCGTTACAGTAGCACGCAATTTTCCTGCAGTTAATGGCGCAACATAATACCGAAAATTAAATCAATGAAACCGCATTAGCTGGTGTGACACAGCTTTTCCTCAAATAAATATGCGTTGCTGTGAAATGAAGTAAAAATCCGGCATTTATTGGCGTACGTAACCCTAAAGCTAAGTAAATTGCATAGTAGTGGTGATGCAGATCACCTCGGCTTGAGAGTTCAATCATTATTCACGCAAATGAGTCATTCACGAATGACCATTCAATTTCCAGGTTGTCACTACGCTCACTGAGGAAATCGTTCGTTGCAGGGATCTCGTGTTTACTAGTTATGGCATAAATCATTCCTTCTTTGGAGTTCGTTCATCATTCACGCAAAAGAGTCATTTGTGAATGATCATTCAAAGGAATGATCATTCAATTTCCAGGTTGTCACTACGCTCACTGAGTAAATCATTCGTTGCAGGGATCTCGTATTTAGTAGTGATGGCGTAAATTATTCCTTCTTGGCGGTTCATTCATCATTCACGCAAAACAGCCATACACAAATGATCATTCAAATGAATAACGGTTTAATTTCTAGGTTGTCACCACGCTCACTAAGTCATTCGTTTCAGGAATCTTGTGCTTACTAGTGATGTGGGAGTTCATCCATCATTCACGCAAAAGAGTCATTCACAAGTAATCATTCAAACGAATGACCATTTAATATCCAGGTTGTCACTACGCCCACTGAGTAAATCATTCGTTGCAGGGATCTCGTGTTTACTAGTGATTGCATAAATCATTCCTTCTTGGGAGTTCATTCATCATTGACGCAAACGGTCATTCACGAATGGTCATTCAAATGAATGACAATTCAATTTTCTGACTGTCACTACACTCACTGAGTAAATTATTCGTTGCAGGGATCTCGTGTTTACTAGTGATGGCATAAATCATTCGTTCTTGGGAGTTCATTCATCATTGACGCTAAAGAGTCATTCAAAATGATTCCAGCAAATAACCATTCAATTTCCAGATTGTGACAACGCTGACTGAGTAAAACAAAACATTCGTTCCAGTCATCTCGTGTTTACTAGTGATGGCATTAATCATGCCTTGTTTGTTTTGAGGTTTAAGGACCACTGTGACCTACTGGATTGGGTATAAACAGTTGCCCTTCCCTAATTTAGAGCCAGTGGTTCTAGGTAAGGGAGAAAGCCAATGCCGTGAGTCAAATACAATATCCATCTATTTTGGGATTCGAAACCGGACGAATAGTCAGAAGCCTGCAGTTAGACCACTGCGCTACTGGGGCGGCATAAAATTCATTCATTCTTGGGACTTCATTCATCATTCACGCAAAAGAATTGTTCCCGAATGATCTAATTTCCAGTTTGTCACTACGCTCACTGAGTAAATTATCCGTCTCAGGGATTCCGTGTTTTAGAGCAGTGTTTTGAAGTCCACAGCCTCTTTTAGGTAAACTATTCATCGTGAATGGATGAAGCGTGAGCTCTTCAACCATTCACGATGAATGATCTGCCACGAGCGAACGAAGCGGGCACACCATTCAGATGAACGGCATTAATGTATCATTCCGATTCTTAAGTTTCACCATTACTTCTTAGCTGAATGCTGACTTTTCTTATTCGGAATTCGTTTACGAACTCGCGTGGGGCAGAAGACTGTTAACGTGCTGGTACTTTCGTGTCTGCAGTCATTCACAGCGGGGAGAGTTCACCATTCACCGCAGTAGATAATAAAGGCGTCTTCTGGCCCAATGGAGCGTCACCTTTACGGCACACTTACAGCACCGGATGGAGTGGGATTGAGCGGACGGTGGGGGAGGGGAGCGTTACGGCTCAGCTGTCCCCTATTGGGGTCGGGGAATCAGCAGGAAGACACGGAGAAGAGTCACTCGTCGTGAATGAATCATTCACGAATTCTTAGTCACTATTACACAGTGCTTGCCGTATAAAACGCAGTCGGATGCAAAATAAATTTTCTCAGTCGGTGTTTTAAAATATGAGGAACGGTAGAAATATCTGTCTATCAGAAAACTGAACCAAGGAGTTTGAAAATCCACGAATGTTGTACACAAAGAAATACAGGGGTTGGACAGAATAATGTGAACACCACGCTCAAAAACGTGACTTTTAACGCAGCTGCGTACGTCGCAATACACAAAGGTATCCACCACTTTTTTGGTTGTGATAACTTTGTTTAGAACCTCGAGGTTCTATTGAAGTGCATTTAAAGTGTCTTGCTGCAACATTTCTTTCAGGGTGACGACGAAATGAGCGACCTAATGGTCTTTGAAACAGGGCTAATTGTTGGTGGCCAGCTAGTTGGTGCATCCGTGACAACAGTCGCCAGGGTATAGGGGGTATCGAGAGCTACTGGGTCTAGCGTCTTGACAGTAAACCGTGTTCGTGGGAAAACCCCGTCTGCGAAACACAAGAGCGGCCGGAAAACTACCCTGACTGGTAGAGACAGGAGAGCATTAAAGAGGATTGTTACCCATAATAAGAAGACCACAGCGCTCATCTCAATCTGCATCTCCAGATCCCAGTATCAACGAAAACAATGTGCAGGGAACTGCATGAACAAGATATTCATGGCAGAGCTGCTGTTGAAAAACTCTGGTGACCCGAATGAACGAACAACGGCGACGGCAGTGGTGCCAGGAGCATACAACGTGGACTGTAGATGCATGGAAGCGTGTAATGTGGTCGGATAAATCGCTGCATGTGATTTGCGCCGTACTCGTATCCTGCCATCCGCATGTACCAACGTGAATCTCGACTCATCAGTCCAGGCAGCATTTTTCCACATGTCTAGGTCCAGTGGCAATGTTCCAGCGCCCATGCTAATCTTTGCACCCTGTGATGTGCGGTCAGCAGCGGTACCCTCGTGGGACGATGGCTTCTGTACCCCATAGCGAGGAGATGGTTCTGGATGGTGTGGCTGCTTACACGTTTTTGTGCACCAGCGTTAAATTGAAGAGTGATTTCTTGCACTGTGGCCCGTCTATCCGCTGTTACAATGCGAGCTAGCCGACGATGACCCCGCTCATCCACAGGCTGTTGTCCACGGCAGTTGGCCCTTGCAGGTATGGTTTTACCGGATTCGATGTACTCACGGTGCACCCGTGACACAGTGGCTCGTGAAAATCCCAGTGCCTGCACGACTTCCGAGATAGAGTGACTCATTCGTCGGGCCCCGACAATTTTCCCACGATCAAATGCGATTAGATCTTTCGTCTTACCTATACTGCGTCCGACTCTTACTGATTCCCGTCGCATCACTCCTTATATTGTCAGATAGCTGCATACGTCATGTCGTTTCCGTTTACAGGGCCGCCCAGAGCGCCACATTTGCATAACGCCAGCTGTCTCTAATTCAATTGCTCTTCAGTGTATATGTCTCAGACAAGAGAGAATGAAGGGTATTCGCAACGCGAATATCATTCCAACAACATTTACAAACACAGTTGTGACTGAAGATGAGAGCGAAAGAGTGCGTTATCCAGTTGAATGTTTGCGCAGGATCGAGATGAGTGAACTTCCGCCTCACATTTTAGGACTGAAAAAGGGTGCAGTCGTGATGCTCATCACGAACCTGGCCGCCCCAGTGGCGCAGTGTTCTAAGCCCTGGCTTATGATGATTCATTCGTGAAGGTCCCGGCTTCGAATCCCGCTGAGGCATGGATGTTGTGTTTGTCTTATGGCGCTGGCTCTCTCTCTTCCCTGGAACTAGTGACTCTAAATTAGAGACAGGCGACTGCTTACAGCCCATTGAGTTGCTCACGGTGGTCGTTAAACCTTCAGTCAAAGAACAATCACGAACCTGGACAATTGTCTTTACTGAAGTGGTTGAATGAATTTGTTAATCAAATAAAGTTTACATTTGTTGTTGCATAAGAGTTTGTTCTTTTAAAAAAAAAAAAAATTACCGTCAATTCCGACGGGTTTCGTCTTTTACTGAAAATAACGCGGCAGGAAACTAAGAATTACGGTGAATATAACTCTTCCCTCACAGTGATCTTCTGTAAGTGGAAAGGCGTATAACTGTAAGAATTACAGTATCTGACTCTTCTTTCACCGTTATTTTCTGTAAATAATACGGCGTACAATTGTACGAATTACGGCTCCAGACTGTTCCTTCGTAGTTGTTTCCTTTACATATTATGGTATAAACCTGTAAAATCATCGTACACATGACACTTTCTTCGGAGTAATTTTCTGTAGGGAATGCGATGCAAAATTGTAAGAATTACGGTACCAGATTATGTCATCACAGTTATTTTCTGTAAAATACACGGCATAAACTGTAAGAATTACGGTGTCTGAATGTTCCTTTATACAGTTATTATCTGTAAATAATACGGCATAAGACTTATTTTTAAAGCCGAAGGTCGGCAACCTCGTTTACGATCCAAAACGTAAAATTAACAGTCAATTTTTTTATACCGTACTTCAGGGTACATTACAGCAGAGAAGTTGATCACTGCTCAAAAGAACGTATCCTACTTGAGATGATAAACGCAATTTTTGTACAGCATTTATTATGACTCATTTGGGGGAAGGGCAAGTATAATTTATATTTTGTTGGGATATATTAAATATATCCATTGGCACAACAATTAACGAATGTGCGGAATGCATGTGATCGATCAAAAGATCGTTAGTCTTCATCCTTGATAAATGAAAATGATTCCACATAAAAGAAATGGCATTTTCTAAGATGGCCCCGAATTTTATTTTCACCGTGATCATGTCTCTTAATCATTTTAACATTAACGTGCAGCTTGAAAACCGAATTTAGAGGAGACTTCCACTAGTCAATGGAATAATACTAAAACACGCTGAATGAATAATGATATTCCTTCAAAAAGTAGGAACTGTACACCAAATTATACTCAAAGTAGTATAACTATACTAAAAATCCGAAAATTCTTGGCGTAGAATAGAAATAAAAGTTTCCAAGCTTTCGCACATCAACCAGATGGCTTTCTCAAGGAAGGTAGACAGCTAACTGCAAACTGGATAATAGAACGTTTCAATACTTTGAACGCGGTGACTTGACTAGACAATAAATGATTAGGAGCAAATGTGATATTTCGAAGAAACGAGGTCACGTTGGTTGGGCACGCGGTACAATGGTAGAGAACTCATCAATGAAGCAGGTGTGTTTTTTTTTTTTTGGTTTTTTTTTTTTTTTTTTTTTTTTTTTTTGATTGGAGGTTTAACGACCACCGTGAGCAACTCAATGGGCTATAAGCAGTCGCCCGTCCCTAATTTAGGGTCACTCGTTCCAGGGAAGGGAGAGAACCAGTGCCGTAAGACACACACAACATCCATGCCTCACCGGGATTCGAACCCGGACCCCGTTCGGACGAATGATCAGAGGCCATCGCTTAGACCACTGCGCCACGAAGCAGGTGTTCATGCCGTACCACTAAGATACCCGGACGGCTCTAGGCGATACTACATCGGAATGACCAAACGTTCGTTTGGAATTAGAATCAGCGAACATAAAAGGGGTACAAGAGACGGGAAAATGACCACTGCCCTATCAAGAGAAGTCAAGTTAAAGTCCGCCGATCCTATATTGAGTGATGTAAAGAAATTAGCTTCATACTCCACACCCAAATTTACCGCCATTCGCGAAACCTTGGAAATCTTGACCAGCTGCGAGGATTGAAATGATAGCGTTTCTCTGGAGTTGCCACGTATTTGGAATCAGTTCTTCAAATAATGCTGAGTTCTCTACCATTGTACCGCGTGCCCAACCAACGTGACCTCGTTTCTTCGAAATATCACATTTGCTCCTAATCATTTATTGTCCAGTCAAGTCACCGCGTTCAAAGTATTGAAACGTTCTATTATCCAGTTTGCAGTTAGCTGTCTACCTTCCTTGAGAAAGCCATCTGGTTGATGTGCGAAAGCTTGGACACTTTTATTTCTATTCTACGGCAAGAATTTTCGGATTTTTAGTATAGTTATACTATTTTGAGTATGATATTCCTTTTTTATCAGTAGAGGACATATTTATAAAAATATATAAATTGTACCTGCCATGTAACGATTGCTTTCAGGAATAAAGGGTGATAAATTATAATTTTTTTTTTTTTTTTTTTTTTGATTGGAGGTTTAACGACCACCGTGAGCAACTCAATGGGCTATAAGCAGTCGCCCGTCCCTAATTTAGGGTCACTGGTTCCAGGGAAGGGAGAGAGCCAGTGCCGTAAGACAAACACAACACCCATGCCTGACCGGGATTCGAACCCGGACCCCTTACGGGCGAATGATCAGAGGCCAACGCCTTAGACCACTGCGCCACCGGGGCGGCATAAATAAATTATAATCAACACCTATTTTTAGAATTTTACAAAATATTAGAATTTTGTTTCATTTAACTTAGAGTTTGTTCAAGAATCAGGCACTGCATTAGCATGCTTTTGAAAATAATTTATACGAAGGGGCCAAATTCTAGCTTAAGGTGGATCCACCTTAAGCTAGAATTTGCCTTGCATTTCAAATGGACAAACTTCTGTAGCCATTTTCTTCACAATTAACGCGTTCCCAAGGATTAAAATTTGAACGTCGATAAAAATAACTTCATATTATAGCCTACTATACTTAATATTTTCTAAAACTAAACCATAATTATGTAAAAAATCAATAACTTTGGTGGTGTTGAGACCAGAAAATAGATGGCGCGACCTGTACATTGATGACGTTTTTTTTTTTCTTTTGGTTGGAGTTTGAACGACCACCGTGAGCAACGCAATGGGCTAAAAGCAATCGCCCGTCCCTAATTTAGGGCCACTGACTCCAGGGAAGGGAGAGATCCAGAGCCGTAAGACAAACACAGCATTCATGCCTCGCAGGGATTCGAACCCGGACCCATCTCGGACGCTTAGACCAGTGCGCCACCGGGGCGGCTCGATGACGTCAGTAGACAAACAAATGTTGGATTGCTTAATTATGATTAAATTTTAGAAAATATTAAGTATACTAGGCTACGAAATTATTTTTATCGATGTTCAAATTTTCATTTTGGGAACGCATTAATTGTGAAGAAAATGGCTGCAGAAGTTTGCCCATTGTAAACACAAGGCAAGGTGTTTAGGTGGATCCACCTTAAAAGTAAGCAAATGTGTAACACAAAATAATTAGATAGAAAAGAAAATTAAATAGCAGGATTTAGGACGCTCCTTGTAATTCTATAAATCATCCCCTTTGATTGTCAACCACTATCAATTCCCTCCTGGACGAAGGTCTCCCAAAGTTCCTTCCACAACAGTCTCTTTTGAGCCAGCCTCCTCCGGGTCACTCCGACATGCTTTCGAATTTCACCCATCTATCTCTCATATGGTCTTCGTCTGGGTCTTTTCCTGTGCCTAGGAATCCAGCCTAATATTTCGGGTATCCATCGATGGTCCCTTCTTTGGGCAAAGTAAATCAATGAAGGAAAAATTATTCCTCATAATAAATAGGAAGTCGAAGGAATATTCAAAGAAAGCATAATATAAACCCTGAATTTGCTTGTACCACATTGCTGAAAAACTTGAAAATTGCACCGCTCTGGGGCGGGAATCGAACCCGCAGTCCCGATTTCCGTTCGAGTATGCTAACCGTTACACCACCCAGGACAATAAAGTTCCAAGTGACTGAGACAAAGCAAACATAGCTTGGGAATCTGAACATCCTCAGATTTTCGCTAGTAGAAGGATCGTTGCTTCCTTATAGCGTTTTAATCCAACTCCCATCCAGAAACGGATGTAGGTCGGAAATAACTATAGTTACACCACCCAGAACAGGCACTTCACTGTCTTGGGTCAAAACCCCCTGAAGAGCAAGAAAGCCTCCGAACTGCTGTGTGACGTCAGAGCTAGCGGGCCGACTGGCTGACTCGAGACTCTCCTGAGAACGCCGATGGAGTACGCAGTATTTACAGTGAGAAATACATATTTTCGCAAGGGCGATACTAAATAATTTCCGCCCACCACAATAAACGGACCGTTTCATTTCTATGTTTTTCGTTCTTAGATAACGCCAAAAGAACACATCCTTAGTTTTCATTTTTGTTTCCAGTTTTCTACAATGATGTCTACAAATCCGAGAATTCCAAAGCTTAACTCTTGTGCTACGAAAGGATTTCAAGTACCTTTCTTAAAAATCAATGTTTCAGGAAATTTTTCTTTTAGTCTTCAGTTTGGCTAAAGGAAACCAAACATAATACACTGACGGAAAAAAAAATCCCAACACCACGAAAAAATAGTTGTAGAGGAATGAAATGGCGGCAATACATTTGTATAGGTAACATATTTAATCGATTAAGGTTTCAAGATCACAGCTTATTGTAAGCGCGAGAAGAGCCATTTTAAATGTGAAATGCTGGTACATTAATAACCGGTGTAACCGCCAGAATGTTGAATGCAAGCATGCAAACGTTCATGCATTGTGTCGTACAGGTGCTGGATGGCAGTTTGTGGGATGGAGTTCCATGCCTTTTGCACTTGGTCGGTCAATACAGGGACGGTTAATGCTGGTTGGGGGTGACGCTGGAGTTGTAGTCCAATGATGTCCCATACGTGCTCGATTGGTGACAGATCTGGTGATCTAGCAGGCCACGGCAACATGTCGACACTCTGTAGAGCATGTTGGGTTACAACAGCGGTATGCGGGCGAGCGTTATCCTGTTGAAAAACACCCCTGGAATGCTGATCATGAATGGCAGCACAACAGGTTAAATCACCAGACCGACGTACAACTGTGCCGTCAGGGTGCGTGGGATAACCACGAGAGTGCTCCTGCTGTTATAGGAAATTGCTCCCCAGACCATAACTCCAGGTGTAGGTCCAGTGTGTCTCGGCCGCAGACAGGTTGGTTTCAGGCGCTCACCTGGCCTCCTTCTAACCAACACACGGCCATCACTGACACCCAGGCAGAACCAGCTTTCATCAGAAAACACAACAGATCTCCACTCCGTCCTCCAATGAGCTCTAGCTTGACACCACTGACGTCGCAAACGGCAGTGGTTTGGAGTAAGTGGAATGCACGCTACAGGGCGTCTGGCTCGGAGCTGTTCTTCAAGTAACCGATTTGTAACAGTTCGTTGTGTCACTGTGGTGGCAACTGCAGCTCGAATTGCTACCGCAAACGCGGTACGATGCGCCACGGCCATACGCCGTACACGGCGGTCTTCCCTCTCAGAAATGCCACGTGGCCGGCCGGAACCCGGTCTTCTTGAGGCAGTACCTTCTCTTGACCACCGCTGCCAACAATCATGCACAGTGGCTACATTCCTGCCAAGTCGTTCTGCAATATTGCGGAAAGAAAATCCACCTTCTTGTAGCCCTATTACACGACCTCGTTCAAACTCCGTGAGCTATTGATAATGGCTTCTTCGTCTTCTTAAAGGCATTCTTGACTAACATCAACACACTACGTCGAAACTCAACGATAACTAACGCTCACGAACGTTGCAGCGCGTATTTACAGCAAACCTGCTTTGCATGTTAAGAGGGGCGCTCCTAGCGCCACACGTATGCGCCGAGCGCGAAATTTGCATAGACGTCATCTTACAGATGTACTCTCACCGCCTACCAACTGTCGTTTATCTAACACAACCCCTTCTTGGTGTTGGGATTTTTTTCCCCGTCAGTGTAGATTTTTCACGCATGACATCAAAAGCCCAAAATTTTACGTTAAGCGTTTTTGGAACTACTTTTTTCCTTTTTCATGTGCGTGAATGGTGAATTGACAGGACTCTACGAACATAATCATTTCACTCAAAACTTTTAGAAATTCCCTTCGTGTTCGATTTATTAAAAAATAAAAAGTTCTCTAATTACGTAACGAACGCGAAAGCAAAATTTCTGATTTGTTGAGTTTATTTCCTAAAATTGCTGTAAGATACGTGCTCAAATTTTCAACTACTTCTAGAAAGAAAAAAAAAGTTAAAATCACTTAGGAAAAAGTTCTCTGTCAAATGTACATGGAAAGTACTAATTTGGATATCTTTGAATTTATGCGCATAATATAATGTCGCAAATTTTATGCTGCGAATCTAAATATCATATATTTTTTTTCAACTTTGTAAAAAAAACATATTACACAAAAGGTATAATTTTCTCCAGCAGATTATTGTAAAGCAACCCCCCCCTTTTCAACTGAATCTGATATTGAAAATATCAACACATTGATACATACACCGTCTTTGTATGATAATTTAATGTTTAAAAGATGATAGATATTTACAGAATTAAAAGATTAAAAATCCATAAGCACTTTCGGGTTGACAATCGCACCCGTCTCCAGACGGAAGATGGTATATGATAATGGTATATGTTTTTTTTTTTTTTTTTTTAAACCCATAAGCACTTTCTCTTTCATCTCAAGACGGGTGCAACTGTCGACCTGAAAGTGATTATGGGTTTATAATCTTTTAATTTTGTAAATATCTGCCATATTTTGAACATTAAATTATGGTGCAGAGACGGAGTATGTATCAATGTATTGTATACAGCACGAAGTTTCATTTGTACAATTTAAAATATCAATTAACACATCAACAGATCCCCACAAAAAAAAAAAAAAAAAAAACCACCAACGGTAAACCGAAGAGAGAAGCATCAACAAAAGTGTTCATTCATTGTATATAAGTACTTTCTTTTTTTCTTTCTCCCGCTGTACTTCTTGTAGAAAGAAACAAAAATTTCTAAAGAACATTTACACATCAGTGGAAAAATGCTTTTGAAATCTCTCATTGCTTTTTTTACAATCAAGCTGATACTTAAAATAGTAACAAAACAAAGTGACACTAAAAGTAAAACCTACACAGGACCCTCTGACTCTTCTGCAGAGAGGGATTGCGATGTCCCTCTGACGGTGAAGTCACACCTCTTCGCAGTTCGCACGCTGGGGCTTGCTCTATAGAGGTTTTTGCCTTGGTGGTGTAACTGTTTACATACAAAAAATAAATCGGGAGATGCGGGTTCGATTCCTGCTCCAGAGCGATGAAATTTTCAAGTTTTCTGAGAGATGTTACATGGATGATCAGTAAGTGGTACAAGCAAATGCAGAATTTATATTCCCTTTGCCTGAATATTCTGTCGATTTCCCATGTATTGTGAGGAATATTTCTTCCTTCGTTGATTTATCTGTGGTAGTGTTGAATTCTGACCTACATCCGTCTTTGGATGGGAGATGGGGGTCAAAACGCTATGAAGAAGCAACGATGCTTCGACTCAGCGAAAATCTGAGGATGTTCAGATTCCTAAACAAACTTTGCTTTGTCTCAGATATTTGGAACTTCACTGTCCCGGGTAGTGTAACTGTTAGCATACTCGAAAGGTAATCGAGAGATGCGGGTTCGATTCCCGCTCCAAGGCGATGAAATTTTCAAGTTTTCTGAAAGATGTTACATTGATGACTAGTAAGGTGTTTCAGGCAAATTCAGAATTTATATTCTGTTTGCTTTGAATTCTCCATCTGGTAATATGACCAGCCCATTGCTATTTGGGGGAATTAACTGTGATCCTGATGTCTTTCAATCCCGTCATTTTCCTTACTCATGAGTTCCTCTTCTTGTCTTTCCTAGATGCATTAAGCATACATCTATCTGCAGTCTTCGAATGTCTCTGTGCTCCGTACGTAAGAACTGGAAAAAGATGCATGGATTGAACACTTTTCTTTTAAGGCTGTCTTTGAATGAGTGTTAGGGTTCAACTTCTGCGATAGATGGGGGAGGAGGGGAATCACTCACTGGGCGTGGCTTTTACGTCTTGACAGACTGTCCCAGAAGTTGGCGTCAGCAAATCCCTGCAGACCTCACCATATTCAGAATAGAAGCGGTCTCTCGTTGGCTTCACAATGAAAAGACAAAATACGAGCTGTTACGTTTCAACCAATGACGTTATTTTGGGGTGGAGCTTAGTAGGTAGGCGGAGTTTCTATAGTTCAAATTCATGGGTTCTCTGCTAATGTACACATTTTCTCTTCAAAAAATGAACGTACAGTAGATTTAAGATGATTTATGGGAGACAAGATTCAAGTCTCACTTTTGGACCCATTTAATTATTTCTATTTGGCCTAGATAATTCAAACAAATCACACAGAAATGAGAGATTTCGTTTCTTCCGGACAACAACATTGCTGAACTAACTTATCGCGCCATCTAGCGCCCAAATTGGAATACGTTCGAGTCAGATAAATTGAATTTTAAAAAGTATTCTAAGAATTTTTTTCGGAATAGTAACTGTGCCTATATTAGCTATGAGTCATTTTTTTGTGTTCAAAATTTCAAACAATACAAAGTAATAGTCTTCGAGAAAATGTGTGCAAAATAATTTACATTGCAGATATAGGATAGAATTTCTCTTATGCTCATTCAAAGATAGCCTTAAATGGTATGTTGCTATTGAAAAGCGTTCTGTTTCTTCCAAATGCTCTCCAGCCAACTGTTATATCCCGATTAATACCTTGATCAATGTGGCCATCGCTTGATATCTGTTGCCCAAGGTAAATTTAGGTATCAGTTGTCTCCAGATTTTCCCCATTAATCAATAAATCTTTATTTCTTGTAAAATCACTGCACATCATTTTTTTTCAAAGTTTATTTTTAATTCCACATCTTTACTCTGGTCAGCTAGTTCCTGGATCATACTCTGAAGCTCTGGAGGAGTAGTGTGCAATCTCCATTAATCTTGATCCCCTTGGTTTTCCCAATTCAATGATTGAAATACCTTTTACAATGTGGCACTGAATAGTTTGGGAGATATGGTGTCACCTTGTCTTGCTCCCTTTCTAATATTTATTGGTGCTCTATACTTTAAGAGCCGAACCTTTACCATTGCATTTTTATAGACGTTATTAATAATGCTAATGAATGCATCTTCAGTAACGCGGGATTTCAAAGCCATTGTTAACTGCTGATTTTTTCACGGAATCAAAGGCCTTTTCATAATCAATAAAAGACATACATAACGGGAGTTCCTATTTCTTCGTTCTTTCAATTTGTTCTCTCAGTGCATGGATATGATCTATAGCGCTGTAGACACTCCTGAATCCAACTCGTTCTCTGGGTTGAGCCATGTCCGGTGTTACCTTCAAGCGATGTGAACCTTAATGAAGATTTTATGAACCACTGACAGCGAAGAACCTTAATGAAGATTTATGAATCACTGATACGTGGCTGATGGGACTGTATATTCTCAATGTCACCTTTTTTATGTAGCAGGATCATTGTAGCATTGTTGAAATCATCAGGAATCTTCTCTTCATTGAGGCATCTAGTAAAAACTTGTGAGAGCGTAGTTTCTATTCCTCCACTGGCTGCGCAATGTCCACGGTAATTCCATCTTCCGTTGGAGCTTTTCCTGCTCTTAATTTCAAGTGCAACTTCTGCCGGTTAGACCGGAGGAACTTTGATACTGGTCCATTTATTAATGGCTAGAATAGAGGATGCGGCCGGTCAGATAAGGCAAGGTAGGCCAGTCCTCCCCAATGATTCTGTCAGTAAAGTATTTGTATAAAGCAGAAAAATAAATTACTTTTAAGCACAAAAACAAAACTGCAGTGCTATAAAATACAGCATCGTTCAGTTACAGACAACGCCAGTTCGCACAAGCACTTTCTTGGACTTTCATAGCTAACTACACGCAATCAAGCGTCAGAGAGAGGCCCGTTTCTCCTGGGCCGCCGGCGTTACCATGGTCACAGTGCGGGAGCCAATCAGTGCACGGCATCCAACAGAAGCTCGCCGCTACCATTAACACATCATAGGAGGCACGTCGTAAGCGAGCCTCAGTCTTAAAGTAGTGTCTTAAAAGTTTTCTTAGAGCACCCTGCATCACACGGCGTGAGTGATATTTTGTTAATTTTACTGTCACACCAATAAATTAATTTTGCTCATAAACGTTTGGATTTAGCCGTGCAAAATCAATTTAATGGATGGGGAAAGTAGTATTTGCAAAGTATCAACGTGTAATACTGACATTATTACGTCTTTGTTAGAAGTTCCTTTCTCAAGAAGAAATGCCATTGAAAGACATGTGATTATAAAAACAAGGAAGACCTCTTCCGAAGTTTTCTCTTACGCAAACAGACAAAGGCAAAAACATAACGTTCCAATCTTCATGGTACCATCAACATAAATGGTTATTTGGTAGCATAATGAAGGCGAAGTTATTTTGCTGGCCTCGTTTGCTATTAAGCTTGAATAGAAGTGTGTGGTCTTCTGAAGGTTACGACGACTTACAGAACTTAACTAGGGCACTGGTTAGACACGCATCTAGTAAAGATCATTTGAATTCCTACGTGCCGTTTTTTGTGACTACTGATGAATTATCGTTCTGGCCTCCCCAGGGTTTGAACCCACCGTCCACCACTGGAATCAGCCAATAAATTCACTGTTCATGTTGTTCGCTTTAATTCCAGCTGTGCAAATGACACACTACGGAAGATATTAAAATCGCCGATGCTTTATGAATGTTAGAAGTAAATAGTTTCATTCAGCTTCTTCATGACACAGACTTTACATGTCGTTTTACGTGAGTGAAGAATGTTATGCGTTAATCTAAAGAGAGAGAGAGAGAGAGAGAGGAAATGAGAAAAAATAAATCTCTCGGGAGCTAAATGGACTTTTAACTCAGAATTGTGGTTGTTGCTAGCTAATATCCAAAGGAAGGGAAATAAAGAAAAGTAAAGTCATTAGAAACTACGCAAGGGAGCACGTTCAGATGGTAAGCTAATTGCACGGCTATTTATCATCTCCAAAACTAGATACACTTCATATACTTAACGAAGCATATTTATCAAATATTTTTGAATTACTTTCCAACTGGTTGTTAGAAAAGAAAATTGAAATTCTCCTAGATGCTTTGAAGATATATATATATATAAAGAATTTTTATGAATCTGTCAAGCTGTAACCAGATTTGATGAATGAGGAACCAACTGGAGAAGCAAAGTGACATGATTAATAAACAAAGCATCGGCAAACAAACTGCTAATGTACTCAGGTTGTGTAAAATTCTTAATTAGGTGGCTGTTACTGAGTAACGTCACTTTGCAACGTTCGACGATACAGAAAGGCAGTTTGCCTTAAGTTTTACAAACGGTGTTCACACATTTTTACAACGATTTTCCACCAATATAATTAATGTTTATAATAAAATTATTTCTTTCTTAAATAATCTATCTGACAGCTTCTTCTCAGGAACATCCAGATTTCCAAGATAACATCGAATTATTTAAAATTGATAGTGGCATTTTATTCCATTCCTCTGCCACTGCTTTGTATAAGTCCAATCATTCTTTTCGGTCTGCATTTAGAAACTGCTCTCTTTTTAGCAATCCAATAGTCCATTGATGATAAATCAGGGCACATTGAAAAAAAAGGTATATACACAGTGCGTCAAAGAATTTTTAAGACTGGCGCGAGATTTCAGCCTACGGTGGCGCCGCCACCATTGTAATCGCGAATGCGTTATAAACCGTGACCATCTGCGTGCTTTCTGCCAAAAGTACTGCGCAGTTGTTAAAGTAACTCAAACGAAACGGCCGTTCATTAGAGAAGTAACATTTTTTTCATGTTGAATTATTAAGATCGAACAAAGGGCTGTTATTAAATTTAACGCAAAACTTGGTAAAAGTGCCTCGGAAACGTACCAAATGATGAAACAAGTTTACGGTGAGTTTTGTTTAAGTAGATCAAATGTATTCCTGTGGCACAAACGTATTTTGGACGGAAGAGAGAGGCTAGAAGATGATAAGCATACCGGAAGACCAAGTTCATCTAGGATACCTGAGATTATTCAAAAAGTGCGTGATTTCGTGGTAAACAATCAATGTGCGTCGCTAAGAATGATGGAAGAGTCTTTAAACATCAACAAAAAAACGATTCGAACCATCCTGCATGAAGATTTGGGCAAAACAAAAGTCTGTGCTAAATTTGTTCCACACACGTTACCAATGAACAAAATTCAAGGAGAAGTGCACATTGCATCGACATTATTTCAGCCGCTGAAAATGATCCAAACTTCTTAAAATCGATTGTTACAGGTTATGAAACATGGTGTTTTCAATATGATCCTAAAACAAAGCGACAAAGTGCGGAATCGAAGTCAAAAAACTCGCCACAAGCCAAAAAAACAAGAAAAGTTTAATCGAAAATCAAAACAATGCTTACTACATTCTTCGATAGTAAGGGTATTATGCACAAAGAATTTGTTCCAAGTGGACGAACAATTACTGGTGAGTTTTATTTAAATGTTTTGAGGCGTTTGATGGGCAGAATTCGTCGCATTCGTCCAGAATATCGGGATGAAAACAGTTGGTGCTTGTTGCACGATAATGCACCCAGTCACACCTCACTTCTTGTTCGTAGATTTTTGGCGAAAAATAACGTGTGTGTTGAATCATCCACCGCATTCACTGGATTCAGCACCCTGCGACTCTTCTTTATTCCCAATACTTAAAATGACGTTAAAAGGGTGTTATTTTGATGATATTTCGACCGTACAAACAGCTTCGACGCGTGCTTTGGAGGCAATTCCGCAAAGTGAACTGGAACAGGCATTCGAATCATTATTAATTCGCTGTAACAAGTGTATTGAAGCCGGAGGGACTTACTTTGATTAACAAACCTAAACAAATTACAATTTCTTATTTCTATTTCATTTTACAGACCCAGTCTTAAAAATTCTTTGTCACACTATGTACAATTGATTAGCGTCCGTTTTTCACTTTTTCAAGAAATAGAGTGGTGGCAGATTTGGCTCTATGACTGGTAGTCTTATACTGGTGATGCCTACTTTTTGAAGGCTCTGTAGGATAAAAGAATGGTGTTTCCTCTTTAAATATAGGAGTTAAAACATTATTTTGGTAAAATGTAGAACTGATTGTAACATTCTTTTCAATTTTTCTTAACTTTAATTTCCCATTGTACGAGAAAGCTGCAATAATCACGAATCCTTCCCCAAAACATTCTTTGGAACCAAGTTTGTAAGTCTTTTTCTGCTCTTCTGTGATAGTAAATCGAATTGTTTTGTTACAGTCGTTCAGATAGATCCCTGCTTTATTAATGGTCACAATAAATAGCTATCTGTATCCGGCTAGGTGATTTTCATAAAGACGTCTACACCGTATTTGGCGCTTATCCACCTACCTAAGCAGAAGGCCGTGAACATTATGTTTTTGGGCTGGGTTTTTTTTCAGATTCAAATCTTTGTTTATTACCTTGTTTACAGTTGATACAGAGATTTTTTATCAACTTAGCGATTGCTCTTCGAGACTGTAGATTTTCTTTTAAAACCAGAGACTTTACTCTTGAAGGTGCGATGATTATCGGCTTTCGGGTTTACTTTTTAAATTGTCCTAAAATTACATACATCCTTTGGATATTCCTTTGATGTTCTTTTCCTATTAAAAGCAATGCTTGATAATTTCCCACTCTAATATTAATAATATTGCTTATTTTACATTTAGAAACTGTCTGCATGCGAAACTAACATACACAGCCGAGTCACATTATTGTGACCACCTCCTACTTTTGATGTCAACAGCGCGTAGCCAATGAAAGAAGGCGCGTGTTGTGAGCTGGATTGGAGGGTATATAAAGTGTGCTGTAGGCATTCTGAAAACATATCACTCGTTGCTGTCATAGATAAAAGGAGTGGTATATCAGATTTGCAAAAAGGGATGATTATCGGCTTTCGGGCATAGGGTGGCAGTATTTCTGAAACAGCGCAGTCTGTGAACTGTTTGCGTGCTGCTGTGGATAAAGTGTAGCGTGATTGGAGAAATGGCACCATTGCGAATAAGCGACGTGCAAACTGCGGAGCACCACGCGCATTGATGTGAGAGGTGAACGTCGGCTGCGAAGGTGCGTGAGTGCTGATCGACATGCTACAGTGGAACAACTCACTGACCGAATGAACCAGGGGGCTACCGGAAGTGTGTCTAAAACGACAGCTCAGCGAACTCTGCGGCGTATGGGGCTCCGATGCAGACAGATGATCACTGCACCTATGCTAACGAAGGTGGATCTTCAAAAAAGGCTTATATTTGCTCGGCAGTATCTGAATTGGACCTCCGCTGATTGGCAAAGCATAGACTTCTCCGATGAGTCACGTTTTCTGCTTCATCGAGCAGATGTAAGTTGACGTACAAGGCGAGAAACATCGGAGAACAAACACTCTTCAACCATTGCTGGAAGAACACAAGCTGGTGAAGGCAGCGTTATGATGTGGGGAATGTTTTTGTGGCATTCTCTGGGTCCACCCTTATCTATGGAAGGCACTATGGACTGAATTCGTTACGAATCCATCCTTGCACACCACGTACACCCATACATGCTGATTGTCTTCCCTGGGGCGGATGGGATCTTCCAGCACGTCAATGCGACGTGTCACACAGCTAGAAATGTCCGAGAGTAGTTGGAAGAGCACGATGAAGACTTCAAAGTACTTCCCTGGCAACCTAATTCCCCAGACTTAAACCCAATTGAGCATCTGTGGGACCACCTCAATCGTGTTGTTCGCTCTATGGATCCTACACCATACACCCTCCAGCAGCTGTCAGATGCAATGCAGTCAGCATGACTCCACATACCTGTGAACACTTTACAGCACCTTATTGTGTCACTGCCAGCAGTTCTAGCCGCTGTCCCCGCTGCACACGGCCGTTATTCTGGATATTAGCTGGTGGTCACAATAATGTCACTCGACCTTGTATTTTGGACATATGATGTGTGTTATAATGGGTCTGAAAAAGGATAATGTTTGGCTAGTTTGGGGAAAGCACTAGAAAAAGGCATACAACAAGATGTTTCGATGGAATGAAAGGCGCTTGTGGAATGACCATGAAAGAGTTGCGAGATCTTTTCCAGAATAGGTCAAGATGGCGGGCTCTTGTTAATACAGTCACCAACAGTCGTGTTCGACTGTTGGTGATTGTATTCACTGTATTAAAAAAATTCGTTCGTACACAGTTAAAAATTTCGAGGTAGGTAGCACCAAAAAGTGGTACTAATGCAGCTGCACCACTTTCTGAGAATAGGTACTCCATTGTGTGGTGCAAACAAAACCAACAAGATGGTGCAACCTTTCACCATAATTTGGTACTGCCTTGTACCATAGTGTGGCGCAAAGTTGCACCTTGTTTTTTTTTTTTTGTTTTTTGTTTTCTTGCATCACACGATGGTGTATCTTTTCTCAGAAAGTGGCACAGCTGGAGTAGTACCACGTTTTGGTGCAACCTACCCCCAAATTCTTAACAGTGTAGTTGAAATCTGGATCACCATCTGTACCGGTACATCACCAGTACTTCGGTACTAAGCGGTCTGATTTCGACCTCTTTTGTTAATGGCAGATCACAGACTACCTCGAATTTTGCTGTTACAAACGTTGCTATAATTTTAATGTTCCAGAAAATAGCATGTCTTTAATTAAAGCCTTTTTTCTTTATAAACATTTTCATGTAAATTATGTAAAGCTGTTGTAAAAGTTTCGCGTTTTAATTTCCCCAAAGGAAGTACAAGATAGTATACGAGTGATTTATTAAGGAAACGCACAAGTGTTTTTAACGTTAATATTTGCATAAAATGCGTGCATTTGTCCAACTGAAAATTAAAAGGAAAGACGTTTACAGCGCGTACCGAAAAACATCCTAATTAAAGATTTGAAAGGCGAGAATCTACCGCCTCTACCAGTTTTATTTTTTATTCAGTAACACTCGGAATGCAGTACTTTAAGAAACACTCGTTTTCAAAAGTTCTCACTTAATTTCCGGAACAGAGGAGAGCTAGAATAAATATTTTCCCAAGAGAATGGTTTGAATTCTATATCGGGTTTCATCGGTGGCTCCCCCGCACGCAGAGTAATCGTTAAAAGATACGAATGATGGCATTAGATGCATCTTTATCGCTCTGGAGCCGGAGATATATTCCTCCTCGGCTTCTTATGTCCGTAATTTTTTCTTTTCTCCCTTTGCGGTAGCTGAGCTTTTATTGAATAATTTCGTTTTTATGCACACAGTTAATCAACTGTTACATCTGAAATTCGGTGCGGATAACACTGTTTCTTCTAACTCTGCTTCTCGTCATCAGTTGAGACATAATCTCGTCGTTATCTCTCTATTCCAAGTCTTCTGCAATCCCATAACTTTCAAAATAGCATATATACAGTATATTTGAATACCGTTAGAAAGAAATGCGATATACCGAAAATCCCGTGTGAGATCAAAGTCAACATTCCCACTGATATAATGCGTATTTAATTTCAACACAGTGAAACTCGTTTTCAAGAATTTTAGTTATTGCAAAGAAAAGCAGAATTATACACGGGTGGGACAAAAAAAATGTAAACAGCATGATTATAGGGGTGGGACAAAAAAATGTAAACGTCATGATTATAGGGGTCGGACAAAAAAATGTAAACAGCATGATTATAGGGTGGGACAAAAAAATTTAAACAGCATGATTATAGGGTGGGACAAAAAATGTAAACAGCATTATTATAGGGGTGGGACAAAAAATGTAAACAGCATTATTATAGGGGTGGGACAAAAAATGTAAACAGCATGATTATAGGGGTGGGACAAAAAATGTAAACAGCATTATTATAGGGGTGGGACAAAAAATGTAAACAGCGTTATTATAGGGGTGGGACAAAAAATGTAAACAGCATTATTATAGGGGTGGGACAAAAAATGTAAACAGCATTATTATAGGGGTGGGACAAAAAATGTAAACGGCATGATTATAGGATGGGACAAAAAATGTGAACAGCATGATTACAGGGATGGGACAAAAATGTAAACAGCACGATTATAAGGGCGTGACGTACTACAGAGATGAAAACAGGTGTGAAGACGACAAATCTGCAGCGAGACATTCTGTCCGCGTAGCTCAGTTGGGAGAGCAACTTACTCCTGAGTGAGGGGATACGGGCTCGATGCCCGTCGCGGACAAACTTGTGTATTCACATTGGCGCCCGATTGTGGAAAATGGATCCAGTGGCAGTTGAGTTTTTCGAAAAATGTGTGATGTTTGTTCCACACATTGTTTGAGATGAATGAAAAATTCCTACTTCGCTTCAAAGCCTAAAAAATAAGAAGAGGGAAATGATGTGACGTACTATAGAGGTGAAAACATGCATCAAGACGACAAATCTGCAGCGAGACATTATGTCCGCGTAGCGACGTACTATAGAGGTGAAAACATGCGTCAAGACGACAAATCTGCAGCGAGACATTATGTCCGCGTAGCTCAGTTGGGAGAGCGACTTACTCCGGAGTCAGGGGACACGGATTGGAATTACGTGGCGGACAAACTTGTATTTTCACAGCATTTAAAAGGACAGGAACTAGTGGACGGTGTGCAGTTTCGCGTAGAAATGGGAAAGGGAAGTGACGTAACAGTTTGAAAAAGGAATATTTGTTGGCTACCTGCTAAAGGGTGGTTGCAATACAGAAACGGCCGATGTTGTGGGATATTCACGTAGTGCAGTTGTTAAACTGTTTCAGGAATGGAAGGAAACCGGCAAAACCTGCAGTAATCGGGGAAATAGTGGACCCCACGGAGCATTGACGACCGTGCGTAGCGACGGCTGTCACAACTAGTACGATCCAGCAGACAGACCACCGTGGAACAACAGGCCAGAGCACTTAAAGAAGGAACATCAAAGAGCGCATCGCAGACCACAGTTCAACGAACTCTGCTCTCTACGGGTCTCCGGAGCAACAGTCCATTCAAAGTACCCATGATGACGGCCAAGACATATTTTTTTTTTTTTTTGATTGGAGGTTCAACGACCACCGTGAGCAACTCAATGGGCTATAAGCAGTCGCCCGTCCCTAATTTAGGGTCACTGGTTCCAGGGAAGGGAGAGAGCCAGTGTCGTAAACAAACACAACATCCATGCCAGACCGGGATTCGAACCCGGACCCCTTGCGGACGAATGATCAGAGGCCAACGCCTTAGACCACTGCGCCACCGAGGCGGCCACGGCAGTGACGGCCAGACATCAACGATTACGATGTGGATTTGCATTTGAGAAGACGCATTGTACCATCGAACAGTGGAAGAAAGTCTCCTTTTCAGGTGAAGCCGGGTTTCTGCTTTATCGTGTGGATGGTAGATGGAGAGTACGACGAAGCACAGCTGACAGAAATCATCCCGATACGATTCTCCAGAAGAAACATGCAGAAGGTGGCAGTGTGCTCACGTGGGGGCATGTTTTCCTGGTAATCATTGGGAGCAATCATCCCCCTCGATCGCACGATGAAAGCTTCATCATTTCTATTCATTGTAGCGGATCCGGTGTTTCCATTTACGATGACTCCCTACCCCGATGGAATTGGTTGCTTCCAGCAAGGTTTCCGATTGCTTTCAAACACGCACACGACACCGACATATCAGTCCCTGTAACATGAGAGTGACGTCACAAACGGAGGAACTCCTCTCTCTAATATCATGGCCTTGTGCTTTCTTGGCAACCAAGACCGTCTAGAAAGTACAAGGCCATGACATTAGAGAGATCAGTTTCGGCTTTTAGTGACGTCACGCGGAAACCAAGGCTTCTGATTGGTTTCCAACGCTGTCGTGTATGACGTCAAATAACACGTCACAAAGGGAGAGAATGGATCTCTCTGATGTCATGGCCTTGAACTTTATAGACGACCTTAATTTAATCCGAAAATAATACAGTCGAGTCACATTATTCTGACCACCAGCTAATATCCAGAGCAACCGTCGTGTGCAGCGCTGGCAGCAGCTGGACGGGTTAGGAGTGACTCAATAAGGTGCTGGAAGGTGTTCACAGGTACGTGGAGCCATGCTGACTGCAGTGCATCTGGCAGCTGCTGGAGGTTCCGATGTTCGAGGATCCATAGAGCAAACAACACAATGGAGGTGGTCCCACAGATGCTCAATTGGGTTTAAGTCTGAGGTCTGAGGAATTGGAAGTATTTTGAAAGTCTTCATCGCGCTCTTTCAACCACTCTCGGACATTTCTTGCTGTGTGGCACGTCGCATTGTCGTGCTGTAAGATCCCGTCCGCCTCAGGGAGGACAATCAGCCTGTGTGGGTGTACGTGGTCTGCAAAGATGGATTCATAACAAATTCAGTCCATATTGCCTTCCATAGATATGAGTGGTCCCAGGGAATGCCACGAAACCATTGACCAGACCACAACGCAGCCCCCACCGACTTCTGTTCTTCCTGAAATTGTTGAAGAGTGCTTGATCTCCTATGTTTCTCGCTTTATACGCCAACGTCCATCCGTTCTATGAAGCAGAAAACGCGACTCGTCGGAGAAAGCAGTGCTTTATCAGCGGAGGTCCGATTCGGATACTGCAGTGCAAATGTAAGCCTTTTCTTCCGATGCACCTTCATTAGCATAGGTGAAGTGAACTTCCGTCTGCATCGGAGCCCCATACGCAGCAGGGTTCACTGAACTGCCGTTTTAGACACACTTCCGGTAGCCCCCTGGTTCATTCGCCCAGTGAGTTGCTTCACTGCAGCGTGTCGATCGGCCAACACGCACCTTCGAAGCCGATGTTCACCTCTCACATCAATGACACGTGGTGTTCCGCAGTTTCCACGTCGCTTATTCGCAATGGTGCCATTTCTCCAACCACGATACACTTTCACCACAGCAGCACGCGAACAGTTCACAAACTCCGCTGTTTCAGAAATACTGACATCCTATGCCCGAAAGCCGATAATCATTCCATTTTGGAAATTTGATAAATCCCTCCACGTCTCCATGACAGCAACGATGGATATGTTTTCAAGATGCCTACAGCACACCTTATATACACTCCAATCCAGCTCACGACACATGCCTTCTTTCATTGGCTACGCGCTGTTGACGTCAAAAATAGGAGGTGGTCATAATAATGTGAGTCGACTGTGTATATTCAGCAAATCTAAGTTTCTGCATCGAAAATAAGACAGCAATAATTTGAAGGTTAGAACGTATATATGAATATTCAAAGGTTGCAGCACCGTGCACTCAGTTGGTGCATAGTGCTCGCCTTCGCACGTTCTTGAAGTTTCTGCATGACTGCGCCGCAGGTCCTTTGGAGAAACTACTCTAAAATGCGCGTACGAGTCCTTAGTCCACTTTCTGTGACATCACGGCACAGCTTTCGGTCAGCTTCTACTGCGGCATTTCGAATTAGTGCCTGTTTTCCTCGCCCTGTTCCGTTCTTTTCCTCTTCGGAAGCGTTAATCAATCTTTTGGAAAGTACTGCAATCCGATAACCTGCCTATATTCAAAGTCATTAATTTCTATTCCGTCTACAATTTTAGTTGAAACTGAATATTGTATATATCAACGTCTCAACTTTAATTTCAAAAAATGTCATCTCTTTAGTCATTGCATTTTATGTTCTTTCCATATTATGCGCGTCAGTGCGATGTGCTACAGAGGATGATCACACATTTTTCGAACGATTTTTCCAGCAATATAATTATTGTTTAACAGAAAATAATTTCTTTCTTAGATGACCTACGTGATATCCCTTTTTTGTGGAAGATGAATCTATATCTAGATTTCCAAGATAACAGGGCATTTCTAAAAATTGGTAGTGGTATTTTATTACACTCCTCTTCAACTGCTTTCCACAGTCCAATCATTGTTTTAAATCTGCGTTCAGAAAGCGCTCCTTTCTTAGATGTTCCTTCTTAGATGTTCTGTCTGATAGCCCTTTCTCTCGATATGAACCTGCATCTAGATTTCCAAGATAACAGGGCATTTATTAAAATTAGTTCTGGTATTTTATTCCACCCCACTTCCACTGCTTTCCATAGTCCAATCATTGTTTTAGATCATAGTCCAAACATTGTTTTAGATCATAGTCCAATCATTGTTTTAGATCATAGTCCAATCATTGTTTTACATCATAGTCCAATCATTGTTTTAGATCATAGTCCAATCATTGTTTTAGATCATAGGCCAATCATTGTTTTAGATCATAGGCCAATCATTGTTTTAGATCATAGTCCAATCATTGTTTTAGATTATAGTCCAATCATTGTTTTAAACCATAGTCCAATCATTGTTTTAGAATATTTTACCTGATTACCCTTTCTCTGGAAGGTGAACCTACATCTATATTTCCAAGATAACAGGGCATTTCTTAAAATTGGTAGTGGTATTTTATTACACTCCTCTTCAACTGCTTTCCAAAGTTCAACCATTGTTTAAAATCTGCGTTTAGAAAGCGCTCCTTTCTTAGATGTTCCTTCGTAGATGTTCTGTCTGATAGCCTTTTCTCTCGATATGAACCTGCATCTAGATTTCCAAGATAACAGAGCATTTCTTAAAATTAGTACTGGTATTTTATTCCACCCCACTTCCACTGCTTTCCATAGTCCAATCATTGTTTTAGATCATAGTCCAATCATTGTTTTAGAACATAGTTCAATCATTGTTTTCGATCACAGTTCAATAGTTGTTTTAGATCATAGTCCAATAATTGTTTTAGATCATAGTCCAATAATTGTTTTAGATCATAGTCCAATCATTCTTTTAGATCATAGTCCAATCATTCTTTTAGATCATAGTCCAATCATTGTTTTAGGTCATAGTCCAATCATTGTTTTAGATCATAGTCCAATCATTGTTTTAGATCATAGTTCAATCATCGGTTTAGAATGTTCTACATGATAGCCCTTTCTCTGGACTATGAACCTACATCTAGATTTCCAAGATAACAGGGCATTTCTTAAAATTGGTAGTGGTATTTTATTCCACTCCTCTTCCACTGCTTTGCATATTCCAATCATTGTTGTAGATCATAGTCCAATAATTGTTTTAGATCATAATCCAATCATTGTTTTAGATCATAGTCCAATTATTGTTTTAGAATGTTCTACCTGATAGCCCTTTCTCTGGACTATGAACCTACATCTAGATTTCCAAGATAACAGGGCATTTCTTAAAATTGGTACTGGTATTTTATTCCACTCCTCTTCCACTGCTTTGCATAGTCCAATCATTGTTTTAGATCATAGTTCTACCTGATAGCCCTTTCTCTGGATCATGAACCTACATCATTAGATTTCCAAGATAACATAGTCCAATCTTAAAATTGGTACTGGTATTTTATTCCACTCCTCTTCCACTGCTTTAAATCATAGTCCAATCATTGTTTTAGAATGTTCTACCTGATAGCCCTTTCTCTGGACTATGAACCTACATCTAGATTTCCGAGATAACAGGGCATTTCTTAAAATTGGTACTGGTATTTTATTCCACTCCTCTTCCACTGCTTTGCATATTCCAATCATTGTTTTAGAATGTTCTACCTGATAGCCCTTTCTCTGGACTATGAACCTACATCTAGATTTCCAAGATAACAGGGCATTTCTTAAAATTGGTACTGGTATTTTATTCCACTCCTCTTCCACTGCTTTGCATAGTCCAATCATTGTTTTAGAATGTTCTACCTGATAGCCCTTTCTCTGGACTATGAACCTACATCTAGATTTCCAAGATAACAGGGCATTTCTTAAAATTGGTACTGGTATTTTATTCCACTCCTCTTCCACTGCTTTGCATAGTCCAATCATTGTTTTAGAATGTTCTACCTGATGGCCCTTTCTCTGGACTATGAACCTACATCTAGATTTCCAAGATAACAGGGCATTTCTTAAAATTGGTACTGGTATTTTATTCCACTCCTCTTCCACTGCTTTGCATAGTCCAATCATTGTTTTAGAATGTTCTACCTGATGGCCCTTTCTCTGGACTATGAACCTACATCTAGATTTCCAAGATAACAGGGCATTTCTTAAAATTGGTACTGGTATTTTATTCCACTCCTCTTCCACTGCTTTGCATAGTCCAATCATTGTTTTAGAATGTTCTACCTGATAGCCCTTTCTCTGGACTATGAACCTACATCTAGATTTCCAAGATAACAGGGCATTTCTTAAAATTGGTACTGGTATTTTATTCCACTCCTCTTCCACTGCTTTGCATAGTCCAATCATTGTTTTAGAATGTTCTACCTGATGGCCCTTTCTCTGGACTATGAACCTACATCTAGATTTCCAAGATAACAGGGCATTTCTTAAAATTGGTACTGGTATTTTATTCCACTCCTCTTCCACTGCTTTGCATAGTCCAATCATTGTTTTAGATCATGTTCTACCTGATCGCCCTTTCTCTGGACTATGAACCTACATCTAGATTTCCAAGATAACAGGGCATTTCTTAAAATTGGTACTGGTATTTTATTCCACTCCTCTTCCACTGCTTAAATGCATAGTCCAATCATTGTTTTAGAATGTTCTACCTGATAGCCCTTTCTCTGGACTATGAAGCTACATCTAGATTTCCAAGATAACAGGGCATTTCTTAAAATTGGTACTGGTATTTTATTCCACTCCTCTTCCACTGCTTTGCATATTCCAATCATTGTTTTAGAATGTTCTACCTGATAGCCCTTTCTCTGGACTATGAACCTACATCTAGATTTCCAAGATAACAGGGCATTTCTTAAAATTGGTACTGGTATTTTATTCCACTCCTCTTCCACTGCTTTGCATAGTCCAATCATTGTTTTAGAATGTTCTACCTGATAGCCCTTTCTCTGGACTATGAACCTACATCTAGATTTCCAAGATAACAGGGCATTTCTTAAAATTGGTACTGGTATTTTATTCCACTCCTCTTCCACTGCTTTGCATAGTCCAATCATTGTTTTAGAATGTTCTACCTGATAGCCCTTTCTCTGGACTATGAACCTACATCTAGATTTCCAAGATAACAGGGCATTTCTTAAAATTGGTACTGGTATTTTATTCCACTCCTCTTCCACTGCTTTGCATAGTCCAATCATTGTTTTAGAATGTTCTACCTGATGGCCCTTTCTCTGGACTATGAACCTACATCTAGATTTCCAAGATAACAGGGCATTTCTTAAAATTGGTACTGGTATTTTATTCCACTCCTCTTCCACTGCTTTGCATAGTCCAATCATTGTTTTAGAATGTTCTACCTGATAGCCCTTTCTCTGGACTATGAACCTACATCTAGATTTCCAAGATAACAGGGCATTTCTTAAAATTGGTACTGGTATTTTATTCCACTCCTCTTCCACTGCTTTGCATAGTCCAATCATTGTTTTAGAATGTTCTACCTGATAGCCCTTTCTCTGGACTATGAACCTACATCTAGATTTCCAAGATAACAGGGCATTTCTTAAAATTGGTACTGGTATTTTATTCCACTCCTCTTCCACTGCTTTGCATAGTCCAATCATTGTTTTAGAATGTTCTACCTGATAGCCCTTTCTCTGGACTATGAACCTACATCTAGATTTCCAAGATAACAGGGCATTTCTTAAAATTGGTACTGGTATTTTATTCCACTCCTCTTCCACTGCTTTGCATAGTCCAATCATTGTTTTAGAATGTTCTACCTGATGGCCCTTTCTCTGGACTATGAACCTACATCTAGATTTCCAAGATAACAGGGCATTTCTTAAAATTGGTACTGGTATTTTATTCCACTCCTCTTCCACTGCTTTGCATAGTCCAATCATTGTTTTAGAATGTTCTACCTGATAGCCCTTTCTCTGGACTATGAACCTACATCTAGATTTCCAAGATAACAGGGCATTTCTTAAAATTGGTACTGGTATTTTATTCCACTCCTCTTCCACTGCTTTGCATAGTCCAATCATTGTTTTAGAATGTTCTACCTGATAGCCCTTTCTCTGGACTATGAACCTACATCTAGATTTCCAAGATAACAGGGCATTTCTTAAAATTGGTACTGGTATTTTATTCCACTCCTCTTCCACTGCTTTGCATAGTCCAATCATTGTTTTAGAATGTTCTACCTGATAGCCCTTTCTCTGGACTATGAACCTACATCTAGATTTCCAAGATAACAGGGCATTTCTTAAAATTGGTACTGGTATTTTATTCCACTCCTCTTCCATTGCTTTCCATAGTCCAATCATTGTTTTAGATCATAGTCGAATCATTGTTTTAGGTCATAGTCCAATCATTGCTTTACACCATAGTCCAATCATTGTTTTAGATCATAGTCCAATCATTATTTTAGAATGTTCTACATGATAGCCCTTTCTGAAAAAATGGATAACCATGTTTAAAAAACATAGAAACTACAGTAAAATATCGGGACCAGCGCAGAATTACGTAAAAGTGAAAAACGAATACTGAGGAACGTATTAACGGGGTTAAAAAAGCGATATAAACTACAGTAAAGTATTGGGACCAACCCAGAACTACGCATAAAAGTGAAAATTGTGTAACTGAGAAACGTATAACCGAGGTTCCAGTGTGTACCCAAGAGACAGCACTTTGACAGAAATCAACCAGAAAGCATCTGATCAAAGTCACTTAGAACGCCACCCAGCTCCAAAGCCAAAGAACAGACACTGTAAACATCATTCTTATCTCTGTTTTTCTCATCGTCATCATCCTACTTCTGACCTCAGTTCAGGTTGCCACAAGACAATCATTCGAGAGAGAAATGTTGCGTTAAGTGTAAAATACGATTAAGGAGAACATACCAAATTTTACAAAGGTACAGGAACTAAAAGGGAAATTCACATTACAGCATAATCACAAATTCCATACTGGCCGCTAGTGCCTGAGTGGTCTGAGGCACAGGCCTTTGACCATTCGTCCGAGATTTGACCCGGATTGATTTCCCGAGAAGGCATGTGTGCCATGCATTGTAAACACCATTACTACCTCCGTTTTTCTCATACTTCATTCTGCTTCTGACCTCAATTCAGGTTGCCACGAGGCATTTATTCCTGATTTGGATTCACTTCTCCAGAGAAGAAAAAAGGCGTTCATTTTTCCAAGAAAGGGGCTCTGTCTCTTCCCTGGAGTCCTAAATTAGAGACGGGTGACTGCTTATAGACCTGAGCGTTGCTCACGGTGGTCGTTAAACCCTGAAACAAAAAGACAACAACAGAAAAATCCAATAAATCGTAATTTGGATTAACAGTGCTTTTCAATTACCCGGTTTTTAGCGTACCTCGGATAATTGACGTTTTACTGTACAAGTGTCGTAAAGAATTCGTTCCCGATCAATGTGATTTGCGATTCTTGCCGGATATATTTTGCTCTCGGATTCGTCACTGTGTTTTTCAGCAGTTCGATAATACTCTAACAAAAAATATTGCAGCTGGTAATGAATAATATTACGTATTATGTACATAAGCAATTTATTGCGGATAACCCCTTTTGACTCTTGCAGATTAAGAACTGCGCAGAAATACTTTTTTCCTCTACTGCATAATTTCTCAAACAGTGACGCATTATTTTGGGTCATGTGGTGTACTATGCGGCAAGTCTCATTTGTAATGGATGTCATGCATAACCATGCTTAAATGAAGGATATTAAAAAGTTAAATTTCTTTCATGGCGACATTTATTCGATTAAGAATGGCGTCATCTGGAGTGATTCGCGATCGATACTGAACGTCTGGTTGGAACGCCGATAAGTCAGTGGACTTCGTATCGTTGTCAGAAATTAATATTCCCATCTGAGAAATGGTCAACTGAATTTCAAGTCCTACACATCATCATGTCTCTTCTCGAAGAACTTCCAGTTTTTCTAAAAGACAACTCGCCCAAAGTTCTTTTGAGAGGGAAATTCCATCTCTTGCGTCGTCGTTTAGAGAATTTTCAAATACTTTGCATTCACACACGTGCTCATGTTACTTTTTTGGTGTTCCACAGAGGATCAGTGTTATTTTATTTAAAATTCTCTATACATGTAAATGTCTTGTTTTGCGATTCCTCTATCATAAAGATTGATAATAATCTCCTTTAATGTCTAGTCTTGATATAAAGCATTGCTGCAATAATCCCTTGTGATACTGATGAAATGCCGCCCGGGTGGTGCAGCGGTCTAAGCGTTAACTTCCAACCATTCCTCCGAGATGGGTCCGGGTTCGAATCCCGGTAAGGCATGGTTGTTGTGTTTGTCTTTAGGAACTGGTTCTCTCCCTTCCCTGGAACCAACGGCCCTAAATTAGGGACTGGCAACTGCTTGAATCCCATCGAGTTCCTCACGGTGGTCATTAAACCCCAAAATAAAAAAAAATTGGTAAAACGAGTTTTAATTTATTTTTTTTTTTTGGTATTAAACGACCATCTTGAATAAACAAAGACATCGCCTCTTTCCACGTTTTTAGCACCACACAGTAACCGAAAAATTGTTACTCGGCCACTGCTGGGGAATCGACCCCAGATCTCTCGACATCTAGCCCAGCGCGTTAACCTTAAACCACGGTGGCCAA
Organism: Macrothele yani; assembly: GCA_039090855.1. NCBI lineage: Eukaryota > Metazoa > Arthropoda > Arachnida > Araneae > Macrothelidae > Macrothele > Macrothele yani. The sequence goes on along the minus strand of CM077000.1, from coordinate 13,815,771 downwards.
CCATCGACGGCGCTGTGTGTTTTTCTATCAGAAATTAACCGATGACGCCATTTTATGTAGAGAAAGACTAACAGTGAGAGTAAAACCGTAACAACGAGAGTAAGGGCGCAGTAAAAAGGGTAAAAGCGTGATAGTAAAAATAAGAGTAAAAATGAAATGATGAAATTTCTAGTGTGATAATGAAAGTGAGAGCAAGAGTTTAATCAAAAGTGTGATAGCATGATGATGAGAGTGATACCTATCAATACAGTACTGAAAGTAAGAGTGTGATATTGATAGCGAGACTTTAATTCGGTGAAAGAGAAAGCAAGGGCGTTGGGAAAAGTGTGAATGTGTGCTTATGAGTGAGAAAATGAAAATGCAATAATGAAAATGTGAGTAGAGATATAAAGATGAGAGAAAGAGTAACACTGAGAGTAAAACCGTAACAACAAGAGTAAGAGTGCAGGAAAAAGGGCAAAAACATGATAGTGAAAATGAGAGTAAAAATGAAATGATGAAAGTGCGAGTGTGATAATGAGAGTGAAAGCATGAGTTTAATCAAAAGTGTGATAGCATGATGATGAGAGTGATACCTATCAATACAGTAATGAAAGTAAGAGTGTGACATTGATAGCGAGACTAATTCGGTGAAAGAGAGAGCAATGGCGTTGGGAAAAGTGTGAAGGAGTGATTTTTAATGCAAAAATGAAAATGCAATGAAGAAAGTGAGTAAAAATTTAATGATGAGGGAAAGAGTGTGAGTAAGAGTTTAATCAAAAGTGTGATAGCATGATGATGAGAGTGATACCTATCAATACAGTACTGAAAGTAAGAGTGTGATATTGATAGCGAGACTTTAATTCGGTGAAAGAGAAAGCAAGGGCGTTGGGAAAAGTGTGAATGTGTGCTTATGAGTGAGAAAATGAAAATGCAATAATGCAATAATGAAAATGTGAGTAGAGATATAAAGATGAAAATGCAATAATGAAAATGTGAGTAGAGATATAAAGATGAGAGAAAGAGTAACACTGAGAGTAAAACCGTAACAACAAGAGTAAGAGTGCAGTAAAAAGGGCAAAAACATGATAGTGAAAATGAGAGTAAAAATGAAATGATGAAAGTGCGAGTGTGATAATGAGAGTGAAAGCATGAGTTTAATCAAAAGTGTGATAGCATGATGATGAGAGTGATACCTATCAATACAGTAATGAAAGTAAGAGTATGACATTGATAGCGAGACTAATTCGGTGAAAGAGAGAGCAACGGCGTTGGGAAAAGTGTGAAGGAGTGATTTTGAGTGCAAAAATGAAAATGCAATGAAGAAAGTGTTAGTAAAAATTTAATGATGAGGGAAAGAGTGTGAGCAAGAGTTTAATCAAAAGTGTGATAGCATGATGATGAGAGTGATACCTATCAATACAGTAATGAAAGTAAGAGTGTGATATTGATAGCGAGACTTTAATTCGGTGAAAGAGAGAGCAACGGCGTTGGGAAAAGTGTGAAGGAGTGATTTTGAGTGCAAAAATGAAAATGCAATGAAGAAAGTGTTAGTAAAAATTTAATGATAAGGGAAAGAGTGTGAGCAAGAGTTTAATCAAAAGTGTGATAGCATGATGATGAGAGTGATACCTATCAATACAGTAATGAAAGTAAGAGTGTGATATTGATAGCGAGACTTTAATTCGGTGAAAGATAGAGCAAGGGCGTTGGGAAAAGTGTGAAGGAGTGATTTTGAGTGCAAAAATTAAAATGCAATGAAGAAAGTGTTAGTAAAAATTTAATGATGAAGGAAAGAGTGTGAGCAAGAGTTTAATCAAAAGTGTGATAGCATGATGATGAGAGTGATACCTATCAATACAGTAATGAAAGTAAGAGTGTGACATTGATAGCGAGACTTTAATTCGGTGAAAGAGAGAGCAAGGGCGTTGGGAAAAGTGTGAAGGAGTGATTTTGAGTGCAAAAATGAAAATGCAATGAAGAAAGTTTGAGTAAAAATTTAATGATGAGGGAAAGAGTGTGACACTGAAAGTGTAACTTTAACAGGTAACGGCGAAAGTAAGAGAGCAGTAAGAGTGTGTAAAAACATGATAATGAAAGCGAGAACGTGATAATAAAAGGGAGAGCAAGAGTTTAATAAAAAGTGTGAAAGCACGATGATGAGTGCGAGGGGTGATGGCGAGCGTGACAGTGTAAGTATATGATGAGAGTGACAGCAGGAACGTAGGGAAACGATTGAAGCACCATGACAAGAGTGAGAGTGAAACCGTAATGATGAGAGTAACAGTGTGCTATGGAGGATCAAAACAGTAACGGTAAGAGCAAGAGCAAGAAGGCAATGAAAATTTTGAAAACCTGATGATGAGTGTGAGAGTAAAGATGCAATGATGAGAGTGAGGTTGAGGTAATGAAGGTGCAGTAATGAGAGTGTGCCGTGGCGCAGTGGTCTAAGCGATGGCCTCTGATCATTCGTCCGAACGGGGTCCGGGTTCGAATCCCGGTGAGGCATGGATTGTTGTGTTTGTCTTACGGCACTGGCTCTCTCCCTTCCCTGGAACCAGTGACCCTAAATTAGGGACGGGCAACTGCTTATAGCCCATTGAGTTGATCGCGGGGTTCGTTAAACCTCCAATAAAAAAAATGCGAGTGTGAGTGTGATAATGATGAAAATGTAATGATGAGGGTGAGAGCCAGAGTGAGTGAAAGTTTAAAAGCAAGATGAAGAGATAAAGACAAACTAAGAATGCAGTGATGAGAGACTAAAAATGCAGTTAAGAGTGTGATCATGACAATGGGAGTGTAACAAGAAGAGTGAGGGATAGTAATAATGAAAGTGATAATGCAAGTGAAGAGAGCAAGATCTTAGTGAAAAGTGTGATAGCATAAGTTGAGAATTAAGATATAATGATAAGAGTGGGAGTGAGAATGTAATGATTAAAGTTAGAGCAAGAGTGTTATGAAAAGTGTGAAAGCGTAAAAGATATGATCAGAGTAGAGTAATGGTGAGAGTGGCAGTGATGGTTTAATGATGAGAGCAAGAGCATAGTGAAAAGTGTAGAAACATGATGGTGGGGGTGGGAGTAAAACTACAATGATGAGAGTGAGAGTGTGTTAATGACGGTAGGAATGTAAGGATGAGAATAACACCGATGATGCAGTGAAAATTGTGAAAACTTGATTGTGAGTGTGTGGCGTACCTGCCAGCAGGACGCACACGACATTAAGGCAGATTGCAGTCAGAACAAAACGTCCGCGTAGCTCAATTGGTAGAGTGACTTATTCCGGAGTGAAGGGATACGGGTTCGAATCCTGGCGTGGACAAAAATGACGGAGGAATTTACTTCGTTATAATGGCGCCCGAACTATCCGGATAACCCGGCAGTTCAAAATCTCGCAATGGTGTGATGTTCTTCCACACCGCGATATAGGAAAAATCAGAGAATCCTTTCTCCAGCGCTTCGAAAAATAAAAATGCGTGATGTTGCATTCCACACACCAGATTGACTGGGAGTTCTCAACTTCACGTTCTACAGCGGATGGCTGCCTGCAACGATTCATGGTCACGGCTGACCCGTGGGCCATGCCCCCGGCCCTCTTTCGGGGGGGATGTGACGTACCTGCCAGCAGGACGCACACGACATAAAGGCAGATTGCACTCAGAACAAACGTCCGCGTAAGCTCAATTGGTAGAGTGACTTATTCCGGAATGAGGGGATCCGGGTTCGAATCCTGGCGTGAACAGAAATGACAGAGAAATTTACTTCGTTATAAGTGTGAGAGTACAATGATGATATCGAGAGTGTGATAATGATGAGTGCACAGCGAAGGTGTAATGATCAGAGTGACAGCACGAATGTAGTGAAATTGTGAGAACATGATGAAGAGGAATCGGTGGACTAAATATTCAGCGATGAGAGCAGAGCAGTGTGTGATAATGACGATGGGAGTGTAGTAATGAGAGTGTATTAATGAGAGTGACAGTAATGGTGAGAGTGCAAGAAGAATAATGAGAGCGAGTGAGAGCAAGAGCATTGTGAAAAGTGTGAAAACATAATGATTAGGGTGATTTACACGATCATTATTAATAAATGTACCATGATGTGAGCAATGTTAGAGGACGCCGCGCGTGTAAGATCAATAACGCAAGAAACTCGTAAGAAAAACTTTTTCACGGTAACACTCTCTTTGAGTAAAAACTGCGCGCGTCAGCATTGAGGGAAAAACACCTGTGACCTATTTATGTGACTCGGACTTTTTCTCAGCTTAGCACTTCTTCTCTTAAAGAAAGGTGTGAACGAAGAGAAACAAGTCGCAACAAGCCGAGTAAAGCTGTTGCCTTTTACAACTGTTTTGCTAAATATGAAGTGTTATAATTTTTTCCAAATGGGAAATTAATCCCAGGGTCTACTACACACTCATCATATATGTTATCATTATAGTTAGTTCTATTATATTACATGTGCTTTCTCACTATTGCTTGTCATCAAATATAAAGGATTATAACCTCTTTGACCAGGTGAGTTCAGATTTTATACATTTGTATTTGAAGAATTATTCCCTTAAAGAATAACATTTTTTCGGCATCTATCTGAGACTCGCTATTAACTAGTGCATCATCGAGGGAGTGGGATTTTCTATATTGATTTCATTCGTCTTTACACGATCATTATTCAAATAACAGATTCAAATAACACATTTGACTGTTTAGACGATTTAATGTGATGAAGTTAATTATTAAGTTCATATAGTAAGCATTAGAACTTTCAGGCCCGCAACGGACCCATCTTCAGATGTTATTAGCAGAATGAAACTGAGTGTGATTTAAATACATTAATGTTATGTGGTTTTCTTGATATTGTTACGTGCTCGTGATGGACATCATATCTCGTTCATGGTTTGTTAACATCGATAAATATATTACGTGTCAAGCAACGTATTAAAAACTATGTATGAAAGAAATAATTGGTGTAAGTCTCTGTATGTTATAACTCATTAAACACCGTTTTCCAAGGTAAAGGGATGTGACAAGGAGTATCATCATTGCAACATACTTCACCATCATGAAAGAAATACGGGATTACACCATATAATACAAATTTTGAAGATGACAATCCGATTTTTGGCGTAAATGTGACAAGGATGGTAAGTCAGATAATATCCTAAAATTTGAAAATTTTCATCGTCCTGGAGCGGGACTCGAACCCGCGTCTCCCAGAGAACGCCCGGGTATGCTAACCACTACACCACCCAGAACGACCAAGTTTCAAGTTTCCGATCAATTTGAGTGTAACCATCACAGGATTCGCTAGTGGAAGCAACCGGCATTCATGTTTAGCGAACCGGGAGGTTAAGAATCTTAACCCGTGTTTGCCCGGAGAAGCAGTAAATCATGAAAGAATAACGGGATAAGATTCTTAACCTCCAGATTCGCTAAACATGAATGCCGGTTGCTTCGACTAGCAAATCCTGTGACGGTTATATTCAAATTGATCGGAAACTTGAAACTTGGTCGTTCTGAGTGGTGTAGTGGTTAGCATACCCTGGCGTTCTCTGGGAGACGCGGGTTCGAGTCCCGCTCCAAGACGATGAAAATTTTCAAGTTTTCGGATATTATCTGACTTACCATCCTTGTCACATTTACGCCAAAAATCGGTTTGTCATCTTCAAAATTTGTATACTTCACCATATTTGTGAATAAATAAACTTTCCATTAGGAGGATTGATGCTTTTGAGTAGGGCGTGGCGAGGATGTTGTCTTCGCTCCAACATGGGTAACGAGATCCTTTGTATGATAGCCTTGATAGGGAAGTCTTTGATGAGTTTGTCTTTATGTTATATTGGTGCTCTTTTAAACGAGTTTTTAAAGAGCGAAGTGTAGATCCAACATATATACGATCTTCATCTTGAATGTCTATTGTCTTCAGTGGGATGACATATACTCCATATCGGTTGTCTAAAGGAACAACGTCTCTATCATTTTTTATTCCTGATAGTACATTGTGTGTTCGTACACCGAAGCCAATATTGTGACGATGACAAACGTTTTTGAGTATATTGATGATGCTGGGAATGGAACAATTGCACAACCGTGTTGCTTCCTGTATATAGTAAGAGTATGATTTTGTGAGTGAGACTCTAATGACTAGAGTAAGAGCAAGTGAAAGCCTTGTGATGAGTGTGAGAATGAAGATGCAATGAAGAGAGTAAGAGTAATTATGACAGCGATAGTCTAATTATGAGAGAGTGAGAGCAGCAGCATAATGAAAAGTGTGAAAGCGTGCTGAAGAAAAGAGAGAGACTAAAAATACAGCGATGAGAGTAAGCGCTTGATAATGACGACGGAAGAGTAACAATCAGATTCTATTAATGGCAATGATAGTAATGATGACTGTCTCTGTAAGTACAATAATGAAACTGAGAAAAAAGATGTAATGATGGCAGAAAGAGTGAGTAAAAATATGATAACAGAAACAGCGTGACACAGACTGAAACCGTAACGATAAAAGTAAAAGCGCAGTAAAAAGTGTGAAAACATTTTGAGAATAAGAGATTGATATTGAGACTGTAACAATAAGGGCCGCGCGGTTGGCCTAGTGGTCAACGTTTGTGACTGCCACGGAGAAGACCTCGGGTTCGATCCCACGCAGGTACGAACGCTCGAACTACTAAATATCCGCCGTGCTTCGGATGAGCACGTTAAGCCGTCGGACCCCGGGTACTGCCCCCCCCGGTAATAAATAAGGGCGTCTTCCTCCCCCTTTCTACCTCGCTTCCTTGTCACTTTCCTATCGGGCACTCTAGCCCAAATCTCCTAGCTTTCTGTTTCTAAGGGTTGTTTAAGACCTGGGGTCAGACACTCCCTTCTTAAAATCCTCTACATATGATCTGACTGTAACGATAAGTATGAAACCGTGATGATTAGTGTGAGAATAAAAATGCAACGATGAGAGTGAGAATGTAATGAGGGTGAAAGTGCAAGGATGAGAGTGAGAGTGATGACTGTGTAGGTGTAATTATGAGAATGAGAGAAAGGGTATAGTGTGATCAGAATGAGAAGCACGAATGTATTGAAAGTGTGAGCACATGATGAACAGGAACAGGTACACTAAATACGCTGCGATGAGAGTTAAGAGTGTGATAATGATGATGAGAGTCTAATAATGAGATGAAAGTGTATTAATGAGAGTGACAGTAATGTTCAGACTGATAGTGTAAGAATAATAATGAGAGCAAGTGAGAGCAAGAACGCAGTGAAAAGTGTGAAAACATAATGATCAGGGTAAGAACAAACACATAATGATGTGAGTAAGAGCACGATTTTTGAGTGAGACTATAATGCCTAGAGTGAGAGCAAGTGTTATAAAAAGTGAAAGCCGGATGATGAATATGAGAATGAAGATGCAATGATGAGAGCGAGAGGAGTGATAGAAATTATGACAGTGATAGTCTAATTATGAGAGTGAGAGCAAGATCGTAGTGAAAAGTATGAAAGCAGATGAAGAGAAAGAGAGAGACTAAAATACTGTGATGAGAGTATGAGCTTGATTATCAAAATGGAAAAGTAACAATTAGAGTGAGATTCTGTTAATGACAGTAAGAGTAATAATGACTGTCCATGTAAGTATAATGATGAGAGCGAGAAAAAAGATGTAATGATGATAGAAAGAGGGAGTTAAAAATGTGATGAGAGCAGAAAGAGTGTGACACTGAGAGTTAAACTGTAACGACGAGAGTAAGGGCTCAGTAAAAAATGTGAAAATATGATGAGAATAAGATCATGATAATGTAAAGATAAGTGTAAAACCGTGATGATTAGTGTGAGAGTAAAAATGAAAGGATGAAAGTGAGAATGTAATGAGAGCGAAAGTGCAAGGATGAGAATTAGAGTGATGACTCGGTAAGTGTATTTATGAGAATGAGAGCAAGGGTACAGAGAAAAGTGCGCAAGCCTGATAATGAATGCGAGAGTAAATATACGATGATTAGGGTAAGAGTGAATTTGTTTACTTTGTGTGGAAGATGAATTAATGAGGCAATTGCTATCCTGCTGGATTTTTCTCCATAAGAATTTCACTTATTTTTAATTTTAGAACAATGCGTAAAAGACTGGTCTTTTAAAGACTAGAAGACATCATACACTTCAGTTTAGAAGAGAATGAACACATCGCTAGTTTCAGTAATACTGCGTTACGTCTCACAAGAATATGGCCTTACTATGAAAAGTATATTTGGCAAACATAAATATGCAAATAAAACTAATTTAATGTGAAGATATGTTTCTTTACGTTTTTTGATATAAAAATTAAAACAAAATATGCCAGCATCTTATACCGTCTAATGTGAAAAATGGATATGTCAATATATCTTTTCTGTGTATGTGCGTAAAGGCATCGCAGCAGGAAGTCGGGGCAATTTCCAAAATCTTTTCACGTGGAATTCCCATCAAAGAACGAACTCTCGCAACTTGGGAGATATAGGCTGCCAGCACCTAAGGTAATTACTAAACTTCTATGGAATGCCTTAATGGAAATCTTCCATCTTCAGATGTAAACCCCTTTGAGATGAAACCAACTTTGCTCAAAGGTTAATTAAAATCCCTGTGTTGAACCAGCCTTATGGGACATCGATCTTCATAACACGAGTATTATAACAGCATTTTTCATTTCTCAAGGAACAGTTAGCTAATATTTCCCGGATATTTCACATGTGAACAAATAATTCATCTAATCTGTATTAATTAAAAGACCCATCTAGCGATAAGGAGCTCCGAAATACTTTTTGCGGTCACTGATTTGACTTGAGATAGGCGATTAAATTCAGATAAGTATTCTTTGCACGCACAGCGCTTTTACTAATTCAATGAAAGCAATTAAAGCGGATTTTTCCACAATGGCAATCTAGGATTTCTTTCCGTGAATTGTTTCCCCCTCCCACCCGCCCTTCTCCTTTTCAGACACGGGTTTCTCTCAAGTTGCGTCCCGAAATTTCACTCTTTGTTTAAATTAATATTTGGCTGTGTAAAATTTAAAGTGCCCGAATGTTATACATTTCATCTATAAATAATTGTAACCCTTTGCTGTTCAAAGTAAAGATGGACGGAAACCGTGTCGAAATGAACCCTGGAAGATCAGAAACTCCTGCCACTCTGTGTTTCACTCAAGTTCCGTTCTAAATTTTTACTCTTTGTCTAAATTGTGTATTTGGCTGCGCAAAAATTAACCCACCGACCGGCTCATGAAATCTGACTCAGCCGCTTTGAAAAATCTATTGAGATACGCGGTGGCCGCGTAATAGACGGTTGGTATTTCAACGGCGAAAGAGACAAATTCCGTCAGCGCAAAAACAGGTCTTGCACTGTTAAACCGTCACCCGTTTCTGCGGTCGGCTTGACAAAAGTCGCCGGACACCCCTTCAAACCCAAATGAAAACGGATCCACTGTGTTAAGATGCGCGGTACAGCTGCAAACGGTATAAAAACAAGCCTGCAGTTGACCGCAATCATATAGAGCCGCGGATGGCTTAGTGGTTAGGGAGTCAGACTATCAATGCAAGGTCCTCAGGTTCGAACCTGGGCTGATCTTTCAAGAGATGGTGTAATTTACGAACAATCGCTGAATATCCGCCGTGCATCGGACGAGCACGTTAAGTGACGGCCCCCAGACTGGACCCACTAGTTAAATGGGTACCCTTTCCTATGCCCTCCCCCCTGAAATTCTCTCACCCCTCTGTGTGCAACATCGTACTTGTACGGTGGCGCCATCTACTGTAATCTAATCTCACTACAAACTGTTCTGTCAAGGTCGCTCGACTTGCTCTCATTCCTTCAGTTTCTGTGTCCTGCCCAAAAGGTGATTTCGCTGTAGGTGGCTGGGGCCTAAACTCTACTCACTGTGGACGGAAGTCCAACAAGTAAATGACAAATACTGTGGTACCGCGATCATATAGCACTGCGAGGTTGCGTGAAAATGCCGCTGCGGGAGAAAACTGACTTTGAGAAAGGAAAGATTGTGGGGTGTCATATTAGTGGGTTGCCCATAAGAGAAACCGAGAGGGGTTTAAACATGCCCAAGTCAAATGTTTTCGATGTACTGAATACGTAGAAGGCACATGGCTTGCCTGAAGCAGCAAAACGTACCGGCAGACCAACGAAAATCAGTGATAGAGGACGTCGAAGCCTCAGGAGAGTCGTTACAACTAATCGACCTCAGTGTACAGGTGAGTGAAAATGATGGAACCTCGTATGTACAAGTACCTTTTCGTAGAGAATTTTACCATGGTTGGGCGGTTGCTCATAAGCCTTTCATCTCCACTCGGAATGCTGCTCGCCGTTTAGCATGGTGTAAAGAACATTTATCGTGGACCGTAGATCAATGTAAACTGGTCCTATGGATGATGAATCCAAATATACGATCCATCAGTTTGATGGCCGTGTGTGGGTACGGCGGCAGCCGGGGTAACGCTATTTACCACAATGTACTGTTCCTACGGTCAAATTTGGAGCTCGGAGCGTACTCGTGTGTGGGTGTTTTTCGTGGTACGGCCCCGGTCCATTGGTTATCGTGGACAAACCTGTTAACCAGCACGTCTACCTCGATATTCTGGACAATTATGTCCTACCAACTCTGTGGCAATACTATGGAACCGAGCCTTGTTGGCACCAGTAGGATAATGCACCGAGTCATAAAGCAAGGACTGTTACGGCGTGGTTTGATGATAATTCCGTATCGTGCGTGGAATGACCAGCACAGAGCCCTGATCTTAATCCCATAGAGCACCTATGGGATGAATTAGTGCGCCGCATAAGAAGTATAGAACCACGGCCTACTACTAAGCAACAGTTAGTGGCAGCATTATGTACTGAATAGAAGCGCATACCTATCGCTGTGTTCCAAAACCTTGTCGAAAGCATGTCTGGAAGGGTCAGTGCATGCATTAAGACCAAAGGTGGACCGACACCGTACTGATGTATATCAATAAATGCTATGTTGTGTTCCTCTTCTAGGTGTCTGGTGACTTTTGTTAATATAGTATATATTTCTTCAAGAGAAACATGTCCGATTTCAATTTCAGCATTCATTCAATGCAGAACTCAGCATATTAAAATTTATATTTCCAAATATTCATACCAGCAATGTAATTCCCATCTCAAATCATACCTTTAGAATCACGTTTTCTGAAATAAGTGAGACACTTAAGAAAGTAATTATGATAGAAATATTTTGGCATTTTCTATCCATAATTCTGAAATTCTTTTAAGTCATATTATATTTTACTTAAAATTCAAAATAATTTACTATAAAATATTCGTAACTGTGTTAGCGTTTTGTTAATTGAGGGAACACTTATAACCAAACATCACCATACAACTTTAAAAAAAACAAATTAGTAAAATCATGCAATGCATTGATTATGATACGCTTTCCAACATACCAAAAATCATTACTCAAGTTATGAGGATAATGGCTGTGGAATAAATCTCGCTCCTATGCCCTGACCTCTGACCCCATTTCGATTATATTCAATAGAACCGGTTCAGTTTACCTCCGGAACAACATACTAAAGTTTTGTCACAATGGAAGCATTTGTACGTAAGTTGTGACGCCTAAGTGCAATGGAATTGATCCCGATCCTATGTCCTGGTCTTTTACTCAATTTCTTCCATTTCAATACGGTTCGTCCCCAGGTGGTCCCCTACCACAAACTAAAATTTCATCAAAACCCAGCCGTTTTTACTCAAGTTGTGACGCATAAGTGCAATGTTCATGTTTATATGTAGAGGATTTTAGCAAGGGAGTGTCTGACCTCAGGTCTTAAACAACCCTTAGAAATAGGAAGCTAGGAGATTTGGGCTAGAGTGCCCGATAGGAAAGTGACACGGAAGCGAAGTAGAAACGGGGAGGAAGACGCCCTTATTTATTACGGGGGGCAGTACCCGGGGACCGACGGCTTAAGGTGCCCATGCGACGCACGGCGGATATTTAGTGGATCCAGCGTTCGTACCTGCCTGGGAGCGAACCTGAGGTCCTTTCCGTGGCATTCACGAACGTTACCCACTAGGCCACCTACGGCCCTAAACATAAGTGCAATGGAAGGGATACAGAGCCTATGTCCTGCCCTTTGACCCCATTTCGTCCAGTTTCAATAGGGTTCGTGCCGAGGTGGTCCCCCTACTACATACTAAAATTTAATCGAAATCGAACCATTTTTACGTGAGTTATCTTGCGGACAGACGGACAAAGCTGGAGCAAATACGGTTGGAAAGAGTAAAAAAACTGCAATTTACTATCAATATAAAAAAAAATTGAGGAAAGGTTTAGAAAATTCAGAATTTCTTTGGTTTACGAAAAATCCGTGAAATGCAACTTTTCCCCTGAAATGACTGAAAGAAATTCAGTCATTTCACGGAAAAGGTTGCATCAGAAATGTGTTTTGTTAATTCACGAAAGGAATCAAGGAAAGTTGCGGCAATGATTTCAGAATTTATTTTTTTTTACATGGTGTTGACGTTAAATCTGTATCTCATATTACTATCTAGGTTGAGCGCAAAATACTGTTTCCTGTAAATTCCTTTTTCTCTGTACATGTGCGCTGCTTTACAGAAATGATCTTGATATTGTTCATCGATGCAATTTTTTTGGTAACAATGTTTTTATTTGGGGGAAGGAGGCAGCTGAATAATCTAGGGAAATCTATCGCAAGAAGGAGAACTAAACATCCGAACTAGTCCGTAAATTTTTCAAGAGTAAGCTCTCACAAAAATACAAGTATGTCTTTAGGCACCCATGCGCAAACTCATGTGTAACGAATTGGTTGCAGTTCAAAGCCGCAGCCCCGGTGGCGCAGTGGTCTAAGCGATGGCTTCTGATCGTTCCTCCGAAAGTGGTCCGGGTTCAATTCCCGGCGAGGCATGGATGTTGTGTTTGTTTTACGGCACTGGCTCTCTCTCCCTTCCCTGGAACCAGTGACCCTTAATTAGGGACGGGCGACTGCTTATAGCCCATTCAGTTACTCACGGCGGTCGTTAAACTTCCAATGAAAAACAAAACAAAAGTTCAAAGACGTAGCCGATATAAATTCTAATACGAACACGATCCTTCAAAGGTATATTTTGAGTTCTGAAGCTCATGTTCCCTACGAAGTCATTTTTGCCATGAGAGATCGATCATACTTCCCATTCAGGAATCATTTTCGGCATCAAACATCATGCAATTAGTCATTTCATTATTAAAGAGAATGTTTCCACTTGCCAGTCCCTTTCACTATCGCAAGTCATGCTTCCCACTTTGACACTAAGTCATGCATCCCACTTTTTTAGTCGATAGTTATTTTGAGCACTGAAGCACACGTTCTTTACGAAGAAGTAATTTTTGCCATGAGAGATCGATCATACTTCCCAATTAGGAGTTAGTTTCGACATCAAACACCATGCAATGAGTCATTTCATTATTAAAGATCATGTTTCCACTTGAGAGTCACTTTCACTATCAGAAGTCATGCATCCCACTTTTTCAGTCTAGAGTTATTTTGAGCACTGAAGCACACGTTCTTTACGAAGAAGTAATTTTTGCCATGAGAGATCGATCATACTTCCCAATTAGGAGTCAGTTTCGACATCAAACACCATGCAATGAGTCATTTCATTATCAAAAGGTCACGTTTCCCACTTGCGAGTCACTTTCACCGTCAGAAGTTACGCTTCCCACTTTAAGCCCTCATCACCAGAAAAGAAAATGATTTACACTTGAGAGTCATTTTCATCAGCACATATTTCCAAGTGATAGTCATTTTCTTTATCGCACAGTGTTCCTTTCCAAAGAATCACCATTAGAGATCATTCGTTCCAATTGATAACATACTTTTTATCATGTCGTATACATTAAATTAACTTTCATTTTTAGTTGTTTTCTGAATGTAAACTTAAGTTCATTCTCTTTTAGTGTTTTCAACCTTAACGTTATATCTTCTTTCTCGCGGAATGAGATTAGCAACAATTCTGAGGTCAGAGAACGTGAACGGATGCATGCTGACATTTAGAGTATATAATGTTGAAGCAGCAGCCAAAGGTGTGATGTGGTGGTGTGATGTTATAACCATGCAAACTGGGTTAGCTGAAACTGTGTCTATTGGAAGGTTGGGTATTAGAATAGTGTTATATATTTAGCGTTTGAAGTTAATGTTTTCTGTTTACTAACTTACGTTAATCAGTTTTGAAATATTAATATTATTATTATTAGTTTCCGACAAATTTCGGAATATCCGAGTAAAGTGCTAATACGATACTGTGTGACGTATGAGCACTTTTCAATACGATACTGTGTTCTCTCTCGCAAGAGTATGGTTGGCCACAACTTGAGATCGCAACGTATGATGTGTGGGTGTGTCAAAGGACAACAGAACGATATATAATGTTTGAGAAGTATGTGGAGATGGTGCAAGTTATCGTACTAATTGTGGAAGAGACTTTTATTAAAGTTGAAGTTTGACTTATTTGAAGTCTGCGTGTTCTACTTGTGCACCTAACCAAGTATTATTATCACTATTAACTCACGTTCCTTTGATTATACCTTGTGGAAGTGCCAAAGGATCAGTGGCAGAATAAAGACTAATCGTGAGTAACTTTTTCTCGACGTTTACTTGAATTATTATCATTATTAACTCACGTTTGTTTGATTATACATTGTGGAAGTGCCAATGGATCAGTGGCTGAATAAAGACTAATCGTGAGTAACTTTTTCTCGACGTTTACTTGAATTATTATCATTATTAACTCACGTTTGTTTGATTATACATTGTGGAAGTGCCAATGGATCAGTGGCTGAATAAAGACTAATCGTGAGTAACTTTTTCTCGACGTTTACTTGAATTATTATCATTATTAACTCACGTTTGTTTGATTATACCTTGTGGAAGTGCCAATGGATCAGTGGCTGAACAAAGACTAATCGTGAATAACTTTTTCTCGACGTTTACTTGAATTTTTATTACTACTATTAACTCACGTTCGTTTGATTATACCTTGTGGAAGTGCCAAAGCATCAGTGGCTGAATAAAGACTAATCGCGAGTAACTTTTTCGCGACGTTTACTTGAATTATTATCATTATTAACTCACGTTTGTTTGATTATACCTTGTGGAAGTGCCAATGGATCAGTGGCTGAATAAAGACTAATCGTGAGTAACTTTTTCTCGACGTTTACTTAAATTATTATCATTAATAACTCACGTTTGTTTTATTATACCTTGTGGAAGTGCCAATGGATCAGTGGCTAAATAAAGATTAATCGTGAGTAACTTTTTCTCGACGTTTACTTGAATTATTATCATTATTAACTCACGTTCGTTTGATTATACATTGTGGAAGTGCCAATGGATCAATGGCTGAATAAAGACAAATCGTGAGTAACTTTTTCGCGACGTTTACTTGAATTATTATCATTATTAACTCACGTTCGTTTGATTATAAATTGTGGAAGAGCCAAAGGATCAGTGGCTGAATAAAGACTAATCGTGAGTAACTTTTTCTCGAAGTTTACTTGAATTATTATTGCTAGTAACTCACGTTCTTTTGATTATACCTTGTGGAAGCGCCAAAGGATCAGTGGCTGAATAAAGACTAATCGTGAGTAACTTTTTCTCGACGTTTACTTGAATTATTATTAATATTAACTCACGTTCGTTGGATTATACCTTGTGGAAGTGCCAAAGGATCAGTGGCTGAATAAAGACAAATCGTAAGTAACTTTTTCTCGAAGTTTACTTGAATTATTATTACTATTAACTCACGTTCGTTTGATTATACCTTGTGTAAATGCCAAAATATTAGTGGCTGAATAAAGACTAATTTTAAGTAACTTTCACTCGACGTTTACTGAAATTATTATTACCACTAACTCCCGTTCGTTTGATTATACCTTGTGAAAGTGCCAAAATATTAGTGGCTGAATAAAGACTAATCATCGTAAGTAACTTTTTCTCGACGTTTACTTGAATGACTGCTCTTTCACTGTAGGTGAAGTTTTTATGTAGTGTTCGGTCAGCTGTACTTAAACGAACATTACAACTGATGGAATAAAAAGTGAACAGTAAATATTTCTGAAAAATTTTTTGAGTGCTTTGTTTCATTTCGAGGGAGTAAATAAGAAGAGGAAAATCTTAAGTAATGTTCTTGAGATTACATACGTTTCAAATAGTTAAGGAGATCATGTTTTCGATTTAGGGGACATTTTCATCATAAGAGATGATGATTTTTACTTGGTGTTTTAGTCATGGGATATCATGTTCTATTGTGCAAAGCCATCTTCATAGTCAAAGATCAAAATTTCAGGGTTGTAACGAATATTCCATTATATCTTTCCTTTTGAGCTTCTTTTTTACGCTTTCCAACCGCAGGTTGATGAAGCGTATATGCTCCAGCTTTGTCCGTCTGCCTGTCCTCACGATAACTCGCGTAAAAATGGTTCGATTTCGATGAAATGTTAGCATGTGGTAGAAGACAACTTGTGGACGACCCTATTGAAAATGGGCGAAATGGGGTCAAAGGTCAGGACATGAGAGCGGGATCCATTCCATTGTTCTTATGAGTCATAACGTACGTAAAAATGCTGCGATTGCGACAAAACTTTAGTATATTGTTCCGGAGGTAAACTGAACCGATTCTGTTGAATATAATAGAAATGGCGTCAAAGATCAGGGCACATGAGCGAGATTTATTCCACAGCCATTATCCTCATAGCTTGACTAAAAATGCTTTTATTGCAACAAAACTTTAGTTTATTCTTCCGGAGGTATACTGAACCAACAGATCAGAGGCCATCGCTTAGACCTGCCGCCCCAGTGGCGCAGTGGTCTAAGCAATGACCTCTGATCATTCGTCCGGAAGGGGTACGGTTTCGAATCCCGGTGAGGCATGGATGTTGTGTTTGTCTTATGGCACTGGCTCTCTCCCTTCCCTGGAACCAGTGACCCTAAATTAGGGACGGGTGACTGCTTATAGCCCATTGTGTTGCTCATGGTGGTCGTTAAACCTTCAATAAAGAAAAAAAGAACCAATTCTGTTTAATATCATTGAAAGGGGGTCAAAAGTCAGGGCACAGGAGCGAGATATGTTCCACAGCCATTATCCTCATAACTTGAGTAATAACTTGAATAATGATTTCTGGTTTGCTGGAAAGCGTATCATAATCAATGCAGTGAATGATTTTACTAACTTCTGCTATGAAAATTTGAGTTCGTTCTCTTAGACATTTTCAAACCTTAACGTTATGTCTTTTCCCTCAAATGAGAATAATGTTGGCAACAATCTGAGGTCGGAAAACAAGAGTGGCGTAGGTATGTGATAAGGACGTTAGATAAAAAGGACGATGCAGCAGTTGCATAGTGTGTGTGTGTGTGTGTGTGTGTGTGTAGATGTTCGATTGTTGTTAAGATAGATTATACGACAGATAATTAAGGTATGTGAAGTGTATGTATACCACTCCGTGCTATATTTTGGATTTCTCGTCTAATGTTGCTGGACCAATCAAAAGTTGACGTAAATTGGACTTCTGTATATGTTTCGTCTGGCCGTAAAACCCTAATTTGAGCTCTACGGCACAATTAGTTGCGTCGCTTTTACCCTTCGTTTAACATCTATTCAGCCGGAAATCTTACATAACGTAAAAAGGGTTACGTTATAAGGTGTAATGGTTTCCATATTCAGGCATCGTGCTCTTTTCTACTAAAAAGTAATCTCCCTCCTCAGAAATCATGTTCTTTTCTACTGTGTAGCGTTCTTTATTTTCCGTAGCTTTGTTATTGTAATTGGTCATTCAGGGGGATGATTAACAATTCTTCATGATTGATTACCTTCTAAAAGGACTATAACAGTGGCGGCGAACCTACGAAAGATCAAAAGTATTTGGGACACTTGTTTCTGCCAGTGGCGTGATGTCTGTGTCAGGAGAACAAGCCCTTCCCTGTCATGCCTTGGCTCTTTCCCCTTAGCTTTGTTATTCAAAGTGGTCATGAAGGGGATGATTGACACTAATCCTTTATGACTGATTATCTGCTAAAAGGGCTGTAACAATGGCGACGAACCTAAGAAAGGGAGAGATGTTTGAGTTACTTGTGTCTACCCAGTGGAATGATGTCAATGACAGGGGGACTAGCCGTTCCGTATCATGCATTGGGTCTTTCCCTTAGGTTTGTTATTCAAAGTGGTCATTTATGGGGGTGATTGACCCTAATCCTTTCTGACTGATTACCTGCTAAAAGGGCTACAACAATGGCGACGAACCTAAGAAAGGAAAGCGATGTTTGAGTTACTTGTTTCTACCCAGTGGTATAATATTCGTGTCAGAGGGACTTGCCCTTTACTATCAGGCCTTGGATCTTTCCCCTTAGCTTTGTTATTCAAAGTGGTCATTTAGGGGATGATTGACACTAATCTTTTCTGACTGATTACCTGCTAAAAGGCCTACAACAATGGCGACGAAACTAAGAAAGGAGAGAGATGTTTGGGTCACTTGTTTCTACCCAGTGGCATGATGTCAATGTCAGGGGGACAAGCTGTTCCCTATCATGCCTTGGGTTTTTCCCTTAGCTTTGTTATTCAAAGTGGTCATTTAGGGGGATGATTAACAGTAATTCTTTCTGACTAATTACCTTCTAAAAGGGCTATAACAATGGCGACGAACCTAAGAAAGGAGAGAGATGTTTGAGTCACTTGTTTCTACCCAGTGGCATGATGTCAGTGTCAGGGGGACTAGCCCTTCCCTATCTTGCCTTGGGTTTTTTCCCTTTGCTTTGCTATTTCAGACTGATTACCAGCTAAAACTTTCAGACTGATTACCAGCTAAAACGGCTGTAACAATGGCGACAAACCTAAGAGAGGAGAGAGAAGATGTCTAAGTCACTTGTTTCTACCCAGTGGCATGATGTCAGGGACAGGGAACTAGCCTTACTCCATCATGCCTTGGGTCATACGGCAGAAAATGAATGACGAGAACAGCGCTCTTATGAGAAGAATGAAAATGTACGAGTCACTTTTGTTTCTATACAGTGGCAAGATGTCTGTGTTAGGAGGACTACCCCTTTCCTATCATTCCTTCGGTCCCGGAGAACAGAAGGAACTACAGCGTGTCCACAATGTCTTGTTACCCCCCCCCCCTGTAATAAGAAATGTAAATGAGCTATATATCTGTTGTATGATGTATATGCTGAGTTATGGTCTGTATTGTGTTTATTTACAGATTAGGTACCGAAACCATGTGTGATACCAGCTAATACACCCTGGAACAGCGGATTGGTGTCAGTGTCTGGGTACACGAACGTCCACACACAGGGAAGACAATGCGTGACGTGCGTGCCGATTTCCAACAACGATTCGACAAAGAGGCCCCTCCAAAACACTCTTCTGCGGTGGGAACTCTGCGGTGGGAACATAAACTCTTCGAAGCAGGCAACATCAAGGATAAACAACGAACGGAAAGACCGTCAACCAGAGTGCAACAGTGTCAAGCGGTCGAGGAATCAGTTATCAGGTCACCAACAAAAGCTCTCCCCAAACGATCAGCGGAGCTTGGAATACCACGATTGACACTGCATAAGCACATGATGGATGACCTGAATTTGCACGCATATCGCCCAATGTTCGTTCAGGAGTTATCAGACTTGGATTTAAACCGCAGACAGGATGCATGTACAATGATGCTTCAGACATTTGCCACAATCCCAAAACGTGGAAAGGTCATTTTCAGTGATGAATGTGCGATATACCGCAGCTGTCGATCACGGAACCTTGTGTTCTGGTCCAAGGAAAACACACATTATGTCGAAGAATTGGAACATCATGCTCCGCATGTCATGATATGGGCTGCAATGAATAGTCGACATCTGTTTGGACCGTATTTCTTTGACGGTCCAGTGAATCAGACAACTTATCTGGACATGCTGCAAACCTGGTTTGTGCCACAACTTGGAAATCTTGGCATTCTGAATGACGTATGGTTCAAACAGGATTGAGCACCCGCCCATTATACGCAATCGCTGTTAGGGAATACCTTAGTGAGGTCTTTCAGGGTCGTTGGATCGGCCGAGGTTCGGCAGTGCTGCCCGCTCCACTCGAATGGCCACCTCGAAGCCCATAACTCTCAACGTGTGATAATGCCCTTTGGGGCTTCATAAAGAAGGTTGTTGCACAGCAGCGCTACCAAACCACTGATGAACTTTAACAAGCAGTGAGACGTGCTTTCTCTCGTATCACCCCGCAACTGCTTCGGAAAATGTACCGCAGAACATGGCGTAAAATTATTCTCTGTCACGAGAATGACTGAGCCCAAACTGGTCCACTGGATGTTTAAGGATGCCTCAACATATAACTCGACATATACATACATTAATATTATTAATAACATCTATGAAAATGCAAGTGCAAAGATTCGACTGTTTGAAAATACAATACACATAAAAATTGGAAAGGGAGTGAGACAAGGTGACACCATATCTCCGAAGCTCTTTAATGCCACATTGGAAAATGTCTTTCAATCACTGAACTGGGAAAGCAAAAGGATAAAGATTAATGGAGATTATCTAACCCACCTTCGTTTTGCTGATGATGTAGACATTTTTGTAACTACCCCATCAGAGCTGCAGAGTATGATCCAGGAACTTGCTGACAAGAGTAAAGAAGTGAGATTAAAAATGAACTTTCAGAAGACAAAAGTGATGTTCAATACTTTTACAAGTAATACAGATTTATCGATTGATGGAGAAAAGCTGGAGATAGCAGACACATACGTTTATCTTGAACAGCAGATTTCAAGTGAGGGTCACATTGATGAAGAAATTAATCGGCGTACAAAACTTGCCTGGAGAGCTTTTGGAAGAAACAGCATAATTTTCAAGAGCAATATGCCATTATGTCTTAAAAGAAAACTGTTTGATCAATGCATCCTTCAAGTGCTTACGTATGGTGCAGAGATGTGGACCTTAACTAAAAGAGACATACAAAGGCTGCAGACAACTCAAAGTAGCATGGAGAGGTGCATGCTCCAGGAGAGATAAGAGGAGGAACTCGAGGATCCGAAAAATGACAAGAGTGGAAAATATCATGATCAGAGTTAAATCCCTGAAATGGCAATGGGCTGGACATACTGCCAGAAGGACAGACCATCGGTGGACAGCCGAAATTTTAGATTGGATTCCAAGGGACAAGAAAAAACCCAGAAGAAGACCACTTGCGAGATGGTTGGATGAAATTCGAAAGTATGCGGGAGCGACATGCAGGAGACTGGCACAAGACTGACCGTTGTGGAGGAAACTTGGGGAGACCTTCGTCTAGCAGTGGATTGATAATGGTTGACAATGATGATGATACATCATACAACAGATACATAGCTCACTTACATTTCTTATTACGGAGGGGAGGGGGTAACAAGTCATTGTGGACACCCTGTAGAAGAGAGCACTTATGTTTGGGGTGCGTAAAAATTTTGGGCACCATTTGGTTTAGGTACATGGGTCGCTTAAATGGTTAAATGAAATTTATAAAATGTGAAAACTTTAACTAAACTTCTTGGTGGTTAAGATATTACGAGGGCTAAAGGACCTTTTCCATAGCATAATGTGACATCTCTCAGTTTTAATTAAAAACTTCTTACTTATGAAAAATCAAATTAAAAATATTGGTTTAATTTTAGTTTGTCTAAGACTTCGTTATATAGTAAGAAAAAAGGATATAAGAAATTCGGTTTCGCAAAAAGCATGCAGATTTCCCCAGCAGTTTTTTTTTTCTTTAACCCATCCTGCTAAAAGAGAAAAAGACATGTGCTAGAGGCTGTGCCCCTAATTAGCACCAATTCTCACATACCACTGGCAGTTTTTGAGTGCTACCGATTACTACAGTTACATTAGGAATCCATTTGCAGAGCCAAGAGTTTCCACTGATAACGCCGGGACAGACGCCAGACCTTTCTCTCCTAATTAGAGATCTTCAGCACTCCGCATTATTAACTCTGGATTGCTGCCGAATTATATGCATAAATATGTGGAGAACGCAATCATTAGATAAGATCTGCTCGTTCAGTCAAACTTTCTAAAGAATGAGTTTGCCGAAATGTATGCCTGCAGGTTTACCAGTCATACACCACATGAAACACGACCTTAGGCCGATGAATTACATAAAATACACGAAAGTAGCATATTACAAAAAGCGGCAATCAAGTAACGAGACTGATTTTTTAAATCCCGGTAAAACGCACGAGTCTGGAAGGCATGGGTTTCTAATAAGTCATTTCTCAACTATGTGGAGTTTGCGTGAGAATTGCGCAGATGATTATTTTCGCTATGCATGACGTCATTCGGAGGAAGAACACTGTCACACTCTGTCATGCAGCAGAGAGCAAATATCCGATTTTGTTTGAAAATCGGCAAAATTGCATCTGAGATAGTTTAATTGTTGCGTGATATGTATGGGGCTAATTGCCTATCCCGTGAACAAATATTCCGATGGTATGCACGCTTCAAAGATGGGCGGGAAGATTTGGAAAATGATGATAGGCCCGTACGCCCGATTTTGGTGCGCACGTCTGAACTTCATTGAGTAAATTCGCGAAAGATACACTATATTGAAAAAAGTCACTGAACACTCCTTCAAAAGCAAACGAACGGATCCGCTGAGTTGTTAAGATGCGCGGTATAGCTGCAAACGGTATAAAAACAAGCCTGCAGCTGACCGCGATCATATCGCACTGTGAGGTTGAGCGAAAATGTCGCAGAACTGACTTCGAGAAAGGAAAGATTGTTGGGTGTTATATTAGTGGATTGTCCATAAGAGAAACCGAGAGTCGTTTAAACACACCCAAATCAACTGTTTTGGATGTACTGAATAAGTAGAAGACACATGGGGTGCCTGAAGCAGCAAAAAACGTACCTGCAGACCAAAGAAAATCAGTGATATAGGACGTCGAAGCCTCAGGAGAGTCGTTACAACTAATGGACGGAGTACTACACAAGACCTCAGTGTATAGGTGAGTAAAAGTGCGGGAACCTCGGTATGTACACGTACCATTCGCAGAGAACTTCATTCCATGGGTTACCGTGGTCGTGCGGTTGCTCATAAGCCTTTCATTTCCACTTGGAATGCTACCCATTTTTTAACATGGTGTAAAAAATAGTTATCGTGGACCGTAGATCAATGGAAAATGATCCTACGGACTGATGAATCCAGATACACGATCCATCAGTCTGATGGCCGTGTGTGGGTATGGCGGAAGACCGCTATTAACCACAGTGTTCTGTTCCTACGGTGAAGTTTGGAGCTTGTATTCACGCGCGTGTGTGTGTGTGGGGGGGGGGATCGTGGTATGGTCCCAGCCCATTGGTTATCGTGGACAAACCTGTTAACTAGCACGTCTGTCCCGATATTCTGGACAATTATGCCCTACCAACACTGTGGCAATATTATGGAACAGAGCCTTGTTGGTACCAGCAGAATAATGCACCGAGCCATAAAGCAAGGTTTCAACATCGCTTTAATAGTTGTCTGGGAGAGTTATCGAAACAACGGGAACAGCCTGGCAATACAATAAGAAAAGGGCAAAACATACAAAATCCCGCATGACAAAGCTGTGGAACATGCCAGAAACGAGAACACACATAATGAGCATGGAGCACGAGGCAGGGTGTGATCAGTATTAGTTCAATACAGAGATGTTCACACGAGCTGAAGGATCACAGCGAGAACAGGGTGGCAATATAGGCCTGAGAAGCACAGACATGGCAGGGAAAACGAAGAGTGACGGTGGTCGCTGCTACTAGGGTCACTATCAGGGCAGTGGCAGAAAATGATGCACAGCAACAGGCAGTGGCAGAAGGTGATGCACAGCAACAGGCAGTGGCAGAAAGTGATGCACAGCAACAGGCAGTGGCAGAAAGTGATGCACAGCAACAGGCAGTGGCAGAAGGTGATACACAGCAACAGGCAGTGGCAGAAGGTGATACACAGCAACAGGCAGTGGCAGAAGGTGATACACAGCAACAGGCAGTGGCAGAAGGTGATACACAGCAACAGGCAGTGGCAGAAGGTGATGCACAGCAACAGGCAGTGGCGGAAGGTGATGCCCAGCAACAAGCAGTGGCAGAAGGTGATGCACAGCAACAGGCAGTGGCGGAAGGTGATGCACAGCAACAGGCAGTGGCAGAAGGTGATGCACAGTAACAGGCAGTGGCAGAAGGTGATGCACAGCAACAGGCAGTGGCAGAAGGTGACACACATTAACAGGCAGAGGCAGAAGGTGATACACAGCAACAGGAAGTAGCAGAAGGTGATACACAGCAACAGACAGTGCAGGCTGGCGGAAAACTGAAATCTTCGGACGTAAAGGCAGATCGAAGATATGCGTTGAGCATTGGCTGGAACTGACTGTTGCAGAGAAGTGGGTCCAGAAGGCTGCGGAAGCGAAGACACGCGTTGAGCAGAAGCCGTAAATGACTTTTACCGAAAATCACGGAAGAATAATCCCAGGTATCAAGAGCAAGAAGATAGGCGTATTCATCGGGAAATTCCTCACGACGAGGGCTAGGTCAAGGAAACGGGAGACCGGGAGGCGGCTCCATCAGAACACTCTTGGCGACAACAGGGTGATCGTAGACAGGGGCACACAGACGGCCTGTATGGGAGGAACCCCAGGCGTCGAGAGCTTCAAGATAGTCTTCCTCGTCAGAGAAGTTGTCGCGACACGGTCGAGACACCGGAAGTAGACGATCAGTAACGGGTTTCAACGGAACATCCCGGGCATCGAGAGGAATTCCAGTAGACAGGGCAGACTTCTTTCGGCGCCGACGGGCAGGGAGGCTGTGACACTTCTTAGAAATGGCTCCACTAGAGGCAGTGCGGGGCATCACGGTAGGCTTGAGAGACGTCACATCAGGCAAGGAGGCAGGAGCCGGCGAGAGAGCACAAAAACGGGTCCTGAGAGCTAATCTAGCAAGTCAACAGTCCTAGATGGTGAACACGGAGCACAAGGACCGGCCAGAGCTACGATGGCATCAACTCTAGAGACATCCGAAGAGTATGGTAGAGGTGAGGGAGGTGCAGAACACGTCGGGGTCCTGGTGCTTGGAGAAGAACAGACGACATCTAGGAGCTGTGAGGCAGTTGCCGGAGTCACAGGCGGCGAATGCGGAGCAAAAGAGCTGGAATCCGGGAAAGATGAGGAGACAGGCAATACGGTCAAGACACTTGCGAAGGCTGGAAGAGACCAGTTCAAGCAGACAACGAAAGACGTAACAGCAATACTGGTGAGGACGCTAATATAGAAATTCACACTACCAGGCTCGGTTTGAACCTGTGGTTCCTCTATCTGTAGTCTGAATCTTTAACCACTAAGCCATCCGTGTCTCGATTTCAAATTTGGAATACGTGTACTCCATACATACTCATTTATTCACAGAATCAACTGGAAGTATATTATTCGATGGCACATCTGGAATAACAGATACACTCGTTGTCACATGCTTAGCAAATGGACCGCACAATTTTATGACAAATATAGTGATGAAGCGACAATATATGATTTATGAGATTCACACTTAATGTAAAAACGAACACGAAGATACTTTATGCATAAATAAATTACTTGTGATCAGTGACTTTGTTGTACTAATTATTTATGGGTGTCACTTTACACATTTATTAAACAATTTCTCTTCAAATCTATAATATCTAAAATGAAATAATACGAGATTATATTTACTGACGCAGTTATTTGTAAGTACGTATGGTTACATATATTTGAGCATGTCATGTAACCGTTTACGATACGATTGTACTTAAAAAAACCGAGTAGGTTCAGGTCTCATTTTTAAGTAGATTTTTTTAACAATGATCTCTCATGCTGATAATGCGACCTTTGTGGAACCCACTGATGTGACTGTATGACTGTCTTACACGACGACGAGGCATCCTTAACCACTGCTGACCAAGCACTCAGATGCAGACCGAGCCACGCGGTGCTTATAAAAGAAAAACGGCCACTTTCAGGGCTGGGACGTTGTGCGATCTGATTTGCCTAGACGCGGTACGCATGCGCTTATAAAGCCGAAATGCTAATAATTTCTGCGGTGTTGCCTTTTTAGCATATCCTGTAAAAATCAATGTCGTAGACTCTTTTTAGGTATTCCATTTTCTTTAGAAACATAAGTATATCTAGCCCATTGCCACTTGTGGGTCTTTATTTCGACTGCTTTCTTGATCCCTAACTTCCTTTTTTATTCCTTGGTTGCACCAAACATGCATTTCTCCGTGCTTTTTGGTCTTGTTCGCAATTTCCGTATGTCCTCTTTACAAACGCTCCATGTCTCTGATCTATAAGAAAGAACTGGAGGAAAATGGCTCCGTTAAGAACTTTTCTTTTAAGGTGGACGTCAAGTAATTTTGCTTCCTATACTTCCAATGGAAAAACTTCTGTACACATTTTCTTCACAATTAATGCGTTCCCAACGATGAAAATTTGAACATCGATTAAAATAGCTTCATTTTATAACTTGGAATACTTAATACTTTCTAAAACATAACCATAATTATGCAATCCAACATTTGTGTTTCTACTGACGTCACCAAAGTACAGGTCGCGCCATCTTTTTTCTGGTTCCAACACCACCAAAGGAAAAGTTATTGAATTTTAATTTAATAATATTTTCTAAAACCTAACCATTAAGTGTTCCATATTTATCGGAAGTGAATTTCAGCAGCCGTTTTTGCGGAATAAATAATTGGAATCACTTTCTTTCAATTCCGCCATTTGGACGAAAGGCAAAGTATTTCCTTTCCCACGCGTTGCAGCAGAGGGAGCAGCTAAGCAATTAAGAACATAAGAGTTTTGAGAGTGAAGGCGTGGCCGCACTTTCTTGGAATAAGTCGGACGAAGGGACAGTTTTTTTAGGGGTTTCTCTCTCCGGGCAAGAGAGGAAGGACTCGGTGGCGAAAGTCGAGGGAGGAGCAAAATATTTTTAGGAGGCTCCGAAAACCTAGGGGTTTTTGTCGGAGCGGATGAAGGATGAGGTTTGAATGGCCGGGAAGAGATACGGAGAACTTCGGCGAGTAGGACACAGAGGGGACAACTAAAAGAATGAACGGAGATCAGGACAAGGCTTAAAGACATTCCCCGTAACTTCTGAATAAAAGTCTTTCTCACTGCAAAATTTAGCCTCAGTCGATTCACTCTTCTATGCTTTGTATTGTATTTATCTACTCCAGTTGGGAGAATTACGGATTATACCACCGATACCGAACTTACTGCAAAGGAAGCATCAAACGAACCCTCCACACAGGGCGCTGTAATAGAACTCAGCACCAAGCCCTGTATAACATAAGTATTCCAAGTTATAATATGAAGTTATTTTAATCGATGTTCAAATTTTCATCCTTGGGAACACACTAATTGTGAAGAAAATGTGAACAAAAGTTTTTCCATTGGGAGTATAGGAAGCAAAATCACTTGACGTCCACCTTAAGATACAAATTGCACATGTTCGTAGAGTAACTCTTCCTCTATAGTAACTCTTCTTCTTCATTGCAGGTAAATAATATATTCCAAGCAGAAGCAACGTGTCGTCATTGAGTTCTTCACAAAGGAAGGGTGCAGGCTGTCAGACATCTACAGAAGGCTACAGAATGTTTACGGAGATGACACCATTGACAAAAGCAATGTGCACAGATAGATGAAGAAATTTAAAGAAGGGGAAACCAGCACTGAAGACAAACCACGCAGTGGGAGACAATCATCTGTGACCACAGCTACGAATCATCAACGAGTAAATGAACTGATTCATGCGGAGAGACAAGTCGCAATCCATGAGCTTGTTGCCCAACTGGACTGTGGTTACAATTCCGTACAGAAGATGGTGAAAGACTTAGGGTATCCTAAAGTGTGTGTAAAGGAACGATGTCTGCTCTGATCTGCTAGAAGCGTTTGAAGCCAATGAAGACACGTTTGTCTTCGGTTGGTTGGTTTATAACGAAGTAAATTTCTCCGTCATCTTTGGTCTACGCCGGGATTCGAACCCGAGGCCGCTTATTCCGGAACAAGTTGCTCTACCAACTGAGCTACGCAGACGCTTATTCTGATTCCTATCTGCCTTTATGTCGTGTGCGTCCTGCTGGCAGGTACGTCACAGGTTGATAGATTTTAATGGCGCAAGGGCCATGGTTGGCCAAAGAGCGCCAAACAAAGGACATCAAAACAAAACAAAATCAATAAAAAACGTACACAAGGTTAAAAACAGGCTGATGTGATAAAAATGAAACATGAGAGTGAACAAGTTAAAACTAGATGAGTTAAAAAAGTCAATTTCTTGTAAAAACGAAAACACTGCTTTCATGTCGCAGGCTTCGCAAATAATATAGTTTGCAGCGTAGCTGCTCCTTCGTCCAACAGATGAGAGTGAAAATGACGAAAACGATGATCACAAAACCGAACACAAGTACACAAAACATGAAGGACAGTGAGACGACAGTTGCACGCCTCACACACCGGGACACCCTCGCCACACAGTAAAAAGCGGTGAGTAAAACCGACAGTGCCCAATGCGGAGACGTGAAAGAACAACTTCCTCACGACGGTCCTTCCGCAAACTAGACTTCCATAGTCCGATTTGTGGTTTGATAGAATGCAGCTTATTGCTGCCCTGCTGAGACCACAGGGACTGCCACTCGTCCAGGAGAAATGTCCGGATCAAAGGTCTAAAATCCCGGAAAGACAGTGGCAGCCGAGCTGGCGACATGGAGGAAACAGACCTGGCAGAGAGATCTGCCAGCTCGTTACCCCGGATCCCAACATGGCCAGGAACCCAACAGAATCGGACCAGGAAGCCATCACCCTCCAAAGTTCCAAAAAGACGACGGACATCACGGATGACAGGTGAGTCCGTGGCCTCCGGAGAAGATAAAACTTGAATGACGGACTGGGAATCAGAGCAAACGTTTGTTTTCGCTCTGGTGACAGGGGATGAAAAGTGGAAGTACCTTTACGATTCGGAAACGAAGAATCAATCTATGGAATGGTGTCACACCTCTTCACCAAGGCCTAAGAAGTTCAAGAGCCAGCGATCAGCACAGAAAGTCATGGCGACTGTTTTTGGGATGTCATTCTCCTTGATTTTGTGGAACTTGGCCGTACCGTGAACAGCATTAAAAAGCCATAAGGAGGAAAAGGCCGAACAAGAATCTGAAAAAGATCCACATTCACCATGACAATGCGAGACCACACACATCTATGGCAACAAATTAGGCTGTTTAGTGGTCTCCCATCAGCCGTACAGCCCAGATGTAGTGCCCTCTGACTTCCACGTGGGTACAGCAGTCCTCACCTAAATTTTTTTCAAAGAGAATTCGAAAGTTGGGTTCAACGATGACGCAAATGCATCGCTTGTGATGGAGACTATTTGATCAGTACCTTTGTACAGAGAAAGAGTTACTCTACCAGTATGTGAAATTTGAACAACCTCTGTTAGTTAATAAAAAAAGGTATGCCTACTTTTGCATTACTTTCGGTGCAACACTCGTACAATGGCAAATAGCTCTGGAAAATATTTATTTTTATTCCATATACTCCGCAGCCAACGCCCTCTGTAATTGAAAGCATAATAACTTGTTTGTGACGTCATCATAGGTGGACCGCACATTCGTTTCTCGTGTTCGAGAATAGGCAGAGACTAAACAGACGGAACAGCAGATGTTTGCATATAGTCGCTTTTTATGGCATTTCACGTCGCAAAACTAACAACGTAAGCAATAAAATCCTAATTGTCTTGACTAGTGGCGGCTCGAGCCGCTGAAAATGAACATGCTACGACTTACGTTCCCCCCTTCCTTCCCTTTCCAGCAAAGATCTTGGAATTGGAACTCAACGAGCTATCCGCCGAAACAAAAAAAAAAAAAAAAAAAAAGAATTAATAAAAGAGAAATAAGGGCAACTTCAGGTGTTTTCCATAACTATATACAAATTAGTATGAATTATTAGTCATTCTTTTTCACCATTTTAGCGTCAGTAATAATATTTACTAGTCCGTAACCCGTGCAGTTGAAAAAGCTGTGACTGATATTCTTTCTTGTCATATAACACGAATCGTAATAAAACGCATAACTATAATAAACGGTTGAATTATTAATGCGCAGTCTGTAAGACGGGCCACTAACAACGAAATTTTCGTAATATTCCCATTTATTTTAAAATTTTCCAACTACTCGTATACGAATTTAACGATGGTGTTCCTCATTATCTCTCTATTCTAAAAAAAAGTAACTGCCGCCGCTACTGCTGCCGCTGTTATAGAACTTTCGCGACACTCTTGCTTTCCTAAGCTCGCAGCACAAAACGTATTGTACACAAAAATACGGAATTTACATCTTTTGTAGATAATTGTTTGGAGAACACGCTGAAATAAACCGTTTGTCGATTCTGGCAATACTTCAAGAGCTAATATATTTCAAAATTAAGGTAAGCAGAAAAGTGCTGTCAGGTAGCGTTCCGGACACACTAACAGCAACAGAACCACGAAACTTTGTAGGCATGTAGTACCATGACCGAATTTTTGCACCTCGCCGTCCTTTTTTTGAATCTCGATTTAGTTTACGAGAAATTAAATTTCACAAAATTCTCTATTTCGCGATAGGATCCATTTAAAAAAACAGATATACGGCAAACTATAAATCATAACGCTTTGCAATGTTTACAGCATAAACTTACAACTATCATCCTTTTTTTACAAAAAAAAAAAATTAAGAAAAAGTCATTTTCTCATTTTTAAGCATATTTTAAAGACGCAAAGGAAAGAAACGAACGCCTCGTATATCTTCACGATAACCATAGAGGTACGTTCTGGTCCCGTGACCTGCTGCCATGGTGACGCAGAGAATTTGTTATGCATATGTTTTGTTGGTAAAGCTATCTCAGTTGTTTAAGGTGGAAGTCAAGTAATTTTGCTTCCTATACTTCCAATGGAAAAATTTCTGTACACATTTTCTTCACAATTAATGCGTTCCCAGGGATGAAATTTTGAACATCGATTAAAATAGCTTCATTTTATAACTTGGAATACTTAATATTTTCTAAAACATAACCATAATTATGCAATCCAACATTTGTTTGTGTACTGACGTCATCAAAGTACAGGTCGCGCCATCTTTTTTCTGGTTCCAACACCACCAAAGGAGAAGTTATTGATTTTTAATATAATTATTTTAGAAAATATTAAGTATTCCAAGTAATAATATGAAGTTATTTTAATCGATGTTCAAATTTCCATCTTTGGGAACACACTAATTGTGAAGGAAATGTGTACAAAAATTACTTGACGTCCAGCTTAAGGGTTTAGCATAACGGTTTACGGAAATGCTTTTTGGACCGCTTTTGTTTTCCTTAGTGGTAAATTTAGTACGTGCTATAAGTTCAAACGACAAAAGTCCGAACTTTCAAAAATTATCAACAGTAAAAAAACTCTGAAACTTCAGAATAACAAGCCTTATTTGCTTAGACATTCAATAAAAATTGAAATTTATATGAATTTTCCGGTTTTCATTGCATGTGATATACTCGGAGATCGGGATGCAGTGCCCGAGCGCTACTCTACAAACGAGCATAGCGAGGCCATCTTCTTTCTCCATTACAAAAAGCTGCAACTCCTCCCCTTGGACCTCAAAATACCGGGTCTGTTTGGGGGAAAAATGGATTTCCAAGGAAATCTGCTCATCTACTCATACCATAGATACCCCGGGAGATTGGTACCCTTCAGAGTCTGCGACGTTACGGGGTCGTATACATATTGCATGAACGATAAATTGCGTTTCGTTCCGAGATCTTGTAAAAGTGTGGGAGTTTCCCTAGTTGTATAAACATGTGCTTACCCGTCGTTGACGGGATTGCATTAGAGTATTAAGGCGTTCTTTCAGTGACCAGAAATGATATCGTATCTAGCAAGTACACAATGGAGTTAAAAATGTGTTTTATTTTGCCAGTTTGGTTTTAACATTTTTTTTGTTGGTATCATTATAATCTATACTAATATATAAAGAGAAAAACTTTGCTTGTGTGTTTGAGGTAATCTCGAAAACTACTGAAGCGATTTGGATGATACTTTCGCTGTTGGGAAGCTTCTTTCTTTCCGGTGGACATAGGCTATTTCGTTTAGTTTTTATTGCTTTTTTTATTATTTGTTTATTATTTTTAGCTGAACTAACCAAATCATATCGCTTTGAAGTAGTTCCCGATTTCTCGTGTATCGTTCCGCTTTGCTTACATACAACCTGATCACACACAACGTGAAAGAGAGTAGTTCACGATAATATACGGAATTTGTTTTACTAAACTCGAAAACTACTGAATCGATTCGGATAATTCTTTCATCGTTGGGAAACTTACTTCTTTCCGTTGGACATGGGCTATTTCGTTTATCTATAGTAATACTAATAGTATATAAAAAGATAAACTTTGTTTGTGTGTTTGATGTAATCTGAGAAGTTACTGAACCGGTTTGGATAATTCTTTCACCGTTGGGAAGCTTATTCCTTTCCGGTGGACATACACAGTGCGTCAAAGAATTTTTAAGACTGGGTCTCTAAAATGAAATAGAAACAAGAAATTATAATTTCTTTTGGTTTGTTATTCAAAATAAGTCCCTCTGGCTTCAATGCACTTGTTACAGCGATTTAATAATGATTCGAATGCCTGTTCCAGTTCACTTTGCGGAATTGCCTCCAAAGCACGCGTCGAAGCTGTTTGTATGGTCGAAAAATAATCAAAATAACACCCTTTTAACGTCATTTTAAGTTTTGGGAACAAAGAAAAGTCGCAGGGTGCTGCATCAGGCAAATACAGTGGATGATTAAACACACAGACGTTATTTTTGGCAAAAAATCTACGAACAAAAAAAGTGAGGTGTGACTGGGTGCATTATCGTGCAACAAACACCAACTGTTTTCATCTCGATATTCTGGAGGAATGAGACGAATTCTGCCCATCAAACGCCTCAAAACATTTAAATAAAACTCACCAGTAATTGTTTGTCCACTTGGAATAAATTCTTTGTGGATAATACCCTTATTATCGAAGAATGTAATGAGCATTGTTATGATTTTCGATGGAACTTTTTCTTGTTTTTTTTTTTTTTTGGCTTGTGGCGAGTTATTTGACTTCCATTCCGCACTTTGTCGCTTTGTTTTAGGATCATATTGAAAACACCATGTTTCATCACCAGTAACAATCGATTCTAAGAAGTTTGGATCATTTTCAACGGCTGAAATGATGTCTCTGCAATGCGCACTTCTCCTTGATTTTTGTTCATTGGTTAACGTGTGTGGAACAAATTTAGCGCAGACTTTTGTTTTGCCCAAATCTTCATGCAGGATGGTTCAAATCGTTTCTTTGTTGATGTTTAAAGACTCTTCCATCATTCTTAGTGACGCACATCGATTGTTTGCCACGAAATCACGCACTTTTTCAAAACTCTCAGGTGTCCTAGATGAACTTGGTCTTCCGGTATGCTTATCATCTTCTAGCGTTTCTCTTACGTCCAAAAAACGTTTGTGCCACAGGAAAACATTTGATCTACTTAAACAAAACTCACCGTAAACTTGTTTCATCATTTGGTACGTTTCCGAGGCAATTTTACCAAGTTTTGCGTTAAATTTAATAACAGCCCTTTGTTCCATCTTAATAATTCAACAGGAAAAAAATTTTACTTCTCTAATGAACGGCCTTTTCGTTTGAGTTACTTTAACAACTGCGTAGTACTTTTGGCAGAAAGCAAGTAGATGGTCACGGTTTATAACGCATTCGCGATTACACTGGTGGCGCCACCGTAGGCTGAAATCTACCGCCAGTCTTAAAAATTATTTGACGCACTGTGTAGGCTATTTGTTTATTTTTTATTAATTTTGGCTGTAGTACCGAATCAGAAAGCTTTCAAGTTGTTCCCGATTTCCCGTGTATCGTTCCTTTTACAGCGGATTGTGTAAAGAAAATGCCATGGTAACATAAAAAAACACACTTATTTATGATAATAAAAATTAGCGATGACAAATTTTTGGGTCAGTAGTTTAATTTAAAAAAATCATGAAAATCGCTCCAGTGGGGGGCGCTGGCAGATTGTAGAAAAAATGGTCTTTTGTTTTAAATATATAGATAGCCTTTCTAGAGTTAGAGGTTAAATTTATGACCATATATTCGGAAAAATATTAAGCCTCATATTTCGAAGAATATACGGATTTATTATTATTAATCTGCGACGACGTCAATTGCCGAGAAAACATTAAGGTGTGGATCATCTAAAATGATTATTGATTTACTTTTTTGGAAAATACGATATTTATTTCCGTATTTTTAAGGGGGAATGTTTTTGCGGTGTTAGTATGTAGATTTATGACCATATGTTCGGAAAAATATTAAATCTAATATTTTGAAGAATATACGGATTTACGACAGGGACGTTGCATATCTCCAACATTATTTAAGATTTGTGTGAAACATAGGCTTTGAAAGAGTGTAAAAGGAAGTGTCAAGCAATGGCAATTAATTTAAATGGAACGATGGTATTTACACAATTCGCTGATGATCAGGTACCTCTTGCGGAAGATAAATTTGATTTGGAGTATATGACTAGAAAAATAAAAGAAAAATCTGAAAAATGGGGATTAACTATGAATTTAAATAAAACAAAATACAGTATTTATGCATTGGAAGCAATGAAACAAACCTACAACTAGAAGATAACGAAGAAATTGAAAGATGTGATCATTTTATGCCTATTATAACGAAGTAAATTTCTCCGTCATTTTTGGTCTACGCCGGGATTCGAACCCGAGGCCGCTTATTCCGGAACAAGTCGCTCTACCAACTGAGCTACGCAGACATTTATTCTCATTCCTAGCTGCCTTTATGTCGTGTGCGTCCTGCTGGCAGGTACGTCACACTATAGGTATTAAAATTACACAAGGAGGTAGAAATGCAATTGAATTAAGAAATAGAATTGCACAGAGAAGAGAGGCTGTTAAGCGCCTGAATAGAATCTGGTGGTGTGAAGAAATAACCAGAAAAAGGAAATGGGGTATTTATAATAGTATTGTTAAGAGCGTCTTACTAATATGGGGCCCAAGGCCTAGCGATTAACAGAAACGGAAAGAAAATAACAGCTGTAAAGATGAATGCTTTAAGAAGATCATGTAGGGTGTGATGAAGACAGAAAATAACGAATGAAAAGATTAAAGAATTGATGGAAATGAAAGAAACAATTTTAGAAGACATACAAAAGAGGCAATTGCGTTGGTTTGGTCATGTAAAAAGAACGACCAATGAAAGACTGCCCAAAATTGTCATGGAATTTAAATCAAACAAACCAAAAAATAGAGGCTGACCTAAAAGAACATGGTCTGATGGTATAAAGAGAGCAGCACTTAGTCAAAATGGTCTCATGGAAGAATGGTGCTTAGATAGAGAAAAATGGAAACAACTCGAGGAGATCGAAAGGCGACGTCAGACGCCATAAACTGATTATATACACTGAAGTGCCATAAAAACTGGTACACCAGTCTAATACTTGGTAGGAGAGCGCAGGACTGCAGAAATACGACGGGGCATGGACTCCACTAGCTTCTGAAAATATGCTGCAGGCAATGCTCACCATACTTCCTGCAGAGCGTTCCACAATTCGGGTGTATTCCGAGGTCTCGGATTCCTGTGTTTGATAGCGCGTTGCATGGCATCCCAAATGTGTTCTATCGCGTTCAGATCTGGGAACTTGGGTGGGAATGGCAACACCCCAAACTCAGATGAATGCTCCTCTAAACATAATGTGGCGTCTCGACACTTGTGTAGAGGTGCATTGTTCTGTTGGAACAGGTCCAACCCATCAGCATGAATGCAGGACTTGAACGGGTGTACCTCGTCAGAAAGGATGCGCACATAGCGTTGGCCGGTCACAGACTTTTGTAGACGTACAAGGGGTCCCAGTGACGTCCAGCTAAAGACACCCCATACCATTACGGACACCCCACCAGTTGGTACAGTTCCCTGTTGACAGGCGGGATCCATGGCTTCATGGGGTTTGCGCCACACACGAATCCTTCCATCTGCCCGATACAGTTGGAAACGTGACTCGTCAGACCAGGCTACTTATTTCCAGTCATCAAGTGTCCAGTGGCCAGTGGCGGTGTTGCTGTGCCCAAGTGAGGCGCATAGCTCTGTGTCGTGCACCCATCAAGGGGACTCGAGTTGGGCATCGGCTCCCAAAGCCCATATGGTGCAGGGTACGTTGCACAGTCCGGATGCTGATGCTTGTTGAGGCTCCAGCATTAAATTCCGACGATACCTGCGAGAGTGTTGCACGCCTATCGCATGAAACGATTCTTGACAGCCGACGATGGTCACGTTTACCCAATGTCTTTTTACGGCCACACTGGTATCGTAGGTTGGAGGTTTTGCCGGAATTCGTGTACTTACGGTACACCCTTGCAATGGTCGTCCGTGAAAATCCGGACTTCGTTTCTACCTCCGAAATACTATGGCCCATCTCACGAGCACCAACTATGACACCGCGTTGAAAATCGCTTAAATCGTTATTACTTGTCGTTCTTATGCCGAAAACAGCTTTGACAGCTGGCAAGAATGTCTATCGCTTTATATACGCGCTGGCGGACGTAACCGAGTACGCGCATAGGTGACGTTGCTATGTATTTTGCATAAGCTCGTCTGTACCAGTTTTTCTGGCACTTCAGCGTATATATATATTATTATTATTAATCTGTGATGATTTCAATTGCTGAGAAAACATTCAACTAAAAGGATTATTTATGTACTTAATTTTTTTAAAATACGTTATTTATTTCCGCATTTTTAACGGGAAATGTTTTTGCGGTGTCTTTCTGACAATCACCTTCCCAAAAGTAATCACTTGTGATTTTAATGCACTTTTGAAGAGCTTAAATATGTATGAATTAATTATAAATGAATTAATTAAACTGCTCTACGTGTTATACTATAAAAAATTATGAAATGCAGAAAACTATAAATAATTGCACACATCAAGTTTCATTTTTAGGCCCTCACCAAAAATCATGAATGAATCCTAAGGTTTTTACTTGGGATTTATTTTTACTTTCATTTAGAATTCTAGGGATTTCATTTCAACGGGCTTTACTCACCTCGAATTGCATCATGGGAAATATGTTCGGTACCAGCAATGATTTGTTTACATCTGTTTTCCCATTGCTTAAAAAGGAATACGTTGCAGGGGTTCAGAAAAATCGCGATTTTTCATATATTTATTAACGACATACCTAACTTTCGCTTATTTTATGGTTGTGCTAACAACTCATGTCACCTAAATTATATAGAGAGAAAGATGACTTTCCATAAGTTTCCTATGAAAAGGCAGGAACTGTTAAAGGAATAGCTGAGTAATATGGAACGTGATGATTTTCATCCGAATGTGCAGCACCGAATATATTCTGCCCACTTTAACTAGGAAGATTTTGAATATTATGACGCTATGAATCGAAGACCACGCTTGCCATATTGGCTTTTTTGACGCCAAATTCTCGAAGTTTGGCTCTTTTTTGCGCTTTCAAACCGTAGGTTGAAGAAGCGTATATGCTGTAGCTTTGTCCGTCCGTCCGTTTGTCTGTCCGTCAGCACGATAACTCGCATAGAAATGGTTCGATTTCCGTGAAATTTTAGTATGTGGTAGGGGACCACCTGGGGAAGAACCCTATTGAAAATGGACGAAATGGGGTCAAAGGTCAGGGCATAGGAGCGGGATCCATTGCCCTTATGCGTCATTACTTACGTAAACATGCTTCGATTTCAGTGAAATTTTAGTATGTGGTAGGGGACAACCTGTGAACGAACCCTATTGAAAATGAACGAATTGGTGTCAAAGGTCAGAACATAGGAGCCGGATCTATTCCATGGCACTTATGCGTCATAACTTATGTAAAAATGCTTCGATTGCGACAAAACTTTAGTATGTTGTTCCGGATGTGTACTGAACCAATTCCCAGCCATTATACTCATAACTTAAATACAAATGTTTCTATTGCGATAAAACGTTAGTAATGTTGTTCCGGAGGTATACTGAACCAATTCTGTTTAATATCATCGAAATAACTTCAAAGGTCAGGGCACAGGAGCGAGATTTATTCCACAGCCATTGTCATCCTCATAACTTGAGTAATGATTTCTGGTATGTTAGAAAGCGTATCATAATCAATGCATTGCATCATTTTACAAACTTTTTACATTAGTTGCACGAAAATTGCACACCATCCTCTTTTAAAATTGTTTCCTTTAAAAAAAAGTTACTTTCTTCCAAAATGGCAACACCTTAACGACAGACCGACCAAAAATCGGAATCTACACAACTTAAACTTTGACAGCTGACTCGAAGTTCCAGGTTGTGTTTAATATTTCGATGAATTGGGAAGAGCTAAAAGGCATATTATTTCAGTAGTGCTGAATTAGCTCAAGTAATTTTTGACACAAAATTCAAAGCAAGACTGCTAAAGAAAATGTTAGACTAAAACATTTGCTTGTTCTTTGTGTTGCTACACCTGTTGTGCAAGAATCTGAAAGACTGAACTGCCATTTTCAACAAACTAAAGCTGATCCTCATGGATTGTACTAAGAATTACTCTTACACCAGAAACGTCTTCAGAGAAGACTGTATGATGTCAATGGGCAGAAAGAAAATATTTATCAAGTTGATTTTTTTTTATCAAATTTTTAGCACAATGTAGTATGTTCCCACAGAAGAACAACAGTACTGAGGCGCATCTGGGAATAAAAAAATGTTGAAGAAAGGTGTATGTGTACGCTAGAAAAAAGCTTTCAGTCAAGTTCCGTGTAGACTTCCCTCGGCGAGAGATGTATTTCAAAATTTATCAAAATTGAGCCCTAAGGTCATTTTAAAACAAATTTCAACGACTGTGTTTTCAGAGTTACTCTTTATACACTTTGAAGGAAACAACAACAGTACTCGGTGAATGAAATACGCGATTACACCATTGTACAATACAAATATGGAAGTTGTGAATCAGTTTATTTCTGTAAATATGACATGAATGGTAAGTCAGGTAATATCCGAAAACTTAATCGGTAAGTTGCGAATTAAGTTCTGCATTCTTTCCCCAAAGAACGAAGCCTACCTATAATTTTTCTTTTGTTTAATGTCACGCCTTCATTTTTTTTTCAGTAGATTGCCTGGAGTGCGACAGTGGGAAGCTTTTTTTTTTTTTTTTTTAACCAAGTTAGTTTTTCTATTACGTATTTATCTGGGCTCCGAAATATTTCGTTATTGGAAAAAAAATTTCCCAGCTTCATTTTCAGATATTTCGTCAATGTCTGACAATAAGAACGTGAAAATTTAATATACTGTGTATGAGAAATGCTTCATTAAAAATTTTAGCATGACTCATGGCGACGCTGCCCTGCATCTTTTTAAAATAAACATCGAACATAATAAAATTGTCTTCGTATATTTTTGCAACCTCGGTTTGTTCTTCTAAGAACTTAATTTCTCCCCCTTCGCCGTATAGCTCCATTTATTCGCTGGCATACTCCAAAACTTTAATTTTAAAAAGCTGGCCAATAATAAGAGGTAATCTAATAGCGACAACATTTAATCACCAGCCATGTTGGTCCGCAGAAATCCACTTCTGACGTCACATAAATAAGGCCCATTTTCCCCTCTACAGTTCTTGAAGAAAATGGTCGTTTCAACAAAACATCTGCTGAACTAATTACAGTTGTCTTTCAAGAAATTAAAAGATTACGAAAATTTTACTACAAAGGACAAAAAATAGAAGCGCACAAAAAGAATTTAATTGAATGATCGCCTAAATTTCTAGAGAGCACGGTAACAATCAGATAAACTTTCCTTAGGTTTTGGTCAACCTACCCCATCAAGTAGGAATTGTTGGTACGAGGGTTGTACATAAAGTAATACAAAAGTGGGCATAACGTTTTTATTAACTGACAGAGGTCATTCAAATTGCACATGTTGGTAGAGTAACTCTTCCTCTATAGTAACACTTCTTTGTTGCAGGAAAATAATGGATTCCAAGCAGAAGCAACGTGCCATCATTGAGTTCTTCACGAAGGAAGGGTGCAGGCTGTCCGACATCCACAGAAAGCCACAGAATGTTTACGGAGATGGCACCATTGACAAGAGCAATGTGCACAGATGGGTAAAAAAAGTTTTAACAAGGAAAAACCAGCATTGAAGACAAACCACGAGGTGATAGACCGTCATCTGCGACCACTGACACGGATCGTCAGCGAGTAGACGAATTGATTCGCGCGGAGAGACAAGTCACAACCCGTAAGCTTGTTGCACAACTGAACTATCTATGGTCACAATGCCATACAGAAGATGGTGGAAGTCTCGGGGTATCGGAAAGTGCGTGCAAAGTGGGTAGGTACCTCGGCAGTTGACACCCGATTTGTAGGTGAGAAGGGTGGAAGTCTGCTCTGATCTGCTGGAAACGTTTGAAGTCAATCAGGACAAATTTTATTCCGATCTGGTGAGAGAATATGAAACGTAAGCGTATCTTTACAATTCGGAAACAAAGAATCAATCCATGGAATGGCGTTACACCTCTTCACCAAGGCCTAAGATGTTCAAGAGCCAGCGATCAGCGCAGAAAGTCATGGTGACTGCTTTTTGGAATGATAGGAGTGTCATTCTCCTTTATTTTCTGGAACGTTGCCGAACTGTTACCAGCAAACGGTACATTAAGACTACTCAAGAAGCTTAGAGAAGCCATAAGGAGGAAGAGGTCGAACAAGAATCTGGAAAAGATCCACATTCACCATGGCAATGAGAGACCACATACATCTTTGGCAACAAATCAGGCTTGTCGGTCGTCCCCCCCCATCCACCGTACAGCCCAGATCTGGCGACCTCTGACTTCCACCTGTTCGGACCAATGAAGGACAGGCCACGTGTACCACGATTTGATGACGAGAGGAGGTGAAAGTGGCTGTGAAGAAGTGGGTAGAACAGTCCACACAAGAATTTTTTCAAAGAGGATTCGAGAGTTGAGTTCAATGAGGGCGCAAATGCATCGCTTGTGATGGAGACTATGTTGAGTAGTACCTTTGTATAGAGGAAGAGTTACTCTACCAACATGTGCAATTTGAACGACCTCTGTCAGTTAATAAAAAAGTTACGCCCACTTTCGTATTACTTTCCGTACAGCCATAATATTTGGATTACCAGTACTGGAAACAAACATGCAATCCACTTACGATGACGTCATAAACAAGCTGTTAGGTTTTTCTTTCCAGTGGGCTTTGCCGCAACCAGGTTTTATGTAGGTGTTAGTTACTTCTTCGATGTGACCTTCACCTGATGTCTCTTGTCCAAGATAGATGTAGGCATTAGTTTTTTCTAAATTTACCCCATCGGCCTCAAATTCTTCAGTTCTTGCAGAAGTTTCCTACATTAATTTTGTTTTCTGAAAGTTTAATTCCATTTCTTCGTTAAATCTGAACACTATTACAATCAGCAGCATGATTCTTCAGGAAGTAGAGCAAGACCAAAAGAACACCCCAATGCAATCACTAATTAACCTTCAGAGAAATGGTGCGTGTAAGGTCACGTTGCTGCAATTAGAATATTTCGATCTGACTCTGAAAATGAAGATTGATTCAATCGAGGAACAAAAAGAAGATCGGGAGTCATCAAAACGCCCCTTTATGCCCAGAAACAACGAAGCAATTACATGCATGATAAGTCTGGTTCGGCCTCTTCTACATTTTTTAATCATTGTTGCCCGAGACCCAGATGAAAATATGCTGTTGCACGCGAGCAATTACGTTTTCGAAAGATATACGTAGCGTCGTGCAAAGGGTTACCGAATTAGAATAAGTTTCTGATCCAGCCGATATAAATGCATTACGTAAATCAAATTAGAATGCAGCTTGGAAGATCGAGCGAAGGGGGATGACAACACCCATTCGCAGAAAAAGAATCGTCTCATTTGCAATCCGGGTCGTATTTCCGAAAACCTTCCTGGTCGACAAGAGAAGAAAGAGCGAGAGAGAGAAGGGAGGAACGAAGGGAGGAAAAGAAGCAAAATCGTGGCTTCTAGTGTCGCAAACTAAAGATACAAGAGCGGCCGGAGTAGGGTGCGGAAGATTCAATGTCGATGATGCGAAGGTATGAATGTGCGGGGACTACATATCTCGGGCGGCTATAAATAGAGCGGCTTGGCAAAGAATATTTTCACGACTGTCGTTCGCGTCTCTAGGAAGAACAAAAGGCGCAAAAACTGTGCCGTAACAAATGGCAGTGCGTGGAATGGATGGATGTTGCCTCTGTTGGCATCCGGACTCATTGTTTGGCCGACTCCCAAAATATCAGCCTATCTCCATGTCTTCAGCTGGTCGCTTTAAAGAAGAACGACGGCAGAACGCAACGAGAAGATGCACGGCATAATCTTCAGTGACAAGCAGTGAGAAGAGAAGAGGGTGGCCGAAACCAACCGCTTATGCCAAAATCTCATGGACCAGTCATGTTCTGATTGCTGGCTAACCGCAGAAAACTTCCAGTGAAATATTGGCATGAACTAAACACAAGCATTTCAAAATTTCGATCTCTAATATAATCATTTTGAAGTACACACTATTTCTTCTCCGGTGACGTATCACTTTGTCCGTGTTCATTTCGTCCACGTTCACTTGGTCCAGTTCATTTCGCCCACGGCCCACTTTTTCCGAGTTCATTTTGTCCACGGTCAATTTTGTCCGTGTTCATTTCGTCCACGGTCAATTTTGTCCGTGTTCATTTCGTCCACGGTCCACTTTGTCCATGTTCCTTTTGTCCACGTTCACTTGGTTCAGTTCATTTCGTCCACGGTCCACTTTGTCCGTGTTCATTTCGTTCACGGTCCACTTTGTCCGTGTTCATTTCGTTCACGGTTCACATTGTCAGTGTTCATTTCGTCCACGGTCCATTTTGTCCTTGTCCATTTCGTCCGCGGCCCAGGTTGTCCGTGTTCATTTCGTGCACGGTCCACTTTGTCCGTGTTCATTTCGTGCACGTTCACTTGGTTCAGCTCATTTCGTCCACGGTCCACATTGTCCGAGTTCATTTCGTCCACGGTCCACTTTGTTCGAGTTCATTTCGTTCACGGTCCACTTTGTCCGTGTTCATTTTTTCCACGGTTCACTTTTTTCATGTTCATTTCGTCCACGTTAACTTGGTTCAGTTCATTTCGTGCACGGTCCATTTTGTCCGTGTTCATTTCGCCCACGTTCACTTTGTCCAGTTCACTTCGTACACTGTCCACTTGGTCCGTGCTCATTTCGACCACAATCCACTTTGCCGATGTTCATTTCGTCCACGTTCACTTGGTTCAGTACATTTCCGTTCACGGTCCGCTTTTTCCGTGTTCATTTTGCGCACGTTCGGTTGGTCCAGTTCATTTCGTCCACAGTCCAATTTGTCCGTGCACATTTCGTCAACTTTCGCTTTGTTCAGTTCATTTCGTCCACCGTGTCCACCGTTCAATTTCTTCGCTGTTCATTTAGTCCGCTGTTCGTTCCCTTTGTCTGCTGTTCATTTATCTACTGTTCACTTTGTCCACATGCATTTCGCCCTGAGAATGGATGAAATATCATGTTAATTTTCTGTTTTGGTGAAATTTCAGTTACTAGACAGAAACAAAAATTAGCGGACAAGGCTAACGTGCGATTTTTTTTTTCTGTTTAACTTTTTCGATGAAAATAAAATGATTTTAAATGCTATTTAAACTAAAGTGAGGAACTGAACTTTGAAGAACTTTTGAACTCTTTTGTGTGGTACGATATCAATCACTATGATATAAAACAAAGTTTTACAAAACTATTTTGATATTTTGAAATACGTCTTGTATATTGTTTTCATACAGTTCTTAGCTTTTCAGTATATTTATTTTTATTTTTATTTGTCTATAATTTCGGCATTACTAATTTTCACACGAATGAACTATAATGATCTCTGTATGTGTCATAGCTATTCAAAGTGAAAAAAAACCCTACAAAGGTATGATGTTGAAAAAAAGTTTAGAATTGATATTTACTGTGAATTTGCGATGTGAGAGAAAAAAATAGGACTTTTACATAAGGGAGAAAGGGGTGTCTAACATTTTCCTCTTCAATCGAACTCATTTTATCACCATTCTAATAAACTTTGATTAACGTCATAGTGATTGACATCGTACCCAACAAAAGAGTTAAAAAACTCTTAAAAGTTCAGCTCCTTGTTTTATTTTAAATAACATTTAAAATCGATATACACTATATTGACGAAAGTCACCAGACACCCTTTCAAAAGCAAATGAACGGATCCGCAGCGTTGTTAAGATGCGCGGTACAGCTGCAAACGGTATAAAAACAACCCTGAAGCTGAACGGAATCATATCGCACTGTGAGGTTGAGTGAAAATGTCGCAGAACTGACTTTGAGAAAGGAAAGATTGTTGGGTGTTATATTACTGGGTTGTCCATAAGAGAAACCGAGAGGTGTTTAAACATACCCAAGTCAATTCCGTCAGCGCAAAAACCGGTCTTCCACTGTGAAACCGTCACCCGTTTCTA
Organism: Macrothele yani; assembly: GCA_039090855.1. Classification (NCBI taxonomy): domain Eukaryota; kingdom Metazoa; phylum Arthropoda; class Arachnida; order Araneae; family Macrothelidae; genus Macrothele; species Macrothele yani. Next base: position 13,771,184 of record CM077000.1, on the reverse strand, counting down.
CGTTCAGCTTGACAAAAGTCGCCGGACACCCCGTCAAACGCAAATGAACGGATCCACTGTGTTAAGATGCGCGGTACAGCTGCAAACGGTATAAAAACAAGACTGCAGTTGACCGCGATCATATCACTGGTTAAATGGGTATCCTTTCCTATGCCCCCCCTGAAACTCTCTCACCCCTCTATGTGCAACATCTTACTTGTACGGTGGCGCCATCTACTGTACTCTAATCTCACTACAAACTGTTCTGTCCAAGTCGCTAGACTTGCTCTCATTCCTTCCGTTTCTGTGTCCTGCCCAAAAGGCGAATTCGCTGTAGTTGGCTGGGACCTAAACTCTACTCACTGTGGACGGAAGTCCTACAAAAAAATGACTCATACTTGCTTGCAATAGCTCTCCTCCATCTGAAGACGGGTACGACACCGCGATCATATCGCACTGTGAGGTTGAGTGAAAATGCCGCTGCGGGAGAAAACTGACTTTGAGAAAGGAAAGATTGTGGGATGTTATATTAGCGGGTTGCCCATAAAAGAAACCGAGAGGCGTTTAAACATACCCAAGTCAACTGTTTTGGATGTACTGAATAAGTGGAAGACACATGACGTGCCTGAAGCAGCAAAACGCACCGGCAGACCAAAGAAAATTAGTGATAGAGGACGTCGAAGCCTCAGGAGAGTCGTTACAGCTAATCGACGGAGCACTGCACAAGACCTCAGTGTATATTTGAGTAAAAATGCCGGGACCTCGGTATGTACACATACCATTCGCAGAGAACTTCATTCCATGGGTTATCGTGGTCGTGCGGCTGCTCATAAGCCTTTCATCTCCACTCAGAATGCTACTCGTCGTTTAGCATGGTGTAAAGAACATTCATCGTGGACCGTAGATTAATGGAAACGGGTACTATGGACTGATGAAACCAGATACACGATCCATCAGTCTGATGGCCGCGTGTGGGTATGGCGGCAGCCGAGGGAACGCTATTTGCCACAGTGTGCTATTCCTACGGTCAAGTTTCGAGCTGGCTGTGTACTCGTGTGGGGGTGTTTTTCGTGGTGTGGTCCCGGCCCATTCATTACCGTGGACAAACCTGTTAACCAGCACGTCTACTTCGATGTTCTGGACAATTATGCCCTACAAACTCTGTGGCAGTAATATGGGACCGAGCCTTGTTGGTACCAGTAGGATAATGCACCGAGCCATAAAGCAAGGACTGTTACGACGTGGTTTGATGATAATTCCGTATCGTGTGAGGACTGGCCAGCACAGAGTCCTGATTTTAATTCCATAGAGCACCTATGGGATGAATTAGAGCGCCGCATAAGAAGTTTGGAACCAAGGCCTACTACTAAGCAACAGTTAGCGGCAGCATTATGTATTGAATGGAAGCGCATGCCTATCGCTGTGTTCCAAAACCTTATCGAAAGCCTGTCTCGAAGGGTCAGTGCATGCATTAAGGCCAAAGGTGGACCGACACCGTACTAATGTATGTCAGTAAATGCTATGTTGTGTTTCTGTTCTAGGTGTCCGGTGACTTTTGTCAGTATAGTGTATTTTATTCGATAAAACTTAAACAGGACAAAACAATCGCATATCAGCAACGTCTGCTGATCTTTTTTTTTTTTTTTTGCCTAGTAACAGAAATTCCATTGAAACAAACTTTCCACGGTATTCCATCTATTCTGGGGTCGAAATGAATGAGTGTGGACAAAGTGAAATGAATGAGTGTGGACAAAGTGAAATGAATGAGTGTGGACAAAGTGAAATAAATGAGTGTGGACAAGTGAAATGAATGAGTGTGGACAAAGTGAACGGTGGACGAAATGAACTGGTCCAAGTGAATGTGGACGAAATGAACTGGTCCAAGTGAATGTGGACGAAATGAACAAGGACAAAGTGTCCTTCTTTTGGAAATTGCACGCGACGTATATGCTAGCCTCAACCTGTTGAAGCCGCCTTGGTGGCCTAGTATTATAAGCGATCGATCCTGATCATTAGTTCGTGTTCGAATCTCGGTTAGGCATGGTTGTTGTGTTTGTATTACGACATTTGGTGTCTCCTTTCCCTGGAAATAGTGGCCTTAAATTAGGGGCGGGCGGCTGCTTACTTAGAGGTATGCCTGATCCGGCTTGTTGTGGAAGCTTTCACATTTTACTCTTGCATAAAAACATCTTTTCGCCTCACAAAACGAATACTGACGTTCTAAATAATCAGATGGCGGAGTTCACTGAGTGAAACGAATATGCCACCGGATGCATTGATTAATTACAGCTCAAACCGACAAGTGTAAGATGACATTCTGAAATGAGACTGCTTATTTCTTTTTAAGTTTGAAATCAAATTCCGTTTTCACTACGTTGGATTTAGATAATGTTTACATTAACAGAGTTATCAGCTTCTCGTAAACAAAACCAAAACCGACTTCTGGCGCCTGTGAAAACAGGAATTTGTCGGTGACGCAAATCGAATCAGCTTCTCCTCGCCCCTGAGTGAGTTGCTCTAACCGACTGAGCTACACCGACAGAATGTATCACTGCAGATTTGTCATCTAGACACGTGCTTCACCTCTGTAGTACGTCACCTCATCTCCCTCTTAGATCGAACCCACGTCTCTTCTCTTCGGAGTGGGTTGCTCTAACCGACTAAGCTACACCGACGGAATGTATCGCTGCAGATTTGTCGTCTAGACACGTGCTTCACCTCTGTAGTACGTCACCTCATCTCCCTCTTAGATCGAACCCACGTCTCTTCTCTTCGGAGTGGGTTGCTCTAACCGACTAAGCTACACCGACGGAATGTATCGCTGCAGATTTGTAGTCTAGACACGTGCTTCACCTCTGTAGTACGTCACATCATCTCCCTCTTAGATCGAACCCACGTCTCTTCTCTTCGGAGTGGTTTGCTCTAACCAACTAATCTACACTGACGGAGCAAAGATCAGCAGCAATAGCATGAGTCAAGGATTGTATCCTTGACACGTGCTTCCCCTCTGTAGTATGTTGCATGCCATATGTTGCCACAGTGGGAATGAGGAAGTATTTGTTTACATATTTGTGGATCGAGGACTACCTTGTTTGTATTTAAGAGGAAAAGCATTTACATTTGTATTCGCTGCGGCAGTGGAGATGAAGTATTTCTTTACATACTTGGGGATCGAGGACAACTTTTTTTTGTAAGTAAGAGTGAAGGAGGAAAAGCGTTTACATTTATAAAAATATGTAGTTAGGCCTAAACCTCAATCATGAATGGAATTCGTACGGAAAATGGCATGTCTCTCTGTGTGACATTCCCTCCACAGCCAAGATAGTTTTGTTCAGTACAGTAATTTGCTTCTGTATAACTGGGGTTTTTCAACTTTTTCTGAATTACCGTCAAATTGGCAAAACGGAATACGACTCGTGGGGCGCATGAAATAGAAAAGAAAAAATGCATGTTTTAATTATGAATATCAATTATTTTAGAGAGGTTTTGAATTCTAAAGCTTATCTTCCAAAAGAAACAATGCAATTAACTCTGTATTAGACGATATTTTTAGATATTTAAACTGGTAAGAAAAGAGATTAAATATAAATGGAAGTTACCTAAATCACTTAAGATTTGCTGATGACATAGTCATCATTGCAAATAGCAAGAGTGAAATGAGAAATACGATGAAGGATTTATGTATGGAAAGTCTTAACCCCGCCCCGGTGGTCTAAGTACTGGCTTATGACTATTCGTCCGAGAAGGGTCCGTGTTCGAATCACGGTGAGGCATGGATGCTGTGTTTGTCTTACGGCACTGGCTCTCTCCCTTCCCCGGACTCAGTGGTCCTAAATTAGGGACGGGCGACTTCTTATAGCTCATTGAGTTGCTCACGGTTGTCGTTAAACCTTCAATTAAAAAAAAAGGAAAGTCTTAAAAACAGGTCTGACAATGAACACAGCGAAAACTAAATACAGAAAAGATTTTGATAGAAGTAAAAGAAATCGAAAAAGTAGACGAATCTATCTATTTAGGTCAAGTAATCAGTTTTAAGGAAAGATAAGAAAATCAATAGAAGAATTATCCAAAGTAATAGAGCCCTTTGGATACTTAAACACTATTTAACCGGTGATCTTCCATTGTGCTTAAAAAGAAAAATCCTCAATGCATGTATTATCCCCGTGTTTACTTATGGAAGTGAAACATGGAGTATCACAGAGCAACAATGAAAAAAAAAAATAACAATATCGGCAAGAAAGTTAAAGAGAAGAATGTTAGGAGTAACAAGAAGAGATAGAAATGAGCTAATAAGAGAAAAAACAGGAATAATAGAAATGGACATGTTGGATGACTGAAAGATGAACACGATTAATAACAAAATGGCAACCGAGAAATTTAAAGAGACGAAGGGGGCACCAGAGAACAAGATGGAGGGATGACCTTCGGAAATTTAGAGGTGCTAAATGGTGGACTAAAGCTAAGGATCGAGGAAGTTGGAAAAGACTGGGGGAGGCCTATAACCTGCAGTGGATGTGAACAGGCTAAGAAGAAGACTCTATGTTACAAATAATTCCGATGCAGGTACCTGACTGCCTACATTTTTCAGTTCTCTTTAAGAAATTCAATAACATAATTTATCGCAGCATAGATTTGGGAATTCATAGTCCATGTACCCAAGGTACCTTGATATTCGTGTTTTCAATTCGAAAATATATTTCTTTCATTTTATAATTTCCATTTTTTTTTTTTTGCTTGATTGGAGGTTTAACGACCACCGTGAGCAACTCAATGGGCTATAAGCAGTCGCCCGTCCTTAATTTAGGGTCACTGGTTCCAGGGAAGGGAGAGAGCCAGTGCTGTAAGACAAACACAACATCCATGCCTCACCGGGATTCGGACCCGGACTCCGTTCGGACGAATGATCAGAGACCATTGCTTAGACCACTGCGCCACCGGGGCGGCTAATTTCCATTGTGGACGTCTCGTGGACCACTAATAAGTGCCCGTGGGCCATTATTAAGAGCTCCGTGGGCCATTATTAAGTGCTCCGTGGGCCATTATTAAGTGCTCCGAGGGCCATTATTAAGTGCTCCGTGGGCCATTATTAAGTGCTCCGTGGGCCATTATTAAGTGCTCCGAGGGCCATTATTAAGTGCTCCGTGGGCCATTATTAAGTGCTCCGTGGGCCATTAAGTGCTCCGTGAGCCAATTATGTACTCCGTGGGCCAATTATGAACTCCGTGGGCCAATTATGTACTCCGTGGGCCAATTATGTACTCCGTGGGCCAATTATGTACTCCGTGGGCCAATTATGTGCTCCGTGTGCCATTATTAAGTGCTCCGTGTGTCATTATTAAGTGCTCCGTGTGTCATTATTAAGTGCTCCGTGTGCCATTAAGTGCTTCGTGGGCAATTATTAAGTGTTTCGTGTCTCATTAAGTGCTTCGTGGGCAATTATTAAGTGTTTCGTGTCTCATTAAGTGCTTCGTGGGCAATTGTTAAATGCTCCGTGAGCAATTATTAAGTGCTCCGTGGGCCATTAATTACTCCGTTAGATTTCCACATCGCTCCGATCCAAGTGCCAGGCGATAGGGAGACTTGAATAAACTGGACTCACTCAGCCCAATTAAACGTCCTCTTTCAAAACCAGTTCAACTGCTCGTATTGTGCACAGATCCGACATCGAGGTATTCTCACAGCACATGGAGGTTAACACACTCATAATTCACTTTCAAAATTGTCCCTGCGTGTGAGCTTTGCTCTTGATATACCATTCTCGATGCATAGTTCCCATGCGTAGTTGCGGGACACTATTTCATCATTGTTTGGTTTTTTCAATCATTTGCATATTCGGCCATGCAGTACTTACATGCGGGGTTTGACCTGGTTCGAACGACTTTCTCGGGTGCTTCATTTACCCCTCCCTCTCTCTCTCTCTCTCTCCCTTGTAAAGAGTGAATTTACTAAATTTCTTACTAAGAGCCAGGCAGAAGAATCAGGAATGAACGTTCGGAATATAATACGCTGCCGCAATCAGACACTCCTAACACAAGTTCCCCTGAGGACGTGGAAGGTCAGGGAATGCCGAACATAATAGCAGCACTACGACGGTTGAGCTTTGAACCCACTTCGACCAGCCTCCTCCTTTCTCTTTCTTAAAATCAACGATGTGTATATTTGCCATCTGGAGTGAATTATTGAAACTGTTCAAACATTACAGCCACTATGTAAACTGGATTAGGTGGGATGATGAGGACGAATTCCTTAAAGGCTGTCTTTGAATGAGTGTAACAAAAATTCTGTCCTATATCTGTAATGCAAATTCTTTTGTACACATTTTCTCGAAAACTATTACTTTGTAGGGTTTGAAATTTTGAGCACAAATAAAAACGGCCCATAGGTAATACGTGTCGCAGTTATTTTTCCTAAAAATTTGTTAGATTTTTTTTTTTTTAATTCAGTTTATTTGACTCGAAAGTATTCCAATTTGGCGCTAGATGGCGTCAGAAGTTAGCTTGGCAGTGTTTCTGTGTGGAAGAAACAAAATCTCTCATTTCTGTCTGATTTCTTTCATTATCTGGGCCAAACAGAAATCAAAGAATGGACACTGAAGTGAGATTGGAATCTTGTCTTCTATAGACCATCTTAAATTCTACTGTACGTTCATTTTTTGAAGAGAAAATGTGCACATTACTAGAAACACTTGAATTTGAGACAGAAACTACGCGTTACCTACTAAGTTCCACACCCAAACAATGTCATTGGTTAAAACGTAACAGCGCGTATTTTGTCTTTTCATTGAGGAGCCAACGAGAGACCGCTTCCATTCTGAATATGGTAAGGTCTTCAGTCATTCGCTGACGCCAACTTCTGGGTCAATCCCTCAAGACGTAAACGCCACGCCCAAGGAGTGATATTTTGCGCCATCTATCGCAGAAGATGAACCTTAACACTCATTCAAAGACAGCCTTAAAGGCTTCATGCTATGCTTTAGGACAATTAAATATCGAACATGCGCAACCTAGTTAACAGAAAGCCATCCATACCCGCCTGCAAACAAAATTCTAAGAACAGATCCCAAGGGCCACCCACCATCTCGTGAAGATTAGTGACAGAGAGAGAAAAAGCAGGTGTTTCATATTTTTAAACTCACGGTCACTCCATCTCGGAAGTCGTACCGGCACTGGGATTTTCACGAGCCACTGTGTCACGGGTGCATCATGAGTACATCGAATCCGGTAAAATCATATCTGCAAGGGCCAACTGCCGTGTACAACAGCGTGTGGATGAGCGCGGTCATCGTCAGCTAGCTCGCATTGTAACAGCGGATAGACGGGCCACAGTGCAAGAAATCACTCGGCAATTTAACGCTGGTGCACAAAAACATGTAAGCAGCCACACCATCCAAAACCATCTCCTCGCTATGGGGTACAGAAGCCATCGTCCCACGAGGGTACCGCTGCTGACCGTACATCACAGGGTGCAAAGATTAGCATGGGCGCGGGAACATCGCCACTAAACATGTGGGAAAATGTTGCCTGGACTTGATGAGTCGAGTTTCAAGTTGGTGCATGCGGATCGCAGGATACGAGTACAGCGCAAACCACATGAAGCGATGGATCCTTCTTGCCAGCAGGGTACTCTTCAAGCTAGTGGGGTTGGCATTCTCCTCTGGGGAATGCTTACGTGGACTGAAATGGGACCCCTGGTACGTGTGATATCGTCCCTCACAGGTCAACGTTACCGGGATATCCTGGACAACCATTTGCTTCGTTTGTGCGTCTTCAACATTCCACTGGGGACCTCATCCTGCAACAAGACAATGCAGTTGTCGAATTGTATCCGAATGGTTGGATGAACACTAAACCGACGTGACCTCGCTTCCTTGGCCAGCTAGGTCACCTGACCTCAATCCCATCGAGCACATCTGGGATGCCATCGAGAGAGATGTTCGAGGCCCTGACTCCCTCTATCAAATCTTCGTGAACTGTGGGAGCTTGTTCAGGGGTCGTGGATCCGTATGGCTTCCCAACGCTTCCGGTGTCTTGTCGAGTCCATGCCGAGACGAATCGCCGCCGTCATCAGAGCGAATGGTGGTGCTACACGTTACTAGACAGGTATCTCTAATTCAATTGGTCTTCAGTGTATTGTGTTATGCGTTCAAAAATGTCTGCCCGTGGCCGCGTTCTGCACGTGGCGGCCAAATTCAAGTTTCTTATGCGTTGTTTCTACCGGGACACAGTGGTCCCAAACGCGAATCTAGCGGGACAAAAATCATTTTGGTAACTTTTGAAACAATAAGTAAAAATAACTCAGTAAATTTGTAAACATATTGTTGTCCTATGATGATGCAACCCTAAAATAAGAGTAATCTAAATTATGATTGAGTGGCAGAGCCTCAAAGTTGAATATTGTGATCGTTGACTTTGCTCTGGGTTAAAACGGTTCATGTCTCTCTAAGATGAGTTAGTGACTGCAAGGGGGTGTAAACAAATAACAGTTTTCATTCCTATTGGTCATCTTATTTAAAAAGCTTACGTAACCTTTTGGTATAATAATTATACATATACTGAGAACTGTGTGTCCATGCTATTAACTAGCATTCTTTACAGAGAAATTATTTAATTATTCATTTTTTCGAAAAGTTTAAACAGACTTAAAAAAGCATGACCGAACATATCCATAAAATAACTATATTATATAGAAATTTATGGACTATAAGCGGCTTCAAACACCAATATTATTCTTTTGCGCCTTTTTCTGATATTTGTCTTTCTTTCCAAGGTTATTAACAATAAAAGAAATTCAACAACCAGAACTTGCTCTTGTTCGAAAGTGGGACGTCGGATCGCTACCGTACCAATCAACACAAACTAGAAATAAACCCCATGTAAAAGCAAATACACTGGCAGAAAGTGAAAAAAGAACACCAAGAAGCAGACGTCTGATACCAACGAAATTTATACAGCATAATAACGGAATACGGAGGATAACGTGATCAAAACATTATGGCAAAATACAGCTGTATTTGCTGGTAAACTGAAAAATAACATTTCCATATAACATGGTTAGTACGAGGTTCAACCGCCATGAACTGCGTCACACTGTGCAATTCTGGCATGGAGTCTGTCGTACAGATGTTGGATGTAAGTTTGGGGTATTGAGTTCCAAGCATCCTCAACCTGGACGCGTAAATCGGGGATGGTCGTGGCTGGCCGTAGAGACCGGACAAGTCGTTGTCCCATAAAATCCCACACGTGCTCAATGGGGGACAAATCCGGTGAACATGCAGGCCATGGAAGTTGTCTCACACCCTGAAGTGCATGTTGCGTTGCACGTGCCGTGTGTGGGCGTGCGTTATCTTGCTGGAAAACACCACGATGGACCGACCTTACAATTGGCACAACAACGGGCTGAATGATGTTGATTTAGGAGGGGCTGTTTAATGTACCCGTTACAAACACTAGTTGAGTACGAGAGTGATAGCTGATCGCTCCTCACACCAGAAGACCAGGTGTAGGCCCTGTGTGTCGCTGGCGGATGCAAGAAGGGTGGAGATATATTTATTCTCATTTTCTTTAAATCATCTTCCATATCATCCAGCCATCTTCTTCTTGGTGAAGGAAAGAAAATGGGACTACAAACAAATGAAGGAAAGAAAATGGGACTACAAACAAGCACAACTAAAACAAAATGCCTAATTGTCACCAGAATTTAAACAAAAATTGGAAAACTTCCAAAATTTCACTGTCGATGAAGAAACATTTCAACAGGTACATCGCATACGGCCATCGGAATCTCCCAAGCAGAATCTGCTTTCATCGCTGAACACGACAGATTACCATTGCGTTCTCCAGTGCAGACGTTGGCGACACCACTGCAGCCGTTCCTGACGGTGGGCTGGAGTCAGAGGTACCCATGCCAGAGGCACACGTGCACGTAGTCCTGCATCCAGTAGACGGTTGCGGATTGTTCACACAATCACCTCAGGTGCAACGGCAGTTCGGATTTGCATCGCAGTGGATGTTCTGCTGGACAACGCCGCTCTTCTTATGCGTCGATCGGTCCGCTCATCAGTCCGTCTGTGACTCCCGGTTCCACGTCTTCTCGTGTGTGAATGTTCCTCGGACCACCACCGATACTTCCCGTCCAATTCGCTCCGCAATACGACGATACGACCACCCGGCCTCGCGGAGTCCGACTAGATGACCTCGCTCAAAGTCCGATAACTGCTGAAATCGTACACGTCTTCCATGTCCAGGCATTGCAGCTTCTTCAGGGTCTCCGCACGTGTCCGTACGCCGACGACTGATTACATTCACTTCGCCGTACTCCTTAAATACCACCGACGATAATTTGCATATTATGCCGTGCTGTGGCGTAAGCGCTCACCGGTTTGTCCCGAAATTAAAATCACACCTACGTAAACTCGACCCCATTAACATATGTAAATTTCACTTTCCGGCAGTGTAAGATGTTTATTTAAGAAGATTTAAGTAAAGGCAACCATTAAATTGAAGTTATATTTATGTAATGCGTCGATATCACAGCGTTAAAATGGATATGAAAGCTAAATTTATCATATTAAATCCGTAGGCTGAGCAAATAGGATTTTGGATGTTTCCATGATGCTTATTAAACTGTTATGTAGAGTAAAAATACAGAGTGAACTCATACCTGAGTTCGGGATTATCAAAGGATTGCAACAAGGGGATCAACTATCAACAGTGCTTTTTAACCTATGTTTATACAAAATGTAATCATAAATAGAGGTGGAACTACTATAAATAGAAGTCTACAACGTTTGGCCTTTGCAGATGATGTGGACTGTACAGGAAGGACTGAGAAAAGCCTCAGAGAGGGTTAAAGACAAATGAAGGAAAGAAAATGGGACTACAAACAAGCACAACTAAAACAAAATGCCTAATTGTCACCAGAATTTAAACAAAAATTGGAAAACTTCCAAAATTTCACTGTCGATGAAGAAACATTTCAACAGGTACATCAGCTAGCATATTGTGGTTCAGTAATAACAGAAAAGTAATGATGTGTCACTTGAAATTACTTATAGAATAGCGGCAGCAAATACAACCTATTACAGTATTAGATCACTGTTAAAGTCTAATTTGATTACAATAAAAAGTAAAATTCAGCTATATAAAGTAATCCTCAAACCAGTACTTTTATACGGCTGTGAAACATGGACCATGATTCAGAGAGATCAAAACATATTACAAATATGAGAATGAAAAGAAAGGTTTTTGGTCCAGTTGATGAGAATGGACTTAGGAGAGTGAGGAACAACAAAGAAACAATGGAGAAATTCAATGAAATGGATATTGTTACTGAAATAAAGGTGAGAAGACTGAGATGGTTGGGACATGTTCAGCTAATGAAAAATAACACAACTGCAAAAAATGTCTTCATGTATCGACCCGGTGGATCTAAGCCCAGACAGGGGACGACCAAGAAGAAGATGGCTGGTTGATATGGAAGATGATTTAAAGAAAATGAGAATAAAAAACTGGAAAAACAGGGCACAGAGTCGTGAAGAATGGAGGGCTATCTTGAGACAGGCTCAGGTCCTGAATGGACTGTAATGCCAAAAAGATAGTAGTAGTAGTTTTTCAACTGTCATTGATGATAAGGAAGGAGTCTTCTTCAATTGATGATGATGATGAGGCAAACTATGAAAAATAAATTTCTGCTATTGATATAATGATAATATCTGGTAATAGTGTAAGTATGTATGTACTGTATGTGTACATATACGTATGTGTATGGATGTGTTTTGATGAAGAAATTAATCGGCGTATAAAACTTGCCTGGAGAGCTTTCAGAAGAAACAGTATAGTTTTCAAGAGCAATACGCCGTTATGTCTTAAAAGAAAAGTGTTTGATCAATGCATCCTTCCAGCGCTTACATATGGTGCAGAGACGTGAACCTGAACTAAAAGAGACATACAAAAACTGCAGACAAATCAAAGAAGCATGGAGAGGTGCATGCTTGGTGTAACCAGGAGAGATAAGAAGAGGAACTCGTGGATCCGAAAAATGACAAGAGTGGAAGACATCATGATCAGAGTAAAATCCCTGAAATTGCAATGGGCTGGACATATTACCAGAAGGACAGACCATCGATGGACAGCCGAAATTTTAGACTGGATTCCAAGAAACAGGAAAAGACACAGAAGAAGACCACATGAGAGATAGGTGGATGAAATTCGAAAGTATGCTGGAGTCGCGTGGAGGAGACTGGCACAAACAAGACAGACCGTTATGGAAGAAACTTGGGGAGACCTTCGTCCAGCAGTGGATTGATAATAGTTGACAATGGTGATGATATGGATGTGTTTGAGTGTGTATCAGGTGACGAAAAAGTAATGTTTTCATTAATAATGGATCATTATATCATGTCATGATATTATTACATTAAAATATATTATTATACTACTTAGTATATTTTGCTTTATTCATTTTTTATGATGTATTACATTTGTTCTCATATTTAAAGTATGATATAAACTATGCTGTGCAATTTTTTCAGTGACGGAAATATTTTTTTCTGTCATTGTAACTAACAGTCTTAGTAAAAAAATCAAAATGCAGTTTAACTGTTTTGGATATTTTCTTTGTTCATGCTACAAGATCTATCAGTTTCAAGTTACAAATAATTTTGTCCAGCTATGTTCGCATTTGAGACAACTGTGCGGGAATTACATCCATGTAACACGAAATTTCTCGTGGCCAGAGTGTCCCTGAACATAGTTTTCATTGCATAACATTTAAAGATTATTTTTACTAATTTAACTAAAACATTGAAAGTGCTTTCTGTTATTTATTTTGTAATAAATTACGACTTTACTCTTCCCGAATTCACCACAAGAGATATGCAGTTAAATTTTGCGACGTTGGTGTTTTTGTACCAGTTGGTTCCTGGGCCATTTCGCAAAATTCGGTGAAATCGTGTACATACTTGTTTGTTCAGATAGAAGTAGTTTCATATTCCCTTTACTCTCAGTGAATGAAATGAAATTAAATTTATTTGCAAAAGACATGTGGTTTTACTTCTCATTCTTCGGAACGTCGATTCAGTGGTTGTGAAGAAAGTACTCGAAAATAGCTCTTCAGGCGGTTCTGTAACTGGGAATTGAAGAACAATTTGTGCTAATGATACTTTTTAAGTTTTTTTTTTGTTTCTCATCCCTGTGCTATTTATTGCTAATGATTGATAATCTGACAGGCTACTTTTCCGTTTTGTTTCTGATTTTATCATTTTCGACCCACCCAAAATTAGAAGGAAGGGGGGGGGAGATAGGCCGATGAAATGCTCCTTCTCAAACTGAAAGAAAACAGAAGATCCAATGAACCCACCTTTGCCCCTGCGTGAAACCCTACTTTTCCGGCCGGTTGTGAGCTGTCTGCGGTTTTTCTTATTTCAATACGTACAAGAAAAGTCGGTTTTGTCAGGAACGAAAGCGAATCGTGAGTTATAGTGTATGTTATCCGGGATGTACGAAGTTTGTATGAAATTCAAATTGTGTATGAGTAAGCGAAAACCCAAAGTTATGGTTGAAAAACAAAAGCCATGGTTTTTAAGTGAGAAACTGTCAGTGCTGAATGCAAGGCTCTTACTGGCACCGTGATTGGTCACGTGACCGAGTTTGTATATTTGGGAATTATGTTTGACGAAGTGAACAAATTACAGGTAGATGGCAAAATTAGTAGGCGAATGAATTCTTTTTTGAAAGTAATAGATGCTTTAGGAAGTTTTCACAGGAATGATGGATTCTCAAGGGAGTCCCAAATTGCTGTGTACGAAAGTGAAATTTTACCTACTCTGATGTATGGCAGTGAAACCTGGGTACTGCACAAAAGACATAGGAGTCGTTTGTGTGCTGGGGAGATCGTTACTTATGCGGGGTTTGTGGTAAGACATGCGCTGATCACGTGAGAAATGAAGATGTGTTGCAGATGTGAGGCAAAATGTTGTTAGCAAGGTGGTGACGACTAACGACTACATCTGCCTGTAAAAATCCTCATTCTACATTAAGTGAAGTCTTCACAAGTAAGAATCTATCAACATATACACTGAAGAGCAATTGAATTAGAGACAGCTGGCGTTATGCAAATGTGGAGCTGTGGGCGGCCCTGTAAACGGAAACGACATAACGTATGCAGCGATCAGACAATATAAGGAGTGATGCGACGGGAATCAGTAAGAGTCTGCCGCAGTATGGGTAAGACGAAGGATCTAAGCGCATTTGATCGTGGGCAAATTGTCGCGGCCCGACGAATGGGTCACTCCATCTCGGAAGTCGTGCAGGCACCGGGATTTTCACGAGCCACTGTGTCACGGGTGCATCGTGAGTACATCGAATCCAGTAAAACCATCCCTACAAGGGCCAACTGCCGTGGACAACAGCGTGTGGATGAGCGGGGTCATCATCGACTAGCTCGCATTGTAACAGCGGATAGACGGTCCACAGTGCAAGAAATCACTCGGCAATTTAACGCTGGTGCACAAAAACGTGTAAGCAGCCACGCCATCCAGAACCATCTCCTTGCTATGGGGTATAGAAGCCATCGTCCCACGAGGGTACCGCTGCTAACCGCACATCACAAGGTGCAAAGATTAGCATGGGTGCGGGAACATCGCCACTGGACCCTAGACATGTGGGAAAATGTTGCCTGGACTGATGAGTCGAGATTCACGTTGGTACATGCGGACGGCAGGATACGAGTACGGCGCAAATCACATGAAGCGATGGATCCTTCTTGCTAGCAGGGTATTCTTCAAGCTGGTGGCGGCGGCATTCTCGTCTGGGTATTGTTTACGTAGACTGAAATGGGACCCCTGGTACGTGTGACATCGTCCCTCACAGGTCAACGTTTCTGGGATATGCTGGACGACCATTTGCTCCATTTTGTGCGTCTTCAACATCCCACTGGGGACCTCATCCTGCAACAAGACAATGCACCGTGCCATCGCTCCCGAATTGTATCCGAATGATTGAATGAACACTCCACCAACGTGATCTAGCTTCCTTGGCCAGCTAGGTCACCGGACCTCAATCCCATCGAGCACATCTGGGATGCCGTCGAGGGAGATGTCCTAGGCCCTGACCCCCGTCCATCAAATCTTCGTGAACTATGGGAGCTTGTTCAGTTATCGTGGATCCGTATGGCTTCCCAACGCTTCCGGTGTCTTGTCGAGTCCATGCCGAGACGAATCGCCGCCGTCATCAGGGCGAATGGTGATGCTACACGTCACTATACAGGTATCTCTAATTCAATTGATCTTCAGTGTATGTATTTACAGCTTTTTTTTCTGCGGATCCTGAGTGCATACATTTTAAACCAGGATGTTCAATATTGATCATACATTTAGAATTCAATTTTACTACGGCACGAAATAGTAGAAGCACAAAGATACGTCCCAGAGATTAATCAGTTTGTAAATAGCGCATATGTGTGGGAGTCATGAAATGCAAAACCAAATTTTTATCCAAACCGAAAGTAAACAACATGCCTTTGTCTGATGGGACCAAGATTCAACTTAGGCTGCACCAAGAAGGAGCACAATAACGATATCTTAGTTCTCTTTAAGTTATAACTTACAGGGTTACGTATCAAATAATTCGAGAACTGTATATTTTTAATAATCGGAAAACCAAATTTTGACGTATAATTTCAAAAAGAGTATAAATGAATTACGTATAACAGAGTTAAAAAAAAAAAAAAAAAAGGCGACAAAAACTACAGTATGCGAACTAACTCAGAATTACAGTGGAATATCGCTTATACGTTTTTCACGTTCATACGTAATTCTGCCCCAGTCCCGATATTTCACTGTAGCTTTCACTCACTTTTTTAATTCGGTTATACGTATTTCATTCATATGCTTTCTGCGATTATACTTTAAATTTTAGATTTCAGATCATGAAAAATACACTGTTTTCTTATTCCTTTATATGTAACTCGATATGTCATGACTGAGAAAATAGAGACATAGTTTTTTTCTTTTTTCCTCCATGAAATACTATGTAGATGACGCAACTAAAAATTTACTATATAACTTTTACAATTTTCCTCCTTTTCTGAGTTAAAATAATTTCAAACGGGTGATAAGCGCTCTCTTCCAGTTATTTATTTATTCTCTGCTTCACGAGACAGTGCATAATCGTAAGCACTAGACTCCCTACACGGACATCATGTCACTGGGAAGAAACAAGTGACTCAAACATCTCTCTCCTTTCTTAAGTTCGTCGCCATTGTTATAGCCCTTGTAGCAGGTAATCAGTCAGAAAGGATTAGAGATAATCATCCCCTTAAATGACCACTTTGAATAACAAATCTAAAGGGAATGATCCAACGCATGATAGGGAAGGGCTAGTCCCCCCGACACGGACATCATGCCACTGGGTAGAAACAAGTGATTCAAACATCTCTCTTCTTTCTTAGGTTCGTCGCCATTGTTATAGCTCTTTTAGTAGGTAATCAGTCAGAAAGGATTAGTGTCAATCATCCCCCTAAATGACCACTTTGAATAACAAAGCTAAGGGGAAAGACCCATGGCAAGATAGGGAAGGGCTAGTCCCCTGACACGGACATCATGCCACTGAGTAGAAACAAGTGACTCAAACATCTCTCTCCTTTCTTAGGTTCGTCGCCATTGTTATAGCCCTTTTAGAAGGTAATTAGTCAGAAACAATTAGTGTTAATCACCTCCCTAAATGACCACTTTGAATAACAAAGCTAAGGGGAAAGACCCAAGGCATGATAGGGAAGGGCTAGTCCCCCTGACACGGACATCATGCCACTGGGTAAAAACAAGTGACTCAAACATCTCTCTCCTTTCTAAGGTTCGTCGCCATTGTTATAGCTCTTTTAGTAGGTAATCAGTCAGAAAGGATTAGTGTCAATCATCCCCCTAAATGACCTACTTTGAATAACAAAGCTATATTAAAAGCATCGCTTTCTGATGAACAGGTTCACTCGTTCTAGCTGCTTTTGGCCCACTTCTTGGACGGAGAATACATTCGTTCGAGCCGATTTCAACCAATTTTGCTAACCCTAAGTTAATTCGTTCCAGCTGGTAAAAGAGTTAACACTCATAGTACACGACGTTTCGTTTACATTGAAATTATTCCTTTTTTTTTTTAATTTTGAGGAGAGAACATTTTTTATGAAAGCGAAATATTCTTATAGAAAAGTAGATTTTAAGAGATCGATCTATATGGATGCCACTTAAGTGGCATATGACGATAAGCTATTTAGAAAACGAAACTGCATTCATCACAAAAGCGTTGAATGAAGTTTAGTTTTCGTTACAAACAGTATAACAACCCTTAAAAACATGAACTAAAATATCGTTCAGAAGTAACTTTTTTTTTCGTTTGCCACGGACGGGAAAATGCATGCACTTGTTCATGTGCGTAATCCCTAATGTTGCTTATTAAAAGCACTTTAAAAGAATCACGGTGAGAAACTTTTATTATGGACCAGATCATCACTGGTTACTTTCCTCGTCTTTCGAATATCCACTCAAGATTTTTTATGCTGCAATTACGGGGATAAAAAACAAATGCTTTGCGTTGCGATAAGTTTTGTTTTTAACGTCCGTATCTCTATGGTCCTAATTAAAAACCACGCTAATTAAGCTAAGGCATTAATTAGCACGTCCATTCAAACCTTCATTGGTTTTTTCGAAAGAGGCTGTGTAGTCCACGCGTAATCCTTTACTCTATGAGCACAAATCTAGTAGGTATTTAATGCAGCACATGAAAATGTACATAAGGAACGCTTTTCAACACAACCCGCAACTTTTATAGTTACAAGAGAAATAAATTCAATACAGGCCTCAATAAAAGCGAAAGGATGGGTGTAATATTTCGTCAGTTTTAGCATTCCGTAATGTTCGTGGAATATAGCGATGTCTTAACACTACACAAATCAGTTTTTAATAACTTCACTTTTAAGCGAATCAGGAGTCACTCAAAGAAAAGGTTACTTAGTCTTTATTCAGCTAAGTATCCATCAGCACTTCAACAAGGCGACGAACGTGAGTTAATATCAACAATAGCACTTAACTAAGAAACACAACACTGGCATTAAAGTAGAACACGCCGACTTCAAATAACTCAAACGCCAATTAAACAACATCGTATCCACAAGTAGCATTTATTTCTACCATCAATCTCAAAAAATCGCTATATACACTATATTGACAAGTCACCAGACACCCCTTCAAAAGCAAATAAACTGATCCTCTGCGCTGTGAAGATGCGCGGCACAGCTGCAAACGGTATAAAAACAAGCCTGCAGCTGATCGCGATCATATAAGCCGCGGATGGCTTAGTGGTTAGTGTTTCAGACTATCGATGCTGGGTCCCCAGGTTCTAGCCTGGGCTGATCTTTCAGAGATGGTGCGATTTACTAACAATCGCTGAATATCCGCCGTGCATCGGACGAGCACGTGAAGTGACGGCCCCCAGGCTGGACCCACTGGTTAAATGGGTATCCTTTCCTATGTCCTCCCTGAAATTCTCTCACCCATCTATGTGCAATATCGTACTTGTACGGTGGCGCCATCTACTGTACTCTAATCTCACTACAAACTGTTTTGTCAAAAGTCGCTAGACTTGCTCTCATTCCTTCCGTTTCTGTGTCCTGCCCAAAAGGCGATCTCGCTGTAGGTGGCTGGGACCTAAAACTCTACTCCCTGTGGACGGAAGTCCTACATGAAAATGACAAATCGTGGGGGTCATCGCGATCATATCGCACTGTGAGGTTGAGTGAAAATGCCGCTGCGGGAGAGAACTGACTTTGAGAAAGGAAAGATTGTTGGCTGTTACATTAGTGAGTTATCCATAAGAGAAACTGATAGGCGTTTAAACATACCCAAGTCAACTGTATTGGATGTACTGAATAAGTGGAAGACACATGGCGTGCCTGAAGCAGCAAAACGCACCTGTAGACCAAAGAAAATCGGTGTTGGAGGACTTCGAAGCCTCAGGAGAGTCGTTTCAGCTAATCGACGGAGTATTACTGCACAAGACCTCAGCGTACAAGTGAGTAAAAATGCTGGAACCTAGGTATGTACACGTACGATTCGCAGAGAACTTCATTCCATGGGTTACCGTGGTCGTGCGGATGCTCAGAAGCCTTTCATCTCCACTCGGAATGCTACTTGTCGTTTAGCACGGTGTAAAGAACATTTATCGTGGACCGCAGATCAATATGGAAACGGGCCCTATGGACTGATGAATCCAGATGCACGATCCATAAGTCTGTTGGCCGTGCGTGGGTATGGTGGCAGCCGGGGTTACGCTATTTAGCACAATGTACTGTTCCTACTGTCAAGTTTGGAGCTGACAGAGTACTCGTGTGGGGGTGTTTTTCGTGTTATGGTCCCTGCCCGTGGACAGACCTGTTAACCAGCACGGATACCTCGATATTCTGTACAATCATGCCCTATCAACTGTATGACAATACTATGTAACCGAGCCTTGTTGGTACCAGAAGGATAATGCGCCGAGCCAAGGACTGTTACGGCGTGGTTTGACGATAAGTCCGTATCGTGTGTGTACTGACCAGCACAGTGCCCTGATCGTAATCCCATAGAGCACCTATGGGATAAATTAGAGCGCCATATAAGAAGTTTGGAACCAAGGCCACTACTAAGCAACATTTAGCTGCATCATTATGTACTGAATGGAATCGCATACCTGTCGCTCTGTTCCAAAACCTTGTCGAAAGCGTGTCTCGAAGGGTCACTGCATGCATTAGGGCCAAAGGTGGGCCAACACCGTACTAACGTATATCAATAAATGCTATGTTGTGTTTCTCTTCTAAGTGTCCGGTGACTTTTGTCAATATAGTGTATATCGTTCCTTTCTTATTTCAAACATCCACACGTAATTCGTTCCGACCTCAGGGTGTTGGCTAGCATACTCTAGCGAGAGAGAAGATATCACGTTAAGTTTGAAAAATGGTAAGGAGAACGGACTCAAATTTACATAGAGATAGAAACTAAAAAGGAAACTTAAATTACAATATACGTCACAATATACATTTTGAGCGGCATTTGACAAACCAGGAATTCAAAGTAAATTCATTTCTCATCTTAAACTACTGGATAAGAGATTTGATTTTTTTCTGATATTAACGTTTCCTCCCCATCTAATATTTCTCTCGTTAACAGTTTGCAAATTTGTGGTGGGGACTGCTTCGGTATACTGCGAAAAAGAAAAAACAATCATACGGGAGTCCTAACAAACGTTCTTGTATACTGTCCATTTTTGAGAAAACTTTGAAGTAACGGAAAAACTTATCTTATTTGCCGTTCAATGTACTCCTCTTTTCTGCTAATGACAGCTCGCCAGCGGTGAAGTAGGTCCCGGATGCGCCGTAGTACGCCATCTTTGTTCAGCTGTCGTGTTACTCGGATCACGTCCAATGACAGGTCGTCCATCTATTCGTAGTGGATGCCACGGAGCCAATGTTTTAACTTTGGGAAAAGATCAAAGTCTGGTGGACTGAGATCAGGGCTGTATGGTGGTTGTGATAAAGTTTCCAAGCCATATTTCGACAAAAGCCCCCATACCGATGCTGCCCCATGACACAATTCGTTGTCATGCAACAAGATCGCTCGCGCTCCCAAAATGTTGGGGGCGATTTTGGCAAGTCTTCGGTCTCAACTTTGTCCTCAGAAAGAAATTGTGCTTCGAGCGAGTTTCTTCCCTACAAATTTCTTGCATGGCAGTGTGGATCTGTGTCGGTGTTTTTCCCCGCAGAGTTTCTATTTTCACGTACGAGCGCTGGTCTAACGCAGTGACACGACCTGAAGAGCTGCACGCTTCCATTTCCAAACCTTCCCACGTCCACACAGAGTTTCTATTTTCACGTACGAGCGCTGGTCTAACGCCGTCACTCGACCTGAGGAGCTGCACGCTTCCATTTCCAAACCCTCCCACGTTCACACAGTTTCTACTTTCACGTACGAGCGCTGGTCTAACGCTGTGACTCGACCTGAGGAGCGGCAGGCTTCCATTTCCAAACCCTCCCAAGTCCACACAGAGTTTCTATTTTCACGTACGAGCGCTGGTCTAACGCCGTGACTCGACCTGAGGAGCAGCACGCTTTCATTTCCAAACCCTCCCAAGTCCACACAGTTTCTATTTTCACATACGAGCGCTGGTCTAACGCCGTGACTCGACCTGAGGAGCTGCACGCTTCCATTTCCAAACCCTCCCAAGTCCACACAGAGTTTCTATTTTCACGTACGAGCGCTGGTCTAACGCCGTGACTCGACCTTCCATTTCCAAACCCTTCCACGTTCACACAGCAAACGATAGCGCGTCGTCCTGATACCTCTCTGCGTCGCTGATTGTCTGACCTTGACATGCCGCAATCATTTTCCTATTGCGTCATCTGCTTCCGTTTTAGTGTGCAGAACTTTTGTTCGTTTATACTGGCAACATGTTTTTTTTTTTTTTTTTTTTTGGTTGGAGGTTTAACGACCACCGTGAGCAACTCAATGGGCTATAAGCAGTCGCCCGTCCCTAATTTAGGGTCACTGGTTCCAGGGAAGGGAGAGAGCCAGTGCCGTAAGACAAACACAACATCCATGCCTGACCGGGATTCGAACCCGGACCCCTTGCGGACGAATGATCGGAGGCCAGCGCCTTAGACCACTGCGCCACCGGGGCGGCCAACATGTTTTCCATCGAATACCGATTTCTTCAGCACTGTTATAGCAGACTACTTGGTTGTCGACTCTAATCATGACCAGAAAGGAAGTGCGCTCGTATCCAACGGTACACTGGCTCTCCAAACGAATTGAATGCACCGAGAAAAACGTTTTGTTAATTCAACAAAACATTTTGTCGATATACAGTCAACAAACATTTTTGTTGAATTTGCAAAATTATTTTGTTGAAAATTATTGTTGATTTAACAAAATTGATTGTTATCACGACAAAACGTTTTGTTCATTTAACAAAATGATTAGGTCGATTTTTGGGAGTTTGTTTGATCCAACAAACATTGTTTTCATGAAAAAATGTTTTGTTGCTGCAACAAAACATATTGTTATCGTGACATGCGCCGATAATTGAGAGTGATTTGATAAATTACGACCTGAGAATAGTTCCCGTAAGTGTATCACTTTCTAGAATATAAACAACCACCAGATATTACCCAAGTTTGATGACTCTATTCATTCTGGCTGTTTATTCACTTTGTTGCTTCTAATGTGATTTATGCTCAACAAGTTTATTTAAGGCAACAACTTCAACTAAACACTTCGCAAGCAAGCTTTAGAAAAAGGCCAACAATATCGTTCTTGGCAACCTTTCGACAAACTATTATGATTGCGGTTAAATTCCAAGAAAAAAAGATACATGCTTCATACATGGTTGCAGTTCAAGTCCATTGACGGAATCCGTTCTTCGTAATACGGAATGGTTATTGTAGACACTACTTATGATGAATACTTATTGTTGCAGCCTACAACGAATGTTTATTACTATTGTTTCTCATAATGGACTTTTATCCAAATTACTGATTACTAACGTGGAATTACACTGCTGGCCATTAAACGTGCAACACCTGGAAAATCACATCCCCGCCAGCATTGTTCCATATAGGGATTTTGCCCTACTTCTGAGAATTTTTGACTCCAAAATCTGCAAAAAGAGAATCCTAGAGGGAAATTCAGGGAATTTTGCAGGAAAAGTCAGTAAACGCAAATTTCAAAGAAATAATCTCACCACCTGCGTGAAGACCATTTGAAGACACAGAGCCACCCTGGTGGCGCAGTGGTCTAAGCTATGGTTGCTGATCATTCGTACGAGAGGGGTCTCGGTTCGAATCCCGATGAGGCATGGATGTTATATGCTTGTCTTACGGCTCTTGCTCTCACCCTCCCCTAGAACCAGTGGCTCTAACTTAGGGACGGGCGACTGCTTAGAGAGTTGATCACGGTGGTCATTAAACTTTCGATTAAAAACAAAGCACACAAGAAAAGGACAGAAACGCCCTGTTATGGAAAGGGGGGAGTTTGTGCTTATCCAGGAGTAAAAAATCAAAAAATGGGGAAAAACTTAATATTAGAGCGAACAGGGGAAATGATAAATCTGTGTGATATGCAATGCCTATATTTTTAAAGCCTTTTCCGTCCATTTGGTAATTTGGAATTGCAGGGAATTTCGGGGGTAAAAAGTGAATTTTGGAGAAGGAAATTTTTGTTCCTGGCGTGGAACATCACTGACCCCAGCAACTCGAAAATTGGCAGAAAGGCAGAACACGGGCACTCATGTAAATTATTAACCGGGCAGCACACATGGAAAAACACGTAGAACAGTAACGCCCTCTGAAAGTCGTATAAGAGAGGTGAACAAGGAGTCGGTGTTAAACATTCCCGTTCCTGGCCACGGAGGTGAGCAGCACACCCCGTCGAAAGCAATGGCGGCCCTACTAGCAGGTTTCAGACTTCAATCGCGGGAGAATTGTGGCATATTGGGATTGCGGATTATCACTCCGAGAAACCGGTGGTCTTGTTAGACTGCACGAGTCCACGGGGCGGAGAATATGGCGTCAGTGGGTAGCGGAGGAACGAACACACCGACGTGAGGGATCCCAACAGCCCCGTCACACCACCGAACGAGAGAAGACCGACCATCTGGTGCGCATGGCTCTGACGTATTGCACAGGCACATCGACCACCGTAGCTCAAAAGTTCGGGTGCACGCACAACACCCAGTCTCCGCACGGACGTTTCGACGTCGTCTGCAGCAGCGAGACGTTCTCGCACGTCGCCCATTGCTTCGGCTACCTTTCACTGTACAACACCTGTGTCTGTGACTACAATGGTGCCAAGAACATTGCGCATGGAGGAGGGAATGGCATGGCATCGCGTTTTCCCACAAATTCCGTTTTAGTTTGCAGCATCATGTAACAACAGCCCAGGTGGCGAAATTCTAAAATCTCTCTCTTCTCTGATCTGTCCGACGAAAATGCAGCGAAATACACTGCCTGCCAGAGAAAATGCCACACCACGAAGACGTGAACGTAGCAACATACAAATTGCAGGGTGGACGAACACACGTACAAGTTATGCAAATGATTGCTCTTTCAGGCAAATCGACGCGCGGGATATAAGTCGAGACGTCGCCACAGCAGCGGGAAGTGAGTAGTTCTGCTGCACCTCTCGGACGACAGTACAGACCACCTACTGCGTCTTTGTCATGCCCCTCGGGCGGGGAGGGATGTGACAAATTACTTTTCATGTTTTTTTTTGTTTTTTTTTTGTGGTTGTGGGTTCTTAGATGTGGGTTCACTTCTTCTAAAAGCACTTCCACCCCGTTTTCAGTATTGCTTCCTCCCTGGAAGTGTTTTTGCTTGTGTTTCGTCTTCCGTGTTTGGTAAGTTAGGTAAGTAGTTTCTTTTCTTCCTTTTGTTGTGCGTATTTGAGATTGCGTGAGTGTTTGTGTGTGGGTGTTGCAACTCGATGATGATAGTGCATTGGCTGACCCATACTATGAGTTTCAGCGGAACAGTGTACAGCCTTGTGCTGTTCCACAGTTCACTCACCGAGAGTAGTTCTGTTGTAACTGTGTCTGGAGAACGAACAAGTGGTGCCAATGCCGTTAAGACGCCGTCGTACGCGATTTCGTCAAAACGGATGAGTTTACGAGAGGTGTCATCGTAGGCCTTATTACCGCGGACGGTCCTTGCGTCGTATTGCGGAAGAAACGCAACTTGATGCCACAACCGACGGTCGCATTTGGAGACAGTGGTCCCAGGAAGGATCTGTGCAACGTCGTAGGGGGCCTGGAGCACGGAGACGGACGTCAGAGCTCACCGATGCCGTAGAGGACACACAGGCCAAAACGGGCGCCATTTTGCGGAGTGTACGGGGCGGCTTGGACGCTCCGATAGCAGCGCGGGCAGTGTCGCGCCGATTGGGTGCGTCTGGTTTGCTGTCCATCCGTCCGTTGCGAAGGCTACCCTTAACAGCGAGCCATCGTCATCACCGCTTGACGTGGTGTCGCTCCGAAGCTGCCGAACGGAACAGTGTGGTGTTCAGAGACGAGTTGCGGTTCTGTCTCACCAAGCATGATGGCCGTGTGAGAGTCTGGAGACGACGTGCCCAACGGGCAGATACCTCCGCCATTGTGGAGCGCCACACGGTCCGGCAACGTGGAATAATGGAGTGGAATGCTATCAGCGCCAACAGCCGCTCACCGCTGGTACGCATTACGGGCACATTGATGAGGTGCTGCGTCCCGTGGCACTGCCGTATCTGCAGATCATTCCAAACGCCGTTTTTTAACAGGATAACGCACGGCTGCATACTGCACGGATCCTGAAGGCATCACACAGTGTGCGAATGCTTCCGTGGACAGCACGATCCCCCAACCTCTTGCCCATCGAGGATCTGTGTGGGGCACGGTTGGACGTCGGTTGAGTACCCTCCCAACCCCGTAAAATGAAGATTAACTGTGGACTCGGATCAACACCACGTGATCCACGATACCTATTCGGACTCTCATTGCCACGTCCGATTCAACGTTGTATCGCCCGAAATGGGGGGCACACTCCTTATTGATCATCCTGTATATTCGACCACTGGAGCCTTGCCTGTATGTGACAATTAAATAATTTTTCAGGACCTCCTTGGCTATCTGTGGGTGCAGTTTGGTCTGTTTTCGGGAATTCCTTCATGGTGTGGCATTTTCTCTGTCAATATCAAAGAAAAACTTATATTTCGTCATATAACCTGAGAATATCCCTTAGATTACTTTTTTTTAAATCATTCCTTAAAAGCATTCTCCTCATCTACTCACCAATATATTTTAAACCAATTCATGTCATATCATTATATAAAAAAAAAGCTATCCTCCGGCTTAGAAACAGTTACATCCGTCAGCTTTCAATATCCGTCGGTGCCATCAATGAGTAACTATACGTGACACATGAAAATAAGCCCCGCCCATATCTGTCCTCACTGAAACTGAATACCGCAATCTGATAGGCTGAAATTTCCCTGTCACTTATGCAAGTAAAGTATGCTTACATGGCACCGGGAGGCTGAGCAACTACGCTGCACACAAATTTTACTCACGATGCGTTACTTTTATGACTTTTGGTAATTTTTCTCTAAATTGGTATTTCGAAAGAAAACTCCATTGCGACCACATATCTACACAGTCGAGTCACATTATTGTGACCACCTCCTACTTTTGACGTCAACAGCTCGTAGCCAATGAAAGAAGGCACGCGTCGTGAGCTGGCTTGGAGGGTATATAACGTGTGCTGTAGGCATTCTGAAAACATATCACTCGTTGCTGTCACGTATGAAAGGAGCGATTTATCAGATTTGCAAAAAAGGATGATTATCGGCTTTCGGGCCAAGGGTGGAAGTATTATCGAAACAGCGCAGTTTGTGAACTGTTTGCGTGCTGCTGTGCTTAAAGTGTATCGTGATTGGAGAAATGTCACCATTGCGAATAAGCGACGTTGGAACTATGGAGCACCACGTGCCATTGATGTGAGAGGTAAAGTCGGCTGCGAAGGTGCGTGAGAGCCGATGGACAAGCTAAAGTGGAGCAACTCTCTGGCCGAATGAACCAGGGGGCTACCGGAAGTGTGTCTAAAACGACAGTTCAGCAAATCCTACTGCGTATGGAGCTCCGATGTAGACGGATGATCACTGCACCAATGCTAACGAAGGTGCATCGGCAGAAAAAAGGCTTACATTTGCACAGCAGTATCGTAATTGGACCTCCTCTGATTGGCAAAGGATTACCTTCTCCGATGAGTCACGTTTTCTGTTTCGTCCAACGGATGGACGTTGGCGTATAAGGCGAGAAATATCGGGGAGAAAACACTCTTCAACCGTTGCTGGAAGAACGTAAACTGGTGGGGGGCATCATTATGATCTGGGGAATGTTTTCGTGGCATTCTCTGTGTCCACTATGGATCGAATTCATTATGAATCTATCCTTGCAGTCCACGTACACCCATACGTGCTGATTGTCTTTCCTGGGGTGGATGAGATCTTCCATCACGGCAATGCGACGTGTCACACAGATAGAAATGTCAGAGAGTGGTTGGAAGAGCACGATGAAGATCTCAAAGTACTTCCCTCGCCCCCTAATTCCCCAGATTTAAACCCAATTGATCATCTGTGGGACCAACTCGATCGTGTTTTTCACTTTATGGATCTTCCACCACGCACCCTCCAGCAGCTGTCAAATGCACTACAGTCAGCAAGGCTCCACATACCTGTGAACACCTTCCAGAACCTTAGTGAGTCACTCCCTAGCTGATAAGAGCTATTCTGTATCCGCGCTGCACATGGCGGTTACTCTGGATATTAGCTGATGGTCACAGTAATGTGACTCGACCGTGAATTATAGTAACTATTTGTTTTTCAGATTTCATGCAAAATGTGTGAATTGTGCATTTTATAACAATAGTGACGAACCTAAGGAAGGAGAGAGATGCTTGTGTTACTAGTTTTACCCAGTGGCATGATGTCCATCGCAGGGGGAGTAACCTTTCCCATCATGCTTTGAGTCATAAAACAAAGAAAAAGGGACTAGAAGCGCGAGCTTATCACCGATGACAGGTTACTGTCGACAGTGCTGATTACCTGCTAAAACAGGTTATAACAATAGCGACGAATTTAAAAAAGTGATGTTTGAGACACTTCTTTCTACCCAGTGGCATGATGTTCCCGTCAGGGAGACAAGTCATTTTTCATCATGACCTGGGTCATGGGACAGAGAATCAAAGACTAGAAGGAAACGCTTATTACATGTGACGCGCTAATGATTGGTACTGCTGATTACCAGCTAAAGGTGGCGCTAAAACAATGGCGATGAACCTAAGAAAGTACCCAGGTAGCACTACCTTCGAATTTAACGTAGGACCAGCACTGAGCCACGTCTTTTAGGAATGGGAGGCGGTGGCTCAGTGTTGGACCTACGTTAAATAGCAAGGATGTTCTACCTCAGTAGAGAGAAGGGGCTCGAGTTATTTGTTTCTATTCAGTGTCATGACTTTCGTGTCAGGGGGGCTAGCCCTTTTCCACCTTGCCTTGAGCCATGGAGGAGAAAATAAGGAAAGGACTATAACAATGGTCACGAACCTTGGGAAAGGAGAAAACATCTTTCAATCAGTTGCTTCTACCCAGTGGCATGGTGTTCGTGTCAGGGGACGAACCCTTCCTCATCAGGCCTTTTGCCCTGAAGCAGAAAATAAAATACTAAAAAATGCTCTTATGAGGAGAGTGAAGATGTTTGAGCCACTTGTTTCTACCCAGTGACACGATGTCCGTGTTAGGGGACTAGCCCTGCCCCATCAGGCCTTGGACCATAAAGCAGAGAATAAAGGACAAGAAGAGTGATCTTATGAGGAAAGTGAAGATGTTTGACTCACTTGTTTAAACCCAGTGCCGTGATGTCCGTGTTAGGGGACTAGCCCTTCCTCATCAGGCCTTGGGTGATGAAGCAGAGAATAAAGAACTAAAAGAGTGATTTTATGGGGAGAGTGAAGATGTTTGACTCACTTGTTTCAACAGAGTGGCGTGATGTCCGTGTCAGGGGATTAACCTTCCCCATCAGGCCTTGGGTCATGAAACAGAGAATAGATGACTAGAAGAGTGCTCTTATGAGGAGAGTGAAGGTGTTTTAGTAATTTGTTTCTACCCAGGGGAATGACGTCCATGTCAGGAGGACTAGCCCTCATCCATCATGCCTTGAGCCATGGAAGAGAAAATAAGAAAAGGACTATAGCAATGGTGACCAATCTAAAAAAGGCGAGAGAAGATGTTTGTGTCAATGATTTCTACCCTGTGACGTGATGTTCGTGTCAGGGAACTAATCTTTCCCCATCAGGCCTTTTGTCATGAAGCAGAAAATAAGAATGCTCTTATTAAGAGAGTGAATATGTATGAGTCGCTTGCTTCTATCCAGTGGCGTGATATTCATGTCTCTTCCCCATCATGGATTGAGCAGTAAAAAAAATAAGGAAAGCACATTAGTGACGAACCAAATGAAACGGAGAAAATATCTCTCAGACACTTGTTTCTTTTCAGTGGAGTGATGTTCGTATGAGGGGGACTAGCTTTTCCTGATCATGCCTTGGGTAATGGAGGAGAAAATAAGAACCGGATGATAACAATAGTGACCAATCTATGAAAGGGGAGAGAATATGTTTGTGTCACTTGTTTCTGCCCAGTGGCGTGATATTCGTGTCAGGAGCAGAAGGTAAAGGCCTAGAAGAGTACTCTTATAAAGAGAGTGAAGATGATTAAGTCACTTGTTTCTGCCCAGTGGCGTGATGTCCGTGTCAGAGGGCCTAGCGCTTCCCCATCGTGCCATGGGTAATGGAGTAGATAATAAGATAATAAAAGGGATCGCTTATCACTACTGACAGGATTACACTCGGTACTGCTGAGTTTTTCCGTAGATTTGATAAAACCTGGTCGCTATGTAAACATTATGCACGGGGGGTGCAGAAACGTTTGGGTATTAATTGGTTCAGGAACACAAAAGAAAACTTTCTGATTCACGAGCCATTTCCCATGGTCCCTTTCGTGAATAAACGAAGCATATTTCTGATACAACCTTTTCCGTGAAATGACGGAAAGAAACCTGAATATCATGGATTTTTATTTTGCTAGGAAAATTCTCAAGTTTCGGAAACCGTTCCATAGTCCCTTTCGTATATTAACGGAAAAACTCCGTTCTCACTTTTTCCGTGTCTATATGATCAGAAATTTCCGGTAATAGGAGCGATTTGTGAGAATACTTGAGGTTTGATTAACTTTTAAATTTCAATCGTCTGTCGAAAGATCTGATTTTGACGTTCTGCAGGGAGATCAGATATTATGGATATTTTTTGGAAATTGAAGCACATGGTATTTCGTCTCCTCTGCACCAGCTATTATATATTGTGTTACTGTTACGTAACGTACCATGGGTAGGCAGAAGTATACTCAGTTTATAACAAGTTAGTAAAATCATGCAATTCATTGTTTATGATACGCTTTCCAACATACCAGAAATCATTACTCAAGTTATGAGAATAATGGCTGTGAAATAATCTCGCTCCTGTGCCCTGACCTTTGACCACATTCCGATTATATTCAACACAGCCGGTTCAGTATACCTCCGGAACTACATGCTAAAGTTTTATCGCAATAGAAGCATTTTTAGTCAAGTTATGAGGATAATGGCTGTGGAATAAACCTCGCACCTGTGTCCTAACCTTTCACCCCATTTCGATGATATTAAACAGAATTGGTTCAGTATACCTCCGGAACCATATACTAAAGTTTTGTCGCAATCAGCGCATTTTTAGTCAAGTTCTGAGGATAATGGCTGTGGAATAAATCTCGTACCTGTGCCCTGACCTTTGACCCAATTTCGATGATATTCAACAGAACCGGTTCAGTACACCTCCGCAATCGAAGCATTTTTACGTAAGTTATGACCCATAAGGGCAATGCCGCGCCTATATCCTGACCTTTGACCCCATTTCCAATAGAGTTCGTCCCCTACAACATACTAAAATTGCATGGAAATCGAACCATTTTTTATCCGAGTTATCTTGCGGATGGGCAGACAGACAAAGATGGAGCATATGCGCTTCTTCAACCTATAGTTGGAAAGCGTAAAAAAAAAAACGAAAGCAGCTACAAATGCGAAAGTTAAACTCCAATAAACCGGATACTTAAATTATTGTACAAGTGATTGTACGATGTCTATGTATCAATATTTAGATCCCTTAAAACAAAAGCTATTACAGCTATCAGGAGTAAATTTTCATATTTAGGAATTTTGTTAAATAATAATGTAAAACAGAACATTTCACCTTTTCTTCAAAATGATTGAACGTCATTGTGACTTCTAAAATATCTCAAGTTCCAAAAGTCTTGCTTTGAAAAATCACAATGAAAAACACACTTAATTTGTGATAAGTCCTCCTACAAAAAAAAATTATATATATATATATATATATATATATATATATGGGATGTAAGGTCAGGTGATGCGTAACATCACAGCCTCTCCTTGACAAATGCCAACCCCGCCTTCTCGTGGTGCATCCTGTTCCCACTAAAGGGGCTCTGACGACCGCCAATAGCGGTATAACTATACCATCGGGATTAGAGGAAATTCTATCCCACACTCACCAACCCGCTTGGCCAGCGTGGTGAGTTATGGACAAACCCCTCCAAAATGATTCCACAACTTAAATCTTGGCCCTCAGTCTCCGGCAGCTGGAATGTACCTGGCCAAGGCAGCGGCCAGTGCGACATGAAGGCAGAGGGTGCTAAGAATCCCCGGAGGACCGGACTAGGCTGCCATCTGATGCTGACCTTGGCTACGTACAATGGACGCTCCCTATCTTCTGATTCAAGGCTTCTTGAATTGGAAGAGGAACTACAAAGGATCAAGTGGGACATCGTGGGGCTAAGTGAGGTAAGGAGAAAAGGAGAAGATCTCATCGAACTGAAAAGTGGACATCTCTTCTACTATCGTGGGACAGATACTGGCAGAACTAGTGGTGTTGGATTTATAATAAACAAGAAACTGAAGGATAAAGTTGTAGAAGTTGAAAGTTTCCTCTGACAGAGCTGCACGACTTGTTATCCAACTCTCGAAAAGATACCAGGCTCAGATTATTCAAACTTATGCACCCACCACAAGTCATCCTGAAGAAGAAATTGAAGAATTTTATGAGGAAATTTGTCATCTAAATAATAAAGGTAAGCAGCACTTGAAAATAATTATGGGAGATTTCAATGCAAAAATAGGGCAACGGCAACAGAATGAAACTTCAGTAGGTAAATTCGGTCACGGCAACAGAAACCAGCGTGGAAATACTCTCGTAGAGTTTGCAGAGGCAGAAGGGTTTTTCATCTTGAACTCCTTCTTCAAGAAAAAGCCACACAGGAAATGGACATGGAGACATCCAAATGGGACGACAAGTGAAATTGATTTTATTATGTGTAACAAAAAATTCGTCATAGAAGACTGCAGTGTGCTAAACAAGTTCAACACAGGTAGTGACCATAGATTGGTGAGATGTAAGATGCACCTCAACACTAAACTTGAACGTGGCAAGCTCATAAGACAAACAAAATGTATTGACATAACCAACCTTAAAAAACACCATAATACCTTCAAGTTGGAACTGAAGAACAGATTCTCTGCTTTAGAAGGCCTAACATCAGAAGAAGTGGACATCTCTGAAGTTAACAGAAAAGTAACCAAAGCTCTTATGGAAACAGCAACAAAATTAGCTGGGTCTAAGAACAAGTTGCATGTAAATAAATTATCAGGAAAAACGAAAATGTTGATGCAAAAAAGAAGAGAGATGAGGACAACTAAAGAAGATGTGACTTCCAAAGTGGAATATATAGAGCTATGCAAGACAGTAAGAAAAAGTATCACTGAAGACGTAAGAAAATTCAACTGTGAACTAGTGAGGAAAGCAATTGAAAACAACCAAAGCCTAAAGATAGCAAAGGGACATCTCAGTAAGGGAAGAAAACAGATTATGGCACTGAGAAAAGAAGATGGTTCTGTAACAAGAAATAGAGGCGAAATTTTGACAAGAGTGAAAGATTTCTACTCCAAATTATATGAAAGGGATGATACATGTACTCCAGACATCATGAAAGGTACCAGTACCAGAGTTCCTCCAGTCCTTCCAGCAGAAGTTGCACATGCAATCAAGAACATGAAGCGGGGAAAAGCTCCAGGAGAAGATGGAATTACTGTAGACATCATACAAGAAGCAAGTGGAGAAATCGAAACAGTACTCGCCCAAATTTTCACTCGATGCCTTAATGAAGGGAAGATTCCTGAAGATTGGAACACCGCTACAATGATCCTGCTACATAAGAAAGGTGACATTGAGGATCTCGGAAACTACAGACCTATCAGCCTCCTATCAGTAGTTTATAAAATCTTCACTAAAGTTCTTTCACACCGCTTGAAGGTAACACTGGACATGGCTCAACCGAGAGAACAAGCTGGATTCAGGAGTGGCTACAGCACAATAGATCATATCCACGTACTGAGAGAACTAATTGAAAGAGCGAGGGAATATGAACTTCCATTGTGCATGGCTTTTATCGATTATGAAAAAGCCTTTGATTCGGTGAAACCATCAGCAGTTACAATGGCTCTGAAAACCTGCGGTATTGAAGATGCATACATTAATATTATTAATAACATCTATGAAAATGCAAGTGCAAAGATTAGGCTGTTTGAAAATACAACACACGTAAAAATTGGAAAGGGAGTGAGGCAAGGTGACACCATATCTCCGAAGCTCTTTAATGCCACATTGGAGGGTGTCTTTCAGTCGCTGAGCTGGGAAAACAAGGGGATAAAGATTAATGGAGATTATCTAACCCACCTTCGTTTTGCTGATGACGTAGTCATTTTTGCAACTACCCCACCAGAGCTGCAGAGTATGATCCAGGAACTTGCTGACAAGAGTAAAGAAGTGGGATTAAAAATGAACTTTCAAAAGACAAAAGTGATGTTCAATGCTTTTACAAGAAATGAAGATTTATCGATTGATGGAGAAAAGCTGGAGATAACAGACACGTACGTTTATCTTGGACAGCAGATATCAAGTGAGGGTCACATTGATGAAGAAATTAATCGGCGTACAAAACTTGCCTGGAGAGCTTTTGGAAGAAACAGCATAATTTTCAAGAGCAATATGCCATTATGTCTTAAAAGAAAAGTGTTAGATCAATGCATCCTTCCAGTGCTTACGTATGGTGCAGAGACGTGGACCTTAACTAAAAGAGACATACAAAGGCTGCAGGCAACTCAAACAAGCATGGAGAGGTGCATACTTGGTGTAACCAGGAGAGATAAGAAGAGGAACTCGTGGATCCGAAAAATGACAAGAGTGGAAGACATCATGATCAGAGTTAAATCCCTGAAATGGCAATGGGCTGGACATACTGCCAGAATGACAGATCATCGATGGACAGCCGAAATTTTAGATTGGATTCCAAGGGACAGGAAAAGACCCAGAAGACCACCACATGGGAGATGGGTGGATGAAATTCGAAAGTATGCAGGGGTGACATGGAGGAGACTGGCACAAGATAGACCGTTGTGGAGGAAACTTGGGGAGACCTTCGTCCAGCAGTGGATTGATAATGGTTGACGATGATGATGATGATGATGATGATGATATATATATAATTATTACAAACGTTGTCCGTGACGGAGATAAAACTCGCGCCTCCTCACTCTGGAGTAAGTTGCTCTCCCAAATAAGTTACACAGACGGAATCTACGCTGCAGATTTGTCGTCCTGACACGTGCTTCACGGCTGTAACATACGTCACATCATCTCCCTTTTTTATATATATTTTCCTCTTTTTTTTTTTTTTTTTGGAAGCGAAGAATGAACTTTCATTAATTCTACATGATGTGAGGAACAAACATCACACATTTTTTGAAGAACCCAACGGCACATACATTTTTACGTTCGGGTGCCAATGTGAAAACACAAGTTTGTCCGTGACGAAGATCAAAACGGCGCCTCCTCACTCCGGAGTAAGTTGCTCTCTCAACTAAGCTACATGGACGGAATATATCGCTGCAAATTTGTCGTCTCGACACGTGCTTTACCTCTGTAGTGCGTCACAACCTATTATAAAAAAATAATAAGCTCCAACAGGAAATTAATAAATTACTCCCATTAATGACAAAAAATCCTCATCGCGCAATTAGTCTTACCATGAACGGGATATAGAACTCTAAGTCTTTCTGGCTCTGTGCTTATGACGCGCGTTATCTGTTGAACCAACCCCAGCGACGTCGGTTCGCCCCCCCCCCCCCGGCTAGTAAAGGACTACCTGGTGTGAGGTCAGTATAAATACAGAAAAACCGGAAACGGACTATTCTGAAATAACGGGAATTTCTGACTGTCGAAAATTCATCAAAATTCTGAAGTTAGAAGAAACGGGCACTTTTAAAGACTGAAATTTCGTTAAAAAACTGACGCCTACCGGCAAATAAATTTGCTGCACGTTATACTTTGAGAAGTTTTCCGTGAATTCGAACCACTTACTTTTTACACGTACGTAAGCTGTTTACACGGAAGTTAGAAAAAAACGGAAATTTCGTTAAAAGAAGGACACTTAGCGGCAACTTTGTTGAACTTTATTTTCAGGAGTTTTCCGTGAATTCGCATTACTTATTTTTTATACTATTTTTTATACTTCTGAGTTAGGCCGCTTACAGGCCTAACTCAGAAGTTGTAAAAAAACAGGAATTTCTAAAAACGGAAATTTCGTTAAAAGACTGACGCCTACCGGCAAATAAATTTGCTGCACGTTATACTTTGAGAAGTTTTCCGTGAATTCGAACCACTTATTTTTTACACGTACGTAAGCCGTTTACACGGAAGTTAGAAAAAACAGGAATTTTTAAAAACGGAAATTTCGTTAAAAGACTGACGCCTACAGGCAAATAAATTTGCTGCACGTTATACTTTGAGAAGTTTTCCGTGAATTCGAACCACTTACTTTTTACACGTACGTAAGCTGTTTACACGGAAGTTAGAAAAAACAGGAATTTTTAAAAACGGAAATTTCGTTAAAAGAAGGACACTTACCGGCAACTTTGTTGAACGTTATTTTCAGGAGTTTTCCGTGAATTCGCACTACTTATTTTTTTATACTATACGTAAGCCGCTTACAGGCCTAACTCAGAAGTTGTAAAAAAAACAGGAATTTCTAAAAACGGAAATTTCGTTAAAAGACTGACGCCTACCGGCAAATAAATTTGCTGCACGTTATACTTTGAGAAGTTTTCCGTGAATTCGAACCACTTATTTTTTACACGTACGTAAGCCGTTTACACGGAAGTTAGAAAAAACGAATTTTTAAAAACGGAAATTTCGTTTAAAGAAGGACACTTAGCGGCAACTTTGTTGAACGTTATTGTTACAGTGGACACCCCCCCCCCCCCATCCTAAAACCTGAAGAAAACTTTAAAATTTGTCCGCCATGTCGCGTATTGTATGAGGCAGCTAGGAATCACAGTTCGGCAGGCTCACATGTTTTTTACAGTTCAGTTGTTTTATTTATTTCTCATTTACGTTGTTTTTCTTTCGGATGTTCTCTGAATTAATTAACAAAATTGCGGGATAATTGGGAAGTCGCTCCAATGCTCTTGAAGGCAAGAAACGCAATATTTTTGCCGTTTTGAATTGTTTCTATCTGTGGGAAAAGGTAGCACTCAATGGTTGCTCTGGAAATTGATAAGAGCAAAGCGATAGGCCCAGAAGAGGACTTCTGGATTTCTTGATTAGGGGCCGATGTTACGACCCACCCCCGCCATTAATTTAGTAATTAATGGGCGTGGTTGATGTGTGAAATTAATTAAGTATTAATTATGTTCGAGGCTTGATTGGAGTTTAAAAGTGTAAACAGCAGATAAAGTTTTATCTGGGGGTTTGGAAAGAAAAGAGGCGAAGAATTCTCTCTCTGGCTGGGTGGTCTCAGAATAGCTCTGTTAGGTCATAAATATCAAAGCGCAGCTGACGGGAAACTAAGCAACACGAAGTGGTACCTTTCGAAGAGGGGTCCACTTGAGTAAATGAATGAAGATGGGGACAAAAGGTTTAGCGAATAATCGTAAATTCGTCGATTGTTTGGGGCATTTTCGAGAACAATTGCTCTCTGTGTGGTCCGTGCAGAAAAATAAGAGTTCGCACTTAGCGTGAAAATAAGGAAGAAAGTTCAGTTGTCTGTATGCTCTCCGATGTGAAAGGCTGGATGCCTTGGATCTGCAGCAAAATGAATTGGGGAAAATGAAGCAGCAAACCTCCCCGCATTTGGTAAGAAATGGAGACAACTCGAGGCAGCTGGAGATGCCAGTTTGCCATAAAGACAGCAGAATGCCTAAATCCGCGGGATAAAGCAGAAATTTCTAGGCTGGAGCGTAATGGAACTCAGCGACTGTTTGGCCTAATGAAAGCAAAGTTACAGGGGAATTAAGAAGTCTGCGAGTGGACAGTGGTCATTCCAATGAGAAGCGAAGCCAAGCAAAGTCGGGTTCGGATGCCAACCACTGCAGTGTGGAATCATCACCCCCATTCATCCCCTACTGTGGAGGAAGTGAAGAGATGCGCTTGTCTTACGGGGCGAAGCGAGGCCCCATGTGTGCGTGTGTGTGGTCACGTAAGCAGCGAAGCCACTACGTGCAAGTGCGACGGAATAAAAACACGGCGAAAGAAAAATATGAGCGTAAGAGCGGTGGCTTCGATACCTAACAAATATACAGGTGAAATGTTGAGTTGCCGATATACGCTTAAGGTAAAAGCACGTCTGATTTCGCTCGGCCGAGAAAATTAATCTCAGGGCTGGCGGTCGCAACTCGATAAAAAAAATGGAAACGAAACCTGCGAGTGGCATATTTGAACTGCGTACTCAGGCAGGGTAGATAGATAGATGGTTTGCGAACGGAAAGGAACTGACTGAATTGGGAATGAACGGTCAAAAAGGACGGAAGGTAGCGACGGACGGAATCAACTATAGCAGCAGCGGAATTGAATGTGTCCCACTCTCCCAGCAGTCGACGTTCACAATTATTTCTTCACGACAACAAAAATCATTTCCCAGGAACACAGAAAATCAATCTTGGAAACCGCAACATCAGATGTGAGAGGGCCTATTTTGCTTAACGGCCACCTTCAAATCGTCACGAGAATAGATCAGTGTGCACTCTAATCATTGCAACAAAGTGCGGCGTGATATTATTATTTTTAAGTGTGTGCTTCATTTACATCAAGCGTCAAAGTGAAGTGTTGAATCATCGGTGCTGCCACATGGTGCAAGTGTCTGTGTGCGTGTTTTTTTTTTTGTCGTGTGATATTATGTGATGCACAACGGATTTGCACAGCAAAGTCACGTAACTGTAAGTAGATGAATATTTCCTTTTTCTTTCTTCGCACATCTGCGAACTTGTGCCATCCCGACACCCAAAGCTGCATGGACATAGATGCAGTAATGCTGAGTGACTGAACCTCAGAGGAAATACCTGCACATACAGATTTCAATTTCTTACCGGGCCCATTTCCTGATTATTTTTTTTTACATGAATAAGGGAGAAGGTGTGGCCACAAATTCCGCTGGGCGGGACAGTTTCTTTTAACTTTGGTTCAGGGCCAAAGCGAGCGGGGAAGGGATCTGCATGTGCATGCTTATTAGATTTAGTTAATTAACTTTGGCAGTATTTCGCACCTATAATCTTATACCGCAAATTAACGTGCTTGTGTATTTTGTGTCGCGAGTATTTTTAATGTGATCGTTTGCATATAATTTTTTTTTTCATTCTCTAAGCAATTGTATATGAATATCACCTGCAGCTCTATTTAGTGTGTAAACGAGTAGTATCTCTTGTTCAGATAGTCCGGTGGAGACTCAGTCGGCTGCGTTATCCGACAGTAAAGTGTGACACCGTATGCTGCCCACATATGAGGGGCAATTGTCTATGCGCCTAGAGAGCGCCGGATCTGTTTAAATCTCGCAGAACGTCATTAAATGTTGTGTTGTGTATTTGAGAATCATGTGTTATTTGCGAAAGTGAGTGTTGTACTGGCTGGTTGGGGATTGAATGTACCGGAGTAAGATCCGGACCACTACACTCAGTCACGAATTGGTGATTGCGGGTGAACCTCATCACAACTCTGATCCCAAAGTATCATTTTTTTTAGATTATTTTATTTTTTATTTGTTGTTGTTATTTTGTTCACAAGGTGGATTCTCCCAAGCCTTATGCTTCGGGTCATTCTTCAACTTTTCATTTTTTATGTTCTGGTGTGAATCTTTGAGTGCAGCAGTGCACCTGAGATTCTCACCTGGTGCCGTGGCCAACTAAATTGTACTTCAGGTCTCAAGCACCATTACCGGCAGACTCGGCAGGAACACTGCTAGTGCCGTGTAACATTATTTTCAGGAGTTTTCCGTGAATTCGCACTACTTATTTTTTTTTATACTATACGTAAGCCGCTTACAGGCCTAACTCAGAAGTTATAAAAAAAACAGGAATTTTTAAAAACGTAAATTTTGTTAAAAGACGGACAGTTACCGCAACTTTGCTGCACGTTATTTTCAGAAGTTTTCCGTGAATAATTTTTTTTATTGGAGGTTTAACGACTACCGTGAGCGACTCAATGGGCTATAAGCAGTCGCCCGTCCCTAATTTAGGGCTACTGGTTCCAGAGAAGGGAGAAAGCCAGTGCCGTAAGACAAACACAACATTCATGCCTCACCGGGATTCGAACCCGGACCCCATCTCGGACGAATGATTGATTTGTTTGTTTGTTTGTTTGATTGGACGTTTAACGTCCACCGTGAGCAACTCAATAGGCTATAAGCAGTCGCCCGTCCCTAATTTAGGGTCACTGGTTCCACGGAAGGGAGAGAGCCAGCGCCTTAGACCACTGCGCCATCGGGGAGGCCGGACGAATGATCAGAAGATATTGCTAAGAGTTTAGACTCACACCACTTATTTTTAAAGTGCACGTAAGCCTTTACAGGGTTAACAGCGGATTCTTATATTTCATCATGCATTGTTTCTTTTATGTTTTTAGTTTGCTGTTGTCTTGAAGCACTTTATTTTCGAGTACTTCTTTAAAGGTTGAAGCATCAGCGGTTATATCGTTTTCTTCTTGACTGAACAACTGCCCCTGTCTTTAGAATTACCTTCTTTGAGATCACGAAGAGAATTAAAAAGAAGCATGGACAGATAAAAAAAAAAAAAAGAGAGAAAAAAATATAATCTCCCGTATTCTAGACAAGAATAACAATTCGATCGGAACCGAATGTGTGGCGAGATAGTCGTCTGTGTACGTGCTGCTGTTGCTTAGATGCGACACTGATGGCGGAACTTGGCGGTTTCTTTCGACGGGTTATAATTCCAGGTCACGTCCGTCTCGTCTTAAGAATACAGTTCATGCTGAAGAGAATAGTCTACGAAAGGAATTGAACAAGACAGCTCAAGCTTTAAATTAAATTAGTCTTTCGAGGAACATGGATGCCTTGGAAGAACTCTCAGGTCCTAAATTGTAATGTATATATATATATATATATATATTTAGTTTAAACACTGAAATTTATCACTTTGCGGTTTTTATTCCAAGGAAGCCCCAAGCGTTATAGATGAAAGAGCGAGGATAAATTCAATTACCACCAGAATGCATCAAAGAGCATGCGCCAACATTTCCTCCATCTTTTTTTTCATTTGAGATATCCTATTGCTGTAAACCTTTTAGATTTTACACCGATGACCAAGGTGAAGTTCACAGAGCAGAATATGTACAACCCGAGGACTGGCTTCCAGTTAGTACAGGGTGTCCACAATGTCTTGCCCCGCCACCCCCCTCCGTAATAAGAAATGTAAGTGAGCTATTATCTGTTGTATGATGTATATGTTGAGCTATGGTCTGTATTGTGTTTATTTACATATTAGGTACCAGAACCATGACCAGCGAATACACCCTGGAACAGCTGATTGTAGTCAGTGTCTGGGTACACGAACGTCCACACACAGGGAAGACAATGCTGAGACGTGCGTGCCGATTTCCAACAACGATTCGACAAAGAGGCCCCTCCAAAACAGACTTCTGCGGTGGGAACAAACTCTTCGAAGCAGGCAACATCAAGGATAAACCACGAACGGGAAGACCATCAACCAGAGTGCAACAGTGTCAAGCGGTCGAGGAATCAGTTATCAGGTCACCGACGAAGTCGCTCCGCAAACGATCAGCGGAGCTTGGAATACCACGATCGACACTGCATAAGCACATGAAGAATGACCTGAATTTGCACGCATATCGCCTGATGTTCGTTCATGAGTTAGCAGACGTCGATTTAAACCGCAGACGGGATGCATGTGCAATGATGCTTCAGAAATTTGCCGCAATCCCAGGGTCAGGTGACCTAGCTAGCCAAGGAAGCGAGGTCACGTCGGTGGAGTGTTCATCCAACCATTCGGATACAATTCGGGAGCGATGGCACAGTGCATTGTCTTGTTGCAGGATGAGATCCCCAGTGGTATGTTAAAGACGCACAAACGGGAGCAAATGGTTGTCCAGAATATTCCGGTAACGTTGACCTGTGAGGGACGATGTCACACGTACCAGGGGTCCCATTTCAGTCCACGTAAACAGTCCCCAGACGAGAATGCCAACACCACCAGCTTGAAGAGTCCCTGCTGGCAAGAAGGATCCATCGCTTCATGTGGTTTGCGCCGTACTCGTATCCTGCCATCCACATGTACCAACGTGAATCTCGACTTATCAGTCCAGGCAACATTTTTCCACATGTCTAGGGTCCAGTGGCGATGTTCCCGCGCCCATGCAAATCTTTGCACCCTGTGATGTGCGGTTAGAAGTGGTACCCTCGTGGGACGATGGTTACTGTACCCCATAGCGAAGAGATGGTTCTGGATGGTGTGGCTGCTTACATGTTTTTGTGTACCAGCGTTAAATTGC
Source organism: Macrothele yani (assembly GCA_039090855.1). Lineage (NCBI taxonomy): Eukaryota > Metazoa > Arthropoda > Arachnida > Araneae > Macrothelidae > Macrothele > Macrothele yani. The sequence continues at coordinate 13,729,658 of CM077000.1, read as the reverse complement.
CGAGTGATTTCTTTCACTGTGGCCCGTCTATCCGCTATTGCAAAGCGAGCTAGCTGACGATGACCCCGCTCATCCACACGCTGTTGTTCACGGCAGTTCACCCTTGCAGAGATGGTTTTACCAGATTCGATGTACTCACGGTGCACCCGTGACAGTGGCTCGTGAAAATCTCAGTGCCTGCACGAGAATCTCAGTGCCTGCAGTGACCCATTCGTCAGGCACCGACAATTTGCCCACGATCAAATGCTCTTAGATCCTTCGTCTTACCCATACTGCGTCCGACTCTTATTGATTCTCGTTGCATCACTCCTTATATTGTCGGATCACTGCATACGTCATGTCGTTTCCGTTTACAGGGCCGCCCACAGCGCCACATTTGCATAACGCCAGCTGTCTCTAATTGAATTGCTCGTCAGTGTATAAATATCGTGAAGAACCGAAATGCATTAGCGTCACAAAACACGTTACATCAGAAAAGTTTAAAATATAGTAAAAGTTCAAATTATTAACTCAGTGTCAACACCAAATTCTCCTGTGGTATGTTCATAAGTAAGGATATCCATGGTTGAGGAACACTGAATGGTACTTCATCATTACAACAAATATTCCAATATTTTAATATGTATAAACAATACATACACAGTATGGCAAAGAATTTTTAAGACTGGGTCTGCAAAATGAAATAGAAACAAGAAATTATAATTTGCTTTGGTTTGTTATTCAAAATAAGCCCCTCCGGCTTCAATACACTTGTTACAGCGATTTAATAATGATTCGAATGCCTGTTGCAGTTCACTCTGCGGAATTGCCTCCAAAGCACGCGTCGAAGCTGTTTGTATGGTCGAAATATCATCAAAACAACACCCTTTTAACGTGATTTTAAGTTTTGGGAATATAGAAAAGTCGCAGGGTGCTAAATCAGGCGAATACGGTGGATGATTCAACACACACAGACGTCCTTTTTCGCCAAAAATCTACGAGCAAGAAGTGAGGTGTGACTGGGTGCATTATCGTGCAACAAACACCAACTGTTTTCATCCCGATATTCTGGACGAATGCGACGAATTCTGCCCATCAAACGCCTCAAAACATTTATATAAAACTCACCAGTAATTGTTTGTCCACTTGGAACAAATTCTTTGTGGATCCCTTACTATCGAAGAATGTAATGAGCATTGTTTTGATTTTCGATGTAACTTTTCTTGTTTTTTGGCTTGTGGTGAGTTTTTTGACTTCCATTCCGCACTTTGTCGCTTTGTTTTAGGATCATATTGCAAACACCATGTTTCATCACCTGTAACAATCGATTTTAAGAAGTTCGGATCATTTTCAGCGGCTGAAATGATGTCTCTGAAATGTGCACTTCCCCTTGATTTTTGTTCATTGGTTAACGTGTGTGGAACAAATTTAGCACAGACTTTTGTTTTGCCCAAATCTTCATGCAGGATGGTTCGAATCGTTTCTTTGTTGTTGTTTAAAGACTCTTCCATCATTCTTAGTGAAGCACATCGATTGTTTGCCACGAAATCACGCACTTTCTCAATAATCTCAGGTGTCCTAGATGAACTTGGTCTTCCGGTATGCTTATCATCTTCTAGCGTCTCTCTTCCGTCCAAAAAACGTTTGTGCCACAGGAAAACATTTGATCTACTTAAACAAAACTTACCGTAAACTTGTTTCATCATTTGGTACATTTCCGAGGCACTTTTACCAAGTTTTGCGTTAAATTTAATAACAGCCCTTTGTTCCATCTTAATAACTCAATATGAAAAATATTTTACTTCTCTAATGAACGCCCGTTTCGTTTGAGTTACTTTAACAGCTGCGCAGTACTTTTGGCAGAAAGCAAGCAGATGGTCACGGTTTATAACGCATTCGCGATTACACTGGTGGCGCCACCGTAGGCTGAAATCTAGCGCCAGTCTTAAAAATTCATTGACGCACTGTGTATAATGTGTTTATAAACAATAAAAGCTAGATCGAAAGCAGAACTTGAATTTATCATAGTGTCTTTATTCCTAGAACAATTACTAGACAGTTTTTTTAACCTACCAGATGTACGCACGAATAAAGTATGTGTACAACTTTTCTTAGTGCGGTATTTTCTCCGAGGTGGCATAAGTGTGTGCTTGTAATTTGTCACGTCTTTTTTGGTTTATAAAAAGAAAAGCTGAGGAAAACTTCGTTTGCACATCATATGAGCAAAATGTCGCAATTTTTAGTGAATGATGTCATGGTTCGTAGCGCATGGCGAACATTGAAAAACAACTCACGCGCGTGTAGGTTTAAATACTTTGCTGTGTTGCCAGATTACGCATTCTAAATTCGCATCATTTTGTCGGAAGACGTGTTAATTTCACTCAAGAACTGTGGTGTGATCTTTACTTTTATTATTTTTCTTATGCACCTGTCCTGAGCGTTACAAATCGCTTGCCCTTGCGCCATAAAACCACATCAAGCAGGAAACACTAAATATCACATAAATCATTTCCCGTCTTGCTTTCGCAATACTTGGCTGCTGTAAAGCTGAAGCTTCGAAGCACCACCAGTTTTCTCTACGAAGAATTAACACAGCGGTAGGGAAAGTGTTGAAATAGTCGTATCGTAGATATTTGTAAGGAATAAAACATCAGGCAACGATATCCAATTCATTTGATTCTCTGTGAGCTTTATGCGTATAATAAAAGCCAGAATTGATGCATAAAACATCGCTTTGTTTGCCGGGATTTCTTAGCTCTACCGCACGTAGTCAATGCAACACTAAATTTAAAATCGATGAACGCAAGCGTTTTCATATATGAACTCACGTGAAGTTGCCAAGAACTCGTACTAGCCAAATATCAGGTAAATGTGTCTAGCCTTGCAGTCTAGCTAAATATCAGGTAAATGTGTGTAGCCTTGCAGTCTAGCCAAATATCAGGTAAATGTGTCTAGCCTTGCAGTCTAGATAAATATCAGGTAAATGTGTCTGTCTAGCCTTGCAGTCTAGCTAAATATCAGGTAAATGTTGCGTCAGTTCCTTGCAAAATTATATATACCCATTTCGCGCTCTGACAGCCGCTAAAACGATTTCAACGTGTTCGACTGAATAACTTTCATCTGAAACCAGTTACAGTAATAGTATTCATCCTCGAATGTTTTTAATTTTAATGAATGAAATAAGAAATTACATCATTGTACAATACAAATTTAGAAGATGTGAATCCGTTTATTGGTATAAATATCACAAGTATGGTAAGTCAGATAATATCCTAAAACTTTGCAAATTTCGTTGTCCTGGAGCGGGAATCAACCCGCGTCTCCCAGATAGCGCCCTAGTATGCTAACCACTACACCACCCAGAACGGCCAAGTTTCAAGTTTCTGATTAATTTTAATATCACCATCACAAGATTCGCTAGTCGAAGCAACCGGCATTCATATATAGCGAATCTGGAGGTTAGAATTCATTACAGGTTGCTTCGACTAGCGAATCCTGGGATGGTAATATTCAAATTAATCAGAAACTTAAAACTTGGCCGTTCTGGATGGTGTAGTGGTTAGCATATCGGGCGATATCACGGAGGCACGGGTTCGATTTCCGCTCCAGAACGGCGAAATTTTCAAGCTTTCGGATATTATCTGACTTACCAACCTTGTCATATTTACTCCAATAAACGGATTCACATCGTTCAAATTTGTATCTTACAATATTTTATGTTCTGAATAACTTTCATCTGAAACCCTTTACAGTAATAGCACTCATCCTCGAATATTTTTAATCCTACAATATTTTATGATCTGTTGATTTTCGGAACCAATATTTTTCGTGGTTTTCGTAACTTTATCTCCACAATGTTAAACATTTTGTGGAGGTTGCACCAAAAAGTGGTGCTACAACAGCTGTACTACTTTCTTAGAAAAGACACACCATTCTGCCGTAAAAAATAAACTCAACAACATGGTGCAACCTTGTACCATAACGAAGTGAAAGTTGAACCATCTTGTTTTTTTTTTTTGCAAAACCCGATGGTATATTTTTTCCCCAGGAAGTGGTGCAGCACCACTTTGGTGCGACCTACTACAAAATTTTTAACAGTGCGCAGGTCTATATTAGTTTCGGATTTTTTTCTGAACTTCAGTGTTGAAGGAACGATACGAAGGGATAACAGCAGCCTCCCGTCCTTAATTTGGAGCCACTGATTCCTGGGAGGAGGGTCGTTGCCAGGAAGGGGATTTGAGGGGTTTAAACCCTCCCGGAAGTGTTTAAAATGTCTCAAAAATAAAGTAATTATTTAATAAATTTTACCTAGCAAATCGTCAGAGTTCTTGATTTTACATGCACACGCCCAATCACCAAAACAACCGGCGTCCTCGGATAATGAATTTCTTGGATAATGATTCTGTCACGTCAGAGATGAATTTCTGGGAAAGAAAATGCAACACAATACCCAAAAAAGAACGTTCTAGTACAGGCATTGAAACATTGTCTCATGGCAACAAAAATCTTTCCCCGAACGTTCATTTCTTGTTAAAGATATTCAGTACTCTTCCGGTTTCAACTAGGAACGAACCTTTTCATGCTTCAGGCGTTTGAAAACATACTTATGAAACTCTGCAGGGCCAGAGAAGTTCACTGGCATGGTAAGCTCTTATGAGCATCCATGGGGATATATACATCACAGTTCGTAAATCTTACCCCGAACGTTCACTTCTGAGGGTTGTTTAAGACCTGGAGTCAGACACTCCCTTCCTAAAATCCTCTACATAAATCTCTACCTCGCTTCCGTGTGACCTTCCTGTCGGGCACTCTAGCTCAAATCTCCTAGCTTCCTATTTCTAAGGGTTGTTTAAGACTTGGGGTCAGGCACTCCCTTCCTAAAATCCTCTACATAAATCTCTACCTTGCTTCCGTGGGACTTTCCTGTCGGGCACTCTAGCTTCCTACTTTTAAGTGTTGTTTAAAGACCATTGATTGAAAAGCTACCTTTCAATTTTTCTGAAAAGTTTTCTACTGCTATAACTACTATTCACTTTTTTTGAAAAGTAGCTAGCCACTGCTACTACTACCACTAACTACTATTTTTTCTGAAAAGTAGCTAGCTACTGCTATAGGTATTACTTTTTCTGAAAAGTGGCGAGCTAGTGCTGCTACTTTTTCTGAAAAGTAGCTACTTTCGCTACTTTTAGCTACTTTTTCGTCATTTAGTCTTAAGTTTAAAATGCAAATTCTGAAGATGACCTTTATATAAGCATTCTTACACATGGCATTCAGATCTCAAAGCCGAGGTAAATTACACGAGTAATTTATCCTTATTTACCTTAGCTCTGAACATCACATGTCACACATTTCATCACATTCAGTGGCTTATATTCCAGGCTAGCTAATATGTCCAAAGATTTCAAATAGAACCATTTTCACAAGTATCTGCGAATTTAATTTCTTTATTAAAAGAATCGAATTTCGCTATCAAATGTCATCGACAAAATCCCTAGCTGGATCATCTTGTACACATGCGCTGTCTTCGGACTGAAAAGACTGTCCTGTAAAAAGCATAAAATAAAGAAGATAATACTTTATGGCTAAATTTCGCTAACTTTCACAATGCAAGTCAAGTACGTGACTGTTGTCTGGAAAGATTTAACTCTGCTTTTCCAGCCAATAACATCCCAGGAAATCCGGAAATGTCACGTTATTTGAAGGCTCTTTTTTTTTCTTTAGTAGGGCAGTTTGTAGCGTAATATTTCGCAACAAGCTACTTTACACTGAGTGATCACTTAATTATGACCATTTATTTAGTACTTCGTAGGTCCTCCTTTCGCCCTCAGTACAGCAGCTATTCGACGTGGCATCGATTCAACATACACTGAGTGATTACTTAATTGTGGCCACCTACTTAATACTTCGTAGGTCCTCCTTTCGCATGAAGTACAGGAGCTATCCGACGCGGCATCGATTCAACATACCCTGAAGTGAACATTAAATTATGACCACATACTTAATACTTTGTAGGTACTCCTTTTGCCCTCAGTACAGCAGCTATCCAACGTGGCATCGATTCAACATACTCTGAGTGATCACTGAATTATGACCACCTACTTAATACTTCGTAGGTCCTCATTTCGCCCTCAGTAGAGTAGCTATCTGACGTGGCATAGATGAAATAAGATGCAAGAAAACCCATGTAGGATGAATGGTTATAACGAAGTAAATTTCTCCGTCATTTTGGTCCATGCCAGGGATCGAACCCGGGTCCCCTCATTCCGGAATAAGTCGCTCTTACCAATTGAGCTACGCGGACGTTCGTTATCGCTGCTATCTGCCTTTATATCGTGTGCGTCCTGCTGGGCAGGCACGTCACATCTCCCCTCCGCCGAAAGAGGGCCGGGGGCATGGCCCACGGGTCCGTCGTGACCATGAATCGCTGCAGGCAGCCATCCGCTGTAGAACGTGCACTTGAGAACTCCCAGTCAATCTGGTGTGTGGAATGCAACGTCACACACATTTATTTTTCGAAGCGCTGAAGAAGGGATTCTCTTATTTTTTCCTATCTCGCGGTGCGGAAAGAACATCACACTATTGCGAGATCTTTAACAGCCGGGTCATCCGGGAAGTTCGGGCGCCATTACAACGAAGTAAATTTCTCCGTCACTTTTGTCCACACTGGGGATCGAACCCGGGTCCCCTCATTCCGGAATAAGTCACTCTTACCAATTGAGCTACGCGGACGTTCGCAATCGCTGCTATCTGCCTTTATATCGTTTTTTTTTTGATTGGAGGTTTAACGACCACCGTGAGCAACTCAATGGGCTATAAGCAGTCGCCCATCCCTAATTTTGGGTCACTGGTTCCAGGGAAGGGAGAGAGCCAGTGCCGTAAGACAAACACAACATCCATGCCTGACCGGGATTCGAACCCGGACCCCTTACGGACGAATGATCAGAGGCCAACGCCTTAGACCACTGCGCCACCGGGGCGGCCCTTTATATCGTCTGCGTCCTCCTGGGCAGGCACGTCACATGGTCTTTCGGGTGGAGTATTAAGACCATGCAGGATGAATCGAGGGCGAAAGGAGGACCTATGAAGTGTTAAGTAAGTGGCCATAATTCAATGATCACTCGGTGTAAAGTAGCTTGTAGAGGAAAATTACGCTACAAACCGGAGACCATGCAGGATAGATTGAGTACTTCATGATTTTCGCGCGAAGTACGTACACGACGACGGAGTGGAGGGAAAACGCGACTCGTCAGACCAGTAACCTTTTTCCCAGTCATCCTACGTCCAACTTTCATGATCTTTGATGTCTATTATAGGCGGTACGTGCGAGCGTGTGACACATGGTCATGGCAGATACTGTCTGGGTTGACCTCTGTTATATTGGGTAGTTCAACTGTTGAACAGTGCTGCGACTGTTCGCTTGTACGAATGTTCTGACCCGGCGCTCAGCTCTCACATCAACCTTGCGCTGTCTTGTGTAGTTTTTCCTCCGGGTCGTTTATTGTTCATTTTCTCGCCAGTCCTGATACACTTATGGTGGCTGTCGAACAACCTACCAGTTCAGCAGTTTGGGAGATCGAAGCACCCACTCTTCGAGATCCCACAATCCGTCCTTTCTCGAAGTCAACCAAACCCTTCCGTTCACCTATAGCGCTCTGAATTTTACTACCTACTGCTCCACTCACACATTATATATGCTACGTCGGTCAACAAATCACGTGATCAACGGGGAGCGTTCACTTTTGATAGGGGTGGTTGTAATTCAGTGAACACTGGGTGTATATCTGACGAATTAGCTTTGGTAGTAAGACACTTTGAGCTTCACGTTACAGAAGTTTCACTCTGTCGAAATCATTCGAAGTGTAGTGCTGTTGAGTGTTTCAAACTTAACCCTTTGCCGCCCCCGGTGGCGCAGTGGTCTAAGCGATGGCTTATGACCATTCGTCCGAGGTGGGTAAGGGTTCGAATCCTGGTGAGGCACGAATGTTGCGTTTGTCTTACGTCATTGGCTCTTTCCCTTCCCTGGAACCAGTGGCCCCAAATTAGGGATTTTTTTTTTTTTTTTTTTTTTTTTTTTTTTTTTTTGATAGGAGGTTTAACGACCACCGTGAGCAACTCAATGGGCTATAAGCAGTCGCCCGTCCCTAATTTAGGGTCACTGGTTCCAGGGAAGGGAGAGAGCCAGTGCCGTAAGACAAACACAACACCCATGCCTGACCGGGATTCGAACCCGGACCCCTTACGGACGAATGATCAGAGGCCAGCGCCTTAGACCACTGCGCCACCGGGGCGGCCAAATTAGGGATTGGTGACTGCTTACAGCCCATTGAGTTGCTCACGGTGGTCGTTAAACCTTCAATCAAAATAATAATAACCCTTTTGGTTAATGATTATTAACATTTATGAGCTGTTCGAGTGAAATGCCTTGAGAGCAATAAAGATTTTATCATTTCTTCATGTAGACTGCTCTCTTCTGGCCATTAGAATGAACAATGTTGCTCACTGTGCAATTAAGAATATTACACTACTTATTTGGAGCATAAGAATAGGAAGCTCCAGTGTTACAAGTATCACAGATGCACGATAAGTAATGTTTTAAGAGTACGGACTTTCAATCCCATAGCATCATTTCTCTTGTGTAATTAAGGATATTGTGCTAGTTATCCGGAGCATAACGATAAGAAGCTCCAGTGTTACAAGGACCACAGATGCACGATAAGTAATGTTTTAAGGGTACGGACTTTCAAGTGCATAGCATCATTTCTGTTGTGTAATTATGGATATTGTGCTAGTTATCCGGAGCATAACGATAAGAAGCTCCAGTGTTACAAGGACCACAGATGCACGATAAGTAATGTTTTAAGGGTACGGACTTTCAAACCCATAGCATCATTTCTGTTGTGTAGTTAAGGATAGTTATCGGGAGCATAACAATAAGAAGCTCCAGTGTTACAAGGACCACAGATGCACGATAAGTAATGCTTTATGGGTACGGACTTTCAATCCCATAGCATCATTTCTGTTGTGTAATTAAGGATGTTGTGCTAGTTATCCGGAGCATAACGATAAGAAGCTCAAGTGTTACAAGGACCACAGATGCACGATAAGTAATGTTTTAAGGGTACGGACTTTCAAGTGCATAGCATCATTTCTGTTGTGTAATTATGGATATTGTGCTAGTTATCCGGAGCATAACGATAAGAAGCTCCAGTGTTACAAGGACCACAGATGCACGATAAGTAATGTTTTAACGGTACGGACTTTCAAACCCATAGCATCATTTCTGTTGTGTAGTTAAGGATAGTTATCGGGAGCATAACAATAAGAAGCTCCAGTGTTACAAGGACCACAGATGATTGATTGATTGGAGGTTTAACGACCACCGTGAGCAACTCAATGGGCTGTAAGCAGTCGCCCGTCCCTAATTTAGGGTCACTGGTTCCAGAGAAGGGAGAGAGCCAGTGCCGTAAGACAAACACAACATCCATACCTCACCGGGATTCGAACCCGGACCCCGTTCGGACGAATGATCAGAGGCCATCGCTTAGACCACTGCGCCACCGGGGCGGCAGGACCACAGATACACGATAAGTAATGCTTTATGGGTACGGACTTTCAATCCCATAGTATCATTTTTGTTGTGTAATTAAGGATATTGTGCTAGTTATCCGGAGCATTACGATAAGAAGCTCCAGTGTTACCAGGACCACAGATGCACGATAAGTAATGTTTTAAGGGTACGGACTTTCAAGTGCATAGCATCATTTCTGTTGTGTAATTATGGATATTGTGCTAGTTATCCGGAGCATAACGATAAGAAGCTCCAGTGTTACAAGGACCACAGATGCACGATAAGTAATGTTTTAAGGGTACGGACTTTCAGGCCCCTAGCACCATTTCCCTTGCGTAATTAAGGACATTGTGCTAGTTATCCGGAGCATAACGATAAGAAGCTCCAGTGTTACAAGGACCACAGATGCACGATAAGTAATGTTTTAAGGGTACGGACTTTCAAACCCATAGCATCATTTCTGTTGTGTAATTATGGATATTGTGCTAGTTATCCGGAGCATAACGATAAGAAGCTCCAGTGTTACAAGGACCACAGATGCACGATAAGTAAGGTTTTAAGGGTACGGACTTTCAAACCCATAGCATCATTTCTGTTGTGTAGTTAAGGATAGTTATCGGGAACATAACGATAAGAAGCTCCAGTGTTACAAGAACCACAGATGCACGATAAGTAATGTTTTAAAGGTACGGACTTTCAAACCCATAGCATCATTTCTGTTGTGTAGTTAAGGATAGTTATCGGGAACATAACGATAAGAAGCTCCAGTGTTACAAGGACCACAGATGCACGATAAGTAATGTTTTAAGGGTACGGACTTTCAAGTGCATAGCATCATTTCTGTTGTGTAATTATGGATATTGTGCTAGTTATCCGGAGCATAACGATAAGAAGCTCCAGTGTTACAAGGACCACAGATGCACGACAAGTAAGGTTTTAAGGGTACGGACTTTCAAACCCATAGCATCATTTCTGTTGTGTAGTTAAGGATAGTTATCGGGAACATAACGATAAGAAGCTCCAGTGTTACCAGGACCACAGATGCACGATAAGTAATGTTTTAAGGGTACGGACTTTCAAGTGCATAGCATCATTTCTGTTGTGTAATTATGGATATTGTGCTAGTTATCCGGAGCATAACGATAAGAAGCTCCAGTGTTACAAGGACCACAGATGCACGATAAGTAATGTTTTAAAGGTACGGACTTTCAAACCCATAGCATCATTTCTGTTGTGTAGTTAAGGATAGTTATCGGGAACATAACGATAAGAAGCTCCAGTGTTACCAGGACCACAGATGCACGATAAGTAATGTTTTAAGGGTACGGACTTTCAAGTGCATAGCATCATTTCTGTTGTGTAATTATGGATATTGTGCTAGTTATCCGGAGCATAACGATAAGAAGCTCCAGTGTTACAAGGACCACAGATGCACGATAAGTAAGGTTTTAAGGGTACGGACTTTCAAACCCATAGCATCATTTCTGTTGTGTAGTTAAGGATAGTTATCGGGAACATAACGATAAGAAGCTCCAGTGTTACAAGGACCACAGATGCACGATAAGTAATGTTTTAAAGGTACGGACTTTCAAACCCATAGCATCATTTCTGTTGTGTAGTTAAGGATAGTTATCGGGAACATAACGATAAGAAGCTCCAGTGTTACAAGGACCACAGATGCACGATAAGTAATGTTTTAAAGGTACGGACTTTCAAACCCATAGCATCATTTCTGTTGTGTAGTTAAGGATAGTTATCCGGAGCATAACGATAAGAAGCTCCAGTGTTACAAGGACCACAGATGCACGATAAGTAATGTTTTAAGGATACGGACTTTCAAGTGCATAGCATCATTTCTGTTGTGTAATTATGGATATTGTGCTAGTTATCCGGAGCATAACGATAAGAAGCTCCAGTGTTACAAGGACCACAGATGCACGATAAGTAAGGTTTTAAGGGTACGGACTTTTAAACCCATAGCATCATTTCTGTTGTGTAGTTAATGATAGTTATCGGGAGCATAACAATAAGAAGCTCCAGCGTTACAAGGACCACAGATGCACGATAAGTAATGTTTTAAGGGTACACACTTTCAAGTCCATCGCATAAATACAAGTATAATCATTAAAAATGTTATAAAATCCATTAATGATTTTTGATGTCAGGATTTTTAGACTATTAGTCGCGCACTCTAATAAAACCATCCATTTAATCTCCGGTAACAAAGTAACTTGTTTTTTTGTTCTTTTTCATTTGCAAATGAACTGAAGGGAATTATTTCACAGAGAAAAGGTTTATATCGGTGCGCGCCTCTGCAGTTTGTTACGGATGAAGTGTTGTTAAAAAAAAAAGATACTTCATGCAGTCTTGGAAGCTACGCTTTATTGCAGTCGCACTAAATCTACTGGAGCATTAAGGCTAAATTTTTATGTCTCTGTTTTCATTTTGAGAAAAGTTCTAATAAAAAGAGGGAACGCAGACATGGAGAAATAAATCTTTCAGGAGTTTTCAGAAAAACCAAACAGTCTTGCATTTGGATTTTTACGCAGCCCATTAAGTTATTTTCAATCATTTTATATTTTAGTGATCTTTTACTATTCCAATATCTTTTATTACTTCTCGTTTTCTTTTGTTATTTGTTTTAGTTATTTTTGAGCGGAATAACTTTTCCACGGCTTTCTCCCTATTGCAACTTCAGTCTTTTCCATTATCCTTGAATGTTCTTTCTTCAGCATCATTTTAATATTTCCTTTCATTGCATTTGACAATTTATTAGTTTGCTAGTTCATCTGCCATCCTCTCTTCTTTCTGCAGCATTGAGAAAAGAAGATGACAGTTAGAAAAAACAGGAACAATATTTTTAAAAATTGATTCACGAAAGGAGAAATCTATAGGGTGAATGTGTGTTTAGGTTGTTAATGGATCAAATGGGCTTTTTGTTATTCTAAAGAAGGAGGAGTTTAAAATCATACAGATCAGCTTATATGGAGAAACATGTTAATCAGTGGGTATGCCGGGGAAAAGCATTGCATACCAAATTTAAAACAGAAATCAGTGTCACAATTTTTTTAAATACACTATGTAGACAAAAGTATTCGAACACCTCTACATGTGCAAATGTACGTGCATTTGCGGAAGCGGACGCGCACTACGTTGGGGGCTTTATCTGTTGGAAATAGTGAATTTCCGCAGTGCTTCACAGCCCGCTCAAAAAGAAAAAAACAACAACAAAAAAACATTCACAATCATGCAAAGCAGCGACGTTGACGTAAGACGTGACAAACCGTCATCAAGCCGCTATAAAGACGGATACAGGCGGAGTATAGCCAGGGGTATGTCTCGGTATATGACCTCGGGAGTATGACCTGGAGAATCCGAGTCAGATGTAGACAAAATCTGATGTCGTTGGAGTTTGAAGGAATTATAAAGCAAGAGTTTGTCGTTGGAGTTTGAAGGAATTATAAAGCAAGAGTTTGTCGTTGGAGTTTGAAGGAATTATAAAGCAAGAGTTTGTCTTTGGAGTTTGAAGGAATTATAAAGCAACTACGAGGATCTGCTATGGATATGCCTCAAGTGCTGTTACAGTGCATACTGCCCCTTTTTACCCTTTCCAACCGTAGGTTGAAGAAGCGTATAGGCTCCAGCTTTGTCCGTCTGTCCCTCCGCACGATAACTCGCGTAAAAATAGTTCCGATTCGATGAAATTTTAGTATGTGGCAGGGGACCACCTGGGGACGAACCCAACTGAAAATGGGACAAATGGGGTCAAAGGTCTGGACATAGGAGCGGGATGAATTCCATAGTCCTCATGAGTCATAACTTGCGTAAATAAGGTTCGATTACGACTAAATTTTAGTATGTCGTAGGGGACCACCTGGAGACATAACCTATTGAAAATGGGCGAAATAAGGTCAAAGGTCAGCACATAGGAGCGGGATCCATTCCATCGACCTTATGCATTATAACTTACGTAAAAATGCTTCGATTGTGACAAAACTTTATAATGTTGTTTCGGAAGTATACTTTACCGGTTCTGTTGAATATCATCGAAATGGGGTCAAAGGTCAGGTCATAAGAGCGAGATTTATTCTACAGCCGCTATCCTCATAACTTGAGTAATAGCTTGAGTAATGATTTCTGATACGTTGGAAAGCGTATTATAATCAATGCATTGCATGATTTTACTAACTTGTTACAACTCAAACACAGAACAAAAACTTATGCAAAAGCACATTTACATTAAATACAGAAAAAAGTCATGAGAATATTTTGGTGAAAGATATTTGAAAAATACGTTAAGCGAAGCTATTTCCAACTTTTGTTCTGGAATTCAAAATGGCTGACGCCTCATTTTTTACAGTATGGTTTCCATAAATTAAACAACAGATGGAAAAATCGTGATAACTCAAAACGTATGCAACCGATTTGGATGAAATTTGGTGGTTACCTTTATCAGACCAAATGCTACAAAAACAAAGCTACAACATGTGATACAAAACATCTACATTTTGTATAAGTGATGCAAATATGAAAATACGCAAACATAGGTATCAAGATGAAAGAGGAAAAGGTTCTTCAATACGGAGTGTGGTTACCCCGAACAGCAATACAGGCAAAGAATATCTAACTGATAAGAAGGTAAGGCTCAGCGAGACGTAACTAGCGCCACTATATTATGCGGCAAAGAATTACTACACAGAAGCCAACATTACAGGCTGATGCCGCAGGATGCCGAGCAGACTGAGTTAGACTGAGCATGCGTGTTTGTGTTCAAAGAATATAAACGCTTGTTTGTGTTGGCGTTTTGTTCAAAGGTTTTGTTGTTCTCATCTAGATCTGCGTTTATATTACAGCCATGAAATACACCTACTCCATTCCGATGAATAACAATTCATGGAATGGAGTGGATGAATAACAAGAACAAATTTGAAACCGTTTGAAACAAATATCCTGGAAAACCATTAAAACAACGTTTGCTGAAAAAAAAGCTATCGTTACGTTGAAAAAATTAATTTATCAATTATATGAAACTGACTTTTATGAAAAATACCTCGTAATATTGTAAAATGAAAGAGGGAAGCATTCGATTACACAATGCATACCAAACAGACAGCTTTAAGCATACACTCAATCGTGGCGAGTTAGTCCGGTCGGTAGAGAGCTCAGCTATCACGCCAGCGGCCCAGGTTCGAACCTACTCAGATACGAACGGATGTTTTTCCGATCTGTTGAGAAAATTTCTCCAGCGCAGTGCGTTTAATTTACAAACTTCGGAAGGGTAGAAAAAAAAATTGTAGCTTTGGGAAACTGCGGTTGTCTTTGCTTTTTTTTTTTATTATTATTATGGCTGCTACTGGGAAACCAGCCTCAGCATTTTTGACATTTAAGGTATATTGTAAATATGAAATTCATGCCAAGCAACCTGGTATTACTACGGTGCTTAAAGTGAGAATAAAACTGCTAAAATTTCCTTAAAATAATATTAATTGCTAATGTATATATTTGTTTCACCAAAAGAAGGGACAGGAGGGATACTCAGAAAAGAACAACAAAAAAAATGCTTTAGTAGACCCAATGAGACCGAAGGAAACAGTCGCAGATCAAAGCTTAGCTTCCTTTCCGTGAAATAGGCTTCCCGTCCCGTGTCTCCTACGCTTTTTGCGCCTGAATGTTAACTTTCCCGCACAGCATCTGCTGCCGCATTACATGGTGGCGCTGCTGTCGCCTGTTTTACATTATCTCTACGAGAGTTGAGCTTCTTCACGCGAAGCGTTTATATTCTTTGATACAGGCCCGACAGCGAAGTTCCATGCTGTTAATGATGGTGTCAAGGAGTTCCGTGGGTAGCTAGATAGCCTGATGGAATATCTGTTTCGACGATTTTGTAAAAAAATTTAGATCCATTTGAACAGTTCATTCAAGTACTTCGTTCCACCGGGGGGGGGGAATGAACGTTAGGCACATTAATTTTGTGAAAAGGGCGCTGCATTTATTTTATCGGAATTATGGTCCATAAATCTGCTGTGATATGAAAATGTATTACTTTCCATAATAAAATAAATGCCTATAATTATTTCCATTACAATAAGATTTATTTTGATGAAAATAGTAAAATAAATTCGGTATATTATCGTGAACTACTTTCTTTCACGTTGGGTGTGATCAGGTTGTTTGTAAACAAAGCGGAACGACACACCGGAAATCGGGAACCTTTTTCAAAGCCTTCTGTTTTGGCAGTAGCCTACAGCCGAATTTCTTTATGAAGAATAGGAAAAGCATCTAGGCAACATTCCCCAAATTGTTTTAATGAACTTATTCACCTCGCACTGCATCTTGGGAAAGCTTTTCGGTTGCCGCGGACCAACACTAATTTGTTTACATGCATTTTCTTGTTGCTTAACATGGCGTTACGTTGCAAGGGTTGAGGAAAATCGCGATTTTCGTAAATTTATTAACGACATGTCTAACTTTTTGCTCATTGTACGGTTGTGCTAATTAATCCTGCCACCTAAATTGTATAGAGGAAGGAATAACTTTCCATAATTTTCCTCTAAAAAGGACGAAATTGTTAAAGGAATGGCTGTGTAAAATGAAACGTGGTTATTTCCGTACCAGTGTTCATTCTCCAATTTGTTCTGCCAACTTTAACTAAAAAGATTTGGTTATTGTGACACTACGAATCAATGGCAGTACAAACCTGGTAGCGTTCCCTCGAATTTCAGTTTCAGAAAAAAAGTTAGTAAAATCATGCAATGCATTGATTATAATACGCTTTCCAACATACCAGAAATCATTACTCAAGTTATCACTCAAGTTATGAGGATAATGGCTGTGGAATAAATATCGGTCCTGTGCCCTGACCTTTTATCTCATTTCGTTTATATTCAACAGAACCGGTTCACTATACGTCCGAAATAACAAAGTTTTGTCGCAATCCAAGCATTTTTACGAAAGTTATGATGCATAAAGGCTACGGAATAGATCCCGCTCCTGTGTCCTAACCTTTGACCCCATTTCTCTCATTTTCAATAGGAGTCGTCCCCAGGCAGGCCCCTACAACATACTAACTTTTATCCAAATCGAAACATTTTTACGTGAGTTATGAGGCATAATGGCGATGGAAGTGATTCCGCTCCTATGTCCTGACCTTTGACCCCATTTCGCCCATTTTCAATAGGGTTTGTTCCC
The DNA here is from genome assembly GCA_039090855.1 of Macrothele yani. NCBI lineage: Eukaryota > Metazoa > Arthropoda > Arachnida > Araneae > Macrothelidae > Macrothele > Macrothele yani. The sequence continues at coordinate 13,712,923 of CM077000.1, read as the reverse complement.
AGGTAGTTCCCTACGACATACTAACATTTCATCGAAATCGAACCTTTTTTACGTTAATTATGACGCATAAAAGCAGTGCAATGGATACCGCTTCTATGTCCTTACCTTAAACCCATTTCCAATAGGATTCGTCCGCAGGCAGGTCCTTACAACATACTAACATTTCATCCAAATCGAAACATTTGTACGTAAGTTATGACGCATAATGACGATGGAAGTGATTCCACTCCTATGTCCTGACTTTTGACCCCCATTTCGCCAATTTTCAATAGGGTTTGTCCCCAGGTGATCCCCTACCACATACTAATATTTAATCGAAATCGAACTTTTTTTACGTTAGTTATGACGCATAAAGGCAGTGCAATGGATCCCGCTCCTATGTCCTGATCTTTGACCCCATTTAGTTCACCTTCATTAGGGTTCCTTCCTAGGTGTTCCCTTACCACATACAAAATTTTCATCAAAAATCGAAGGATTTTTACGCGAGTTATCGTGCGGACGGACATACGCACACAACGCATGACGTAATGAGGCAGATGGGAATCGCGACCATCTGCTCGCAAGAGTGTGACGTCATAAAACTTTAATAGGATTCACACACAACGCGTGACGTAATGAGATAGATGGGGTGACCGCGCGCCAACATCTCAATCGCGAGATTGTGACGTCATAAGATTTCTAAGCATAGGTAACATTAGTAGGGCGACGCCATGACACTAAAAACGTGGTAATTCGGGGTGATTATTTAACCCACTAGACGAATGTTCCTAAAGTCGAGATCAAGCTAAATCGATTTCTAGTACTAGAAAACGGTAGGTTAACGACTTTCATCAAAATCCTTAGAGCCATTTTCATAATAAAATTTACATACATACAAGAATTGCTCCTTTAATAGTATGGAATAAGGGCGATGGAATGGATCCCGATCCTATGTCCTGACCTTTGACCCCATTTCGTCCATTTTCAATAGGGTTCGTCCGCAGGTGGTCCCCTACGACATACTGCAATTTCATCGAAATCGAACCATATTTAAGCAAGTTATGACGCATAAGGGCAGAGGACTGCATCCCGCTCCTATGTCCTGACCTTTGACTCCACTTCACCCATTTTCAATAGGGTTCCTTCCCAGTTGGTCCCCTACCACATATGAAAATTTAATCGACATCGAACTATATTTACGCAAGTTATGACGCACAAGGGCAGTGGAATGGATCCCACTCCTATGTCGTGACCTTTGACTCCATTTCGTCCATTTTCAATAGGGTTCGTCCCCAAGTGGTCCCCTACCACATACTAATATTTCATCGAAATCGAACCATTTGTACGCGAGTTATCGTGCCGACAGGCAGACGGTCGGTCGGACGGACGGACGGACGGACAAAGCTGGAGCATATCTGCTTTAGCCTACGGTTGGAAAGCGTAAAAAAGGGAGGAGAAGAAAACTGATGGCATATTTAGATTGGCAAATTACGAATTAAATTCTACGTTCTTTTCCCAAAAAACGAAAAAAAAATATCTATAACTTTTCTTTTTCTTTAATGTTACACATTAATTTTATTTTTAAGCAGATTGCCTGGCTTGCGAACCCTAGTTTGTTTCCATATTACGTATTTTTCTGGGCTTCTAAATGTTTTGTTTTGCAGAAACAGGTTCTCAAGTTTAAGTTTCAGATGTTTCGCCAATGTCTGGGAACAAGAACATGAAAATTTAATATACTGTGTACGAGAAATGCTCCATTAAAAACTTCAGGATGACTAATGGCGATGTTCTCCTGCGTCATGCGGAAATAAAGATCGAACCCAAAATTGTATTGGTATATTTTTGCAACCTTGATTTGCTCTAAGAAATTAATTTCTTCTTCTTTGCCCTGTAGCTCTATTAATTACTTGGCAGACTCCATGACGGTAAGATTGTAAAAAATTAGCCAACAGTAACGGATAATCAAATAGCGACAACATTGAATCAGCAACCATGTTAGTCCACAGAAATGCACTTCTGACGTCACATGAGTAAGGTCCATTAAGGTGGACGTCAAGTAATTTTGCTTCCTATACTTCCAATGGAAAAACTTCTGTACACATTTTCTTTAAAACTAATGCGTTCCCCAGGATGAAAATTTGAACATCGATTAAAATAGCTTCATTTTATAACTTGGAATACTTAATATTTTCTAAAACATAACCAAAATTATGCAATCCAACATTTGTTTGTCTACTGAAGTTATCAGAGTACAGGTCGCGCCATCTTTTTTCTGGTTTCAACACTACCAAAAGAAAAGTTATTGATTTTTAATATAATTATGGTTATGTTTTAGAAAATATTAAGTATTCTAAGTCATAATATGAAGCTATTTTAATCGATGTTCAAATTTTCATCATTGGGAAAACACTAATTGTGAAGGAAATGTGTACAAAAGTTTTTCCATTGGAAGCATAGGAAGCAAAATTACTTGACGTCCACCTTAGAAATTAAAAACATTATGCACTAAAAAATCTGGTAGAATTTATGCAGATTATTCCAGATAGTTTACGAATAATAATTCCGACATGGTGCTATGGTGAAGATTTAATGAAACGTGGCGATTAAGTTGTCTTACGATGGCGATTTAGACAGTGAGGTCACAAGGAAATCACCGGAAGTGCCGGATTAGCATAACATTGTCATCTGCATTAAACGTAGATTGATTAATGGAGCAGATAAGTAATAAGTCGGCACTTACTCAAACTTCAACGATTTATTTAGTCTTCTAGCAAGTAGTTAGCACAATGCATCACATCCCTTGTAGCATAAGGCACTCTTCAAATGTATCAAACTTGGTAATGCTGTAACAATCAACTTCTAATAAACTCGAACTTCACATTGAGATACTCAAAGCATCGAAGTATTATATCAACAAGTAAGTAAAATCGTGCAATGCATTGATTATGATACGCTTTCCAACATACCAGAAATCGTTACTCAAGTTATTACTCAACTTAAAAGGATAATGGCTGTGGAATAAATCTCGCTCCTGTGCCCTGACCTTTGACCCCATTTCAGTGATATTAAGCAGAATTGGTTCAGTACAACTCCGGAACAACATACTAAAGTTCTGTCGCAATAGAAGCATTTTTAGTCAAGTTATGAGATAATGGCTGTAGAATAAATCTTCCTTCTATGCCCTGACCTTTGACCCCATTTCGATTATATTACACAGAACCGATTAAGTATACCTCCGGAACAACATACTAAAGTTTTGTCGCAATAGAAGAATTTTTGTTCAAATTATTTGGTTAATGGCTGTGAAATAAATCTCACTCCTGTGTCCTGACTTTTTACCCTTCAATGATATTCAGTAGTACAGGTTCAGTATACTTTCGAAACATGATAGTTTTGTCGCAATCGAAGCATTTTTACATAAGTTATGACGCATAAGGGCAATGGAATGGATTCCGCTCCTATGTCCTGACCTTTGGCCCCATTTCGCCATTTTCAATAGGGTTCGTCCCCAGTTGGTCCCCTACCACATAATAAAATTTAATCGAAATCGAAGCATTTTTACGCAAGTTATGACGTATAATGGCAATGGAATATATTCCGCTTTTATGTCCTGGCCTGTGATCCCGTTTCGCCCCTTTTCAATAGGGATCGTCCCCAGATGGTCTTCTACCACATACTGAAATTTCATCGAAATCGAACCATTTTTACGCGAGTTATCGTGCGGACGGGCGGACAGACTGACAAAGCTGGAGCATATACGTTTCTTCAACCTACGGTTGGAAAGCGTAAAAAAAGCTTCCTAGCTCGTGAACCAGCCTCAAATTTCATATGCGAATCAGCCAGCGAACATACGTTGAAAATAACTTCTCATCTTTTTACATAAAGTCACACAACCTCCGACCTCATTTGTCGTTGCCAAAAGATGTTCAGGCGAGATAGTAAATGAACAAGTTAAATGTAGAAAATACTTCAGGAGAACAAACCAAATTCGCATAGAGACAAGAACTAAAAAGGAGAGTTATATTAGAGTATAGGTAACAAACTTCTATTCAACTGAAATCTGATTTTGCGGATTATTAATATTTCTGTCAACTGCAAGCTGAAAACTGCACGTGATAGTTTTAGAAAGGTTTTCGATGCCGGACTGAAAGAGAAGAGGGAAAATGCGTTGAAATCTACGGCAACGCCACTCTGAAAAATAAATTCCAATGTCCTAAATTTGAGAAGTGTCAAAGTAGAGAGCAACCTGGAAAACTATAAATATAAATCTTGACTCACTTTCCTTCGCCTAACACAAGTAAGGTAATAAATCAGCGTTTCACTTCGTCGAAGAAATAGGATCTCAAATGAAGAAAATGAATTGAGGCGGAAATTTCGAAGTCAAAATCCATTTTGTAAAACTTTGAAGGAACAAATATGTTCACTGAAAATTTTTCGCAGCTGAACAATTATCGCATGCTTTTCCCCCAAACTTTTTTTGCCTTTAATAAATGATGTAAACGAGCTTTATTTAGCACTTCATCATCATCGTCAACCATTATCAATCCACTGCTGGACGAAGGTCTCCCCAAGTTTACTCCACAACGGTCTGTCTTGTGTCAGTCTCCTCCGTGTCACTCCCGCATACTTTCGAATTTCATCCACCCATCTACCATGTGGTCTTCTTCTGGGTCTTTTCCTGTCCCTTGGAATCAATCTAAAATTTCGGCTGTCCATCGATGGTCTGTTCTTCTGGCAGTATGTCCAGCCCATTGCCATTTCACGGATTTAACTCTGATCATGATGTCTTCCACTCTCGTCATTTTTCGGATCCACGAGTTACTCTTCTTATCTCTCCTGGTTATACCAAGCATGCACCTCTCCATGCTTCTTTGAGTTGTCTGCAGCCTTTGTATGTCTCTTTTAGTTAAGGTCCACGTCTCTGCACCATACGTAAGCACTGGAAGGATGCATTGATCAAACACTTTTCTTTTAAGACATAATGGCATATTGCTCTTGAAAATTATGCTGTTTCTTCCAAAAGCTCTCCAGGCAAGTTCTGTACGCCGATTAACTTCTTCACCAATGTGACCCTCACTTGATATCTGCTGTCCAAGATAAACGTACGTGTCTGTTATCTCCAGCTTTTCTCCATCAATCGATAAATCTTCATTTCTTGTAAAAGCATTGTACATCACTTTTGTCTTCTGAAAGTTCATTTTTAATCCCACTTCTTTACTCTTGTCAGCAAGTTCCTGGATCATACTCTGTAGCTCTGATGGGGTAGTTGCAAAAATGACTATGTCATCAGCAAAACGAAGGTGGGTTAGATAATCTCCATTAATCTTTATCCCTTTGTTTTTCCAGTTCAGTGATTGAAAGACATTTTCCAATGTGACATTAAAGAGCTTCGGAGATATGGTGTCACCTTGTCTCACTCCTTTTCCAATTTTTATGTGTGTTGTATTTTCAAACAGCCGAATCTTTGCACTTGCATTTTCATAGATGTTATTAATAATAATAATGCATGCATCTTCAATACCGCAGGATTTCAGAGCCATTGCAACTGCTGATGGTTTCACCGAATCGAAGGCTTTTTCATAATCGATAAAAGCCATGCACAATGGAAGTTCATATTCCCTCGCTCTTTCAATTAGTTCTCTCAGTACGTGGATATGATCTATTGTGCTGTAGCCACTCCTGAATCCAGCTTGTTCTCTCGGTTGAGCCATGTCCAGTGTCACCTTCAAGCGGTGTGAAAGAACTTTAGTGAAGATTTTATAAACCACTAATAGGAGGCTGATAGGTCTGTAGTTCCTGAGATCCTCAATATCACCCTTTTTTATGTAGCAAGATCATTGTAGCGTTGTTCCAATCCTCAGGAATTTTCCCTTCATTAAGGCAACGAGTGAAAATTTGGGCGAGTACTGTTTCGATTTCTCCACTTGCTTCTTGTATGATGTCTACAGTAATTCCATCTTCTCCTGGAGCTTTTTCCCGCTTCATGTTCTTGATTGCATGTGCAACTTCTGCTGGAAGGACTGGAAGAACTCTGGTACTGGTACCTTTCATGATGTCTGGAGTACATGTATCATCCCTTTCATATCATCATCATCATCATCATTGTCAACCATTATCAATCCACTGCTGGACGAAGGTCTCCCCAAGTTTCCTCCACAACGGTCTGTCTTGTGCCAGTCTCCTCCATGTCACTCCCGCATATTTACGAATTTCATCCACCCATCTCCCATGTGGTCTTTTTCTGGGTCTTTTCCTGTCCCTTGGAATCCAATCTAAAATTTCGGCTGTCCATCTATGGTCTGTCCTTCTGGCAGTATGTCCAGCCCATTGCCATTTCAGGGATTTAACTCTGATCATGATGTCTTCCACTCTCGTCATTTTTCGGATCCACGAGTTACTCTTCTTATCTCTCCTGGTTATACCAAGCATGCACCTCTCCATGCTTCTTTGAGTTGTCTGCAGCCTTTGTATGTCTCTTTTAGTTAAGGTCCACGTCTCTGCACCATACGTAAGCACTGGAAGGATGCATTGATCAAACACTTTTCTTTTAAGACATAATGGCATATTGCTCTTGAACCCTTTCATATAATTTGGAGTATAAATCTTTCACTCTTGTCAAAATTTCGCCTCTATTTCTTGTTACAGAACCATCTTCTTTTCTCAGTGCCATAATCTGTTTTTCCCCCTTACTGAGATGTCCCTTTGCTATCTTTAGGCTTTGGTAGTTTTCAATTGCTTTCCTCACTAGTTGTTCACAGTTGAATTTCCGTATGTCTTCAATGATACTTTTTCGTACTGTCTTGCATAGCTCTATATATCCCACTTTGGAAGTCACATCTTCTTTAGTTGTCCTCATCACTCTTCTTTTTGCATCAACATTTTGGTTTTTCTTGATAATTTGTTCACATGCAATTTGTTCTTAGACCCAGCTAATTTTGTTGCTGTTTCCATAAGAGCTTTGGTTACTTTTCTGTTAACTTCAGAAATATCCACTTCTTCCGATGTTAGGCCTTCTAAAGCAGAGAATCTGTTCTTCAGTTCCAATTTGAAGATATTATGGTGTTTTTTAAGGTTGCTTATGTCAATACATTTTGTTTGTCGTATGAGCTAGCTACGTTCGAGTTTAGTGTTGAGGTGCATCTTACATCTCACCAATCTATGGTCACTACCTGTGTTGAACTTGTTTAGCACACTGCAGTCTTCTATGACGAATTTTTTGTTACACATAATAAAATCAATTTCACTTGTCGTCCCATTTGGATGTCTCCATGTCCATTTCCTGTGTGGCTTTTTCTTGAAGAAGGAGTTCAAGATGAAAAACCCTTCTGCCTCTGCAAACTCTACGAGAGTATTTCCACGCTGGTTTCTGTTGCCGTGACCGAATTTACCTACTGAAGTTTCATTCTGTTGCCGTTGCCTTATTTTTGCATTGAAATTTCCCATAATTATCTTCAAGTGTTGCTTACCTTTATTATTTAGATCACGAATTTCCTCATAAAATTCTTCAATTTCTTCTTCAGCATGACTTGTGGTGGGTGCATAAGTTTGAATAATCTGAGCCTGGTATTTTCTCGAGAGTTGGATAACGAGTCGTGCAGCTCTGTCAGAGGAACTTTCAACTTCTACCACTTTATCCTTCAGTTTCTTGTTTATTATAAATCCAACACCACTAGTTCTGCCAGTATCTGTCCCACGATAGTAGAAGAGATGTCCACTTTTCAGTTCAATGAGATCTTCTCCTTTTCTCCTTACCTCACTTAGCCCGACGATGTCCCACTTGATCCTTTGTAGTTCCTCTTCCAATTCAAGAAGCCTTGAATCAGAAGATAGGGAGCGTCCGTTATATGTAGCCAAGGTCAGCATCAGATGGCAGCCTAGTCCGGTCCTCCGGGGATTCTTAGCACCCTCTGCCTTCATGTCGCACTGGCCGCTGCCTTGGCCAGGTACATTCCAGCTGCCGGAGACTGAGGGCCAAGATTTAAGTTGTGGAGTCATTTTGGAGGGGTTTGGCCATAACTCACCACGCTGGCCAAGCGGGTTGGTGAGTGTGGGATAGCATTTCCTCTAATCCCTATGGTATAGTTATACCGCTATTGGCGGTCGTCAGAGCTCCTTTAGTGGGAACAGGATGTACCACGAGAAGGCGGGGTTGACATTTGTCAAGGAGAGGCTGTGATGTTACGCATCACCTGACCTTACATCCCATTTAGCACTTACCTAATGCTAACTAAATTTCTGTCTTTAATAGAGGAATGAGTTCCCATAAATATATACTAATCCATAAATCTATTAGTAGTTCTACTACATTGTTTGGGAAGCCAAGTGCATTGGTTGCCATGTTCGAAATTTCTGTAGCTTTATAATTTAAGAAGTGGGGCCTTATATTCTAAAAATGTTAAAAACCACAACTCGGAAATTTTAGAAAGCCGGCAGACAAAATTCCGATACCCTAACGAAGGTGTCCAAAAGTCCTGTAAGCAGGGAAGGTAACTCAATTGCATTGACAAATAACGAGTAAACAAGAAATATTTTTCTTCCCTTTCTTTTCTGCCACATTTCCCTTATTATCTTTGGCTCCTTCTACCCTTTACTTTCTTTTTTTTTTCCATTTCCTTCCTTCTACATTTTGTTTCATTCTATCACTTTATAATTTCCTTCTTTCTTTCTTTCCGTTTTCACTCTACTTTTCAGATCTTCTGCTTCCTTCTAGTCTCTCGGTTCTTTCTTTCAATCTTTATTTGTTGCCTTTCTTGTTCCTTTCTCTTTTACTTTCCTTCCTACTGTTTGCACTTCCTTCAATTTTTTTATTTCCTTCTTTTTTACTTCCTTCTACTTTTTCATTCCCTTTTTTGTTTCTTCATCTACCTTTTCAGTTCCTTCTCTCTTTTTTCTACTATTCTTCAGTAACTGATTTCACCTTTTAATTACTGATACGTTCTCATTTCCCAATTTTCTCTTTTTATCCCTTTTTTTCGTTCATCATTCCTGCTTTTTTTATTATTTCCTTTGCCCTTCCAGTTTTCTATTCTTGCTTTTACTCTTTCATTTCTTTTCTTCCTCCCTCATATTTTTCATTTCTTTCTCTCAGGATACCCTTATCTTTTTTTCTTCCTATTGCAGTTTCATTTCTCAGTCTTTATTTCTAGTCCCTTCATTGCTTCTTGTTTCCTGCCTCCAACTGTCATTTTTCTTTCTTTCTTTTGCACTACATTTTTTTCTTTTCTGTTTCTGCCTTCTATCCTCCATCTCTCTCTTTCTACTTTTTCATTTCTTCTTCCCTTTCTATAACTTTTTTACCTTTACCCTTGGAACATTTCTCCTATTTGTCATACGTTTTTTGCTTTCCTTCCTTAATTTCACTTTTTAATTTGATTCCTTGCGTTTTTTCCTTTTATTTTCTTCCATTTCTTTCTTTCACGTTTTGTTTTTCTTCTTTTACTTTTTCTTTTCAATACTGCATTTCTCCCACCTTTTCTTTATACAACAAAAACATTTCAGCAGTTTTCATTTTAATTGTATCATAAGAGGTTCCGGACATAAAGTTACTCTACGTCGCATGAGAATTTTTAAACTTTTAATTTTGCCATTCCACAGTAACAGCAAGATATGCCTCATACAAATTAGTGGCATATAATGAATTCTCTCTCGCTTTCTCTTTCTGTCTCTCTGTACAGAGTCTTGGCGTCGTTTAAATTATGATTGAAATTCAGTTGAAGTATGCTTGCTTTAATAAAAATCAACACATAGATACACAATGACACGGAGAAAAAAGGATAGTGACTGATGCTTTAACGATCTCTCAACTTTAATTGAAAGGCGATGAGGTATTGCAGAGGCAATTCTTTACAACGGATCGAATAATAGGAGGCGAGAAAAGAAAAAAAAAGTACCTTTACCCCAGACTTATTATACCAGCGATATTTCGAAGTCACGATCAGGTTCTCCATTTACCAAGCGCAAATGGCATTTGCCAATTTTCCGGACAAAATCTTTTTCTTCCTTATTTATCGTTTATCTTGGAATACTAAGTTAGAAAGAGATCTACTGAGCTGATTTTTCGAGAAAGCGAATTATTGATTATTCCGCTACTTCGCGAACGCACTGCTAGTATGATATTTTAGAAAGAACGTTGTCTCTAATGCTGCTAAAGATTTTTCTCCTGGTCAAAGAGGGATTGCATTATAAATATCGGTTTAACCTACACAGATGCTCCAAATACAGCAGCTGTTATTTCCTCCAATTACGAATTTCTCCACAAGTAGTGCTTCGATAATAATGTAGCGTTGATTTATTTCACGGGATGCAACAACAGAAATGTTCTGTTTCCCGTAGAATAAACATGGCTTGCATTTTTGCTGCGTTCTATTCGGCGAAATTCTAATATCCTAGTTATTTGCAAACAAGCGAAATTTTCCTCCGTTATTAGGGACTGTGCTTCTTTCACAAAAGCGGCCTTCCCACAGGTAAATAAAATCACAGCACCTGAAACGAATTACAGGGACCAAAACGAGTTACTGGACGAGTTGTTCGTGATATTAAAGCAATTTATTATTTGGATGACGATGCATGAACTAGCAAAGGAAATTATCATGCTCGAATTATGAGCTGCTTGCACGAAAAGGGGGGGGAAACACATATCTCATCTACACGGTCGAGTCACATTATTGTAACCACCTGCAAATATCCAGAGTAAGCACCGTGTGCAGCGCGGACAGCAGATGGAGGGTGCGTTGTGGAGGATCCATGGAACGATCAACACGATCGAGGTGGTCCCACAGATTCTCAATTGGGTTTATGTCTGTGGACTTCAGGGGGCAGGGAAGTACTTTGAAGTCTTCATCGTGCTCCTCCATCCACTCTGACATTTCTAGCTGTATGACACGTCGCACAGTCGTGCTAGAAGATCCCATCCGCCCCTGGGAAAGCAATCTGCATGTATGTATTCATAACGAATTCGGTCCATAGTGCCTTCTACAGGTATGAGTGGACCCGGAGAATGCAACGAAAACATTCCCTAGACCATAACGCTGCTGCCACCGCCAGCTTGTGTTTTTCCAGCAATGGTTGAAGACTGTTTGTTCTCCGATGTTTCTCGCCTTATACGCCAACGTCCATCCGTTCGATGAAGCAGAGAACGTAATTCATCGGAGAAGGTAATCCTTCGCCAATCAGCGGAGGTCCAATTCCGATACTGCCGTGCAAATGTAAGCCTTTTCTGCCGATGCACCTTCGTTAGCATTGGTGCACAGTGACCATCCGTCTACATCGGAGCTCTATACGCAGTAGGGTTCGCTGAACTGTCGTTTTAGACATACTTCCGGTAGCCCACTGGTTCATTTGGCCAGTGAGTTGCTCCACTGTAGCGTCTCGATCGACCCTCACGCACCTTCACAGCCTACGTTCACCTCTCACATCAATGGCACGTGGTGCTCCGCAGTTTTAACGTCGCTTATTCGCAATGGTGCCATTTCTCCAATCACTATACACTTTAACCACAGCAGCATGCGAACAGTTCACAAACTGCGCTGTTTCAGAAACACTGCCACCCTTGCCCCGAAAGCCGATATTCAACCCTTTTTTGCAAATCTGAAAAATCGCTCCTTTTATCCATAACAGGGACGAGTGATATGTTTTCTGAATGCCTAGAGCAAACCTTATATACCCTCCAAGCCAGCTCGCGACACGTGCCTCCTTTCACTGGCTACGCGCTGTTGACGTCAAAAGTAGGAGGTGGTCACAATAATATGACTCGACTGTGTATGAAAATAATACTACACTGCAAGAAATAAGTTGTGTGAATTCACGGAAAATTTCTGAAAATAACGTGCAGCAAAGTTTTAACGAAATTTCCGTTTTTAAACTTCCGTATTTCACAGATTTCCCGTAATCGGTAATTCCATTTATTTCAGAAAGTCCGTTTAGGGTTTTTCAGTATTTATACATAAATTTTCGAAGACCTTGAATTTTTCCTCCCTTACATCACATAATCTTTTCAAGGGTGGGTTTCGACCTAAATGTTTTGGGTTTGGCTCAAAATAAACCTCGCGTCTTAACCACTGAGCTAGAAAGACTCAGATGTCACAGTCACCTTCATGATAGAACACTAATTTCACGATTAAAAAATGATTTTTCGGCATTAATTCGAGCGAATTAGTCATTTTATTTTCTGTTGGATCATATTATCATATATATATGAACACCCAGGTCTGTCTGTATGTCTGGAACGCCCGACGTCACAACAACGTCTGCTTTGTTGCGCCATCTGTTATCGCACAATTCGTGTGTGCTCTCGCGATGTCAAAATAACTGCCTGCTATATAATAGCATGCTATTATTACTTTTACATGTCGTGCTAATTTAAAAACATTGAATTATTAATGACTCGAGTTCTATTTTTCCGATCTACGGAATTCGAATTGAATTCTTAATATCACAGCAAGTTGAGTTTGCACGAGATCTCGTTGAGATGTCAAGGTGATCGCGTGCTAATTTAAAAACATTGGATTATCAATGACTCAAGTTCTATTTATCCGATCTACAAAATTCGAAATAAAATCTTATTATCACGGCAAGTTGCGTTTGTATATTAATTTAATTTAGCGCAATTCGAATATTAATTTATACGCTTTAATTATTTCTTAGTTTTTAATTTAACTAACTTTCCGAGTTTAGTGCTGATTAAATTAAACATTTTGTAAAATATCAATCTATCTAAACACTCTGACCTACAATAAAAACTGAAATCTCGAGATGTTAAGGTGAGCAAGATTGCATATAAAAGCAGATGTCGCCCCAATAGCACATTGTGAAGAATTTACATAGTTCCGATTTGTAAAACCAGATATCGCATTATTTTGCAGAAAAAGTTTTGGTATGAAGTTTCAAACTAACCGTCGAACAGGACAGTGTATAAAACAGGGGCGCGCCAAGGGCATTTGCTGCCCGGGTGCAAGCAAAGATTTGCCGACCCCTTGTACGAGAATATTTTTCAATTTTTATTCCTTTTTACCTAAACTAAATATCTTTAGCAACATTGTTTAGTAATATCCGTAAGGTAAGGGCTTTCATAATATCTATATACGAGTATATAACATTGAACATGACGGGAGTCTGTTTAACTATTCTAACCAACTAACCAAAAAATCTTTCATATGGGTGCATATACAAGTAAGTTGTTTTAAACTAAATACAAAATTCGAAAACTCTGGTTTTCATATTAAAATAAAAATATTTTTACATATAAAAATAAGTTGTATAAAACTTAAAACAGAATTCGAAATAACTGGTTTTCATGTTAAAAATATTTTTTCTCCTACAAACCTCGATACCCTTATTGCATCGATTTCTCACCTTGTTTCAGAGCACGGTTTTAACGACAAATATGGAAGCTCTTTGTTTAAAATTTGCCAAAAGTAAGGTAATTCAGAAAAGAAAGCATATACACAGTGTGGCAAAGAATTTTTAAGACTGGGTCTGTAAAATGAAATAGAAACAAGAAATTAAAATTTGTTCTGGTTTGTTATCCAAAATAAGTCCCTCCGGCTTCAATACACTTGTTACAGCGATTTAATAATTATTCGAATGCCTGTTCCAGTTCACTTTGCGGAATTGCCTCCAAAGTACGCGTCGAAGCTGTTTGTATAATCGAAATATCATAAAAAAAACACTCTTTTAACGTCATTTTAAGTTTTGGGAATAAAGAAAAGTCGCAGGGTGCTAAATCAGGCGAATACGGTGGATGATTCAACACACACAGACGTCCTTTTTCGCCAAAAATCTACGAACAAGAAGTGAGGTGTGACTGGGTGCATTATCGTGAAATAAACACCAACTGTTTTAATCTCGATATTCTGGACGAATGCGACGAATTCTGCCCATCAAACGCCTCAAAACATTTAAACAAAACTCACCAGTAATTGTTTGTCCACTTGGAACAAATTCTTTGTGGATAATACCCTTACTATCGAAGAATGTAATGAGCATTGTTTTGATTTTCGATGGAACTTTTCTTATTTTTTTGGCTTGTGGCGAGTTTTTTGACTTCCATTCCGCACTTTGTTTTAGGATCATATTGAAAACACCATGTTTCATCACCTGTAACAATCGATTTTAAGAAGTTTGGATCATTTTCAGCGGCTGAAATGATGTCTCTGCAATGTGAACTTCTCCTTGATTTTTGTTCATTGGTTAACGTGTGTGGAACAAATTTAGCACAGAATTTTTTTGTTTTGCCCAAATCTTCATGCAGGATGGTTCGGATCATTTCTTTGTTGATGTTTAAAGACTCTTCCATCATTCTTAGTGACGCACATCGATTGTTTGCCACGAAATCACGCACTTTTTCAATAATCTCAGGTGTCCTAGATGAACTTGGTTTTCCGGTATGCTTATCATCTTCTAGCGTCTCTCTTCCGTCCAAAATACGTTTGTGCCACAGGAAAACATTTGATCTACTTAAACAAAACTCACCGTAAACTTGTTTCATCATTTGGTACATATCCGAGGCACTTTTACCAAGTTTTTCGTTAAATTTAATAACAGCCCTTTGTTCCATCTTAATAATTCAACATGAAAAAAAATTTACTTCTCTAATGAACGGCCGTTTCGTTTGAGTTACTTTAACAATTGCGCAGTACTTTTGGCAGAAAGCAAGCAGATAGTCACGGTTTATAACGAATTCGCGATTACACTGGTGGCGCCACCGTAGGCTGAAATCTAGCGCCAGTCTTAAAAATTCTTTGACGCACTGTGTATTTCGTGAATAATGCTGAAAATTTCTAGAGAAATTTTTTTGTCATTATTTACGACCAGAGTTAAAGTATGAGCCGCTCAAAGTACATAAAATGCATCAGGGTTTTAGATCGATAAATTATGTTTTTTCAACTCCACTGTGTTTTTCCTTCAAATAGGCCCCAATTTCATAGCCACGCATATCATGATACTGAAACCTTTAAGATTAAAAAAAACTTAGAAAAAAATTGTAAGTCCTTTGCCCGCGGTACCCGTTACTGGACAATACAATACAATTATTCGCTGATTTCAAGTCGTTTTCTATTGAATTATAAACTGAATATTTTTACTATAAAAATAAACCTGCCACGTAGTATTACTATTTCTCACAGTAGAATGTTTTCTTAACTTCTTCCACGTCACTGACAAAACTTTGTCAACCGTAATATTTGTTTGAGGTGTCCTGATGCCCCCGGAAGCTGGCGCCCGGATGTTTCGCACCCATTGAACCCCCACTTGACACGTCCCTGGTGTAAAACAAGCCGTAAAGGGCAAGTAACAAGTGTGCTGTAGAAAACGTAATTTAACGCGAAAAATCAAAGTAAAAGTTTTTAAGGTAAGTTTACACGAAAACGACTTTCCGAGTTTAGTGCTGATTATTTTACACATTTTGGAAACTATCGATCTATCAAAACGTTCTAATCTACAATTGTTAAAAAACAAATATTTTACACAGAATGTTATTAATCGCTAAGTCTTTTGAAAAACGGAAATAAATGGCATATAATTTTTAGTTCTAAAATGGATGAGTTCTTACTACATAAGTTTTTACTGTTTCCTTACAAGAATCCGGCAACTATTATATTTGTCTTCAATCTGCTTCAATTAAAAATTTCACTCCGCCATGGGAAGGGAAATATCCCGTATATATATATCATCATCATCATCATTGTCAACCATTATCAATCCACTGCTGGACGAAGGTCTCCCCAAGTTTCCTCCACAACGGTCTGTCTTGTGCCAGTCTCCTCCATGTCACCCCTGCATACTTTCGAATTTCATCCACCCATCTCCCATGTGGTCTTCTTCTGGGTCTTTTCCTGTCCCTTGGGATCCAATCTAAAATTTCGGCTGTCCATCTATGGTCTGTTCTTCTGGCAGTATGTCCAGCCCATTGCCATTTCAGGGATTTAACTCTGGTCATGATGTCTTCCACTCTTGTCATTTTTCGGATCCACGAGTTCCTCTTCTTATCTCTCCTGGTTACACCAAGCATGCACCTCTCCATGCTTCTTTGAGTTGTCTGCAGCCTTTGTATGTCTCTTTTAGCTAAGGTCCACGTCTCTGCACCATACGTAAGCACTGGAAGGATGCATTGATCAAACACTTTTCTTTTAAGACATAATGGCATATTGCTCTTGAAAATTATGCTGTTTCTTCCAAAAGCTCTCCAGGCAAGTTTTGTACGCCGATTAATTTCTTCACCAATGTGACCCTCACTTGATATCTGCTGTCCAAGATAAATGTATGTGTCTGTTATCTCCAGCTTTTCTCCATCAATCGATAAATCTTCATTTCTTGTAAAAGCATTGAACATCACTTTTGTCTTCTGAAAGTTCATTTTTAATCCCACTTCTTTACTCTTGTCAGCAAGTTCCTGGATCATACTCTGTAGCTCTGATGGGGTAGTTGCAAAAATGACTACGTCATCAGCAAAACGAAGGTGGGTTAGATAATCTCCATTAATCTTTATCCCCTTGTTTTCCCAGCTCAGCGACTGAAAAACACTCTCCAATGTGGCATTAAAGAGCTTCGGAGATATGGTGTCACCTTGTCTCACTCCCTTTCCAATTTTTACGTGTGTTGTATTTTCAAACAGCCTAATCTTTGCACTTGCATTTTCATAGATGTTATTAATAATATTAATGTATGCATCTTCAATACCGCAGGTTTTCAGAGCCATTGTAACTGCTGATGGTTTCACCGAATCAAAGGCTTTTTCATAATCGATAAAAGCCATGCACAATGGAAGTTCATATTCCCTCGCTCTTTCAATTAGTTCTCTCAGCACGTGGATATGATCTATTGTGCTGTAGCCACTCCTGAATCCAGCTTGTTCTCTCGGTTGAGCCATGTCCAGTGTTACCTTCAAGCGGTGTGAAAGAACTTTAGTGAAGATTTTATAAACTACTGATAGGAGGCTGATAGGTCTGTAGTTTCCGAGATCCTCAATGTCACCTTTCTTATGTAGCAGGATCATTGTAGCGGTGTTCCAATCCTCAGGAATCTTTCCTTCATTAAGGCATCGAGTGAAAATTTGGGCGAGTACTGTTTCGATTTCTCCACTTGCTTCTTGTATGATGTCTACAGTAATTCCATCTTCTCCTGGAGCTTTTCCCCGCTTCATGTTCTTGATTGCATGTGCAACTTCTGCTGGAAGGACTGGAGGAACTCTGGTACTGGTATCTTTCATGATGTCTGGAGTGCATGTATCATCCCTTTCATATAATTTGGAGTAGAAATCTTTCACTCTTGTCAAAATTTCGCCTCTATTTCTTGTTACAGAACCATCTTCTTTTCTCAGTGCCATAATCTGTTTTCTTCCCTTACTGAGATGTCCCTTTGCTATCTTTAGGCTTTGGTTGTTTTCAATTGCTTTCCTCACTAGTTCACAGTTGAATTTTCTTACGTCTTCAGTGATACTTTTTCTTACTGTCTTGCATAGCTCTATATATTCCACTTTGGAAGTCACATCTTCTTTAGTTGTCCTCATCTCTCTTCTTTTTTGCATCAACATTTTCGTTTTTCCTGATAATTTATTTACATGCAACTTGTTCTTAGACCCAGCTAATTTTGTTGCTGTTTCCATAAGAGCTTTGGTTACTTTTCTGTTAACTTCAGAGATGTCCACTTCTTCTGATGTTAGGCCTTCTAAAGCAGAGAACCTGTTCTTCAGTTCCAACTTGAAGGTATTATGGTGTTTTTTAAGGTTGGTTATGTCGATAGATTTTGTTTGTCTTATGAGCTTGCCACGTTCAAGTTTAGTGTTGAGGTGCATCTTACATCTCACCAATCTATGGTCACTACCTGTGTTGAACTTGTTTAGCACACTGCAGTCTTCTATGACGAATTTTTGTTACACATAATAAAATCAATTTCACTTGTCGTCCCATTTGGATGTCTCCATGTCCATTTCCTGTGTGGCTTTTTCTTGAAGAAGGAGTTCAAGATGAAAAACCCTTCTGCCTCTGCAAACTCAACGAGAGTATTTCCACGCTGGTTTCTGTTGCCGTGACCGAATTTACCTACTGAAGTTTCATTCTGTTGCCGTTGCCCTATTTTTGCATTGAAATCTCCCATTATATATATTAAAATGTATTTATAGCTTAAAAACAGTCGTTGTAGGACGGGTTATGCGCTAGTTTTTTATAATAGGTTTTTAATAATTTTATTTTTTTCTATAAGAGGACTTATCAGAAATTAAGTATGTTTTCCACCGTAAATTTTCAAAGCAACAGAATGCCTTGGATCTTCAGATCTTTTTATACTGAAAATTACTTTCAATTAGCCTTACGAAAAGGTGCAAAGCACTGTTCTATAGTATTGCATCTCAAAACTCCTAAATAAAAAATTTACTCTTGATACTAATAACAGCGTTTTTCTTAAGGCTCCACAAACTGATACACAGACATCGTACAAATCACCGGTACAATAATTTAAGTATCAGATTTCTTACAGTAATACACAAAACAGTAGATGGTGCACAAAACGGGTGAGAGGGGAAAGAATATCCGATGCCACAATAACCAAAATTTCAGGCGATATGCCACCCATAATATACAAGGGTAATATTTGTGAAAGAGTTTCTTCCTTTCTACTTCGCTTCCCTGTGACTTTCCTGTCGGGCACTCTAGCCCAAATCTCCTAGCTTCCTACTTCTAAAGGTTGTTTAAGACCTGGGGTCAGACATTTCCTCCCTAAAATCCTCTACATAAATCTCTACCTCGCTTCCGTGTGACTTTCCTATCGGTCACTCTAGCCCAAATCTCCTAGCTTCCTGCTTCTAAGGGTTGTTTAAGACCTAGGGTCAGACACACCCTTCCTAAAATCTTTTACGTTAATCTCTACCTCGCTTCCGTGTGACTTTCCTGTCGGGTCACTCTAGCCCAAATCTCCTAGCTTCCTGCTTCTAAGGGTTGTTTAAGACCTAGGGTCAGACACACCCTTCCTAAAATCTTTTACGTTAATCTCTACCTCGCTTCCGTGTAACTTTCCTGTCGGGTACTCTAGCCCAAATCTCCTGGCTTTCTACTTCTAAGGGTTGTTTAAGACCTGGGGTCAGACACTCCCTTCCTAAAATCCTCTACATATATATCTCTACCTTGCTTCCGTGTGACTTTCCTGTCGGGCACTCTAGCCCAAATCTCCTAGCTTCCTATTTCTAAGGGTTGTTTAAGACCTAGGGTCAGACACTACCTTCCTAAAATCCTTTACATAAATCTCTACCTCAACTAATCGAAAGCGGGTCCTCGGGTTGTATATATACTGCTCTGTGAACTTATTTATTGCACACATCTAAAACATATATGAAATTGCAATACACCAGGAGGAATCTGAACACATTGGTTGTAAGGCGATTCCCCCTATCAGATGTAAGAAAAAGAATAAAACATATGGCATATATGAAAGAAAGTAAGATGGTTATAACAGAAGCACCACTGTTAGCAGCATGCTTGGAACTACAATTTAATGATAGGGTTGAGATTCGATATGGAGATCAGGGTGATTTACAATGTAATTTCGCAGAGACAAGGAAAACTTTTTGATATTTTCCAGGGATCTGATGCTCTCTGGGAGATTATTCTATAGGATAATGGCTTTACACAGTATGCTGTTTAAACCATAATTAAGTCTAACACACGGCTGACATAATTTGTTGTTAGCAAGAGATCTGGCGAAGATAGAATAATCCAGATATTTGATGTCATATTGAAAAAAAAGCAGTTTAAGATGCATTATTTTAAAAAACGTGATACCTAGTTTCAAGGTAAAAATTTCATGAATTTTTAGAATATTAAGTTTTAAAAATAATGATTTTGAATGAGACATGTAATCTGTGTTCAGCATATAGCAAACAGACTTCTGTAATTTGAGCAAGCATAACTTATTGTTTGCACTTATATTGAATACCAAGATTCCAGACAATAGGAGAGATGGGTATAAATAAAAGCATAGTAAAATGTTTTTAGGACATTGGTAGGGAAGAGATGCTTAATTTTACCAAGCATACCAACCGGTAAGGAAACTTTTTTTAAAACAAACTGAACATGCGTATTCCAGTTAAAGAATTCATCAAACCAAACACCAAGATACTGAACTTTGTCCACAATTTTAAGGGGGAGATCATTAATCCTGACTGGAAAGTTATTTAAGTCCTCTCTTTTATGAACGTTTCGGAAATATACGGCATTGGTTTTTAGAATATTAAGTGATAATTTGTTAGAGCATAACCAATGAGATAAATTTGATAGATCATTATTGGTCATTATCTGTAACTTATGCAAATCATGACATTTTTGAAAAATGACAGTGTCATCAGCTTATAGCAAAGCATGAGTGGATGATTGCAGGCACAGAGGAAGGTCATTAATATATAACAACTTCACCTGCGCCATCGTTCGGTCTCCAGGCGCGCTCATTTCTCTAGGATGGGGGTGGTCATAATGGAATGGCTTATCGGAGTATATAAACAGGGCATTAAAAAAAGGTCTCTCCGCAGTGGGCATCGCAGGTTATATTCAAATTCATACAAATACATTACGGGAACGTATAATTAACTCGCTTACAGAAAATGCTGAAACTGTAGTCTTTCACATAACCTAACTGTTTTACACATGTTTTGAAACACAACTGCGAGAGTCAAAAAGTTTCTCCTCAGTAATGTTAAGGCTGTTCCACTTAATTTCGAAGGCGCTACAGTCAAAATTTTCGAATGAAGTAACTTGTTGTATGTTTAATTTTAGTTTCTGCTGTTTTCTTGATAACATATCAAGCTTCTGAATATGTTTCACATCAACACCAATTTTCACCAGCTTCTGACGAGTTGAAAGTTTCCAAATTTTCTTTTTTTTTTTTATTGGAGGTTTAACGACCACCGTGAGCAACTTAATGGGCTATAAGCAGTCGCCCGTCCCTAATTTAGGGTCACTGGTTCCAGGGAAAGGAGAGAGCCAGTGCCGTAAGACAAACACAACATTCATGCCTCACCGGATTCGAGCCATCGCTTAGAACACTGCACCACCGGGGCGGCTCCAAAATTTGGATATCGATTTCATCATTGCCCCTCAGAAGGAAGGAACACTCATGAAATCAACATCCACGTTTTGGAAACTTTCAACTCATCACAGGCTTGTGAAAATTGACGATGCTGTGAAACGTTTTCTGGTTTGTTAACGAGATGAAACAACTTTCAGAATTCACTCTTCCGCTTTCAGCAAGCACGTGTTTGTTGGTTTCGACGCCTTTTTCAAACTCTTTAATATTAAATTCATCCATATTAACAAATAAGGCATTAATTCTGATACGACATGCAATGGAATGGGATGTTAGCACGTCAAACGAAAATTTCTGAATGCAAAAGATGCGATGTGAGAAGAAACGCTCAGTCTTACAATGTGACACGCGGGGTGTGAGAGAGTGAATCACCAGAGAAGCAGGTGACAGGCGTTTGTCTGTATCTTGCTCCGGACAATAGCATTGAAAGCAAATTCAAAGAAGTATCGTTTTACGATATGATACCGGTGAATCTAGCATTTGCGTCCCCCTTTATTTTCTTGTTAAGGAAGTTTTAACGAACACCGTGAGCAACTCAATAAGCAGTCGGCCGTCCCTTATTTAAGGTCACTGGTTCCAGGGAAGGGAGGGAGCCAGTGCCGTATGACAAACACGACATCCATGCTTCACGGGGATTCGAACCCTGACCCTTCTCGGACGAATGGTTATAAGCCAGCGCTTAGACCATTGCGTCCATTTGCGTTCTAACGTCGGTCGGTGGAAATATTCGTTGCTTCAACCCTCCTGGTGGCCAGCACGTATGAATACGTTCATAGATTTCTTTGTCCAAAGCGACGACGACGCAATAATACGTTCATCGGAAACCTGTTCAAAAGCGGCGAGAACGCATATATGCGCATCTTAACGACGACGAATAATACTACAGAAAGACAGGACGCTTTTATTAAAGCTTCTGTTATTCATGTGACAAAACTTTGCATTGTTTCTTCCAAAACTCCTGCAACCTGGAGGGTTAAGAAAGAGATGGCAATATTTCGTGTGACAAATCATTTTTCACTCCACTGGCACCAGTATAGAGCACAAAATTCCACAGTGCGCATTTTTCATTTGAAAAAAAAAAAAAACGGAAATAAAACCGGGTCGAAATGCGGTCAGAACACTTTGATCTGACTAGTTGGACCCGCAAGAAATTGCTGACCCGTTGGCCCGTTTCCATCTCTGTTTCGTACCGTATCGTTCTTTAAACACATTTTTGTGTGATTAGTGAATAATTTACGAAAACGGGACAAACAAGATTTCACCGAAATCGTTGGTAATCGTTTGTCACTGAGAAAGCACTAGCTTTCAGGGAAAATTTGCAGCCACGGCGTCTACGACGGGAAGGAAACCCTAGAGAACAGAGCTTCCGCCATTTTCGGCGCAGTGCGTTGAAATGCGTAATTACCCCGCAACCAGCTCCAAACCAGAATTAGGTTTTACAATACTAGATCGCCCAAAGGGTCAAGAATGAGCTTCAAGTGATGCATTCTGGGAAGCTCAGATCACCAATGAACTGCTAAAGACGAAAGCACAGGAAAATTACTAGCAATCTGCCGCAGTAAGACTTAAGAGAACGCTAGTATACTCTCTGTCACCGAAGGTTGTCAGGTTGAACTCTGCATTTACCAGCGAAACACATATTACACCGAGAAATAGCTGCTTATTGGGAAACATTCAAGGTAACTTTTGTTTAACCTGCTGTCTGTAAACACAAAAGTTTCACTAATATGCGGAATTCTATGGCAGGATATGCATTAGTCGTAGATTGATCCACGTTTACTAAAGAGACGGGTTTTTAAAGTAAAATTTGCATTCGTCAGACAAAATTTTAGAGATAGGGGTGATTGGCAGTTGACATGGGCATCCCTCGCTCAGGGTGGAACAGACCCAAACTGAACGCAGGCGATAAATAGGCGGACAGCAGGGCTTCCCAAAAGTGTATCGCAATCAACAAACATTAGTGATAGGGGTGATTGGCAGTTGACATGGGCATCCCTCGCTCAGGGTGGAACAGACCCTAACTGAATGCAGGCGATAAATAGGCGGACAGCAGGGCTTCCGAAAAGTGTATCGCAATCAACAAACATTAGTGATAGGGGGTGATTTGCAGTTGACATGGGCATCCCTCGCTCAGGGTGGAACAGACCCAAACTGAACGCAGGCGATTAATAGGCGGACAGCAGGGCTTCCCAAAAGTGTATCGCAATCAACAAACATTAGTGATAGGGGGTGATTTGCAGTTGACATGGGCATCCTTCGCTCAGGGTGTAACAGGCCCAAACTGAACGCAGGCGATAAATAGGCGGACAGCAGGGCTTCCCAAAAGTGTATCGCAATCAACAAACATTAGTGATAGGGGGTGATTTGCAGTTGACATGGGCATCCCTCGCTCAGGGTGGAACAGACCCAAACTGAACGCAGGCGATTAATAGGCGGACAGCAGGGCTTCCCAAAAGTGTATCGCAATCAACAAACATTAGTGATAGGGGTGATTGGCAGTTGACATGGGCATCCCTCGCTCAGGGTGGAACAGACCCAAACTGAACGCAGGCGATAAATAGGCGGACAGCAGGGCTTCCCAAAAGTGTATCGCAATCAACAAACATTAGTGATAGGGGTGATTGGCAGTTGACATGGGCATCCCTCGCTCAGGGTGGAACAGACCTAAACTGAACGCAGGCGATTAATAGGCGGACAGCAGGGCTTCCCAAAAGTGTATCGCAATCAACAAACATTAGTGGTAGGGGTGATTTGCAGTTGACATGGGCATCCCTCGCTCAGGGTGGAACAGACCCAAACTGAACGCAGGCGATTAATAGGCGGACAGCAGGGCTTCCCAAAAGTGTATCGCAATCAACAAACATTAGTGATAGGGGTGATTGGCAGTTGACATGGGCATCCCTCGCTCAGGGTGGAACAGACCCAAACTGAATGCAGGCGATTAATAGGCGGACAGCAGGGCTTCCCAAAAGTGTATCGCAATCAACAAACATTAGTGATAGGGGTGATTTGCAGTTGACATGGGCATCCCTCGCTCAGGGTGGAACAGACCCAAACTGAACGCAGGCGATTAATAGGCGGACAGCAGGGCTTCCCAAAAGTGTATCGCAATCAACAAACATTAGTGATAGGGGTGATTTGCAGTTGACATGGGCATCCCTCGCTCAGGGTGTAACAGGCCCAAACTGAACGCAGGCGATAAATAGGCGGACAGCAGGGCTTCCCAAAAGTGTATCGCAATCAACAAACATTAGTGATAGGGGATGATTTGCAGTTGACATGGGCATCCCTCGCTCAGGGTGGAATAGACCCAAACTGAACGCAGGCGATTAATAGGCGGCTTCCCAAAAGTGTATCGCAATCAACAAATATTAGTGATAGGGGATGATTTGCAGTTGACATGGGCATCCCTCGCTCAGGGTGGAACAGACCCAAACTGAACGCAGGCGATTAATAGGCGGCTTCCCAAAAGTGTATCGCAATCAACAAACATTAGTGATAGGGGATGATTTGCAGTTGACATGGGCATTCCTCGCTCAGGGTGGAACAGACCCAAACTGAACGCAGGCGATTAATAGGCGGCTTCCCAAAAGTGTATCGCAATCAACAAACATTAGTGATAGCGGATGATTTGCAGTTGACATGGGCATCCCTCGCTCAGGGTGGAACAGACCCAAACTGAACGCAGGCGATTAATAGGCGGCTTCCCAAAAGTGTATCGCAATCAACAAACATTAGTGATAGGGGATGATTTGCAGTTGACATGGGCATTCCTCGCTCAATGTGGAACAGACCCAAACTGAACGCAGGCGATTAATAGGCGGCTTCCCAAAAGTGTATCGCAATCAACAAACATTAGTGATAGGGGATGATTTGCAGTTGACATGGGCATCCCTCGCTCAGGGTGGAACAGACCCAAACTGAACGCAGGCGATTAATAGGCGGCTTCCCAAAAGTGTATCGCAATCAACAAACATTAGTGATAGGGGATGATTTGCAGTTGACATGGGCATTCCTCGCTCAGGGTGGAACAGACCCAAACTGAACGCAGGCGATTAATAGGCGGCTTCCCAAAAGTGTATCGCAATCAACAAACATTAGTGATAGGGGATGATTTGCAGTTGACATGGGCATCCCTCGCTCAGGGTGGAACAGACCCAAACTGAACGCAGGCGATTAATAGGCGGCTTCCCAAAAGTGTATCGCAATCAACAAACATTAGTGATAGGGGATGATTTGCAGTTGACATGGGCATTCCCTCGCTCAGGGTGGAACAGACCCAAACTGAACGCAGGCGATTAATAGGCGGCTTCCCAAAAGTGTATCGCAATCAACAAACATTAGTGATAGGGGATGATTTGCAGTTGACATGGGCATTCCTCGCTCAGGGTGGAACAGACCCAAACTGAACGCAGGCGATTAATAGGCGGCTTCCCAAAAGTGTATCGCAATCAACAAACATTAGTGATAGGGGATGATTTGCAGTTGACATGGGCATCCCTCGCTCAGGGTGGAATAGACCCAAACTGAACGCAGGCGATTAATAGGCGGCTTCCCAAAAGTGTATCGCAATCAACAAACATTAGTGATAGGGGATGATTTGCAGTTGACATGGGCATTCCTCGCTCAGGGTGGAACAGACCCAAACTGAACGCAGGCGATTAATAGGCGGCTTCCCAAAAGTGTATCGCAATCAACAAACATTAGTGATAGGGGATGATTTGCAGTTGACATGGGCATCCCTCGCTCAGGGTGGAACAGACCCAAACTGAACGCAGGCGATTAATAGGCGGCTTCCCAAAAGTGTATCGCAATCAACAAACATTAGTGATAGGGGATGATTTGCAGTTGACATGGGCATTCCTCGCTCAGGGTGGAACAGACCCAAACTGAACGCAGGCGATTAATAGGCGGCTTCCCAAAAGTGTATCGCAATCAACAAACATTAGTGATAGGGGATGATTTGCAGTTGACATGGGCATCCCTCGCTCAGGGTGGAACAGACCCAAACTGAACGCAGGCGATTAATAGGCGGCTTCCCAAAAGTGTATCGCAATCAACAAACATTAGTGATAGGGGATGATTTGCAGTTGACATGGGCATTCCTCGCTCAGGGTGGAACAGACCCAAACTGAACGCAGGCGATTAATAGGCGGCTTCCCAAAAGTGTATCGCAATCAACAAACATTAGTGATAGGGGATGATTTGCAGTTGACATGGGCATCCCTCGCTCAGGGTGGAACAGACCCAAACTGAACGCAGGCGATTAATAGGCGGCTTCCCAAAAGTGTATCGCAATCAACAAACATTAGTGATAGGGGATGATTTGCAGTTGACATGGGCATCCCTCGCTCAGGGTGGAACAGACCCAAACTGAACGCAGGCGATTAATAGGCGGCTTCCCAAAAGTGTATCGCAATCAACAAACATTAGTGATAGGGGATGATTTGCAGTTGACATGGGCATCCCTCGCTCAGGGTGGAACAGACCCAAACTGAACGCAGGCGATTAATAGGCGGCTTCCCAAAAGTGTATCGCAATCAACAAACATTAGTGATAGGGGATGATTTGCAGTTGACATGGGCATCCCTCGCTCAGGGTGGAACAGACCCAAACTGAACGCAGGCGATTAATAGGCGGCTTCCCAAAAGTGTATCGCAATCAACAAACATTAGTGATAGGGGATGATTTGCAGTTGACATGGGCATCCCTCGCTCAGGGTGGAACAGACCCAAACTGAACGCAGGCGATTAATAGGCGGCTTCCCAAAAGTGTATCGCAATCAACAAACATTAGTGATAGGGGATGATTTGCAGTTGACATGGGCATCCCTCGCTCAGGGTGGAACAGACCCAAACTGAACGCAGGCGATTAATAGGCGGCTTCCCAAAAGTGTATCGCAATCAACAAACATTAGTGATAGGGGATGATTTGCAGTTGACATGGGCATCCCTCGCTCAGGGTGGAACAGACCCAAACTGAACGCAGGCGATTAATAGGCGGCTTCCCAAAAGTGTATCGCAATCAACAAACATTAGTGATAGGGGATGATTTGCAGTTGACATGGGCATCCCTCGCTCAGGGTGGAACAGACCCAAACTGAACGCAGGCGATTAATAGGCGGCTTCCCAAAAGTGTATCGCAATCAACAAACATTAGTGATAGGGGATGATTTGCAGTTGACATGGGCATCCCTCGCTCAGGGTGGAACAGACCCAAACTGAACGCAGGCGATTAATAGGCGGCTTCCCAAAAGTGTATCGCAATCAACAAACATTAGTGATAGGGGTGATTTGCAGTTGACATGGGCATCCCTCGCTCAGGGTGGAACAGACCCAAACTGAACGCAGGCGATTAATAGGCGGCTTCCCAAAAGTGTATCGCAATCAACAAACATTAGTGATAGGGGATGATTTGCAGTTGACATGGGCATCCCTCGCTCAGGGTGGAACAGACCCAAACTGAACGCAGGCGATTAATAGGCGGCTTCCCAAAAAGTGTATCGCAATCAACAAACATTAGTGATAGGGGATGATTTGCAGTTGACATGGGCATCCCTCGCTCAGGGTGGAACAGACCCAAACTGAACGCAGGCGATTAATAGGCGGCTTCCCAAAAGTGTATCGCAATCAACAAACATTAGTGATAGGGGATGATTTGCAGTTGACATGGGCATCCCTCGCTCAGGGTGGAACAGACCCAAACTGAACGCAGGCGATTAATAGGCGGCTTCCCAAAAGTGTATCGCAATCAACAAACATTAGTGATAGGGGATGATTTGCAGTTGACATGGGCATCCCTCGCTCAGGGTGGAACAGACCCAAACTGAACGCAGGCGATTAATAGGCGGCTTCCCAAAAGTGTATCGCAATCAACAAACATTAGTGATAGGGGATGATTTGCAGTTGACATGGGCATCCCTCGCTCAGGGTGGAACAGACCCAAACTGAACGCAGGCGATTAATAGGCGGCTTCCCAAAAGTGTATCGCAATCAACAAACATTAGTGATAGGGGATGATTTGCAGTTGACATGGGCATCCCTCGCTCAGGGTGGAACAGACCCAAACTGAACGCAGGCGATTAATAGGCGGCTTCCCAAAAGTGTATCGCAATCAACAAACATTAGTGATAGGGGATGATTTGCAGTTGACATGGGCATCCCTCGCTCAGGGTGGAACAGACCCAAACTGAACGCAGGCGATTAATAGGCGGCTTCCCAAAAGTGTATCGCAATCAACAAACATTAGTGATAGGGGGTGATTTGCAGTTGACATGGGCATCCCTCGCTCAGGGTGGAACAGACCCAAACTGAACGCAGGCGATTAATAGGCGGCTTCCCAAAAGTGTATCGCAATCAACAAACATTAGTGATAGGGGATGATTTGCAGTTGACATGGGCATCCCTCGCTCAGGGTGGAACAGACCCAAACTGAACGCAGGCGATTAATAGGCGGCTTCCCAAAAGTGTATCGCAATCAACAAACATTAGTGATAGGGGATGATTTGCAGTTGACATGGGCATCCCTCGCTCAGGGTGGAACAGACCCAAACTGAACGCAGGCGATTAATAGGCGGCTTCCCAAAAGTGTATCGCAATCAACAAACATTAGTGATAGGGGGTGATTTGCAGTTGACATGGGCATCCCTCGCTCAGGGTGGAACAGACCCAAACTGAACGCAGGCGATTAATAGGCGGCTTCCCAAAAGTGTATCGCAATCAACAAACATTAGTGATAGGGGGTGATTTGCAGTTGACATGGGCATCCCTCGCTCAGGGTGGAACAGACCCAAACTGAACGCAGGCGATTAATAGGCGGCTTCCCAAAAGTGTATCGCAATCAACAAACATTAGTGATAGGGGATGATTTGCAGTTGACATGGGCATCCCTCGCTCAGGGTGGAACAGACCCAAACTGAACGCAGGCGATTAATAGGCGGCTTCCCAAAAGTGTATCGCAATCAACAAACATTAGTGATAGGGGGTGATTTGCAGTTGACATGGGCATCCCTCGCTCAGGGTGGAACAGACCCAAACTGAACGCAGGCGATTAATAGGCGGCTTCCCAAAAGTGTATCGCAATCAACAAACATTAGTGATAGGGGGTGATTTGCAGTTGACATGGGCATCCCTCGCTCAGGGTGGAACAGACCCAAACTGAACGCAGGCGATTAATAGGCGGCTTCCCAAAAGTGTATCGCAATCAACAAACATTAGTGATAGGGGGTGATTTGCAGTTGACATGGGCATCCCTCGCTCAGGGTGGAACAGACCCAAACTGAACGCAGGCGATTAATAGGCGGCTTCCCAAAAGTGTATCGCAATCAACAAACATTAGTGATAGGGGTGATTTGCAGTTGACATGGGCATCCCTCGCTCAGGGTGGAACAGACCCAAACTGAACGCAGGCGATTAATAGGCGGCTTCCCAAAAGTGTATCGCAATCAACAAACATTAGTGATAGGGGGTGATTTGCAGTTGACATGGGCATCCCTCGCTCAGGGTGGAACAGACCCAAACTGAACGCAGGCGATTAATAGGCGGCTTCCCAAAAGTGTATCGCAATCAACAAACATTAGTGATAGGGGATGATTTGCAGTTGACATGGGCATCCCTCGCTCAGGGTGGAACAGACCCAAACTGAACGCAGGCGATTAATAGGCGGCTTCCCAAAAGTGTATCGCAATCAACAAACATTAGTGATAGGGGATGATTTGCAGTTGACATGGGCATCCCTCGCTCAGGGTGGAACAGACCCAAACTGAACGCAGGCGATTAATAGGCGGCTTCCCAAAAGTGTATCGCAATCAACAAACATTAGTGATAGGGGATGATTTGCAGTTGACATGGGCATCCCTCGCTCAGGGTGGAACAGACCCAAACTGAACGCAGGCGATTAATAGGCGGCTTCCCAAAAGTGTATCGCAATCAACAAACATTAGTGATAGGGGGTGATTTGCAGTTGACATGGGCATCCCTCGCTCAGGGTGGAACAGACCCAAACTGAACGCAGGCGATTAATAGGCGGCTTCCCAAAAGTGTATCGCAATCAACAAACATTAGTGATAGGGGATGATTTGCAGTTGACATGGGCATCCCTCGCTCAGGGTGGAACAGACCCAAACTGAACGCAGGCGATTAATAGGCGGCTTCCCAAAAGTGTATCGCAATCAACAAACATTAGTGATAGGGGATGATTTGCAGTTGACATGGGCATCCCTCGCTCAGGGTGGAACAGACCCAAACTGAACGCAGGCGATTAATAGGCGGCTTCCCAAAAGTGTATCGCAATCAACAAACATTAGTGATAGGGGATGATTTGCAGTTGACATGGGCATCCCTCGCTCAGGGTGGAACAGACCCAAACTGAACGCAGGCGATTAATAGGCGGCTTCCCAAAAGTGTATCGCAATCAACAAACATTAGTGATAGGGGATGATTTGCAGTTGACATGGGCATCCCTCGCTCAGGGTGGAACAGACCCAAACTGAACGCAGGCGATTAATAGGCGGCTTCCCAAAAGTGTATCGCAATCAACAAACATTAGTGATAGGGGATGATTTGCAGTTGACATGGGCATCCCTCGCTCAGGGTGGAACAGACCCAAACTGAACGCAGGCGATTAATAGGCGGCTTCCCAAAAGTGTATCGCAATCAACAAACATTAGTGATAGGGGATGATTTGCAGTTGACATGGGCATCCCTCGCTCAGGGTGGAACAGACCCAAACTGAACGCAGGCGATTAATAGGCGGCTTCCCAAAAGTGTATCGCAATCAACAAACATTAGTGATAGGGGATGATTTGCAGTTGACATGGGCATCCCTCGCTCAGGGTGGAACAG
Source organism: Macrothele yani (assembly GCA_039090855.1). Lineage (NCBI taxonomy): Eukaryota > Metazoa > Arthropoda > Arachnida > Araneae > Macrothelidae > Macrothele > Macrothele yani. Next base: position 13,682,039 of record CM077000.1, on the reverse strand, counting down.
ACCCAAACTGAACGCAGGCGATTAATAGGCGGCTTCCCAAAAGTGTATCGCAATCAACAAACATTAGTGATAGGGGATGATTTGCAGTTGACATGGGCATCCCTCGCTCAGGGTGGAACAGACCCAAACTGAACGCAGGCGATTAATAGGCGGCTTCCCAAAAGTGTATCGCAATCAACAAACATTAGTGATAGGGGATGATTTGCAGTTGACATGGGCATTCCTCGCTCAGGGTGGAACAGACCCAAACTGAACGCAGGCGATTAATAGGCGGCTTCCCAAAAGTGTATCGCAATCAACAAACATTAGTGATAGGGGATGATTTGCAGTTGACATGGGCATCCCTCGCTCAGGGTGGAACAGACCCAAACTGAACGCAGGCGATTAATAGGCGGCTTCCCAAAAGTGTATCGCAATCAACAAACATTAGTGATAGGGGATGATTTGCAGTTGACATGGGCATCCCTCGCTCAGGGTGGAACAGACCCAAACTGAACGCAGGCGATTAATAGGCGGCTTCCCAAAAGTGTATCGCAATCAACAAACATTAGTGATAGGGGATGATTTGCAGTTGACATGGGCATCCCTCGCTCAGGGTGGAACAGACCCAAACTGAACGCAGGCGATTAATAGGCGGCTTCCCAAAAGTGTATCGCAATCAACAAACATTAGTGATAGGGGGTGATTTGCAGTTGACATGGGCATCCCTCGCTCAGGGTGGAACAGACCCAAACTGAACGCAGGCGATTAATAGGCGGCTTCCCAAAAGTGTATCGCAATCAACAAACATTAGTGATAGGGGATGATTTGCAGTTGACATGGGCATCCCTCGCTCAGGGTGGAACAGACCCAAACTGAACGCAGGCGATTAATAGGCGGCTTCCCAAAAGTGTATCGCAATCAACAAACATTAGTGATAGGGGGTGATTTGCAGTTGACATGGGCATCCCTCGCTCAGGGTGGAACAGACCCAAACTGAACGCAGGCGATTAATAGGCGGCTTCCCAAAAGTGTATCGCAATCAACAAACATTAGTGATAGGGGATGATTTGCAGTTGACATGGGCATCCCTCGCTCAGGGTGGAACAGACCCAAACTGAACGCAGGCGATTAATAGGCGGCTTCCCAAAAGTGTATCGCAATCAACAAACATTAGTGATAGGGGGTGATTTGCAGTTGACATGGGCATCCCTCGCTCAGGGTGGAACAGACCCAAACTGAACGCAGGCGATTAATAGGCGGCTTCCCAAAAGTGTATCGCAATCAACAAACATTAGTGATAGGGGGTGATTTGCAGTTGACATGGGCATCCCTCGCTCAGGGTGGAACAGACCCAAACTGAACGCAGGCGATTAATAGGCGGCTTCCCAAAAGTGTATCGCAATCAACAAACATTAGTGATAGGGGATGATTTGCAGTTGACATGGGCATCCCTCGCTCAGGGTGGAACAGACCCAAACTGAACGCAGGCGATTAATAGGCGGCTTCCCAAAAGTGTATCGCAATCAACAAACATTAGTGATAGGGGGTGATTTGCAGTTGACATGGGCATCCCTCGCTCAGGGTGGAACAGACCCAAACTGAACGCAGGCGATTAATAGGCGGCTTCCCAAAAGTGTATCGCAATCAACAAACATTAGTGATAGGGGATGATTTGCAGTTGACATGGGCATCCCTCGCTCAGGGTGGAACAGACCCAAACTGAACGCAGGCGATTAATAGGCGGCTTCCCAAAAGTGTATCGCAATCAACAAACATTAGTGATAGGGGGTGATTTGCAGTTGACATGGGCATCCCTCGCTCAGGGTGGAACAGACCCAAACTGAACGCAGGCGATTAATAGGCGGCTTCCCAAAAGTGTATCGCAATCAACAAACATTAGTGATAGGGGGTGATTTGCAGTTGACATGGGCATCCCTCGCTCAGGGTGGAACAGACCCAAACTGAACGCAGGCGATTAATAGGCGGCTTCCCAAAAGTGTATCGCAATCAACAAACATTAGTGATAGGGGGTGATTTGCAGTTGACATGGGCATCCCTCGCTCAGGGTGGAACAGACCCAAACTGAACGCAGGCGATTAATAGGCGGCTTCCCAAAAGTGTATCGCAATCAACAAACATTAGTGATAGGGGATGATTTGCAGTTGACATGGGCATCCCTCGCTCAGGGTGGAACAGACCCAAACTGAACGCAGGCGATTAATAGGCGGCTTCCCAAAAGTGTATCGCAATCAACAAACATTAGTGATAGGGGATGATTTGCAGTTGACATGGGCATCCCTCGCTCAGGGTGGAACAGACCCAAACTGAACGCAGGCGATTAATAGGCGGCTTCCCAAAAGTGTATCGCAATCAACAAACATTAGTGATAGGGGATGATTTGCAGTTGACATGGGCATCCCTCGCTCAGGGTGGAACAGACCCAAACTGAACGCAGGCGATTAATAGGCGGCTTCCCAAAAGTGTATCGCAATCAACAAACATTAGTGATAGGGGATGATTTGCAGTTGACATGGGCATCCCTCGCTCAGGGTGGAACAGACCCAAACTGAACGCAGGCGATTAATAGGCGGCTTCCCAAAAGTGTATCGCAATCAACAAACATTAGTGATAGGGGATGATTTGCAGTTGACATGGGCATCCCTCGCTCAGGGTGGAACAGACCCAAACTGAACGCAGGCGATTAATAGGCGGCTTCCCAAAAGTGTATCGCAATCAACAAACATTAGTGATAGGGGATGATTTGCAGTTGACATGGGCATCCCTCGCTCAGGGTGGAACAGACCCAAACTGAACGCAGGCGATAAATAGGCGGACAGCAGGGCTTCCCAAAAGTGTATCGCAATCAACAAACATTAGTGATAGGGGATGATTTGCAGTTGACATGGGCATCCCTCGCTCAGGGTGGAACAGACCCAAACTGAACGCAGGCGATTAATAGGCGGACAGCAGGGCTTCCCAAAAGTGTATCGCAATCAACAAACATTAGTGATAGGGGATGATTTGCAGTTGACATGGGCATCCCTCGCTCAGGGTGGAACAGACCCAAACTGAACGCAGGCGATTAATAGGCGGACAGCAGGGCTTCCCAAAAGTGTATCGCAATCAACAAACATTAGTGATAGGGGGTGATTTGCAGTTGACATGGGCATCCCTCGCTCAGGGTGGAACAGACCCAAACTGAACGCAGGCGATTAATAGGCGGACAGCAGGGCTTCCCAAAAGTGTATCGCAATCAACAAACATTAGTGATAGGGGATGATTTGCAGTTGACATGGGCATCCCTCGCTCAGGGTGGAACAGACCCAAACTGAACGCAGGCGATTAATAGGCGGACAGCAGGGCTTCCCAAAAGTGTATCGCAATCAACAAACATTAGTGATAGGGGGTGATTTGCAGTTGACATGGGCATCCCTCGCTCAGGGTGGAACAGACCCAAACTGAACGCAGGCGATTAATAGGCGGACAGCAGGGCTTCCCAAAAGTGTATCGCAATCAACAAACATTAGTGATAGGGGATGATTTGCAGTTGACATGGGCATCCCTCGCTCAGGGTGGAACAGACCCAAACTGAACGCAGGCGATTAATAGGCGGACAGCAGGGCTTCCCAAAAGTGTATCGCAATCAACAAACATTAGTGATAGGGGTGATTTGCAGTTGACATGGGCATCCCTCGCTCAGGGTGGAACAGACCCAAACTGAACGCAGGCGATTAATAGGCGGACAGCAGGGCTTCCCAAAAGTGTATCGCAATCAACAAACATTAGTGATAGGGGTGATTTGCAGTTGACATGGGCATCCCTCGCTCAGGGTGGAACAGACCCAAACTGAACGCAGGCGATTAATAGGCGGACAGCAGGGCTTCCCAAAAGTGTATCGCAATCAACAAACATTAGTGATAGGGGTGATTTGCAGTTGACATGGGCATCCCTCGCTCAGGGTGGAACAGACCCAAACTGAACGCAGGCGATTAATAGGCGGACAGCAGGGCTTCCCAAAAGTGTATCGCAATCAACAAACATTAGTGATAGGGGATGATTTGCAGTTGACATGGGCATCCCTCGCTCAGGGTGGAACAGACCCAAACTGAACGCAGGCGATTAATAGGCGGACAGCAGGGCTTCCCAAAAGTGTATCGCAATCAACAAACATTAGTGATAGGGGATGATTTGCAGTTGACATGGGCATCCCTCGCTCAGGGTGGAACAGACCCAAACTGAACGCAGGCGATTAATAGGCGGCTTCCCAAAAGTGTATCGCAATCAACAAACATTAGTGATAGGGGATGATTTGCAGTTGACATGGGCATCCCTCGCTCAGGGTGGAACAGACCCAAACTGAACGCAGGCGATTAATAGGCGGCTTCCCAAAAGTGTATCGCAATCAACAAACATTAGTGATAGGGGATGATTTGCAGTTGACATGGGCATCCCTCGCTCAGGGTGGAACAGACCCAAACTGAACGCAGGCGATTAATAGGCGGCTTCCCAAAAGTGTATCGCAATCAACAAACATTAGTGATAGGGGATGATTTGCAGTTGACATGGGCATCCCTCGCTCAGGGTGGAACAGACCCAAACTGAACGCAGGCGATTAATAGGCGGCTTCCCAAAAGTGTATCGCAATCAACAAACATTAGTGATAGGGGATGATTTGCAGTTGACATGGGCATCCCTCGCTCAGGGTGGAACAGACCCAAACTGAACGCAGGCGATTAATAGGCGGCTTCCCAAAAGTGTATCGCAATCAACAAACATTAGTGATAGGGGATGATTTGCAGTTGACATGGGCATCCCTCGCTCAGGGTGGAACAGACCCAAACTGAACGCAGGCGATTAATAGGCGGACAGCAGGGCTTCCCAAAAGTGTATCGCAATCAACAAACATTAGTGATAGGGGATGATTTGCAGTTGACATGGGCATTCCTCGCTCAGGGTGGAACAGACCCAAACTGAACGCAGGCGATTAATAGGCGGCTTCCCAAAAGTGTATCGCAATCAACAAACATTAGTGATAGGGGGTGATTTGCAGTTGACATGGGCATCCCTCGCTCAGGGTGGAACAGACCCAAACTGAACGCAGGCGATTAATAGGCGGCTTCCCAAAAGTGTATCGCAATCAACAAACATTAGTGATAGCGGATGATTTGCAGTTGACATGGGCATCCCTCGCTCAGGGTGGAACAGACCCAAACTGAACGCAGGCGATTAATAGGCGGCTTCCCAAAAGTGTATCGCAATCAACAAACATTAGTGATAGGGGATGATTTGCAGTTGACATGGGCATCCCTCGCTCAGGGTGGAACAGACCCAAACTGAACGCAGGCGATTAATAGGCGGCTTCCCAAAAGTGTATCGCAATCAACAAACATTAGTGATAGGGGATGATTTGCAGTTGACATGGGCATCCCTCGCTCAGGGTGGAACAGACCCAAACTGAACGCAGGCGATTAATAGGCGGCTTCCCAAAAGTGTATCGCAATCAACAAACATTAGTGATAGGGGATGATTTGCAGTTGACATGGGCATTCCTCGCTCAGGGTGGAACAGACCCAAACTGAACGCAGGCGATTAATAGGCGGCTTCCCAAAAGTGTATCGCAATCAACAAACATTAGTGATAGGGGTGATTTGCAGTTGACATGGGCATCCCTCGCTCAGGGTGGAACAGACCCAAACTGAACGCAGGCGATTAATAGGCGGCTTCCCAAAAGTGTATCGCAATCAACAAACATTAGTGATAGGGGATGATTTGCAGTTGACATGGGCATTCCTCGCTCAGGGTGGAACAGACCCAAACTGAACGCAGGCGATTAATAGGCGGCTTCCCAAAAGTGTATCGCAATCAACAAACATTAGTGATAGGGGGTGATTTGCAGTTGACATGGGCATCCCCCGCGGATAGTGGAACACACCCGAATATAACTCCGGCGATAAATAGCATAACAGCAGGGCTTCCTAACAAAGTATATCTTAATCGACAAACGTACCAGCGCACAATGGCGTGTGTTGTGGCAGACCACACTTCGTTGATCGCCGGGGTCGCAGTACACCATCCAAGTTAAATGTCCGATGCCCAAGCAGTGTCACCGAACGAACGAACGATACTGCACATGCTGCATACCCTGATGTATGAGAGACGACGCCCTACTCGTGTGCCACTCTTGACTACTCATCATCTGACATTACACTTCGCCTGCTGCCGGGAACATCAAAACTGGAGCTCTGCAGATTCAGTTTTTAGCTGTGCCGGCCTGATGGGCGTGGCATCGACAGCAGGAGGTCATACTCCCGCTGTTCGAGGTCGGCTCTGTTCATGGCGGTGGTGGCTCTGCAATGGTTTGGGGAGCCTTCTCGTTAAATTACTTGGTGTTAACAGCTGCAGGATATCATCAAGTGATGGTTCATCACCTACACGCTTTCATAGCATTCGCGCATTGTGGTGAAAAAAGGCACCAAAAGGCATCTTGCGGCCGATGGCCTATTCCAGCAGGACAATGGGCCACCCCACCGGCCCGTAACCACCTATTCCTGGCTCGAGGAACACTCATCTGAGTTTGAAGACATCCAGTGGGTCTCGAGGTCCCCGGATTTAAACCCTGTGGAAACTATGGGATTTCATGGAGCCGAACATCATATCCATGGCTCAAGGGCTGATAGATCCATGTGATGCCATGGAGCGGAACATCAGATCCATGGCTAAAGGACCCATAGATCCATGGGATGCCATGTAGCGGAACATCAGATCCATGGGATACCATATAGCGGAATATCAGATCCATGGCTCAAGGGCCGATAGATCCATAGGATGCCATGGAGCGGAGCATCAGATCCATGGCCGATAGATCCATAGGATGCCATGGAGCGGAGCATCAGATCCATGGCCGATAGATTGATGAGATGCCATGGAGTGGAACATCAGATCCATGGCCAATAGATTCATGGGATGCCATGGAGCGGAACATCAGATCCATGGCTCAAGGGCCGATGGACCCATGCGATGCCATGGAGCGGAACATCAGATCCATGGCTCAAGGGCCGATAGATCCATTGGATGTCATGGAGCGGAACATCGGATCCATGGCTCAAAGGCCGATAGATCCAATGGATGCCATGGAGCGGATTTTAGATCCATGTCTCAAGGGCCGATAGATCCATGGGATGCCATGGACCCGAACATCAGATCCATGGCTCAAGGCCCGATAGATCCATGGCTCAAGGGCCATCAGATCCATGGCTCAAGGGCCGATCGATTTATGGGATACCATGGAGCGGAACATCGGATCCATGGCTCAAGGGCCAATAGATCCATGGAATGCCATGGACCGGAACATCAGATCCATGGCTCAAGGGCCGATAGATTCATGGAATGCCATGGACCGGAACATCAGATCCATGGCTCAAGGGCCGATAGATTCATGGAATGCCATGGACCGGAACATCAGATCCATGGCTCAAGGGCCGATAGATTCATGGAATGCCATGGACCGGAACAACAGATCCATGGCTCAAGGGCAGATAGATTCATGGGATGCCATGGACCGGAACATCAGATCCATGGCTCAAGGGCCGATAGATTCATGGGGTGCCATGGACCGGAACATCAGATCCATGGCTCAAGGGCCGATGTCTCGGGCGGAGTTGTAGACACCAGGCATAGCTGTCGGTACCTGGAGGGGTCGATGTCTCGGCGTGTACAAGCTGGTTTAAGAGGATCAATACGCTATTAAGTTGGAGCCTCTGATGTCTTGTCTATTGAGTGTATTTTAGTCAGTATTTATCCAACTTACAGAAAGTAACACCCGTTTCTATTACATGAAGGTAAAAGCGCTTTCTCTCTTTTCAGAAAGTACGTGCTTGTAATATCACTATGTCCGTACGTCTGCAAACATATTTCTGCAACTGTTGTTACGATTCGGAAAATTCTTCTTGCAGTCAAATGCCTGGGCTGTGAGAGCGACAATCTATATGCTTCGGTCTTTTTTTCCTATGCATTATCTTACCGCTAGGGACCGTAAATTCACATGTCATATTAACCTTACAATCAATTTTACTCTATACAACTGCTTCGAAAAATTATTTTTACCCTCCGATACATTTTACTGCGAAAGCCATTATCCTTACAGTTCTGTTTTAAATAATGATGCCGTCACGACCACAGGTAGTTATTATATGCTATACAGCGGTTAAATAGTGGAAACACCTATTGTTTGAGGAGAACTTTCATTAATAAGCTGGGGTTTATCTCGGCTTTCATAACAGAAGCAATTCGACTTGAAATACTAGATTCATACAAGTCATTCACATATGATAATGTAATTTGGTACCATTGTTCCGGTAAAATATTCCCCACCTATGCCAGTGATGTTGGACGTGAAAGCGTGATCTACTTTTTCGCTCCAAATATTCCCACAAATGTTCATTATTACTAGGATCTGGAGATTGAGGTGGCCGGAGTAGATGCTCTACCTCATCCTCATTCTCTGGAACCCACAATGTGACACGTTTGGTACAATGCGCAGCTGCACCATCTGCTTGGAATCACGAAGGGTAACTAGGCAGCAATACCTAACAACAAAGGGTGTAGATGGTCGCCCAAAAAAAGGATTCGCACGTTGCTGATGTCATAGGTCTCTTCAGAAGAGCAGATGGCCTATCATTCCGACTGGTTTTCACTCTTCAGCTCTGCTGCTATATGCGGTTGGTTGGTTAATATATTTTAATGGCGCAAGGGCCATGGTTGGCCAAAGAGCGCCAAAACAAAAGACATCAAAACAAAACTAAAGCAATAAAAACGTACACAAGGGTAAAAACAGGCTGATGTAGTAAAAATGAAATATGATAGTGAACAAGTTAAAATCTAGATAAGTTTAAAAAAGTCAATATCCTGTAAAAACGAAAACACTGCTTTCATGTCGCAGGCTTCGCCAATAATTGTCTGCAGCGTAGCTGCTCCTTCGTCCAACAGATGAGAGTGAAAATGACGAAAACGATGATCACAAAACCGAACACAAGTACACAAAACATGAAGGACGGTGAGACGACAGTCGCACGCCTCACACACCGGGACACTCTCGCCACACAGCAAAAAGCGGTGAGTAAAACGACAGTGCCCAATGCGGAGACGTGCAAGAACAACCTCCTCACGACGGTTCTTCCGCAAACTAGACATCCAAAGTCCGATCCGTGGTTTGATGGCATAGAGTTTATTGCTGCCCTGCTGAGACCACAGGGACTGCCACTCATCCAGAACAAATTTCCGGATCAACGGCCGATAATCTCGGAAAGACAGTGACAGCCGAGCTGGCGACATGGAGGAAACAGACCTGGCAGAGAGATCTGCCAGCTCGTTACCCCGGATCCCAACATGGCCAGGAACCCAACAGAATCGGACCAGGAAGCCATCACCCTCCAAAGTTCCAAGAAGACGACGGACATCACGGATGACAGGTGAGTCCGTGTCCTCTGGAGAAGATAAAACATGGATGACGGACTGGGAATCAGAGCAAACCATAGCGCGACGAAGTGATCGAGACTGTATGTGGCACAAAGCGAGGTGCACCGCACGCATCTCCGCCGAAAAGACGGTGGATTCAGGCGGAAGCCGCTCAGCATGTGAGGCTTCGCCACACACAAAAGCGGATCCAACGACATCCCCGGACTTCGAGCCATCGGTGAATACAGGCACGAAATCCGGGTAGACCGACAGTTTTTCAGCAAAGAGCTGCTGGTACACCAGAGCAGGAGTGGAAGACTTTGGCCACACACAAAGAGAAAGGTCAGCCGTTGCTTGAACCGGCAGCCAAGGCGGTTCATTGTAGAACCGGGTCAAACCAATCCTTGACAAGTCTAGACCAGCATCGCGCACTATGGCAGACATCCGAATCCCGAACGTCGGAACACAGGAGGGGCGGTTGGAAAACAAACGGACACAGTCCGGTTGGAAGATGGAACCATACAGTGGATGATCAGGAAAAGACTTCAGTTTTGTATAAAACTGAAGAGACAGCTGCTTACGACGGATGCATAACGGCGGCTCATGAGCCTCCGCATACAGGCTATGCACGGGAGAGGTGCGGAAAGCACCAGTGCATAGCCGCAGAGCCTGGTGATGGACGGGGTCCAAAGGCTTTAAAACCGATGGACGCGCTGAATCGTACGTAATGCATCCGAAGTCTAACTTTGACCGAATCAGAGAATGGTAAATGCGAAGCATTGAGCACCTGTCGGCCCCCCAAGATGTTCGAGAGAGGACCTTCAGGATACCCAATGACTTCGTGCACTTCACTTTCAAAGACTGGATGTGAGGCCGGAAGGTGAGCGCTCGGTCAAAAGTTAACCCAAGGAACTTGACTTCTGACACCACGGGGATGGTAGAGCACCCCAGACGGAGGCTGGGGTCTGGGTGAAGACCCCGTTTGCGGCAAAAATGCACGCAAACGGTCTTCTGCGTCGAGAAGCCAAATCCATTTTGGGAAGCCCAGTGAGAGATCTTGGTAATGGCAGACTGGAGCTGTCTCTCGATGGTACGCATGTTAACAGAGGCGCAAGAGATCTGCAGATCATCCACGTACATGGTTCCACGAACCGTGGGAGGAAGCAGGTGGAAAATATGGTTAACACGAAGGATGAACAACGTAACGGAAAGAATGGAGCCCTGAGGTACACCCTGTTCTTGCGGGTACACCGCAGAGAGGGTCGACCCGACGCGCACACGGAAACTCCGGTCCTGGAGAAATCCGGCGATGAAAGATGGTAAGTTTCCCCGCAATCCGCACTCGTGCAGATCACGGAGAATGCCGTATCTCCAGGTACGATCATAGGCTTTCTCCATGTCGAAGAAGACGGAGACCATGTGCTGACGCCGGACAAACGCCTCCCTGATAGAAGCCTCAAGGCGAAGATGATGATCGGTGGTGGATCGCGATTTACGAAATCCACTCTGATGAGGCGAAAAAATGTGATGAAATTTTAAATAAAAAATGAGACGAAGGTTAATGATGCGCTCGAGTACTTTGCAAAGGCAGCTCGTCATAGCAATTGGCCGGTAGTTCAACGGGTTGGTGGGATCTTTACCAGGTTTGGGAACAGGAACGACAATGGCCGTACGCCAAGACTCGGGAAAGGCATTCTCTAGCCAAATCCTGTTAAACAGGATTAGCAGACATTCAAGAGAGGACGGAGAAAGGTGCTTCAGCATGTCGTAATGGATGTTATCCGGTCCGACAGATGTCCGGCCGGACCGATTCAGAGCGGTCTTCAGCTCCACGGCAGTCAGCGGGCTGTTATAATCTGCGGAAGAAAACGGTCCAAAAGAAATCTTGGACCGTTCAAGCCGCGGCTGTAACTGCCGGAACGAAGCAGGGTAATTGCTGCTGCTGGACACCGAAGAAAAAGCGGCGCCCAGACAGTCAGCAATACCCTGAGCGTCAGCAACCGTTCCTCCATCACTCTCAAGAATGGAGATTTCCCCAGATGGGTACTGTCCTCGAATCTTACGGATCCTGTCCCAAACAATCTTAGGGCTGGTAGCGGAGTTAATCCCGGACACGTAACGTATCCAGGACTCCCGTTGACTACGCCTACGAACCAATCGCTCGTAGGACTTGGCCTTCTTGAAAGCAAGTAGGTTCGCGTCGGTGGGGTACCGACGAAACCTACCCCAAGCCCGATGTTGGGCCTGACGAGCTGCCATGCAAGTGGAATTCCACCAAGGTCTTGGGCAACGTGGAAGTTTAGTCGACGTCCTGGGGATGGTAAGTTCTGCCGCATGCACAACACAATCCGTGACCGCCGCAACAGCGTCATTGACCGTTCCTGAAGTCACCATAGCTGGAGTAATAATCGCTGAAGCCGTGAATGCGTCCCACTTGGCACGATCAATATTCCATCTAGCAGGGCGAGTAGGGTAACGGTACCCGCCACCCGCTAGACGGAGAAAGATGGGAAAGTGATCGCTGCCAAGGGGATCACCAGACACGCTCCAGGACCAGTCAGGATATAAGGATGGTGAACTCAAACACAGATCAATGGCTGAGGTACGAACGGGTGGGTTCATGAAAATAAGTAGCAACTCCGGTGTTGTGGAGACAGAGGGGCGTGCTGGAGAGAAGGGACTCAACAACACGGCCCCTGGAGTCTCGAGTTGTAGAACCCCACAACGGATTGTGAGCATTAAAATCTCCAAAGATGAAGAAAGGAGGTGGCAGCTGGTCAACTAAATCTTCCAGATCCGAAAGGCTTACAGCTTCAGTTGGTGGTATGTAGATGGAACACACCGTGAGCAGAGTGTTCACAGACAGTCTCACTGCCACTGCCTGCAAAGGCGTCCGAAGGGCAACCGCAGTGACAGGGACACCATGAGGAACAACGACGGCCACTCCTCCGCAGGCAATTACGCCGTCCTGGTGATCTTTGCGGAAAAAGAATGTCTCCGCAGCGAAGGAGTGTCCGTCATGCGAAGCTTTGTCTCCTGGAGACACACGCACACAGGTGTGTGCGAAGACAGTAAGCCTTTTAAATCGTCAATGCGTGAACGCAGACCTCGGCAATTCCACTGAATGAGCGTGGCCATAATGAAAAATGTAATGAAAGAATGAAAAAGACAGACGACTAGAACGTCTCACTGTCGTCCATCACCTCCAATCCATCCGCAGTGTCGGGAGGTAACACAGGGCTGTGTTTACCCCTTGTGTTGAGAGATGGTTTTTGCTTGCTCTGTTTCGGGGAGGATGAATCCGGTTTTACCTTTTCCGGCTTCTTTCCAGTGCCCTGGACCTGGGTCCCTGTGATGGCCGTAGATGGTTTCGGCATAGAGGTAGGTTTAGGCGACGATGTTGATGTCGCCTTGGATGCAATACGGCGAGACTTCAGTGCTTCCATACCAGCAGTGACGATGTCCCCCAAATCATAAGGACACCCCGCTGGGATGGACACCTCAGTCTGGACCGCCACTGAAGCCTTCTGCACCACAACTGAAGCATAGGACCGCCGGCCTGGTTGTAAAGGGGCGATCCGCCGTCTAGCCTCGGGATATGAGAGATGCTCAGTTGTCTTCAGGCGTTGGATTGCCTGTTCCTCTATCCACTTTGGACACTGCTTAGAAGAAGCAGGATGAGTCCCTTCGCAGTTGACACAATGATCAGACTCTGCAGAGCAATCCGCCAAAGAGTGTTCTGTGGAACCACAGCGGCCACACTTCGCAACATTACGGCAAGACTGCTGGGAGTGACCGTAATGCTGGCACCTGAAACATCGCAAGGGGTTCGGGATGTATGGGCGAACATCAAGCCGTAAATAACCTGCCTTGATGGAAGTAGGCAGGTTTGGGGAGTCAAACGTTAGGATGATGTTACGGGAGGGAATAGATTTCCCATCCCGCCTAAAAAGAATCCGCCGAACCCCAATGACATGCTGTTCACCAAGTTCCTCCAGCAATTCCTCATCGCTGCATTCAAGCAGGTCGCGGGAGTTGACTACACCGCGAGAGGAATTTAGATAACCGTGTGGAGAAACCTGAACAGGAACGCCAAGCAAAACGGTCGTTTCCAGCAAGGTGGCACTGTGGCGTGGAGTAGAAGTTTCCACGAGAAGATCCCCGGAAGGGAGCTTCTTCACACTCTTTGGAGAGCCAGCAACGGCTTGCAGAGCCTTGTTGATCCAGAAAGGACTCTTGGTACTGAGTGACTGTGAAGAGTCACCAGATTTAATCAACAGAAACAGAGCATTGCAATTAGATGTGACAAGTTTCTTTGTGGAGGAAGGAGCACTTTCCTCCACAGGGCGCTTTAAAGTATTATTAGCATGGGAAACACTTGGGGTTTCCATGAATGAAGGAAAAAATTCGTCCGCTGACCTCCCCACCCACTACCGAGCCCAACGAGGGAGAGCCGGAGGTCCGCAAGCCCAAGAGGACGCAGGACACGGCTCTAGGGATAGTCAGCGGATATAGCAAGTTGGTAGGGCAGACACACGCTCAGCGTGCACCCAGACTTTCCCGTGCCCGGAAGAACACCCCTTTGGCATGCCCACCCTACCCCCCAACTCACCCAGCCGAACAGAACGACAAGCCGCTAGAAGACCGGACGCAACTCGGCCACAGACTTCCTGACCAGGAGTGGGTTAGCTCCCAGCCTCCCGTTTAGGATGAAGCAGAGGGCAAAGAGGAGTGTTGGCATCTGGAGACACTACAACCCGGCCCCCAAATACCTCAGCCTCCAGCATCCTCATTTCCACCTGTACGGGTCACCGCACACGGCAAACATGCAGGTAGGTCTAAGCCAACCAGCTCCGGAAAAACAGAAAATGTAACATAAAAGAGAAAAGACAGGGAAGAGAACGAGGAACAAAACCCAGAGCTGGCGCCTAATCACAACCCCAGCAGCCTACAACTGAGGCGGGTACATGTCAAGATATGAACGAAAGATGGAAAAAGCAAAACAATAAGAGAACAATCGGCTCGGGCCGTGGGGACGCCATCCCCCATCAGCTGGATGAACAGCTGTCCCTTCGGTGAGGTAAACGTCAAAGCCGCAGAGGCAATAGAAACCGTCACAAGGTTAGCTCGGGCCGTGGGGGCGCCGCTCCCCAAATAACTGGAAAACCAGTTATCCCCGTGCGGGGTGCTATATGCGGAGCTATGGCGTTGTGCTTCCGTTATGTAATGCCAACGTTCGCCTATTCCTATATAACATAATCACATGCAGTCCACAATTTCACGTTTGGAGTCACAACTTGGAAATTGAATGGTTATTCGTTTGAACGATCGTTCGTGAATGACTCTTTTGCGTGAATGATGAACGCACTCCCAAAAAGGAATGATTGATGCCATCACTAGTAAATAAGAGATCCCTGCAACGAATGATTTACTCAGTGAGCGTGCTTACAATCTGGAAATTGAATGGTCATTCATTTTAATAATAATTCGTGAATGACTCCTTTACGTGAATGAACTCCCAAGAAGGAATGATTTGTGCCATCACTAGTAAACATGAAATACCTGCAACAAATGATTTACTCAGTGAGCATGGTGACAACCTGGAAATTGAATGGTCATTTGTGAATGATGAATGAACACACAAGCAATGATTTACGCTGTCATTAGTAAGCACGAGATCCGTGCAACGAATGATTTACTCAGTGAGCGTGGTGACAACTTGGAAACTGAATGGTCATTCGTTTGAATGATTGTTCGAGAATGACTCTTTTGCGTGAATGATGAACGAACTCCTAAGAAGAAATGATTTATGTCATCACTAGTAAATACGAGAATCCTGCAACGAATGATTTACTTAGTGAGCGTGGTAACAACCTGGAAATTGAATAGCCATTCGTGAATGACTTTTGCGTGAATGATGAATGAACTCACAAGAAGGAATGGTTTATGTCATCATTGGTAAACATAGATCCTGCAACGAATGATTTACTCAGTGAGCGTCGTGACAACCTGGAAATTGAATGGTTATTCTTTTGAATGATTACTTGTGAATGACTCGTGCGTGAATGATGAACGAACTCCCCCATCACTAGTAAACACGAGATTCTTGCAACGAATAACTTAGTGAGAGTGTTGACAAGCTGAATGGTCACTCATTCGAATGATCATCTGTGAAAGACTGTTTTGTGTGAATGATGAATAAACTGCCAAGACGGAATGATTTATGCCATCACTAGTAAACACGAGAACCCTGCAATGAATATTATGCTCAGTGAGCGTAGTGACAGTCTGGAAATTTAATGGTTATTCGATTGAATGATCAGTTGTGAATGACTCTTTTGCGTGAATGAAGGAATGATTTATGCCACCAGCTGGGTGACGTTATGCTCCAGTACTTAAAAGACAGATTGCAAAATCTTTCGAAAGACCTGTTGAAATACGTTAATATCACATTTCCGTTTCATTTTGCTTTTTACTGCCCGAATCCAAGCTGATGAAATGTGAATGAGGAGTAAGGAACTATTTTTTTTAATGACGATACTGTAGTGAAACGATGAAAAGCGTTTTTGTCTCGCAAAGGTCAACCCTTTAAGCGTCCGGGTCATTTCTAAAACTACAACGGTAACACTGGGTGAGCCCATTCCTTTTTATTGCGGAGTAATGACAGATCGCGAGAATAAAGGAGGGAAGGAAGAAAAGGCGGACCTTGAGTGCAGGCGTAATTCCAACCCCAGGGGTCAAAGGGTAGCACGGAAGGCACGTGATGTACGAAAATGTGTCAGCTGGGATTTCTTCCGTGTAGCAGAGTGAAAGGTCTCTTGGGTGCGAGCCACCTCCTTGCTCCACGCGTACCAAGCTGATTACGGAGGCTGTTCTATTTTTAGCTTCAATCCTTCGGATTTATCGACCGACGCACGTTTACCCCACTGCGCCGCTCACTCCTTTCCTCAAGAAAAGTCGTGCCCCCCTCCCTTGCCTGTTTACCTGCATGACTCACCACTCCCATCGACAAATCCTCGAAATGTCAAAGATACCTGCCTTCTCTTCTTCTCCTGAGAAATACGGGGAAAACACCCACAGGAACATTTCGAATTACTACAAGGAATATACTGTTATTTGAAGACGGGAACTAGACAAAAACGAAACAGAGCATTCGCCACGAAATTCTTTACGCAAACGATTTCGCATTAATTTAGGACGATGGATATCTGATAACGCTATCGTGTGTGATTTTTGTGTCCCTGAAGCAAAATTCGATAACGTAAATCATTCCTCGGTTCTAAATCTTTCCACTTGTATAAAAGACCGTCTTTTCTTCTGACAGAATAGCGTTTGTCGTTTATGGACAAGAAAATCTCACTACACATTATGAATGAATTCCCAAGAAGGAATGATTTATGACATCACTATTACACACGAGATCCCTGCAACGAATGATTTACTCAGTGAGCGTCGTGACAACCTGGAAATTGAATGGTTATTCGTTTGAATGATCATTCGTGAATGACTCTTGCGTAAATGATGAACGAACTCCCCCATCACTAGTAAACACGAGATTCTTGCAACGAATAACTTACTCAGTGAGTGTGTTGACAAGCTGAATGGTCACTCATTTGAATGATCATCTGTGAAAGACTGTTTTGCGTGAATGACGAATGAACTGCCAAGACGGAATGATTTATGCCATCACTAGTAAACATGAGAACCCAGCAACGAATGATTTACTCAGTGAGCGTGGTTACAATCTGGAAATTGAATGATTATTTGTTTGAATGATTACTTGTGAATGACTTGCGTGAATGTTGAACGAACTCCCCCATCACAAGTAAACACGAGATTCTTGCAACGAATGATTTACTCGGTGAGCGTGGTTACAATCTGGAAGTTGAATGGTCATTCGTTTTAATGATCATTCGTGAATGACTCTTTTACATGAATGAACTCCCAAAGAGGAATGATTTGTGCCATCACTAGTAAACGTGAAATCCTTGCAACAAATGATTTACTCAGTGAGCGTAGTGACAACCTGGAAATTGAATGGTCATTCGTTTGAATAAACATTCGTGAATGACTTTTGCATGAATGTTGAATGAACTAACAAGAAGAAATGATTTATGCCATCACTAATAAATACGAGAACCTTGCAACGAATGATTTACTCAGTGAGTGTGGTAAAAACCTGGAAATTAAATAGCCATTCGTGAATGACTCTTTTGCGTGAATGATGATAAACTCATAAGAAGTAATGGTTTATGTCATTATTAGTAAACACAGATCCTGCAATGAATGATTTACTCAGTTATTAGTAAACACAGATCCTGCAATGAATGATTTACTCAGTTATTAGTAAACACAGATCCTGCAACAACCTGGAAATTGGATGGTTATTCGTTTGAATGATTACTTGTGAATGACTCTTGCGTGAATGATGAACGAACTCCCCCATCACTAGCAAACACGAGATTCTTGCAACGAATGACTTACTCAGTGAGTATGGTGACAAGCTGAATGATCACTCATTTGAATGATCGTCTGTGTAAGACTGTTTTGCGTGGATGATGAATGAACTGGCAAGACGGAATGATTTATGCCTTCACTAGTAAACATGAGAACCCCGCAACGAATGATTTACTCAGTGAGCGTAGTGACAACCTGAAAATTGAATGACCATTCCGTTGAATGATCATTCGTGAATGACTTTCGCGTGAATGATGAACGAACTCCCAATTTTTTTCATACATTTTTTGCATGGTGTTAATAACAGCAAATACAGTGCCACCTTGTTTATACGTATTTTTTCACTCCGTACATCTTTCTGCGTTAGTCCGATGTTTTGCTGCAGTTTCTAACGCTTTTTTGTTAACTCTGTTGTATATACAGGGGTTGGACAGGATAATGTGAGCACCAAGAAAAAGAAGGTGTTACGTACCTAGTAGGGTGTGAGACCACTTTTGACATTCAAAACCGCCTGAATTCTCCTTGATTTTTTTTTTTTTTTTGATTGGAGGTTTAACAACCACCGTGAGCAACTCAATGGGCTATAATCAGTAGCCCGTCCCTAATTTAGGGTCACTGGTTCCAGGGAAGGGAGAGAGCCAGTGCCGTAAGACAAACAACATCTATGCCTCACTGGGATTCGAACCCGGATCCCGTTCGGACGAATGATCAGAAGCCATCGCTTAGACCACTGTGAAACCGGGGCGGCGAATCCTCCTTGGAATGGAAGTACATAAAAATCTTGGATGGTGGCCAGTGGGATGTTACACCATTCTTCATGCAGAAACTGCTCCAGGCCCTTGAGAAATGCAGGAGGAGGATAACGAAATCTTACGCTGTTTTCCATTACAGGTGTCTCAATGATGTCTAAGTCTGGTGATTGGGGAGGCCAAAGAAGGTGTGAAAATTCGTCCTCACGTTCCTTAAACCGCGATTGGACATTCCGAGCTCTGTGAATTGGGGCGTTATCATCTTGATAGATGGCATCTCCTGCAAGAAACAGTGCCTGAGCAATTGGATGGGCTTGGTCGGCCAAAATTGTTTCATACATCCAGCCAGGCATCCGTCGTTTCAAGGTAATGAAGGAACCTACTGAAAACGACTATATATCGGCCCAGAGCATGACAGAACCACCGCAATGCTGCACTGTTGGGAGCAGACAGACTAGGTTGTACGTTTCTGACGGTGCTCTCAACACGTGCACACGTCCTGTGGTGGGGAATAGTGTGATTCATCTGAACACATTACACACTTCCAGTGTATATTGCATGGTCTTGGCACCACTGCAGTCGCCGTTGTGCAATCACCCGGGTCACCAGAGGTTTTGCAATAGCAGCTCTACCAAGAATATCTTATTTATGGAGTTCCCTGCGCACTCTTTTCGTTGATACTGGGGTCTGGAGGGGTAGATTGAGCTCCGCACTACTTTTCGGCGACGTGGTTTTCTTATTACGGGTAACAATCCTCTTTAATGCTATCCTGTCTATATCAGTCAGGGTCGTTTTCCGGCCGCTGTTGTGTTTCGCAGACGTGGTTTTGCCACGAACACGGTATGCTGTCATGACGCTAGACACAGTAGCTCTCGATACCCCCACTACCTTGGCGACTAGAGGCACCAACTAGCCGGCCACCAACCATTTGCCCTCTTTCGAAGTCCGTTAGATCGCTCATTTTGTCGTCACTCTAAAAGACAGTTTGTAACAAGACACTTTAAATGCACTTAAACAGGACCTTGAAGTTCTAAACATGCTATTACAACCAAAACGTGGTGGACACCTTTGCGTATTGCAACGTTTGCAGCTGCATTAAAGGTCAAGTCTTTGAGCATGGTGTTCACATTATTCTGGCCGACACCTGTAATTCATTTATACGCTTTTCGCGATTATACGTTAAAATTTGAATTTCAGATTATCAAAAATACATGTGGTGCCTGCGGCCTTTTGAGTGAATCCTAATTTCGCAGAACAAATCTCTTTATTTCGATTAATATGTTTCGTTCGTCTTTTATTATTTTTACTTTAAAATGACCGCATTTTAAATACCAAAGAGTAAAAGAAGATTCAACGAAATAATACTCCCCGACTAGTCACCATTAAAACATTAGTAAGTCATAATTTCTCTGTTGCCACCAGCTATGATTTCGTTCAATGGCTCTTAAACAACTACAGATGAAATTAGTTGAGCTCTAAGAAGGTGGCATTTTAAAGTCCTTATTTGACGCTAAGAAAGATAGTCGAAATATGGAAAAATGCAATAAAATACCCACGCCTTCGTCAACATGCACGAAACATGTTTTCTTGCTTTTCAATCACTTATTGCTGCGAATCTACATTCTCCTATACCAACCCAAATCAAGACGACATTAAGGCCATAAATGACGGATAACCATTAGAGGATCAGCTTAACGTACAGACCTCCAAGTTGTAACCAAATATTTAAATGCTTTCCCAAAAAAAAAAAAGCAGTCACAAGAAAGTCATTAAAAGGTTAGTTAACTTTAGCATGAAAAAATTTTTTTTCGTTTTTTGAAGTTAGTTAGGACATATACATTATTTTGTAAAAATCTTACTATTTCGAAGTACATCTAATTGAAGTTTCTTGAATGCAGCCTTGTTAGATTACAGCTAAATTATTGTCGCCTTCCAACATGAAAAGGGTCCCAACCTCTGATCTATACACTCAGTTCACAAAACATTAGAGATGAGAATTATGGGCAGTTGACATGGGCATCCCCCACGCAGAGTGGAACAGACCCAAACCGAACGCAGGACTTCCCAACAGTGTATCGCAATCGACAAACTTTAGTGATAGGGGTGATGGGCAGTTGACATAGGCATACCCCGCGCAGAATGGAACAGACCCAAACCGAACGCAGGCGATAAATAGACAGATAACAGGGCTTCCCAACAGTGTATCGCAATAGACAAACATTACTGATAGGGGTGATGGGCAGTTGACATGGACATCCCCCGCGCAGAGTGGTACAGACCCAAACCGAACGCAGGCGATAAATAGGCGGACAGCAGGGCTTCCCAGCAGTGAGCCGCGGATGGCTTAGTGGTTCAGACTATCGATGCTGGGTCCCCAGGTTCAAGCCTGGGCTGATCTTTCAGAGATGGTGTGATTTACTAACAATCGCTGAATATCCGCCGTGCATCGGACGAGCACGTTAAGTGACGGCCCCCAGGCTGGACCCACTGGTTAAATGGGTATCCTTTCCTATACCCCACCTGAAATTCTCTCACCCCTCTATGTGCAATATCGTACTTGTATGGTGGCGCCATCTACTGTACTCTAATCTCACTACAAACTGTTCTGTCAAAGTCGCTAGACTTGCTCTCATTCCTTTCGTTTCTGTGTCCTGCCCAAAAGGTGATCTCGCTGTAGGTGGCTGGGACCTAAACTCTACTACCTGTGGACGGAAGTCCTACAAGAAAATGACGCTGACCCCCACCGCTTCCCAGCAGTGTATCGCAATCGATAAACATTAGTCATAGGGGTGATGGACAGTTGACATTGGCATTCCCCCAGGCAGAGTGGAACAGACCCAAGCCGAATGCAGGCGGACAGTAGGACTTTCCAACAGTGTATCGCAATCGATAAATATTAGTACTTTCCAACAGTGTATCGCAATCGATAAATATTAGTGAAAGGGGTGATGGACAGTTGACATGGGCATCCTATCTGCTAAGACGTCGAGAAACAGTGCCGATTCTAATATCAAACCCTTACGAATGCCTTTATTTTCTTGCACGAACTTCTCGAAGAACGCATAACTGTTCGCCTTATGGCATTGTCATCAAGTGGGGTTGTTTTCCTTGGACGTCCACTTCTCTTTTGGTAGCTAAATTCACCTGTATCTCGATTTTTCATGAACGTATTATGAATAGCAGTCTTGCTCACATTCACCTTTCTGCTTATGTCACGTTCAGAATATCGTGCATGATATAAAGTCACTATTTGTGCCCTCTGAGTAGCACTTAATCCCGCTTCTTTGCCCATTTTTCGCTACATAGAAAATATGTACAAAACTTCTCATCATGAAAACCAGAAGCAAACTGCTGCTCGTACGCTTCCCCCAACTCTATCAACAGCTGCAGCTGTAGGACGATGCAACACGAACAGGAAGTTGCGTAATACAGACAGTAGCTGATGCAGTCGGCAGAAATCTAATCCCAACAGGTGGTCTTAAACTTTTGCACATGACTGTACTTTTAACACGAACAAGTTCTTGGGGTCCCTGCGGTTTTCGTGTTAACGATGTTTGACTGGACCATCAAATAAATTTATCGCACTATCTGTGAACAAACAGATTTCAAATCCGAACAATGAAAATAAATTCCCCAACCGGCCGGGAATTTATTTTCATTGTTCAGATTTTAAAATTGCTGCTTTTGTCTCTCTGGCAAATCTCACTTTTTTTTTTTTTTTTTTTTTTTTTTTGGCAATTTGAAAGACTGACAGATTTTATTATCTTTCAGCTGTCTAAAAAATCCAAAAAAAAAAACAAAAAAAAAACGAATGCATTAATCGTTCCAGCCATCGCGCCAGGCACTGTCTTCAAACATTAAATTAACTATCTTTCCCCGATTTTTTTAATTATTTGACACGAATGATCAAGACAGTTATTCTTCACTGCGCAAAGAATAATAATCTAAAAGGGAGTGAATAAAAACGGAAGAGACAATTAAGAAAGCGGGCTAAAAAAATGTCACTGTATTATTAGTTTGGGTAGAAGATGACGTGAGGCACATCATCTGCCAGCCGTCGGCAGTTAATTATCTAATTATGACGTCATTACTTTTGAAATAGGACGCAGCTGAAGCTGCGTCCTATTTAATTTCCTTCATTCCTTGTCTCACCTTGCCAATAGCAATTCTGATCTTCTATTTCAACACAAAGACGCTAGCCAAAGCTTTGAAAACTCATGGAAGGGGGTTGCAAATGTAGAGTCAGCGTTTCTGGTCACTCATTGTCCTATGAAAAGATTAAATTTCTTCAAGCAATATATAATAAATCTGTATTAAAAATGCCGCAATTCATATCTGCTCTTTCTTTTCGATTTTTATTACGCGAAATTAATTGGTTCTTAACAAATTTCTGCTCTCAGCGAAGTACGGTGAATGGAAAAAATCATTGAATACAAATATGGAAAGCAAAATTATCACGTGAAACAAACAAGCTAGAAATGCCTATAAATAGAGCACATCTCTACCAAGTCCGTCTGGAAAATACAAGCCACTCCCGGTTTCGCAGTGGTCTAATCGATGGGTTCTGATCATTCATCCGGAAAGGGGTCCGGGTTCGAATCCCGGTGAGGCATGGATGTTGTGTTTGTCTTAAGGCACTGGCTCTCTCTTCCTTTCCTGGAACCAGTGACCCTAAATTTGGGACGGGCGACTGCTTATAGCCAAAACCCCCTGGAGAGCAAGCCCCAGCGCGCGAACTGCGAAGGAGTGTGACGTCACGGACAGAGGGCCATCGCAATCCCTCTCTCCAGAGAGGTCAAAGGACAAACGTAAGGTGAATGCCGATATTATTATAGCTGAGCGTTTATGCGGCAGTGGTCAGTATCGAGCTTTCGGTAGTCGTGCACGTGAGTTAGCGTTTTTATGCCACATGCCTGGAAAATATTGAGTGCCTTTATGCAGATTTAATTGCAAAGCACATCCAAAAGCCACTGTTTTCAGCTTTCCTGAAGTTGAAAGCCTTCGAAGATGATGGATTTCTTCCGTACGAATAAAGAAATTTGAACCCACCGTGAATTCAATGGTTAAATAAGCCTTTGAATTCACGGTGGGTTAAAAATTCTTTATTCGTACGGAAGAAATCTGTTCTCATGATTGCATGTTCTGCTTACGTTGTAAATACTGTACAACTATAATTTAGTGAATTGTCAGTCGTTATTTTGATTGACGGAGTAAAATTTAAGGGCCTTCCGATTATCAGCTCATTATTTGTTGCGGTTTAAATAATGATATTATTTACCATTCAACATTTCCATTTCTATAAAATGAATATTATTTTTCTTTACAAAATTCGTAGTTAGTAGTGTTCAAATTGAAAAAAACAACAACAACAAAGGAGATGAACAGATATTATCAGCGCATCAAGTACTAAGGTTAATCTGGCAAAGAAACTGGCAATAAACAATTACGTTATTTATTAATCAGCATTTAGTTTCCGTAAAACAAATGTCATTTTTCTTCACAAAATTGCTGTGTATCAGTGTCCTAATTTAAACAAGAATTCGCACGAAACGTACAGAACTACTTGATGCGCTGATAATCTGAAGGCTAGCCCAAAGAAAAGTTTGTTGGAATGTCCAACAAATGTATCTGAAAGTTTGGAATGTGTCCGAAAGAATTCACTTATATCGTTAAACTTCAGCACGATCACTGAAGTTTACTGGTTGATAAGTTAAAAAATATATATATGTATGTATATACTGTATATTCATGTGCTTACAATGTTTTTTAAGTTAGTGAATGTACAATTTAATTTAAATTAAGTTGTGGTAGAGATTGAGGTTCGGATTAGAGAACTATGAACTTGAATTGTCTACATTGAACTCTTCTGCAAAGCAGCACTTTAATTTCTTGTTACATTTATAGTCACATGTATAAGGATAGTTTCAGAGATACTGGCAGTGAAACGTTTCTCCCTGCAAGAAGCACATCGTGCAAAAATGAAAGTACTTATGCATAATGAAGGAACTCATTTGTCGATGCATGTGTTTTCCGCTTTTTAGGGAGTCTCTTAATGTGTTAATTGATATCTTCAATATCTTTACAGACATTGAAAAATGAAAAAAAAAATGTAACACTCAGATTTTTCAGCATAAAATTTGCATTGTTATGTGCATTAATTCGAAGATATCCAAATTAATACATTCCATGTTCGTTTGACAAAGAACTTTTTCCTAAATGATTCTTTCATAATATTTTTTTTACCTTCTAGAATTAAGATTTAGACACACATTTTACCGCATTTTCAGTAAATATACTCACTAAATCGGAAACTTTGCTTTCGCGTTCGTTACGTAATTAAGGAAATTTTTTTTCTTTTCATTTTAGTGAATCGAACGCAAAGGGAATTTCTCAAAGTTTTGAGTGAAATAATTATGTTCATACAATCCTACCAATTTGCCATTAGCACTTTAAAAAATCGTAGTTACAAAAATGCTCAACGTAAAATGCTAGTCTTTTCACGTTATGCGTGAAAAAACTGATGTTTCTGCTCCTTTAGCCAAATTGCAAACAAAAAGGAAAAGTTTCCTGAAATATTTAGTTTTAAGACCCGTACATGAATCATTTTCCAGCGCAAGAGCAAAACTTTGGAATTCCCCGATATACAGGTATCATTGCTGTAAACTGGGGGGGGGGGGATGAAAGCTAAAGGTGTAATTTTTCGATGTGATCTAAGGATAAAAATTACAGAAAAAAAAAAGCATGGTCGATTTTTTCCTGTCTGCTCAAATTGTCTAGTATCGCACTCGAGAAATTATTTTTCTGCGTAAAGACCGCGGTACTTCGTCAGCGTTTCCAGGAGCGGAGAGCTGGAGGCTCGAGTCGGTCGGCCCACTAGCTCTGAGTACACAGACCAGTTCAGAGGCTTTCTTAATCTTCAGGGGGTTTTGTTATAGCCCATTGAGTTGCTCACCGTGGTGGTTAAACATCCAATAAAAAAAAAAATAGAAGGCCATGATATTAGAGAGATCAGTTCCCTCCGTATGTGACGTCACTCTCATGTTACATTGCCGTATAGGTCGGTGTTGTGTCTGACGTCATACACGGCAGCGTTAGAAACCAATAGGAAGTCTTGGTTTTCGCGTGACGTCACTAAACGGGGGAACTCATCTTTCCAGTGTTATGGCCTTGTATAGATGAGTTCGCACATTTTTAGAATGCCTTCGATAAGAAATTACAGAAAAAATTAGAAGTTCAAAGAATTGAAATTGGCAAGAGCACGTTAGATGTTCGCGAAGGAAACATCTGCTGCAGTTAAATATCGTCTGCTAAGAAAATGGCGCACGTAAACAAGCTGTGGATAGAAGGTTATGTTTTCGCTCTTTACGAAGAGAAATAGTCTTTGGATGAACACGAAAGTAACATCTGCTGCAGTTAAATATCGTCTGCTAAGCAAATGGCGCACGTAAACAAGCTGTGGATAGAAGGTTATGTTTTTGCTCTTTACGAAGAGAAATATTCTTTAGATGAACACGAAAGAAACATCTGCTGCAGATAAATATCGTCTGTTAAGAAATTGGCTCACGTAAACAAGCTGTGGATAGAAGGTTATGTTTTTTTATTGGAGGTTTCGACCACCGTGAGCAACTCAGTGGGCTATAAGCAGTCGCCCGTCTATAATTTAGGGTCACTGGTTCCAGGAAAGGGAGAGAACCAGTGCCGTAAGACAAACACAACATCCATGCCTCACCGGGATTCGAACCTGGACCCCTTTCGGAAGAATGATCAGAGGCCATCGCTTAGACCAATGCGCCACCGGGGCGGCGTTATGTTTTTGATCAGAAATTACAGAAAGTAAGAGAACTGAAAGTGGCAACAGCGTGTTAGGGGGATCACGAAAGAAACATCTGCTGCAGTTAAATATCGTCTGCTAAGAAAATGGCGCACGTAAACAAGCTGTGGATAGAAGGTTATGTTTTTGCTCTTTACGAAGAGAAATATTCTTTAGATGAACACGAAAGAAACATCTGCTGCAGTTAAATATCGTCTGCTAAGAAAATGGTGCACGTAAACAAGCTGTGGATAGAAGAAGAAAATGTCGCACGTAAACAAGCTGTGGATAGAAGGTTATGTTTTTGCTCTTTACGAACAGAAATATTCTTTAGATCAACACGAAAGAAACATCTGCTGCAGTTAAATATCGTCTGCTAAGAAAATGGCGCACGTAAACAAGCTGTGGATAGAAGGTTATGTTTTTGCTCTTTACGAAAAGAAATATTTAGATTAACAGGAAAAAAACATCTGCTGCAGTTAAATATAATCTCCTAAGAAAATGGCGCACGTAAACAAGCTGTGGATAGAAGGCTATGTTTCTACTCTTTACGAAAAGAAATATTCTTTAGATGAACACTACAGAAACATCTGATGCAGTTAAATATCGTCTGCTAAGCAAATGGCGCACGTAAACAAGCTGTGGATAGAAAGTTCTGCTCTTGCTCTTTACGAAGAGAAATATTCTTTAGATGAACACGAAAGAAACATCTGCTGCAGTTAAATATCATCTGCTAAGCAAATGGCGCACGTAAACAAGCTGTGGATACAAGGTTATGTTGTTGTTGTTTTTTTTATTGGAGGTTTAACGACCACCGTGAGCAACTCAATGGGCTATAAGCATTCGCCCGTCCCTAATTTAGTGTCACTGGTTCCAGGGAAAGGGAAAGAACCAGTGCCGTAAGACAAACACAACATCCATGACTCGCGGGATTCGAACCCGGACCCCTTTCGGACGAATGATCAGAGGCCATCGCTTAGACCACTACGCCACCGGGGCGGAGTTGTTTTTTTTTAATAAGAAATTACAGAAAATAAGAGAATTGAAAGTGGCAACAACGTGTTAGATGAACACGAAAGAAACATCTGCTGCAGTTAATATCGTCTGCTTAGAAAATGGCGCACGTAAACAAGCTGTGGATAGAAGGCTATGTTTTTACTCTTTTCGAAGAGAATATTTTTTAGCATGTCTTTTGTAAAAAAAGATCGTGCTTATGTTATCAGTTTGTCCGTCCGTTTGTCTGTAGGCACGATATCTCTGCTAGTAGTAGTCCGATTTAAAAAATATCTTTGCATTAGGAAACTCGAAATGTGCGAATGATGATCCCTCATTTCGTTTTTCTCTACGATTCAAAATTTTTCCGCTAGAGGGCGTAAAGGTAGATGATATCGAATTCAAAATACATTTTATTCCATATATTTGCTTCTAAACATCCAATTCAAAGAATTATTTTACCTTTAGTTTCCATTTAAGTCTGAGATTTTAGTCACAGTCACTTTTCCAAGTTACGCACAGATTCCATTTAAGTCTGAGATTTTAGTCAGAGTCACTTTTCCAAGTTACGCACAGATTCTTTTCTAGGGGACGTAAAAGTAAACTTCTTCTCTAGGGGACGTAAAAGTAAAAAGTAAGTATTCAAAAGTAAAGTTAGGAATAGCCTAAAAGAATGTAAAAATCAATTCTACATATTACTAAAATAATGTTTTAACTCCTATATTTAAAGAGGAAATGTCATTCCTTTATCCACAGAGCCTTCAAAGGGTAAAACCATCACCATAAGTCATACAAATCTAACACTGTTTCTTGAAAAACTAAAAAAGAGACTGGTATCAAGTCTACACATTTTACTCATATTCTTTCAACGTCCTGTGATGTATCACCAATGGACTATTGTGCCTTCGGACTGTTAAAAAGAGCGCTTTCTAAACGCAGACCTAAAACAATGATTGGACTATGGAAAGCAGGGGAAGAGCAGTGGAATAAAATACCACTACCAATTTTCAGAAATGCAATGTTATGTTGAAAATTAAATAGTCCAGAAAAAGTGCTATCAGATAGAACATTTAAGAAAGAAATGATTTCATTTTAAAAATTAATTATATTGCTGGAAAATCGTTCATAGAGATTATTTCATTTTAAACATTAATTATATTGCTGGAAAATCGTTCATAGTCCAGAAAAAGTGCTATCAGATAGAACATTTAAGAAAGAAATTATTTAATTTTAAACATTAGTTATATTGCTGGAAGATCGTTCTAAGGATATGTGAACAGCCTCTACAGTTTTCTTTTAATTCATAAGTAATAAAAAAGTTTGTTTTCCCAAATTTTCAATCTCGTCCATTCCCTGGGACATGGTGTACAAAAAAGACGGAAATTTGAATGAAAATTTAAGCTTTCGTTATCACAATTAATCATTTTTACCTTGCATGATATCCATGGTCTTTGTTTTAGGCAAAATGTGAAGAACATAGAAAATACTTTCACTCTTTTCCAGCTAAAAATATGAATTTTGAATGATTTATCTACAACGAAATTACATAATTTCTTTTTCCTAAGAGCGGGGCTTAGCGTGCTTCTGAAATAAATTAAAGATAACGGTTGTTCGCATAGTTTTGTGTTTCACTTTTATTAAGATTTAAGGAAGCTTATTTGCATAACTAATGCTCAATCATATTTTATAACTCAGCCGTAATTAATTTCAAGTTAAAAATAGCGTAACATTGCCAGGGTGATCCATTTCACGATGAAGTGTATTGGTCTATACTTTTAATACAACTTTCCAGTCTACCAGCTACAATGTGATTTCTTTGTTTCGACGACACAGAGTGTTTCTAAAACATATCTCCAAATTTTGCCAACTTCTTATACTTTGTATATCTCTAGAAAATTTGTCATCAGAATCTAGAGTGTTTAGTAAAGTCGCAAGCTAGACGCTTAGCAAGCAAATGGACGCTCATAAAAGTCTGGAACGAACGGGATTGGTGTAAGCGCCAATGTACCGATACGATACGATCAGCTCTCATCAGCGGCCCTAGCCGTGAGTTAGCAAACTTAGCACGGAAACTCCGAAAATTTGATAAATACAGCAAAGATGTCAATTACAAAGTTGAGAAGTATCTTTTATTTGATACGAATAGATCATAAAAATGGCATTTTCCACAACTGACGTCTCGATCGTAGATCTTTCTGATACAGTCGATAACGGACCTTTTAATCACTTACCATGACATAGGTGGCACTTCTCACAGCAATTCGGATATGACAGAAGGACGTTGCGAGGCTTCTGAAGGCATATATTGTTAGATAACGATCTTTCCTGGCCGTTGTTGCCCTAGGACTACAACTTCTCGACTGAACATGGTGGGATTCTGAGAGCGTTTATTGTGAGATACCCATCTTTCCGAGCGGCAGTTTTCCTTGGACGACCATTTCTTGGCTGGATAACGTGGGGGTTTTGCGATCGTTTCTCTGTCAGATACCTATCTTGCTGCGTCGCAGTTTTCCTCAGACGACCACTTCTCTGTCGTCCTAGGAGGAAATATAAAGCAGCTCGAATTTTTCTTACAGCAAAGGAAAAAAAAGAAAGTTTTGATCTAGCGTTCTCCGGTGGTGAGAGGTAGTTTTGGTGACTCTTCGTATGACGAAGAATTATTCAGGTTCCCAAAGACGGGAAGAGAGTTCTGCCAACACCCGTCTCTCTCTCTCTCTCTCTCTCTCTCTCTCTCTCTCTCACTCACTCTCTCTTACTCTCTCTCTTACTCTCTCTCTACTCTCTCTCTACTCTCTCTCTCTCTACTCTCTCTCTCTCTACTCTCTCTCTACTCTCTTCCTCATTCTTTATCTGTTCTCTCTCCTTTCTCTCCCACTATCTCTTCTCTCTCTCTCTCTTCACTCCCACTATCTCTACTCTCTTCTTTCTCTCTCGCTCTTTCCACCCTTTCTACTCTACTCTCTCTTTCTCATTTCTTCCTCTATGCGCTGTCTTTCTCTCCTCCCTCCCTCTCTCTTATTCTGTTCCCACTATCTCTATTTTCTCTTCTCTCTTTTTCTGTTCTCTCTTTTTCTGTTCTCTCTCTTTTACCTCCCGCTATCTCTACTCTCTCTCTTCTCTCTCTCTGTATAGAGATTTAGAATATCCTATGCCGAGATGGGAAATATTCGGAATTATTTGAGGACACAGCACCAATAAAAACTGAAAAAGGAGTGAGAGAAAGTGGTACCATATCTCCCAAACTCTTCAATGCTGCATTACAAACTGTATTTCAATCATTGCACTGGGAAAACAAGGGGATAAATATTAATGGAGATTATTTAATTCACTCTCGTTTTTCTGATGACTTAATCATTTTTGCAACTACTCCTTCAGAGCTGCAAAGTATGATCCAGGAACTTACTGACAAGAGTAAAAAAGTGGGATTAAAAATGAACTTTCAAAAGGCAAAACTGATGAAAAATGCTTTTTCAAGAAACAAAGATTTTGCGATTGATGGGGAAAAGCGCGAGGTAATCGATAGCTACGTTTACCTTGGACAACTGATATCAAGCAAAGGTCACATTGATGAGGAAATTAATCGGCATATAAAACTCGGCTGGAAGGCTTTTGGAAGAAACAATGCACTTTTCAAGAGCAATATGCAGGTATGTCTTAAAGAAAAGTGTAATGCATTCTTGCATATGGAGCAGAGACATGAACCTTAACTAAGAAAGACATAGAAAGGCTGCAAAGAAGTGAAAGAAGCATGGATAGGCGCATGCTTGTTGTAACTAGGAAAAGTAAGAAGAGGAACTCGTGTATAAGGAAAATAACAAGAGTGGGAGACATGATCAAAGAAAATGGCAATGGGCTGGACATGTTGCCAGAAGAACGGACCACCGATGGACAACCAAAATTTTAGACTGGTTACCAAGGGACAGAAAAAGACCCAGAAGAAGACCACATGAGATGGCTGGATGAAATTCGAAATCATGCAGAAGTAACAAAGAAGAGAGTGGCTCAAGACAGACAGTTGTGGAGGAAACTCTGGGAGACCTTCATCCAGCAGTGGACTGATAATGATTGACGATGATGATGTCGAGATGGAAAATACAAGCACAAATTAGGTTTGGAATGGGGAAACTTGGCAACGAGGCAACCTAGAAAATTGATTGATACAAGTAATAACAAAAATGAAGATAAGCAAATCTGTGACCTTCCAATCTACTGTGCTGAATAAAGAGCACTACTGTAGAAGAGCGATTTCCCATTTAGTTGGCACTTCATTCATTTAATCAGGAGGAAAATATACACCGATGAGTCAATTGTGACAAGGTTGTCACAATATAATACATTCTGACCCCCTACCTAATAAGCTGTAGGACCCCATTTAGCCCGCAAGACAACGGCCACTCGGCGAGGCATCGATTCGATGAGGTACAGACAGGAATCTTGGAGTATCTGGTACTATAATGTCTGTAAGGTGACGGAGTCAAGCCCCCAATAATTATTTTCATGTAGTAATGTTTTCTGTAACAATTTCTCATTTCAAATGCAATGTAATGTAAATTCCAACCCACGTGTAAGACAAATGATGATCATATGTAGAGGATTTTAGGAAGGGAGTGTCTGACCCCAGGTCTTAAACGGTGACGAATCACTTTGTCCATGTTCATTTCGTCCACGCTCACTTCGTCCAGTTCATTTCGTCCAACGTTCACTTTGTCCACTGTTTACTTCGTCCAATGTTCATTTCATCCACCGTTCACTTTGTCCACGTTCATTTTGTCCTCAGAATGAATGAAAATGTTGCGAATATGACGTATATAGAATAAAAACAGCGGGGGAAAAAAGCTTTGCCTAGTGCCTATGAAATAATATTTAGTGCCTGAGCAAAAGCGCAATATTATTACCTTAATTTGATGTGAAAATGTTAGAAATATGACGTACTCAGAATAAAAACAGTGAAAAAGGCCTTGGCCTAGGCCAAATAATATTTAGTGCTTGAGCAAAAGCGTGATATTATTACCTTGACTTGATACGTAAACATTATGAATACGACATCCGTAGAATTAATATTGCAAAAAAGGCCTAGGCCTAGGGCCCATGAAATAATGTTTAGTGCCTGAGCAAATGCGCAGTATTATTACCTTGATCTGATATGATATGTAAATATTATGAATATGACGTGATTAGAATAAAAACTGTGAAAAAGGCCGCGCCCTAGGCCATATGAAATAATATTTAGTGCCTAAGTAAAAACGCAATATTATTACCTTGAGTTGATAGGTAAACGCTATAAATATGAGATTCATAAAATAAAACTGTTGAAACGGCCTAAGCCTAGGGATTTTGAATTAATGTTTCGTGCTTCAGTAAAATCACAACTATTACCTTGAGTGGATACGTAAACGTTTTGAATATGACATCAGCAGAATAAAAACTGTCAAAAGGCCTATACACATGAGGCATAGTAATTAGTATTTAGTGCCTAAGTAAATAAAAGAGAAATATTAATAACTTGGCATCTTATGTAAATATTTAGTGCCTATGCAAAAGTGCAGCGTTTTTGAAAAATCCCACCTTATAGTCCTTTTCCGAACATAGCGTGAGTCATGCTGTAGTGATTGACATCGTAACACACAAAAGAGTTAAAAAGCACTTCAAAGTTAAGTTCCTTGTTTTACTTTAAATAACATTTAAAATAGTTATATTTTAATCGAGAAACTCTTAAAGAAAAAATTGCTTGCAAGCAATGTCCACTGACCTTTTCTTCTGCCTATAACAAAAACTCCATGAAAACAAAAAAATTGACGGTATTCCATTCATTCTGAGGACGAAATGCACATGGACAAAATGAACTGTGGACGAAATGAACATTGGACTAAGTGAACAGCGGACGAAGCGAGCGTGGACGAAATGAACACGGACGAAGTGATAGGGAATCGTCTTAAACAACCCTTAGAAATAGGAAGCTAGGAGATATGGGCAAGAGTGCCCGATAGATAAGTGACACGGAAGCGAAGTAGAAAGGGGGAGGAAGACGCCGTTATTTATTACCGGAGGGAGGTAGTACCCGGAGTCCGACTGCTTAACGTGCCCATCCGACGCACGACGGATGTTTAGAGGATCGAGCGTTCGTACCTGCCTGGGATCGAACCTGAGCTCCTTTCCGCGGCAGTCACGAACGTTGCCCACTATACGTGTAAGACACGTGGCACATTTCCTTTGTATACCAGATTAAGGAGCGCCGAACGAGGCATGTGCCTAGCGACATCCGTTGACCTGGACGACGGGGTCTGATGTATAGGTCAAAGGTCACCTCTTACAGAGAGCTGCGAACTCCACGCCTATAGGATTCCAGAGGCGGGAAGAGGGGGGGGCGGCGGAGAAGAAGAAGGATATAAAAGGCAGCGACACGTTTGCTCGAGACGTTTCGGAGGGCCGCGGGTAGCCCAGTAGTCAACGTTCGTGACTAACACGGAGAAGGTCTCTGGTTCGATTCCAGCAGGTGCGAATGCTCGAACCACTCAATATCCGCCATGCGTCCGATACGCATGTTAAGCCGTCGGGCCCGGGTACTGGCCT
Source organism: Macrothele yani (assembly GCA_039090855.1). NCBI lineage: Eukaryota > Metazoa > Arthropoda > Arachnida > Araneae > Macrothelidae > Macrothele > Macrothele yani. The sequence goes on along the minus strand of CM077000.1, from coordinate 13,648,025 downwards.
TCCGGTAATAAGTAAGGGCGTCTTCCTCCCCTTTTCTACCTCGCTTCCGTGTCACTTTCCTATCAGGCACTCTAGCCCAAATCTCCTAGCTTGCTATTTCTAAGGGTTGTTTAAGACCTGGGATCAGACAACCACTTCCTAAAATCCTCTACATGTGATCGCTTCTTGTTGTTATTAAGGTATAATTTGTGTGCATTCTCTATAATGTTTAAAACTGCGGAATTGTCCACAGCGGACGGAGTCAAAATAATTGTTCTGCATTAAAAGGGATATTCTTCCAGGCAAATCGCTGAAAGAGTGGGCTGCAATCAATCTGCAGTTATTAGGCTACTGAAGAAAGTAAAAGACACTAGGAATATTAGAAATAGGCATCACAGAAGAAGGCCCATATACACTACAACCAGAGTGCTCAGAAAGCTATGAACTATCAAAAAAGAAGTCAACAACCAAAATTCAAGTCATTAAAGATGTAATTCAAATTTGGAATCGTATTGTTCAACCCAATCTTTACAAAACTTTGTTCACAGTATGCCATAAAGTTGCAAAGTTATGATTAAAGCTAAACGCCAGGCAACAAAATGTTAGGTACATTTTATAATTACGCTTCACTATAATTTTGTATTTAAATGTTATTTCATTCCTTATGAATTTTTTTATTGGAGGTTTAGCGGCCACCGTGAGCAACTCAATGGGCTATAAGCAGTCGCCCGTCCCTAATTTAAGGTCACTGGTTCCAGGGAACGGAGAGAACCAGTGTCGTAATACAAACACAACATCCATGCCTCACCGGGATTCGAACCCGGACACCTCTCGGACGAATGATCAGAGGCCATCGCTTAGACAACGGCCTTATGAATTAATTACACAAACCATTTATTGCTCTAAGTCTAAGTATTGCATGCATGATCCGTTTCATAATAATTTCGACCCGGTCATCGTTTTTGTTATGTGTCTTAAGAACAGAAGTAGCTACAGAAAAAACTAAGACACTTTTTAAATCTCGATTAAATTTCGTATCTAATCTCTATATACACTGAAGAGCAATTGAATTAGAGATACCTGTCTAATAACGTGTAGCACCCCCTTTCGCCCTGATGACGGCGGCGATTCGTCTCGGCATGGACTCGAAAAAGACACCGGAAGCGCTGGAAATCAATACGGATCCACGACCCCTGAACAAGCTCCCACAGTTCACGAAGATTTGATGGAGGGGGTCAGAGCCTCGAACATCTCTCTCGATGGCATCCCAGATGTATTCGATGGGATTAAAGTCAGGTGACCTAGCTGGACAAGGAAGCGAGGTCACGTCGGATACAATTCGGGAGCAAATGGTCGTCCAGGATATCCCGGTAACGTTGACCTGTGAGGGACGATATAACACGTACCAGGGGTCCCATTTCAGTCCACGTAAGCAGTCCCTAGACGAGAATACCACCACCAGCTTGAAGAGTACCCTGCTGGCAAGAAGGATCCATCGCTTCATGTGGTTTGCGCCGTACTTTTATCCTGCCATCCGCATGTACCAACGTGAATCTCGACTCATCAGTCCAGGCAACATTTATCCACATGTCTAGGTTCCAGTGGCGATGTTCCCGCGCCCATGAAAATCTTTGCACCCTGTGATGTGCGGTCAGCAGCGGTACCCTCGTGGGACGATGGCTTCTGTACCCCATAGCGAGGATATGGTTCGGGATGGTGTGGCTCCTTAAACGTTTTTGTGCACCAGCGTTAAATTGCAGAGTGATTTCTTGCACTGTAGCCCGTCTATCCGCTGTTACAATGCGAGCTAGCCGACGATGACCCCGCTCATCCACACGCTGTTGTCCACGGCAGTTGGCCCTTGCAGGGATGGTTTTATCGAATTCGATGTGCTCACTTTCCCCCGTGACACAGTGGCTCGTGAAAATCCCAGTGCCTGCACAACTTCCGAGATGGAGTGACGCATTTGTCGGGCCCCGACAATTTGCGCACAATCAAATGCGCTTAGATCCTTCGTCTTACCCATACTGCGTCCGACTCTTACTGATTCCCGTCGCATCATTCCTTATATTGTCGTATCGCTGCATATGTCATGTCGTTTCCGTTTACAGGGCCACGTTTGCATAACGCCAGCTGTCACTAATTCAATTGCTCTTGAGTGCATATGAAGGTGAAAGTTTGTACGCTTGTTCCGCATACGTTCCTAAACGGTTTGATGGATTTGCACCAAAATTGGCATACATGCTCTTTATCACCCAGATTAAAATACAGGCGGGAAGACTTTTAGAAATTCCATCTTTAAGGGGATCAAATGTGTTTTTATGGGGCCCTCTATAGACTGCGTACATGTCGGCTGCTGCGGTATTACTCCGCGTGTTAGAGCAACGGTCGTCATGTGACGCCTCACTCCTCGCAAGCTTCCGCGGTTCAGGCACAGGGGGAAGAGTCCGATTTTTGAAAACACAACGCACCGGCGGAACATATTGTCATAAGTATTTTTTCGTTTATGTTACCATGGCATTTTCTTTGTAAGGATTAGATTTCATTAGACTCCCAACAATTGGTGCAGGAGTCTCAAATATGGGTGGAGCTACAGATTCCCACCCATAGGCGTGGTCCTCTCAAATAGCATCACGGTTAAGTTGAAGTTAAAACAGACGGCCCTCTTCCTCTTCATACATAAAATCAAAATACAAGATTAGTATTGGTATGAGTATAGATAAAAGAAATAGCCTATGTCCACTGGAAAGAAGTAAGCTTCCCAACGGTGAAAGAATTTTCCGAATGATTTTAGTTTTCGAGATTAGTAAAAAAAATTCGGTATATTATCGTGAACTACTTTCTTTCACGTTGGGTGTGATCAGGTTGTATGTAAACAAAGCGGAACGATACAAGCGAAATTGGAAACTACTTGAAAGCGAAGTTATTCGGAAGTACAGCCAAAAATAATAATAATAATAAATAAACGAAATAGCCTATGCCCTCCGGAAAGCTTCCGAACGGTGAAAGAATTATTCGAATCTGTTTAGTTTTCGAGATTAGTAATAAACATTCCGTATATTATCGTGAACTACGTCCTTTCACGTTGGGTGTGATCAGGTTGTATATCTACACTCTAAAAAGCTGAATGCGGAGTGCAGGAAGTGCATTATTGTGCATGTTTGCTATTTCGAGTTTTTAGGGCTCAGAACGGCCATTATAAATTGTGATTTTTATAATAAAAATTTCATCAAGTGTGGTGAAAGGCCTCCAAAAAAAAGCAAACCCATCGGACATGTCAGCCGAAAGCAAAGAAAGTAAAATTACTTCGAGAGAGTGAGACAACCGAACACCGTGATTGAAGACTTATGGATCAGCGGAAAACAGCCAGTGTATCTAGGGCGGCAGAGACCTTGGAACAGCGTGAGGCCTGACTTGAGCGTTGTTCATCATGGTAGGATTTTTTTTTTTTTATAGTGCGATTTACATTGTTACTTGAAAACAAACTTTATGTCTATCCTGGGCAACCGCGGGTATCTCCGCTAGTGACATAAATGATGAAATAACTGTGAATATTAGTTAGTTAAAAAAGAGCTAAACTTAAAAATTGACGGTTGTTGCAGGTCATGCAGCACTTTTACAGCATGATGTCTATGATTTTGAAGTTTCGAAACGCTGAAAGCAAAACAAAAAAAAAATTTTGACGAATCGAAATTATCCCATGCCTTTCGTAATATTTTTGAAGGGCGCATTGCATTATCGAGAAAGAAATCAACTTTTTACATTCTTCTCGAGGATCAGCTGCTTCGATAGTGAGATAAGTTATCGCAATTCCTTGATGGTCAGATAATGCATCATATCCAGAAGAAATGACGATACTGTCACATAACAAAAGTCATAAGTGTTTCAGAATGATTCACTGGCAGTTAGATACCTTAATCAGTAAAAAACAAACAGATCCATAATTTATGTGGTTTTGCTCATCAAAAATAAAAAGAAATCGACAGTGAATTCCTCATCCTTCAGAACGCCATTTTTGTTTTCTCTCTGCGATCACTTAAAACAATACAGATTGAATTGAATTTTCGGTTGTAGTGATCACGTCTTTTGAATCCTTTCCAACATGAATAAAATGCTTCAAATTATATTTATAGAAAATCTAAGAATTCAACATGAAAATGCATTTACAACACCAAGGATCTAATGTGGATCATGTGTATCAAATGATTTGGAACAATTCAGGACAGCTGTCAGCGTTCAGGTGCATTGGATGCCAACGTTGACTAATGATTAAGAATAATTCAGGACAGCGGCCAGTATTTCAGGTGCAATATAAATCCAACGTGGATCATGTGTACCAAATAATTTGGAACAATTCAGGACAGCGGTCATTGTTTCAGGTGCGATGCAGATCCAACGTAGATCATGTATAGCAAATGATTTGGAAAAATTCAGGACAGCGGTCAGCGTTTCAGGTGCAATACATGCCAACGCTGTTTAATGATTAAGAATGATTCAGAACAGCGGTCATTGTTTCAGGTGCGATATAGATTCAATGTGAATTATGTATAGCGAATGATTTCGAACAATTCAGGACAGCGGTAAGCATTTCAGGTGCAATAAATGCCAACGTTAAGTAATGATTAAGAATAATTCAGGGCAACAGTCAGCGATTCTGGTGCAATAACAACGGTCAGCGTTTCTGGTGCAATAGCAACGCGTGGGTTATGTGCACTAAATTATTCAGAACAATTCACGACAGTGGTCAGCGCTCCGGGTTCAACACGGACGCCAACGTAAATCATGTGTATGAAATGATTCGATATTCTGAACAATCCAGTTGGAGTGTTAGTGTTTAAGAAGCAACATAGATGTCAATGTTGAGCAAATGATTCAGGATTATTAAAGACAGCTGTCAAAGTTTCAGGCGCAATACACAGGTTGCGTAATTCGTGTTCAGTACCTTTAGGTCATAGTGCGACCTTCGTCCCTGTGGGGTCGAACAGTTTTTACGACAGTGGAACAAATGTTAAGAAATACAGGAAGGACGTATGGTTACCTCTTGGTGCATCGTTCATCTCTGTAAATAAATTCCTGTCTATTTACTAGTTCTTCGTGGGCAAACATTCACTGAAAGGAAGTTTGGTAATCTATTTCGGAATTTATAAATTGTCTGCACATCACGTCTTCTGGTCTCAGAAGAGGAACTGTAGACTGAAGGAGAGAGAAGAGCTAAGGTTTTAAAAAAAAAAAAGTTTCTCCTCTTTCTCTAATGGCTCATGGACGTTGAGTCGTAACAGCACATTAACTCGTGTTACCACAAATGGAGAAAGCCTCTTAAGACATGATTCGGAAAATGAAAGACGACGAGCCCGGAGTTAGTCGCCCACTGACGAACCTAATGAAGCAATGTCATTTAGCAAATAATCTGCTAAAGTGCTTCCAGTCTGAGTGCAATATCCAGTTAATTTCCTGGAAATTTAGACTTTCTCCCGAGTTACATATCTTTCGGATTTAAATATGTTTAGTATGTTGGACTGCAGTTTCAGGCGGAAAACAAGTTGGGAAAATCACTTAATAAAAATGGCACGTTCCGGGAATTATGCGCCCAAAATGAGGAAGACGTTTGTCATTTTAGAGTTTCTCCTCTTCCTTTATTCATACGCACATGATCAGGGTTTCAAAGGCAATGTATATTGGGCAATGGATTGCTTGTGTGTAGCTTTGTGCTTATGTGTAGCCGGTACATGTATTACAACGTATATTGTAATTTAACTTTCATTTTGAATTCCTTTCCCCTATGTAAATTTTGAGTTCATTCTCTACGTTTCAACCTAAACGCTATATTTTTCTCAATCAATGAATGTTTCGTGGCAATAATCTTGATGTCAGGTTGAATGACGTGTGTGTGTGTGTGTGTGTGTATTTGACAAGATAAAAACGGCGTATGTAATGTGTGGGTAGATCAGTATAGTTTTTCCTATACCTGCTAAATTAGACCCACTCATCGTCAAAAAAATAGTTGCGCCCAGAAGAAAACAACCGACAGGAATGAAACTTGGTGAGTAGGTTTGACATCGTGCGACATGCAAATGATTCAAGTATCACGTTCGGCGGCGCATGTTACGAAAGCAATGAGGGGTCGTAGCGCTGAGCTTGTCCGGCTATATAAGGTCGTCCCCTTGCGCGTGCTTGCCATTCTGACTCGTGCTGTTGTGTTGGTTTCATGCTTTGCAAGTAAAGTATGCCTCGGAGAAAAGTTCGGAAACAATTCGAGAAGTTGTAGGAGTTCTAGAAGGGCCACATCGTCGGGCTCCGAGAAGCCGGATGGTCTTATCGCCGTATTGCGTGTCATACCGGTCGTGCGGATATCACCACAGCACGCTTTTTCGCGGCAGTGGATAGAACACGGCACGCAGCAGCAGCGATAAGGAAAGTCTGGGAGACTTAGACGAACTAGTGAGAGAGAGGACCGACGGGTTGTCGGAAATGCGTGGGGTAACCCAACAGCCACGATTGGGGATATTCAGCGAGCAGTTGGTGCCATCCATGCATTGTCTGATTAGTCCCAGCACCATTGGCAGACGGCTGCACGACGTAGGACTACACGCACGCAGACCGTTACGACGACTGCCCTTAAAACCATTGCATCGTTGCCAAAGACTGCAATCTTGTCGTGCCAGACTGTCATGGAGCCACTCAGAATGGCAGCAAGTGATCGTCAGTGACGAGTCCCGCTTTTGTCTTGGAGGAGACTATCACCAAATCCGTGTGTGGTGACACCGTGGTCATCGCTAAGATGAACAGTTTGTTGTCGAGGGTCACACGTCCAGAAGGCCTGGTGTCATGGTATGGGGTACAATTGCTTACTATGCCAGATAACCTTTGGTGATCATTACAGACACTTTCACAGCCCAACGTTACGTTAATGATGTCCTGCAACCAGTGTCCCTACCTTTTCTGAACGCTCACTCCGGTGCGATTTTCCAACGGGACAACGCTCGTCCGCTCGAGAGCTTGCCTTCATGGCACTGACAATCTGCCATGGCCAGCCGCATCGCCAGACCTATCGCCGATTGAAAATGTGTGGGATGCTATTGGACGCGCTATCCACACACCACCCCTACCACACAATCTGCAGGAACTGCATGAGAAGATTCAAGTTGCATGAGTTGGCTTATCGCAGGACTCCATTATGAACCTGTACAACTCCATGCCGAGAAATGTGAATGCTATGTGAGAAAACATGGCGGCCCAACGCTATACTGAGAGACACTACTTATTGGCGTGTAGCCCAATAAATATTGCCCGTCTCAATGTTTAATCAATATTTGTTCCTGGTAGCCTTTACCTTCCTCCCGAATAGCATTGCAATCGACACTTCCTTCTGTGTGCAACTATTTTTGTTTGACGATAAATGTATATTGCTGATAAAGATAATATTGCAACTAAGATACGTCGAACCAAAAATTAGTCTTTTTTTTTTTTTTTTTTTTATTGGAGGTTTAACGACCACCGTGAGCAACTCAATGGGCTATAAGCAGTCGCCCGTACCTAATTTAGGGTCACTAGTTCCAGGGAAAGGAGAGAACCAGTGCCGTAAGACAAACACAACATCCATGCCTCACCGGGATTCGAACCCGGACCCCTTTCGGACGAATGATCAGAGGCCATCGCTTAGACCACTGCGGCTACAGGGGTTCAGTTGTTGAAGTATTTGGAAGTATGCTGCTGTGATTATCCTTGATGAGTTGTTAAACTGAAGTGCTTAAAGGTCTAGCTTACAAACCCCTTGATTCTCGTGAACACACAACTGAACGCCCACGCATATTTTAAGGTTGTTGTTGCTCAGCAAGTTTATACAACTAAAGTAGCTCTGTTTAGCCGTATTGATAGATCATCACAGTAGTAAAGTAGTAAGGTGTGGACTACGTTTTCATGAGACTTTTTTTTTTTTTTTTGATTGGAGGTTTAACGACCACCGTGAGCAACTCAATGGGCTATAAGCAGTCGCCCGTCCCTAATTTAGGGCCACTGGTTCCAGGGAAGGGAGAGAGCCAGTGCCGTAAGACAAACACAACATCCATGCCTGACCGGGATTCGAACCCGGACCCCTTACGCATGAGACTTCAGATCCCTTCACTCGATTGCGACTGAACATCCAAAGATATTTAACCGTCGCTGCTGATCAAGTTTAACATAAAACCCTGATCGCTCAGTTCCCCCACATTGATGGCTTATCACAGTTATCAAGCAGAAAGGTATGGGCCATATTTTCATGGGATACTTCATATCCCTTGACTCGAGTGGACACACGACTGAATAGTCAATACCCAAATATTGACCAAAGTCCCCGGACACCTAGACGAGAAACACAACATAGCATTTATTGACATACATTAGTACGGTGTCGGTCCACCTTTGGCCTTAATGCGTGCACTGACTCTTCGAGACATGATTTCGACAAGGTTTTGAAACACCGTGATAGGTATGCGCTTCCATTCAGTACATAATGCTGCCTCTAACTGTTGCTTAGTAGTAGGCCTTGGTTCCAAACTTCTTATGCGGCGCTCTAATTCATCCCATAGGTGCTCTATGGGATTAAGATTGGGCTCTGTGCTGACCAGTCCGCACACGATAAAGAATTATCGTCAAACTACGCCGTAACAGTCCTTGATTTATGGCTCGGTACATTATCTTGCTGGTACCAACAAGGCTCGGTTCCATAGTATTGCCACAGAGTTGGTAGAGCATAATTGTCTAGAATATCAAGGTAGACGTGCTGGTTAACATTATTGTCCACGACAAACAATGGGTCGGGACCATACACGAAAAAACACCCCCACACAAGTACACTGCCAGCTCCAAACTTGACCGTAGGGACAGTACACTGTGGTAAACAGCGTTCCCCCGGCTGCCTCCATACCAACACACGGCCATCAGACTGATGGATCGTGTATCTGGATTCATTAGTCCATAGGACCCGTTTCCATTGATCTACGGTCCACGATAAATGTTCTTTACACCATTCTAAACAATGAGTTGCATTCAGAGTGAAGATGAAGGGTTTTTTACTCACATGTACACTGAGGTATTGTGCAGTACTCGGTCGATTAGCTGAAACGACCCTCCTGAGGCTTCGACGTCCTCTACCACTGATTTTCTTTGGTCTGCCGGTACGTTTTGCTGCTTCAGGCACGTTATGTGTCTTCCACTTATTCAGTACATCCAAAAACAGTTTACTTGGGTATATTTAAATGCCTCTCGGTTTCTCTTATGGACAACCCTCTAATATAACACCCAACAATCTTTCCTTTCTCAAAGTACGTTCTGCGACATTTTCGCTCAACCTCACAGTGCGATATAATCGCGGTCAGCTGCAGCTTTATTTTTATACCGTCTGCAGCTGTACCGCGCATCTTAACAACACAGCGGATCCGTTCATTTGCTTTTGAATGGATGTCCGATGACTTTTGTCAATATAGTGTATATTTAAACGATGTTGTTGATCAAGTTTATACAACTATGGTCAACGTGTACTGCTACAATGGAGATAAAGGCCGAGGTATTTGTTTACATATTTGGAGATTGAGGGGTACCTTAATTATTCTTAAGTGTATGTAGAAGAAGAAAAAAGGCCTTCAAAATAAAATAAAAATTCCTTATTTTCCAAAGCTAGAATTATAAATTCTGTACGTTTTTCAAAATTCTATTACTATTTAGGAACTACGCCATTACCAATTGGTATTGCAAAAAAAAAAGCGTACAGATTAGCCTTCAGATTTATATGGCAGGGTAGGGAAGACAAACCCAAAACGTTAAAATTTATATGACTATATGAAAGCCCGTCACTAACGACGGGGGGGAAACAAAATTTATGATACAGAAGTTTTTGAGTTAAAATTTATAATATTGAGTTTTTGAGTTCCACATCAATAGATGGCGACGTTGGCTCACAGCTTTCTGAAAATGTCCCATGCAGTCAGTTGTGGAATTTTATACGACGGGCTGTCTGTTATGTGTTTTGTAAATCCTTTAGTCCCTATTTCGTCAAAACTTCCTGATACACAATATTTTTCGTATACACTGACTGCGAACCCTCTATCAATTTCCCTGTTCTTTCCGTGAACTATTTTTATCTTGACGTCGTCAGATTGTCGTACTCTTGACGTTGCCACGTACAGATGGCTAAACACCGGTTCAGGTAGTGAACCAAAATTCCTGATGCAAAGTTTTCGTATCTCTAAAGAGTTGACTGTGTGACGTAACGCATCTCTGCCGTCATGTGAGAATTATTTGGATTAAATGACGTCACAATAGCAGCTGTGTTCTTTGTTGCTATGACAACACAGCAAAGTGGATTGTGCGCGTATAGGGGATGACATCACCTACACGAAAAGCTAAGCGTGGCGTCACAAACATTTGTTTCTCCGTTGTTGCTATGACGGCTTAAAAAATGGTTATATATTAGGATGTTGAGTTTGGGGTTGGGAATTAAATGTTTAACACTCAAGTAAAATACTGAGATTTTTGACACTTTTTTTTTTTTTCAAAACGAGAAACATCAGTCTTTTAAGATTTCAAACTTTCAGGTTAGTTGTGATCTACAATATTTCTGTTACTTGAGACGGGAGCGGCCTTTCTCTTTTTTAGCGGGAGGGTGGTATATTGATCTTCGTAAGCTAAGGGGGGAAAATGAATGAAATATCCTTTCCAGAAAATATTAGTCATGACGATAAATTAAGAGATATCAATAAGGCGTTAAATTTAAAAAATCAGACAAAACTAGAAATCATAATGAATACTCCATTTGTAAATTCCATTTGGAAACAACGTCAGATTAAATTAAGTTCACATATCCGCGATCTAAATTTTTAAAATTTCACACAACATTATTCCTAATAGTAAGTGGTTACATAAAATACATCTACCAAATGACGCGTATTGTAAACATAGTGGTCTCTTGGAGAACACTGAACACATTTTTGTTGAACGTGATTTTCAAAAAAAAAAAAAAACATTTTGACGTGCTTAAAGAACTACTTAAATTTAAAGAATGGTTTTGACAGTAAACAAATCTTATATCATGCACATTTAAAATATAGTAACCTAAAAATAATGTAATTCATTATCTAATAGCAATTACAAAATGTAATCTCTGTAAAAATAGAAATTTAATGTCATTTAATCAGAAATATCGAAATTCGGAACAAATAAAATTAGCGATAAAATGCGATTTTCGAAGAGTTCTAAAAATTTGAAAATAGGAAATATGATGCAAATAATACTTTTAAAACATGGACAGCTTTGAAACAAATAGTTTATAGAAAAGGTAATGATATTCTTAAAAAAATATTGGAATAAAATAATGTTGAATAAGTCACGAATTCATAGTAGGATCCAGACTCAAATTTTCATTTGTTGGAAGCTGTCTCTTTTTCTGTGGCTATGTTGTTTTCATACTTTCGCTTTCTTTCATTGTTATTTTTTTCCTTTTCTCTCATTTTCAAAAAATCACTTAAATATGGGTCTCTTCATAGTGCTCCCTGATGGGGTGATTCTAAATAAATCGCGTACAACCTGTCCCAGGCGGGGGGGGGTCCCGGAGATGTTTTGAGAGTTTTGTATGAAAGATGTGAAAGAATATTGTCATGTTTTATAAGTACTTATCGTGAGGTTTTTTTTATCTCTTGGATCCCCATGAAATTTAGTTTGAATAGTATATCTGTGAGAAATATTTTAACTTGGTGTTCTTTGGGTTTTTTAACCGAGGAACTCGTTTACAGTCTGTTGATAGATATTAATCGTGCCACATAAGTCAATTTGATGCTAAGTATTACCGTTTTTTGCACGATCTGAAGTAGCGATGCATAAATACGAATTAAAGCCAACTTCGATGATCATTTTAAAAAATATTTATTCCTAAAACAACGTTAAAATATCATGAAGTCAAAAGCATAAGATCTTTCGGACCCGCAACGGTGTCCGTCCTCAGATGCGTTTGTGCACTACAAGTGTAGAAGCGTAAATGAGCACGACATATAAACAGTGAGGTTTAAAAAGGCGTGACGTTTGTCATCCGTCAATGCGCGTGCGCTAAAAAGCTCATATTATAGCTGGTAATTATGGATTATATTGCATAAATGTCGAATTAATCATGTTCGTTTTCAACGCTGGTCGACATGAACATTTTCCACGGTAAAGGAATGCAGCTTCGTTGATCATCATTACAGTATATTTATTTATGATTGTCAATATATAGATTTTCTGTAAATGTTAAAAATTTCGTGTTAGCGGTGGCTAAGATGGCAACATTATTCCAATCTGGGTGGTGAGTATCATTAATAACAGCACGTGATAGTGCTGTGGCTCTTGATCCTGTTTTTAAATCGTATTGATGTTCTTGCAGTCGTAATTTCAGATTCCGAACTGACGATCCGATGTAGATCTGATCTACGTAGTCATTGTGTTCCTCACCTATCTATTCTGCAAAACAGCAGCTTAAATAAATTTCGCAATTTCAGATAAATCTTTAGATTAAGTAAATGCTATGACAGTGAGTAAAAAATGTGTTTAAATGTGATTCAGGAAAATAATAAATAAACTCTTAACAATTCTTTATGAATCCCTCATAGTCGGCTTTCATTAAAGTCGGGCATGAAACATAAAATAAAGAAACAAGAAAAGCTTTACATTTGTAACAGAAGTATGTAGTCAGGTGTAAACCTCGTCTGTTGGAAGAATTCCTAAGAGAAACTGCACGTCTCTCTGCGTTGCATACCCTTTACTACTTAGGTAATTCAGTTCAGTAGAGCACCTTTGTTTTTCTGGAAAAGAGTAAAAATGCACGAGTTTATTATGAATATTGATTATTTCAGAGAGATTTTGAATCCTAAAATTCAACTTTCGGAAAAATAAAGATGCAGTTAACACGATATTTACGTCACAAAGAATTCCGAAGTAGGCACTCGCTATGCCTACGTTTTGTAGTATTTTTAAAAAATCTCAGAGTAAACCCTCTACATTTACGTGGTTTAGAGACTCAATACCACCGGGAAAGTGGAAAAAACTGCGAATATCTCTTGGTCCCAGAAACCTCAACTTTTAACACTGTTGAGAATATTTGACACACACACACACACACACACACACACACACACACACACACACAATAAGTAAAAGAATACCACACTATACTGCAAAAGTTTGTTTTATAAATTTAAAAGTACTACATGTAGTATTGCATCATGTACTGTACGTGTACTGGGTTGATTTTCTCTCTCTCCCTCTCTCTGTGTCTCTTTCTCTCCCTCACCTCTCTTTTCTCTCTTTCTCTCGCTCTTTGTCTGTGTATTTGCCTACCTTGTTGATGCGCACACCTTCCAGTTACGTATTGTAATTGAAAAAATATTTGTAATTTTAAAAATACCACTCACTTTATCCCTATATGAGAATACGCTAATATCCACTTCCACATGATGTCTTTCATATGATGAATAGGCTAGCGATGACTATGTATGTACAGATGATGATGATAGTGGTGGTGGTGAAACACAAACACTTTTTACACACAGTCTTGCCGTACAGTTATGAAACTTAAGCGCACATAAGTCTCATAACTGTACATACATAGCCATCGCTAGCCAAGTCATCGTATGAAAGACATCGTTTGGAAGTGGATATTAGCCTATCCTAATATAGGCATAAAAAGGGAGTTGTATTTTTTTAAGTGTGTGTCAAAAACTCACACTTTTCACTCTCTTTGTCTCTCTTTGTCTCTGTCTCTCTTTTCTGTCTGTGTCTCTCTTTCTCTCTGTCTGTCTCTGTCTGTCTCTGTCTCTCTCTTTCTTTCTCTCTCTGTCTGTCTCTCTTTCTCTCTGTCTCTCTCTCTCTCTCTCTCTCTCTCTTTCTTTCTTTCTTCCTTACCCCCTCTCTGTCTGTCTCTTTTTCTTGCTTTCTTTCTCCCCCCCTCTCTCTCTCTCTCTCTCTCCCTCCCTCACCCTGTCTTTTTTTCTCTCTCTCTTTCTTTCTCTTCCTCTCCCTCCCTCCCCACCCCCCCTCTCTCTCTCTCTCTCTGTCTGTCTGTCTGTCTGTGTCTCTCTCTCTCTCTCTCTCTCTATCTCTTTCCATCTGTGTATTAGCCTACCTTGTTGATACACACACCATTCAGTAACGTATTGTAATTGAAAAAAACATTTGTAATTTTAAAAATACCATTCACTTTATCCCTCTATGAGGATAGGCTAATATCTACTTCTAAACGATATCTTTCATACAATGACTATGCTAGCGATGGTTATGTATGTACAGATGATGATGATGATGATGCTGAAACACAAACACTTTTTACACACAATCTTGTCGTTCAATTATGAGACATAAGTGTACATTACACGCAACGACGCACACTTTCAGCCAATGTTTATTGTAACTGTACGGGATTACTGTCAATTTATTCGAGCAGTGTAAGCGGATCTGCAGGGTCTGCATCCTCTTCGTCTTCTACATGTTCTGTACGGGAAGGTAGGAGCTGCGGCTTCTTCCACGCTTTCATGCATGTAGAGGCACACACGAAAGAATAAAAAATGATGGGTAGCGGAAGACATTAACGACACCAACAAAGAAAGCTGAATCCCACTAGCACTCGGTTAACTGTGGCAAGAGCAATTAGCAGGTTTGCAGAAATCAGACAATGGCTGGCTCCGAGATCCGATTGCCCCATGATTCGTCCTCTCTGAAAGTCGCTTAGTTCTTTGGGTCGAGGCATATTCGTTTCGTGTCACCTACTCACTTGCAAAATATGTTAAAGGGGCAGAAATCAGACAATGGCTGGCTCCGAGATCCGATTGCCCCATGATTCGTCCTCTCTGAAAGTCGCTTAGTTCTTTGGGTCGAGGCATATTCGTGTCGTGTCACCTACTCACTTGCAAAATATGTTAAAGGGGCAGAAATCAGACAATGGCTGGCTCCGAGATCCGATTGCCCCATGATTCGTCCTCTCTGAAAGTCGCTTAGTTCTTTGGGTCGAGGCATATTCGTGTCGTGTCACCTACTCACTTGCAAAATATGTTAAAGGGGCAGAAATCAGACAATGGCTGGCTCCGAGATCCGATTGCCCCATGATTCGTCCTCTCTGAAAGTCGCTTAGTTCTTTGGGTCGAGGCATATTCGTGTCGTGTCACCTACTCACTTGCAAAATATGTTAAAGGGGCAGAAATCAGACAATGGCTGGCTCCGAGATCAGATTGCCCCATGATTCGTCCTCTCTGAAAGTCGCTTAGTTCTTTGGGTCGAGGCATATTCGTGTCGTGTCACCTACTCACTTGCAAAATATGTTAAAGGGGCAGAAATCAGACAATGGCTGGCTCCGAGATCAGATTGCCCCATGATTCGTCCTCTCTGAAAGTCGCTTAGTTCTTTGGGTCGAGGCATATTCGTTTCGTGTCACCTACTCACTTGCGAAATATGTTAAAGGGGCAGAAATCAGACAATGGCTGGCTCCGAGATCCGATTGCCCCATGATTCGTCCTCTCTGAAAGTCGCTTAGTTCTTTGGGTCGAGGCATATTCGTGTCGTGTCACCTACTCACTTGCAAAATATGTTAAAGGGGCAGAAATCAGACAATGGCTGGCTCCGAGATCCGATTGCCCCATGATTCGTCCTCTCTGAAAGTCGCTTAGTTCTTTGGGTCGAGGCATATTCGTGTCGTGTCACCTACTCACTTGCAAAATATGTTAAAGGGGCAGAAATCAGACAATGGCTGGCTCCGAGATCCGATTGCCCCATGATTCGTCCTCTCTGAAAGTCGCTTAGTTCTTTGGGTCGAGGCATATTCGTTTCGTGTCACCTACTCACTTGCGAAATATGTTAAAGGGGCAGAAATCAGACAATGGCTGGCTCCGAGATCCGATTGCCCCATGATTCGTCCTCTCTAAAAGTCGCTTAGTTCTTTGGGTCGAGGCATATTCGTGTCGTGTCACCTACTCACTTGCAAAATATGTTAAAGGGGCAGAAATCAGACAATGGCTGGCTCCGAGATCCGATTGCCCCATGATTCGTCCTCTCTGAAAGTCGCTTAGTTCTTTGGGTCGAGGCATATTCGTGTCGTGTCACCTACTCACTTGCAAAATATGTTAAAGGGGCAGAAATCAGACAATGGCTGGCTCCGAGATCCGATTGCCCCATGATTCGTCCTCTCTGAAAGTCGCTTAGTTCTTTGGGTCGAGGCATATTCGTGTCGTGTCACCTACTCACTTGCAAAATATGTTAAAGGGGCAGAAATCAGACAATGGCTGGCTCCGAGATCCGATTGCCCCATGATTCGTCCTCTCTGAAAGTCGCTTAGTTCTTTGGGTCGAGGCATATTCGTGTCGTGTCACCTACTCACTTGCAAAATATGTTAAAGGGGCAGAAATCAGACAATGGCTGGCTCCGAGATCCGATTGCCCCATGATTCGTCCTCTCTGAAAGTCGCTTAGTTCTTTGGGTCGAGGCATATTCGTGTCGTGTCACCTACTCACTTGCAAAATATGTTAAAGGGGCAGAAATCAGACAATGGCTGGCTCCGAGATCCGATTGCCCCATGATTCGTCCTCTCTGAAAGTCGCTTAGTTCTTTGGGTCGAGGCATATTCGTGTCGTGTCACCTACTCACTTGCAAAATATGTTAAAGGGGCAGAAATCAGACAATGGCTGGCTCCGAGATCAGATTGCCCCATGATTCGTCCTCTCTGAAAGTCGCTTAGTTCTTTGGGTCGAGGCATATTCGTGTCGTGTCACCTACTCACTTGCAAAATATGTTAAAGGGGCAGAAATCAGACAATGGCTGGCTCCGAGATCAGATTGCCCCATGATTCGTCCTCTCTGAAAGTCGCTTAGTTCTTTGGGTCGAGGCATATTCGTGTCGTGTCACCTACTCACTTGCAAAATATGTTAAAGGGGCAGAAATCAGACAATGGCTGGCTCCGAGATCCGATTGCCCCATGATTCGTCCTCTCTGAAAGTCGCTTAGTTCTTTGGGTCGAGGCATATTCGTGTCGTGTCACCTACTCACTTGCAAAATATGTTAAAGGGGCAGAAATCAGACAATGGCTGGCTCCGAGATCAGATTGCCCCATGATTCGTCCTCTCTGAAAGTCGCTTAGTTCTTTGGGTCGAGGCATATTCGTGTCGTGTCACCTACTCACTTGCAAAATATGTTAAAGGGGCAGAAATCAGACAATGGCTGGCTCCGAGATCAGATTGCCCCATGATTCGTCCTCTCTGAAAGTCGCTTAGTTCTTTGGGTCGAGGCATATTCGTGTCGTGTCACCTACTCACTTGCAAAATATGTTAAAGGGGCAGAAATCAGACAATGGCTGGCTCCGAGATCCGATTGCCCCATGATTCGTCCTCTCTGAAAGTCGCTTAGTTCTTTGGGTCGAGGCATATTCGTTTCGTGTCACCTACTCACTTGCGAAATATGTTAAAGGGGCAGAAATCAGACAATGGCTGGCTCCGAGATCCGATTGCCCCATGATTCGTCCTCTCTGAAAGTCGCTTAGTTCTTTGGGTCGAGGCATATTCGTGTCGTGTCACCTACTCACTTGCAAAATATGTTAAAGGGGCAGAAATCAGACAATGGCTGGCTCCGAGATCCGATTGCCCCATGATTCGTCCTCTCTGAAAGTCGCTTAGTTCTTTGGGTCGAGGCATATTCGTGTCGTGTCACCTACTCACTTGCAAAATATGTTAAAGGGGCAGAAATCAGACAATGGCTGGCTCCGAGATCCGATTGCCCCATGATTCGTCCTCTCTGAAAGTCGCTTAGTTCTTTGGGTCGAGGCATATTCGTGTCGTGTCACCTACTCACTTGCAAAATATGTTAAAGGGGCAGAAATCAGACAATGGCTGGCTCCGAGATCCGATTGCCCCATGATTCGTCCTCTCTGAAAGTCGCTTAGTTCTTTGGGTCGAGGCATATTCGTGTCGTGTCACCTACTCACTTGCAAAATATGTTAAAGGGGCAGAAATCAGACAATGGCTGGCTCCGAGATCCGATTGCCCCATGATTCGTCCTCTCTGAAAGTCGCTTAGTTCTTTGGGTCGAGGCATATTCGTGTCGTGTCACCTACTCACTTGCAAAATATGTTAAAGGGGCAGAAATCAGACAATGGCTGGCTCCGAGATCAGATTGCCCCATGATTCGTCCTCTCTGAAAGTCGCTTAGTTCTTTGGGTCGAGGCATATTCGTGTCGTGTCACCTACTCACTTGCAAAATATGTTAAAGGGGCAGAAATCAGACAATGGCTGGCTCCGAGATCCGATTGCCCCATGATTCGTCCTCTCTGAAAGTCGCTTAGTTCTTTGGGTCGAGGCATATTCGTGTCGTGTCACCTACTCACTTGCAAAATATGTTAAAGGGGCAGAAATCAGACAATGGCTGGCTCCGAGATCAGATTGCCCCATGATTCGTCCTCTCTGAAAGTCGCTTAGTTCTTTGGGTCGAGGCATATTCGTGTCGTGTCACCTACTCACTTGCAAAATATGTTAAAGGGGCAGAAATCAGACAATGGCTGGCTCCGAGATCCGATTGCCCCATGATTCGTCCTCTCTGAAAGTCGCTTAGTTCTTTGGGTCGAGGCATATTCGTGTCGTGTCACCTACTCACTTGCAAAATATGTTAAAGGGGCAGAAATCAGACAATGGCTGGCTCCGAGATCCGATTGCCCCATGATTCGTCCTCTCTGAAAGTCGCTTAGTTCTTTGGGTCGAGGCATATTCGTGTCGTGTCACCTACTCACTTGCAAAATATGTTAAAGGGGCAGAAATCAGACAATGGCTGGCTCCGAGATCCGATTGCCCCATGATTCGTCCTCTCTGAAAGTCGCTTAGTTCTTTGGGTCGAGGCATATTCGTTTCGTGTCACCTACTCACTTGCGAAATATGTTAAAGGGGCAGAAATCAGACAATGGCTGGCTCCGAGATCCGATTGCCCCATGATTCGTCCTCTCTGAAAGTCGCTTAGTTCTTTGGGTCGAGGCATATTCGTGTCGTGTCACCTACTCACTTGCAAAATATGTTAAAGGGGCAGAAATCAGACAATGGCTGGCTCCGAGATCCGATTGCCCCATGATTCGTCCTCTCTGAAAGTCGCTTAGTTCTTTGGGTCGAGGCATATTCGTGTCGTGTCACCTACTCACTTGCAAAATATGTTAAAGGGGCAGAAATCAGACAATGGCTGGCTCCGAGATCCGATTGCCCCATGATTCGTCCTCTCTGAAAGTCGCTTAGTTCTTTGGGTCGAGGCATATTCGTGTCGTGTCACCTACTCACTTGCAAAATATG
This sequence comes from Macrothele yani, assembly GCA_039090855.1. Classification (NCBI taxonomy): domain Eukaryota; kingdom Metazoa; phylum Arthropoda; class Arachnida; order Araneae; family Macrothelidae; genus Macrothele; species Macrothele yani. The sequence continues at coordinate 13,628,742 of CM077000.1, read as the reverse complement.
TTAAAGGGGCAGAAATCAGACAATGGCTGGCTCCGAGATCCGATTGCCCCATGATTCGTCCTCTCTGAAAGTCGCTTAGTTCTTTGGGTCGAGGCATATTCGTGTCGTGTCACCTACTCACTTGCAAAATATGTTAAAGGGGCAGAAATCAGACAATGGCTGGCTCCGAGATCCGATTGCCCCATGATTCGTCCTCTCTGAAAGTCGCTTAGTTCTTTGGGTCGAGGCATATTCGTGTCGTGTCACCTACTCACTTGCAAAATATGTTAAAGGGGCAGAAATCAGACAATGGCTGGCTCCGAGATCAGATTGCCCCATGATTCGTCCTCTCTGAAAGTCGCTTAGTTCTTTGGGTCGAGGCATATTCGTGTCGTGTCACCTACTCACTTGCAAAATATGTTAAAGGGGCAGAAATCAGACAATGGCTGGCTCCGAGATCCGATTGCCCCATGATTCGTCCTCTCTGAAAGTCGCTTAGTTCTTTGGGTCGAGGCATATTCGTTTCGTGTCACCTACTCACTTGCGAAATATGTTAAAGGGGCAGAAATCAGACAATGGCTGGCTCCGAGATCCGATTGCCCCATGATTCGTCCTCTCTGAAAGTCGCTTAGTTCTTTGGGTCGAGGCATATTCGTGTCGTGTCACCTACTCACTTGCAAAATATGTTAAAGGGGCAGAAATCAGACAATGGCTGGCTCCGAGATCCGATTGCCCCATGATTCGTCCTCTCTGAAAGTCGCTTAGTTCTTTGGGTCGAGGCATATTCGTGTCGTGTCACCTACTCACTTGCAAAATATGTTAAAGGGGCAGAAATCAGACAATGGCTGGCTCCGAGATCAGATTGCCCCATGATTCGTCCTCTCTGAAAGTCGCTTAGTTCTTTGGGTCGAGGCATATTCGTGTCGTGTCACCTACTCACTTGCAAAATATGTTAAAGGGGCAGAAATCAGACAATGGCTGGCTCCGAGATCCGATTGCCCCATGATTCGTCCTCTCTGAAAGTCGCTTAGTTCTTTGGGTCGAGGCATATTCGTGTCGTGTCACCTACTCACTTGCAAAATATGTTAAAGGGGCAGAAATCAGACAATGGCTGGCTCCGAGATCAGATTGCCCCATGATTCGTCCTCTCTGAAAGTCGCTTAGTTCTTTGGGTCGAGGCATATTCGTGTCGTGTCACCTACTCACTTGCAAAATATGTTAAAGGGGCAGAAATCAGACAATGGCTGGCTCCGAGATCAGATTGCCCCATGATTCGTCCTCTCTGAAAGTCGCTTAGTTCTTTGGGTCGAGGCATATTCGTTTCGTGTCACCTACTCACTTGCGAAATATGTTAAAGGGAATTTGAGCATGCAGTGCAATATAGACCCCACTACACAGCAAAAATGACATTATGACAGGTATCTATTTACTTATGTCATTTCTGTGTATTTAATTCATCACAGCATACCTCATTGCAGATTTAAGAATTTGAAGTCCATTTACCCAAGGTACCTGAATATTTGTTTCTCCATTTCGATTTTTTAGAATTTCGTTTTATTTACAACGTCTCGCGGGCCATTAAAAAGTGTTCCGTTATTCACGGGTTGAAGATCCCAGCTGCAGAGGATGCCTTGCGTTATTTGCAGTAAATGGCAGACAAGGCTTGATGATAGTCTGAAACAGGTCAAGTCCAGTCTGGTCACCGTAAGCTGAACTTTCAAAATTAGAGTCCGTGCACAACTGAGTGACCGAGCGAGAAGATGGCCTCCTGATCGTGACGTCTCAAGTTTTCTCCCCAACAGTTCTGAGGCTTTCTATTAGAGACGTCTTTGAGACAGCTCTGGTCTAGATTCCCAACCATTCAATATACGTGAACTTGAACATGCAGTTCGGCATGCGTGCCATAATATCAGGTCATTCGGAAAATAATGGCAAATTTTCTGAGGCGCCACTTTCAATTCGCCCACAAAGCTTCAAGACCAATCCACTCGCAGCACCATTTGTATGAGTTGAAGTGGTACTCAGGTGCCACATACACGCCGTAATCGGTTGAGCTGTCGTCGTTGATACTCCTGTGAAAGTGGTCTGCACAATACATACACTACACTGACAAAAGTCACCGGGCACCTAGAAGAGACGCACAACACAGCATTTATTGACATACATTAGTACGGTGTCGGTCCACCTTTGGGCTTAACTGCATGCATTGACCCTTCGAGACACGCTTTCGACAAGATTTTGGAACACAGCGATAGGTATGAGTTTCCATTCAGTACATAATGCTGCCGCTAACTATTGCTTAGTAGTAGGCCTTGATTCCAAACTTCTTATGCGGCGCTCTAATTCATTCCATAGGTGCTCTATGGGATTAAGATCAGGGCTCTGTACTGGCCAGTCCGCGCACGATACGGAATTATTATCAAACCACGCAGTAACAGTTATTGCTTTATGACTCCTGCTCGTCACCAGAAGGCTCGGTTCCATAGTATTACCACAGAGTTGGTAGGCCATAATTGTCCAGAATATCAAAGTAGACGTGCTGGTTAACAATATCGAGGTGGACGTGCCACGATAACCAATGGGCCGGGGCCATACCACGAAAACTACCCTCACACGAGTACACTGCCAGCTCCAAACCTGACTGTAGGAACAGTACACTGTGGTAAATAGCGCTCCGCGGTATGCCGCCATACCCACACACGGCCATTAGACTGATGAATCGTGTATCTGGATTCGTCAGTCCATAAGACCCAATTACATTGATATACGGTCCACGATAAATGTTTTTTACACCCTGCTAATCGACGAGTAGCATTCCGAGTGGAGATGAAAGGCTTATGAGCAGCCGCACGACCACGGTAACCCATGGAATGAAGTTTTCTGCGAATGGTACGTGTACATACAGAGGTTCCAGCATTTTTATTTACCTGTACACTAAGGACTTGTGCAGTACTCCGTCGATTAACTGTAACGACTCTCCTGAAGCTTCGACGTCCTCTATCGCCGATTTTCTTTGGTCTGCCGGTACGTTTTGCTGCTTCAGGCACGCCATGTGTCTTCTACTTACTCAGTACATCCAAAACAGTTGACTTGGGTATGTTTAAACGCCTCTGAGTTTCTCTTATTGACAATCCACTAATATAACACCAAACAATCTTTCCTTTCTCAAAGTTAGTTCAGCGACATTTTCACTCAACCTCACAGTGCGATATCATCGCGGTCAGCTGTAGGCTTTTTATGCCGCTTTCAGCTGTACCACGCATCTCAACAACGTAGCGGATCCGTTCATTTGCTTTTGAAGGGGTGTCCGGTGACTTTTGTCAATATATTGTATGTTAAGGAGTAATTTGCGGGTGACTCCACTTCATGTGTTCAACTTGGTTCGTAATGCGGCATAAATCTACCGTGGTGTGGTCGAAGCCTGGGGAGATGAGGCAACTTCTGAACATACAGTTCGTCGGTGGTCGAGGAGTACTGTTCGTGATGTAGTCGAGGCATGGGGCGAGGAGGCAACATCTGAACGTACTGTTCGTCGGTGGTCAATGAGTACTGTTCGTAATGTGGTCGAGGTGGCAACATCTGAACGTACTGTTCGTCGGTGGTCAATGAGCACCGTTCGTAATGTGGTCGAGGAGGTACTGTTCGTAATGTGGTCGAGGAGTACTGTTCGTAATGTGGTCGAGGCATGGGGCGAGGAGGCAGCATCTGAACGTACTGTTCGTAATGTGGTCGTGGCATGGAGCGAGGAGGCAACATCTGAACGTACTTTTCGTCGGCGGTCGAGGAGTGCTGTTCGTAATATGGTCGAGGCATGGGGCGAGAAGGCAACATCCATCTGAACGTACGGTTCGTAATGTGGTCGATACATGGGGCCAGGAGGCAACATCTGAACGTACTGTTCGACGGTGGTCGAGGAGTACTGTTCGTAATGTGGTCGAGGCATGGGGGCGAGGAGGCAACATCTGAACGTACTGTTCGACTGTGATCGAGGAGTACTGTTCGTAATGTAGTAGAGGCATGGGGGCGAGGAGGCAACATCTGAACGTACTGTTCGTCGATGGTTTGAAAAGTTTCGTTCTGGTGACACGAGCCTACAAGATGAGGACAGAGGACGACATTCGGACATTGATAATGACGCTCTGAAGGCAAATGTGGAGGCGAATCCTCGCGTCACAGTCTGAGGACTAGCCAAACAATACAATGTGTCCGTATCAACCATTTCCGAACATCTCTACCAAATTTGAAAGGTCAAAAACCTCGATACGTGGGTCCCACACAAAGTGACTGTGCATCAGAAACAAGGACGGTTTGAAATGTTCAGTAATTTCCTGCTTCGCAACGAAAAGGAGTCCCTACTTGATCGCACTGTAACATGTGATGAGAAGTGGGTGCCATACGACAACCGTTAGCGATTAGGACAGTGGCCGAACCATGATGAACCACCGAAACAACATCCTAAAGGAACGTTGACGCTAAAGAACGTTTTGTCGATAGTGTGGTGAACTGTTCATGGCGTCACATACTCCAGGTTCTTTAATTCTGGTGAAAGCATTACCTCAGTAACACACCGTAAAGAAATTAACCGAGTTGTGTTCCAAACAGCCATCTTTGTTGAGCATGAAAGGTCTTGTCCTCCATGATAATGTGAGACCACATGTGTCACAAATGACGAAACAGAAACCACACGAAGTGAGGTTCGAAACCTTCCTACATCCAGTCTACTGACCTAACATGGTACCTACCAATTTCCACCTGTTCATGCATTTTACCAATTACCTCAAGGACAGGACAGGACCTTTAGAAACAAAAATTGCATTCTGGGAGGTTCTTGAATCCAGGGAGCCAGATTTCTTCTGGAATGGTATTGAATCTACTTGTCACTCATTGGGAGAGGTGCGTAGCTGCTGAAGGCGCCTATTTCGAATAAAGCAAGGTTGCGTGCTTTGAGGTATGCGACGTGCCAGCTCCGCAGGACGCACACGAGTCTCCTAGTTATTTATTCAGTTGCTCCTTTCTATCTTTGGTGAATCACCAGAATTGTGCAAGGCTTCAAGAAGCAACCTGCTATGTGGTTTGGCAGTTAGTCGTATGCGAGTCTGGAGAATTCGAGGCCGCTGTGTTGCAGTGGTAGCATTTTTTTTTTTTTTTTTTTGATTGGAGGTTTAACGACCACCGTGAGCAACTCAATGGGCTATAAGCAGTCGCCCGTCCCTAATTTAGGGTCACTGGTTCCAGGGAAGGCAGAGAACCAGTGCCGTAAGACAAACAACATCCATGCCTCACCGGGATTCGAACCCGGACCCCTTTTGGACGAATTATCAGAAGCCATCGCTTAGACCACTGCGCCACCGGGGCCGCGCAGTGGTAGCATGTCCGGCGCGTAGCTCGAAGACCTTAGGTTCGATTCCCGGTGGCAGCCGATGAGAATTTTTCCGTGACTCACTTATAAACGTGGAAAGAGCGATGACTTCTGTTTGATGGTGCCAGTGTAGTATAGTGGATAGCACTCGAAGCTCCGGAGCCGAGAGTTGGGGGTTTCGACTCCCTCTCCTGGCATAAAAATGGAGAAATTTAATTCTTCATACTGGCGCCCGAACTTCAAGGATGCTCTGGCTGATAGGTTTCTCGCGATGGTGTGATGTTCTTTCCACACCGCGAGACAGAAAAAATTAGAATCCCTTCTTCAGTGCTTCGAAAAAATAAATCAACGCGTGTTACGTTTAAGACACCAAATTTTCCGGGATTTCTCAAATGAACGTTCTTCATGGGATGACTGCCTACAGCGACACATGTTCCCGGATGACCCGTGGGCCATTCCCCCGCCCTCTTTCGGAGGGGGGGGTGATGTTACGTGCCTGCCCCGCAGGACGCACATAAGATTACGGCAGATAGCAGTGAGAGCACACCGCATCACTTAAATCCTTGCCGACCTGGCAGATCTCAGCGTCAATCTGACTTTGCCTCCTCATACATACCTCATCTTGGAATCATGTCAGTTCTTTATGTTTCTGCAGATTACTTGTTAATATTATTAGCAAGTCTTTTGTAAAAAAAGATAGTGTTTATTTTACCGGTTTGTCAGTCTGTACCCACGATATCTCTGCAACTATTGGTCCGATTTGAAAAATTACTTTTGCGTTGGGAAGCGTGAAATATGCGAATGATGATCCTTCATTTAGTTTTTTTTTTTACGATGTACAATTTCGTCCCTAGAGGGCGTAAAGGCAGATTATGTTGAATTCAAAAATACGTTTTACTCCACATATTTGCTTCGTAACATCCGATTGAAAATATTATTTTATCTTTCGATTCCATTTATGTCGAAAAGTATTTAAGATATACATAGTTACTTCTTCAAATTACGCATAGATTTTTCTCTAGGGGGCGTAAAAGAAAATAACATTTTCCTCGATAATTCTTCTTCTAAAACTCCGATTTGAAAGATGTTTTCTTCAGCGGATACACCTCCTGATGGAATATCTTTTGCATATCATTTCAAATTCTTGGTACAGAATACTTTGGCCACCAAGGGGCGTAAACCTTAATTTCCGCTTCTGATGCATTTGCAGCAAAATATGAGCTTCTAAAATATAGTTTGTGAAAATTCTTTCGTGGACTGATGCCACTCACATCGACAAACCTTTCGAAATATTTTCTTCTTAAAATATTCCACAGTTTATCCGCCAGGGTGCGTAGATGTATATCTTATTTTTGTCAATATCTTTACTTCTAGGCGTCCGATTTGAAAAATTCCTTCTTTGTTGGATAGTGTCTCCAGTGTGACATGTTTTTCATATAATTTCAAAATTTTCAAGTAATTCATAGACTTTCCGCTAGGGGGCGTAAAAGTAAATTGCCCCCCCCCTGTATCTGTGCTTTTAAATCTCAGATTTGAAAAATTCTTTCTGCACCGGATACAGCTCCTGATGGGAAATCCTTTGTACATACTTTTTGTATAAAATGGTTTGGCCACCAGGTGGTGTAAGTCTCAATTTCCGCTTCTGATGTATTTGCAGCAAAATATGAGCTTCTAAATTCTCGATTGAAAAAAAACGTCGTTTGTAGACCGATACTAATCATGTCGACAAACCTTTCCTATAAATTCAAAATGTTCAAGTAAATCATAGACTTTCCGCTAGGGGGCACAAAGGTAAATTGCGTTTTCTGCGTTATTTCTGCTTCTAAAACTCCGATTTGAAAAATTCTTCCTGTATCGCATACATGACCTGATGGAAAATATTTTTCACATAATTTCTAATATTTGGTAAAAAATGGTTTGGCCACCAGGGGGCATAAGTGTTAATTTGTGCTTCTGGTGTATTTGTAACAAAATCTGGGCTCCTGACAACTCGACTAATTTTTTTTTTCTTGGACTGATACCGCTTATATGAAAAAGCCTTTTGAGAATACTTTCTTCCTTCCTAAAATAATGCACGGTTTTCCCACCAGGGGACGTAAAGTCACATCTTATTTGTGTCGATATCTCTGTTTCTAAGAGTCAGATTTGAAAAATTCTTTCGGTGTTGGAGAGCGTTTCCGGTGCGAAATGTTTCTCATATAAATTCGTGTTTTTCTTAACGCACAAGTCTGCAACCAGAGGGCGTAAGCTCACGATTCCGTGTACAGCAATATCTGAGGGATTAAAAACCCGATTGAAAAACTTCTTTCTTCCGTCACATACTATTGTTTTCCATACCGGTTCCATTGACTTTGAATAACTTTGATAAATTTAGTTTGCGTCAGAACGGATTCAAAAGACGTGCTTACTACACCCGAAAATTCGGTTTCATCTTTCTTGTTATTATTGTTGTCAGCATTATTTTGTACCAATGCATTTCTCTCTTATGTTTTTCAGCACATGTTATTACGCCTGCATAGGATTCTGTGCATATTCATCTTGTATATACACTGGCGGAAAGTGAAAAAAGAACACCAAGAAGGAGACGTCTGATACCAACGAAATTTATACAGCATAATAACGGAATACAGAGGATAACGTGATCAAAACATTATGGCAAAATACAGCTGTATTTTCTGGTAAACTGAAAAATAACATTTCCGTGTAACATGGTTAGTACGAGGTTGAACCGCCATGAACTGTGTCACACTGTGCAATTCTGGCATGGAGTCTGTCGTACAGATGTTGGATGTAAGTTTGGCGTATTGAGTTCCAAGCATCCTCAACCTGGACGCGTAAATCGGGGATGGTCGTGGCTGGCCGTGGAGACCGGATAAGTCGTTGTCCCATAAAATCCCACACGTGCTCAATGGGGGACAAATCCGGTGAACGTGCAGGGCATGGAAGTTGTCTCACACCCTGAAGTGCATGTTGCGTTGCACGTGCCGTGTGTGGGCGTGCGTTATCGTGGTGGAAAACACCACGAAGGACAGACCTTACAAATGGCACAACAGCGGGCTGAAGGATGTTGTTGATGTAGGAGGTGCTGTTTAACGTACCCGGTACAAACACTAGTTGTGTACGGGAGTGATAGCTTGTCGCTCCCCACACCAGAAGACCAGGTGTAGGCCCTGTGTGTCGCTGGCGAATGCAAGAAGAGTGGAGACGGTCCCCTGTGCGTCTGCGAACAAGCATACGGCCATCGGAGGCTCCCAAGTAGAATCTGCTTTCATGGCTGAACACGACAGATCGCCATTGCGTTCTCCAGTGCAGACGTTGGCGACACCACTGCAGCCCTTCCTGTCGGTGGGCTGGAGTCAGAGGTACACATGCCAGAGGCACACGTGCACGTAGTCCTGCATCCAGTAGACAGTTGTGGATTATTCGCACAGTCACCTCAGGTGCAACGACAGCTCGGATTTGCGTCGCAGTGGATGTTCTGCTTGACAACGCCGCTCTTCTTATGCGTCGATCGGTCCTCTCATCAGTCCGTCTGTGACTCCCGGTTCCACGTCTTCTCGTGTGGAAATGTTCCTCGGACCATCTACGCCACCATCGTACCACCACCGATACTTCCCGTCCAATTCGCTCCGCAATACGACGATACGACCACCCGGCCTCGCGGAGTCAGACTAGACGACCTCGCTCAAAGTCCGATAACTTCTGAAATCGTACACGTCTTCCATGTCCAGGCATTGCAGCTTCTTCAGGGTCTTCGCACGTGTCCGTACGTCGACGACTGATTACATTCACTTCGCCGTTCTCCTTAAATACCACCGACGATAATTTGCAAATTATGCCGTGCTGTGGCGTAAGCGCTCACCGGTTGCTCCCGAAATTACCACCAAGCGTACGTACACTCGACCCCATTAACATATGTAAATTTCATGATCGTCCGCCAATTCCTTCTTGGTGTTCTTTTTTCACTTTCCGCCAGTGTATTACATCCTGTTCGTATTCTTGCACGATATTAAGTTTTTTTTAGTGCATGCCCTAGCTCTGCAATGTTCTTTGATGTTCATCATATTATTTGTCACATATTTATACATACTTATTTTGCATATTGCATGCTTTCACTGTACTTATGCACATCTCTTTGACCTGTGCATATTTCTTGGATCCTTATAGTTTTCGTTATGTCTTCCTGCTGCTAGTTTTGTTATTATTAATATCATGATTATTGATGCCAGCATTACTTGGTGCCCATCTAATCTTCTCTTATTCAGCTTATGTTATTACGCCTACATTGGATTGTACATATGCATCTTGTTTATATTACGCCCTCTTTGTAATCCTGAACGATATTATGCCTTTTCCGCACATGTTCTGGTTATGAACGGTACTCACAGTTCATCATATTATTTACCATATATCTTCCATACATCTCTTGTTTTCACTATACCTGTGTACACTGCAATGTTGTATCATGTACATTATGTCCTCAGAGTCGTCTTTGACGCATTTTTGTCCTATTGTTTTCTTATTGTCACTATTGTTATTCTTACTGGCTTTGAATCTTGTACATATACATCTTATAAATATCACGTCGCTTGGAATATCTGTACATATTTATCTTTTATTGCACATGCCCCAACCATGAGCTGTATTATTCATTGTTGTACCACCTTGTATACATATATTGTACATACGCTTCTCGTACATATTACATCTTTTGGCTACTTTTCTGGCACTATATTATCCGTGCCCTCTGTATCCAAATTCCCTTCATTTGCTCTGAATAAAAAGATTATGAAAACATGCCAGTGCAGTATAGTGGATAGCCCTCGGAGCTCCGGAGCCGAGAGTTGGGGGTTCGAATCGTGTCCTGGCTTACAAATGGAGAAATTTACTTAGTCCCTTTCATTTTTACCCTTGAAATCGGCCGTTATTTTCCGAACGGCCTAGTATTTTCCCGGAACATTAAGAAAACTTAGTCGACTGAAAGTCGAGACGAATCTGATGGGCCGCCCCGGTGGCGCAGTGGTCTAAGCGATGGCCTCTGATCATTCGTCCGTAAGGGGTCCGGGTTCGAATCCCGGTTAGGCATGGATGTTGTGTTTGTCTTACGGCACTGCTCTCTCCCTTCCCTGGAACCAGTGACCCTAAATTAGGGATGGGCGACTGCTTATAGCCCATTGAGTTGCTCACGGTGGTCGTTAAACCTCCAATAAAAAAAAAAAAGAATCTGATGTCCAAGGTGATCTTACACATTACTGGTACACAACGTACTAAGATATTGGCCTCTTGGTGCGTATATAACACAAATTCTAGAAAGCGATAAAGTTTGTAGGACAGAGAAGGGATTCTTTGTGTGTATATGTGTGCGCGCGTTCTGAGCTTAAACTTATGAGTTAAAGAATACCGACAAATATCTGAGATTTGAGCTCGCTGAGAAGGTCGAAATACTAAGTCGATGACCCGGGGAGTTTTATGACGGATATTAAAACCAGAAACTCGTAACCATCAACGCATTTTTCCTTGGATTTTATGGGGATATGTTCTTTTATTCGTGCTGAAGTATCAAACAAAACGGGGTAAATGCGGTGTTGCATATCGCGAAAGGATTTCCTGGTAAGTTTCGGATAAAAGGTAATTTAGGAATTTCCGTAACATCTCCTCAGCGGAAATTGCAATCGTAGTCGATTCACTTTCCTAATATCCCTTCGCCTGGATGTTGCAAAAGCAATGCACTTATAAGCCCATCAAATACCTTCAGAAAGTTATAAAAAAAAACGATAAATCACTAGCTTTGTCAGCGAGTGCGGGCAATCTATAATGACCGCGTGATGACACCCTTATAAATCGCTCGGTTCCCAAAAAAATTCCAAAATTACGTGGGAGATTACGCATTGCAAAGGGACCCACATGCCAGCACATAAATGCGAAAAACTTGTTCGAGCACTTATACAAACTTATAGTGATAGCAGGCAAAAGATGCTATCACTATAAGTTTGTATAAGTGGTCCATTTGATAAAATTACTCATCATTGCCTCGTCCCAATAAAGGTAAAAGCTTTGCAAAAAGTAATATATTTTTGTGGTATCACAATTTTTCAAGGAGTTTCCATCCCAGGGAAAACTTTCTCCAAATAAGTTTCCAGTTCTACAAATCGAAATAAATTTGCCAGTCCTCATCATAGAAGAAAAGTAAAATATCAGTTCGGGTGAGAGTTTAAATCGACCTTAAAGAGAGATAAAATGCTTTATGCAGCAGTGGCGTAACTACCACCCCCGCAGCAGCGGGGGGCGCAGGTAACTAAGGGGCGTACTGAAGCTACCGGTTATAGTTTTATGCAAAAATTCGAACACGCGCAATAGTTAACCCAAAGATTTATTTTTTGCTTTAAGGTATATTTAACTTTGCTTAAATAAATGCATAGTTTCACTTTTAAAACACTGAATGTTCTGCAGATTGAAAGTATTCCGCTCTTTGACTTCGGGTTGTAATAAGATTGTTCTGCAATGTGTTGTAAATAATACGATCGCTCTCCAATCGTCCTCTCTCTCTGCGCTGCTGAGGAAAGGCGCGAGGCCACAATGGGATTCTCCGGGAGGATGTGGGAAAACAGTCAGTTACCTAGGATTACATGCACGACAGGAGTCAACATTTATTCACAGCAGCCGCAAATCTGGTATGTGTAAGAGGGTGATTTCTTCAAGTGATTTATTTTTGTTTTTGGACAAAGCAATTACACGTATTGTCAAATCTATTACTTAAAAAGTTAAAACTACAGGGCTGTAGGTACCACCATTACTTTTGCAGACACTCTGCCTGACTTCCTAACTCTTCCCCCAACCACCACACACACACACCGCGAAAAATGCATCCTCCCTCGTGTTTGAAATCTCGGGAAAATAACTGTGCTTAGGGGTGCTAAAGTAGGGATCCCAGACATCCCGTAAAATACGGGATCGTCCCATTTTTGGCTAATGCGTCCCGTTGTCCCGAGAAACCTCTTCGAGACAGCTTTTTGTCCTGTAGAGTTCAAGACTGAAAAACAAAATCAACGAGTTACAATTTCTATTCTTTTACAAACATATTTTTTAACCTGCACGCCAAGCTTCCTCCAAGCTGACTTATCTCACGTGACGATATCTCCGCGTCTCTGGTCAATGCTCTCATTACGTAGGCAAGTAGAGCAACGGCAGATTGATATCGGTGGAGAGGAGGGCACGTGACCCGACACCTAGTGGATGCAATCGGTAATCCAATCCCATAAAATTGATTTCTACAACATATGTGTGTCATTTATAAAAGAATGGTCACAGTATATGCTGAAATTAGACAGTATGTCTTGGGTGAAACTGAGAACAGCATTATCTCGGGAAAATGTTCTTCAAACCGCTCAAACTACTACTCAGACCGCTGCCATATCAAACATTTTGAATCTAATTTGTATCAAACATTATTGAATCTAACTGAATCATATCAAATGCTGCGGGGCGGGGGAAAAGAGGTATTGAATCACGAGAAAGAAATTTGTCTTCTTTTGTCATTACTGAATCATATCAAACATTATTGAATCTAATTTGTATCAAACATTTTTTAATCTAATTGAATCATATCAAATACTGCGGGGGAAAAAGAGGTATTGAATCATGAGAAAGAAACTTGTCTTCTTTTGTCATTATTGAATCATATCAAACATTATTGAATTTAATTTGTTTGATGATGTAATGGTAGTGAAAACAGCTCTGAAGTTCAAAAAAGATAGTGAAATGAAGGACACGTTAGATGAAGTCTGGGTGGAACTCTTAAAAAATGTTGAAGGAGAACTATCAAATTTAAAGAAAGTAGTGGAGTTCGTTATGTGCATACCTGGAACAAATGCGTGTGTCGAAAGATTATTTTCTCGCATGAACGCACTGTGGACTGATGAGAAAAACAAATTGTCTGTAAAAACTGTAAAATCATTCTTCAATTAGGATTGTGTAACTTTTCATGACATGATTCTTAAAAACAAACAATTCTTAAGTGAAATTCATTGTTCAGAAAAGTATTGCAAGAGTGAGCAAGACTGGTTGATTAATAAGAATAGTTAGAATCATTTTGTAAGACTAGCATATGTAATGGATGCGCATACTAAACTTTGACCCTCAATCGTAAGTGTCCCGTATTTTTTTTTCCAATGTATCTGGGATCCCTATGCTGACGTAAATCTTGCGGAGGGGGGATGATACGTTGTGCTAGTTACGTCACTGTTATGCAGTAGACGTTTACCAGCAGCTGAAGTTCCGTTCCTGTACAGAATAATAGGGTTTAAATGAGTGCAAAAATAGAGTGAACCTTCAGTTATACGCTTTCTAAGGGATGGTCTTAAAAATCATATAAATGAAATTACAAAATGTTTGTAAATTTATGCTTTAAAAGGGGTCTAAGGTGTTCATTTAAAACGACTGATTTACCGGTAAAAGAAAAAAAACCGTTATAATTTATAATATACAAGGGAGGATAGAAAAGTAACGCGCAGCAATGCTTTTTCTCTTTGCAGGTTACGGTTTGGTAGACAACGAATTTAAATATCACGCTATAAGCCTTTGCACCGACGTCATTTTTGACGTCACGGTTACTTCCGGGTGGTTAAGAGAAAGTTCGGCTGCTAAGGTTCCCATAGGATTAACATGGAGAAGCGATTTCTGGACCGTCTGTCACTAGATTGTTTGAAGTTTTAGAAATGGTTAAAAGTTGTGTGGCGTATGGGTGCTTCTCAAAGTACGAGACAGATAGTGGAATTTCCTTTTATCGCTTTCCAACGGCAGAAAAACGCCTGATTATGAGGAAAATAGCCGTAAATCGGACGGCATGGTCGCCCAGACCGTACGACAGGATCTGCAGTAAATACTTCATTTCAGGTATCGTAAATCTGCATAGTCGAATTTCAATTGGTACAATTTTTTGCTCATTCTTATGTATTATTTTCAAGTTTTTATGTAAATCCATGTTATTCTGTTTAAAATGCTCTGAATGCATGACAGATTAATTTTGCTGTCGAATCGGAAATTCCTAAGCTTTCAAGATTTTGTACAGTTACTGATTTCTAAATGCTGAAACAGATGCCTTTTTTCCGACACGAAATTTAAGAACACATAGAATTAGAGGGTGCTGTCATACATTATTGTGTCATCCGTTTTCCCGGATCTGCTTTTTTTTTCTTGAAAAAGTAATCCGTTTTTTACCTTTCCAACCGTAGGTTGAAGAAGCGTATATGCTCCAGCTTTGTCCGTCCGTCCGCACGATAACTGGCATAAAAATGGTTCGATTTCGATGAAATTTCAGTATGTGGTAGGGGACCACTGGGGGACGAACCCTATTGAAAATGGGACAAATGAGGTCAAAGGTCAGGACATAGAAGCGGAATCACTTCCATCGCCATTATGCGTCACAACTTACGTAAAAAACGCTTCGATTTAGATGAAATGTTAGTATATTGTAGGGGCTTGCCTGAGGACGAATTGTGTTGAAAATGGGCGAAATGGGATCAAAGGTTACGACACAGGAGCGGGATCTATTCCATAGTCCTTATGCATAATAACTTACGTAAAAATGCTGCGATGGCGACAAAACTTTATCATGTTATTTCGGTGGTATACCGAACCGGTTCTGTTGAATATCATTGAAATGGGATCAAAGATCAGGGCACAGGACCGAGATTTATTCCACAGCCATTATTCTCATAACTTGAGTTGATAACTTGAGTAATGATTTCTGGTATGTTGGAAAGCGTATTATAATCAACACGCATTGCATGATTTTACAAACTTGTTCGGGATATGATAAGTCGGTATTTTCTTTTTTTCTAAATTGCAATACACACTGGAACCAGTCAGAAATGTAAGAACTTACCATAGACCGGATAATAAATTTTTCGTTTTCAGTCTTCGGAATTAATACATTTCTAACCCATCCATTGGTATAATATTTATATGCATCAAGGCTTTTATAAGCTTTTAGAACTTTTTCGGTATAACACGAAAAACTGTATTAAATAGTTATAAATATCGTGATAGTTCAGATCAAGGAAGTCCGTAGCAACAGAAACTTCCAGACGATGAAAATATCTTTCAGGTATGTCATATGGATCTTCTATGCCATTATTTCTAAGCTTTTCTTCATAACGTTGCTTTTCCACCACATTAAGATGGAAAACTTTGTCAGAAAGAACAATATTTTGAACTCTATTTACAGCAGCAGCCATTGAAAAGCATGGAGAGAGACCAGCTCGGGTACTTTCTAACCACCCGGAAGTCTAGCAGACAATTTTGTGACGTCACGTGCAAAGGCTCTATACAGACCGGTTTGGCTGGATCAGGTGTCGCTGTGGTGGAAGACAGTGTGAAAACGACGGCACAAATATGTCGCGCTTGTTAGAGTCATCTACGAAAGAAGAGCAACGCGGTGTAGTCCGATATTTGTGGGATAAACCGACAACTCCGACTGAAATTCCCAAAGAAATTGTCAAAGTGTTCGGTGGTGATTGTCTGGACCGCAGCAACATCTTCAGATGGTGAAGTTTCCTTGCAGAGGGCCGTGGCAACCTTACCGATTCGCTAAGTTCCGGTCGACCTGTAACCACGTCGTCACCTGCGACTGCGACAGTCATTGTACAGGCAATTATTAGTGACCAGCGGATCTATCTGCGCACAGTGGCACAGACGTTCAACATTTCGTACGTTATAGCGTACGATATTGTGCACGACAAACATCAATTTCGCAAGGTTAGTCCGCGATGATTGTCCAAGATCTTGACAGAGGACCAGAAGGGACAGAGAAAATTGCGCAATTTGGCTGGGAGGTGCTCCAACATCCACCGTAGAGTCCGGGCCTGGCTCCTTCGGACTTTCATCTGTTCGGTCCATTGAAAAGATTCCTGGGAGGCCAACGCTTCGATTCAAGTCAAACCGGTTGTCCGCAGGTGGCTAAACGCCCAGAAAACGGACTATTATGAACAAAGTATACCAAAACTGGTATCACGCTGGGATAAGTGTCTCGGTTCTTATGTTGAAAAAATAGCTAAGAAATGTAGTTTCTTTTTTTTTTTTTTTTTTTTTTTTTTGATTGGAGGTTTAACGACCACCGTGAGCAACTCAATGGGCTATAAGCAGTCGCCCGTCCCTAATTTAGGGTCACTGGTTCCAGGGAAGGGAGAGAACCAGTGCCGTAAGACAAGCACAACATCCATGCCTCACCGGGATTCGAACCCGGACCCCGTTCGGACGAATGATCAGAGGTCATCGCTTAGACCACTGCGCCACCAGGGCAGCGAAATGTAGTTTCACTGTGTATGTTTTGTCTATCTATTAAACTGTTCAAAAAAAAATAGTAGTGTGCGTTACTTTTCGATCTACCCAAGAAGCTCGTCAGTAATGACGGGGGTACAAGACATGTAGAGCATTTTTTCAATAGCTAGGTACTCTTTATGTCTGTGATGTCCAAATGTGAAAGTATGTTTCATGAACATTACAACTATAAAAAGAAAGTATTACGTCATACACTTGTTACGTCACATGCTGATATAAATCGCAATTTCCATTCACAGAACCCCGGCCAGAAAACAAGAAAAGCTAAACGGGACGTCACAAATATTGCTTTCTCAGTTCGTACTGTGGTGCTGACGTCACATAATTACATCCAGAAAGCAGATTCCATTCACTGAACACCTATACGAAAACGCAATAACTAAGCCTGTGGCCACAAATATTTCTTTCTCAGTTGTTGCTAAGGTAATGACGTCACCTGCACGAAAACCAAGGAGGTGGCAACAGACCCTCTCCCTGTTCTTCTGGCGTGACGCCACTTTTTATCAGCTGACTACATGGAGTATAGAATAAGGAGAGAGAGCATGTGTGCTCTCACCACAGCTAAGTTGGCCGCCCCGGTGGCGCAGTGGTCTAAGGCGCTGGCCTTTGATCATTCGTCCGTAAGGGGTCCGGGTTCGAATCCCGGTCAGGCATGGATGTTGTGTTTGTCTTACGGCACTGGCTCTCTCCCTTCCCTGGAACCAGTGACCCTAAATTAGGGACGGGCGACTGCTTATGGCCCATTGAGTTGCTCACGGTGGTCGTTAAATCTCAAAAAAAAAAAAAAAAAAAAAAAAAAAAAAAAAAAACAGCTAAGTTGCGTGGCCGCCATGTTACATTACCCTCAGTTGCTCATTTTTGCTTTGTAAGTTAAGGAAGATTTCAGTTTTTTTATTTCGTGTGAGACGTGCGTTTGCTTATACCTGATTTATGGAATTGCTCATTTGAAGTTCAACTAACATTAAAAGCTGAAGAGAGATCTATTGTATTTGCGGATCAAAAACTTATGATGGAATAGCTAAACATTTCTAGTACGAATTAGAAATGTGTCCAGTTTTCAATAACTCCTGGTCTAAGACCACATTCCCGAAAACGTTTTATTAAAACTTTGTAAAGAGCAGTTTCTCGCGCACAATAAAATCCGTTTTGTTTTTTTTTTTGTTTTGTTTTTTTAATTCGTAAATTATCGCATTTCTTATTAGTACATAGTAATCTATCAACGCTAACTGATTTTATTGTGCGCTACAAACGTTTTTCAATTTGCATATTCCGCGTACTCTTCGTTAAAATTTTGTAAATTATCAAAGTTCAGCACGAACTATTGTTTCACAGGTAACAATTTCGTTGCGTTTCTGTCTTCAGAAACATTCACTTGATCACATGAAATAAATCAGGGTTTTCTTCTTCACTTTAGAATTTGTGAACGGCTTCATGCATTACTTTAAACAGCGTGTACTTTTCGTGTGACGAGTTAAAGGGACTTTTGTCGTACGCAGCAGTAAAACGTGACTTAGCAGTGCTTTGAAAGGAAAGAATAGAAAACAGTGGTGATATTATGAACTACATCCATAAATATACATGATATTTTTCTTTTCGCAAGATGGCTTTAAAAGTGTTAACCTGCCTATATTGTTAGGTACGTAATTCGATGGGAACGCAATCAGAAGGGTAACATAAGATGGCTACCGCTCAGAGCACTGGCTTTAGAGCTTTACGTACGGCAAGCTTGTTATGCTCCCTCCCCTTATTCTATCCTCCTTGGCTGACTACGCCAATGCGCCCAATCCGAGGATCTCCTGTATATCTCTACGGAGAAATCGCGATTTTGAAAGGGGTTTTCAGACTCTTACTCTACTCGTACAGTCATGAAAAAAATTGAGGCTGAAATATTCATTCCCATAATAAACAATTTCCAGAAAAAATTAGACAATGTGTTGGTATTTCTTTAAAACATTGAACAAAATAAAAAAATTTTGACCGGAAGTGCATGCTGCGTATGGTTACTTGCACACTGCGCATGTGCAAGTAACCATGCTTAAAATATAACCAAAACCCCAATGTTGAGAAATACGAAGTCAGAAATATTCCTTGTTTGCATTCTTGGTTTGCGTCGTTTGAATGAGCTAGGCGAAACTGCTTGAGGCACAGGAAGTGACGTCACGTTCCCGAACTCCTGCAGACTCCCACCACCTCAGAGAGAGGATCCAAACAGCTGATCTATTTTGGCTTTACTCAAAACGGGTGCTTTCACCTCTTCTTCTAACCTCCTTGAAGAAAAGATGAAAAGTTAAGTGTGACGTCACAAATATTTATCAGCTGTTGCTAAGGTGATGACGTCACTTGCACGAAAGCACGAAGTGCTAAGCGTGTCTAAAGACCTTTAAGGTGGATCCACCTAAAATCTTCGCCTTGTATTTCCAATGGGCAAACTTCTGTAGCCATTTTCTTCCCAATTAATGTGTTCCAAGGATGAAAATTTGAACATCGATAAAAATAACTTTAGTATACTTAATATTTTCTAAAACTTGACCATAGTTATATTAAAAATAAATAACCTCTCCTTTGGTGGTATTGAGACCAGATAATAGATAGCGCGACTTGTACATTAATGACGTCAGTAGACAAACAAATGTTGGATAGCTTAATTATGGTTAAATTTTAGAAAATATTAAGTATACTAAGCTATAATATGAAGTTCCTTTTATCGATGCTCAAATTTTCCTCCTTAGGAAAGCATTAATTTTGAAGAAAATGGCTACAGAAGGCTGCCCATTAGAAATACAATGAAAAGATTTTAGGTGGAACCACCTTAAGATACATAGACCTTTAAGATATATAGACTGGCCTTAAGATATATATAGACTGGGCCTTTAAGATATAAAAAGGCCTTAAGATATATAGACTGGAAGTTCTTGTGCAAATGAGTGGCAGCAGCTGGCGACATATTGATCACAGAGCTTGTACGGATAAAACGGTGTGTGGCCTATGTAAGCAACGTTAATTAAGCTATTTTACCTGCGCGAAATAAGAAATTTTACGTTGTTTTAATACTGCGTATCAAGGAGGTTATATTACTGGAAGCACCACTCTTATACACGCAGCATTGGCCGCCATAAGTCACAGTCTGTGCTGCAAATGACGTCATGAGCAGGCACGACGCAGCCGCAGAAGAGAAGCTGCTTGGAAACCAATGGAACAAAAGCTGCTAAGCGTATAAACAGATAAAATGACTAATTCAATAATCTTCATCAATGATACACAAGCTTACTGTTTCATCAACGGTATAACTTAGTTCATTTTTGCCTGCTTGTGACGTCACACCACAGATTAGCTGTGACTTATGGCGGCAGAGCCAGTGGTGTCTCCAGTAATACACTGACGGAAAAAATCCCAACACCACGAAAAAATAGTTTTAGAGGAATGAAATGGCGACAATGCATTTGTATAGGTAACATATTTAATCGATTAAGGTTTCAAGATCACAGCTTATTGTAAGCGCGAGAAGAGCAATTTTAAATGTGAAATGCTGGTACAGTAATAACCGGTGTAACCGCCAGAAAGTTGAATGCAAGAACACAATCGTTCATGCATTGTGCCGTACAGGTGCTGGATGTCAGTTTGTGGGATGGAGTTCCATGCATGTTGCACTTGGCCGGTCAATACAGGGACGGTTAATGCTGGTTGGGGTGACGCTGGAGTTGTCGTCCAATGATGTTCCATACGTGCTAGATTGGTGAAAGATCTGGTGATCTAGCAGGCCACGGCAACATGTCCACACTCTGTAGAGCATGTTGGGTTACAACAGCGGTATGCGGGAGAGCGTTATCCTGTTGGAAAACACCCCTGGAATGCTGTTCATGAATGGCAGCACAACAGGTTGAATCACCAGACCGACGTACAACTGTGCCGTCAGGGTGCGTGGGATAACCACGAGAGTGCTCCTGCTGTCATAGGAAATTGCTCCCGAGATCATAACTCCAGGTGCAGGTCCAGTGTGTCTCAGCCGCAGACAGGTTGGTTTCCGGCGCTCACCTGGCCTCCTAACCAACACACGGCCATCACTGGCACCCAGGCAGAACCGGCTTTCATCAGAAAACACAACAGATCTCCACTCCGTCCTCCAATGAGCTCTAGCTTGACACCACTGACGTCGCAAACGGCAGTGGTTTGGGGTAAGTGGAATGCACGCTACAAGGCGTCTGGCTCGGAGCTGTCCTTCAAGTAACCGATTTGTAACAGTTCGTTGTGTCACTGTGGTGGCAACTGCAGCTCGAATTGCTGCCGCAGACGCGGTACGATGCGCCACGGCCATACGCCGTACACGGCGGTCTTCCCTCTCAGTAGTGCCACGTGGCCCGCCGGAACCCGGTCTTCTTGATTTAGTACCTTCCCTTGACCACCGCTGCCAACAATCAAGCACGGTGGCTACATTCCTGCCAAGTCGTTCTGCAATATTGCGGAAAGAAAATCCACCTTCTCGTAGCCCTATTACACGACCTCGTTCAAACTCCGTGAGCTGTTGATAATGGCTTCTTCGTCTTCTTAAAGGCATTCTTGACTAACATCAACACCCTACGTCGAATCTCAATGATAACTAACGCTCACGAACGTTACAGCGCGTATTTACAGCAAACCTGCTTTGCATGTTCCGAGGGACGCTACTAGCGCCACACGTATGCGCCGAGCGCGAAAGTTGCATAGACGTCATCTTGCAGATGTACTCTCACCGCCTACCAACTGTCGTTTACCTAACACAACCCTTTCTTTGTGTTGGGATTTTTTTTCTCTCAGTGTATAACCTCCTTGCTGCGTATTAATTTTTTTTTCAATGGGGTATAAATTAGACATTGCGCCTTTTAACTTACGATTAAAGAAAACATCGTTATCGTAATGCTGGGGATATGAAATAACTGAATGGAAACGTCGCTTGTCCTACGTGTAAAATATATTTCGGCTTCAGTTGCTTACAAATTGCGTGATCTAGTTGCATGAAATTCTTATTTAAAACTCTAAATAATGTCAAAACATTTTAATGTGGCCATTTGTTTATTCTTAAGAGAAGTTGCCGAGAACAAAACTTTTAATTGAAGGTTTTTCCTGCAGTATTATGAGTTCGTAATAGCTACTGAACGGGAGAAAAAATAAATAAAATTAAATATGATAGAAAGAAATGCCCTCTTCACATAATTTAGAGTTTAGACAATTTCAAATCTCGGGGATTAAAAGTCTCGGAAAAGAGAATTGTTTAAATGGAAAAATTTGCAGCTCATTAAATAGTTTTGTTTAATTGAAAATTTGTTTACCTCATTAAATCTGGCTACATTATTTTCTGAAATACTTTACAATACATACTATTATAAAGACAAAAATGATAAATCTTAGTAGTTATATATATATATAAAAAATGGATATAACTTTTATAAACACGCGAACGCCTTTAGTAAACAACGGGATGTAATGGAGCAGATAAGTGCATATTTTTAGATGAATTGTTCAGATGTGGATACAAGTACCAAAGTTGGCACACATACTCATTGAATATCGTACTTTTCATATAAAATGTTAGCCCGTCGAAAATTCAAAATGACCGCTATTTTCAAGATGGCCGACGCATGATAATCGAATATTTCAAAGGAATAGTTCTAATATTTATGCAAGTAATAAACTTCATCATTGACAATCAAAAATTCAAGATGGCGACCTTTTCCAATATGGCCGACACCTTTACGAGGATAGTACTCCATGTTTAATGTTTGAACATTACAATAAATGTTTTTATTATTTTCCTGTTTATAATGTTAGAAACTTCAGTTACGTGTATGATCTTCGCTTCCAGGTAGTGAAAGAATAAATACTCGCCAGTGAAAGACGTACAATTCAAGAACATGGCGAACTGACTGGACTAAATGCTGTTGGTGCCAAAAAGGACAAGAACGAACAACTAAAATCACCACCAACACGTTGTAACTGTGAAAATGATGGATACAACATGATTGCGATCAATGTTCCTAGATTTGCATTAGACTTATCCAATCATATTCCGTTTCATCATGCTTGGCGTAATTATATTAGTTTGTGCATTGCTAAAATTAGTGTGTTGCTAAAAATTTAACAAAGAAGCTCAATATGTTTCATACGTAGTTGTAATTTTAACTTCCCGATTTATGTGACAAAAGGAGTCAATAAAAGTAGTTGAAACATGTCTAGTGGGTTTTATTCCGTGGCAGAAATACTGGGAATGGCAGCCATGTTGGAATATGGCTGCCATCTTGGAAATTCAAGTGGCTAACGTGATTTCTCAAATTGTTGGACCATGACTGATAGCCACACCAATTTTAGTATTTGTATCCACATGTGAACGATTTTTTTACTTATCTGCCCCACTAATGTGACAGATTCGTGCCGTACAAAGCTGAACTCCAAATGTCGAACGGTTAACTTACGGTTTTCCATTTTATGTATCTTAAAAGGTCTTTGAGCGTGTCGTCACAAATATTTCCCAGTTGTTGTTAAGGTGATGACGTCAGCTGCACGAAAACATGAAAAGCTAAGCGTGACATCACAAATATTTCTCAGATGTTGCTAAGGTGATGACGACAGCTGCACGAAAATGCGAAAAACTAAGAGTGGCGTCAAAAAAATTTCTTTCTCGGTTGTTGCTATGGCACAAAAATGGGACAAACCTTCATCCGTTTAGACAAAGGAAATTATACTCCTTTAGACTAACGGAGGTACCCGGCGTTGCCCGGGTTGATCAAAACATACACGAATCAGCTTCTGGGCCAGTGCTTTTTCGATCATTTTTCTTTAATTCTGGATTAATTTGTCCAGTAGATTTTTGCTTTTTCGGGAACATTCGAAAATTCACGCTGTTGAGAGGTCTCAGCTTCTCTAAATAATTTCCCTTTCTTTGATTTGAGATTGATTTGTCCAATAGATTTTCGTTATTTCGACTTAAGTTAAAGTTACATAAAAAGCATAGAAATTTTTAATAATTAGCTGAAATTCATTTGGTTGTTAGTCAAATCCCGTTTTTTCCTTTATTGCACCAATTATACCAAAATAAAATAGTTTAAAATTAACTGGCGCCTTCATTCACTGAACAAATTCTCAGAAAGTGTCAACGTGATGAAATCAGGAGGGAGTGTCCAGGTTTCATGGCAGCTTATATTTTCTGCAGGTTCCTATAGAATAATTACGCAAATTTTGGTGCAGATCGGTCAAAGGATTTAGACGCAAAGTGTCAAGGGGATTAAACCAGGGAGGAGGAATGAGATGCCCAGGTTTTATGGTATCCAATATTTTCTGCAGGGTCAGAGAGTAACTATTCAAAATTTATTCTAAATCGGTCAAAGTGTTTAGGAGTTCACAGGGAAAATACAGACAGACATTCTACATATTGTATATATATACAACGGCCGTTCCATAAAAACTGAGAGTAAAGTCACACAGAATGAATAAATATAGGTACAGCAAAATATATGTTATTCTTTCTCAAAGTATCTTCCCTCTGGTGATATGCAACGGTCCCATCGTTCAGTCCACTTTGCAAAGCATGTGGTGAAGGCATTTTATGGAAGCTATTTTAGCGACCCCTGTACAGCTTGAATAACGTCAGCATCTGTGTTGAATGTTCCGCCACGAAACTTCATTGTTGGAAACAACCAGAAATCTCACGGAGAGAGGTCAGGAGAGTAGGCAAGTTGTCGCATGATTTCAATACTGCATCTCGTAAGAAAATGTTGAACACAAGTGGGCGGGCGTTATCATGGTGTAGGGTCCACTTGCCCACTAGTTTCGGTCGCTTAATCGATATGTGCTGTCGCAGACGCTTCAGGACTGAAATTTAATACTCAGCAATTGGAAGTAATTTATGGAGGAACGGCATGCTGGTAGGCTACATCTTTATGATTAAAGGAAATTATCATCATCACCTTTCCCAGCTGATTTGGTTTGGCGGACATTTTCCGGAGGAGGAGGGTCTGTGCGTTTGCAGACACTTGCTGCGCGCTTCGTGAGGGGGTCGAAATAGTGGACTCATGTTTCATCGGCAGTTATTACTGTGTTTAGAAAGTTTGGATCCTTTGCAATCATTTATTTCCACTCATGAAGCACCTGAACTCTGCTAACAATTATTCTCTCGTCAGGTGATGAGGTACCCATCCGGAACACACACAATGCAGCAGTAATTTGTCGCGTACAATGCGGAATGCCGACGTTTTAGAAATATTAGTTGACGTCGCTTTGTCTTCACACGTCATTCGTCTTGCAGGATTGCCCAAACAGTGTTAACAATACGCTCCGTAACACTTTCAGGTCGACCAGGCCTAGGAGCGAGTTCTGCCAACAAACGCACTTTTTGAAATCATGGTGCCATCTAAAAATCGTTGACTCACCCAAACGTTTATCTTTTTAAGCTTTTCTCATTAAATCAATTGTTTCTGGAGCAGTTTTACCCAAACGATAGCAAAATTTTATCGCACAACGCATTTCATTTCTTAACTCTGAATCACTCACCTCCATAGCTATATGGCGAAATGCAGACGTACCTTAAACAACTGCGCAATAATAAAATCAGAATCTTTTGCCAAGGCTAATAACTGTTGCTATAGATACTTCCTTAATTCAGTTAGTCGTCTGCGTGTTTATTTTTCCCTTCGCATTGTTGCCAACTCAAAAAATATATATATATTCTCACTTTTTATGGAACAGCTTTTGTAGATTGAATCTCACTACAAAAATCACAAAGACTATAAAAAACAAACTTCTCTCTTTTGACGACCCTATCAGTGTATAAAATATCCGGATTCTATAAAAAGTGAAATCCTCACGGATCAGCCTGAATGCTTTACACGGTGTGCGAATGCTTCCGTGGCCAGCACGATCCCTCGACCTCTCGCCCATCGAGCATCTGTGGCACACGATTGGACGTCAGTTGAGTACCCTACCATCTCTTCAAACTTAAGAATTTTTTTTTCTTGTTGGAGGTTTAACGACCACCGTGAGCAACTCAATGGGCTATAAGCAGTCGCCCGTCCCTAATTTAGGGTCACTGGTTCCAGGGAAGGGAGAGAGCTAGTGCCGTAAGACAAACACAACATCTATGCCTCACCGGGATTCGAACCCGGACCCCTTTAGAACGAATGATCAGAAGCCATCGCTAAGACCACTGCGCCACCGGGGCAGCCAAAATTAAGATGAACTGTGGACTGGGATCAACACCACATGGTCCACGACACCCCAGGAATCTATTCGGATTCTCACTGCCTCGATACCACGTTGGATTAAACACTGTATCGCCCAAAATGGGGGCCGCACTCCTTATTGACCATCCTGTATATTCGGCCAGTGGAGCCTAGTATGTATGTGATAATTAAATTATTTTTTCAGGACCTATTTGGCTATTTGTATGTGAAGTTTGGTCTGTTTTCGAGCATTCTTTCGTGGTGTGGTGTTTTCTCTCTCAGGCAGTGTATAAGCATTTTCAGTTGTTTTGGGACCATTGACCACCAGCAGATTATTTCATGGCTCCATGATATCTATCGCAGAATGATCAAGATCTTTCTTCAATGGTGCTCCTTGGATTGTATGCGGCGAATTTCAGAATCCTTGGTTGTTTCAGCTAATAGTTTCTCTCGGAATTGTGCAAGCTTATTAGTAATTATATTGCAGACAACCTTCAACGAGAGTTCCTGATGTGGATGCTTTATTTATTTATTTTTTAAACAGACCATTCCTCCAAGTACTTGTGTTGCACAATTATCTTAACCTTCAATAGCAGTTAACAGTCCGTTCTGAGCAAATGTTTGCCCGTTGTGGACGATGGACTCGGAACTACCTTCCCTTTCCTTCGGAAAACTAATTAAGCGCTTAAGTGACAAGCCTTCAATTTCAATCTAAAAGAGGAGTTCTAAAATGTAAGAACGTAAACATCAAATTTGCAAGTAAATTTAAATACCGATTCATCCGTCCTTTGAAATTAAGTATATTCGAAGCATTGCTTGATTAAAACGAACAGATTTATCGCATTTTGCACTCTAGCTAATTAGTGACGAATACTGTTTTAAAGCTTTCAGCGGATTTCCTTCTCTTTTTTTAGATGCTAAATAGGGTCTTGAAACTTCTCAGCGAGACGGTTAATAGAATTACTCGTTTTTTTTTTAAGCAACATTCTATCGATTTCTCGCCAATCAGGATGCTATTGAAATCAGCGAATTGAAAACAAAAAGATGTCAAATTTCGAATTTTCAGCTGCGATTTACCGTATCTCTCGGCTTATAAGCACATTATATTGACAAAAGTCGCCGGATACATAGAAGAGAAAAGCAATATAGCATTTATTGACATACATTCGCACGGTGTCGGTCCACCTTTGGCCTTAAGGCATGCACTCACCCTTCGAGACATGCTTTCGACAAAGTTTAGGAACACAGCGAAAGGTATGCGCTTCCTTTCAGTACATAATGCTGTCGATAACTGTTGCTTATAGTAGTAGGCCTTGGTTCCAAACTTCTTATGCGGTGCTCTAATTCATCCCATGGGTGCTGTATGGGATTAAGATCAGGGCTCTGTGCTGGCAAGTCCACACATGATACGGAATTATCGTCAAACCACCCCGTAACAGTCCTTGCTTTAGGGATCGGTGCATTATCCTGCTGGTACCAACAAGGGTGTATTCCATAGTATTGCCACAGAGTTGGTAGGGCATAATTGTTCAGAATATCGAGGTAGACGGGCTGGTTATCGGGTTTGTCCACGATAACCAATGGGCCGGGACCATACCACGAAAAACACCCCCACACGAGTACACTGCCAGCTCCAAACTTGAACGAACAAACAGTACACTGTGGTAAATGGCGTTCTCCCGGCTACTGCCATAGCTATACACCGCCATCAGACTGATGGATCCTGTATTTCGATTAATCAGTCCATTTTGATCTACGGCCCACGATAAATGTTCTATACACCATGCTAAACGACGAGTAGCATTCCGAGTGGAGATGAAAGGCTTATGAGCAGCCGCACGACCACGGTAACCCATGGAAGGAAGTTCTCTACGAATGGTACGTGTACATATCGAGGTTCCAGCATTTTTACTCACCTGTACACTGAGGCCTGTGCAGTAGTACTCCGTCGATTAGCTGTAACTACTCTCCTGATGCTTTGACGTCCTCTATCACTGATTTTCTTTAGTCTGACGGTACGTTTTGCTGCTTCAGGCACGCCATGTGTCTTCCACTTATTCAGTACATCCAAAACAGTTGACTTGGATATGTTTAAACGCCTCTCGGTTTCTCTTATGGACAACCCACTAATATAACACCTAACAATCTTTTTCTCATAGCCAGTTCTCTCCCGCAGTGACATTTTCACTCAACCTCACAGTGCGATGTGATCGCGGTCAGCTGCAGGCTTGTTTTTATACCATTCGCAGCTGTACCGCGTATTTAACAACGCAGCGGATCCGTTCATTTGCTTTTGAAGTTTGTGTCCGGTGACTTGTCAATATAGTGTATTTTGCTTTCAGTGGTAACAGTTGCTCGCTCAAAAACTCTAACTTCGGGTTTTTCCTTATTTACACGTATACTCAGTTCTCTGGTTTAAAACTTACTAAACACCCGAAAAATAACAACAAACTTGCACTCTTTCATCGCAGAGAACCAAGAATAAAATTTCATCCTATAGCAGCAGATACGCAGAATGCGATAAATTCTAGAAACGCCAAGTGCAGATAAACGTCTCGGAAAGAATGATCAGGATTTTTTTCTCACTTTTTCGGTTTTGTAATGCTTTGTTTACCCTCTGAATTTTCTCGACGAGGGCAAGGTTGATATGGAGGAGGGGCGGGGTGGGGGGAGGAATTCAATGGAGCATTGGAGATTTGGTACGCTTCCAGAAAATCACTGCGTCCCAGATTTCAAGCATTTGGACACACATCACCTAAGGTATTCTGAAAGACACATACTTAATCATTGCTTGTGATTACAAAAAAAAAAAAAAAAAGAGACAAAGGCGGGAGTCATGTCAGGATCTAAATCGAGGGAAAGAACTGCAATTGCACAGACGACGAATAGGAAATACATTTCAACTCAGAAGGGTGAGGAAGAACGCTAGGTTGTAATGAGCAATTCTTTTAACAAGTCTACGCCAGTTTTAATTCCTCTTCGGTTTTTTTTTTCTCTCCGATGAGTGAAATTCTTGAAAAATTGGATCTTAGTAAAAAAATTACCCATTAGGAGACGTGAAAATTTTGTGAAAAGAAAGAAAAAAACTAGTCGTGGTAACAGCAATTGAACACAAGAGGAATTTTCAAAATAACACTTTTCGGAACACAAATATAGTGACCGCAAATCGTCGGCGGAGTCGCCAACTTTGAGCAGATGTTAAAGAGATGGAATGAAGAATGCATGGATGTCAGGAGACAATGAAAATTGCATGAGCGCTAGGAGATTTGTATGAAGGTTACTTAAACGCTAAGAGAGTGAATGAAGATTGAATGGACGCCAGGAGATTGAATGAAGATTTCATTGGCGCCAAATCTTCATTCAATATCAGCAGGAAACTGGATGAAAATCGCATGGACACCAACGATTAAATTAAGATTTCATGGACGCAGAAGTGTGAATGAAGATTGCATGAACGCCAGGACATTGAATAGTGCATGGATGCTAAGAGCTTGAATGAAAATTGCATGGCCCCAGCAGATTGAATGAAGATTTTATAGACGCTGAGTGAGTGAAAGAAGATTGTACGGCCGCCAGAAGATTGAATGAAGATTACATGAATGCCACGAGACTGAAAATTGCATGAGCGCTAGGAGATTGAATGAAGATTACATGAACGCTGAGAGAGTGAATGAAGATTGAATGGATATTTCATGGGCTCTAGGAGATTGAATGAAGATCACATGGACGCCAGGAGATTGAATGAAGATTTCATGGGCGCCAAATCTTCATTCAGTATCAGCAGGAAGCAATGAAAATCGCATGGACACCAAAAATTGAATGAAGATTGCATGGACGCAAAAGAGTGAGTGAATATTGCATGAACGCCATGATATTGATTGAACATTACATAGACGCTAAGAGCTTGAAAAAAAATTGCATGGACCCCAGCAGATTGAATGAAGATTTTACAGACGCTGAGAGAGTGAAAAAAGGTTGCACGGCCTCCAGAAGATTGAATGAAGATTACATGGACGCCAGGAGATTGAATGAAGATTACATGGGCATGAAGGTTGCGTGAACGCCAAAAGACTGAATGAAGATTGCATGGACGTCAGGAGATTGAAAAAGATTGCATGGAAGCCAGGAGACATCAGAAAAATTGCAGGTTCCCTCGGTTTTGGAGCAGGGAAGAACAAGCAAATTATACAAAATTGCGCATAAAATCTATATTTCTCTGAATTGAGGAAAATAGTAATATGACAAAATACTTGTTACTTCCGCCGGGGAGAGAGATACTTAGGATTTCCCTTTATTCCCTCCTAAAGTTCAGCTCTTTTCTCTTCCTACTGTATACCTCTAAGACTAACTTCAACTGTGTAGGAAACCGGGTGCATTGTTTAACCTTCTAAGCAAGGAGTTCGTTAATTCGTGGAGATACTGGACAGATTTCACAAACTGAAGAAAATTCTCACGCGGGCGCCTGTCGGCAAAACGCAAGTGACTGTCAGCAATGAGTTGGTTCATGCTCAACAAGTCTGCTCGCTTTCACTCTTTCCAGTTTCACGGTAATGGCAGATTAAAAGATAATTATTTGCAGCGGTGAGAGCAAACCATTCACGGTGAAAAGTCATTCGTTGTGAACAAATCGTTCACAAATGGCCCATCATTAGGTCACAATAATGGCGGATTAAGTTATCATTCACAGCGGTGAAAACGAACCATTCACGGTTAAGAGCCATTCGTTGTGATCAAATCATTCCCGAATGGTCCATCACTAGGTCACAATAATGGCGGATTAAATGATCATTCACAGCGGTGAGAACGAACCATTCACGGTTACGAGCCATTCGTTGTGAACGAATCATTCACGAATGGTCCATCACTAGGTCACAATAATGGCGAATTAAATGATCATTCACAGCGGTGAGAACGAACCATTCAAGGTTACGAGCTATTCGTTGTGATCGAATCATTCACGAATGGTCCATCACTAGGTCACAATAATGGCGGATTAAATTATCATTCACAGCGGTGAAAACGAACCATTCACTGTTAAGAGCCATTCGTTGTGATCGAATCATTCACGAATGGTCCATCACTAGGTCACAATAATGGCGGATTAAATGATCATTCACAGCGGTGAGAACGAACCATTCAAGGTTACGAGCCATTCGTTGTGATCGAATCATTCACGAATGGTCCATCACTAGGTCACAATAATGGCGGGTTATTCACAGCGGTGAGAACGAACCAGTCACGGTTACGAGCCATTCGTTGTGATCGAATCATTCACGAATGGTCCATCACTAGGTCACAATAATGGCGGATTAAATGATCCTTCACAGCGGTGAGAACGAACCATTCACGGTTACGAGCCATTCGTTGTGATCGAATCATTCACGAATGGTCCATCACTAGGAAACAATAATGGCGGATTAAATGATCATTCACAGCGGTGAGAACGAACCAGTCGCGCTGAAGAGTCATTCGTTGTGATCGAATCATTTACGAGTGGTCCATCATTAGGTCTCATAGATGGCGGATTAAATGATCATTCACAACGGTGAGAACGAACCATTCACGGTGAGGAGACATTCCCTTGTGAACGAATCGTTCACGAATGGTCCATCACTACAAGAACCGAGCCCGCGCCATTCGAAAACCAGGACTACCACCCGCGCCCATCTCGGACGACTTTTCCGAAGTCTGCGCCTCAGAACACTCGGACACCGGGGCGACTTGGCTTGCATTAGAATTCCTTAAGCATAATTCTAACATACATACATGCAAGTGTAATTTACATTTTTGTTTGTTTGAGGTTTAATGAACACCTTAAGCAACAAGATGCGCTATAAGCGGTCTTCCGTCCTTACTGGTTCAAGGGAAGGGAGACAGCCAGTGCCTTTAGACAAACACAACATCCATGCCTCACCGGGATTCGAACCCAGATCCATCTTGGAGGAATGGTCAGAAGGCAGCGCTTAGAACACTATGCCACCGGGGCGGCAAAGTTTATGGGAACATGACATATACAGTCGTATCAGAATAATATGACCACCCCCGGAATCAGTGTACCCGCGCAGGCGCGTCACAGAGTGCACGTGACAAGATCAACCACACGGAGATATAAGCGGCTGGTCAGGACAGATGAGCCGTAGTGCATCACGTGAACACAATGAGCAGAGGTAGTGATTTGATGGCCGTTCAAAAAGCAATGATCATCGGCTACCGCGCCAAGGGTGGAAGCATCTCAGAAAAAGCAGACTTCGTGGGCACACTTCTCGTCCAATGTCCAGTAATTTTCTCTGAGTAGCTATAGCTGTATAGGGTCTTGGGTTTTCATGTTACAAGATGAGGCCTTTGCGATTAACAAGTGCTGGACGCTTTGATTTCAGATTTTCTTTCAGCCTTTCCAACTGTTGGCAGTACAGGTCAGCATTTATCGTTTGGTTAGGTGCAAGCAGTACCCAGTGGATTACCCCACTGAGATCTCATTATACACTGCACAAGACCTTCCTCGGATGCTGTCCTCTTGAAGTCAATGGAGCAGGCTCTCCAACTCGGCGAACAGTCCTTTGACGCTTTACATTTCTGTAAAGGACCCACTTTCCATCACACGTAACTAATTGTTCCACGTAAGGTTCATTTCTGTGTCACAAACAACAAAAGGAAGACAAGCGGTCATTCTGTACGATAGATTTCTTGAGGATAGGTCATGTGGTACCCAGTGGTCGAACTCTGTGGTAAACCCAAGAGCATGCATCCTTCTTTCTACTGTTATTCTGCGTACAGAAAAAACTTTCCGATAATTCTTTAACGAATAAATAAAGAAATAAACGTTTCAGTAGCTGAGCCCATCTTACGGATTTATGATGTCAAAAGATGACTTAAAAACACACATAGCACCGTGGTGCAAGGCTAACGCGCTCGGCTAGATATCGAGAGATCCGTGGGTTCAATTCCCCGGCGGGGACCGAATAAAAAATTTTCGGTTGCTATGTGTTTCTGGAACGTGGAAAGAGCGATATATTTGTTTATTCGCTGACACCACGTATTCGGAAGATTTTCACTTTGGATCTCGCCCTTTGGATTTAATTGCTATAATTAATATATAGCCAGTGCCGTTAATGCCCACCATGGAGACATCTCAGTAGCTGAGCCCATCTTACGGATTTGTGATGCCAGAAGCTGACTTAAAAACACACATAGCACAGTGGATTGTTGGCCACCGTGGTGTAAGGCTAACGCGCTCGGCTAGATATCGAGAGATCCGTGGATTCAATTCCCCGGCGGTGACCGAATAATAATTTTTCGGTTGCTATGTGTTTCTGAAACGTGGAAAGAGCGATGTATTTGTTTATTTACTGATGCCGCGTATTTCGAGGATTTTCACTTTAGATCTCGCCCTTTGGATTTAACTGCTATAATTAATATATAGCCAGTGTCGTTAATGCCCACCAGATGGAGACGTCTCAGTAGCTGAGCCCATCTTACGGATTTGTGATGCCAGAAGCTGACTTAAAAACACACATAGCACCGTGGATTGTTGGCCACCGTGGTGTAAGGCTAACGCGCTCGGCTAGATATCGAGAGATC
This sequence comes from Macrothele yani, assembly GCA_039090855.1. Taxonomy (NCBI): domain Eukaryota; kingdom Metazoa; phylum Arthropoda; class Arachnida; order Araneae; family Macrothelidae; genus Macrothele; species Macrothele yani. Next base: position 13,595,304 of record CM077000.1, on the reverse strand, counting down.
CGTGGGTTCAATTCCCCGGCGGTGACCGAATAATAATTTTTTTGGTTGCTATGTGTTTCTGGAACGTGGAAAGAGCGATGTATTTGTTTATTTACTGACGCCACGTATTTCGAGGATTTTCACTTTCAATTTTTTAACGGTTAGATATTGATTATTTGATATGGCCTGGTTGAGTTCCTCTATAGAAACATCTGATGGAAGTCCAGAACGTGGTTGATCTCTGCAGCTTCCGTCTCCTTCACGGAATTTCCGGAACTAACAGCGACGGCACGGTGGGGTCATTTTATAGCCTACTGAACGAAGCATTCTGGACATCACACGCGCCATCTGTTATTGCATTTGTTACTTAAATGCTTCACTTGGAATTTTCGTCACGAAAAACGGGTAGAAATTTTGCACACACCTAATATTTTGGACAGCACCAATAAAAATTGGAAAGGGGGCGATACATGGTGACACATTTATCAGCTGCCGGTTTACAGCAGAGTTGGAAACGGGTTAAACATTTTGGACCCGGACAAGAGCGCCACATAATTGGATTCGACCCGGATCTGTAACTGACCTGGATCCGACCCGGACACATGTACTTTAAAACTACAATATGTACATACGGCGTTCAAAAAGTCTCTCCGCAGTGGGCACCTTACGTTATACGAAAATCAAACAAGTGTATTATACAGGGGTGATTGTGAGGTGACACAAGAAACCCTGAAACTCTCATCTCAGTGCCAATATACACAGTGTTAGATCTAGAAATAATTATTCTACTGGCCCACCAAAATGCCCATTGGTCCTTAAAAAAAAAACTTAAAGACATTAACAATATATGTAGGAAATAAGGTATTTTTGTTTTGTGCAATTATCTCCAATATTTGTTTTTAAACGTACCATTAGTTTGCAGCGTTTGCAGCCTAAAAAGAAAACCGTACGGCAAGGTAAAAGAAATAGAAATTCATTTCCTAACTTGTGACAAATTAAAAAAAGAAAAACCTACTAGCTAGCCATCCGGGCCAGTAAAATCAATAATTCATTGGTCCGACGGAAGTTCCACTGGCCAATGTCCAGCGGACTACTGGGTAATTCGAACTCTGATTTATATTATACACTGAGTGGCCACTTTATTATGACCACCTGACAGTTTTAAGCAAATGAGATATGGCTGCATGCTGCTGCCGCCAGAGGGCGAGGCTAGTATAAAAATGGAAAGCTTAGTGCTTACACGACAGTGGTAGAAGTGATTTTTTGGGTGACGAGATGGGTAAAAAATGCGATTTGACGGACTTTCAACGTGGGATGATTGTAGGAGCTCGGAACCATAGAGCGAGTATCACCGAAACCGCCGCATTCGTGAAATGTTCCAGAGCAGCTGTTGAAGTGTTTAAAGACTGGACTGTCAGCCAAAAAACTGGGTCTCTACGTGCAACGTGTGGTCGTCATCGACTAGTGACTGCTCAGGCGGGACGGAGAGTGTCCAGACTGGTAACAGAAGGGCAACAGTGCAGCAAATTACAGACCATCTTAATCAAGGATCCCCTCAAATGATCTCTGCACGCACTGTTCGCCGTACACTGCATCGGATGGGATATGGCAGCCGAAGGCCTGTTCGAACACCTTTGCTGTCTGAAGTTAACAAGAGAAAACGTCTCTAGTTCGCACAGTAGCACAAGGATTGGACAGTCGATAATTGGAAACAAATTATGTGGTCCGATGAATCACGTTTTCAGTTGCACCTTGCCGATGGTAGAGTGTGAATTTGGCGGAAACAGCACGAAAGCATGGACCCCAAATGCATTGCTACAATCCTTCAAGCTGGTGGAGGCACCGTTATGGTTTGGAGAATGTTTTCCTGGCATGCTTTGGGCCCTTTAATTCGTGTTGATCAACGTCTGACTGGCACATCATATCTAAATATCGTTGCGGACCAAGTGCATCCTGTCATGTGGATGGTTTATCCCAATGGCGATGGCTACTTTCATTAAGATAATGCGTCCTGCCATAGTGCTCGTATTTGTACAGGATTGGTTTCAGGAACATGCCGGTGAGTTTACTTTGCTTGGGTGGACCCCACAATCTCCAGATCTCAACCCCATTGAGAATTTGTGGGATGAAGTTGAACGATCCATCAGACAGCTGGATCCACAACCCTGCAATCTCACACTCCTGGAAAGTGCTATTCATCAAGCATGGTCTCAGATTCCACAAACCACTCTCATGGAGTTCATGCCACGAAGAATCGACGCAGTATTAAAGGCAAAAGGTGGCCCAACGAAGTACTGAGGGGGTGGTCATAATAAAGTGGCCACTTAGTGTATTACGCACTTATAAACTAGCTATACAACAAACAGGCCTGAGTGCTTGTGCAGTTAAATTTCGCATCTTTTCTTGTACCCAATTTTCACTGTGCAAAATCCTTCGGGCATTGCAGCTTTGAAATCAAATTTCGCACTTCATATTATATGTTAATTGAGCAGTCTATGTGGATGAGTTTTACTTGAAGCCTACAGTGGATTCCATTCAATTTCTAAAAGTAGCTCGTTGGATTAACCGAATGTAATATAATCAAATTATTTGATGTAGATGCGACTTTCGAAATAATGAAGAAAAAGCCTTCCTTTCAGTACTCTGTTATCTTGAGAGCTTGTTTGATAACAAAATAAACACTCGAGGAGTCACAAATCGCCTACATTCACCATTCACACGGACATGCGGTGTTTTTTTTTATTCAAACACTGTAATTCCTAAAGAAAATAAAACTTGAACCTTTCAGTTATCATTTGATAGCATTTTTAGAAATGAAATGTCCGAAGCATCTCAAATTCTTCTAAAACTTAAAAACCCGGATTCACGGATTTGGAATGTGACAAAAACCCGGAATTCCGGGCTACACCCAGATTACCAGGTCTGATTGTAGGAAAGCATAATTTATTCACTTGCAGGAAATATTGAAACAGCAGTCCTTCATTTGCAAGACATAACCTAACTGTTTTACACATGTTTACAAACACATGTCAGAATCAAAAATTCCCTCCGCAGTAATGTTAAGGCTGTTTTACCTTATTTTGATGGCGCTAAAGTCAAAATTTTTGAATTAAGCTACTTGTTGTATGTTTAATTTCAGTTTTTGCTGTTTTCCTGATAACATGCCAAGCTTGAGAGTATATTTCACAGCAACACATTTTCACAAGTTTCTGATGAGTTGAAAAGTTTCCAAAATGTGGATGTTGTTTTCATCATTGTCCCCTCAGAAGGAAGAGACACTATTCCTACCGAATACACTCTTCCTTCATAGTGCATGACAAATCATTTTTCAGTACACTGGCACCATTATCGAGCACAAAATTTGACAGTGAGAGTTTTTGGAAATAAAACCGGGTCACGAACAACTTGACCCGACCCGTTTTATCCGCTATAAATTGTTGACCCTGCTCCAGCTTTGTCCGTCTGTCCTCACGATAACTCGCGTAAAAGTGGTTCGATTTAGATGAAATTTTAGTATGTGGTGAGGGACCAACTGGGGGCGAATCGTATTGAAAATGGGCGAAATGGGGTCAAAGGTCAGGACATAGGAGCGGAATCCATTCCATTGCCCTTATGCGTCATGACTTGCGTAAAAATGGTTCGATTTCGATGAAATTTTAGTATGTGGTAAGGGACCACCTGGAGACGAATCCTATTGAAAGTGAGTGAAATGGAGTCAAAGGTCAGGACATAGGAACGGGATCCATTCCATCACCCTTATGCGTTATAACTTAGGTAAAAATGTTTCAATTGAGACAAAACTTTATCATGTTGTTCCGGAAGTATACTTTACCGGTTCTGTTGAATATCATCGAGATGGGTAAAGGTCAGGTTATAGGAACGAGATTTATTTTTCAGCCATTATTCTCATAACTTGAATAATAACTTGAGTAATGATTTCTGGTATGTTGGAAAGCGTATCATAATCAATGCATTGCATGATTTTTTTAATTTTTTTTTATTGTAGGTTTAACGACCACTGTGAGCAACTCAATGGGCTATAAACAGTATCCCGTCCCTAATTTAGGGTCATTGGTTCCAGGGAAGGAGAGAGCCGGTGCCGTAAGACAAACACAACATCCATGCTTCACCGGGATTCGAACTCGGACCCCTTTCGGACGAATGATCAAAGGCCATTGCTTAGACCACTGCGCCACCGGGGCGGCATTTCCATCTCTGATTTACAGAAATAAGGTGTATCAAATAAACTGGCCATGCATTGTATATCAAACGCAAAAAGTTATACCGAGTCTTGTGGTAATCTAACCTGCAATACGGCAAAGGTTATTGGTCACGGCGTATTTCAGAGACGCACTTCTTGTTAGAATAACTGCCCGATGAAATGGAAATCACCGGTTTGAATAATAACTCCATATATCGCTAATCGGCGTCTGAACTTAATTATGTAGCCGTATTGGAATGCTTAGATTATATATTGGATATGAGGAGAAACTCTTCGCAGCTTTGAGCGTAGGTCAGCATATGATATCTATCACCACTCAACTTAACAATGCGTAATATCTGCGATGATAACCTTAAAACGCCCTTAGTCGGCGGACTACGTAGACTTGTGTTTGCACTGAAGCAAAGTTAGGCTGCGTTAACTGCGCCGATTAGCTAAGAAATGCCGATAAAATTCGTTCTGGAAGCAAAACAAAATGATAAACATCCTTTGAGGTGAACTACCTAGAAATGTGTTGACTTTCCTCCAATCTGGTACAAAATTGTAAGGATCTCGTGGAAAAGATCTGTTCGTAATTATAATGAATTTTGATACGCTCTTCGCAATAACCACTTTGCGCTGTCGGTAATCTGAACTTACCCTTTAACGTTTAATTGGCATTAATCTATGCGTCAAATGATAGTTTCCCATTGTCATTCCATCTATATATAAGCGTGTTTTTCCTCCTTCGGAGACTAAACTCCTGATAGCAACAAGCAAAGCGTTATCAACCGCGATACAAGCGAAATCTTTTTCCATTAACGTCATGAACACCAAATATCTAAGCTCCATATATGGGAAAAGTGACTGCGCGCGGTTCGCTAGCACTTTGAGAGAAGCGTAACCCCTCGTTATCAGAAGGTTATCAACGCTTTTCGTGATGGGAGGGAGGGGGGCTGGGTTAATCCGATATAACGGAATTGATATTATGTTATCATTTTACAAGCCTGACTAAGCAAAATTTGATATTCTGTAACAGCTGTGTTTCAATTTTACTTTTTGTTTCCATTCAGGATTTAAAATTAGCGTTACTATTTCATTTTCCTCCGCACACTGATAAAAATTTCCTAAAATTCACAAGATTTCCCGTGATTCCTTTTGTAAATTAACGAAGCATACTTCTGATACAACCTTTCCCGTGAAATGACGAAAAGAAACCTGAATTTCACGGATTTGTGATAAGTCCTCCTACAGGAGAAATGAAATTATTAGAATCGTATTCAAAAGCCCCAACAGAAAATAAAACGACGACTCTATTTTTTTTTTTTTTTGATTGGAAGTTAACGACCACCGTGAGCAACTCAGTAGGCTATAAGCAGTCACCCGTCCCGTCTCTAATTTAGAGCTACTGGTTCCAGGGAAGGGAGAGAGTCAGCGCCGTAAGACAAATAACATCCTAGCTTCACCGGGATTTGAACCCGGGCCCACCTCGGACGAAGGAGCACAAGCCATCGCTTAGACGCCACCGCTGCAGCGAAATGACTACAACACTCACATTAATGAAAAAAAAAAAAAGAAAAAGAAATACATATATCATTGCGAGATTAGTTTTACTTTGAGCGTGAGGGCAATTCTTGCGACATCCTGGCTCAGTGGTTAAGACGTGCTGTTTGTGAGGACCTAACCCAATCGAATTGAGTTCGATCGCACCACGGCTCCTGCGCCAAAGGATTCTTTGGCGTAGGGGCTGAAAAATTCGGCGTCTTCGCTTATGTGAAATGTATGCTTAAATACGGAAGAACTTGAAACGGACTATTCTGAAATAAACAGAATTTCTGATTACGGAAAACCTGTAAAAAGGGATTTAAAAAAACAAAAAAACTGGCACTTTGGAAATGGGAAACTTTGTTAAAAGACTGACGCTTACTGGCAACTTTGCTGCAAGTTATTTTCCGAAATTTTTCCAGAATTCACACCACTTATTTTTTACAGTGTATCAGTAAAATTATTAACTTAAATGTATCTGACTCGGAAACATTCCCTCTACATTTTTATTGTTTCCTGTGTAGCAATCTCTCGGAAAACTTGAAAATTACATCACCCTGACATACGTCTCAAAATTAGGATAAGAATTAAAATATGCACTGAATTGCCAGAAAAACTGGTACAGACAAGCTTATGCAAAGTACATAGCCACGTCACCTATGCGCGTACTCGGTTGCGTCCGACAGCGCGTATATAAAGTGATATATATCCTTGCCAGCTCTTAGAGCTGTCTTCGGCACGAGAATGACAAGTAATAACCATTTAAGCGAATTTCAACGCGGTGTCATAGTTTGCGCTCGTGAGATGAACCATAGTATTTCGGAGGTAGAAACGAAGTTCGGATTTTCACGGACGACCATTGCAAGGGCGTACCGTGACTGCAAGAATTCCGGAAAAACCTCCAACCTACGATACCAGTGTGGCCGTAAAAAGACATTGGGTGAACGTGACCATCGTCGGCTGTCAAGAATCGTTTCACGCGATAGGCGTGCAACACTCTCGCGGGTATAATCGAAATTCAATGCTGGAGATTCAACAAGCATCAGCGTCCGGGCTGTGCAACGTACCCTGCACGATATGGGCTTTGAGAGCCGACGCCCAACTCGAGTCCCCTTGATGGGTGCACGACACAGAGCTATGCGCCTCGCTTTGGTACGGCAACACCACCACTGGACACTTGATGACTGGAAACAAGTAGCCTGGTCTGACGAGTCGCGTTTCCAACTGTATCGGGCAGATGGAAGGATTCGTGTGTGGCGCAAACCCCATGGATCCCGACTGTCAACAGGGAACTGTACCGACTGGTGGGGGTCCGTAAAGGTATGGAGTGTGCTTAGGTGGACTTCACCGGGACTCCTGGTACGTCTACAAACGTCTGTCACCGGCCAACGCTATGTGCGCATCCTTTCTGACGAGGTACACCCGTTCATGTTCTGCATTCATGCTGATGGGGTTGGGCCTGTTCCAACAGGAAAACACAAGCGTAGGAACGCCACATTATGGTTAGAGGAGCATTCATCTGAGTTTGGGGTGTGGCCATTCCCACCCAAGTTCCCAGATCTGAACGTGATAGAACATATTTAGGATGCCATGCAACGCGCTATCGAACACAGACCTCGGAATACACCCGAATTGTATAACGCTATACGCAGGAAGTAAGGTGTGCATTGCCTACAGCATATTTCCAGATATTTGGAGGAGTCCATGCCCCGTCGTATTTCTGCAGTCCTGCGCTCTCGTGGGGGACCTACCAAGTATTAGACTGGTGTACCGGTTTTTCTGGCACGTCAGTGTAAATACACTCAACTCCCGATAATCCGCGAAACTCGTGCCGCGATAGTAAGCGGCACGAGTTTCGCGGATAATCCAAATTTTTAGAGGGGAAAAAAATAATCTACAAATTACACCCATAACATAGTGCTATGCCTAGTAGTTATTATTGCAAGCATAATACGTACATAGTGAGTTTAAATCTTCTTAAAATAATCAGTTTACTTGCTGCAGGTTTTTTTTTCTACAGTAAAACATTTATGTTTGATTCGGACTGCAGTCAGAGCAAAACCAGTTAATGACAAATCGTCTTCTCCTGCAAGGTACTCGAGCAGGCCGTCAACATGTTGCAATGCTGATTGATGATTAATCCGTAGCTGTGAAATATCCTCCTCACCTTCTTCACTTCCTTCGTTTTTTTTTTTTTTTTTTGGGGGGGGGGGATTGGAGATTTAACGACCACCGTGAGCAACTCAATGGGCTATAAGCAGTCGCCCGTTCCAAATTTAGATCCACTGGTTCCAGGGAAGGGAGAGAACCAGTGCCGTAAGACAAACACAACATCCATGCCTCACCGGGATTCGCACCCCCTTACGGACGAATGATCAGAGGCCATCGCTTAGACCACTGCACCACCGGGGCGGCTCCTTCGTTTTCATCTGCTATTCCTCTAAATTTATTAATTACCTGTTCAACAGTTAAAGGTTCAACTCCAGGGTCATGTATTAGGTGTACAAATAAGGTTTAAAGCATATTTTGTGTGACGTATACCACTAATTTACATATCCAACATTCCCTCGCGTTGTTGTCATGTGACCGTAACTGGTCCAGAGTATAAAATGTGACACAGAAGTTTGCCCAACAGTCAAACGCACTTGCACATTGGTAGGTGAAAGACGGCATCCGATACTGCATTTATTGACACTGCATTCGTTACGAATTTCATTAAGGAAAAAGTGCTGCAAAACCATGTGCATTGATCTGTTCTGTTCTGGGGGAGAATATTGTATCGAAAAGCACGTGCTAGTTTTGGTTTAGACGGTTTAAAGCAGGTGATTTTGATATTAGCGATCGAGAGCGTAACGGTAGGTTGCACATGAGGAACTGCAAAGCATTGCGGGATGAAGATTCGTCTCAAACGCAAAAAGAACTAGCTGAACAACTGGGAGTAAGTCATCAAACCATTTCCAATCACGCAGTGGGAAAGATTCAGAAGGAAGGAAGGAAAATGGGTGCCACATGACCTGAGCCAGAGGAACAACATTGAGCGTGTCATCAAGTGCTTGAATCTGTTGAATAAACAAAACAGAAAGTCTGTCCCGTGGAAAATTGTTACGGGTGATGAAAAGTGGATATGGTACGACAAACCCAAACGCAAAAAAACACTGGGTAGACCCCAGCGAAGCAACGACTTTGACACCGAAACGCAGTATTCACTCCAAGAAAGTTCAGTTGTGTATCTGGTGGGATATGAAGGGTGTGATCTATTATGAACTATTGGAACAGGGTCAATCGCTACAAGCAACAATTGCTGCCACTGAACCAGAAAATCTGTCGGAAACGTCCATTCACAGGCAAAGGATTACGTCCCGTGAAATTACTGCATGACAACGCTAGGCCGCATGTCGCGAAATCGGTCAAGGAAACGTTATTGACGCCTGGCTGGGAAATTTTGGAGCACCCGGAGTATAGTCCTGACATAGCCCGTTCAGACGATGTTCCTCTACGTTGCGATCGATGCAACATGGTTTGTCTGCTGTACGGTTCCGGACATGTGGCGAAATGCAAAAATGAGTTGACGACTTCATCGCGTCCCACGACGAAGTATTCTTCATGGCTGGAATACGTCAGCTGCCCGATCGATGGCGGAAGGTGATAGATAATGACGGCGCATATTTTGATTCGTAAAGGTATTTGTTGTTTTCTCTCAAATTACATGTTGCGTTGTCTTAAAACGCTTTAAAACTTATTTGTACACCTATGTCGCAGTCCAGCCGTTTGGCGATATTAGTTTCATCAACAATTTCCCCTCCAGTAAACGATTTCATTAATTTGGTTAGTTCTATGATGCCAGCACTTGGATTTTGTTCAGATGCGCAATTTCCAACAGAAAGAAGTTTTCTCCCCGATCTACTGATAGTGATGTGTAGAATTGAATCCTAGGCGCTTGCCACGTCATAGATAGTTAAGAATTGAATAGCCTTGCCAGGAATACTAAGTCCCATCTTTCTTCAATTCTTACCGCAACAAAAAACAATTGCATATGTTTTCGCGACTAAAAAAATTATTACCGCAAAGCCGCGTCGCGGATAATCGGGAGTTGGCTGTAAATACAAAAGCCATGAAGAAAATTGTTATGAAACTGACGCTCAGCGTCAGTAATGTGCAATCAACTAGAGATGAGCTCGGGCCCGTGCTCGTCTACAGAAACCGGGCCCAGGATTCATTAAGAGCCGAAATCGCCGGCTGGCCCGGGCTTGGCATTACACATGCTGAATTCCATTACTGAATTCTTTATATATACACTGAAGAGCAATTGAATTAGAGATACCTGTCTAGTAACGTGTAGCACCACCTTTCGCCCTGATGACGGCGGCGATTCGTCTCGGCATGGACTCGACAAGACACCGGAAGCCTTGGGAAGCCATACGGATCCACGACGCCTGAACAAGCTACCACAGTTCACGAAGGTTTGATGGAGAGAGGTCAGAGCGTCGAACATCTCTCTCGATGGCATCCCAGATGTGCTCGATGGGATTGAGATCAGGTGACCTAGCTGGCCAAGGAAGAGAGGTCACGTCGGTGGAGTGTTTATCCAACCATTCGGATACAATTCGGGAGCTGCATTGTCTTGTTGCAAGATGAGGTCCTCAGTGGGGTGTTGAGGACGCACAAACGGGAGCAAATGATAGTCAAGGATATCCCGATAACGTTGACCTGTGAGGGACGATCCACTATACTACACTGCCATTTGCCCTCACTGCTATCTGCCTTTATCTCACATGCGTCCTGCGGAGCAGGCACGTCACATCCCCCTCCCCTCCCGAAAAAGGGCCGGGGGCATGGTCCACTGGTCAGCACGGGACCATGTGTCGCTGTACGCAGTCATCCCATGAAGAACGTGCATTTGAGAAATCGCAGACAATTTTTTGGTGTGTGGAACGTAACATCACACTAATTCAAGTTTGTTTTTTTTTTTCGAAGCAATGAAGAAGGGATTCTCATTTTTTCTGTCTCGCGGTGTGGAAAGAACATCACACCATTGCGAGAAATCTAACATCCGGGTCATCCTTGAAGTTCGGGGCGCCAATATGACGAAGTACATTTCTTCATCATTTTTATGCCAGCGGAGGGATTCGAACCCCAACTCTCGGCTCCGGAGCTCCGAGTGCAATCCACTATACAACACGGCCATGTGCTCTCGCTGTCATCTGCCTTTATCTCATGTGTGTTCCGCGGGGCAAGCATGTCACACGCGTTTTAAATTATCATTGTGAGGTGTCTTCTATGTTTATTTCTTCAGCTTCTCATTTCTTCATCGGACAAGTGTGTTCCTTTTTGTGCAGAAAATTGTTTTATCGGCCATTTTAGTGGTTAAAGTGACACAGAGCTACTGCCGGTATGGTAGACACCACGATTTTAAATCGAAAGCCATTCTACTTCAGTATATTAAGTGCTCTGCTGCTACACTAAAACTGCAGTGTAGCAGCAGAATACTTAACCGTCTTTTCAGACCCAGGTGCTAATCATTTATCAATTTTATCCGTTAAAAATATCATTTGACGATTTTCCCGTTAAAATGTGTGCTTTCATCCTAATTTCTTTACGTAGTTTGTGACGTGTTTATAATTTATTACATACCGGGATTGTAAATATTGTTTTTTTAACTGCCGGTATGCTCACTTCAAATTTTGTTAACTACCGGTAGGCCATACCGGCCCACTTCGAACACTGGGACATTTACACCGTTTATTGTTCCATTCTATGACTTTTTTTTTAATTTAAATCTTTGGACTTGGCGCTCTTCAACCAGTTGAGGCCCTTGTCCTAGAAAACACTTATGAATCACCCAACCATCACCATCAACGCCAGGAACCCTTAGTTCCCATAATCAAGACGTCTCATCGCTGTGTGCTGAATGTCTCAAGAATCTTTCCGCTCACGACTAGTCTCTCTAGAATACGCTTGGTGTTTTCTGGCGGCTTTGCATTGGTGCTATCGATCTATTCCGGGTATGTGTTAAGAGAATCCCCAACCTCTCTTTCGTGTGGTCTGCCTTGTGTGCGTGTCTTTTGAATCGTCATTTTCTACTTTACGACAGGATATTGTTTTCTTTGTAATGAGAATATTCATTCGCATTATTTTTCTGAGAAGAGTCAGGAAAGATCTCATTTGTTCTCCCCATGGAAACAGCCCACTTCCGAATACGCTACTTTCACGTAATTGACCGAATTACTTCATTTCACGACTTGCAAAACATCTTCCTTATAAGCATTTCTTTTCTGTTATTTCGCCGCTTAATCAAGTGACACTGGAAGATAAGGACTTAATGCTCCAAATAAAATGAAACTACTCCAACAGCGTTAGATAGAATTCAAAGAAAAAAAAACGTTCACTCTGTTTCGCAGTAATATTGGGTAAGTACATACACAGTGCGTCAAAGAATTTTTAAGACTGGCGCGAGATTTCAGCCTACGGTGACGCCACCAGTGTAATCGCGAATGCGTTATAAACCGTGATCATCTGCTTGCTTTCTGCCAAAAGTACTGCGCAGTTGTTAAAGTAACTCAAACGAAACGGCCGTTCATTAGAGAAGTAACATTTTTTTCACGTTGAATTATTAAGATCGAACAAAGGGCTGTTATTAAATTTAACGCAAAACTTGGTAAAAGTGCCTCGGAAACGTACCAAATGATGAAACAAGTTTACGGTGAGTTTTGTTTAAGTAGATCAAATGTTTTCCTGTGGCACAAACGTATTTTGGACGGAAGAGATACCGCTAGAAAATGATAAGCATACCGGAAGACCAAGCTCATCTAGGACACCTGATATTATTGAAAAAGTGCGTGATTTCGTGACAAACAATCGATGTGCGTCACTAAGAATGATGGAAGAGTCTTTAAACATCAACAAAGAAACGATTCGAACCATCCTGCATGAAGATTTGGGCAAAACAATCTGCGCTAAATTTGTTCCACACACGTTAACCAATGAACAAAAATCAAGAAGTGCACATTGCAGAGATATCATTTCAGCCGCTGAAAATGATCCAAACTTCTTAAAATATGAAATATGGTGTTTTCAATATGATCATAAAACAAAGCGACAAAGTGCGGCATGCAAGTCAAAAAACTCACCACAAGCCAAAAAAACAAGAAGAGTTCCATCAAAAATCAAAACAATGCTCATTACATTCTTCGATAGTAAGGGCATTATCCACAAAGAATTTGCTCCAAGTAGACAAACAATTACTGGTGATTTTTATTTAAATGTTTTGAGGCGTTTGATGGGCAGAATTAGTCACATTCGTCCAGAATATCGGGATGAAAACAGTTGGTGTTTGTTGCACGATAATGCACCCAGTCACACCTCACTTCTTGCTCGTAGATTTTTGGCGAAAAATAACGTCTGTGTGTTGAATCATCTACCGTATTCGCCTGATTTAGCACCCTGAGACTTTTCTTTATTCCCAAAACTTAAAATGACTTTAAAAGGGTGTTATTTTGATGATATTTCGACCATACAAACAGCTTCGACGCGTGCTTTGGAGGCAATTCCGCAAAGTGAACTGGAACTGGCATTCGAATCATTATTAAATCGCTGTAACAAGTGTATTGAAGCCGGAGGGACTTATTTTGAATAACAAACCAAAACAAATTATAATTTCTTGTTTCTATTTCATTTTACAGACCAAGTCTTAAAAATTCTTTGCCGCACTGTGTATATAAATGAAAGACAGTACAGGCTTACCCCGATATACGAAAATAGAGCGTTCCTATGAAACCTTTCGTAAGCCGAAATGGCGTAAAGCGCAATTACCATTAATTTATATTTTGAAAACATTTTGCGCTTTCCCAGACCTAAAAAGTAACGTACCAAATACTGTGAAACTTCCATTAACGGGCACTTCTTAATAGCGGACATCTCTCTATAACGGACATTTTTTTTATTTCTCAGGAGAAATGCATGGCTTCTTATGGAGCATTCACTTCTTAATAGCGAACTTTCTAAATAACGGACGCGGACACACTTAAAGTACAATATAACGCACAATTTGCTTTTGATTCCAGGTATTCCTAGGGGTGCGATTCGCCCAAACTCGCAAACTTCTTTTCTTTTTTACGCTTTCCAACCGTAGGTTGAAGAAGCGTATATGCTCCAGCTTTGTCCGTACGATAACTCGCGTAAAAATGCTTCGATTTCGATGAAATTTTAATATGTGGTTGGGGACCACCTGGGGAGGAACCCTATTGAAAATGGACAAAATGGGGTCAAAGGTCCATACACAGGAGCGGGATTCATTTCATCTCCTTATGCACCATACCTTGCGTGAAAATGGTTCGATTTCGATGAAATTTTAGTATGTGGTAGGGGTCACTGGAGACGAACCCTATGGAAAATGAACGAAATTGATTCAAAGATCATGACATAGGAGCGAGATCCGATCCATTCCATTGTCCTCATGCGTCATAACTTGCGTGAAAATTATTCGATTTCGATGAAATTTTAGTATGTGGTAGGGGACCACTGAGGACGAACCCTATTGAAACTGGACGAAATGGGGTCAAAGGTCAAGACATAGGAGCGGGATCCATTCCTTTGCCGTTATGCGTCATAACTTGCGTAAAAATGGTTCGATTTCGGTGAAATTTTATCATCATGTTGTTCCGGAGGCATACTGAGCCAATTCTGTGTAATATCATCGAAATGGGGTAAAAGGTCAGGGCACAGGATCGAGATTTATTCCACAGCCATTATCCTCATAACTTGAGTAATGATTTCTGGTATGTTGGAAAGCGTATCATAATCAATCCATTGCATGATTTTACTAACTTGTTGTTATTTTACCCTTCCTCATTCTTTATCTTAGCCGTTTTGTTCCCGAGGTCTAGTAAATTAATGTGCTAAGCGCTATGTACTCCGGGGCAAGCGGCTGAAATAGGTGGAAAAAGGATTAGCTTTTGTGCTCGCCAGACAATCCAATCCTTTCTTTGCATACGCACCTCTGACCAGGAGAAACTGTAAGGTCAAGGTTAGTGCACAGGGATTAATTTCAAGTCCAGAATATCAGAAATCACATATGACTGCAATAATCATGTAGGTTTTTCTCATCAAGCGAGCTGTGAAGCAAAGATTTTTCCTACATCAATTTTGAAATGTCGCACAAACGTAAGCGCTTGACTTTAACAGAAAAAGTTGAAATAGTGGAGTTGAATGAAAAGAAAAGATTAAGTGTGCGCGTTTTAGAAGACAAACTGGGCATTGGAAAAACGCAAGTGAGTGACTTCTTGGCAAGATCGTAATGGCAACCAGAAAATTAAGAGAGCTTTCCCTAAAACTGATGGTTTAGCTGAGGACACTCACCTATGAATGGTGGTTTTGCCGCGCTAGAGCCAACAACATTCCTTTATCAGGGACTGCAATTCGTCAAAAGGCTTTAGAAATCGCAAATGAATTAGGATTCACAGAATTCAAAGCTTCAGGAGGCTGGTTAGAAATTAATTTAGAAAAAATTCCACAAGAATATAATAGATAAACAATAATACTTTATTATTTTGCTTCTTGGGTTTTGATGGATATTTTTTAATATATAAAGGTGAGTACAACTTTGCAAAACTCTACGCGCACCCAACGCTCGTCAGACGTTGCTCGGTTGGACTTGCAAGATTTCACGATACGGTAGACGGGTGATGATGATCAGAAGATATCCGATGATATTGATATGGGAAAAAAGGGGGACCACAAATACAAAAAGGTTGAGAAACACTGCTACAGAAGAAGAGTTACTTTAGCAACATGTGCAATTTGAAAAGACCTCTGTCAGTTAATATAAAGTTATGCCCACTTTTGCATTACTTTCGGCACAACCCTCGTATTATTCGAATCAGAAATTGTAATGGAGACTATGTTGAGTAGTACCTTTGTATAGAGGAAGAGTTACTATACCAATATGTGCAATTTGAACGACCTCTGTCAATTAAAAAAAGTTTACGCCCACTTTTGCATTACTTTCGGCACAACCCTGGTATTATTCGAATCAGAAATTGTAATGGAGACTATGTTGAGTAGTACCTTTGTATAGAGGAACAGTTACTCTACCAGCATGTTAAATTTCAACGACCTCTGTCAGTTAATAAAAAAAGTTATGCCCACTTTTGCAATACTTTCGGTACAAGCCTCGTATAACGGAGTTTCAATAAGTTTTGTGAAATGTTCCAAGAACATTGAGGGTCATGTCAGAATTGAAGAAACTTTTTCAGAGAAACGTGAGAACTGAGACTGACGGTAAGTTCTTCAGTGTTCACTCGAAAACTCACAGTGTCTTAAAAACTTTCGGAACTATCATTAAAGTACCGAGACGAACAAGAAGCGGTTCAGTTATTAAAGCGAAAGGAAGGTGTTCTTTAAGTCTGAAGTAAAACATCGGATTAGTCTTCAAGTCCTGAAGGAAACAGGATTTAAGAAAAAAAACTAGTCGGTTCTAGAGTATATTGATTAAATTCAAGGCATTCAGGCTCAAAAGATTCCCACTCAAGGCTTGTATTGATTATGTTCTTCCGCCATGTCAGAAAAATTTCTATTCCAATAAACGCTAAAGAAAAGGTGAAAACAGAGAGCAATAAAAATATGAAACTGGTTAGTCAAAGCATAAACCACGCTTTCTTTTTCCTCTGTACTAGTTTTTAAATTACCGTACCTCAAATCAAAATAATTGTCCTACAAGGAACTAGTAAAAACCACTATTTGCGGTAAACAAAGAAATTTTAGAATTTAAAATGCAGTCTGATCAAAAGTACCAGGACACTTTTCTATCAACAAACTCCCTGTAATAGGAAAGAAATTTATATCGAGTTGGACCACCCTTTGCTGCTATCACAGCCTCCAGTCTCCTGGGAAGGCTTAGATATACACTATCTGATAAAAAGTATCAGGACACTTGTCTATCAAACTCCCTGTGATAGGAAAGGAATTAATATCGAGTTGGACCATCCTTTGCTGCTATCACAGCCTCCACTCCACTGGGAAGGCTTAGATATACACTATCTGATCAAAAGTATCAGGACACTTGTCTATCAACAAACTCCCTGTAATAGGAAAGGAATTAATATCGAGTTGGTCCACCTTTTTCGGCTATCACAGCCTCGCCTCCACTCTGGCTTTCCACTAGATTTTGATACGTTGCTGTTTGAATTGTCTTTCAATCTGCTGCAACAGCATCCAGTCAGATAGGTTTACAATGTCAGGCGGTTTAGTCTGGCTCGCGGTCATCTCACCAATATTTCTCAAAGGTATTCAACAGGGATGAGATCGAGACACTGTGCTGGACAAATAGTAATTCGTCCTTTCCTTAATCACCAGATTTTGTCAAACTCACGAAAGTGTTGTCGTAATTTAAGTGATATCGAACTTCGAACCTTGATGTCCAGCAGATAAACGTTGTCAGGTTGTTAATATTCTGCGCATGCGTTTATTCATGGAGGCACACGTTGAATTCTGAACATTACCGCATCACTAAAATATTTGAACTTGAAGCTTTTCTTTCGAGCTTTGGAAGCAATGCGTAGTATTGTAACATCTTGGTGGAGTCGCATTTTATCATCTGCACCACATTTCTACTGATTCCTTTACTTTGGAAGAAAATTTACCGGAATTAACTCTGTCGGTGAATAGAGCGTTCTTCAAAGGAAAAACCTTTATCGCGATGCACGCATCTTCCAGGCCCACACCCATTGTGTACGTTAAGAATGTTACATATTTATAGGGCCTCCCCCTTTCCCTTTAGTTGTTCCTTAATTTGTATTCATGGAATATGTATTGGAATGCTCGAAAATACGCTTTCAAAAATTCCCCAATTGAATGCTTGAATAGTGTCGTTACCAACATGCCGAAAAGAGAGGTAGATCATGCAATGAAAAAGAGGCAGGACTCTTAAGCGAAATTCTTTCGAATTTTAACCGCTTTTCTCCGGGGCATCGCCCTTCAACATCAGGAATTCGGGGTTAACATGTATCTCTTCTCGGGTGGCAAACGCTCTTGTCAAAAACAGCATTTCCGGCGCTTAATGATTAACGTGCAGAGGATTCACAGTTAAGAGGCAGGAGTTTATTCTGTGTTGATGATGCCTAAGAAAACTTGAGTAACTACAACACAACAAAAATATACGCCAAAGAAATAAAAAAAAAAAATAGTAACACTGTCCATTGCTTATCTACCTGTCTCTACGTGATAAAACTGGCGATTTTTCTATTGTTAAAAAGCTGCCAGATTGCAGCTCCGAGATAAGCATCATGTCTCAGAATTAAGTTTGATTTCTATTATACGCCAATAAATTCGCATTCTATTGTTATATTATTTTAACTTACTTATCTACCTGTGACTACGTGATAAAACTGGCAACTTCTATTGTTAAAAAGCTGCCAGACTGCAGCTCCGAGATTTGCATCATGTCTCAGAATTAAATTTGATTTCTCTTATACGCCAATAAATTCGCATTGTATTGTTATACTATTTTAACTTGCTTATCTACCTCTGACTACGTGATAAAACTGGCGATTTTTCTATTGTTAAAAAGCTGCCAGACTGCAGCTCCGAGATCTGCATCATGTCTCAGAATTAAGATGAGAATTAAAATCTAGAAGACAATAAATGCATAAGCCATAAAAAGGGAATTGTTATTAAACAGACGCTCAGCTTCAGTAAGTGTGGTTCCTAGAATCAAGACATCTCGTCGCTCTCTGCCGAATGTCTCAAGAATCTTTCCGCTGACGGCTAGCCTCTGAAGAAAACATTTGGAGTTTTCTGGCGGCTTTGCATTTGTTGCTATCGATCTATTCTGGGTATGCGTTAAGAGAATCCTCGATATCTTTTTCATGTTCCGTGTGGTCTGCGTGTATACTATGTGCATGTGTCTTCTGATTCATCATTTTCTACTTTAGGGCAGGATATTATTGTTTTTTTCCTCAGTAATGAGAATATTCATTCTCGTTATTTTTCTGAGAAGAGTCAGGAAAGATCTCGTTTGTCCTCCACATGGAAACAGCCCAATTTCGGAATTTCGTTTCACATAATTGACCCAATTACTTCATTTCACGATTTGAAAACCAACTTCCTATAATGCAGACATTTATACAGTGCATATAAGCATCTTTTTTTTTGTAATTATTTCGCCGTTTAATCACGTGACACCTGAAGAAACTGACTTAATGCTCCAAATAAAGTATAATCTTTTTGCTTCTGAGAGCGTCGGATAAAATTCAAAGAAAAATTATCATTTACTCTGCTTCTCAGAAAACTTGGGTGCGCACATACATGTAAAACAGTACTACCTTTTACTTACACAACGTTTTACACTGAATGGACATTGTTACTTACACTCTATAACGTACATCCTAATTTAACTTTCATTTTTAGCTTCTTTCCCTGTGTAAATTTTGAGTTCGGTCTTTTTAAGCGCTTTAATCTTAAAGTTATATTTTCTCACTCACCGAGTGTTATTTGGCAATAGTCTTGAGGTCAGGTTTAAATGACGTGTGTATATTTTGACAAGATGAGGACGATGTACGCTACGTGGACAAAAGTGATTGGGCACGCCAACGCAAGCTTAGTGGTGTGCTCCCGCGGCAGACACGTGGTCGATAAGGTATAAAAACAGCAACGGGAGTACGCTCAGATCAATCGCTGATAAAATGGGAGCAGGAGAGAGCTCTCAGTGTTGGAAAAGGCCGTTACAACAAATACAGCACAAAACGTTTCAGACTTATCAATAATGTTACAATCTCTCATTTTCGTTACAATTTCAGAGATATCTTACAATTACGTTTCAGCAACATCTATTTTGGAACGTAACTCTTTGTAGATTACGGTTACGTTAAAAATAGCATTCTCCGATACTACTGCTTTATAGTTTCCATTGTACGTAACTGCTGCTTTGATGTTACATTCCGGCGATATTTATGATTTTTGGTTTGGCAACGGCGTGGATGCGCATTTATGCCATTTCACCGAAGCACTCTCGTTGTCGTTCCATGTGCTACGGGGATATTCTTTGGTGATACACTGCTGGACAATTGCTAAGGACGGATCATAAACGGCTGTATAGCGCATAAAAAAGTAAGTGTGGTTGGATGCCAAGTGAAATAAAATAATGTCAGAATGCCAGGACATTACAAGAAAGACAATTTATTGTGCTCTGAAATCCAGAAGGCTTTGGAACGTGTTCAAGGGACAAACAGGTCATTTTGTGCAGAATACGTAAACGTGAAAAAAATGCAATTACTGTCCGCAGGCGTTCCGGCATAAGATGTCAATACGGGATATGGCCACCATGGAGGACGATGCAAGATTCCACACGTCGTGTCATGCTTTGCACAGCATTATCAAGCAGCTGTTGGGGTAATTTATCCCATTCGTCTGTCAGTGCACGGATGAGGGTGTCCTTGTTTATTGGAGGGCATTGGCGACCAGCAAGACTCCTGCCCAAAGCATCCCACACATTTTCAATGGGATTCAGATCTGGAGAACGTGCTGGCCATACGAGGCGTTGAATATCCTCGCTCTCAAGACACTCCTGGACAGCGACTGCTCGATGACATGTTGCGTTGTCGTCCATGAAAATGAATCTATCACCGACAGCACCACGGAACATGCGAACATGAGGTAGCAGAACATCATTAATGTATCGTTGGCCAGTCATAGTCCCAGTTGGAAGCACATAGAGGGACGTACGGCCATTGATCATGATGCCAGCCCATACCATGACACTACATGTCGGATATCGGTCCCTTTCCTGTATGTTTCCTGCACAATATGCAGTACCACTATCACGCCAGATCAGTTGTCGTCGACAATCAGACAATAGACTGTATCTACTCTCATCTAAGAAGTGGACAGCAGACCAGTCGTTATCAGTCCAATTGCGATGTTGATGGCACCATTGCAAACGGGCAGTACGGTGACGTCTGGACAATGGGATGCACACAACAGGACGGCGGGTGTATAGTCCTCCTTCATGCAAACGTCTGGCGACAGTTTTTCGGGAGATCCGCTTGCCAGTAGCAGCCATAAACTGATTTGCTACCTCACTAGCTGTGCGGCGCCGGTGTCTTTTTGTTGATAGCACTATGTACCGATCTTCTGCAGGTGTCGTACTGCGAACACGACCTCCCCCGTGACGTTTGCTACACTCTTAAATTTGTTTGAAATGATTTCCAAAGCCTTGAAACAACACTGTGGCTGACGTCGAACTCCCTGGCAACATCTGTTATTTTTCGCCCTTCTTCAATCTTGCCAATAATACGGCCACGCGTAAAATCATCTAGGTGATGTCGGGAAGACATACTGAAAATTGCAAGTTCGTGAATTGATTCTTTCCCTTTCAACTTTGCGTTTGAACAACAACGGTCAATACGCGTCAAATCCTTTATATCTCTTATCAGCGCTATGACGTCACGAACAAATTCGGCAATCCAAAATTTGCATACGCACAACACGTCTTACTGTATCCCGCACTTATGCTAATTTCCACATTTTCCTGCCTTCCATTTTATGGTTGCTATCGTTGCTATTGCCATCCGTCCTTAGCAATTGTCCGGCAGTGTACTATCGTACCCGAGTTAGTGTACACTAGTGTCCGTCCTTCAGTTTTGCACGCCATTGCATTATATCTTAGTACGTTTGTTGGTTTTGAATCAGAAAAAAGTCTCAATTAAAATAGTTGTTAGTTTGTAAAAGTAGAAAAAATAATAATGTTGATACATTGTGAAGTTTAAGGACTACGCAAGTTTGTTTGTTTGTTTTAAATAGAGTAAGATATGCATTAAAAAGGTACATTTCATTGATTAATCATGAAGAAATTTAAGTCATCCTACAGAAAAATAAAATGATCCGGGGAAGAAATAATGCATTTCTATTAAATAACGTATTCGCAAAGCACTGGCCTTCTCGTTTGTTCCTACAGAACGCTATAAGCGCGAAGCGTCCCCGTCCCGTGGTAGAGTGGGATAATGCATCTGCCTAGAAACCCGCTGGACAGGGGTTCGAACCTGTCGTGATTTTCGAGGACTTGTATTTCCTAAGAAAGAAAATTACGCTAGGGAAATTTGATAAGAAAATTTCCCTAGCGTCGTGACGCCACACCGTAAAATTCCCTGATGGGGGAAAAAACAAAGTGGCGTACAAAAGATATCGGTGAAACCATGTGGGGAGATAAAAATAAATTGGCGAACAAAACATGTAAGGTAGGACCACGTGGCACACAAAATGTTATGGTTGAACACAAAGAGAAAATGGCGGCCCAAAAGATGGTCGGGAAGATCACGTAGGAAAAAAATGGCTGCGACTCACGTCGTGATTGACCAGGAATCGACCACATCCGTCCTTGAGGCAGCACGTGGACGGCTTCCTTTTTAAAGAAATTCCCTATAAATCACGTAACAGTAATACACTAGCGTGCAAAAATTAAGGACGAGACGGTTTTTCGAATGCTACGTCTTGCAGAAGTGCTCAACATCGACTCAAATCATACCATATGATCCCCAAGATGTAAGAATATGGGACAAGTGAGCAAAACCCGTCCAAACAAGGAATCCAAAGGATACAAAGGCACTTTATTGAAAAGGTAGCTTCGAGCACAACTGGACAGAAGACAGAAACGTCCATGTGACAGGCGGCTGCCAAGAAAAATCCAGTCTTTAGTAGGTGGTATGATCACCCCTGACTGCGTTGCAGGATTTACAACATCGGTCCATGCCGAGGACGAGGTTGTCAAGGAGCTGTTGAGGCATCGCTGCCCATTCCTCTTGTAGCGTCAATCGCAGCTGCGGAATCGTTGCTGGCGGCTGGTGACGTGCTTCCAAGCATCTCCCGAGAAGGTCCCACACGTATTCGATTGGATTTAGGTCCGGTGACCTTGCGGGCCAATCCATGCGTTGAATATCTTCACTCTCCAACAGCTCTTTAACAGCCACTGTACGATGAGGTGTAGCGTTGTCGTCCATGAAGAGGAACTCAGAACTCACAGCACCTTTAAACAGACGCACGTGAGGCAGGAGAACCTCGGCACAATAGCGGACACCAGTGGCTAAACCTCCTTGGAAGATGTGGAGGTCAGTACGGCTATACCAAGCATGATACCGCCCCAAACGAGAACTCCTGATTGCGTGTTCCCTGCTCTCTCCAGATGTGTATACGTCCAAAATCGCTCGTCAGACTAAATCGGCTCTCATCCGTAAAGAGAACTCGACTCCATTGCTGATGTGTCCAGTTCTTGTGTTCCTGGCACCACAGAAACCGCCGTCTCCGATGAGCAGGCGTTAATGGCACATACCGAACTGGTCGTCGTGCAAATAGACCATCTTTGTGCAGCCTCCTCTGGCCACGGTAAAACGCGATAACGGACGTCCAGTTGTCTGTGCCTTGCGATTTCTCCCGCTGTTTGCCGTCTATCTCGTCTCGCCTGTAGGACAATATACCGGTCGTCCGACGCCGTGGTTGCTCGTGGACGACCACTGCTAAACTCTCGGACAGCTGTTCTTGTCGTTTGAAATGCTCTCCATGCTCGTGAAACGATGCTGTATGAGCGATCCCGAACTCCTCGGCCACACTAGTCACACTTCGACCTTCTTCCACCTTCCCAATGACGCGACCTCGGGTAAAGTCATCCAGATGTCGTCTACTGGATTGCCTGTTGGCCATATCACACGGTGGCAGCAACTCGACGTCGTTCAAACCGATGTACACCGTGCAATAGCTTTCACCTAATTGCTAAGCGTACACCGCACGTGTGCTTTATAACAGCAAAGGTTCAAACAAACTCTGATGTAATGGAGTGTTCATAGGAAGAAAATAATGACGACGACAATGTAGCTGAAATTTCGGAATCTATTCCTCCTATCAAAGCGGGATTAAGTGGATTAAAACTTGTGAAAAATTGGTCACGATTCCCAAAAAAAAAAAAAGAAAAAAAAACCACTTGTAAAACCTTTCAAATATTCAGAAAGCTTTCCTTGATCTAAACACTAAAAGCAAAAGGAAATTGCCGATTTTTTCCAGACTAATATCCCATAACATAAGTACGTACGTAGTTATAGTGCATTTTTGGTTCTGACATAAATGTGTATACAATGCATATGTACTAGTATAGTACCGTACTACTAGCAGGGGCGGATTGGCTCACCGGGCCATTTCCCGGTGGACCACTCGAGAAATGGCCCACTTTCTCGTATTCTTTTTGACCGGATTTTTTGGAACAAGCGAATAATTATTTTGATTGGCCCACTTTCTCGTATTCCTTTTGACCGGATTTTTTGGAACAAGCGAATAATTATTTTGATTGGCCCACTTTCTCGTATTCCTTTTGACCGGATTTTTTGGAACAAGCGAATAATTATTTTGATTGGCCCACTTTCTCGTAATCTTTTTGATCGGATTTTTTGGAACAAGCGAATAATTATTTTGATTGGCCCACCACGTCATTTCCCTGTGGACCACTCGAGAAATGGCCCACTTTCTCGTATTCTTTTTGACCGGATTTTTGGAACACGCGAATAATTATTTTGATTGGCCCACTTTCTCGTATTCTTTTTGACCGGATTTTTTGGAACAAGCGAATAATTATTTTGATTGGCCCACTTTCTCGTATTCTTTTTAACCGGATTTTTTGGAACAAGCGAATAATTATTTTGATTGGCCCACCACGTCATTTCCCGGTGGACCACTCGAGAAATGTGCCACTTTCTCGTATTCTTTTTGACCGGATTTTTTGGAACAAGCGAATAATTATTTTGATTGGCCCACTGGGCCATTTCCCGGTGGACCACTCGAGAAATGTGCCACTTTCTGGTATTCTTTTTGACCGGATTTTTTGGAACAAGCGAATAATTATTTTGATTGGCCCACTGGGCCATTTCCCGGTGGACCACTTTCTCGTATTCTTTTTGACCGGATTTTTTGGAACAAGCGAATAATTATTTTGTTGCCATGAACAGTAACAATTTCATTTGAGCTTTATGCGTATCTGAAAAGTTTCAGTTACATCTAAGTCGTTGGATTTGGAGCCCAGAGTAATTGGTATGCCCTGACGTCCTTTTGTAATCTTGAAGGAGACACTGTAACCATTCAAGATTACACTGTGACTGACACAGAGTATAAAGTGATTCTCCTGCAGAGATACTCCGAAATAAATAAGCGCCACACTCACATTTACCATTAAAGAAACAACGATTTACGATTACTGGTTCATATGTCAAAGTGCTAGTTAATGAGTAGACATAAAAAAGGAGTCTACTGATGGATAAGGCACGTAGCAGTTCCATTGTGCAATGGGCGAACTGTGACCAAATGAATGCGAAACGTAACTGCGTAGAAAAATTGCTATGTGGCACGTGTATACATTCCAACTTTCAGAATGATTTTAACGGTGGTTTAGTTGAAAATGAGGTCTTTAAAATACTTTTTTTTGGGGGGGGATCAAATCGACCAGGTATATCACCCAGTTTTGTGTGTGACTTCATATTATTGGGCTGGTGCGAATGGAATGCCCAGCAAAGCACCAGCACACGTGGACGGCGAGAACGGAAAAGTAGGGCAACTTACCTAGGCGAAATAATCCCTCTTGGCATCGACACATAGATGCTATCTGTCCGGCAAGGCCATGATCCCTGAACGAAAAGTGTTGTGGCCGGGACCCGAAGAAGTCATCAACTGGACGTTGAACTTTGTTGTCTATCGTGAACTCTTTCCCGGACAGGAAGTGATCCAGGTGGCGAAACAGATGATAGTCTGTCGGAGAAAAGTCCGGGACATAGGCAGTGCTTCATAGCCCAAGGCACTTAGTTGTCACTATCGTTCTTTGTGCGACATGAGAGAGGCGTTGTCCTGGAGCAGAAGACCACCATGTCTATTGACCAAAGCCGATTATTTCTGCAGCAAATTCCAGTGCATCTGGTGTAATTCAGCTCAATAACGTTCTGCAGTGATGGCTTGACCTCTTACCAAGAAACTCCGATGAATTATTCCGGCTGTGGTTAACCAGACAAGGAGCATCATCATCTTTGTGTGTAGGGGTGGTTTAGGATGCCGTCCAGCAGCCTGTGCCTTCCTTAACCATCGTGCAGATAGTTTCTGATTATCATAAAGGACCCACTTCTCGTGGCAGGTGACGATTCGATGCAGTAGAGGTTCCTGTTTATTCCTGGCAAGCAGCGTTGTGCAGACTTCCAAACGTCTAGTCTTGTTGGCAGTTCTCAACTCATCACATGTCCAGCTTTTTGACCTTACCCAGCGCAGCCAGACGCGGAACAACTGTCACGTGCTAGACACCTACTTCGGCCGCTACGTCACGACACGCTTTCCGTGGGTCCGCTTTAACCACACGTGGAAAAACATTGTCAGAAACAGCAACAGATCGGTGATCACGTGCTCGTTTTGCAGGTCCGTATCTCCGCTTTGAAACTTCACAAACCATCGCTGAATAGTTTGTTCGTTAGTTGTTTTCTCCCCAAACGCTTTGTTGACGTTTCGAGCGGCAATTCCTGCAGAATGGCCCAGTTTAAATTCATACAGGAAGATGACTCAAATCCGGCGTCTGCATGTTTCCTTTGTAAGCCACGTTACGTCCAAATAAACCTACGCCTTAACCTTGTTTTTTTTTGTGTGTGTCATTTTCTTGTAGGACTTCCGTTCACATTGAGTAGAGTTTAGGTCCCAGCCACCTACAGTGAGATCGCCTTCTGGGGAGCGACACAGAAACGGAAGGAACGAGAGCAAGTCTAGCGACTTTGACAGAACAGTTTGTAGTGATATTAGAGTACAGTAGATGGCGCCACCGTACAAGTACGATATTGCACATAGAGGGGCGAGAGAATTTCAAGGGGGGCATAGGAAAGGATACCCATTTAACCAGTGGGTCTAGCCTGGGGGCAGTCACTTAACGTGCTCGTCCGATGCACGGCGGATAATCAGCGATTGTTAGTAAATCACACCATCTCCGAAAGATCAACCCAGGTTCGAACCTGAGAACCTTGCATCGATAGTCTGAACTGCTAACCACTAAGCCATCCGCTGCTCAACCTTGTTTTTCACACACGTGCTAGCTATTTATAGTAACTCTGACGTAACGCCAGCAACACCTGTGATTGGTTGCATTCCGCTGTGGTGGGTAGCCTGTCTCCACTGCTGGTTCGCGCCGGACATTTCATTCGCACCAATCCAATAGATTCAATTACGAGTGGATTTTCGAAATTCTTTATCGTTAAGTTGTTGTTAAACCCTTTTCACGACTGAATTTGTTTCACAGTGTAAATTTTGCAGTTCTCTTGTCCAGGGGTCTAAGAGAATGTTTGTTTTTCGTGAGGTAATTTATGAGGTATTTTCCTGTAGGTACGTGTGTTTTTATAGTGGACCGCAAGGCCTAGGTTCATTCTCGGCATGGTTTTGTCGTCTCCTGACTACTAAAGTGCGTCGCATAAATATAGAGACAGTCGACCGTGAACGCAATACGAATATAGGTAGGAAGCTGAAGTGGAACCTAATTACACATAACCCTACAACAAACGTTTCGATCCGTCGAGATGACCGGATTGTGTGAAAGGAACAACCACAAAGTGAAATAGTGTAATTTTAGGTGTCGCATAAATATAAAGACAACTATGTAAAGTAGCCACATGCAAATGAGATGCACAAATTAGCATGTTGTACGCACGCGCATAGGCCGTAATTCGGTCCAGCCTGCAAAAGACAGCGGACCTGCCGTCAGACATTCATTTGCCGAAATGCCACGCAACAGTCAAATTTCTGGTGAGGAGGGGCAGAAGATTTGGAGACAGAGCAAATGGATTGCCTGTAGCGAAAATGTGTTAAGCCATGGGGAGGAGAGGAGTAGGGCAGTCATTAATAAGACTTTATCGAAACGCGGTGCGTTAACTGCCAGAAAACAGCCTGGAAAGTCTCGAATAACAACCAGACGAGATGATCGGGCCATCATGCGTTTAGTTTCATCCCAAAGGTTATCACTACGTCAAGTTTCTCGGAGTGTTAGTGTCACCGTATCATCGGACACAGCTCATCGACGAATCAAGGAAAGTCGCAACATTGTGCTCCGTAAAATGCGCAGTCTGCCACACCTCATGCGGCGCCGCAAGGTAGCTAGATTGTTATGGCAAGCACACGTAACATGCCAATAGCAGTTCCCCTGACGGTTGGAACTGCTATTGGCATGATTTACGACGCGAGCCAAGCACCTTCTTCAGCAAACAGAAAAGAGGGGGATCTGTGATGGTCTGGGGAGCTTTTTGCGTTCAATGGGACAACGGATATCGCTTTTCTGCAAGGCAGGCAAAACTCCGAAACGTGTCAGGACATACTCAGAAGCCACCTTCTACCGTTTGCCGAAACTCTAGTGGGTGTCGATTATCTGTTCCAGCAAGACAATGCCTCAATTCATCAGTTTGCATCAACGAAAAGCTGGTTTGACACTCATCATGTGACCGCAATGGATTGGCCAGCACTCAGTCCAGATCTGAACTTTATCCAGAACCTCTGTGGTAACCTAGCTCGTGACGTGTATGCGAATGGACGGCAGTTCTTAAGTGAGGTGGCACTGAAAGAGCAGATTGAACGAAGCTGGTACGCACTCCGTCCAGAACACTTCCATCATTTGGTGGACAGCATGCCTAATCGAGTTTTCAGTGTTATTCGGAACAACGGCTCCACTATTCGTACCGGAGGTGCTCATAACTTGTAAGTCTTTATATTTTTGAGACAGCGTATTTCTGTTTTTTTCTTGTACTTGGCGTTGGAATTTTTATGTTTCCGTCAAACTATTGAGCAGCTGCGTGTCCTATGCTATTGAAGCTATAAATATGAGGTGTATATTTCAGCTCGTTGTTTCTTTTTTATTCGAGAATTTGTTCTGTCTCATTTATGCAACGCACTATAGTGCACATCGGTTTCTATTTTTTTTTTTTGTACATATTATGTATGCCTGTAAAGTTTATTTTACCTCGACCCCGCATCGTACGAATTTTTATTCTCGTCCCCCGAAAAGCGTAAAATCGGGGATTTACTGTAGCAATTTTCTAATTTTTCTTCTCCAATTGCTGTTGCCAAACCGAAGAGTCAATGTTTCACTTTATTCAAACCATGCCGAATGTCCAGGTTGCCGAGAAGATATGGTGAGTTAGCAGTTTCCTTCCGTTCGCCATTGTTATACCTGTCTCTGATGGAATCTAAAACGAAAACCGATCTCTTGATATTCCCGTTCGTGTCTCTGACTCTTTCAGCGGGTTCTTCCGTTACCACTCAGCATCATTCTCTGAGTTGGCATTTTGTCTTGATTGCATTTCGATGTCGCCTGTTTTATTTACGTACTCCTACACTTCACAGAGTTTCAAGTAATCCCATTTACCCCAGCTTCCTATTGTTCCATAAATGCTTTCCCATCCCTCAAAGTACTTTCGGTAGTATAATGATCGCTCTTGATCAATTAAAGAGGATATTTTTGCGCCCGCTTCCGTTTAAACATTCTAAGCAAGTTGAATTTGTTTTGCGTTGAAATAACTGGAATAAACACCATTCACATGTTGCTCGCTAGGACATGTGTGACGTATCACAGTCATCATTGTCAACCATTATCAATCCACTCCTGGACGAAGGTCTCTCCAAGCCTCTTCCACAACGGTCTGACTTGCGCCAGTCTCCTCCATTTTACTCCCGCATACTTTCGAATTTCATCCACCCATCTCCCATGTGGTCTTCTTTTGGGTCATTTCTTGTCCCTTGGAATCCAATCTAAAATTTCGACGGTGCATCGATGGTCTGTCCTTCTGGCAGTATGTCCAGCTCATTGCCATTTCAGGGATTTTACTCTGATCATGATGTCTTCCACTCTTGTCATTTTTATGATCCACGAGTTCCTCTTCTTATCTCTCCTGGTTACACCAAGCATGCACCTCTCCATGCTTTTTTTGAGTTGTCTGCAGCCTTTGTATGTCTCTTTTAGTTAAGGTCCACGTCTCTGCACCATACGTAAGCACTGGAAGGATGCATTGATCAAACACTTTTCTTTTAAGACATAATGGCATATTGCTCTTGAAAATTATGCTGTTTCTTCCAAAAGCTCTCCAGGCAAGTTTTATACGCTGAGTAATTTCTTCATCAATGTGACCCGCACTTGATATCTGCTGTCCAAGACAAACGTACGAATCTGTTATCTCCAGCATTTCTCCATCAATCGATAAATCTTCATTTCTTGTAAAAGCATTGAACATCACTTTTGTCTTCTGAAAGTTCATTTTTAATCCCACTTCTTCACTCTTGTCAGCAAGTTCCTGGATCATACCCTACAGCTCTGATGGGGTAGTTGCAAAAATGACTGTCATCAGCAAAACAAAAGTGAGTTAGATAATCTCCATTAATCTTTATCCCTTTGTTTTCCCAGTTCAGTGATTGAAAGACATTTTTCAATGTGGCATTAAAGAGCTTGGGAGATATGGTGTCACCTTGTCTCACTCCTTTTCCAATTTTTATGTGTACTGTATTCTCAAACAGCCGAATCTTTGCACTTGTTTCTTTCCCTACGTAAATTTTGGTTTCATTCTCTTTAAGCGTTTCAACTTTAACGTTATACACCGATCAGTCATTACAATATGACCACCCCCAGCCTAAAGAAATGAGTGCGCCTGGATACCGAACGGTGGCGCAGGTGGTTTTTTTTTTTTTTTTTTTTTTTTTATTGAAGGTTCAACGACTACCGTGAGCAACTCATTGGGCTATATAAACAGTCGCCCGTCCCTAATTTAGGGTCACTGGTTCCAGGGAAGCGAGAGAGAGCAAGTGCCGTAAGACAAACACAACATCCATGCCTCACCGGGATGCGAACCCGGACCCCTTTCGGACGAATGATTAAAAGGCCATTGCTTAGACTACTACGCACAGGTGAAGTTCACAGAGCAGTATATATATACAACCCGAGGACCGGCTTTCGGTTAGTTGAGTGTTCGGAGTCAGAATGGGAAAAGCTGCCGATTTATCGGAGTTTGATAAACGACAAATTGTGATGGCACGGTGCCTCTGAACTACGATCTCGAAAACGGCGCGGCTTGTGTGCTGTTCACGTGTTCTCTTTTGCACTTCCGTATCAGAAGTGGTGCACGGATGACCAAACTACGAACCTTCGTCCAGCCGCGTGTCGTCCGCTGCTCATTGATGCCGGAGGAGAGCGGAGACTGTCGCGCATTGTTCACAGCGACCGCAGGGCCACAGTGCGACAAATCACCTGCAGCAGCAACAACAGTAGTGATCAGGGCAATGTGTCACATCACACAGTTCATCGCACCTTTCTGCGCATGGGCCTGCGTAGCCGAAGACCCAGCCGGGTTCCCATGCTCTCTGTGCACGTCACCGCCAACAACGCATGCAGTGAGCGCAAGATTATAGAGATTGGAGCGTGGATGATTGGAAGGAAGTGGCTTGGTCTGACGAATCAAGATTCCTGGCGCATCATTTAGATGGCCGTGCGCGGATATGCCGATTACAAACGGAAGCTATGGCATCTGGATGCACTGTTGGGAGGAAACAGGCTGGAGGCGGCGGTGTTATACTGTGGGCAATGTTTTCTTGGGACACTTCAGGCCACATTATCTCAATAGCACAATCCCCGACAGCTGTCAGGTATCTGAACATTGTTGCGGACCATTATTCTGTTGGTGATGGCCATTACCAACAGAATAATGCGCCATGCCACACTACCAGAATCGTCAAGGAGTGGTTCGAGGAACATGCTGGTGGTTTCTGTTAATTCCCTTGGCCTCCAAATTCACCTAACATGAACACAATCGAACATTTGTCGTTCAACTTGGAAAAGCGAGGTTTTTTGGTTTTTTGTTTTTTATTGGAGGTTTAACGCCCACCGTGAGCAACTCAATGCGCTATAAGCAGTTGCACGTCCCTACTTTAGGGTCACTGGTTCCAGGGTAGGGAAGAACCAGTGCCGTAAGACAAACACAACATCCATGCCTCCTTTAAAGGGATTCGAACCCGGACCCCTTTCGGACGAATCATCAGAGGCCATTGCTTAGACCACTGCGCCACCAGGCGGTGAAAAAGCGGGTTCGCGCTAAATCACCACTACCCCGAAATGTACGGGAACTGGAGAACCTGCTGTTGACATTATGGTGCCAGATATCCCAGGATACCTATCATCGCCACCTCATCGAACCGATGCCTCTCCGAGTGGCCGCTGTTTTGAGGGCTAAAAGGGTCCTACAAGATTATTAGGTAAGTGGTAATAATGTAATGGCTCGTCAGTGTACATCTATAGTATAGTCTGAGCTCTTTGGAGAGCCAGAAAAATTTCTATTTGCTTTGTTTTCCTCCTAGATGAGTAGATAGTTTTCCAATTTTAGAGACTTCCTCTTAACCTGTCCATTCTTTCAAGTTTTTTACCTTACTTACGGTGTGGGCCATTTACAACTTACGTTTCAAAAAAATTAAAATCTCTCTAGGCTTGATGTTATTAGATTAATCGTTTACGCCATCAAAAAGAGCCTCATTAATACTTTCAGTATATAAAAATCGTTGAAGAAAAAATTTTGCATCCCTAACAAACTCTTAAATAATTGGTTTATTTCTGAATAGCTCTTTAATTTATGAAATAAAGGATCTTTGCTGTTGGATAAGATTCATACAACGCAAGAAGATAAATGATAGGGAGTTGTTCACAGGAAGCAGAAATTTCAAATTTAGAAGAACGTGATGTTTATGTGGGAAAAAAAGCCTGAATCACCATTCTTAAGGAGGTAATACTACCTATTTATAGCGACGTAATAAATTGCATAAACATTTCTCCCGTAGAGGAGTAAGATTGCATGTAGTTAATTTGCAAAAAAGAAAATAATGATAGGAAGTTTTATTTGTTCGTCGCCTGTTCATGCACATTAAGGTTTTGAATTCCAAGAAATTTCCCTAGAAAAGGATTATTAAAAAAAAGGGAGCTGGCATATTATTCCACTTAGCCTCTGCATATTCCCGAATGTTTCGGTTACGGTCTTACCTACCTCGAAGTTTGTAAATATTTAAAAAATAAAGGAGGAAAATATTGAAAAAATTAAATAAACAATCGAAAGCTGAGGAATTGGAAATACTGTAAAACCTCAATTATCCGTAGCACAGTTAATCCAAGTTACGTGTTATTTCGGTTAATACACAAACAAAATTTAAAAAACACAAAAATATTCTTGCAGT
Source organism: Macrothele yani (assembly GCA_039090855.1). NCBI lineage: Eukaryota > Metazoa > Arthropoda > Arachnida > Araneae > Macrothelidae > Macrothele > Macrothele yani. Next base: position 13,562,351 of record CM077000.1, on the reverse strand, counting down.
GTGTAAATAGAGAAATATCGCACAAAATGAAGAAATATAGGTACAGCAAAATATATGTTATTCTTTCTGAAAGTATCTTCCCTCGGATGATATGCAACGGTTTCATCGTTCAGTCCACTTTTCAAAGCATGTGGCGAAAGCATTTTGTGGAAGCTGCTTTAGCGACCCCTGTACAGCTTGAATAACGTCAGCATCCGTGTTGAATGTTGCGCCACGGAACTTCTTCATTGTTGGAAACAACCAGATATCGCACGGGGCGAGGTCAGGACTGTAGGCAGGCTGTGGCATGATTTCAATACTGCGTTTCGTAAGAAACTGTTTAACACAAGCAGCCACACGTGGGCGGGCGTTATGGTGGTGTAAGGTCTACTAGCACACCAGTTCCGATCGCTTAATCGATTTGTGTAGTCGCAGGGGCTTCAAAGACTGAAACGTAATTCTCAGCACTGACAATTTGTGGAGGAACGACATGCTGGTAGACTACACCTTCATGATCAATTAAAATTATCATCATCACTTTCTCAACTGATTTCGTTTAGCGGACTTTTTTCGGTGGAGGCGAGTCTGCGCGCTTCGTGAGGGGGTCGAAATAGTGGACCCATGTTTCATCGGCAGTTATTACTGTGTTTAGAAAGTTTGGATCCTTTGCAATCATTTGTTTCAAATCATGACGCACCTTAACTCTGCCTAACAATTGTTCTCTAGTCAGGTGATGAGGTAACCATCTGGAACATACACGATTCAGCAGTAATCTGTCGCGTAGAATGCGGAATGCCGACGTGTTTGAAATATTATTTGACGCCGCTATGTCTTCACACGTCATTCGTCGTTCTTGCAGGATTGCCCAAACAGTGTTAACAATACTTTTAGGTCGACTAGGCCTCGGAGCGAGTTCTGCCTATAAACGCCCTTTTTTGAAATCATGGTGCCATCTAAAATTCGTTTAATCACCCAAACATTTATCTTTGTAAGCTTTTTTCGTTAAATAAACTGTTTCTGGAGCTGTTTTAACACAAACGATAGCAAAATTTTATCGCACAACGCATTTCACTTCTGAACTCTGAATCACTCATCTCCATAGCTGTATTGAGCAAAATGCAGACGTATCTTAAAAAACTGCGCAATAACAAAACCAGAATCGTCTCCCATGGCTAATAGCTGTTGCCGTAAATACTTCCTTAATTCAATTAGTCGTCTGCGTGGTGATTTTTTTCCTTACGCACTGTTTCCAACTCAAAAGAAATTACTCTCGGTTTTTATGGAAAGGCCTTTGTATAATACTGAACATTTAAAAACTGATTTAGATAGAATTTCCTTGACGTTTGTTAGTTTTCTTTGTAGCAGCATTTTTTATTTTATTTTTCTTATTCCACAAATTTAAGTAACACGTTGGTGCAACTGTTAGTTTGCTGGCCAATAAATAGCAAATACGGCTGCAGTGATGAAATCCTTCACCATTTTTTTGCGTCTTTCAATAAGATCCATTTTACACCGAGTAATCACTGAATAATGAACAATCTATCAAATGTACGTAGCTCGTCCCAAAACAACTGAGAATGTTTTTATAAAAAAATGTGCAATACTGCGTTCCACCTTGGCCACGCTCTAAATACGGAATACAAACTTTCCGCATTTAGAGAGTGGTTCTATAGAGCGTAAAACGTATGCAAACCCGACTACCTAAATAAAGAAATTGATAATATTTATAGCAAAGGTCTAAAAAGGCTGGATATAAGAAGGTTGACATAGACAGAATATGTAGAACTGTAAGAAATCATATTAAGACAGCAATAACAAAATCACCTAATATGACGATGAGATACGCATGATCCATCATACTGTATATGTCCCAGGCTTCACATACTGGTTAAAGAATTTATTACGCAAAATACGGAATACAAACTTTCCGAAAATAAATACGGAATACAAACTTTCTTCTCTAAATACGGAATACAAACTTTCCGCATTTAGAGAGTGGTTCTATAGAGCGTACAACGTATGCAAACCCGACTACCTAAATAATAAAGAAATTGATAATATTTATAGCAAAGGTCTAAAAAGGCTGGATATAAGAAGGTTGACATAGACAGAATATATAGAACTGTAAGAAATCATATTAAGACAGCAATAACAAAATCACCTAATATGACGATGAGATACGCATGATCCATCATACTGTATATGTCCCAGGCTTCACATACTGGTTAAAGAATTTATTACGCAAAATACGGAATACAAACTTTCCGAAAATAAATACGGAATACAAACTTTCTTCTCTAAATACGGAATACAAACTTTCCGCATTTAGAGAGTGGTTCTATAGAGCGTACAACGTATGCAAACCCGACTACCTAAATAATAAAGAAATTGATAATATTTATAGCAAAGGTCTAAAAAGGCTGGATATAAGAAGGTTGACATAGACAGAATATATAGAACTGTAAGAAATCATATTAAGACAGCAATAACAAAATCACCTAATATGACGATGAGATACGCATGATCCATCATACTGTATATGTCCCAGGCTTCACATACTGGTTAAAGAATTTATTACGCAAAATACGGAATACAAACTTTCCGAAAATAAATACGGAATACAAACTTTCTTCTCTAAATACGGAATACAAACTTTCCGCATTTAGAGAGTGGTTCTATAGAGCGTACAACGTATGCAAACCCGACTACCTAAATAATAAAGAAATTGATAATATTTATAGCAAAGGTCTAAAAAGGCTGGATATAAGAAGGTTGACATAGACAGAATATATAGAACTGTAAGAAATCATATTAAGACAGCAATAACAAAATCACCTAATATGACGATGAGATACGCATGATCCATCATACTGTATATGTCCCAGGCTTCACATACTGGTTAAAGAATTTATTACGCAAAATACGGAATACAAACTTTCCGAAAATAAATACGGAATACAAACTTTCTTCTCTAAATACGGAATACAAACTTTCCGCATTTAGAGAGTGGTTCTATAGAGCGTACAACGTATGCAAACCCGACTACCTAAATAATAAAGAAATTGATAATATTTATAGCAAAGGTCTAAAAAGGCTGGATATAAGAAGGTTGACATAGACAGAATATATAGAACTGTAAGAAATCATATTAAGACAGCAATAACAAAATCACCTAATATGACGATGAGATACGCATGATCCATCATACTGTATATGTCCCAGGCTTCACATACTGGTTAAAGAATTTATTACGCAAAATACGGAATACAAACTTTCCGAAAATAAATACGGAATACAAACTTTCTTCTCTAAATACGGAATACAAACTTTCCGCATTTAGAGAGTGGTTCTATAGAGCGTACAACGTATGCAAACCCGACTACCTAAATAATAAAGAAATTGATAATATTTATAGCAAAGGTCTAAAAAGGCTGGATATAAGAAGGTTGACATAGACAGAATATGTAGAACTGTAAGAAATCATATTAAGACAGCAATAACAAAATCACCTAATATGACGATGAGATACGCATGATCCATCATACTGTATATGTCCCAGGCTTCACATACTGGTTAAAGAATTTATTACGCAAAATACGGAATACAAACTTTCCGAAAATAAATACGGAATACAAACTTTCTTCTCTAAATACGGAATACAAACTTTCCGCATTTAGAGAGTGGTTCTATAGAGCGTACAACGTATGCAAACCCGACTACCTAAATAATAAAGAAATTGATAATATTTATAGCAAAGGTCTAAAAAGGCTGGATATAAGAAGGTTGACATAGACAGAATATATAGAACTGTAAGAAATCATATTAAGACAGCAATAACAAAATCACCTAATATGACGATGAGATACGCATGATCCATCATACTGTATATGTCCCAGGCTTCACATACTGGTTAAAGAATTTATTACGCAAAATACGGAATACAAACTTTCCGAAAATAAATACGGAATACAAACTTTCTTCTCTAAATACGGAATACAAACTTTCCGCATTTAGAGAGTGGTTCTATAGAGCGTACAACGTATGCAAACCCGACTACCTAAATAATAAAGAAATTGATAATATTTATAGCAAAGGTCTAAAAAGGCTGGATATAAGAAGGTTGACATAGACAGAATATATAGAACTGTAAGAAATCATATTAAGACAGCAATAACAAAATCACCTAATATGACGATGAGATACGCATGATCCATCATACTGTATATGTCCCAGGCTTCACATACTGGTTAAAGAATTTATTACGCAAAATACGGAATACAAACTTTCCGAAAATAAATACGGAATACAAACTTTCTTCTCTAAATACGGAATACAAACTTTCCGCATTTAGAGAGTGGTTCTATAGAGCGTACAACGTATGCAAACCCGACTACCTAAATAATAAAGAAATTGATAATATTTATAGCAAAGGTCTAAAAAGGCTGGATATAAGAAGGTTGACATAGACAGAATATATAGAACTGTAAGAAATCATATTAAGACAGCAATAACAAAATCACCTAATATGACGATGAGATACGCATGATCCATCATACTGTATATGTCCCAGGCTTCACATACTGGTTAAAGAATTTATTACGCAAAATACGGAATACAAACTTTCCGAAAATAAATACGGAATACAAACTTTCTTCTCTAAATACGGAATACAAACTTTCCGCATTTAGAGAGTGGTTCTATAGAGCGTACAACGTATGCAAACCCGACTACCTAAATAATAAAGAAATTGATAATATTTATAGCAAAGGTCTAAAAAGGCTGGATATAAGAAGGTTGACATAGACAGAATATATAGAACTGTAAGAAATCATATTAAGACAGCAATAACAAAATCACCTAATATGACGATGAGATACGCATGATCCATCATACTGTATATGTCCCAGGCTTCACATACTGGTTAAAGAATTTATTACGCAAAATACGGAATACAAACTTTCCGAAAATAAATACGGAATACAAACTTTCTTCTCTAAATACGGAATACAAACTTTCCGCATTTAGAGAGTGGTTCTATAGAGCGTACAACGTATGCAAACCCGACTACCTAAATAATAAAGAAATTGATAATATTTATAGCAAAGGTCTAAAAAGGCTGGATATAAGAAGGTTGACATAGACAGAATATATAGAACTGTAAGAAATCATATTAAGACAGCAATAACAAAATCACCTAATATGACGATGAGATACGCATGATCCATCATACTGTATATGTCCCAGGCTTCACATACTGGTTAAAGAATTTATTACGCAAAATACGGAATACAAACTTTCCGAAAATAAATACGGAATACAAACTTTCTTCTCTAAATACGGAATACAAACTTTCCGCATTTAGAGAGTGGTTCTATAGAGCGTACAACGTATGCAAACCCGACTACCTAAATAATAAAGAAATTGATAATATTTATAGCAAAGGTCTAAAAAGGCTGGATATAAGAAGGTTGACATAGACAGAATATGTAGAACTGTAAGAAATCATATTAAGACAGCAATAACAAAATCACCTAATATGACGATGAGATACGCATGATCCATCATACTGTATATGTCCCAGGCTTCACATACTGGTTAAAGAATTTATTACGCAAAATACGGAATACAAACTTTCCGAAAATAAATACGGAATACAAACTTTCTTCTCTAAATACGGAATACAAACTTTCCGCATTTAGAGAGTGGTTCTATAGAGCGTACAACGTATGCAAACCCGACTACCTAAATAATAAAGAAATTGATAATATTTATAGCAAAGGTCTAAAAAGGCTGGATATAAGAAGGTTGACATAGACAGAATATGTAGAACTGTAAGAAATCATATTAAGACAGCAATAACAAAATCACCTAATATGACAATGAGATACGCATGATCCATCATACTGTATATGTCCCAGGCTTCACATACTGGTTAAAGAATTTATTACGCAAATACAACATACGTATTAATAGCAATGAAGTCCTCGACCCCGTTATCACATATAATATTAAGTTGCAAGGAGAGACAGTGAAAAAGAAAAGGCGGGTGTGTACGTTATACCGTTGGTATATCCTGACAACACAGAAAAGATATATATTGGAATGACAAAGCGATCCTTGGACACTAGATGTAAAGAACACGTACGAAGTGTCAACCAGAACATGCAGAATACAGCCCTCGGCAGAGAAGTCATGCATTGCTCGGCCGCTCCTGCATGGAATAATATTATAAGAATTTCCACTTGCAGGAATTTCAAAGAGACTGCGTCATCAGGGAAACAGTGGAAATCCTATCCAGTCAAGTGGCATGCAATGATATAGTCTCTACTGCACTACCAATGGTTTGGCATGCGTTATTAAACGATGGAAACATATCACGGCGCACCGTATAATTACGTGATAAAAATTCATGTAATATGCTCGTGATGTCACCCGCGTTATTTACAAAAATCATCTTCGTTCTTCACATGTTCCAATTTTCTGCATTTGTGTGTCTACCATTGCCTTGAAAAAGCCTCCCAGTGGAGTGCGAAAGCTTAGCGAATCTTTGTGCTGACTACTGCACAAAAATAAAAGGATTTAATACGCTACATGCGTTTCATTATTATTTAAAACGACCACAACAACTGAAATAGAATTGGGTGTTACACCACGCCAACGCAAAACTGCGCATGGCTAGTTCTGTCTTTTCTTATTTGGAGAAAATGAATATTAATTTGATGCACCACCTACATATAGTCCAGATATGTCACCATGTGACTTCTGGTTGTTCCCCATTTAAAAAAAAGGCATTACGGGAAGGACAATTTGAGACTGATCAACAACTTATTACTGATCAACAACTTATTATTTCAGAAGAAGAATTCCAGAAGACATTGAAAAACTGAAAGGAACACGTTGGAACACCTGTATTCGATGTAATAGACAGTACTTCGAAAAAGATTACCACTTCCTTGATAATTAAGGTACGCATAATTTTTAAATAAAAACATTCTCAGTTGTTTTGGGACAATTCTTGTAGATGGGACTCGTTGACCATACCAAACGAAAGCCAGCTCGTGCTGACTTCCCCATTTGTATGCAAGCTACAGACGCCATTACAATAACTTCGGATCATGTTTGCTTGTTGTTTTATGCAGTTAACATGTTTAAGAAGATCGAGCGGCCCGCAGACAGAGAAAAGGTCCACAATTCGATTTCTGAATGCAAGAAATGTGAAACCGGCTGACATTCATTGTCAAATTTGTGAGGTATACGGTCGAACTGCTACGAGGGATTCAACGGTGAGGAGATTTTCGCTAATTTTCACCAAAAATTCCGCCATGAAATGATGATGGCATAAATCATTCCTTCTTGGCAGTTCTTTCATCATTCACGCAAGAGGGTCATTCACGAATGGTCAATCAAACGAATGACCATTCAATTTCCAGGTTGTTACTACGCTCACTGAGTAAATCATTCGTTGCAGGGATTTCGTGTTTATTAGCGATGGCATAAATCATTCCTTCCTGGGAGTTCATTCACCATTCGCGCTAAACAGTCATCCACGAATGATCATTCAAACGAATTACCATTCAATTTCTAGGTTGTCACTACGCTCACTGAGTAAATCATTCGTTGCAGGATCTGGGTTTACTTGTGATGGCATAAATCATTCCTTCTTGGGAGTTCATTTATCATTCCCGCAAAAGAGTCATTCACGAATGATCATTCAAACGAATGACCATTCAATTTCCAGGTTGTCACTACGCTCACTGAGTAAATCATTCGTTGCAGAATCTGGGAATTACTAGTGATGGCATAAATCATTCCTTCTTGGGAGTTCATTCACCATTCACGCTAAACAGTCATTCACGAATGATCAATCAAACGAATGACCATTCAATTTCCAGGTTGTCACTACGCTCACTGAGTAAATCATTCGTTGCAGGATCTGGGGTATACTTGTGATGGCATAAATCATTCCTTCTTGGGAGTTCATTCACCATTCACGCAAAAGAGTCATTCAAACGAATGACCATTCAATTTCCAGGTTGTCACTACGCTCACTGAGTAAATCATTCGTTGCAGGATCTGGGATATACTTGTGATGGCATAAATCATTCCTTCTTGGGAGTTCATTCACCATTCACGCTAAACAGTCATTCACGAATGATCAATCAAACGAATGACCATTCAATTTCCAGGTTGTCACTACGCTCACTGAGTAAATCATTCGTTGCAGGATCTGGGATATACTTGTGATGGCATAAATCATTCCTTCTTGGGAGTTCATTCACCATTCACGCAAAACAGTCATTCACGAATGATCATTCAAACGAATGACCGTTCAATTTCCAGGTTGTCGCTACACTCACTGAGTAAATCATTCGCTGCAGGATCTGGGATTTACTAGTGATGGCATAAATCATTCCTTCCTGGGAGTTCATTCATCATTTACGCAAAACAGTCATTCACGAATGACCATTCAATTTCCAGGTGGGTTAGTTAGTTAGTTAATTGATTTTAGTGGCGCAAGGGCCAGGTTTGGCCAAAGAGCGCCAGACACAGAACTATCAGTTAAAGAATTTCCAGGTTGTCAATACGCGCACTGAGTAAATAATTCGTTACATGTATCCCGTGTGTACGATCGAAGGGTTTTCAAGGCCAAATCTCTTTTTAGCAAACCGCCCAACAAAGCACGAGCTCTTCAACGTTCACGATGACTGATTCGCCCGAAGAGCGATTCGGGTACAGCATTCAAATATTATTCATATTCTTAAGTTTCACCATTATTTTCTAGCTGATGGCTCATTCACATAACAGTTGACATTCACAAATTCTCGACATAACTTTTCTTTCTGGAAATTCATTTCGCAACTCACAGGGGCGGACGGAAAGTAAAACGTACTGCGACTTCGGTGTGCGTCGCGGTAATAGCAGATTGAATAATTACTCACAGATCTTTTAGTGAAACCTCCCAGAGAAGCAGGAGCTCTTTTGCTGTTCGCGTTGAATGATTCTCTGCTGGAAAACTGTTCGGGCATATCATTCAAACGAGTAACATTCACGTATCATTCCCATTCTTAAGTTTCACTATTATTTCCCAGCTGACTTCTAACACCTACTCACATAATACCAGACACTTATAATCCTCGACACTATTTTGTCTTAATAGGTATTCGTTTCCCAACTCATGAGGGTGGAAGAAAGTTGAGCGCGCCGCTTTTTAAATGTCTGCTGCAGTAACAACGGATTGAATACTCACTCACAGTAGTGAGAGCAAACTATTTACCCCACACGTGGAAGAGTTATTCGTTGTGAACGAATCGTTCAAGAAATGGTTCATCACTACTTTCAAGAATTATTTTTAAACCGGAAACTATTCAAAAGGAATTCTCATTACAAGAATGCCTTGTGATCGTTGCTGTTTATTTTGCTTGGGAGAGCTCGTAAAGAGTTTTAACAGCTAAATACTAGGGTCGTACCGAAAGTAATGCAAAAGTGGGCATAACTTTTTTGCCCTTTCCAACTGTACGTTGAAGCGTATACGCTCCAGCTTTGTCAGTCTGTCTGTCCGCACGATAACTTGCGTAAAAATGGTTCGATTTCGATGAAATTTTAGTATGTGGCAGGAGACCACCTAGGAAGGAACCCTATTGAAAAATGGGCGAAATGGGGTCGAAGGTCAGGACATAGGAGGGGATCCATTCCACCGCCCCTCATGCGTCATAACTTACGTAAAAATGCTTCGATTGCGACAAAACTTCATGTTGTTTCGGAGATGTACTGAACCGGTTCTGTTTAATATCATCGAAATGGGGTCAAAGGTCTAAGCACAGGAGCGAGATTTATTCCACAGCCATTAATTATCCTCATAACTTGAGTAATGGTTTCTGCTATGTTGGAAAAGCGTATCATAATCAATCCATTGCATGATTTCACTAACTTGTTTATTAACTGACAGCGGTCATTCAAATCGCAAATGTTTGTCGAGTAACCCTTACTCTATACAAAAGGTACTACTCAACATAGTCTCCATCACAAGCGATGCATTTGCGTCATCGTTGAAACCAACTCTCGAATCCTCTTTGAAAAACATTCAGGTGTGGACTGTTTGTTTTTTTTGTTTTTTTTTATTGGAGGTTTAACGTCCACCGTGAGCAACTCAATGGGCTATAAGCAGTCGCCCGTCCCTAATTTAGGGTCACTGGTTCCAGGGAAGGGAGAGAGCCAGTGCCGTAAGACAAACACAACATCCATGCCTCACCGGGATTCGAACCCGGACCCCGTTCGAACGAATGATCAGAGGCCATCGCTCAGACCACTGCGCCACCGGGGTGGCAGGTGTGGACTGTTGTACCGACTTTTTCACAGCCGCTTTCACCTGGTCTGTGTCATCAAATCGTTGTCCCCGGAGACTTTCCTTCATTGGACCGAACAGGTGGAAATCGGAGGGCGCCAGATCTGGGATGTACGGTGAATGGGGGACCACAGACAAGGCTAATTTGATTGCCTGATTTGTTGCCAAAGATGTGTGCGTGTGGTCTCGCATTGTCATGGTGAATGTGGATCCTTTTCAGATTCTTGTGTGGTCTCTTCCTTCCTTATGGCTTCTCTAAGTTTCGCGAGTGTGTCAATGTGTCGCTTACTGCTCACGGTACAGCAACGTTCCAGAAAATCAAGGATAATGACACCCGCTGTCATCCCAAAAAACAGTCTGCATGATTTTCTGTGCTGATCGCTGGCTTTTGAACTTCTTAGGCCTTGGTGAAGAGGTGTAATGCCATTCCATGGATTGATTAGTCGCTTTCGGATCGTAAAGATACGCCCGCGTTTCCTCCCCAGTCACCATATCGGACAAAATGTGTCTTCATTGGCTTTAAACGCTTCCAGCAGATCAGAGCAGACTTCCACCCTTCTATCCTTCAATTCGGGTATCAACTGCCGAGGTACTCACTTTGCACACACTTTCCAATTCCCTAAGTTCACCATCTTCTGTATGGCATTGTGACCACAGTCCAGTAGGGCAACAAGCTCACGAATTGCGACTCGTCTCTCCGCGCGAGTCAATTCATCCACTCGCTGACGATTCGTGTCAGTGGTCGCAGATGATGGTCTCCCACTGCGTGGTTTGTCTTCAATGCTGGTTTCCTTTTCTTTAAACTTCTTCATGCATCTGTGCACATTGCTCTTGCCAATGGTGTAATCTCCGTAAACATTCTGTAGTCTTCTGTGGATGTCTGACAGCCTGCACCCTTCCTTCGTCAAAAACTCAATGACGGCACGTTGCTTCTGCTTGGAATCCATTATTTACCTGCAATGAAGAAGTGTTACAATAAAGGAATGTTACTCTACCAACATGTGCAATTTGAACGACCTCTGTCAGTTAATAAAAAACGTTATGCCCACTTTTGCATTACTTTCGGTACAACCCTCGTACAAAGCACAGCGTTGCTGTAATTTAACACGATTGATTTCTCATTGTAAAACTCTACGTCTCTTACTGTCAAACAAGGCTGTAGCAGTTCATTCTTAGTTCCGTCATTTGTTTGCTTAGTGAATGAAGTTAAGATCATCGTATCGAGGTGGTGTTAGCGACCCACATGGCCCGAGAGAACAGGTTTCAACTTAATTCTGAATTCAAATAGAGTAAACAGAGGTGAACTTCACTGGAAAGCCCAGTTTCCTGCTCAACGAGAGGTTCCCCACTCGAGCTGATTATAGAGAGTAAAATCGCATTTGCTCTTTTCGTAGATACCGACTTTATTTCTGAGGCGGAAGTTTCTGTGGGGGAAAAGTCAACAACTGAATCAGAATCTCGTGTAGCCGGAAGGAATCGCGTGACTTTTTACTCATCCCCTTTTGCCCGGACTGCGAGTCCACACACACACAACACATTAATCCCTAACAACGAGGGCAAACTTTAAACAGCGTCTTCAAACCGAGGAGTGGGGATGAATTTAAGAGTAGTTATTTTGCTCCCAACACAGTGAACGAAAGAAAGTTAATGTTGTTTTAAACCCAAAGAATAAACGACTTCAGATATTCCAAGGCATTACGCGGCTTTGCGAAGCAAAGTCACTTTTCGCTCCAACACTATACCAAAATTGCGTTCGAGAAAAGGAAGTGCATTTTCAAAGTTTTTTCATAAGCCGGAATGCGTACTAAAATTTCCTTCTCGAACGTTCTTTATGAATTAAAAATGAAACTAGCTTTCCGTTGTTGAATCGATTGTTTGTAGAGAAAGTAAAGACCAATTCCGTGTTAACCTTCGCTTTTGTTATATCTTTGTTTCTCTTATGATAAGATCTCACGAGTAAAAGCAGTCTTTGTGCGGATAATTGAAAGTAAAATAAAACTAGACTTAGCTTAAATCAAATTAACTCAAATTATGAGACATCAATTTAATAAAACCTTATGATATTTTAAAAACAGATTAAAAGACATTAGTACTTTCGGGCCATCGCATGGCCCATCTTCAGGTGGAACAGCCAAATTGACAAGATCCGCATAATATATACACACACATGAACTCGTCAAAGTCGGTTGTTGTACATATATGCAAAGAAGGAAGAAATTCCTCCCGGCACATTATCCCACGGTTATAGGTAATTCAAAGCCCCTAGGATTATAGTTAATTAATACCTTATAGGCATTGGGGAGCTCATACGGCATATAGTCATTACAACAAATATTTTGTGAGTGAAAAATGAACATGCTCTCAGTAAGAAACAGCGTGCTGCGATTTTTAGGGGTAACCACAATTTTAAAATTTTTCCAGTCCGGATATAAAATCCCTTTTGTAACTTTTTTTTTTTTTTTTTTTTTTTTGATTGGAGGTTTAACGACCACCGTGAGCAACTCAATGGGCTATAAGCAGTCGCCCGTCCCTAATTTAGGGTCACTGGTTCCAGGGAAGGGAGAGAGCCAGTGCCGTAAGACAAACGCAACATCCATGCCTCACCGGGATTCGAACCCGGACCCCTTACGGACGAATGATCAGAGGCCAACGCCTTAGACCACTGCGCCACCGGGGCGGCTTTTTGTAACTTCCCTAGCAAGTGCAGTGTTGGTACCTCCTGTCTGGATATTATATATTTATTTTTTTTATTTTTTTTATGATAAGATGTTGATGTGTTTTGAATTTAATTAACGAGATATTTACTTATTTTTCCATTTAATTCCCTCTCTGTTGAGATCAGATTTGAGAAAATCGTAATTGAATTAATCGGAAATGCATTACAGCGTAATGGTAATAAGAACTTAGCGTTACCATTACATGATAATGATGAACTGGTCATTAGAATTACATGGTAATTGCAATGACATGTAGCAGTTACCCATTATAATCGTAATGGTTAACTATATGTTGGTAGTTAACCAATAACTTATGGGTAACAATACAACGTGAATATACCAGCAACTAGTATCAAATGCGTGTATGTAGGTATTGGAGATTGTACGCGTACGACATGAGCAGTTACCCCGTCTTCGCTGCAAGTAAAGTGATTTGAATGAAATAATACATATGAAGTAAGTACGAATGGGATGTTTATTTTTTCGGTTAAAGAATAGTACAAAAATGAAAGAAAGATCAATGCCGTTGCATGTGATCTTAGTCTTCAACAAAGAACAATTCACAGAAGCACGCAAAAAAGTCAGGAAATAACAAATTGTGCATTAAACGCCAATGGAAACCACTATGAGACACTACATCACTTGAAATATAAGGAATGAAAGGTCTGATTGCTAGATAATATGGCAACCACAAAATGAACTAAGAGTACAACAGAAAGACTGAGCAACCATATCATCACAAAGTAATGACGAATCCTCACTGTAAAGTAGAAGATTTAGGTGGTTAGTCGCAAAAAAAGGTAGGATTTTCCTATTCCCTAATTCCTAGTTTGTTTGTGGTCTTTTTCTTCATACGTAAGGTTTGCTTTCAAAACAACACTCTTTTCAAATATTTCATCCGGAAGTCTATTAACTTTTCAGTAATTAGTAATAGTAATGTATGAGAATAACCGTTCGATGGGCACTGAGGAGAGCAGGGGTGTATTATACTGCACAAAAATATATTCGGTGCACTGCCTAATATTACTGAAATTTGCGAACTCTTGACATTTTTGTCGTACTTCTCAAGTGTTGTTGTCCATTACTTGTATGATACGAACACTGGACTAGCGAGCGACTAACTCCTTTATATATACTTCACGACAGGACCTGAACCTTCTAGAATAGTCTTGATTTACATAAAGCTCTCCAACTTCCCATCATTCTGGAACATTCTACAAACGTCTATCCCATTCTTGCCGCTTCTAGAACATTCTACACGACACTTCGGTCTCTATCTGCTATGTTACATGGCCAACTTTTCTAGACATAGCTTTTGGCACACGCACATTTCTATAAACTATTGTATGTTATTATTTGCAAATTGTGCAATTTAATTATCAAGTAATTCCATTGCGCTTGAATGGCATTATTAAATAATTGAATTACATCCTCTTCATTGTAATGCATTACAGATTAATTCCATTACCTTGTGCAAACCATACTTCGGATTACCTTGCAATGCATTTACCTGTTACTGCATTACACGTTAATTGTAATCTGTCCTTCCATTACCTTGTAATGCATTTACCTGTTACTGTATTACCTTGTAATGCATTACACGTTAATTGTAATCTGTCCTTCCATTACTTTGTAATGCATTACCTGTTATTGCATCACCTTGTAATGCATTACACGTTAATTGTAATCTGTCCTTCCATTACTTTGTAATGCATTACCTCTTACTGCATCACCTTGTAATGCATTACACGTTAATTGTAATCTGTTCTTCCATTACTTCGTAATGCATTACCTCTTACTGCATCACCTTGTAATGCATTACACGTTAATTGCAATCTATTCTTCCATTACTTTGTAATGCATTACCTCTTACTGCATCACCTTGCAATGCATTACACGTTAATTGTAATGTGTCCTTCCATTACATTGTAATGCATTACACGTTAATTGTAATGTGTCCTTCCGTTACTTTGTAATGCATTATCTGTTACTGCATTACACGTTAATTGTAATCTGTCCTTCCATTACTTTGTAATACATTACCTGTTACTGCATCACCTTGTAATGCACCACACGTTAATTCTAATCTGTCCTTCCATTACTTTGTAATGCATTACCTGTTACTGCATCGCTTTGTAATGCATTACCTGTTACTGCATCGCTTTGTAATGCATTACACGTTAATTGTACTCTGTCCTTCCATTACTTTGTAATACATTACCTGTTACTGTATCACCTTGTAATGCATTACACGTTAATTGCAATCTGTCTTTCCATTACCTTGTAATGTATTCTGTTACTGCATCACCGTGTAATGCATTACACGTTAATTGCAATCTGTCCTTCCATTACTTTGTAATGCATTCCTGCCGAACTCTGGTTGAGATATACAGAGAGTGATCACTGAATTATGACCACCTCTATCAAAAGCGGATGCGGACCATTGACCACGTGATTTCTGAGATGGACCGACGTAGCATATACACTGAAGAGCCAAAAGTAATGGAATAGCAGTATGCAAATTTTTAGCTTGCGCTGCGGTCGTATAAAGGCTTCGACGAACGCCACGATTTTTATGAGTTGCGAGGTGTAATCTCGTAAGTCACTTTGAATAACCGCCAGTAGGATTATGGCAAGCCGACGTGAATTATCTGACCTTGAATGAGGCATGGTTGCGGGAGACAGACGGATGGGACATTCAATTTCCGAAGCTGTGCGAATATTCAGCATTCCTCGATCCACGGTATCAAGTGTGTACCGAGAATACCTCATGGAAGGCATTACCACCCACCGTGGACAGCGCAGTGGCCGACCACAGGTGCTGACTGACCGTGCCCAGCAGCGTCTGACCAGGATTGTCCATGTTAACAGACAAGTGACACTGGCTCTGATAACATCCACATTCAGTGCAGGAGGTACCAGAGATATGTCCATGAGGTCTGTGCAGAGTAATTTAGCGTCCATGGGGTATGGGAGCAGAAGATCCACCACAGTGCCTTTTGTTAACACCACGACATCGGACACAGTGCCTCACCTGGGCTCGTGAACACGGTAATTGAACCCTGGAAGACTTTCAATATGTGGCGTGGTCCTGTGAGTCACGCTACTAGTTGTTAAGAGCTGATGGCTGGGTTTAGGTGTGGGGGCACATCCCATGAAGCAATGGCCCTAGCTCTCAACAAGGCACTATATGCAAGCTGATGGTGGTTCCATACATGTGTGGGGTGTCTTTACGTGGCACGGTTTGGATCCTCTAGTCCTCGTAAACTCGTCATTAACCGGTAGTCGCTTTGTTGCTCTGCTGAATGGCCACTGGATTACTTCATGGACCGCAGCAACGATGGGATTTTCCAGGCGGACAATGCACCATGTCATCAGGCTCAAGTTGTCCAAAATTGGTTCGAAGAGCATTCTGGACAATTCCGACGGATGGTGTGGCTACCACGTTCGCTCGACATGAACCCAACACATCACTCATGGTACGTGGTGGAAAGGTCCATTCTCGCGCAAGATTCTGCACTTACAAATACCAGGGAATTGGGAGAGGCTATTCAGATGGAGGACTCAACATCTCTCCAAACGCCCTTCCGGCCACTTGTGAAATCGAAGACACGTCGGGTTGTTGCACTTCGCCGGGCTAGAGGATGTCCTGCACGATACTAGCTACGTATCCCAGGACTTTTGGCACTTCGGTTTATAAACCGAAGTGCCAAAAGTAGTAGGTAGCAGAATTCGGAGCATGATGAATGAACAGAACAATTTGTCGGATTCTGAGAAAGGACAGATCGTGGGAACTCAGAGAGCGGGAGCCTCGATTTCCCAAACGGCTGAACTGGTTGGTGGGTTGTTCGGTAGCGGCCGTAGTTCAAGTGTATCAGGCCTGGGGCGAAAATAGTCAAACAAGGACATGGAGGCAAAATTTCGGTTTATAAGGTGTGAGTAAAGTAGTAGGTAGCAAAATTAGGAGCATGATGGGTAAACAGAACAATTTGTCGGATTCTGAGAAAGGATAGATCGTGGAAGCTCGGAGAGTGGATGCCTCGATTTCCCAAACGGCTGAACTGGTTGGTGGGTTTTTCGGAAGCGGCCGTAGTTAAAAGTGTATCAGGATTGGCGCGAAAATAGTTAAACAAGAACCCGGAGGCAAAACTGCCCAGGACAGCGAAAGGTTGATGTGCGAGTTGAGCGCCGGGTCCGAAGACTCGTTCAGGTAAACAGACGCAGCCGTATTCAACAGTTGATTATCCAATTCAACAGAAGTCAACCCGGAACAGTATCGGTCATCCCCATGGGTCATACGTATAGGCAATAACAGCCAACGACTCCGACGACATCTTCTCCTAAACACGTTTCATCGGCCCAAAAGAATCGCCTGGGGGCAATGATCACGCAAGCTGGACATCAAACAAAACTGTGCTGGTCTAACGCGTCGCGGTTTTTACTCCACTCCGTAGTACACATTTGGCGCAAAACAAATAAGGCAATCGATCCATTCTGCATGGTCTCCACAATGCAAGCCGGTGGAAGCGGTTGTATGGGGTGGGGCATGGTTACTTGGCAGTAACTTGGACCTCTGGTGCATGTGCAACAACGTATGAATAGTACCAATGGTCGAGAAGTGATTGCTGTATCTGTTTACCCAACAAACTTCCGTTTTTTCCCCGAATGGCGGCAGTGGTCCATTCTTCGTACACCGTTACCACAGCACCTCGCGAACTGCCCACGAATTCTGCTATTTCTGTGATGCTTCCACCCTCGGAGCGGTAGCCGATTATCATTCCTTTTTGCACGTCCGTCAAATCCCTAACTCTGCCCATTGTGCTCACGTGACGCACTATAGCTCATTTGCCCTGATCGGCCGCTTTGTACCCGTGTGTGGTCGACCTTGTCACGTGCATTCTGTGACGAGGTCGACCATATATTATTCTGAGACGACCGTGTACATCTTTGTAATCATAGGCTCGTTCATTGTTTTCTATATTAGGCCAAAAGTCTTAATATCCCCTCGTACATCATCCACTCCCCATCAGGGACCCGGGGCCGATTTCGGACGAAGCCAACTGGAAAGGTTAGCCCAAAAATTTGCTCTAATGATTTTGCTCCCTATACTTCCAATGGAAAAATTTTCGACCGTATTTCCTCAGCGAAGAAAGATTTCCCATACATCAAAATTGGACCACTGATAAAAAATATCCTAACTTAGATTGTACAATCGGTGTTTAAACTTTTCTGAACTATATTGAAAATAAAAACTTTTCTTCGATGTAGTTATGATACTTGCTTACAGGTGACGCCACTCTTCCTTACCACTACATCGAAGTGAAATTATTTATTTTAAATATACACTCATTGTCATTAAAATCCGCACACCAAGAAGGAGGCGTCGGACTGAAATGAGATTTTAGTAGTGAGATAGCACATACCAAGGACAGAAGTGACTACAATATCACAGCAGCAGGAAGATTTCCCGCGGACATAAGGTACACATTACGGTCAGCGTTAGAACCGCGTTGGACAGCCTCGTGCTTGGATACGTGCGGTGATACAGTCCGGCCGCCGTATGTTATCCTAGATACATGCGGTGATACAAAGAGACGCCGTATGTTATCTTGGGGCAGATTGGCCCACACTTCTTGCAACTGACGCTTGGACACTGGGACATGGAGAAAGCTGGCGTCCGATCTGGTCCCACACGTGCTCGATGGGCGAAAGATCAGGCGATCTGGCAGGCCACGGAGGCGTCGAAGCATGACGTCGACAGTCCTGGGAAACCGGAGCCGTGTGTGGATGTGCGCTATCTTATTGGGAAATGGCTCCGGGATTCACCGCCAGAAAAGGCCGCACACGGGGCCGCAGTATCTCCTGTACGTAGCGCTGGGCTGTCAAGGTCCCTCGGATAACTGCGAGGGAAGTCCGGCTGTCATATGCGGTGCCCTCCCCCCCGGACCTTCACGCCTGCAGTTCGTGACGTGTGCTGCTGTACAGTGAGGTTGGGATTGCAGCAATCACCTGTGGTCGTCCGTTCCCATACAGAAGCGGGATTCGTCGCCAAACACTATAGGCCCTCAGTCCGTAGCATTCCACTTTGCTCGCTGCTGACACCACTGCATTCGACACCGACGATGGTCAGGTGTTAATGGCAGAAAACGTAAGGGCGGTAGAGAGTGCATATTTGCCTCTGCCAGGTGTCTGGAAATGGTTCTGGCGGACACAGGAGTTTCTTGTATAGCCACCACATGCCTCTGGATATTGGATAAGAACATAGTTGCATCTGTGCGAGGAAGGTTTCACGATCCCACAGTCCTCTCTGCTGGTGGTGTGTCTGGGTACCGTACTGTCCAACCGGCCCAAATGACATACGGCCTCATTCAAACTCAGTCAGTTTCCCGTACGCACATCTACGACAGATCCTCGGTATGTTTATCGCTCAGGGATCTCACCTGACTCTTACCGTGCACTTCGGTATGAAAGTGGAGCGCGGCGCCTTATAAGACCCAAGGATCTACTGTGGCTCCTGGGCATGTCTATCGCTCAGGGATCTCACCTGACTCTTACCGTGCACTTCGGTACGAATGTGGAGCGCGGGGTCTTATAATCCCCAAGGATCCACTGTGGCTCCTCGGTATGTCTATCGCTCAGGGATCTCAGACTCTTACCGTGCACTTCGGCACGAATGTGGAGTCCCCTGCGCGGGGCCTTATAAACCCCAAGGATCTACTGTGACTCCTCGGCAAGTCTATAGCTCAGGGATCTCACCTGACTCTTACGAGTACTTCGGCAGGAATTCGGAGTCCCCTGCGCGGCACCTTATACGCCCCAAATATTGCGATTGCAGGTCGGTCGTGAACGCGCGTTCATGCGGAATCGCACGGAACTTTAATCATTTGCATGTCTGCCCCTCTCCGAAGCTATTCGCCGAGTTTCCCGGTAATCGCAGGCTTTTTTGTTTGTTTTTTTCTTGGTGCGTGAATTTTCATGAATGAGAGTGCAGTTCAGGAAAGATTATTTTGCAAAAACACACCGGTTGTACAACCTAAGTTAGGGTTGTTTTTTTTTTTTATTAGTGGGCTAATTTTGATGAATGGAAAATCTTCCTTCTTTGAGAAAATAGGGTACAATTTTTTTTCCACTGGAAATATAGAGAGCAAAACCTACTGGAAGTTCAGCTTAAACCCTGCAGCAGCAAAAAATGAGTTGAATTTTTCCGAAAATTTTTGTTGCCATCATTATAGCAATTAATGGACAAAATAAGTAAGACATTTTTAAAAACTCTCACATAACGCATTTCAAAATATATACTAAAAATATTGCTTGCGAAGGCCTTCAAGGCTTTAAAACACTTGAAATGTTTACACGAAAATCCACATTTCATGTCAAAGTTTGTTTTTCTTTTGTCGAAATGATAAAAGTACATGAGAAATATCGTTGCATTTTTTTTTCTCATTTCTGCGACCATCCCCGTTTCATTTCTGAGCTCCGGTCGCCACAGTAACACTGATTATGATTGAGTGCTCATGTAATTTCCCATGGCCACGCCTGAAATAGAAGCCTCGTCCCTAGAGATGGAAAACGGAAATGCTTCTGAAACCCATTGTCAAGCGTAACCTTGACAAATGGCAAAGCAGACGAGCCGTCCTATGCCTGAAGATGGGAAAACGGAATGATCAAAACATAAAAACCTAAAAAGCACGCACACGCACACACACACACTGCATGAGGAATGTTAAATACCGTCTTTATGTCTATGGGAAAGCACAGTCAAAGATTCATGTAGCTGGAAAGAACTTATTTCGTGGACATGGGACGTAGTAGCAACACGCACAATATAACAATTTAAACTACTCATAATATGAAAAGATCACGAAAGTCCACACACACGCACTTCTACAGTGCTAGACGAATGTTAGATGTCACTCCGGTATCAGTGGAAAAACATAAATCAACGCCTTTTAAAATAAATAAACTGCTATTACAAATTAATAACTACAAACACTCGAACGCAGTAGCTTCTTGTACACTGAACGGCAGAGTTGGAAACGGGTCAAAAATTTCGGACTCGGACCCGACCCGGACAAATCTGCTTTGAACTATAAATTCGAAACTCAATTTATATATATACACTGCTGGCCACCCAGAATGCAACACCACGAAGGACACGAGATAGCGAAGCCAGATTTATTGGACACATAACAGACACAAAGATGAAACGACTGAGCTTACAGGCCCGTGCGACTTCCGGAACACGCAGATAACAATAGTTCGTGTGGCCCCCACGGCTGACAATAACGGCCGCTACACGCCGCGGCATCGAACGAAAG
Organism: Macrothele yani; assembly: GCA_039090855.1. Classification (NCBI taxonomy): domain Eukaryota; kingdom Metazoa; phylum Arthropoda; class Arachnida; order Araneae; family Macrothelidae; genus Macrothele; species Macrothele yani. The sequence continues at coordinate 13,540,995 of CM077000.1, read as the reverse complement.
AGGCTTTGGATGTGGGCTATGTCGGTCCAGGCTGCTATGCCCTACCAACTCGGTGGGAATACTATGGAACCGAGCCTTGTTGGCACCAGCAGGATAATGCACCGAGCCATTAAGCAAGGACTGTTACGGCGTGGTTTGATGATAATTCCGTATCGTGTGTGGAATGACCAGCACAGAGCCCTGATCTTAATCCCATAGAGCACCTATGGGATGAATTAGAGCGCCGCATAAGAAGTTTGAAACCAAGGCCTACTACTAAGCAACAGTTAGCGGCAGCATTATGTACTGAATGGAAGTGCATACCTATCGCTGTATTCCAAAACTTTGTCGAAATCATGTCTCGAAGGGTCAGTGCATGCATTAAGGTCAAAGGTGGACAGACACCGTAAATTTATGCCAATAAATGCTATGTTGTTTTTCTCTTCTAGGTGTCCGGTGACTTTCGTCAATATAGTGTATTTCAGGCAGCTTCCTTTGTTGCACAATACCTTAAAAACTTAAGAGTTAGAACCCTCACAAGTCCAAAAAGATTTTATTTGATTGTTAAAAATTAAAACATTAAAACAAGAGACCTTTCCGGCTTCCACTAAACCCATCTTCTGCAGATGAATGAAACAATAGCACAAATGGGGAAGACATAAGTATGCATTTGTCAGTATAACTGATGACGTAGTAAAAAGGGCAGGTTTTTGGGTGCGCCGTAGACATTGTAACAAGTTTGTAAGTCCAATAAATCGTTGTCTTATAACGAAAAGCGATTTTGGTTGAAATTATACCAGTCCTTTACACAACTAAAGGGGATATTTCAATTAATACAAAAGAAAAATATAATAGTTTAGTTTAAATTGTTTGGTATTTTAAAGTCCATATAGTATTAAAGTATAAGGGAAATATAACATTTTAAATTGTTTATGTCATCAATTACACTGACAAATGTATACTTATGTCTTCCCCATTTGTGCTACTGTTTCATTCACCTGAAGATGGGCGTAGTGGAAGCCGGAAAGGTTTAATGTTTTAACTTTTAACAATCAAATAAATCATTTTGGACTTGAGGGTTTTAACTCTTACGTTTTTAATGTTTAAGATATCGTATAACGAAGGAAGGGGCCAGAAATATATAATTTATGTCACGCACGAAAACAATAAGGTCTTCATGTCATTGCTTTTTCGTTGGATATCTTACGCTGCTTGTGCTGCCCTTTGCAAAGCAAGTAGAATTCCGTTAGAATCAGCTGAATAGAAAAGATGTGTACCGAAAGGGAGCATTAGAATTGTCAGAATGCGCGGAAAAGCTCAAGAATGTAGGGTCCCTGAAAGCCACAATCAGCTTAAAATAGAGACCCCCCCCCGTGAACCAACGTATCAATCAATAAAGGGGGGCAAGAAGAATGGAGTGCGAAAAGAAATTTTCACACGGGGCTTTAATACTTGTTATGCAACTTAGCCCATCCAAAGAGATGGTTAAATACTCTTTACTAAAAAGTTATAACGAAGTAAATTTCTCAGTCATTTTTGGTCCACGCCGGGGATCGAACCAGAGTCCACTTTTTCCAGAACAAGTCGCTCTACCAACTGAACGTTCGTTCTTGCTGCTATCTGCCTTTATGCGTCCTGCGGGGCAGGCACGTAACATCTCCCCCTTCCCCCGAAAGAAAGAGGGCCTGGGGCATGGTCCACGGGTCAGCCGTGACCATGAATCGTCGTAGACAGCCATCCGCTGTAGAACGTGCACTTGAGAACTCCCGGTCAATCTGGTGTGTGGAATGCAACGTCACACACATTTATTTTCCGAAGCGCTGAAGAAGGGATTCTCTGATTTTTCGTATCTCGCGGTGTGGAAAGAACATCACACCATTGCGAGATTCTTGAACGGCCGGGTCATCTGGGAAGTTCGGGCGCTGTGATAACGAAGTAAATTTCTCCGTTATTTTTGGTCCACGCGGGAATCGAGCCAGAGTCCACTTATTCCGGAACAAGTCGCTCTACCAACTGAGCTACGCAGATGTTCGTTCTTGCTGCTATCTGCCTTTATGTCGTGTGCGTCCTGCGGGGCAGGCACGTCACAAAATATAGTGTCTTTCAGGGCCGCGGGTGGCCTAGTAGTCAACTTTCGTGACTGCCCCGAGAAGATCTAGAGTTCGATCCTAGGCAGGTACGAAAGCTCGAACCACTAAATATCCGCCGTGCGTCGGATGGGCACGTTAAGCCGTAAGGCCCCGGGTACTGGCTCCTCGGTAATAAATAAAGGAGTCTTCCTACCCCTTTCTACATCGCTGGCGCGTCACTTTCCTATCGGACACTCTAGCCCAAATCTCCTGTCTTCCTATTTCTAAGGGTTGTTTAAGACCTAGGGGTCAGACACTCCCTTCCTAAAATCCTCTACATCTGATCTGGTCTGGTTAGTGTAGTGTCTTTAAAATATAAAATTGGTGTCGGCAGTCTTTATCTGCATTATAGACAAACATTCACGATTGCTGTTTTAAACGCGTTTAAACAAAATGCGGTTTTAAAGTCTGAAATCGCTTCTGCCAGACGCAAATATATCGGATAATAAACCCAAAAATATGCTGAAGTACGTATTTACTGTAGCAATTTCAATCGATCGTCCTAAAAAGCAGGAGCGAACGTTTGAAATTCGAAAGGAGAAAAGAACGGAGGACTTTCGTCAATATCCGCACACATCCACGCATAACCGAAGCTAGAAAGCTTTTTTCCCCAGAAGTATATTTTTATTTATGAAACTTCTGAAGTCGTTTTAAGTTGTAGCAAAAAGAAATGCCTGAAGCGAAATACGCTATTTGGTGCTCTTCAGAGCGTAAAAAATTGCTCGCGGCAACCATGGATGCAGTGTATAGAAACAATCGAAACAACCAGAATTGTATGAATATCTCAAAATCTTCTGGATGTCAATATTACGAAAAGTTTTATATTGACTAAATATTTGAATGCACGAATCGCGGCTTTCACGAAAGAGTACTTTCTTGGGCATTTCGGCGCAAACTGATTGAGTCGCTGAATTTTCAGGCTTCAGGAAACATTTTCTTTTGAAACAAATTTTGATGGCGTAAAATGTAGCAGTGATCAAGCGTTTATTTAGCATACGAATTCTTAGTTTATTATAACAAATACCACGCATGTCATAAAAACACAAGTTAGTAAAATCATGCAATGCACTGATTATGATACGCTTTGCAACATACCAGAAATCATTGCTCAAGTTATGAGGATAATTGCTGTAGAATTAATCTCGCTCCTGTGCCCTGACCTTTGAACACATTTCGATTATAATTAACAGAACTGGTTCAGTATACCGCTGGAACAACATACTAAAGTTTTGTCGCAATACAGGTATTTTTAGTCAAGTTATGAGGATAATGGCTGTGGAATAAATCTCGCTCCTGTGCCCTCACCTTTGAGCCCATTTCGATTATATTCAATAAAACCGGTTGAGTATACCTCCGGAACAACACGATACAGTTTTGTTGCAATCGAAGCATTTTTACGTAAGTTATGACGCATAAGGACAACGGAATGGATCCCGCTTTTATGTCTCGATGTTTGACCCCATTTCGACCATTTTCAATAGGGTTCATCCCCAGGTGATCCCCTTCCACATACAAAAATTTCAATGAAATCGAACCACTATTTTTACGCAAGTTATCGTGCAGACGGACAGATAGGCGGACAAAGCTGGAGCATTTACGCTTCTTCAACCTACGGTTCGAAAGCGTAAAACAAGTTAGTAAAATCATGCAATGCATTGATTATGATACGCTTTCCAACATGCCGGACATCATTACTCAAGTTATGAGGATAATGTCTGTGGAATAAATCTCGCTCCTGTGTTTTGACCTTCGACCCCATTTCAATGATGTTCAAGAGAACCGGTTCAGTGTACCTCTGGAACAACATGATAACGTTTCGTCGCAATCGAAGCATTTTTACGTAAGTTATGACGCATAAGGGCAATGGAATAGTTCCCGCTCCTATGTCTTAATCTTTGACCCCATTTCGCCCATTTTCAATAAAATTTGACCTCAGGTGGTCCCCCCTACCACATACAAAAATTTTATCGAAAACGAACCCTTTTACGCAAGTTATGACGCATAAGGACAATGGAATGGATCCCGCTTTTATGTCCTGACCTTTGACCCCATTTCGTCCATTTTCAATAGGGTTCGTGTGTGGTCCCCTACCACATGCTAAATTTTCATCGAAATCGAACCATTTTTACGCAAGTTATGAAGCATAAAGGGCATGGAATGGATCCCGCTCTTATGTCGTGACCTTTGACCCCACCCCATTTCGTTCATTTCCAATAGGGTTCATCCCCCTACCACATACTAAAATTTCATCAAAATCGAACCATTTTTACGCGAGTTATCGTGCGGACGGGCAGACTGACAAAGCTGGAGCATATACGTTTTTTCAACCTACGGTTGGAAAGCGTAAAAAAAGGAAAAATCCACAAAAGAAGTTTTACTTTTCGGGGTTTAAAGGCCAACCTACGCAAATCCAAGGGTTATCAAATGTCGCCTGTACCTAATATGACGCCACTTGTTCCGGGGACAGGGAGAGCCAGCGCGGTAAGACAATGATATCCCCTATGCCTCATGGCGGACGAATAATCAGAAACATAAGCCTCTGACCACTCTTCCACCGGGGTCTTACTGCGTTGAACCATGGTAAAAGATGACTACTTCCTTGATAATTATGTACGCATGTAAAAAACATGCGTACCTTAATTATCAAGAAGGCGGCCATCTTTTTCGAAATATTGTCCATTGTATCGAATACAGGTGTCCCAAAGTTCCTCCTATTTTTTTGAATGTCTTCTAGAATTCTTCTTCTGAAATGGTGGTGAAGCCCCTTGTGTGCAGCTGTAATAAGTTCTTGATCAGTCTCCAATTGCCATCCCCGTATTGCCCTTTTTTTTTTAATGGGGAACAACCAGAAGTCACATGGTGACAAGTCTGCACAATATGCAGGTTGTGGTATCAATTTAATATTAATTTTCTCCAAATAAGAAACGACAAACTGGCTATGTGCGACCTTGCGTTGGGCCGCACATGAAAAGAAACGAGGAGCCCAATTTCAACAAACTCGTTTCATGCCCAAATGCTTTGTTAAAATACTGTTAATAGATTGAAATATGAACCATATCTTCGATACCTCTAAGTGATTGGTATCTGTCTTCTCGTATAACACCTATTATTGTACTGATATTTACTTCTGTAACACTTATTTGAAGGACTTCCTCAATGAGCGATTAAAGACGCCGACTGACGACCATTTTTTTTTTTTTTTTTTTGATTGGAGGTTTAACGACCACCGTGAGCAACTCAATGGGCTATAAGCAGTCGCCCGTCCCTAATTTAGGGTCACTGGTTCCAGGGAAGGGAGAGAACCAGTGCCGTAAGACAAACACAACACCCATGCCTGACCGGGATTCGAACCCGGACCCCTTACGGACGAATGATCAGAGGCCAACGCCTTAGACCACTGCGCCACCGGGGCGGCGACGACCATCCATATATTCTTTATGCCATCTCTAAATTCTCAGGAATGTTTGTAGTCGATACACCTTGGCATCGGACATCAAATATCTTATCAATTATTAAGAAAGACAGAGACCCCATAGATCCGCGTGAAAGGTTTGGAATTTACAGCATTCCCCATGAAACCCGTGGACAGTAGTTCATCACAAAAACTGTACACTGAAGAGCAATTGAATTAGAAACAGCTGGCGTTATGCAAATGTGGAGCTGTGGGCGGCCCTGTAAACGGAAACTACATGACGTATGCAGCGATCCGACAATATAAGGAGTGATGCGACCGGAATCAGTAAGCGTCGGACGCAGTATGGGTAAGACGAAGGATCTAAGCGCATTTGGTAGTGGGCAAATTGTCGGGGCCCGACGAATGGGGTCGCTCCATCTCGGAAGTCGTGCAGGCACTGGGATTTTCACAAACCACTGTGTCACGGGTGCACCGTGAGTACATCAAATCCGGTAAAAACCATCCCTGCAAGGACCAACTGCCGTGGACAACAGCGTATGGATGAGCGGGGTCATCGTCGGCTAACTCGCATTGTAACAGCGGATAGACTGGCCACAGTGCAAGAAATCACTCTGCAATTTAACGCTGGTGCACAAAAACTTGTAAGCAGCCGCTCCATCTAGAACCATCTCTTCGCTATGGGGTACAGAAGCCATGGTCCCACGAGGGTACCGCTGCTGACCGCACATCACAGGGTGCAAAGATTAACATGGGCGCGGGAACATCGCCACTGCATCCTAGACATGTGGGAAAATGTTGCCTGGACTGATGAGTCGAGATTCACGTTAGTACATGCGGATGGCAGGATAAGAGTATGGCGCAAACCACATCAAGCGATGGATCCTTCTTCCCAGCAGGGTACTCTTCAAGCTGGTGGGGGTGGCATTCTCGTCTGGGGACTGTTTACGTGGACTCAAATGGGACCCCTGGTACGTGTGACATCGTTCCTGACAGGTAAACGTTACTGAGATATCCTGGATGACCATTTGCTCCCGTTTGTGCGTCTTAAACATCCCACTGGGGACCTCATCCTGCAACAAGACAATGCATCGTGCCATCGCTCCCGAATTGTATCCGAATGGTTGGATGAACACTCCACCGACGTGACCTCGCTTCCTTGGCCAACTAGGTCGCCTGACTTCAATCCCATCGAACACATCTGGGATGCCATTGAGAGAGATGTTCGAGACTGACCCCCCTCCATCAAATCTTCGTGAACTGTGGGAGCTTGTTCAGGGATCGTGGATTCGTATGGCTTCCCAACGCTTCCGGTGTCTTGTCAAGTCCATACCGAGACGAATCGCAGCCGTCATCAGGGGGAAGGGTGGTGCTACACTTTACTAGACAGGTATCTCTAATTCAATTGCTCTTCAGTGTATCTATACAACCCGAGGACCGGCTTTCGGTTAGTAGAGTGTTCGGAGTCAGAATGGGAAAAGCTGCCGATTTATCGGTTTGATAAGGGGCAGATTGGGATGGCACGGCTCCTCCGAACTACGATATCGGAAATGACGTGGCTTGTTCACGTGCCGCAGTAGTAAGTACGTATCAAGAGTGTTGAACATATGGCCAAACGACGAACCATCGTCCAGCCGTGAGTCGTTCGCAGCTCATTGATACCAGAGGGGAGCGGAGATGGTCGCTCATTGTTCACAGCGACCGCAGCGCCACAGTGCGACAAATCACTCGAGCTACAACAGTGATGATCAGGGCAATGTGTCACAGCACACAATTCATCGCAGCCTTCTGCGCATGGGCCTACGTTGCCGAAGACCCAGCCGGGTCCCCATGCTCACGGCACGTCATCGCCAACAACGCATGAAATGGGCCAAAGATCAGCGAGATTGGACAGTGGATGATTGGAAGAAAGCGTCCTGGTCTGACGAATCAAAATTCCTGGTGCATCACGTAGACGGTCGAGCGCGGATAGGCCGATTACCAACGGAGGCTATGGCATCTCCATGCACTGTTGGGCGGGAACAGGCTGGAGGCGCTGGTGTTATGCTGTGAGCGATGGTTTCTTGGGACACTTTAGGCCCCATTATCCTAATAGCACAATCCCCGACAGTTGTCAGCTATCTGAACATAGTTCCGAACCAAGTTCACCCATTCATAGCAACTGCGTTCCCTGCTGGTGATGGCCATTACCAAAAGGATAATGCGCCATACCACACTGCCAGAATCGGCAAGGAGTGATCCTAGGAACATGCTGGTGACTTTCTGTTAATGACCTGCCCTCCAAATACATCTAACATGAACCCAATCTAGCATTTGACCTCAAATGAAATAAACATCGATTTTCTTTTATTTAAATTATCTAGAAATATTGGTATAGTGAGTAATATCCTGACCGATCTAACAACTAAAACATTGATTTCATTGTATTACACATTATTTCAAACTCATTAATTACTGCATACTGTCATAGGGACAAACGACAATACAATATTAATAAATTAAAAATTCTACAAAATAAATTTATTAGACCAATTGATCTCAAATCGCATCCTAATGCTAGACCTTTAATAAATTTTAGAACCAAAGTATATCATAATAAATATAATATACAGGGTGATTCATAAAGAAGTATACAGTTTCAACGCACTATAAAACAAGAACAATGTAAGATATTTTATGTTATCTGTAACAGAATTCTAAGAGAATGTTTCAAGTGTTTTTAGAGACAGTCACAGATGTTTTATGTGTGCACCCTTAGTCACACGACACACATCGAGTCGGTAATCCATTTCCTCCCAAACGCGAGGAAAGATATCTGAATCAAGTGCAGTGATAGTGGCTGTGATACGCTGTTTCAGCTCCGCTAGATCAACAGAGAAGGGGAGGGGCGAATACCTTGTCCTTTACGTACTCCCACAGGAAAAAGTCACAAGGTGTTAAGTCAGGACTTCTGGGTGGCCATTGGGTCAGTCAAGAACACAAAACGCCTTCTCCACTGCAGACGCTGCCATTTTGACTAACTAGTCACGTGACACACGCGCTATCGCCTACGTCACTTCCCTCAGTAGCGGGACGCAAACTTTATGAGGACATCTACCTAACGGTTCGCAGTTGTGGTCCGTGTCTTCAACTGTTACTGTTTTACAGCATCTGGAAACTGTATACTTCTTTATGAATCACCCTATACTTACAATTACTCAACTATACTATTTTAATCTTGGTAAAATTATGTCCAAACGAATTAAATATTATTTATATTCAGATATCATATTTTTTAATACACATTCGTATTAACCAAGGAATAAACTACAATTACAACCTATTTTTCCAAAAACGGAATCACTTAAACTTACTTTAAATTACAGAGGCCCTCAATACTGGAATTATTTACCTAGTAACCTGACTAATTTAAATAATTTTAATTTATTTTAAAAAAAATTCAAACTATCGTTTTCAATAATTAACAAGTTAGTAAATTCATGCAATGCATTGTTTATGATACGCTTTCCAACATACTAGAAATCATTACTCAAGTTATGAGGAAAATGGCTGTGGAATAAATCTCACTCCTGTGCCCTGACCTTTGATCACATTTCGATTATATTCTCATCAGAACTGGTTCAGTATACCCCCGAAATAAACGTTTTGTCGCAATCGAAGCAATTTTACGTAAGTTATGATGCATAAGGGCTATGGAATAGATTCAGATTCTGTGTACCTTTGACCCTATTTCGCCCATTTTCAATAGGATTCGTCCCCAGGCAGGTCCCTACAACATACTAGCATTTCATCCAAATCGAAACATTTTTACGTAAGTTATGATGCATAATGGCGATGGAAGTGATTCCCGCTCCTATGTCCTGACCCCTATTTCGCCAATTTTCAATAGAGTTAGTCCCCAAGTGGTCCCCTACCACATACTAAAATTTAATCGAAATCGAACCTTTACGTTAATTATGAAGCATAATAGCAGTGGAATGGATCCCGCTCCTATGTCCTGACCTTTGACCCCATTTCGTTCACTTTCAATAGGGTTCTTTCCCAGGTGTTCCCTTACCACATACTAAAATTTCATCGAAATCGAACCATTTTACGCACGTTATGACGCATAAGGACAATGGAATGCATCCCGCTCTTATGTCCTGAACTTTGACCCCAATTCACCCATTTTGAATAGGCTTCGTCCCCAGGCGGTTCCCTACCACATCGAAAAATTTCATTGAAATCGAACCATATTTACGCAAGTTATGACGCATAAGTGCAATGGACTGGATCCCGCTCCAACGTCGTGACCTTTGACCCCATTTGTCCCATTTTCAATAGGGTTCGACCCCAGGTGGCCCCTACCACATACTAAAATTTCATCGAAATCGAACCATTTTTACGCCAGTTATCGTGCGGACGGACGGACAAAGCTGGAGCATATACGCTTCTTCAACCTACGGTTGAAAAGCGTAAAAAAGAAAAGAAAAGATTGGCAAAACTTCTTCTGACTTGATGTGTCTATCTGTTGTTTCTTCTACGGGAGTACAGAGTTATGTCAGGCCATTTCCCTTGTCTTCCCTGTTGTTACAGTCTACGTTCATCATTTATGAATTGTCAATTTTTTTTTTCTAAGAGCATGTAACAACAAAAATAAATAAAATTTGTAGTTCGACTTGGAAGAGTGTGTTCGCGCTAAATCACCACCACCTCGAAATGTACGGGGACTGGAGGAGTTCAACAATTTATTCAGAAAATGATAATACAATCGCACCTCGGGCGATGAAAACATAAAAAAAGAACAATGAATGACAATATCTACAGATGAATGCATGTAACAAGATAAAATCACTGATGCAGATATAGAACAGAAAATGACAAATGTACAAAAATGGCCCGGAGACGATCCGGGATAAATTACATACAATGACGTACTATAAAGTCCGATAAGGAAGGAAATGAAAGTCCAGAGAAGCTGTAAAAACGCAAGACTAGTCCAGGAGCAAGTAATAAGTCAGGAAAGGTCCTACTCATCAGCAGGGGAATGACGAAGAAATGAAGCAGAAAGCTGAGCGGTGTCCTCCATTTCACAGAGCCGTTGATAACAAGAAAGGAACGTACAGTCAGTCTTGCAAAGAACCTCAAGGTCAGCTCTTATACACGTCAGCCGACGATGAACATCATCCGGAGAAAATGTGGAGTGAGAAAGGTAAGAGGCCATATCAAACGATGGATCCCGGAAGAGCGAAAATAGGCGAAACAGTTGTCTATGGGTAAAGGGTCGAGTGAGCACAACGGTATCTTGACAAAATTGTTCAAATCGCGCTTGGAGCGCAACTTCTGCGAGTTCCTCTGGATTTTCCGTAAGGCTACACCACCTGGGGGACGCTGGAGGAGAACGAGTGCTAGAAGATGAGCGAGAACGATACACTCGTGGACGTCCACGTTTAGCTGGAGCACTAGGAGCTTTGAAGACTGTACGTTTTGCGTATCGGCCACTGGAATCAACAACAGTCTCATCAGTAATGGCCAAGACATCCACACTGGTGGGATCTGCAGTAGGAGTAATAGGAAGGTGAAACAGTCCAGGAGTGTCCGGAGCAGTCATTAAAGCATCGCGGTAATCATCAAGATCAGTTGCCGATGAATCAATGGTAACCATGGCCACCTCCGTAGAGGGAGCCTCACCAGAAGTAGAAAGCACACCTGAGCAGAAGCGTCCTGCTCAGAAATCGAGCAAGGAAGTGAAAACGGTTCAGGTGAAGTTGAAGAACCAAGGAGAGGAGGAAAGTGAGTTTCAGTAAAATCAGGAGCACGTAAGTCAGGCTCTGCAAGAGAACCAGATGGGGGCGTATCAACAGGCACTAATGTAGACATTAATCCAGAAGAGGGTCCAGAAGAAGAGGAAGGTCCAGGACACTCTTTATAAAAATGCCCTAGGCCTTTACACTTGCTGCAGTGGAACTCAGTTAAGAGATCGATATGTCTCCGTTGACCGTGACAATGGACAATACGTTGTGTAGGTAAAGTTGCAATATCTTCCTGAGAAGAAAAATGACAGGCACCATGCGACGAGCACCGTAAATATGGCGATCCGCGAAGTCGTTGGGCGCTGCCGAGTAGGTTACGACGTCCCCGGCAACGCGACCAAAGAGATGAGATAACTGAAAGGAGCATGACATTTGTGACTTCAGGTAGCATCGGATAAAACGACACGTTAACCGGGCGCTGTATCACAGGTTTGGGCATCAAGAGGTTATTATTAATAGTAATACCTTTCTGCAAAAGATAGGTCACGTGGTCAGGTTGAGAAAGATAAACAACAATAGTCCGAGTCCGACGATAGAGATGAGTAATAGCAGACGGAGATAAAAGCTGCTTAACTGCCGTAGCATAAATTTTCAACTCCTAAAGCCATATGCGAGGAGAACTTTTGAGCTTGAACAGATGACACCGGAATATGAAGATGAACGGAGTTGCCGGTGCGACGAACATGAGGTTTCAAAGCATCGACTTGCTGTAACACAATCGAGGATTGGCGATCAGATGCAGAGGTCGCTGCAGCAGAATAAGACGATGGCAATCGAGCTGCTGTGGAAGGTGGAGGAGTGACGTCATCGGGAGTATGCATTGCATCTGTAAAAGTCACAGTAGAAGCTGAATCAGAGGAGCTGTCTGACTGGGCAGTAGCAGAAGAGGTTACTAATGACGCACCGGAAGAGGGCAGTTGAACAGCGCCATGAGAAGAAATCAGCGTAGCGGCGCCAGCAGCAGCGTCGCCGGATACAGCAAGAGTGGAAGTAAGGCTACCGAACATGACATCTCCACCGGAAGCCGTCATTACTAATGGCGGCGCCCAGCAGTTCTTCTGGCCAGCTCGACCAGAAGGTAAATAAAGCTTGGAATGAAGAAAATATCGTACTTACGAATCTGAAAGTAGAACAAAACGATGCACTAGACCTTTAGATAGACGAAAAACACAAAATTAGAACTGGGAGGGCACTATAAATGGAACTTTAGACTCGAAAATATCGGAGCTGATGCCGAACACGGGAGGACCTGCTGTTGGCATTATGGTACCAGATACCCCAGGATACCTATCACCACCTCATCAAATCGCTGCCTCGCCGAGTGGCCGCTGTTTTGCGGGCCAAAGGGGGTCCTACAGCTTATTAGGTAGGTGGTTATAATGTAATGGTTAATCGGGGTATAGTTTCACCTGTAGTGATATTGGAAATGTGAACTTTACTCATTGGCACCCAGTATTTTTTTGCCGAAAAATTCTTCAATCTTACAGCCAGGGCCGGCCACAAGGAGGGTGCAGCGGGTGAAAGGCACCCGGGCCCCGGCATTTGCAGGGGCCCCGAAAAATGAAAAGGGGGGGATGATGAAACAGAAGAAAATTGAAAATAAATATTTTAATGAAGTTAATTGGTTAAAATTAAATTATAAACTCGATCTGAATTGTTGTAACATCAGGTGGGCCCCGTAACCGAACTGGCGTTTGTTAACGCCCTCATGCACTTTCTTCTAAAATTACGTAGGGTGAGCCTAGGAGGTTAGAATATATGGAGTAAGGGTCCGCCGTTCCCTCGTGTGATCAAAATAAAGCCAGCGAAACGTCACGCTTCTGACGTCACAGTTTTCACCGCCAAGTTGGTGAGACGCTGAGATCATATCACATTGAGTAGTAGTGATGTGGTTGCCTTTTTTCGATCTATATCTTTAAATTTCAGTATGTGGATCAGTGAAAAAAGCTAGTATATCTTATATATAAAACACAAAACGTCTGTTCGTCTGAAGCAGCAAAACCTGTCGAATACCGAACTGTGGCATCGTGAAATTTGCATAGCTTATTAATACTAGAATTTCTAGGTCAACGCAACTATTTTAAGATCTCTACGTTGTTCCGTTCGCGAGTTATGAATTAATTAATAAGCTAATCAATAAAGTCAGTGTCGCTTGCTACGTCATCGTTATCTGAAAGCACGTGACTGCATTCATCACCGCAGCACATCCACAGGTGTTGAAAAAATGCAAACACGAACTTTACGAAATCTTAACGAAACGGGCTGAAATTCGTATCAACACCATGAATTTGTAATAAGATGAGTCCCTCAAAATTTAACCGGAATACGGTTAAAACTTTTTAAAATAGGCATGGAATTTTTAATTCATCGATTAACAGAAATATACGCAGAAATGGTTGATAAAATTTTGACGGCTAATTTAAAAAGTTATTTACCGATTCAGGCGAAATTTGGAGGTAATGTTCCTATTAACGATTTATGGTGCTCATTAAAATTTCAGCCAGTTTCATAAAATATTCACAAAGATACGTTTTTAACTTTTTTATACCAAAGATTTGCTCCTCAGACACGCCTGAAACTGAAATCACGTGATGAATTTGATGCTTCACACATGGACAGCAGTATGTTGGAATGACAAGAGCAAAGGATCTACAAAATTATATATTGTCGCCGATGAAGGAGAAACCAAAAATGTTGTCTACGGCCAAGTGCTGAAATAATCACACTATGAATAAATAATTTGTAATGACCGAATTTGTGAAATCATCTTTTTTCTTTCTTGCAAGCATCAAATTTTTAAGTGGCACATAAGGGAATATGAAATTAATAAACCTAAATTCCGGGCAAAGCCGGGTAGTCAAGCTAGTGTAACATACACTATCTACCAACAAGTAATTGAACACTTGTGATAGCAAAGGAAAACAAAGTTTATTCACCTTCAATAGTTGGTGGAGCCTCCACGAGCGGCGATTACAGCTGCGACCCTCCGGGGCATACTCTCAACCAGACGTTGTACGACGGCTAGCGGCATTTTCTTCCACTCGGCTGGGAGAAGACAGGTCAGTTCCTTCACCGATTTCGGACGGTGGGGGCACCCCTTAAGTCGACGCTCCAACTCGTCCCAGAGGTGCTCGATAGGGTTAAGGTCCGGGCTCTGCGCAGGCCAGTCCATTCGATTAACCCCATTGTCACCATACCAAGCCATGGTGAACCTCGCAACATGACAGGTGGCATTGTCATCCTGAAAGTAACATGGGTCCACTCCGTAAAACTGCCACAACGTAAGAAGCGTATGGTCATCCAAAATGGTGCAGTAGGTCTCGGCGTTGAGTCTACCAGGAATTGCGACCAAGGGTACTGTGCCATACCAGGAGAAACACCCCCATATCATAATTCCACCGCCGCCGAACTTCACAGTTGGAACAATGCATTCCGGCAGGAGGCGTTCTCCAGGCAGACGCCAAACCCATACCCTGCCATCCGAACGGTAGAGGGTGAACCTTGATTCGTCGCTCCAGAGAACCTGTTTCCACTGTTCAACGGTCCACTGTCGACGTTCTTTGCACCACGTTAGACGAGAAGCGCTATTGGACTTGGTGATCAAAGGCTTGTGGGCGGCAGCACGTCCATGATAACCGAACAGATGGGCTTCCTTACGGATCGTATTCATCGAAAGAACACTCCCGGATGCCTGTTGAAACTCCTCGCGGATGTGGCCCATCGATTCGGTGCGGTTCTTCCGAATTTCTCTGGCTAGCACTCGTCGCGGTCTCTAACTCCCAGTTTTGTGGGTCTGCCGGGTCGAGGCACATTCCGACAGTCACCTCTCATCTTCCACTTGCCAATCACGTAGGCCACTGTCGATTTTGGGTACTTCAACTCGCTGGATATGTCACGTATGAATCGGCTATTTCTGTGTTACCTGACGATTACACCTTTCTCGAAATCAGAGAGCTCCGAACTGCGTGGCACCTTGCATGCGACTGGTTGCGTTGTTGTTTCCCACACGATATTTAACGGCGGCGGCCGTGACGTATCAGGACCGCAGATATCGTCGATTGCAGGGGTGTCCAATTACTTGTTGGTAGATAGTGTATAATAAACGTTTTAGGCTGGCTACGATACATTTTTATTGATGTTTTTCGAACTTTGTTTTAGTTTTTTATCAACTGCAGAAGAATATGAGCTTTCGTCATCGAGGTCATAAATAGCTAACATAACATTTTCTATTTATCGTTTTTTACAGAAATCTCTGTATCAAACTGAATCATTTAATACTGTTAGAAACTCAGCTCTATGGGCTCTAAGTTCCTGTTTACTCGCAAACCTAACGAACCGACTATCAATAACAGCACATTATTTTTACGAGTTCCTCTTGACACATCCAAACTGAGAACGAGTCTCCTCGAATACATTTTTTTTTTCATTTTATTTATCTCTTATTATTCAGAATTTTTAGGGCCCCTAAATTTGTTTGCACCCGGGTCCCTGTTTGGAGAAGGCCGGGCCTGCTTACAGCTTTCCATTAAAGCAGAAGTTCAGGAAAGAGATACATACTGGACAAAATAAAGCGCATTAGCAAAGCGCTGTAACGTAACTTTTTTTTTACAAGCAGGAGCATTTCATCACGGCGCAGTGTCAAACCAGCGAAGCCGAAAGCAAATTTTTATTGATGACCTTCTGCTCCTGCGCACTGGGTTGCCAGTGTTGTCAAAAACATCATGGTTGCAAAGCAGTGCTGCATTTGGATCAGAACAAGGAGTGAAAAGGTGGTGTGAGAAAGTCGGCGGGAACCGGCACCATTTGCCCAGTCATCCCGACCCGCGCGGACGAATGCCAAAGCTAACGAAACGAAACACTGCTTCGTCAAAACATCTGCAATGAGTTGTCAGGAGGAGCAGCCTGTTGGCAGGAGGTGGGGGTGGCAAAGAGAAGGCAGAGACTACTTGGGAAATGGATATTTTTAGGACAACGAACCTGCGCTCTGAATGTCAGCAGTAGCTGATGTTTGTTGACGCCGGCAAAGAGAAAGAAAAAAAAAAAAGAGAAAAGGGAAGAGATAAAAAGTGGATTCATCCTTGCATGCTTATTTATGGTGAAGATGTGTATAAAAATGACGTGACAAAACGTTCTTCATTCTCAAACAAGATTTGCTGCAATCTATCACCATGAGAGCGCTATACGAAAACAATAAAAATAATAATAATAACATTGGCTGGTAACTCTTTGGAGACCTCCCATTGGCATTTGCTATTGACCTCGCCCGTCTCTTTTTTTTGTGTGTGTGACGTTTTTTAATGCAGAACAGATTACATAAAGCAACTTGTAAAACAAACCGTGGCGTAGGGGGGGGGGAGTGTTAACACCCTCCCATCCAAATTCGGAACCTTTCGATATTTCAAAAATATATTGTCAGTAAATGCACTCGTAACACAAATACACAGCCGAGTCACATTATTGTGGCCACCTCCTACTTTTGACGTCAACAACGCGTAGCCAATGAAAGAAGGCACGTGCCGTGAGCTGGCTTCGAAGTTATATAAGACGTGTTGTAGGCAATCTAAAAACACATCGCTCGTTATTGTCAGAGATAAAAAGGAGCGATTTATCAGATTTGCAAAAAGGAATGATTATCGGCTTTCGGGCAGAGGGTGGCAGTATTTCTGAAACAGCGCAGTTTGTGAACTATTCGCGTGCTGCTGTGGTGAAATGGCACCATTGCGAATAAGCGACGTGGAAACTGCGGAGCACCACGTGCCAATGACGTGAGAGGTGAACGTCGGCTTTGAAGGCGCGCGAGGGCCGATCGACGCGCTACATTGGAGCAACTCACTGGCCGAATGAACCAGGGGGCTACCGGAAGTTTGTATAAAACGATAGTTCTGCGAACCTTGCTGCGTATGGGCTCCGATGCAGACGGATGGTCATTGCACCAATGCTAACGAAGGTGA